>OY728125.1:1420408408-1423249745 GCA_963277665.1 Viscum album | reverse complement strand
GGCATATTTATTTAATAACCACAGTTCTATCATATGTTGAGGTGTTTCAATGACCTTCATATTAGAGGCATTCTATGACTTTTTTATTAAGTAAATTCATTAATGATTTTAATTTTTATGTATTTTTTTATTCAATACCAAAAATACAATGGATGAGTTAGAATCTCTTTATAGTTGAGTAAAGATATATGGGGATGAATGGAATGGAATTATGTTGCTGATGGAAAAGATATGGTGTGACTTCTGTGATAAATCCACAAAAATATCAAGTTAATCTATTTTATAAAAAGAGAATTAATATATATTAGTTGAGTTTGAGGTAATACTCAACATCAATGATTTTATATAATGTCAGAAAGAATCATACCACATTAGTTTTAGTTTCACATTGATAATTTTGATGGAGGAATGATTTAATCTAATGTGAGAATATTGTTCTGTTGAATTAATCTGAAAAGAGATATGAGTTAATACTAAATAGTAAGAATCAAAATATACATATATGGTTTGTTCTATGATTAGACCCATGAGTAATTATGAGGATCCAACAGTGTCATGAATTCCATACTAGGATAATTGTATGTTGTAATAGGTTGGGATTCAAGTGACTTTATGGCATGATCAAATGGTTTATGATTCAAGGTGAGGTGAAGTGAATGAGACACTGACATAATAGAATAAACTCCACTACAAAAAAAATCATAAAATATTTTTTTTTGATATTATAGTTATAAATATTCATGGTACTTCATGCTGTAGTTAATTCCCTATGCTGCAATATGCCTCGCTATAGGATATTAGTGAATTTTTGGTTCTATAAAATCCAAATATTCCATGTCATAATCTACCATTCACATATTAAATCTAGTAAATCATATTTTAATATACTATATGAATTTTTTTAGTCTTATATCTCTTTTTCATATGAGAACCAAAGCTATGGAAATATTATCACACCATAATATAGGTTAATTCTATAAATATGTGGTAACCCTCATAGAGATAACTATATATGAGGGAAAGAGGAGACTCTGAGAGGAACTACCAAAATTCATAGGATTTTATAGGCCATTGAGTAGAATAATAAGGCTTAACACCATGTCTATATTTTAAATAAACACGAGGTATGATATGTGAAGATTGTTTAACTTGTTGTGTCTCAATTTTCATCTTGTAACCCGAATATCAAGAAAATCCTCCTATACCATTGTTTTTTCTATTATTAATAAATTACAATGATGGTAGTAAGATCACTACCACTGCAGAATAATTTTTTTATATGAGATAATAAAAGTGAAAAAACATTTTAAAAAACTGTGTGTTCATTTTTTTTCTTACACATTCAATATATCATCATCACATCATTATTGAGATCCATTTTTCACTACCCATGGATAAAAATAATTGAGATTGGGAGTTTATTTTTTAGTTTTCACTTATTTAATCCCCTCATATGGGAAAGATACCCTTTCTATCTAGTTTTAATTCATTTGTTTCACACCTTAATATCAATTGATGTTTAACCTGCAATTATTTTTCCATGGTAGAATATAATTAGTTTTCATGTGTTTAGTTATTATAATTAAATATATTTTAATATGTATTCTTTCACACTAAGAAATTTCATCGTATTGAGTGATGTGTGTCGGTGATAGATTTGTACTATTTGCTTTATTTTGATATCATCATCATTCCTTATAACTCATACTGAATCCCTTCATAAATCATACAATTTGAGTAATAGACTATGTGATTGGGGAGTTAAAGGTCCATGGAAGTATGAAAGTGATTTGAGGTGTCTATAGGTCTCTCTCAATTTTAGGCATACATTCAAAGAGGATGTGGTTCAATATATTAAATATATCCATGAACTACATAGAGATGTATACCAGACTTACTAAAAATTTAGGTCTTGTTTAAATATAAGAAAGGTAAAAAAAACACTAAAATAGATTTTGGGTTAGGATAAAGTGAAACTAGAATAATTTTAGGAGTGGGGATCAGATTATACTTATTTAAGAATAACATGATAGGTATGTAATTGTGATCAATGAGGTAATTCCATAGCTTCTCTCGTATTGTATTCATTTTAATCTATATTTCATTCCACTTTCACAACATATTTATCCCACCACTATTTATTAATCTTATATTTAAATAAAAAACCAAAAACATATTAAGGGATATACAAATTATTATATTATTATTTTAATTATCCTCATAAGATGATACTAATGTCAACCAATTTTCTATTATATTTAGAATTCATTATATTTTTGAAATTTTGGGTGAATCCAAAACAATATGATCCAAATAACCACTAGATTATTAATTAATTTTTAAAATCCAATTTACATATAAAAAAATAAACTTTCATTATAAATATATCAATAAAGGGTTTTCTATTTCCACTAATTATTAAAAGAAAACCCAAAAAACACTTAAATTAGGGTTTATTGAATCAATGCACTACTAAACATTATATAATTCCCCCCAAAAATCCATTTTTACAAAAAAACATTCACAATGGATATATTATTTCAATAAACATTCAAATGAAATAAAAAAGAGATAACCAAGCATCAATATATTTTTTTGTCTATTAAATTAACAAAGTCATTGATTTATCTACAATGAATTTTTAGAGAAACACTCATAATAATCCGACATGAACATAAAACAAAGTATTGGATGACTTATAAAAATCACTTTATAATCAATAACATATATTTCCATGATATATATAAATTTATCATATCCTAATATGTTTAGATCAATATAACATAGATCCAAAATAGAAACCAGATGAAAAATATAATGTCCCTATGAAGTTGGTATTTCTTTTTTTAGAAAATTTAAAACATTTCTCAAATAAATAACTATTTTAAAGGGGGTATATTGTTAGAATAATTGATAATTCTACCAGGTAATGATCAAAAGTCCATTGTACAAAATTCTACTCTATACACCCACTAGTTTTCCACTAAAAATATTGTGGATTAACTGGAATAATTATGATTAAAATTGTGTTTCATTTGTACTTAAGAAAATTTTACAAAACTATTGATTTGTCACTATATTTTTTATGGATTACAATAGAATTATAGTGGTATATGTTCTATAAAACCTTCCAAATTTCACAAAAATCTATTAAAATCGTTAAAAAAACATTTCAAAATTCCATTTTAATTGATACAAGTATAATTCATCAAATTAGAATTTTGGAATATAATATATTTTTTTTAAAATAATTGTTGGATTTAAAAATTTCACATATAGAAGTGGCACATCTCAGTAGATAAAGAAATATTGCACCTATTTAAGAATGTAAAAAACCAATGCGCCGATATTATATACAGAGAAATATATAATAATAACAACTAATTGTATAGAAATTTTAACAAAAATAATCCTTCATATATTCATCCTTATTTATTAAAAAAATATAATTTCCTTCCAAAATAATTAGGCTTACACCTTATAAAATCAATATATAAGCTCTGTAGTGCCACAACAAGATCATTCATGGAAGAAAAATCATGTTATTAAGACCTATCCTATATGTATTATGATTTATTTAATTGGGTTTATAATTATTTATAATAATTATATTTGATTACTATATCTTAATAACATTAATTTATTAAAATTAGTTAGAAAAAGGCATAGGTGAAAAGATATCAAATATAATAACCTCATGAGAATCAACCCGATCTTTCAAGGTGAGGGAAACACCATGTTAAGTAAGGATATTGTAAGGAGTCCATAATTTCAAATCATAAAACCTATCTTAGGTTTTGGTTGTGGGGAACTTATCGGAACATATGTTAGAGAAATGATATATAGGGCCTTAGTGTTGAAGGATACAAATGCTTTAATAGCGCGAAATTAAATTTAATCAGATAACCCAAAGAACATGGAATTTCACATAGAGACATTGTATGAAACATGTAAGTGGAATGAAAAACGAAAATAATCTATATTGAATCCAATAGTGAATATAAATAAACATGGGTGAAGGGTAACCACTTATGAATGACCATATCCAATAGCTAAAACATCTAAAAACTTTATATATAAAAATACATATATACATCTTCATTATTTCTGTGAATCTGAATCCAAAACTAATTTTGTATGCTAAATAATATATATTTGAAAAAAATAATTTACAAATATATTATCAATTTGATAAAACTATTTCATAAAAGAGATAATTCTCTAATAAATAAATAAATAAAATTATGAAACTTATATAAAAAAACCATTTGATGAAATATTCCACTATAGAGACTTTTTAAAATAAAATTTAACAAATGGTTAGAGAATAAATAAAAGTAGAAGGAGGTAATATTAAAAATAAAAGAAAAAATGGATGATGGGGGATATTATATATCGAAATTAATTAGTGGTTGGGTTATGTTTGGGTCAAGGGTGTTGTAGTAGTGGTGTAATTTCCCAATAATGACTGCTTGAAAAAATATAAGATAGAAGGTTTCTATGACTGCAAGCACACATCACCATACAAAAGAGGAAACTAATCCTCAATGAGTTTCGAAATATGATAAGTTGGGAGACAATAAAATTAGGTACAAATAAACATAAAATATAGCAGAAGGAATATGAAAAACTAGTTATCAAAATATACAAATACCAAACTAAATATATAAAAGCTAGAAGACATCCAAAATAAATAAAAATAACATGATATAATAAATTTATCTAATATACATTTCATATAAGTTGGAAAAGTCAGAGAATTATCTTACATGGATAGATTATATACAAATGGATTAAAAAGAGAATAATAGAGGGACACCCACAAATTTGTCAATTGTCCAGACTCAATCCCATCTTATCACTCAATTTGTGCTCCATTAGCAAACCCATTCATAGTAGTGGGGATATTATCCTTACCCTTATCTGAAAATATATAGTTGTCTTAGGTTCCATGACGCCAAGCTATATGTGAGTACAACTCAGTAGGCCCCCACAAATGGTGTCTGTAACAAGTATAAATATTATATGTGAATTTTTAATATCGATAGATAATAATAAAATAAATAAATAACCTCCCACCTTATGATGTGAACAATAACACAATGGGATGAGACGAGATTTCAAAAAAACAAAGGATCCATGATTTATAGGGTTAAAATTTTATAGAACCTAATGATTTGGGATACATTCTCTTTAGGTTACATCAATTAGTCTTTACCACAAAATACATTGAGGATAATTGATTGGAGTGAAATTGTGGTAATGAAATTTAGAGGATCTGACCTTGATATTAAAGTTTTCATGATTAAAAATGAATAAATTTTAATCCATACTATTACTTGGATCCTTTTATCTTGAAGATATTAAAAAAACGTGATAAATTCATAAATTGATTAATCCATGCCTTAATTTGTGTTCCTATTCTGCGAGGTTCCTCAAACTATATATTTTTCATGAAAATTTAATTTTTATTGAGGTGGAGATTGAAAAGAAAAGAGAATAACATGATCCAGTAGAGAAACATAGTTTTTGCTTAATCATTATTATTAGAATCAACAAATTTTACAAAGAAACATGATGCCACCACTAAAAATGGGCAATATACATCGTTAAACTATATTATCACTAGTGAAAAGGGATGATGATGAATACCTTTATTAGTGCTAAGAAAAGCATTGATAAAGGGTTTCCATTATTAATGATTTTTTTAATGTAGATAAAAGATACCTCTATCAGCAATTTATTTATAGCACTTATAAAGAGTAATATTTATCATCACATTTTATTGCACTACTAAAGGTACCAATCATTTGTGCGAGACCCACATCAAAATAACAGATGTCTGGCAATTTCATTATGTACGATTCCAGCACATCCCATGTTTATAAGCCTATTACTGAGATGTGATCCCGCATACACTCTTCCCGCACACCCATGTGGGTCCATAGGCCCATGCGAGTCTTTTCCCACCCTTTTCTTCCCTCCGGCTTTATACCACCCGCATACACATGGCTGGGTCCTACACAACCAAGCCTACCTACCCCACCATCTGGGCCTATACACGGCCCGACCCAACTACCCATGTGGGCCATGTCACATATTTTTTATATATAACAATAAAAAGAAACCAATAAAAAGTACAATTATGGGAAATATTAAAAAATTTAAATAATTAAATAAATAATAAATAAAAAATAATAAATTAAAAAAATTAAAGAATTATTACTTGAATAATTATTAATAACATTAATATATATATATATATATATATATATTATAAATATTAATAAATAGTATATACAAAATAAAGATATATAAAATGAAAAAATTGATATAATTAAACAAATAAAAATTAATGTAGTAAATTAAAGAAAATATAAAAAATTTATTAATTAAATAATTTTTAATAAAAATGAATAAATTTAATATTCATATATATACATTATAAATATTAATATATATTATATATTAAGTATGGAAATATAAAATGAATAAATTGTAACTTTGAGTCATAAAAATTAAAAAATAATAAATTATAAAATTATTAAAAAAATTATTAATGAAACAATTATTAATAAAAATGAAAAAAATTAATATATATATATATATTAATTATAAATAGTAATAAATACTATATATTAAATATAAATTCATAAAATAAATAAAATGTATTAATTAAAAACATATTCATGTCTTATTCATTTTTAATGGTTTTATACATTTTTATCCATTAATATTTTTAATATTTTTAATATCGAAATATATTCTTTCGTATTTCTCTATATATATTTCAACATAGATAATATTTCCTAAAAAATGATTTATATAATATAAAATATTTATTCCTACATTAAATAAGTCGAATATTTAGTGAAAAAGTGTTAATAATTAAAAATTATTATTAATTAAAAATATTAACAAGTTGTATCTAGTAATGGCCATTTAATTGAATATCATTGTATTTTTAAATTTTATTTATATTAATCATGAGTTAGATATATTTCACACTTGAATATATGTAACTAATGCATTTTTATATAAAACACACACACACAACATTTGTGTAATCTATTCAATTTTTAATATTCATTTTAGAATTAAATTTATTAACATAATATATTTAATATATATAATGTTTATAATCGATAAATTTTATCATTTTTATTCAATATATACTATTAATCAATTTTTAATATTGTTTTTGAATTTATTCATTTTTTTATATTATTTAATAATTAATAATATTAATATTAATATTTTATTTATTTATTCATTTTTAATTTTCCATTCTTCAACATGTCTGTAATTATACCCATTTTCAATATTTATTTATACATGATTATTCTTTAAAATTTTAGGCTTTTAATGAGGTTGTAATTTTTATAATTAATATGTATTCATTTCCAATATAACATATATACATATTCATTTATAATTTTTGTAATTATTTATATAATAAAAAAAATTATTCAGGTTTTAAATTTATTCATTTTTATTATTATTTAATTAATTAATAGAGGGTACATAATATATAATTTTATTATTTAATTTAAAATATGACAATCTTGTACAAACGAATAGTCATGCACAAAATATTTACATAATTAATAAAATCTTTGATAAAAACACATAAACCTAATAGTATAATTTTTTAATTTTTTATCTTTTATATATTTTTTGGAATTCAATTATTTTCTAATATTTATTTATATATATTTACTTAATGTGTTTTAATATTTTCAACATGTATTCATCTTCATTGCAATATATATTCATACTTTTTAAAAAAATTGTGAAATTAATAAAAGTTATTCTTCTTTCAATATTTTTAAAGTCTACTCATTTTTAATTATTCAATTTCACTCATTTGAAACATTCAAACATTTAAGATTATATTTTCACTAATAATATTAAAAAAATATTTGTAAAAAATATTTATAAATAAATATATCTATAAATTTTTATTTACTATATTTATAAAATTATATATTTGTAATTACAAATAAATAGATATAATTTTTTTTAAAAGTACTAATAAAATTATAATTATATAATTATATATTTAAATAATAATGAAATTATAATAAATATATTTAAATAATGAATATATTTAATATGTATATATATATTGAATATATATATATAATTATATAAATATATAAAATGATATAAATATATTTACAATTATAAAATTATAATAAATATTTTTAAATAATGAATATATTTTGTATATTTATATTCATATTTTTACAAATTTTTTAAATATATATATATATATATGTTTATAAATATATTTATAAATGATTATTTATTATATTTATAAATCTATATATTTATATTTATAAATAAGTACATATAGTCTTTTTAAAATATTTATATATATAATTATAAATAAATAATTTTAATATTCTAATAAATATATTTAAATAACAAATTCACTTAATTTATTTATATTTGTATTTATTTATTATATATATAATTTTTTCAATATATTTATAATTATATTCAAATATCTGTAAACATATTTATTTATAATTATAATTATAAATCTTTATCATCATTGAAGAAGCGTTTATAAAATCCAAATCTATCAACACTAACAAAGTGTTTATAAAGATGTATTTCATCATCGAATATTATTTTAGCTCTGATAAAACCACTATTTATGAACACTTTTTTAGAATCATTGATAAAAACCTCTATGATCTTTTAAAAAGAACCCTCATTGAACCGATTTTTTCCCATAGTTCAGGTTGTCAAGGAAGTTCATCTTTTTCGCCCCACCTTCTCAATCTTCTCTCAGATTAATCATCTCTAAAATCTAAGGAATAAAATTTTCTTTAACTCATCTCTTATTTCTTGATTGAAAAGTATGTAATATCTTCCAAGAACGGTTCCAAAATAACTACATTTTCCAACTTATCTCATTTACTACTTCACGGTCTCCATTAGAGGAATATAATTCATCTTCATCACACTTTTCCATGTTCTGATGATCTCTTTGAAATGAATGATCTTTACGAATGACCATATCACCAAATTGGTTGTTTTCTTTTTACAATACACACACCCACCTGACCTATACCAATCCATGAATGAAGCTATGGTTGAAGGGACCAATCATCATAAGGTTTGGGGGAGGGATGACTATATTTAATAAGGGTTTCCATGGGGTTTCTTGCATTTTCATCCATACGATCCACCAAGCTCCATGATTCATTTGATAATATTTTTTATAACAAAGTATAGGGTTGGTGTTAAATATTGCACACTACATCCCTCCCTTTTTTTGTGCATAGTTTTCAGAGTTACCAATTGTGGGTTTCTCATCATATAAATGTATATATAGATTAAAACCGAGATCGCAACTGGTGAAATATATTTTAGCACAATGTCTTCTCAAATCATCTAGATTATTAATATATCAGGGCATGGTGGTATGATTCTCTAGTCCAGGATGTAATGGATTATTTTTCTTACATCTCACTTATCCCACATTGAACATCCACATCACATATCACACTCTACAAAATACTAGTCATTTATACCATAGATCATGTATGTTGTTTCTTATTAGTTAATTATACCTGAATTCAACTAAACTCCATCATTTTATGGTATATATAGCTGCAATGTTGCTTATTCTATATTTCCTTGAGTTTTTGCATTGTTCATTCTCAAGATTCATTCTATAATAAATTAGATAACACACATTCTTCTTGGTGAGGTGTTTGAGGTTATTCGTGTTGTATATTATTGGTGGGCCATGTTAGACATTTTGAGTGAGCCAAAATGATATGTCTGAGTGAGGCGAATGGATTATAAATAGGGTTGGTTCCCACATCACTTGAAATTGGATAATCAACATTATGATCTCTTTAACTTGTTATATGTTTTGTTATTAACTATTTTAATTCATTAGATACCATGTATTATTATTCAGTGGTTTCCATATTGTTTCTCATTGATAATCTAACTTATTGAAACATTTATTGATATATTTTCATTTTTTTTATTTATTTAATCAATGATATTCAGGGTGATTTATTGATTTATTAGTTTATCTGTAGAATAATTTATCTAGATGTATATATTTAATGAATTATATTATAATAATTGTTTTTTAAATTTTGAAATTTAAATTTCTAGACAAAAGTGTTCTTCCAAAAAAAAATTAAAGAATGAGATTATCAAGATTTTAAATAAAATGAGAAATTTAAATGATTCCTTTGATATTTTACAATATCAAAGAATGTAATTTCTAGTTTATTATGAATGTTTTAGAATATAATTAATGTCTTAAAACATTATTTGAAATAAAAAATTATGCTGTAGTGTTTTAGTATCTCTAATGCGATAAACATGGGTTAAATTGTGATCTATAAAAGTAATTTTAGAAAATTGTCACTTTTTAGTATAAAGGATACTTAAATTCATTAATAAATCATTATTATTATGTAATGTAATGTTCTAAAGAAAGTATTGAAGTTTTTTGTTGCTTGAGATAAATTATAAATTGTCTTTTCAAAGTGAGGTTAAGTAATTATTATTGAATAAAGTCTCATTTTCCTATATTAAACTTATAATTATTTTCATATATACATAAAGTATAATGTAATGGTATATTATAATGAGCTTTGAAGTGTTTATAAATTTAATTTATGGCTGAATTTATATTTGGTAGGTTTTAGTCAGAATAGCATGGTTTTAATGCTTTTGAAGTTGAAAATTTCATTGTTTCTTTGGATTCAAATGTTTTATTGGAAATAAATTATTTTTATTATATTTTATAGTTAAATTTTATCTAATTTTATTATCTTGAAATTGTAATGATATATTAAAATCAATGTATGTGATCAATTGTGATCCATTTCCCCCCTTGAACAATAATGTTTTTAATTTTCCCAAATGGTTTGAACAACACGCACACAAGTGATATTATTTGTCCTCTATATACCTCACTAATTTTCCACCCAATATTTCTTTCTTTTAGCCATTATTGGTTAACAATCTCCCTCACATTCTTGTTCATTTTCAATCATTCATAATTATTACGCACTCTCATTGTATGGTGCTCATAACTATGAACTGCAAACACACTTCCCATATATCATGCACGGTGGTGATGGCAAATGATAAGTGGGAAGTGTTTTTGTGGTGAAAAAATAGTTATTAGATCCATGTTTCAAGTATTTTTTATTCTCCCATGGATTAAAATAAAACAATTATACCAATTTTTATTCATTTATCCCTCCCACTCCCATGGATTGAAGCCACAATTTCTCTTAAAAACATGTCATTACCTTGTGTATTTTACTTTTTGTGACCATTAGAGTATTATCTTTCAATATTTTTTTCTTTTTTGGAAAGCTAAGTATAATGAAATATGATTTCATTATGGACTAAATTACCTTTTGATATGGGTGGAAAGTTTATTTCAAGATTTATTAATGAGGGGGTCTTCTTATTTATTTTTTATCTATTTTACAAGTTTTTAATATCATTATCAATATTATATGAATTAATTAAATATTGATATGTTATGAATTATCTTTTTTCTGGAATTATATATTACGAATCACATTACATTAATTATAATTGAAATATAATATGCATGTCTTGTTTAAAAAATATTATTATTTTAAACATAGAATCCATGTACAAAATATTATTATAATTATTTTGACTTAATGTGTATCATTCGGAGTGGTTTTAGTGTCACCCACAATAAGTCATAATTTAAAAAACATATATCCCATATAGATATAGGCTTAGAAGATAGAAGAATAATTTGATAACGTTTTTTATAATATTTTCTAACCATATATGTAGTATGGGTTTATTAAGAATTGGTATTCTCTTTTGAATTACCTGTGAAGGTTTCGACTACTATATGTGAGAGATAGATTAAAATGATTTGTGTCATTATTAGACGCGGAATAAAAATGTTTTTCATCAAATGATGTGAAATCCATGATAACTGATTTTTTTGGAATGTTTATTAATGGAAAGTATTTGATTTATTTTTATGGAAGTTGAATAGTGGTTTTGGATATATATTTGAAATATATAAATTATTGACAACTCTACAATTTTTGAAATAGGGGTTCGTCAGAGGGTTATAGTATAAATATATGTTTCGGTATTCTTATAATCCATGGTTTATAATAATCTATAAAAAATAGAGTAATATGGAATCCCAAATTTATTGTATCATTAATAATAGTTTTATCTGTCTGTTTCATTAAATTCCCACCTCTTTAACTTTTTGTCAAAAAATATGGTAATTACATGACCTTGTATGTTCCGAGGAAAGAAATTTTTAAAAAAATTAGAAATACATATCATGATTCATTGACAAGACAGAAAAATAATTTCTATGGGAAGTCTGCCATCTAGTAATAAATAAATTTTGTTTACCAATATATTTATTACCACCTTTTTGTCCAACATAACATTAAATTGAGAACTTGGACCACCTTCCACATGTTTAACCCAAGGTGTTTCTTTTCTTCTAACCCTTCTATAAAATGAAAACTTCTCAATAATCATGACCTATAACATTCAAATGTTGGTTTTTTCTTAATTGGAATTATAAATAACTTTATCATATGATTATGCTTATCTTATGTGTATTTATTTAGTTTGTGTAAAAAAATTATATTTTACGAAACTAATAGAATAAATATTAATAGAAAATTGATGCACACTAATAATATGAAAAATGAGTATAAAGATATAGTCAATGGGTTCATCAAGTATGCAATACAATATGACAACGACCCTTCTCAAATCCTTTTTCTATGTTAAAATTGTTATTATTAAAGAAAAAAATTCTAAAAGAGCTAGAAAAAAATTTTATTTGTTTTGGAATAGATCAGAGCTATAAATGTTTTACTGAACATAGTGAAAAACTAACCATTCACCCCAATTGGAATGACACTCTGGTTTGTGGATCATTTGATATGATTAGCCATGTAAATAATGCTAGTGATTATATGGAAGAAATGAAAATATATATTTAAGATGACCTTCATGATTTTTCAATGTTTTTTGATAAGTTAAATAAATGTTCTCATAGAAAATTATATACCATTTTTATTAAATACACAACACTTTTATCTATATTTATGTCATATAATTTTAAAGTTAACAGAAGATGGAACGACACCATCTTTACAGAACTACTTAGTCTCATGAATTATATACTAATTGAATAAAATGAACTTCCATGTTAAAGATATGATGCTAAACTTATTATATGTTAAATGTGAATGATCTCCAAAAAATACATACTTGTCCAAATTATGTTATATTGTTTCTCAGTGACCATGAATCACTTGTAAAATTATCTATGTTTGTCTAGAATCGATAAAAAAATGAATCAAGTCATTAGAAAGTTGTATGGTACTTTCCTATCATTCCATGAAATACCATATAAATGTTAGAAAACCACAAGAAAATTGTCATGACATGTAAATAAAATAATTAATGAGAGGAAACCACATCATCGCGAAGACTTCCCTCAGTGTAATAAAATTGATTGTGAGTATCCTGAATTTGGAAATGAGTTGATTTTCTCCCATATTTCATTATCAATTGATTGAAAAAATTCTTTTGGTGTAAATATTTGTATTCATAGTACATGGCTAGTTATGTTCTTAAATTATAGCTTTCTGTAAAATTTATGCATGAAGGGAAAATACATTATGTCGTCTCTGCTTATATCTGGACCAAAACAACCTGGTAGTGATATTGATGTCTATTTAGATTCCCTAATAAAATATATGAAATTGATGTGGGATATATGTGTTACAATGCTTTATTCTTATATAAATGAACAATTCACATTGAGGGCCATATTGTATGGGATTCTAAATGACTTTCCTAGGTATATAAATTCATCAGGATGTATCCTTAAAAGAATGTTGGGGTGTAACATTTGTGAAAAATTCACAATATTTGTTTGGTAAAAACATTCATCAAATACAATGTTTTCAATAAATCAATTTGTTTTTCCTTGATGTAATAAATATCAATCCTGGATTAAATAATTCGATAGAAATACTGAAAAATGTACAACACTATCTCTAATAATGGGTGATCAATTATTCGAAAAAGTAAAATATAATAACACAATTTTCAGTAAATTTTTTTCTAAAATCATTAGGAAACAAGGATAGAAAAAGATATCAATTTTCTTTGGATTAAATGACTATAATTGTTTATACATCAAACATTTTCTTGATATCATGCATGTAAAAATGTATTTGATAGTGTTTTTGGTGTGTTACTAAATGCTCCTGGGAAAAAATATGGGATCAAGGCTAGTTTAGAAATTATTGGAATGAGGGTAAGGGAAAAGTTGGATCCTTTGATGGTTAAAGGTTAAAAATTTCGTCTTCGAGTAGCTAACATGCTATACAGGATTGAGAAATTAAAATTTTAAATTTTTATTAATGGTGTAAAAGTTTACGAGGGGTATTCATCAAATATCGAGAATATCATCTAAATGAATAATTTTAGTATATGGGGAATATAATTACATGAATTCTTTGTTTTGATGAAATATTTGATGCCCGTCACTTTATGTTTCATTCTTCCTAAAAATTTATGACATAAATTAACTAGAATCTTCTTATTTTTCCAATCCATATGTAGTGAATTTATAATCCTAATAAAGATTATAATCACGAATAAATATGTTATAGTCATATTATGTTAATTTGATATGTTCTTCCCATAATAATTTTTTATATAATGGTCTACCTGATGATTCACTTTGTTATAGAGGATGAACTGTGTGGTTCTATCCATTAGGGATGGTTATACCCCCATTGAAAGATATACAAATATTTTGAAATGGTATGTATTGAATTGAATACATCCAATATTTTATATTTTTGAATGTTATATTGTTGAATAAGATGTTGAATTCAGTATAAATTACCAATTAGATATTGATATCATCAATCTCCCAAAATCTTGTCATAGTGGATGCCTTATGGGAGAAGGGATTTTCATAAGAGATGTTGTTACAATTACCATCACAGAGTGGTATCAATCTCACCATTATACTTTACATAATAATGAGGATGTTTATCTATACATTGAATCCCACAATGTAATTTTTAGACATTTGAATGCATCAAAGGCTAAAGGATGGATATCAAATACACATAATCAATAGGTTATAGGATGGTTCTAAGATCATATTTATAAGGTGTTATCAGAAAATTTGAATTAACTTACTGAACAACATCAATTTCTATCCAGATGTCCAAATGGAAATGTTATATCTTATACTATTTTTATAATTAATCCTTATTCATTCTATAGAAAATAACATGACAACCACATTACGATGCAAAATAATAGAGTAACACTTGTGGTAGAAGTGGTGCACATATCTGATTCCAAGTATATAAATCCAATTTATTCAAATATATCATATTTTTGTATCATAAAATAGATATAAAAATTAGATTATATAATAATTCAAGTTCTGATTTACTATTTAAAATGGGTTGACAATAGGAGTGTAGTGAAAGTTGATGAAATGTGCTTCATGAAGGTGAATTTTAGTGTATAAGGGGAAAAGGAAGAGACATTAATAATGGAATCACAAGTATTTAATCTATTTTATGTATCAAATATAACAAATAATAATTGGTAATTTTAACTATTAGAGACTAAAAGAACAATATGGTTAGATGAAAATTCAATTGAGGGTGTCTCTTTCATTGGGAGATCATAATCATCTCATAGAGGTCCCAACGTAGAAAATTTCTTATACATCAGAGGGGACCACATAGAGGGACTTTGGATGATCGATTGAGGATACAAATAACATCAAACATAAATAATAGAGTTCAATGTGGAGGTTAAATTGTATTTAATATACTATAATTTTACTCAAAATATTATGTGTTCTCTACTGTATTTATGTAATATAAATTAAATGTTTGACTTATTATATAGAAAATGACTTCTTCACATGATGATGTTACCAATATTAGGGAATAATAGGTAGTTGATGCTAAAAGTACAGAATTATTAGGGTATCAACACCGTGTTTATGAAAAAATACGAATGAAATAGAATCATAGTTTTGACTAAAATTAATAAGGAAAGATGTAAGGGTAAAAATTTGAGGTTGTCTAGAATTGATGCAGCTAAACTATTGACTCCAATAGTTCAATGGTCTTTAGTTATGTTGGGGTTATAATGAGGATGGATGTTCTTATTTATACATAATTTTCTTTCCCTGTATGACCTACAATGATGGAAAATCATTAAGAATATATAAAGGTAATGTTATGAAACAATTTCCCTATTTTACCAAAAAATATATATAATGAAACATTGATTTAATTTTTATTATTCTTAGTCTTGTTTGTTTATTTTAGATTAATTCTAATAGGAATATTCCACAATGGGCTTTGGAAAATCCCACCAATCTTCTAGACTATTCTTATTGAGTTTTGTCTTAATGATGCTAAGGGGAATGTAAATACCCACCAACAAGTTACTTATCAATACATTATAATATAGGAAAACAGAATGCTTTTATCAGTCATCTCAAGGAGAAATCATTTCAGGTGCACTATAGCTACAAAATATATTATTTTTCATTATTTATTTTTATCAAATTTGATTCAAAGTTATTAATTTTTTAAACAACAAAGTAGAGATAAAAATAAATGACATTCATCCAACCCATTTTACCCCATCACAAAACAATGATGGGGTACAATTCACATTTGAAGAAAAAAGAATTATTTTAAATAAAAAATACATGTTTTATGTGATATGAAACAACTTATGTTCAATTTTTTATATTAATATTGATAAATAAAAATCCTAATACACTTCTATCCTATATCTCATGCCATAGAATGAGTAATGTGTAAATAAGAAGGGTAAAGTAGTTGATTGAAAAATTAAAGAAGTACAGGAAACATGTGTAAGTATGGAATAATATTAATTCATTATGATATATAATATTATTACATAAAAATATATATATTTATTTTCATGTGTTATTTATATGATTTATAAACAAGAATCCGAAGCGATCACAACTAAAGAAAAAATACTTTCATTTTCTTGGAAGTTGCTTGAACAATATGTCTATGTTATAGGTGTTGGTTTTGGAGTGTCTCCTTGAACATATTTCTAGAATAAAAAAGTAAACTAAGATATATATCAAATGAGGAAAGGATTTCAGGTGCAATTATATTTTTACAATATTTTATTTTCTAGTATAGTTTGGAATACCACTATAAGTGAAATGGTCAAAGTGAACTGGTAAAGTAACAAAGATCAACACACGAACAACCAAATGACCCCACTAGCTTTGAGGCTAGTAACTACCATCAAACACATACCTTAATTGAGTTAATCAATTTTATCATTACTCTTTCTCATAAATGTGAATCAAACAAATTATAAAATATTTATATTACAAAAATTATATAGGATAAATTTTTATGTGATTTTAATCTATCAACACCCACACACCACCTTGTTGTGAGGGGTATGATGTATAAAATTCTGGGAGATAAGATACATAATAATGGATTCCCAAAATATCACATGAGAGAGCAGTTGAAGTAGCTCAAAATCCAAATACTTTGTTACCCATTCCACTTGATGATTTTGATATTAAAAAGGTAAATGATTCTATTGGAACCTTCATTACATGGATGTATTGTTTTTTAAAGATACATGACGCATGTATATAAAACAAATTCCAATGAAAAACTTGTAATAATTGATGAAATAATGTCTGAAGTGATGTATGGTATTATATATGGATAAAACAATGTGCAAACTAATGGTTGGATCAAGAAAATCTAGTTAATCATCCAGGAAAACAAAAAGACATTCGTAGAGTACCGTCCCCCACAATTTTCACTACAAAATCAGTTATAATTACATATTCATGTAGAAAACACATTAAAATATGGATATATATCCTATATTATATATAAACCACAAATATTTTGAATATTCATTACATATGTGGTTGTAATCAGGAGTATAAATGAGATTCTCATGATTGAATGGTTGGGAGTCTCATTTGTGAATATATATCAGTTACATTTTCATAATACATCTATCAAAAAATGATCTAATATGTAAATTAAAGTTAATAACTATTAATATTTTCTATAGGAATTTATATTACTATTATATATTTGGATTTTAAAGAAATTAATAAGAAAAAATATGAATTAATTAGGTGTTTGAGAAGAAAATAATAGACAAAATAATTTTTTGATACCTATAATGGAGTGGTAAAAGAATGAAATAAAATCATAAAAAATATATTATTATTTTTTCATTACTTATTTGTTTTAATTTTTTTTGGAATCTATGGATTTTGATCGCAATCATTATGGATACCCCAAAAATTTATTTTTTGGTTCCAATGCATGGATTTCCAACAAACCAACAACAAATGATGTGTATTTTGAATTTCTACTGCACTGAATTCAACATTTTATAAATAACCATCATATTATATGTCTTATATTGTGTTTTAATAAAAAAATATTATAGGGAAATTTTTAAATATAGTCTAAGTCGTGGTATGAGATCAGTGAATAAAATTAATAATCCTATGAATTAAATCAAATAGAAATATATTAGATTATATATAGAAACATTTAACTATTGAAACATATTTAAAAAAATATACTTATATTGGTCAATTTTTATATGGATTCTAGAGAAATATAGCTACAATTATTGTGCATATTATGCTCTCAAATTTATGAGAGATATTATATACTATCAAAATACTAGCATCCCCAAATAGGAAATTTCCAAATGTAATAATAATATCATTAAAAGTATTATTTTATAATTTAATTTTCAATATTTACCCAGTACTATAATGATTTACAACAATATACATACTCAAAAGAAGAATTAAATTTATTTATATATTATTGGGAAGCATAAATGGTTTCATAATGTTTTTTGACATAAAATTTTAGTGATTAGCAACTATGTTTGTGATCTAGTAGAGGTTATGATGTAAGATATACACTTGGGATGTGAATCATTTAAATCAGAATGATTATATAATATTATATATATATATTTTTCAAGGGTAAATATAATGGAGGAAATCTATTTTTTATAAAAAAAATAGAAAGATTACATTATGTCAGAAAGTATATAGACATATTGAAAATGGGACATGCTAATACTTATTTAGTTAATGTTCCAATCATTTTATCTACTTTTTATAAATTAGTTCAAAACACACATCATATGATTAAAACCAAGAAAAAAATTCATATTGTTTTGATACTTTAGTACAATTGTCCATAATTTATTTCAATGGATAGGAATTAACCTCACATCAATCTGACACTAGATGTGGTCCGTATGACTTGACATGCATGCTTTCAATTCAAAAGTGTAATTTTAGGATGAGACACACATCACATATCCAATAAGAAAAATATGATCAATATTTTTGCGAACATTAGGAAAATTATCCATAATATATTTTTCATATATAGGAATTTACCTAATGTCAATCTAACACCCAATGTGGTCAGTGTGACTCTAAGTATTTTTTTTCCATATAAAAGTTTCTTTTTAGTTTCTAATGCATTTCATATGCTCAAAACCAAAAAAAATGAGGTCAAATTATTTTTAAACTTTAATAAAATGATTCATAATTAATTTTCAACATCTAAGAATTGAGGACTTGATAATTTGACACATGATGTATTTGATATGACTCTAAGTGCATGTTTTTAATATAAAATGGTCATTTGGATTAAAAAGTATCACATATCCAGAAAAAATAAACGAGTCAAGATTGTTTTCAAAATTTAATTCAATGGTCTATATTTCATTTCTGACTAGTAGGAATTAACCACACATCAATTTGACAATGGATGTGGTTTATAGGACTCAAAGTGTTTCTTTTTCAATATAAAAGTATCATTTTAGTTTAAAAGATGCATTAATCATACAAAACCAAGAAACAAATCTACAACTATTTTTCAACATAAGTAAAATTGTCCATAATTTATTTTTCACATGTATGAATTGACCTTACATTAATCCAACACATAATGTGGTCGATATGACTCAATGTTTAGGTTTTCAATACAAAAATAACATTTTAGTTTAAAACACACATAAAATATCCAAATCCAAGAAAAAATATTTCATTGTATTCAAACATTATGAAAGTGATCCATAGTTCATTTTTCATGTCTAGGAATTGAACATACAACATTTCCACAGACAATATAGTCAATAAGGCTAGAAGTTCATGTTTTCAATATAAATTTCCATTTTAGTTTAAAAACAAATCAAATAGACAAAATTAAATAATAATATTGTATTGTATTAAAAATTTTAAAAAATGAACCATAATAATATTTTCAAATGTTGTAATTGAATGAAAATCACTTTGAAAGATGATGTAGTTGATATGACTCAAAGTGCATGTTTTTAGTACAAAAGTTCAATTATAGTATAAAACACATATCAAGTTGACAAAACTGAGAAAAGAATCTCTAATTATTTCAAATTTTTTGGAAATTGTCTATAATTCATTTTGACCTGTAGGAATTGACCCTATATCAATATGATAGTTGATGTGTTCTTTATGACATGAAGTGCATTTTTTCAATATAAAAGTATCATTTTAGTTTAAAAAACATACAACGTAGCCATATCTAATAAAAAAACAGGTATTTTTTAAAACGTTAAGAAAATGATCTATAATAGGTTTGTGAAGTGCAAGAATCTATCGTACATCAATATAACACATGATGTGGTTGGTGTGACTCTAAGTATGTGTTTTCAATATAAAAGTGCCATTATAGTTTAAAATGCACTTCACATGCTCAAAAACATGAAAAAAATCTCATATTATTTTCAAAATTAAGGAAAATGATCCATAATTCATTTTTTATGTATATGAATTTACCTCATGAAAATATGATGCACAAAGTGGTCAATATAACCCATAATGTTAATTTTTACTATAAAACATCCATTTTAGTTTTAAGTGCTTTATATAGATGAAATTGAGAAAACGAGTTTAGATTATTTTTAAACATTAGGAAAATGGTCCATAATTTATTTTTGACTTGTAGGAATCAACCACACATCAATCTGACACTGAATGGGGTCTGTATGATTCGAAGTGTATGTTTTAAATACAAAAGTGTCATTTCATATTAAAACATGCATCAAATAGAAAAAAATGAGAAAATTAGATCATATTGTTTTCAAAATTTATGAAAATTTTCCATAATTCATTTTTCACATATTGGAATGGATGCCACATGAATATAAAAAATGATGTTGTCGATGTGACTCAAAGTGCATGTTTTTAAAACATATGTACCATTTTATTATGAAACACCCATCAAATAACTAATATAGAGAAAAAAATCTCAAATTGAATTCAAACATTAGGAAAAATGATCTATAAATCATTTTTCAAATATAGAAATTGGTTATACATCAATCAAAAAAATTATGTGAATGATATGACTCAAAGTGTGTATTTTAAATATAACAGTATCATTTTAGTTTAAAACACATTTTAATATTCAAAACCAATAAAATTATAACAAATTGTTTTTCAAACTCTAGGAAAATGATCCCTAAATCATTTTTAACATAAAGAAATTGACCTCATGTCAATCAAACACATGATGTGGTCTGTATGACTTGATGTGAATGTTTTAAATATATAAGGAGAATTATATATTAAAATGTGATTCATAATTCCAAAACTAAGAAAACGATATCATATTTTATCATCATTTTATCAACTATTACTTTATAAATTTCCTTATAATTTGTATCTCATACTAAGTTAATTTTCCCAGTGATAATGCTTAAAGACGAACACGAAATGGTGTGATAGTTGAAGGCTTGTTCTCAAAATGAAATTGATATTTAAATGTCTTCCAACCATAGTGAGTTTTTTATCACCACATATGAGATACAATTAAATACCTCATGATTTTTAGAACACCAATAAATGGTGTGATGTGTATTAATAAACAACAACTTAATCTGATATATGATATTCCAGGTATAACTCAAAATTATTTGTTATTAGTTTAAAATTGACACTTTGTGTGTAATTAATTTATTTATATTATTACAAACATTATAATATTTTCTTATACAATTGTATTATTTTTCTCGAGCTGGGATGTTTTTTTCAGAAATAACATGATTAGGGGTCGAGGCAATGAAAAATGAACATTGATTTTTTTGAATGTCTATGATAATTTGTACTTATGTAATTATAAAAACTAATTTTTTAAAAGTATATAATATAGTGTTATTTTGTAATTTTTTTGTTTTAAATTTTATTTCAATTAAATTATATATTTTCTACATATTTTTTCTTTTATTTTTCTACTGTTATTGTTGTTTTTTTGGCTGCTAAAGTGTACTATAATTTTAGCAGCACTCTTCAATATTATACCCCTTTATCAATACTTTTAGTATAACAAATAAACAATACCTTTCTCCATTATTTTACTGTATATGATAAACATAATTTTTATGAATTCGAAATAAAAACACTGATAAAGGTTTTCCTTTGTCAGTTCTTAAAGAAGCACTAATAATAGTTGTCGTTACAAGAACTTTTTTAGCGACGATAACAGCCTAAGGATTTTAATCATGCTCTGATTTTCAACCCTTTTTTACAATGAAAAAAACTATTTTAGCACCGTTAAATGCCTTATTTATGGTAATGTGTTATTATTTAACACTTATGGATTCAAAATTGATGCATTTATTATATTTTAGTTCTCTATATTTTCTTGTTTGATTATTATATTCATTCTTTTTATAATTGAGATTTTCACATACCTTAGGAAGACTATTTCATTCATGATGGTTGAACATTACATCATGATTGAGTGGTTTCATAAGGTATTATGGGTGGAGAGTAATAGGATGAGACATTAATAATGATAATTTATTTGTAATCTGAATTTAATCGGTTATATTGGTATCACATAAAGATTGATCAAAATATTATCCATTATTTTAGTAGGGAAAAAAGATGATCAAGGGTTAAACCCTAATATGATAAAGTGGGATGATATTGTGAGAATCTTACTTTATTATTCTTTTTAATTAATATAAATATTAACATATCTAAGGATTATTATACTTCTATGGAAATTATATTTTAACAAAATTAGGTAGATTTATTCAGTTTTTACCACGTGGCTCAAGAAGTCTAAAAAAGTAATTGCCCGTGTAAATTCACAAGTATAAGAATCGAAAAAATTTAAAAATATATCGTATAAATTAAATTTTACATTAAAATTTATTATAAAAGGTTTTTTTTCAATTTATGTAAGAAGTCTTCTATACTGTTGTTCCTAAATCTTGTGTCCCATTATTTCAAAAAATATATTTTCTGTTTTTCGTTTCACCTGAATTCAATAGGATAAAATGTATAGAATTATCACTAGATTATGATCCTCTTTGTTCTTATTTTATTATCCTTGGGAATTAAAAGAACTATAATAAAATTTTATAGGATTTTTGATTAATTTTTCATGCATTAAAAATTATAAACGTTGGAAAAATGGCTTTAGGAGGTAACAATTATAGGGGATATGTCTATGGGTCCCAAGGGAAAAAAACCACCGCCAACCTAACCCCATATCTAGGTATATTTCATGATAAACCATTATGAATATCCAATTATAAATGTGGCCTATCCTAGAGTGTCACACAATATTCACCACCCAATATTTTGATCAAAAATAATTTACCAAACTCCACCAAATTTCTTAACCCACATTCTATAAAGGATGATCATGAGTAAGAACCACTAATTTCTTGATCCTTAAGCAAAAATTATTTAATTTCCACCCACATAATTTAAATGCTTAGAAATGAAAACTCTTTTAAAACATTGATAAGAGTGTATTAAATTAAAAATCACAATGGTACAAAAATGAACTTATTTTTGTCAAAGGACATCTATGTAGACATCCAACCTTATTCCACCCTGGAATATCAGTCAACCAATGACAATAAAATTCATATCCCAATGTTTTAAATCTCACATTAAAAACAAAATAGATGAAAAATCCTCCCATGTATTTTAGAGATAACCCTTAGGGAAGGATATTATTTTACATTTTTTATATATAACTAAGGAACCCCTCACACGCCTATTCTTTATACTCGATCAAGGAATATTTACATCATCATTGTAACATGAATCATCTACCATGATTCCCAATTATAATGAATTACTATTCATAGTCTATCTTTTACTCTTATGGATTCCAACATTTAATATATTATTTCAACAATAATCGGAGAGGCATACTATTTTTCTGCTAGCATTCCCAGCATACCATAAACTCAATTCACATCTCATTATTACTAGTCCCTCTCACATAGTATATGAAACATACCCTATAGGCCATGTCTCACAATTCATATCGATGCTTTTATTTATAAACACCTTGGAAACTCATATGTCATCACCCATAAAAAGCCCCTCATCAATATAAAGTATCCCAATAACTATATTACACACTCTAGTGTAATCCTAAAATTCATATCCATACATAAATGTGGAAATTATACTATAGAAAACAAAAAATCACTATTCTATATATAAGGACCCAGCCTTAAAACATTACATAATCTTGAATTAAATGAATAATTCCCATTGAGGATCTTTTCAGGTTTAGGGTTTTAGAGAATTAGGTCAAAACTATTACATTACATCTCAAAAATTATAAGGTAGAAACTTCTAATTCGTTTCCATTTTTTTCATAAAATAAAAACTGTTGAATAAAAGAGTCATGTCTAGTCCCATGTTTTAGACAACATGACTTTTCCTTGATTCCATCCTTGACCCTATTCATCTTTAAGTCATGTGAAAAACATTTCAAAACATAGGATGAGCATAAAAATCAGAGTAAAGGTTATAAAATAAAGAAAGAAAAAATTAGTTCATCATTTCATACATCACATAAGCTCTTTAACATACCTCATAAAATCATATGTTTTACATAGTAAACAAAAATCATAAAGGTAACTTGTGGCATCAATATCATACTTACATTGTAGCTATCATAGCTACGGAGGGAGTTACATTTAAAATATCCATCATAGTATGTTCCCTAAATCTATTAGGAGAAACATTCATGTTTTCCTCCATCACGTTACCCAATTAATTGGAGAGCTATATTGGGCTCACCTGCCCTAGGTTTATCACGGAACCACCCGTATACATAAACAATTCCCAAGAACCATAACATATTCATATCTCATAAAACAAACATAAAGTGAAGATAAAATGTCCAAATTCCAATCACAATATATCATTTAAATATATTGAAATAATCCATCCATTAACAAACACATTTTAAATACCAATATAAGTAAAAATTGTAAATGGTATTTACTTTACTTTTAAAAACATTACATCTTGTTAAGGAAGCCATTGATAAAATAATACTCGGGGCGGTGGAAAGGTCGTTGTCACCACTTACGTTAGACAGAAACATTATTTTTTATCATTTAGTAAAAATATTCATCGAAAAATATTCCCTTTGGATGAAATGAAAAGTTAAATGTGTTTATACAACGTATAAAAGAAAGTCGTGTATTAAAACAAAACATGCCTCAATGAAAAGAGATTGAGACACAGTCTCTTACCTCGTGTACGACTTGACTCGTTCGTTCTTTAATCTCCTGAACAATAAACTAATGTTAATTTATACATACATAAGAACCTTTATAAATTTTATTATTCCTTTTATATCACTATTTACCATGTTATAATCATCATGTAATCATTTAAGTTAACAACGGTCGTTTTGTTGATATTTGTTACTTGAGTCAAAAAAGAACTTCTTATAATTACAAGTTGTTCACGTGGTCAAAAGTTCATTATATCCATAATTATATTCATGATTTAGATATCATATATATCTTATATATCCAATATATATATATATATATATTTATAATAGTAAATAACATTTGGAGGTAAGAAATGAAATGCACCGTTCATGGAGATGGTATGACGTATGAACGCCTGAACACTACTTTCATTACTATTTCATATTTAATGGTATTAAAACATAATGATACATAGGTATATTATAATTCCAGTATAATATCGTATATAATATCATTAACTCCATCCTTTATATGTCCCATATATTGCATTAACAAGTCATATCACTATGAGGGGGCGGTAGTCCGCATTTCCTAAAATGAAATTATCACGTTTACCTATAATGGAAACCATAAAGGTATGATATAAATGAAAAATAAATAATCATAAAAAACATAAACATAATATATATCATATATAAATATAGTTCTATCATAATGGCCACCATGAGAGGTGCTTGGAGATAATTGAACAATCATCATCTCATGAGGCGTTAGTTTCCCATCCAAATAAACAGTATGTTATTTACCCATTAGATAGAGGTGTGTGAAAGTGTAGTTCAAATCCTTATCATAACAACAACCTAGTATATTTAGGATACTGTTTTTGTTATAAAATAAAGTAATAAAAAGATTTTAGGGCGTCAGAGAAGTAAAATAAAACAAAAGAACTTAAGAGAAATTGTTACCTTTAATTCGGGTAACTCCTTTTGGTTTGAACCAAAAAGACTTCCTGAAGTGCCTTCTGCCTAAGGTAAGGATTTTAAGAAGAGTAGAGAGATGTATGTAGCTTAATTTGGAATAGTTTGGATGAGCCAAGGGTCTTGAGAGGTGTGATTAATGGGTTAGAGGTGAGGGATTTTTATTAGGGGGAGGAGGGGCTCTTTAGGAAAGTGTAAAAATATTATTTTATTATATAATGATTTTCGGTTTCTAAAGGTCAAAAAATTACTAAAGTCAAATATAAGGTGAATCATGGTCGAAATAAAATCATATATTAATAATTTAATGGGTTTTGGATATTATTGTAATCTTTATAATATTATTTATTTAAATCATTAATTAATGCTGTAAACACTACATCATTATTGTGTCATAAATAATTTTATTTATTTGATATCAAAAAACTATAAAACAAAATACCATGATTTATAAAATATTTTTCTCTTTAAAAATAATATTTATAGTCTAAAATATAACTTATATAACCCTATGTAAAAATTGATTTACTAAAAGATATTTGTTTATGTCATTTTTGTCTTTACTTTAAATTAATTAAAATAAAGTGTCATTATCACTCCCATGTGGCTCCATGGGGTCCCAAAATTGACCCAAAGATGCTCAAGGTCGGATATATATCAAAAACTAGGGTTAGGAAAATGTTTGTTTAATTTTTTATTATTATTATAATATTTTTGTACCCTTATTTACTAGATTTACACTTTAACGATGGTAAATTAAATTTTTACTGAAGTAAATATTCATAATGTCTAAAAATAAAAGTTACCTATTTACAAAATTTGGACATATTGATTCCAAATATGGAATTCATTTTTAAAAATTGAAAACACTGTTGTGGTAGAAATTAATTTAAAATTAATTCCCACTGTGAAAACAAAAAGCATGTTTTTTAGAAATATTAACTATCAAAAGATTGACACTTGTTTCTGTCCAATTTCAAAGTTAAATTAATTCTAGTAACCAAAATTGGATTAAATGGTAAAAATATAATCTAATTACACCTCAAAAACAATTAAAAAGATAATCTAAACATATAAATAAATTATATTAAAAGGCAGTTTTGAATTAAAATACAGTATTTTTCACTATTCATCAAAAATTGAATTTTATCAGAAAAATACAAAAAATTTACCCAAAGTGAATTTTGATATCTTGATACTAAAGAATAATTTTATTTAGTCAAATAAAATATATAAAAGTAACTTAAACTAGATTTAAAGAGGGGTCACCATCCAAAGGTGGTAAATCAACCTTTAAGTTAAATTAGGATTAAAATTAGATTAATTCCCATTTAAGCCTCTAAATTGTATTTGATAAATGTAAAAACATTTAAAAAACATGTATAATCATATTTTAGTTAGTTCTATTCATTCCTGTCAATACAATGACTAGGCGTTAACCACCATTTAAAATAATATTATTATATTATTATTGTGCAAAGTAAGATTTTAAGGATACTCGTTGTTGCGTATCGGGTAAGCCATCGAACATAGAAACCCCATTAATGAAAAATTAATATCTAATTCACAAAATATTAATCAAAATCAAAATGTATTATTTCATTATTTTACTAATATGTTACATCCTTCCCCCCTTTTGGAAATTGTGTCCTCACAATTTTATTCACATATCAAATAAATGGTGGTGTTTATCCCTTATAGCATGTTCAGATTCCCACATTGCCTCTTCAACCATATGGGTTTTCCACAAAACCTTTACCTGGTGAATTACCTTATTCTGCAACACTTTCCCTCAACAGTCAAAAATCTGCACTAGTTGTTCCTCATAAGAGAGATTCTCTTCCAACTAAACTACCTCTGGACTTAAAACATGAGATTGATCTAACATATAATTTCTCAACATTGAAACACGAAAAACATTGTGTACCTTGATAAACATGGAGGTATATCCACTCTGTACGCAACTGATCCAACATTCTCTAGGATTTCAAAGGGTCCAATGAACCTCGGACTCAACTTTCCTTTCTTACTAAAATGCATCACACTCTTCCATGGAGAAACATTGATAAAGACATAATCTCTTTACTCAAAAGAAAGATTCTTTATTCGATTATTCGCATGACTTTTCTACCTACTCTGAGCTGTTCTCATGTGCTCTTAAAACAACTGAACTTTTTTCATCATCTCTTCTACCAATTTTGGTCCCATCAACTTCCTTTCACCTACTTAATCTCAAAACGCTGGAGTTCGACATCACTTCCCATATAATGCCTAAAATGGACCCATATGTATACTGGAATGAAAACTGTTATTATAAAAAAATTCAACCAAAGAAATATGTTAGTCTCAATTTCCCTTGTAATCCAGTGAACAAGCACATAGAATATCATCCAAGGTCTGAATTGTTCATTATGACTGCCCAACTGATTGCAGATGAAAGGATGTACTAAAATTTAATTTAGTACCCAACAACTTCTGAAGGTCTTTCCAAAATATAGAAGTAAACATGGGATCACGATCCGATACAATGGAGAAAAGAATGTCATGTAACCTGAATATCTTTTTAACATACAACCGGGAAATTTTATTTAGAGACAAAGTATCTCAAATAGGAAGGAAATGAGCAGATTTAGTCAATAAATCAACAATAACCCACATTGCATTATTACCTCGAGATGTCTTCGGTAATCCCACAAAGAATTCCATGAATATATTTTTCCATTTCCACTTTGTCACTAGTAATGAATGAAGAATCCCTTCCGGTAACTACTTCTCTACTTTAACCTACTGACAAGTCAATCATTTCACAGTAAAATCAACAATATCTCTTTTCATTCCATCCCACCACTAATACTCCTGAAGATCTTTGAACATCTTAGTACTCCCAGGATGAACTGAAAATAGGGAACTATGAGATTCACATAACAACTCATTCTTTAAATATGAATCACAAGGCATGCATAATCTTTTCCCAAACCTCAAAACACAATCATTATCAATGTTAAATTCAGGAAGCTTACCCTTCTAAACCAACTATACCTTTTTCTGCAACTCACTATCTTCTTTCTATACTTGCTTTATTATTTCTAATAGAGATGATTACAGTGAAACTTGAAATAGAATAGAAAAATTTCCTTCACCAAAAACTTCTGTTCCAAAGTTCATCAAATAAAAAACTAAATCATCTCATTCCAAACGCAGCATGGTTAATAAAACATTAATTTTTTGACTCAAAGAATCAGCCACTTTATTTGATTTTACCGAATGGTAATGGATCGTACAATTAGAATCTGTGATTAATTCCAACCATATCCTCTGTCTCATGTTAAATTAAGTATGAGTGAATATATACTTCAAAATTTTGTGGTTAGTATATATTTCACATTTTACTACATAAACATTTTGCCTCAAAATTTTTAAAGTAAAAAAATAGTAGATAATTCCAAATCATGTGTAGGGTAATTTAACTCATGAGGTTTCAACTGATGTGAATCATAAGCAATTACCTGATCATTCTGTATTAGGACCCAACCAAGTCCTTTAAACAAAGCATCACTGTTGATAACAAACTCACCATTTCTGTAAGGTAGTGCCAAAACTAGATCATTCACCAATCTTCTTTACAATTCCTGAAAACAATCGTCACATTCATTTTTCCAGATGAACTTAACACCTTTTCGAGTTAACTTAGTTAGTGGGATAGATAACCATGAAATTTGTTTAACAATCCTATAGTAATAACCTGCCAAACCATGATAACTACAGATCTCAGTTATATTTGTGGGTCTTGTCCATTCTTTAACAACTTTTGTTTTAGTAGGATCAATATTTAAGCCATTTTTTGAAACAAAATGATGAAGGAAATAAATTTTATGTAACCAAAACTCACAGTTACTGAATTTACCAAATAGGTTCTTTTCTTTTAAGGTTTGCAAGACAACCCTTAAATAACTATCATGCTCCTCTTTACTTTTAGAATAAACCAAAATATCATCAATGGACACACCCACAACCTTATCCAAGAACTCATGGAAAATTCTATTCATAAGATCCATGAATACAACAGGTTCATTGGTTAAACCAAAAGTCCTAACTACAAATTCATAATTTCCACATCTAGTATGAAACATAGTCTTTAGAATGTCTACTTACTTTACTTTCAACTGATAGTACCCTGAACTCAAGTCAATCTTTGAAAAATACAGAGCTCCCTAGAACTGATCAAACAAATCATCCATATGAGGCAAAAGATACTGTTTCCTAATAGTGATGTTATTCAATTCTCTATAATCAATAAAAAGACTCATTGAACCATCTTTTTTTTAACAAACAAGACAAGAGAACCCCATGGTGATGTGCTAGGTCAAATGAAACCCTTGTCAAATAAGTCCTGCAATTTCTTCTTTAACTCTAAAAGTTCAATTTAAGCCATTTGATAAGGGGGTTTTGAAATTGTCATTGCATTAGGAACTAAATAAATATTAAATCCAACTTCTCGATCAGGTATTATACCAGTCAAATCATCATGAAAAACATCAAGGTACTAATTTACCACTGGAAAATCATTAATCTGAATAGTTCCTTTGTTTTCCACAATATGTGCAAGGTTACATTCATTTCCATCTTTTACTAGTTTTTCAGCTACCTGATAAGTAATCAAAAGTAAGGGTTCATTCTTGTACACAAACTGAAAATATATTTGAAAATAGACCTCTTTAGCTCTGTGGTCAATCTTAGAATGATAAACAGAAATTCAATCTATACCCAAAATAACATCAAACTATACTAGAGGAAAAACAAAAAGGTTTGTTGGTAGATTCTTTCCACACACAAGGACATGAAGGTTCTTATAATTTATTTTTGTTTCAACATTTCCTTCATGTTTTTTACCATAATTTTAGGATTCTTATATTGATATCGAATTTCTAATTTACTAAAAAAACGTCCTAGAAATGAACGAATGTGTAGACCCCAAATCAAAAAACACATTGGAATAATCTGAACAAACAAACAGTGTACCTGATAATACTTCATTTTATAGACCAACATCTACTAAAGTAGTTGAAAAAGACTTCACAAACCCTTTCTACATATAGTTTAGTTTCTTTCCCTCAGTTGATTTTTTCATTGGACACTCATTTGTATAATAACCCATTTCATTACACTTAAATTTTTTTACTGATTGTAAATCAGATTTCGTCTTACCATTAACCTAATCTTTTTCAGTGTAATTAAGAGATTTATGTCTCATTTTTCCACATTGGTAACACCTACTATATTTTAAAATAAATTCCCCAGCTTTATTTTTACTACAATTTTCACAAACTATAAACTTAAGTTTCTTATCATCAGACTTTTTTGAAGAGTTCTTCATTTCACCTGCCACCTTGACCTCTTATTATGATGTTCATCAAAGAACACCTGATCATCAGAAAACTCTATTTCCACCTTCTCTTCACGTTGAACAAGTTTTTCATAACTTTTGAACTCACGAGTAGCTAAATCCCTTCTATGATTTGGATTTAATCTTACGTAAAAATGGTTGATTTTACTATCAAGATCTCGTATGAATTTTGGAGCATACCTTGCCAGCCGAGTGAATTTTGCTTCATAAGCAGCCACCGAGTCATCCTCCTACCTCAATTCCAGGAATTGTTCTTCCATCCTAAGATGAACCACCTTAGGAAAATATTTCTAAAGAAATATACCTTTGAATTCATCCTAATTAGGAGCATCAATCTCTACACTATCCCTGATATTTTTCCCCATCGACCACCACTAATTAGTTTCACCTTCAAAATAGTAAACAGTGAGACTAAACTTTTGATGTTCTGAACACCCCATGATATCAAAAATTTTCCCCAGTTCTTTAATCCATCTTTCAGCTATAATAGGGTCAGATGATCCTCTAAAATATAGGGGATGTTGCCTCATGAAATGATCCACTACTAACTTGTTCCTATGTGGTTGATCTGGCTGCTCTCATGCATGGATACCACCACCATTTATAGTCAGAGTCAACTATGCCATCACTACATCAAATTGTTATGTTCTGATTCTAACCATCTCAGGTTGCTGATTTGGAAGGTTGTCTTCCTCCTGATGTCGTCCCAATATATCTACCTTGTTTCCTCTGCAGAAAACCATTCTAAACACAGAAATATATCAGGTGATGCAACATGGTAATATGTAAATGCTATATCATTTCAATATTAACATAAAGTAATTTATGGATATTAATTTTACAATACCCTAACTCCTAAAGTTATCTAAACCGACCTTTGATACCAACTATAAGGACCCATCCATAAAAAATTACATAATCTTAAATTAAATGAATAATTCACATTGAGGATCTTTTCAGGTTTATAGTTTTATATAATTAGGTCATAACTATTACATTAAATCTCAAAAATTACAATGTAGACACATCTACTCAGATTCTAATTTTTTCATAAAATAAAAACTATTGAAAAAAAGAGTCATGTAAAGTCCCATGTTTTAGACATCATGACTTTCCCTTGATCCCATCCTTGACCATATTTATCTTTATGACCTATGAAGTTCATTTCAAAACATGGGATGAGCATAAAAAAGCTCAGTAAGGGTTAAAAAATAAAGAATGAAAACATTAGTTCATCATTTCATACATAACATAATCTCTATAATATACCTCAGGAAATCAGAAGATTTACATAGTAAACAGATATCATAAAGGTAAATTTTGGCATCTATATCATACTTACATTATAGTTATCACGGCTACATAAGGAGTTACATTTGGAATACCCATCATAGTATATTCCCTAAATCTCTTAGGAGAAACATTCACATTTACCTCCGTCATGTTACCCAATGCATTAGAGAGTTATCTCGAGCTCACCCGCCTCAGGTTTATCATAGAACTACCCGTATATGTAAATAATTCCCAAAAACCATAACCTATTCATAGCACATAAAACAAACATAATGGAAAGATAACATTTCCACATTTCAATCACAATATATCATTTAAATATATTGAAATAATCAATTCATTATCAAAACCATTTTCAATACCAATATATGTAAAAAGAGTAAATGGTATTTAATTTCATTTTATAAACATTAGAGATTTTTAAGGAAGCCATAGATCTAATAAAACTCACACCAGCGGAAAGGTTGTTGTCACCACTTACGTTAAAAAGACACATTCTTTTTTTCATTTAGTAAAATGCATCGTAGAAAAATATCCCCTTTGAAGAAATGAAAATTTAATTGTGTTTATACAATGTATAAAAGAATATAATGTATTAAAACAAAATATGACTCAATGAAAAGAGATTGAGACGAAGTTCCTTACCTCGTGTACGACTTGACTCGTTCGTTCTTTAATTTCCTGAATAATAAAAAATGTTAATTTCTACTTGATTAAGAACCTTTTTCAATTTTATTATTCCTTTTATATCAATTATTACCATGTTATACACATTATGTAATCATTTAAGTTAATAACAGTCATTTTGTCAATATTTGGTACTTGAGTCAAAAAATGAACTTCTTATAATTACAAATTGTTATTGTGGTCAAAAGTTCATTATATCCATAATGATATTCATGATTTGGATATCATATATATCATATATATTCATTATATATGTATTTATAATAGTACATAACATTTGGAGGTAAGAAATGAAATGCACCGTTCATGGAGACAGTAAGTTGTACATACGCATGAACGCTAATTTCATTTCTATTACATATTTAATGGAATTAAAACATAATGATACATATGTATATTATAATTCCAGTATAATATCATATATAATATCATTAACAACATCCTTTATACATCCCACATATGGCATTAATGAGCCATATCACTTTGAGGGGCGGTAGTCCGTACTTCCAAAAATGAAATTACGGCGTTCACCCATAATGGAAACCATAAAGGCTTGATATAAATGAAATTCATAATTCAATATTGTATTTTTTTCTGCATTAGAATGTGTCAATATTCTCAAAAATCATATTCGAGGAAGAAATATGGCGTTAAATCTTGATATTAAAAAGGCTTTTGACACGATGGATTGGAACTTTATTTTCAAAATCCTTGATATGTTTGGCTTTGATAATACTTTTATTGGTTGGGTGAGATTATTTTTTAATATGATCGTGTTTTGGTACTTGTGAATGGTTCTCCTAAGGGATATTTCTCTTGTTCCATGGGGTTAGACAGGGTGATCCCCTCTCGTCTATTATCATCTCTATTTCCAAAGATTATCTTAGAAGATTATTTTCTAAAATGGATAGTAATGGAAATTTGTTGTCCATTGGTGCAGGTAGAGGTATTTCAGCACCAAATCATCTTCTTTGTTTAGATGATCATATTTTATTCACTCGAGGGACCAAGAAAAAAATTCAAAATATCAAGAAGGTTCTCTTTCATTAGGAGCAGGTCTCTCGACAGCAGGTCAGTTAGAACAAATATTTTGTTTATTTTGGTATGAATATATCCTTTGTTAGGAAAGATGACATCATTAATGATTTGGAGATTAGATAAGGAACCTTTTGTTTTACTTATCTTGATGTGGATACATTTTGGGTTCGTCCTAAGGCTTGTTATTTTTTGGAATTCCTAGTCAGATCAAAAAGAAATTATCTTCCTGGAAGGGTAAATCCCTTTCCATGGTAGTTTGTGTTTTTCTTGTCAAATCTGTTATTACTTACAAGTTGGTTTAATCTTTTATGGTTTATAAATGGATGGATTCGCTTATTAAAATAATTAATTTTTCCATTAAGAACTTCATCGAGACTGGTAGTGTTTTGGAAAGAAGATTGGTTACTTTTTCTTGGAATAATTGTTGCAAGACTTTTGAGATGGGGGGTCTTGGTTTAAAAAATCATTGTATTTTCAATCAGGTTTTTCCGGATTATTTTTTTTGGAGGTTGGTTAATAATAATTTTGATTCCACTTATTTTTTAAGAGCCATGTTTCTTGTTAAGATAATGTCTGGTTTTTCTAATCATTTGGACTCCTTGGTTTGGCCCTCTCTCAAGTAAATCTTTTCACTCATTGAAATTAATGCTCATTAGTCTATCTCTAAAGATTTCTCTCTTCGGTTCAATATGTCTAAATAGATTGGATCTCCTCTTATAGACTCTCTCAATCAAGATTTTTTCAACATTGATCTTGATATTACAATAAAGGACCAGTTTTGAATATGGAAGTTGTTCCGAATCATATGAAATAGGTGGTAAAGGATTAATATTTTCCACTATTTGTGATTTTTGGATTTGGGAGCTGAATTATTCTAGTATTCTTTCTTCAAATATTTTTAATTATCATTCTATTGATCATGTGTTGGGTGTTTAATAGATTGGTAATTTTAAAAGAAACTTTCTTTCCCATTCTCGGTTTACTCTGATTTGGAGGCTGCTGCATGGGAAACTTCCCACTAATAATTCTATCTAGGTTCATGGTATTTTATTGTGCTGTTTTTGTGTCCTTTTTCATCAGCATCATGAGGATTAAGATCATTTATTTCTAATTTGTGTTACTCCTTCAACCATGTGGAAGGACATTTTGGATGCATTTGATGTTTTTCAGTTAGGCTTTGTCTCTATTTGGGATTTATTTGTAGGTCTGTTTTTTCTTCCCATTTTCCCTTTTATGTGTTTATTTTTTAGGCTGCAGTGGTGTAATTAGTCAATATAATTTTTCTGGTTAGAAACCAATGTTTTCATGATGGGGTGCTTTTCAACCCTCAGGCTGCTTTAGCTGGATTTTTTTGCTTCTCTTCGGACTGCTAAAATTCTTTAGAAAATTAATTATTTGAATTATATTCATGACTTCTCTATTATTAGGTGTTTCAATATTAAGGGTAATTTTCTGCCTCCTATGGGTACTATGGAGGTTTTCTTGAAATCTTCTTTTAGTGGTTGGATTAACATTAACACTGATGGTGCTTCTAGAGGTAATCCGGGCCTTTCAGGATATGGGGCTGTTTTTTAAAATAGTTCTGGGGATGTGGTGGGTTGTTTATTTGGTTCTTGTGGTATAATTTCTTTTTTGGATGTAGAGATTCTAGGTGTTATCATTTCTTTGTATTATGCTAAACAAAGAGGCCCGAATAGGATATGTTTGGAGTGTGATTCTACTATTATTGTTCATGCTATTAGATCTTCCTCTGCTCATATTCTTTGGTGACTTGTTAACATATGGATTTATTTTTTACATTATCTCTCATCTATTGATTATATTATTACCCATGTTTTTAGGGAGGGAAATGCTTTGGTTGAATATCTTTCCAACAAAGGTGCTTATGGGAACAATCTTATTGGGTCTGATCATCTACCTTTATATGATTTTCTTATTTTTGTTAGGGACACATGTAATTTTCCTTCATTTAGACTTGTATGTTTTTAGATTTTGTTTTTTAATATAATATTAGGGACCTGTTTTTAGGAAGGTGCTCAGTTTTTCAAACAAAATAGAGTGACATCATAATGGCCACTATGAGAGGCGGTAGGAGATAATTGAACAATCATCATTTCTTGAGGCGTTAGTTTTCCATCCACAGAAACAATATGCTCTTTACCCATTAGATGGAGGTGTGTGAAAGTGTAGTTTGAATACCTCTCATAACAACAGCCTAGTATATTTAGGATAATGATGTTGTTATAATATAATGTAATAAAAAGATTTTAGGGGGTTAGAGAAGTAAAATTAAACAAAAGAACTTTAGCGATATTGTTACCTTTAATTCAGGTAACTCCCTTTGGTTTCTACCAAAAGGACTACTTGAAGTGCCTTTTACCTAAGGCAAGGCTTTTATTAGAGGAGGAAGATGTAGGGATATTAATTGGGCAGAATTTGGATGCACCAAGGGGCTTCATAGGTGTGAGTAATGTGTTAGAGGTGAGGGCTTTTTATAAGGGGGGGAGGGGCTCTTTTAGGAAAGTGAGAAAATATTATTTTATTATATAATGATTTTCAGTTTCTAAAGGTTTAAAACTTATTAATGTAAAAGAAAAGATGACTCGAGGAAGAAATAAAGTCACCCAATAATAATTGGATAGGTTTTGGATATTAATTTAATCTTGATAATATTATTTTTTTAAATCATTTATCAATGAGGTAAACACTGCATCATTATTGTGTCATAAATAATTTTATTTATTTGATGTCTAAAAATTATGAAAAAAATACCATGAAGTATGGAATATTTTTATATTTCCAAATATTATCTATAGTCTAAAATATAACTTATATAAACCTTTGTAAAAATTAATTTACTAAAAGATATTTGTATATGTCATTATTGTCTTTACTTTATGTTAATTAAAATAAAGTGTCATTATCACTCCCATGTGTCTCCATGGGGTCCCAGAATAGACCCAAAGATGCCCATGTTAGAATAGGTATCAATAAATAGTATTAGGACACATGTTAGGGTAATTTTATATTATAATAATAATATTTGTTTACCCTTATTTACCATATTTATCTTTTAACCATGGTAAATAAAATATTTACTGAAGTAAATATTCATAATGTCTAAAAATAAAAGTTAGATATATACACAATTTGGACCTCATGATTAAAAATATAGAATCCATTTTTCGAAATTCAAAACAGAGAGGTTATATAAATAAATTTAAAATTAATTCCCGCTGCCAAAATAAAAAGCTTGTTTTTTAGAAATATTAACATTCAAAAGATTGACACTTGTTTATGTCCAATTTCATAGTAAAATTAATTCCAATGACCAAAATTGGATTAAATGGTAAAAATATAATATAATTAAACTTTAAAACCAATTAAAAATATAATATAACTATATAAATATATTAGATTAAAAGGTATTTTGGAATTAAAATACAGTATTTTTCACTATTCATCAAAAATTGAATTTTATCAGAAAAATACCAAAAATTTACCCAAAGTGAATTTTTATGTCCCAACAATAAAGAATAATTTTATTTGGTCAAATATAATATATAAAAGTGACCAAAACTAGATTTAATGAGGGTTCTCCATAGAAAGGCGGTAAATCAACCTTTAAGGTAAATTATGCTTAAGATTAGATTAATTCACATTTTATGCCTCTAACTTTTACTGGATAAATGTAAAAACATTTAACAAACATCTATAATAATATTTTAGTTAGTTCTATTCATTCTCTCAAATACAATAGCCAGGTGTTAACTACCATTTAAAATATTATTATTATATTATTATTTTGTAACGTAATATTTCAATGAAATCCATTGTTGCGTATCGGGTAAGCCATCAAACATAGAAAACCCTTTAAAGTAAAATTAATATTTAATTCACAAAATATTAATCAAAATAAAAATTTATTATTTCTTTATTTACCCAGGATGTTGCACTATAAACACCCTATGGTATAGGGGTTTCAAATCAGTCTAGAATGAGTCAAGACAACCCAATCGTCTCTCATACTAGGCTTCAAATACCTATTGATTCTCAAAATTAGTAATTACATAAAAATATAGAAATTATTTACTTTAGAAAAATGAAACCAATAATAATTATTGAAATATAACAGAAATTATATTACCAAAACATTATACAAATGATATATTCTCTTAATCAGATCATTAATCACACAGAAGAATTTGAATTTTATGTGAATGCAATTTTCCAATGGAGATTCATCAACCCACACTTCTTACCACCCCAGTCTTGGAAGAAAACAAAAATAAATATACAAAATCCCCATTATTAGGAAAACGACCTCAACTATAACATCAAATAATATGAAAAAAATCTATCTTCATGGAAACATGAACTTCCAAATATATAAATTCAATGATGGAACATGCATTACATCCATACTCTATTATGAACAATCCTAACTATATATAATTAATCCTAAAATGCGAAAAGAATAATCCTTTAATACCACTTTTTAAATACAAAAGACTGATTATTAAATTATATTGTAATAGTGGAACAATGCGATATAAATCTTGCCTCTGTATGCTGAATACTTTCAACTAGTGTCAAGGGTGAATATATTATATGTGTGAAGATTTTAACCTCAATTATAATTATAAATAAAACATATTTTAAGAAATATTTAGTATAAGTCATCAAAATATAATAAAATAAATACATTATAGATAAATCCATATCAAAATAAATATCAACAATAAGATACAATAAAATAAACTAGTTTGCATGTCATAGAAATAATATGAGTCAAAAATAGGATATAACCTATAAAAATCATATATAATTAGGTCTTAAAGTGAAAAAATGAAGGATACAACCACAAATATAATCTCAACTCATAGCCCTGTCCCTTCCCAAAACTTCAATCAATTTTCACTATCACACTCATTTGTAGTATTGGTCTATTTTCCCATACCTCATTCATAATCCATGAAGTCTACCTGGGTACGATTCTAGAAATTAAAGAGGTGAGTAAAACATAGTAGTCTATCACCAATAGTGTCACTTAATACTTTATTAAATACACATTCATTATAACTATGTAATGAACTATAGAAATTAGTTAAATAATATATCACCCCATGTATTTCTCAATAGCTAGAAAACGTGAGATCATACATACTTTGAATAGTGAAAGTATGTAATGTTTAACAACATCTTTAAGACACTAGGTTGTTGAATGATGTATCCCTCTTTATATATTATTCTAGTTGAATGAGCTACAACGATTGAGCAACACTTAGTGAATGATTCATCATGGAGATTAATCCAACATCAATCATATTTTAAGGGTGTAATAGATATTACCTAGTAAATGTTACATCTACAATATTAGTAAGATGAAATAGTAAAACTATATATTCTTAGGTGGAAGATATACCATAGTTACAAAACTAAGGTGGATGATTGATAACTAATATAACAAACTTGGGTAGAATATACACCACCAGAATTAACTCCATGACTGGATGATATACCACTACCATCCAACTACAGGTGGATGGTCTAAAACAATGTTCTATATGTGGGTGGATGTGATAATACTAGTAATTAACTTTAGGTGGATGATTCAATACTAATAATAATATCGAGTTGGTTGATGTACCACCCCAAACAAACTCTAGGTGGACAAGGAAAAACCTAAAATACTATCTCATGTTGAATGATTAATCACTGACTCATGTGGGTTTTTGAGACACCACCAATCACAATTTCATGATGGAAAACATAATACAATTACCAATCTACAATTGGATGATTCACCATCGAGACCACTCTTCTAGGTGGATGATATAACACCAATATAACTCTATAGGAGGATTATGTACTGCTAAAAAATCAAATGTGGATGAGGATCCACCATTAAATCATCCTACAGGTTAATGATGGACTATACGGTCAATTCTGGTGAATGAGTTACCATCATACCACTCTTGGTGGGAGACATAGTACTGTTATACCAATAAGTCAAAATGGTGAACTATATATCAAATTTTTACCAATATGTTAAATTCATTATTATGTTACACATAATAGGGGGTCTCACTCACAATCTATATATTTTTTATAAGGTTCGTACCATGGTTATATCATCCATAAAATTTAGTTACCCAATATATTTCCTACCAAAGATAACATAATACTCCACATGTTTCTCCTAGGGTCATATCACAAGATTAATATGACATCCCAGATCCAACACAATTGTTTCAAATTTTAATTGACCTAGAAAATGTTCAGTGATGACCATGGTTTTTATAAACACCACTCAAGAAAACACCCATGAGTCTAAAAAATTCCATTCATACCATTCACAAGGAAGAATTTCATTTAAATTGATTCCCATGGAATTCACAGAAATTGGCACATCTATCATTTTCTATGAAACATGAAACTTGTGTAGATAAAAATAAAAAATTATGGGAGAACCTAACTTAATCATGTTTTTGGCCTCTCAAGAAATAATTCTTCACTCTTTTCCATGCTCAATCAAGCCTATATAGTTCATCAACTCTCCCCGCAAGCTCCTATAACCATGAAAATCTCATATTAATTAATTATAAAATAATTAAAATTAATTATAAATACTTTTCTATATTAACAAATCTTGAAATGACTAAGGGATAACTCACTAGATTACATAACATCACAATACCTCAATATAAAAGGTATAAATCCCTTCAAACACACCCCAAGTGCACTGATAAGATAATACATAACAGTTGACATCAATTATATAACCAGTTTCATCCAAATTTGGTGGAATAAAAATATTAAAATTTACAATTGGATTATAAGAAACTAAATTACACACCACTAGGTTCAATAATTCTCCCTTGGCATGTACTTGTTGTTACATATGAATGATTTATTAGGGATGGATGAATTCACCATTAACTAGTGAATTTGTAATATGAATCCCAAAACAAGATAGTAGGATAATAGGAGGAAGGGGGAAAGGATAAGAGAGTATAATATGAAGAAGTATCACCTCAATCATTGGAATGACCTGCTCCTCTCTCAATGAATCCGGAGAGATAGATGTTGGTGAGAAGATGAGATAAGGGGAAGACATCCCCTTACTCTAGATAAATGAGGGGGGATCCCATAAGGTGTTCTAAAAGAAAATCACTCTAAATTATAGAACACCCCCAATTTAAAAATTAGTTGGGGACTCTATTGTTAGGTCAGAATGGATGATGGAAGATGGTTTCGGGTTGGGGTGAATGGACCAGATTAAAATATTAACCAAATACAATTAATATGAAAGATAATTAAGTAAATAAAAATTATTTTTTGTGGAAAAATAAAATAAATAACACTGTTAATTTTATAGAGGTTCCATCCAAATTAGAACTAGTCCACTGTTATACCTCACTATGTTTTAAGAGATATATTGTTCTCTGAACTAATTTTTAAAGGGAAATCATAACCTGATTATTATATATTTTTTATGGTGCAACTATATCCTAGACACCTAAATTTTTATGAGGTTTCAAAACCCAATTAAATCACAAAATATAGACTACATGATTCACAAACCCAAGTGGTCTTGATAATAGAATCTAAGAGTCACTACCCAAAGGGAGAATAAAAGAATTATTTTGAATGTAAAAGTATAAAAATAAAGTGATAGAACATGTGAGAGACATAAAGTAGTGTTACCAACACAATAAATTCAGAAAAATTAGGAGATAAATGATAGAATCATAGGTACTAGTTCTTGAGTAATGATTGCATGATTTCACAAGACATGGGTTGTACACAAATTCAAATGTTTAGATTAATGATCTTTTGATTCTCAAAATTTTTTATTCTCATAACTGGTATCATTTGAAGGGGTCCTGAATCTATTAAATAAGATATATAAAATCAAACAATGCAATATCTTATCAGGTAACGTAATTCAAAATTTGTCTTACTGATTATCCAAGAGATAGAAAATTATCATTCTAGAATATTTGTAAAAATATAACTTTAAATCCAAAATTATTGAATAATTAAATAAAATTTGAGTTACATATTAAATAGTTAAAAAAGACACTATAATAAAAGAAAATTGTAATTCCATACATATCACAAGACAATATAACTACATATTTCCTAATTTTATGTAGTCCATAATTATTCAAAAATTAATTATACTACATTAAAACACATAAAATAAATTTGAAAATTGTTCATGTCACTAAATATTAATTTATAAAAGAAAAATACAATGAAATTAACTCAAAAATGTAATTATATAAAAATTAAAAATATATAAATTATGTTTACGCATGAATAAATAATAAATTAAATCATATTTTAAAACTAATCAAAATATATTGATGGAACTTCACATGGATTTTATAATATATATATATATATTAGAAATCTATAAATCACTAAAAAGCATTAAAATTAAAATTAAACAAAAATATTATAAAAAAAGTAAAATGGTGTATAGTAAAAATTTCATATTTTAGAAAAACTAAATTAAGTATTGAACTGAATATGAGGGAAAAGTGAAAGTGAGGTGCATTCCTTAAAATAAATTTGTAACACCTGAATATTTTTGGATATAGATTATTTTTTTTATGTCTTGTGTTGTAAAATACACCAAGATTAGGCTGTTCTATATGAAACACCATATTAGATTGCAGTATATAGAACACTATTCTTGGCTTGTGTTTCACACAATTTTATGATCTTTTGACAGAATCCATTTCACACAACACTAAGTATAGATTTTTTTCAATGTATAAGTGAACTATGTTTGGATTATGTTATACGCAACATCGAAGGAATCTTGAACTACCTAAAACACTGAGTTGGATTGCGTTACAAATATGAGTGACCTTCCTCAATAGTTTGTGTTGTACAAGACACTGAGTTTCACTAAACAATGACAAATTATTGAAATATTATTATTTAATGGGATATAAACTAGCCATCATGAATAGTTTTAACCCCATTTTGAATATTATATAACATTATCATTCATCTTATACATTTTCTAGAACATGATATGAGAAAAAAATCAATTTTACGGATAAAATAATTATTTCTCATAAAATTCACATTTACTACCTTTTGTTGGCGCACCCATTTTGAATCTATTTTTTGACACTTATATAAGTTAAATTTGACAAAATAAACTTATTATTTCATATAGGGGTGTAAAAAAATTATTTTTTGAATTTGTTGATATTTTTCTGATAAAATTAAAATTTTAATGAATAGTGAAAAATACTGCATTTTAATTTGAAACTGTCTTTCCATATAATTTATTTATATAGTTAGATTAAATTTTTCATTAGTTTTAAAGAGTAATTGAATTATATTTTTATCATTTAATCCAATTTTTTTCAGTATATGTAATTTCACTTTTAAATTGGACATAAACACATGTCAATCTATTTATAGTTAATATTTCAGAAAAACCAGCTTTTTGGGTTTGAAAACAAGAATTAATTTTAACTTAATTACAACAAATATGGTGTTTTGAATTTGGAAAGATGGATTCTATATTTTGAATAAATAGGTTAAAATTATGAAAATAGGTACCCTTTATTTTTTGACAATATGAATAGTAACTTTAGTAATTATTTTCTGGTTAAAGGGTAAATATGGTAAATAATGGTAAAAAATAATATTATAATAAAATTAAACTACCCTAACACATGTCCTAATAATATTTGATGAGATATTTCCAAACATGGGCATCCATGGGTCAATTTTGGGATTCCATGGAACAACATGGATGTGAAAATGACATATTATAAGAAATAATTTTATGTAATGAGAAATATGACATAAACATGTATCTTATTAATAATACAATTTTAATATGGGGAAATACAATAGTTAAATTAGAAAATAAATTTTCATTAGAAAGATAAAAAAATTAATAAATCATGGTATTTTATTTATAATATTTATAAACCAAATAAATAAATGTACATATGATACAATTATGATGTAGTGATTACCTTATTATTGAATGATTTAAATAAATGAGATTATAAATATTAAAATAATTTTTTTTGAAACTTGTTATGCATCACATAATTTTGTGGATGATTATAACTTTTTATGTTTTAATTGATGAAGTATTTTCAAAATAATCAAGTAGTTATGGATTTTTTAAAATTCATGATATGAATAGTATAAAAATTGACATAAATGAGTTTTTAAAACAAATACTATTTTATTAAATGATATAATAGTCTTTATAATAGAATATTTGGTCAAATGACTTATATAATGTTTGAAATGTCATTAATGAACCACTTTAGGTTTTATTGGTATTTTATAGTTACTATATAAACCATATTGTATGAATATACAAGAAGACATGGTAAGAGGTAAATTAGTTAACTAAGGGTTAAAGCAAAAAAATAAGGTTAAATCTGAGACCTAAACTGGTCTAAACACTATTGGTTGAGAGGAATTAGAAAAATACTTATCTAAATTCAAATTAAATGAGTTGTGTAATTTTTGAAAATGAAAATAATTTTATAATTAATTAATATTTTGAGAGTTTTTTAAAGTGCCCCTCTCCTCTCTTATAAAAGGGAACCTCCTCCCTCTCCTCTTCACTCCATTTTGATCCTCAAAGACCGTCCAGACCTTTCTATTTCAATTTTAAACATTCCTAGTTATATTATAGAGTTTATGGTCTTCTCAAAAGGCTGACTCTAGTGCCCTAAGAGGAAGTTTAAAGGAGGAATGTCAAGGAAGAGATAATCTCTCCTACCGATTCTTTCAAAAATATTTCTTCTTATACTTCCTATTAATTAGTTGTTACATTATAAATTAATAAAATAAGTATCACTCATATAATTATATGTTATTAAAATATTAAACAACCTTATTTCACCATCTATACATAAAAAAATGAAATTATCGAGCGTGCATATGCACGACTAACCATCTCCATGCTGTGGTGTGATTTGTTTTTCACCACCTCCTTACATCGATGGGTTTAATGGTGGAAATAGTAACTATATATTATTATTATAACATTATACTAATTCTAAGATATTATACAATATCCAATTAAATACCATTAAAAAATTACGGGAACAATATCGCTGCTCGTGCATACGTACGACTTACCATCTCCACGGTGCGTTGAGATTCATCCTCCATGTTAACAATTCAAGAATGATTATAAAGTATATATAATAAATAATAATGAAATATATGAAATAATAATTCTATGAGATTTATTTATTTATATATATATTATTTAATTACTTCCAATTCATTCAATAAGGAAATGAAAACAACGTTCATGCATATGTATGACATACCGTTTCTATGAACGGTGTATTAAATTTCATCTATCTGTATATCATATATATATATTTATATAATAAATATATATAACATTTAAATCATGTATTATATTTTGGAAGTACGTAAATCAGGATCTGTGTAATAATATCAAGAATAACAAATCCAGACATGTAAGATAAATAAAATTATTATTACCCAAAATGTTGCTTTAACATGGAATTGACAAATGAACGGTTAATATAAAGTCACAAGTAAATAATATATGATATAATAAATTTTAGTTTGTTTTTTTACAAGTTAATAATATATTTAAACCCACTATACACTAGTTTCAGACACATACGGAAGAACCCGGACCTACGGTAAGGGATAACTTTGTCAATCTCGTTTTTATCTGAGATTGTTTCTTTGTAAGTATTTACTAGTGATATATTTATCATCCAGGTCCATTTTTTCTAAAAATATTTTCATAAATTATTTAATATTATTCAATTTATATTTAATGACATATTTAACCCTTTTTGAATTTTACTACATGATATGGAAGGAATATTTCTTTTGTTTACCATACGAGGTGCCTTTTTGACTTTTCAAAAAAAAAGTACAATGAGAATGTTTTTTAGGTTATAAAGAATGAATTAATTTTTACAGTTTCATGTCACCTTATTTCCATGAAGAGTTTTTTACATTATTTAATGTTAATTTTAATAAAAAATATTTTCTTTCAAAATTGCATGTGATTTTGAGAAGAGAAAATGTTTTTGTAAAAGAAAGGATATTTTTTCAGGAATTAAGTTCAAGTGTTTCATTCAAACCATTTTACATCTAAGATGACATAGGGTTATTTTTATATCCCTTTTATTAAATTTATTTTATTATGTTTATTATGGAATTATTTTTTTGAAGTCCATTTATCTTTTAGTGATTATGTTGTGATGAAATGATATTTAAGAAACACATTTTATTTCATGGGTTATGCTATGATTACTTATTTATGTTTCTGATGATAATATAAGAATTATATAATTATGATATTGTTGGCACCTATATCTCCGTATAATGAATTGGGTGAATATTTATGTCTCATGAGATATACGTGACTGAAAATGAAGGTAAATCCCATTCAATAATATATAGATATAACAACAAGTAAAACTGGTTTAGTAATGAACTTTGTACACTATGATGGTCTTTGTAGTAATGCCTTGGATACTATGGAAAATATATTATGTGATTTTTAGTTTTCAAAAATTAAATATTTTATTCTAATGCAATTCTATCATGGTTAATGTTCTTTTTTTACCCATGCCTTACGTACTACCAAAATTTATTTCATAACTCACGATTTTGATGTTTAAAATTTAGGTTCCTATTTTTACGTTCAAAAGTTTATTGTTTGTTTTATGTTCTCCATGTTTACCCTTACTATGAATTTGAGCTCATCCTTTTTATGTTTTCGTTTCTCCAGGATACAAACAAAGGTTTTAGGTAGGAATACTAAAGGGGAAATCATTATGGGAGATGTTGAAGATATTTCACTGAGTTAAAATATTATGTTTCGAGTTTCAAAAGTCACCAAACTAATACGGTAATTTGGTGTATTTTTGTGTAATGTATTAAGTGTTCCAAAAAAGTAATGTAACATCCATGTACGTCAAGAAAGGGTCTCTATAGTTGGTATTAGAGAGAAGGATTAGTCAACCTTTGGAAACTAAGATACGAAAAATTTAGTGAGATCCCTAGAGATGTTTCTAAGGATATGTCTTGGGATTTCTTAAGGATATGTCTAAGTATAGGTTACAATCCAAGGGGTTTTTTTGATAATCATCAATAACCAAGGTTTAAACTGAAGATATCAAAGATTGAAATATTATATGTAATTTACATTACTTATGTGTTTCAAATATCTGATACGTACTTCTGACACATCGCTTTATAGTATTTGTCAATAGCCAAAACTACAAAACACATAGTTAACCATTGATTGTTTCACATGGGGAAAGCATGGGAATTATGAATATCAGTTTCCTAAGAAGAAATATCATTAAGAGAATCATGAAGATGCTACAAGTATTGGGCATACTTTTAAGGATAAATAGACTGTGAATGATATGTGAAAGGTATGTGATGTTCTTCTAGTATTTTTTACATTTAATCTAAGAAGATTGTGGTTTAGAAACCTTAACACATGATTTATATTTTAGGAAAGACGAAGATGATGGATCATGAGTAATGGTTTTAGAAAAAAATTGGATGGTTTAGGTGTATCTGTTTTATAATTAAAAGACTATCGTATATGAATCATGATATATATAAGTGATTTTAGTATAAGTTTTTCATTAAGGATTGGAATGGATATATTGAATAGTTATAAGGAGATAGAAAAGTGATGTAAGGTTAAGGTGATATACTTGGATAACACGAGATTAAGGGGAAGATAACCCTTAATATGCCCCTTATATTAAGATAATGATGGATTTCAATATGTAAATTAGATGATACATTTTTCTTGAGATCTAATTACGGAGTTAGTGATAATAGGGTTATGCTATCATAGATGAAGTATAAAATGTTTTGGGACATAAGGAATATGTCCAATAAATTTTGGAATAAGGAAACATGAATGTTTTCAATAAGGATATTTGGTAATTTAGGTTATTACCATGAATCAAGATAATTCATGATGATGTCATTAAAATATTTGTAATTTAACAAACAAGATATATATTATGATATGTGGGGAATAAATGAAGATATTTACATGCTTGTTATATGAACTTTCTTGTAATTTATTTGTACTTTGAGTTTGGATAGAAGTATTTTGGATAATCCTGAAAATTTGAATAGATTAAGTTTGATATAAAATAGTATTATTTAAGGATAAAACTTTTTTTTATTATTTTTTGAATGTTATAACAATATAATTTTCGAAAAAGGATAACCCGATTGACGGGCGACAACCCGTCACGTTGGACAAGGCAGCAGGAATTAGACCCAAAACCAAAGTGCAACAAGACTTTATCACCTAACAATGGCCTATGGGAAGTCCCTGGTTAGTATAAATTAGTTTTATTTTATTTAAGAGGTATGATAGATGAATTGTAAGCCCATTTTTGGAACCATATACAATTAATATCACTATAGATGGACTTAGGTATATTTGACAACTTGTGCTATCCTTTTTGTGATAAAGCTAGATTAAATGACCAATCATTAAATTTATGGATCACATGATCTGCTAACACTTTAAGAATGAAAAATTCAACATGATTTCATTGAATAAGAGATGAATTTGAAATTTTCAAAGGCATGACCAATGAATAGATTGTACTGAAATCAAGTAAGTATTTCTTCTCATGTTCTTCAAATTTAGGAAAATTATCTTGAAAACCAAAAATATTATCCTAGTACCTTATTATCTGATGAATCAGATGGTCCCCTAAATCATCATTGATTTATGAATTTTTTGGTTTTAACTTCCTCCAAACCATATTCTCTATGACTATCCATCAGAAGTTGATGGTTAGATTTATCTTCAATATCCATGTTTTTACTTTATAACTATGTTATACTATGTGGAAACTAGTGATGAGTTACATGGTGTAACTGTTATGTTTCTAACTTTCCTTTTTAAAATTATGTTTTCATATCCCTTTTTACGATGTGGGTTTCTATAAATAAAACCATTTATGACACTGATAAATTTCAATGGAGAAATTCATTTTAAGGGGGGAAGAATGTAACACCCCAATATTTTATTAGATAGATTCTTTTAATTTCATTGATGACTTGTATTGTATTCTACACCTATATTAGTTTGCGCAATACCGAACACTTTATTAGATTGTAGTATACACAACACTATTCATAGCTTGTGTTGCATGTAACTTCAAGTTCTTTTGATAGAATTCACTTCACGAAACACTGAGTACAAATTTAATTCAATGTATTAATGAAAAATGTTTAAATTATGTTATACGCAACACCGATTGAACTTTAACTACATGGAAAACAAACTTGGCTTGCGTTACACACAAGAGTGACCTTCCTCAATTGCTTGCAATGTATGTGATACCAAGTTTCACTAAAGAACGATATATTATTAAAATATTATTATTTAATATGATATAATCTAGCCATTATGAATAGTATTATCCACATCTTGAATTTTATATAATAGTAGAATTCATATTACACATTTTCTAGAACATGATTTGAGAAAAAAAATCAATTTTTGGGATAAAAGAGTTACTTTTAAAAAAAATGCAGATTTACCACCATTTGATGGCACACCCATTTTAAATCTAGTTTTTGACACTTTTATAAGTTAAATTTGTCAAAATAAACATCTTATTTGGAAGATGGACATAAAAATTTACTTATGTGGTATTTTTTGGTATTTTTCTAATAAAATTCAATTTTTAATGAACAGTGAAAATACAACATTTTAATTCGAAAATGCATTTTCAACTAATTTATTTATATAGTTATAATTTTAGTTTAATTGGATTAAAAGTTTAACTAGATTATATTTTTTTCATTTAATTAAATTTTGTTAATTGGAAGTAATTTTACTTTTAAATTTTACATAAACACATGTCAATCGTTTGATAGTTATTACATCTTAAAAACCCTCTTTCTGGTTTTGAAAACGGGAATTAATTTTATATTAATTACTAAAAATTATATTTTTTGAATTTGGAAAAATGTATTCAATATTTTCAAATAGAAGGTTAAAATTATGTGAATTGGGACCTTTTATTTTTGGATGTTATGAATAGTAACTTCAGAAATTATTTTATGGTTAAAGGGTAAATCTGGTAAATAAGGATAAAAAATATTATAATAATATTTAACTACCGTAAAACATGTCATAATCCTATTAGATGAGATATTTCTGACAATTGGTGTCCTTTGGTCAATTTTGGGAGCCCATATAACCACTTGGATCTAAAAATGACATTTTATAAGAAATAATTTAATGTAAAGAGAAATATGACATAAACTTGTATCTTCTTAATAAAACAATTTTAATATGGGGTTATAAATAAGATAAATTAGACTATAAATACTCATTTTAAAGATAAAATATTTCCTACTTCATGTTATTTCATTTATAATTTTTAGAAACCAAATAAATTTATTTATTTATGACACAATAATGATGTTGTGATTACCTTATTAATGAATGATTTAAATAAATGAGATTATAAATATTGAAGTAAATTTATTTTAAAACTTTTTAGGAATCCAATAATTTTATAGATTATTATGACTTGTTATATTTTAATTAATGATGTTTTTTCTAAATAATCATGTTTTTATGGATTTTTAATAATTCATGATATGAATAGTATAAAAATTGACATAAATGCATTTTAGAAACAAATAATATTTTTTAAATGAAATAATAATCCTAAAAATCTAATATTTGGAAAAATTACATAGATAATGTTTTAAAATTCAATAATTAACCACATGGGATTATATTATAATTTTACAGTAACAATATTAACCATATAATATGAATATACAAGAAGACATGGTAAGTGTTAAATTAGTTAACCAAGGGTTACAACTAAAATATATGGTTATATTTGAGACCTAAACTTATCTAAAACCTATTGGTTGAGAGGGGTTTGAAAAATACTCAAATTATATTCAAATTAAATGAGTTTTTTTTACTTTTTTAAATCTAAAATCATTTTATAATAAATTAATATTTTGAGAGTTTCCTAAAGTGCACCTCTCCTATCTTATAAAAGGGCACATCCTCCCTCTCATCTTCACTCTATTTTTATACATCAAGATCGTACAAACCCTTCCCATTAATCTTATAAACTTCCATAGTTACATTATAAAGTTTATGGATGTCTCAAAAGACCAACTCTAGTGCCCAAAGAAGAAATTTAAAGGAGGCACTTCAAGGAAGGGTTAATCTCTTCTACCAATTCTTTCAAATTTATTTCTTTTTCTACTTTCTCTTAATTTTCTATTTCATTATAAAGTAATAAAATCACTATAAATAATATCTGATATGTTATTATAAATATGAAACAATCCTATTTCACCTTCTATCCATCCTATTAAAAACAAAATCTCTGTACGTGCGTACATGCAGCCTACCATCTCCATGTCGTGGTGTAATCTGTTTTTCACCACCAGCTTACTTGGATGGGTATAATGGTGGAAATAATAGCTATATATTATTATTATAACATGAAACTAATTCTGAGATATTATACACCATCGAATTCAATACCATTCATCAATTATGGTAACTATATCGTCGCTCATGCGTACGTTCGTCTTACCATCTCCATGATACGATGCGATTCGTTCTCCAGGTTAACTATTCAAAAAAGGATTATAAAGTATATATAATAAATAAATATGAAATATATGAAATACTAATTCTCTCTTAATTATGTATATATATATATTTTTTATTTACTTACTTCAATTCAATTAAATAAGGAAACAAAAAATAGTGTTCATGCATACGTACGACCTACTGTCTCTATGTATGGTGTATTCTATTTCATTTATCTATCTATTATATATATTTATATAAATAATATATATGATATAAAAATAATGTTTTACATTATATAAGTAATTATAACATTATCTAAGCAATAATATCAAGAATAAAAAATCAAAACATGTACGATAAATTAAACAATTATTACCAAAAACGTTGCTTTAACATAGAATTGTAAAATGAACGGACAATGTAAATTCATAAGTAAATAATATATGATATCATAAATATTATTGAGGTTCTTTTATAATTTAATAATATATCTAAACCCACTATATAAGATTTTTTAATACATATAGAATAATTCTGACCTATGGTAAGGGATAACATTGCCAATCTTGTTTTTATCTGAGATTGTTTATTCATATGTATTTACTGTGAATATATTTATCATCCATTCCAATGTTTTCTAAAAATGTTTTCATAAATTATTTAGTATTATTTTATTTATATATTATTTCATTTTTACCCCATTTCTTATTTTATTATGTGGTATGGAAGGATTTTTTCTTTTCTTTACCATACGAGGTACTTTTTGACTTTTTTTAAAAAAATACGAGGATAGTTTTTTTATCTTATAAGGAATGAATTAATTTTTATCATTTAATGACACCTTTTTTCCATTATGCTTCCTCTAAATGTTTTCATGTTTATTTTCAACCAAATTCTTTTCGTTTAAAATTTCGTGTCATTTTGAGAAGAGAATTTTTTTTTGAAAAATAAAGGATATTTTCATCAGGAATTAAGTTCTAATATTTTATCAAAATTATTTTACATATAAGATGACATAGGATTATGTTTCTATCCTTATTATTAATTTTCTTTGATTGTGTTTATGATCTGATTATTTTTCTGAATTCCATTTATCTTATATGGATTATGTTATGATGACATGATGTTTTAGGAACCCATTTTATTTAATGGATTATGCTATAATGAATTATTTATGTTTTCTAGGAACATATAATAATGATTTCCTTATGACATGGGTGGTACCTATATCTCCCTTCATTGCATCAGGTAAAAATTTATATCTCATGAGATAGACATGACTGGAATGACAAGTAAATCTTGTTCAGTAATACATGGATTGAACGACAAGTAAACCTTGTTCAGAAATGGAATTCTTCCACTATGATGGAATTGGAAGTATTTCCTTGGATGCTATGTAAATAATATTATGTGATAATTAGTTTTCCAAAAATTAAATATTTTATACCAGTTCTATTCTATCATGGTTAATGTTCCTTTATGATCCATGCCTTACATACTTCCAATATTTATTTCATGACTCAAGATTTTGATGTTTAAAATTTATGTTCATGTTTTTATGTTAAAATGTATATGGTTTGTATTATGTTCTCTATGTATACCCTTAATGAGAATTTGATCTCACCCTTATTAGGTTTTCTTTTCCCAAAGATATAATGAATGATTCTAGGTAGGAAAACTAGAGGGGAAAATCTTTATGGGAGATGTTGAAGATCATCCACCGAGTTAGAATATTATGTTCTGAGTTTCCAAAGACACTAAAATAATACGGCCTCTGGGCATCATTGGGTGTAATGTATTAAGTGTTCCCAAAAATTAATTTAATTTCCATTTACGTCAAGCTTAGGTCTCTACATAATTAATTTACTATTCTATGATACCATGAGTTCAATTCATCTGCAGTGTGGTCACTTGATATGAAAAATTATTTTGATGGGAAAGTGAATACTAGGAACCCTCATTTGAGGTGAATTAGGTTTGGCCTGATGGATAACTGTGGGTGGGGGGGGGGGGTTGATTTCTTGCACAATCATTAACATCAGGTCACCATTTTTGTACTTAAATAAAACTACATATGGTTTCATCATGCATAACTAGGTATAGACCTGATTTCCAAAGGCTGATGGTCAATTGGGGTTTTATATCCAATGACACTTAGGGACTCAAATTGGTCAAGAGGATTGGAGTTCGGGCTCCTCAAACCCTTTTGGGGGGAATTTTTTCCAACTCCATGACTCTCTTATAGATTTAAGATTTTTTATATAATATCTTCCTAATACTGATATGAGACAGGTTACCCTAAAAAATGATCATGGATTAACTCCTTTTATGTACAGAAGAAAATATGGATCTCATTAGTGAATCCATCCATATGTATCTGAGGTTCATCATTAGTTTCCCAGTACGAATAGATACTTATATACTCAAGCCCATAAAAAGTAACTTTGTATTTTTCACCATATAGGGAGGTGGTTAATATTCTGAGCAGGGGATTGATCTATTTTGAATAATCTAACATATCCTGTTTATTATAGGAATAAAAACCCAACAAGTTTATTGAAACTTGTGTAGTTTATTGTCATGGAGGAAGAACTAGTGTTAGGGAAATAAGGAACTATATTTTTAAGATTTATTCTCAAATAGAAATCTTATATATCATGTACATAGCAGGAACTAGAGTCATCATAGTTCCATCATGCCCCTTTCACTAGCCCCAAGGATGATTCCCTTATATGTGGCGGTGTTTATATCATGCCACTCAGTAGGGACTACATACATAGATTACCCTATATGGTGGAGATTCATGATGTAAATTACCTGACAATTGCAACTCCCTGAGCTCACATGAGCTATAATCGATGTGAGAAATAAGGGATAATACGTAATAAGTCTCACTGCATATGGATGTGGGAATTATGCACCAGGATAGCCCTTAGAGTGTTTAATATATAGATCAAGAGTTAGGAAGGTGTCCTAAGTATCTTGATTATCTAAGGAACTATATTCATCATAGTTCAATTAATTTCTCAGTTCATTGATGGATGAGGTTGAATGATCATCCCATTGGAATGATTGTGGACTGATGGTTCAAATATAAGAGACATAAGGTGAATTACACCTAAGTGGGTTCGTATTTCAGATCATGCCCTAGGAATGTGTCTTGTGAATCCTGATTATGGTAGGAATCTGATTCATTATAGTTTGGTTGGTTTCTTTGTATGCTGACGATTGATATAAATTGACCATCCCATGGGAATGATTGGGTCTCTATGCTTGAAACACATGGGGAATTACACTAAAGTGGATACTCATATGAGATTTGGATCATTACTTATGATAGAATCCAAATTATACTAGTTTTGGAAGGAATCAAGTTCCTCATATTTAAATTAGTTGGGTATTACATATAGAGGTTTCCCTTTCCCTTATATAGGATTATGATGAAATTTTTTTGATTATTGAGACACTTGAGGCCCATGTGAGCCATGATCAATGTGAGAAACAAGGGATTGAAAATAGTCAATATCACTGATTATGGATATATTAATTATGAATCAGAACAACCCTTTGGATATTTGATATGGATCTAGGGCCTCATGGAGACGTCATACATATGTCGGTTATGTTGGGAATCATAGTCATTGTAGTTCTTTCGATAGGTACATACACACTAAGGTTTCCTATACATGTGGTACATATCACATATTATGTTAATTAGGGATTACACACTATGGTTTTACTTATATGTGGGAGATATCATATTGGGCCACTAATTAGGGCTTACACATTATGGTTTCCCATTGGACTTTGATATAGAGATTGGGCCTTAGAGAGGCTTCCTATATATAATAGTTATGAGAGGAATCAGAGTCATCACAATTCCCTTGACTGGGTCTTACTCTCCGAGGTTTCCCTTCTGATCGGGGCTTACACACTAAGGTTGGATAATATTATCAATCCCTGAGATTCCCTTTTGACTTTGTCTACTTCTTGTTTTAATATTCACTGATTTTCTACTCCAAATGCCACGATTTTTTGTTTGATGTGTGGGAGAATGTATGCTTGACATGTCCAAATAAAATTTCATGATCCAGTTAAATTATCCAAGGGACGTCACATAACATGGAAGGCATGTCGGAAGGTTTTCTCATGATCAAATATGACTTTTAAAAAGGACTTTGAAAGACCCAAAACGTTTTTCTTAGGATCCATTGCATGATCCCGAATGATATTATTAGAGGGCATCACATGATATAACTGACTTTACCTTGTTTCATTGATAAATCTAGCTAAAATTCACAGAGGGTATCATGAGACTCGATGTGAAATGTCTCAGAGGGTGTAAAATGTTCTGGATAACCTATCTAGGATTCATCATGAGAGCTAGATAACATGTTTGGAGGACATCATGTGAGCTAGTTGACATATATTAGTGATGTGGTGAGACTTAGTTAACATGGGTTGGTTCCTCTATATGAGTTGAGAGACATGCCTAAAAGACACCATAAGGTTTGGATAGAGGACCTAGAGGGTTTCATGATAATTATGTGGAACTCCTTTGGGGGCACCATGTGACTTAATATGACTTTTCCTAGATGAATTTTCGTAATCCAAATTTTATACCAATAGAGAGCTTTAATATCTGGGTGATATATCCTAGTGTCGTCTCATGTCCAGAGTGGTTAACACAAAGCACATGAGGATCAATTTATATCTTCTTTACATAAGTCTTCCATATTTTTAGTCTTTATTCTACGCTATTATTTTATTTTCATTATATTTGTTAAATGTGAGCTTATTTTATGTCTGACATATTTTAACATATATATGATATTTCATTCAAGTGTCTCACTAGAAGTCCTTTGCGTGATCAATGAATGATCATGTGAAGTGATTATTCATGCTTTATGATCACTCTAGTTGTTTTCCAAATATTACCTGACTGAAAAATTACCAGTCTTGGGTTCAATAGCTCCGAAAAATAGGATTTAATATATGTTCCATTTTCATCTGGGTGTAAAATAGACAACACCTTCTTTGATGCTGCGGTGGGGGATTTATTAGCCTCACCCCTAGTTATTCACTACATTGTGAAGTGCATATCATGTGAATCCAAGAACGAGTCAGCAGAGGGAATTAGTTTCATGAGTCTTAATTATCCTTTTTAGGTAATTCTTGGTGAGTCTCTTGATTTTCAATAACCATGAGACCATATTATCAATTCCTCCTTTAATATATTATTTCCAATTAAAGGGGTGTTGTTTTCTCATGCAGACATACGGAGTGACTTTCATATTATCGTAATGGCATGTCAGGGGGATTCAATAGATTGGAGATCCCATCAAATGTCATTTTAATGGTCTTCGGAAACTCTTCTGACACATTCCATGAGTCAAGGATGACTTGTATGGGGAAATTCTCAAAAGCAGACTAGTTTTTGATGGGGTCTAGTGAGACTGTGTTGCAGAAATCCTACGAATATCAGGTGATTTTTTTTGACTATTAGAGGCTCCCTCCATTTCAATTTTTATTCCCTTGGTTTATTTTAAAAAGTGTGTGGATCTCTCGAAGTTGTATGAATTTTTTCAAAGACAATCACCCTACTTATTGGTGATGTGTTACATGACCAATAAGAGGTCCTATGAAGATGTGAAATCATTTCATGGAAAAAAACCATTTGTTTTTCTTTATAGAGCCTCTGGGGGAGAATGAGGTATCCTTGGTTTGTCTAAGGCTCTTCACGAGATGAGGATATCATGTTAGTGGGATTTCATGAGATGAGAATGATATGTTTCCTAGTTCTTGTGAGGTCTTGCAGATCACCAATGGCGCGTTTTGTGATTTCTTACAACCGCAAGAGACTCTTTGATCCACCACTTTTTATTTAATTTTTTTATTTTATAATGTTTGTGGATCTCACGGGGTTGTATGAATGTTTTCTAGGATAATCATTTTCTCTATTTGTGATTAATCATTTATGTTCTATGATAGTAATATGATCCCACCTTTTGGATGTTTTTCTCTTATTTTCCTACTATTTTTGGACGGTTCATCGGGTGAATTCCAATTAAAAAGTCGTGTGTCTTAGTGTGTGTGTTTGGGGGGGGGGTGCTTATCTGGCTACCAGCACATGACCAGTGATTATTTTGGTTACCTTTACAAGAATGAATGTACTTCTCGAAGAGATTTCACAGGACCATCTGTAGGCTATGCACTGTGTGTTGTCATCCGTATGACCATCTGTATTTCATTTGATCACAAGTTTTCTAGGAGGTAATGTGATTCATTGGATCTTGACCACATTATTCTTTCTTTTCTTTGTGGATAAAATAATACACATATTTAGTTATTTCTTCCTTGTGATTTTACTTATGATTATTTGGAAGACTTCATGAAATTCCTCCCACCCCCAGAAGAGTGACATTTGCAGGGACAAGGGATCAGTTCTAAGGAAAGTAAATGTATGCATGAGTATTTAGCGCTATCACAAACTGATGTATTTAATGATGCCAGGTCAACCAAGAAATTCTTTGTATCCCATGAAACGTTTAATAAATAGGGTAGAAGAGAAGGATTCATTCAATGATTATTCATTTCTCCAGAGCACTCTCACAAATGTTAGTTGTGTGACCTCATCGCAAGAACCTCCCACAATAACCGGTTGTGAGACCTCATCGTGAGACCATTTTTGAGAACCCCTTCCTAATAATCCATTTTAATAGTAACCTACTTTATCAATTTATGAAATTATCTTTGGTAATTTTTTGAACATTGGTTGTGGGGATGATCAATTTTCTAGAGGATTCTATTGGATTTTCTGGCTTGATCATATGATCCTTTGACTATTATACAGGTCATGTGACCATGTCAGGGTCATGTGATCGTGATTCCTTGAAGGGGACACTCCTTTTCATGATACCATATGGTTTATGTGGTCCGTGAGATCTTTGGGAGTTTTTCAGTTCATGATTCCTTCAAGTGATTCATGAATTCCTTTATTGATTCCTGTGATGTGCATGATGCTTCTAGAATTTTATATGTTTCTTTGGATAAGAATTTATATAATTTTTTTGGATATACACCACTTTATTTTGTTCAAATGGCTTCTAGATCTATTCATTCCACTTATGTTATAGCTAACCAAAGGGCCATGATCACTAGAAACCAAAAATATAACCCTAGATACTATGGGGATATTGATAAAGAAGATTCTAAAATGGCCTCTTCCATTCAAGATTCAAAATCACCCTTTATCACACCAACTTCCTCTTTACAGGTTTGGATTGTTGGATGATGTTTTCATTCATCATTTAGACTTAAATCTTCTATTTTGATGTGTGTAAAATTCTTCTGACTATTCTCAGAAGACAATTACCGGGGATGGTTTGTAGGTCACAACTCAATACCAGGGGTTGTCTTATATGTTGCAAAATTCTCCCATGGGTCTGAATGGATGTAATTTTACTCATCAACATATTTCTCAAAGTTATTCGAGTATATTCATCTCTTATCAAAGAAATCTGAGTGGAAAATAGAGCTCAAAATGGGATCTCCGTCCTGGTGGATGTTTTTTCTGATGAATAGGCATGACAATTATGGGTCAGTCAAAGCTGTTTAGAGATCATTGACGAGTTATATATTTTCCATATTTATTAAAAAAATATATATTTACCAATTTTTTATCTATAGCCTAACATTATCAAAGAATTAGTCAGTTGTTGGTGTTTAGGTCCCAACTCTTTCTATTTTTCCTAAGGTGAGGTGTGAATCATTCTATGGGACATCTACCAACTGGGTGGGATCCACCATCTTAGAGAGATGTGAAATGAATTTCTTCCCACCATAGATTCCTGGAATGAGCCTTTGTAGAATCTCTCCCTGGCGAGATACTGGCTCACCATAGTAAAATAGAAGCTAATAATGGAGCTGACCATGCACTTTCTTGTCTCATTTAAAGATAGGATCAACATTTTCCTTTTCCACATAGGGATTAGTCCAACTGCTATATTCCCTCATTTCTGCCCTTCCATGCATGTTCATGATAGTGCCAACTCGTATTGCTCCATTTTTGAGACTATGGATCATACATTGTGTGGATATTGTGTGAATTATTATATCTCTCTCAGCCTTAGGATGGAATTATATATGGACATGTTCCGGAATGGATGGAGTTTCCTAGCTGGGGATGCGTGTTTTGGAATATGGGTTAGTACACTAGTAATGGATGAACCTCTAGTGGAAGGACAATGTCTTAATCTGTTATTTTAGAACATTGCATTCATTTACCAAATATTGGGAAACATTCAACATGGGAACATCCCCTATAGATTTTTTTATCTTTTAATGTTTGTATTTGGATAGACAGGGGATCATTTCTATTTATACGAATACTACAATTCCACCAGGAATCACGAAGCCTCATCTTGTCCAAGAGTTCTAAACATATAAATGGATGGGGATATGTCACTAAGAACTTATGAGGTTACATATGTGTTGAATTTATCTGATAGATTTGATTTCACCCCATATAGTACACCAACAATGTCTAGAATTGACAATGGTAGTGGCTCCATCGATGATTAGGATTATGACCGGGCCTGGGTAGTAGCTTATCTGGGTGGTGTGCTAAACCAATTGTTTCCTCATGTGGAGAATCCATTTTCCACACCGAACCCAATATCTGTGGCAATGATGTAGTTGGCTAAATATTTTGACGAGACTTCATGGAATCACCCTTAATCTGATGATGAGCATCCTGACAGTGGGACTGAATCTTCCATGTAAATCAACCCTCCGACACAAGCGATGGTTAATGATTATACTGAGGGGAGGTTATATGAGGCCTCCTCTTCTATCGCCATACCAACTCATCCATCCATTAATCCTTTTGGTGTGACTATCCCATTAGTCACAAAATCTCGGATATTTCGTAGGATAATCTGGAAGCAGATTCACAACATGATTAGTGGTACTCTATTGGAAACATTTCATGACCAAGGGGAATGCCTTCATCATCCATTTAACAACTTGGGGGCAGATTTTGTTTTTGTAAAAAACCACTATAAAAATTTAAAAAAACAAATTATCATAACTTTGAAAGATTTGGACACCAATGAGTGGTGTTGGCACGATCCTAAGGACAAGGCTCCCCTTGTTGGAAAGATGAAGGAGGCGTTGGATGAACTAGAGCAGAGTTGTGAGTTTATATTTAAACTGCAAGCCAAGATAGATTACTTGACCCTATAAATATGGAGATGCAAGGAAATAATAGCCTTCCCAAGGGGTTACATTTATATTTCAACATCCTTTTTGGAATATTATTTAAAGATATTTGAGTAGATGGATTGTTTAGTTCAGAATATTTGTCTATGAAAATAAGTAGAAGAGGCGAGGTAGGTTGCACTTTAGTGTTCAATGGAATTATCACACCAAACTCTTACCGACTTGACCAGACCAGCTGATCAAATTTTATTATATCTCGACTATTGATATGAAGTCTTTTTTTATGATATTCTAAGATATACTCCAAAATTGGGAGATTAATCCTATTATACTCTATCAATGAATATATTTTTTTATTAAAATCTATGTGTTTTTGTCCATTTTTCTCATTTGTGATGTTAATGAAATTTCACTGACCCATTTTCATATGAAACAAAAATGATACCCATCCTTTTAATAATATCAATTAGAACTAAACACATGGATCTAAATATTTAAATAATAATAGATTATTCTTAAGAAACACTCATGAATTCCCACCGACATGAGGTTCTTTATTGATATATTTTCTCCAATTATCTTGAGATCACTTGACTCGCGAAAGGATAATTTGAGTAGAATTATCATCCCAAAATGAGAGTGTTCTATCTTTTTCTGAATCTAATAGGCTTGGTGAGGATAACATTTTTTTTTCAAGTTTATATGGAGTTCCTTGTATGTTTTCCCATTCTCACAGACAAAATTGAATTTATGATATTTTTAGGTTCTTTTAGCTTAGACATTATATGGTTATAGTTTAGGGTCTTTTATCTCATACCTTACATACTTTCGTTTATGGTATTTTATATTATACCTTATATTTATTTAATTTATGGTCTTTTACCTTATACCTTATATCACTTTAGTTTGTGACCTTTTATATAAGGCCCCAGCCTTAAACCTTACTTAATCTTGAGTTATTACAAGATTACACATTGCGGATCTTTTCGGGTTTAGAGTTTTAGACAATTAGATCATAAAACATGCATTACATACCACATATAAACAAAGTGGTTACATAAAGATAGTATTATTCTTTCCCATCAATGTAAACTTATTTAAAATAAAACATGGATTCTTTCTTGACACTTCCATGACACTATCATCATATCATGTTCCTTTCCCTTGACCTGTGAAAAAAATTTCAAAAAAACTTGGGATGAGTATAAAAATCTCAGTAAGGGATATAAAAATATGGAAAGTAAACATGGGTACATATATACATAAGAATGAAATCATACTTTACCCATAAAACATAAGCACTCTAACATACCTCATCAAATCATGGATAAATCATAGAAATCATAATACATAAAGGTAACTTGAGGCATTCATAACATTCTTACGTAGGGAGTAACCCTCTTGGTTACGTTTGGAATACCCATCACAGTATATTCCCTAAATCGCTTCGGAGAAACCTTAACGTTACACTCCTTCGCGTTACCCAGTGCATTGGAGAGCTATATCGGGCTCACCCGCCCTTAGTTTATCACGGAACCACCCGTCTTCATAATAATGCCCAAGAACCTCAACATAATCGTATCACATAAAACATGCATAAAGGAAACAAAACATTTCCACCATTCAATCATAAGATATCAATACAACACATTGATATAAAAACATTATGAAAACCATTTTTAATACCAAAATAATAGAAAAGTAAAACATGGTATTTATTTTTCTTTTAAAAAAAGGTATGGCTTGTAGAGGAAGCTGAAACTCAAATAATGGTCACGGCGGCGAAGAAGTCGTTGTCGCCGCATACATACGACAAAAACATTCCCTTTTATCGTTTAGTAAAACGCTTCGTATAAAAAAGATTCCTTTTGGATAAACGTAAAAGTAAAAGGGTTTTATACACCGTATAAAAGAAGGTTGTGTATAAAACAAAATATGCCTCAATGAAAGAAGATTGAGAAGAAGTCCCATACCTCGGGTCCGACATGACTCGATCGTTCTTTAATGTCCTGAATAATAAACTTAAGTTAATTTATACTTTCTTAAGAACATTTTTAAAGTTCATTATTCCTTTTATATCACTTATTTCCATGTCATGAACACTATGTAATTATTTAAGTCAATAACGGTCGTTTTATCGATCATTGGTACTTGAGTGAAAAATAAACCCTTTATAATTACAAGTTTTTCATGTATCCATTATATCCAGAATGATATTAATGATGTAGATATCATATATGTCATATATATCCAGTAAATGCATGAATTTATAATATTACATAATCATTTAGAGGTAAGAAATGAAATGCACCGTTCACGGAGACGGTAAGCCGTATGTACGCATGAACGCTACTTTTGTTTCTATTTCATATTTTATAGAATGAAATCATAATGATATAAAGGTATATTATAATTGAAGTATAATATAATATATAATATCATAGTTCCATCCTTTATACGTCCCACATATGTTATTTAACGAATCAACTCACTTTGAGGGGGCGGTAGTCCGCACTTCCTTAAATGAAGATATCGCGTTTACCAATAATGGAAACCATAAAGGTATTCCCAAAATGAAAAATACTGAAGATTAAGGAAAACATAAACATATTATATATCATATATAAATATAGTGACATCTTAATGGCCACCTTTGAAGGTGTTAAAAGAATTTTGAACAATCATCGTTTCGAGAGGCATAAATTCGCCATCCACGGAAACAGTATATTCGTTAACCATTAGATATAGGTGTGTGTAAGTGTATCTCTAATACTTATTATAAAAACATCATAGTATATTGAGGATACTGGAGTTGTTACAAAATAAAAGAATAAAAAGAGTTTAGGGGGTTGGAGAAGCAAAATAAAACAAAAGGACTCAAAACAAGACATTACCTTAAAATCGGGTAACTCCCTTTGGTTTGAGCTCAAAGGCATCCTTGGGAAGACTTATGCCCATATTTAGGCTTCAAGGAGTAAGATAGGGAAGTGGAGAGACAAAATGGGCAGGGGTTGTTTGAGCCAAAGGCTTTGGAAGTGTGGGTAAGGAGGTAGAGGTGGGGGCCTTTTATAAGAAGAGAGGATGGGCACTCTTGGAAACTAAAGAAAAGTCACTTTATTTTAAAATGGTATTCGGATTTAAGAGGTCCCAACTTGATATAATTAGAGGATACAATGATAAGGGTTCGAAATCAACTCATACAATAGGTTTTGGACATGTGTAGGTCTTAGATATTACATTATCTTTCCATTTTATTTAAATCGTTAAATAATGAGGTCATTTCTACATCATCAGATGTCATAAATAATTTAATTTATTTAATGTATAAAAATTATAAAAAAATACTATGATGTAGGAAATCTTTTTATCTTTCCAATGACTATTTATAATAAAAAATCTGACTTGTATAACCCCATCTAAAAATTGTTTTATTAAAACATTTCATGATTGTGTCATTTTTACTTTAACATTAAATAAAAAGTTATTTATGTCATTTCCCAACCAAAGTGGCTCCATGAGGTCCCCAAGTTGACCCATGGCTTTTAATGGTCTACCATTACACATCCAATGAGGGTAGGACTTGTGTCTAGGTCATTTCATTTTATTAAAACATTATTCTTACCTTAAACTACACTAATTACCTCTAATCGCGATTAAAAACTTAATAAGTTACTATTCACCAAAAAATTATTATAATCTTATTGAACCACATTTTAATTATTAATGACAACCATGTATGTTGGATTTTTGAAATTCAAAACACAAAGATGGAAAATTTTCATTTAAACGAAAAATCAGTTTTTATAAGTACCACTTAGTGGTTTCACTATTCATCAAAAATTGAAGTTTTTCAGAAAATTACCAAAAATTCACCCTAAGCTATATTTGATACTCCGAATTAAAAAATGATGTCTATTTTACAAAATTAATATCTTATAAGTTACATTAATTAATTTAATAATTAATTCCCGATGTCATGACAAATAGAATGTTTTTATGAAACAATAATATCAAAAAATTGTCACCAGTTTAAGTCCAATTTCAAAGTGAAATTAATTCCAATGACCACCATTGGATTAAATGGTAAAAATATATTCTAATTTAACTTTAAAACCAATTCAAATATAATATAATCATATAAATAAATTAGATTAAAAAGCAGTTTTGATGTAAAATGCAGTATTTTTCACTATTCATTAAAAAATGAACATTGTTAGAAAAATACCAAAAATTCACACAAAGTAAATTTTGATGTCCCAATCATAAAGAATAAGTTTATTTTGACAAAAATAGCTTATAAAATTGTCAAAAGATATATTTAAAAATGGTTTGCCATCAAAAGGTAGTAAAACAATCTTTTAAAAAATATTAGTGTATTCCATGCTTAAGATTTGATGTATTTTCATTTTAAGCCTCTAAAACACTATCTAATTCATTAATAGACATAGATAAAAATATCTATTATTCATTACTTACTTAGGATGTTACATCCTTCCCCCCTTTAGAAAATTGCGTCCCCACAATTTATTTACTTATCGAATAAATGGGGGTACTTATCTCTCATTGCATTTTCAGATTCCCATGTTGCCTCTTCCATCATGTGGTTTTTCCACAAAACCTTTACCTAATTAATCACCTTATTCCGTAACGCTTTCTCCCTATGGTCAAGAATCTGGTCCGGTTGTTCCTCTTAAGATAGGTTCTCTTCCAGCTGAACTACCTCTGGACTCAAAACATGAGATGGATTTGGCATATACATTCTCAACATCGAAACATGAAAAACATTGTGTACCTAAGATAAAATCGAAGGTAAAGCCACCCGGTATGCAACTGATCCAACTATCTCCAGAATTTCATATGGTCCAATAAACCTTGGACTCAGCTTTCCTTTCTTACCAAATCTCATCACACTTTTCCAAGGAGAAACCTTGAGAAAAACATGATCAGCTACCTTGAAAGATAGATCCTTCCTCCGGTTATCCGTATAACTCTTCTGCCTGCTCTGAGCTGTTCTCATGTGCTTCTGAATCAGCTGAACTTTTTCTGCCATCTCTTCTACCAATTCTGGTCCCATCAGCTTCCTTTCACCCACTTCATCCCAGAAAGCTAGAGTGCGACACCGCTTCCCATATAATGCCTGAAATGGTGCCATCTGTATACTAGAATGAAAATTGTTATTATATGAAAATTCAACCAAAGAAAGATGTTGGTCCCAACTTCCCTGATAATCCATAGAACAAGCTCGTAGCATATCCTCCAAGGTATGAATTGTTCGTTCTGACTGCCCATCTGATTGAGGATGAAATGTTGTACTAAAATTTAATTCAGTACCCAACGACTTCTGAAGGCCTTTCCAAAAGATAAAAGTGTACTTGGGATCACGATCAGATACAATGGAGAGAGGAACTACATGTAACCTGACTATCTTTTTAAGATACAAACGGGAAAGTTGATCTTGGGAAAAAGTATCTCGTATACCAAGGAAATGAGCAGATTTGGTCAAGCGATCAACAATAACCCAAATTGTATTATTATCTCGAGATGTCTTCGGTAATCCCACAACAAAGTACATGGATATATTCTCCCATTTACACTCTGGCACTGGTAAAGGCTGAAGCATCCCTTTCAGTAACTGCCGCTTTGCTTTAACCTATTGAGATGTCAAACAATTCACAGTAAAATCAGCAATATCTCTTTTCATTCCATCCCACCAGTAATACTCCTTCAGATCTCTGTACATCTTTGTACTGCCAGGATGAACTGAAAACGGAGAACTATGAGCTTCACATAACAACTCTCTCCTCAACTGTGAATCACAAGGAACACACACAATCTCTTCCCAAATATCAAAACGCAATCATTATCAATGTTGAATTCCGGCAACTTACCTTTCTGAACCAGCTCTACCTTTTTCTGCAACTCACTGTCTTGCTTCTGTGCTTGCTTGATTCTATCTGATAGAGATGATCTCACTGATACCCGAAACAAAACAGAAGAACTTCCTGTACCAACAAATTCTATTCCAAAGTTCATCAAATCCTTAACCAAAGGATCACATTCCAAACGCAACATTGCTAATGAAGCATTACTTTTTCGAATCAAAGCATCAGCCACTTTATTTTCTTTTCCCGGATGGTAATTAATTGTACAATCATAATCCTTGATTAATTCTAGCCATCTCCTTTGTCTCATGTTAAATTATTTCTGAGTGAATATATACTTTAAACTTTTGTGATCGGTATATATTTCACACTTTACTCTATACAAATGATGCCTCCAAATTTTTAAAGCAAAAACAACAACAGCTAATTCCAAATCATGTGTAGGGTAATTTACCTCATGAGTTTTCAACTGTCGTGAAGCATAAGCAATTACCTGATCATTCTGCATTAGGACGCAACCAAGTCCTTTCAATGAATCATCACTGTTGATAATAAACTCACCATTCCTGGAAGGTAGTGCCAAAACTGGAGCATTCACCAATCTTCTTTTCAATTCCTGAAAACAATCATCCCATTCGTTTGTCCAGATAAACTTAACACCCTTCAGAGTTAGCTTAGTCATTGGACTAGATAACCGTGAAAAATTTCTAACAAACCTTCGGTAATAGCCTGCCAAACCAAGGAAGCTACGAATCTCAGTTACATTTGTGGGTTTTGTCCATTCTTCAACAACATTTGTTTTTACAGGATCAATAGTTATCCCGTCTTTAAAAACAATATGACCAAGGAAAGAAATTTTTTGCAACCGAAACTCACACTTGCTGAATTTTCCATACAGTTTATTTTCTTTTAAGGTTTTCAAGATAACCCTTAAATGTCTTTCGTGCTACTATTTACTTTTAGAAAACACCAAAATATCATCAATGAAAACCACCACAAACATATCCAAGAACTCACGGAAAATTATATTCATTAAGTCCATGAATACAGCAGGTGCATTGGTTAGCCCAAAAGGCATTACTACAAATTCATAATGGCCATATCTTGTACGAAACACAGTCTTCGGAACGTCTGCTTCCTTTACCTTCAGCTGATGGTACCCCGATCTCAAGTCAATATTTGAAAAATATTGAGCTCCCTGGAGCTGATCAAACAAATCATAGATATGAGTCAAAGGATATTTGTTCTTAACATTGATGTTATTTAAGGCTCTATAATCAATGCAAAGTCTCATTGAACCATCTTTCTTTTTAACAAATAAAACAGGAGCACCCCATGGTGATGTTCTAGGTCGAATGAAACCTTTCTCTAATAAATCTTGCAATTGCTCCTTCAACTCTAAAAGTTCAATTTGAGCCATTCGATAAGGGGGTTTTGAAATTGGCTTAGCATCCGGAACTAAGTCAACAGTAAACTCAACTTCCCGATCTGGTATTATTCCAGCAAACTCATCAGGATACTCATTTACCACTGCCACATCATTAATCTGAACAGTTTCTTTATTTTCAACGATGTGTGCAAGGTAACATTCATTTCCATCTTTTACATGTTTCTCGGCCTCTTGATATGTTATCAAAAGTAAGGGTTCATTCTTGTAAACAAAATGAAAGTCTTTCTAAAAAGAAACTTCTTTAGATCTACAGTCAATCTTAGCATGGTAAATAGAGAGCCAATCCATACCAAGGATAACATCAAACTCTACTAGAGGTAGAACAATAATGTTTGCAAGTAGGTTCTTTCCACAGATAAGGATAGGAAGATTCTTATAAATTCTTTTTCCCTCAACATTTCCCCCAGGTGTTTTTACCAAAAGTTCAGGAGTCATTTTTTGAGATGGTATTCCCATTTTACTAGAAAAGGTTTCAGAGATGAAAGAATGTGTAGACCCCGAATCAAACAACACACTGGCATAATCTGAAAAAACAAACAAAGTGTGTGATACAACTTCATTTTATGGCCCGACATCTGCTGATGTAGTTGTAAAGGATTTCACCACCCCTTTCTGCTTGTATTCTAACTACTTCCCATCACCCAAGCTCTTTGTCGGACACTCGTTTGAATAGTGACCCATCTCATTTCACTTATAATATTTCACTAACTATAAATCAAATTTGGTCTTACCATCACCCTGATCTTTTCTAGTGCAATCACGAGCCTTTTGTCCCATCTTACCACATCGGTAGCGCTTTCCAGAATTCAGAAGACATTCCCCAGCATGTCTCTTGTTCTGTTGGCTGTTATAGAACACTTGGTCATCGGCAAACTCCATTTCCACCTTCTCAGCACATAGAACAAGATTTTCATAACTTTTAAACTCACGATAAGCTAATGGACTTCGATATTTTGGCTTTAATCCTGAGTAAAAACGATTGATTTTACTATCAAGGTCTCGGATAAAATTTGGAGCATACCTTGCCAATCGAGTGAACCTTTCTTCATCGGCAGCCACTGAGTCTTCCTCTTGCCTCAATTCCAAGAATTGATTTTCCATCCTAAGTCGAACAGCCTTAGGAAAATAATTCTCAAGAAACATACCTTTGAATTCATCCCAGTCGAGAGCATCAATCTCATCAGCGTCCCTGATATTTGTAACCATCGACCACCACTGATCTGCTTCACCCTCCAAATGGTAAATAGCAAGACTAACCTTTTGATTGTTTGAACACACCATGACATCAAAAATCTTCTCCAGTGCTTTAATCCACCCTTCAGCTAGCACAGGGTCAGATGATCCTCTGAATGATGGGGGATGTTGCCTCATGAAATGTTCCACCACTGACATATTCCTCTGCAGTTGATCTGGCTGATCTCGTGCATGGATACCACCACCATTTATCGCTTGAGTCAATTGCACCATTATTGCAACAAACTGTTCAGTTCCAATTCCGACCATATCAGGATGCTGATTCGGAAGGTTATTTCCTTCTGCATTCCTTCCTAGCACTGCTTCCCTGTTTCCTCTGCGGAAAACCATTCTGAACAAACATGTCTTAGATGAAGCAACATGGTAATCTTCAAATACTATATCACTTCAATTTGACCATAAAAAAATATTTTTGGATAATCATTTAATAGAATTATAACTCCTGAAGTTATCTAAACTGACCTCTGATACCAACTATAAGGCCCCAGGCTTAAACCTTACTTAATCTTGAGTTATTACAAGATTACACATTGAGGATATTTTCGGGTTTAGAGTTTTAGAGAATTAGATCATAAAACTTGAATTACATTCCACATATAAACAAAGTGGTTACATAAAGATATTATTCTTCTTTCCCATCAATGGAAACTTATTTAAAATAAAACATGGATTCTTTCTTGACACTTCCTTTACACTATCATCATATCATGTACCTTTCCCTTGACCTGTGAAAAACATTTCAAAAAAACTTGGGATGAGCATAAAAAGCTCAGTAAGGGATATAAAAATGTGGAAAGAAAACATGGGTACATATATACATAAGAATGAAATCTTACTTTACCCATAAAACATAAGCACTTTAACATACCTCATCAAATCATGGATAAATCATAGAAATCAAAATACATAAAGGTAACTTGAGGCATTCATAACATTCTTACGTAGGGAGTAACCCTCTTGGTTACGTTTGGAATACCCGTCACAGTATATTCCCTAAATCTCTTCGGAGAAACCTTAACATTACACTCCTTCGCGTTACCCAATGCATTGGAGAGCTATATCGGGCTCACCCGCCCTTAGTTTATCACGGAACCACCCGTCTTCATAATAATTCCCAAGAACCTCAACATAATTGTATCACATAAAACACGCATAAAGGAAACATAACATTTCCACTTTTCAATCACAAGATATCAATACAACACATTGATATAAAAACATTATGAAAACCATTTTCAATACCAAAATAAAAGAAAATTAAAACATGGTATTTATTTTTCTTTTAAAAAAAGGTATGGCTTGTAGAGGAAGCCGAAACTCAAATAATGGTCACGACGGCGGAGAAGTCGTTGTCGCCGCATACGTATGACAAAAACATTCCCTTTTATCGTTTAGTAAAACACTTCACATAAAAAAGATTCCTTTTGGATAAACGTAAAAGTCAAAGGGGTTTATACACCGTATAAAAGAAGGTTGTGTATAAAACAAAATATGCCTCAATGAAAGGAGATTGAGACGAAGTCCCATACCTCGGGTCCGACTTGACTCGATCATTCTTTAATGTCCTGAATAATAAACTTGAGTTAATTTATACTTTCTTAAGAAACTTTTTCAAGTTCATTATTCCTTTTATATCACTTATTTCCATGTCATGAACACTATGTAATTATTTAAGTTAATAACGGTCGTTTTAACGATCATTGGTACTTGAGTGAAAAATAAAACCTTTATAATTACAAGTTCTTCATGTATCCATTATATCCAGAATGGTATTCATGATGTAGATATAATATATGTCATATATATCCAGTACATGCATGCATTTATAATATTACATAATCATTTAGAGGTAAGAAATGAAATGCACTGTTCATGGAGACGGTAAGCCGTACGTACGCATGAATGCTACTTTCATTTCTATTTCGTATTTTATAGAATGGAATCATAATGATATAAAGGTATATTATAATTCCAGTATAATATCATATATAATATCATAGTTTTATCCTTTATACGTCCCGCATATGGTATTTAACGAATCAACTCACTTTGAGGAGGCGGTAGTCCGCACTTCCTTAAATGAAGATATCACGTTTACCCATAATGGAAACCATAAAGGTATGCCCAAAATGAAAAATACAGAAGCTTAAGGAAAACATAAACATATTATATATCATATATAAATATAGTGACATATTAATGGCCACCTGTGAAGGTGTTAAAAGAATTTTGAACAATCATCGTTTCAGGAGGCATAAATTTGCCATCCACAGAAACAGTATGTTCATTAACCATTAGATGTAGGTGTGTGTAAGTTTAGATGGAATCCTTATTATAAGAACATCCTATTATATTTATTATACTGTATTTGTTACAAAAGAAAAGAATAAAAAGAGTTTAGGGGGATGGAGAAGCAAAATAAAACAAAAGGACTCAAAAGAAGACATTACCTTAAAATCGGGTAATTCCCTTTGGTTTGAGCTCAAAGGCTTCCTTGGGAAGACTTATGCCCAAATTGAGGCTTCAAGGAGTAAGAGAGGGAATTATAGAGACAAAATGGGAAGGGGTTGGCTGAGCCAAAGGCTTTGGAAGTGTGGGTAAGGAGGTAGAGGTGGGGCCCTTTTATAAGAGGAGAGGAGGGGCACTCTTGGAAAGTAAAGAAAAGTCACTTTATTTTAAAATGGTATTCGGATTTAAGAGGTCCCACATTGATATAATTCTAGGAAAATGTGATAAGGGTTCTAATTACACTCATACAATAGGTTTTGGACATGTGTAGGTCTTAGATATTACATTATCTTTCCATTTTATTTAAATTGTTAAGTAATGAGATCATCGCTACATCATCATGATGTCATATATAATTTAATTTATTTAAGGTCTGAAAATTATAAAAAAAATACTATGATGTAGGAAATCGTTTTATCTTTCCAATTACTATTTATAATCAAGAATATGAGTTGTATAACCCCTTGTAAAAATTGTTTTATTAAAACATCTCATGTTTGTGTCATTTTTACTTTAACATAAAATAAAAAGTTATTTATGTCATTTCCCAACCAAAGTGGCTCCATGGGGTCCCCAAGTTGACCCATGGCTTGTCTTGGTCGGCCATGATACATGAAATGAGGGTAGGACATGTGTCTAGGTCATTTCATTTTATTAAAACATTATTCTTACCTTAAACTACACTAATTACCTCTAATCGCGATTAAAAACTTAATAAGTTACTATTCACCACAAAATTATTATAATCTCATTGAACCACATTTTAATTCTTAATGAAAACCATGTATGTTGGATTTTTGAAATTCAAAACACAAAGATTCCAAAATTTCATTTAAACGAAAAATCAGTTTTTATAAGTACCACTTAGTGGTTTCACTATTCATAAAAAATTGACGTTTTTTCAGAAAATTACCAAAAATTCACCCTAAGCTATATTTGATACTCCGAATTCAAAAATGATGTTTATTTTACAAAATTCAAATCATATAAGTTACATTAATTAATTTAATAATTAATTCCCGATGTCATGATAAATAGCGTGTTTTTATGAAATAATAAGTATCAAAAGATTGACAGCAGTTTAAGTCCAATTTCAAATTGAAATTGATTCCAATGACCACCACTCAATTAAATGGTAAAAATATATTCTAATTTAACTTTAAAACAAATTCAAAATATAATATAATCATATAAATAAATTATATTAAAAAGCAATTTTGATGTAAAATGCAGTATTTTTCACTATTCATTAAAAATGAACATTGCCAGAAAAATATAAAAAATTCACACAAAGTAAATTTTGATGTCCCAATCATAAAGAATAAGTTTATTTTGACAAAAATAGCTTATAAAATTGTCAAAATATATATTTAAAAATGGTTTTCCATCAAAAGGCAGTAAAACAATCTTTTAAAAAATATTAGTGTATTCCATGCTTAAGATTGGATGTATTTTCATTTTAAGCCTCTAAAACACTATCTAATTCATTAATAGACATATATAAAAATATCTATTATTCATTACTTACTTGGGATGTTACATTTTATCTTGGACCTTTTATCACATTAGTTTAGGTTCATTTAGGTAAGACCTTAAATTTATATAGTTTATGGTATTTTATATTGATTTAGTTTATGGTATTTTAGCATTGACCTTCCATAACTTTTGTTTAGTTTATTCTAGCTTGGAACTTATTTAGCTTTAGTTTAGTTTCTTTTATCTCAGACCTCATTGATGATCAAGGAATATGGTAATGAATTTCTAGTAATGACCCAAAACCCTCAAGGGTGTTGAGTTCTTCTGTGGTGTTATCAAGGCTCATGAGGACTAGATCTCCTTTTCTGTAAAGAGGATACGCCTATAATTGGTGGTTTAAATCCCTTAAACATCAGTATAATTGTCAAAGAAAGGTGTATCCACTCTTTTTTAAGGTTCATGGATGGTCTATGGGGGGAATATTGGTTATAGGAGTAATACAAGTTATACTAAGCCCTCCTAGATAGTTTGGATATGGGTGAAATAAGTCATAACCCAAAATTTGGAGTTTGTGAATATGGTATGGGGTAGATATTCTAGGGATGACCCATAACACCCCAAAAGTTCTAGTTTCCACCACGGTGTTTCCAAGGCTATCAAGGATTGAAGCTCATTTCTTTTAAGGAGGATATTCCTTTAGTTGGTTGGTCAAATACCTTATGGATCAGTAGCATGGTCAAGAAAATATGATCTCCACTTTTTTTTAGGGCCATGAGTTATTTTTAAAGACTCAAACATCCATACGACGAGGTTAGGTACGGGATGAATGCTATATAAGATGGGTTAGAGAGCCCTAGGGTAATTTAGATCTTAATTGTGAAGCTCAAGCCCTGTGTCCTATGGTTTTGAATCACAAGTTGTGGGACAAAAAATGATTGGGAATGGGGTGTTTAATTCCTTCTTTGATAAAGGGTACAAAACATGGTGATATAATGTTGGTGACATCAAATCAACTTATATAGTTTGGCACAATGATTGTGAATCAAGGTCCAAAGTTCTTGGGTCTGGAGGATGATATGTGACAGTCATAACAGGAATGAACCATTACAGAATAAGGTTCTCAGATCTTCTACAATGATGTTGGGGCTCAAAAGGATTAGAAATCCCTTTTTTCAAAGTCACAAATTTGATTGATGACTATAGGTGCATATGCCGTAGCCATATGAATACATGCCTAGTCATGTAACAGGTACCTTAAAGCTGAGTATTTTTTTCCAAGGGCCATAGAAGGTTTATGATGATCCAGGGCACCCAAAAGATGAAGTGTTATTTGTAGAAAGTTTAATATACAAGAAGGTTTTGAACACCAAAAATGTTGTGTCACTACCTAGCGAACACATTCTTACGACAAGGAGATGTAATTAATCACTACTCTAACTTTTTCCTAAACCAGGGGGTCCAATGAGCATAGCTTTTCTTTTACTAAGACTATAGAGTAGACCCTATGAGATATATACCTTATTTATTTGATCCTTAATTTTTTCCTAAACATCAAAATGGATTATTTTAGCGAGCGAATACTTGAATTTTGATCAGGTCTCCATTTGTGGGGTTTCACCCTAACAAGTTTTGTATCTCATTATCTAGTAGTTTAAGTTATTGTGATTTGGACCACAATAGGCTAGATTTTATGGTATTATATCATTGAATAATACTGCAGATTGTTTAATGCCATGACTCACATGGATATAATATGGGGGATGACACAGAAGAGCCTAATTAGGATACTAAGGGTCAAGAGTACATGAAAATCCTTTTATGTGGGAGATAAAAATGTTGTAAATCATGGGTCGAGGTTCTTAGGTATTTTTTAATGATATGGGAAAATCTACCCAAAGATGGACCAAAATAGACTGAGGTGCTGAGCTCCACTACGATGGTGTCAGGGCTCACAAGGATCTAAAATCACATTTTTGTAGAGCGACCATTTTTTTACTGACCATAGATGCATATTCACAATCCATAGGCATACATGCGTAGCCAAACAAAGGATACCTTGAAGCTGACTATCTTCTCCAAGGTCCATGGAATGTTTTTTGGAAACTTTAGAAACATTAGACATGGATAATGATTTATGGGTTGAGGTTATTTAAAAATGAAGAAAGCACCCCATACTCAGGCTGACTGAGGTAACGCTCTTGTGGTCCTTTGATAGGGGATGAAAAATAAGTGATAGTCTACACAGTTTATCATGATGTATTGGGGAAATATTTTCCCCTATATTTTTTAATTTCATGTGGTAATAAAAATTTTCATATAGTTTAACATCAATCTATAAGGTCATTTTTTCTTATAGTTTATAGTTATGTGGTAAGGAATTTCTTGTTTTGAAGTTTTAATGTAACGTGACTTGTAAAATTTCCTTAATTTTTAATGCCATGTGGTGAGGATGTGGGAACCGACATGAAATATTGTGAAAGATTTATTTCATGTAGAGGCTTGTCATATGTATATCTTTCTCATATGTAGGCAAAATGGTTTTGTATAACTCTACAATTAGGTAGTTGGGGTTCATTTTGTTATCAATTATTATAGTTAGAACCAATATAGGTGATTCGAGTGTCACTACATATCCTGTGATGTTAGTAATCAAGCCACACATAGTTCTTGAGGGTTCATGTAGTTTAATCTCATGAGTGAGGATGTGGTATCCTTGACCCGAAATGGGAATATCGTGGCTGGGCCCACGAATGGAATTCTGGGTGTCACTAGGTATCATATAGTGATAGGAATCAATCTACACAACGTTTTTAAGAAATATTTCTATGCAGTTCTTACCTGTATATAGAGAGGATGAATTTTTATACTTATTTTTTGTGTTTCGGCCTAGAGTTGGAGATTTGGGTGTCACTATGTATCTTGTGAGGACATAAATCAAGTCACACATAGTTCTTGAATAGGAAATGCTCTATACAGGTATAACTAATATATAATGGTGGGAATTATTTTTGTTGATTATTTTAGTTGGGCCTAATATTGGATATCCAGTCATCAATATATATCCTATGATTATAGGACACAAGCCACACATAGTTCTTGAGGAACCACGTAGTTTAATGCCAAGTGATATGAAAATAGGCTTCCTGGTGTGAAAAGGGTAGTACAATAGGTCCTGAAGATGGAAACTTGGGAATCACTATATATCAAATAGTAATAGAAATCAAGACACCCATAGTTCATAAATTAATTTGTTTTGGGAGACCAACAACATCAATATTGGTCCTCTTGAGCGTGGTCTATAGGAATGTGAACCATTATGTCGTGAAAAAGGGTATCAACTGTGTAGTTTAACATCATGTGGTGAGGTCTCATGGTATGAATTTTAAGGTCTTGCTTTCATGACCATTATGAACCTATCGTGAGCCATCATGCCTTATTCATATGGGGAATCCCTCACAGAAATTACTAAGATCACGTGATCTATGATATGGGTGAGAAATAAGGAATGGAGAGGGTTCCTCTTATCATGACGAGGCAATTAAAAATATTATAGGGGCATTTTTCATCATATGACGGTCCTAACAAGATACAGGATATATGCATCCCTTCATATCTCATTGAAATTTTTAATCAATCCATACTTAGTTCTAGAAACTTGTGTAGTTTTAATTTCATATGGAAAGAACATTAGACATATTGTTTTACATCTTGCGGTATGGATGAGGATCACCTGACATGAATGGAGATGGATGTCGTGGATCCATATAGTTTTACATCATGTGGTAAGGACATTTTTCATGTTTTTTAATGTTATGCGGTTAGGATAGGGGTCACTTTATAGTTTAAATTCATGCTGTAAGAATGTTTTATGCCAGTTAGTTTATCATATAGATTCCAGGATGAGAGAAACCATGTAGTTTAACATCTTACTACTAAGATGACACCTTACAGTTTATCTTCATGTGTTTATGAAGTAGAATACCATGTTATTTAAAGTCTTTCTTCCAAGATGTGAGGTTCCATGCAATATAATGTCTTTATGCAAGGATGAATCTATACAATTTATGGTCATGTGGTTAGGATGTGGTTTAGCAACCCTACATTTTCTTACATGATCATTACGTCATTTTAAATAGAAAAAATTTAAAAGCGTTACAAAAAAATGGATCAAAAGGTTTATTGTATTTAAAGAAATAGAACCGTACATAGCTTCTAAATGATAACAAATAAAAATTTATTTAATTACTTCCTCTCTAGGTTCTTAGTTTCCCTCTTCTTTTCCTTAGTACAAGTATTCACCTGAGGATATACATTAAAAAAGGGGTGAGATAAAATCCTGGTAATAGGATTTATAAGATACAAGGAATATGGAAAAGCATAATCATCATCATCATAACATGATCAAATTATCATCATCATTATAATGAGAGGAATCATTAGATAAAGGTATGGACTATGGAAATGGTTAAAAATGATACATCATGTCTTATTTTTTAACACCACAAATAATTGTGAACAAATATATCATCATGTTCACTAAATTTACAATTTATCTCATGATATTCATTTACTTACCCAATTCATTGGAGAACTATATAATTCGGGGTGCACCCATCACATCATTACATTTATATAATCATGCATGCCATATAGAACTTATATCAATATTGGACAAAAAATAACCCATGGAAATGAGACATATTTAATAATAATTTACTAAAGAATTCATTCATGAATAAAATTTAGGTTTCTCAAAAATAAAAATGGAGTAACATATTTGGTATAAGAAACATCAATCTTGAGTGAAGAAGAAATAATCAAAGGGAAGTAAAAGATGTGTTTTTTTATAAAGAAGTATTCTTTTGGAAAAATGTCATTTAATTTATCATAAAACCAGAATTTAAAATTTTATATCCTAGAAAAAAATGAAATGAATATAAATTATATTTAATGAATATTAAAGGAACATCCATTCTGAAATTGGAGGGAGAGAGGGAAAACTCAAAGGAATAGATTTGGGTTCAACAATCCCCTTGCCTTATGATTGAGTGTTTTCTTCAATTTAATAACCAGGATAGTAAAATTAAATTTATAATTTTTTCTACATGTATTTGATTTAGTATACTTTTATTAATTTAATTTATAGTCTTTTAGACGAGTTAAAGAGTTCAATTTCATCATTCGAGGGTGTTTATTTTCTTGGGTTTCAGGATCGGTTCACATAAATATGAGTATGGATGTTTATGTAGATTGGGTATAATTCTATAGAATTGAAACTATATCTTAAAAATTAATATATAGAGGTTTAAATCATTATATATATCGTTTTATTAAATTTTATGAAGATGAAACATTTGATAAAAGGTTAGTAAATATCATTTATATTTTTTGGCAGGTTTTCGAACATCAAAAACATGTTTTGTTAAATTATTTAATATTTTTTTATATAAGATCATTCTAAAACAAAAAAAAGGTTATTAAATAAAATTTATATTTTTAAACAACCATTAGAGTGGTTTTATGAACAACCTTGAAATCTTTAATGTAAAATTAAAATGAATCCTCCACGATGTTGGTAAATTGAAACATCATGGGTGAGGATTTCATTTTAAGAATAAAAGAGATAGAGAAAGGAGTTTGATGATGGATATTAAATTAAAATGATATAATTAAAGTATATAAAATATATTGGAGTTATCATGAAAATTTGGAAAGGGGAGGTGAGGATAGAATAATAAAACAAAGATAAATTTAAAGAAGTTAAAAGAAAAAGAAAGAGAATTTTACCTCTTGATTTCTCTTTTATGATGACCTTTTTAAGGAACCTGGGTTTTATCTTTTGTTGAGACCATGCACTCTAAAATGTGTTTAAGGGTCTTGGGAAGTGGTTGGGTGAGAATTGGGACATGTTTCAGATCTTGTACGGTGTGAGAAGAAGAGGTGGTGGGGGTGGTATTTATAGGGGAAGAGAGGGGTGTTTTCCCATTATTTTATTCATTACTTTATTATTTTCACTCAAGACTATGAATAGTTTGATCATTATCACAATATATATAAAATAATTAAGGGGAGTTATGGATTATGTTTATTACATTAAAAAATACTCATGTTATAGTGTTATTTAACTTATAATATATATATACTGTAAGTTACCATATTTTACTATTCACAAAAATTCTATTATTTGAGAAAAATCACAAAAATTTACCATAACCATTTTTAATGTCTATAATTAAAAAATTAACCCCATTTTATGAAAATAATTATCTAAATATAATAAATTAAAATTTAAATTTAAATCTTCATTTATTAAAAAAATACCAATTCTAAAATCGTAACCAAATTTATGACACATTGAAAATTAAGTTGAGGTCACATGAAATTATATAATATTCAAAATACAAAAAATAAATAAATTTATGAGTTTATTTTAGGAAAATAAATTTTCTTTTAAACCATTATATTAATAATAAAATGGTAAATAAATATTTATGACTTATAAAAATTCCAATATTTAATTTATTATTTTTTAAAATAATTATTTACATATTTCCTGATATAAATATATTATATTTTCATTCATAATATACATAAATTTTTTTATACATTCAAAGGTGATGTTAGTTTTCAATTGGACGAATTGTTATTCCTAAGGGTAATTTTACTATTCCAAAGGTCATGTTACTATCTGATCAGTATAGGTTCCTTAATTTATAAAAATATAACTTGTTTTATTATTTTTTTTATTAGGGAAATGTTTTTATTGGGATCTCATTTCTATGTATGTGTTTTATAGAATAGAAAATAATTATAATAATGGAAATTCTATTGTTAATAGTTTGACTTATCACATATCAGATACTATGTAGTTTAAAGTCTTTAGCCCATGAATTCTCCGTACATTTTAACGTCATGCGGTTAGAACGAAATGCACTAGATGATTACTATGAAAAGTATTTCGTGGGTAACTTCAAATTTGAGGGGGTGTGACATGATCCACATCCATATGGATAATGAATAATTTCCATTGAGATAGAACTTATGTATTATGTAAGGCCCTTCCCTTTTGGAATCTATCTTTTGATGATTCTTTCCTTTTATTATTTAAATCTGGAGATCCAACACCAGTTCTTCATGGAGGAATTAATAGAAGAAAACCTTTTCATTAATGTCTCATATGATCTGACTTAGATGAAATTCTAGGTTGTGCAATGTATGCAACATATTCTCATCGATCCATTCTAATTCATCCCGCCACTATTGTGATTTCTCATAATCCAAGAGTTATAAACAATCGATATTTAGAGAAAAGGAGGCTTGAATTCTATATGCAACACTACCTTGGTTATGTACACCTATATGTATGGTGTTTCTTGTTTTATAGTGCGCGTTGTGGTATGGTAGGTACATAAAGCATAGAGGGGGTTGTCCGGCCAGGACATCTTTTCCTTGTTCACTATATTCAGGATTATATTTGACAATGTCTTATTTATGGATTCTATCTATCCATTTCCATACATGATAGTGAGATGAGTGTTTAGACTCCATACTCTACTCCTTGTATTGTTTCTTCATCTTTGTAGAAAAAGGTTTATTTCGTTTTCTGTCAATATTTTTTAAGGTGCATCAAACCTAATGATGATATGGGACTTTTCATAGTTCACGATATTCTTCATCCCAACTTCATTGAGGGGTATTGATTTAGTCAATTTGGAAAAGGTATCGGTCAAAATAATGATATCATTGAACTACATAGTTGTGGCTAGGTGATATGGCTCCATAATATCCACTTCCTAACAAAAAATGGATAAGAATATTTAGCTATATGTAGAAATTTTGGGGGTTGATGGATGATGTTTTCATGGATCTAACATGCATGACATTTTTTAGTGAATTCTGCATAGTATTGTATCATGGTTTCCTAGTAATATCCCAACCTACTAATTTGGTGGGAGAGCCTGGTCCTAGACTAATTATCACCATAGGACCCCACATGGATTTCCTCAATGATGGAATTAATCTCACTTTATTCTATACATTGAAGGATGATTATTTTAAATCCTTTCTTTAAGAGATATTTTATCTCATTTGGGTCATCCTGCAGGATAAAGTTTGCTCTATGGCATTGAATCAGTTCCCTTATGGTTTGGTTCATTTAGAGAGTCCCTTTTCAGAGATAACCAATAATAGAGTCCATCTATCAAGGGGTCGATACCAATTCATCACGCTCTGGGGCGGTGTTGAACTAATTGATTTTTTCCATATAACAAATGATGATTGACAAGGCCATTCTTTGGTGCATGATATAGAAAATTGCATCCTCCTAATAAGGGTCAACCTTGACTGTTGTTGTATTATCCAATGCATTAGTGAAAGTATTATATGATTGGGTAACAATATACAATGTGGGCTCAAAATGGAACTCTTCCATCATTCCCATGATGAAGCTACTTAGGGGGACTAGTTCTCCATTTTTAATGGAATATTCATATTTTATCTACTTTATCACTAATTTTGAGCACCATTTGATTTTCAGGTAGCCTATATGTAGCTATAGGGACACTTCCAATCCAACAATGAGGTCTTATTATTCTAACTCATTATTCATGCAGCCTTCACATACTGAGAAGGAGTAGGGAAAAACTTCTTTTCCTAGATATATGCATATACAATCCCTAAGATGGCCTTATTAATCTTTGGATTTTCCATCCTTTCACCGATGGGACTCTGGATACACCATCATAATACATCTCTCATGTATGGGTAGTGTCATGGGAATACAATTTCTCTTTATCAATGAGCTTAGTATCCACCAGTGTATTTTCTAGGGATGGATGTGCTTTGAGGAAATCAGTTAGGGATTTTCCTTCCACCAATTTCTATGATACTAATTAGATGTTGTATTGTTACAGAATCACCACCCCTCTTTCCAAGGGCCCAGTTAACAAAGTATGAACAATTATGTATTGAAAATATCAATACTATGGAATATATGGACTTCATGGTGTTTTTATGTATGCCCCAACTTCTATAATGTGAAGATGAGTGCAAGGAATTTCTTATCAACTTCTGTGAATCAAGTCTCAGTACCTAGAATTCTTCGGATGAGGTATTAGAGACTATTCTTGCTCCACACAACCTTTTTCTATGTTGGGAGAACACCCAGAGACCATTCCATCGAGGCCATATACAAGATGAGTCTTCTTCCTTCCACCGGAGGCATCCAAATCGATGGGTGAAGAAAATTATTCTTGAGACTTTCAAAGTCTTCTTGGAAGTCATCATCCCATTAATAGGATAATTTCCTTCTGAATTAGCTTGGTGAAGGGGAGAGCTTTTCCAGATAGGTTGGCTATGAAACACTGAATGTAGGAGAGGTGAACTTATAGCCTCCCCAATTATTTATGATTCTTGGGGGTGACATTTCAAAAATAGAATTAGTCTTCACTAGGTCAACTTTGATGACATGGTTTCATAATACAAAGATAAGGACCTTTTCTAATGTTATCCCAAATGTACATTTTGGTCGATTCATCTCCCGAATGTATTGTAGCAACTGCTCAAAGATTTTTTGAAGATCTGTGAAGTGAGAACATCACCGTTGGGATTTAAAAACATACCATCAACATAACATCCAGATATTATTCCTAGGAATGGATTAAAGTTATGATGAATAGAACATTGATATGTTGCGCCAGTGTTATTTATTGAAATAGTGGGTACCCTAAACCCAACTATTGAGTAGTTTTTATTACTATATCATGTATACAATTATATATAAATGATTTAGTCTTACAATTATAGTATAGATATAGATATTTCAACGTCCACTATTTAATGGTAATGTCCATAGATTATTTTTCATATCAAAAGCTTATAGTAGTTCCCATGATATAATTAGAACCTTAATATACTATTACATTAATCTTAAAATAAGTTCCTATGGTCAAGATACATCTTACTAACTAGACACAAAAGATGTTTGGTTATCAGGTGTTGGGGGAATAAAAGCATTGCGACTTCTTCTCATGAAGTTCACACAAAGTGATCTCTAGTAGTGAGATCATGAGGACTAGCCTACCAATAGGAACACCACATGTTTTGGGTGTAATTGTATGTTCCTATCTATGAACATGTATAATTTTCTCTTGACATGAAATCATTATAGTTGTATTCCATTTGATCGCATACTTTTATTCCTAGAAAAATCATGTTAATGATACCCTTACAGGGTAGCTTGTGTTGGGTGTGTCATTGGTGGCATGCCATTAGCCGAATGGTGAAGAAATGATTTGTTTCTTCTAGTTTAAGGAAGTAATATTTCTCAGGCCATGTTGATCAGAATTGTAGAACCTTCATAAAAACATGGCTATGGTAGTTGATGGTAAATCCTTCCTGTTAGATGAAAAAATAATACAGGAAAAAAAGAACGATGACCTAAGTGTGCATCCATATTTATGAGATATTTAAATACAAAGAAATTATATTACACAATGTGTGTTCATATATTGGTTGTTATTAATGTGACAATCGTTATCTATTTAGGGGTCATGATCAGTTGCTATATCCCACTCTTGGTCTATAAATAGTATTCACTACTATTGAGATAAGGGCCTAGAGGGTCACACATAATAAAATTTTCAAGAATCTTCTCTATTCAGTTGAACTGGTAAATTGGACATGGTGGGACCCACCACTGGGGTCCAGAATTTTACCAATGTGATATGATCACCAATGAAATAAATAAATTAATATTATTCATGTTAAGAATAATGAGTATTGAATTTATTTATAAAATGTATTTAAAATTTGTAAGTAAACATATGATAAATAAAATTTGAATGAATATTAAAAAAAATTAAGGTTCAATTAATATTTGTGGGAATGATGAGTCAAGTTAATGAATTATTTATTATCACATAATATATTTAATATATTACAAGAAAGTGATAATAATACTTACAACTTAGTTTAGTATTCATTACATTTCGTTTATAGTGCACTATGAATTTCGGGTTGGAGAGCCAATTCTGGGTAATTTAATTACACGCTATAAATAGAAGAGGAGTGCTTCCCACTGTGGTCTATTCATGAGCTTACTATCTATTTTTATCTCTCCCATGTTCTAGAGAGAGAGTATCTGGATCCAAGATCTTGGATCAAGCTCTATCTCATGCATCGAAAGCAAAGATATGTGGTGATCATCAGAGCGTTGAAGGCATTGTCGGATCTCCGTGATAGTACTCAGAATTCAATGACGGTTACTCTCATCGTTTCTTGAAGCTCATGTGGATGATGTATAGGAATTCAGATTCAAATTTTTCGAGAAGTGATCACTGACGATGAGTATACATCATTCATGTCTTGGAATATAAACCAAATATTTTATGGTTCTAATTTAGGGATTAAAACTCTTCACATGAGATCCTCTGCATAAACCGAGTAGTGTTTGAATGACCTATATGAGTACATATCGATCATCGGTGGAAAATTTTAAAATCCTATCTTTCATGGGTTTCTTTCTGTGCCCGGTACCTTAAATTGGTATCAGATTGATGTGTTAAAATTTTTAAGCAAAATAGAAATTATATTTTCATTATGTTTAAAAGAGGGTGTTGTGAAGATCCCAACACCTTAGATTGTATTCCAATCCAATCATGGATGTCCATGTTATGGCCATATGAAGTTCTTAATATGAATTGAAAACTCTATTGATGGGTTAATTATGAAGAATGCTCATTTTTACAATATGTATGTAATATTTACTTGAAGGCTATAACAATAAATTCAATCACCGGTCATACTACACATCACCATAATACTATTTTCCAATGTGGTTTCCTAATAAATATTTTTATAATATTTTTATATTAATTATATTAGTCTTATTATAATAATAATTTTATTATAATAATATTCTTTATTATAACATTTATATATTTCTAGTCTGTAATGATAGACTTAGAAAATTTTGGTGTTTAAATTGTTTTTGTTGGGCTGTTGTGGAATTATCATCCAAGTTTATGAGACAAACAACAAAAAAATTCAGGCATTGTTCTTTAAGGGAGGTGGGTCAATAAAAAAAATAAAAAAGCTTAAAAAAAGGTCAATTGTGAGGGGCTAAACACCCACCCCCACTGTCCCTTCTTGTGCGTGCCTCCCAAACCATACTGGTGAGCCTCGTTCTATCGTAGTTACCTCATGGTGTTGCTGAACCCAAGACACTTTTCTGCCCTCTGTTCGGACGACCTCCCCAAATCACCTCCACCCACCTCTCTGGCGCCTCCTACCTCCGCGGCGTGGCTAAGCCCCAACTGGACCTGCCTCCCTCCACCCTCCTCCAGCTGGCGGTGGTTCGCCGACCACTAGCTCTCAGTATTGGTAGATCATCCATTGAATTGGGCTGCAACCGAGCCAGAATGAGGCTAACATCTTCCTGTTGTCCGGATCACACTCCAATAGCCTCCACTGAATTTGGCAGCACCCTTAGAGCTAGTTTCACTGCCCATGACCAGGCCGAGACGACCTCCACCATGCCGCTACCTCGAGCCCAGTCGTGCCCTACCTCCAGCCAGTTTCAGATGGATCTCATCTCCCTTTGTGACCTCTTGCTACCATATCTGTATCCCCATGACTAGGTAGTGAATTTTCCATGCTCATTCCATATTAGGTAATTACTATTGTGGGTTTTTTTGGACTTGATCTGACCTTTAACGTGTCTGGGTGGGTCTTCCCAACCCAAAACGGTCATGGGCAGACTTGCCTAGCCTAGTTTTCCCCTATACGGATGTATATAACCCAATATGGGCCAAAAAGGGTTCATTCGGACCCGCTTTAGTCCTACCCAGAGTTTTAGGTCCAAGATATTTTCAATTTAATCAAAAAATAATTAAAATAATTAATTTAATTTCGTTTTAAGATTCAATTAATTAACTATTAATTTTTTGTTCTTAAAAAACTAATAAAATCATAATTAATTTAATTAAGTGTTAAATTAAATTAATTAATTAATTTAATTTTTTGTTTAAAAATTAAATTAATTAATCGGACTAAATACTAAAAAAAATTTAATGAAAATAAGAGTCGATTTTAATTCAATAAAAATTCCCTCAGAAATACTTTTAATGAAAGTTTAATTTTTATTCTTCATTTAGTTTTCAATATGGGAGTTAATGTGTATTGACTGATCAAGAGCCTTTGGAAAAACCAATGCATGTTTGGTTCCTTTTAAATTAATTATTTGATTATTGATGGTTTGATAATAATTAGTTAAATAAAAGGTGATCTACGTGTCGTCTTAGTGTCATTATATGTATAAGGGTTTGTGTGTCCCCTTCATAGTTTTATTTCATACTACCCAGTTCTACTCATCTACAAGCAAGTATTATTGTATAATGATAATATGAGGAGTGATATATTTTGGTCCAAGTTATGGCAACGCCCCAGACATGAGCTGATGCATTGGATTAGCTGATGTTGCAACTCGAGTCGCAAGTGATGTGACTCAAGGTATATCCCCTAGGGTCTTGGTTAATTCATTATTCACACAATGGATTAACCATTACAATTAGCTCATTATGAAGTTTTAGTTTTATTTTTTCATGGTTTATTATTTTTGTGTATGTGTATTTAATTCACGAATACATTGAATAATAATAAACAAGCATGTATAGATAAACTGAACATGTGACACAACGAATTTTTCTATTTCATGCATGGTCAATTGTGAGTGCGATCACATAGTAAATTCTAATAAAAATAGAAAGTAATTTATTTTTTCACATTAAAAACAATAAAACAATCAAATAAATATTAATTCATAATCGAATTCCATCATTGATGTTTGAAGAAAATGGGTGTTCAGGGTGGTCGTCATACCAAAGATGAGGGTGCCTCTTACTATTAGAGAGTTATTATTAGATTGGTTGGTTGACTTAACTAAACTAGAAATAAATAAGCATCCAAAGACATATTATTCTAATTTTAGAGGAAATTTTTGAGTAAATAATGTAATGATTTAAGAATCAGGGACATTACGCAACAGATCAAGGAACCATGAGTCAATGCAGTTGACTAGCCAAACGCCTACCTTGAACCCTCCAAGTAGTTGAATAGCCAAAGCATGTTGACTATAAAGGGTGGTTCTAGGATTATTTCCACAATAATACTCAAGTGATATATTATTTCAATTCTAGCATAGAGGGTTCCTATAATTTGATAAAATAGTGGGAGAAATTTAATTATTTAACTAGATGAATCAAAATTTCTAAATCAAAAATCTAGACAAAAGTTTGTAATCTAATATTTTTTTTTGTTAAAATGGAATTTTATACTGTAATAAATACTTTTTCAAGAGAAAATAAATTTCCAAAAAATAATGAATTTCCTAGTGTAGTATAGGTGCTTGCGCACAATACTACAGTATAGGAAATTCAAGGTGCATGTGTCCCCATAACCTATTAAACTACCGTAGGAAGCGATGGTGCTAAAATTGCTTAAATGATACTAATATATATTGTGTATGATGGTTATGTCATTATGAAATCATCATCATCTAAATTTTGTTGCAGTTACTACATTGGAAATTTATGGAATAGTAATTAGTCTCATATTTGAGAGGTTTGCAAGGAGAAAGTGAAGCAATGATATGAATAGGTAATGGTAACACTGGATCTATGTAAATTTAATGGTGGGTTATGATATTTAAATAGATCCTATTCTAGTATCATTTTCACATCTTTACTCATGTCTCATTTTATGTTAAAAACCCAAAAATTATTGAGTAAATGAATCATTACCTATTTTGGTAAAGATTCACCAAGAAAATAAAAATATAGGTAGAAGATTCATCTTTAATTATTATAGAGAAACTATTATAATACAAGATGAATAATATAATGGAAAGTTATGTGAAAATAACATTCGTTAAACCATTCAAAGAATGAGGTATTAACATAGGTTATTTTCATTGCATATCATAAAATAAAACAGTGGATTTTTTAATGCAATAAACTGATTTAAAGAAGAAAGTTATTGCTTCCCCTTTTGGAATATTCATCAATATAATGTTTTTATTTTAATTCATGGGTATTCAATAAAATATTTCTATCACATATGTATATTTAAATATGGTAACAATGTTTAGAAATGTTTCTAGAAGTAAGGTGTATTCTCCAAGAGGCTGAGATAGGTTGATTCCTAAGTCAGTGGTGAGAAACAAATCACTCCAATATTGCCAAGAAATGATTCTTGAATTTTTTTTTGATTATGACCAAATTTTTCATCTCATGTGTTTTTTTGGTCACAAAGAGACATTATTCTAGGATCCAGAATGACTTTTGTTTTGGTATTTAATACTCAATAAGTAGTTTAGTAGTACATGAATCATAGGAAATAATAGATGAATATAAAATGTAATAATTATATCAAGTTGTGGTGTGATAGTTCTTCTTAATGTAAAACTAAAAGAGGATATCAATATTATACCTAGTATATTATTGCGGTTTAGAAAATCAAAAAACCATTTTTATTATAGACATCTATAGTTCAAAAAAAGAAACCTTTAGAAATAAAGGTATTCCAAAAATATTTTGGATTTAGTTTGGAAAGAGAGTGTAAACTATTCCAAGAATAATCTAGAGGTTTATATATACTTAATAATATTATTATAATTAATTACGGAATGGTAATGTGAATTAAATCCATGATCAGAAGATATAAGTTGCTTCAGGCTAGAATGTCGATGAATATCTTGACTAAGAAATCATCAATCATAATAATGTAGTGTAGAGTAATTATTAAATGATCATTACCTTATCTTCATAACAACATTTATGTTAATGAGGGGGATCAATGATGAAGTATTTCATGTTAACATTGATCAAGAAAATGTAGTATGGAGCAATTTGTAAATGAAAATTTTATACATCAGAGTTATGATGTAAGGAGTATCAATGTTGCAACTTGTAGAGGCTTCCATTATATTTCTTGAAGTTCTTTGAAAATAACAGTGATATCCCACAACCATATTCCAACATTAATAAAAAATGGAAATCTACGAGTCATATTATGATGGAAATACATTATGTCATAAGGAAATGGGTTTATATTTAAAGAGTTTTTTAGGAACTAAACAAACATTCATCAGGAACAAACCCATTGTGCATCTATGTAATTATCCTAACAGTTGTTTAGGGTATTACATAAAAATATATGATAGAAAATTTTTATTCAAATGATTGATTACACACACACACAGATATATATATATATATAAGTTTCCAAATCTATTTTGATAAAGTGGGAGAAATATTGACTCATTTTTATTCAATGATAGAGATGCACATGTATTTGGTATAGGAACTAGTTCCACAAGTGCATGTGGAGCATAGTATGTTCCAGAGACACATATTTCATAGGAAAGATAAAACCATGGTGATTATTTTTTTATTCACCTTGTGAATAATATTTCCTACAAGTAGTGTATGGAATTTAGTTAATATTGACTTGATAAATTCAAATTAAATAAATGGATTCCATGTATCAAAGTGTAAATGGGGATTATTATTTTGAATATGGTGGCGGGTAATCAAGTGTGATGATACATGGATGGTACAATCATAGTACTAATATGGCTCTATTTGTAATACCAAGACATTATGACTAAATACGTTTAAATTTTACTTCTCATATGTAATTTATATGATCATATTATTAGGAATTGGATGTCATGACCATCAGTCATAGAAGGTGTTTATATGACGCACCCCAAAAGTGATAGTCATGTCACGGAATGCTAATAATTATTGAAAGTTACTGATATATGGTTTAGGATTGAAGTAAACAACGAGATAATAGAGTATACATTTTTAATAAAGGTTGTCCATGTTTCTAAAGGAGGTTAGTGGGAGAACCATGGTTTTACAATTAACATATGTTTGAAAACATATAGAAAACATATTGATCTTCATGTTAGTTAAGACCAGGATGACATTTATTCTATAGTGATTGACTTAATGTAGAAACCTATGTTATAGGGAACAAGATCTACTGGGGTGTATTTATTGGTCGCATGAACCAATTCAATCATACATATAGTGACATAGTATTGAAAAAATAAAGTAGGAAAAATTCATGAGATGAATTTTTTCCAGTGTCACATGGAATTATCTCTATAGGTTGGAATTTCTGAGACATGAATGGTAATTAATGTGTTGAGATGAAATACATACGATGAAGCAATGGATCAATCATGTTTTCCATGAAATTTAAAAGAATTTATATTTCCATGATATACTTTATAATGTTCAAATATCAGTCATATCCAGGAGCACTGCATGTGAAGCTATCAGAACTATCCAATTTACTTTGGAAAGTATAAATGATACATACGTGGTAAGTGGACAAGAAAGTATAATAGTTTTCAGGGTACTTAAACTAGTATTTCCATAGATCCATGTGGTCGGATATCAAAGTTAGGCTAAGGTGATGAGCAAGTCTAGCTCATAAAATCCAGTGGTATACATACCTAAAAATAATGAGAATGTTGTAGCTTCTAAAGAACCTAAGATGAAGTTAAATGAAATGATTCGTTCTAATTATTGGAATCTCACTTAGTAAGAAAAGTATTATCATAACATAAATTATGATATTCCTACTATATGAGATGTAAATTTATGATAGTGGAAATGAGGTATATACTCTTAGATACTATCTCTTCAGATGTTTTACTCATGGAGATGAGGTCACAGATAGAAAAATAACTATGTGGTGGAATATTGGTAGGCCCAAAATCCAACATCATGTATCAGTAGAGACATGATCTTAATCATGTGAGAAACTAACATGTTCGGTTAGCAAGTTGGCTCTAGTGAAAGTGTGAGTGTTGAAATAGTGGGCACCCTAGACCCAACTATTCATTAATTTGGATGACCATATAATGTATGGAAATAGATATATATATGATGTTGTCTAACCATTATAATGCATATAATTATGTGTCCACTATTTAATGGTAATGCCCATAGGTTAGTTGTTGTATCAAAAGGTTATAAGATATCCCATGATATAATGCAATCCTTGAGGTAATATGACATTAATATTAAACAAAGTTCCTATGGATTAGATACATTTTACTAACTAGACTCAATAGTTATTTTATTATATGGTGATAGGGATCATAAACATTGAGACTTCTTCTCATGAAGTTCACGCTTAGTGATCTCTAGTAGTGAGATAATGAGGACTGACCTGCTAATAAGAACACCACATATTTCGGTTGTAATTGGATTTTCCTATCTAAGAATATGTGTAATGGTATAGTAACATGAGATTATTTCCAATTTATTCCATTTGATCATTTTTTTGATGCAAGGGAAAAACATGATAATGAAATCGTGATGAGGTAGCTTGCGTTGGGTGCGTCATTAGTGGCATGGGATTGGTTGAATGGTCCAGAATGGATGTCTAACTTCTAGTTTAAGGAAGTAATATATCTTGGGACATGTTGACTAGGATGGTAGAACGTTCATAAGATGATGTCCATGGTAGTCAAGGGTCAATCCATCCAGTTAGATAAACAAATAATAAAGCAAGAAAAGGGTGATGACAAGAGTGTGCATCCTGATTTATGAGATATTTAAAGGCAAAAGGTTATATAATATAGTGTGTGTTCATAGGTTTGTTGTCATTTTTGTGACAATACTTATCTCTTTAGGGGCTATGATGGGTTTCTAGATCCTTCTCTTAGTCTACGAATAGTATTGACTCCAATCAAGATAAACTCCTAGAGTTTCATGCACAATAGCATTTTCACGAATTTATCCTATACATTTGAATAGGTATATTAGACATGGTGGGACCCCCATTGGGGTCCGATATTTTTCCAAAGAGATACAATCACTATTGCAATAAATTAATTCATATTATTCATGTTAAGAAAAATGATTTTTGAATTTATTTATTAAATTTATATACAATTTTTAAGTAAATATATGAAAAATATTTTTTGAATGAATATTAAAGTATTCAAGGATAAATTAATATTTGAGGGAACAATGAGTCGAGTTAATTACTAATTTTTTATCATGTAATATATTTTATATATGGTAAGAAAATGATATAATATTTATGTGTCAACTCAGTAGTTATAACATGTGGAGTATAGTGCGTTAATTATTTAGGGGATGGAGAGGCAATTCCAGGCAATTTAATTAAAAATTATATATAGAAGAGGATAGATTCCCACTATGAACTATTCATGGGACTTCTCTCTCTTCTTATATCCCCAATTTTCTAGAGAGATAGAATATGGATCGAGGAGCTCAGATCATGCTCTCTCTCATCCACCACAAGAAAGGCGATGCTGTTATCACCAGAGCATCAAACGTGTCATCAGATCTCTGTGATGGCACCAAGAATTTTATAATCAATGCTTATACAGTTCCCTAAATCACGTGAAGATCATCTAGAGGAATTCGTCTTCTGATTCTTCAAGTATAGATCACCGATAATGAGTAGACGTCATGTGCGACTTCAAATCTAAAAAATGCATTTTATGGTTTTAATATTTTTTATAAAACACTTCACATGAGATCCTAGGCTGAAACCAGGTAGCGTTTCATTGATGTCGACAAGTTCAGGTAAATCACCAGTGGAAAATGTTAAAATATTATCTTTTGGGGATTCCACTGTGTGCTCATTACATTCATTATTTAATCAAAAGGGCACAACCAGATTAAAAAAGATCACTTAAGGTGCTCTAAAGGTAGTTTCTTCATAATCTTCAAGAGACATATTTATTTAATTGTACCCTGATTACTTGTCCATGGAAAAAAGGTATTGGAAGACATTATTTTATTTTTTCAAGAGTTTTGTGACTAGAAATAGGAAATCTTCTTTTAGTAAATTTCCATTATGGTCTCAAAAATCGATGCAGACCCTAATCTTCCCATTTTTTTCTTGACAGTGATGATAAAGGTGAGGCATCATGGGTATTTATCTTCTTAGAAAATGTTTTCTGTCATAAATTTTTCAATTTCCACCACTAAATTGGTGGAATGATAGGACTTAACCCTCCTGGCCTCCTACTTAAAGATTCGATGCTCATTGGGTAAGCTGAGATGGTGTGTATGCACATCTCGATTTACTATGAGAATTTATATATTGTTCTAAGTGGACACATATCAATGCTTCTTTAGAAATGTTATGTACATCTCTTGATCATAAAGGGGAATGCTGGAAATAATAAATATGGGTTGTGGGTTATTTTTTTCCCATATACACATGCCTAAGCTCATCGATGGTGGTGGAGACACCTTCATCGAACTCACGAGCGGAATTCCTTAGTGCATGTTCCTCTTCTTCCATATTTATGTCTGTAGAGAAAGTTTTAGATGAATTTGGGACTTTGGGGGATTCTTATCCATTATTAAGGTGAGATATCCCATGAGATGAGACATTATCATCCCCTATTTAATGATTCATTATAGAGAGATGTTGTAACTAATTATCTTTTTCACTGTTATTGGGGATTGAAGGGGCTTAGAACTTTGGGAAAAGGTCTTTTACCTCATCCATATTTTTTGGGAGAACATAATCATTGTCGATCATGCTCTAAGGATTTGTAGGGGTGGTCCCCAATCCATTTGGGGTTGAAACATGTTTATCCTCATCCACCATTAGTTGTTTCCCTCCACTTTTATAGAATAATTATTAATCATATGTGGATCAAAATGTTTTCAAGGGATTAATATAACCATTTAGTATGTTAAAATTTCCATCAATGGGGTTTTTCATACATTTATGGAATGATGAAGGTACCACAAAGTCACTATAGAGCCAAAGCCTTCCAAGTAGGACATTATAAGAGTTGTATTTCAAGAAAACTATAAAATCAACATTAAATATAAGCTCCCAAAACCAATCTTTGAGATTATTGTTCCAGAGTGACATTTTCTCATTCATAAAATACCCATGATGTGCCCTTGGATTACCTCTCCATAATCCATGTTAGTGAACAAATGGCCTTATGGAATTATAATGGAATAGTCTCCACTTGATAAAACATGGATACACCAACTTATGTTTCAAAATATTGAGAACATTCTGGATTGAGAGAATTACTAGGACAACTGCCAGTTGTTTAAGAATTTTGTACTTTTGTGCCATTGGTCAACACTTCATTGGATTGTATTTCTTATGGATATGTGGCCCATGAATAAAGGAATTTTAGGTGGATGATCCTAGATCTTGTAAAAATGTTGTGGGGGAATCTGCTGCATGTGTTATGGGTGGTACTAGCCTTCCCCATTATCTTGGTTAATCAAATAATCAAACCCCCACTAGGTGTTCATGCAATAAAATTGGGTGTGGATAACTTCTGGAGGGTTCTAGGACACTTCCATTAATTTTCTAGTCCTGATAGAGCACTTTCCCAAAGGTATCAGCTAAATATAAGTTCTTTGTGGGGTTGTGACCGATATATCAGATTTGACCATGGTTTGTAGTCCCTTGTATTCTCGATTCCTGCACATGCATACCCTGTTCCCTGGTGACATGCCGAGAACTCATATTATAAGGCATATTCATCATTAGATAAGGGGTCTTACACATGTATTATATTGAAAGAACCAATGATGAGATATTCTTATGATGAGGGTTTCATTTGGTGGGGTGGTACCCATATTTTGGATGATACAAGGATGAAATTTTAAAGAGTCAGAACTTGTGTTGGAGGAGGATAAGAATCATACTATTCTATTTCTCCATACTTCAAATGGTTCCACTAACTTTTGAGAGGAATATATGATGTTACCTATTTGGGTGGTGGATTTATTATGGTTCTGAATAGCTGTTATCTCAAGGTGTCATGATCTCAGTCAACTATTTTTTTGAGTCATCTAGTGGTTAAACATCCTCTCACACCTCACTGGAACTTTCTACAACCCACCATCTTTTTCTAACTACAAAATGGTTATGTAAACCACCTAATATAAGGAGGTATATAACCCCACCTATCCATGATTGACCACTCCTTGAAGGATGTCTTTAAATATGAAGTAGTACTGGATATTATGACCTAGTATACTATGGAAAAGGAAATAGCCAGGTTAGTTGTTGAGGTTAGCCTCATTGGGAATACTGGGGTATTGTAGGATGAGCCGTTTATTTTCCATGTATTCTAATAAATAAACAGGGGCTTATTAATTTCAAAAGGAGTATTATTTATTCATCCATTCCTCAAATCCTAAGTGACCCTTATTTTTCTGTGATTTTTGCTGTGGGAGAATATATTGTTATCTCCACTCGATAGGAGGTGTTGGGTGGTTCAGGTCCTTCTTAGTTTCTTGGATAGGCACTAATTCTATATTGAGAGTGAAATATGCATATTCTACTTTTCTTATACATTTCCCATGTGATAAGGGAATGAGTTGAGATTTGGATCGGGTTTGATGAATTTCATCCTCGAGATATTGTGTCCTTTATATGAACTCACAAAACCTTCCTAGATACTTCATCAAGATCAGAGGTGTCTGCAACTCATCCTGATGATTTTCATCATAGAGTTTTAGTAATTTCTCCTATGATATAGGGATACTGAGTTAATAGGTTAAACCTTTCCATCTGGTTATGAAGTTAGACACCCTCTCATTTTTACATTTTTTACAGTCTCTCAGGTTGGCGATTTTTTGTTTCTTTGGTATGGAGATGAACTAATAATTAAATTGTAAATAAAGGTATTCCAATCCTATAATGGATGCTACTAGAATACTGTTGTAAAAAACAAAGACTACACATATTAGATTCTATAGAAAACTCCTTAGCTTGGTTACGTCTAACTAGTCTCAAGGCCCGAAGATCAACCCACATTGGGATATGAAATGTGAGAGATGTTGTTTGGGGATGCATGTACCATCAAAGGTATCAAAGGAAGGATTTAAAAAACTGGGTGGAGGTAGTGTTTCATCAACCAAGTTTGGATATGGATTCCTCTCAGGATTCACAGTTGTGTGTCACCATTCAATGGCTTCCATTCAAGTAGAAAGGGGCTCGATGATGTTAAGAAGATTGGGGGGAACTACTATCTGACCAGTCTCCCATGTAAATAGAGCAGGTCAAGATTAATGAGGATGTCCTAAATATGTCTCCTAATGATTCTTGATTTCTTCTAGGAATGAATGATCACCCTGATGAGGTAGATTCTTCCATCACAACAGATGGAAGTCATAATTATTTTTTACTTAATTTATGTAGATCGCCTTCCTATATTTGGATCTAGTCTGATGATTATATACATCTCATGATGGTGGATTGGAAAGAGAATGGAGAATGTTATTCTCCACCTAAAGATGATACCTGATGAGAATATTTCCCATGAGTATCACTTCACTGAATTTACTGAGAGTTCACATATAATTCTCATATTATAAAAAAAATTCATCTGTTGATGGAAGATTGATTCTTTGGGGAAGTGATTATGATGTAGCCAAACCTTTTCTTATTTTATTTTACTTATATCCACCATAGAAGTGGAAAGTCAATATTTGAAGGTTATAGGTTTCAGATCCTCCTTTGGTTCTTGGTACGTGCTACCTCAGTTGGTGTATAATGATCACCATTTTCTTGGGGTATGTTCTACATGTTACGGACCACTTTATTTGAATCTTGATTCACCACATCTATTATGTTGATAGTAAAGTCATTCATAGAGTCATATCAGACACTAGAGGTTTTATCATTACTTTTAAGGCAATATTATTTTTATTATTATTTCTTTGATCAGCGTTGTTATTCAAACCCTTGTCCATATTGGGCTATTTTTTCTTGTGACCCTGAAAGAATGTAATTTCTTTCATCGTACGTTTCTCCATTCTAATTATATGAACAATGAATTTGAGTGAGTTTTCATTAATGATTACTAACCAACACCTAGATAGTAGAGGTTTGTATTACGATGTGTGGAATTGATGGGATTCCGACCATCAATGATTACATCATTACCTGGAGAAGACTGATTCTCTTTATGTTTATGATGAGGATGAAAAGTACGTCATCCCTATGGGGTTGGGGTTATTCAGGGCCGCAATTGTCATTGAATGGTTCTATTTTTGGGGATACAATGATTCATGTTGGGGATTTGATTACTCCTAGGATATACATTGAGATATAAATGCCCCCATCCCACTAGTATGGGGTTGATTTGAAATCACTATTTATTCCCCAAGGGCCCTTTCAGGTGATAATGATCCCAATAATGGGGATTGAGATATAAATTCCCCCAATCAAGTGGGTTGAGGTTTGTTTTAAGCTTTTGATGAAATGGCCAAAATTTTCTTAGTAATTGACAATATGATAGGTGGAGGTGGTGTTAGATATTCACCCAACCCGGTGGGTAGAGTTTTCTCCTGGTTGTCTATTATGGAAAATGAGACTATAGACTATTTGACGTGGAATAATTGTTCTATCATAGGATATAGGTGAAATGGTATCCCATGAGGGGAATTATTCATTATGGTATGTTTTATAGTTGAATGTTACCTTGGCCTTTATGATTGTAAAGAATTCTTATTGCTTTGAGGGGCCCAATTAAAAGGTCAGAAGACTATCCTCTGACCTTGTTTGTGATGTTTAGTAATCATTGATCTGGGGGAATTATATTGTAGTGACCCATTATCTTGTTCATTACCCATCCCTCTAATTTCAACAGATTCTATGTCTTTATAAGAATCTATATTTGAAGGGTTTTGTTCTTCTGGGAACATAGTGAAGAAAAATTCTCCATATTTTTTCCTTCTTTGGATATAGATTTCTAAAGATTCTCTATAAATTAGTTGGCAGTGAGTTTTCATGGTGCGATGGAAAAAACTATGTCATCATTTTTCATTCTCTTCCTCTATCAGGTTTCAGTCCATAGAAAAGGTATCCATATCCAGATTACAACCAAGTGTATTATTGAGCTAATGGGGATATGCGTATTCTAAATTGGATAGATGTATTGTCTTTATTCACTAATGAGTATCCAACATATTTTATTGTAGATAAAGAATGAACTCCAACTCTAGAATATCTGGGACCTCAAAGTTATAAATAGTGAGGGGATAAAACATGATGGTGAGGTTCTTTCAAACTAACCCTCTCCCTATTTCAATGTTGACCTCCTCTTCATCAAACTTACACACCTACATCTGATCAAACCATTTAAGATTATTATAAGGGTTGCATGTTCACTAGAGTGGAGTGCTACTGGAAGTTGATGGGTAAATGTATTCTGTTGACCCTGATGTTTTTAAAACCTAACTATAAGAATGCATCTATGTTGTGTACACAAATCTATACAATCGTTTCTTGGAAAGTGGAGTATTTCCTTGAATGTGGGAGATATCATCGTGGGGAGGTGGACCACAGTGGATGATAGGAGTAGAGTCCATACGATCTATGTCCACACTACCATGAGGGGGACTATGAAGGTGATGATAATATTTTTATTTGGTTGAAGAGGTCACAAACCTTATTGGTGTCAAAATAGTGTCTTGAACGACCTAAAGGACACTGGCATTAAGAATATTTGAATTATGGGTCTCATTCAATGTCATGGAAAAAATATACCGACCTACCATTTGGAATTGTACATGAATATGAGCCTACTAGAAGGTGGCTATTGTATGTTGTTTATAACCATCTGGTATTATGAGAATATGAGCCGTTTTCTCAGAAGCTACTGAAATATTCCAATGATCTTATTCCCCATTGATAGGAATATAAGCATGTCCTAAGGTATGTGCCATTCTTACTTGGAGAGCCTTGTTCAGAATGAGACAATGACACTGATCTTATGCCTTTGCGGTATGTTGATGGTATTTTCTGGTTGGGATATGATCCCACCATGAGGTATGTTCCATATCACATGGTGATCCTTGATTGGAAATGGAATATATGATTAGTTTGAATAAACAAACCCTTCTAGAATATAATAATGAACATCCAGAATGAGATAATGGATATGATCCTCCTCCTGTATTACCTTAGAATGATACTGGTGTAGTCATTCATCGAGGGAAGTAGGAATATGATCCTAGAATTCATGATCTACATGAATATGAAAGACATATTCATTGGTAGTAATATTATCATGTATTGATGCATGTTCCATTCTCACATGGTTAGTCCTAGCTAGAATGGGGATTTGAGCTTGATCCTTGGCCTTTGGAGTATGCCTTAAGTATTCTTTGACCAGAGTATGAGCATCATTTGAGGTGTGTTCCCTTCTCACTTGGTGAACCTCATCAGGAACATAGATATAAGCATGATCATGGGCCTTTAGAATATTCCACCAAGGTTTTTTTATAGGTATGTGACCCTCCCCTAAGGAATGTGTTTCTCTCACCTGGTGAGCCCTAGTTGGATTGAGAATATGATCCTGGTATGGTGCCTCTTCCTTTAATAGAATATTCCGATAATACTCCTAGAAAGAAGCATGAATATATGCTTTACTTGGTGCAACCACATGTTACTAATGACCAGACTATAGAGATTCCCTAAACTGCAGGGATAGGATTATGTTCCTCTACTAGTATCTATACCTGTGTCAGAATATACCAGTAGAGATCTTTAATTCTTGATAAGTTGTATTGGCATTTTTGAAAAGTGTGCACAGGGATATAGACCTCATTTTTTTAATTCTCTACTATATATAGGCATATATATTCAATTGAAGTTGGTATATACACCCACTTATATCCTACTTATTCCACCAGAATATACCAATTGTCTTCCTGTAAGAGGGCAGGGACATACACCTCCCCCATGCCTACTATAAAAATATTCCCACAGACTTGTTTTCAATGTGCAGGTATATGAGCCAATTTTCTAGTTAATTCCAAAATATTCCATTATAAATCATCATTAATAGTGGAAATATGCACCCACACATGGTTATCCAGAAATGTCCTTGACTGATTTGTCTTCCTTGTTACCCATGAATGTGCCTTAGAGGTGGAATTATGTTAGGTGGTACCCTCAGTATGCAACTAGTGGGTACCAGTGAGATGGTACTCGAGACAGAGGTTGAATGGAGATCACATCAGTTACAACTAAAGTAGAAGAGTGTTTTATTTGACTCCTTAGGCCACCATTATCATATATCGAAGGTGGTGATTGTCATGCTCCAGGGATAAGCCCTCGAAGTGGTTGGTTGTGTCAATGAGGTCCATTTTATTACCTATAGAATTATATGGATGATGTGGACTCATAGTCTTCATTTCTTAGAAAACTTTGTGTGTATTATCAAGGGTTAGGATTGTACCATGCTTTAGGTACTCTCAGACATTAATTGTCACTACCTATCATTTATTTTTCTTTTGTGTAGGGGGGATCATTTTGCTACCCTTGGGCATTGTAACCACTAATGAATTTCTAGAAAGGTCACTCAATGATCAAATTATATTAGTTCAAGATATTTTTCATTAGAGAAGTATCTCTAGTCATGTATAAAATAGGGAACAAGATCACCAATTAGTGAAATATTTTAGGCATGACGTGCTCAATTCGGTATGCATGGGTAACAAAAATGTCCTTTTTTCGATTCATCCATTCTAATTATGTGTAATTGTCAATGTGAGTATGGAATTTCTTCATGAGAACCCTAGTGGCATAGAATCAACTGTAATATTTATGTAAGTCTAATTATCTTTGTGTAGTATATGTAAAACAAAGGGGCCTGATGTATGACTAATCGATCATTCATTTATTTGATAGAGTCACATCGGGTTCACCATTTTTTGTTTTTGCCTTTATTTGTGAAAAAATGGATCAATAGATAACAAACTGATCATTTTGTTTTTTGAGAGATTCATGTTAGGTACACTATTTTTTGACGGGATAGAGTATACCGATAATCCTTATTTGAGGTGGATTCGGTTTGGCACGATGATTGATTATGGGGGGCTTTATTTCTTAAAAAATCATTAATGTAGGGTCACCATTGTCTTTATTAATGTATAATCTAAATAGTTCCTTCATCAATAACATGTTATAGACCTTATTTCCAAAGTCTAGTGGTCAATTGGGATTTTATACCTAATGATGCTTATGGAATCACATTTTTCAAGAGGATGGGAGACCTTGCTAATCACACTTCTTTGGGGAGAATTGTCACCTACTCCAAAACTCTCTTATAGATTTAATAAATGTTCAATAATCTCTTCATAATACCAATAAAGGATAGGTTACCCAAAAAATGATCTTGGGTTAACTCCTTCTATGTGCATATTAAAAGGGGAATATCGTTAGTGAATATATCTATATGTATCTGAGGTTCTTAATCTGTTTTCTAGTAGGAATAACAGCTTTTTTACTGAGGCTGCATAACTAGGCACTTTGGAATTTTCTGTCATCGACGGAGGTGGTTAATATTATGAGGAGGGGATTGAGTCATTATGAGGAATCCAATATATTATATTTATTATAGGAATCAAAATCCACATAGTTCATTAAAACCCATCCATTTTAACATCATGTGGAAAAGACATATGTGTAGTCACTCATGCATTGGATATTTGAGGTCAAGTCTCCTGGAGATATCCTACATATTCTGGTTATAGAAGGAATCAGATTCATCATATTTTGATCATGAACATGGGACTAGACCTAAGGTATATTCCCTTATAAGAGAGTTTTTTTATACGATGCCACTCGTCGGGGATTACATACTATGATTTTCTTTTTTAGGGGAGATTTTTGATTCCAATGATCTGACCATTGCAAATCTCTAATCCTAGATGGGATAATTCTCAATGTGAGAAACATGGCATAATAAGTAATCAGTATCACTGTATATGGATGTGGGACTTATTCAATAGTAAATCCATTAGAGTGTTTAATGTAGATCTCGGGACATATGAAGGTATTCTATGGATCATGATTATCATAGGAATCAGAGTTGTCATAGTTCAATTTATTTCTGTGTCTGTTGATGGATGATGTAGAATGATCATCCCATGGGAATGATTATGACCCGATGGTTGAAATGTATGAGAAATTAGTGGACTTGCACTAAAGTAGATTCCCATTTGAGATCAAGCCTTAGGAATGAATCCTATATATCATGTTTATGGAAGGAATCATCTTCATAACAGTTCCATCGGTTTCCCAGTCTGTTGATGGATGAGGTAGAATAATCAGCCCCTAGGAATTATTGGGTCCTGATGGTTGAAATTTTAGAGACATGAGGGGAATTACACTGAATTTGATGCCCATATGAGTTCGGTCTTAGGCCAAAGTTACACATCCTAAATATTTTGGTTATCATAGGAATTAGAGTCCTTGTAGTTTGATTAGTTAGGGCTTACACTCTGAGGTTTCCCCTTCCCTTGTAGAGGATTATGATCCATGTGATATGATTATTTCAACTCCCTAGGCCCACATGAGATATGCTCAATATGATAAATAAGGGATATAAAATGATTATTCACACCAATTTTGGATGTAGAACTTATATATTGTGACAACCATTGGGATATTTTATATAGAGCTTGAGCCTCTAAGAGGCATCCTATGTATCCTGATTATCATAGGAATCAAAGTCATAATAGTTATTTTTGTCAGGAGATACAAATTGATGTTTCCCTTACATGTAGTACAAATCATATTATGCTATTTCTCAGGGCTTTGACACTATGATTTCCCTTATATGTGTTACATATCATATTATTCCACTGATCAAGGCTTACACAATGATGTTTCTCTTTGGACTTTGATATAGAGATCAAACCTCAAAGAGGCATCCTACGTATCCTAATTATAATAGGAAGCAGTGTTTTCAATTTTCTTTTGATTAGAGCTTTCTCAATGAGGTTTACCTTATGATAGGGTCTTACACACTAAGGGTGTAAAAGGATATCATGCCATTAAATTGGCATACTTGTCTGCCTGACATGCGTTGATTGTATACTCAAAATTCCTTGATTTGTTTCAAGAAAGATGAGCTCATGGGCTCTGTATTAATGAAAAAACTGATTCCATGAGTATGAAATAAGTCATTATATATTTTTATCTTATAAAATATGGAAACAATCCTCAGGCAGATAAGTGGAGTATGTGAATCCCTCTTCAGTAACACCTTTATTTACAAGGCTATCTACAAGATAGTTGGATTCCTGGAATGTGTGAGTGATGGAGTAGTTTATTGCAGAAATATTGTCAAATAAATTAATCTAGTTAGTAATTTACATCAATGAGAGGCTATTTATTACCATTTTAGAGGCTTTTATAATGGTGGTATAATCACATTCAAACCATATGTTATTCTACACTCTTTGATAGACAAGATCAACTGCCATGATGAATCCCACCATTTATGCTTCGAAGGTAGTTACACGGTCACATAGTCCATAATGTAATTCCACCACCACATTATTATGATCATGGAAAATTATCTTATTTCCTGAGGGGCCTATATTTCCCATAGAGGCACTATAATTATTCCACATAAACCATCCTATTAAAAGTGGTTACTAGAAAACTTATAAGATAATGTCTACTTGACACATCCAAAGACAATAACATGACATTGATGGAATCTGTGAAAGTTGTCACATGATCAAGGCTGACTTGTTCGAAGGACATTGAAAGACCTAAATGAATTGTCCATGGATCCAGCACATGACCCCAAATAAAATTCATAAAGGGAATCACATGATATACATAAATTTACCTAATATCATTACTAAAGATGGCTGGCACACTCATAGGGTGGTGGGAGAGTTAGTGTGACATGTCTCAAAGGGTGCCTCATGTCTTGGATGATTGTCCAAGTGTCATCTCAAGAGATAGATGACATGTCTGGAAGACTTCATGAGATCTGGATGGTGTTCCCAGAGGATATCGTGAGAGATAGTTGACATACACTCGAGCTATCATGAAACTCAACTGACATGTACTGGTGATTCCATATGAGTTGGGTGACATGTCTAAAGGACACCAAAATACTTAGATGGAGAACCTAAAGGTTTTAGCCAGACTAGGGTGGAACGCCCAGGTAGGGAACCATTTGAAATGGTATGACATGTCCTAGAAGACTTTTCATGATATAAATAGTATAGCAAAGGAGCGTCATTATATATGTGTGATATTTCCTAGTGTTTTCGCATGTCAGTAGTGGTTTATAAAAAAGTGCATGAGGATTAGAGTATATGTTATTCACATAATACCTTCTCGTGATATATGATTTATAATGAAAAGTTCTTATACATGCTGCATGACTATCCAAGTTGTTCACCAGATCTTACCTGAAGAAAAACATCCTGATTGCAAGATCAGTAGCTTTGAGAAATCTGATTTGATTCTTGGGCCATACACATCTTGATAAAAAAACTTCCAACCCCTTTTTATGTTAGGGTGAGAAATTTATAGGCATCACCACCCACTTTTTTTACTACTTTGCGTGGAATGTGTCACACGAATATATTATAGAGTTGGAAAAGAGATTTAGAATCATATGTCTCTATGATATTTCTACAGGCTATTTCGTGCACATTGATTGATTTTTTTGACCAAAAGACTATCCCATCAAAAACTCATTTATTGGATTGTTTCCAATTATAGGGGTGTTTTTTTCACTTGTATACATTCTGAGTGACTTTTCATAATGACATGATAAGGTTCTTCAAGAGATTAGGTTGTCTATCAAAAGGCCTTCACATGATCTTGGGAGACTTTTATGGGACTTTCAATGAGACAAGGCTGACCTGTTAGGCGGCCTTAATGAAATCAGACTAACTTTTCAAGGGTTCTTACGATACCATTATGTAGATATCATTAGCATGTTACATGAGTTTTACATTTGTGAGAGGCTCCCGTAATTTACCTTTTTTATTTCCTTCATTTATTTAACAAAGGTTAGGGATATTGAAAATTTTTATGTGGGTTGTCGAAGACAATCACCACATATATCAGGGATGCGTCACATGACCAATAAAAGGTCATGTGAGGATTCACAAGAACTTCATGGAAAAAACCATTTGTTTATCCTTTTAGATCCAAATTGGGAGGGAGAGGTTTCCTAGACATTTTTGAGGCTCTTCGCGAGATAAGGATGACATGTCACTGGGTTTTCATGAGATGAGAAAAACATGTTGTCGAGTTCTTGTGGTATCTTGTGGATCACTAGGGGTGCGTTGTGTGACTTTTTAGGACTGCAAGAGGCTCCCACCTTCTCCAATTTTTATTTCCATTGTTATTTTTACAAATAATAGGGATATAATGGGGTTTTATGAATGTTTTTGAGGAATATAATTCTCTAAATTGGTGATGTTTTGTGTATGTTTTACAACCACAAGAGGCACCTGGCTTTTGGAAATTTTACTCCTATTTTCCAAATATTTTTTTGATGGTTTATTGAGCATCTATCGGTTGAAAATCCGTGTGCCATGGGGGATCTTATCTGGTTATTTCTATGTGACCAACAATTTTTTTGGGGGGCCTTCTCAAGATGATAAGTACTAGTCAATGAGATTTCATGATACCTTTAAGAGGTTATTCCCTACACATGGTCATCTACATAACCTTCCTTAGGTCATGTAATCACATGTATTGTGATATTTCATGTGATCTGATAGATCTTGACAACCTTATTCTTCTATTATAGGGAAAATAATACCAATATTTGGGTATTTCTTCCTTTGTGATTTTCGAATGCTTATTTGGATGGAATTAACACACACAGTCACTTTATATAACATGCAGTCACTTGATATAAAATATTTTCACTTAATGTAATCGATGGTCACTTAATATAATTTTTTGTCACTTAATATAAATGTTTTTAGAATGCTAACCATATTAATGACTATAGAATGCAATCACTTAATAAATAAGAGATGTGGTGGATTTCTAATGCATGGTAGGTTTAGAGAATACACATGATAACTTCATAAAATACATCATGCTATAACTTTATAATATAAATCATACACTAAATTCATAAAATACATCATGTGATAAATTCAAAAAATAATTTAAATTAATTATGTTGTGATGAAAAAAATTATAAGATATATAAAATAAAATAAAAGTCCAATATTAAAATAAATTAAACAAAACTTAAATAAGATATGTTAAAATTTAAAATTAAACACAACACATGATATTAAATAAATTAATAAAAATATAATTAATTTTTGACCAAAAAATATAATTATTTTTTGACCAAAAAATATACAATTAGAGGAATTAAACAACTTATATAATTCAAAAGTTTATAACACATTAATGAATAAAAATCAATGTAATCAAACAAAACACAATAGAATAACACAGTACATGAACATGCAACAAAAATCATCTCTTTTTATGATGTTGGTGCATGATGCATTTTATGAATTTAGTAAATAATGTATTTCTTAAATTTACTTCATGTACTATTTAAACCTACCATGTGCTAGCAAGTTTCCACATGTCTTATTTCATAGGCGACCACACACAATTATTTTTCACATGGTAAGTATACTGATCACGTGTTATATTATGTGATCACAGGTAATATTATGGGACCACATAATATATTGAGTGATTAAATGTCATATCAAGAGAATACTCATTATATCAGGTGAATTCATATTATATTAAATTTACCAACATCATTTGAATAGACCACATGTTATTATTTCACCATAAGTTAACTAACTATAAGGAATGTATATCACAAACACTTGGTTCTCATGGAGAGTTAAATACTTTATTTATTTTTGCTGAAATCAGAAATTTAGAGAATAGTCAATTTTTCATTATTTACAATAATTTAATTTGTTACATAATTATTTTAAATTTTTTAAGTAATTTATTGATTTATAAAAATTATATATATTATTTAAATTTATGAAAATTTGTTTTAAAATATTTTGAGCAATTTTAATATATAATATAATTTAATTTGTATCCATACATATACATAAATTATATATTTAGAATATCTAAATTTTAATATTTATGATTTAAATTATTGGTTTTATTATTTTATTAATTAATATTTAGTGATGTTGAAGTTATTCAAATTTTTTAATGGTATTTAATTTGGTGCAATTCAATTTAGAATAATTACACACTGTATAAAACTATAATGTATTTCGAAATTTTATTTTAATATTTTTATTTTCTTATGATATTTATAGAATAAACATTACTAATTACTATGTAGTCTATTTAAATTATTTAAAAAGTGATTAAAAACAGTTTGAATTAGGCATTATGTTCTGAATTCAATGAATTTTTATGAATATTCTAAAATAATAATTTTCTCTCTATTAGATAATTATACAATTTTAATTTGAATTACATTACATGGTTTTAGATTAGATTTTTAGATTTTAAAGGCCCCATTTAAAGGCTTTAGAGAACCTTCAAAGGATACCAGTTACGAGAACATGAAATTTTCAGAATTAAATAATCTTTACTGTAAAACATTGATGTTATGTATAAACCATGTCCTTTACAATCAAATTTTTCTGGTCTAAAAAAATTCAAGTGTAGAATAAAAACTTGTATATATTCTACTACTTACTTGATGAGGTATCTTAATACCTTACCCAAGAACCATTACCTTTGTTTTTTTCATTTATATTCTACTTATTCTTTGTTTCTTATATCGGTAACACTACTTCCCATATTGTACATAAGATATCACTTTATTTTTATTAATTACATTCAAAATTATTCATTCATTATTTCTTTATTTATGTAGAGAATCCTAAATTATAAATTCTAGACTTTTCAGGTTGTGAATCCCATTTTCTAAAGTCAGTGTTGTAATTGGGTTGTGACTCCCTGTATAAAATTTAGGTGTCTTGGTTATACTTCCTATAGAAAAAAATATTTTTTAACGGGGTTATGATTCATCTTCAGAAAATGGATTAGTGTGAAACATATCTCCTGTAGATTAGAAAGGTATAAGAGTGAAATTTTTCTAATTTTTACTAAACCAATATAAAATTACTTATGCTCTTTATTTTACTTTTACAATGAAAAGTAATTTTTTTATTTATCATTGTTAAACCTTTTTTCTAGTTAAAATTTTAATCTATTCTATTAACCCCCTATGACCATCTTATATCAACCATTCTATCCTAACAATTGGTATAAATGGGTAACCTAGTTAAGAATTATTGTTTTAGATCTTTATTCTTTTCTCTGATACCGACATTTGTTATTAGAGTTTCATCCTTGTGAATGACAGATTGACTCTAGTAGAATTTATTAATTTATTGTGCTAACAAATTCTAAGACCATAAAGTCCAAGGATAAAGATCCTATGATATGGAAGGAATAAATCCCAATGTTTGGGTGGATTCCTAAGAAGCCTCCTCATTTTTGTGGTAATGATTATCATTACTAGAAAACCAGAATAGAATCTTATCTTTAGAAATTGAGCATTGATCACTGGATGATAATGGTAAAATATTACAAATCAAATGACTCTGATACTGATACACTTACAAGAAGAAAATAATCCAAACATGTTTTGAATTATAATATTATAAATATTATATATTGTGCTATTAAAATAAGTATTTAAAGATTTATCTTATTGTAAGACATCTCACGAGATCTAAAATATACCAAACTCAAAATGATTTGAGCTGAGTTCCATGATTTCAAAATGGGTGAAGATGATATATGTAAATAAATGTTCCACTAGTTTACAAGTACAGTGAATTAATAGAATAATCATGTATAAATTTAATAGAATTTTATACCTTAATAATGAGTTCTACAAGAAGTACCAAAGAAGTGGTAGGCGAAGAAGGTTGATATCAATGAATGTAAAAAATTTAAATAGTACACAATAGATGAAATAATTAAACCAATACTACAATAAAAATTTGTGTTGAATAATATTGTTAAACAAGATAATTTGAAGAAGAAACATATTACCTTCAAATCTCATATAAATGTTTCTTTTAACTAGTATGAATCTAAGGCATAGGAAAGAGACAATTAAAAAAATAGTTAAAAAGTTATTCATCACATTTTGATGAAAAATAAAAGTTAAAATAAGTGACCGAGTAATGACCAAATTATTGACTGAAAAAAAGAAGGCCACTACAAATGGACCAGATGTAACCTGCTATAAATATAGAAGGAAAGGTCACATAAAACCACATTCTATAAATTCTAATCAAAAAGGGAAAAATAATACATACAATAAGGAAGTTAAATGCACATATACTAATTGATATAGCTACACCAAAGAATCTAATTTGAGTGATGATTTCAGACCCAAGAAAGAGAAATCTAACATATGTTTGATGGTGAAAAATAAAAATGAGGTATGTACTGATTTTTATTCTAGTTATTGTTATGATTGAAATGGTTATATCATGATGAGTAGTATAAAGAAGATAAAATGATTTAAATTTTTTTTTGAGAGTTATGATGTTGTCTAAGTAATTGAAAGAATAAAATGAGATACTTATCAAGGAATTTAAGGAATCCAATAAGGAGAATGATGCTTCTAAATAAGAAAAGGGAAATTATTATTCTTGTTCAAAAGGTATGATTTATGAAGATTTTGAGTTTATTAGAATGATACTGATAATATTAGAAAGAATTTTTACAGATTAAAATAATATTTATCTATTATTATTAAGAGAATGTAAAAATATGAAAATATGGTGTCTATGATGAAACAAAACAAATCAAAAATTGGTTTTTTGTATAATACACTTATTCCTCAATTATACATGATTAGTTTTGTTAAAATTCATTCTGAAAAAGTTTTCTCTATTACATGTTTTATGTATAGGATATATTTATATTATTCTAATGAATTTTTATATTTCCTAAATATCTTAATTAAACTATAGATTTTATTTCAAAGAATTTATCTTTCAGTGTACCTTATAATAAATTTTTTAAATCTATTTATGTATCAGTTAATTTTATTGCTAACTGAGTTGGACACAAAATAGAATTATTACCAAAATTATTCTATACATAATTTATATTTTTTGGATAAATTACTTAAGAATCTCAAGGAAACGATATACATGGATGAAGAACATTTCTGACACATGATTGGTGACCTATCAAATTTCCCCTCTTAAACTACATGAGACGGATGTACTATCAATTCTTGAGATAACTCTAATATCAATTTAAAAGTTTTTGGTGAAGTAGGTATTTATAATCATATTTTAATTTCTAAAGAATTAAATATTTATGTTCTTAAACTTAATATTTTGTATCTCACAACTTTTAAGTGATAGTGTGAATGATAGGTTTTTAGATAATAATTGATTAGTGCTGAAAGAAAGTTATGTTTTTGTTTATGTATACATAAACAATAATATTTATTTAATAAATTACTATGGTCAATTTAATGAATCTTTTAAGTGTCCCAATGTTATATAAATAGAACCTATTCTCTGGAATAAGAATCTGGGAGATTCCCATTTTTGAGTATTACACACATTATCCAAACATAGAAACGTTCTATACTTACCCATGTAAAAGTTAAAAAAAATATTTTAATTATTATTATTTTTTGAATGGTATGTAGTACAAGGAATATTTTATATCTATCAGTCAAGTTTCGTCTCATATACCACTTGAATTGTGACATATTAATTTATTTTTTCTTATTAGAACTGATATATTGAGTGGTAAGAAATATGGTTTCGTTATTATTAATGATTTACATATATTGAAATGGGTTTATTTTATGACCCTTAATCATGAACCCTTAGGCCGATTGACCAAATTTTTCAAGCTAGTTCAAAATATGAAGGGTTGTTTAATTACTTCAATTAGAACTGATAAAGGTGGTGAGTTGGTTAAAATTTTTTGATATGTTTTGTGTAGTTAATGGTAATGATCTGAAATTTTATACTCCAAAAAATACAAAAAATTTCTATTATAGAAATAAAAAATAGAGACATTCAAGAAATAGCTCGAACTATGATTAATTATAGGAACCCATATTTTCATACATAAATATTACATCTTATTCTAGGACTGTTCATTACATAACATTATTATCCCTTCTATAACAATAAAGGTTTAGTGACTTATAAAGCTTGGATATATGAAAAACTGGTACATAAGACATCTATTTCATCTCCCACTTAGTAAATCCAAACTAGCACCCTTCTTCGACACATCATACATAAAACCATTCATCATATTTTGGGAAAAAGAAAACATAACAAATTGGGGGATCAAAATCTCTGTATGGGTAAAAAGGGAGTTATTAAATGATCATTAAACATAACATGGTCATAAGGGATTGAGAAAATTATCTTAATGAATTTCGTTGGCACGAGAGACACTAAAATAATGGCTTGAGCCAATTTTCCATTGGGCCTCAAGTATTCCTTTCCATAATCCAGTGGATTCCAACTAGCTGCGAGGGGTTTAAGGTGGTATATTAGGGATATTATACTCTCTATATCCGAAATAAATATAATGGAATCATAAATAAATTAACAAAAAATGGAATACAAAATACTAACTGATAATCGATAATAAATGTGTGAATCACCATTCATGAACATGATATAAGAAGATAATACAAAAAGCATGTCCAAAATGAAAATGAGGAATAAATAAATAAAAGACTCCATCTATGAGAGGCCTTCCATGTATGTTCTTAGCCGATAAACCCATACTGTAAGGTCTATTCCTAGACCACAAATGTAGACAACATAGCCCCAAGTCCTAACCCATAACCAAGAGTTCTATTATATTACCAAAAAGAGGCTCAAATAGGGTGTGAGATATACTTGGTAGTCAACCACTAATGGTTTCAACACTAATCCAATCCACGAATATTAATAAATTAGAGTGAAAGTATATTAAGATGAATATGTAAACAATAAATAATAACATGTTTGGCTCAGGTTGCATGATGAAACCTGGCCCACCATACCTACTTTAGTCTAAGCTGAAATACCATTGTACACCATACATCATGTAATTATAAGAATACATAAGAAAATCATATTAATAGATATATAAGCACAAATTTAAACATTAGGTTCATTATTTATGAATCCATATGAGAGGATCACATATCTGATAATAGATTCCCTTCCAAGGGTACCATACCCATAGTAATAATATTACATATTCCGTGCCTAGGGTTGTATATCTGTAATCAAAATATAAGAGATTCCCTGGCTAGGGTTTTATACTCATAATCACAATATAAGGTAATCCATGACAAGGGTTCCATATGCACAATCCCAATATATGGGACGCTATACCCTAGGTAATATACCCATAATCACAATTTAATGGATTCCAAGATAAGGTTTCCTAACTTTTTTATCATGACATGTAAAATTAATTATTATTTAAATATTATTTTAGTACACAAGGTAGACCCTAGGTCATCTCTCAAGGAGAATTTGAGGTATATAGTGTGTATTTTTGTTAAATAAATAAATAAAAAGTGGTGGGGGTTTTGACAAAAATTCTAAAAAATCATTGAATTTAAAGAGTTTAATAATTAATAAAAGTGGATTTTGAAAAATATGAGAAAAGGGGTAGATTTTAGTTCAAAAAAATTAAACTTCATTTTTCATAGAGATTAATTTAGTTTTAGAGTAAGTATTTGGTTGAAATTATTTAGATTCTAGATAACTTTCTAAGCTTTTATATCGATTCATTTGGAGAAAAACCTTGACAAAACAATTGTTTATCCAAGTTAAAACTCTTATGAAATATATATTAACTTTAAAATCAAATTTAAATATCAAATAAGTGGGGAATAAAAGGATTCTTTTGTTTTCCAATAAGAACAACACAAGTCACACACTCAAGTATTCATACCAATCGGTTAAATTTAATGTTCATTTTATTTAGTTGAATAAAAGAAAGCATTAAAATGTGAATCAAAGTAAGATAATTCTGAATGAAATGTTTGAAAACCAAAAATACATCAAACCATTATCAAAACGAGTTTTAGTACCCTCATTAAAAGATTTATAACTCCCTCACAATGAACTCCCACCATTTATACGGATATAGAGAGGAGAAGCAATCCCATGTGGAACTCCGACTTCATCTCATCTCTCTCAATGATGATAGGGATCTATAGACCATAGAAACAGATTATAGGATGATTCTATGATAAAAAATAACAAAACAATGCCTTCCATTATAGCATTCAAATGAGGTTCCCACATTATCCTTTTATAAAACAAATGTATAGGGCTTTGGGAACCCATATTCAGATATACCATTAGTGTCTTATTTTTGGACTAGTAAACATCCTTATCACAACTTGGTGAAATGATAAGTAATTGTAAAGAATATTGACTATAACTAAGTAAAATTTTGGTACCATTGAACGTTTTTAATAATATATATTGTAAAATTACCAAATGAACTGTTTGTTTACTTCAATCAAATTAATTTCCATAGAATGATCAATTCAGTTGGGCCACCAGATAGATGAATTGGGGTTGGGTTTCTTGAGATTATTTGTATCCAATGGAGTTTTGGACCCGATTAAAAAATTTAACCCTAATTGTATTTACTTATTTTATGGAATATGTAAAAATAATTACAGATGTTCTTGGTTTTCCATGTATTTCGGCCTATTTTCCTTCTACACCATCTATATCCCTCAAAATCACATACTCTTACAGTGTAATCATAAAAAAGTAAAATTGAAAATTTTAAAAGTGATAAAAATTAAAGAAATAAATCAAATTTAGAGTTTAATTTGATATTATATTTATAATTTTCAATAAAAAACCAATTTAAGATAATGTTGTAATGGTAAAAAAATAGTGATTCGCAGTCCGATTACACCCCCACACTTAAAAATTTTCACTTCTAGGAAAAATAAAATTTCAGAAAGGATTCATGGAGATATTCCCAACATCATGAGTATTTAACATTAAATTACAATTTAATTCATGATAAAAATTTTATCAAAGAAAAAACCACACCAAGGAGTTATTCTCAATGATCATGTAAAATTATGTCTCATAAATTATATCAGAACGAAATTCAAGGAGATGTATAATACCAGTATGAGTAAGAAATTTAAAATTAATCCATTTCACTATCTCTTTAATTGTGTCAGTGAAAACCATTTATTTTTATTATTTTCACTCTATATCCAGTAAATATAGATTATTTAATTTTTTTATTCTTTCTTGATTCTTTTCATTAAATATACTCTACATCCTTTGTAATCAAATTTTCAGACCCACTCAATTCATCGTTAATGAATGTAAAACCATATGATTCAAACCTATATATCCCCATATTTTAATTATTTCATCACTCCACAAATTATTTATTTCCTTTTTTTTATTTTGGTTTGGTTTTTTTATGTTTTCTCTGGGCATACAATAGTCGGATAACAGGTACACATTCATAGTTCAATCAGGTAAAGTAATGAAAAATATCAGATAAGGAATGAATGTATGAAAAAATAATTTTTTTAAGATGATAAATACGAACCTAACTTATATTTACCTTATATTGAGTACGCAATACACATCATGGTTGAGTGAAATGTGGTGTGGAGATATTAAGTGGAACTATTATTCCATAAAGAACTCAAATAGAGGGTAGAAATCATCTCAATGGTTTCATAGATATATATCCATTTTAATCATTGAAAAATAAAAACATTTACTAAAGAAAATCAAAAATCAAAAATAAATTCTTTATAAAACTCACATAACATTGTTGAACAAAATTTTCTTTAAATATTAAAACAACATTAAATAGGTAAATTAATCTTGAATTTTTAATAATTTCTGTGATTATGTGTTCATAAAAAATAAATATTCTAGAATTAAGGGGAGGGAGATAAAAATACTATGAAGTAACTAAAATGGAGAAAAGGAATAAAGATGATGAAAATCCTAAAAACTCAGGAATATATCCACTCTCTACACCAACTATAGGATGTGTCCTCAGTATAATAAAAAGGAATGTGGGAAGGAATGATAAAACGTTGTGGGTTTCACTGACAGGTTTCTTCTTAAAGGTGGAGTTCTTTCATAGGGGACTTTGAAATGGTTTTATGAAAGTGCTTCAGTCACTTCCCATTAATGTTGAATGTTTATTTTGTTTTTTCATTTCTTACCTACACTAAACCTAATGGATAGAAAATTGTAATAGCATATGAGACAAACTAGTTTGAATGAAGATTAATTATGTGTAGCTTTAGCCTTTCATTATAAAGGAGGACCTTCTTCCCAGTGTGGAATTACCTATGAAGGATGAGGTGGTCATGGGAATACTTTATTATTTCCTTATAGATTTGTGAGTTCTCATATGAGTCTCTTCAAATTTCCTTCATCTCGGGAATTAGAAACCTTCTACACTCACTCGTATTTGAGAGGCTCATATTACATTGTTGAATATCCTAATATGAACGATTCTCTACCTCTATATGGATGTGAAACTCCTTTCTAAACGTGATCCAATATGGTTAAATTCCGACTGTGTATTTAAATGATGTGAAGTATTCCAAAATTTCATCAACCAAGCATAAACACCAATCCATTTTATTTGTTTATACCATTTTTCTAATATTTTGTCGACTTCTTGATTTGAAATTTATGCTTTCCAATTTTTTTTAGGTGATATAAAGTATAGAATTTATATACAATCCATTAATTAATGAGATATTTTTTCATGTTTAGATTCAAAAAATCAGAACCCTAATCTCTAGTGATGAATCTATGAAAACCAAACCAGCTGAAAATCTAAGATCTCACAAAATAAAAAACTAATCAATAGTCATCAGTCCTAATAGAATTTTCTTCCATCCATTTAGATAAATAATAAATTTATAATAATATATAAACAACAAATATGAATTTATAAAAACTCTAGGAATTGAATTCCCCATGCATCAAAGATCTCACAAAATAACATTGGTTCTTGGGGGAATTTAATTATTCTTGTAGATATTCCCAATGAATTTAAATTGAGTGTGTGACTTAAAAAACTGGTGGGCATATCTATAGAATGTTACCTAATAAATTCCACATTCAAGTACCTTTCAAGATGTACATTGAAATCCAAATTGTCCCCCAGAAGCCAAAGTGTGGCAGAAGCTCAAAACAGGGGTGAACTCGTGGTAGGAGACACAATTAAGAACAAATTGGTCATTAAAAATTCTACACAAGTACAGATGATCATAAATGTACCATCATGAATCATGCTTCAGTATTTCTCATTGTGAATTTATAAAATTCAAGGGGACCTTATATACTTCCAAAAAATTTACAATTCCTGCATACCATGGGGTAGGGTATACTACATCATAAATTTCCTCATCAAGGAATAATTCGTTAATGGGGAGGGAAAATTCAACATGATTGTCCTATGATGGGGAAATCCTACTTATGTTTCTTCAAAAACATCATATACAACTTTTTTATCACTAATTTCTTAATTAAATTCATAGAGTTGGAGCATCAAGTGAATAAGATGTGGTTTGGATTCTAATTTCCTAAGGAGACACACAATTTCTATACGTTACTAGAACAAAATTACTTAAGAACCTAAAATCTATAACCTATATTTTTTCAAGTCAAAAAATTTGAAAGGAATTAATTTTTAGTTGTGATTTAGTTTTCTTGGGAAGGGTATACTGTACGTGAGGCATATGCTATGACATGTGAAGCTCGATCGGCCTATTTTGATAAGACAACCCAAACATCATAGTTAGAGGTGTCACACATGAGCTCAAATTTTAAATACCACTAAGGTGGTTGGATTATAGTGGGTGATGTGAGACTCTATATTAATTTTTTAAAATCATACTCATATGATTTTTCAAAAAAAATCATTTTCTATTTTGAGTAAGAGGAAGAGGGTGAGCGCAATCTTACTAATGTCGTAAATGAAATAATGATAAAATATAGCATGAACTAATAAGGATTGAATATCCCACACATTTTAGGGGAATGGTATGGAAGACATTATGTATAATTTTAATTTATATACTTAGAGACCATCCCTATTAATGTAATTTCCAAGTACAATACCTTATAACACCATGAAATGAAATTTCTCATAATTTAAAAAAAGATTCTTTTCAATAAAATGGTATACAATAGAACCAAGACTACTAAAACATTGTTCAAAAGTAGAACCATATATAGTGAAATCATCAATGAGTTATTCAATGTAATTCTATAGGTAATAAGAAAAAATAATAACCATGAATCACATGAATTTTCCTAGAGCACTACATAGACTAAATGACATCCTCTTATATGCACATGTTCCAAAGGGGAAAGTAAAGGTCTTCCTTTCTTGATCGCCAGGATGGATATGGTTATGAAAGTATGCATAATAACCATCATGAAATAAATAGTGGGTCTTACCTAATATCATATCAAGTTATTGTTCAATGAAAGATAATGGGAAATAGTTTTTCCTAGCATGATGGTATAGTCAATAGTGGTCTATACATACATTCCAGCTATTCGGTACATGGGTTGAAAACAATTAATTTTTTTAGTTTTTAATTATTGTAAAAATATATTTCTTAGGAACTTCTTGCACTGGAATAACACATTAGTTTTTAGAGATAATTTAAATGATTTTGGTAGCCAATAATTGTTTTACCTCCTTTTTAGAAACATCTATGAGTTTTGGGTTCAGTCGATATTGTTCCTACCTCACTGGTTTATCCTAATCATTTAATAATATACAATGAATGAAAATTTATGGGAAAATACCAAGGAAATAAAGTGTCGATCTCAATGCTTGTTTATACTCCTTCAAAAGGATAGTAAATAATAATTCATTGTCTACATGATTTAAACTATAAAATATTATGGGTAGATTGATTGAAATCACAATATATGAATATTTAAAATTCTGATTTATAGTTTTAAGTTAAAATTCAGGGGGTATATTAGATTTATGAGAGTGTTAGTGAAAGTGAGGATTTAATGATCTCATTTAATAGAATAATGATAATAACCCTAGATAAGGAACAATATTTTACAAGATGATCAGTATCATCTATGGTCATGGGATACTCAGTTCTCAAGAAATCATCAATTAAAACATAATATTTTAACATTTAAAAAGATAAACAACACAAAAAAGATGAATTAAAATCCAAATAATCAAGGAGTGTAGAAGAGGAAAAACATCAGAGTATGGGATGAGTAGTTAATTTAGTTTGTATATTTCATGAGATATCACTTCAACTAAATAAATAGGAAGAGTGGAGTGCTCTTCAACATGGTGTTTCGTAGAATCAAGGATATTGACACTCACCTTTTCTCCCCGAAACTCCATGGACAATGTAACATTGAAAATATTTATTAAATTATTTGTTGTTTTCAGAAATGTCCTTCTATGTATGAGAGGATTATTTTATTAGGTATAATTATCTTCCATCTCAAGAATGTAGAAGTAAAATGTAAGATTATATTATTTACATACAAACTGATGTCATCAATCACTCATATTGGGTGTGTTGTGATCGGAATATAAGTTTTCATGATAATTCAGGTTGTTTGATGTTTTCTAAACTATAGATAAGTATACATAGAGTGAGAGATCAAAATTATTGAAGAACCTAAATCTAGCGTGGAATTAAAAAACAATGTCTCCCCTAGATATGGTGTAAGGTATTTTAAATTCACCTAGATCCTTAAATTTGTTTGTAATCAGTATTTGTATCATGGTCAAGACAGATCTCCCATGGTCGAATCTCTCATTAATCTTAAGTCTTCATGTGTGGGTGCAAAGTTATTTAAGAAATTTGGCACAGCATGGAAGTTTTTTTATTGTATCCAATAGGGGAATGTTAAATTGTAATTTTTTAAATGTATCAATGATATATTTATCAATTACATTATCAAAAAATTGATTGGATTTAGAGAGTCTTTGAGTAAAGGGAAGAGGAATGGATTTTTTAGTGGAATCTCCATTGATAATATTTTTTACCCTTTTTTGTTTTTTTTCTTCACCTGAATCCTTTGAGAGTAGGGAGAGATATTTTTCAAGAGGAGGAAATAACAGACGTGTTGAATCATGGGAAATATAATGTTTTTTATCACAGTGATGTGTGATCACACAAATATTACCATTATCATTTGCATTGGAATAAATTTTGGACGGTATTTATCCATACCCTTGACAATGGATTTCTCCCACCAAGTTGGTGAGTTGGCCTAATATAGTTTTTAGGTCTTGTATGGCTGATTGAGTAGTTTATTACAATTAGAGGTTATTTCTGGAAAGTTTTTTTCCTCATTTCTTCAAGGTTCGACATAGGTTTTGGAGGTGGCTATTAGAAAGGACTTTTTGGTTGTTGATTATTTTTGTGTGTTAGTTGGGGTTAACTACCCCTGCCCATGGCTGTTCTTGGACTATTGAGGTTTGTTATAATACAACCTTGACTATGGGATTTTTTTTATCCTTCTATCCATAGTTGGATGGATATTATGGTTCTTTCATAATAGGTTGATTGTAGGGATGACCTAGTAAGATTTCCTCACAACTCTCAGAAGTTTCTCTCAATTGAGGGAATTGGTCAGAATAGTGGGTGTTAGCAGCATAGATACCACAATGAATTGGAGGAGGCTATTAAGATTTCCCTTATTAAATATCACATTTTCAGAGAAGGGTACTTACTTATTTAAAGTGGATTTTAAAAATTTGAGAAAATGGTGTCATTTTGAGTTCACTAAACACATTTCACGTTTGTTCTTCTAAGTGATTAATTTATGTTTAGACTTAGTATTTTGGATGAAATTAATCAAAATCTTTTTCACTTTTTGTGATTTTATATCAATTCATGTAGAACCAAACCTTAACATAACAATAAAATAGAAAGGGTACTGATATTATTCATGTTATAATAACTTCATAAGAAAACTGAAATCTCAAATAAGTGGGGGAAGAAAATGATTCGTGTTTTTTCTCATCATAACAACACAAGTTACAGACTCAAAACTTCAAATCATTCAGTTAAAAGTAAAGAGAATTCCAATCAATTGAATCAAACAAATAATTGAAATATAAATAAAAGTAATATGATTCTGAATGAAATTTTATCAGAAAAACAAATACATATAACTAGTGGAAAAAGTGTCGTAACTCCCTTTACAATATTTTTACATCCCTCACAAAAAACACCCATAGTTTAGCCTACCATCGAGAGGAGGAATCTTATGTGGAACTCCAAATTCATATCTATGAGGATATGAATCTTTAGAACCTCAAAATTCATTATAACAAAGCTTTGGGAATATAAAATATAAACACCTTTCCTCTTCATTGAGATTGAAAAGGAGGAGCCCATGGTGTCCTTTTATAGCCAAAATGGGAGGTGGTTTTGGGAACCCATATTCAAAAATACAACTTGTGTCCCTGTTTTAGACTATTAAAAGTCATTGTAGTGAATTATAAAATAAATAAGAGTTATTATAAGGAGTCTTGACTATCACCATGTAACATATAGTGGCCATACGACCTTTATAATGGGAGATGTAGTCAAATTACCAAAAAAACATTTTGACTTTCATCAGATTAGGTTCACAGGAGAGATCAGTTAGTTTAGGCCCCCGCATGGTTGAATTTGTATTAGGTGTATTGAGATAAGTTGTATCCCACTGAGATTTGGATCATATAAAAAAATTTCAAGCCAATCCGATTCTCATATTTCTCTAAATATGTAATATAGTGGACATATTTTCTTGGGATTCCATGCAATTTGAACCATTTTCTGTCTACAAAATATCTGGCCCTCCAAATAAACTCCTCCTACAATTTCATAATGAAAATAGGTAAAATTAACCATTTTCACAATGATAAAAATTAAGTAAATAAATGAAATATGAATAGTATTTTTTGTTGTTGGAACCCAAGTTTTAATGATCACAAAGTCGTGTTTACTGTGATATTAATGAGTTTTTTATGTTATGGAATAATTTTATAATATAAGAGAGATTGACTAAATTTGGATAAGTATGAATCAGCTTTGAAGATGAGTCACCACCATCGATGACTCATTATTAAGGTTGAGTCACTGTCGACAACGAATCATTATTGGGGATGACTCACCGTCAGTGTGGAAATTTGGCTATGTATTGGAATCACCTACTATTAGCTATGTCTCACCGCCAGAATAGATTTTTATAAAATTATGGGAAGGAATCACCATCAAAGGATGAATAAATGTTCGATTATAAATTTGTATAAGTGTCAGAAACAAATACCACCAGATAAGAGTCACTGTTTAAGATGACCTACTCCCAGAATAAATTTTTTAAAAAGTATTGGTATGTCCTACCACTGTGAAGACTCACCGCTTAGATGAGTCACCAATGTAATAAATCACCCATATCTTGACTCACTGCTAGCCTTAGCCACCAAAAAATATTGTCTCACCATTCAAGAGTACTCACATACACTACTTTAGATTATTTTTAATTAAATATTTTTAGCATCTATATTATTGAATTTAATGTTTTAAATTATTTTAATAATTGTTCATAATTATTTTGTAGAGATTAATTAAATAATATGAAAGCCCTACGTATGAGGATTTAGGGTATCAAGATTATTTTCCTGATATGTACACTCTTTCATGCTCTTGATAAATGTAGTAGTAGATTACCTTGTGCAACTAACTCTCAAGAACACGTACACATAAAGCGAGATGAGCTTTTCAAAATCAAAAGAAGACTGCTGTGCAGTGTTCCACACATGAAGAATCTATACCAATGATCAACTAAAGTAGAACCTAAGAAAATTTTACACTTATATTACTTCTTATATACCCACATGAAATAGTTTATGAAACTCTGTTATGCATAAAATTTTAGAAACTTGACTAGAGATACCACTCAAGATACACTCAATGATTCAAAAGCTTCAAAGGTTATTAGACTGAGAAACATAACCTATTTACATGTTTTTTCTTAGTTTATTTATTCTTATTTATATTAGTATCAATGTTTTTATAATTTGTATTTAACACACACACTATCTCCTGTGATTTATCTGTAAGATACTTGTTATCCTCTTAGAATATCTTTACACCTATTTTACCACGTGTTGTGGAAGAGGTCCCTACATGGACTGTATTTGTTTTATTCCCATGAGTATTATGTAAGAGGTCCTGTGTAACCTATAAATCTTTGATATTGTACACCCAATCAACATTTTGGATCAATAGTTTATTTTATATAATCTTCTTTCCCTCATGTAATTTCCAAGTGGAGAGGATTAAGTCTCAGCTTAAGACTGAACATATTGTATTTTATTGCTTTGTCTGTTTTATTTTATTTCTATTCATTAAACTGAAACTTTTTTAAACTGTAAACAAAACCAGTACTTTGATAGTTATTCATTATTAGTGTTTATATAGGTTTTTTATTATGTAAATTTAATTTGAAAGATAAAATACTTTTTATAATTAATTTAAATGACACCTAATCAATCATTGAGATGTATTTTAAATGATCAGGTCTTATATCAATCTGTTGTTTTGACTAACGTGGATATTTTAACTGACTATGGTAATTTATTTAAATCCATTTTCAAAATAAGGTTTTATTGGCTACTCAATTCATCCATGTCTTGAGATACTCAGTCCAACCAATATTTGGTATCAAAGGTTATCAAAAAAATTCAATGGTATTTTTTGCGTGTTCTAAAGATCACCAAATTTTTATGAGTTATAAATTTAGTTCTTTAAATGAATAATAGACAAGATTTTTTTGATACTAATAGAAATACCTTTTTAATGGAAATAATTATGCTTAGTGGAAAATAAAGATGAAAATTTATATAGAGAGTATGCAATTTGAAGTTTTGTCTCTTTTTTTGGGATATATTTGTGTTACCTAATACTGTTAGAAAATACTAATATGGTGATACAATAATTTCTTATAACAATAATTACATATCTTTGAATTCACTTTACTATTTGTTATATGATAAATAACTCAATAGAATATATGTTTGTAAATTGTTTTATAAAATTTGGGATAGATAATCTGTTTCACATGAAGGAATTAAAAAAGATAATGAAATTATATTGAATACGTATACAATAAAATATAATTCATTGAAAATGAAACATGATGAGTTAATTTCCAATGTGTGTCTCATGTTAAATGATATAGTCAATACTATGAGCTCCTAGGGGAACCCAATGTCTGATATAGACTAAATCATGATACTAGTAAGATGTATTCTAGAGAGATGGAGAGGTACCTCTGTGTCTATATGATTATCCTATGATATATGTAAACTTCTTGTTAAGGAATAAATTTTGATATTGATTATGTATGAAGAAAAAATAAAATTCAATCATAAAGAGGATGATGAACCAAAGGGAAAATCATTAGCCTTCAGGTCTACTACATCCAAACAAAAAGAAAAGGAAAAATGTGTAAGTTGAAATCTCCAGTGATGACAAATCACCATCTAACAGTGATAAGGAAATGTCCCACTAAGCTAGAATATTTAATAATATCTTCAATAAGAAGAAATTATTTATGAAACAAAGTTATAAAAAAATAATGACAAGAAGTGAATTTTGAAATAGGATTGGAAAATAGATGGCAACCCAAATGAGATTACCTTTTATGACTGTAAGCGATAAGGAAACGTAAAGGTGGAATATAAAAAGTTAAAACAAAAGAATAAGTGTGGGAAATTGATTGAAAGTATAATAAATCTACGAAATCCAAGTTTAGGGAATATGAGGATTGATATAGTGACTCTAATTATACTTTTGAAGAGAAAACTAACAGATCCAACACATGCTTCATGGAAAATGTTTATGAGGTACCTGCTTTATTCCCTACACTTATTTCAGATCACTTTGAAAAAATGAGGATATGTTTGAAGAATAAATTATTCAATACATCAACATTATTGAGGTAACTTTTAATAAACTTAAAGGAAAAAAATAAAACTCCAAATAAATAACATGTTATATTAGTTAATGTTAACTCTAATATTGCTATAGAGAAAGAAAATAATTATCAAATGTTAAAAGAGAATACTAAACTGAAATTTTTATATGAGAAAATTAAGAAATATTGATAAATATTTATGAATAGAAGAGAACAAAATACTCAAATTCTAGGTAAAAAAATTTCTCCTAAGTACATTATTACTATAGGTTATCAATATGGCTAGAGAAGATTAGTTAATAAGAAATTTATTCCTAAATCCAATTATAGAAAATATACTAAAAGTCATTTTTAAAATGGAACTAATAAAGTACTTATTTTAAAATGTTTTCAATCTACTTATAGAAAACCTATAAAGAAAATATGAGGTTCTAAATCCATTGTTGCTAACATTTATGGACCAAAGAAAATCATGGCACCAAAATCATTTTAGGTATAAAATTTGTTTTTGGGGAATGATTCTTGAAGAAATTCTATAGGAATGTATGGTACATGGACATTGTATATTCCAATAATATGATGGGATACTACTTGATCTTCAAGTGCCTCATTAATTTTGATGGTGGTCATGTCACCTTTGGTGATAATGTGAAAGGAAATATCATTGGACTTGGTCAAATTGGTAACACTAGTTTGTTTGAATTTATATAAAATGAAAGTAAATATAATAAAGATATTATAAAATTTTTTAATTTGGATAACACTAAGAGTAGTGATACTCTTATGAGTACCACCTATAAATTGGACCTTTATAAAGCTAGGAAACTAGTGGATCAAACTAGTTATATAGGTATGATTATATGTATTCTCTAATTAAATTCTATCCCGCCTAAAATTATGTTTACTAGGTGTATGTGTGCTCATTTTAAAGCAAACCCAAAAGAGTCACATATAGTTCCTATAAAAATAATTTTCAAATACTTAGAATATACTACCAAATTCGAATTGTTTTACCTAAGAGGACACACATTTGTCTTAGTTGGTAATTCAGATGCTGATTTTGGTGGTTTAAAGTTAGATAAAAAAAATCACATATGGAACATGTTGTCTTTTAGGTATGTATGTAGTATCATGGTGAAGTAAGAAAAAATATTATGTTTCATTATCTACTGCTGAAGATGAATACATAACAAGGGGTAGTTTTTGTGCTTAGAATTTGTGGATGAAACACACATTACTAGACTATGGATATTAGTTTTGGCATGACCTTCTAAATTGTGACAAAAAAAGTGTGATAAACATTTATAAAAACCTTGTATATCACTCTAGAACAAAACACATCGATGCAAGACTTCACTTTTTGAGAGATAATTTCAAAAAGAGTGATATAAATCTTGAATACATTGTTATAGAACATTGGTTTTCTAATATTTTCACTGAGAAATTGATTTTTTAGAGAATTAAATACATCAAACATGAATAATGGATGATCAATTTTGGTTAGGGTTAATTTTATAAGACTCACCATTGAGTTTTACCCACTGTTTAGTTTTACCTATCATTGAGTTTACTAACCATTAGAATTACCCATAGTTGGTTTTTACTCACTGTTGATATTTTACTACTGTTGGAAATCTCATGCCTTTTTTAAATTTGTGCTGGAAATTTTAAAGATTCCATTTCTGTTTTCATTACTGATTTTTTTTAAATTTTATTTTGGCTCAATTTTTTTTCATATTTTTTTCTAGAATTTCTAAATCCCAAAAGGATATAAAGTTAGATGTTTTTTGATACATAGTCTATACTTTTCTCTCCCTACCATCATCCTTCCCTATCCTTTGCTCGATCGTGTCAATCTGATCTCCATGGTTAGAGTGAAAAGAGATTCAATGCCTTCTCTGGATGAGTCACATTCTCCTAATAAGAAGAAAAGTGAATCAATCCTCTCATTTTTTTGTGTCTCTAAACACCAAGCATGCAAATAAAGTAGTTATTTCTGAAAAAGAAGTTCAAGTTGAGTGGTTATTATTGAGAAAGTATTTAGTGCATAGATTTTACATAATAAGGGGTATGTATAATGGTTTTTATCTAACCAAATATCCTTTAATCCAAGGTTAGTGTACCAGTTTTATTATAATGTTGAGTTTTTTTTGAAGAAAATGAAATTAGTTATGTAGTAAGATTAATGGTCGTAAGTTTTTCTTTCATTTGATGCAGTGGGCTAGCTATTTGAAAGTTCCACATAAAGAACATGCTAATGATTATGAAGGGAATATTCCATAGTCTAGTAATACTTTTTTTTAGATTATTTAGTTGATTTAATATGATATAGAGTTATCAAAAGGAATATTTCAAAAAAAAATTATGGTGAATGCAAGTTGCTTTTTCAGATCATCAAACATATATTTTTTACATGGAAGGTTGACTTTGATACTATGAGGTATCTGGCTGTTTAACTATAATGTCTTATGAAAATAGGAGATAATATCAACTTCTGTATATATTTAATGATTCAAATCTTAGAAATAACCAAGCCATCATCAAGGTACAATTCCTTAATCTACCCTATTTTTATCTTTGGAATACTATAGGCCAGACATCTAGTTGATGAAGGAAAATAATCAGTAGTGGATTGTGGGGGTATTTGTATCAATATAGTGATTTTCAAAGGAAAAAACATAACCAGAACCCCTAGAATAAGCATTGGGATAATGATAGTTAAAGCAATTATGATGACTTTAACCTAGTTGACCATCCATTGAGAGAAAAAGATCTTATAGATCCTATATTGGAGCTTGATGTGGTTATTGATGATTCTGATGAATATGAATACAAAGCTAATGCTTCTAGTGATGAGGATAAAGAGTTTCCTATGGATGATTGAAGTTATATATAACTATCTAAAATCTCTCCTACTATATCATATGGTGCCCCTAGTCCTCCTAAGACACTCCCTATAATAGAGAAACTATAAATCAAGGTAGAGAGGAAGAGGAAACTAATGTTTCTTGTAAGGATAATTCAAAAGTTCTTTCAAATCCTATAATAAAATAGAAATGGAGAAGATGAAGAATATTATGAAGATGATGATGATGATGAAAATGGTGACAGACATAAAGATAATAATGATTGAGATTCTAATACTCCTGATGGAAGTATTATAGCTGAGGATGATGAGATGTTGTAGGAACGTTTAATTTCACTAGGAGTTTCTATTTCTAGATCAAAAGAAATACCCATTTTAGTTAGAGATGTGGATCAAGATTCCACATAATGAAATGAATAATCTATTTAGGGGGAGTAATAGCTATTTCAAGAATGTTATAAAGTTGATCCAATTGTTGGTAGTGATCATGGTGTCCAAAATATGTTATTGAGAAAACTATTGTTAAATAGACATTGGTTGAGAAGATGGTGGTTGTTTTTGTTGTTGAGTAGTTAGTTACTGAGCATATGGATGTTGATCCTACTTCCACTGAGATGATACAGGTTGTTCAATGATCTATGGATCCCTATTTTGTTTTACCCAATGTAGTCATGTCTAGAGTTTCAAGTTATCATATTGATAAATCTCATGGTACGAGATCTGACAATTGGATGGATCCAATCTTTTAGGAATGGTGTAAGTTTCCTCTATGTCCACCAATGCATAGTGGACCTACCATTATAGAAGAAAAGGATCCTAAGAGCTCTTTAGTTGACCATATTGATGGTTCTGGTGAGTTTAAGAAGTTTTATTTTGAGAGAGTTTTTGTACCTTCCATTACTTTAGTACCATTGGATGTTGTCACAAGAGGTGACTTAGATTATTTCATTAAAAATATTCTCTCTATCAGTGGTGTTCTATTGAAAAATTGACCTACCATAGTTTCCATGCTCAGTGATAAGGATGAAAATCATATGATGGTGCTTGTGATTCAGCACATTCATCCCAATATGATAATTCATATAAGAGAAGTGGAAGTGTAAAGTAGAAGTACGTCAAATGAAATGGAATCTATGATAGCCACAATTTAAGAGTTGAGATATTCTTTTGTTGACACCATGGAATATTTTCTAGAATAGATAGAAAATATGACATCGATGAATTCTAGTTCTTGTGATCCTGCCATAATTTTTATGTTAATATTCTCAAAATACTGGTAAGAGGGGAGCATATAGTTTCTTTATATTTCGAATGATCCATAACATAGGAAATTTTGAGAACATTAAAGCATAATAGGGACTATGATCACATGAAGGTTAGGAAATATATGAAATATAGTAAAGATGACAGAGAAACCATCACCAAGCCTATAATGTATTATCATTCAAGGATAAATATTAACCAGGAGAAGAATTATCCTTTTAAGTTTATTGCTGAAAATTTGAGGATGCATCCTGTAACTCCAGCCTTTATGGAGAAAGTAAATTAGTTAAAGGTCATGACCACAATGTTGAATCTTTTTATGAAAAAAAGAAGGTTTTATTCATTGCTATGGATAAAGGTGGAAACATCATTAGGATATTTATAAATTTGATGAAACCATTTCTATATGCATACAGAACTGTTGTAGTCACTAGGGATGCCATACCTGTTATAGCTCATCTAAAACCTCCAGTTTATTCTCTAGAGTTCTTCAGGCCTGGTGTGACTAGAGTCCTTAATTCACCTTTTCTATCTCATTTTTATCCCTTTTTTTGTCTTCCAAGGAAGTATTTCGACACCTTAGACCAATTATCATTGGATAAATTCATTCCTTGACCTTTATTCCAATATCCATCCCTCAAGCTCATTCAGGATCTATTGATGAGCCTTCTATTTCAGACAATAGGAATAGAAAATTACATCATGATCCATCAGACCAACCCGACAATAATTAAATTGTCCTTTTTTCTTTGATAGGGATATTTTTTATAACCTTTGGAATCAAATTTTTGGTGGTACTTCATTTAACTACTAGAAAGGGAGGTTTTCCCAATGCCTATAGAGTACTTTTACCAATGGTTTAAGGAAACCGTTGGTAAAAGCTGGTTAAGTCATCTGTTCACAATGGTTTTTCAAAACCATTGGAAAACGTATACTCTATACAAAAGGTTTTCTTAAACAGTTGGTATAGAGAGGTTTAAATCATCCATTACCAATGGTTTTTACAAACCATTGGTAAAGGATTACTTTCCTAGCGGTTTTTACAAACCGTTGGGAATGTTTTTCCCCAAATTCATAGAATCTCGGACTCCCCCATTCTGTGCGAATGTAGCCCTAAACAGAAGGGATAATTGGGATTTTCCTTCCCTTATGGCCTAAATCCTTCCATCTTTAAGATTTATCAGTTCTTCACTTGTATTTTGTATGTGATACTGCATCTACTATTTTGGTTTTATCTTTTCATTTGGGTGTAGTGGAGAAGCGGGATTCTGTTTACCCTACTGTGGAAATCCTTCATTCCGATCCATTTTCAAAATTTCTTATTTCAACACTTCTAATTTGTAAGTGATACTTTCATTTTAATGTTCTGCATCTACTGTTTTGGTTTTCTGTTTTGATTTGGGTGTGTATGACTTTTGTTTTATGTTTGATTTGGGTGTGTGTTGGGCTTTTACAGTGAACCAAATTTGATTCAAAATGAATTATGTGTTAATATCATCTATAAATTTTCAGTTCTTAGAAGTCTTGGTATTTTTGGGAATTTTGTGTTAATATCATCCATATTCTACATGATTCACATCATGGTAAGAATGTGTGACTATTTTGTTAAGATCAGAGAGAAAACTCATACACCCCAGGTTTTTTAAGTGGCATGGTTAGTCATGAGTGATAATTGGATTCCTAAGATGACTATACTAACATAACATTATGGTTAATTAAATATGGTTCTCACTGTACGTTGTATATTATGTATCTTTCTTGGCCAATAATCAATTTTATGATGGTGGGGTTCTTTTCACTAACCGTTATGGCATGTGTATACATCCATAACAATGTTAGATAAGTCACAAGTTTAATTCAATAATCTTGTTCTCATTGAAATACTTTATTATTAATCTCAAATTTAAAAATAAATGTTTTGTCTATACTTTATAAAATTAAACCCTTTTACAAGCCATGAATAACCTATTAGTGTAGAATCCTAAACATTATCCACCCATGGGGTGCGCTTGACTTGGGGAACTAATTGGGTAATGAATGGTATGACCATAGAGGTGCCAAGAATGATTTATTGAACATGAGTGAATGATTTTGGATGCCTAAAAAACACAATGGGACCTGAGGCGTGTGCCTCTATTTGGGATTCCTATAAAGGGGACTTGAAGTCCGCTTTTACCAATGGTTGTGTGCAATAGTTGGTAAAACTCTTCCAATTACCAATTGTTTGATTCGATGACGAGGCAATGCACCTTTATTGATGATTGTGGATTTCAAGTTATTGACATGACTCGCACTCTTTCCACTAATGAACCAGATGATTGGTTTGTATCTCATGAATCTAGGTCGAATTTTAGAATTTATTGAGCCTCTTATATAGCACTACTTCCTACTAGTTGTAACTATGTTTTCTTCTTGATACATGAAATACATTACCATCATTCGGTTTATGATTATGTTATTAGTTTGTATTACTGATTTGGTTATTTTCATCCATTTCCAATATATTCCCACTGTTATATTTCTTCCACTTTTTAACTGATAATATTAAAATTGTGAAACTTAGGTAATGAGGGAATAATCTCCCCCAGACACAACAATGACTGTCACTATTAGTCAAAAACATTTGGAATTTTGGTAGATGTTCTTGTGGCTATGTGGCCATCTGGGTTCAGGTCACTAATGAGTGGAATCCTGGTTTGGGACATCACAATTCCTGGATATCCTTTTTATAGGTGTTTCTAATCAAATCCATACCTATAACTATTGAAGTCCCCTCTCCAAAATCAATTGGGACATGATTCATTGAATACACCTACATTATTCAGAGTGTGTATCATAGTACTTACGTTCAAACCACCATAAATCTTATGTTTCTTTATGTTTTTTTATCAGAATGGTTTTTATATATTTTGTTTTTTGGGTTACACAAAATTTATCTGTTTCTAATTACTTCTATTTTTTATTGCAGGAAATGACACTCATTGAAGAGATGCGGCGGAAAAATATGACAGAAAATAATCATCCCATGACACAGATGTGCGTTCCTCCACTCATCCCTATTGTGAGTATTTTATTTCAAATATATATATATATATATTTTAATAACTTATAATATAATGTGTTTACTTTTGTGTTAAATTATTTTTCAAGATCCACCCCTAGATGAGAGATATCCAATGAGGAGCCTGATATTGCTCCCAGTATAGAGGCTAGTGGTAGGAGGGATGTTGGTGTCAGAGTTTGGCGATTATCTGGTGGTCCAGGTACTGAGGCTGGTGGTACGAGGGCCATGGTGAGAGAGTTAGACGATCCACTAGTCATACCCGATTAGACTATGCCCCTACCACAGACGTATCTTTTATGCCCCATTTTGATCATAGTGTGTCTTTAGGGACACACAGGATATTTAGGCCTCTGATGTTTACACTACCAGTTGGCCAGACGTCTGTGCCATCATCTTTTGCTTCTGGTTCATTATCTCTGAGCTATTATATTACACCTTCTTCGAATCCTACCCCGACATTGTATGTGGATGAGGAGAATACACTGAGGGACACTCCAACTGTACAGGATATTCATTTTGCTTCCGCACATCCAGTGACGCCCATTGATCCGACTACCACAGATATATTTATATAACTCTAACAACTTTTTATACCAATTTTTTTTATTACAACTTTTACCGATATTTTTTTCTTTAATAAAAGAGTCGTCTACTGAAAGAAGGTGGGGGAGGGGGAATACTCGCTTGCGTGCGTTATGGAACTTCAAAACACAGTTGATGGTTGAATACAATGATGATGGAAAGATGATTGGTAAATCTGGGAAAGAATGTTAGGGTTTTTTGGTGACACTATCCAAATACTCCGACATCATTCCGGCCATACCTCTCTCTTGGATACATCTGCTGCACGAAGTCCATGATAATGTGTGGGAACAAATATGGGTAAAAAATCTATTGGATTTAATGTAGTATTTTTTTTTGTATTTTTATTCATTAATCTATTGGGTGTAAGCTTCAGTTTAACTTCCTTGATGGCGAAGTTGCACGACCAACACGTTTAAAGGAGCTAGGAGAGCTTTGGAGAGGTTATAAGCATGAGTTTTATGTTGGTTGGCGTGATAGAGTGGGAATGGAGTTGGAGACAATACCTATCATGGATGACTGCCCGATAGAGCAATATCGCCGAATGATTACCCATTGGGAAACTACCAAATTTAAGGTATTAATCGCATTTGAGGTATTTAAATGAAAATTTTCATATTTTATATTAATATTATCTAATTTATTATTAAAAATTATTAAGGAATATCCTGAAAAAAACAAAAAAAACATTGATTCAAAGCAATAACTCCACACTTTGGGGCGCACTACTATGTCTGATCATGAGAGGTAGCTGGTATGATATAATTGTTTATTATTTTTCTTTAGGACTTGCCCTTTTATTGATTCCTACTTAAATTATGTGATTTATTGAATATTTAATATATTGTTATACTTGAACTTTATATTGTTTCAATGTCATTACAGAAGCACAAATTGAATATTGAAGGATGTCTCCCTCGAGCAAAATTGTTTTGCTCGAGTAGAAGGAAAAAAGATGGAACTGTGGTTAATGAACTGACACAAGAAAAGATTTTAAGTTTTAATTTTTTTATTTCAAAGTTTAATATCTACTTTGAAATTTAATAATCTATTAATATTTTTAATAGGCTTCTTTAGAGGCCCTTGATGCCCAGGATCATGACAATTTAGGGCCACACGATCATTTATATCAGGTTTTGGGAGATGAGCACTCTGGTCGAGTACGCTGCCGACCTGGTAAGAATATAGTACTGATGATGTATTGGTCCTCTCCAGGTATCCATTATAGTACCACCACCTTAGAATAAGTCAAGGAGCATGCCAAACAGTTTGATAAAAGGGTCACAGAGTTGGAAGAACAGGTTCAAATGAGGGAGAAATAATTTTTGAAACTGATCAAAGCTATATCTTCATCACCTACACCATAGGCCAACGTAGCTTGTCAGACATATATGTCGTCGATGGGTGCATTATCCAATGCACCAGGAAGCAGTTCTAGTGGCGGTTGAGATGATGAAGTTCCTGGTGGTGACGAGGATGATTAAGAGGACGAGGGTGAGGATGAGGAGGAGGACGAGGGCGAGGATGGGGCCGAGGGAGAGGATAGGGCCGAGGATGAGCATGGGGATGATGATGAGGATGAAGACGATGATAGTGATGGTGTTGAGGAAGAGGATGGTGATGATAGTGGTGATGGAGATGGTGATCAGGGGAAGATTGATCCATTACATTTTTTAATTCTGTATAACTCTTTATTTTTGAACCTGATTTTTCACTCTGCTATGGATATTTTTGAATTCAGTATAACCCTTTATTTTTGACAAAATATGGAAGCCTAATGATGTTATAATGGTTTATGGGGCTTCTGGGGCTTGTTCGGAGCTCGGAACCCCGTCGGGGTAAAAAAACACTATGCATCGTGATTAGTAAACAATTTATGTCCATACCAAAAGGTATCTACCAACCATATAGGTTTATATATTTGAATCAATGTGCATGATTTTCCCTAACCATGCACCAGGGGATGCACATCATGCACAATGTCGATAGTTTTAGTATAAGATATTATCACTATTGTTGCATGATTTGCCTAACTGGCCTACGGAAAATAGACCAAACACATTCATATTGTGTTGATACTTTAATAAAATGATCCACGAGTCATATGTTATGTGTATGAGCCAACCCTGACTCAATCTGAGGAACAGTGTGGTAGGTATAACTCAAAGTGTATCTATTTTGATTAAAATGGACATCATTTTAAGTAAAAACTACTAGCAAATGGAAGACTGGCCAAACATATTTAGATTGTGCTGATACATTATGAAAATGATCCATGGGTCATATGTGACATGTACGACTCAACCTCGCTTCAATCTGAGGCACAGTGTGGCCGGTACCACTCAAAGTGTCTCATTTTTATTTGAAATGGACAACATTTTAAGAGAAAACAAAAAATGACATATGGAAAACATACTAATCATATTCAGATTCTATTGATATTTTAGAACAATGATCAATTGGACATTTGTGACAAGTAAGAGTCAACCCCACATCAATCTGAGGAACAGTGTGGCTAATACCACTCAAAGTGTCCCACTTTTATTTGAAATGGACCAGATTTTAAGTGAAAACAACAAATGACATACGAAAAACCAATCAAATGCATTTGGATTGGACTGATACATTATGATAAAGATACATTGGTCATTTTTGATGGGTACAAGTCATCTCTGCCTCAATAAGAGGAGTCGTGTAACCGTGATGGTCGTAAACACATTCCACGTGTCAAAAATGGCCAAAACCTGCATTTAACGGTCAAATGCATTCCGAACAACATCAGAATGACTTGAAATCCCACGAAAACACCCAAATTATTATTCTCGAGTTGTAAGAGGATAGGTAATGTCATTCAGATGCACGGTTTGCACGAAACTATTGAATATATGTTTTTTAGGTGTTTGGCGCGCTTGAAAAGCGTGCGTGGGGTGGTCAAAACCGACCGAACGACCTCGAAATGCAATGAAATCAGATGAAAACAAAGGGTGGGTGAATTTTGAAATGGTCAGCTAGACGGAACACCAGTTAGAGGTGTCGTGTGACCACGGTGGCCGAAAACGCACTATATGTGTCGTAAATGGCCAAAACATGCGTTTAACGGTCAAATGCATGTCGAACAACATCAGAATGACTTGAAATCACATGAAAACACCCTAATTATTATTTGTGAGGTGTACGAGGAGACGAAAAATCATTTGGACGTGGTTTTTGCGCGGAATAGCTGAATATGTGTTTTTAGGTGTTTGGAGGGCTAGAAAAGCATGCGTGGGGTGGTCAAAACCGGCCGAACGACCTCAGAATGACATGAAATAAGATGAAAACAAAGGGTGGGTGAATTGTGAAATGGTCGGCTAGACGACATGTCAATCAGAGGAGTCGTATGACTGCAGTGGCCAAAAATGCACTCTGTGTGTCGTAAATGGGCAAAACATGGGTTTTACGGTCAAATGCATACCGAATGACATCGGAATGACTTGAAATCACACAAAAACACCCTAATTATTACACGTGAGGTTTAATAGGAGACGACAACATCATTTGGATGCGCGTTTTGCATGTCACAGCAGAATATGTGTTTTTTAGGTGTTTCACTCACTTGAAAAGTGTGCATGGAGTGGTCAAAACCAGCCGAATGACCTCAGAATTCCATGAAATCAAAAGACAACAAAGGGTGGGTGAATTGTGAAATGGTTGTCTAGAAGGCACAAAAATCGGAGGTGTCGTGTGATTGTGCTGGCCAAAAACGCACTCCGTTTGTCGCAAATGGCCAAAACATGTGTTTAACGGTCAAATGCATGCCGAATGACATCGAAATGACCTGAAATCACACGAAAACACCCGAATTATTATTCGTGAGGTTTAAGAGGAGGTGACACGTCATTCTGATGCATGGTTTGTGTGGCACGACTAAATATGTGTTTTTTAGGTGTTTGTCGTTTGAAAAGTGTGCGTGAGGTGGTAAATAATTGTTGAATGACCTCGGAATGCCCTGAAATCAGACGACAAAAAAGGGTGGGTATATTGTGAAATGGTTGGCTTGAAGGCACGTCAATTGGAGGTGTCGTGTGACCGTGGTGGCTAAAAACGCACTCTGCGTGTCGTAAAGGGACAAAACATGTGTTTAAAGGACAAATTCATGCCGAATGACATCATAATGACTTCAAATCCAATGATAAATCCAAAATTATTATTCATGAGGTTTATGAGGAGACGACACATCATTTGGATACGTGGTTTGTGCGGAACGGCTAAATATGTGTTTTTTAGGTGTTCGGTGTGCTTGAAAAGCGTGCGTGGGGTCATCAAAACTGGCTGAATGATCTTATAATGCCTTGAAATCGGACAAAAACAAAGGGTGGGTGAATTGGGAAATGGTCGGCTAGACGGCATGTCAATTAGAGGTATCGTGTGACCGCTGTGGCCGAAAATGCACTATGTGTGTCGTAAATGGCCAAAACATGCGTTTAACGGTTAAATTCATGCCGAACGACATCATAATGACTTTAAATCACACAAAAACACCATAATTATTATTTGTGAGGTGTACGAGGAGACGACACTTCATTTGGATGCGCGGTTTGTGCGACACGACTGAATATGTGTTTTTAGGTGTTTGGCGTGCTTGAAAAGCGTGCGTGGGGAGGTCCAAACCAGCCAAACGACCTTAGAATGCCATGAAATCAGACGACAATAAAGGGTGGGTGCATTGTGAAATGGTTGGCTAGACGGCATGTCAATCGGAGGTGTCTTGTGACCGCAGTGGCCGAAAATGCACTCTGCATGTCGTAAATGGCCAAAACATGGGTTTTACGGTCAAATGAATTCCGAATGACATCGGAATGACTTGAAATCACACGAAAAAACCCTAATTATTATTTTTGAGGTGTATGAGGAGACGAAACGTCATTCGGATGCACGGTTTCCACAACACATATTAATATTTGTTTTTTAGGTGTTCGACGCTCTAGAAAAGCGTGCGTGGGGTGGTCATAACCAACCGAATGACCTTAGAATGCCATAAAATCAGACAAAAAAAATGGTTGGGTGAATTGTGAAATGGTCGGCTAGACAACATGTCAGTCGTAGGTGTCGTGTGACCACGGTAGCCAAAAACACACTCTGCATGTCGTAAATGGCCAAAACATGTGTTTTACAGTCAAATATAGACCGAACGATATTGAAATGACTTGAAATCACACAAAAACACCCTTATTATTATTCATGAGGTGTACGGTAAGAGAGAACTTCATTCAGACTCGCGGTATGTGTGGCACGACTGAATATGTGTTTTTAGGTGTTTGGCGTGCTTGAAAAACGTGTGTGGGGTGGTCGAAACAAACCGAACGACCTCAGAATTCCATGAAATCATAAAAAAACAAAGGGTGGGTGAATTGAAAAATGGTCGGCCTGACAGCACGTCAATTGGAGGTGTCATTTGACCGTGGTGGCCTAAAATGAACTCTATGTGTTGTAAATGGCCAAAACATGTGTTTTACGGTCAACTACATACCGAACAACATCTGAAAGACTTGAATCACATGAAAACACTCTAATTATTATTTGTGAGGTGTAAGAGGGGACGACACGTCCTTTGAATTCACGGTTTACACGGCATGGACGAATATGTGTTTTTATGTGTTTTGTGCGCTTGAAAAGCATGAGTGGAGTGGTCAAAATCGACCGAACGCCCTCCGAATACCATGAAATTGGACAACAACAAAGGGTGGGTGAAATGTGAAATGGTCAGCCTGACGACACGTCAATCAGAGGTGTTGTGTGATCGCGGTGGCCGAAAACGCACTTCGCGTGTCGTAAATGACCAAAACATGCATTTAACGGTCAAATGCATACCGAAAAACATCGAAATGACTTGAAATACCACGAAAACAGCCTAATTATTATTCGTAAGGTGTACAAGGATACGGAACGTCATTCGGACACGTGGTTTGCACGACGCGGCTGAATATGTGTTTTTTAGGTGTTTGGTGCGCTTGAAAAGCGTGCGTGGGGTGGTCAAAACCGGCCGAATGACATCGGAATGCCATGAAATCAGACGACAAAGAAGGGTGGGTGAATTGAGAAATGTTTGGCCAGAAGGCATGTCAATCGGAGGTTTCGTGTGACCGCGGTGGCCGAAAATGCACTTCGTGTGTCGTAAATGGACAAAACATGCGTTTAACGGTCAAATGCATCCTAAACGACATCGTAATGACTTTAAATCATAATTAAACATCATTATTATTATTTTTGAGGTGTATGAGGAGATGATACGTCATTCGGACACGTGGTTTGCGTGGCACGGCTGAATATGTGTTTTTTAGGTGTTTGGCGAGCTTGAAAGGTGTGCTTGGGGAGGCCAAATCGGTCGAATGACCTTGGAATGCAATGAAATTAGACGAAAACAAAGGGTGGGTGAATTCTGAAATGGTCGGCTAGACGGCACGTCAATTGGAGGTGTCGTGTGACCGCGGTGGCCGAAAAAGCACTCTGCGTGTCATAAATGGCCAAAACATGTGTTTTACAGTCAAAGACATACCGAACGATATCGGAAAGACTTGAAATCACAAGAAAGCACCCTAATTATTATTCTTGAGTAGTATAAGAAGAAATCACATCATTCGGACCCACGGTTTGAGCGGCACGACTGAATATGTGTTTTTTAGGTGTTTGGCACGCTTGAAAAACGTGTGTGGGGTGGTCAAAACCGGCCGAACGACCTTGGAATGCCATGAAATTAGACGAAAACAAATTTTGGGTGAATTGTTAAATGTTCGGTGAGACGGAACGTCAATCGGAGGTGTTGTGTGACTACGGTGACCAAAAATGCACTCCGCGTGTCGAGAATGGCCAAAACATGCGTTTAACAGTCAAATGCATCTAGAACGACATCATAATGACTTGAAATCACCTGAAAACACCCTAATTATTATTCTTGAGGTGTATGAGGAGACAACACGTCATTCAGACGTGCAGTTTTCATGGTACGGCTGAATATGAGCTTTTTAGGTGTTTGGCACGCTTGAAAAGTGTGTGTGGGGTGGTCAAAACTGGCTGAACAACCCCGAAATGCCATGAAATCGGACGACAACAAAGGGTGGGTGAATTTTGAAATGGTCGGCCAGACGGCATGTGAATCGGAGGTTTCGTGTGACCACGGTGGCCAAAAATGCACTCTGCGTGTCGTAAATGGCCAAAACATGTGTTTTACGGTCAACTACATACCGAAGGACATCGGAATGACTTGAAATCACACAAAAACACCCTAATTATTATTCGTGAGGTGTAAAAAAAGACGACAAATCATTCAGATGCGTGGTTTGCACGACACGGTAGAATATGTTTTTCTAGGTGTTTGGTGCGCTTGAAAAACGTGCGTGGGGTGGTCGAAACTTTCCGAACAACCTCGAAATACCATGTAATTGGAAAATAATAAAGAGTGGGTTAATTGTGAAATGGTCGGCCAGAATACACGTCAATCGGAGGTGTTGTGTGACTGTGGTGGCCGAAAACGCACTCCAGACAGCCCCCCCCCCCCCCCCCCCCCCCGCACCCCCCGGACAGCCCCCCCCCACTCAATGATCCATGGATCATTTGTGAAAGGTACGAGTCAACCCCACCTCAATCAGAGTCATGGTGTGACTGGTATCACTCAAAGTGTCTCAATTTTGTTTGAAATGGACAACATTTTACGTGAAAACAACAACTGACATACATAAAATCTTCACAGGGCTACACATAGATTCTTTAAATTAAGGGATAAAAAATAAAATATGGTCTATTGTTCATATGTTATTAGATGAAAATATTCAGAAGGCATAGATTGAATCACAATGGGTCATAGTATATGTAGAAAAACCTAAATTATATTAGGAATGTGTCTCGACATCCCATTATGAACATGCACAAACACTCATGTTCTAATTCTCAATCACGGGTATTTCATTCGATACAATAACATAAAACAAATAAATATCATATAGTGATTTCATATGAATCCTATGAACACACAAGCATACCATATAACAAATTGGTCAACAAGGCTACATATAGACTCTTGAGAAATAAGTTTCAATGTCTCATAAAAATACCCCAATGGTGAGGAATACATATAGAGACAACATAGCCCAATGGATCACCTCAATACCATCCTCAAATAGTGGGTTCCAGGACCAAACCAAAGTCCCTTTGGGAACCCAATACCAAAAACTTAATTGAATATTCATACCCACTACCCAAGATGGGGATTCATCTCACATCACACAGAGGAGAGCAAATTACAATTTTCCACATACACCCTTATTCTAATTGAAAATTTTAGGACAAACAAGTAGGTTATTCCAGTAACCCATCTCATATGTCGAGATTGTCCAATGTTTTCCACTAACACATCAATAACCATTTATACATGTATACATAATCATTAGAGGAATATAACATCCCATGTGCTTCCTATAACTCATCCTAGGTCTAAGAACATGACCACTACCATTGTCTATCTTTTGGGTATCATGATCCTTTCCACTGTAGCCATGTTTTTTTTGTTGGTTTTAAGATACTCAACCCATGACCATGACTAAGCATCCCATGTGCTTCCTATAACATGTAGGTTTTTCTCTTGTGTGTATTGGTGTTGTGGTTTGAGTGAGGAATGAATTCTAAATTTTGAATACTCTTATGTGTGATGGTGTTGTGGTTTGAGTGAGGAATTAGTTCAAAATTTCGAATAATCTTATGGGTGTTATTACATTTCCTATAACATGTAGGATTTTTCTCTTATGGGTGTTATTGCATTTGAATTTCTAAATTTCTAAATTATAGAATGAATTCTAAATTTTGAATACTTTGGATGGGGATTTTGTATTAGTGTTGTTGCAGGTCTGGAGAGGGGTTTCTATGTTGTTGTAAGTATGGAGAGGGGAGAGGGGCCTGCTGCTGTGGAGCTGAGAAATTATATAGCAACAGTTACAAAACCGTTGGTATAGATACTATAATATAAATATACCAATGGTTTGATATAACCGTTGTTATAGGTTTATACCAATGGTTATAACAAAACTATTGGTATAGCCTTATGGCTTGTGATATTCCCTCTATAAACCATTGGTATAAGTGTAACACACCTATACCAATGGTTTACAATCCTTTGGTATATGTTATACTTTAACACACATATACCAACGATTTGTAGCAAACCGTTGGTATACCTTCTATTTTGACACCTATACCAACGGTTTTAACAGAACCGTTGGTATATGCCTATTGTCACACCGTACTTGGCCACGATTGAGGGAACTGTTGGTATACTATATACCAATGGTTTCCAGGCCTTTACCAATGGTTTACAATAGTTGGTAAAGTGTAAAATTTTAGTAGTGTTTGGTTTTCAACTAATGATTTCTTATTCATAATCTATTCTCTTAAATTTTATATTTTATTTTTTACTTTTTGATAATCCAAAAAGAGGGAGAAGATTCTATGGAATTTATTTATACTATTGTATTCCTTGATACCATATGATTTTCATATTCTTTGATACAATATGATATTTCCATATATGTGTAAATACCTTTCTTTTATACGATCTTTTAAATGATACTATTTTTCTTTCTAGTTTCATCTAATTCCATTCATTAGAAACCCTATGTATCTTTTTTACATTTTATACTAATGATTTATCATCAAAAGGGAGATATTATTGGAACCATTTTTTAATGATAAAAAAATCATATTTATTTTGATATTAAGAAGTTTTATGTGTTATAGAAGCATTTTAAAATACAAGAAATATTGGGAAATTTTTTTAAGTATGACTTTCCATGGAATATGAGTAACCACCAAGGATGGACCACCATTGAGGTTGTGTCAGCATAAAAAATGGCTCACTATTGGGGATGACTCACAATCAGTGTGGAAATTTGAATATATATTTGAATCACATACCATCAACTATCTCTTACCACCTGAACAAGTTTTTGGAAAAGTATGAGAAAGACTCACGATCAGAGGATGACTCACCATTGGATCAAAACATTTTCTAGGACTTTGAAATACCAATTTCTAGAGAAGAGTCACTGTTCAAGGATGTTAGAATGGAAATTTGGAATATTATTGGTATTTACTACTACTAATAAGACTCACCACTCAGATAATCCAATGTTGGAATCAATCCCTGCAAGATTGACTCATTGCTAGCTCGAGTCACCGCCAAAGATGTTCTCATAGTTCATGAAGACTCACCGCAACTAGTTTAGCTTATTTTTAATTAAATATTTATAATTTCTATATTATAGAATTTAATATTGTGAATTATTTTAATTGTTTTTCTTAACTATTTTACAGAGATTCATTAAATAATTTTTCAGATCTGAGTAAGAGGATGCATGATATCGAGATGAGTGTTCTCTACATGGAAACTCTAGAATGGTGCTGATAAAACAAGTAGCAAACTCCCTCGTGTAGCAGACACTGAAGAACAGACAATCATGAACTGATCTGAACTTTTCAAGATCAAAAGAAGACTGTTTTGAAGTGTTCCTTACATGAAGTATCTTTATTAGTGAACAATTATGGTAGAATAAAATAAAATTGAGAACTCGGACTACTTCTTAATGAATAACGAGAAAGAGTTTACGACACTCTTTTTTGCTGAAAATTTCAGCAACTCTACTCAAGCTACACTCAAGGAGTTACTAGATTTAAAGCATATTAGACTGATAAACATATATTCTTTACAGATTTTATTTTCTCATTCTATTTTTTATTATTATCATAAGTGTGTGTATACTCAGTATTTAACAAACACTGTCTTATGTGTTTTATCTAAAAGATACATGATATCTTTTTAAACTATATTTACACCTATTTTCCCATGTATCTGAACAGGAAACTACATTGTCTGTATTTATTTCGTTACCATGGGTATTGGGAAAGAGGTCCTTTGTAAACTAGACAACATTGTTGTTTTACAACTAATTTAGGTTGTGGATTAATAAATTATTTTATATAATCTGCATGACGGGAGTTGATTTCCATGTGTATAGAATTAAGTATCAACTTGAGACTGATCCTTTTTTATTTTATTCGATTGTTAATTTTGATTGTTTTGTTATTTATATTAATTAAATTTAATCTATGTTAAACTATAAAACACCACTACTTTTATAGTTAGACTTTATTAGTGTTTATATCAGTTTTGATTAATTAAATTGATTTAAAAATCTAAAATTGTTTTTATAATTATTTTAACTGGGACCTAATCAATCATTAGGAAGTCTTTTAAATGATCGAATATTATATCTTTATTTTATTTGGACTAACTGGGATATTTTAATTAAAATTTTGGATTTTATTTAAATCTATTTTTAATAGAAATTATTTTTGGGTACTCAATTCACCCACTTCTTGAGATACTCACTCTGACCAACAATTATTATATTTGTAATTTTCAATATAATTCTAGTTTAACACAGTGGTGTAAGGCTTAAAAAATAGTGAATCCCAGTGTGATCAGTGATATACCCATTATCATAGTTTCAAAAATTAAACTTAGTAATTTAAGGGCACCATTAGAGTCCACACCATTCCATTTAACTTAGGTCATTTTCTTTCCATTTTTGGATATAAAGAGTTTATAATAAGGGACACACCATTATTCCTAATATTAATTATTAAATTATCATGTGAACATTAATTCATTTCACATTTCATAAAAACCCTCATAGCTAAGATCTCAATTCAATATCTAACAAGCATTATGTATTACAATTATACCATTTAACATTTCAATTTGACCCCATTTAGGTATGGGAATAATTCATGAGTAATAATGTAGAGTGAAATGGCCATTCAATTAATATTTAATCATTTGGAATCTAGCATATAATTTACCTCAATTAACCAATTAATAATTTCAATAAAGAAACCCCAATGGGGTACTTTAATTATTGATCAAGGACATTAATAATATCATGTAATAGAACATACCTTAAGAATTGGTTTGGGTTGACTTCGTTAGCCTCCAACCTTGAAAGAGGGTTATATATTTCAATTTAAGAATTTAATCTATTTAATTTCAAGTTTAAGAAGTGACTCATGAAATATAAGGTGCACAAAACAAAGTTGGGTTTTATAAAAAGATGGGACCTTAGGGGAAAATACATAGGCCGCATACCTCATTCTTAGAATGTTCCACATTTTTAATAATGGGACGTGATTCAATATGGAATGGTATAAATTAGATGATTGTAAAAATTCATTAAAAATAAGGGTAAAAAGCCCGTATGGATTTGTTATTCCATATGGAAAGGAAAAAATAAATAGGAAGTAAGAGAATTTTAGAGATTATAGATATGGATCCAATTCACCCAACAATAAGCGATACCCAGATCAAATGGGGGAGATACATAGAATCCAAGAAAAAATAAGAGAGGAGCTCTATTGAAATGGGACTAGGAGAAATGAGGTAGGAAGAATATGATAAAAATAAATAAGGATGGATGGAAAAAATAGCCATTTAAACCCTATTTAATGAGTAACACGGTTTCTCCACATGGTTTGGATAGCTATACACCAACCGCATTGATCATACTATCCAAGAGTCATACCCCACACAATTTGGATGCACGATTTGGGCTAACTATGCACCAATCAAGTGGTACTACTAGCCAAGTGGAAATAACCATGTGGGATGGGAAATCAATTTGGAAAATCATGCATAGCCCATGCACACAACTTTATTATTTTTTGTAGAGATTTCACACAACAATGCACTCCAACTTTCATAGTTTAACAAACCATGAAACACCCCATATAAGGATACACTATTTCTGCCAAGGGTATTCATGGTTTAAATAAACCTCACACTCTATATATATCCCCTATAAAGTAAGATTTTCAGAGTCAAATTCTATAGAAACTCATCCTAACAGTCGAGACCACTCTTGTTCTTCAAACCATGTCCAAAAATCACAAAATTAAGTGTTCCTATGATCAAATTTACATTATGAGGATCAATTTAATATTTGTCCAATCCTCCAAATGAAAATTTTGAATTATCTTGGAAATTAGAACTTTTTTAAAACAAGAAATGTTAAAACCACCCCACTATATAACTTCTCATCCCTAAGAAGCATTGAGGAATAATAAAAATATCACCCAAACTACTTGGATAGTGATTTTTTGTTGAAGTGGTTGTGTTTAATTTTCCAATTCCCAATAAACCTCCAAGAATTAATTTAAACACCTTGAATTTAAGATGCTAAAACTCAAGACAACTTTCACACTCAAACCAAATAACCAAGACCAAACTTACCCAATCCCATCTAACTTAATACAAAATTACATAGTCGTCCCTTTTAATAATCTAGACCATGAAACATCCCACCATAAGTCACAGTCTCAAATGACCACTTCCAAATTATGGTATGCCCAACATCATAATTTCCAACCAAAGAATGTCCATATTGTCCTAGAGACACTACCAACACCTCAATCAGATTACATGTGGGGGAACTACCCTCGGTCCCCGATCGATCAAATTTCTCAAAATTAAATCCACCAAGATCATATTGATTGTACCATATTTTACATGAAAACCCATGGACACCCTTTAAAATTCTCCCTTTTCATCCTAACAATACGATAAAAGTAGTTCCTCATAAACCCCATCCTGATTTTTGGGGAATCTCAAGTTTAACCACTTCTGATCAATAACTTTCTAAAAATGCTTGTTTTAATTTCCAATGCATCACTAAAGAAAGTTCTAAATAATATATCTCAAAGTATATATAGATTATTCCAAGAATGCTCATCAAATCCCATACTCAACTTCTGATGATTTCTCATACCTAAACCATCTCTTGATCATAATATTTCATCATGATATAACTAATACAAGAATTCATACAAATTTGATCTGTCATTCATAAATGATCATATGTTACTCTTGGTCTAATTCTCACATCTGGATTCCACCACAACTATATTAGAACCTATAATTAAAATTTTCTAAGGATTTTATCCATACAGTGTTTTATTTAATTAATGACATATGAGTGACAATACTACCTCCATTAAACTAGTTTTAAGGTCTTAAGACCCTTTTTATGAAATAGTTCCCACCAATGATTTCTGTTATATTCCCATCCTTAGGAGAATCTCTAATATCATCAAATTAATAAAAAGATAAACCGAAACTGAAACATATTCCCTATCGATTTACAGAAATGAAAATGAAATGGATAAAAAGGAACTCATCCCGAGTATCAAAGTAAACATCAACCATGACTCATTCTCACTTCTAAATGACATTTTTCATGGGAAACACAGAATTTGTATCATAACAAAGACCATCACCCTCCAATGGACAATGGTTCACTACAAACCATCTAGTTTATCTTAAAATTTATAATTTGAAAGAGACTCTCAAGGAGACCCACTAACATAAAATAATAATAGGTAGCTAGTTAGCATGAAATATAGATGACACTCTATCAGTGTACTCATGAAGATATAAATATAAGGGGAATGATAACTTCTATACTGAGATTACATTAAAAATTTATTGATAGTCATGTATAACTCTTAGGATGCTTGATCACTTCTAAAAGGCTACATTTTCCTGACACCATGTCTCCCAACCAAGACTTCCATGGTTCTATCTAGGGTAAACTATCTCACGACACTCGGTGAATTTCTATTTTAGGACCTATCCTGGGAACATCTTTATTAATTTATCAAATCTCTAGACTACCCTGCCAACAAGAATCACATTCGAAACTATCAATACTTGAAACTTACATGGGTTCTCACCATTGTTAAATTATAAATAGTTACAACACACACCTAGTGTGAATTAACTTATCATTTACCAAAAATGAACTATTCCATACCACCCAGTTTGAGACCCAAATCATGTTCTTGAGATCCATCCATCAACATGGTCTAAAATGATTATACTAGATGATGCACCAGTTTTCATTAAGATATAAGTTACCTTGGAACTCCAATTCAAATTGTGTATGTACCAGTTTCTTGGTTTTTTGAATGAAAACCCACCTCATGAAATCATTTCCAAGAAGAAATCATAAATTGGGCAACAACTACTAGTCATCTGGTCTAGGCACCCAAACAGTCCTACCCATTGAAACCAGTTTCAACAAAAAGGTGATTATAGTGATTTTAAAAATATTAGTAATTACCATTCCTAAATTAAAATACTTAATAACCTACCATAAATCCATCAATAATTTATAATAAAATAAATTTTACTATAAAAGGGAAGACATAAACCTAGACCAACCTCTTCTGCAGGTTTTCCATATCCGAACAACATCATCAACCTACTAGGGTTCTATTCAAATTGTGGGAATATAGTTCCATACACCTAGCACTAAGGAAATATTGGCCTACATGGATCAAAATATATCATAAATGGCATAATGATATCACTTTCCAAGCACTTATCTTCCATGACATGATCATCTATGATCATCCAAATAGGGGGTTCTCATTGAAATGTTACAACGTTAATATAAAGGATAAAAAGATGACACACATTAGGAATACTTATTCATAAATACTCCCTCAAGGTTAAACTTACCATATAACCACCCAACTACCCTACAGTGTCATTTCATTATCTATATTCATACTCAGAACAATTGGTACCTAAATGGAAACACACATATGAAAACTGAAGGAAATAATTTATCATTTCTTTTTGGTTAGAGGGCGCTACCATAACTAGGTTATCACCTTACATACACAATGAATAGAACCTAAAACAAGGTCACGCCTGTAAAGAACACAAGGCCTTATAGCCTAACCTCTAGGTCCAATGAAACGTAGAAAGAAGTCATAATAGTTCTATAACAATGTTCACATTCCCATTCAAGGAAACTCTCAAGGAAACATTTATGTATAACACCTACATGAGGGTTATTCCAACAAGAACCTATAATATATTCAACTTTATGGAATTTGAATGATGATTTTGTTTTACAAAATTTGTAGAAGCTCATTTTAAAAGGATATCTGGTACTAGTTGTCAAAGAAAATGCTCACAAGAACATAATTTAGCTGGAACCACCCAGAATTATAGGAAAATTATCTTATGATTTGTTTTTAATCATTGCTCAATTGTATATGTTTTCCCAACTGGGCCCAGTCAAGAAAAATGTCAATTTCCATGCTATATAGGAAAATAATATTTAGATTTAAATTCGAATTTTAATTAACCAAAAACTCATAATAGGAATTCTCAATGGAATAAAAAGTCTTTTACTAATTAAAAGGGGACCGGTCAAGTAAAATTCCACCATATGATTTTATGTAACACCATATAATTGGATGTGAAAAATTTAAATAACCATCCTATTAGTGTAAGAATACCCACACAGGGTTTAGTATCATGGAATAAAAAGGAATAAAGGTTAAATAAGAGAGTCTCATCATTTTATTCAGTATTATTATGCACCTTTAATGGGTTTTCACATATGCAACATTCCCTAACTGACCTACATGGGTCCAATTGTGCATTTAAATTGTTAATAATATTAGTTTTTATGCCCAAATAATTGGTATTGTTTTTCATAAAGTCAATCGATTTAGATATAATTTTTTATTTTAACATATATAATGGTTTATTAAGATGAATTTGCATTCCAAATTTATAAAGGTACTTACATTTATAAGCTACAACTAACATTCATATAACTTCAAAAAGGTTTTTATTTGTGTTCCTGGAATAAAACAGTCCAAATACAATTTTTAAATTACACAGGTCACCATTATCCAATTTATAAAGTACCATACAACTTTTAAATTGTATAATTGGTTCCCATTTATTTTCAAACAGGTTACTATATTTTAGTTTATAATATAACAAGTCTTTATTAGATGTTTTGGTTATATGGGTTACTATTTCCAATTTATAAAGTTCCTATTCACTTTTTAAATTACAAAATTTTCTCCCATTTGACTAAAACAATTACTATTTCATCCCATGCAACAAATGGTCCATGGATCAAACATATTGTAATCAGTTAGTAAGATAGAACTCTATAACTATTCTATATAGGAAAACACCATTTAGGTTAATGAAGACACTTTTTTTAACTAATAGTATTTCAAAATCATAACACAACATGCTATCACAAGAGATTAATATATGAAAAAATGTAAATATTCCTGGAAACTACTACATAAGGATGAAAGAATACAACAAAGGCATGCAATCAATAATTAATGTTATACACATACGTGTGCTATAAAAATCATTGGGCATTATGAAATCGATAATTCAATCTACATGGAATGAGTAATGCACGAAATGTGAATATCTATGTGCCTTAATGATGCATGTAAGGATACAAACATTTCATATGGGTCCAAGTGTAAAATTTCATACTCAGTAGCCTGAAGAAGTGCCATAATATCCCATTGAGAAATTATAATAAAATGTAATATCTAACAACATCAAAAAATGTTCCATCCATAGAAAATTGATCTATCCCCTGTGATTGGCTTAGCCAAACCCAAAAAAAAACTATTTACCATGTGTTGGAACATTTCTAGTCTCGTATATACCATCCCAAAATAGTAAGACAAAAGGAAATGAATCATCATGCACCACTTGTAACACTCTGACTCAGGAGCCACTAAAATGGTTCCTAATCTTGTTTTCCATAGGGCCTCAAGCATCCCAACCCATACTTCAGAGGCTGATGACTAAAAGAAAGGGTATAAAGGTGGAATAGTGGTGAGTCTATAAATTATGGATATGTTATTAATAAAAAATAATAATAAATAATTGAACTAAAATAGAAGATAAAATTCTACCTAGAAATCAATAATAAATGATGGAATCCTCATGCATGAACATACTATAAGATGGTAATAAAATGTGAAGGTCCATAATAATAATAATAAATGAATGAATAAAATACTCCATCTTTGGAAGGTAACCTGAGTACATTCTCATCCACTACCCTTATAATCCAATGTTCATTCCTAGTCCATATATACAAATAGCCCAACCTAAAGTCCTAACCTACAACTAAGTGGTATTTTTGGGAACAAAAAATTTACCCGAACCAGGTGTGAGATATAGTTAGAAGCCCACCACCAATGTTTTATATACTAATCCACTACATGAATATAAAAAAATTGTGTGCAATTATATCAAGATGATGTGGTAAATAATAAAATTTAACATGTTAGGGTTAGGTTCCATGAAGACACCTGGACGACCATTCTTTCTTTAGCCTAAGCTAGAATTTCTCAACGCACCTACCATCATTTATATATTCATACATAATAAAATTATATAAAAATATATACAAACAAAAACATGGACATGAGGTTTAGTACCATATAATCCACATGAGAGGATCACATATCAGATAAGTGATTCCATGCCTAGGGTTCCATACACATAATCACAACATAAAGGATTCCATACCTAGGGTTCCATTCCCATAATCACAATATAAGGGATTCCATTCTAGTGTGCCATACCTGTAATCGAAATATAAGGGATTCCATTCCTAGGTTTCCAAACCTGTAATCATAATATAAGGGACTACATTCTAAGGATTCAATACCCATAATAAAAATATAAGGGACACCATGCCCAAGTTGGAATACCCATAATCATAGTTTTAAAAATTAAACTATGTAATTTAATGTTCATGTTATAGTCCACACTATTCAATTTAATTTTGGCCAATACTTTTTCATTTAGAGATGGAAAGGTTTTATAATAAGTTCCAAACCTTTATTCTTTATATTCATAACTAATGTCTCAAGTTAAGTTTTAATGTGTTTCACATTTCATTGGAAACTCATATATCTAAGAGTACAATTCACCATTTAACAAGATTCGTGCATTAATATGAAATCATTTATCATTTAAATTTAACCCTATTTAGTGAATGGCATAAATAATGGATAATAAGGTCAAGTAAAATTTCCATTCCATTTGCATTTAATCATTTGAAATACATGGTATCATTTTCCTTATTTCACTCAATAATACATTTAATGAGCACAACCCAAGGGGTTAATTTAAAAAATGATTATGGATGGGAAAAAATATTATTATTGAACTCGCCTTAAGAGGTGGTTTAGGTTGAGTTCATTGAATTCCAACCATTAAAGAGGGTTATGGGTTGTAGTCTAAGCATTTAATCTAATTAATTCCCTATTTAATAATGTGATGCGTGGAAAATATGATGTGGGAAGAATGGATTATTTTATGAAAATAAGCGACCTTGTGGGAAAATGCATAAAGCACATACCCAAAAATTAATATGACACTGTTGATATGGTATGTGAGTATGATATACTCTATAATACCAAATGTAGGATCTAATATATAAAATGAAATGCTCAAATACAAGAGGGGTGAATTGTATACTTTAAAAATCCCCAAGGAAACTTTGCATAACCAAAATTCACAACACCTCTAAGTTCTAATAACTTTCTTGATTCCGGAAAAATGATTCCGGAAATGAAACAGAACAAAAGTTCACAACAACTAATATTCTACTATAAAGCGTATAGAATCCTATATAATCAGGGTACAGGTATAAGGAAGTTTAAGATAGTTATACTTTCCTCAAAAATACAAATGGAGGGAAAACTTGTAACAAAACAAGTAACAAGTAGTAAATATTTTAACCCAAAGAGAAGGGTATCCAACAACCTTGTATATAAGGTCCCTTGATTTATACTTTCAAGAAAGTCTGTCTTACCCACACCAGGGTAATCCCTTGATATGAAGATCGGAGTCTGTCTTGCTATCCCGACAAGCCTTCAACTTCAAAGTAGTTGGCACCTCTATCTTCCTCATCATGGAAGCCCTCAACTTCAAAGTAGTCAAGACCACTATCTTCCTATCCATGAAATACCATGAATGTAATTAGAAACATTCAAAGTCATACGAAGAAAATCTGAACAAGTAGTTTAGTATGCACAATGCAATGAAAGTCTCTCTCTAGAAATCAATTCATTAGCATGTAATCTCTAGAGTCATCAAACAGTTTTGAACTCTTTCAAATGAGATTCTATTTATAGGCACGACTTCAATGGTCAGCTCCCTCCTCCAATGGTCATATTTTTACTTGAATTTCGGAGGGACCTATACATGTGTCACTCAAACAATGGTTAGTTAGTAACTGAATGCATGAAATAGTTTTATAACAAAACAGTGTTAGCAAAAATATGGTTACATAACTATAAATCCAATATTCGTAAGGTAAGAAAATGAATGTTCAGAGTCTAAACAAAATTGAAATTTAAGTCTATAATACAAGGATATTATGATTTTTTTTCTCAGAATTCAGAACCTGAACTCTATAGAATTCCGAAGTCTGAATTTCAAGGGAATTCGGAATCAAGATTCACAAGAATTTGGAACCTGAACTTACAAAGATCAGAGTTAGAGTTCATGAGAATTCAGAGTCAGAACTCATAAGAGTTTGGAGTTTTTATTCAGAGAACTTGGATTCAGAACTCAGAGTAGTTCGTAACTAGAATTCAAAATCAGAATTCGGAGTCAAAACTCAGAAGAGTTCGTAACTAGAATTCTGATTCAGAATTCAGAGTCGGAACTCAAAAGTGTTCATAACAAGAATTCTGATTCAAAATTCAGAGTCAGAACTCTACAGAGTTCGTATCTAGAATTCTGATTCAGAATTCGGAGTCAGAACTCAGAAGATTTCATAACTAGAATTCTGGGAATTCGGATCCTAAAACAGAATGTTTCATATCTTGGTAATTATAGGATTCTGAGGTTTTGGTTTCAAACCAAATTTTACACTTGTAAAAATTATGATATGGACAATAAAACATGGTGAGGATAAATTTCATTGGGGAAGGGAATCTTTCCTTATAGAGGTAAAATAAAGGGTTACAAGAGTTTTGCCTTGAGATAAGGTTTTTGTGATTTTCAGAACAAAAATTAATTGTAAATTCATAAGGAAACCTTATTGACTAAACAATCTCCCCCAATTATGAAGGAATGTAAAATTCATAAGGAAAACCTTATTGACTCAACAATCTCCCCCTTTTTGGAACGCACAAACATCCTTACGAAAAAGAATATAAGGACCTAGAATTTTTTTTCTAGACTTTTAAATAAAGATTATCTCCATTTTCTCCTTTGTAAAGATGAATACAACTAACTTCTACTTAGGCTATGGAACACTAAGGATCATATTATAGATTCCGGGAATGAAAATTTTCATTATCTTAAGTATGGAAATATTCGTAATGAGAACTCCCCCTTAGATAAACTCCCCCTTTCTTAGGGATATTTCTTATTTAGTTGGAATTATTTTTTCCTTTCTCCCCCTTTGTGATTTTCAAAATGAAATTTAGGTAATGGAAAAGAAATATGGTACCTGAAATATTAGTACAAACATCCAAACAAAACAAGAAACCACAATTTCATTAGGATGGGAAGAATTTGTACAAGGAAAAATAGATAGAACAAAAGATCGGATTTGGGTCTATTTTGCTTCTTTTTCCTTGGGTATCAGCTTTTTCATGATGGTTTTCAGATTTTTTAGCTCTTTGTGATCCTCATCTACTTGATTCTCTATGTTTGTGATCCTATCATCTTGAGACTTCAGGGCCTCTTCCTGAGCCTTCATCAATTCATCTTTCTTCACTAACTTTTCTTGAATCTTGGTTTGGAGATCCCTTTCTGTTTTCCAATATTGGACAACATAATTCAACTTCCCATTCAGATCTTTGAACTAATGAATCCGAGTATTTTGTTCATGATTTATCTTTTACCCAAAGTTTTTTGTAAGATCCATGATTTTGGTGTCTTCAGTATCAAAATCTTCCTTGACATCTTCTTGAAATTGACCAATCTCTCTCACATCTTCAACGATATTCTTCAACATGCTGGTCATTTTCTTGCAAGATTTTCTGTGGTCTTCATAGTTGATAAGGAAAATCTTGTGTTTGGCCTCAATCTTTACACACCTATCCATCACCATGGATACACAGTCTGATTTCTAATTCATGCTATATTAGAGCATCTGGCATCTAGAGTAAATTGCTGTAAAGATTGGAATGGTGTCCACTAGCTTCTTCAGGGACTGAACGACAAAATCATGTCCTAGAGCTGATGACTCTAAATATGACATTTTTCTTTGTGATGATTCTTCTTCTAGCTCAACCAGCTTCCTCTTAGAAGTACCACTATCATCCTTCTTTCTCAAAATTGATTTCTTTGGGGTATCAACCACCACTTATTTCCCCTTGTTGGTTTCTGGAATAGCTTCTTCATTTGGAGACTCCTGCTCACTCTCAGACAAATGAACAATCCTATCTTCATCAATTTTTTATTTCTTGGATCATGCCTTAACATCTTTAGGAAGAATGAAGTCATGATTATGACTATATTCCTTAGATAACTTGTTTAATTCCTCTTCATCCTTCTCATCCATTCTAGGAGTAGAAAGTTTCGATGATCCGGCTTGAGAAGTCCAGATTGAGAATTTTTCAGAAGCACTTTCCTTCTCATGAATGTCTTCTACATGCTTTATCAGATCAGCTGTATCTTCAGTTCTTTAAGCTTCTTGTACTTCTTCCCGAGCTTCCTTTTCTTCGACAACTTTTTCAAGTACCTTTTCCAGAGTCATGAAATTTTTTCTCGGTGTCCCAGGTAATGGTTCTACTAAGATGGTTTTTGGTATAGGAATGTTCTCGATGCAACTTCAGTAGCCTTCAAGTGATATTGCACAATATCTACCTCCAAAAACTTCTTATTAATCTTTTTATCTTTGTATTTCTTTGCATGCTCTTCAAAAACTTTCTCTTTCAATGCTTTGGCCTTTCCAGGGTCTAAGACAAACTGTGTCTCCCCTTCTTTCTAGTTCTTCTTATCCCCCCCCCCCACTTTTCTACAACCTCATCTGGATAGGGTTTCTACTTTTTGGATTTTAGATGTGCGGATTCTATTTCTTTGGCCTTAGGGGTTTTCTCTGTTTCTTCCAATTCCTTTAGTTTCTTCTTCTTTCAAGCCTTCATTGAAGAATCAGCTTCTTCAGCATTTTTCGGAATGACTTATGCCTCATCCTCTGGCAGATCATAAAACTCACTTGACTCCTTAGAAAATACAACGTTCATCCTCTTGAGGGTATCAAAACTGATTAAAATTACTTTGGAATTCCTCGGCTTGGAACTGCAAGAGATCTTGAATGATTCAAGGCACCGAACTATCAATTTGGAGAGTAGGGCAGGATACATGATTATCTGAGCTCTTAGATTTACATTCATGATATTCTCTATTGTAATTAGAATATGCTTCATCATATTGATTTTCCTTAGGTTTACCAAAAAATCTAAGATATACATATCACTCTTCTTAAGAGTGTACTTGTCACCCTTTCTCGGTATGATAAGACCCTAAACCCATAACTCTTGGATCCGGTAGTTGGTAGATGAGTAAGAAATCATTACAGTCTTGACATCTATAAGTCCAAGACTTTTCATAAACATCACTTTTACAAAACTTCCTTGAACATCTGGTAGCTTGTGAGAACCAAATTCTGCCTCTCCTTCATAAGATGACCCGACCAAGCTAGCAGCCTTAATTTAAGAAAGTTTATATGTTTTTCCATAACTCTTGAAGGAAAATTTTTCTTTACCATATTCCGTAAAGAAACAAGCTGACTCATAAAACTCTATTAGAAAATTCGGATACAAAACATCTTGAGCTTCTGTCTTTGATATAGATACACTCTCCCATCCATTAAGATTGATATTCTTTGAAATAATAGAGTCATACTTATTGAAAATGATTTGATGCACCAACCTCTCCCTGTATATTTTCCACTCCGAAATCAGATTGACAGTAGACATTTCTTGAGAAGGAACTTCAGTAGAAATTCAGACTTGAGAAGGCTTTGAAAATCTAGAACAAGCTTTTGAAGTTGGGCGGAGCTTCAATGTGAAAAAGCTTTTAAAATTGATGTGGGACAACCATCGGGGGACCCCTTTCTATAGGTGTTGAAGTGACGGTTCATCATCCCATTTCAATTCAATAGATGAGAAATGTTTTGATCTAATCTGACGATTGAAAGGATAGACAAAGGGAAAATTGGTAGGATCTGATCTTTTGAGGTTTTTTAAAGGAAAACATTCGGATATGAGGAAACTAGAATCCAAGAAATTTTAAAAACAAAAGAAACTAATAGAAAGTATAAGGTTATTACGAAAACTCAAGAAAGAATCATACATTACGGATTGTCAGGCGAATTATTTGTATTGAGGAAAAATTCTTTTTGATGGACATTAGGTTCCAAAAAAATATCGAGTACGAAAAAAACACAGTTTTTCGTTATGAAAATCTCCATTACGAAAATATTCATTATGAAAATCTCAAGTATGAAAAACATTATTATGAATAAAATTTCAAGTACGAGAAAAAACATTACGATAATTTCAATTATGAAAAACATCATTACGAAAATTTCCAGTACAAAAACTTTCATTACAGAAATTTTAAGTATGAAAAACAGCATTACAAAAAATATGAAAAACTGTATTATGAAAAATATGAAAAACTACATTATGAAAAATATGAAAAACTTCATTACAAAAAATATAAAAAAGTTCAGTATGAAAAATATGAAAAACTACACTACGAAAAATATGAAAAACTTCATTACAAAAAATATGAAAAAAAATCATTATGAAAAATATAAAAAACTTCACTATGAAAAATATGAAAAACTTCTTTACGAAAAATATAAAAAGGTTCACTACAAAAAACATGAAAAACTACACTACGAAAAATATGAAAAAATTCATTAAGAAAAATATGAAATACTTCTTTACGAAAAATATGAAAAACATCATTACGAAAAATATGAAAAACATCATTATGAAAAATATGAAAAACATCATTATGAAAAATATGAAAACCTTCATTACAAAAAATATAAAAAAAAATGAACTCCCACTATGAAAAAGAGTTTATTACTGTAAGGAGAATGGTTCAACAGGAAGTTATTGAGGAGGATTACCTTACAATAATCATTCCTAACTTTTGTTTAATGTATTCAAATCTATCGGAGGGTAACAATTTTATAAAAATATCATCATGTTGATCTTGAATTCTGATAAATTAAAGAATGATATCACCTTTTTGTGAGTGATCCCTAATAATGTGATGCCTAATATCTATGTGCTTTGTAAGAGAGTGATGTGCAGGATTTTTACTAAGGGAAATGACACTTGTATTATCACAAAAAAAATTTGTTTTGGTAAACCTCTTACCATAGTCTGTGATTGTGTGTTGCATCCACAACACTTGATCATATCAACTTCCAACTGCTACATATTCAACTTCAGCAGTGGAAAGTGATACTAAGTGTTTCTTCTTCAAAGACTAAGAAACTAATGTATCTCCTAAGAAATGACAAGTTCTGGATGTACTCTTTCTATCCATTCTACAAACACCAAAGTCAGCATCCGAAAAACTTTTTAAAACAAAATCATTTCCAGAAGTATAAAAGAGTCATAAATCTATGGTTCCCATTAAGTAGCGAAAAATTCTTTTCACTACCTTTAAGTGATATTCCTTAGGATTGGATTGATATCTTTCACATAAGCATACTTAAAACATTAAGTCTGGATGACTAGCTGTCAAGTAAAGTAAACTTTCTATCATACCTCTAAAAGATGTTTGATCTACTGGTTTCCCAGCTTCATCAAGATCAAGTGCGTTTGAGGTACCAATGGGAGTACTAATGCCTTTAGTGTTATCATATCCATACTTTTTAAGAATATATTTAATATAATTATGTTGGGATATATATATTCCTTCTGGTTTTTGAGTGTTTTGAAATCCAAGGAAACATGTTTACTCACCCATCACACTCATTTCAAACTCAGATTTCATTAGAACCGCAAAGGAATCGGTTAAAGATTGTTGAGTTAAACCAAATATAATGTCATGAGCATATATTTTTACAATCAAAACATTTTTCTTATATTTAAATATAAAAAGGGTTGGATCTGCATTTCCCTTAAAATAGTTATTTTAAAGAAAAAATCCGGTAATTCTATCATACCAAGCTCAAGGGGCTTGTTTAAGTCCATACAGAGCTTTGGTAAGTCTAAAAACATGATCAGGATGTTTTGTATCTTCAAAACCAGGATGTTTTTCAACAAAAACTTCCTCGTGAACATAACCATTAAAGAAAGATCATTTCAAATCCTTTTGAAAAAGTTTTAAATTGAAGAATTCCTCAAAGGCAAGTAAAATACGAATAGATTCAAGTCTAGATACTAGAGCATATGTTTCTTCATAGTCTATTCCTTATTGTTGATTATATCCTTTAGCAACTAATCTAGATTTATTTCTAACAATGATTCAATTTTCATCACACTTATTTCTGAAGACCCATTTTCCTCCAATAATAGATGTTTCATTGGGTCTTTCAACTAAGGTCCAGACATTATTCCTTTCAAATTCATTTAGTTCATCTTTTATGGATTTAATCCAATCATCATCACCAAAAGCTTCATCAGTGCTTTTTGGTACAAATTGGGAATGGAATTATAGATGTTCTCATTCATTTTTTAAGGAAATTATAGTCCTTACAGGTTGATTTACATCACCAATGATACTATCAGTAGGATGATTCTTTAGAAACAACTGATTTGGGTTTTGTAAAACCCATTCATCAACACAGGGTAGGAAATCTTCTGGGGTAAATGTTTCAGAAGTATCTTCTTGAACATTTCCCTTATCAGAAGGATCTTCTATCAAAGGTTGTTAATCAGTTTTTGAAAACACATCTGAAGATGTAGGTTGGGGTTGTTTAAAAAAAAGGATCAGTTTCATCAAATTTGACATGTACTGTCTCTTCATTAGTACATGTGTTTTTATTGAAAACTCTATATGCCTTAGAAGTTGTGGAGTAGCCTAAGATAATTACTTCATCGGATTTTGGTGATAATTTATGTAGATTATCTTTAGTATTCAGAATGAATACCTTGAAACCAAAAACCTTAAAGTAGGAAAGTCAAGGTTTTCTACCATTCCATAACTCATAATGAGTTTTATTTAGAAAAGGTTTAATCAAAACATGATTTATAGTATAACAAGCAGCACTCACAGCTTCTGCCCAAAACATTTTGGCTACAAAATACTCACTCAACATGGTTCTAGTTATCTCTTAAAGAATTCTATTTCTTCTTTCAACAACACCATTCTTTTGAGGTTTTCTAAGTGCTGATAAGTTGTGAGTAATACATTTTCTACTACAAAAAGTTTCAAAATAAGAATTTTGAAATTCTCCTCCATGATCACTATGAATAGTTTTCAATGGAAGTATTTTCTCATTTTTAACTTGGGCTCTAAGACTTTTGAAAAAAGAAAAAGCTTCAAACTTCTTTTCTAGAAAATAGACCCATGTAAATTTAGTGTAATCATCAACTAAGACAAATACATAGTACTTGACTCCAATGCTTCCAGTTTTTGTTGGACCAAAAAGATCCATATACACTAGCTGTAATGAATCAGTAGTTGAGACTTCATCAACTGATTTAAAATTTATTTATGTTTCTTCCCATATTGACAAGGGTCACAAACTTTTGAATAATCAAATCTATGATCCGGTTGATCCTTAACTAATCTTTTCTTAGAAATTTTGCATAAGTTCCTAAGGTTACAGTGTCCTACCCTTCTATTCCATAATCAAAAATGATCTTCCATTGCACTAAGGCAAGGTAGATCTTGACTCTTATGGTCTTTTGTGTTTAGTGTGTAAACATTCTCTTTCCTATGGGCAGAAAGAATAAACTCTTCCTTGGAATTGTGTACTAGGCACTTGTCATTCCTAAAATTCACAAGGTAGCCTTCATCACATAATTGGATTATGCTAATGAGGTTGTGCTTAAGACCATTAACAAATAAAACATTTGAAATAAAAGTTTTTCCAAGAATAATGATGTTACCTATACCAATAATTTCTCCCTGAGAATTATCTCTGAAAGTTACTTTTCCTCTTTTTTCCTTGATAATATTTTCAAAATAGTTTTTGTTACAAGTTATATGTCGGGAACATCCACTATCCATGTACCACGTATTTTTGTTGGTACTCTCTCTACTTTCCTGAAAACAAAAGAGTTAGACTTTTGGAATCTAAAATTTCTTGGATCTGGAAATTTTAGAAAGTAAAATTTTAGACACCCACATATTCTTAGAAAAATAGGCTTTTTGAAATCTTAAAGACTAGGTTTTGATTAGAGAACAATTTGTTGCCCAATGTCCCGCACACTGATAATTAGTGCAGAACAGAGAACATTGAGGAACAAAGTAATTGTTTCTAAAAATTGGTTTAGAACTAGTATAACCAAAACCATAACTATTACTTAGAGGTCAGATTTGAGAATACATTTTATCAAAATTTTCTTTACCCATGGTAATTTTTTACAAACACTTCCTCAAGAAAAATATTTCGGATTTGAGTTTTATAAACAAGTTCTTGTCTTCAAAAACATTTGATTTTGAACTAGAGCAAGGCTCAGAAACATTTTTCTTAGAAATTACGTTTTCTAGAACTTTAGAAAGTTTATTCTAATGAGAACTTACTTCCTCAAGATTTTTTGAAATAATATCAAAATAAACATTTTTCTTATCAAGATATTTAGAAATATTAGATATTTCCTTAGTAAGAATAGTATTCCTATAATTTATCTTATCATTTTTTCATGAGTTTTGAATTATCAATCTCACGATGTTTGGAAAACCTAGAAACTTCTTCATAGGAAGGTAAAGTATTATCTTCATCAGAAGAAGATTCTTCATATGAAGAGTTATAATATTAATCATCACCATAATTTTCATTTAACTAAATATTGGACAATGATTCAGCATTGTGTACCTTATCCATTAAACAATGATTATCAAAAGGTAGTCTGGCTGTTAGACCAAGATTCTTCTGTCCAGAAGATTCATAATCTGATGATTCATCTGATGAGTCTCTACCACCGGCACTCCAGGTTTCATTAGCTTTCAAGACATTCTTAGCTTTAGCCTTGTAATACTTATTTCTGTTTCTCTCAGAATGCCTTTCCTTTCTTTCTTTTCGCTTAAGAATAGGACAATCAGGTCTTATATGTCCAGCTCTCTTTCATTCATAACATCTAACTTCTGAATGTTTCTTATCATTCATTTCCTTTTTCTTATATCTGTATAGAAAGTTCCTCTATCTAGTTATCTTGTTCGCCCTTCAAAAAAGATTTTCTAATTCATTCTCTAAGGATTCACTTCCACTAGATTCGAAATGGATAACAACTTTCTTATATTTGGATCTAGTAACTCTCTCAGGAGTCTTAGCTTTCATATGATTAGAAGTTATAGTAAAAGCAACACTGCCATTCCCATTCGTCTTCTTTATGTTATCAGCATCTCTCTTCATTCAAATCTCATGCTGAAGAAGAGTCCCAGTAAACTCATCAAGAGTAATCTGAGTAACCTTTATGTTCTCATCAATAGCAGTTTTCTTGGATTCCCACTCATTGGGAATTATGTCTATGATCTTATCAACAAGATCTTCATCATTTAATCCTTTTTCACAGATGGATTTTAAACTATTCACAATAGTCATGAATCTTTGTTGAAACTTACATATGGGTTCTCCATAAGGAAAGCAGAAACCATGATATTCATCTCTGAGTATGGCTCTTCTAGTTTCAATAAATTTGGAAGTTCCAAAGTGTGTAACTTCAAGTTTCAACCATATGCAATTTACTACTTCACAAGATGAAATTTGGATATATATATATATATGTTTCTTGTTAGGGAACAAAGAAGAGTATTGTGTACCTTATAATTCAGTTGATATTCATGATTTTCTTGATTGATAAAGGTACAAACTTCTTAGTCACAGATTTTATATCCTCCAGTAAGCATAACAAAATTATCAACTCCAATATTGATAATGAAAGTCTTCATTCGATCTCTCTAATATTCATAGTCATTTCCATCAAATATAGGTCGTCTAGTAGGATTTAGATTGCCTATGGAACCAACATTGATTCCTTCCATCTTAAAGAATATTCTTTCCACAAAAACTTGTTTATAGAAAAAGTTCATAAATATGGAGAATATTACTAAGTAAGGAAAATATAAAACATGATTATATCAAAGAAAAAAAAATTAATCCGAACTATACCAGTCTGAAAAACTGATTCAGAAACATTGTGAATCCGGAAATTCAATTCCGAAAGTAATGAGAAGAAGAATTCTCTTCTGAATCTAATCGTGAGATTAATTTAGAGGTCACCTCCTCTGATACCAATTGTTGAGAGGGTATGTGAGTATTATATACTCTATAATACCAAATGTAGGATCAAATATGTAAAATGAGATTCTCAAATACAAGAGGGGGGGGGGTGAATTGTATACTTTAAAAATACCTAAGGAAAATTTTCATAACCAAAATTCACAACACCTCTAAGTTCTAATAACTTGATTGATTCCGGAAAAATGATTCTAGAAATGAAACTTAACAAAAGTTTACAACAACTAAGATTATACCGTAAAGTGTATAGAATCCTATATAATCAGAGTACAAGTATAAGGAAGTATAAGATAGTTATACTTTCCTCAACAATACAAATGCAGTGGAAAACTTATAACAAAACAAGTAACAAGTAGTAAAAATTTTAACCCAAAGACAAGGGTATCCAACAACCTTGGATAAAGGTCCCTTGATTTATACTTTCAAGAAAGTGTGTCTAACCCACACTAGGGTAAGCCCTCGATTCAAAGATTGGATTCTGTATTGCTACTCCTGCAAGACCTCAATTTCAAGGTAGTCGGCACCTCTGTCTTCCTCAGCAAGGAAGCTATCATCTTCAAGGCAGTCGGCACCTCGGTCTTACTATACCCGGAAGCCCTCAAATGTAATCCGCAATATTCGGAGTCACAAGAAGAAAATCTGAACAAGTAGTTCAGTACGCTCAATGCAATGAAAGTCTCTCTCTAGAAATCAATTCATCACCATGAAATCTCTAGACTTATCAAACAGTTGTAAACTCTTTCAAATGAGCTCATATTTATAGGCACAGGTTCAACGGTCGGCTCCCTCCTCCAACGGTCATATTTACCTTGAATTTCGGAGGGACCTGTACACATGTCACTCAAACAATGGTTAGTTAGTAACTGAATGCATGACATTGTTTTATAACAAAACAATTGTTAGCAAAAATATGGTGACATAACTAGAAATCCAATATTCAGAATGTAAAAAAATGAATATTTGGATTCTAACCAAAATTGAATTCGGAGTCTATAATAATAGGATATTCAGATTCTGTTATCTAGGAATTATTAACCTGAACTCTATAGAATTCCAAAGTATGAATTTCAAGGAGATTCAGAATCTGGATTCACAAGAATTTGGAACCTGAACTTACAAAGTTCAGAGTCAGAGTTAATGAGAATTTAGAGTCAGAACTCATTAGAGTTTTGAGTCTGTATTCAGAGAACTCTGAGTCAGAACTCAGAGTAGTTCGTAACCAGAATTCATAATCAGTATTCGGAGTCAGAACACAGAAGAGTTTATAACCAGAATTCTGATTCAGAATTTGGAGTCAGAACTCAATATAGTTCATAACCTGAATTCTGATTCAGAATTCGGATTCAGAACTCTGATGAGTTCATATCGAGAATTATGATTCAGAATTCGGAGCCAGAACTCATAAGAGTTTGTAACCAAAATTCTGTGAATTAGGATCCTAAAACAGAATGCTTCATATCTAGGTAATTATAGGATTCCAAGGGTTTGGTTTCAAACCAAATTTTACACTTAGAAAAGTTATGATATGAAAAATAAAACATGGTAAGGATAAATTTCCTTAGGGAAGTAAGTTTTTCCTTATTGAGGTAAAATAAAGGGTAAAAAGAGTTTTTCCTTGAGATAAGGTGTTTGTGAATTTCAAAACAAGAAGGAATTTTAATGTCATAAGGATACCTTATTGACTAAACAATCTCTCCCAAGTATGAAGGAATGGAAAAGTCATAAGGAAGACCTTATTGACTTAACAGACACACTCATCAAAAACTAGTCCTTGATTTTTATGGAATTATAGAAATTGGATGATTAGATAATTTTCTTGTAAATAGAGAGAAAAAACTACATGGATTTAGCATTCCATATTGTAAGGAAAAAAAGAAAAAACAGTAAGTGTAGTCAATAGCTTACCGATATAGATCCAACACAATTTATTATACTCTATTGGAACTCACCTATTTTGATAATCCCAAATCATATTTTGATGATCCCAAATCATATTTTGAAAATTCAAAATCATATTTTGATAATCCCAAATCATATTTTGATAATCCCAAATCATATTTTGATAATCCCAAATCATATTTTGATAATCCCAAATCCTATTTTGATAATCTCAAATCATATTTTGATAATCCCAAATCTTGTTTTCATTTAAGTGAGAACCGTGTCTTCATTCATTGCTAATTATGTGTCATTAATGTTTCATGTTCCTATAGAGTAATATCCATATACTTTTAATCTCATTTAGCTTACAAATGTAGAATTTATCTAAGTACATAGGTCATCGTTACAAGGTTACAACTAAAAGGTTACCGCTACAAGGTTACAATTACAGGATTACCATTACAAGGTTACCGCTACAAGGTCACTGCTACAAGCTATAAGGTTACAGCTACAAGCTTACCGCTACAAGGTTACAACTACATGGTCACCGATAAAAGGTTACTGTTATATGGTAACCACTACAAGGTTACCACTACAAGGTCACCGTTACAGGTTTACCTCTACAAGGTCACTGCTACAGGGTTACTGGTGGTAGAATACTATTAAAGGTTATAATCGGAGATTGCTGATGTGCACCTACTGTTGATGCCTACCGATATGAAGGCTACTATTACCAGTTTACCGATGCTTATTCTTCCATACTTTGTCAATTTCTCAATACTTTTTTAACTGTCATTTTTGAGAAAATAAATGCTCTAACGTTAATTAATGCTGATTGTAAATGTTTCAGGAGACAAAACCGTGTATAGTACGAGGTACGAGAAAGCATGCACGTGATCTACTCATTCCCATTGTCAGACCTCAAATTTAAAAAGGGAAGTCCACAAAATAATAATAGGATCTTGGATAAAAACAAGAAGTTTAACACATACACAAACATGCAGAAAGGGTTGCATGACAAGTGTGATAGAACTTACTTTCCATATCCAAAAGCCGAACCATCCAGCACTATGATATTGAACCCACAAGCATCATGAAGATCATTCTACGATAAACTCATTCCAGCCTTCTGTGCTTTATCAACTCTTGATCAACATCAGAAGCAGAACATTGAAAGCTTGACCTTGGAGTTGCAACACTCTGTTTTGGAAACAACTTCCAAATATTGACTTGAACTTCAACATTTCTCATTCCAAGGAGTCAAAAGCTTAACTGAAAACACATAGATACTTCTAAATTATTTCTCATCATAACTTCTCTATTGTTTTTCTTTATTTTATATCATTGAGAAGTGTGTGTGTCTGTTTATATCACACACTATATCTTGTGCTTGAACTTGAGGATATTAACTATCCTCGCATAAAACTTCACCTTATCTGTGTTTCCCACATATAAATGTGGAAGAGACCATGTGTGGTCTCTTTTTTTGTCTTTCCCATGAAGAACTGTGGTAGAGGGTGTGTTCCCTGGACAGTTTGTGAAAACTATTGTAAATCCTGATATAGGATGTGTATCAAGTGTTTATATAAACTACATGGTGGCAGGTGATCACCAAGTGGAGAGGATTGGGTGTCGACTTGAGACTGAACCTATTGTTTAAATTGTTGTGCAAATCTTCATATACTATGTTTTGATTTTATCCGCTGCTTATATTTTCTAAAACATAAAACTGTTTTTTCTTACACTTCGATAGTTAGTTTTGGTTAGTGTGTGTATTTGTTTAATTCATTAAACTTGTTTCAAGAGTTTAATTGGTGTTATAAACTGATTCATCTGAGGATTAATCACCCTTTGAGAAACCTGTTGACCAATTGAACATTTACATATCTACTACCTTAATTAATTGGGCCATTTTTAAAATTCTGTGTTTTATTAACCATAATGTTTTTAACAGAAATTTTAATTGGAACTCAATTCACCCCCCTCTTGAGTATCCACTCCATCCAACATTTGGTATCAAAGGTTTTATTTATTTTCAATATTTTTAAATTATTTTCAACTGTGATTTTAGTTGTATCTTAAAGATTGTAAAATTTCTGTAATATCTAATTTTTTAGTTCTTTAATATTTTAAGTAATTATAGAAAATAGAATTGAGGGTGCTGCTACTAATAGACCACCTTTGTTTAATGGTAATAACTATGCTCAGTGGAAATTAAAAATGAAAATGTATCTAGAGAGAATGGGACCTAATATCAGGGACACAATTGAAGAAAAACATACATTACCTGCTACTGCTAGAGACACATGGTCTCATTTGACTAAATCCACATATAACAATAATTGTAAAGCAAGGAATGATTTGTACTATTCTATAGGTGATGAGGAATTTAGTAAAATATCTTCTTGTAAAACTGCATATGAAATTTGGGATACTTTAGCTATTTCTCATGAAGGAACCACCAATTTTAAAGAAATAATATTACATACTTACACTATTAAATAAGATAACTTTTAAATGAAGCCGAATGAAATCATTTCTGACTTGTATCTCAGGTTCAATGAGATAGTGAATACTATGAGTCTGCTTGAAAAACCAGTGGACAACATGGACCATATTATGAGATTGCTTTGATGCCTACCTGACAGATGGAGAGGGACTTCTGTTTCTATCCAAGAATCTTGTGACATAGAAAAACTTCTAGTGAAGGAACTAATTGTAAAGCTTATGATGTATGAAGAAGAACTTAAGGTGAATCAAGAAGTAGATGAAAATCCAAGGAAGAAATCTGTTGCATTTAAGACTACTACCTCAAAGAACAAGAATCACAAAAAATTTCATGCTCTTGTAGATACTTCCAAAAGTGTGGACTCAGACAGTGATGAAAAGATGGCTCATATTGCTAGAAGATTCAAAAAATTCTACTGAAAGAAGAGATTTTTTAGGAAGTTAAACTACAAGGGAAAGTATGATAGTAAAGGACAATGGAAGAAAGACAGAAAATGTAATGACAACTCAAATGAAATAATCTATTATGAGTGTAAATGAAAAAGTTCATTTTAAGGAAGACTTCCCAAGATGAAATTTAGGAAAAAATATCAAGATAAGGGAAAAGGTTATTAAAAAATAGGAAACTACCTGGAGTGCTTCAGAAGACAGCTCCAGTGGATCTGATGCTTCTGATAGTGAATGGAACAATCATGCCAACTTCTGCTTCATGAGAGAAACATCTGAAGTAACACCTAATTCCCCTATTCCTAATGATTATTATTCTGGGAATGAAGGTGAATCAAAAAATGATGAAAATATGACTAAGGGTGAACTATTTAAATACTATGGAATGCTTGAGGATACTTTTAATGAACTCAAGGATAAATATAAATTATTACAAAGACAACAAGCTTTAAATACTAATTAAAAATCTGATCTGGATATTGAGAAATAAAAATGTGCTCACTTGTTAAAATAAAATACTAAACTCAAATTATCTAATGACCAATTAAAGAGAGATCTTGAAAATTTTACTGCTAATAGAGATACCTTGACTCAGTTTCTAGGACAAAAAATTACCCCAGAATATAAAAATGGTCTAGGATATCATCCATGATAAAGAAGCTTTATTAAAACCAAATTTGTTCCAAAATCTGGAAAATTCACAACTAGTTCATGTTCTGGACCATTTCGTGAAAAACAATTATCTAAAGGACCAAACAGAGTATTTATGTCTCAAAATATATCTTTTGATTATGGTAAATCATTGAGACAAGTATGTATTCCTAAATTATTACTTTCTAACCTCTCTGGACCCAAGAAAATCTAGGTACCAAAGTTACCCCATGCGTAATCTATTTTTCAGGAAAATTGTCTCAAGATTTCTTCTAGAGCTCTATGGTACTTAGATAGTGGATGTTCAAGAAATATGATAGGAGAATATTCATCTTTAAAAAGTATGATTAATGTATATGGTGGATATGTAACATTCAGTGATAATTCTAAAGGGAAAATCGTCAGCTTAGGCTAGTTTGGTAACCCTAATACTGTAATAATTTCAAATGTACTTTTTGTTGATGGGTTAAAATACAATCTGCTAAGTATTTCTCAATTCTGTGATGATGTTTTTAATGTCAAGTTTAAAAATGATATATGTAATGTTTTTAATTCAAAAAATGTTTTAATATTTACTGCTCTTAGAAATGAGAATGTATATGCTATTGATATGGATTCTTTAGCTAAACAAATTATTTCTAGTTTAAATGTGTTTCATAAGGAATCCTGGTTGTGGAACAGAAGACTAGGACACTATAATGTGCACTCACTTAGAAAAATAACTACGAAAGTTTATTTAGAGACTTACATAAATTGGGATTCTGTCTTAACAAAGTGTGTAATCCTTATCAAAAGGGAAAACAACACAAAGTTTCTTTCAAACCAAAGAAAGATGTTTCTACTTATCAACCGCTTGAGTTGGTTCACATGGATTTTTTTGTACCATCAAGAGTTTCAAGTTTAAATGGGAGGCACTATGTTTATGTTCTTGTAGATGAATTTTCTAGGTACACTTGGGTATACTTTCTGGCTCACAAAAGTGAAACTTGTTCTTATTTTATCAAATATTCCAAGTCTGTAGAAAATCATAGTGGACATAGGATCAAGACGTTGAGAAGTGATCATGTCTATGAGTTAGAAAATCAAGATTTTTAATCTTATTCCTCACTCAATGGCTATAATCACAACTTATCTGCTCCTAGAACACCTCAGCGGAATGGACTCATGGAAAGAAGAAATTGGACTCTTCAAGTTATTTCTACGAAAATGCTCAATGAATATGATTTTCCAATTTACTTTTGGGCTGAAGCTATTAATACAGCTTGTTACATTATTAATAGAGTCTTGATTAGACTGATTCTTAAGAATACACCTTATGAGCTTTGGAACAATAGTAATCCTAAGGTTAATTACTTTAGAGTTTTTGGTTGCAATGTCTTTATCCTTAACACTAAATATAATCTTGACAAATTTTCTTCCAAAAGTGATGAAGGAATTTTCCTAGGTTACTCAATATCGAGTAAAGACTATTGATTATTCAATAAGAAAACCAAATGTGTGGAAGAGTCAGTTCACGACAATTTTGATGAGGCTGATCCACATGAACCCAAAAACTATCTTGAATATCTTGAGGAATATATGTAAATTCTGGATCTTAATGATAATGATAGTGAACCTCCTATAAATGTAACCAGTTTTGGGAATCATTCAAACTCTGCACCTATTGAGCCTGAACCAATAGGAGACCATGATGAGTCTAGTTCAACTCTTTCTAGAGGCATTCGAACTCTCAGGAATCATCATTTAGATGTTGTAGTATGTGATTTCAGTCAAGGGAAACAAACAAGAGCTTCTCTGAGAAACCAGGTAGAACATCAAGCTTTTATTTCACAGCTTGAACCTAAAAATATCAATGATGCAATCAATGATAAATTTGGGTGATGGCTATGCAAGAAGAATTGAATCAGTTTGAAAGAAACAATGTTTGGGAACTAGTAGAAAGACCTAAAGACAAAATACCATAGGCACTAAATGGGAGTTTATGAACAAAGTTGATGATTCTGGAAATATAGTTAGAAATAAGGCTAGACTAGTTGCATAAGGGTATAGTCAAGAAGAAGGAATAGACTAAGAGGAAACCTTCGCTCCTGTAGCTATACTAGAACCATTAGAATACTACTTGCTTATGCAGCTGATCTTAATTTCAAACTTTATCAAATGGATGTCCAAGTTCATTTCTAAATGGATATATAATTGAAGATGTATTTGTTGAACAACCCCCTGGATTTACAAATCCCAATTTTCCAAATCATGTTTTTAAACTATTTAAAGCCTTATGTGGTTTAAAGCAATCTCCAAGAGCTTGGTATGACATACTCAGTTCTTTTCTTATTTCAAAAGGTTTTACAAAAGGGATAGAAGATCCTAATCTCTTTATTAAATGTATTTCCAAAGATGTTTTAATAGTACCAATTTATATAGATGATAAAATTTTTGGATCTTCTAAACATTCATTATGTACTGATTTTTTGTCAATGATGCAAAATGAATTTGAAATGAGTTTAATGGGGGAACTAGAATTTTTCCTTGTATTTCAAATTTTTTAAAACAAAGATGGTATTATTTTAAATCAAAATAAATATATTAAAGATATTTTAAAAAAATTTGGTTTGGATAGTAGTAAAGGTAGTGATACACCTATGAGTACCACCTGAAAATTGGATGTTGATGAAACCGGAGAACCAGTGGATCAAACCAATTACAGATGTATGATTCAGAGTCTACTTTATCTTACTTCTAGTAGACCTGATATTATATTTAGTGTATGCATGTGTGCTCGATTTCAAGCCAATCCCAAAGAGTCTCATTTAAATTCTATTAAAAGGATTTTTAAATAACTCAAGTATACTATAAATTTAGGACTAATTTATCCATGAGGACAACCTTTTGATTTAATAAGTTATTTGGATGATGAATTTGCTGGTTCCAAGTTAGACAGAATGAGAACCTCTGGAACATGTCACAGTTTTGGCAAGTCACTAGTACCATGGTGTAGTAAGAAACATAATTCTGTTGCATTATCTACTACAGAGGATAAATATATATCTATTGGTAATTATTGTGCTCAAAATCTATGGATGAAACACACTTTACTATACTATGGGTATCAATTAAAACATGTCTCTATAAACTATGAAAACACAAGTGTTATTAACATCTCTAAGAATCCATTATCTCATGCTAGAAAAAAGCATATTGATATAAGACATCACTTCTTGAGAGATCATTTTCAAAAAGGTGATATCACTCTTGAATTCATTGGTTCTTAACACCAATTGGCTGATATATTCACAAAGCCTTTGAATCCTGAGAGGTTAAATTACATTAGACATGAGTTAGGTATGATAAACTATTAACTATTAGAACCTCACTGTTAGAACCTCATTTTTAGAACCTCACTATTAGAACCTCACTGTTAGGACATCACAGTTAGGACCTCACTGTTAGGACCTCAATATTACACCTTACTGATACCTCCTTACTGATAGACATTTAATATCCGAGACTTTACGTTTTTTTGTGCTCTCAACCGGAATCTAAAATGTTTTTCTGCCATTATTTATTTATTTTATCTGTTTTATTTTTTGATCCCTAAATGATAAAAATAGAACACAGACCACATTTCGATCCACATGAAACCCTCCTCTGAACCTCTTTCTCTAAAATCTCAGAACCTAAACCTCCTATAAAACCTAGAACTACTCCGTATTAATGGCTAGATTGAAGAGGCCTTTGGTCAGTGATGAAGGAGGCACGCTTGATCCTAAGAGACCTAGATCTGGATCGAGTAGAAGAAGTCAAACAGTGGAAAAGGTACTGAACCCACATTTATCTAAGAGGGAGATTGTAGAGGAAAAGGAATTAAGTTCAGAGTGGCTGATTTCGAGTTGATCTTTAGTTCTTGAGGCACTAGAATCTCAGGGCCAGGTTTAATGTTTTTCAAACGACAATGGAACCATTTACTTGAAGTTGGTGAAGGAATTTTATGAGTATCTAAAGTTCAGACATTGTGAGAATGAGCATTGGATGACTTCCGGAGTAAATGGAGTAAAGGTATGTTTCTCCTCTTCTTATTGGGATGATTGTTTAATGATTCCTCATAAAATAATTTTTGACTATTACTCAAAAGTGGTGCCTCCCACTAGTGAGTTATTTTGCTATAAAGAAGCTTTAGCTGAATTGAAAGGGAATAGAATTCCTAGGAATGTCATTGCTGCTGAGATGGTTTGAGTGGATAAGCTTCTTTCCAAATTTTTTCAGCATGTGATAAGTCCTAGGAGAGGGTACTTCACTATTTTGAAGTATGATGACATATTCATTTTGTATTTACTGAAGCATAAACATAAGATTAACCCGTGTAGGATATTGATGATTAAACTTGAAGACATGAGCAAGCATAGTTCCAAATCCAATGCTCTATTCCATGTCAGGCTGATATCTCTTATGTTGAAAGTGAAAGGATTTGTTTGAGATAAGGAAGAAATTATTGTTGTACAGGATAACCATTGCATTACCAAATTAATCTGCAATATGATGTAGATTAATTGGAATATATGGATGAAGAGATTGGGTAATTATGAGGTAAGGTGTATCAAGAATTTAATCTTGTGACTAATCCTACTAGGCCTAATAATAAGAGAGACCCTGGTTTTAAGCCTAATGAAGCCGATCCTGCCTACTCAGATAAAGAAGAATAAGTTTTTGTTGTGAATGAAAGAGAGGAATCTCCTATAGATGATAGGTGTGACCCTGAACTTCCCTCTAGTCCTCGTGCGACTACTGTATCCTTTGGTGAGCCTAGCCCACCAAAGAGACTTCCTAGAAGGGAAGCTGTCCCAAGGGACAATGAGAAGGAGACCAGTGAAGAAGAAGGGGCTGAAATTGTTTGAAGAGAATTTAGAGAAACCTTAGATGAAGATGGGGACTCTGAATCATGTCATGATGACCTCGAGACAGATTCTATTGAAAATGAAGAGGAAATTCTTTGTCTTAGTCATCTAATAGGATATACAGAAAGGGTAGAAAGTGGAGTAGTAGAAGAAGCTACTGATACAGTTGAGGCTGGACTTATCATGGAAGTTGTTGAAGATTCCGAGGTGGATGTGGAAGTGAACCTTCCTAATGTTGAATTAGATCAAGGAGGTCTGAAGGAAATGAATGTTGCTGATCATGAGATTTCTCAGGTTGAGGGGGAGGTACCTGCTGTTACAGCCTCAGTTTCTATTTTGTATAAAATTAAAGGCTAGTATGAGGACCATGTGTTTATGGTGTAGGGTCTTGAATATGATGACTCAGAATATGAGAGGCCTAACAGAAGACCCTCAATGCCAAACCTCCCTTTTGTCCCTCCAGAAACCTCTTTCCCTCAAGACTATTTCATAAAGACGGATCTTGAATCCCTGACATCAGACCTACAAAAAGTGTCTAGGGATAGGTCTTCAGAAATGGAAAATGTTGTTGCTCTAGATCATGAGCATCTAGCATTAGACTTAGTAAAAATGCACTCCAGTATTCAATCTACTCTGTTCCAGGAAGTAAGGCAATACCAATGTCAAGTTAGTGAGTTGGAAGATTCTATGGAAACTGTGAAATTGTATATTGCCAAATTAAATTCTTATATGGCTTCAAAGACCCAAGTGGATAGAGACCTTGCATATGTCAAAAGTATAGTTCAGAAAATGGTCACAGTGTTTGAGGATTTCAAGAAATCTATGGAAACACCTGTGAAATGGAAAGATGATGATGTCAAAAGACTGATCAGTGGGCTGAAAAAATATTTCAAGGAAACAGTGGCCTCCTCTCTGGCTCCTCTATCTGCATCTACTTCTACTTTAGCTTCTCCTCCAAATGACATTGAATCCTTTAGGACCATTTTTAGAGAAGAAGTGGCAAAGTTCTTTTGTAGCAGTTCCTTAGATTCTCCGGTCATTTCCATCACAAGGTAAATTCATAATCTTGTGGGAAACTATTTAAGGAAAGCTACTCAGGATCAGAAGGCCATCAAGGATCAAGTTGATTTCTACTACAAATGGGTGTACACTAAACATCAGATGCATGGTCACATCATGTTGTTGTTGTAAAACATAAGGATCCCACCTGTCACTCAGGCCTTTAAGGATCAGGTTAGCAAACTCAGAGAATTGACTCCTGCTTTGGAGAAATTCAAGGAGAATAAGGATGATTTTATTTCTACTATGGAGAGAGGTGGAAGTATCATTATGGAATTCAAGAATCTTCTCTTTCCTTTCCTCCATGTGGACTGCACTCCAATCATAGTTCCTCCTGCTCTGCCTGCTTCTTCAGCTTCTTCAGGTTCCACCAGTGCTTCTCCTTTGATGACTCCTACCCAGGCTATCAGAAGTTTGACCCCATCAATTCCTCAGAGCTCTACTCACTATAGGTCTACTGATGCTTCTGTTGCAGCTCCTCCTACCATAAAAACTACCATCCCTCATCCTATCCCTCCACCTTTAGCACCTGCATCCTCAGCCTCCAAGGAAAAATCTCATATGGTCATATCTGATGTTGATTGAGTATAGACTGTCTTAGTTGATAGGGATTGGTGTATCAATTTTTTTTTTCTAATGAACTCCTGTTTTATTAATAAAGATTCTCCCTTTTAATTTTTTTTTGTTCTATATGGTTTTTGTTAATCACAAAGGGGGAGAAAATATTAAAGGGGATAAAATATTAAAGGGGAGAAAAGGGGGAGAATTCATTCTCATAGATAAAGGGGAGAAGTCATTCTTCACAGGGGATAAAATATTCAAAACTTAAATATTCTGATTCAACGACATTAGAAGATGTGTTTTACCTTGATTCAAAACTCTTAGCAATGCCATAATTTGTGATTTTCAAAATGGGGGATATTTTTGGAACTCACCCATTTAGATAAACCCAAATCATATTTTTGATAATCCCAAATCATATTTTGGTAATCCCAAATCATATTTTGATAATCCCAAATCATATTTTGATTATCCCAAATCATATTTTGATAATATAAAATCAAATTTTGATAATTCCAAATATTGTTTTAATTTAATTGAGAACCATGTCTTCATTCTTTTCTAATTATGTTTCATTAACGTTTCCAGTTCCTATAAAGTAATATTTATATATTTTCAATTTCATTAAGCTTATAGTGAAGAATTTATCTAAATACAAAGGTCACCGTTACAAGGTTACAACTACAAGGTTACCGCTACAAGGTTATTGATACATGGTTAGAGTTATAAGCTTAACGTTTAAAGGTTACCGCTACAAGGTTACCACTACAAGGTTACTGCTACAAGATACAAGGTTACAACTACAAGGTTACCACTATAAGGTTACAGCTACATGGTGACCGATAAAAGGTTACCGTTATATGGTCACCACTACAAGGTTGCCGCTACAAGGACAGTGTTACAGTTTTACCACTACAAGGTCACAGTTACATGGTTACTGGTGTGAGAATACATGTAAAGGTTACATTTAGTGATTTCCGATGTGCACCTACTGTTGAAGCCTACCAATATGAAGGCTACTATTACCAGTCTACCGACGCTTATTCTTCCATAATTTTTCAATTTCTCAATACTTTTCTAATAGTAATATTTGATAAAATAAATGCTCTTCCATTAATTAATGCTGATTGTAAATGTTTCAGAAGAAAATATCGTGGACAGTACGAGTTATGAGAAAGCATGCATGTGATCTACTCATTCCTATTGTCTGACCTCAAATATAAAAAGGGAAGACCATGAAATAAGAAGAGGATTGAAGATACAGACAATAAGTCTAATATATACTCAAACACAAAGAAAGGGTTGCATGAAAAGTGTTATAGAGCTTACTTGGCAGATCAAAAAGACAAACCATCCGACACTAAGATCTTGAACCCAAAAGAATCAAGAAGATCATTCTGATATAAACTCATTCCTACCTTTTATGCTTCATCAACTCTAGATCAACATCAGAAGCAAAACACTAAAAGCTTGAACCTGGAGTTGCAACACTTTACTTTGGAAACAAATTCCATAGATTGACTCGAACTTTAACATTTCTCATTCCAAGTAGTCAAGAGATTAACTAAAAACACATAGAGACTTCTAAACTCTTTCTCATCATAACTCCTCTATTGTGTTTCTTTATTTTATATCTTTGAGAAGTGTGTGTGTATGTTTATATCATACATTGTCTCATATGCTTGAACTGGAGGATATTAACTATCCTCAAATCAAACTTCACCTTACCTGTGTTTCCCACGTATAACTGTGGAAGAGACCATGTGTGGTCTATTTTTTTTGTCTTTCCCATGAAGAACCGTGCTAGAGGGTGTGTTCCCTTTACAGTTTTTGAAAACTGTTATAAAGCCCAAAACAGGATGTCTATCATGTTTTAATATAAACTGTTTGGTGGAAAGTGATCACCAAGTGGAGAGGAATAAGTCTCCGCTTGATACTGAACCTCTTATTTACATTATTTTACAAATATTCATATATTCTGTTTTGATTTTATCTGCTGCATATATTTTCTAAAACATAAAACTGTTTTTCTTACACTTTGATAGTTAGTTTTGGTTAGTGTGTGTATTTGTTTAATTTAGTAAACTTGTTTCAAGAGTTTAATTGGTGTTCTACACTGACTCATCTGAGGATTAATCACCCTTTGAGAAACATGTTGACCAATTGAACATTTACATTTCTACAGCCTTAATTAACTAGGCCGTTTTTAGAATTGGGGGTTTTCTTAACCATAATGTTTTAACAGAAATTTTAATAGGAACTCAAATCGCCCCCCTCTTGAGTATCCACTCCGACCAACATAATCGATTATCAGCTTTGATGGATGAGATACATAGAAACCTAGCCAAGTAGGATAAGAGAGATTGACAAGCCTAGGTGTGGGAGAAATAATGGAGAAAAAAGTGAAAAAGATAAGCCCAGAGGGTAAAATGGCCATTTCAACCTTCTTGAATAAGGAACACAATTATTCCTCATGGTATGGATAACAATTCCCTAATTCTGTGGCTCATACTATTCAGTAAATAGACGCCGTACAGTTTTTCTATATAGTTTCAGAAAATTGTTCGCCAATCATGTGATATTATTAGTTAGGTGGCACTAACCATGATGGTTAGGCACACAGTTTAGAAAACCATGCACAACTAAAGTTACATCTTCTGAAATTTTCTATTGAAATTATACATAACCATTCACTGCACCTAGAATGGTTTAACAAGATTTGTGACACACTATATTGGGATACACAATTTAAACACACAATGAGCCTGACTATTTATCTCCGAAAGTGAGAGATTTGGGGCCCAATGATCCTAAAACTCATCCGAACTCTAGAGAATAATCTTGAGCCGTACACCACATACAAAAAAACATATTTAAGTGTTACTATGCTCATATTTACATTTTTGAGGCCCATTTTAGTATTTCGATAATCTAACAAATGAAAAGTTTGAATTTTATTGAAATTTACAAATAGTTCAAAACACGATATGTTACTCTTGACCTTGGGACACCATACCCGATAATTCTTAGATCATAAACATGAGCTATGGTATAAATATTAGTGGTTACTAAGACACAAATCATAAAGGAATCCAAGAACATGAGTTATTAGAACATAACATTAGCATAAGATCGTGCCATAAAATTGTGGTATTATGTATGGAATAATCATAATCCTAGAAATATTATGACAAGGATATTCAACAAGACATTTATAAAATGTTATTCTGTGGATAAATTATCATGTACCTTCTTTGGGATTTGGATAACCTCTCATGTACCCTATTTTAGGCCCCATTTACCCTCTTTTGGGATTGGGATAACCTCCCATGTGACTTATTTTTGGCTAGGGATAACCTCCCATGTACCCTTGGATCTCATAAAACAATAATAATTTCTATTTCATTATAGAGATATATAATTCATGTCTATAAAATATTATAATCATAAATCCATTCATATTTATCCCACATGAACATATAAATATTCTTCATAACTTAATATGTGGAAAAGAAAATGGGTTTCATTGATATTTTAACATCATTACCATAAAACATCCAGAGAAAGAGAAAATATGGTATAATTGGATCATATCCCTAGTAAATTATAGTTAAAACCAAATTATTTTATCATAGATTAAAAATTATTTTAAAAGATTATGATAACATTTCTTGAAAAAAATACCCTTTTCATCCTAAAACAGTATATTTATAATATAAAACATTCAGAATACTGAGTCAAAAATTTATTTCGAAAATGTACTTGGAATCATATAAAGAAAGATTCAAATAATTTATTGGTCATGATTAATGAAAATTCTATTCATTTAATGCATGTCAAATCAAAGATTCATTTCACATTTTTAGTAAAAAGTCAAAAGTAATGCATTCATAAAATGAAAATAAGATTCCATTGTATAATTTTTATAGAAATTAAAACATGGGTAAAAATAATATTAAAAAAATATGATAATAGAAAAAATATTCTTGAAATAATCATAAATAAAACCTGGATTTGGGAGTAAAATATTCCGGACCAAAGAGGAATTGATGTTTGTTTTTTCTTAAAAACATTTTTCGGATTATTTTATGTAAAAAAAGAGAGGAAAATGGTACTATTACTTGAATATTTCATAGATAAATAGAAGAGAATTACATTAAATGGGTTTATCAGAAAGTTATTATATAATTTCCATGAAATTAAATTCAATCATAAAAAATCTCGATTAAAATGAGCTTGAAACAAAAATCACTTATCTCATGTTGAAATTTCTTAAAAAATAATCCAGACACCAAAATAATAAATTTAAATTTATTATAATTCTATAAAATAATTATTTATTTACTTATAATATCATATACAACCCACTTATGATATATTAATAACCATTTGTTAATAATTCTTTACAAAATCGTCATTTCTGGGTGTTAACTGCCTCATTTTCTATGACAAATACAGTTATGCAGATCTAGTCCTTGTAATTTGATCATTTTTTCATCATAAAGATAATTATATTTATATTTTTCAATATAATATACATTCATTATATAAATCTTTAAAATCATCTATAAATGGTGTAGAATGTAATATGATTTATACCCTTCCAAGAAACTGTATACCATACATATACATGAACACTATTTTCATTTTCCATTGAAAAAGTATGAAATAAAGATAAATAATATTTTATCATTATAGAAACAAAATAATATCATAAATATCTTACATATACATTAATTATATCCTTATTACCATTTAAGTAAGGTAGAAATGAAAAATGAATCACATCGCTTCGTGGAGGTGGTAGTCTACACATACGCATGAGTGACATTATCATATTCCAATTGATGGGAAAGTAAGAAGGATGACATGAAATTATAATTTAAAAATTATAATTACTTCCGGAATGTAAAATGAAATTTTTAACCTCTTCATAATAATCATCCATGAAATATTGTGACGGAAATTGAATTGTATCATTGTGTGGAGGTGGTAGTACACATGTATGCATGAGTGATACTTTCACTTTCTATTTTATGGAAAATATAGTGAATAATAATGGTAAAATAATTATAACAAAATTTTATTATATTTATGATGTTTATTTTACTATTTTATTATGAATAAAACATATTTAGATAAGTTGTGTGAAGAAATAATTTGAAAGAGTTCAGGTAGGATGATTACCTCTCCTTCAGTTGGACTCTTTTAGATCCTTTCTTATGGACCCCAGGAAGTGTATTTTCAGATGAAAAGAACATATAATTAATGTATAGTTAAGTATATAATATATTATTTCATATTTTTTTTGAGATATATGGATCATATTGGAGTTAATATGGAAAAGGAGGGGTGTCCCTTTATAAATGGGGGAGTAGACACACTTGGAATTTCAAGAATGCTTAAAATATAAGAATTTCATAACCATGAAAATTGATTCCAAATTTCTAGATATAATATTTTTTTACATTATGTGTTCGAAATATTTCCATAAAAAAGTATTTAAACAATTATAATTTGAAAAAAATACCCTTATATTTTTGTTTAACCCCTTGGTAAACCGATTTAAACCTTAACTGTAGCAATTTTTTTACTATTTTCACCATTCATCATGTCCAAAAATTAAGTTAAATTATTAAATAATATTAATTATTATAATTCCAAATATTTAATCCATTTTATCAAATTAAATTCATATAAGTGATATAATTTATTTTGAAATTAAGATAAAAACAGAACGAAAAGCAGTTTTCCAGAAAATTTGTTTTCTTAAGTACAAAACGTTTTTATACTACAATACAACATAAAATCAATTAAAACTACTTTAATCATATTATTATTAATATAAATAAACTAATGTAACTTTTTAAACAATTTTAATCCAAAAATGAACATTATAAATTCTTAAAAATAATGATAGTTAACATTACAATATTTTTCACTATTTAATGAAAAATCAACCATCTAAAAAATTTCAAAAATTACCAATAATTCACTCGGAGATAATTTTTAAAAAATGATTTCAAAAATGAAGTTAATTTTTTGGAATAAATTTTATAAAATATAAATAAAAAAATTAAATTATTTTGTCATAAGAATCAATAAAATCTATTTTTGGTTAAAAAATGTATTTTTAATGCATATAATAACTTTTCTAAAACTTTTGTACTTATTTATTATTATATTTTATATATCTAAAAAAATTATACATATTTTGATTCAAAATATATTTAATCTTATTCACTAGAAAAATTTATCCTTTATACTATCATGGAATACTATATTATTTTTCATTCAGAATCATGGTTTTTTGTATCATAAGCTATCAAAGAAATTATACTTATTTGAAGAGAAATATGTCATTAAATTTTGGAATGTTATATTCTTTCACCATTAAAATTACTTTTCCATTTAAATTTGACAACTGTAATATAAAAAATTGAGAATATCATCATATCATCAATTCCTCTGGTTCCCATGTAGCTTCTTTGAATTTCTGATTCCTCTAGAGAACAGTAACTGAGTGAGTTTCCATGTTCCATTGGTCTCCATGGTCCAATTTTTTCTACTTATTTTCCATGAAAAGATCACATTTTAGTGGTAAAAAATATTTCTTTAGTGCATGTGATGGATTATGTATGTACTTTCTTTGTAGAGATACATGAAATACATTATGTACTTGAGAGAGGTTTGATGGAAGTGCCAACTGATAAGAAAACATCAATACTATATCAAAAATATTGAAGGGTCCAATATGAATTCAGTTGGGATTTCCTTTATTTATGAATATCAAAACCATCTTACATAGAGAAATTCATATGAATACATTCTCAGAAATATTAAATGCCATATTTATCGGGCGATTGTTAGCACAACCTTTTTGACGACTCAAAGACGCCTTGATGTGATGTTGAATTTCTATGACTTTCTATACCAATTACTCAGCTAGCTTAGGCCAAAATAGAATTATTTCTCCAAATTTATGTTATTAAATTGAATTTATAAGCTTATTTTATTATAAGGATTCATAAAGGACCATTTTAATGCATGAGTAAAAGCTATTATAATATGAAACCTGACTCGAGGAAGGTATTGATCCCAAGAACATTTGAAATCTATAGAACAACACCTCAACATATCCTCTAAGGTTTAAATAGTTCTCTAACAATGACCACCTATTTGAAGATGATAAGCATTATTAAAACACAAATATATTTCATGATATTACTAAATACTTCACCAAAACATTGATCCAAACCTCATATCCTAATAAGATACAATGGAATGTAGAACTCCATGAAGACATACCCCTTAATTAATGTTTATTCTTGCAACATGATCAAGAGAGAATTATTCTCTAATAGAAATTAAATGTTAAGAATTTGTAATATGATTGAATAAAACACAAATAGAATTTTTAACTTTACATGTTTTTCATAGGTTGACCCAAAACCATGGTCATATTTTCCTATTTTCATTATGATATGAGAAATGGCTTTAACATCCCCTTAGACTTTTTCCTCTGAGTCGAAAATTTCTGACATACCAAGAACCATGATACATACTCTACAATATTTATTTTCATGTTATCCCACTAGAAATACGCTAACATATCTTTATACATCTTCATACTTCAAGAATTAATAGAGAATGATGAACAATGAACTTGATCCAAAAAATCATTTTCATGTTTGGTATTGGTGAAATACATAATTAGTTCTCAAACCATATTATTCCAGCACAATCAAGGTTTAACTCATAAACATTAAAACCTTCATTTATAGTTCAACATAATTGATGTTATTAATATTTTCATGACTTATTATATTCCCCCTTTACTTATTTTATATGAAATGTGCATAATTTGTGTGAAATATTAATGTTTTAATATTAAGTATAATATTTGAGCATTTTTAGAAGTAGTCAAATTGAGTCAGTTTAATGTTTTACTTATAACTATCACTATACTAATCCAAATTGTGTGGTTCTTGTTTTGTAGGATTCTCCTTTCAATATAAAACATTTAATTAGAAGGCACCAGGATCCAATTCTTCCATTTGAAGGGTCATATGGTCCTCACAAACAAGACCAAAGAATCTGTGAAGAAACTGGACTATTCATGAAGATTGATTTACTGGGCTCAATACAGAAGTTCAAAAACCTTAACTCTCCACCATAATTCGGGGGACACTACATGTCATCTTGGATAAAACTTTCATGGCCCAAATCCAAGTACAAGGGGCCCAAATAAATCTTTGAAGTCCAGCCCACCATTCTGGCCGAGAATGAAAATCAGTATAGTATGCATGACATATCTCCTGATGTAATCATCCAAGAGAGCTCAGATTTTGCAGTGTGAAATAGGAGATATAGGTGGCCGACGTTGTTGAAGAAACAATTCGGATTTGAAGGCATCTTCATATTCAAAAACCCTTTCACATTATGGACTTTAAAAAGACTGGATTGAAATGGACAGTTTAAGTTTGTTTAATAAACCGGCCATAACGTTTGATCCTTAAGTCCAAATGACTCCAAATTTTGAGATTAGTCGGCCAACATTATTTTCTACAACTTTGAAGAAGGAGATATTTGAGGATTCGGCTGTCTGAATAGCTCAATTGGAGATGCAAGTGGAGGGACAGATTGGGAAAGCAAACAGTCCACTCCTTGGGCTATAAATACTCTCTCCTTCTCTCCTTGAGAGGGGTTGGCATTTCAGAAGAGAGGAGATCATATTGGCACGAACAAAGCTTTGCCAAAGGCTTGGGAGGACCTTCCATACTCAAGTTTACACTTGAGAGACCTTTCCTCTTCTCTTTCTTTTCACTTACTTTTTTGTTCTTCATTTCTGTAATCTTGTAATTCTCTTTCTTTGTAATTCTGTTTTAATACAAGTTACTTCTTCAATATCTCTTATTCTCTTCCACCTTCTGTATTTTAATATTAATTTTCTTAAAATAGTTTAAATCCAGTTCAATCCCCTTCACTTATTTAGCTTCCTCATTCAATCGAAAGTTCGTTTTTAATTATCATCATTGTTCGTGTGTGTGTGTCGACATACCACTCTTTTCTAATCCCTTTCTTTTTCTTCTCTTATTAATTTATAATCATAATCATTATAACCAGATTATTAATCACCCAAATGGCTGAGTAAATCTCTCATTGGGGTGAGTTATAATTTAGGTATGTTAAGTGATTGAGAGCTTCTGCTCGATGAATATTCTTTGAATTAATATTGTGTATGTTGGACTTAACATGTCATGGATTAATGACTTGTTTTGTTTAACATGTGGTTTCCATGGATTATTGGAACTATAAATACACAACCATAAATAATATCTGATTGAGATTATAACCTTAAGTTAAGTTAAGTCTTGGTTTAAAGCCTTAACACTTAAGAATTCTAATCAACATCATCTTGTGACATGGGTGTTAATTTAAATGCAATATAAAGCAAAGCTCGAGGATATCACAAGCTTAACTAACCTAATGATGAACTCACCCCAATATTTATCAATTTGGTAAATCAAACATCATCCATAAATCATTTCAATTAAGCTCTGCAAACAAACCCCCCTAATCAAAATACAATCAACTAAAAACAAACGACTACTACAAAGTATCATCGCCGAGGATTCGACCCGAGTGCTGCTATAGACATTAGCAGAGCACCGGAACCTTGAACGGTCGATAGGCGACAATCGGCCGCACTTTCAATCATACTTATACAGCTCTTAAATATTAATGTGGATAAATGATCAAACACTTATTTGAGTAAGATAATTTTTCTCCCCTTCCCCCCATATTTCAAGACCTATCCTTTGTAAATCATGAAATATTGTATCTTTTGGGATCCTCGTCATAGATAAGCTTTTAGGATACTTTTGAGTTAGTGTATTCACCACCATGTTATCATTTCTGGGGTGGTAATGTATTGAGTCATTCTATCCTTTAATCAAATCCAACCAGCTTCTACAGAATATATTCAACTCTTTAGGAGAAAATATATACATCAGGATTTTATGATCAGTATATTTGTTGCAACATTATCTCTATATATAATTACTATATAAATTTAATGATAAAATTACCACAATTAACTCTAAATTTTTATTTGGGTAATCATTATCATGAACCTTCAGTTTTTGTGAGGAATAATATATCACCATATCATTCTACCTAGGGATGCATCCTAGTCCCATATTTGTTGCAGCACTATATGAAACATCATAGGTTTTTGAAGTGGGTGGAAATAATCAATCCGTTTGAATTTTTGGATTTTTGTGATCGAACCAACATATTTTTTAAATACCAAATCATAAATTTCGGAGTTTATTTAACTAAAATCCTTGCTCGTAGATGGGTTTTGGGGATTAGTAAGTTCCTTGGGGTTCAAGTGGGTTTTGGGTGTGTTTGAGGAAAAAACTCAACCGTACAAGGTGCATACACTAAGGTGCATGACTTGGAAAACCGTACAACTTCCTAGGAGAAATCATGTGGACCTCCATTTCCTTTGTGCATATTTTTAAAAACTATGGGGGAGGGGGCACACTACCATGTATGGAATTATGCAATTTTTATTTGAGACATCACACATGGTTTTCACATGGTTTGGAAAACTGTGTTGGTCAACCATGTGTGGTATTGTACCTGGAAAATGGGTGCTACACGGCTGGTTCACAGTTAACGAAAAATTTCATCTGAAACATGTGGGTCACATAAATAAGTAAAATTATTATTTTAATCCTCCCTCTGTATATGATTTCTTCTATACATTTCATCCAATACCCCATGCAAAATAAAGGGAGTTCCTCTTCTTAGTCCTCCCTTAGGCTTTTCCCAATAATCCACTCTTGATATCAAATTCCATTGACATCAAGTGAATTAGAAGTGTTTCGATAAGGTTTTAGATCATATTACTTGTTTTCTTCATTTCTATCTCTATACAGAGTAACAAATTCATGAGAGCCATTTTACCTTATTTTTAGGGCATTCATATAAAATGAATATTTCTTAAAAAATCTATAGTTAGAGGCCAATATTATATAGGTGGGTGTATAATAGTATGTTGTAGTTGGTTCCTAGATTTCTCTTTAATTTTTCATTGTTTTGGGGGTTCATTCTTCAGCACACTATTGGTGAGTCCAAGTGATACCCTAATTAATTAACACCTTATCTTTAAATTAATTTAATATGTTATGGGATGTCATTGGGAATTCCCTAGCCATGAACAGACATGTGAGGCAGAGTGGGAGACCATGGACCCCATGGGAAGATTAGATCAGGTGTGTTTTATTTAATCAAATTAAAATTTTTATACTGTTATGCTTGGTTCCATGGGAACATGATGGTCTTGATATGATTATTTAGTTAGTGATAACCACCGGTATTATGGATATGTAATTCATTTGGTTTGGTTTAGCTTGGATACTTGGGGTGATGTTGATCATGAGGTTGGATAACGTGGTCATTGGATTGAGGTGATGAGGACACCATGATTCATGGCATGTACCTAGATATTTAGATAGTATTGAACATTAGGTTGAGTGACATGGTCGCAAGTTCATAGGGATCCAGGATGATGTGGAATAAGTACTATGTTCGATACTTCTATTCACCATGATTGGATGAAAAACTTTTAGAGTCGTGTGCACACAAATAAGACTTAGATGATGATGTTGTGTTGAACAATCTTATGGGTATAGGCTTCCATTATATGTTTATTAGGATAGTGTATACTATCAATGAGGTTGGATGTGGTTTTCATAGAAATCCATGAGGATGGTGAGGATTCATCAGTTGATGGTGTTTAGACTCTTAGTTTGGGGCTAATGCTCGATGTGTATTGATGTCATTAGGATGAGATTATTTTGTAGGATGTATATCATCATTCCTAGGGATGTAATAGTTGATTTGATATTGTTTATTAATTGGTTGATAGAAATAACTATGCCTTGGGACATTGGGCTTTAAACCAATTAGTTTTTTCTAAATGAGGTCCTAGGTACCAGGTACTTCTTGGGCATAATTTTTTCACATTGATTATATGCTTGAAGGCATAAGGTGCCATAGGTATTTTTATAGGAGTTATCTGAGTGGTCTATAGATTATTACTCATCGGGGATGCCTTGGGATTTATGCTAAGGATCCTATCTAATTAAGTTATATATATGTAGACATGTTTTCGTCGGACATATATATAACTAGGGACACATGGAATACCAACATTAGTAGAAGAAAGTGATTTCTTCCTTGTGGCTGCTAAGAACCAGAGAAGCTTGTTATTTACATTATATGCATGTGCTGTTTGTATTTTATTTTATGACACTAGAATCATAAAAAATTTAAGATAGTAACACATTGGTGGTGGCCTACTGAGATTATTGTCACACCTTACATAGGCCCTTTAGGACGCATGTCGAAATTATGCTATTACAATCAGGTACGGGACCGAGCTCAGGATATTAACCATAATGATCATTTCATACAACATAGAATGGTATGAATGTAAAGGTACCTTGGAGTTTACTCCATCTTCTATTGTTTAATTTTGAGTCTCCTTTATTTTGTATCAATATGCTTATTATATGTTTGTACTTAGGTCAGCAATGGGAGACCTTTTTTGCTTACTGTCATGTATGACCTTCCTTGAATGCATACTTATGATAATGGTATCATGTTTTTTAGTAGCTACACATGGGGTTTTATTCTAAAAAAGGAATTTTTGATCTTGTTAATTTTTATTACTATTATTGTTTGGGATTCTGTTTTTACAGGTTTACGTTTATGTTGTTTTATGGTCTTTTATACACTATGTTATATACATATAGAAAATTATTATTTATCATAACTAAAGGGTATTTTATCCCCAGTATCACTTCTTTAAACCCTTGCTTCTATTCAGTGACCATTGACATATTAGGAGGTACGCCTAAGGCTTAGTGGTCAACCAACCTTGACCACTATTCGGGGGGGATTGGTTGGGGTGATACAAATGGTATCAAAGATGTTCATGAATGGGAATTAGTAGTAGCATTAGGTTAGGTAATAAGGATATAAAATATTTTTCTTTTCATTTGGTCTTACTATTTGGGCCATAATAAACCATAGACTTGGATGTTATTGGAACTGGATACAGAGACCGTGTTTGGGTGCCTACAACCCCATGCATAGCGGACCAACCAAGTTTCCAGGGGGTAAATTTTTATTCTACTTTTCTTTTTTATAGTTGATTTTATTTCCATCTAGAGTGTAACACCTGGGTATGATTATTATATGTTATACTATGTGAAACTTGGCCTGATACGACAAGGGAGGAGATATGGACCCTTTTCCTGGTATGACATGGGATGATTATTTATACATTCTTGATAGGCACATATGACTTAAAATATATATACATATATATATATATATATATTCTTATGATTAAATTTATTGTTATTTTAAATGGGAACCTAGATTTCTTTAAGAGGGGACGAGTTGTTTAATGTTTCAACAAAGGAATTTAGACAATTTTTTCTTGCTTAGCCTCCATTTGGTGGTATTCTACTCAGCCCTCCTAGGAATAAAATTCCAACGAAATCCCTTTGTGATTCTATTTATGAAATGATTTATTTAGGATTTTCTATGATAGGAGTAGTAAAGAATGATGATAGGGTTGGTATGTTCATAGTTTCAAAAAATTATCTAAACAATGTTTTCCTACATAGCCTCTTTTTTTTCATTTTACTCAGCTACTTCAGATTACATGTGATGTTTGACCCAGTAATAATAAGGTGAGGGGACATGATGTTGGATGATACATGATTCTGGACTTTGATGTGTATAGTTAGGGGTCCATGAGGCAAGATTTATATGTTATACCTGACTTTTTTATGGGCGGGTAAGGGGCCATGAGACCAGATGTCATGTGACATGGTTGTGATGGGGTAGGGTCATGGCGGTGTCATTGCACTACTTATTGTAGTTTTAATTATCTTTATTATGTATATATATATATATACTATCTTGGTTGTTTAAAAATTTTATTGGTCATCAGAAAGATTCCACCTAGATGGGATCTAGTGTAGCGTTAGAAGGGAGGTGATTTGGTGCCTCTTGAGCGTGCACAAGATGAGGCCCCTGAGGGTTAGAATGAGTCCCCGGACGGCCTGGTAGATAATGATCCACATGTAAGATAACATTTTTAGGCTTTATAATTGTTGTGAAAACCATGTGATATAGATTATTATGGGCCATGGATTGATGATAAGCTTAAGGTGATCTTGGTAAGTGTCATATAGGATATTGATAAGGGAGCTCCAAAAGCAGATCCATTGATGGAATATATGAATTGAGAGTTCCATTCCTAGAACCCACTACAATTTTCTGGGGAGGTTATAAAAAAATAAGAAGAGAATAGATAAAGTTAGTGTAGACCATCTTTGACCTTCTTGAGACACCTCTAAGCTGGAGGGTGAAGTAGGCGGCAAAGATGCTCAGAGGACCCATAAACTGCTGGTTGGATGTATAGGTTCCAGTAGGTTGACTCGTGGGATTAGCAATGAAGGACCTGAAGGATAGGTTCTTAGATAATTTATTCCCATAGATATTTAGGGCAGAGATATATTGTGAGTTATTGAGCCTATAGTAGGGAGACATGCCAATCATGGAGTATGTGGTTACCTTCACAGATTTGTCTTGTTTGGAACCTGGTATGCTGGTAGATGATACCATGGGAGTGAGGTGTTTTTAAGTTTGTTTATATAAAAAAAATTATGGTTTAATGAAACATATTTTTTTTATACTCATTCTAATATGTTGCGAATTAGGAACTAATATCTTAGGGAAATTTGACGGACCGATCATACTCGAGTCGGGTGATGGCGTCAGGTGATTTCAACGATAATTCATGAAATAGTAGAAAGCGGGGCTGAGATGAGTCAAACTATAAATTTCAGGATATAGACTCTTGAAAACCATTGGGGAGTGGTTTTTATATAGTTTTATTTTGATGCGGCTAGTTGGGGTATGTGAAAACGTAATGTGATCGGTGACTTAAGGAGTGATGAGCATGAGCCCAGGTTGTTCATCTCGAGTATTTATATAAAAAGCGTTATTAGATAGCTAGGATCTATGGATAGGGTTAAAATCTGGTGTTTGAGGTCATATATAGAGCCGTATCAGGATCCGGTATCCAGAATTCAGTTGCGCATGATGTTTGTGTTAGAGATAGTGGGACCCAACAGTTGGGTCAGTGGCTGGTAGCTAGTGTAGCTCCATAGGGTGTCTAGACCATATCTATCCAGGATTCTGGCTAGGTAAATGTATTGGAGATTCTAGGTATTAAATAGGTTAGAGATCTGACTATAATTAGAGGTGCGTTGTGCGCATGAATTGGTTTTTTTGGTTTAGTCATGGCCCTTTTGGTAGGAATGTCTAGTTTTGGGTCCACAAGGTTAATGAGATGTATTTTTGGACATACTATGTATTGGTTAATGGGTAAGAATCAGATCAGATGTGTGCTATATCTATATGAGGTGAAAAGAACTAGGATTTATTATGTGAATCAATGGATGTGTAAATTTTAGGAGGTGCGTTGGCATTTGGGCATTGATGACATGAAAAATTTTATAGGATCCATATGTGTCATGGGTAATTTTGGGCATCTGATGAGATGTGAGACCACATAGGTTCCATGGGTGACATGGGATATAGGCAAGCATCTGATGAGATACATGATATGATTAGTTTCTGATGTGTCATTAGTACTATTTGAGCATCGAAAGAGGTTCCAGAGTGATGATGCATCACATGATGATTTATGAGTCCTAGGACAGTCAGCGGACCGTCGAGATTTTGAGTTTTGGGTAAGGATGTGACTATGGTAGGTAACTCCCATGGTTGGGAGAACCTAGAGGTAGTTGACCCTTAACAAGATTTACAGGTTGATTCAAATGGTATGGGTATATTCAGAACCATCTTTAGTAATGCTTGATAGCTCGGGGATGAGATATGTTAAGGTGGTGAAACTGTAACATCCCGAGTTTTTGGAGTGGGTCTAAATCATCAACTAGTTAGATTATTTTGAGTTTGGTGATTAGACTAACATATTTATTGATTATAGGAACCCAAATCTGAGAGTTCTTGTGACCCAATACCTTATTCATAGATGGTTAAGAGCCCTATAAGTTCCTTGAGGTTTTGAGTGGGTTTCAGGTTCATCGAAGTCCAAAACACCAAATTTTTAGGGTGCTATGATTGAGGCGCACAATTTGAAAAAACCATACAAAATCCTAGGATAAACAATGTGGCCCTCCTTTAGATCTATGCATGGTTTAAAAAACCATGCATGGGTTTTCTATATTTTTTATTAGAGTCATTACACATGGTTTTCACATGATTTTACAAATTTTTTTTGGGTCAACCATGCGTGGTATGATACCAAGACAGCGGGTTCCATACAGTTGGCACATGGTTAGGAAAATCATATGGATTTCTTAAGGTGTCCAAATTAAAAATTTTACCCACCCACTATTTATGCTTTCTTCTACCTTTTCCTCCACCACCTGCATGCACAATAGAGGGAGTTCCCCTTCTTCATCCTGCCTTTTTATTTGGCCTATCATCTACACCAAAGCTCATATTTGATCATTTCGGGTGCATAGGAAGTGTATTAGTAACATATTTGATCCCTTTTGTTATTTTCTTATTCTGTCTTTCAATACATAGCACTAAATATATGCAATCCATTTTACTTTATTTTCAGGGCACTCTTTTAAAATTCCAATTTCTCTCAAATATGGTCAATTTAGAGGTTAGTATCAGATGAGAGAGATAATACTAGTACAATGTAGGTGGTACCTAGATTTCTCTTAGATTTAATGTTATTTAGGTGGGATCATTTATTATTGAGGGAGTTATTGGTTTGTCTGAGTGATACATTAATTAATTAACACCATATCATTACATTAACTATTAGATATTATGGGATGTCGTTGGGAAGTACTTATCCATGATCATATGTGTGTTGTTGGGTGAGAGTACGTGGACTACATAATAAGAATAGGACACATGTGTTTTATTTAATCATGTTAAATTTTTTATATTGTTGTGATTGGTTGAATGGGATTTTGACAGGATTGACCCAAGGATTGAGGTGGTGATGAACACATTGACTGAGTTGATGTAATTGGTTAGGTTATATTTAGCCCAGATTATTGGGGTGATGTTGATCACATGGTTGGATGAAATGGTCATAAAATTGAAGTGACAATGTCCTCATGTTTGAGGGATTTACTAGAGGATTTGAGATGGTATTGACCATTATGTTGAGTGATATGGTCTCAAGGGAATGAGGTGTCAAGATGATGTGTCTTAGGTATTATGTTGGTGATTTTCGCTCACCATGATTGGATGAAGCACTATTGGAGTCATGTGAACAAATATAAGACTCAAATGACGAGGTGGTTTCGACCACTTGTGTGGGTAGAGGCCTCAATGAGATGTGGCTTAGGATGGTGTTGACCATCAGTGAGGTTTGAGGTGCTTCCTATACAAATCCATGAGGATGTTGAGGAGCCATCAGTTGATGGAGTTGAGACCTTCAGTTGGGGGTTGTGGCTCACCATGTATTAAGGTAGTTAGTTCAGGATTTTTTGGGAGTAAGGATATCACCATTCTTCAAGATGAGATCTGTTGAGATGAAAATGGTAATTTATTAGTGTAAAGACTTCTATATGCCTCGTTACATTGGGATTCTAGATTATGGGGGTTTCCTGAGTTCAGGTATGAGGGACTAGGTACGTTTTGGGTGTTCATTTTTGGATATTGATGACATGCTTGAAGGCACGAGGTGCTGGTGATGCTTTTATTAGAGGTCCCTAAGGGATCATCGTATTTTTACTCATCAGTTGATTCCTTAGTCTTTATGTTATGTATACTCACCACTTTAGTTATATATATGTATAAATGTTACCGTAATCCATATATATAATTGGGGGCATGTGGAATACTTGTGTTCGGTGAAGGAGGTGATTTATTTCACTTGGTTACAAAGACAAATTGATGTAGGTTATTTACATTATATACATGTGAACGTTTTATTTAAATTTAGGACACCAAAATTATCTTAGATATAATATAGGCAGTAGTTGGTGATGTATTACTAATATTATTCTTATGGAATCATGTCTTTTTAAATACATAACTTTTCATTACATTTTACAAATAGAGGACCTTTGAAGTATAGTGTCATGTAAATCAGGAACAAAATACACGATAACATAACACTCACTTTTAAATCCCCTTGGAAAGCCTCTTTAAATGATTAACCTATGTACATCTACAGTATCTCATTACTTGGAGACATACATCAATGGAATGGGTGAGAAGAATTCCCAGTAAGGAATGAAAGGGAATCAGTTTTTTTGTTATATCAATAAGAAATTGAATGAAAAACATAATGATATGAGCAATGGAAGTATATGTATATATGTAGATGCCGAAAAAACGATCAAGGGATGAATAATGTTTCAAAACGACAAAGCGAAGTCATATTCGGATCTGGGGTCCCAGTCTGGGGGGCCCAGAGGAGTCGTGCGAAAAATATTCATAAGTGCGTGAAAAAATGTGCCCAGCGTGGAATGCTTCGGGATTCGCAAGAGTTCTTCAGCGTGGGTGTGGAATATTTCTCTCCCCCACCCCACGTGGTTGAAATTTTGTGCCACCAACATCGGCACAAAATTATTTCGTGCCGACCTATTTTCCGCACCCCTGAACGCCAATAAATAGAAGGAGACGCCTTCGACCTCCGAGCTGAAGAATCTGAACCGGCTCTCGTGCACAAAATTCGCCTTTCATGCGCTAAAATATGGCTTTCATGTACAATTATTTTCATTAAAAGTTGCCCCAGGGTCAACCTTCGCGTGATATCCCATTGGTTTAGACTGAATTCCAATCCCTTCGGGGTCCTCCCCCTACATGCAATCCCTTCCACTTGCACACAGGCCGACCAATTGTGCGCAATCCCCTTAAATTGTGCACACCCCAGTCATTGCGTGCAATCTCTCCCAATTGTGTTCAATTAGTACTGCTTGCACACAATCAGTTCTAGTCACGTGCAAAGTATTGGCTCCACTTGCACGCTGATTCTCACTGATTTCGCGCCAGCCCAATGTTTCTCACATAGGGCTTCTTATTTCACGCGCAAGCCTCAAAGGGTGTGTGCAACTCTCTGGGACCCCTCACTCTGGTGCTCCCTGACTACCTCTTCACTCGTGTTCCACGTACTCCTTGGGCATACCTTTGCGCGAGTGTCTGGTTCTCTTCTTATGGATTCCATTCCCGGGTGTCACTCACACCCCGGGCATCCACATCATACACTGTTTTCTTGTACGACCTTCTAGGTTTCTTACGAAGTAACTTCAAAGTCCCTTGGACAATTCTTCCCATTGTGTTGCTTCGCATCATGCTTCTTTTCATAGGCACGGTAACGACTATTGCTTCTTCTCATAGCCATGCTAACGTGGACCCCTCGATGGTTCTCTCCATGAAACCCCCTCACCACGGCTTTTCCTATCCCCTCTATACACCAAGGAGTATAGGGTACCAGTTATGTAAGTCCTAGAGGTGCGGAGTGAACCCACCTCATCCGAGCAGTAGGACGTTAAACTGCCAAGCACCATCGTCCTCAACACATGATGTTAAACTGTGACATTTCCATGTTCCTCGCTTATAGGGTCCCCCACCTTGGACATTCTCTACGCCCACTTGTCTCCACGGGGATAGGATCACCCCTAACAGGGGATGATATCTTCCTTATTGGAGTGGAATTTGTCCATGGGGAAGGGGAAAAAACCTTGGTGTAAGCCCCTATCTTTCCTAGCCGGAGGCAGCATCCCTGGTCCTCCTTTCATCTTCGGTCCCCAAGGCCAGCGAAGGGCGGGATAGGGAATGGTGATTTTTCTTTCTTCGGTCCCAAATCCATCTCCCATTACACTTTTTTTCCCTTGGGCCTCTATCCTGGAGTAATTTCCAACCCCTTTGGGCTGCTAACCACGCATAAGCCCCTATTTCCTCTTTTGTCGTTAATCATGCATAAGCCCCACTCAATTTCCCATGGACGCACCTTTCGTGATGTGATTGTCAGGTCGCTACTATCTCTTGTTTCTCACACCAAGAATGAATCACATGAGCTTAGAGAAAGCACCGACCATGAAAAACTCCTTGGGCCGCCTCAGAGTGTATTCCCCACCCCATATCCCTAACTATGAGGACTTTGATCCATGTCAAGGCATGGTACGTAGGAACCCTCAATGAGGTTCAAGCCCACCACCTGGGCATTCCGACCATCTTCATGTCGGTTCACCAACACCTTGGGCTGCCTCAGAGTGTAATCTCCACATTCAATATCCCAAACTATGTGGACTTTGATCCATGTCAAGGCATGGTACGTAGGAAGCCTCCACGAGGTTCAGGCCCACCACCCGGTTGTTCCGACCATCTTCACGTCGGTTCACCAACACCTTAGGCCGCCTTAGAGTGTAAGCCCCACCTGCCATATCCCGAACTACTAGTAATTTGATCCATGTCAAGGAATAGTACATAGGAAGCCTCCACGGGGTTCAAGCCCACCACCCGGTCGTTCCAACCATCTTCATGTCTGTTCACCAACACCTTGGTCTACCTCAGAGTGTAAGACTCGCCCGCCATATCCCGAACTACGAGGACTTTGTTCCATGTCAAGGCATGGTACGTAGGAAGCCTCCATGAGGTTCAAGCCCACCACCAGGTCATTCCGACCATCTTCACATTGGTTCACCAACACCTTGGTCCGCCTCAGAGAGTAAGCCCCACCCGCTATATCCCGAACTACGAGGAATTTGATTTTGTCAAGGCATGGTATATAGGAAGCCTCCATGAGGTTCAATCCCACCACCCGGTCGTTCCAACCATCTTCATGTCAGTTCACGAACACCATGGGCTGCCTCAGAGTGTAAGCCCCATCCGCCATATCCCAAACTACAAGGACTTTGATCCATGTCAAGGTATGTTACGTAGGAAGCCTCCACGAGGTTCAATCCCACCACCCGGTCATTCCGACCATCCTCACGTCGGTTCACCAACACCTTGGGCTGCCTCAGAGTGTAAGCCCTACCCACCATATCCTGAACTACAAGGACATTGATCCATGTCAATGCATGGTACGTAGAAATCCTCCACATGGTTCAATCCCACTACCTGGTTGTTCCGACCATCTTCCTGTCGGTTCACCAACACCTTGGGCCGCCTAAGAGTGTAAGCACTACCTGCCATATCCCGAACTATGAGGACTTTGATCCAAGTCAAGGAATGGTACGTAAGAAGCCTCCACGAGGTTCCCACCCACCACACGGTTGTTCTGACCACCTTCACGTCAGGTTCGCCCCCATACCACATGATGTTACACTGTATCCCCAATCCTGAACTATGTGGACATTGATTTCCTGGAATGGGGATATGTAGGGAGCCTCCATGAGGTTTGATCCCATCACTCTTGTCTCATCCTGATCTCTCCCTTGAGCCTATGTGTCTCGGGAAGCTCATACTCCAAACTGGAGGTTCCACTTCTTTTGGGTCCCATCCATGCATCCATTCTCATGGGTCACCTCCTCAGGTGTCCCATCGTCTCACCGAACTATGCAGACTTTGATTCCCTACAATGAGGATACGTAGGAATCATCTTCCAGGATCAAGCCCAACTTCACCATCGCCTTTGCAATGGCCATATTTCATCCCGCTTCACTTCATTACCCATCCTGATCCTCACCCAGGAAACCACATCCCAGTGGGATCATGCCACCCCACTCTCCATTCCATCAAACAACTTTTAGGAAGCCTCCCACATGATGGCCCCAGTATCAGTGTTCTCTCTAGGGAGTTCCTCCATCTAATCCACTCTAATCAGTGTTCCTATAATTCCAATTTGTTTCTTCTAGATGTTAAACTTGCGGCATACCTTGTGTTAACCATGGGAAGCTGAGAAAAACCTCAGGTACATGCCCATGGCATATGATTCCCCGCATTCGATGTGGGATGACTCAGGCTTCTGTGCCCTCGAGAAGCCCTATAATAAGGGACAGAAGACAGACACGCCAATCCCCCAGCATCCAGACATGCCAGTGATGCACAACATGACTACTCCCTTAATAGAAGGTTGCTTCCCTGACCGGACCCCTTGGAATGTCCTGGCAGAAGTAATGTAATTAAATGGTCTCCATGAAGATATGGCCCCAGGAAGAGTTTCACGAACAACGTCTTAAGTCTATGAGGGAGACCCGGACGAGGTGACGAGCTCTGAGGAGGAATCCACGGAAGGAAGAACCGACATCCCATCATATTGTTTCAATCATGGAGAAGATTTCCCTGAATAAGTAGTGGTTTACACCTACCTTTGGAAAGCAGGAATGCGGGGTAACAGCTACATGTACTCCACAGATAGACGTGCGCTCCTCAACGAAAGTGTCAAAAACAGAAATGGTGAACCCGACGTGAAGGTCTTATCCTCAATATGGAGACTAGTAGCGTTCGAGGCATAAATGTATTAGCATGTCATCAATCCCCGTCATCTGGCACCAGATCCCACTAAGAAAATATCAGGACTGACGTGAAACTCACTAGAATTTGGGGCAGTCAGGACGTTGAACACTCCGTTCTACGATGTTGTCAGTGCGGAACCCTCTTACCGGCCATAGAATATAGAATGGTGTTGGGGAACAGGTTGTCGATTTCTTTTCCTATCAGTATTAATGAGTTCGTCTCCCTTCTTTCAGGAACTAAGTTTTTTCATCCGGTACCCGATAACCACCTTCCCACTGGCGTAGGGAAGGGGCACTATCGATGTCTCCACCCCTTGTGGTTCCTCCTCATCCATGATAGATTCAACCGCCATGACTGGTGGGTGCCCACGCCCACTCTCCCCATCGAAAATTATCCTAAAAAGGTTAATTAATGACCTTGTACGCTGGTACGAGGAAGAGGGGATCATTCCCACCTAGGATATGGCCTGCCATGATCTAGAGGTGGCTGCACCTCGCCGTCAACGCAGCCCTCGAGGGCCGCGCAGGGAGCTGCTGCTCCCCATTGAAACATTCAATCATTTTGGGAGCTTGTCCCCAGAACGCCTTGACAACTCCTTACCCTATGCCGACAATGTAGGGGATGTTCGAGTCGGCCCGATTGGAGTCCCGCTCTAAGGGCTCCCAGCAAGGGATCCCACCGGGCTAATTCAGCACCACCGCCGGGTTCCCCAAGATGAGGAGTAGGTAATCCATGTGCCTGGACCACTGGCTCTGGTTCTTCTGACCTGGTGCCAGTGTTGGGTGCAAATGGAAGAGGACACCCACCGTGGGGCGTCAACGTCACCGACTACTGTGGATTGAGCCACCGCTGACTCATATCCCCAACTCCCTGTATACGCTTAGCAGGGGCAGTTATACACCCGACCTGGATCAAGGCCTGAACCGCCCCATGGGTAGGCTAGGTCGACTCTCTCGGTCACCGATATAGGCGATGGCCGCTGCAGACCAATATGCAGCAATGCCACCCAGTGCGGAGGCCCACTCCATACTGCCACTACGGAAGGTGCAGGTCCTCCCTGCTTCCGACCTCGGCTTGGAGGTCTACCCCATGCCACCTTCAACCCAAATGATGGCATTCCACATGATAGAAACACACCATATGGGGGTCTCTGCCTTTCTCACGACACTAGGTACAGGGTCACTCCCCCTGCCGCAGACCGCAGGTATGGAGACATTGCACGTTAGGTCACTCACTAACATGGAAGTCCTCCTCATTTCCTCATACCAGCCAGTGAAGGTCATCCTCTCCCCAGCGATTAGAGGGGTGGAGGCCAACTTGGCTTCACCAACACCCATCACAGAGGTCCTACCCGTGCTCGGCTTTACCAGTATGAGGACCTTCCTCGCACTGATGTAGTCAGGGGAAGTGAGCATGAAGGTCTTACCCATGCTCCTACCGATCCAACATATGATTCTATCAGATCCAACAGAGTCCCTGCCCGCTCTAGTGCTTCCCATAGAGGTCCTCCCAGTGTCCCTTTTTACATTTTCCCCGGTGCTCCGTGCACCACGGCCCACCCTAGCGGGAGCTCTCTCTACCGCAACACCAGTATGGCCGAAGTACCTAATCGTGCCGAAAGTGGGCCTTTCCCTAAAGATCCACCCAGGGTAAGGAGAGAAGGTGGTCTCCGCCGCAAGAGGAATTCTGGGGAGGGTCGGACAGGAATCAGACTAGTCCGCTTCTCAAACTCTGAGGCCTAGTACAACTCAGTGCTTCTGCCCTCCCATCAGTCCTCCGAGTCAAAGGCAGGGGCCGGAACGAGGCGTATCAGCCTCGTGCTCCTGAAATGAGAGGTCCATTGGATCCCTGTCTCCCTCCGAAGGTATATCCAAGAGGATGAGAACCTGGCATGTCCCCAAGGACTGACTATTCAGTAGCCACCGTCATCTCAAGAAGTTCCCTCTACCTCAGCTAGAGACTACAAAGAGCTATTTTGGTGGTCAATGGAGGAAGATCCATGACATAGACCACCCTTGGCAGATGACGATGATGTGTCATGATCTTTTTTCACTGGTCCATCCTATCATTATATAGATGCCAGGTCGCTACAATCCTTAGAGGACACCCCAAGATTCAGCGGTCAGTCATCCCACTCACTGTATTCTCCACCTACCATCCCACCGTCCCCGCTTTCTTCCTCGATGCTGCTACCAATTCCTTAGCCACCCCCAGTTGAAGAATGGGGAAATCAAGGGTCAGACCCTGAATCTGAGTTGAGGAGCTTCTAGACTATCCTTGTAGTGGGCCACTTCCCGGAGAAGTTTTGGCTGGTCTTAGGACCAATTTTTTTGCGCCGGAATCTGTCTCCACAGAGGAGTTTTAATGTTTGTGATAGACCCTCTAGGAGACTCACTTATGTATTCTCCACCAGCGAGTGTCTTATCCCAGGATCAAAGTGCACCTTCAATACATCGATGAACAATGCCGTATGGTTGACCTGGACACACTCCCCGTGGTCCAACACCCTAAGTCACCTGGTCACCATAGGGCCCTCCAACAACAATGTGTTCAGAGTTTCCAAGTAATCCTCATGGTTATTAATGAGGATACCCCCATGTGCAAGTCCATGGATGGAGGCAGTATGCTGCCCTCCTCTTTAGTGTTATTCTCCGGCAACCTAACTCGCTAGGCGACATTGAGGACATGCCCCTGAGAAGACATGCGGTCAACATGACCGATCTATCGGGAGGGGAAAATGAGTTGGAACTTCTTCATGGGAATGTCCTCCCTGAGGACGTGCCACCACTATTGAACCCATCAGGGAGGATTACTCATCAGCAGGGGAACCTCCTAGGTCTCACTGTGCCCACTGAGGCATTGGTACTCATCCGGAATTCCGGTATGGGAAATGAGAACGTCAGAGCTGTCAAGCACTCCGACCCATCCGCTTCAGTGTAGAAGATGGAGGAGGACCTCGAGAATGAAAAACTCCACTAGCAGCTTTCTGATCAGAAGAATTTGGTCAATGAGCTCCTGGATGAATGTGTTGTAGCATGACGAATCGACTATGGTGATCCTAGGTGGGGGCAGCGGGGGCAGGAAGAGCTTCCCCTTGAGGAGCTTCCCCGGGAAACCCTAATCAAGCCACTCCCGGGGAAAGGGAAGAAGCTGGAGCTCATGGAAACAGGGCGCGATACGTCTCGCCAAACCCTTCTGAACAGCGCAAAAATCCAAGAAACCTCGCTTAGGCTCCCCCGTCCTCCCTAAGGGTCGCTCCACCAGCCGCTCCATGGGCCGCTGAGCTTGTCTACCACATTGAAGAACCCGTTAACATGCTCGTGGTTTGGGACCCCCATCAAGATAGGGACCCCCATCTAGATGATCCAATGACGGCACTCATCGCCTACCTAGAGGCTTTGGAAATGCAACAGGTGGCCATCCCACCTGATGGAATGTAATATCCGGCATGGGTGGATAATATACCAGCACCCTCGGGATTCCCAAACCCCACCTTCTCCCCCTTTAATGGGATGTGGGACCCGCCGTAGCCCCTAGCCCACTTCAACTCAAGGTGTGGGACTATGTTAGGGACTCCAGTGCAGCAGGAGGTCTCCAAGCTCCGCTGTTTTGTTCAGACACTGGAGGGGCAGAAATTCATCTGGTACAGACAGCTCCCCGTCAGATCTGTGACCAGTTGTGAGGACCTTCGCAGGAAATTATTTTACCAGTTCAGTTCCACCACCTGGAAAATGAGCATCGTAGACCTCTTCAAGTGAAAACAAAGTCCTAATGAGTGAGTTGCAGACTTTATCACCCGGTGGAAGAGGCTCACATACTCCCTTGACATGCCACTAACTTAGGAGAAATTACTGATGATGTGTGTAGGGAATGTCAAGATGGAGATGGTTTACTCCCTGATCACTTAGAACTATCCTAGAGGGTTCTGAGACTTCTCAGATAAGGCCCAGAACCTCGAAGAAACCCTGCAATAGGCCATCCAGGCATGTCTATTGCCTCCTGTAATCCTTGCGAGGAGGGCCATCAGAGCTGAGCCCACCGTGGTGGCCCAAATAGAAGCCACCAGACAACTAGATTTCCTACCAGTGGAGCCAGCTCCGTAGCCCCATAGAGGTCCTCTACCATGGGCACAACTTCCAACCCAGTAGCGACCACCTCAAAATCGGTTAGTGCCTCCGTGTAACGCGCCGCCACCACCTAGGCAAGATAATCAAGTTCCGCCTCCTCGGCAGGCTCTTCTGGCCCCTCTTTAGGGTTTGGATCCTAGATATCCCATTCTGGACTAAAGAAATCATACCTAATCATTCAAAAAGGCTCAGGTCCCTGGTTATTTCTGCAGTGGCTTAGAGTAGGGAATTGTACAACTGCCTGAGTGCAGAAAGACAGAAGAGGCAAATCTCAATAATCTCTCCAACTACTTCCCTTATCACTGGATCCTGGGGCACACCCTCAAGCTATTCTATGTGTTCAAGGACTAGATCCAAGACCAGATTTAAAACAACATAGTTAGGTAGGTCTTGACCCCAGCACAAGTGGAGGATGCATTTGTGAGGTCAGATAGCAGTAGCGACAGCAAAGGGGAGTGGCAGTAGGTTTCTGACCGTGGCTCTCAGAAGTATAATGACTAGATGGCCCAAAAAGCAGTCTCCCACGTCAATGGAATTATCCGTGCATGCCTGAATTAGCTGGAGACTTCAAAAGCTGTATCCACCTCTTCTGTATCATCATCTCAGCCGACCTCTTCCCAGAAGAGAAAGCATCAGTAGCTCAAGAAAAAAAAATGTGCCCCACCAATGCCATTGTCATACCGCGCTCTCGGCGACTTTATTCCCACAGAGATGGGGATCCCTCCTATAATATGCCCAGTAGAGGATGACTCATCAAGTGAATGTCAAGGGTATGATTTATTTAACACCATTGAGTTGGTAAACCTCTATTTGACTCCCAGAGAGGGGGAGCGTCAGGCGAACCTCCCCAGCCGATGCGAACGTCGGTGGATCCGCGACCATATGGGTCATCAGGGTACATCAGTTGGCACCTCCAGCCAGGTTGTGCATTCCATAGAGACCAGATAGCAGGCCCAACACAGAACTCAGCACCCACAACCTCTTCATCTTATGTCGACAGGCCCACCTCTGCCACCATTTGTGCTACTGGATTAGGAAGAACCACTATAGTCATGCTGCGACCAACTTCGTCCTACTATAGGCCGATCTCAATAGTCTAGTCCTCATCCAGAAGCTACTCTCTGGTCTTCATCTAGTTAGCGGTGGGATATACCCAGTACCATTCATCCGTCGGTCAGGTCGGTAGGGCCTGCCATGCCTTCTATCAAATAGCGGATCCCTGCAAGTAGAAGTTCACGCCTGTCACGAATGTATGATGTTCTCAAGAACCTCAATGGTATCCCAGCGAGGCTTTCCATCCTTCAATCCCTTCTCATGTCACCAGATATGGGTGAAACACTCTACGAGTCTCTAAGAAGACCCCTCCAGTTTGAGACAGAGGTAGCAGCGGTAGAGGCTTTTCACACTGAAGTGTTTGAGAAAGCTCAATATCATGCTGTCATTTCATTATCGGGAAAAAGATGAAGGCTCTCCCATATTGGGGAACATCCACCCATTGTACATCACATGCCAATTAAATGGCATGGAGGTTCATCGTTGACTTGTTGACATCGACTCCGGGATCAACCATATCCTGACGTGGACGCTACGGAAGCTAGGGTATCCGAAGATGACCTGACTCCCTCTGATTTTAGAATTCATGGATACAACAGGACAGAGCATACCCTGATTGGCAAGTCCCATTTGAAGACCCTTTTTGGCAGCAAGTTTCCAGCACTAAGTTTATAGTTGTCTCCTAGGACACTGCATATAATGTATTGATGAGAAGGACATGGCTCCACCTACACATGATGATCCCTTTATCATATCACCAACTCCTCAAGTACTCCCTTATTGATTTAGTGGGCGTACTCTAGGGTGACACGTATCCTTTCACCGCTTGTGAATGCTGCTATTTAGATGGTGACTATTACAAGATCAATGATAAACAAGTCTAGGCAAGTGAATTTGATCCCATCACTGCTATGACCGACCATTGGGCAGGCCTGAATGATGCCTACATCTTCCCGATCCATCGGTTGGAGGCCACGACCCCTGATATGGGGAAATGTTTTTTCATTTATAGGAAAAGGGGGAACCATGCTCCCAAATCTAGGTGGCATTGGAAGATGACTTCATATTCTTATATGAGTCAGGCCTCAAGGATCCCGGAGCCTCCCACTCCCATCAGCTATCAGGGCATCAAGATCATGGCAACAGAAGTACATAATACTTGTTTGTTTCATTGGGATAGAATAAGATAGCTCCAGACGACATGCCACTACTACTTTGATATTATCAAGCGTGGCCCCTTGGGCCAGAGACCAGATGGTATCGTGTCGACAACTTTCATTATTATGGTCTCAGCAGCACCAGAGATCCCCAATGCAATAACCACTACCGCTCAATCTGGTACCAGCCTCCCATCAGGGTCTGGTAACTCAGAAGAAACTTTCCCCATGGAAGATCCATCCATAAGTGGAGAAGAGGATATAGAGGATGCCCCCTGCCTTTGAAGAAGTCATCTTCGCCACGGTCAATGAGATGGTAGAAGTGAACCTTGGAAGCGAGGCAGACCCGAGACCCACATTGATCAGCGCCACCATGCCCCCCGAGGAGTAGCAATGATATGTAGACTTCCTTAAACAGCACCATGACATGGTTTCATGGAGTTATGACAAGATGAAAGGACTAGATCCACATGTAGCCATCCACTGCCTCGGTCTTCCAGCAAATCATCGCGGGTTCAAACAACCTCCCAGAAAGATGCATCCATTTCACGGCGCCATGGTTGAGGCTGAAGTTGACAAACTCATCAGGTCCAACTTCATTATGGAGGTCCAATACCACAAATGACTGGCCAATGATGTACCAGTCAGGAAGAAGAATTTATGGATCAGGCTCTGTATTGACTTTCGTGATCTCAATCACCATTGTATGACAGATGATTTTCCCCTTCTAGTGACAGAATTGTTGGTCAATGCTATGTCTAGGTTCCAAGCCCTCTCCTTCATGTATGGTTACTCCAGGTATAATCAGATTCGGTTTTCCCCCAAGGATGAGGAGTCCACAGCTCTTAGGGTGACCTAAGGTACTTTCTGTTACCAGGTTATGCTCTCGGCCTGAAGAATGCAGGTGTCACCTATCAGTGAGCCATGCATCACATATTCAATCCAATCCTTGGGGATTTGGTGGAGTGTTATATGGATAATATGATGGTCAAATATCACCAGCGCCAGGACTATCTGAAGGATCTTGATAAAGTGTTCAGATTCCTCCATTCCCACCACCTGAAGATGAACCCATTGATGTGTGCTTTTGAGGTCACCTATGGAAAGTTCCTTGGCTTGGTTTTCAGGTACTGGGGTATCGAGATAGACCCAGATATGATCAAGGACATCATTCAGATGCCTCCCCCGAGTAATATTTAAGAGCTTCGAGGTTTCCAAGGCCACTTGGCCTATATACGCCAATTCATTACGAATTAGTCTTGAAAGTGGAAGCCATTATCTCAGCTAATGAATAAGGGAACCACTTATGAGTGGGATGAGGAGTGTTAGACCACCTTTGAGGAAATCAAGCAGTATTTTTTCCAACATCTGGTCTTGATGCCACCAATCTCTAAGAAGTCATTGGTCCTCTATGTCACTGCCTAGGAAAGGTCCCTCGATTCCATTCTCGCCCAGAATAACAATGAGGGGACAGAGAATAACCTCTACTACCTCAGCTGCATGCTCCTTGATACGGATACCAGATACTCCCCCATCGAGAAGAGATGCCTTGCGCTCTTGTTTTTTGTACAGAAATTGGGACATTACCGTCATCACCACGAGTTACAGCTGGTGTCCCGAGTGGATCCGTTGAATTACATTCAAAGCCATCCCATGTTGACTAGCTGACTAGCGTGGTGGGCGGTAATCCTCCAAAAGTTTGACATCAGCTTCGTGCCTCAGAAGGCTATCAAGGGACAGGCGTTGGCCGATTTCCTTGCTGCCCATCCAACCCCCGCTGACCAGTCCTTGGACCTGGATTTTCCTGAGGAGGCAATCCTCTCAGTCGATCAAGCCATCCCATGTTGGAAAATTCACTTTGATGGCCCCTCCCGGAGCCCCACCGGTAGGAGTCTCAATGATCCTTGACTCAATAGAGTAGGAATGGGTATCATTTTTATTACCCTGGCACAATCCATTCTACCATATTCATTCCTGTTGTCGGAAGGTTGCACCAAAAATGAGGCGGAGTATCAGGTCCCCATTACTGGCCTCGAGCTCGCCCTTGAGATTGACGTGCCCCATTTTCAAGTGAAAGGGGACTCCAAGCTAGTCATTAAGTAGATCAACGGTGACTATGTTGTCAGGAAGCTAGATCTGGTACCATTGTTGAAACGTACTCTCATTATAATGGCACAGTTCCCTTGTCGACCAGAGATTACCCATGTCCCTTGGTCATAGAACGGTCGGGTAGATGCTTTGGCCATCTTAGCTGCATCACTTGCCGAGCCCAAACCGGATGATCTGATTATCCACGTGGCACATTGTAGAGTAATAGCTCCTGTTACCCCGGATGGTGATGACAGACCATAGGTAAGACATATTATCGTCAGCGCCTCTACGTCAGGACCCCCGGGTCATCCGGATACAGTGATCGAAATGAATACTAATTGGAGGACACCCTTGGTTGAATACCTCTAACAGGGTAATCTTCCGTCATACCGGGCTGATTGTGAGTGAATCTGACACTGCATGCTACAGTTTACCCTCTAGAGTGGTCACATCCTTGATCCAATCCTCTATAAGCGTGGGATTGATGGTGTTCTCCTTCATTGCATTCAGGGGGTTGTGATTCCATAGGTCATGAAAGAGATTCATGCCGACTCCTGCGGTGCCCATCAGGCTAGGCCAAAACTGTCTCACCAAATCCGGAGATTAGGGTACTTTTGGCCCTCCATGATCCACGACTGCATCAAGTTCACCAGGAGGTGACTTGCATGCCAAGTTCATGTTAACTTTGTGCATAGGCCCCCAAAGCCTTTCAACACTACCAAGTAATCTAGGCCTTTTCTGTATGAGGATTAGATGTCGTAGAACCATATCCAATGGAAACGGATCGCCAATTCTAGTTTATTCTAACCACTACAGATTTTTATTCCAAGTGGACAGGGGCTGTTCCGCTCAAGGAAGTCAAGGTGCATTCTATATTTGACTTCGTGAGTTCCAATACCATCCATAAATTTGGATTTCCTCACGTTTTCCTCATCGATATCAACACCAACTTCTGAGAAGTCGAGTTGAAAAAGTTGTACGACATGTACATTATCCGCTCTAACCATACCTTCCGCTATCATGCGCAAGCGAATGGGCAGATTGAGGCATTCAATAAAACCCATTCTAACATCATGAGGAAAATGATTGGTCAAAACAAGAAGAGTTGGCCAGATAATCTCCCCAATGACCTACAGTCTTATTGTACGACGACTCGTAATTCCACCCAGGTGAACCCATATTCCCAGGTATACGAAACTGAGGCCGTCCTGCCCATCAAGATTCAGTTTCCCTGATTGCGCACAACGGTCCATGACCAAAAAGTGCCAGATAGAGTAGCTGAAATCCATCTAGATTAATTGGAAGCACATGATGAGAATAGGCTTTGTGCCCAGAAAAATCTAGAAAAGAATCAGAGCAGGATGGCTCGAGCCTTCAACAAGAGGGTTCACCTCCTCTCTTTCCTGCAAGGTGACTTGGTGCTGGCTCTGAGAAGACCAATGATCCCCAGTAGGAAACCACACAAGGTGGAGGCCAAATGGGAAGGACCATTCATTGTTCATAAGGTTTATCCCAATTGAGCATATTCCCTAGAAACCATAGATGGTGAGCGGATAAATCCTCCCACCAATGCCAAGATCCACAAGAAATCCTTTTCCTAAGATCTATTAGTCCTGAATGACCTTAAATTGCTGGTCCTGCACAACCTTAAACAACTGGTCCTATAGGACCTTAAACTGCTGGTCCTGTACGACCTTAAACTACTGGTCCCACATGACCCTAAAATGCACACCAGTCCTATCACGACCCGTCCTCGGGACCCATGCCACGACTACCCCAAGCCCGCCTCCCATAGGCCAGGGGCTGGCGACTAGCACCAAGGTGTAAATCCTGACAAAAAGGGGAAGGAATTTCCTTTATAAAGTAAACAAACACCATAGAGTAAGCCAGCAGAAGTAAACACTAAGTAAAGCTAGGTACAATAGTGAGTGCAGTATGTAGGTGGGCCAGAATACAAACCCAAACTGAATGTAAAGTACAACTGGAAAGAAAGTACAAAAACTGAAAGTAAAGCAGAAATGTCGAGCCTTCCACTAGGAGTCCCACCTAAAGGATGGGTAAAGATAGCCTCCTCAGCTCCTCGGGTCCAATCGTCCGCTCTGTGTAAGTCCCACCCAGTGGTCCACCTCCAGGTACCGACTTCCTCCTCAAGCCTCATCCAAGATCAGAGATGTCCATCGTCTGCATCCAACACAACATAGTGTGGGCATAGCCCATGCAGGGGTGAGTATACGCTACCCAGTAGGGACCCCGAGACCCCCGAAGGTCTACCAAAATCCACAAATGATAATCCACAATGGAAAGATAAAATCACGAAGTAACATCTAACACTACTTAGGTATATGACCATACATATACCTAAGTCATCAATTCCAGTTCGGCTCTAACATCTGAGCCCATGTTTGATCACGTCCACAAGGATAGTACAACCCAATCCACATAAGAAAACAAAACCCAATCCACATATGAAAGCAAGTCAATCAAATCGAAGATAATGATTGAATTTCAAGACTCAACTCACACAGGTATACTTCTTCGTAAGGTGATAGAGATGATCAGATGTAGCCACTAATTCATCTAGGCTAGGACCCACGTAGGATACAAATCCAGATACTCTGTCGGACCCACGTAGGATACTACAACAGAGGTCAAATACTTCCAGAACCATGTAGGATGCAAGAACAGTAGTCATTGCTGTCGAACCCATGGAGGATTTCAGTACAGTCTTCATCGCTACCAAACCCACAGAGGATTTCAGTGCAGTCTTCATCGCTGCCAAACCCATGAAAGATTTCAGTGCAGTCGTCATCGCTGCCGATCCCACGGAGGATTTCAGTGCAGTCATCATCACTGTCAAACCCATGGAGGATTTCAGTGCAGTCTTCATCGCTGCCGAACCCACGGAGGATTTCAGTGTAGTCGTCGTTGCAGTCGCATCCAGCTATAGGGTTCCCGCACACAACATGCTCGATTCTGGGAAGGTCCACTCCACGAGCCAAGGACGGTCAATACATCAAATGACATGTAGTCCGGAGTTGATGTATCCCAAATTTTCCTTTTGACAAGAGGAACTCAACATGACAGATGACACGTCAAACGGACGCCCGGTCTGAGAGTTATTGGCTTTTTTCCTTCCAGGGGCTCGGTTGGTTTTTAAGTCAAAACCAACCCAACCACACTCCAACTACATCCAAACCTTGAGAAGAGTAAGGCAAAAGAACTTTCTCACTAAGAGGAATCCAACAAAGTCGACAACATGTCAATCAGACATCTGGAGCTCACGTTATAAGTGTTTCTACTCCGATGGCCCGGTTGGTTTCATGCTCGAACCAACCCGGCCATACCCAAAGTTCTTAGAAACATTAGTGTAATATAAAAAAACAACCATCTCGATCCAAGTATCACATCACAACTGACGGTGTGTCGATCGGAAGTCCATAGCCCATGATAGGGGCGTTTGAACGGAACTGTCTGAAAGTAGGGGGTTTTGGGCCCAGTCCGACCCAGCCCAAGACCCCCATGGGTTGGCCCAATCTGGGTCGATCCGAACCGGGTCTGGGTCCTGCCCAGCCGGTGCGGCCCTACCCAGCCTGGGCGGCCCAGCCCGGTGCGACCGATCCAGCCTGGGCGGCCGGTAGGACTGGCGCGGGCGCGCCCCGCGTGGCCAGACAGCCCGGCCACCCGAGCTGTTGCAGAAAGGGGGGCGCGCTACCCCCCCCCCCCCTATTTGAGAAACCGCGGCCCCCATGTGGGGGCCTCTCCTTTGCTAGTCGGGGGTTACGACCCCCAGGTTTTCTCAAAAACCGGCCGGCCGGTTTGGCTGGCTGGTGTGTCACCGCGGGACCCCCGCGGGTCCTACCCTCCTTGCACCGGTGGCCGGGGGTTCCAGCCGTCGCTCCGCGCACCACTGCGGCCTTAGGCCATGACATTGTTCGACCGACATGGTGCTACAGTGCCGCGCCCCTCTACTGTGGCCCCGCTCTGGCCGCGACCTCATCATGGTTCTCCGGCGCGGCGCGACGGCGCCTCACCCCTTCACTACGGCCCGACTCCATCTGCAGCTTCGTTTGGCCTCAATGGCACGGGGAAACGGCGCCGCGCTTCTTTGCCACATTCATCCATGTTTCCATGCGGTGTCGTTGCATGGAGCCGCCTTCTTTCGAACCGCAACAAATACAACAACAAAGGGGAAGGGGAGTCGGCCGTGTTCGTGCGGTCTATCCTCCTCCCGTTAATTTGATAACAAGCAGCCCAAAATAAACGATAAAGAATGGCAAAGAATATTTCACGAACAAATACCCAAACCCCTACCTCATGGAGTTGTCAAATGACGGTCGTCGCGGAACAACGACGTCGCGGAAGACGGCATCCCGGAAGACGACATTGCGGATCGATGCTTCGTCAGTGTCGTCGGTGGTCGCCCAATGAAGGATTCGGCATGTCGTCATTCTTCGAAGAAGGTTTCTCTCACCGTCCACGGAGATGGAAGACGAAGACATGGCGATTCCCTTGCAGTGATGGAGTTCTTCATTGAAGACTTGGCGTTCTTCGCGTTCTTTGACGAGGAAGAAGATATTTTTCAAGAGCGCAAGAGTCCTCCCTTCCTTTCGCACAATGAATCAACCCCTAATAAAATAAGTCATGTCTTATTTTATTATCACACAAGTATGCCATTAATTTGAAATTCAAAAAGAAAATCATTCAATTAATTTACTTAATTGAAGTGCGTTTAATAATCCAAATTAAATTCGAGGGTTGACTTTCCATTTTAAAAAAGGGTTGCGGGTGTGTTACAAAATTAAATGCATGTGGGAGGTTTTAATGGATTTGAATGGGTGGGGCTCGTGTGGGCCCCACTTCACTAATATCTTACCTAGTGGAGTTAGGATATTAGTGGGTCTCACTCTAACCACCATACATAGGTTATACAACTTAGAATAGAAAATAAAATTAGTTGCACAAATTTTTATTTCATTCCTTAGTTAACCCATTTTTTTAAAAATCTCACCCGAGCAAACGCAACTCTAGAAAAGCTGTTACTAAGTAATTACTAATGCTGCGATTCCATCGATGTCCTCAGATTTCGATTCCGAGCACCGGTTTAAAAGTTATAAAAACTAGCTCGTTCGTTCACTAAACGTACATGAGCTAAACTTCAGAAAATGATTCCGGGCACACGGGCCTCAGAATCAGGTGTCCTCAGAAATAGCATACTCGTAAAATCCCAAAGAAAATTAAGAAAATATTTCCCTTGAAACTTACGGGTCTTTTCATTACTCCCACCTCAGGGATTTACGTCCCCGTAAAGATACATCACAAACTATGGGAACAAATGAGGGTACTGAGCATGCATCTGTGCCAACCACTCCCAAGTGCTCTCCTGGAGGTTCCCGTGCTTCCATCTGATGTGTACTAGAGGAATCAACCACCCACATAGGACCCTCTCCTGTCGATCATCGATCTCCACCGGGACCTTCTCATAATTCATCCCATCGAAAAGGTCTAGCTCCCCATGGTCGATCATATGAGTCGGGTCATGCACGTATCTCCTCAGCTGAGATACGTAGAAGCCGTCATGCACCCGGTGCAACTGAGGTGGTAATGCCAGGTGGTAAGACACCTCGCCTATCCCGTTATGAACCTGTAATGGTTTGATGAAGTGCAGAGATAACTTTCCACCCCGGCCAAATCTTCGTAATCCACATCGAGGTGAGACCAGTAAGAAGATGTGGTCGCCATCCTCGAACTCTAGTGGTCTCCGCCTTCTGTCTGCATAAGACTTCTGTCGGCTCTGAGCTATCCTCATCCGCTCCTGGATGACCTGGACCTTCTCTGTCATGGCCTGGACCATCTCTGGTCCCACAAGTGCTGGCTCCCAAGGGTCTGTCTAGCACAAAGGTGATCTGCAAAGACAGTCGTACAATGCCTCATATGGTTCCATCCCGATGGTGGAGTGGTAGCTGTTGTTGTACGTGAACTTCACCAAGGGTAAGTGGTCCTCCCAACTGCGACCAAAGTCTTGGACACATGCACAGAGCATGTCCTCAAGAGTCTGAATGGTTCCCTCCGTTTGACCATCCGTATGAGGGTGAAAGGTGGTGCTCAGTGGTAGCTACGTCCCGAACGCCTCCTGCATCCCCTTCCAAATTCAGGAAGTAAAGCGATAATCTCGATCGGAGATGATAGATGATGGCACAACATGAAGCCGTATAATCTCCTGAACGTAGAGGTGTCCCAAGCTCTCCACTAAGCCCTGATATCCAATGGGTAAGAAGTGGGTAACTTGGTGAGTCGGTCGACAATCACCCAAATGGAGTCGTGACCTCTAGAAGTACGTGGAAGTCCAGTCACAAAGTCCATAGATATCTCGTCCCACTTCCACTCTGGGACCTCCAATGGCTGTACCAAGCCTGCTGGTACCTGGTGCTCCGCCTTCACCTACTGACAGGTGAGGCATCGAGAAACGAACTCAACTACAGCTTTCTTCATACCCGACCACCAGTTTTGTAGTCTGTGATCCTGGTAAATCTTCACCACTCCTGGATGTACTGCTAAAGGGGAAGTGTGAAACTCTCTCAGTACTTCCTCCTGTAAAGTAGCTGGTACCATGGTACGTCCTCTGAAAAGGACGACGTGCTCTCCTCCTATAGAGAATCCATCAGGTGCCTGTCCTGAGGATATCTGCACACGCCGCATCTCACAGTCAACGTCCCCACGCTGTGACTCTTTGAACCACTGTAGAAGTGGAGGAGTGACTGTGAGTGACTGAAGAAAGGCTGCTCCATCTCTTTCCACGAAGGATATCTGCAAAGCGGCTAGTTTTTCTATCGCCTCCCCATGTAGCTGAAATCCCGTCCTCCTACTGAGAGAATCGGCTACTACGTTCCCCTTTCCAGGAGTATAGACTATCTCAAAGTCATATTCATGGAGGAACTCAAGCCATCACCATTGTCTCGGGTTAAGGTCCTTATACGAGAAGATGTACCCGAGACTCTGGTGGTCAGAGTAGACTGTAAATCGCTCGCCCATCAGATAATGTCGCTACATCTTCAGAGCGAAGACCACTGCAACTAACTCCAGGTCATGGGTAGTATTGTTCTACTCAGGCTGCCTCAATTGACGTGATACATAGGTGATCACTGCACGCTTCTACATCTGGACACATCCGAGTCCGGTCCCTGATGCATCGCAGTTGACTACGTACCCTACTCCCTCCTCTGGTAGCCTCAAGATAGGTGTGCTGGTCAATCTCTGTCTCAGCTCCTGGAAGCTCTGCTGACATCTGTCTGACCACATGAAGGGTTTCCCCTTCTTCGTCAAATTTGAGAGTGGTGCCGAAACTCTAGAAAAGTCTGGCACAAATCTTCGGTAGTACCCAGCTGGACCCAAGAAACTCTGCACCTCCATCTCGCTCTTGGGTGGCTCCCAAGCTAGCACTTCCTCAATCTTCTTAGGATCCACCATAAATCCCCCCTCAGAGATGATGTGTCCCAAGAATAGTACCTCATGTAACCAGAACTGAAACTTCGAGGGCTTACCATAAAGATGGTGCACTCGAAGTGTGTCCAGTACAACCCGCAAGTGGTAGGCATGCTCCTCCTTAGTGGTCGAGTATATCAATATTTAATCGATGAAGACCATGACAAATCGATTGAGGTATAGCTGAAAGATCATGTTCATGAGACTCATGAACACTGCTGGAGCGTTGGTTATGCCGAAAGGCATAACCAAGAACATATAGTGTCCATACCGACATCTGAATGTCGTCTTCTACACGTCCTTGTCTCGAAATTTGAGCTGATGATAGCCTGACCTGAGGTCTATCTTCGAGAACCACTATGCTCCATTGAGCTGATCGAAGAGGTCGTCAATCCTCGGTAGCGGATACTTGTTCCTCATGGTCACTTAGTTTAGGCGACGATAGTCGACACACAGTCTCAAGGTCCCGTCCGCCCGAACAAAATCGGGGAAGCCCAGGGTGAAACACTGGGTCAGATGAATCCCTTGCTCTGCAAGTCCTCCAGCTGTACCCATAGTTCTCGAAGCTCAGCAGGAGCCATCTGATATGCTAGAGTGGATATCGGGGCTGTCTCAGGGTATAGGTCAATATAAAAGTCTACCTCTCTGCGAGGAGGTAGTCCTGGAACGTCGTCTAGAAAAACATCCGAATACTGATCCACCACTACAAGAAAACATGGACTCCACACGTCAACTGCTCCTAGGATGAGGCTATCCAACTAATGAGTGATGGGTTGTCCTATCCTCTGCGTGATTCCATCCTGTGCTACAAAGACTCCCTCCTCACCGGTGAAGGTGAACATGCTGCCATTGGTGAGAACACACCGCACCTTGCACCTAATACAGTCGAACTGAGCATGGACTACAGATAACCAATCCATGCCCAAGATGACGTCATAAGGCCTCGACACCACTACAAGAAGACCCCAGCTGAAGCTCTCGCCTCCTAGAGTAAGATCACACTGCCGGAACCAGTGCGTAATCTTTGAGTCTGCTCTTGTAAGAGTCTCTAGCCATAAGAATTGAGCCAACAGCTCTGTCGGAATCTCCAAGCTCCGACCAAGGGCAGTGACAATAAAATAATGACTCACTCCTGTGTCTATAAGAACTGTAGAAAGGGTGGATTAGACACAGATAGTACCTCGAATCATATCTGGTGCGTTGTGGTCATAGGCCTCCACTGTCTGAAGCTGAGCCTGTCTCTTCCTGCCAGCTCCCTACGGTCGGGGTGGACCTCCTAGTGGTGGTGGTGGTAAAGCCTCAAAGCGTCTCCCACCACCTGGTGCTCGGATAGGTCCCCTGCCTCATCCACCTGCTCTCGGCGGACTACCACGGTCGACCCTCTGCCTCTTCCTGGGTGGCCCCTCAACCTTCTTCTGCTCCTCTGCATGGTGGGTCAGGCAGTCACAGGCCAGGTGGCCCTACCTGCCGCAAGCGTAGCATTATATGCTCCTCGGAAGGCTGGTTCTGCACCATGTGCCCCGAACCGTTGAGCCAGTGTCCTGAAGTCATATGCCTGATGGTTTGGTCTGCCTGGACCCCTGTAACGTCTGTTGACTGCCAGATGTAGATGACACAGCTACGTGCTACCCTGCGGTAGGTCTCACTGCTGGTGTAGGCTCAGCAAGAAAGCTCTCTATGAGAAGAACTCGCTCCAGTACTCCTTCCTGTGTCAGAATGCTGAGGGAGATCATCGATGCCCTGATCTCATGCCTCAGTCCCTGCTTGAAGTTCTAGGCCCGAAAGAATGGGTCACGTATCATGTTCGTCGAATAACACGAGAGATCGGTAAACCTCGCCGTGTACTGGGCGACTGTCGTGCTGCCTTGCCGTAGCTGTAGTAGCTCCTGGATGCGCACCGCACTGAGGGTGGCTGGGATGAACTCCGAGAGGAAGAGGCTCTAAAAGTCCGTCCAGAGGAGTGATGCCTCTTCATGCACCTGGAGAATCAAGTTCCACCATCTACCTACTGCCGCATGTAGGAGGCTCGCTGTAAGGATCACCATGTGGTCATCTGGTGACCCCACTAACCTTAAAACTCACACAACCGCCTCCAGCCAATCCTCAGCTGCCTGAGGGTCTGTCTCCCCGCGGAACCTAGGCAGTCTCTAACACTGAAACTCGTGCAATGCACTAAGGCAACGTGCACTCTTAGCAGCTGGGGCAGGTGGCATCGGTGGCTCGGCGGGTAGAGGTACCGCCGTTGCCTCTGCTGAAAAAGGCCCTACACCGAGGCCTCGTCACTCGGTGGGATGTCATCTCGCACAAAGCTCGGAACCCTAGGTGGCTGCCGTCGTGGGTCCGTCCTGAAAAGAAACAGGTGCACCACGGTCAAACAGTATACCTGGTGAGTTAACACAAAGTAATCACAAGGAAAACTTTTGAAACACACATGCAATCAATGTTTTCGTGCATTGAGTCGGATTTCAGAAGTTAGGGTCCTGGTGTACGGATACGTCGGCCGCCGCACCAACACTGGACTCCCTGGACTGATAACCACACTCAATACCCTTAAAACTATTGCTTCACATAGAAGAAAGACCAGAGTCCTGAGTTATGCGGTAGAATCGAACTCATCTGATTCCAATTTGTCATGACCCGTCCTAGGGACCCGTGCCATGACTACCCCAAGCCCGCCTCCTATAGGCCAGGGGCTGGCGATTAGTAAAAAGGCATAAATCCCAACAAAAGGGGAAGTCATTGCATTTATAAAGTAAACAAACACCCTAGAGTAAGACAACAAAAGTAAACACTAAGTAAAAATGGGTACAATAGTAAGTGCGGTAAGTAAGTGGGCCCGAATACAACCCAAACTGAAAGTAAAGTACAACTGAAAAAAAGTACAGCAACTAAAAGTAAAGCAGTGACATCGATCCATCCACTGGAAGTCCAAACTGAAGGATGGGTACATATAGCCTCCTCAGCTCCTCGGGTCCATTCGTCTGCTCAGTGTACGTCCCACCCAGTGGTCCACCTCCAGGTACCGACTTGCTCCTCAAGCCTCAACCACGATCAGCGCTGTCCATCGTTTGCATCCAACACAACGTAGTGCGGGCATAGCTCGAGGAGGGGTGAGTATACGCTACTTAGTAGGGACCCCGAGACCCCCAAAGGTCTCCCAAAATCCACAATGGATAATCCACAAAGGAAAGATACAATCATGAAGTAACATCCAACACTACTTAGGTATGTGCCCATACATAAACCTAAGTCATCAATTTCAGTTCGGCTCCAACATCTGAGCCCAAACTCGATAAAATCCCCAAGGATAGTACAACCCAATCCACACAAGAAAACACAACCCAATCCACATTGTAAATCTAGTAAATAATATTGATGATAATGATTGAATGTCAAGACTCATCTCACACAGGTATACTTCTTCGTAAGGTGATATAGATGATCAGATGTTGCCACTGATTCATCTAGGCTGGGACCCACGTAGGATACAAAACCAGCTACTCTGTTGGACCCACATAGGATACTACAACATCGGTCAAATACTTCCTGACCCATGTAGGATGCAAGAACAGTTGTCATCGCCGTCAAACCCACGAAGGATTTCAGTACGGTCTTCATCGTTGCCGAACCCACGTAGGATTTCAGTGCAGTCTTCATCGCTACCAAACCCACGGAGGATTTCGGTGCAGTCATCATCGATGCCGAACCCACAGAGGATTTCAGTGCAGTTGTCATTGCTGCCGAACCCACAGAGGATTTCAGTGCAGTCTTCATCGCTGCCGAACCCACAGAGGATTTCAGGGTAGTCGTCATTGTAGTCGCAACCAGCTCTAGGGTTCCCACACACTGCATGCTCGATTCCGGGAGGGTCCACTTCACGAGTCATGGGGGGTCAATACATAAACCGACACGTAGTCCAGAGTTGATGTATCCCAATGTTCCGTCTCGACAAGAGGAACCCAATGTGATAGACGGTGCGTAAAACGGATGCCCGGTCTGAGAGTTATTGACTTTTTTTGTTCCAGGCGCCCAGTTGATTTTTAAGTCAAAAACAACCTGACCATACTCCAACTACTTCCAAACCTCAAGAAGAGTAAGACAAAAGGTCCGTCTCACTAAGAGAAATCCTTCAAAGTTGACGACACGTCAATCGAATGTCCAGAGCTGAAGTTATAAGTGTTTCCGCTCCGAGGGCCTGGTTGGTTTCGTGCTCGAACCAACCCGGTCATACCCAAAGTTCTCCGAAACCTTGATTGTAATATACCAAAATGACCGTCTCGATCGAAGTATCGCACCACAACTGACTGTGCGTTGATCGGATGTCTGTATCCCAAGATACAGGCGTTTGAATGGAACTGTCCGAAAATAGGGGGTTTTGGGCCCGGTACGACCCGGCCCAAGACCCCCTGGGTCGGCCCAAACAGGGATGACCCGAACTGAGTCCGAGTCCAACCCACTAGAGCACGGCCCGACCCAACCAGCGCAACCCGACCCGACCCGGTGCGGCCGGTGCGGCCGGTCCGGCCAGGGCGACCGGTTGGCCTGGCGCAGGCGCGACCCGCATGGCCAGACAGCTCGGCCACCCGAGCTCTCGTGGAAAGGGGGAGCACACTGCCCCCCCTGTTTGAGAAACCGTGGCCCCCACATGGGGGCCGCTCCTTTGCCAGTTGGGGGTTACGAACCACTGGTTTTCTCGGAAACAGGCCGGCCGGTTTGGCCGGCCGGTGTGTCACTGCGTGGCCCCCGCGGGTCCTGCCCTCCTTGTGCCAGGGGCCGGCGGTTTCGGTTGCCGCTCCCCACACAACCGCGACCTTGTCCGACCGGCACGACACGCCGGCGCAGTGCCCCTTCGCCACAGCCTGACTCTGGCCACAACTTTTTTTGGACTCAACGGCGGGGCGCGACGGCACCACACTTCTTCGCCGCATTCCTCCATGTATCCGAGCAGTGCTGTTGCACCACGCCGCCTTCTTTATAACCACAAAAAACACAACAACAAAGGGGAAGGGGAGTCATCCATGTTCGTGCAGTCCGACCTCCTCCCATTATGTTGATAACAAGAGGCCCAAAATAAAAGATGAAGAATGGAAAAGAATATTTCAAGAACAAATTCCCAAACCCCTACCTCAAGGAGTTGTCGAATGATGGTCGTCACAGAACAACGACGTCACGGAAGACGGCGTCGTGGAAGACGGCGTTGTGGATCGATGCTTCGTAAGCATCGTCGACGTTCACCCGATGAAGGATTCAACGCGTCGTCATTCTTCGAAGAAGGTGTCTCTCACCAGCCGCGGAGAGGGAAGAAGACGACATGGTGATTCCCTTGCGGTGATGGAGTTCTTCATTGAAGACTCAGCGTTCTTCGCGTTCTTCGACGAGGAAGAAGATAATCTTCAAGAGTGCAAGAGTCCTCCCTTCTTTCACACAATGAATCAACCCCTAATAAAATAAGTCATGTCTTAATTTATTATCACACACGCATGCCATTAATTTGAATTTTAAAAAGAAACTCATTCAATTAATTCACTTAATTGAAGAGCGTTTAATAATCCAATTTAAATTCAAGGGTTGACTTGCTATTTAAAAAAAGGGTTGCGGGTGAGTTACAAAATTAAATGCACGTGGGAGGTTTTAACATATTTGAAGGGGTGGGGCTCCTGTGGGCCCCACTTCACTAATATCCCACCTAGTGGAGTTAGGATATTAGTGGGTCCCACTCCAACCACCATGGATAGGTTATACTACTTAGAATAGAAAAGAAAATTTGTTGCACAAATTTTTATTTCATTCCTTAGTTAACCCATTTTTTTAAAAACCTCACCCGAGCAAACAAAACTCCAAAAAAAGGTTTTCCTAAACAATTATCGGCGTTGCAATTCCATCAGTGTCCTCAGATTTTGATTCTGAGCACCGGTTTAAAAGTTATAAAAACCCGCTCGTTCGTTAACTGAAAGTACTCAAGCTAAACTTTGGAAAATGATTCCTAGCACATCGGGCCTCGGAATCAGGTGCCGTCAAAAAACTGCGTACTCGTAAAATCCCAAAGATAATTAAGAAAAACTTTCCCTTGAAATTTACGGGTCATTACAAGTCCAGAATGACTTTAAACTACATAGTCCATCATGAATTTAAACTGCACAGTCCTGGATGACTTTAAACTATACCATCCCATGCGACGTTAATCTACACAGAGTCTTACATGACGTTAAACTGCACCTTCAAGAACTATGTGTGGCTTGATTCCCATCCATATGGGATACTTAGGACTACCCGAACATTTAGATTTCGGGTACATCCCCATCTCTTAGAGATCTCTTAGTCACCTAGGACCCTTTTCATGTTCCCTTCCATTAGAGGGATATATATAGTTGTTGTATAGGGTTATTCCCTCCTTCGCGTTGGGTTTTTGGAAACCTTTCCATATCCCCTTTCTCCTGAGAGTTTGCCATCTCTTTCTTCTATAATTTTCTCTGAAAATTGACCGCTCTCAAGTTGAGCCCCTCGACCCTTTGTAATGGTTCTCCGATGTGTCCTAGACTACTCTGGTCTAGGACCTAGACTGTCAGACTCAACTTGGGAAAGCTCCATTCACTTTTCAGGATTTGTGTTCCCCTTCATTTGGGCCCCCATTATCTTTCACACCCCAAGGGACCCCCAAAACGGCATGGATTCTAGGCATAAGGGCTCTCCTACCATTACAGGACAACATCCCAGAGGGTTTCAGACAACAAATCGATACAAGTCCCGCATTGTGAATATGGTCAGCGGTCTATGCTCAATTGTTTGTCCCCATTTCAGGATAACACGACATGGATTCTGTGTGGCGAACATGGTCAGCAGTAATACTCTGTCACCACGCCAACCCCTTTAGGACATGAATGTTGGTTACATGATTCACATAATGTTCCGCCCCATCATGTCCAGGTAGAATTTCGACACTCTTGGCACTATTCCTCAGTGCACCTCTGCACGTCAGGGGGACAAAGTTGTAATATAGCATTCTTCGGGGCTCCCATGGTCCGAGCTCTAAGACCATAAACTAGGATCTTCTCTAAGAACTATGTGCGGCTCGATTATCATTATCATGGGATATGTAGGATCACCAGGACATCCCCTTTCTGGGTCCAGCTCAACTTGGATCTAGCTTCTCCTACCGCTTATCCTCTGGCCCTTACTGACCCTTTGGCCTGAGGCTCCTTTCCCAGAGTTGCACACGGTGATAATGTGGACCTCTTCCTCATTAACGTCAGGTGTGCTTTATCCCATCGTGCACATTACTTCTTGTCCAATCCATATGACTTTAAACCGTGCTATCTGGTCCTATCACATGACCCTAAACTGTGATTATATCATCCCGGCCAACCGACAACAAACGACACTGCATTGTGATGTCCTCGTCATAGGGTACATCACGTTGGGTATCAGTCATCCATGATACCGTTTGTCAATTCCATCATATGGCTTGATTCCCTTGGTGATACCGGGATCCCTAGGTCCTTGGATTGTCACTTCAAAAAAACATCTACCCTAAAGGACAGAAAAGATCTATCAAATGCCTCTCTTTTTAGTATGAGGGCCAGACCCGTACACCCCTTTCATCATTTTCACTGGTACCTTACCGTGCCACCCCATAGAACTACTTATGTCTTGATTCCCATCCTTATGGGATATGTAGGAACTTCCGTGAGCCCTGTTCCCAGACCCACCCTAACTTTAGTTTTGAGTCCCTCGACCTAAAACCTCCCTAGGGAACACATGATGGTGTGGAACTTTTCCTCATTCACGTCAGGTTGTATGAGTTACATCGCCATGAGTCTCTCGGATTGCCTATTGTCCATGGTCAAAGCTCTAAGACCTTAAACTAAAACCCTTTCCAGAACTACATATGGCTTGATTCCCATCCTTATGGGATGGGTAGGAACGCCAAAACATTTCGTCTCGGGTCCAGGCCAGGGAATAAAAAATCACATCCTTTCTCACTATCGGCCCCTTGGCCTGACCCATTGGGGAGTTGTGTAACTGCAGAATTTTCCCTAAACAAGTTCAGGATGCCCCATAATGACATTGAGAAGCGAGAGTTCCCTCACCAGAGAGGTCCTATCATAATGTAGGAATGATCCATGATCATATTAATGCGCCCGCCTAATGTTATTCCACCACGGTGGAGTAATTTCAAGAGTGTTGGATTCTGTTCGAACAAACCACTACTTCACCTTCCACATTTTGCGTTCCCTTTGTTCGGAATCTCATCCTCTTTCACGTCTAAAGGGTCCCCCTAACAGTATGGATGCTCGGCTTATGGTCCGGCTTCTGTCATGGGCCAATGTTCTAGAAGAATGATGGATTATATTTTGAGTTAGGTTCCGTGTTTCGAACATGGTCAGTGGTTGAACCTCATTTGTTGTCCCCATTTCAGGCTAATGCAATGGGGATGCTGTGTTTTAAACATGGTCAAAAATTTTCTTTTATCACCATGCTCCTCCCACAGTGTTCCAAATTTGGGGTAATGTGATTCACATTTTTCATTCCCCTATGTTCGGACTAATTCTAATGCCCCTGGAATTGCCCCGCTCGTGCGCTTGAGCACATTGAGAAGACGATACATCAACTGGCATGAGGTTGTCTTCCTTTGATTGGGCATTCCTCTTATCCTCGGAAATACAGATTCGAATCTCGAATGCCCAAAGCTTGGTTGATGCTCCCACGATCAAATGATGTGATAGTACGAGCATCCATTGTTTCCCACATCAGGTACGGTCCACGTGATCTTAGGTATGGATTGCTATTTATTTCAGGATTATGGTTGAGCGTGTTAAACCAAGGGAACAAGTCAATATATTTTTCCATACATATAGTTCAAAAAAAGAAGAAATAAATAGAAATAAGATTATGGATTCGGCCAAAACAGGGCCCTTAAGGGTCTTCTTCCTGGATAGGTCGTTCCAACACAACTACCTTTTGGCTGGTGGCCTCCAGGACTGCTTCCCACCCCTTGAGGACCCTCTATTAATCAGCGGCCACGAAGCGCAGTTTGATGACCCTAGCCCATGCCCATGCCTGTTTAGTTTAAAGTTCAGTCATCTGGGGACTCGCTTCAACTAGTTGCTCTTGGGCGTCTTCCAGCTGGGCCCTCAACTGCTACACAAGTTCAGAACAGTTTTCAATGAATATCTTCTTTTATTTCACCTATTCTTCGAGGCTTCGTACCTTATTCTCCTCTTTCAAAAATGATTGGGTACTCCCCAACTCTTCCCGACACTGGATGATGTTAGAGCACTGGCTGCTCTCGCGCATATTCTCATCCATGTAGTCATGAACCGTCGAGTGAAGGCATTGAGCATCTTCCCCTCCAGCACACAGGAAACGCAACCAGGTGTGGAGTGATCCCATCTGCTTCAGCCATTCCATATAAGGATAACTGAAAAAATCCTAATGCACTTCCACCCTTTGTGTCGCGTCATCTGGATCTCCTCGGCTGATTCTGAGTCTGAATCATTAATCTCCTCGGGATCAGTGGGTCGATAGATAGGAAAAAAACCAACAGGCTAGCAGCAGGTTCTTCCTTGGATATTCCTCCCAGGGGGTTAGGCTCTTCAGTGTCTGAGAGACCTTCCTCTCTCGCCTCGACCCTGGTAGCACCTTCGTCAACTTCCGGCCCTGCCCTGATGTCAGCGCCACTGGTGTCCATCACTATATGCTCACCAATTTCCGGGGCCAACTCGGTTTGCGGGGTATGTCCTGGATTGGGCAGTACATTTTCCATTGACTCACTTACGGATGGTCCGGGCTCAGTAGCCCGATGAGCCTCCAATGCTGTGATCACTGTATATACAAGGAGCACCCTAATCAATTGAGTCCTCAAACGGTAAGTACCGGTATTGAAGAAAGGGACTTACAGGAACCCAACACACTCGCCTCCAGTGTTCTGGCCACTACAGGAGCTATCATAGTGGGGGATCCCTCAGCGCTCATCAGTTCAATAATGGGAGTCAGTGCCCCACCTTATTCCATTGGCTCTCCCCCCCACTCCTTTGACTGGAGACTCTTGATCATCACCAATATGCTCTTGAGTAAGATAAGGAGGGTGGATTAAGGATTTCAATGGAAAGCGGATAAAAGGAGGAGGATAGATAAGGGGTGAATCATACCTCGAGTACCTCAGTCACATCTATATCAGAGCCAATTATCTCGACACTCTTCCGGAGACTCCCTTGGTGGGATGCCCCTTGAGACCCTTCACCTTCGGGCTCGTCTTCTCCTTTACCTTCTCCTTCTGCCTCCTCCTCTTCTATCTCGCTGACCTCCAGCTCATCATTGTAGTACTCATTATCTGACGGCATCTTTTCCGGATCATGCTCCTGGTCGAGCATCACTTTCACCAAGAAAGATGGATCCTCACGCCGACCCTGTTGGCGTGCGTACATGTCCATGGTAGTCAGATACACACGCCGACGATGAAAGTCCACTCTGTCAACAATCCGAAGAAGCCTGAATTCTGGTAGGTGGATCCCGTTTCGCACTATCTTCTGCCAGAGGGCATCAGTACTCACCGAATGCCACAGGGTTATCCAAGCCAACCATAGCACCGGGAAGATTTCATCATGAGATGGTTGAGGTAGATATCTTATTTTCTTCCTGGGAAGTTCTATGGCCGCTTCGTGGGACCCCCCTCCTCTAGGAGATGAGGGAATGGCCACACCATGCGACGCCCCCACTGCTGATGTCCTGGCCTGTGTGGGCCCCATTTTCCGACATGCTTCTGGACTTCGCCCTCTAACGGAAATCATCCATCTCTCTCGTCGCCTGGGTTCCACACTGGTGACCTTGAGTTTCCGAACTCACATCCGCAAAATCCCCTCAGGATATGCTATGAACCAATGCTCGGCATACTCGGTTGAGAGGCCAGCATCAACTCCGGTGGGAGGACAGGTGAGGACGTCGCCGGAGCCATAGGTTGTGGACATCAGCCACATTTGGCAAAGAACGCATGGATTAATTTCTTCCCAGTCATCTCTATATTCATTTTTTGGCATCCACTGGAGGCACCCAAACTGCCTTGTGATCATGGACGACACATAAGGTTCGCAGAAGATATTCCCATCAATCTGGGCCACATGCACCCCGCCTCTAATGCTCTGGTAGTACTCCTTCTTCTCTAGTGAGCTTTTCGCATTGTCAATCATCTAGAAAGTCTGGGTGGGGAATGGACTGAAAGCGAAGTTGGAATGGTTACCGATTCTGATCCTTACTCCCTCCTCATTGAGCGTCAACGGCATGACCCCAACAATATTCAGTAGGGAAGGTCACATTCCATTACCTGGAGGACAGATGGCATTCGGGAAGGTATATTCGCCGTAATGAGCCGCAATGCAGCCAAAGAATATCTGGAAGGGACCACAGATTCTCCTAGGTGACCCACCTCTCAAAATGTGTCCCAAAATGGCATACAGACGAGCTAACATGGGGACCCCCAGATTGAATCATTTGTTAGCAGCCATGATGCCAGCCATCACCAGGGTCGCTGGACGGACTCCCATCCTTTCATCCCTCACCGATAAGAGCTACCCACTGTGGAATGTGGCAAGGAATCCAGCGTACCGAACATTCAGGTCTCGAATCTCATTTATGTTGTAGACCCATGACTGATAGTTCCCCGCCTCCAGGATCCTCCAGTACGATCCACTCTTGCTCCCCTATACCGCGGTTGGAAACTGTCTCCCTCGCCCATACATCTTGACTGCTGGATCCCTTTCCAAGAATGGGCTAAAACAATCCTTGTAGGAGATTTGCTTCAGGAAATCCTTGACCCCCAGCCTCTCCTTAGCCAGCTCCAATATGTTTAATGTTAGCATGGGGGTTCTTCATCCGTCTCCCAAGGTGCTCATTGCCGGAAGGAATTCATCATATTGGTGGACCTCCAAAGGGATAACCATGATGCAGTGAATGTCCAAAAGATTGATACCAACTTCCCCATGATAAAGATGGAAGGTATTGGTATTGGGGGACCACCGATTGAACAGCTCTGGCCCGAGCTCGTGCTGGCGGTAGAAGTGAAATAGGGACGTCCACACCACCTCAAACAAGACAATATGCCATAGATCCACCCCAAATTGGTCACATGTATGGAAAACCCAGTACTTCAAGGCCCATTCACTGGTGATGTTTCTTCCGGATCGCAGGTCCTAGTCCTACAGCCATCCTTCAGCCTCGTCAGTGACGCTCTGAAGGAAGGTGCTTGCATAGAGGGTCGGGGAACTCTCCGGGACAGGGTCACTCCCTGAAATGGTCCTAGTCCTAGGATTTAGGATGTAAATGTCCATATGTCTAGTTTCTCTAGATGGATGACCATTTTTGGTGATGTTCTATCGGGTAATGTCGTCCTCACGAGTCATCCATGACCACGGTGTATCAACATCAAAACACGGAAAAAGGGCCTCCTCCAAAATACCGAAGTCTTATAGTAGAATATTGTTGGAAAGGGTGTAATCTTTTTGGGAGAGGGTTATAACATTGAAATGTGTATTGTTATTGGAGAAAATCCTTTAGGATCCAGAAACCTCAGGGTTAGCGACCATTTTAGCAATTCGAGCAGCGACTTCTCCCTCATCAGCCTGGTTTGCAGCCATCTTATTCTGAAAAGTGTTTGAGTAGCTGGAGCGTAATATGAGAGGATGGAGTGAAAAACCAGCAACCATCGCGAAATATCCGGATGATGCATGAAAAATCCTAGGTTTACGCATAAAATGACGCCTGATCTCGGTGGGATTGTGCACAACCATAGAGGTTTTTTGCATAGGGCCAAAGAAATTTTCGCGCATGAGAGCTTGGAGTTTGTCGCGCGAGGAAATTTGTACAGACCATGTGTTATATACATGACTTATTTTAAAGTTAAATTCCATTTAATTTCCATTCATTCTTTGTTTTGAGGGTTTCCCAACATTTATGGAGGAATGAGCGAGTTTTTATGAATTGGGCCAAACCGTGAGCCCAATTCCAGATTTAAAAATAAATTTTGATTCCTTTATAACTCCTTCATTTTTCAACATTTTTCATCCATTTAAATTTATAATTGTCATCCTATGTCCTATTAACACAACCATATTAATTTGGACCATTTATAAATCCATAATCATGGTGGATATGGGTTTTTATTTAAGGGATTGGGCCTTCCCGAAATCCCATTTTCTGTATCAAAAATAAATTTTAATTCTTTAATATCTCCTTCACTATTTGCGTTTTTTAGGTGATTCCAACTCTGCTCCGAGACCACTTACCTAAGGCGCGCCCTTATTCCTTCCTCCCACATGTTAGAGCTTGATAGAATCGCGAAAGTGTTCAAAACTTCTCTGAATTTCAGAAATCGTCCATATTTGGAGAGGTAAATTGATCCTTTCATAAATCCTTCCTATTTTTACTATTTTCCCCCATTCCAGTTCCTACAAGATCTCATAATCTTTTTTCTAACCTCCCATGAATGGTTGGATTTTTTAAAATTCATATGCTAGTGGATGTAGGGTCTTTTTCTTCAATATTATTTTGTGTATGTGTTTCTCTCTTCAATTCCTTCCTTCTATTTAGGGTTTTCTCCGACTTTCACAAATTTATAGAGTGTCCAGAAGTTAGGTTTCATACCTAGGGTTTTATTTGGGGTATTATTGGTGAACTATTATGGTTTAGGGTTCATTTTCACATTCTTGTGGTGTGGTGGAGGTGCGGTTGATGTTTCACACCAAGATTCAAGGGTTTGACTCAAAAGGTAGGTGGTTCCATGTGTAAAAAATTATTGATGAGTTAGATTGATGTATATAACGATTTTTTATATTCCTAATATGTTTGGTGTGGTGCAAAAAATGTTTATGATTGATTTGGTTATGAGTTAAATTTTATAGTCGCTTTTTAACTTGAAATTGGGTGTTTTCATGTGTAACTCATGAGGTTTTATTTGGGTGTAGTTTATAACTTATAAAATTGGTTTATTAAATCCTTTTTGGCCTGAAAATTCTTGATTGGTAATTTATTAGTGTCATGTTGTACTAAAAAGAAGGTTTTTGAATAGGTTTGATGTGTAACACATTGTTATACTTCTTAAGGTCATTTTATGAAAATGGGTGTTTTCATTTGTATCTTTTGTGGTATTATTCAAGGTTATTTTATAATACTTGAATGTGTTTTTATAAATGTATCTAGTGCTAACAATTATGTTTTTGAAAGGAATTGGTATGGTTTTGGTCTTAAATGGGTGTTTTGAAATGGGTTTTGTGTGCAAGACATAGTTACACCCCTTGAGTTGTTTTATAAATATTGTGAATGTTTCGTTTGGTTAAACAAAGTGGTTAAAGGGTTTATAAGTACTTTTTGGGGGGTATGTTCACCTAATATAGGGTTTTTAAAGGTATGGTGGTTATTTAAGATTTTAAATATTTTTTATAATGTTTTATAAAGTGCTGAAATGTTTTAGAAAATGGAAAGAGAGCTGCAAAACATGGTTGTAGGCTGTTTTGTGTGAGTCTGTTGTGAAAATTGATTTTTTTGATGAAATAGGTATTATATGTCATTTTAGTGGGCTTTTATGTGAGTTATAATGTCTTGGAATGGTTGATAAAAACTGTTTAATGGATTTGTCGAAGTTTCAATGAAATGTGAAGAGTGTTGTGGGCTATTTTTGTGTGAGTCGGATTTCAAAATCAATTTGAATGAAAATTGTTCTTTTGTGACTTGTGTGGTATACATGTGGGATGTTTGGTGAATTTTTGATATGTAAATGATAGTTTGATGTGCAAAGTATATTTCTGGACTTTTTGAACTTGTTTGAGAACAAAGGGAAAACCCGGGTATCTAGGTGGGTGGACGTGTACTAGTATGCTAGTGAATCCGTGGGGTTTGGCCTCAGTTTCACTTAGAAATATTGACACTTAAAACTCTAAATAAACTATAATGATGATGATTGGGGGCCAATAGGTTATGGGTATGTTCCCTACTAGTGGATCGTGCACGAGAACGGATATTTGTGATAGTTACCCTCACCGAGATATGAGGTACTTGGGACCCACAACTAGCTAGTGCCTTGGGGTTATTTCCCATTGCTTGTGCTCACTAGATATTTTGTGCTTACCTTCGCCATATGGTATGATAGGATGGAAAATTCAGTAGATATGGTATTTATTTTAAAAATTTTTATTCTTTAAATTATCCCACCTGAAAACTGTTTTTATTTAATGTTTCATCTTTTCAAAATTTTAACTAGCATCTCTTGTTTTTGAAAACATGCATGATTTTCATCATTACATGTTTATCACACGGAATCTATTAGTGGTGGTATTATATTGGGATTTGGTTCAAACCCTACTTACACCCTTGGGTGTATGTAGACTTGGTTATTTTTTTTGTCACAGGTTGGGTACCGGTTTTAGTTCCAGTGGTTCGGGTTTCTGGCAGGTCCTTGGTGGTGAAGTCTTGTGGAGATGGATTAAGGGCGGTACCTGTAACACCCGAGACTTTTATATAAATCATCAAATGAATTTTTTTTACACAATACTTGCTTGGCTTGCTTTACATGCAATCGCGACCTTCCTCGATAGCTTGCGTCGTACGCAATACCGAGTTTCACTAAACAACAATATGCTATTAAAACTAGCCGTTATGAATAGTAATAACCACTTTTTGAAATTTTATAAATTTTATATTTCAAAATGGACTTCATTTTTGGACTCAGAATATCGAAATTAGCCTAGGGTGAAATTTTGGTATTTTTCTGAAAACTTTCAATTTTTGATGAATAGTGAAACCACTAAGTGGTAGGTTAAAAAACTGAATTTTGCATAAAACTTAATTTTACCGCTTCTGTGAATGGAATTTTAAAAATCCGACAGACACGGTTGATCTCAGTATGTAAAATGTGGTTCAATGAGATAAAAATATTTTTTTGGTGAATAGTAACATTTTACTTTTTTTTCCGCGGTTAATAGTAAATAGGGTAACTAAGGGTAAATATGATATTAATATTACCCTATCACATGTCCTAATTCTATTGGACAAGTGTAATTCGACCAAAAACAAACTTAGGAATAAAATATGACCATTTAGGCCCACTTGGATTAGATTAGGACATTTATTATTAATTTATTTAAAGAAAGGTTAAAATAGTTAAAATCAAAGTTTAATAAGTAAATCATTTTTAATATGAGGTTATACATAAGATAAATTCGATTGTAAATATTCATTAGAAAGCTAAAAAGATTCCCTACATGATGGTATTTTATTTGTAATTTTTTAGACAACAAATAAGTTAATTTATTTATGACACAAAGATGATGCAGTAATTATCTTATTAATGAAATATTGACATAATTGATAATATAAATACCAAAATAAATGTAATTTAAGACTTTTTATGAATTCCACTAATTTTCTAGGTTACTATGATATATTAGTGTTGATTTAATCAACTTGGTTCGAACATATAATTCTGTTATGACTTTCACAAAAATCATATATCAAATAGTGTCAAAATTGACACAAAATAGTTTTTAAAATCAAATATTATATTACTAATTGTTATTTTATTCCTAAAAATCTAAGGTTCGGCCAAATGACTTAGATAAGGATATATATACTAATAATAAACAATTTGGGGTTCTTTTGGCATGTTATAGTAAGTGTATTAACCATATAGTGAAAGAAAACAAAAAGACACGGTAAAAGTTAAATTATTTAACTTAGAGTTAAATCTAATTGATAAGGTTAAAATTATACCCTAAACTTGTCTAAATCTTATTGGTTGATAGGATTTCGACCCATCCCCACTTTAGCTTCGAAATAAGACCCTTTGGAACCATTATAAACCGATTTTGACTTTAATATAAAATAATATTTTGAGATATTCCTAAGGTGCCCCTCTCCTCCCTTATAAAAGGGCACCTCCTCCCCCTCCTCCTCACACAAATTTGAGCACTCAAGCTCGGACAACCCCTGCCATTTTCTCCTCTCCACTTCCCTAGAATAATCCTAGAGGTCCTGGTCTTCTTCAAAGACCAATCTTAGTTCCTTAAGTGGAGGATTCAAAGAGGTGTTCCAAAGAAGAGGTAATATCCATTACCGATCTTTTCAATTTCTTTCTTCTTCAACTTCTTCTTCTTTAGTTGTTTCATGATAAAGTAATAACATCAGTATTACTTACATACTGATATGTTATTATAAATATGAAACAACCCTAATTCACCTTCTATCCATCCTACGGAAAAATGAAATCACCGCGCGTGCGTACGTACGGAATACCGTCTCCACGCCGTGGTGTAATCTATTTTCCACCATCACCTTACAAGGATGGGTATAATGGTGTAATAAGTAACTATTTATGATTATTATAAGGTAATATTGATACTGAAATAATATATATATACTCCAATACAGTTCCACGATCATAGGAATGATATCATCACTCGTGCGTACGTACGGAATACCGTCTCCACGATGTGATGCGACTCGTTCTACATGATCTTCATTTCATAATGATTATATAAATGAATTGAATGAATGAATATGGTATATACTACACTAATACCATTCTGGAAATGAATTATCTATATCCTAAAGATAAGAATAAGAATTTATTCGGCAAAACACGCATAAGAACAAAAGGAAATAAAGACCCGAATAACAAGTAACAATGAAATATTACTAAGAAGCTAAGAATATGACCATATATGATATCATATCAATATTTATGATTCTGGAATAAGTCAATAACATTATTTAAACCATTATACAGGAGCTTCGGACACGTACAAAGCAAATCGGACCTAAGGTAAGGGGAAATATCACAATCTCATTTTTATCCGAGATTGTTTATTCATAAGTATTTACTGGGGTGTATTTTATCATCCACATCCATGTTTCATCAATATTTAATATTATTTCCATCCACCTACAATTGTTTAAATCCATTTTTACCCTTCGGTGAGTTTTTAGTAATATGTATGAAAGGAATCTTTTGTCGTACGAGGTACTTTTTGACTTTTCCGACAAAAGTACGAAGAATGTTTTTTTTAACTTATACGGCATGAATGGATTTTTAAAACATTATATCCAAGAAGCTTCCTTTACAAGTTTTCAAGTTTATTTTTAATCAACTTCTTTTATTTTAATGTTTTATGACATGTTATGAAAGGAAAAAGGGTTTTTGAAGAACAAAGGATATTTTCCTCAAGAATGGAGTTCAAGTGTTTTATCAAAATTATTTTCCATCTAAGATAATAAAGGGTTCTGTTTTTATCCCTATTATTAAATTTATTTGATCATGTTGTGATGGAATTATTTTTATGAATTGATTTATGATGTCATGACGTTTCAAGAATCCCATTTTTGTTACATGTGTTATGCGATGATGTATGTTTTATGATTATGTGGCACACATAAGAAAGGATTCATTATAAGATGGGTGGGACCTATATCTCCCTCCAATGCATTGGGTAAAGATTTTATATCTCATGAGATAGACATGGCTGGAACGGAAGGTTATTTCGGTTCAGTGATACAGGACTGAAACGAGGAGTGAACTCGATTCAGAAATGGACTTTGTCCGCTAAGATAGTCTTGGCAATGAGTCATGACTAACAAGAAATGATTTTCCATGATTATGTGTGCATGCCACAAAGTTTAAAGTTTTATGTTATGATTATGGGGATCTCATTTTCACTTCTATGATTTATTCCATGTTAAGATATTAAGATCTCTTTTGCAGGTTTTGATTTTCAAAAAGATATGATATGATTTTTATTTCCTTTATTTTCCCTTGCTGAGAATTTGAGCTCACCCTCTTATGTTTTCTTTTCCCCAGGTCAGGAAGATGGATATTAAGTAGAATATGCTAAAAGGGACCCTAGATATGATGAAATAAATGGGAGACACTGTAGAAGATTTATGAACCAGTTGTTTATGTTTCCCAGTTTCTAAAGACACTATACCTATACGATCCTTTGTGGTTTTATCATATGTTGTAATAAGTGTGTTTTAATTTTGAAGTATTAACAATGTATGTAAAGTATGGGTCGTTATAGTTGGTATCAGAGGAAAGGTATAGTCAACCTTTGGAAACTAGGATGTGAAAGCCTTAGTAAGAACCCTAAGGATAAGTCTAAGCATAGAACACAATCTTAGTGTTGGCCATGAATAACCTAGGATAAGACCTTAAGCATGAAAATTTTATTCTTGAATTATGTAGTTTCCTATTATTAGTGTTGCTCACACTATTCTTCTTAGTTTTAGTCAATGGCTGGAACCCGAAGGAACCGTGTTAATACGGAATGCGATGGGCAATGCAATGATTGTCCCCCTGAGCAACCAAACGATATGGGAGCTGGAATGCAAAATCTTGTATCCATGCTCACACAACTTTCTCAAGCTATGAATCATGCAGGATTTCCAAACGAGCAAAGGAGGGAGCAACATTCTGTTGAATCCTTCATGAGGCAGCGACCACCTTCTTTCAGCGGGTCTACTGATCCATTAGTTGCTGAACAATGGATTAGTACTACTGAAAAGATATTTTCAGTTCTTCAATGTTCTGAGCATGATAAAGTCATCCTCGCAGTATATCGTTTGGAAGGAGATGCTGATCAATGGTGGAATCTTATTAAGAATACGAGGCAAAGGGATGAAATTGAGTCTATGGAATGGGACGAGTTCAAGAACTTATTTTTCAATAAGTACTTCCCTCGTATTCTCCGAACAAAGATGGAGAAATAGTTTCTTGAACTGAAGCAAAGGGATGATGAATCCGTTGGTACCTATGAAGCAAATTTTACAAGACTTGCAAGGTACGCTTCTGGTATTATTATCCAACCTGAGAGTAAGATCGATCGATTCTTTAGTGGCTTAAAACCAAGTCTTCGAAGGGCGTTAGCCATAAGGGACTTCAATAGCTACGAGGAAATCATTCGATGTGCTCTCAAAGTCGAGATAGAGATTGGAGTAACCCATCAGTCACATGGGTTTGATAAGAAGAGGAAGATGGAATTCAAAGGAAAATCTAATGAGCAAACTGAAAAGAAGATGAGCTTTCCCTTATGCTCAAAGTGTGGAAAGAAACATGGAGGTAGTTGTCTTAAAGGTACAAGTAAATGTTTCAAATTTGGAAAGGAAGGTCATCGGTCATTTGAATGCCGCGATAATGGGAAGAAGATGTCTAATGATGCAAACAAAGGAAGGGATATACAGAATGATCCTACTACACTTCAATGTTTCAAGTGCAAGGAGATGGGGCATTATTCCAATCAATGCCCAAATCCAAGGGTTGATGATGATGGTCGACGTCAACAAAATCTTAAGGCTAAAGACAAAGGAAAGTCACATGCAATTTCTATCAGCGATGTGGAGTACGATAACGAAGTGGTGAAAGGTACACTTACCGTCCACTCTAAAGTAGCAAATGTTTTATTTGATTCTGGATCCACCCACTCTTTTATTTCTAAAGAATTTTCTAAGGGTATCACCGTATTACCTCAACAATTAGATGTTGAGTTAGCTGTGACAACACCTAATGGCACATCAATCACATCAAAAGTTTATAATTCTTCTCCGATCGAAGTTTGTGGGAAAGTGCTTCCTGCAAATCTTGTGATCCTTCATTTAGTGGAATTTGATGTGATTCTTGGCATGGATTGACTTTCTCTACATGGAGCTCATATCAATTGCCAAAGAAGGGAAGTCACATTTGATATTCCAGATCAATCTACGATCGTCTATCAACGCAAGGATGAACATAACCTTCCAGTGGAAATTCCTTCCATCTTATGGGTCTTGATTCCACTAAATGAAGGTTATTTATCTCAAATGGTTGGTGAGAAACTCACGATTAAGAATATGCCCATTGTACGGGAGTTTGATGATGTCTTTCCGGAGGAATTACCGGGTCTTCCACCAAATCGTGAAGTTGAGTTTTCAATAGAACTCGTACTGGGTGCTTTGCCTATTTCAAAGACACCTTATAGAATGGCCCCAATTGAGTTGCAGGAATTGAAGAAGCAACTCCAAGAGAATCTTGATAAGGGATTCATACGCCCTAGTGCATCACCTTGGGGAGCACCTGTTCTATTTGTTAAGAAGAAACATGGATCAATGAGACTCTGCATTGATTATCGAGAACTTAACAAGATCACTATCAAGAACAAATATCCTCTCCCACGCATTGATGACTTATTTGACCAACTACGCGGAGCTCAATACTTTTCCAAGATTGATCTTCGTTCAGGGTATCATCAATTAAGGGTCAAAAGGGAGGATATACCAAAGACGGCTTTCCGTACAATGTATGGACACTATGAATTTATAGTGATGCCATTTGGTCTTACTAATGCCCCTGCTATCTTCATGGATCTAATGAATAGAGTCTTTAGAGACTATCTTGATCAATTTGTGGTAGTCTTTATAGACGATATTCTTGTCTATTCAAAGAGCAAGGAAGAGCATGAAGATCACTTAAGAATTATATTGAAGACCCTGAGAAAGGAGAAGCTTTATGCCAAATTTACCAAGTGTGAATTTTGGCTTCAAAAAGTTGCATTTTTGGGTCACATAATCTCAAAAGAGGGGATATCTGTGGATCCAGTAAAAACAGAGGTTATCGAAAGATGGTCAAGACCAACAACAGTAACTGAGATCCGAAGTTTTCTTGGTTTGGCTGGATATTATCGACGTTTTGTAAAAGATTTTTCACGATTATCTATTCCACTCACCAAGTTGACTCAGAAAGGAGTTAAGTTTGTCTGGACAGAGGAATGTGAAGAGAATTTCAAGGAGTTGAAAAGAAGGTTATCCAGTGCACCTGTGCTCACACTGCCTTGTAGTGGAGAAAGGTTTGTGATCTACAGTGATGCATCCAAGAAGGGATTGGGGTGTGTTCTTATGCAAAATGATATGGTGATAGCTTATGCCTCACGACAGTTGAAAATCCATGAGAAAAATTACCCAACACATGATTTGGAGTTGGCTGCGGTAATCTTTTCATTAAAGATTTGGAGGCATTACCTTTATGGTGAAAGGTGTGATATTTATACTGATCATAAAAGTTTAAAGTATATTTTCACACAAAAGGAGTTGAATATGCGTCAAAGAAGATAGTTGGAGCTGATTAAGGATTATGACTGCTCAATTCATTACCACCCTGGGAAAGCAAACAAGGTGGCAGATGCATTAAGTCGACAAGACCATGCTAGTTTATCCATTATGAGGATCACAAAAGATCCAATATTTATGGATTTACAAAGGATGGATCTTGGAATTATAATGGAATGGGAAAAATCTTATCTTTCTCAAATGAATGTTCAACCATCTATACATGTGAAGATTAAAGAGGAACAGAAAGAAGATGTCGAGTTACAAAAGAAGGTGAGAAATATTCCTGAATTCAACCTTGATTGTGATGGGATAATAAAGTTCAGGAATCGGGTTTGAGTTCCTCCCATCCCCGAATTAAAGAATGAGCTGCTGGATGAGGCTCATAGTTCTTCATTCTCTATTCATCCAGGAAGCACGAAGATGTATAGGGACCTGAAAGAGTACTTCTGGTGGGATGGCATGAAAAGAGATGTTGCTGAATATGTCTCTCGATGCTTTGTTTGTCAACAAGTTAAAGCTGAGAGACAAAAGTCTAAGGGGATGTTACAACCATTACCCATACCCGAATGGAAATGGGAAAACATTACTATGGACTTTGTCACAGGGCTTCCTAAAACATCCAAAGGCAATAATGCTATCTGGGTCATAGTTGATCGTCTTACAAAGTCTGCACACTTCATTCCTATTAGAGAGGATTTCTCTCTAGATCAGCTTGCCAGGATATATGTAAAGGAAGTGGTAAGATTGCATGGAGTACCACTTTCTATTATATCTGATCGGGATCCGAGATTTACCTCGAAGTTCTGGCGAAGTCTTCAGCATACTCTGGATACAGAGTTGAGTTTCAGCACTGCTTATCATCCCCAGACAGACGGTCAGTCTGAGAGAACAATTCAAACCCTAGAAGATATGTTGAGAGCTTGCTCTATGGATTTCAAAGGAGGTTGGGATCAACACCTACCTTTAGTGGAATTTTCTTATAATAATAGCTTTCACTCCAGTATTCAGATGGCTCCTTATGAAGCTCTCTATGGAAAGAAATGCAGGACTCCAACTTGCTGGGATGAAGTTGGGGAAAGAAAGCTATTAGGACCTGATCTCGTTGATGAAATGGCAGAAAAGGTCAGATCTATTCAACAACACATAAGAGCAGCTCAGAGTCGACAGAAAAGTTATGCCGACAACCGAAGAAAAGACCTAGAGTTTGAAGTGGGTGATAAAGTGTTCTTACGAATATCTCCCTGGAAGAGGGTTATGAGATTTGGAAAGAAGGGGAAGTTGAGCCCTAGATATATCGGTCCTTTCGAAATACTGGATCGTGTTGGGAAGGTAGCTTACCGATTGGCGCTTCCACCAAATCTCTCTCAAGTTCACGATGTGTTCCATGTATCTCTTCTGAGAAAGTACATACCAGATCCTTCACATGTACTCAGCTCAGAAGTTGTACCGCTGGAGCAAGATCTTTCTTATGAAGAACAACCGATAGAGATTCTGGATCGTAGCGAAAAAGTCCTACGAAACAAGACCACTCGATTGGTGAAAGTTTTATGGAGGAACCACCAACTTGAAGAAGCTACATGGGAGCTTGAGGATATGATGAGGGAGAAGTATCCTCATCTGTTTGTTACAAAGTGACGAATTTCGAGGGCGAAATTCTTTTTAAGGGGGGTAGAATGTAACACCCGAGACTTTTATATAAATCATCAAAGGATTTTTTTTTTTCACAATACTTTCTTGGCTTGCTTTACACGCAATCGCGACCTTCCTCGATAGCTTGCGTCGTACGCAATACCGAGTTTCACTAAACAACAATATGCTATTAAAACTAGCCGTTATGAATAGTAATAACCACCTTTTGAAATTTTATAAATTTTATTTTTCAAAATGGACTTCATTTTTGGACTCAGAATATCGAAATTAGCCTAGGGTGAAATTTTGGTATTTTTCTGAAAACTTTCAATTTTTGATGAATAGTGAGACCACTAAGTGGTAGGTTAAAAAACTGAATTTTGCATAAAACTTAATTTTACCGCTTCTGTGAATGGAATTTCAAAAATCCGACAGACACGGTTGATCTCAGTATGTAAAATGTGGTTCAATGAGATAAAAATATTTTTTTGGTGAATAGTAACTTTTTACTTTTTTTACCGCGGTTAATAGTAAATAGGGTAACTAAGGGTAAATATGATATTAATATTACCCTATAACATGTCCTAATTCTATTGGACAAGTGTAATTCGACTAAAAACAAACTTAGGAATAAAATATGACCATTTAGGCCCACATGGATTAGATTAGGACATTTATTATTAATTTATTTAAAGAAGGGTTAAAATAGTTAAAATCAAAGTTTAATAAGTAAATCATTTTTAATATGAGGTTATACATAAGATAAATTCGATTGTAAATATTCATTAGAAAGCTAAAAAGATTCCCTACATGATGGTATTTTATTTGTAATTTTTTAGACATCAAATAATTTAATTTATTTATGACACAAAGATGATGCAGTAATTATCTTATTAATGAAATATTGACATAATTGATAATATAAATACCAAACTAAATGAAATTTAAGACTTTTTATGAATTACACTAATTTTCTAAGTTACTATGCTATATTAGTGTTGATTTAATCAACTTGGTTCGAACATATAATTCTGTTATGACTTTCACAAAAATCATATATCAAATAGTGTCAAAATTGACACAAAATAGTTTTTAAAATCAAATATTATATTACTAATTGTTATTTTATTCCTAAAAATCTAAGGTTCTGCCAAATGACTTAGATAAGGATATATATACTAATAATAAACAATTTGGGGTTCGTTTGGCATGTTATAGTAAGTGTATTAACCATATAGTGAAAGAAAACAAAAAGACACGGTAAAAGTTAAATTATTTAACTTAGAGTTAAATCTAATTGATAAGGTTAACATTATACCCTAAACTTGTCTAAATCTTATTGGTTGATAGGATTTCGACCCATCCCCACTTTAGCTTCGAAATAAGACCCTTTGGAACCATTATAAACCGATTTTGACTTTAATATAAAATAATATTTTGAGATATTCCTAAGGTGCCCCTCTCCTCCCTTATAAAAGGGCACCTCCTCCCCCTCCTCCTCACAAAAATTTGAGCACTCAAGCTCGGCCAACCCCTGCCATTTTCTCCTCTACACTTCCCTAGAATAATCCTAGAGGTCCTGGTCTTCTTCAAAGACCAATCTTAGTTCCCTATGTGGAGGATTCAAAGAGGTGTTCCAAAGAAGAGGTAATATCCATTACCGATCTTTTCAATTTCTTTCTTCTTCAACTTCTTCTTATTTAGTTGTTTCATGATAAAGTAATAACATCAGTATTACTTACATACTGATATGTTATTATAAATATGAAACAACCCTAATTCACCTTCTATCCATCCTATAGAAAAATGAAATCACCGCGCGTGCGTACGTACGGAATACCGTCTCCACGCCGTGGTGTAATCTATTTTCCACCATCACCTTACAAGGATGGGTATAATGGTGTAATAAGTAACTATTTATGATTATTATAAAGTAATATTGATACTGAAATAATATATATATACTCCAATACAGTTCCACGATCATAGGAACGATATCATCACTCGTGCGTACGTACGGAATACCGTCTCCACGATGTGATGCGACTCGTTCTACATGATCTTCATTTCATAATGATTATATAAATGAATTGAATGAATGAATATGGTATATAATACACTAATACCATTCTGGAAATGAATTATCTATATCCTAAAGATAAGAATAAGAATTTATTCGGCAAAACACGCATAAGAACAAAAGGAAATAAAGACCCGAATAACAAGTAACAATGAAATATTACTAAGAAGCTAAGAATATGACCATATATGATATCATATCAATATGTATGATTCTGGAATAAGTCAATAACATTATTTAAACCATTATACAAGAGCTTCGGACACGTACAAAGCAAATCGGACCTAAGGTAAGGGGAAATATCACAATCTCATTTTTATCCGAGATTGTTTATTCATAAGTATTTACTGGGGTGTATTTTATCATCCACATCCATGTTTCATCAATATTTAATATTATTTCCATCCACCTACAATTGTTTAAATCCATTTTTACCCTTCGGTGAGTTTTTAGTAATATGTATGAAAGGAATCTTTTGTCGTACGAGGTACTTTTTGAATTTTCCGACAAAAGTACGAAGAATGTTTTTTTAACTTATACGGCATGAATGGATTTTTAAAACATTATATCCAAGAAGCATCCTTTACAAGTTTTCAAGTTTATTTTTAATCAACTTCTTTTATTTTAATGTTGTATGACATGTTATGAAAGGAAAAAAGGGTTTTTGAAGAACAAAGGATATTTTCCTCAAGAATGGAGTTCAAGTGTTTTATCAAAATTATTTTCCATCTAAGATAATAAAGGGTTATGTTTTTATCCCTATTATTAAATTTATTTGATCATGTTGTGATGGAATTATTTTTATGAATTGATTTATGATGTCATGACGTTTCAAGAATCCCATTTTTGTTACATGTGTTATGCGATGATGTATGTTTTATGATTATGTGGCACACATAAGAAAGGATTCATTATAAGATGGGTGGGACCTATATCTCCCTCCAATGCATTGGGTAAAGATTTTATATCTCATGAGATAGACATGGCTGGAACGGAAGGTTATTTCGGTTCAGTGATACAGGACTGAAACGAGGAGTGAACTCGATTCAGAAATGGACTTTTTCCGCTAAGATAGTCTTGGCAATGAGTCATGACTAACAAGAAATGATTTTCCATGATTATGTGTGCATGCCACAAAGTTTAAAGTTTTATGTTATGATTATGGGGATCTCATTTTCACTTCTATGATTTATTCCATGTTAAGATATTAAGATCTCTTTTGCAGGTTTTGATTTTCAAAAAGATATGATATGATTTTTATTTCCTTTATTTGCCCTTGCTGAGCATTTGAGCTCACCCTCTTATGTTTTCTTTTCCCTAGGTCAGGAAGATGGATATTAAGTAGAATATGCTAAAAGGGACCCTAGATATGATGAAATAAATGGGAGACACTGTAGAAGATTTATGAACCAGTTGTTTATGTTTCCCAGTTTCTAAAGACACTATACCTATACGGTCCTTTGTGGTTTTATCATATGTTGTAATAAGTGTGTTTTAATTTTGAAGTATTAACAATGTATGTAATGTATGGGTCTTTATAGTACCCCTTGCCATGAGGGTTCTTGGTCTGTCTTTATTTGGTTTTGTACCTTTAAATGGTCTTTAGACATAGTTTTAAATTATGTATTTCAGTTCTAAAATTTTGTAAAAGACAGTTTTTGTTGAAAATCCAGATTTGTTTTATTTTGTTTGTTTGTTGTTTAATGTTTATAAAATCAGGTAAATCATTCACAATTATAATTATATGATACCTGGGAACTTGTGACAGCCAGTGGGGATCGGGAACACCCTTTGGGTATTGGCATGGGCTAGTTTTGGTGCTGGTTTGATGGCGACCAGATCCGGTTCGTGAAAAAATGGTATCGAAGGAGGTTCTGGTTAACACTTTGGGTCACGTTATTTAGGGAACAGTCGGGATAGTCTAGAGTTAGGATTTTTGGGACTTGGTAGTTCGGTTATGGGTTGTGTTCCTGATCACCACACCTCGTGATGAGATTCAACTCGCCAGGGGAAGTTGGGATTTATCTCAGTCCTTTGGTTTTCTTGGTTTGATGATGACTAGGGGAAATGAAAAGAGAGTTGGGTTAATGGTCTCATTGAGCTCACAGGGCCTGACAAGCCATGTGGAGCCGGGGATATTCCCTATAACACTCTCTGTGATGGTGAAGTGATTGGAATATGGTCGCCAACCATATTTCCAAGTCACCCATTGAAACTAGTTTCCTATCACATTGTTTTGTGCTTTAGTTTTGAAATCTTAGCACTTTGGTTTTAAAGTGACTTGGTTTTAAAGAAGCGTAAAGTTTTTGTGAAATGATTTTCAAATAAAGAGGGAATGGTTTGGTTTATGAAAGGGCATAACTGAATTTTCATAATTTTATTGAAATGTAAAATGATGTGCTTACACCTCCTTTGAAAGCAAGAACTATATTGAAGTTGGTTTTGAAAAGTGTTTCCAGTAGAGTTTTCTAAACAATCAAAGTGTGTTTTAATGGGATGAGATGTTTTGAAATTGATGTGAATATCTTGAAAGTGGGTTATTTTCTAAATGTTTGTGTCTTTCTGACAAGTTTTGTAAGATGTGAGTTGGGATTTTGATCTCATGGTTAATGGTTTTGAGAAAAATGATCTGTTGGTTGACCGTTTTGGTTTTGAAAAGTGGAAAGATTTTTTGTTTTAACCTTTGGTATTTTCGTGAGCAACCACATGCATGGGGTTATATGGGAAGATGGATAGTTGATGACATGACTTGATGAGTGTCGGTATGGATAAGAGGAGGGTGCTCAGTGTGGCACATAAACATGCATGTGTAAGGCCCATGAGGTACCATTGGTGGATGCGCTAACCATTGGACCATTTGTTTTCAAAGAAATGTTTTTAAAGAGAAACATGATGTATTGATTAATTGTTTGGGATGGTTTATATTATGTTTTTTTGGAAAATGTAGATTTAGTGGGCTGTTTTGACTCCAAGAACCCCTCCTGTTAGAATTGTGTTTTGAGTTTGTGTTTGGTTGGTAAGCTGGGTAGAAGGACCGGTTAGTAGTCTCCTCTGAGATATGTTTCGGGACACCTTTATGGTGGATCCCTTCATGTGTTTGGATCGGGTTTTTGGCACTTTGTGACCAATGAACTAGATTGGTTGGGTCATTAGGTTTTCTTGTTGGATAAGGTATGCCCCCATTAAGGGTTAATGCATAATTGACGTGCAACCCAGATTGTTTTTCCATTCAAAAATCCTCTGGTTGATCAATATAAGGAATATTTTTTTTCTAGAGATCTGTAGATTGAGTCTACACCCATTCCTTTCATTTATTTTTATATCCTCTTGTAAAGGGATAGTGATAATGGAAGGTTGAAAGATACATTAGTTTCTTAAGTTTCTTGATTCGTCGAAGGTGGATGTGGTCTAGGGTTGTTAGTGTGGATGAATGTCTCGATGGTGTCTAAGAGGAACTTTGGGTTCCTCAATGTTTCTATGAACCATGAGTTCTTGTTAAACCACCGGTGTGGGAAATATGGTCACGATAGGATATTGTAGCCACTTTCTATAATTGTGTGTTGTTTGGGGATGTTGTATAAGGTCCCCCTCCATGCATTATTTATATCAGTCGCAATGGTCATGTTCGGTGATGCCGTATGATGTCATGTGCTCGATTGACCATATATGTTAAAGTCGTGAAATCCTACGAGAGTCCTTGTTACGTTGGGATAATGTCTCCCTTGAAAAAACATCAAAATCTTCCTTTTTAGTGGAAGGTTAGTGTAGGTGTTCTTTACTTCTATTGTTTCTCACCTGAAGAAACAAGGTGTGATGTGTGTGCATCTTCTTAGCCCTTGTTTCAGTGAAATATCGGGATAGGGTAAAGTGAGTTAGGAATTTTTTATGTTTGGAAAACTTATCTGGGATTGAGGTGTATTTGTTTGTTGCACCGAATGAATAATTCTCATTCAATGGGTTTCCAAAGACTAACTTCGAGGCCGAATATGCTTCAATAAATTGAGCTCCATCCATGGGTCTCAGAGAGAAGCTGGCTCGTAGTCAGGAGAAATCACAAGGTTGTTTAAACCCATGTACAATGTCTTATCCTCTGTATGAAAGATAGTAATAGTTTAAACCTTTAGTGTCATCATCTTTCTTCTGTTGTTCCCATTCGGTGGAAATAGATTGAGGGCCTTGTACCCATGTCATCACCTAATGTCATTCCCTCCCCCTTTGGTTTTCATCGAGTCATTAGAGAATGGTTGAAATTTGGATAGACGTGCTGAGGACACAGTTCATGTATAATTAGTAGTGAACATGTTCTAGGAAGCCATGTGAATAGAATGATCTGCATAGTCAGTGCAGAATTTCCCAAACCGTGTGGACTGACCCTGCGGCCTTCCCAAATCTTTAAAAAAATTGGGTCTTTCTGTGTTGGCCCATGTTGGTCGGTGATGATGGTTGGTTCTTATTGGAGAGCCACTATGATTCTCATGTACGTTATTTCGTAAACTATGAATGGAATTTGACCCTTTGTGTTAGGTAGTTCATTCAAGCCTCCATCAGTTAGTGTCTTGATTCTGTCTCGGAAAATAATATAGGATGCCTCTTATGGTTGGGTGCCTATTTGTGTCCCCCATACCAATAGCTCAGATTTATCCATGGTCCTAGATTGGTGGTTGGTAGTCTCATTCGGATCTTCCTAGATATCAACATCTTCTTTGGGTAAGCGTTGGTACTGGAGAGCATCCAATGGATTAGTTAAAGTAAGGTAAGTGTAACCTTGTTCAATGTTGTTGTTCGTTTGGGTGAATTGCTTGAGTCTTGTTCGGATAGTGTTTGAGGATTTTTCTTTTGGGATAAAGCATGAATGTGATTGATCATTTAAGGAGAGTGGTGTATCTTTTGGTTGTGAGAGTAATCCTTAATTGATCACTGGAGGTGTTTTGGCCTTTGGGGGTGAAACCTGGAAAGAGAGTACCTCTTGGTTTCTCAGTTGGGTTTGGTTGTTTCTTTGGCCTTGATGTGACTTTACGGGGTAGAAAGTTTTCATGGTGGGGAGAATTGTCACATAAATGGATTATTTTAAAGTTAAATTCCATTTAATTTCCATTCATGCTTTTTTTTGACGGTTTCCCAAGCATTTATGGAGGAATGGGTGAGTTTTTATGAATTGGGCCAAACCGTGAGCCCAATTCTAGATTTAAAAATAAATTTTGATTCCTTTATAACTCATTCATTTTTCAACATTTTTCATCCATTACAATTCATAGTTTTCATCCTCTGACCTATTAACACCACCATATTAATTTGGACCACTTATAAATCCATAATCATGGTGGATATGGGTTTTTATTTAATGGATTGGGCCTTCCCGAAAGCCCATTTTCTGCATTAATAATAAATTTTAATTATTTAATATCTCCTTCACTATTTGCATTTTTTTAGTGATTCAAACTCTCACCCAAGACCACTTACCTAAGGCGCTCACCCATTCCATTTTACCACAATTTGGAGCTCGATAGTATCGCGAAAGTGGTCGAAACATATCTGGATTTCAGAAATCGTCCAGATTTGGAGAGGTAAATTGATCCTTTCATAACTCCTTCTATTTTTACTATTTTTCCCTCATTCCAGTTCCTACAAGATCTCCAAATCTTTTTTCGAACCTCCCATGAATGGTTGGTTGTTTTCAAATTCAGTTTCTGGTGGATTTTGGGTCATTTTCTTCAAGATTATTTTGGGTATGTGTTTCTCTCTTCAATTTCTTCCTTCTCATTAGGGTTTCCTCCCACTTTCATAAATTTATAGAGTTTCCAGAAGTTAGTTTTCATACCTAGGGTTTTATTTGGGGTATTTCTGGTGAAATGTTATGGTTTTGGGTTCATTTTCACATCCTTGTGGTGCGGCGGAGGTGCAGTTGAGGTTTCACACCAAGATTCAAGGGTTTTGACTCAAAAGGTAGGTAGTTCCATGTGTAGACAATTATTGATGAGTTATCTTGATGTATTTAAACATTTTTCATATTCCTAATATGTTTTTTGTGGTGAGAAAACTGTTTATGATTGATTTGGTTATGAGTAAAATTTTATAGTCTCTTTTTAACTCGAATTTGGGTGTTTTTCTGTGTAACTCATGGGGTTTTATTTGGGTGTATTTTATAAATTATAAAATTGCTTTATTAAATCTTGTTTGGCCTGCCAATTCTGGTTTGGAAATTTATTAGTGTCATGTTTTCCTAAAAAGAAGTTTTTTGAATAGGTTTGATGTATAAAACATTGTTATACTTCTTGAGGTCATTTTATGAAAATGTGTGTTTTCATTTGTATCTTTTGTAGTATTATTCAAAGTTATTTTATAACACTAGAATGTGTTTTTATAAATGTATCTAGGGCTTATAATTCTATTTTTTAAAGGAATTGGTATGGTTTTGGTCTTAAATGGGTGTTTTGAAATGGGTTTTGTGTGCAAGACATAGTTACACCCCTTGAGTTGTTTTATGAATATTGTGAATGTTTTTTTTGGTTAAAAAAAGTGGATAAAAGGGTGTATAAGTACTGTTTGGGGGGTGTGTTAACCTAATATGGGTTTTTTATAGGTATGGAGGTTATTTAATATTTAAAATATTTTTTTAGAATGTTTTATAAAGTGCTGAAATGTTTTAGAAAATGGAAAGAGAGCTGCAAAACAAGGTTGTAGGCTGTTTTGTGTGAGTGTGTTGTGGAAATTGAATTTTGTTGATGAAAGAGGTATTATATGTTATTTTAGTGGGCGGTTATGTGAGTTATAATTTCTTTTAATGGTTTATAAAATTTGTTTAAAGGATTTGTGGAAGTGTCAATGAAATGTGAAGAGTGTTGTGGGATATTTTTGTGAGTCGGATTTCAAAATCAATTTGAATGAAAAGTGTAATTTTGTGACTTGTGTGGTATAAATGTGGGCTTTTGGTGTTTTTTTGATATGGAAATGATATTTTCATGTGCAAAGTATATTTCTTGACTTGTTGAACTTGTTTGAGCACAAAGGGAAAGCCAGGGTGTCTAGGTGGGTGGACGTGTACTCGTATGCTAGTGAATCCATGGGGTTTGGCCTTACTTTCACTTAGCAAGATTGACGCTTACAACTCTAACTAAACTATGATGATGATGATTTGGGTCCACTAGGTTATGGGTATGTTCACTACTAGTGGCTCGTGCACGAGAATAGATATTTGTGATAGTTACTCTTACCGAGATATGAGGTACCTAGGACCCACAACTAACCAGTGCTTAGGGGTTATTTCCCATTGCTTGTTCTCACTGGATATTTTGTGATTTTCGTCAGCATATGGTATGATAGGATGGAATATTCAGAATCTATGGTATTTATTTTAAATGTTTTCATTATTTAAATTAACCCACCTGAAAACAGTTTTTATTTAATGTAGCATCTTTTATAAATTTTAACTAGCATCTCATGTTTTTGAAAACATGCATGCTTTTCATCATTAAATGTTTATCACATGGAATATATTAGTGGTGGTATCCTATTGGTCTTTTTATCACACCCTACTTACACCCTTGGGTGTAAGTAGACATGGTAATTTTTGTTGTCGCAGGTTGGGTACAATTTTTAGTTCCAGTGGTTCGGGTTTCTGGCAGGTCCTTGGTGGTGAAGTCTTTTTGAGATTGCTTAAGGTAAGTTCCCCTTTCCATGAGGGTTTTTGGTATGTCCTTATTTGGGTTTGTACCTTTTAATGGTATTTAAACATAGTTTTAAATTATGTAATTCAGTTTTGAAATTTTGTTAAAGACGGTTTTAGTTGAAAAATCCAGATTTGTTTTATTGAGTTTGTTTATTGTTTAATGTTTATAAAATCGGGTAAATAATTCCCAATTATCATTATATGATACATGGGCACTTGTGACAACCCTTGGAGATCAGGAACTCCCTTTGGGTATTGGCACATGCCAGGTTTGGTGCCGGTTTGATGGCGACCAGATCCGGTTCGTGACAAAATGGTATCAAATTAGGTTCTTGTTAACTCTTTGGGTCATGTTATTTAGGGAACAATTGGGATAGTCGAGATTTAGGATTGTTGGGACATGGTAGTTCGGTTATGGGTAGTGTTCCTGATCACCACACCTCATGACGGGATTCATGTCACCAGGGAAGTCAAGATTTATCTTAGTCCTTTGGTTTTCTTGGTTTGATTGTGATTAGGGAAAATGAAAAGAGAGTTGGGTTAATGGTCTCAGTGAGCTCGTAGGGCCTGGAAAGCCATGTGGAGCTGGGGATATTCCATATAACACTCTCTATGATGGTGAAGTGATAGGAATATGGTCCCCAACCATATTTCCATGTCACCCACTGAAACTAGTTTCCTCTCACATTGTTTTGTGCTTTAGTTTTGAAATCTTGGCACTTTGGTTTTAATTTGACATGGTCTTAAAGAAGCATAAAGTTTTTGTGAAATTATTTTCAAATGAAGAGGTAATTGTTTGGTTTATGAAAAGGCGGAACTGAATTTTCATAATTGTTTTGAAATGGAAAATGGTGTGCTTACACATCTTTTGAAAGCAGGAACTATATTGAAGTTGGTTTTGAAAATTGTTTCCAATAGAGTTTTCTAAACAATAAAAGTGTGTTTTAATGGGACGAGATGTTCTGAAATTGATGTGAATATCCTGAAAGTGGGTTATTTTCTAAATGGTTTCATATTTCTAAAAAGTTTTTTAAGATCTGAGTTGGGATTTTGATCTCATGGTTAGCAGTTTTGAGAAAAGGATGTGTTGGTTGACCGGTTTGGTTTTGAAAAGTGGAAAGAATTTTTGTTTTGACCTTTGGTATTTTCTTGAGAAACCACATGAATGGGGTTATATGGGAATATGTATAGTTAATGACATGACTTGATGTGTGTCAGGATGGATATTAGGAGGGTGCCCTGTGTGGCACAGAAACATGCATGTGTAAGGCCCATGGGGTACCATTGGTGGATGCGCTAACCGTTGAACCATTTGTTTTCAAAGAAATATTTTTAAAGTGAAACATGATGTCTTGATTAATTTTTTGATATGGTTTATATTATGTGTTTTGGAAAATGTAGATTTTTTGGTATGTTTTGATTCCAAGAACCCCTCCTGTTCGAACTGTGTTTTGAGATTGTGTTTGGTCGGTAAGATGGGTAGAAGGACTGGTTAGTAGTCTCCTATGAGATATGTTTCGGGACACCTTTATGGTGGATCCCTTCATGTGTTTGGATCAGTTTTGGGGAAATGTTTGACCAATGGACCAATTTTTTTGGGTCTTTAGGTTCTCTTATTGGATAAGGTATGCCCCCATTAACGGTTAATGCATAGCTGAAGTGCAACCCAGATTGTTTTTCCATTCGAAAATCCTCCAGTTGATCAATATAAGGAATATTTTTTACTCGAGATCTGTAGATTGAGTCTACACCAATTCCTTTCATTGATTTTAGATCCTCTTGTAATGGGAGAGTTCTCGTGGAAGGTTGAAAGAGACCTTAGTTTCTTATGTTTCCTGATTCTTCGAAGGTGGATGTGGTCTAGGGTTGTTAGTGTGGATGAGTGTTTCGATGGTGTCTAAAAGGACCTTTGGGTTCTTCATAGTTTCTATGAAGCATGAGTTCATGTTAAACCACCAGTGTGGGAAATATGGTCACGATAGGATATTGTAGCCACTTTCTAGAATTGTTTGTTGTTTGGGGATGTTTTATAAGGTCCCTCTCCGTGCATCATTTATATCAGTCACAATGGTCATGTTCGGTGATTCCTGATGATTTCATGTGGTCGATTGACCATATAGGTGAAGGTCATGAAATCCTTTGAGAGTCCCTGTTATGTTGGGTGAAAGTATCCCTTGGAACAACATCAAAATATTCCATTTTAGAGGAAGGTGAGTGTAGGTGTTCTTTACTCCTATGGTTTCTCACATGAAGAAACATGGTGTGATGTGTGCGCATCTTCTTAGCCCTTGTTTCAGTGAAATATCGGGATAGGGTAAACTGAGTTTGGAATTTTTTATGACTAGAAAACTTATCTCGGATTGCGGTATAGTTTTTAGTGGCACCAAAAGAATAATTCTCATTAAATGGGTTTCCAAAGACTAACTACGATTTCGAAGATGATTCAACCATTTGAGCTCTAGCAATACGTCTCGGAGAGAAGCTGGCTCATAGTCAGGGTAAATCCCAGGGTCGTTTAAACCCATGTACAATGTCTTATCCTCAGTATGAAAGATAGTAAGAGTTTAAACCTCTAGGGTCATCTTATTTCTTCTGTTGTTCCCATTCGGTGGAAATAGATTGAGGACCTTGTACCCATGTCATCACCTAATGTCATTACCCCCCCATTTGGTTTCCATCGAGTCATTAGAGAATGGTTGGAAATTTGGATAGACGTGCTGAGGACACAGTTTGTGTATAATTAGTAGTGACCATGTTCCAGGAATCCATATGAAAAGAATGATCTGCATAGTTGGTGTAGAATTTCCCAAACCGTCTGGACTGACCCTGTACCCTTCCTAAATCTTTAAAAAAATTGGGTTTTTCTGTGTCATCCCATGCTGGTTGGTTAAGATGGTTGGTTCTTATGGTGGGGAGACCCAATAAGATTCTCATGTACGTTCCTTTGTAAACTATGAATGGAATTCTACCCTTTGTGTTAGGCAGTTCGTTCAGGCCTCCATCTGTTAGTGTCTTGATTCTGTCTCGAAAAATAATATAGGTTGTCTCTTATGGTTGGGTATCTATTTGTGTCCCCCCATACCAATAGCTTAGATTTATCCATGGTCCTGGATTGGTGGTCGGTAGTCTCATTCGAATATTCCTAGATACCAACATTTTCCTTCGGTAAACGTTGGGACTGGAGAGCGCCCAATGGATTAGTTAAAGTAAGGTAAGTGTAACCTTGTTCAAAGTTGTTGTTCGTTTTGGTGAATTGCTTGAGTCATGTTCGGATAGTGTTTGAGGAGTTTTCTTTTGGGATAAATTATGAATGTGATTTATCATTTCAGTAAAGTGGTGTATGTTTTGGTTGTGAGAGTAATCCTTAATTGATCATTGGAGGTGTTTTGGCCTTTCGGGGTGAAACCTGGCAAGGGAGTACCTCTTGGTTTCTCAGTTGGGTTTGGTTGTTGCTTTGGCCTTGATGTGACTTTCCAAGGTGGAATGTTTTCATGGTGGGGAGAATTGTCACATAAATGAATTATTTTAAAGTTAAATTCCATTTAATTTCCATTAATGGATTGTTTTGAGGGTTTCCCAAGCATTTATGGAGGAATGGGTGTGTTTTTATGAATTGGGCCAAACCGTGAGCCCAATTACAGTTTTAAAATAAATTATGATTCCATTATAACTCCTTTATTTTTCAACATTATTCATCCATTCCAATTAATAATTGTCATCCTCTGCCTATTAACACCACCATATAAATTTGGACCATTTAAAAATCCATAATCATGGTGGATATGGGTTTTTATTTAAGGGATTGGGCCTTCCCGAAAGCCCATTTTCTGCATTAAAAATACATTGTAATTCTTTCATATCTCCTTCACTATTTGCGTTTTTTTGGTGGTTCAAACTCTCCCCCGATCCCAATTACCTAAGGTGCACCCCATTCCATCCTCCCACAATTTGGAGCTCGATAGAATCACGAAAGTGGTCGAAACGACTCTGGATTTCAGAAATCGTCCAGATTTGGAGAGGTAAATTGATCCTTTCATAACTACTTATATTTTTACTCTTTTCCCCCATTATAGTTTCTACAAGATCTCCTAATCATTTTTATAAACTCCCATGAATGGTTGGATGTTTATAAATTCATATTCTAGTGGATTTTGGGTCGTTTTCTTCAAGATTATTTTGGGTATGTGTTTCTCTCTTCAATTCCTTCATTCTCTTTAGGGTTTCCTCCCACTTTCACAAATTTATAGTGTCCAGAATTTAGGGTTCATACCTAGGGTTTTATTTGGCATATTTTTGGGGAAATATTATGGTTTAGGGTCCATTTTCACATCCTTGTGGTGCGGCAGAGGGGCGTTTGAGGTTTCGCACCAAGATTCATGGGTTTTGACTCAAAAGGTAGGTGGTTCCATGTGTAAACAATTATTGATGAGTTAGATTGATGAATATAACCATTTTTCATATTCCTGAAATGTTTTTTGTGGTGTGAAAACTGTTTATGATTGATTTGGTTATGAGTTAAATTTTATAGTCGCTTTTTAACTTGAAATTTGGTGTTTTCATGTGTAACTAATGGGGTTTTATATGGGTGTAGTTTTTAACTTATAAAATTGGTTTATTAAATCTATTTTGGCCAAAAAAATCTGGTTTGGTAATTTATTAGTGTCATGTTGTCCTAAAAAGAAGGTTTTTTAGTAGGTTTGATCTGTAAAACATTGTTATACTTCTTGAGGTCATTTTATGAAAATGTGTGTTTTCATTTGTATCTTTGTGGTATTATTCAAGATTATTTTATAACACTTGAATGTGTTTTTATAAATGTATATAGGGATGACAATTCTATTTTTGAAAGGAATTGGTATGGTTTTGGTCTAAAATGGGTGTTTTGAATTGGGGTTTGTGTGCAAGACATAGTTACACCCCTTGAGTTGTTTTATGAATATTTTGAATGTTTTGATTGGTTAGAAAAAGTAGATAAAAGGGTGTATAAGTAGTGTTTGGGGGGGGTTTTTACCTAATATGGGCTCTTGAAAGGTATGGTGGTTATTTAAGATTTTAAATATTTTTTTAGAATGTTTTATAAAGTGATGAAATGTTTTAGAAAATTGAAAGAGAGCTGCAAAACATGGTTGTAGGCTGTTTTGTGTGAGTCTGTTGTGAAAATTAAATTTTGTTGATGAAAGAGTTATTATATGTTATTTGAGTGGGATGTTATGTGAGTTATAATGTCTTGGAATGGTTTATAAAAATTGTTTAAAGGATTTATGGAAGTGTCAATGAAATGTGAAGAGTGTTGTGGGCTATTTTTGTGTAAGTCGGATTTGAAAATCAATTTGAATGAAAAGTGTACTTTTGTGACTTGTGTGGTATACGTGTGGGCTTTTGGTTGAATGTTTGATATGTAAATGACATTTTCATGTGCAAAGTATATTTCTTGACTTGTTGAACTTGTTTTAGCACAAAGGGAAAACCCGGGTATCTAGGTGGGTGAACGTGTACTAGTATGCTAGTGAATCCATGGGGTTTGGCCTCAGTTCAACTTATCAAGATTGACGCATACAACTATAACTAAACTATGATGATGATTATTGGGGACCACTAGGTTATGGTTATGTTGCCTACTAGTGGCTCATGCATGAGAACATATATTTTTGATAGTTACTCTCACCGAGATACGAGGTACCTGGGACCCACAACTAGCTAGTGCCTAGGGGTTATTTCCCATTGCTTGTGCTCATTGGATATTTTGTGCTTACCGTCGGCATAAGGTATGATAGGCTGGAAAATTCAGTATCTATGGTATTTATTTTAAATGTTTTTATTCTTTAAATTAGCCCACCTGAAAACTGTTCTTATTTAATGTTGCATCTTTTAGAAATTTTAACTAGCATCTCATGTTTTTGAAAACTTGCAGGCTTTTCGTCAATAAATGTTTATCACATGGAATCTATTATTGGTGTTATCCTATTGGGATTTGTCTCAGACCATAATTACACCCTTGGGTGTATGTATACTTGGTTATTTTTGTTGTCGCAGGTTGGGTACAATTTTTCATTCTAGTGGTTCGGGTTTCTGGAAGGTCCTTGTTGGTGAAGTCTTGTGGAGATGGCTTAAGGGCGGTGCCCCTTTCCATGAGGGTTCTTGGGTTGTCCTTATTTTGTTTTGTACCTTTTAATGGTATTTTAACATAGTACTAAATTATGTAATTCAGTTCTGAAATTTTGTAAAAGATGGTTTTAGTTGAAAAATCCATATTTGTTTTATTGATTTGGTTTGTTGTTTAATGTTTATAAAATCGGGTAAATCATTCCCAATTACCTTTATATGATACCCGGGAAATTGTGCCAGCCCGTGGGGATCGGGAATGCCCTTCGGGTATTGGCACGGGCCAGGTTTGGTGTCGGTTTGATGGCGACTATATCCAGTTCGTGACACCATGGGACCCGCGACAGCTTTTTATAAGCAGAGCCTGGTTTACGCGCGCTCGCGTAAAGAGGATTCTACGACCCATTGGGTTTTGTGTGAAGCCCCAGGTTTTTAGTGCACATAGACACCACATAGTTCTACATTTTGGTGTTTCCCTTGGAATCCAACCGTTGAGACCCCTCGCTGATCCAATTCTGAGTGGGGGAATTTGTAGACGCCGAAAAAATGCGCAAGGGCTGAAGAAGGTTTCAAAACGACAAAGCGACGTCATATTCGGATCTGGGGACCTAGTCCAGGGGGCCCAGAGGAGTCACACGAAAAAAATTCATGAGTGCATGAAAAAATGTGCCCCACATGGAAAGCTACGAGATTTGCGAGAAATCTTCAGCTTGGGCACTGAATATTTCACACCCCCGCCACAAACGGTTGACATTTTCGCCGCCGACATCTGTACACAATTATTTCATGCCGACCTATTTTTCGCACCCCTGAATGCCTATAAATAGAAGGTGACCCCTTCAACTTCTGGGCTAAAGAATCCGAACCGACTCTCCTATTCAAAATTCTCCTTTCTTGCATGCAAAGATGGCTTTCAGGTATAGTTCTTTTCGTTCCATGTCGCCCTGGGGTCTACCTTCGTGCGAGATCCCCCTAGGTGAGACTTAATTCCAATCCCTTTAGGGTCCGCCCCCTGTGCGCAATCCCTTCCACTTGTGTGCAGGCCATCCAATTACGCCCAATCCCCTTCAATTGCATGCACCCGAGTCATTGCGCGTAGACTCTCCCAATTGCGCGCAATTAGTACTCCTTGTGCGCAATCATTTTAATCATGCGCAAAGCCTCGGCTCCAGTTGTGCGCTAATCCTCACTAATTCCGCACCAGCCCGGTGCTTTTCGTGCAGGGATACTTATTTGCGCCCAAGCCTCAAAGGTTGCGCGCAACTCTCCAGGACCCCTCACTCCGGTGCTACCCAGCTACCTCTTCACTCGTGTTCCCCATACTCCTTGGGAATACCTTTGTGCGAGTGTCTGGTGCTCTTCTTATGGATGCCATTCGCAGGTGAATCTCATGCCCCGGGCATCCACATCATACACTATTTTCCCGTACGACCTTCTAGGTTAGTATGGAGTAACTACAAAGTCTATTGGATGAGTTTTCCTATTGTGTTTCTTCGCCTCATGCTTCTTTGCATAGGCACACTAATGGATATTGCTTCTTCATATAACCATGCTAACGTGGAACCCTCTATGGTCGCTCCATGACACCCCCTCACCACGGCTTTTCCTGTCCCCTCTCTGCACCACGGAGCAGAGGGTACTAGTTTTATAAGTTTTAGGGGTGTGGAGTGAACCCACCTCATCTGAGCTGCAGGATGTTAAACTGCCAAGCACCATCATCCTCAGCACATGAAATTAAACTATGACCTCGTCTCATGCCTCGCACGTAGGGTCCCCCTCCTTGGAAATTCTCCGCGCCCATTAGTCTCCATGGGGATGGGATCACCCCTCAAAGGGGATGATATACTCATTATTGGAGTGGCTTTTATCTATGGGGAAAGGGAAGCCACCTTGGTGTGAGCCCCTAGCTTTCCTTGCAGGAGGCAGCATCCATGCCCCTCCTTTCATCTTCGGTCCCCAGGGCCAGCGAAAGGCGTGATAGGGAATGGAGATCCTCCTTTTTTTGGTCCCAAATCCCTCTCCTGCTACGCTTTGTCACCCTTGGGCCGCCATTATGGAGTAAGTCCCAATCCCTTTGGGCTGAAAATGACGCATAGGCCCCTATTTCATCTTTGGGATGTTAATCATGCATAATCCCCACTCCATTTCCAACAGACGCATCTTTTGTGACATGATCATCAAGTCTCTACTATCTCTTTTTTCTCACACCGAGCATGACTCACGTGAGCTTTGATCAAGCACTAACCATGAAAAACAACTTGGACTGCCTCAGAGTGTACGCCCTACCCCATATCCCGAACTACGATGAATTTGATCCATGTCAAGGCATGGTACGTAAGAAGCCTCCATGAGGTTCAAGCCCACCACCTGGTCATTCCGACCATCTTCACGTCGTATCACCAACACCTTGGGCCATCGTAGAGTGTAAGCCCCACCCACCATATCCCGAACTATGAGGTCTTTGATCCATGACAAGGCATGGTACGTAGGAAGCCTCTATGAGGTTCATGCCCACCACCTAGTCGTTCCAACCATCTTCACGTTGGTTCAACAACACCTTGGGCTACCTCAGAGTGTAAGCCCCACCTGACATATCCCAAACAATGAGGAATTTGATCCATGTCAAGGCATGGTATGTAGGAACCCTCCAAGAGGTTCAATCCCACCACCAGGTGGTTTCGACCATCGTCACGTCGGTTCACCAACACCTTGGGCCGCCTGAGAGTGTATGCCCCACCCGCCATATCCCGAACAATGAGGACATTGATCCATGTCATGACATGGTACATAGGAAGCCTGCAAGAGGTTCAAGCCCACCACCCAGTCATTCTGACCATCTTCATGTCAGTTCACCCACACCTTGGGCCGCCTCCGAGTGTAGGCCCCACCCGCCATATATCGAACTAAGAGGACTTTGATCCATGTCAAGGCGTCGTACGTTGGAATCCTCCACGAGGTTCAAGCCCACCACCCGGTCATTCCGACCATCTTCACGTCTACTCACCAACACCTTGGGCTGCCACAGAGTGTAAGCCCCACCTTCCATATCCCGAACTATGAGAATTGGATCCATGTCAAGGAATGGTACGTAGGAAGCCTCCATGAGGTTCAAGCCCACCACCCGATCGTTCCGACCATCTTCACGTTGCTTCACCAACACCTTGTGCCACCTCAGAGTGTAAGCTCCACCCTCCATATCCAAAACAATGAGGAATTTGATCCATGTCATGGAATGGTACGTAGGAAGCCTCCTCGAGGTTCAAGCCCACCACCCGGTTGTTCCGACCATCATCAGGTTGGCTCACGAACACCTTGGGCCACCTCAATGTGTAATCCCCACCCGCTATATCCATAACTATTAGGACTTTGATCCATGTCAAGAAATTGTATGTATGAAGCCTCCACGAGGTTCAAGCCCACCACCCAGCCATTTCGACCACCTTCACATCAGGTTCGCCCCCGTCCTGCATGACGTTAAACTGTATCCCTCATCCTGAACTACATGAACTTTGTTTCCCTTCCACAGGGATACATATGAAGCCTCCATGAGGTTTGAGCCCATCACTTCTATATCATATTGATCTCTCCCTCGAGCCTATGTGTCTCGGAGAATCTCATGCCCCATCCCGAAAGATCCACTTCTTCTGGGTCCCATCCATGCGTCCATTCTCACAGGTCGCCTCCTCAGGTGTCCCATTGTCTCACTAAACTACACGGACTTTGATTCCCTGCAATGGGTATATGTAGGAAGCCTCTTCGAGGCTCAAGACCAACTTCACTGTCTCCCTTGAGATGGCCATATTTCATCTCCCTTCACTTCATTACCCATCCTAATCCTCACCCGGGCCACCACATCCCGGTGGGATAATGCCACCCCACTCACCATTCCATCAGAAAGCATTCGGGAAGCCACCAACATGATGGCCCTAGTATCGGTGTTCCCTACAGGGTGTTCCTCCATCTGATCCACTATAACCAGTGTTACGATCAGTCGGATCTATCTTCACTGGATGTTAAACTTGCGGCATACCCTTTGTTAAACATGGGAAGATGAGAAAAAATCCAGGTACATTCCCATGGAATATGATTCCCCACATTTGATGTGGGATGCCTCGGGCTTCCGCACCCTCGAGAAGCCCTATAATAAGGGACAGAAGACAGACACGCGAATCCCCCAGTGTCGAGACATGCGAGTGATGCCCAACATGACTACTCCCCTAACCGAAGGTTGCTGTCCTGACCGGACCCCATGGAATGTCCTGACAGAAGTAGTGTGATTAACTAGTGTCCATGAAGATATGGTGCTTGGAAGAGTTTCACAGACAACATCTTAAGTCTATGAGGGAGACCCGGACTAGGTGACGAGCTCCGAGGAGGAATCCACAGAAGGAAGAACCACCATCCTATCATCCTGTTTCGATCAAGGAGAAGATGTCCCTGAATAAAGAGCGGCATTCGACCACCTTTGGAAATTGGGAATGTCGGGTAACATGTGCGTGTTCTCCACAGACGGACGTGTGTGCCTCGACGAAAGAGTCTGAAACAATATCATAATGAAAAGAACATGAATAATTACTTGAATATGTTGCTAAAACATTTAATTTAGACATTAATGAACATATCACTAGGATCATCCCCATGTTTTCATAAACATTACCAAGGTTATTCACCAAGGTATCGTGAAACTTGAAATCCCTATAGATTAAATTATTTACCCAATGTGTTGGAGCGCTATCTTGGCACACTCTTAATATGTCTCTATTTTGATGTGATCCACATAAATCATAATCATTCATTTCATAAATAACCCAAGATATTAAAATAAGTAGGTTTTACTTCAAAATCGCGATGTTTTAAAAGTTCTTAAAAATAAGATCATTATGTCATTTATAACCAATGGAAAGGGAGGAAGGGTTATATGTATGTCAATACTAGAATAAAATAGATTAATTTTATGTATCGATGAATACCATTGTAAACGAAAATAGATTTTGGTATTCACATATTTAAAAAAAGGGAATTTCTTGGGAAAGAGATAGATTTGGAGGCGAAAATTCTGCAGCATAACATCTATACACCATGGTTTTAGAAAATATTGAAAAGAGAGAGGGCAAGGATTCCCCAACAAGAAATAACTCATAATATAATACAGGTAAATAATAACATATAAATAAGATCATGGAATGGATATTTGAATGACATACCACATGAAAAGGAATCTTGAATGAAAAGAGAAGATGCAATTTCTTTTCTAAAAAATTCTGCATCCTAACATCATCACTTAAAAATTCAAGAAATAAATTGAAGAGAGCAGAAATGGTGTCTCATCATTTGAAAATGAAATGTAATGTAATAATGATATATAATAACATATCCCATATAAGAATACAGAAAATAGAATACATAACATAAAGGAAGTCATGAATTATAAGAGGAGGGAGAACGGTTCTCTTACCTTGAAGAGTGGCTTCGAAATCTCAAAGGTTGGGACCTTTGGGGGCTTGAGGGAACCTCAGTAAGACTCCATCAGAGGTAAAAGTACTAGAGCATCATTGAGTAGGATTTTGGAATGAATGGAATTTAGGAATGTCTTGGTATTTATAGAAAAAGTTAGGGAATATTTAATTAATTTCCAAGGGACACCTCATCAGTGGTATTGGAAAAACTATGGGATTTCCCATGGTATTTTCCCATGGTATTGTCCACTTGGGACACCTAATAAATTATCTCACTATTAAAAATTAGATCAGAATGATTACATAATTATTACATCATTAATTATGTCATTAATCACACCAAAACTCAAAACTATATTTTTACTATTCACCGAAAAACAAAACATTTTATAAAAAACTCATAAATTCAACCTAACCTAACATCGATTCTCTGAATTCATAAATGAACTAAATTTTATGAAAATTATTATATAACTATTATATAATTAATTTTTACGTAAAAACACAATTTACCCAAAAAATACTAATACTTAACCAATAATTTATTAAACTGTTATTTACTTATGCTATTATATCACTTCACCAATCAAGATGTCTAAATTATATTTATAAATTATTAAGTGAGGTTACTATTCTATTGGTCAAATTACTATTCATAAGTATAATATTACTATTTGTACTTTACTATTTTATAAAAATCAAGTTGATCTTATTAGACTCTAAATTTATTACTGATCACAACTGTATAAGACTATTTTTTTGAAAATAAATTAACATTATTAGTTATTTAATGTATATAAAAATATTTTAAAACATCATTTTTCCAAAATTCACCAATAATATGGGACTACATCATACATTTCTCTAGGGATTAGAAATTCACAAATTTAACATAATAAGAAATAACAATTTCATTTATAAAAAATGATTACACAATGTAACTAAGGTCTCATTACATAGAACATTATGACACCTACATTGGACCTAAGTGTAAGATGTGCTATGGTGATATAATCTTAGGGAGGCTCGGACAACATTTCCCAAGTGGTGATTTATATTAGCTTTAACTTCTCCAATAGAAGATTTTGTTCACGCTTCACTTGTTGGAGTTTAGATTGGGCTTGGTCTAGAGCAATGCCCAATGACGCAACCTCCTTCCCATGCTCTGACAGATGGGATTCATATGGCCTCATTCTACTTTATGAGGCCCTCGACTATTCTTTCTTTATTAATTAACCATGATCAATGTTATTTATAAACAATTATCATAATGCTAAGAATTTAGTTTCCAATGGTCATATTGACCAACAGTCATATAACAGTCAAAACCCAGTGGTATTATATTAATTATACTCACTTAGTAAATTAAAGGATATATTTTTGTTGAGTAAAAAATAAAACAATACACAAAATTAGGAAAAAAATATTATTTAAAAGTTATGGTCGTTATATTCACCCTCCTTAGGAAATTTCATCCCCAAAATGTTAACTCTTACCCTCAGAAGAGAAAAGGTGTGGGTAATTCAACCACATAGATTACTCTAGTTGCCACGTGGCTTTATCATATTTTTGGTTCCTCCACAGCACCATAACAAGGTGGGTAGTCCTGTTGCATATAACCACATCTCTATGATCCAAGATCTCCACCGGTGGCTCCTCATAAGAGAGGTAATGTTCCATCTGTACCACCACCTCTAGATTTAGTACATGTGAGGGGTCAGGTATGTACTTCCTCAAGAGGGATACAAGGAAGAATAATGAACTTGTGTATTATTTGGAAGAAGTGAAAGAATATAGTCCACTGGTCCTACATGATCAAGGATTTCATAGGGGACAATGTACCTAGGTCTGGGATTCCCTTTCTTCCCAAACCTCAGGAATCTCTTCCAAGGTAAAATTCCAAGAAATAATTTGTCCCCAACATAAAAAAACAAGTACCATTGACGATTGTCATCATAACACTTTTTTTGACTCTGAGCAACCTTAATGTGTTGTTGGATGGCATGGAATGTTTATGTCATCTCTTGCACAAGATCAGGCCCAAGAAGCTTTCTCTCACCAGCTTCATGCCAATAGGTAGGAGTTCTACATCGCTTACCTTATAGATCTTCATAGGGTTCCATTTGAATGCTTTATTGGAAGTTTTTGTTGTAAGATAAATCAACTAAAGGAAGATGTTGATCCCATCCACATTTAAAATCCATTGAGAATGTTCATATCATATCCTCAAGTGTTTGAATAGTACATTCAGATTAGCCATTAGTTTGGGGGAGAAAGGTCGTACTGAATTTCAATTCAGTGCTCATAGCATGTTGAAGAAATCTCCAAAATTGTGATGTGAACCTTAGATCATGATCAAATGTGATAGAAAGTGGAACTCTAAACATCCTTACCACTTCCTTTACATAAATTTGGGCAATTTGATCGAGATAGAAATCATCCCGAATGGATATAAAATGCACATTCTTGGTGAGATGGTCCACAATACCCTATACTACATTGTTTTCTTTAGATGTTATCGGGAGACCAGTGAAGATGTCTATAATGATATTGTCCCACTTCCATGCTGGTATGGGTAGTGGTTGCAACACCCCTTTTGGAAGTTTTCGCTCTGCCTTCACTTACTGACATACCAGGCACCTTGAAGTGTAGTTATAAATCTGCCTTTTCATATTATCCCACCAATAATGATTACGAAGGTCTCTATAAATTTTCGTGCTTCCTAGATGTATATAGAAATTAGAGCTATGATCTTCATCCATCAGCTCCTTACATATTTCTGTAATAGATGGAACACATAGTCTTGTAAAAAATTTCAATACTCCTTAATCAATATTAAACTTAGGAAACTTCCCAACCTTCACAACCTCAAAATTCTTCTACAATATAGGATCTTCTTTCTGAGATTTCTTATTCTTCTCTAGTAATGACCATTGAGAAATCATTTGGGTTAGGGTTGATGATGTACCTTCCATTATAATTCCCATTTCTAGATTTACTAGGTCATTGATAAAAGTTTCTCTTTGAATCCTCATCATGGAAGGAACAACTGGCTCTTTCGTTCTTAATGCATCAACGACATTGTTTGCTCCTCTGGGATGATAATGAAATGAATAATCACAGTCTTTAAGAAGTTCCATCCATATCCTCTGTTTCATGTTCAATTCATTTTGTGTGAAAATATACTTCAAACTTTGATGGTCTGTGTGTATATATATCATTTCTCCTCATAAAGATAGTGCCTCCATATTGTTATAGAAAAAATGACCACATCCATCTCCAGATCATGCGTATGGTAGTTCTGTTCACGAGTCTTCAACTGTCGGGATGTATAAGCAATGACTTTGTAATTTTTCATGAGGACGCACCCAATCCCCTTCAGAGATGCATCACTAAAAATAATGAATCCTTCTCAACTTGAGGGAAGAGTAAACCCAGGTGTAGTAAACAATCTCTTATTTAGCACAAGGAAACATTCCTCACTCTCCTTTTTCCAGATGAACTTGACCCCTTTTCTAGTTAACTTGGTTATTGGATTATAAAGTTGTGAAAATATTTTCACAAACCTCTTATAATATCTTGCTAATCCAAGGATTCTGTAAATCTCAGTTATTGTTGTAGGTTGAGGCCACTACTCTAGAACTTTTGTCTTTGCAGGTTCAATTGTAATTCCATCATTGGTAACAATATGCCCCAAGAAAGAAACATTTTAGAACCAATAATCACATTTTCTGAACTTTCCAAAAAGCCTCCCCTTCCAAAAAGTTTGAAAAATAACCCTTAGATGATCCTCATAATCCTCACAAACTTTGTAATATATCAAAATATCATCAATAAAAACTACCACAAAGTTATCAAGGTATTCCTTAAAGACTATATTCATCAAATCCATAAAATTTCTAGTTCATTAGTCAATCTGACGGGGATAACAAGAAACTCATAATGACCATATCTTGATCGAAAGGAATTTTTTGGAATATCTTATTTCTTCACCATCAATTGATGATAACCAGATCCAAGATCAATCATAGAGAAGATTTTTCCCCACAAAGTTGGTCAAATAAGTCATCAATAATTATAAGAGGGTATTTGTTCTTCACTGTGATCCCATTCAGTTCTCTGTAATCAATTCATAACTGCATCGATCCATCCTTCTTCTTCACAAAGAGAACATGTTCTCCCCAAGGAGATGCACTTGGACTGATAAACCCCTTCTCCAAAAGATCTTGGAGTTACTTCTTTAATTCCTCAAGCTCTTCATTTTCCATCCTATATGGGGTCCTTGATATCAGATGAGATCTAGGTATGAGTTTAATGGTGAACTCTACCTCTCTTTCTGGGGGAGGTCTAGGTAACTCTTTAGGAAATACGTTAACGGATTCCTAGAATATGGGGACATTTTCAATCCTTATACTCTAATTTCTTTCTTCTTCTTCACCAATCAACTCAAAAAAAGTATATAGGAGGTTATTATAGGAAAATACCATGTTTTGATATCTCTCCTTTGAAGATAATTGTAGGTTCTCCATTTAATACTTTTGATATTTCCTTGCTTCTGCATTTGATCTTAGCAATATACTTTTAGAGACAGTATATTAATAGTATAATATCAAATTATAGCAGGGGATTGACTACTATATTGGTGATAATATTGTGCTCACTAAAGTAAATTCTAGAGTTTCTAAACATTGATGATTCTTGGATAATCTCACCAGGAATCTTGACTGATAACTCTACTTTTATCAATTCAGTGGTTGATTCTATATTCATTGTAAATATGGAGTAAATAAAGGAATGTGTAGAACTTGAATCAAAGGAAGTATATAGTAGGTTTGAGATAATGAAAAGAGTACATGACACCACATCATATTTCACTTAAAATTTAGTCGTAGTTATTGAAAAATTACGATCTTGCTCCCTTGGCTGATGAAGAGGATGATGGTGATTCCCCTCTACTACCCTCAGATTTGGATAGTGATTGGAAAAGTTCCCTAGTTGTCCAGAATTATAGCATTGGACATCGGTTTGGGCCTGCACCATCTTCCCTTTGTCATTAGTGTTTGGGAGTTGAGGCTTCACCTCTCTACAATAGTTTTGTGTGATATGGCCATATTTTCTACACTTGTAGGAATTTTTACTCCCGAGTAGGCAATTCCCTGAATGCTTCTTTCAAAATTTATTAAACGTGGGACATTTCACTTTCTTGCCTCATCTTACCTAATTTAATCTCCTCCCTAACCTTGTCCCCATTGATATATTTTTGATATTGGATTTATGAGACCATTGCATCTCACCAAACTCCATATCAACTTTAATCGCACTCTGCATGATCTCCTCATAGCTATCACAGTTAGGGTTGGCTAGATTCTTCTGCAGATGAGGTCTTAGTCCACTGAAAAATCTATCAAACTTACCATTTGGATCCATGACAATGCTAGAGGGGTAACGTGAAACCCTTGTGAAGTTCATCTCGTAGCTTCCCACAGATTAATTCTCCTTCTGTTTCAGCTCCAGAAACTCCTTCTCCATTCATTTTATCATGGAACAAGGGAAATAATTAATGAAGAAGATCCCTCCAAACTCTTCCCCCTCCATAGCTTCAACCTCCACTCTTGGCCTCCTGTTTTTAATCAGTTCCCACTACTAATCAACTTCTCCCTCTAAGTGATAGATTTCTAGAGGACCTTCTCTTTCTCTGAATAGAAAATCATAGAAAATATCTTCTCTATAGAGCCGATCCACTATTCCGCAATCAATGGTTTAGTATATCCATTGAAGGATGGTGGTCGTTGACACGTAAAGGAATCAACAGAATGTTGTTCCCTTCATTATGAGACCGGAATCCTAGCTTGATTCATGTTATTTCCCATAACTTGAGTTAGTTGGTTCATAATTCTCAACAAATATTCCATTCAGGCTTCTATCAGAGGGCTATCAGCGCGTGGTCCATTACAATTACTATTTGCACGGTTCCTCCTATTGCCTGCAATTTTCAAAAAGAATAAAACCCTAGTTAGAAGCTTATTTCATTTACGAATCATTTAATTATAAAGGATTTATGTCTTTAAACTTCATTCTTAAAAAATTAAATTTCTCTATAAATCCTCCATAATGATTCATAAAAAGCTTGTGATTGACCAAACATATCCCCCAGGAGTGTCAAACCAATAGTGCAGCAAGACCCGTTGTCATGTACCAGGATACCCCGGGTCTAGCCCGAAACACCTTGTCATACTTTTCAATCCTATTTACATCTGTACTAGCACCACATCCACTTGTTCATATCCAGACATGGATTTATTTGTTCGGAAACCACTTACGGAATATTTCACCAAAATACCATAAAGTTTTCCTACATTTAAACTTTTCTATAGGGTTATACCTAAGTTTTTCATAGCCTAATTTCCATAAATAACTAAACTATCCTTTGATACTAAATATGGGATCCCGCCTTTTTAAATACATAACTTTTCATTACATTTTACAAACAGGGGACCTTTAAAGTCTACTGTCTTGGAAATCAGTAAAAAAATACAAGAAAACATTAATCACTCTTTTAAATCCCCTTGAAAATCCTTTTAAAAAGAGCATCATATATATAGATACTTCATTTCATAACTTGGAGAAATAGATCCAATGAAATGGTGAGCAGAAGGCCCAATAAGGAAAGCAAGGGAATCTGTTTACTTGTGATATCAATAAGAACTTGAATGAAAAACATAAAGACATGACCAAAGTAAGTAGATGCATATCATAATGAAAATAACATGAAATATAACATGAATATGTGTCTACAACATTTAATTTAGACATTCATGAACATATCACCAAGGTTCATCCCCAAGGTGTCATAAACATTACCAAGGTTATTCACTAAGGTATCGAGAAACTTGTCATCTCTAAAGATTAAATATTTTACCCAATGCATTAGAGTGCTATCAGGGAACACCCTTAATAGGTATTTATTTTCCATATAACCACATAGATAATAATAGTAAATTTCCAAAATATCACAAAGAGAGAAAAAGAAATGGGTTTCACTTCAAAATCATGATCTTTAAAAAGTGATTAAAAATAAGATCATTATGTCATTTATAACCCATAGAAAAGGAGTGAGGGTTATATGTATGTCAATTACCGAATAAAATAGGTCAAATTTAGGTCTTGATTAATAACCCTGGAAATGAAAATAGATTTTTTTATTCACATTATTAAAACAAGAGAATGAGAGAGAATGAGAGAGATTTTGAGAAGAAAATTTTGCAGCATAATGACTATACAACATGATTTTAGAAAATATTGACAAGAGATGGGGAAAGGACAATGAATTTATAAATAACTCATAATACAATATAAAGATAGAATATCATAGAAATAAGATCATGGTATTGATATTTTAATGACATACCACATGAAAAGAAAACTTGAATGAAAAGTGAAGATACAGTTTCTTTTATAAAAAATTCAGCAGCCTAACGACGTCACTTAAAATTTCAGAAAATAAATTGATGCGAGCAGAAAGGGTCTCTCATCATTTGGAAATGAAATGAACAGTAATAAAAATATATAAAAACATACCCCCATATAATAATATGGAAACTAGAAGACATAACATAAATGAAGTCATGACTTAAACGAGGAGGGTGAAATGTTCCCTTACCTTGAAGAGTGACTTCGAAAGATCAATGGTTGAGTCCTTGGGGGATTGAGGGAACTTTGGGAGGACTCTTTGGGAGATAAAAAAACCATAGATTTGTTGAGGAGGATTTTGGAATTAAAGTAAGGAGGGAATGACATGGAATTTATAGAAAAAGTGAGGGCATATTTAATTAATTTCCAATGGACACCTCATCGGCGGTATTTGAAAAACCATGGGCTTGCCCATCGTATTTGACCATGGTATTAGCCACTTTGTAAACCTCATAACATGTCTTACTATTCAAAATTCTACCTGAATGACTACATATTTATTACATCATTAATGATGTCATTAATCACACTAGAACTCAAAATTGTATTTTTACTATTCACTGAAAAACTACATAGTTTATAAAAAACACATAAATTCACCCTAACCTAATATCAATGATCTGAATTAAAAAATGAACTCAATTTTATGAAAATAATTTTTTAATTATGATATTTTTAATTTTTATGTAAAAACACCATTTACACAAAAAATACCAATACTTAACTAATAATTTCTGAAATAGTTATTTACATATGCTATTATATAACATCACCATTCAAGATGTATAAATTATATTTATATATTATTAAGTGAGGCTACTATTACATTGGTCACATTACCATACATAAGGGTAATATTACAATTCATACTTTACTATTCACTAAAAATAATGTTGATCTTATTAGACTCTAAATTTCTTACTGATCACAACTGTATAAGTCCATTTTTTGAAAATCATTTCACATTATTAATTATTTAATGTAAATACAAATATTTTAAAACCCCCTTTTTCCAAAATTCACCAATAATATGGAACTTTGTCATACATTTATCCAAAAGTTTGAAATTAAAAAATTTAACATAATAAGAAATAACAAAATTATTTATACAAAAGGATTACACAATGTAATTAAGGTCTCATTATATATCCCCTTATAACACCAGCATAGGACCTAAGTGTTAAATGTGCTATGGTTATCGAATCATGGGGCGGATTGTACAACATTACTCGAGTGGCGATTTCAATCTGCTTGAACTTCTGCCGTAGGAGATTCCATTCAAGCTTTACATGTTGGAGTTCAGCATGGTCTTGGTATAGAGTAAAGCCCAGTGATGTAACCTCTTTCCCAAACTTTGACAAATGGGCTTTGTATGGCCCGAGTCTACTGGATGTGGCCATCGACTCTTCTTTCTGCATTAATTAACTATGATCACATGTATTTATAAACAGTGATCATAATGTTAAGAATTTAGTTTCCAATGGTCATATTGACCAATGATCATATAACAGTCAAAACCTAAAGGTATTATTTTAATTATACCCACTTCATTAATTAAAAGATATAGTTTTGTTGAGTATAAAATTTAATAATACAAAAAATTATGAAACAAATATTATTCAAAAGTTCTGGTCATTACAATTCTCACACCTTACATAGGACCATCAAGATGTGTATAGAATTTATACCCTTTCTATTAGGTAAGTGACTGAACTCAGGATCTAGAACATAGTGATCATGTTGTAAAACATTGAATGGCATGAATGGAAATAGACATTAGATGTTCCTATGTTAGTTGAATTTTACTTTTGAGTCTCTATTATTTTGTATCATTTTCTTATTATATATATGTACTGAGGTTGCCCACGGGAGACCCTTTCTACTTATTTTCATGTATAACCTTATTTTTTCATAATTATGAAAATGGTATCATCTTTTTATTATAGATACACATTATATTTTATTCTAAAAATGGTATGTTTGAGCTTTTTTATTATTATTGAGATTGTGGTATGTGCTATCACTGTTGTGGGTTACTATTCCAGTTGTTTTATTATTTTTCTTCCACTTTGTTATATACTTATAAAACATTACTTTAATCATCACCATTTGGTATATTCTCCCTACTAACAACTTTTTACACCCTCACTGCTCTTTAGAATCCTTTTATGTATAAGGAGGTGCGCCTAAGGCCAGGTGGTCAACCAGTCCTAAGCACTATTTTTGGGAAACAATGGGCCAGGGTGCTAAAATATAAATCCCAAACCCTTCTATATTGTAGTTTAGTGTAAGAACATGTGTTCCAAATAATATTATCTTCAGTTAAATAAAATTTTCATTATATACATCTATCTAAATGAACTTCACCCTCTACATAGATAACTTGGGCAGTGGAATAGATAGCCATGATAAATTATTCACAAATAATTAATAATATCTTATAAATTACATAAAATTACATATTTCAATTGATGTGGTTAGTTAGGGTCAATGGATAATAACTTAATTATTCTATGGATCCACTGATATACCCTTACTTGTGATTATATGACCAAAAAATGAAACATTTTATAGCTAAAATTCACACTTGGTAAATTTCTCATATAAGTTTTCATTTCTTAGGGACTTTAGTATAATTATAAAGTTGTCTTCATGCTATTTATTTATTTTGTAATATATAAAAATATAATCTATAAATAATACCACAAAATTATCAAGGTATTTTCTAAAGAGTCTATGAATTAATTCTATGAATATAGTGGGGCATTAGTAACTCCAAATGGCATGACTAGAAGGTCACAATGTCCATAACTCATAAGAAAGGCTATATTTTCCCTCAATTGATAGTATATTGATCAAATATCAATATTGGAAAAATATTTATGTCTTTATAATTGATCAAACAGATAATAAATATGGGGTAGAGGATACTTATTCTTTATGTTGATCCTGATAATTTCCCAATAATCACTGCATTGCTGAATTGATCCATCTTTCTTCTTCAAAATTAATAGCTTAACCTCATGGTGACACACATGGATAAAATAATCACTTATCAAGATTCTCTTGAAGTTTCTTCATTAATTCATGCAACTCATGTACGTCCATTCTATATGAATTTTTTAAAAAATTTATAGCACTAGGCATGAGTTCTATTGAAAATTTATCTTTATAATTCAGAGGAAGTCTAGGATATTCTTATATAAAGACATCAAAAAAATATCAATATATAATTATGTATTTGATTTTTACTTTCTCCCCAAAGATATTAGAAAAATAATAATTTTTAATGGGAATAAAGACACATTAAATGAATGAAACTTCCATAAAACGTTTTTATTTAGCATCAAACTCATATATGGTCATAGGTTTGTTTATAATATTTAATGTGACATCCCTTCCCTGTAAATTTATATGGTCTTTATATAAATAAATCCTATACATTCTCAAAATAACATTAAATTAAACTAGAGGAATAATAACATAATTTGAAGCAGGAAAATTTATACAAACTTTAATTGGGAAAGATTGATTGACTTTAGATATGATCATCATACGATTATGTATTTTTTTTAATATGAGTTGTTAATCCCGAAAAATTAGTCATATGAAATCTAAATCGTGACACAATCTATTCAATCCATCGAATCTTAATTTTGGCCTAGGTTATCCATGACATTAATCTATTCAAATCATTTATAATGATTCATAATTAAAATATTAATTAACCCATGAATATCCTTTAGGAGTGTCTACTCAAGAGCGTAGTCATAGGCCCACTCATCATGCACATGAAATTATTGATTTAATACCCAATATTCACCATTTAAAGTTGTTACCACTAAATGCATTTGTGCTATGACCTAATCTAATTTCCAGTATTCATACTAGGATGTATTATCTAGGAAAACCACAATTAATTATTTACCATAACATAGGACGTTCCCCTATACATAGCATTAACCTAATTGATATCACTAATATTTTCTCATCCTCATTTCAAAAAATAACTAAACTTGTCTCTAATACCAAATATATCGACACATATTTTTCATACATAAATATTAGATATTGTTATATGAATATTCATTACATAAAATTACAATCCATGATAGAACCGCAAGGGTTTAGTGACTTTGGAAACCTAAGTAAATAGAGAACTTGTTTATAAGAGATATACATAATCTCACACATAGTAAATAGAAACTAGCACACTTATTTTAGATATCATACTTAAAGACTTCATTCATATCCTGGGGAAAAGAAAACCAGATGAAGTGAGATCTCATATTTTTAGTAAGGGTAAACAAGGGAGTTATTAATGATCATATAAAGATAACTTGTGGTTAATGGTATGAGAACATGAACACAACCTTTAAAAACCATAAATAAAGATTCTTATATTTTAAGCATGATCCCTGAAATAATCTTGGTAGTTTATAAGATAAGAACCATAATGGAATCAATGAACATGATCCATAAGAACATAACATTGGCATATGATCATATCATAAAAGAGTCAAATTTGGTTGGGAAAATTCTAATAATACAAATCTTATATAAAGGATACCCACAATAACATTCATAATAGGTTAGGATTTTTATTAACACTTATTTATCTACATCAAGATTAAGATAACCTCTCATGAAGCCTCTTTTGGTCTTGGGATAACCTCTCATGAACCCTATTCCAGGCTTTGGAAAACCTACCATGTACCCTCTTGTGAGCTCAGGATAACCTCTTATATAACATTTGATCTAATGAAACATTAATCTTTAACCAATTCATTAGATCCCACCCATAAAATAATCATAAATCCATTCATATATATTCCATAAGATTATAAAACTATTCGTTATAACTTAACATATGGAAAATAAAATGGGTTTCCATGATACTTAATCATCATAACCATAAACTATCTAGATAAAAAAGAAATATGGTATCATTGGATCATATCAACATTAAATAATAATTAACATCAAAGGGTGTTGTCATGGATGAAAAATGTATTTAACAAATCACTAGAACATTTATTGGGGAAAATTAATTTTTTATCTTTATATAAATTATTTATAATATAAATATTTCCAAAATATTAAGCACAAAATTTTATTTTAAAATAACCGTGGATACTTTTAAAGGAAGCATGAAATCCTCGAGTTTTCCTATAGATGGGAAATTCTATTCATGTCATGTATGTTAAAAAATTTATTCCATTCACATATTTGGAAAAAAGAAAATTATACCTTGTTTGAAAAATGATAAGAAGATTAATTTGAATCATTTTTATATAAACTTTTACATAAAAAAAATTACTTTAAAATATAATATGAGAATAATATAACAATTCTTGAAAAACATTTAAATAAAAAATTGACATGAAAAAAATATTCCTAATTAAAGGGGAAATATAGTTTTTTTTCTTACAAACATTTTCGCGATCATTATAAGTACACAAGGTAAGAAAATGTAGTTGTTACTTGAAACATTCATTGATAAATATGTTGGAACCAGGACCTTTATTTGCTGGATAGGGATTAAAGTTTGTTTTTAATGTCAATTAACACTTATATGATTATGGATTTTTTAAGGAGAATGATATTATGGTAAAACCTGACTATAATATTGAAGGTGGCATCATTTCCTAGTGTATACCAAATTATTGGGATTAAAATAAGGAGGAAGGGGCTAGCAATGCAAAAAGAATTTTTTGAATCAACTCTTCATAAAAATGGTAAATGTATGGGTTTCTTGAAGAATAGGTTTTGTTAATGGAAGCATGGAGAATGCATGATGACTTTATGATTTTCATCACAATTATGAGAAGCGGAGCATTTTGAGTGTGTGATGGTTCGATGGAGATTTTCATGACAATGGAAAATCTCAATGGATCTTTGTAAATGTAGCAGCTCCATTAAGATTTTTTTAAAAGAATTAAAAATAATAATAAGAGGGAGTAGATTATCATAACGACCAAGACTATATATATGAGGCTACCCCCAGTTCATTTGAAAACAAATCTTAGAAAATAAAAAATTGCTCTAATTTCATGATGGTAGGGAGATCCACTAATCTAGCATTATATGTGAGTATGAGCATCAATAAAATAATAGTCTTGTATTGAATGGTGCTAATTATTCTGAGTAATTTGTGATTTATAATGATGGGGTATTCCATGATAGCTATTTGAGCTTCATGAAGGCTGTTTGTTCTATTGAGTGAGTTTCGAGAAAGAGCATAATGCAAAGAATTTTTGAACATCTGGGTTAAGTGAACAATGTTTTTAACAATAATCAACATAGATATTTGGTACAAGAAGAGTCTCTTTCTAGTTAGGGACAAATACATCAATGCCATTCCACTAAAACGACCATGAAGTTGATAAACTAAGTAAGACATCTCCAAAGGTAGTGATATATGGAGATTTGAAGGAAGTCTTCCAAGGGATGCAATGTGCTATCTGTAAAATATTGTAAAGGAAATGTTCATGGAATATATTAAATGTGTCTAAACTTATGTATTCCAAAATATTAGTTGATTTAGGTACGATCGACACAATGTAAGTGTTTTCTCCTTGGAATAGCCCTAAGGGGTGAACAAAGAAAAATTACTATATTTTCTATTTGCACGTGATTTATTGTTTTCATCAAATTCACATTATGTAAGTTTATCTATTTCCTACCAACAAGAGAACAAGATCTATCAATTTATAAGAAAATGTTTACAAACTAATTCACTGCTCCCCTCTTAGGGTGTTCTAAGGTCCTCCAGGTGGTATCAAAGCCTATAGGTTGTTGGAGTTAAATCTTTACACTTTTATTAGCATGGAGAATTCAACAAATGTAAATGGATTCTACTTATTTAATGGAATAAACTTTCAAATTAGGAAGAATAAGATGATATCTCATTTAAAATATCTTTTAATGGAAGTTCTCTTTTATACTACATAAGTAACATAGTACACTGATGTAATAAGACTATCTACGATTGAAACAAATAATGGAATTATTGATGAAGATTCCAAAGCATAGAATTACATTAAGGTGGATTTATCTAATCAAATCTATCTAAATGTTACGAGTTTCACTTCCGCAAAGTGCATGTCAATAAACTGAAATACATATATGATCGATATAACAAAGTGAAAGAGGAAAAACTTCATGGTTTGAAAAATAGGTTCCATGGTCTGAAATGCATTCTGATGAAAATGAAGATATATTTTTTAATCAAATTACTGATGTTATTGTATCAATATTAGAACTTGGCAAAGAAATCAAATACATTGATATTGTCATGAATATTTTGAGAAGGATTCTACCTGTTTATAATTACAAAGTGTCATCCCATGAGGAAAGGTAAGTATCTAAACTTTATCCGGATGATCTACTAAGTAGTGCATGGGCTTATGAAATGAGAGTAAAACTAGAAGATGTAACAACTAGAGTATTCAAGAAAATGACATTCAAATCCCTAAAACAACATGAGGCTTTAGAATATAGTGTTGGGGAAGATTAACTTATTTCTCATTTTTACATGAAATTTAAAAGAGGATAAGAAATATTTGAAGGAAATATTCCAATGGCCTATTTTTGTTGTGGTAAAGTTAGGCACATTGACTCTTGGTGCTCATTGACGTTCAATGATAAATAAAATGAAGTTAAAACATGTATAAGCCTCATAAAAGGTTTCCCCAAAAGGGATAATTCATATTAGGAAATAAATTAAATATAATGTGTTTAATTTGTAATGAAGAAAAATGTGATGATGATTTTTTTGATGATGAATAACCAAAGTTTAAATCTGGAACCCAAGCTTCAATGATGGCTATAGTTGAAAAGTCATAACCATTAAAAGATAAATCTAGAGATTATAGTTTATTTTTGATACTGATCTAATGTTGGAAATTGAGGATGATCTTCGAAAGATTATAAGTTAATGGAATGTAAACAAAAAATGGATAGAAGTTCTAGAAGAGTCATCAGAATATATTGATCGGCATGAAGCTAACATTGATCAACCTGAAGAAGTAATAATAAATAATTCAACAACATTCAAAATCTCTAGAGATGTACTGGAATTGAATCTATAGATTTAAGAATAGTGAAAGTTCATCAAGGACCTTACATATCGACTGAATGAGAAGTCTAAGTTATTTGAGGGTCATCAATAAGAAGTTGTTACTCATATGAGTAAACTAGAATGTGAATTCAATGTAATGGAAAAAATGTAGAAAATAAAGATTTAAAGATTTTAAAATGTCGAGCTATTAGAGACAGATAAGAATGGTTCTAAAGAAGAATATAATGTTTTGAATGATCAATGATCCATATGCTTGGGAAATAGTGTATTTTTTTTTGTGATGCTGAAAAATCAAGGGTATAAGTAATATTTCCCAAAATAAAAGGAACCGAAAAGTGGGTCATATTATAAAGGTGCATGATGTCCAAATAAAGAAAGCCTCAAATAAAACTTAACGGAGAACAAAAAACCATACAAAAGTATCCATAATAGATTGAAATTAAAACTCTTTTACTAAGGAATAGGATATGAGGAGGAATATAAGTGAGAAGATATTTCCTCTTATGAAATTTCATTTCTGTGGATTTATGGGCCATACAATGTCAAAATGTGAAGAGGAAAGGATCAATTTGAATGAGGATGAGTTAGGAAGTCATAATAGGACAATGAAATCATATCTTTCAACTTATATAAGAAATTTATTTTATCGATGTTGTTTCCACTATTCTAACAATGTCCATAAATCAATTTATTTTATATATAACAATGGTAGGAATTTCCCCTATTGAACTTAGTGAAAAGTCAACACTTACCAACTAGATGGATTCTCTCTTTCAAACTGGTATTCTACTTGGGAATAATAGTATGAGTATAAATCACCAATGCCCATTGAAGTTATATTGGAAACAAAATCATTATCCTCTACTCAGTCAAATATCTCAGGGAAGGAAAACAAGAAAATTGAGAAATCCAACTTTTTAGAAATTTCTCTAAAAGCTATGATGAATAGTAACAATAGGATTCTTGATAGTCAGTTATCATACTATATGAAGAGAAAAAAAATCTTATTGAGAAATGTTAAGAAAAGGGTTAAAGGAGCAGTAAGGTTGGAAATAGTGGTGCATTGAATATCAAAGGAAGTTGAAGTATAAAACTGGAAAACAATGAGTTGAGGAAAACTAAAGTTATTTATGTGTAAGGTTTTCATAACAATAACTTAATTGTGAGTCAACTCTATGAATCATGATTCATAGTAACATTCAATTAAAATGGGAACACTATCAAGGAAAGATAAGGAATTGTCTCAAGAAAGTATGAATAACATATGGAAAATTTTACCAGGTGGATAGTAAAGAGAAATTGTTTTTACTTAATTATTAAAGAATAAAACAACTTGTGACACCAGAGGTTAGGGAAAAAAATCAACAATGCTTTGAAAATAATTCTATGTTAAATATAGTCATATATATACCCAATATGAAGCATGAATGGGAAAACACAAGTGATGCTTACATGCAAGGAATGTTGGTCTACTATTTATATCAGTCAAAGAAGAAAAGGTCATCAAATCTTCTTAATCTCATCTACATAGATATACGTGGTCAATAAATGTTGTTGGGACATATGGAGAAATTTACTTCATTATTTTCGTTGATGGTTATAGTAGAATGGATTGTGTGATGATTATACATAGGAAACAACGAGTTATTGATTTTATAAAAATATATCATCGAATAATAGAGAATTATACTAACTAAACAAATAATGTTCTATGATCTAACAATGGAGGGGAATATACATCCATTGAATTTGGAAATAACCTTTAAAAACATGGAATAAGGCATGAAGTGGCTGCAGTGAGAACCCAATAGAAAAATGGAGTTTTTGAACTGAAAAATCAACAGGTATACAATATTGATAGAACTATGATGCTTGAGAGTCATATCTCTCATCATTACAGGAATGAGTCTCTTTAAGCATCAATGTACACTCAAAATTGAATAGGTCTCAATATGGAAGAATCCAAGACACCATATGAGTTATGGAATGAGAGGAAGCACTCTGTAAATTATTTTTTGTATTTTTGGAAGTAAATGCTTCATCTAAAATAAAGAATATAGTCATGTAATGTATAGTGATGCTTCAGATGAAGGAATATTCCTAAGATATTCAATGAAGATAAAATCCAACAATTTTTTCTATATTCATCATGGAAGAATTTTGGAAATAAGTGATGTCAAGAAGATTGAATATAAGACAAAAAAATAGCTTGATGATCTCTTATTTTGATACGACAGATGATGAATAAGGTATTATACATGCAACACATTCAAATGTGAAAGTAGAGAAAGGTTTCAGAAACATTTTGGGGTCACAAAACGATGATGATTCATAAGAATAATCTGAAGTGGAAAGCATGGTTGAAAACATTTCATCTAAACCTAAAATGAGAAATATAATAGAATAAAATAATCAATCCAACATCATTTGGGATTGGGAAGCTTCCATATAGAAAAGTATAATGAGTATTGATGCACATTTTTCATTCCTATCAATTAGAGAACTAACCACTTTTGAAGAATCAGTGAAAGATGAATCCCAATTTAAGGCCATGAATGATGAATTGGACCATATTGGTAAGAACCAAACGTGTGATATTGTTAAGAGACATGAAAATAAAAATGTGATCTGGAAAAATAGGATATTTTAAAACAAATTCAATGGGCATGGAAATGTGATCATAAATAAGGGATTCCATATTTGTAAAGACTTTGCACAAATTGAAGGGATTGATGTCGAAGAAACATTTTCTCCAGTGGCAAGACTAGAGTCAGTCAATATTTTCCTTACTATAGATATTCGAAAAAGATATAAATTTCATCAGACAGATGTTGAAATATAATTCTTAAATGGTGTTCTGGAATAATAATAATACATTGAACAACTGGTGTGTTTTCTAATTGGTAATGATGAAATGAAGTTTTATAAATTGAAACAGGAACTCTATGGTCTAAATTAGGAACCAAAAACATTGTATTCTCATCTTGATTCCTATCTGAAGAAGCCCACATTTTAAATAAGAGGTTTCAACCATAATCCTCATGAGAATAATTCAACATAAGATCAATTTATGGTGCTGGTATACATGGATGATTCTATATTTGGAGGAAGAAGGAAAAAATTAGTGGTGTAATTTACCAATGACATAAAATCTAAATTTTAAATTTCTATGATTAATGAAATCACATACTCATTTGGGCTATAGGTGATTCGAAAGACTTATTATACTTTCATTTCTCAATCTAAATATCCAAGAGATCTCTTGAATAAATTAAATATGCAATACACTAAACCAATGTCAACTCTAATTTCAATTGGGATGAAACATGGAAAGCATGAGGATGTGACTTCTGTATATCCCACCATGAAAAGGAGAATCATTAGATTATTATTATAATTAAATTTAACATGTCTATATATTTTATTTTGTACATTATTATCATCCATCTTTAAATTTAATCTGAAGGAAGAACCTATTATAGAAGTTAAAATAATCATGAGGTACATTCAAGGTACTCGCAATTAGGGCCTTTACATTTTTGTAGAAATAGATAATGAATTATTGGAATTTTTTTATGATGACTAGGATGAATATGTGGTGTATTTAACATCAAATAGTGGTGGATCATAATTCATTTGAAAAAATGTTTATTTTGTCTGAGAAAGAAATATGAAAGTACTTCTCTCAGCATGGCTGAAAACAATTATCTCTGCTATGAAGGCATGTACTCAATTTTTTTGGATGAAGCAAAAACTGGCTGATAATAGGGATGAGGTAAAAAGAAGATGGCGATTTACTATGAAAACAAGAGTTCTTTTTATCGTATAAAGAATCTGGTTTATCGCACTTTTACTAAAAATATTGAGACAAGATATCACTTCATTATAGAAAAAGATGGTTAGGGTGTGTTTAAAATGGAGCATGTTGGCACTGATAACAAAATGGACGGAATTATGAAAAATCCATTGGTGGATTATGTGTTCAAGAAACATAGATTGAAACATAGTGTTTAGCCACATCCTAGTGCCTAAGGATGTTCTAGGTATTCCCCTATCCACAGTTGTGTTAACTATTTTAATCAATTTGTGGAAGTGATGCAGGTTTGTGGGGGAGATATAATCCATGGGGAGTGTGTTTTGATCTCTAAAAGTACAAATACTGGTCCTTTGGGTTTATTTCAAAATGGGGAGAATGGAGAAATTCAAGGTTATAAGGTTTCAAGAGTCTAAAAATGGATAAATTATGGATTAATTCAATGTTATAAATGTATGGCAGTTGTAGGTTTTTGACAAACCACATAATGATTCTGTGATGCGATGAGAATTATGTGTTATTACAAAACGAAGAATTATTTGTTATGAGGATATAAACAGAGCTTATCTTAGACATATTTAATCATTACAAAACATGATAACCCAGTTATTTATTCCCCTCTTTTTTTAGACCATGATTTTCTCACGTAGGCTTAGAGTATTGGACGAGAATTTATTTTTGTATCAGGTATTGATTGTGGTCGGTACTGTATTTAATTTATCTACAAATTTCCAATAAAAAAGGGATATTTGATTGGAACCAAGTATGTTCTTTGCTATAAATGGAGTGTTTTTTGTTTTTATTATCAATACAAACTTGGATGATCAAGGAGTTTCCAAGGAGAATGATATTACAGTACAATATGAAAACAATATTTAAGGTGGTGTTGTTTCCCACTATTTTCCAAATATTTTGACTCAAAATAATGAGGATGAGGCTAGTATCATGAAATATTGTTTTATGTAATCAACTCATCAATAAAATGGTAAATTTATGGTTTTCGTGAAGACTGGGGTTTACGATGGGGAGTTTGAGGAATGTGTGATGAGTTGATGATTTTCTTTGAGATTATAAGAAGTAGAGAATCATAAGTGTGTGATGTTTTGATAGAGATATTTACGACAATAAAAATTCCAAACGGATATGTGTGAGAATAATTTAGAAATATCTAAAAAAAATCAAATATTTGGTGGATCACCCCGAATGCAAAATACTATATATAAGAGGCTACCCCACTTCATTCGACAAAAAACAATCAATTAAAATTTGGAATCACTCTGATTTCGTGATGGTAGGATGCTTTGTGCGTCTGTCTTTATTTTCCATCTTGATCATTGTGGATTGATTAGTTATGTGTTGACTGACCCCAATGCTTCTAAGTAATGGGTGATTCACAATGATGGGGTATTCTATGATGGTTCAATGAGATTCATGAAGGTAGTTTGTTCAATGAAGGCAGTTTTCTTCATGAATGACTGGGAATCAGGAATGAGCTTCTTGGAAGGAAGTTCTAAACATCAGGTTTAAGTAAAAATTGATTTTAAGGATCATATTCTTAGGTCAATAGTGCAAGTAGAGTCTCATGATAGTCATGTAAAAAGACTTAAATTCCAATCCACTAAACCAACCTTCATGTTGATAAGTTGATCAAGACTTCTCACAAGGTAGTGAGCTAGGGGAGTCGATGGAAGTGATCTAAGGGGCATAGTGTGTTTCGCCTAATAGCTTGTAAAGAAAGTGAGTTTGACATAGAGTGACTGCGTATGAAATATTGTATTCCAAAAATACTGAAGAATAATAGATTTAGGTATGACTGACACACTATCAGTGTATTCTCCTTGGACCAGACCTTAGTGTTGAACCTAGTAAAACTGTTCTGTTGTCTAATTTCATGTGATTGTTTTTAACTTGCATGTTCCCATTAGACTGGTTTAACAGGTTCCTACCAATATGGGAACAAGATCTATCTCACTAGAAGAAACAGTTGACAACCTGATTCACCCCTCGCCTCCCAGGGTATTCTTGGGTCCTCTAAAATAGTGGAAAATAAAATTAGTGTGGTTTATTAAGAAATATTCATATAAATTCATTATATATAAATTCAAACATAAACAATCTCGATTAAAATGATATTGAAACATAAATCCTTTACATTAAGTTATACATTCATCAAAAGAACTCAAACCTCATGTACAATAAATTTAAATTTATTATAAATTTATAAACCAAAAATATTTATACTTATAATATAATATATAAACCTCTTATGTCATTTAGACCATTGATTATTAATATTTCATTACCTAAATCGTCGTTTTTTGGTGTTAACTATTTCATTTTTCAAGGGACTTTTGGTTCTATAGTTCCAATCATTATTCTTTGATCATGGATTCATCATCTCATGGAATCTATTGATGATGTAAATATCATATATTTTCAATAAACACATATTTATAATCATCCATAAAATGTAGATACAAAAAAATAGTTTACATGTTCATGGATATGGTAAACTGTACAAACGCATGAATGCTACTATCAATTTCTAATGAAAATTAGGAAGGAATGATAAATATTATTTTGTCATTATAGAACCATAATTATAACATAAATAACACACACACACACACAAATATATATATATATATATATATATATATATTCATGCACAAACATTAAATATATCTTTATTTCCATCCAAGTAAAATCAAAACTAAAAATGAATCACATCTCTTCATGGAGGTGGTAGTCCACACATACACAGGAAAAAAAAATTCATCTTCAGACAGATGAGAAGTTAAGAATTTAGATATGATTTTATCATACTAGAAACTTAATTATGTCAAAAATATCACATATATACTTTGCATCCATCGTAATGACCATCCATGAAGGATGGTGATGGAAAGTGATTTTTATCACTATGTGGAGGTAGCAGTATATACATAAACATGAGTTATAATTTCACTCCCCATATGATGGATATATTGGATTAATAATTGTGGTTACATAATCATAATAACATTTTATTATATTTAGTATACTTAAGTTATTATTTTATTATGAATACCAGTAATTTTTGTATATTTAGGATACTTAGGTAATTGGATAATTACATATCCTTTGGTTGGCCTCCATTAAATACATTATAAAGAAATATTTCATAGTTCTTTGGTGATGAAGTGTGTAACATCTTTACATAGGAACCACTAATATGGTTCCTTGATCTGGTTCTCTACTGGGCTTCAAGAGAACCTCCATTTACGTTAGAGTCTATTGTCTAGCAGTGACGATCTAAAGGTGGTATAGTTGGAATACTATACCCTGTGGATCATAAAGAAATAAAGTAGAAGAATAAATAAATGTGGTAAAGATAATAATAATTATGAATGGAAATGAATATTAAAATAATAAATAATTGTTCATGAACATTCTACGGTTAACAAGAAGAAGGAATATAACAGGAATAAAATGCAATAAGAAGGGCCAAACTGATAAAAAAAATAAGTATGCCTCCTTATCTAGAAGGTATTCCAAGTACATTATCGACCCCAACTCCCTAGCTCCCATGTCCTGTCCCGATCTGTAATTTAAACAACCCATAACAAAATCCACGGTCTTAATCCTACAGCAATAAGATCTAATCAGACCCCAAATGGTTACCTAAAAAGAGTGTGATATAAACTCAGTAGTCCACCACCGATGGTGTATAATGAAATCAAATATCTAAAAATAAAATAAATAGTTTGTATGTGTAATAATAAATAAGTTAAAATAAATAACTATAATCAAGTCGGGCTCTAGTTCCATAAGGACTGCTGACTCACTGTACCTGCTTCATCACAAGCCATAATACATTTGAATGAGGGTCACCAAGTATGTATAGATATATACTATATACATTTAAATAGATATGTATTACTAACCAAGACCCAATTCATAACTCGAGCATCAATATATAATCATAACAATATCATCAGGGTGTCATTATGATAATATGGGTACAAGACCAAATATATGTGTGAAAAAACATAAAAATGAACATTAGGACTCATGGATATTATCCCTAGAATCCATGTGTAATGATAATCATATATGATTCTACCTATTTCATGATATTAAATACTTATCAATCATGTGTAATCCAGTGACATATTAAGTGTAATATAATTTACTCAACTTGTGAGCACATCAAAGGAATTATGTTTTAGATTCAATAGTATAACCCAATTCACGCCATAATCTAATTTAACCTATGATCCCATCCGGGATAGTCCATAACATTAGTCCCAGTATCACTCAAGGGGTATATCATGTTGAGAAACCTATGAGTCCATCCAAGGAATTTCATATCAGAATCCCTATACCACACATGAAAGTGTGTAAAGGAATAACCCTCTGAGACCATCCATGGTATACCACATTGAGAATGAAGCATCTATTTTGGAATTTTAAAACAGTATTTCTCTCTAGGACCATCCATAATAATCAACTAGGGAATGAGGTATCTCACATGATTATTATAATCTCAATCATCCTATGAGACCATCCAAGGAATTCCTACATGGTAAACCGATGTTTTCTTAATACATGATGTACATTCATTAGTATATTCCATTTATCATTTAAAACTTGACTTGAGGAAATACATTCCATAATACAATTCAATCCAATTAATTCAGTCCATTACATTATAACTTCAAACATTGCATTTAGATCATTTCATTTATAACAAGGAAGAAGGCCATGGGGAAACACCCATCTATAAGATAATTCATAACATGAAATCATTACATCATAAGTTCCCAATGAATTAATTCATCAGGGATAAACAAGCACACCTTAGGACGGTGTTCGATTACATATGTAAGGCTTAATCATAGTATGTGCGTTATTTGAAACACACATTTATTTGAAACACCTTTTAATCCATTGAATACTTCATTAATTAACGTGGTCAATGTATACATGCTCTATTGTAATTAAATACATTCAATTATGTACAATAAACTTGTTTCAAACATGGTAATTTAATAGAAACACCACAAGGGGTGGTCCAATTTGAGGTCACAAACCTTGAACCAAGTTGAGGAGTCTAGATAACATTAAGGGTATGTTTTATGTATTTAATTTAGGGAATTTCATAATTTAAGAAAAACATGAAAAACAGTCCGAAATGGTATAAAATATAAATACTTTATAAATGAGAAATAAAATTAGGGAAAATTAATTAAAAACCTAAATTTTACCAAGGATGGTTCACTTGACCATTATCATGATTTTATTTGAGCTGAAACAATAGAAATCAAAAAATTAGACAAACACCGTATAAATAAGGAAAATTAGCAAGCATGAATTTTTCATTCCATATGGTGAGATAAATAATGTAATGTGGGAAGGGATAAAAGAGATTTATGATATACTTCCAATTCAACTGAAGTTGTTTTATTTAGACTAAGAAAAAGGGTGATCCATTGAAGCTTAGGGAGGAAGCCAAACGAGAGATCGAGTGGCTATTGGGGATGAAAATTGGAGGAGAAAGATGAAAATAAATTAAAGGAGGTAGGGGAAATGGTAAATTCCTTACCATTAAAGATATTTACATTTTGAAAAACTATTTGAAAACCATTTTGTCTCACTACCTTGAATAAATAACAATGCTTTCTTGGTACATAGTTTCTGAAATAATGCATAGATAGTGTGCTCCCCTATGCAGTTGTTAGTAGACCACCCACAAAGTTATGAAGCCTTGGGTGGATAGTTTAAAAAACCTTGCGAAACCCTATAGAACCATATATCAGACTGTAAAATTTCCTCAATATTGAATTATAGTTTCATCAAAAAAATTCCCCTTAAAAATATAACACAAGGTTTAGGCCTCATGCAAAGTATAAACTATGTGCCAACCATGCACCCCTGTCTGTTTCTACAATTTTTTTTTTCAGAGAATCAATATTTCTGAACTTATTCAAACTCTTAAGAATAATATTAGATCCTAAACCTCATAAAAAATACTTTTAAGTGTTCCAATTCTTGAATTTATATTCCAAAGATCAGTTAATGATTCACCTATCCCCCACATGAAACAGTCAAATTCTCTAGGGATTTTCAACATGTTATAAATCAAAAGACATTATAATCACCACAATCTAGAACTTATCATCCCTGACAGTCCATGGGGAGTGAAAAAAATAGAACCCAACCCACTCTGGTCATGAATTTCTTCTCAAATGGACACATTGCATTTCCACACACAGTAAACCTACAAGAACTACATTAAGCATGCATTATTAATCCACTAAACATCAATCCAACACTCATATTCAAAACTAAACCATCAATATGGTTCTTACCCAAGCCTGTATAACCCAAGACATGATCACATAACTATCTCTTTCATTATTAGACCTATTGAATTACCCATTACGAGTTCTAGATTTCCAGTGGTCAATCTAGAGTTATGATCCTCCAACCATTAGAAATTCCTATTTAATACTTTTGTTAGTGGCATAGTGACATTACCTACATGTTTATCAGTTTTTAAAAAGTTTTTGAATTCAAATAACCCCAACAAAGACTGGTCATGTTGAAATTATCTTCAAAATCACAGACTAACCCTGTAATTCATCCCCAACCACATCCAAATGTTTGAATCAACTTTAGTAGAACTGCCTTCAGTCAACTATTTCAAAAACACTCCAATCCTATAGTCGAAACTTCACTATAAAGAAATTATAATGTATTATATGATGGTTCACTATGATTTTCAATGAATGCTCACCAAAGTCTACACCCGACATCTGAAAACATCTCTTGACCAAACCATCTCCTATACAAAACTACCGTCATGCTATAACAAAGCATCAACACATTCCCGATCGAGTATCCATGGATCATCATATGCTATTCTAGGATTAAATCCCCATCTGGATATCACCCAAATCCATAATCAAACATATACCTATAATTTAATTAATATTATAACCATCCATTGTTCCATTTAATGAAAAATATATGATTGAAAAAATGGTTGTCACGCATCTGGTCCCAAGGTCCCATAACCCTTCCAACATAAGGGTCTCCATACAAAGGACCAACACCCTACTCCCCACTTGATCATCATATTCATCATACTAGAATAATGATAAAACTGACCATGATATAACATCTTGTATCCAATACGAACAAGATGACTAGCAAGGATAAGGACCCACTCATCTTGAGTTCTAACATAAACATCACTCAACACTCATTCTGACACCCCAAGAATAGTTTCTACGAAAATATCTAATTTCAAGTTATAATGAGGGGATCCACCCTAATATTTCAACAGGAATACTACACACCATATAAATTACTTCTAAACTGAACCATGAGTATAAATCCAAATGAGTTTATCCTCAAACCCATAAAATATATTTTGTTTGATAGATCAATGTTTAACCGGTGGTATATCAATATACTCAAGATAATGTCAAGATATGATGAATGATCTTCTCTAAATTAGGAGTACACTATGATTTTATTGGTAAGTGTGTATAGATCCCTCAGAGCCATGATTAAATCAATCAGGGATATAATTTATTTACCAAATCCTATCACCACATCTCATGATGATTAATGTCGCAGTCCTCCCATGGTATAATCATCTCAAGCCACCTTTTAATTTCTAAATTATCCCCTCTCACAGGTTGATTCATTTAATTTACCCCAAAGATATGGGTCTCCATTCCCATTTGTCCCACTTATTTGTAATCATTGGTCATTGAATCTGATTAATCCATTCCAAAATGATAATTTTTTAAATAGTCATTATGTTCAACCAAAACAAATAGTCTTATCTTTCACAATGGGTTTATTAATCTGTACGACCTGGTTCAAGACCCAAATCATGCTCCCACATATTAGTTTCTAATATGAAATGAGGTCCACAATAATTCCTATTAAATTCAAGAACCTACCTTTGAAATGATTTATCAATGTTATAAGAAACTCAAGGTTTGATTTTTGAAGAATCTACAGCACAAACAGTAGTCAACTGGGCCAACCACCCAAACAGTCCTTCCCATTGAAGCCAATTTTGATATTTAGGAACCATAGGTGCTTCCTTGAAAACATAGTAATCACCATGAATAAAATAAAAAAAATACATGATCACCTTACATGAATTTTTCTTGAGATGATAATAAATGAAATATCATTTCCTTTAAGTAATCTGTAAACCCTATGCCAAACACCATCATTGGTTTCCCTATAACTAACTAAATAATGACATAAAAGGGTCCAAGTGAAATGTAAGGGAATAAATTTATCCAACCTAACCCTATGGGTCAAGTACAAAATAGGGACCCTTAATCCGCCCATATGTCTCTATGATTTCTTATATAGTAACCATATTTTACTTACATGCATTTATTATAAAACATCAAATATGCTTGATCATCACTGATCATCTAAATAGGGGATTGCTTGATGAAATGATTCATTGCTAACACAAAGGATAAAGAGATCACACTAAGTGGTATCCTTATATAGGAATACCCCATTGATGTTAAACTCACATGATAACCACCCATCTACCCTAGGGTGTCATTGCATTAACCTAGAATACTACCTGAATCAAATGGTCAACAAACAACACTTATTGTTCCTAGAAACATGACTCAAAATTAAATCGGTATCCAATCACCAAGGGTGCTACCACAATGGATAGTTCCTATGTTTTGGATAATGTTTTGAATTGTAAAACAGATTCATTCCAAAATGTAACTTTGACTTACCACATATCCTTTAGGTTCAAACAACAATAGGTTAGAAGCCAACTGAGGCCTACGACCAACACTCACGTTCTTATTCAAGGAATCTATCAAGGGAGACTAAAGTTAACACTTACATAATGGTTTATTATAAAATATATCTAAAAGGATTCATTTTAATCAATTTAACTAGTTCTAATTTATTAAAATAATTAAGGGTATAAAAAAGAGATATCTTGTACTAGTTAGAGAGGGGAATATACTATGCTCTTTATTTTACTGACTCCATGAAACATAAATGGAAAATTATGAAATAATTTTTATTAAAAAACATTTAATAATTATTTATCCTTATGTTCTCAGAAATTTTATCAGTTACACAAAATTTAAATTCTAAGATATAGATGAAAACACCCTTTAGGTTGTAATAGGCATTTTAATTAACTAATGACTTATAATAATAACGTTAAAAATCACAATAAAAAGGATTTTATCATTTTAAAGGGTACTGGTCAATTAATATGCCAGCATATATTTATACATAATGAATTATAAGTGGCTAATGAAACATTTAATGACCATACCATTAATGAAACATACTCTTATGGGGTTAAATACTAAGGAATAAAAAGAATAAGGAAACCAATGGGGGTCCAGTCATATCGAACCTGGGTTCATTTAAGTACATCCCATAACAATAAAATTATCATGTTTTCAAAACTCCCTTAGCTCCTTAATTTGCCAACTTGGGCTTAGTTGTTAATTTTAGGATATTTTTATACAAGGTTTCATGCCCACATAATAGTGGTTCTAGGAATAACAAAGGAAATTATTTTCTGAAATAATTTCAATCCATCATATATATAAGCCTTGTGGTTCTGTTAGATAAATTACCATTCCCAGGTTATAATGGTAAGTTCATTTATAAGTTACAATTTAATTTTTTTTGTAATATGAACTAGGTTTCATTACCTTGAATGTTAAAATATAACAAGTTCATGTATAATGGTTTGATTATAGGGGTCACCCATAAAAATTTATAAATCGCATACACTTTATAAATTATTATTCCTAATAATTTAATAATAACAAAAAAAGGTTTCATACAATGAAACCAACAGTTCATGGATCAAACATATCATAATATTTTAATTAAGGTGTCACCATCAAGCTGTGAGGGAAGAACCCATTTAGGATGATGTAGAAAAAATAATAACTATTTATATGTTTCATAATTACAAAAAAATGAATTATATCCTTGATAAAGGACCTAAACTATGCACGAAGAAAACAAAATAGAATATTTTAAAGGAAAACATACTGAATAATAACAAAAACCTGGTTTATAGACACCATAAATGTAGTCTACATGATATGGAATATGCATGAGATGTAATTATCTAGGTGCCTAAAATGATTCATGTATTAATACTTCCTTTCTATTCCGGTATAAGGGTAAAAATCCATAAATCAATATATAGTAAAATACACCAATCACTCAAGATGAAATATCAATCAACTATAACAATGATCAGTATAAAAATCAGTATCATCTCTGTAAACATGATATTTCCTATGTCTGTTGGTTGGAAGGACAAAAAAATTAGCTATTTACAATGTCCTGATATGTTCCTTGGAAAATTTTTACCGTCAAAAAATTGTAATACAAAAGGAAAATAAATATCTGATACCAATTTATGACATATAAACAAATGGTACACTAATAAAGTTCCCTAATCTAGCTCAACATTGGGCCTTAAGCTTTTCTCCATGTACACCATAGGATGTGGTCTAGCAGCGAGGGTCTAATGGTTGTACTGTGGGGAGACTATACCCAACTTATTATAAATAAATACTGTTAAATCATAAATAAATATAGGCAACTGAATAATAATAATGATTGATAGTCAATAATGAAAGAATAAATGATCTTGCATGAAAATGATAATATGTAAAAGTATAATACATACATCATGAATACAATGAAATAAGTATTCCTAGAATAATAAAGAAAATAAATAAATAAATAAGGCTCATTATCCAGAAGGTAGATCGAGTATATGATCCATCTATACTCCCAAGCTCCCATGACCAGTCCATATCTATATTGAAAACAACACATAATATAATCCATGATTCTAAACCCAGAATCATGAGGTCTGTTCGAGTACTAAATGATGAACAAAATAGGGTGTGAGATAAACCTAGTAGTACATGACCAATGGTTTCAAAATGAAATTCTATCTATGAATATAAAATGAGAAATGTGAAGGTATTATTATAAATTTTTGAAATAAATTACTATAAATGAGTGAGGATAAGGTTCTTTAAGGAACCCTGGCCAACCATACCTGCTTCGGCCAAAGCTGGAATACCTCTGAATGAGTGTCACCATGTATATATATAAGTATGTATATATATTTACAATATACATAGAAACATATGTATGTATATATATATATACCCACACACATAGTACTAACCATGACCTGAGTCATAACTCAAGTGTCTATGTATATTCATAATAATATCATCAAGGTATCATTATAAAAATGTGGGTAGAAGACCAAGCATATAAATAGAAGAACATAGAAACGAAAATTATGACCCATGGATATAATCCATAGAATTTTTGGGTAATGATAGTCATATAAGATTATACTAGATTAATGAAATTAAACACTTACAAATCATGGGTAATCCAATTATCATTTAAGTGAAATATAATTCATTTGACCTATAATCATGTTTGAGGAATTCTGTATCAGGAAACCCAGTATCACCCGAGTCATACCATGATATCATTTAAAATATGATCCTATCCTTGATAGTCTATATCAAGAATCCAAGTATCACTAAAGGGGTATATCACAACAAGAAACCTTTGAGTCTGTACAGGGTATTCCATATCGGGAACCCAATATCACTCACAATATTGTATAAAGGCATACCCCTATAATCCCTTCCATGGTATACCATAAATGTAACTATGTATCTCTCATGGATTGGTATAATAGAATTTTCATCTAATCCCTTCCATGTTAATCCTTTAGGGACCCACATGTTTGTTATGGGTTTTATAATCTCAATGAACCTACAAGCTCATCCAAGTAATTACTACTTTGGAAACCAAGGTTCACTGAAGGCATGGTGTACTTTCATTCCCAAATTTTTCTGAACAATTAAAACATACTATAGGGATATCCATTCCAAATATAATTTAACATAAGATATATAATCCATCCAATTATTTATTCAGACTTTCCATTTATATCATTTCATTTATAACAAGCATGGAGGCTATGGAGAAACACCCATACCATAACACAATTCATTACTCACTTTAAATAATTACATCATATGTTCCAAAATTATTTATTCATTAGTGATAAAACAAACCACCTTAGGGGGGGGGTGTTCTGTTACATTGGTGAGGAATAGTTGTATCCATTGGGTTATATGAAACTAACATTTAATTCATACATCATTTTGACCATTGGAAACTTCCTAACTTAATGAGGGATAAGTATAAATTCCCTATTGTAATTAAATACATTTAATTATGAATAATAAACTGATGTCTAACATGGAAAATTGATGGAACCTCTAGAAGATGTGGTCTAATTTTTGTTCACAACTCTCAAACCAAGTTTACAGTTCATGATAACATCCAGGGTATGGTCTAGGAGTTTAATTTATGGCATCTAATAATTTTGGAACAATGTGTGGAATGGTCTGGTGTGATCCATAATGAAAATACTTTATAAATGAGTGATAATTTTACGTAAAATAAATATACCACATACCGTATATTAGTTATTCTTCACTCATCCCTTATTAGTCTTTTATTTTATTCAGAATGATAGAAATCTAAAGATTAGGAAAATACCCAAAAAATAGGGAAAATTAGCTTTCACATTTTTAGCATTACATACGGAAGTTTAAAAAAAAGAAAGGAGGGAAGATTATTGAAGAGAAACTGATATTTTTCCAAAGTAACCACCAATGATCTCCTTGGAACAAGAATGGGGGAGATCCATGGATGCCTAACGAAGAAGCCAAAATGGGGCTTGAGTAGCTGTTAGACATGGAAATGAGAGGAGAAAAGGAGGAAAATAAATTAATAGTGCTAATGTTAAATAGTAAATTACATCACATTAATGTGGAACATGGTTTGGAAAACCATGTGTTAACCATTAGGGCTCACTAATGAAGTTGAAGTAACTACGTGGGATGGGAACATGGTTTTCCAAACAATGTGAAACCTGTACACTCCCCTCTAATGTTTTATATAGTCCTCCCACATGGGCATGTAGCCTCAAGCACATGGTGAAACAAAATGTGTGATTTCATTTTTTCCATTGAAATAGGCTACATGGTTTCATCAAAACACATACCTAATTAAATAGACTACATGGTTTGGGCCCCATGGTTTTCACTAATAATGCGCCAATCGTACACCGTTATATATTTCTCCTAAAAATAAATTTATAGAGCCCATTGATTCTAACACCCATATAAACACCCAATAAAACCCTTTGGTCTTAAAAATTATCCAATAACAAAACTTTTAAGTGTTTTAATTCATGGATTTACATTTTGAGGCATAATTAATGATTTATCCTGTCCACCAAATGAAAGGATCAAAATCTATTCGGATTTTCAAACCAGTCAAAAACATGGAATGTTACAACCACAACATAAAATTCATTGATAGAATAGTTTATATGATAATTGAGTAGATTTTGGTAGTTATAGATAGTTGAAAGTGGTGTAAATAATAGAAATAAGGGGTTCCCTTTTATAAGTGGGGGTGAGGGCACACTTTGAATTTGTTAAAAAAATAAAATATAATAATTTAATAATAAAAAATAATGATTCCAATGACCATATATTTGATGGTTTAATAAGATGTGGTTTAAATGTGTCTACAAAATAGGATTTAGATATGTGTAAACGGAAAACATGCCCTTATCTCTTAGTATAATCTTTATGGTAAACCCATTTTAACCATAATCTAGATTTTTTTACTATTTTTACTATTCATTATAACTATAATTTAAGTAGGAATAATGATAAAATATTAAGTATGATTATTTCCAATATATAATAAATTCTATCAAATTAAATTCAAATAATTGGATGAATTTAGTTTAAAATTAAACCCATAAAATGCAACAGAAATCCGTTTTGTAGAAAAAATATTTTCTTAAATATAAATAAAATTTAATGAAATACAACATAAAATTAATTATGATGAAATTAAATAGATTATTAATAATATAAAATTATTAATATTACATTTAAACCCATTTTAAATCAAAATATATCTCTTTGAATGCTTGAAACAAAAAGGAAATTTTCAATAAAAATCAAAATTTTCTACTATTCAATGAAAAATAAATCTTTCAGAAAATTCACAAAAAATCACACTATGATAATTTTGGAACTGTGATTTCAGGAAAGGATACAATTTTTTTGAATAAATTTTATAAAATTTGGATAAATTAATAATATTATTTTCTCATACAAATCAATAATTACCATTTTGTGGTAAAAATATAGTTTCAAAGCATATAATGACATAACAAAAAATTGAGTTCTTATTTATCAGTATATCTTCTTTATATAAACCCATTATATATATTTTTAAATATAATTACTCATTCTCACTCATATAATTTAATAGTTTGTTTATAATTATACACTATATTACAGTTCATTTAGACTTGTTGTTACATGCATCTCAAGCCATCCAATAAATTAAATTAATTTACAGAGAAATGTATCATAAAATATTAGGGTGTCAAATTAATGAATACCATTTTCTTATGTACATTTGTGTAGAATCTATTAATACTAATCCCCATTTAATTAATTGACTTTATGTTATTACCTTAGTAAAGAAAACCCTTTTATTTATTTTTTAATGGATGAAAAGTGAATATTGGTTATTTTATTGTTTTTTGGTTATTATGTTTTTATCTTAAATTCAAATGACATTTTAAATAATTTAAATGATAAATATTTCAAAAGTATATTTTTTATTATTATTATATTAATTATTACTGAGTTTACAATAAACATACTATAACTCTGAAATAATTTTTTCTTGTATTGTTTGATGAATCATGTATTTTTCAAGGATCTATTTTTGAAAATTTTGAAGAGGATATATGTATTTCAATTTTGGTAAAGAAACAATTTGAATAATATATCCATTAAGGGGTCAAATGTGATTCTTAATCAAATACAATATCTTAGAGGTCACATAAGGATAAACATATTAATTATGTGACCATTAATATTGGTTATGTTATGAAAACCAGAAGTTCTACATTAAACATCAATTAACTAGGATTTTGATTTTGGTTATGTTTTTAATGATTCTAAAAGTTCATTAAATGATAAAAATTGGATTATTTCTATTCAATAAGTGTTTAAATAGTTTTTTAGAAATAATGTTTGGTCTTTTATTGAATTTTTATATGATAATAAGGTAATAATAACTAAATGGATCCTTAAAAAAATATAGATGAATCTAGAAAGATTTTAAAAAATAAATCCGTACATATTTCCCAAGGATAGTCTCAATAAGTGTGTATAGATTTTGATGATTGATTTAAAATTTTATCTATGTTAGAGGCTATTTGAATGTTGTTGTATTTTACTTGTTTTAATGGTTTTATGTTATATCATATGGCTATTAATAGTGAGTTTTTAAATAGTTTTATTTATGAAGATGTTAATGTTAGTCAACCCCCTAGTTTTGAAGATAATAAATTTAATTTCTTTTTATAAACTACATAATGATTTATTTGGTCTTAATCAATTATTTCTTTCTTGGTATGTGATGATTTATTAATTTATTTAAAATAATGGTTTGATGATATATATTTTTTACTTCCAAAGAATTTCAATGTAATAATTTATCTAGTTTTATGTAATTTGAGTATGACAATGTCTTTATAGGAGAATTAATGTTCTCAATTTTTATTCAAATTTCACTAAAGAAATATGATTTCTTTCTCAATCAATCCATGTATTCGAAAGAGTTGTTTAAAATGGTCAATCACGATTCTTGTAAATCATTGAAAAAATCAATGAGAAAAATTTTAAAGTTTTATGTTTATGCTCTTGGTAAATGTATTGATGTTAATGTTTATAGAGGAATTATAGGTAGTATGAATTATTTCAAAAATTCAAGACCTAATATCACATTTAATGTTTATTTATGTACAAGGATCGAGAAGATCATTGATAAACTCATATTAAATCTATGGAAATAATACTTAAATATATTAAAGTAATTGTTACCCCTATATTGATTTATTATAATCATGAATTTTTTATTTAATATCATATTATCACTCAAATTTTAGATGATGTATAATTATTACAAAAGGCACATCAGGTATGTTTCATTTTATTAGTCTTCTAAGAATAAATTATCAGTCAATTTACCTATTTCTAAATATTATTATATTTACACTACAAGTTTTTGTGCTTAATTCATATAGTTTAAGAAACCATTTTTGTGATTTTGGAAAATTTTTTAAATAAAATTAATATTTATTATGATAACATATCTAAAATTTATGTTTCATAAAATCCTTTACATCATTATCGTACAAATCATATCAATGTTATATTTCATTTTATTAGAGATAATTTGAATAAGTATAATACAATTTTAGAGTTTTTACATAACGATAATCACCTTGTAGATATCTCTATAAAGTCAATAGACTTTTCTTTATTTCAAAAACTAAATTTGAGATTGAAAATTTAGATGATTAATTGTATTATCTTAGCATTTGTTCTAGGGGTAATTATGTTCTATCTTTTTGTTTAGTTACAAAAAGAGGGGGAAATGTTTTTTATAGGATTTAGTTTTAGGGTTATTTAACTGAAAAAACATTGTATAGTAACAAAATACATGAAAATTAAAAAAAATACCTTGTACATTGTTCAACTACACCTACAACCCAGTGTCACACCACAAACATATTACCCAAAATGAGCAGCACTTATTTTCTACCCAGTGGGCTTGCATCCTAACCACACATACAAGGTACAGAGTGACACTAAATTGAGTTCTTAGTGTCCCTTTATGCCCATATACATAATTCTTTCAGTCATGGGAACCCCAAAAACCCACTTTAGGCATCCTCATCCCGAGTTACATCCTTGTAAAATAGAAACTCTATCATTTTAAATGTCTATATAATTTTCAATTATATATCCATATAAAATATTAAAATGTTTCCTTGTTCAAAATTAAATACAAACCATTTATTCTCAATATAAATGGATAATTACTAGTGAAGGTCATTAAAATCTCCCCACCATAGTATTTCTTTTCCATGAGTAGCCTCTACATGCATCACTCTTCAACTACATAGACCATGCATATTATATCCATGCACCAATACTATTATCCATCTAGATAGGACTATGTTAATACCATAGTGTAACAAGTGAAACAACCTAAAAACTAGAAACCTCCTACTAAATTCTATTAAACACATTATTCATTTCCAAAATGTAGTTATTTGGTTCTTATTTGAATCGTCATATTGAATCACAAATGAGATTCAGTAGCTGATACATCACTGCATTGATTGTTTAAGGAAACACAATGATCTAAATGCCATGGTGTTAATCATTTCCTCCAACTCCTTAGAGATTCCCTCTCATGAGATAATTTATAATTTTCTTAATTTTTTTGTATATCAGAGTAAAGTTAGATGTCCCTAGTTTAAGGAAAGAAATTGCCTGCATGATGACATAGTGGAGCACTAGGAAGATCCCTAAAGTCAAAATCGATATCCTATCCCCATGACTCAATAAAACTCATAATATACCCTTCATCATAATATGTCATCATACCATCCATGAGTATATACATTACATAGAATTGGTCACTTTATAATTCTATTTCCATAAATTCAAACCATCTCATTTCACTAAACTATCAAATTAAATTTTACACATAAATTAAAAAACATACTAACATTAAACAACCATCACTGATCAATATATATATATTCATAATTTCTATATATATAAGAAAATATTGATACTTTCATCATAGAACAAATGTTTGGCTATAACCACTACTTGTTTAGGTATCTAAATATATTTCATAGTATAATCAACCATATCACACCCAAAACAAGGGAAGAAAAATAATATTGAATGTTTTTCGACCCATAAAAAATTATCTTGTTCCAAATCTATGAGTATGATCCTGCATAAAATATTCATTCATCCTCATGAATTTTTCACTTTTACACATTCTATAATCTATAAACACTCTTTTTTTGGTACCATCATTTTACTAGTTCCTCGCCCTCTACCTCTATTATATATTCCATGTCTTATAAGACCAAACTAAGTCCATCATCCATAGATATTTGAAATATTAGACCAATATATAAGAAACTAAACCAAATATCTAACAACATGCATAAATCCTTTTTCACATGAGATCTTCATCATGGCCAGTCATACTCATCATGAACTATCCCTCACTAAAAGATAATCTAAATTTGAAATGTTTTATGGGATTAATTTATCTTACACAAACATGAAACATTATTATAATGACCAAATCCCTAATCCATTATCCCATCATATCATGTTTTTTCTCATAATTACATGGGCTACCCCACAACCAATAACATACTATGAGTAAACATCAAACAAGAAATCTATATAAAAACACCCAGTTGAAAATAATTATAAAAAATTATAGATATGTATACCCTATCAAAAAACATTAGCACTCTCAATATCATATGTCCTATGTTAGTCTTAATTGAATGAATGGGCCCCTACAATCCTAACTCACCCATTAGTAAGGTTTCATGAACAATCACTTTGCACCCCTAATATTATATATCACATAACCCTAATATTCAATTAACATTTTCCATTGAATCTCCAAATATAATAGATATTCCCATACTCTACTCATTGGAATATCCCATATACCATTCAGGATGATCACACCTAACCTCGATTATGATCATAGATCCCTAAGAAAGTATAGGTTTCATCTACCTACATACCTCTTATGTAAAAAAAATTATTCTGTTATTACCATGATAAGATATTCTTCACTAGAAACTCCCAAATATTCCCAAAGACAAAATTATTTGGAAAATAACATATAATAAGGTGTGAAACCTAGTTCCACTCAGCCACACATATTTACTTGTGCCAACCTAAGCCATATCTGAGTGTTATTATGATCTTATACCTAATGAAATAGCTTACCATGCCTCCCATGCATGTCAGACACACCCTTTAGAAGAATAATTTTTCCCTCTTTTTCTAAAATGAAAACAAGTCACCACACACATCCATGTTCCATATACTCAATCACACGACCTATAAATCGTCTTTATAATACAAAAAACATATTATTCTACCCATTAATTTATAATCTATGTTCTTGAGAAAACCTCTACACTCATTTTTACCCACATATCACATCATATTTCAACAATAGTATGAAAAATAATCCAACGAATCTTTTGATACACTCAATTCACCATAATCCAGTGTTACATCTCCTAATCACTAGGCCCTCTGATCTATTCTATGGACCATACTTCTATAAGTCCCATTACATGAATCACCCATGAGGAGTTTTTCTATTAAAATTGAGGGAAATTATAATAAATTTCTCATTATGGGTTATCATGTATATAATGTACTCATATACTCACACTACACACTCAGTGTTCATCATCAAATTTATACCTGATATAAAAATGAAAATTCAATAGCATCCAACATGCCTCACTACTTTATACACACCCAACAATTTAATGGTTTGGAATTACTCATGGATAGATATATCCCAATATATCACCAAACTCTCTCTCTAGGATCTCTATCACTATTAAATTTCCCTTTCCTTTTCCCTAATCATAGATACCACACACACATCAATATGCACATGCATGGTGTGAGTAAAATCCAAATAGGACAACACCAATTCATATTTTCCATGAGTGAACATTTGTAAGAGCTTATGCCATGATAATTCATAAATGTTCAAGGAACCACACTCAATATTTTACTAAGAGGTCATGTAATAAGCAAGCCTCCACAAACCCCTAGTTGTACCTAATTCATCTCCATGTTGTATAGAATTCCCTCCCACCATCTAACACATCCCACTAAATGGGATGGTCCAAAAATATTTTGGACACATCCCACTTTAATGGATAACCCATTTATATGTTGACAAAATGTTTCAAATATACTAAACCCACCATTTTAAACATCCCCCTAGATGGGATATTACAAAAACATATATAAAATATCCCCCATGAAAGGATATCACTTTTACATATAGACTAAACATCTGACACATACCCCTCAAGTGGGATAGTCCATATCAATAAACATACATTCTCATCTATAGATGATGGAGGTAAAAACACATACAATACGTTGGTATAGAATGACATATTTAACACCATGTAATGTTAATGGGTCATAACTACCAAAAATCCACACGTGAGTAAACATCCATCATATGTGTCATAGGAAAAACCCAGACACTTGTTATAATACATCAAACATGCCCTAAAGGGATATGCATGAACACACATGAAATTAAACTCAATAATGGTATATGAATATAAGAACACCATATAATATTACCCTCAAAATTATATTCATGGAATTGGCCTCATTAGGAATATCCTCCCTCAAGTGTGTCATCATCAACATTAAGTTCCATCAAGGGAATCATCACCCAAATCAACCACACACCCAAAAGACACTAAAATATATCTTTAATATCATAGGAGAATTCAAGAATGAATATTCAATGGGAGGGGTATCAAGGGTAGAATACAAGAGACTCAGTAAGAATGTTTCACCAAGAGAATCACCCTTGATATATTTTATAATTCCAATTCTTCTCAAGAAGTATTTTTGTTACACAAAGAGTACTATAAACTAATTAAAAATTATAGAAACATGGGTTCTAGAATAATGGAAAAGAAGTAATCAATCCAATGGATATATTCAAATCAACATACTTGATAAAAACCACTAAAACATTAGTTTTTGTGTTTGGATAACGTAAGGAGAAACTCATCACTCTTGGAAAGTGAAAAAAAGAAGAATGTGAGGCTCTTATGGGTCTTAATCAATGAGAGCAAACTCCATATTCCAAGTATGTATTCTTCCATTAAAATTTATCAAGGAGGTTGATAAGAATCAAGATTATATAAGACAAAAAATCTATGAATGGAGGGTCTCCCAAGTTTCATCTAAATTTTATTAGAAAACATTAATATCAATGAATAAATATAGACTAGAGGGATAAATAGATTAATAGGGGTATAAAACAAATTAAATCCTCATTCATAGCCCCATATGTATGATCCATGTGCTCAATGATTAAACTAAATAAGATACAAAGAAGAATATATTGTTTCATACATTTAAAATGTATAATTACACTACCAATCCCTCCACTATATCCTATCAATTTCCATAGTGTTCTCTAAATACTGTAAAATGGAAGCCCACCATGGGCATGTGCCATATTTTAGGAATTTTCCCTCACCACACCATCAAAAATGGGTGTTGTGATGTTTCAAAAGAAATGCTCTAAATCTTGTACACTATTTCTCCACACCCTTTTCCATTACCTTCCTCATTTTTCAATGAAAGGGGCCACCTTAGCTTGCACTATGGTCATGATCTTTCCCATTTTAGCCCAAAAACCACTAAAACACAATCTCATGTTTCCAAATGAAACAAAAATCTCATTAAGATTCACCAAATCATGGATAAAACTTTATAATCATAATAAAATTATGTAATAAATTTCTTTACATATATAAAAAAATTAATAGGCTTTATATTTTCATAAATAGTTGATTTTGAGGTAAATAGTGAAATATACTGATTTTATGAAACTGTTATTTTTATGACATTGTAATGATGTAAGAAAAACATAAATTTTTATGTTTTTTATAAAAAGTAATCTACATTAAAGTATTATAAAATTTTAGATAAAAATAAAATATTGATCTTAGAAATACATTGTTATCATTTTTGATATCACTAAAATATTTTTATTCAAATAAAAACTATTATTAGTTCTTTTATTTTAATCATGTATTTACATGATACCTTTTGGTTTAAAAATGTTTTTAAATATAAATAATATTTATTCTATTTAAAATAATAAATTAATTCTATTATAATAAATATTATTCATTATTTTTCTATAAAATCATTTTAAGGTTTCAAACCATCATTTTTATAGAAACAATTTTCATTGCATTTTGAAACAATATATAAAAAGTATTTTCCTCCAATTATTGGAGTTGAATAATATAAAATGGATTCCGTATTTTTAATAGAGATAATTTATATTATTTAATTTTAATAACTTAATTTTTGGTCATATTGAATAGTAACCATTGTAAATATTTATCACCTCAGTTAAGGGTAAAATGGGAGAAAATGGTTGAAAATAAATGTATAAGGCATCATGATAACAAAAAACTTTATTTAACTTAAATAGTTGGTTTTATTTCAATATTACCCATATATTTACATATATGAAAATTTTATTGCCACATTCATAAAAAAATTAATTTATATTGTTAAAATATTTTAAGTAATTTCATGTGTGTCCCTCCACTCTCTTATAAAAAGGCACCTCTTATCCCAACTTATTCAAAAAAAATTCACCTATAGATACGATTTTGTAACACCCCATGATTTTATGAAATATTTCTTTTCAAATGAATGTAATATTTTTGATATATGTCATTACACATAACATTGAGTTTAGATTGTGTTACATGCAACACTTAGTTTAAACGAAATGTGAAATACTATTGAAATATTATTATTTAAAATAATAGTCATCTCTTATGACATCATAATGGATAGAATGAATTAGATGAATGAAATTATGAAAATAAATGATTTACACATGTATATATACTAATTACATAGTGACCAATTAATTATAAATGAAAATAAAAACCATTTGAAAATAAAGGTAATCATTTTGTAAAAACCTATTTTATACACAGAAATAAATTTTAACTCAATATATTAAAAAATTAATATTAGATGAATTATTTTAATTAAATTAATACACTAAATATTCAATAAATTATTTTACATTCATCTTGTGTCTTTACTAGACAAGATATAAGAATAAATCTAAATTTTCAATTTAAAAATGAATTGTCCTTAAAAGGAATTATTATCACCATTTTTCGCACTGATTTTAAAACAAATTTTTGAAACATTTAAAAAAATTAATTTGTTTTAAATCCTAATTTAAAAATTCTATTTTTTTGAATTTTTTAGACATTTCTAAAAAGATTAATTTTTTATGATCGGTGAAAAATATTTAATTTTAGTTAAAAAATACATTTTCATTTAAATTATTTCTAAAAAAAATTATGTTTTAAATTGAATTTAAATTAATAGTTTTTCAATTATATATCTATTATTCCAAATTATTTCATTTGAATCATTTTCATTTTTAATTTTATATAAAACTCGTTTCATCTTTCTATACTTTTCTCTTTGAAAATGCTATTTCTCTTTGTGTTTAGAGGATTAATTTTAAATTAAAATTTCCCACTTATATTAACGGAATATGGAAATATAGATTTAATATTTAAAATAATAATAATTTATTGTATAAAATAATATAATAATAATCTTTTACTATAATTAATTTTCAGAACAATAAAAATAATTTACCACAAGAAAGGTAAAAATGGGTTAATCGATTGGTTTAAACTAAAAAGATAAGGGTTAAAATAAAATAAAAAATTGAATTAAATATGGTTTATGGCCATATGTGGAACCTATAATGTATAATTATCTACAATATTACATTTTTATATCAAATTTTCAAGTGAAAAATGTGGTCACATCTTTTCCTTTTCAACATTTACAAGTGTACCACTCACTACACTTAAAAAAGGTCACCCCTCACCTCTCCTCTTCACACCTTCAAACCATTTTGGATGGGAAAAACCATGACCATATCACTTAAAAAATTCCATAAGATCACAATTTTTTCATTTTTTTTAATAAATACAACATATTATGGATTTTAGTTCAAACCCAGGGAGGTTACCCAAAGAAGTGATAATGTTATGCAACGAGCAGATTTATATTATTTCTTCCTCCAAATCCTTAAATTATTATTAAAACATGATTATATAATATCCTAAGTATATTAAATATACTAATAGGTTTTTTTATGATCATGACCTACAAAAATCCCCACATCCATCAAATGGTTTATTAAATAAAAATTTGTTTGTATAGTGAACTACCGCCACGTGAACTGATGTCATTCATTTTCCCATTACCACCTCTCGTAGTTGCATATGATGATGGATATATAATATATATATGATATTTATTTGATAATTATATATTTGTATTCATTTTATCATATATAAATTTTTTACTTCGATTATTTAGGGGATAAGATAAAGTCGTTCGTGTGTATGGAGAACTATCGCCTCACGAAGTGATGTGACTCGCTTTCACTAAGGCATTACATGAAAGATAATAAGGATATATTTAATGAATATATATTACATAAATTATCAAAATATGATATTAATAATATAATTATAATTATTAAAATATAATATATGATTTTATTTCTTAATTTTCACACACTTAATGATGATAACATTGTTCATGTATGCGTGGACTACAAACTTCACAAAACGATATGAATCCCTTTTCACCACAATTACACATAGATGATATTTATAAGTATATTTAAATTATTTATATGAAATTATTTTCATTATTTAGAGATAAAATATTAATTACCTATTTTCCATAATAATCATTGAAAAATGAAAACGTTACTCAGGCGTACGTACGACCTATCTTCTCCAAGATCATATCATATTTCATTTCATAATACCAACTTTCATATTGGTATTAAAAGTAATATTTATGTATAACTATAATAATTATTTCATAATTATTATTAATTATATTTTATAACAATGATCAATGTAATAGTACTGAAGTTACGAAATCAGAACATATATGAAAAACACATCCATTATTAATCAAAACATGATTTTAACAAGGAATTTTGAATAAATGGTAATGAATAGTCATAATTAAATCATATAAAATATGATATATAACATTATAATTATTTAATATATTTTTAATAAATATTATATTTATTATACTGGAGTATTTAATGTGTATAAAGATGTTGAGACTTCAAGTAAGGAATTTCTAGTCTCTCTTTTATTTATGGGAGACAAAAGAAAATTCACTACACATTTATTTTGTGCAGTGTATATAACAACTATTTTACATTCAAATAATTAATATAATCATTTAAATGATATTTGATGTTATATTTTAAGATTATTTATTGGGTTTTATCATACAAATGATTACTAAATAGGTAAGGGATATCTATCTCAATTTTATTTTCTGCGAGTCAGATTCCATATTTAGATCATGTTTTTTTAATATTGTGTATATACTACCAATTAATGTTTAATATGATACTTATACATAAAATTATTGGTATTTACATAACCATTTTATTATTACACTTTCATTGGGTTTATACTTCAAAAGTTATCAAATAAATAAGCGATTTTTGTCCCAATTTTTTTGAGACACATGATTATGTTATGCACTTATCTTCTTGTATGAGATGTATATATAGACCATTTGACATGTAATATAACTAATTTATTTAACATAAAGATATTTTATGTTTCATGTAATGATATTCCATCATGATTATTATGTTTCAAAGTTACCAAAGTGGTAAATATTTAATATTACAATCTCATCGTTTACCGAGATTATTTATGATATTGTTTCTGATGAAAAGATATTATGATGAATATCTCAAGAAACAAATTAATTTTATTGTTTTTTAATTTATCAATAATAGATGTTTTCCCTTCATTTTCCACTCTTTATGTACTCAAGGGTTTAAAATGTTGTTTTTTTAAAAATCATATTTATTTATCTCTTCGATTGAAAATTCATTTTTCTTTCATAACAATGATTAATAAAAATGATTTCAAAAATGTTTTTAATGCTATTAAAATTATTTGTTAAAGAAATTTTTACCCTTGTTTTATTTTTCTTAATTTTTTTTAAATTAACATTCATGTTGCTTTCCAAAAAAAAATATCGTTTGAATTTTACCGAAAATATGAAAGGAATATTTGTTTTAGCATGTAGGGAATGAAAATAATTTCCTACCCTAATGAACATTATTTTATTTGAATAATAATTTATAAGTTTTTGAGGTTATCTTACAATAAAAGGATTTTAAATGTGTCTTAAAACAATTTTAAATAGAAATGGATATTTTCCACAAGTAATGCATTAAATTATTTTATTGATTATTTCATAATATTTTAGGGTCATTTTCAAGGAAAACAATTTTAAATGCGTTTGAAAACATATATTCAAAGAAAAAGGTATATGTTTCTCAAGAAATGTCTTATTTTTTTAAGAATACCTTTATAAATTGTTATGTTTATTTTCATATACAATTATTTTCAAAATATTTTTTAAATTTGAAGTATTAGAAAGTGATTTTCATAGAAAATTTATCTTCATGAAGAAAAGTTAAAAGTGATTTATATTAAAAAATAAACCTCCAACTAAGATGAAATCCATTTTTAAAACATATTATTTTATAGGGATATGAACCAATAATACCAATATTATTCTATATCTTAATGTTTTATTAAGAAAATATGTTTATAAAACTTTTTTCTATTACATGAGTTATTCCATGATTAAATTCTTTTGAAACCCATCTTTTTATCCACAGGTAATGCGATTATGAAATTTGGAAGAGATTATGAAACCTGTCTATTTTCAATTGGTTATGATATGAAGAAATTTTATAAATCCCAATTCATTTCATGGATAATGATATGAATAATGTTTTATGATTCTATGTCACACATATGTATGATTTTTTTTATGTTATGGGTGAGACCTATATCTAATACCAATGCATTGGGTAAAGATTTAGATCTCATGAGATAGAAAGGACTAGAATGGAAAGTGAACCAGATCCATTAAGGGAATTTTCCATGATGTTGACCTTGGGAGTGGACCTTGATTACTATGATGATTTAGTGTGTGAACCTATTCCACTATGATTTCCTTGAGAGTAAACCTTGACTACTATAGAAATGATTTTCTATACTTATATTTATACCAAAATCCTATGTATTATTCATTTTTTATGCTCCCATGGATTATGTACTTTGATTTTCATATGATCTATGTTCCATTAACTTCCAATCTGTATACCATGAATCCTGATATTTATCTTTAATATAAAGGGTATAGTTTTCATATGTTATATTCATGTTCTCATACACTTATATTCATGTTATCCTTAAGTGTATACCTTGTTTACAGTTACTGATCATCTGATCACACCCTTCAATATTTTTACATTCTCTAAGTTATGAAGAATGGTTTCAAGTAGGGTATTTTTGTGAAGTGTGATAATATATAATATCTTTATGGGATATGTTTGATATCTTTCAAAAAATTATAAGATTGTGTACCTAGTCTCGAATGAAACTAAACTACTCTAGTTCTTAGGTGTGTGTTTGTGTGATGTATTGAATATTAATCTAAAAAGATTTAATATCCATGTATAAAAATACAATATCTCTATAGTTGGTATTAGAGGATAGGTTTAGTCAACCTTTGGACACTAGTATGGGAAAACATTATTGAGATTCCTAAGTATATTTATAAATATATATCTAGGTATGCCTCTAAGGATAAGTCTAACGATGAGTCAAAGGATTTGAAAATGTCATGGAATTATGGTAATGTAAAGAACAAGTGATTTTTAAGAAATTACATTCATATCTGGATAATACAAGTGGATGCAGATCTAGAACAGAGGTACATAGGGGTAATAACTCTAAAAAGGGTGAATTGGGATGGAATTGATTCTGACCTACTTCATGATAATAAGCCTTCTTATACACATGGTTTTAATCTCCTTGGGGATATATTTGTAAATTTAAAGACTCATTATGAACCATCCTGAAGGATTTAAATAGACAATGATTATGAATGACCTTGGATAAACCCAAGGTTTCATATATTAAAAATATTGTGTCATTATTTATGAATACTATAAGTGATTTTTTTAGGATTATATGATTTTCTAGTTTGAATAGAGTTTCTCAAATTATTCTTTTTGGTCTTAGTTAATAGATGGAACAAGAAGGAAGTTGGTTAAAAATTAATGTAAAGTAAAATTTTATCATAAGAATCCAAATAAGATAATGAATAGAGTGAAGGATATTGATATTATACATAATCAGTTGTCATTGAACATGATTAACAATATGAACCTTAACCAACTTTCAGACTCACCAAATATGATAATGAAAGAGTTATCTAAGAGTTTGGGTAGTAGGGGCCATAGAGGATAGATGATTTAGATTAAAAAATGTTGAGAATGTGGGAAGAAACACTCTAGGGAATGTCTCAAAGGAATGAGAATATGTTTTTTGTGTGGAGAAGAAGGGAATATAATAAAAAATTTCTGAGGTAAAATGAAAATTCAAGTTAACACAATAGATGGTAATAGTAGTCAGCCTAAGGTATTATCAATACTTGAATTCTTTAAATGTGTAATTTATGAGAATTATACAAATCATTTTCCTATAGGGAAAACCTGTGAATAGAATCATAAAGGTGGTATGAGTAATGGTTATACTACAGATGATGAAGAGACTAGAAATGAAATATGAAAAAAAATAATTCTTAAGGAATAAGATAATGAAGAATAGTTTACATTTTGAGAAGGAAGTGGGATAATTTAAGTGATTATGTTTTGGAATTCCAGAATTATGAATAATAAAATATATAAGGATTGTTTAATATAATGTTTTTGTTAAGGATGTGCATGAATTTATTGAATAATAATAATGAAATAGAAAAGTGATTTAATATTAAGGAAATGTTTTATAAAAAATGATTTAGGGAATATAACCCTTAATCTATTTCTACATTTTAGAAAATTGTGTTTAGAATGGATAAAGAGATGATTAATATAAGTAAATTAAATTGGATAGTTTTGATGGCCTCATAACTATTATAGTATTTTTTGAAAAAATAGTTTATGATTTAATTGATAGAGTTTACATCATTTTTGAATTTAAGAAATATATCCAATAATTATATTTTATGTAAGGAATAAGGAAGAATGTATGTTTTCAATAATTTTTTATTATAGTTCATGTTATCATCATTTTTCAAGAGAATACAAGATGATGGTATTAACATGTTTGGTCTGGGATAGTAAAGAGCTATTTTAGGATATATATAAGGGACTAATGTTTAATTGATTTTGAGAAATTTAGTGAACGTATTTATCAATTTTTAATTTTTTATGGTTCATAAAGTTAACCATTTATAATTTTTTTATTATACATTGGATGTAGTTTTGGAGATTAATGTATTAATTTACCATATGAATATTTATCAATATGAGATAACCACTGTTATTTTTTTAAACTAGAGATATAAGAATTGACTTATCAATATTTTATTGATCTTATTTAGTTATTTATACTAGGAAAAAATGTTATATCTTAGAGTAACTGAATGCATTGACATTGATCAGGGAAAAATATAATTATAAAATTGTGCCAATGAAATAGAAAAATATCATGTAAGTTAAAATTAATAAGTTCTTATTCCATATGAAAAAGTGATTCCCCAACATTTCAAAAAGGATCTTGAAATAATTTTTTTTCTTTTTATAATCATTTTTCAGATATTAATTCATTTTTAGTTGCTCAATAGATTATGGATCTATTGTCATTAATCATCACTTGATCAACCACTTACTTATGATCAATGTTATCAATCACTCTCAATCTATATGTGGGTGTTAGATTTCCAACCAATTTCCATTTTTTCACTCCCACATATGTTAAAATATTTTTAAAATTATTATATGTCATTATAGATGTATATATAACATCTATTTATCTTTTTTTTGTGAGTATGTTTTATAAACCCTTTTTACTATGTGATTTTTTTTGAAGGAGCTTTCAAATGTTAAAACTTTGACAACCATGCTGAATTTTGAGGCTGAAATTCATTTCATGGGGGGAATAATGTAACACCTAGATATTTTGTGAAATATTATTTCCAAATTAATTTAATCTTTTTTAATATTTTTTGTTACATATAACACTAATTTTGTCTTTCATTACACATAACACTTGGTTTAAATGAAATGTGATATACTATTAAGGTGTTTTTTAACATTATAGATATCTCTTATGTGTAGAACCCACTTTTTTATGGATTTTATTAATTGTCAACTAATTATTATTTGTTTTAAATAGTGATAAATGAGATAATAATATCCTTGTGTGATAAATATGATGATGTAGTTAAAAAGATAATAAATCTTGGATGAATCCCTCATGTCATGATATTCTAAGAAACATGTGAATTGTTTGAAGATAATGAGTTTCAAGGTGATGCCTAAATAATTGTTATGGATTTATTAGATTTCATTAGATTTAATTTAATGGTTGAATAATTATACGAGGAAAATATGATGATGTTTTTTTAATTTTTATTTCAAAACTATCATAAGTTGTTTGGAGAAATTTGATGAAATATTTATAAAGGAAGTGGGATAAAACATGATTCCAATAATTTATTGATCTGATTGGAAAGAAATATGTTTCTTAAAAATAGGGAAGTTATAATACATTATCTGTAAAATATAATGATTCTAAATATCATCGATCAAAGGATAAAAATCATGATAGATATGGTTTGTGATAAATGAAGATGACTGTGAATCAGTATTGTTGGTGTTTGATGAATAAGGATTTTATGGTGGTGATGTTTCCCAATGTTTGCAAAACTTTTGGGAAAAAATCAGGAGTTCATTTTTTGGAAAAGGAAGAATTTCTATGAAGAACATTTTTTGGACCATGAAGGACAATTTGCAGACCCTATAAAAGGTATGGAGAGCAATGAAAGAAAATAAGTAAAGGGGGATGTTTTGTATTGGGAAAATGATTTGTGGGAGGTTCATAGTTCACAAGAGTATTTTTGCACGTAGGAAGTGCTTTGTTTGAATATGAGTGGCAGTGATACATTTGTATATAGAATCAAATACTATAAAGGAAGAAAGGTTATATGTTGACTACAGAGGGAAAATCATTTGTGGATGGAGCACAGTCTACGGTGATGGTTGCTCTATATTGAAAATTTGTATAAATCGTATTAGTGAGATTTGAGGATTTATTTTCCTATTTAAAGAACTATAATCTAAACATTTTCTGAGAGAAAAATATTATTAGAATAGATCATCACTTATGGAATAATTCAGCTAAGTTTCGATGAGTTCTTGGAGATGAAATTCCATAAAAGGGAAGAAGAAATTACACATAGTCAGTATAATGAAAGGAGGTTTTTTGGGCTATTTAGTCCACAAAGGAAGATGGAAAACACATAATAGGTATCCTAAAGAAGAAAGAGGTGTCTGCACACTAGGGGAAGTCAACAGAAGAAGCAGAAGTCCATAGAGTCTATGGGGGAAGAAGTGGTCCATGGAAGGAAATGAGGCCTTTGAAGCAAAGGTCATCCATAGAGGAGGGGTTGTCCATAGAGTAACAATAGTATGTGGGGAATTAGAATTTTGTGAAGAATAAGCAATGTATGGAAGGGAAGGCTGTTTGTAAAGTGGTTGTTCCAGGTGGTGCAACTTAGTACGTAGTGAAAATAGGATAGTTCATGAAGGAGAAATATTGCATACACGTGAATGGTGTTTACACCCTCACTCTGCTTTTTTGAATATGTAATAGAGATCAAGAAAATGTTACACTATTCCATATTATTGTGTGGAAAAGAAGAATAAAGTGAGTTTCCAATTTATATTCAGTTATTCATGACATATTAATTATGATGATTTTAATTTGAGCTTGTCTACATTGATTTTATAATCACGTAGGATGTTTTGGATTCCGACATGAAGTAAAAGTAGAGATATCCATGAAGTTGGTTTTGCACTGAAGTATTAAGTAAGAAGAATAGAGGAAAATTTTGTAACCAAATAGACATCAGTTGAATATATTCTGGGTCAGAGAATGTTTAGTGTTCATCAGTACACATCACATTCATATTATTTTTACTAATATAATTAGAATATTGTGGAGCAACCAAGTTCAATGTGTAAAGAAGAGGAGGTAAGAAGAGTTACTTGCATAATTCTAAGTAGGTAACAATTGAATAGTAGAAGATCAAAGTAGAATTGTGAAATCCAATAGGTCTCAATGGGTGGATGAATTTATTAGTGTTAAAAACCTTCAACAAGGAGAAGACTATCTAGGGAGTTAGTAGAAAGATCCAGCCAAGTGCTATAAAACACACGCTATTGGATTGTTTTCATAATTCGACAATATTGTAAGGGTATATCCTACACATTTTATTCGACCTAAAAGGATTATTTTATAGTGGAATGTGTGGTATTGGATTACTTTTCAAACCATAAGAAGGATTTAGCTTCTCTTATTAAGCAGTGAACCTTGTAAAAATATCATGTGCTATATTTACTACATTTTTATACATTCATGCGATAGGAAAATAGAATAAGATAATCAAGATCCTAAAAAGTCTAATAGGTACATTGATAAAAAGTAACAATCGGTATAAAAAATTCCTCAACACAAATTCAACTGCCCTATCAGTGATATGCATATCCCAGGCTAGTCCACTCACTATGTCATTAAATTGATGAGTATGAATAGTATTGTCTAAATTATGAAAATATATGGTTTAGAAATGTATAAATAACGAAGTATTTTGTTACCAAAAAATAAAAAATAAAAATAAAATCAATTTAAAAATAAAGGGAATCAATTTCTAAAAACCTATTTTTATGCACCAAAAACGTATTACCTCAATAAATTACAAAAATAACTTTTATTGAATTATTTTATTAAAATTTATTTATTTTATATTTAATAAAAATTTAATATTCATCATTTTTGTTTTCAAGAAAATAGATAATAATTCATCCAATTTTATGCTTAAAATTATATTTTTTTATAAAAAGTAGTTTTGTCGCCTTTTGGCATAATTATTTTAAAAGAAAATTTTAAAAAAATTAAAACATTTCTTTGTAATTTTTTTCCATTTTAAATAATCATGTAAAATTTATCAAAGGGTGAATTTTTGAGAATTTTTAGAAAAGATTAATGTTTTGAGGAATTGTGAAACATAATAAATTTTAATTAAAAACTGTCTTTTTTAAAAATATTTATGAAGTTAAATTATATTTTAAATTGGTTTTATATTAAATTCAGTATAATTACATATATTTTAATCCTATTTAGTTTTTTATAATTATTTTCATATTTATTGTTTATATAAAAACCCTGTAAACCATTGAATATTTTCTCTTTGAAACCCCACTTTTTATCGCATCGGTGAGATTAATTATAGAATAACATATTTCAATTCAAAGAATTGAATTTGTAAAAATGAATTCCACAGTTTTAGTAATCATAATATATATTTTCTAATAAGGTAGAATTAATTTTTCACCATAATTAATAGTACAAATAGTAAAATTATTTATTATGGTTAAGGGAAAAATAGGTTTACTGGGGGTTAAACAAAAAATAAAAGGGCTCAAATAACCTAAAAACATGTTTAATATATATTTTCAAACCATATATCTACCATATAATTTATTATGATCTATATTAATCCTTTTTGGATGATTGTGGCATTTGAAAAATGTGGTCAGCAATTTTTTTTAAATTACAACTGTCCCACTCACATCACTTAAAAATGTCCCCCTCTTCGTCTCTTCACTTCATGCCTTAAATCCATTTTTAGGAAATAATTATGAAAGTAACATCCCAAATTCCCTCATATCATATTTTAGTCCTTATTTAGGAATGAAATCTAACATAATAATTATTTTGGTGAAAACCAAAGGAGGTTACCTGAAGAAGATGTGACGTTATTCAAGGGACATTTTTCTTTTATTTATTCTTCCACCCCATTAAATTATTATTAAAACATGATTATTTTATAAACTCATAAAATTACATTAGATACTATGTATTATGTTATTTTAATTATATACAACCTTCCATAATTCCATCGAATGATTTATGAAACCATCATCCGTGTGTATGGCGAAATATGACCTTATGAACCGATGTCATTCATTTTTCCATTACCACCTCTTACGGATGGGTATGATGATGTATCTAAAGTATATATTTTATATTTATAATGTAATTTTAAAATATCATATATAATTTTTTACTTTACAATCCACAAGGGTATATGATAACGTCTTTCGTGTGCACAATGGACAACCATCTCGCGAAGCGATGTGATTAATTTTCCCTAACGCTTTACATTGAAGATAATAGGGAAACTTTTAATAAATAAAATTGTTATAAATGAAATTATTATTATATAAATTGAATATATAAAATTCTAAAAAGGCAATGTATAATTTTATTTCCTACCATTTCACTCACTAAAAGATGATAATGTCATTTTTGTACATGTGGACTACCACCTTCACGTATCAATGTTACTATATATTCATCACTATGCCACATGGATGATATGAATAAGTATATTTAAAGAAATAAAATAACAATATTATCATTATTAAGAGAAAAATATATTCCATATGACTTTTCTATATTGACCATTGAAAAAAAGAAACGTTACTCAAGCGTTTGTAGGACCCACCGTCTCTATGATCATAACATACTTCATTTATAAATACTAACTTTCATGATTGGTCTTAAAAGTATAATTAATTTATAAATATAGTAATTATTTCATGATAATTATTTTTGATATTATGTAATAATGATCAATGTAATAGGACCAAAAATAACTCATCAAAAATATGAAAAATGTGGTCATTACACAAAACATGATTTTGACATGGAATTGGTAAAAAATGGGTAATGAATAGTCATAAATAATAATAAATGGAATTAATTATATATTTATAATTCCATAATATATTTATAATAAATATAAAATTTATTATACTGGAGGTTTGAAGATGTATGAATAAATTCAAGAATTAAGTTAAGAGATTTATAATATCTCTTTTCTTTCCGGAAGGCATGAAAATTCACCATTCAGTTCTTATGTGTGGAATATATACTTCAACTTTGAAATTTTAATTTGTGAATATAATAATTATCATGATATTTAAATTTTCATATTATATTATTCTTTATTGCGATTTACTATACCAAATATTACTCAAGCAGTAAGAGATTTCCATCTCACTTTTATTTTCTATGAGACAAATTCCATATTCACAACATGTTTCATTTAAGTTGTGCATATAATACAAATGAATGTATATTATGAATATTATAATTAAAATTATTGTTATTTTCATACCAATTTTTTCATCTCACTTTCATAGGGTTTATGATTCAAATGTAACCCAATATATATGGGATTTTTGTCACTATCTTGCTTCTTTGATATACATGATTATGTCATGGACCTATCTTCCTGTACAAGGTGTATATGAAGTTATTTTTAAATTTATTATCATGAATATATTTATGATCATGATATATTCATTTTATCTTAATGATACTATTTAATGGGTATTTCATTTCAATGTTACAAATTAGTGAAGATTTTATGTTACAATCTCACAATCTATTTAGATTATTTATGATTATGTTTATGATGATATAAAATTATGATCCATATATTAATAAATTCAAGAATTTTCTAATCTAATGATTATTTTAAAAGACTATTTATTTTCCTATAATTTAATACTATTTCTATACTCACGAGTTTAAAATAATATTTTTAATAAAAAAGTATTTATTTATCATTTTGGTAAAAAACATGTTCTTCTTCCCAAACCGTGTTTTATAAAAATTGTTTCAAAAAGGTTTTAACTAAAATGGTTTATTAAAGTAATTTTTTACCATGTATTAATTTTCTAAGAAAATAAATATAATATTCAATTCATTTTTCAATAAATTCTCATTTCAATTTTATAAAAAATGCGAACAGACTTATTGTTTTAAAATGTTTGGAATGAACATAATTTCCCAATACTGTGACCATTATTTTATTTGAAGATTCTACTAAAATAGTTAAATTTTATTTTCAATGAAATTGATTTTATTTTTTTAAATTATTTTCAAATAGAATGGGTTATTTTCCTTAATAAATGTATTATATTATTTTGAAATATTTTTTCATTAGTTTTCATGGTTATTTTTAAAGAAATGATTTTTTAAATTATTTTAAAAAGTGTTTTCATATTGAAAGTGATATTTTTATCAAGAAATGTGGTAAATTTGTTTTATTGATTCCTTAAAAATATTTAAAGATTGTTTTCAATGAAATGGTTTTGCAAAATACTTTAATAACTTTAGGTCTAAATAGCTAATTTCAAATAACATTTATCTTTATCATGAAACATTCCAAATGATTTATATTTCAAAACAATTCTCTATAAAAGATGATATCCATTGATATAACTTCTGTTTTTCAGGGGTTATGAACCAAGGATACCATTATTATTCCTTAAATTAATGGTTTATTAGAATAATATTTTTATGAAACCTATTTATCTTCCACAAGTTATACTGTGATAAAATTATAACGAATATCGCTTCTTTCTCCACAGGTTATTCTATGATGAAATTAAGAAATTATTTTGAAATAGATCTATTTTTTATAGGTTATGATATGATGAAATTCTTTAAACCCATTTTATTTCATGGGTTATGATATAAATAATTTTTAAAAATCATGTAGAAAACATGTGTATTATTTTCATTATGTGATAGGTTGGAACTATATCTCACTCCATTGCATTGGGTAAATATTTATATCCCATAAGATAGACTGGATTGGAATTGGGAGTAAACCCATTTCAGTAAGGGAATTTTTCTGTTTTGATGGTCTTAGGAGTGAACCTTGAATACTATTATGGTTTGGTGAGTGAACACATTCCACAATGATAGACTTATCATCATTCCTTGATAGTTTGAAAATTATTTTATATGGTTATGTGTATACCATAATTCCATGTCTTTTTCCAGTGATATGCTCTTAAGGATCATGTCCATCAATTTCCTTATGATTAATGTCTTATAAAAATCCTATATTTATTCTATGACTAAAGATTCTGACCTTTGATATATATGGGATGGTTTTCATATATTATGCTAATGTTCTCATACCCTTATGATAATATTAAGCTTCTGTATCTCCCATGATTACCCTTACTGAGAATTTGAGCTCACCCATTATTATGTTTAATTTCCCTAAGTTATAAATAATGGTTTTAAGTAAGGTATGTTTTTAAAGATTACTAATAAATAATATCTTCATGGGATATATTTAATCTCCATCACCAAATAATAATATTGTGTACCAATTATCCAAATACATTAAACTACAATGGTCCTCAAGCATGTGTGTGTGTAATGTATTGAATATTCATCTAAAAAGATATAATATCCACGTATGAAAATCTTGGGTATATATATAATTTACCTAACTAAAAACCTTCCTATAGTAATTTTGTTATTGATCTCTAGTTCTTACCCTATGAACTTTCTATAAATTCATAAGGTGTAATGCAAAAGAGGTATCTCAATGAAGAGGTAGTCCTCTTACTTGAATTTTTCAAACATCATTTCTTCTTCTATATCATAAAAATAAATTATATCATTACTAAAATTATTATTCCAATATCACCAATATAGTATGGTGTTATTATTATTTGGATAAAACCATTTCCCACACATTTACATCCTTTTGAGAATGTAAACATCGATCTTGTGTATATACAACCTATCATCTCTACTTAGTTGTGTAATTAATTTTTCATCACTAACTTAATTGAATGGTTATAAAGGTGGTTGAATTAGTGAAATATATATTATTTTTATGACATAATTACTATTTTTAAATTTAATATATCATCTAACTTATTATCCTTCCATATTTTAGAAAATGATAACATTGCTTGTGCATACGTGTGGACTACCACATCCATGAGAATATATGATTCATTATTATATTACCACAATGCATGGATGATTAGAATATATATATAATGAATAATTATTATATTTATATTTTTACTAAAATTATGTACATTATGGAACCATGATCAAGATTCAAGGTCTATAACATCCAAATAATAACTTACATGAAAAATGAAGCAGTTCACTCCCGAAATGATGATGATAATGAATGATTGTTAATTAACAGGTCTTTAAATTTTTTAATGTGTTATATATGATATTATAAGTTTATATATATTATTTATATATAATTATAACAAATTTAAATTTACTATAAAATATACTAAAATCAATTCTAAGGAAAGTCAAACTTGTGGTAAGGAACTTCCATTACAATCTCATTTTACTTCTATATTTTTTATATACATATTTACTTTGGAGAAATTATATGATCTTAATTTCATGAATCCAATATATTTCATTCTCGTATAGTTATTTTTGGTTTCTAAATTTTTATATTCCATTTATTCCTTTATTGGATCAAGAATCAACAAGTTAGTTACATGTAAGAGACTATCCTTTAAAATATTATGTGGATATTTTCTTACAAAATCTTTTTCTTCCATGTCAATATTTTCTTTAAATTATTTTCAAAATTATTATATTATTAAATAATTATTTTTAAATACATATTTACTCAGCTATGACTTTATATAATTTATTTAAAAGTAGTATTCTTCTTATTTTTTGAATGAGGTACTCTTTACCAAAGGTGTGACCATACACTACAAAATAATTAGATTTTTCAAACAAGGGTATATATTTTGTTAAAAGTAAATTTTCTATTGGTAAAACATTTTACCAAAAAATAGTGTCCTGTCACTAAACTATCAGTAAAAACTCTGTCGCTTAATGTTATTGTGATAGATAAAATAGTTCTGTTACTATTATAATAATACCAAAAAATAATATATATGTTGGTCAAAGTTTTTTGCCAAAAATTTATATGACAAATATATTTTTTGGTAATAATATCACAAAAATATATTATCTATTTATAAATTAAATTTAAAGAAAATTTTAAATTATTTTTGGTATTAAAATTTTATATTATATATATTAATTTATCATAAATAATACACCTATTTTAATTATCAAGTGGAAGATGATTTTAACATGTGTTCAAAATTAGAAAAAAAGTAATTGTATTAACAATAGAATATAATACAAAATGAATCAATACATAGTTGAAGTTGATTTATAAGACCATAAAAACACAAAAACCCATGATCTATCTATTCAGTTACTGCCACCGCACCCCCACCACCCATGCCATCTCTTAACTACAATCCTCCAAGACGAGTCATCTCATGATAGCAATCCTCTAACACCCATTCTGATAGAAAAATATTAACTTTCTCTAATGATCTTTCATCACCCCCAAGTAGAACACCATAAGAAACAAACCCAGTCAACTCCAGTACCATTTAGAAACCTCAAGTTGATGTTATGTCCCATTCTTCAACTCTATGATCTATAGAACACAAAATAAAAAATCACAAATACAAATTTAAGAAAATTATATGCATGAATTGAAACAAAAAATAATAATAAAGTATAAAAAAATGTAATCCATAGATTTAAGAAATTGATCACGAAGAAAAGGGTACATAAAAAAATACCTCCCCTAAAGTGTAGCTTTGTTTTCCTGGTTGAGTCTGCATCACATTTAACACAAAGGAATCTATAAAGTTCAAATCCAACAGTTGATAAATGAATCTACGAATAGTATTGTATGTTATAATTACATCTCTTGAGTATACCCAAAAAGCATGAATTCATTGTTCATGAAATTATATTTACCATACAGATCACATCAAATCAGCTTGTAATGGTGCTCTAAAAGTACACTGGTTGGTATTTCAGTATACACGATTTTAACAAATTAATATTCAATCTGATTTTCAACAATCATACCATGCAAAATACATGTCAAAAAAACATCAGCATACCTTTAGACTCAACACCCAACATATTTTACATGAAACAAAGTAGTTTTGTAATAACCAAGTAGTACAGACATAGTGCAATGATTATTTTAATGAAAATATTATGCACTAACACACAACCCTCATATCAAAGGGGGTTCCAATAAGTAAAAAATTAATTATATGTTTGATTAAAATTAAAATCAAATGAAGAAAGTACAACCCTACAATGAGAGGGTATTATCCTATATAAAATAATGAACCATCTATCCTTCTCTTCTTAAGTTGAACTCAACCTTATTTTTCACATTGAAGTACCTAAAAAAGAAACAAAGTCAACATCAGATTCAATCATTTTAGTTCAAGAAGGATAAAACCATGTAAGAAGTGAGAAAGTACATTCATCATCCCTATTGACATCTCAAAAAATCAAGACCCTAGTTGGCTGATAACCCTTAGGAAAGCCTATATCCCTTTATCATGAATGCTACTAAATTAGAAGAAATGGAGAAGAAAGATACTAATTCATAGCATGTTGAAAAAAAATGGAATCAAGATTGGAACGTCATGTAATCTCTGATTGAAATCTATTAGAATCTGTTGAAAGTATCAACCACATATTTTTTTTTGTACATTTACATGCAGGTCTTGGGAGAATATACAAGATATATTTGGATAAAAACTATAGATATATAGTATTGAAGGCATTCTGGAAACCATCGTTGGTGCTAGAAAAAGTTAAAAGGTTCAAGGGATTGTGATTGTTACATATACTTCTATCATTAAGTATGCTTGGAGGGATCAAAATGGGATCGAATTTGACAAACAATACCCTTCCATTAATTTATGAACCATTGAAATTTATAGCGATGTCATCACTACTTCTAAGATCCAGACATGTCACATGAATAATGATGTTTCTAATCATATTTTCATGAGAATATTTGGTGTTTCTGATCTTATTATCTTTAAAAATATTTATATAAAATCCTTCAATACTTTATAAATTTATGCATGTTTGTGCATACATGCGTTTTATTTGTTTGTGAATAGGAAGAACCAAATAATATTAGCACCACCAGAAGAATTACCTCATGCATTTTAGAGTGTATAATAATTCATAACACCCAGTAACCAATATGAATATCCATCTAAATTAAATAAATCAAGTGGAAACACCAATGAAGCCTGAACTTATAGAAAATCTCGATGCATGACGACCTCATCTAAGAATTCCATGTTCCTTAGGAATCCATTCATTTCAATCTTCCAATCAGTAACATCCTCAAATACAGTTTTAGAAGAATCATAATAAAAATATAGAAGAATGTAAAAACAATGATGAAAAGTTCATTTTTTAGGAGGTATCCTGAATACTCTTGAAGAGAGTGACCAAAAGAAAAGAAATAGACACTATTTCAAATTTCCATCATAAAAATTGAATAAAACCATCCTGAACACCCATCCGGAATAGTATTAAAGGCTATCCAATAACCCTAAAAATCAAAAACATAAAAAGGAAGATTGAAAAGAACCCTGAATTTGACACATACATATATGTAAATTTATGTCCAGTTAATGTTTAATATAACTTCACATCATTGTTTGCACTTTTTTCAAGCTTATTGATAAAAATTATGCACATTTAAAAACATAAAATTCATTTTGTCTTTGTACTTATAACAACATACAAATTATATTGCAATACATTTTATAATAATATATTTATCTTGTTGTCAAAATTTTATATCATTTTGTAACATGTATCAATAAAAATAATATTTAAGAAATTGAGTAGGTCATGAAATTAAAAAAGATACTTTACATAAAAGTGTCATTTGAATAAATAGTTTATGACTATATCTACTTAAATAATCATATATTTACATGGATTGAAAAAAATATTTAAAGAAAAAAATTACACATTTGTTTACTAAACGAATATACTCTTAGTTTTTAAATCCTCTAAACTAAAATTTTGAAAAGACGAGTCCACAATAAGGGACCACTACTATCTTTTCATCTTCAATTTAGCACTCAATTACAATTTGGACTACCAATTATATTGAAAAATTATAACCCCATGAACTTTTCTAAAAATGGAATGAAAAATGATTCCACTGTGATTGTAGTTAAAAAATAATTTAAAGTAGATAAAAAATACAAACATGTCCTTTGTATAAAAATCATATCCCCACATTGATATGGAATTCACTTCATCAAATTCAAATAGAGAAATCTCGTGTTTCTCTACAAGACATAGAATAAACCTGAAGAAGCACAAGAAATCATTAAAAACCCTTAGAAAATGAATAAACATGAACAAAACGTTTTTTTCAATACAAGGGGTCTGAGGACTTATATTGGTGTCCGAATGGTGAGGGTGGGTCTGTTTAAGAGTCTCAATGAACTATTTTAATCACAAAAAGCTGATGTAGTAGATATTCAGTGGGATGAGCTTTGTGGGCCATAGATTAAATATCTGGATCATATAGGCTTTGTTGATGACTAGGTACCAGATTTACAAGGCCATGGAGGGGATGAATATTTGGAGGAGTGTGTGGTGAAACATTAAGAAAATGGATTAATGAAGTTGACGGAAAATAAGTATAATTCATGTCTTGTGAAAGTGAATGAAATGAGAAAACTAAAACAAATTCTACATTCCAAATTTCAGGAAAGTCATGTGTGCTATATAAGTAGTATTTAGGCCATGTTGTTCAATCTAAGTGGAGCACTAAGAGACCCATATGAGACTATGTGTTCAGTATAAGTGGAACACTAACAAATCCAGATTAGAAAGAGTTGAGGGGATAGATTGCATAAATTCCACACATTCTAGAATTCATAGATTCCAGATTTCATACACAATATATAAATTCCAGATTTTATACAAAATACATAGATTCTATATTTCATATAGTAAGAAACTCATCTATATTATACTTATAAACCATCCTTTCTTCAACTTAGATTGCACACATGGATGATGCATCAATAAATGTGAGTGAGCACACTAAAAAATTCCAGATTTAAAACCATGGAATGAGAAAGAGGAGAAGGTGAGTAAGACATTTGTGAGAACACTAAAACAATGATGAGGCATCAATATATTACCTTAAACATATGGTCTTGACTACTTCACATGCTCAATAACCAACTATAGATTAAGAAACACTTCCCGAATATTCATGATAAACATTATCAATGCATCAATAAAATATTACATGTCATTGTAAACATTATCGATAATTTTCTACCTTATCCACAAAAGGTAGAGGAATCTATAAGCTAAAAAACAATTAAAAACATCATTATTCATATACTATTATTATCATCACTAGACACAATGAAAATATTTTTAATAAATCCATTATTTTTTTCATGTTAAGTCATTTATCTTTCACATTTTTTTGGTAAATTTGAAATTGAATTCAAAGTGATCTGCCTATTTGATGTTGTTGGTGTGTCCATATAAAAGCTTCATTCGAAATAGCAATCTGAGCCTTACTAGTCAACAATGGCAGATAAGGCCATTCTACTAGATTTCTGGCTCAACATGTCTGATGTAAGGGTTATAATGACCATCACTCTAAAGGGGATAAATTAAAAGTACAAGGAAGAGAAATTGGACAACAAAATCCCTTATCGACAATAAATAATCCTCATCCATAAGACGATCCCAAACCTCATCCATAATGGAAGGTTGGTCTACAATTCCCTCATCATTGTCCAGTACATCGACAAGGTCTGGCATGAAAGCACTCTGTTGTTTCCCTCTAATCCTTACCAGTAAGTACAGACTAATATCTGGGTTGATTGTGTTGATTAGAAGATATACATGAAGGGGAGGCGGCATTTGATGAGAAAAGGCAAGGAGCATGAGAGGGAGAAATATCAGTATATTGAATGTAAATAAAAGGATAATGAGATGATATTATATTCAATGTTCATTAACTGCATAAAGAAAATGGTGAAAATAAATCCGAAGAAAATTACAATTTGTTATGTCATTGACAATGTAATGAAAATAATATAGCGTACATGTTAAATTCTATATGTTGAACAAACCACAGAGGAACCCTAGGATAATTATCTCGAGCCATGTATAGGAATTATAATTAATGACATGAATATTAATGTACACCAGTAAAGATCATTAAAATTTATAGTCATACCAATGAAGAAAGTGGGGTGTCAATTAAACCAACTAAAAATTAGGGCATACCTCGTGTGTGGATAGTCGGGTGGGGAAGGTCAGAGATGGTGGCGGGGGGGGGGGGGGGTCGAGCGAGGAAGATCAAGGGTGGAAGGGGTGGAGTGAGGATGTTCAGGGAGGGTGTGGGTGATCTGGTGGGGATGACATGATAGTTGTTGAAATAGCATAATGGGTGTGGAGGGTCATGGTGGAGGAGGCCAGTGGTGTAGGAGGAGGGTTGTGGAGGAGGTGGAGGCAGTTGCAATGGTGGGTGAGAACCTAACATAAACATTCATGAGTCAAGCATACACCGAAAAAAGAAAATTTTAAATTTCAAAATTCAAACTTCATATTTCAATTCGAAATCCATCATTATTGGGGCCACCTACCACATCACCTCGTGCACCCAGACACCAGGTGTACCCATCTCCACAACAGTTCGCCACAGATACCATCTATCAAAATCTATAACAGTCATAGAAAATCATAACAAATAACCACAAACTATCAAAACCACAATGTTCAAGCTAGTCTACTATCCATCATGGAGATCAATACCTTCAGGATCCCAGAGTTAGAGATGAAGCCACCATCGACTACTCAAACATCATATCCCAAAACTCTTTGAAAACCACAGGACAAATCCAACTATGAGAAGATTAGTGGAAACCAGAAGCCAGGGTAGAATAATGTGAAGAAAAAGGCCTAAATAGAGAAATGAGACCACCAGACTTTGCCGAGCCATCATCAGGAAAAGAACACCAAGAAACCAATGAACATCAGAGAAGAACACTGAATATAATCGTCGAAAACAAAGAACAATATGACACCATCAAAAAAGAAGATGGAACCATACCACAGAAACACATGGATACATCAATCAGAACCATAGGACAGTAGGAAGGTTAAACAACTCCAAATCTAGTTAGTGAACACAACACTAAACAGACCCCAACCATCAGAGAAACAAAACCAACAGAACTACAAACAATCATCTCCATCCACAAGTTGTGTCTCACCGAATACCGCCTCGAGACGCTGCCTCCGGTGAGAACCACAACCCGCCGACGACCGCAATAGCACCATAGATCTTCAAAGAGGATTCTGCAACACCAGTTTACCACTTTAACACCATCAAACCCAATACCAGACCATCAATGACCAACGAAGCAGGGATAAGATCACCAGCACTGAAAAGAGGGGATTTAACCGAGAAGAAAAGATCTGAGGGAGAAGTCGCTAAAGAATGAAGGGGACTCAGCAGAAAATACCCTAGTATTAAAGAGGTGGTGTCGGCATTAGCATGGGTGGATGCAGTGTCAGCATTATAGGAAGCGTCAGCATGAGTGGAGGCGTCAATGTGAGCAGAGGGTGTTGTAGAGGCAGAGGCAGTGTTGCGGGTCATCTAAGGAGGATGAAGGAGCGTTGGGGTTTGCGATGGTGTGTGAATTAGGGTTGGGATTAGATAAATAAATAAATAAATAAAATATAAAATTTCATTCAGTTTTTTTAAATTAATGATAATATATATATATATGTGTGTGTGTGTGAATGGTATAATTTTTTTAAAATTTATTACTTTTCTTCTAATATTAAATTTTTTAATACATGAATATAAATTATCACTAAAAACTTTTAATCAATTGATTGTTTTGTTTTTTATTCATTAAATAAATATTAGTAATTTTTTGAATTTTTTTTGAATAATTTATTATGTTTATTAAGTTTAAATATAAATATTAAATTATAATTTTGAGAATATCAAACATATATGTAAGTATATCAAATATCATAATGATTTAAATTCCATTTAATAAAAATTATTTGAAGGATTATCAAATGAATAGCATTAAAAAATATAAACCCTATTGATATTTTGAGAAAATTGAAAATTACAATAGGGTAATGAGATATTTTTAATAAGACCTCAAAAAATGGATATTGAATTTGGTCGTAAAAAAAGTAATATATGAAAAAAAATTTGATTTCTTTTTTTGTTATAGGGAAAAAATTTGTTATTATAAAAGGGTTAATTTTAACATTTTTTATTGATGGTAAAAGATTTGTTAGTAATATTTTTCATTACAAACAAATTCAATTGATAAGAAATTTTTTTTGGTATTATTACGATAAATAAATAGTTTTAACTGATGGTAAAATAATTTTTTGTATTGAATGATCAATATCAACAGATATATATGTTGGTAAAAATAAATGTTGGTATTAAAAATTAATACCAATATTACTTAATATCTTTTTTAAATACTCATTTTTACCGACAGATATATAATACTTCAATAAATTTCTGTTGGTATAAGCCATTTTTTGTATTGATAATGTTTTTTTAAAAATGTACAATGCTTTAAGGATATTTCCTAACATTATTAAAACCCTTTTCTTTGAATATTACATTATAATTTCCATTTTTTTATTTTAAAATAAAGGATATTCCTCAATATTTTAGTAATTTTAATGTAATATTATTTCAAAATAAAATGGTATTATTTTATTAATGGAATGAATTCTTTTATGTGATTTCTAACATATTTAGTAAATAAACTGAGAAAAAAATTATTTTTAATGTTTTTAAACTATTTTAATTTCTAAAAGCATATTTTTACTAAATAATACATAATTTTTAATTAATTGATAGTCATATATCATCCTTTTATGATAATGGATTCTAAATTATTTTGAGATCATTCATGTATTCATAATCAACATATCTTTCACTCTACATTATTTATTGGACATTAGTTTTCTCCTTCATGACCATGTTTTTAATATCATATCTCAAATCCAAATCTATTATATTACATTCCTGATGTTTCAACTGTATACTATTTCAATATAGGGTATTAGTTGATGGAATACTATTAAGTAAGATATTTTATTTACTGGGAAAAAATTGATATTTTGTATTATCGATTAAATAGGGATATTTTTGGTTATTAGAGAATTTGTAGAATGAATTTAAATTTTCAATAAAAACATTTATAATGAATATGATGTGAAAGTGATGGGTGGGGACTAATTTTAGATAACCCCTTAATTCATTGAAAGGTCTCATGAGAAAAATAATAGGTATGTTATATTATATGGGTATTTGGTTGACACATACACATTTATTAAGAATAATGTCTTTTTTGAGAGGAATTGATGATAATACTCATGGTATAATGGTTTAGAGTACTTGATTGGGAATTTATAGAATTATTAATTTCTATTATTATGAATGTGTTCCGTTATGCATGTGTTTTCTATCTTTGTATTATCCATGGATGTTTTTTTTCAACTCATGTTATTGATTGAATGGAATATGTTTTGAGTATCCACTATGTAATATTTATTTTTCTTTTTTATGTCATGATTGATTTTTTTATATAACCCTTTATAAGTATTTGTTCTCATCCATTTTTATTTACATTCATAATGATATAAAAGAAGATACTAAGAATGGTTTCAAGAATTATAGAATGTTCATTATGATATGTTATTGCATTTATAATGTCATTTTTGAATCATATGTATATCTATTTTTCCAAGAATGATAATTTGAAAGACCATATACTGAAAGACCCTACTTCCTAGAAACAATATAGACCAATATTTTTAGGAAATTTTCGCAAAAAGATTTTTTCTAACCCTATTAACATGAGGCTCATTGGTGCTATTCTAAGGATCATATCATTTGAGTAACCTGGTTTTGTTAAAGGGGGGAACATTCAAGGTTCCTTTGTAATTACAAAACAAATGGTATAAGATCCAAATAAAAAAGGCAATTGGATCTAATTTCATCATAAATATGGAAATTGAAAAAATCGTATGATTGATTGGAATGGAGTTTTGTTTTAAGGGCCATTAGGATGATTGGTTTTAATTAGTAGTTTTATGATATATGGTTTAGATGATATGCCTCTCCATGGATCATGATATCTTTGACAGAAAGGGGATTTGGCTTCCTCAAATATATTAGAGGTATGAGGCAAGGAGATCCTTTATCTTCTTGTATGTTTATCATGGCATTGAAATCCATCACATGGAAGATCAAGCCAAATAAGGATGAAGGGATGACTATGAATTTCTACAACAGGTTTGAAATTAGACTGATATCACATTTAATTTATGCTGGTGACATGTAATTTTTTATTAATGGTAAGAAAATTTTAGTGAGAGGTTTCATTTAAACCAGGGAAATCTATGGTAGTTCGATTGGACAGTATATCAATCAAAGGAAGAGTTGCATTTAAATTTCAACAAAATGTTCAAGGATATGAGGAAACATAATTCAATAAAAATATGGAATGTAGAGGTGGCATCTCCCAATGGAGTATCATGGTGCTTCTATATGCAATGGAAGAATCAAAAAGGAATTTTTCGATGGTCTTATAAACCAGATCCCAAGAGGGATTTAAAACTGTAAGACTAAAATATTATATTTTTTAGGAAGTATTACTCTCATTAATAGAGTTCTAACCATAGTTAAAATGCACTTTCTGTCCATATTAATTCCACAAAAGAGGAAAATATAGAGGATGGGGATCCTCGAGAAAATATTCCTATCAGATGGAAGTCAGTCTGGAAAATGCCACTGAGCATTCGGGAAATGTTTAGAAATACCATTTAATGATGGTTGATTTTATCTATTTAATATCTATAAAGTTATGCATTCCATGAAAGTGAAATATGTGTGGGATATTATCACAGGGAATTCATTATAGAAAATATTTATTAAGAATGGGTATGTGGAAAAATTAGAGGATTGGCCAGGTTGATCGAGAAAGCTTACCATCCTTGCACGACGCATATTAGATCATCTAGAATTATTGGATTTCAAGGAAAAATGGATTTTTTACAATGTTTAAATGAACTTCTGTATGACTAACTAGGTGGGTGATGAGTTTTTTTTTCGAGGATTCCCAGTACCGAACCTGTCCTTTAGGGAATCCGCCAAGTACCCAAATTTTATATAATTTTTTGTAAATCAAGTGAAAAAATCTACTATAATACGATCTATTTCCTCAATTATCTATACTATTGTTTTTTCATAGGATTGAATTTAGATAATTTTAATGGTAATAACTTCAGTGATATGATTCATGAAATAATAGTGATAAACAATTAGGCCCCACATTCTAGTGAGAAGAGATATCGAGAAAGATAATATTCTTTGTTTAGAGATTGAGAAATGAACTATTACCTGTGGATGATAATTTTCAAAAAAAGGGAGTGTGTTTAGTTTCTAAAATCTTCTACTATACATCACTACAACATGATTCAAGAAGCATTTATTTTTTAGGATGAAATCGGTGAAGGATATATAGAGGTTTATATGACATGATATGGGTATCCCTATTATCGGAAAAACAATTAAGGAGGTCATATATAACTGGTTTCATCATGCTGATACCTAAGGACCGAGGTGAAGTCTTGGAATACAGTTTTTTTCTAATGTATGTTGGAAACATTGGGAGGATTAGAAGAAGGAAAGGGAAGGTGACAAAATTTATATTTTTTCTTCCTGGTCCATGTTAAATAGCTGGTAGTAGATCTTGGCACCATTATCCATGGTGGGTTATCAAATTTTTCTTTTATAAGGTTACTACAAATTCTCAGATACACTTTTGAAATCTAAAGGGGTAATTATAGTAAATGGATCCAATGAAGAGCACCCACTATAGGGATAAAGTTTAATGTTGATGGTTCATGCCACTAAGAGAAGATGAGGGGAGGCATCCTGATGATAAACTACAGTGGTTCAGTGTTGATGGTCTATAGTGATTTTTATGGTAAATGAAATTCAAATGGAGTGGAGGCAAGATCTTTGTCAACTAATATTATGTTATGCAGGTCACCCAATTTTCAGATCCCCAAAGTTTAAATAGATTCTTCTTTGTTGGTGGGATTCCTCTAGGGGAAGTAAATATACCCTTGGAAGCTAGATTATATGATTATAAATTGTACATTGTTTGTCCAATAGGTAATTCAAGTTAGGTATATTGGGGGAGAAGGGATTTTTTTTGCAGATTTGTTAGATAGAAATGGGAGACTAGTGGAGAGTATCATCATTTATGGTGAGGTAGGTTCCTTAACTGATGATTAAAAACTTATTTTCAAGGAATATTCACTCGAACATCATCATTTTTATCCCCCCATGAGATTTGGTTTGTTTAGGGGTGTCCTTATAACAGTAAAAAGTTAATTTTTTAGTCAATCAGTCTAAAATGATTGAATAAGTAAGGTTATATCCATTGTATTGTATACAAATGTAGCAAAGTAAAAACCAGATCTACGTTTCTAGACATGGAGTGATACAGTGGGTATAGTATCATATTGAGTAGTATCCTGGTGAACTAGATTTTAAATGAACCTAGGTAACATTAAAATTATGACAATCCATTAGGGTATTTAAAAACTATTAGAATTATGGGATTATTATTTTATGGCTCAATATTCATGATAATGGTAAGATAACTAATAATATTACATAGTTTTGATATGCCCCCTATCAAAACAGTTAGAATAAAAAATCATCTTTAATATAGGTATTTCTCTATGGATAAAGAAAACATAGTTAGTTATAGAACTAAGAAGATCATGGAAATATTAGGGCCTCAATCTCAGGTTATAATGAATAATCTTTCCCATATGGACAAGTTATTTGTTCTATAGAAATATTTATCTATGTTAAATGACTTCATGCAACATAACCCTCAATATTTTAATAGAAATACTAATCTATTGAAACCTAAAAATGTACTATTTTACAATAAAAGATATTTCTGGCCTTAGGTTGTAATGAAATGGGAAATTTGATTTAGAAAGTGCATTTTTTAAAGGGATTTCTTGATCAATGATGTTCATTGACCCATACCACTAAATAGGATAGGGAAATATAAAGTATATAATTGAAAAATTATAAAGTGATATTATTTGAGAAGTATATTCCTCGAGAATAATGAGTTGAAATAGAGATGAATTTACTCACATTAAATAAGAAGGTTGAGCGAATTTTTGTAGAGATAAAGGCTTACATTAGAGGATTAGCAAGGCATGATTTAGAATAAATAAGTAATCCCAAAAATAAGATTGATCATTTAATTTAAATTATTATGTAATCTCTTGAAGGTCACTAGTTTTTCAAATGTTTTCATCATATTATTATATAGTATCAACTTATTTAAGGATAAATAAATTATCTTATAGAACTTATATCAATAAGGGTGAACATTAAAAGAAAAAAATTTGTAAACACCAAGAAAAAATAAATGTTTCTAAGAAGAAAAAAAACATTGATATTACCAAAAAAGTAAAAATTATAGAAAGAAGAAACTAGGTTCATGCTTAATGGGAAAATGATTTTGTTTCAGTTATAGAGAAACTGGTCATAAGTATCTTGAATGAAAAAGAAAATAAAAAAACCACTGTTATCTAATGCTTTAGCTATAAATAGATAACGAAATATTAATACCAGTATCATAAACATCAAAGAACCCTCCCAGAGAAGAGGCTATACAGAGAATACCAATATTATGCAATTAAAACAGATGAGGTTAGAGTTCACAAATATTAAACGATAAGAACTTTTAATGTAACCTCAAATTTGGATAACACTATTTTGATTATGAATCTTTAAACTCTTTTATATCTTCAATGTTTTCCATGAAAATTCTATATTTCCCTATCACATAAATAAGGTAGTAGTTAATTGAGACCCAAAGGGGAAATCCTATTAAAATAATGATGTTTTAATCAATTACCATTATGATGCATATACATACTATATTATCAAATATTATTATTAATCATATGGTTGAATTTCATATATAACTTTTCATGGATTCGATTTAAAATTTTAATGTAGAAATTTATTACCAAGAGAAAGAGATTATTATTTGTGATGTAGATGAAGAATACCTTATATTTATTGGGGAGACTACATCATATGAATCATGTTTGGATCCACCTCCAGTAGCTCTCATTAATGAAAATATTTTTGAAAAAGATCTAATGCGACAAATGAATGGGAAATGTATACCTAGAATAGAGGATATTTCTACTACGTGTGAATAAAATGATGTGTTTCTTAAAGAACTACATGATCATCCACCTGATCATGAAGTTGAGTTGTCAATTTACTTCACTCAGGATACCCAATATCTATGAGTCCATACAAGATATCCATAGAGGAGTTAATATAACTACATAAAAAATTTAGATGTTGTGTGTTATGGGATTTTTATTCCCTAGTTTTTTTATGAGGAAACGCTATTCATTTTGTTAATAAGGATGACAAGTATATGATGGTGTGCTTCAATAATAGGGAAATCAATGTCATTATGATAAAAAATAAGTATCTTCTACATCTCATTGATGACTTATTCAATCCACAATAAGAGCTCAATATTTTACCCATATTGATCTTAATTATGGGTATCATAAACAACCAGTAAAATATTAAGATATCCGAAATATGGAATTCCAAATAAGGTATGGACACTAAAAATTTATAGTAAATCACTTAGGATTGTCTAATACACCCTTTTTTTGATACATTTAATAGAGTATTCATGGATTATATTGATAATTTCATCATGGTATTTATTGACGATGTGTGGATAAAATATAAAATTTATGAATAGTATAACTTAAACTTTTAAATCATTTTAAAGACTCATTGATAAAAAATGCTATACGGAAAATTTAGAAAATATGAGTTTTTTCATCTTGGAGATTTTTTTCTTGGACATATTACCTCTAAGATGGGAATATTGGTGTATCCTTTAAGTAAAAGATTTGTGATGGAATGTCCAATGAAAAAAAATATAATTATGGTATGTAACATCCTTGGATTAGTATGTTTATTTCGACGATTTGTTTGAAACGATTTTTGGTGTACTAAACTATTAACCAATTTGACATGTATAGGGGTAAATTTCATATGTTTAGAAGAATATAATGAATGCTTTAAAAAAATTAAGCAAGATAATGTTAAATGAAATTATATTAACTTTACCATCAAGAAGGGAAGTATTTTTTATATATAGTGGTGTATTAATGAATGGATTTGGGTGCAACCTTATGCAGAACAATAGATTCATTGCCAATGCATTAAGTAAATTAATGATCTATGCATATAATTATACAGATCATGATCTTTGAATTGTAATCCATAATAGTTTCGATGAATATATAGTGGAATTAACTTAATGGTGAAAAATTCTTAATATAATATAATCAAAAAAATATGAAATGTTATTTTCTTATAAAAATAGCACAACTTGAAGAAAAATAGATTGTAATAATTACTCAAGGATTATAATTTATGATTACACTACCTCCTTGGGATGGAAAATAATGTGCCTACTACATTTAGTAAGAAATATCCTAGATTATTAACTAAAAAGTATTGAAAATAATCCTATATTCATGCTTGTAGAAACATTAGATATGGTAATCATTATGAATGGGGAAACAATACATCTATTTAAAATTATTCCCAAATATTAATTTTTGGAGAAAACAGTCCATAACATTATGATAATAATATTTTAAAAAATCAATCTCATCATTGATGGGATGTTGTAAGACATCATCTATGAATATTGTATATGGAAATTTACAAATATGATATGTGTTTTATCCATGAATTAGCTAAAAATAGAATTATTGCATGAAGGGAATTGCTCAAATTTCACTATAAACACTGCTACCACATAAATTCATTAGGAGTTTATGGAACATTTTTGGTGGGATAATATGAAATGGTAAATTTTAGAATACATATCTAGATACATGGTATGTCAATAGGTAAATTATGAGAGACAACATTCTAAAGGATTGATTCAACCTCAACCAATTCTTTGTTGGAAATAAGACATTATTCCTATGTAATTTTTCACTAAATTTACAAGGCCTTATAGAATTAATGATTCCATATAGATTATTTTTTATCACCATACCATGTCCAAAAATTTATTCCCATAAAGGGAAGATCTACCTCGTGAGTGACTCCAGTGCTTCTATATTATTGATGTGGAGAGAATTCATGGTAAACCTATTTTGATTATATCTGATCATGACCCACAATTTATGTTTAAATTATATAAAATTATTATGAAGGATATCAACACCAAGATACATTGGGGCACCTATTCTGATCCTCATATAGATATATAGTCTCAAATTAGTATTCATAGATTAAAAGACATGTTTAGGTCATATTTGCATGTGCCTATCATATAGAAGTACAAAAGATAATTTATTTTCCTAATAAAAAATAGAGGTTCACCAGGGGAATCTCACTACAGGAGCATCATAGTCGATTCAATAAATAATTTTTTCTATCTAATATAATTTTTGTTGTTTATTTTATTTTTTATGAAAATAGTGTTCAGGGTTTTTGTAAGAGTAATGAAATGAAAAAATTAAACATAAAAGAAAATGGAGGAACAATCTTAGTTAGAAATATTGTTCCAAGTCCAAGGGTTTTATTATGTGGATCCATTATTATTGAATTCAATATGATAGTCCATTATTTTTACTTCTTAGATTTTATTTTCTAACATAAGAAGTAGTTTTATCATGCATAAGAAACCTCTATGGTAGACCAAATCTTCCTATGCCTGATAGAAAACAGAAAGAAAATTATGATCCAAGACATGGTGGACTACCACTGCACCTATGAATTTTAATCTCATCCACCAAAAATATAATTTGAAAAAATCATAATTAAATTAAAATAATTATTAATTCCTTGAAAAAAAACAAATTATAATCCTCAAGATATTCAGTTTCAATTTCTAAGTGAAAAGTGATCACAACGGAAAAAGGGAAGTTAAATAAATTGAGAGAGGTAGATGAAATAAATTGGTATTTGAATAAAATGGAAAACTTTTATTAAAACATGAATCTGTTACATGGGAATGAAATTAAAATTTTTTTGGAATAAGAGCATATGTAGTAGTATCCATATAGTGTAGCATAGCGACAGTTCCTCATGAACTAATCATCCTCCCCACATGTCTCTAATTATAAGACTATGGTGCACGCACAAGGAAACATAATTGTTAAAAATAGTCCTATATCCATAAAATGGTATGTAAGAGGGAATCCTCCAATAGATACATCAAAACCATCCTTTCTATATTGTTCTTTGAATTTTCACTATTAGATCGAAATAGTGTATGTAGATTCTTAATTACAATAGGGGTGAATTGTATGTTTAAAAAAAATTTAACCTTAAGGAAAACTATGTTTAGAAAAGTTAAACTAGGTAAATTAACAAACCATCTTTTAGTTTTTAACTAAAAGAACTTTCTTAGTGTCTAGAAATTTGAATCCAAAAAAGAATCTTAAGAAAAATTTTTATAGAGAAATATTCTACATTAAAGTGTAGAGAATCTTATTCAATATATTAAATAGAAGTACACGAAAGTATAAGAATGTTAGAATTTATTCCTTTATCAAAATATATCATAATTAAAACATGAAACAAAAACAAGTAATTAATAAGAAGTATTTTCACCCAAAGAGTAGGGTATCTAATAACCTTGGATAAAGGTCCCTTGATTTATACTTTCAAGAAAGTCTATCTTACCAACACTTGGTTAAGCCCTTGATAGGAATATTGGAATCTATATTAATATACCTGCAAACCCTCAATCATTATGGTAGTCGGTACCTCAATCTTTATATCCCCAGAAGCCCTCAATTTTTCTTAGTAATAATTGGAGTCGCACGAAGCAAGCTGGACACGGTATTCATGAATGTATAAGATGTTCATGAAATATAGATAGAATGAGAGTCTTTCTCTATCTGAAAATCACTTCATAGAAAGTAATCTCTTGGATGTTCAAAAAATTATGTGCTCATTCAAATGAGCTCCTATTTATAATTAAAACTTCCCCGATCGGCTCCCTCCTCTAACAGTCAAATTTTTTATTGAATTTCGGAGGGACTTGTACAAGTGTCACTCACCCAATGGTTAGTTAGAAACAAATTGTATGGCATCGTTTCATACATAGAAAATCATGTGTAAGGAAAAATGAATTAACTTAACCAATTTGGAATATCTGGAATCGAAGGAAAAAATAGAATTCATAATAAAAAAAATGAACAATCAGATTCGAGAAAACATGGATATTTGGAATATCTGGAATCGAAGGAAAAAATAGAATTCATAGTCAAAAAAAATGAACAATCAGATTCAAGAAAACATGGATATTTGGAATCTGTTTTTAAAAGAATTCAAAATCTGAATTCTGAGGAATTCGGAGTCTCAATTCTGAGGAATCAAAAGTGAAATTTTATGTAATTTGGAGTCTTGATTTCATTGAATATGGATTGTGAATTTCATAGAACTTGGAGACAGAATTTCAGAGAATTTAGAGTATTCGGAGACTGAAAATAGAAGACTCTATATCCAAGGAACTATAATATTCCAAGGTTTTATATGAGAATCCAAATTTTTTAACTTAGTAATAAAATGAGTTTGGTTTTGAGAGATTATAAAATTAGGAAATGAAACCCCAGGTAAGGATAAAAATATAAATAGAGATGGAAAATTGTCTATAAAAAAATCTTTAGGGAAAGATAATTTTCCTTAAGATAAAGTGTTGGTGATTTTCAAAACATAGAGGAATGGAAAAGTCAAAAAGAAACCTTATAGACTCAAAAATCTCCCCATTTTTGGAAATCACAAAAAACCTTTCAAAAAAGAATATATGGAATAAGAATTTTCTTTATGATATTTAAAAGAAAAACATATCTCCATTTACTTATAAATCATTATGATTACGAATAAATCACCCTTAGGTTTTGAAATCCCTAATGATCTTATTCTTGAATTACTTAGAGATATTTTACTTTTTCTTGCATAATAAAGTTTTCTTTAAGTAAACCCCTTTACTTAAACTCCCCCTTTCTTAGGGAATACTCTTCTTTATACGCAATATTCTTTTGATCATTCTTTTCTCCCCCTTTTTTATTTTTAAAAAGAAATAGTTGTAATGAAAAAAATGGTACCAGAAGGATTAGAACTATACAAAACAAAACAATTGAAGGAAAAAAAAATTTTCATTGAGATAGGAAAAATTTATACAAGGAAAAAATACCATAAAATTGCAGAATGGAATACAAATCATTCATCCTTAATTTCCTTCGGCATGATCTTCCTCATGTTAGCCTTCAACTTCTTGATATCCTTATGATCATACTCATACATTTTGAGCAACTATTCTTGATTCGGATTTTTATTTTCCAAAGCCTTTATTTTTTCATTCAAAGACATAATAATTTCAACCTGAGGCTTCACTATCTCTTCTTACTGACTAAATTTTTCTTTTAGCTCTTACCTAAGTTCTTTTTATCTCTTCAAATTTTAGGAAATTGAATTTAACTTCCCATTTTGAAATTTTTCTTCATGAATCTGAGCTACTAGTTCAAGGGTAAGATTCCCTATAAAATTTGTTGAAATATTTTTGATTCGATCATCTAATCTATCAAAATAATCTTTTACTGAATCCTGGAAGTCATCATGAATTCTCAAGTCTTCACTTTCTCTTTTAGACCACTTTTTCATTTCCTTACATGGTCTCATATGAGCATCATAACTTATAAGGACTGTTTTTAAATCTGTCTCAGGCCTAATGAATTTTTCGATGAGCATTCTTACTGAATCAGACTTCTGATTAAAAGATTTTTGATGTAGCTAACACCCCTAATAAATAATAAGAAACAAAGGAATGGTGTTTACCAACTTCTTCAGAGACTATACCTCAAAATCATCACCCATAGAAGATGATTCAGAATCTGATTGCCTTGCAGAAGATAATTCTTTGTCTAGTTCCTCAGCTTTCCTCTTGGATAAACCACCAACATCCTTCTTAACCACCGCAACCTTATTTGGTATATCATTAATCATCTATTTTCATTTTTCTACTTTTCAAATAGCCTCTGTAGCCATTGGAGATTCATGATCACTATCTAAAATTTGGGAAATTTTATCTTCATCAACCTCTTCTTTCTCTGCATATCCCTTAAAATAATTAGGTTAGATAAAGTCATTATTTATACATTCATCATCATAAGGTTTTTTAACCTCTTCCTATCCATCATCCTCTTTTCCCTGAGAAACAATTTTTGTTGATTCATCCTTGGAAGTCCATATTAAAAAAAATTTAGAAGGACATTCATTCTCATGGTATTATTATACTTGTTTTATCACATCATCACACATATATTATTATTCCTCATCTTCTTCTTCTATTTATTTTTCTTGTACAATATATTATTCCACAACAGGTTCTGGAATTGACATCTTTTTTTATAGAGTCTCTATTGGTACTGATTCTTGGTGAAAATATTATGGTACCTGAATTTTTTCATAGGCTTTATCATTATCCTGGAAAAGTTCTTGAATAGTCTCAACATTAGACATTTTCTTCTTTTCCTTATTTTATTTTTATTGCCTTTCATACTCTTCAGCAGCTTGAATTTTCAATTCTTTTTCTTAAGAAGGATTTAGGCCAAAACTTGGTTCACCATTATTCTTATTCTTCTTCTGTTCCCTCCATTTCTAGACCACTACATCAGGGAATGCCTTCTGTTTTTTAGGATTTGGTGGAGTTAACTGAGTTTCCAGAACTATAGGGTTCTCTTTAGTTTCCAATTATTTTTCATTTCTCTTCTTCTAATATTTCTTGGAAGCCTCTCCTACTTACACTTTCATAGCTAGAGATTCATCCTCACTTTCTGAAAGATCATAAAATTCACTGGACATGGTATTGAAACCAACATTAATTCTCATTAAGATATCATCACCTAGTATCAAGATCTTGAAATTTCTTGGCTTATATCATCAGGGGATTTTGATCCATTATAAGTAGATAATTGCTTCTCCTTTATGCAGAACTCTAAGAATATTTTCTACAATATTAAAATATAGGTCATAGTTTTTACAATAGATTTTGAAAGAAAATTTCTCCCTTCATCGTTCCTCATAAAAACTTATTGTTTCCTAGAATTATATCAGTACGTTAGGGTAAATGGGATCCAAACTTTTTGTCTTGGCTATGCAAAAAATCTCCCAACCATTTAGCTTAATATCTTTCAAAATCAAGAAATTATACTTAGCAAAGAATCACAGATCAACATAACGTTCCCTCTATATTTTCCATTTGTTGGCATCCTTAATTGAAGACATATGTTTCGATGTGGAGGCTTCTTAGAGACATCCAATGTTTAAGAAAATGTGGAAAAAAATAATGATCTTTTTAAAGAGAGACAGAGCTTCGGCATATAAATCATTGAAAACCGACTTGGGACAAGTAATAGGGTGCCTTTATATAGGCATAAAAGAGACAATTCGACTTTTTTGATTTGATCCAACTGTTGAAATGATCACCATCTGATCAGAAGGTTGATATGGAATCTAAAAAAAATGATTTTGTGGGTTTCGATCTTTTGAGTTTTTAAGTAAAATTCATATTTAAGGAAATTAAATCTGATAAAAATTTTCTTTAACACCAACAATTAAACAATTTTATTATGAAAATACCCACAGTTAAACAGTTAAATTAAAAAAATTTAATTAAGAAAACATATCTTTTGGATGGCTAAAAAAATTGTCAGTAAAGAATAATATTATTCTTGAAGAACATTAGCTACTAAAAAATTTACTAGGTAATCGAAAATTTGGGTTCTAGAATTTTGAGTTTTGAAACAAATTTTGGATACATAAAAATTTAATTAAGAAAAAAAATTTGGTTACTAAAAAATTTTATTAAGGAAAAACAAATTGGTTAACGAGTAAATGTACCCCCCCTATGAGAAGGAGTTATTTAATGTAAAGAAATAGGATTCAACAAAATGTTATTATGGAATATTACCTTAGGACTATCATTCCTAACTTTTTATAATGTATTCAAATCTATCATAGGCTAAAGATTTCATGAAAATATCAGTAAATTGATCTTGAGTTCTGATAAGTTGAAGAATTATATCTACTTTATGTGTGTGATCCCAAAGAAAGTGATGCCTAATATCTATGTATATTGAATAGGAGTGATGTGGAGGTATTTTTCTTAGGGAAATTGATCTAGTGTTAAAAAATGTCCGTGTTTTGGTAAAACTCATTCCATAGACTATGAGTGTGTATTACATCCAACACACTTGGGAACAACAAATTCCAACTACTATATACTCAACTTCTACAGTGGAACGAGCTACTGATTTTTGCTTCTTACATGACCAAGAAACTAAAAAATCTACTAGGAAATTATATGTTCTAGATGAACATTTTATATCCTTTCTACATCCACCAAAATAAAAATCTGAATATCTTTTTAAAAAAAATTCCAGAAGTATAGAAATTTTTTAAATTAGTGGTTCCATTTAAATAGTGAAAAATTATTTTCACTACTTTTAAATGAGATTCCTTTGGATTAGATTGATATCTTGCACATAAATATACTGAAAACAATATGTATATATCTCTAGGTGTCAAGTATAATAAACTTCATATCATACCTCTAAATGATATTTGATCTACTGGTTTTGCAAATGAATCAGTTAAATATTGCTGAGTTGAACCAAATATAATGTCATCAACATAAATTTGAACAATCAAAATATATTTCTTAAATTTATTTATTAAAAGAGTTGGATAAACAATTCCCTTAACATAATTTTTTTGTATAAAAAATCCTATAAATCGATTATACTAGGTTTTAGGGGATTGTTTAATTCTATATAAATATTTGGTAGTTTTGAAAACATGTTCATGATGTTTTGTGACTTCAAAACCATGAGGTTGTTCAAAAAGAACTTCCTCTTAAACATATCCATTACGGAAAGAACGTTTCACATCTATTTGAAAAAGTGTGAAATTAAATAATTCTGTAACAGAATGTAAAATTATAATTGATTCAAGTCTAGCTATATGAGAATAGGTTTATTTGTAGTCTATTCATTCTTGTTGATTATTACAATTATCAACTACTCTGGATTTATTTCTTAATGTGATTCCATTTTCATCACACCTATTTCTGAAGAACAATTTTACTTCAATTACATATGTTTCCTCAGGTATTTAAACTATGGTCCATACTTCGGTCCTTTCAAATTCATTTATCTCATCTTGCATGGATTTAATACAATCATAATCACCTAATGTTTCATCAGTGTTATTTGTTTCCAATTGGGAAAGGAATACTAGATGTTTTACATCATTTCATAAGGAACTTCTAGTCCTTACAGGATGATTTACATCACCAATGATATTATCACTAGGATGACTCTAAATAAATAACTGATTTGGGTTTTATAAAACTAGTTCATTAACATATGGTAGAAAATATTCTAGGGTAAATGCTTCAGAAATGTTTTCCTGATCATTTTACTTGTTGGAAGAATCTTCTATGAAAGGATGATAATCATTTTTTGAAAATACATCTATGTATGTAGGTTTGGGTTGTTTAAAAACCAAAGGACTAGTTTCATAAAATTTAACATTTATTTTTTCTTCAACAGTACAAGTGTTTTTGTTAAAAACTCTATAAGCCATAGAAGTGGTGGAGTATCCTAGGAAAATTATTTCATCATATTTGGGTGAAACTTTATGTATGTTACCTTTCATATTCATGATAAATAATTTTTAACCAAATAATTTGAAGTAATAATGTAATGTTTTTAACCAATCCACAATTCATAAGGTGTTTTATTGAAAAAAATATCAAATTAAAACTTGATTTATAGTATAACAATCCGTACTAACAACTTCAGCACAAAAGTGTTTAGTAGTATAATATTCACTCAACATGGTTCTAGTTATCTCTTGAAAAATTCAATTTCTTCTTTCAACAACACCATTATGTTGATGAGTTCTTGAAGCTAAGATGATATGATTAACACCTTTCTTACAATAGAAAGTATTAAAATATGAATTTTTAAATTCTCCTCCATAATCACTATGAATAGTTAAAAATGGAAGGTTTTTCTCATTTTCACATGGGATCTAAATGTTTTGAAAGAAGCATCATATTTATTTTCTAGAAAATATACACATGTAAATCTAGTTTAAGAGAGAAAAGGTCTGCCAGAGGTGAAGTAAATCTAGTTTAATCATCATCTAAGACTAATACATAATACTTTCTTCCAAAAAAATTAGTTTTTTTGAACCAAAAAGATCAATATGTAGAAACTGTAATGCATCAATAGTTGAGACTTCACCGATTGATTTAAAACATGATTTATGTTTCTTGACATATTTAAAAGGATTATAAACTTTTTAATAATAAAATATACGCTCTTGTAGATCTTTAACGAGTCTTTTATTTAATATTTTTCATAGGTTCCTAAGGTTATAGTGTCTTAACCTTCTATTCTATACTCAAGATTGATCTTCCATTTCACTGAGGCAAGGTAGATATTGGATCCTATGGTCTTATAAGTTTTGTGTATATACATTCTCATGCCTATGGGAATAATGAGTAAACTCTTCCTTGGAATTGTGTACTAATTCTTTTTCATTCCTAAAATTCACAAGGTAAGCTTCATCATATAATTTAATTACGCTAATGAGGTTGTCCTTAAGACCATTAACAAATTAAACATTTTAAATTAAAGGTTTTCCAAGAAGTACAATGTTACCTATACCAACAATTTCTCCCTACGATTTATTTCTGAAAAATACTTTTCCTCCTTTCAACTTGATAATATTTTCAATGAAGTTTTTGTTACCCATCATATGTTAGGAACATCCACTATCCATGTACCATGTATTGTTGTTGTTAATTTCTTTGTTTTCATAAAAATAAATTTTTTAGACTTTCAGAATCCAAGCTTTATTGGATCCATAAATTCCAAAAAGTAAAATTTCTGGAATACATATTTTCTTAGAAAAATAAGCCTTATGAAAACCAAAAGATCGGATTTTATTTAAAGAACAAATTTTCTACGAATTACCACCACATTAACATTTAGTAAAAAATGGGGAACTATGGGGGAAAAAATAGTTGTTACTAAAAACTGGTTTTGAGTGAGTATAATTAATTTTAGAACTATTACTTGGAGAATGAATTTGGGAATGCATTTTATCAAATTATTTTCTCTATGAAGTAAAATTTTATAAAATTTTCCTTAGAGAAAAAATTTCGGATTATAGTATGATGACTAAATTATTATCCTAAAAGTTATTATTTTTAAAACATGAGTTATTCTCTAAAATATTTTTCTTAGAAATAACATTTTCAAGATCCTTATAATGTTTATCTTTCCTATAATTAACTTCCAAAAGAATTATAGAAACACTTCCAAATCATAAATATTATGATCAAGATCCTTAGAATGATCTAAAACTTCTTTAGTAAGTATAGGAATTCTATAATTTTCCATCTATAACTTCTTTTTTATCTTAAAATATTCATTTTCATGTAGTTTGGAAAACCTAGACACTTATTCATAAGAAGTTATAGAGTTATCTTTATTAGAATAATATTTATCCTCTTAATACTTATAATATTTATCATCATTATAATTTTCATTCAAAGATACATTAGTGATAGATTCAGTATTGTTTACCTTTTCCATTAGAAAATTATTTCTAATGAGTAGTTTGGCTAGTAGACCAAGATTCTTATGACTATAAGATTCATAATCTGAGTATTCATCAGATGAGTCACCACCAATGTAACTCTATGTATCACTATCCTTCAAGACTTTTTGGATTTTGATTTATAATACTTCTTTATATTTCTCTCAGAATAATTTTTTTTTCTATATTTTCTTTTCCACATGGGACAATCAGTTCTTTTGTGTCCAGCCCAATTACCTTCAAAACCAAATACTTTTGAATCTTTCTTGTCTTTTATTTCATTATTTATAGATCTATACTGAAAGTATTTCTTTCCCACTATCTTGTTCATGCTTTGAGAAATATTAGCTAACTCATTTTTAGAATGTTCACTTTCACTAAAATCAAATAGAATAGTGAATTTATTAGACATAGATCTTGTAACCATTTCAAGATTCTTGAATTTAGTACTAGTAAAGACTTAACTTCCATGACCATTATTCTTTTTTTTGAAATCAGAATCTCTTTTCATTATTTTCTCATGTTGAAGAAGAGTTCCAAAAACTTTTCCAAAAGTAATTTTAGAAACCTTCATGTTCCCATCAATTGCTATCCTTTTTTATTCCCACTCATTGGGAATGATGTCAATTAGGTTACCTACAAGAACTTCATCCTAAAGACCTTTCTCTCCCATATATTGAAGTCTATTGAAAATAGTCATAAATCTTGATATCACTTTGCAAATAGGTTCTCCATAAGGAACTAAAAATCTATGAAATTCAGTTCTTAACATTGATATTCTAGTTTCTATCACTTTAAAAGTTCCAAAATGTGTAAATTCAAGTTTCTTTCATATTTATTTGGAAGCTTCACAAGAAGATATTTGACTATAAATATTCCTAGTCATAGAATAGAATAATTTATTTAATACCTTGTAATTTAGTTGATATTCTAATTTTTCTTGGTTGGTGAATGTTCTGACTTCCTTGTATGATATTCCATAATCATCAGTAAGCATAACAAAATTTTTTACTCTAGTTTCAAAGACATAGGTATTCATTCTATCTCTCCAGTACTCATAATCATTACCATAAAACACAGGTGATGTAGAAGGTTTTAAGTTGTCAATGGAACCAACATTTATTCCTACCATTTTATAAGAACGCAATTTTTATAAAAATATTATTAATGGAAAAGTTTTATAAACAAAGATAAAAAACATTAAGAATTATCTGAATAACTAAATTTAAGCACGAAAATTTAGAATAAGAAAATTTTAAGCAAGATAACTTATATGTAAGTATAAGTATTTCAGAGACTTACTCTGATAACAATTATAGAATCAAAATAGTTTATATAGATGCTCAATTACAAGAGGGGGTGAATTTAATGTTTAAAATATTTTGTTTTTAATCTTATGTAAAACTATTTTAAACAACGTTGAAAAAGGTAAATTCACAAACCCTCTTTTGGTTTTTAACTTAAAAAAACTTGCTTAGTCTCCAGAAATATGAATCTGAAAAAGAATCTTAAAGAATTTTTTTAGAAAAATATTCTACCTTAAAGAATATATAATATTATTTATCTTTGTATATATAAGTACAAGAAAGTATAAGAATGTTATAATTTCTTCCTTTATCAAAATACAACAGAATTAAAACATGAAACACAAATAAGAAACTTGTAGGAAATCTTTTAACCCAAAGAGTAGGGTATCCAACAACCTTGGATAAAGGTCCTTTGATTTTTTACTTTCAAGAAAGTCTTTCTTACCCACACCAAGGTAAGCCTTTAGTAATAATATCAGAATATATCTTTCTATACCTATAAGCCCTCAATCTTTGAGGTATATGGAACCTATATATCCCTATCCCCTGAAGCCCTTGATTCTACTCAACAAAAATCAGAGACATATGAAACAAGATGAAAAATGTGTTTATGACTGAACAAGATATTCATGAAACACACAAGGTATAAGTGTCTTTCTCTCCCTAGAAATCACATCACAACAAGTAATCTCTCGGTTGATCCACAGATTATGAGCTCATTCAAATGATCTCCTATTTATAGGAAAAAAGATCAATGGTTGTCTCCCTCATCCAACTATCATATTTTTCATTGAATTTTAGAGGGATCTGTACACATGTCACTCACCCAATGGTTCATTAAAAAAATTGTACAACATCATTTCATACATACACAATCATGTTTAAATAAAAAATTAATTATCCTAACCAATTCAGAATATCTCGAATATAAGGAAAAAATCGAATTCAGAATTCAAACAAATGAACAATCAGATTATGGAAAACATGTATATTCTGAATATTTCTTTCAAATAATTCTGAATCTGAATTATAAGGAATTTAGAGTCTGAATTTTGAGGAATTCATAGCCTGAATTATGAGGAATTGAGAGTCTGAATTCTATAGAATTATGAGTTTGAATTCTAAGGAATTTCAAATCATAATTCTAAGGAATTTGGACTATAAATCTCAGTGAATTCAGAGAATGAAATTCATAGAATTCGGAATTTTAATTTCAGAGAATTTGGATTTTGAATTTAAAATAATTCAGAGTCTAAATTTCGGAGAATTTGGAGTCTAAAAATAGATGACTCTATATAAAAAGAACTATATGATTCTATTGTTTTAGATGAGAATCCAAATTTTTGACATAGTAAAAAATTAGTTTTGTTTTGAGATATTAGAAAATGTGGCAATGAAAAGGAAGGTAAGGATAAAAATTTCCTTAGTGAAGGAAAATTTTTCATAAGAAAATAATGTTTAAGGAATTATAATTTTCCTTAAAATAAAGTGTTTGTGATTTTAAAAACATAAAGGAAGGGAAAATTCATAAGGAAACCTTATTGACTCAATATTCGCTTCATCAATAGTGTTCACAACATGTAATTATTAGGGTTGTGAATCTTATCACAGAATGTTTTACATCATGTAAGCCTTCAATTTACTTTTCACGAATTTCATTCATGATGTGTAATATTGTTTTTGAGAAATATTTTCTTAGGTTCATCCCATTTCATAAAATTTACTCCTTTATCTTAGTACTTGATTTTTTTTATTTCAAGATACATCTTTTTTAGGATTAATTCATTACTTTTAATCTTGATTTCAGTCAAGCTCTATTCGAGATCTTATCTTCAATAATTTGGTGTCATGTCACACTACTTTTCAACACGACATAAATTATCTTCATCATGTATAATTCGATATTTTTTTTACATTCATGAAATTTATGGTACCCAACTATATATCATAAAAAATTAAATATCTATAATAATTCTCAAGAAATACATAAAAATATTAAGTTTTATAATCAAATATGCATGAAAATTAACACTCTGTCATTTACCTCCCACACAAAACTTCCTCGAACTGAAGAATGTAATATCAAAAACATTGAAAAGTAATTACATTCCATGAATATTTAAATTTCAACTATAAAAAAGGAAATGTTTGATAGTGGAAAATAAAATTTTAAATTTCACACAAAATAATCCATTCAATCACTTTTCTTAAAAGAAACAAATATAATCATGAATTTTACTTTTATTCTTTTGAATTAACAATGTTATTCTTCCCCTCAACATAAATTTATCAATTAATTATTAATGTCCATTGAATTTACAATTAATGTCACATTGGATTATTTAAAATCATCTCTCTTGGTAATAAATGTAACATGAATTGTGTTCATACCTCAAGTTCAGGTCACTTATCATAGGCTTGCAAGGTTTCTAACTTATCCACCACGTAAAGATGGAAATAAAAAATAACCATGAGGGATTTGAATTAAGATTTAAATGTCTTTGATTCTTAGGGATGGAAGGATAATTGACTATTAATAAATCTCAAATTATAGGTTAGACTCTCAAGTATAATACATGATATAAAATCTAAGACCAATGAAATACTCCTTTAAATTTCATCTCCAATCCCCTATAGTTGAGAGTAGGCACATTATACAAATTGGAATAATTAATGGATCTCTCTTTATTTATTTTTTCATTTTTTCATTTTAAATTCTTTTCTTTTCTAAATATTGTGGTTAAAATAAATCTCACATCCACCATTTATCCCTATATGGTAAAATCATCAGTCTCGAAGTAGTGATTTTTTATCCTCGCAGAATACAAAACATTTTATTTTTTTCAACTTCTTCTTATTTTTTAGTAAGATATGTGAATAATAAATTATAATGGAAATAGTACCTCTCCTAAAATCACATGTAAATACCCAATAAAATAAAGTATATCCCCCAACTACCCTGGAAAATATCTCCCCCACACGCAACCTTTAAAAATAATGTAGTATATAGTGAGTGGGTCTTGAATGGGTATAATAAGCTTGTAACATGGCCTTTTTATAATGAGGTTATTCCTGGATTCTACGGGTATGAATAGTATTGATGTCAAGTTGGGTCTGAGGATAAATGGATCTATAATAAAATTTCTTCAATGATAATAGAAATTATTTATTTATTCATAAATTCAATAAGAATGTAAGAAATTTATAGAAAAGAACATGAGATGGACACTCTTTAAATATACTACATAAATAAATGGGAAGTATTTGGTTCAGAATTTTTCTCAGAGATAAGAGCATATTGTATGGAATAATTATAAAGGGAAACACAAAAACAAATAATGAACTAATCCATATCAATTTCATAAATTCAAAACATTCCAAATATAAGAATAATTTCATCTACAATTATCAACTCATTCCTATAAATATTTATTTTTCAAATTTAACCCATCATGATCAGCCTTAGACAATTATTTTACCATTTCACTCATCTAATCTTGTATATAGTTAAAATTAAAACATGGAACAATGATTTACCTATGAAATATTTGTATCCTTTATTGATAATATAGTAAAAGCACTCAGGTGGGGCATGAAATTTTTTTATAACTCACAATTTTTTAAAAAATAAAAAGATTAGTATAAAATGAGGAATTAAAACTCATACTACCATCACAGTGAAGAATTTGTTTGGATGTGTGGGGTCTATTCAGATCTGTTCTATAGTAGTTCATGTTTTGAATCACTTTCAGGATATGAATTTTAATTTTACATCATGAATTCTGCTCAATATATTCATTTTCACCTTATAATGGATTTTACCATCATTATAAACATACAAAATAAAACAACTCCAGTAAGTACACGGTCTATGTCAAAGTACAAAAAAAATTATGAGGACTCTGGGATTCATTATAATTTATATAGGAAACTGATAATTGATATCTAAATTCCTAAAAATCAAGTAAAAGAGAAGAAATATAATTCTTAGTTTTCCCTCTTATGTCCCTTAAGTTTTTATTGCCACTAGATGGGAACTAATAGATTATATCCATAGATTGTTAGTTTGTGTAGTTTTTTGTACATGAACCACAACATGTTATTCTTTCTAACCTTGTATTATTCTTAATTGAAGTGAATGACCCAATGAATAGAGTACACCAAATCTTACCCCATTACAATTAGTTACAACTTTCATGGTGGGGGTAACATGATGTATGGGCTCTAATATATTGTTTATACATGTGAAACATCTTCTTCAATGTCTACTGTCTTCTTCAGATATTCTTCATTAAAATAATAATCCAAGGGATATTTATAAGGTAACTTAATAAAAAAAATTAAGGAATTAATTTTTAAATATTCCCTTTTAATTCCAGCAACAGATGTCTCTTGTTCTTCTGGTAGATCCATTTGGATCTCTTCTTGTGCTTGCTCTAATAAATGATCAATTTCTTTAGGGATATCTTATTGTTACATAAAAGGTGAATTTTTATTTCCTTCATCTTTATCTATGGAAAAATAAAAGTTAACTGAATTTTAAAAATTTAAATAGCAAGGTTGATTCTTAACTTGGTTTCAATAAAATTGGAAGAGAAAGTGATCAAGAAGGGGTCAACTCCTAATGTTGGTTTAGGTTTAGTAGTTTCTTCAGTTATATGTTCCTCTTTGAGTTTATTGTAATCATGTAGATGTAGGTAGGTAGGCTTTTCTAATCATTATTCGAATTCCAGAACCTAGGTGGTTTTATTTTATTCTATGGTGAGAAAAATGATGTTAGTTTCTGAATCCCTAAAATTGTAGATATGGAGATTTCATTGCATTTCAACTTCTCCACATACACTCCATAGTTGATATGAATTATTTAACATATTTATATCAACATGTGAGTCTTCATATTTACTCTTTATAATTTCATGGTATTGTTTAACCCATATCTGTAGATGGTTGGGTTATAGGTATTCATCCAACGTGGCCTCAACCCCTTGGATATCTTAAAAAAAATAAAGAAATTCTATTTGTGCTTCTTATTTTTCCTTCAACTTCTAAATATATTCCTTAATATGATTTAACATGTCCATAAGTTCTCGAAGTGAGACACCAGTTTCATGCCCATTCAACATATTATTGGATAGATTAGTGAGTTCATCTTGCCTTTGACATAAGAGGGATTTTGAAGAATTTTCCAACAATTATTATTACAACTGAGGATAATTAGTCTATAAAGATAAATAATCATTTGGGAACATCATGAAAAATATAAATTTTCTGTTCTTTGTTTTAGAATAAGGTAATGATTAAAAAAAAAGTGAAAATAGAAATATTGAATGAAAAATTGATTTTCCCCCTGAAATGATGCTAGTTTTGATGTGCCTGTCGTAGGGAGGTACAAATGCTAATTTATTTTCTTAATATATATCAAAGGATGGCTTTGTAAATATCACTTGGCGGGAATTTCTATCAGTTAAACCACTAATTCTATTCAATCTAGTCTAATTTTTTTTATTATTTATGAAATTATTATTTTTTGGTTTTTTTGGAAAGTAATGAAATGAATAAATATAACCTAAATGTAGATATAGGCAGAATATAGGTTAGTAATAAAGGACATGGTCATAGGGTTTGGTAACAAAGTTTACATAATTATTGAATTAAATTTTACAATACATTACTTTCTATACATGGATGGTTATTCTCTACTATGAGCATAGAATTTTAACATGCATAGGACACCTATTTGGAAAACCAAATATCCCTACCTTTGATAGAAAAGATAAATGAAAATGAGATACAATTAGTGGTGGACTACCACCGCACATGTAAAATTATATCTCATAAACTAAAATTAGAAATCAAAAGAATTAAATTTAAGTGAAATAATTAATAACTTTGTGAAACCTCCCCCACATCCAAGCCTTGGGTTAGTCAGTCATCATTTCTCAGTTAAAAGTGATCATAGTTGAATGAAGGAAGAGAGTGTGTGTAGTAAATATATATAGAAAAGAAATAAACTAGGAATGGAATAAAATAGAACACACTAATTAAACAATGAATATGTTACATGGGAAAATAAATTGAAAATAAAAACCAAAAAGAAAACATACAGACTGGTATCCCAACAGTGAAACATAGTAGAAGATCCTCAATAAATGACCAACAACATTATCCCCCTTGGACTATATATTTATGACATTATCACACTATTTTAATAATCATAATTTCATGATAAGGGGTTATAATAGACCTCGAGATGTGAAAAGGCATTAGAAAGTGTCACCCTCAAAAAATCTGTCAAAATTATCATTCTTAGGTTTTGTCAGTACTTTTCACCTCACGGATACTATTTAAAATGTGTAATAATTGGGGACATGAATATTCCCATGGATTGTTTCACATCATATACGAAATTATGTTACATGTATTAAATTTCATTCACAATAATTAATATATTTTTTTTAGAAAATATTTCTCACTTTCATAATATTGGATCACTTTAAATCCTTCAGCTTAGTCCTTGGCTTGATGTATTTCCCTAGACCAATATCTTATATTGAATTTATAACTTTTAAGTGTGTTTTCATTCATAATTTTTTCCTTATTCCTTCTTCAATAATATAGTGTTGTGCCACGTCGCTTCGTACTTCAGCATGATGTGTCGTCAACATGTATAATTAATTCTTTTTGTTTGTTTTCCAATTTTTTTTTTAATTCCATAAGTCACAATATAAAAAATATAATTGAAGGAATAATAAATATATGTATAAAAATATTGAGTTTTACAAGTAAATAATCATGAAAATTATGAATATATCATGTTCACTGTAATTTCAATGTTGGTGTGGTCATTATTTATCCTTGGGGGAATTTGAATATAATAATAGCTTCCTCTTAGAAATTTAAATGAAACTTTTTTTGGGAAACAATGTCATACACTAACTGGTTGGAATGAATTTGGCGAATTGAATCTTTTAGTCACAAAACTATATTATGAGACAATGTTGAATGTAAGAACTTTTCAGAGTCATATCAAGCCAACTCAAAGCTGAAAAATGACTTATGCAGATAACTGATAGAAGGTTCAATAATTTTATGAAGAAAATCATGTATTATTGAAATTATATATGAAAAATGGTGTTGTAATGTTTTTATAGAATAAAAAATAAAGAGTGAGGAAAATAAAGCTTTTTTTAAATTCAGGAATGAATTAGAGTTTTGGATTACCATTTGACAATGTCAACTAGCCTCTCTAAAGTTATTGATGTTATCCATATATCCTAATTAAGGATGTAAATTACAAACCAAATGTTTGTACTAGTATATAAGGAAATATAATTGGAACTAAATCTATCTTGTTGTGATGTGCTTATCCATAATAATTACACTAAAGAAAAAGTGTTGCGGAATTAGTCGATTAGCTTTGCAAAGGTATTTCATATAAATTCAAAAATAAAATTGGAAACATGGGAACCTAAATAATTTATGATGAATAAATACCCACATATATTAATAAGGTGAATTTTAGGAAATTTTGGGGAAAGGTTTTTTAAATGGGGGATGAGTGTAACACTCATGATTCAATTATAGTAAGTATTCTTTTCTCTAAAAAACTATAATATAATGCACATAACATTATCCAAGAATGTGATTAACAAAAAAATTAAAAAAAAATCAATTTTAAAAAAATATTTTTATTTTTTAATTCATAATTTCAAATTTATATTGATATAAATTTCTTAGATTTTTTACAAATAGTAGATTTTTAGGTGAATAGTGAAAAATATCGATTTTACAAAAACATCACTTTCATGAAATTAGAATAATATAAGAATGAAATGAAATATTATGAAATAATTTTTTAAAACACACACACACACATATATATATATATTAAATAATTAATATAGTTTATATATCAAAATATCTTTTAACATTGATGTATATGATTATCATTTTGAAAATTTAAGTAATGTTTTTTCAAATAAAAATTGTTTTTTGTTATTTTCTTTTAATAAAGTATTTATAGGGTACCATTAAGTTGTGGTTTGGTTTGAAAAATAAATAACTCAGATTTTATTTAAAATTTTCTTATTAATTTATAATAAAAATATCAAATATTAAATATTAATTTAATAATAATTTTTTTATTATTAGTAGTAACCATGGTAAATATTTATCGCATTTGTTAAGGGTAAAATGGGTTAAAAGGGTTAAAATAAAGGGATAAGGAATAATGAAAAGACAATACAATTTCTTAAAACTCATTGTTTTGTAGGATATTGACCTTAAACTTAATATTTTTGAATTGATAAAAAATTAGAGCTACTTTATTTGGAAAATTACTACATATTATTAAAATCTTTAGAGGAACTGAGTGTGTGTCCCTCCCCTAAAATATTAAATGGATCCAATTATCCATTATTATTAAGAAACACTAATCTATCTATAAAAACCAAGAAATACATGAAATAATCCTAGCTTCCATCCCTTCATTATTGACTGCATAATCTTACCTTATGATCATACTAACAAGGCTTAAAGAGTAAGCTAAAGATCGTCTCTCAACGAAGAGATAATCATATTTTCCAGCTTCTTCAAAGTTTATTTATTCCTATATATCCTTTAAATATATTGTATCAATAAAAAACTAATGAATATTTTATTATGATTATGTGAAAATTATTATCCACATCCTTTCTATCTTGATGGAAAATGAGAACATTACTTGTGTGTATGTACAACCTACCATATCCACAAATTACTGAAATTTTTTTATCAGAAAAAATTTTCATGGATGATATTAAAATTAGAAATAAATATATATATATGTTATTTAGGAAATAATTATGATATATAAATATAATATATCACATTCCTTGTTATGTTTCCATCCATTAGAAAATGATATCTTTATCCATGAATACGTGTGGACTACCACCAAAACATTGCGTTGTGATTCATTATTCTATTACCAAAAAATATGGATGACTATAATATGTATTTAATGAATATATATTATATTTATATCTTTATTAAAATTCTATAGATAATTTAACCATGATCAATATACACGTACCATAACTATTGAATCCAAACAAATAAGAGAACGATGTAGTTAACAAATAAAATGATGACGATAATGAAATATTATTAATAAACATGTCTTAAAATGTTATATATGAATAATAAATGATTTTATTAGTTTGAAAATGGTTATTTTATCAAAATATAATTAATAGAAATATATAACAAATTTTTTTGAAATAAATTTTGACGAAAGTTAAACTTGAGGTAAGAGATTTACTTTACAATCTCATTTTATCTCTGGATTGTTTATATATTGATTTTCTTTGGATAAATTATGTAATCCTAGTCTACTTAACCACATATATTATATTCTACTATAATTATATTTTGGGGTTACATTCTTATATTCCATTACTTTTCTTATTAGATCAATAATTAATAACTTAGTAACATGAAACTAATATTCTTCTAAATATATGTTTTTGATGTTTTTCTACTTACAATTTTTTCTTCCATATCCATATTTTTATTAAAATGTTTTCTATAATGTTTTTAATTTTATATAATGATTTTTAAAATTCATTTTATCCATGATTTAATTTCAATAAAATATTTTAAAAGGAATCGTCTTGTCATTTTTAGAATGAGGTACTTTTTACCAAAGGTGTGGATAAAATATCTATTTTAATGTACACCACACGAATGGTTGTTCCCACTATAATGAATACTATTTTAATTAAATAATCAAATATAATTTTAAATTTTATTTTAATTGAAATTATTTTTCTAAATATATTGGGGGATTTTATTTAAAATAATATTTGAAGAAAAGGGTATTATTTAAAATGAAAATATTTTTTAAAAGTGATTTGTAAATCCAATCTTTCATAAAAGTACATGGAAGTTATTTTTATGTTTCAATTCTATTTTATTTTTCAAAAATTATTGTTTTACTGTATAAAAATAATCTATGATGAATTGGTGGTATTAATACATCTTTTATTAATAATGGATTATCCTTTTTTGAGATCATTAGTTTTTTATTATGTTCTCTATCACTCTACATTAGTAATTCTACATTATTTTTGTCATTCAAACCAATATTTTTAAAATCATGGATTAATTTAGAATCATTTATTATATATTGATGATATTCCAACCAAATTCCATTTCTATATAGGGTATCAGTTGAAGGAATCTTATTGAATAAGACATTTTCATTTTCTATTGAAATATTGATGTTATACAATCATGAATCAAAATGAATAATTATTGATTTATATGAATTTTTTTTGAATGAATTGCATTTTTATTTTTATACATGTGGAATTCATATGAGAATTATGTGATGGATGGGGTTTATTTATTTATATCCCCTTGATGCATCAACGGGTATAATGAGACAAAACAAAATGCATGTCATATTTTATGTGTATTAAGTCTACACCTACCCATTTATTGATAATGATATATTGGTTGAGAAGGTATAATTAGAAGATTCATGACATCTTGGTTGATAGGCCTTAATCATGAATTTATAGAATTATGTATTTCAGTTTTTTTAATTCAATTTCTACTATATATAAGATTGATATGTTGAAACTAACCCTGGATGTTTATCAAACTCAATTTTTTTATTAAATAGAATCTATTCTGAGTATAGATTCTTTCATATTGATTATTTCCATGAACCAACCAGGGTCAACCCTAAACCCCTCACTCGAGCCAGCCCGAGATAATTCCTGAGTGGCATTCTCAATCCTCTTGGGTGGGAAACTAGTCGCGTGAATCCGAAATACTTAGTTGGAAATGATTTAAACCATGAATGACATATATAAAAATAAATAAAAACAAAAAAGGCTAAAATGGTAGCATAAAGAAAATGAAACTGCACATACCTCCATGTGACCATACAGGGAACCATAGACCACTATACCAACATCACTCCATGGAAACTGAATTTGAGCTAGAAGCACAACCAGAACCAAAAAAATGATAAATCTATATTCATGAGTATTAAAACCTAATAGATTATCCCAAATAAACTATTCCATAAGCACTACCTTTAAAAATAAAACCATGTCATGCGAGTTTCAAAATTAGACATATAAAAATAAGGGTTTCTCCATTCGTTTCTGAAACAAGTAACATGATTCCATTTTCAGGAAAATCCACATTCCATTCCATTTATATAATATTTTCTAAATAATGAGATATTTCTAATAAATCATTTACAATAGGAATAAAATAATAAAATAAGAGTCGCACCAATAAAAAAATTGTCAGGTGCCACGAAATAAAGGAAATGAAATTTTCTAGTTATTATTTCAAACCATCAATAGATACTAAAAAATGATATTCTGAAACAATTACATAGAAAAAAGAGTAAAATTATAGAAATCACCATGGTAAATCCCTTGGTAGCTAGGGTTAGTTGGGTCCTAAAATCCTTTTACCTCGGTGATGAATACATACTGAAACCCATATCAACTTCATGCATGAACCACTAGAGGAGAGTAACATCCCAATGTTTATTGGTCTCTAATAATATACAGAAACCCATAACATCCTTGTTCATGAGGGGTAATAACATCCCAAAGTATAGTGATATCCATTTATCATCATATGTTTAGTTCATGTTTAACATCAATCATGCAAGGGGAACCAAGCTTCATCCCTATCGGGCTACCTATCATACTAGACCTAGTCTTCCTGCCAATGTACTCGAGTTCACATGTCCTCTATTTAAAAAGGGTGGTGAGTTTTTATTTAGATAGAATATAAATACATATCATTTCCTTTACCCAAACCCATAAAACTTCTCACCACTAATCTACCTCGTTATATACACCACCATTACAAAGTCACACAATAATGAAAAAGCCTCTTTACTAATAAAAAATCACAAATAACATATTTAACACACATTATATTTCTAAATCAAGGGAGGGATGATGGAAGAGGGATTTTGCACTTCTAGAAAACATTTTCAGAGTGCCAATCAGGACTTGTAATTTTATAAGGAATACATTCATTTTAGAAAACAGTAATGATAGTGCTTGTAGTTCCAAAATCCTTCATAAGGATAAGTGAAAAAATATGGCCCCATGCATTTATAAACAAGATTGAAAACAAGATTAAGAAAGGAATTAAATGTTGAATACTTATTGAAATCATTATAGGCGAGTGAAATTAGATTTCCAAGGACTCAATATACCTTTCATTGAATATAACTTTAATATAATAATAAAAACACATTTTTAAAATCAATTAAGAAGCTATGTAATTCAAATTAAAGGTTTGATGTAGGGAACCTACCTCAAACTCGTGGTACTTTGACAACAGAAACCTAATACATCACTTTTTCTACTTACACACATATTCAAATTCATATAAATATAAGGACACATAGACCCTATTTACATATTTTTTAGTTCATAAATATGTACAAGGGTGTCCTTACATATATTCTTATACATGCATATACCCCTTTTAAATTACAAACATATGCATTTTTCATATATATAAATAAGAACACCTATCACCAATGTATATATTCACACTAAAATAAGTGAATATATATATAAAGGATGAAATTACAAACACACACACACACACATATATATATATGCCTAAATATGAATAAACATCTATGTCACCTTTGAATGTGGTGGATCGAAACCACTTCAAGGACGACCAAGACACACTAAAAGAACAAGGAACCCAAATATCACCAAATATCTCCCAAGAAAATTAGAATAATATAAATTTTGGAAGAAAACCTACCGAAATGGTTGTGGAAAATAGAAACAAACCATGAAGCTTCATCGTTGGTAGTGGATGAAATAATATTCATGAAGCCAACCCGAGAGACCCACTGCACACCCTAACAATGAAAGAAAACAAATATAACTAGGTTAACCCTTCACCGGACAATAAAAATATGGTGATGGGGAGAGTAGAACATTGGACCAAAGTATGAGGAGGGTAGAGGAGGGAATACCTCATAGAATTGACCAAGAAAGATCATGAAATCAAAAGACATTCTAAGAAGTGGAGAGAGCCTAGAGGGGGTGGTGTGTCTAGCTAGAGAGAAGATAGGGGGAATCGTGCATCACATATTGGGAGAATGGATAAATAAACAAGGGGGATGAACAACAAAGGATAAATAAAAAAATTAAGATTAAATTGTCTGTACAAACCACATGGTTTTCACAAAGTTTACAAAACTGTATTATCCCTACTAGACAACCATGAGGAACCACACAGTTTCCCATAAATGAGTTGAATGGTTTGAAAAACCATCCTCAAACCATTCCAAACATCATGATCCCAATGATAGGCCCCAACACAAGGTTTCCTCGTGGTTACTCCTATCCGTGAACAAGCCATGAGCAGTACCATTTTACTTTTAAAATTTTAAAACTTCCAACCGAAATTTTAAGTAATCGAAATGGAACCTTAATCAAAAATATCAAACACCTATAAATAGAAAAAATAAAATAAAATAAAACTGGTGTTGGGGTGTGAAAATTCTCCCCATGATTAACACTTCATACCCCCATAGATTCACCATTTCTAAATGAGAAAACAAACAAAACTCAAACATAATTGGAAGCTGAGAATAAAACATCAAGACCAAAAATTAATTGAAATAAATTCTCTAAACTAAACCCTGAACTGAAGAGAATTAGAAACCTCAAAATGAACTTTTACTCCACAAGTTACTCCGAACCAACTCTAAATAAAACCACAATAACAAGAGACCCTTGGTGCGTCTCCCCACTATTTATGTAACTAGTAATAATTATAACACTGACCCCCCAAACACTTGGGTGACTCAACAAAATAACTTCAAGACAAACACCAAACAAAACCATCATTCATAATATCCATAAAGTAAAAAATATCAGAAAGATAACCATCGAAGCTAAAACCATTTTGGAAAAATTTTAACCACATAATAGTTATTATCCACAATGAATAATACTTTTTTTAGTAAAATTATACCACCATGGTTTTTTAAGAAAAAAATATCAAGAATAGAAATACTATATCCAAGAAAAACACAAACGGTTTCCACTTCAAAATTGGATAAAATAAGATGGATTTACATCCCCCATACCTATAATCTTCACTATGTGAAATACTTAACTCTAGAACATATGGATGGATCCCTAACTTCATGAATCATTTGTTGCCTATAGTTTGGAGCTAGAAATTCCTTATCAAGTCTTTATCTTATAGTGCCACAACTTACAAAACCTCTTTTGGTTTCAAAAATATTGGCACCTATGACAAGCCTTTGGAGGATTATGGAAAGAATACTTAGTGTGGCCAAACTAACCACAAGGGAAAAAACAAGAAGGAGGTCTGATGTCTGAATGGTGTGAACTAATAATGGAGAAATGTTTGGAATAGGTTCATTTGGTTCACACTTCTCAACAGATGAGGAACCTTCATAAGTTCCAATAAAACTAGAAAATAAAATTCCATGGGATTACCTATAATACATTCACATAAAAAAGAACATTATCTTTAAACCATAGACAGAGACCCCACAAAAAATAGTATCTTCCAACTAATCTCTCCATGCTATCACTAGAGAAAATAAAACTAACCCATTAAAATGGTCAGACTTACCCTTTAATATTAGTTGAATTTGTCAAGATTATATTAGCAATGGTACTTTCATATCCTTAACTTACTAGAGAGTAATCTACTGAATATAATTGGTCTTAAAAATCGCCTAATACATGCCAAATCATATTGATAATGGAATGATAGGCTTTAACGAGTCTTGTCTAACTCCTTTAAATGTACGCAACATCACCCACACCATCCCAACATCTAGAGTTACCAAATTACAAATACACTCCAAACCTCCTAAATAGATTCAATTTCCTCTAATATACACCGATTACATTTGAAAATAAGAAATGATCGAGAAAATATCGACTCCACCAATCCTCTAGGAGTCTAGGCGGGGCTGATGACTTAATGAGGCACCTTAAAAACCTTCTTGGTCTTTCTGGGAGACATACTTTAAATAATGTAAAGAAAAAAACCAAATCAAAATTAAACAAGAACTTGATCAATTAATATTTTAAACTAAACACCAAACCCACAAACTAATACATCATAAAACTTAATAAAAACCAAATCATTACTTAACCAAAATAAAACCACATAAAATTACCAAACCAGACCAAAAATCTCTTTTAAAAATTAAATATAAAAAATTAAACTGTTTTAAAATTCAATCCCCCCTTTTAAATCAATTCCATTTTCCACTTCCCAAACCACCCTAAGCACCAAATCCCATTTTAAATCCATTTTCCCATTTCATTTCCTTTTGGCTAATTATTTTTTCAATGTATCCTCTTTTTAAAACAAAAAACCACTTCCACTTCCCATTTTAAATAAAATATACAATTTGAGGAAAATTTTCCCCTTCTTAAAACTAATAACCCCACTCTAAAAACCTTTTAAACTATAATTTTTCTTTTCAAATCTACTCAAACCAAAACAAAAATCAGACTCAAGCATCACCCAAACTAAAATAAATAAATTAGGGAACTAGTGATCATGTATACCTCAACTGCATGGTTTAGTGGTCATGTACTGATCATAAACCAACCATAAGGATCATATTGAACTTTATACTTATGATGTACATGGTTCTCTATTCCATATAATCTCACCATGTAGCACCAGATCACATACAATATCATCCCCTAACATAAAAAATCTCATAGACCTAAAACAACACAAATAGTGTAAACCTAAAATGAAATATAAGCATTTTTCACCCAACTATCCCTTGTGAATCATGCCTCATCACAAGTAGTGGTGAATAGGGAAAAAATCAAAACCTGGCTCATGAGCCTTGAAAATCCTATATCCAATATACCTGATGCCACAAATAATAGGGCCCAACTTGAATACCATTTTTCACCATCTAACATGGGTAAAACCCACACCAGTCACCTGATCCATCCTACGATTGGGCCTGATAGGTGTTCTTGATCCTCCCTAGCTATTAGCTAGTGTCAAGAATCACAAATAATAAGTAGGGAATGATTTAGGCCATGAAAAATAGATAAAAAATAGAACAAATTATATTGAACTGGCAGCATAAATAAAATAAAACAAAACATACCTCTTTATGACCCTATGGGTCACCACCGACCACTAAACCAATATTTCTCCATAGAGACAGAATCTGAGCTAGAAGAAGAACTAGAAGCTGAAAAAAAGATAAATCTATAGGCATGTGTAATAAAAATTAGAAGGAATGCATGAATAAAATATTACATATGAAATACCTTTAAAATGAAAACAATGTCATGTGAATTGGAAAATAATACATATAAAAATATTATTTTTCATTCACTTCAGAAATATGTATCATGATTCCATTTTCAAGAAAACCAACTTTCTATTCAATTTACAATATAGTTTCCAAAACATGAGATATTTCCAATAAATTAATTATGAGAGGGAGAAATAAATAAAATAAGAGTCTCAGAAATGTAACAAAATCATCATGATCTATGAAATAAAGGAACGGAAATGTTCTTTTTATTATTTCAAATATGAAAAGGAATCTAAGCAAATAGATTATAAAAAAACACTATAGAAAAATAGGGGTATACTATAGAATGCTAAATGGGGAATTCCAAGGTAGCAATGGTTTGCGGGGTCCCATGATCCTCGTATATCGGTGATGCATGCATACCAAAACCCACAACGTCTGTATGCATGATTCACTATACGGGAATCTCATCCCATAGTCTAGAGGTCTCCAATTATATACCCAAACCCACAGGGTCCTTGTGCATGATCCACTAGATGGGAATAACATCCCAAGGTCTTGTGGTCACTAGTCATCATCATCATATGTTTAGTAAGTATTGTAGCATAAATCATACTAGGGGAACTGGGCATGAACCCTATCAGGACACCTACATACTTGGCCTAATGTTCCCACCAAGGTACCTGGGTTCTTATATGATCAATTTCAAAAGGGTGGTGAGTTTTTTCAATATATAATATACATAAATATCATTTCCTTTACAAAAAACCCATAAAAAATATCATAACCAATCTCCCTCCTTAAGAATATCCCAGTTTCCAAGTCACACAACAATACACAAGCCTCATCACTAGGCACATATCAAAAATCACACATTTAACACACACACACACACACACACACCATATTTCAAAATCAATTGGGTATGGATCAAATGGGGGTTTTCACCTCCATAAAACATTTCCTAGGTAAAAATCAACCATCATCATTTTAAAAGGAAAACATTCATTTTATAAAATACTAATTCCCAAAGACTTAAAGTTCCAAAACCCCTTAATAACAATAATTGAACAACTAAGACACCACACATTTAGAAATAGTATTGAAAACATGGTTAAACAAGTAAGTCTATGTGGAAAGCTTAAGTAAATCATGGGTAGAAAATGAAAATAAATTTACAAGGATTAATGAATCTTTTAATATCATAGAAATTTAATATAACAATAATTTTTTTAAAAAATCAAGCAGATTTGGAATTCAAATTAAATATATGGGCATATGGAACCTACCTCAAACTCAAGACATTTTGACAATGAAAACATCATCCTTCCCTTTTATTTCGAACACACATATGCCCTATCACATATATATTATTATACCTATACGCTATATACATATTCAAATGGCCATGAATATATATAAATTTATATATAAGGGGTTCCATACATATATGCTTACACATGCATATACACCTTTTCACTTACAACTGTATGTGTTTTTCATATACATACATAAGAACACCTAGACCCAATATATATATTCATACTTATATGAGTGAATATATATAAAGGTGGAACTTATATATATATATATATATATATATAAACATCTGTAAACACATGTATGTCTCCTTCAACTACGGTTACTTGAAACCACTTCAAGGAAGACCAAGATGCACTACAGAAATACTAGGAACCCAAAAACAACTAAATCCCCCCTAAATAATTTATTAAAATGGAAATGGTGAAATAAAACCTACCCAAATGATGGAGGGAAGCCAAAATGCCTTACCTTTGATGGTAGATTATAGAATACACAGGAATCTGACCCGAGAGACCCACTGCATGCCATAACAATAGAAGAAAACCAAAAGAACTATGTTAAACCTTTATATAGTGTTCATAAGATCTAAACAAGGGGATATGGAGAAAAAAAATCAAACCAATGGAGGAGGAGGGAATAGGGGGAAATTTATAGAGAATAAACTAAGAAACCTGAATAAATCAGAATAAATCACCAAGGAAGAGAGGAAACAAAGAGGGGTGGAACACATTGATGGAGAGGAGAGTGGGGTGGTGTTGAATGTTCCACAGTGGGTGAAGTGAGAAATAAATAAGAGGAGGGATATAAAAATAAAAGATAAATAAAAAATATAGACAAACCGTATGACTTATACACAATTTACCAAACTACGCACCAACCGCATTGTACCTACTAGACAAGCACAAGTCCTCAAATTGCTACCCCTAAGTGAGTCATACGGTTGTATAAACTATGATCTAACCATTCCAAATGGAACAATCCAAATGATAGATTCTCAAATACGATTTCCGAAAAGTTACTACTAATTGTGCATAGTACACATTTCCCATGATAATTTGAAAATTTCCACCAGAAATTTTCGACAACCCAACCTGAACATTAAGAGAAAAGATCAGACACGCTGAAATATATAAAATTGAAATAAATAAAATAAAATTGGGTTTAGATTGTGACAATTAATCCTTATTTACTGATGATATCTTTCTTTATACATAACCCTTATTAAGAATCTGAGCTCAACATTTTTTTCTCACCCGAGTGATTTGAATAATTATATTATGAATGATTTAAATAATGAAATAATTCTTATTAGGCTATGTGTTTTATTTACAATATAATGTAGGAATCATGAATGTATCTATTTTCCATGACATTTAGACTAGTATATCATGTGTGGTGAGATACATTGTGTTTTATATCAGTTTAATAATTTAACTCCCAACACTATGTTTCTGGAGTTTAGGTGTTACATAGATGCTAAGAAAATTTCAAACACACCTTATTTAATATCTCGATTAGATTTTTTAGAAATAAATTTAGGTTAAAATATTTTCTTAATATGGTTTTAATTTGTCCTAGTACTTCACCTTGATGTTCATATATTTTTTATTAAAAATAAGGATAGTCATATGTGGATTTTCTTGATTATAGAGTACTCAATAACATCACAGTTAATAACAAGTATTTTTCCCCCGCAATAGATTTCTTCTTTAGTCAGCTTATGGAGGTGAAGTTCTTATTGGAGATTAATCTAAATCCAAGATATCATCATCTGAAATTGAAGGGTTAATCCATTTCATGGAAAGAAATCATTTTTGGTATTTCCATTACAAGTATGTTATAATTCTTTATGGGTTAAAGAATTCACCCACTACATTTATGGATATTATGAATAGAATTTTTTCATGTGTTTTTGGAAGAATGTTTTATGATTTACATTATGGAAATTCAGGTTTATTTGAAAAGTTATGGGGAACAAGAGAAAAATTTAAGTACTATTCTACCAAAATTAATAGAAAGTAAGAATAGAAAATTTAGTGAATATAATTTTTGTCACAGTTTATTTCATTTCAATGAATGGTTTTTTCTAAATATGGAATAACTATTGATCCTTATTATACAATTTTGGGAAAAGAGTTCTTGATACCTATAATTATCTATAAGATTCAATGTTTACTTGGATTATTTGGTTTCCTTTAAAGATTTGTGGAAATAATTTATTGGTTATATTTATCACTAAAAATGTTAACTCGAAAAGAAGATAAATTCATCAAACTAAAAGAATGTGATGAATGATTCTTAGAATTAAAAATACATTAGTTAATGATATAGTGTCAATAATGAAAATGAAAAATGGTGAATTTAACATTTAAAAATAATCTTATATGATGGAACATAGTTGTTTATTCATGAAATATTATCATCTAATTGCATATTCTTCATATAAATTGAATCTTCCTAAGAATAATTACCCAACCGAAGTTTTTAATCTTACAGTTGTTTTTTTATTACAAAATTTAGTGGTATATTTTATATGGAGTAAAATGAGAAATATAAACTGAACATAAAATCTTAATATATATATATATATATATATATATTGAATAAAAAATATTTTAATATACGGTATAAAAAATGGTTAGAAGTAATAAAGGATTATGGTTTTCTAATTCACTACCATCTGGGTAATAATGTCAAAGTTGTTGATGCCATAAGCTAAAAAAATGCCTTAGTAGAAATGATATGTTTGGAACATGGCCCTTCGGTTAATGATTTAATGAATGTTTTCTTAGAAATTAGGCTTGTAAGGACTCCCTCCCTTTTTGACAAGGTGGTAGTGCATTCAACATCTAAAAAAATTACAAATTCCTAGTAGGAAGTTTATGGTTTTCATGAAAGGGTAGAGTGTTTATCAAACATATGTTTCTTAAACTTCTGATAGCTACATTTTATGTGTACATTTTTAAAGATAAAATCATTTATTTATAGTTTAATTGGATAATTATTGAAAATATATTTATTGTTTTACTTATTTTGTGATAAGATTCATGTGAATGAATTTATAAAGAATAAAATGAGAAAAAAATATGAAATTCATGATGAAAGTGATAGACCATGATATGGGATTCATTAAGGCTCAATTGAAAGGGCTATAATTGAAGATTGAAGTGGAAACAAATCCAGATTTTCATTAAAATCTCCATTCATTTCTTGAATCAAATATTTATGACATGAAATTCATCTCATATCAATGATAGGAGATTGAGAAGAAGAAAATATAAGCCTTGGGATAGAGCACAAAATGTCACAAAATGACAATCCTTGTCAAAATGTAAATTTTCCTAAAAAACACAATGGTCCTGAAGTGGGCTATTAAATGAAATACAAGGCTGTTGTGCCTTGAATTTTCACACCATGAGACCATATGCCACACTGTGAAATTGACTAACTAGATCTAGAACCTTCTAATTTTGTTTCAAATTTTACAAGGTCTCAGGTTTTATTTTGTAGTAAGTATTGAAATTTACATGGAAAAAATTCATAAAATTATATTACTAAAATTTGTGGAATATAGGGGAATTTAGGAATACAAATATAGGTCTTTATAGGATACTGATATCATTAGAGACCGGTGCCTAGGGAAATATGGTGTACAATATATAGTTCTTCACCAGTCTCTCTCCACTATATCATTTACTTTTTAATTTTCTTTTTTATTTTCCCAATCAGCCATTACTATCATTAGCTGGTGATTTTTATTTCATATAAAATTATGTCTTTAAGTGGAATTTAATAGTGTAATTATTGTTTAATTATTTTTATTTTAGTTCGGATTTTGTATTTAAATTATCTTTCCTATTTTAAATCATATTTTTATAGCATGAAAATTATATCTTATTAAGAAATATTTATCTAATGTAATTTCTAGATTTATTACTTCTTCGTGACTATTAGTTAGGCTAAATTCTATTTTTAAAAATACTTTTTGGTCACCTATTTAAATAATAAATCAAAATACTTAACTATTAGAAAAGGGTAATCTATGTTGAGAGAGTAAATTCCAGGTCAATTATAATTTCTTAATACTTTTTCTGACAACAAAAAGATTAATTAATTGAACTATAAAGACATTAATACATGAACATAGATATTATATATTTGGTATGTTTTTTATTTTTCTCCCTCGCCTCCTCCAAAAATTATTAGGTTGTGTAATATAAATTTATTTTCTGCATATCATCTATAGTATTACGTATCAATTATAAAATTAATTATTTTATCTAGCTTTGCCTCATGAGATGTACCTTGGGACTTGCAATATCATATACTAAATAAATTTATAGTTATTTTTTTCTTATTCCATTCACATTATAAATTTCTAAATTCAATATCCTCATTGAAATTATTGAAAAATTTGGGAGGTAATAATTTTTGGATCTATTACCGGGGAAAAGAAAAGATATTATATTAATTTATTAATTTTTATAAAGTCTATTATCATTAATTTTTTTAGGGAATTTATATTTAGATTTTCTATTTCTATTATTATTTCTTTTAAAAAACTTAGGTATATTTGGTTAGGATGGTCAGGTTAAAATGTATTTTGTAAATGAAATTCAAACTTTTCATCCTTATGATGGACGTTTGATATTAATTTGATGAGATTAAAAATATGAATAGGTAATGATTTTTTTTATTTTATGTATACTTGATCAAGGAATAGGTGATAATCCAAGGCCTGGAATCAGACTTTGAATACGTATGTCAAGCACATAAAATCATGGATAGTGAAGCTAAGGTAAGTTCTAAAGCTTAATTTGAACCTATAAATGAAAACCTTGATACTGTAGGATTAGAGGACGATGATGAATAATAATAAGGGAATGTGGTTTCTAAATTTTTATAATTATTTCGAGAAATTAATGAATAATGTCAATTGGAAGAATAAAAATAGGATGCCGATAAGGCATCACAATTTATAAATAATATTTTTTGAAGATCTAAGATCACCACAATAAGTAGATGAAGAAGCTATTGAAATCTTCATTGACTATATAGATTTTAATGAAGAATAAGAATAATTAGTAGAAGATAAATATTAGGATCTGGCTTCAGAACATGAATATATCATTACAAAAAGAGTATAAAATATACTAGTAAATGAGGTATAATAATTCCACTTAATCATGATGGACAATGAATTGATTTTATTTATATTTAATATGTTATGATTTTACTCCCCTCCTCTAAATTTCATTCTAGTTTCACCATAGATATTATAAGGCGAATCAGATAGTACATTAATTCAAACAAGTGTTAAACTAATAAGGTTATATTAGTATCATACAACCATAACCTAACACATATAAGTTCAAGCTAAATGAAAATAATAAAAACTAGTATATTTTTTGATGTAACTCATGTTTTTTATTTCATTCTTGGATTATAAATTTTTTTTTTTTTCTAGAAATTAATATTATGAATATAGTTTTGATTCCACTTATATTTTTTATCATTAATGAAAGGACCTTCTAATTTGTTAAATTGTATTTTTTTAGGCCCATTGTGAAGGAATATTTGAAAAATTAATAAATAATAATAACAAAGATGAATTAGATGATCAAAAACTGATTATACAACTCAAAATGGGAGTATGAGTTTTAGTTTTATTATATTTTCTAAACCCCAAAATTCTTTCTTATGAAACTTTAAAATTAATAATGCATTCCCTATCCTTGATTTTGTTCTTGATTTATTGATCGAGGAGACAAAAAAATCATAATATAATCATGTCACAATGATTTTGATTTTTTTTCAATATAATTAATTAATGAAAAATATGGGAATGAATAATTAATTATATACAAGGGGATTTTAAATTTGAATAATTATGATTAGGGAGATTGGTTAATTTTGGTAAATGTTTATTTTTGATATTTTCCATTCCATATAAATAAAAAATAATTATTTATTGATCTTATTATTATTTTTAATTTTTATGTGTTATTTTTCCAATTAAATGCTCATATTCCTAACAATTTTTCAAAGTATAATATTTCCAATTCACATATTCAGAAACTTTATTGAGTAAAATTTAGCTAGGATTTCATTAGGAACTTCCACTTTACCTTTTTAATGTTATGATTATAAAAATTCCCATTTAATATTATTGAATCATATTTTGGTTCTTCCATTATATAAAGATCCACTGTTACATTAATCAATCAAAATCTCATTGAATTTTAGAATAACATTGTTAATGAATATCCATATTATAGGCCAACTTTATCCTTCCCTTCTCTAAAATTTTTATTATTCATGATTATCCAAAAAAATGTGGGTGGGTGTGATGGAAATGGTAGAAGAGATATACGTATTTAAATGGATAAGTACAGGATTATTTTCTTGGGATATTGGGCAAAGTTTCAATATTATTCATTAATTATAATCTTTTATGAAACCCTCCAATCAAATAAAAAACAAAAAATACTCAAAAAAGTGATGTGTCTATGAGGGTCAAACAAATAACACGACCATTGATTTTTACCATTTATGGTGGGGTGGTGGATGTGATACTTTTCAAAACTCCACATTATAAAATTTGAGAAAATAATTATTATGGTGAAACATTCATTATACTTTAGTTCTCCATGAAACTACTTTAAAATTGTTTAGAATATGAATATGTCATTCTTAAAGGGAGTATTATAAGTGGGATTCAATTTATTATAATAAAAAGTACCTTAGAGATTAACCTTTTAATGATATTTTTTTATTTTTAAATCTTTACCCACCTACACTTTATCCTTAAAGTCAATTGATCCAAATGGGGAAGCTATCATGATTATATTTTATTTTTTCCCTATGAGGGGGATAATGTAAATGGATTACAACCCTATGGTAAAAGTAATGATTCAAGGTATGAGAAAAACACTATTTACATTTTTAAGTAGATTATGTGTGAAAAAAATGCATGTTAAATTTAAACAGGAATTCTAATTGAAAATGAACTAAAAAATATTAATGGTAGGATGTAAATGAATAGTTCCTTTGAAGGAGAAAAGGTAAAATAAAATACAAAATTGTTTCTTTGAAAATTGAGGATTTTATAAAATTTTCATATTTCATGATTACATAATTAATTCCCCATTTTATCACTTAATTTTATAGACATAGAATTTAGATTATGGTATAGTGCGCATTATTTTAAATGTAGATATTTTATTCTTTAGAATAATCATGAGTTTATGTGTGGGGGATTTGATAGCTGCATTTCATGCATATATTATTAAATATAAAATACGTTTTTGTAAATAAAATTGAAAATTACTTATAATATGTTTATTTTATTATTATATTTTCTTAATAATTCATGTGAGCGAATTAAAATTGATGAAAATGTGAAAAATGAGATAAAATTCATAAAGAAAATGATGCTCCATGATATAAAATAAGTCAAGGCTTGATTACAAGAAATATATTTGATGATCCATGTGGAATTGAATCCAAATTTGATGTAGAATAGCCATTAACATTGTGAATCACCCTTTCATGGTGTGATATTTATTGAAATTACATGATGGGATAAAAAGAGGAAGAAAAAATTTTCACGAGAGAATATCATGAAAAGATAAGGTGTGACACTCCCTGGAAAACTATGAAATATTAAAATATTATTAGGTCATGAATAAAATCCAGGGAAGGTGGACTATAAATTTACATAGCATGAGGCCATATTTCACATTGTAAAATTTTTTATAGGATCGAAACCCTTCTAATTTTTAATCAAAAATGACTTGGGACCACATTTTATTTCTTAGTAACTATAGGAATTCACAAGGAAAATTTCAACGAATGATTTTATTTGATTTATAACACCCTACATGAATTTAAAACTATAAATAAAAGGTGAAGGAGTAACTTGAGATCATTGAAGACAGGATGCTGGGGAAATTGGATTCCCACTACAGAGTCCTTCACTAGGCCATGTCAGACATTTAGTTTCGATTTTGAATTTTTTTTCTTTTTCCACCATCCTAGGGTAGCATTAGTTCTGATTTTCATTCATTCCATGTTATGATTTTATGGGGGAATGTAATAATATAAGTATTATTTAGTTTTTTTATTCTTTTTTGGGATTTTAAAATCAAATTCTATTCCCACTTTTTCTCTCTTATTATCATAGCATAACTGTTGCATGTTAATTATAGGTGATTTATATAATAAAATATCTAAAATTACTCATTCCCCTTAATCATAGGGTTGGTGGAATTACTTTTTAAAAAAAAATTAGGTCACCTCATTAACTAGTAATCTAGACAACCAAACCACAATAAATGGTGTATTTCAGAAATAGAGATAGAGAGAGACTAATTTCCATTACCATTGGAATTTGTTAACACTAAATTATAAAAATAGCAAGATTGATTAATTAAACTTTACAAACATGTATACATGAACCAGGATATTATATGCTTGGTAAACTTGTTTCTAATTTACTCATCCCACCTTCTCTAAAAATTCTCATGCACCTTATTATAAATTAATTTTCCCTTGATCATATATAGTTTTAGGTCTTGATTGTTAAATTAACTACACTTAAAAACATTCCTTATAGAACTGAACGTGGGACTTGAAATATATTATACTTATTAAATATAGAGTTAGTGAGTTAAAAATCCATGCACATTATAAATTTAAAAAATTAAGTATACCCAGTGGAATTAATGATTCCTTCAGGTGGTATCAATTTATCATTGAAAAAGAAGGTGTTATAAGATTTAGAATGATATTTTCTGTATCAAGTGAACTCTATTCCCATAAGGGATTATTGAGGGAAGCTCATAGCTCTCTAATTTATATTCATAAAAAGTACTAATATGTATGGTGAAACATTCCATTACCTTCTTGAAAGGATTTCTTTAAAAAAAATTAGGGTTTTCCTTTTATATTTTCTTTATAGGCCTAAGACGGATCTAAGAGGATTCAAGTGATAGTGAAGTCAGAAATTTGTTTGATTTGTAGAAAAACCCATTTTATTGTACATTCTATAGGGGATTTACATGTCGTGTAATATTGTTACATGGAATGTATAATTATTAAATAATTATAAGTCATATTTTATCAAAAGGTGTTGGATTTTAAATAGATTTTGGGATTTTTAATTACACAATTTGTAATTGGGTTACAAATCATGTAATGTCTCGATTATTGTTTTCAAATAAAAATCCATGTTTATTTTTATTTTCATCCTACCCATTTTTTATTTCAATCAACCCATGAGCCATTCCCATGCTATATTAAAGCCCCCAAATACTTTAGGGTTGTTTCAATCAACGATTGATCATCTTTGTGGTTGTGATGTGACTCACCAGGTAATATTTCTCCTTGTATCTTTTTATCTCTCTCTTTTTTACACAGATTTTGATAGATCGTCTGGAAATTAATGGATATAAACTCTATGTTTTCAAATATTATTTCTAGGTTTATTTACTACTTATTTTGTTCCTTCTTTCAATTTGGTGGGGGTTTTTTTGTGGGCTCTGTGTTTTTATGAGAAATTTTTGTGGTTTTTTTAGGATAAAATAATTTGATTATCCATGAATTGTTTGATTTAAATTAAATTATTCTATTTAAAGTAAATTAATTGAACTACATTCAATTAGTTTATTCAAACACCAATTCTACTGAATTTGGCGATTTAAATGTGATGATGGATTTTGGAACAAAATTTTTTAAAACCCACAATTTCATTAAAATGGGTTGTGTTTGAAAAATTAAAAGAAAATTGTAGAATTTAATTTTTTTTAATTTAAATAATGAAATTTATTTTTTAAAATTTATTTCAATTTTGTATTTATAAAAATGGTTTGAAATGGTTTTTTCTAAAAATATACTTTTTTTTATCTTTTAAAATGCATGTTTTGATTAAAAACCTATTTTTTTGTTTTGAAAATGGAAAATTAGAACATTTGAAATCGAGGAATTGGTTGAATTTTATTTTGAATAGTTTTAAAATAAATTTTCCATCATTATTTTACTAGACCAGAAGTATTCCTAGGTAGTTATTGAGTTATTGGGATAACAGTATTTGTATTATTTACAACTAAAACAAAACCTAGTGCAATAGGTCATATCCCCTATGGTATGGTAATGAGTAACCGTTGGCCAGTGTCAGAGAGATGTGTGTATACATATATTATCATGATCACCATTATGTGTGTGAGGATCCTTTATCCTAGAACTATCATAAATTTTGTCATATGACCTTATTACTTTATTTTTTATATATGATATATAAATGTGTTCTAAAGTTTTTAAACTATTTTACATTACTAATGAATTTATATAAACTATTTTACATAATTTTTTGTGAATCCATTTTTTAGAATTATTTCCATAATTTGAAATATAAATCATGAATAGTTTTAATTATACTCTGATCTATTATAACTTTATAAATAAATTTTAATGCTTTAAATGGTTAATTAAATATATTAATCTTATTATATAATCCTTAGTGAGACCCTATTGGTATTTTAGATGACACCCTACCCATGCCTTTCGGTGTTTGTAGTTTATCTTCTTCCAGGTTCGAGAAATGGTAATGCACCAATTCATGGTGAAAGTTGTCGATACTTGGGGATTGTTGATTTGTGTCAATTGGGAATTGGTCAATTATCACTTTTTCTCGTACTTTTTTTATTACTTTTGGGTTATTTACCTGTTTTACTTCTGGTACACTACTCCCTATAGATTATTAACTTGCATTCAAACATGATTTTTTATCTACTTCGATATGTTTGTGAAAAAAAATTACCAAAGTCATTTTGTATGATGTACCATCCTTGTACCCAACCAATGGGTATTAGTAATACCCTTCTAGACATGTCAATATTGGCTCAGTTATCAAGTTACAAGGGTACCCAGGCTGGTTCATGACAAAGCTTTATCAAAGCGAGGTTGAGATTCTTATATTAATGTCAGTATGTAGTTGTGTTATCTTGTTGGGACATAGGAGGCAGTTGTGATTGATTTCCTGGTCAAATCTCATTAAAATGTACCTTATGTCACCAGGGTGGTTAGGGAAAGATAACTTGTGTATTAATTATAGTATTCTCCCTAATTTTGATTTAGAGATATTGAAATCCAAATATATTTTTTCAATCTGTGGGGTTTAATATACCACGTTATTCTATTTTATAGTTAATATGATGTCTTCAATATTGTCTACTAATGTTATGTAGCATCATTCCACTGAGAATATGTGTTAGCCGAATGCAGGAGGAATACGCTGATAAAACATAGTGATAAATTTGTCCCATGGACCCATGTCGAGTTAAGGTGATTGTTCACACTATCTAATCTCTGGGATAGGCACATGCACTAGTTCCGATTCTGGATCTCATGGTGGATCCTTAGAAAGATGATGTTCAGAATCATTATCAAGAGTTATTTAACCAGAATCCACAAGAATTTAATGGCTAAAATGATCCTAAATAGGTGGATTAATGGTTCAATAGGATTAAGTGTCAGTTTGGGTTCTTGGAGACACCTGATGAAATCGAGGTAAAGTGTGCCACCTTCATGTCGGAGGGACGAAGCAGTAGATAGTGGAACACAATAGTGATCATGAAGAAACACGAGGTATTATAATGGTAAGACTTCTAGAAACATCTCACAGACCAATACTATCTATATTTGACACGATTATCTATGCCTTTGGAGTTATTCATACATGATTAGAATGATTGAACCATGTTAGAGAATTCAAACCATTTTGCTGAGCTAGTATTATTTCCACCCAAGGTAGTATCTAATGATAAGATGAAGACACAGAGGCTTGAGTTAGGTCTTTTAGAGGATATTAATTCTCTTATTTTCTTTCTGAATAATTCCTCTTATGATGATGTTTTTGATAGAGCATTAATAGTTTAACTGGACCCAGTTGGAATGTCATGTTTGTTAAGTGTTTATTCTACTGCTATTGTAAATGTGTTTTCCTCTAAAGGAAAGAGGATGTGTGGTGATTATCATGGTGGATCTCGGTAGCAGTGTTTTTATATACCTTATATTGTTCTTAGTAGAGACCCATTGATTTTCTACCATTATGGAAGGACTTGTAATTCTTAGAGGGTTTTCATTGTCGCTCCCAAGAGTTGTGGCTCATTTAGATTCTCAAGTCACTTATAGAACTTATTTCATATCTCTTATACACCTCTTAAAGGCACAAAATAATCATCTCCTACCAAAAATATAGGTAAATTCCATTCTTCATGTAAAAATGGGTTCCAACCCTAGGAATCTAGAAATAAGATTCATCACATAGTGGAAGAGTCTCTAGAGGAAGTAGACATGGGTACAATGACTATGGTAGGTAGGATGACCATAGATTTTTCATTAGTGACATCATTATTTGATAATGGTGCATGTAATTCATTTATTTCCACATGTGTTGTAAATATTCTAATCTTCCTATATATATTTTTTTCTCATCTGATGGACATTACTACACCCCATGAAACAAAGAGAGGGAAGGAATTTGTTAGTATCTCTTGTAATTTATCCTTATCAGATGTCTAGATTTCATGGAGTTTTTTAGTTCTCAACATGAAACCTATTGACATAATATTCTGAATGGATTTCCCCATTTTCAATGAAGCCCAGATTGATTTTTATAACTAATGGGTGTCCTTTATTGATACTGATGAGGTTTAATGACTCTTTGAAGGAGAATGGGACTTGAGGTCTAGAGCAGCCATAAATTCATTAATAGAGTTGGGGAAAGTGGAATTTGTCTTTTATTTTTGATCAATAGTGGGAATCCATAATCAGTGATCTCCCTCCAGTCTTCATCATGTTTCCCAATCTGTTTCTTTCTAACTTCTCTTTTCTACAACTGATAAGAAAGGTATATTTTTTAATCGATATAGTACCTGGTAATCAACTACTGTTGATTCATTCCTACCACATCGAACTAGATGATATAAAATAGTTGAATATTCATTTGGATCATCTTCTTAAAAAATAATTTATACACCCAAGCGTGTCATGTTGGGAAGCACTGGTTCTTTTTGCATATAAGACTGGCGGTTCACTTTAACTTTTCATGGAATACCGAAAAATTAATAACGTCATAGTAAAGAGAAAGTATTCATTACCAATCCTGATGATCTTCATAATTACTTGAAAGGGAAGAAATGGTTCATAAAGATAGACCATTGATCCAGTTACCATTAGTTGAGGACAAAATTATATGACATTCAGAAAATCACATTTTATAGTAGGTATGGCCATTATGAGTACCTGTCATGCCATTTGGTCTAACTAATGCTCGTAATATTTTTATGGCTTTAATGAATAATATTTTACATTAGTACCATGATGATTTTGTGGTATTATTTTTGGATGACATCCATTTTTACTCAATTTTTGAGGAAGATCATGTGCATCATCTAAGAGCAGTGATGAAATTATTGAGAAAACACCTACTTTTTTACAAAAATTTTAAATGTGATTTAGGATTCGTGAAGTGAAATTATTGGGACATGTGGTGTCAGAACATAGTATTTTAGTTGATCCTAAAAAGGTAGAATCTGTTATGATATGGGAATAACCACCTAAACTTTTTGAGATTCAGAGATTCTTGGGATTGGCTGGGTATTACCAAAAGATCATTTAGAACTTGTCAAAGATAGATTCCCTTATGACTGGACTAACATAGAAGGTAATAATTTTTTCTTGAGATTAAATATGTCATAATTATTTTATTGAGTTGAAAAATCTTCTAACCATTTGTCTGGTGGTGACTCCTCAAGAGTCTGAGCAGGGTTATATGGTCTTATTTGATGCATAAGGTTCATGTTTGGGATTTTTTCATATAAAGTATTATCATGTAATTTCTTATGGATCTCGTTAACTTAAGACACATGAGAAAATTATCTAACACATAACCTTGAACTTACATCTATGATACACGCAATTAGTATTTGGGGGAATTAAATTTATGGAGAAAGTTTTACCGTGTTTTCAAACCACAACATCTTGAGTTATATCATCTCTAAAAAATATTCGAATTTATACTATAGGTTTTCGGTGGAATACATGCAATATTTTGACTTTGACATCACCTATACTCTAGGGAAAGTGAATTTCTTCAAAAATTATTTTAGCAAAAACATTCATCCCCAACCATCAAAGAATATTTTTACGAGTGGAACTTGATGGAACTCTTTGTACAATTTCATATTGGAGTCTATGAATTATGGGGTAACGATTCTTTGGAAAAAGATCAGTTGAAATCCACTATTCATTAGATTATTCTCTATAAACAATATCTAGATTATGAGTTTCATATCATTAGATGCTCTCTTTATGATTGGGAGACCATTCTTGATTTTTTGTTCTCCGAAGATGGTATTTTATGTTATCCATATCACATTATTGTGCGTCTATTGGAAAGAAATTATTTTTTAGGGGATTTCCATAATTCCAAATGGGAAATGTACCCATGAACCAAAATAATGTTTTTTGACATTGAGCATAAATTCAAGTGGCTAGGTATAAGATGGGGAATTGAATATTTTGTCTCACATTATTATACGTGCCGATAGGTCAATCATGAGCACCAAAACCTTTGGGTTTGATTCAGTGGCTTACTTTCCTAATTATAATAGGGATGAGATATTAATGGACTTAATGGTTGGGTTACCACATACCTAGAGGAAGAAAAATTTGATATGGGTTGTGATTGATCTGCTAAAAAATTTCACTCACTTTGTTCCCATTTTTTATAAAACCAATGTTGAGGAGTTGGGAAATATATATGTGAAATATATTGTTAATTTTCACATAGTTCCATATACTATAGTCTTATACAGGTATCATTTGTTCACTACTCACTTCTCGTGTGGTCTTTAGGAGGCACTGGGATCTCAGCCATATATGACTATGACATATCATTTGCAATCATAAGGAGAAACAGATATAAATTTAAAGATTCTTGAGGACATTCTACGCATTTGGATTCTTGAATTTAGTTGATCTTTGGATGAATATCTAGGAATGCTTGAGTTTGATTAAAATAACAGTTACTAGTTTTCAATCAAAATGGATCCTTTTGGGGGCCTTGTATGATCGTACATGAAAATATATGTTCTGTTGTTCAGAGATTGGTGAAAGTTCTTTTATTAGACCTAGCTTGGTTCAAGTTATGAAAACAAATTTTCAGTTGATTCATGTAAGAATATTTACGGCATAGAGATGATATTAATTTTAAGCTGACTGTCATCGTAGGCCTTTAGAATTTTTATTTGTTAACTGGGAGTTCTTTAATGTTTCACCTATGTTAGTTAATAAATGGATTGGGAGGAAAGGGAAGTTTTTGCCTTTTTTTGGGACCTTTTTAGGTTTTTGAGTGGGTGGGGAAAGTTTTATACAACTGATACATACTATGTTCCACGTATCTCAGCTAAAAAAGTATCTATATAATCCATCTCATGTTCTGCGCTAGAGGGATCTAGAGATTAAACCTGATTTATCAATTACGGAGTGACTAGTTAGGATAGTTGATTCTGGACAAAGGTACTTTGTAGGAGGGAGATACCTTTGGTTCGAGTTATATAGAAGCATAGTTCAATTTTTTATGAGTCATGGGAATGTAAGACACTGATGAGAGAGTATTGTCTTCACCTTTTTTACATGTAAGCTTCTTGATAGGATTTATGGGGACAAAAAGATTTTTTTGTGGGGATATTCTAACATCTAAATTTTTTGTTGAAAGGTACCCTTCAAAAACTTGTCATTGTTTTCCTTTTTCATTTTTTTGGTAGGGACAAGAAGGAACTAGGTGGAGACTTATGGTGGTGAAGTCAGATATTTGTTTCATTCTCAGAAAAAAAATTCTTGTTATGCAAACTAATAAAGATTTACATGCCATTTAATATGGTTAAATGATATGTAAATTATAATATAATAAAAAAATCAATTTTATAAAAACTTCATGGTTTTTAAAAAAATTTGGGATATTTTTAAGTACATGACATATAATTGGGTTACACATTGTGTAATTTCCTTATAATTATTTTTAACAGAGATCTGGACTGATTTTCCATTTTATCCTCTCTAGTTTCATTCTTCTTGACCCAATATCCATTCCTAGGATATTTTAGAGCCCAAAAACCCTTCTATGTTGTTCTCATTGGTGATTGATCATCACTGTGGTTGCAATGTGACTCACTGGGTAAGTGTTCTCCCTAAATCGTCATCTTCTTCACTTTTTGTCCCTGGAATTTGATAGATAATCTTAAAATTAATGGATTTAAACATATTTGTTTCAAATATTGTTTCTTGGTTGTGTTCCTAGATCTTGTATTCCTTTGTTCTTGTTAACAGGTTCTGTTATGGGTTTTTTAGTTCTGTGAAAAAGGTTGGTGGTTTTGTTGTGGTGGCCAAATTTCATTATATATGAATTTCTTGAATTAAATTATAATTTTTTATTTAAATTCAATTACATAAATCACATTTAATTTTTTATTAAAAAACAAATTCCATTAAATTGGGGTACATAAATGTGAAGTTTGATTTTTGAATGAAATTGGGGAAACCCTTATTTCTATTCAATTGGTGTGTGTGATAAATTGATGGAAAATTGTGGAATTTAAATTGTTGAATTTATTTTTTGAAATTTATTTAAATGTTTAATTTGATAAAATGCGTTGAAATGGTTTTTGATAAAAAAACTATGGTTTTATATTGGAAAGTGGCATGTTTTGATTAAAAACCTATAATTTGGTTTTTTTTAATAGAACTTTTGAGATGGGGGAATGGGATGAATTTCATTTTTAATGGTTTTAAAATAAATTTCACATAATTGATGTACTAGAGAACATGGAAGCCTATGAAGTTATTGAGTTATTAGGATATTACACTTTTAATGCTTTAAAACTAAAACAAAACCTAGTAAAATAGGTCACAACTTCGATGGGATGGTGATGAGTCACCATTAGCCAATGTAAGAGGGACATGTGTATACACATATTTTCATGATCACCATTGAGTGTGTGAGGATCTCATATCTAGGAAATATTATACCTTTTGGTATATTTCTATGTTTCTTTCTTGTTTATATATAAGTTATAAATGTGTTCCAAATTTTTAAAATTGTTTTACATGAATATTGAATTTATATAAAATAATTAATATAAATTTTTTGTGAAGCTATTTGTTTAAAGTATTTCCATTATTTGAAATGTAAAGCATGAATTGTTTTATTTATTCAATTAACTAACATACATATTTATATAATTATTAAAGCTTTAATTGGTTAATTAAATGTTTTCAAATTATTAAAGAATCTTTAGTGAGACACTAATGGTCTTTTATCTTACACCCTACATGTGCCTTTGGGTGTTTTTAGATTTTATTTCACTAGGCTTGAGAAAGGGTAAGGTGCCACTTGGTTGTTGTAGTTGTTGATACTTGGGTCTTATAGAGTTGTGTTTATTGGGACTTGGAAATTTATCTTATGTTTTGATACTTTTATGTAATAATGTTTTGTTGTTTACCTATTTCAATTCTATTACAGTACTCCGTGTAGAGTTTCCCCTTGTATGCATAGTGACTTTTTTATCACTTCGGTAATGTTTGTGTAGAAAAACATTCCCCATGTCATTTTGTATCATTCTTGGTGCCAGTCTCCAACCCATGGGGATCAACAACACCCTTCAAGCCATGTTAGGAAAATCATGGTTATTGGATTACTAGGGTACTCGTGGTTGTTAATGACATATAGAGACATTCATGAATATTATTGTTGAGAATGAATGAAAATTGTTATTGTTGACTTTAATATGAATGGTTTTCAATTTCAAAATCTAAAATATGTCTGACATGCACTGATGGAGATGATTCATCCTTTTACAATTAATGAATAGATTTAGGAGAATATATCCACAAATTTTATGGTTGGGTTACCAAATACATCTAATGGTTATAATAAAGTTGTTTTATTTTTTTTGGACTGAATAAATATATGAATTTTCTTCAAATATGTGATACTATGTATTTGGATCAACAATCCCAACAATGTGTCTATATGATTGTTAGGTTACATAGAGTTCCTCTCTCTATTACATCTGAATGTGATTTGAGATTTACCTCCAATATTTGTAAAGGGATACAAAAGTATATATGTACAGAATTAAATTTCACTATAGATTTTCATCCCAAATATGATGGATTGTCAGAGTGCACGATTCATAATTTGGATGATATTCTTCTAACCAGCATATTGGATTTCTAGGGAATTTGGGATCATGATATTTTATAAGTTAAATTTTCTTATAATAACGGTTTCCATTCTAGTATACAAACAGACCCTTTTGATTAATTATATAGAAAGTGGTGTTGAGCTCTAATAGGTTAAGATGAAGATAGTGAGGGGATACTATTGGAAAAAAAATTGGTTGATTAAATGGTTAAAAGGGTAAAGATGATTCAGAACCACGTGATCGAAGCTCAGAGAATGCTGAAGTGTTATACTTATAACAAGAGAAATGACATTTCATTTGATGTAGTAGATCATGTCATTCATAAAATATCTATATTGAAATTTGGTATGTGATTTTGTTAAAAGAGAATTTTAATACCACAATTTAATGGATAATAAAAAATTATATAACATTTGGGACCATTATCTAACAAAGTAGAATATACTCATTGTATTGGTTAGGTAAATGATGTGTTCCATGTTTTTCTGTTCAGAAAATATGTACCTAATACCTCTCATGTATTGATCCCTATGGTAATATATTTAGAAGAAAATATTCACTATGAGGAAAAATAAATGAAAATTGTTGAATGTAAATAGTATGTGATATATAATAAGGTATCTCACATGGCTATCACATGGATAATGTTTTTTGTAAGGGATAAATGAAATATAAAGCAACATGATAACTTGAAAAAGAAATGTTGTAAAATATTACTACCAATTTAAGTGTTTAAGAGATTATGAAGATGTATTTTCATTCTATTTAGAAGAATATGAAATCCTAGGTAATTCTAATAATTAATTTTTTTCATAACTAATAAATAGTCATGATTAGATTTTATGGATTCCTATTCCTTGTAATAATTTTATAAGATTTATCAAATCAATGAAAGAATTGATTTTATTATAACTAATGTGTCTTCTAAATATTATATGGTTTTATTTAACAGTTAAATGTCCAAAATTATATTTATTTAATTTGATAAAATAGAATTATTTTTTGAATGAGAATGTAAAATATCCCCTAGGGTAATTTTTTGTAATTCGTTCAAAAATATTGATTTTTTGAGTAAATAATGATAAAAGTATTTTTATAAAAACTATCATTTCTTCTCGAGTATTTAAAGAGTCCCATTATATTTGAATATTTTTTAAATATAAATTATACCCATATCATTAAAATAACCAATTAATTCCATATGAATAAAATTTATTCTTTATTTTGCTATAAATTCATTTTTAGGCTTGAAGATGCACTTTTCAAAAAAAATGTTTTTTATTGCATTTTGGGAACTAATATTAAACATAATATTTAAGAATTATAAAAATTGAAACAAAAAGATGTAATTTTATATTATGAACTATGAGGTTCAAATTTAATAGTGAGTTCTATTTCATTTTTGGTCTTAATGGACAGTAACCATAGTAAAACTTTATTACCTTAGTAAAGGCTAAAATAAGTATCTTATGGTAAAAAAAAGTGATAATGTCACAAAATCTAATATAAAATATTATATTCTATGGGTATTTATACCCTTGTCACATTATATTCTAAATGGGATAAATTTATTACACATTCCCTTGAATAATACATTGTATTATTTTAAAACATTGAAAATTTGAAAAGAGTTCCACTCCCCTAACTTATAAAAGGGATCCCTCTATTATCTATGATTCACTCATATTGATCCCTTTAGATCAAACAATACCTAAAACATACAATCCAAAAATATCTCCGCACATCTTATTTGTCCTAGTTCCACAAAACACCAACCAATATGGCTTATTATTTAAGAAAAATGACGTTTTCCAAAGAATATGTATGACTCATAACAGGATGTTTTCGAGTTTATTTGTTCTTACTCTACATTAAACATTCATATAAACCTAATAATTTTATTACATAAATATATTAAACATTAATAAATTTTATTATGTATACTTTAGAACACATTTTTTTCTCTTTCTCCATCCATTGAGAAATGAAAACACCCCTCATGCGTATGTGTGGTCTACCACCTCCACAAAGTGAAGAGTTTCGATTTCCATCACTCCCTCACATAGTTGATTATTAAAAATTTATTTAGTGATTATGAGTTAATTTAATTAATTAATTATCATTGTTTTAATATAATGTATTATTGGACTTCATAAACTTCAATTCATTGGGAAATGATAGCATTGTTCTTGCCCGATTGAACTGCCACCTTAATGAAGTGATGCGATTTTTTTTCCATGTTTACCTTTGATGGATGGTTATAAAATTAAATTTATCATATAATAATTATAATTATATTATTATTAATATTCATAAAATGATTTAACTATGACCCATTTTACTATGGTCAACCGACCAAAGTTGTTTGGGGATTATGAATCAAATGTCCTCAAAACATCCAACATGAATTCAATCGATTTATTAACTAAATAATCCACGATAATAGATAAATAAAATGGATTATGACAAGGTTATAAATCTGAAAAATGTTCTCAATAATATAAATAGTGAATAATTTTTTATTATGTTGGAGTTAATTATTGTTTGTGGTGACTCGAACTTGAGGTAATGTATTTTTTATTAAAACCTTGTTTAAAAAATTTCTATGTTTTCTTTACGAAACTTTTTCCCCCATATCAATGTTTCATAGAATTTTTTAATAATGATATTATTATACTCAATTAATATATATAATTCTTCTTAAACTACTATTAAAATTCCTTATTGTGGGTTAAAATGAAATCATTTAATATTTTATCTATGGTCTATGTTCGAAAAAATGTGAAAGGAATGTTTTTATAATGAATACAGAATTCAAAAAATTACTTGACCTCAGGACCATTATTCTATAAAAATATTACTCTTCATATTTTCATAATTTTTCAAAGAATATTTTACTTCCCAGTTTATTGATAATTTTTCATTGTAATTTTTTTCAATGTAGAAACAATTTTTATCGATATTTTTACATGAATCTAAAAAACGCTTATACAATTAGAATAAATAGATTATTTTATAAGATATTATGGATTAGAAAAAATATTCTATGTTATATAATTATTTTATGGTCTATGGATATTATTTATGAATATAGGTGACCTTGATATAATTCTCTAATATATTGGTTAAAGATTTTGTTCTCTGGAGAGTTATATTAGAATTTACTGAGTAGGTTTTTCCATTTAGAAGGGTTCTTATAAGGGATATTGTAATGATTCTATGAAGATGATATTCTAAGGAACCTTTTTGATTTAATATTAATTAATTAGTTTTTATGGACATATTTTTATTTAAAAATGTATCCATATAAGCCTAGGTTTTATTAATGATTATGTCCCTCTTATGTGTGAAGGGTATGTTTCTCAAGAAATGGATTTTCCGGAGTTTTCATGTTTTATAAGAAATGGTCATGATTATGATTTCTCTTTAATTATTACTTATGAAATATTTTAATGAAAACATTTGTAAATAATGATGATTTCATGAGTATGTAAATTATTATTTGAGCTTGTTTTTTATATTAAAAAAAGTAAAATAGCTTATGAATATCATAGTTTTTAAAATAAGCTAACAGTATCCTTTACTTTTTTTGGATCCCTTATTCTTATTTTAATTCTCATACCAAGTTTTAAATTCTTTTGAATGATACTAAGGATTAATAGTAAGTAAAATAAGATCAATATTGTCATTATGTTGATAAAAGAATATTTTTTATAAATAAAACCCAATTTTAAATTTAAGAATCCTATTTTTATGATAAATGGATATTTATTGGAGGTTTGAACATTATTTTATAAGGGTTTTATATGTAATATATTTTTAACATTATCTATAAAATGTAACATATTAGATAATTGTGATTTAATAAAATTCAAGACTTTTTATTAATCTCATAATTATGGGTTTTAACGGAACGAGTCCCTATATGATATTTTTGATAGTCATGTTCTACTATCATTCTAAATATTTCTTTATATTATTCCAAAATGTCAAAACACATGAACTCAATGTGTAAAAAGGAGCGTATTTATATTATAAATATTTTTCTATAATTATGTTTAACCCGCATGGTACATTTAGAGTATAATATGATGTTGTGAAAGACATAGTGTGTAATACATGTGGAATATTATATATAAACTGTGGTGGTTGTATAATGGATATACATATTATGTATCATAAACATGGTCCACATAGATTTGGTTGGGTCACATTGTGTTATCCTATATGAAATTTTGTAAAATACATGGAATGTTACCTTAAATGGATTCCACATGTTACACATTAGGTAATCCAATTGAGTTTGTCTTGTATAAGATGATCAATAAAATAGGCCATGCAAGATATTAAAGAGATTTATTCCTAGAGTGTGTCCTCAGTGGATTATTCTTTCAGAAAATTCCTACTCATTTTTAATTTTTTTTTCACTAAGAATTCAAACTATAGTTTTTCTAGATATTTATACACATGAAATAATACACTTGAGACACTTATCATATGTTCATAGATATTAGTTTAAAGAAAAAAAATCGTTTTTGATTTCCAATATTAATAAAGATGGTATATCTCTCTAGATCCACTCTTGAACTGGAGAAATTATTGAACGAAGAAATGTAATTCTCTCGATAGATATTGAGAATAGAATTAGGAAAATGAGTACCATATATAATATATTATGTCATTTTTAGTTAAATATTTATTCTTAAGTTAAAATAATTAGAAAAATTATTTTTTTTAATTTTTTTCAATAATAGATCCCATGACTCATATTACAAATATATATATATAACTTTATATGTCCAACAATATTTTATGTGCTATGTAAAAATATAACTCTTTAAATAGTTAATTTAAATATTTAAATTAAAAACTACTACATGGACATGAGAAAGTAACTAAATGATAATTATAATAATAAATTATTAAACCAAATGTTACCAAATAATTAGGATCATTTAAAAAAGTACATATATTTATTATTCCAACAATGGATAATTTTTGTACACAATAAAAGAGAAAATCTAAGTTGTGTATTGGGTACCTGAATAACAAGGGATTTTATTTGAACCCATATAACTTGAATTTATATTTTTCTATAAACTAGGGCTAATTCTATTTTAACAATTATATTTAACCTAATGAAATTTTATTACAGATAAACTTATTATAGATCCTTTTAATACCCTTACCTTTATTTAAATAGGAATATCACATAGATAATGAGAAGTATTGAGAAGCATAACATATTCCCCATGGAGAAAATAAAATCATAACACTGATTATAACCATCCTTTGAATGTAATTGTATGTTATAATCTTTTTATTAACTAATATATCATTATCCATGATGCATAAGTGTGTCATCATCATTAATTAAGGATCTACATTTCCTTCACTTACTAAAATGATCTCACATATAATCATCATGTACATGGATGCTTGGATGGAACATCTATGCCAATCAGGATACTATATATATATTCTACCATACCATAGTAGAGAGAAATTATATCTTTCCATTAAAATTAATTTTATTTCACTCATGATTCACTCGATACAGTACAATTTTATTTCATTATATATGTTATATTATTATTCGTTCTACTATATACGTGATTCAGGATATAAACTAATAATAATTTTTACATTAAGGGACAATGAAACACCAAAAAAATGTTTACCTAAAAGAATATAAAGAAATTGATTTCTTATTATTGGGTATGTCCTTATTATATCACCTATTGGAGGCCACTAAGTGTGATCATTATAAGAATAACTCTCAATTCTTACTGGTCCTCATCATCAGATTATCATATATCATGTGGGTCATATCCAACTAATGTGTCTAGACTATATGACATTGTTTTAAATTTATTATCATTGCATCTATAGGTTTACATTATTTAAGGTTACTACTATATCCAATTTATGTTATAAATAATACAAAAATATTATAATTTATTTCATATAGAATGAATGAAAATATGTTATTATTGTTTCGAGGTCCAGTTACATCACGTTGAGGGGGACGGGTGAATCAATGATCTCTTTTTTATTTTAAATGTTACTAAATTTCCTTCCAATATTATTGAATAGTTAATGTCTTTATTAGTACTGAAATAATTATCTCAATCATACATTCATGCATGCAGATAGAACTAAAAAAAGCACAAGAGGAAATAAATTTTTCAATAATAAATACATAATCCATTCCATAATTATTTAGATTCACCGATTATGGGTTCTCTACTATCACCAAATGTGGTTTCAAATAGAAGGACCTTCAGAATATTAATAACATAGAGCCATAGTATGTTCCAAATTTTGAGTCACACTGGAGAGTTTATAGCTTCATGTTTGCTAACATCTATGTATGATAAAAATAAGAAAGATAATATTAACCTATATTGGTTCGCCTATAAACCATTTAAAAGTGATCTCTTTACATAAGTACACTGGTACAACATGTTAACTCAATTTCATTGTTAGTTTTACACACCTAGTTATTCTTTATAACTTTAAAATCTATCTTTATTATCTCCCTAATCCTTGGAATGAACTTTTTTACCTCTCCACATTCAATACATGGGTATAACAAACCAAGCATGGAATATAATAACATTACATCACTTTTGAGGAATACTTACTACATTATAAAAACACATGCCCAAAGACCATATTATTTTAGAGACTTTGGAAACATGGATCACATTCTTCTAATTTCATGAAGGATCTTAAACATACACTAAAAAAATATTCTCCTTTATCACTCATAACTAAAACCTTTTTTTATAACTTGGGGAAAAGAAAACATAAGAAAAAGGGTGATCTAAAATACTTAGTAAGGCTAAACAAGGGATTCATATAAACATAATCATGATCATAAGGGTATGAGAACATGGATAGAAAAATAAAAGATCATACCCTAAGTGTCAATGATCATAAATAAGAATCATGGAACAAATATTGGTAGTCTATAACTCATGAATCTTATTAAAAAAGAATATAATCTATGAAATCATAACATTAGTAATAGACATGGAATTTTTGGTAGGCACATAAGTATATAAAATTATTTCCATAGTATTCAAGGCATAATTGTCCATGCTAGCTTAGTAGTATGGGTTCACTCCCTATACCATATTAGTAGTCATTGTTTACTCCCATAACAATCTTTATAGTCCGGGTTCACTCCCATAACTATCTTAGTAGTCAATGTTCACTCCCAAGACCATCTAAGAAGATAATGTCCTTTATGTATATCTCAAGAGATATAAACCTATACCTAGTGAATTGTAGGGATATGTAGGTCCCACCCATCTCATAATGAAATAATTCATATGTGTTGTACAATAAAATAAATAATTTTTCATGTCATAACCACTAGAATGAAATGTGTTTCATAAACATCATGCAATCATAACAAAACCCTTAGAAAAAATGGGTTTCAAAAATATCATTCCATGATAAACAAAAACCATTCATAGAAATAATAAGAATATAAACACTAAATCATATCTCTAGTAAAACATAAGTAACATCAAACAATGTAATATTATTTGGAAAATGATTTTTAGATAACTCTTGAAAATAATTCTTGGGGAAAATATCCATTTTTCTTTGAAAACATTTACATTACTTGAAATGAGAGAAAATTTTAAAATAAAAAATTTTATTATAAAATAAACTTGTAAGACTGTATGGTAAGGTTCGAGAAGATAAGTTACCAAGAAAGTATAAAAATTCATTCATGTCATATAAATTAAAAAAATATTATTCTCCTACTTTTTTAGAAATATTCCTAATATACTTTGTTAAGAATATGACATAAGATTCCTATAAATCAGTTTGATAAAAAGTCATACATGGGTAGAAATTATATTTAATTTTTTTATAATAATATTAAAAATATTTTTGAATTTTTTAAGAAATGTGGACATTAATGATAAATATTTACCAATAGACGGATATGTATAAACAATCCGGACAATAATTAGATAGTGGAATTAACCATTACCGTTGGGTTGATTCCCTCAGTACGTGTCTAAAACATATATATAGTGGTTTTAAAAAAAGTATTAACATATGCCATAATCATAATGCTATTTATGATGTCAAATATGATTCATTTATTACATTATGTTACCTATTTATTAACAATTCCATGTTAAAGAAACGTTACAGGTAATAACCGCTTTGTTTATCGTACGTGTTTTGACTTTTTTATTCTTGATCATATTACATAGATCATGATTTACGTACTTAATTAATGTAAAACATGATTTATATATCATATATATTTATTATATAAATATATATATATAATATAGATATATGAAATGGAATACACTATTTATGGAGATGGTGAGCCGTATCTACACATGAACATTGTTTCTGTTTTCTTTTCATACTAAATAGAAGAAGGTTAATGACATATAGTTATATATATTATTAAATTATCATTATTATGTCATATATTTCATATTTATTCATTATATATTTTTTATATTCATTCCTTAAATGAGTAACATGGAAGATGAATCTCATTACGTTTTGGAGTCGGTATGTCGTACGTATGTACGAGCGACAATATCATTCCCTTAATTGTAAAAATACCAAGGAATTTTATTTTATATATTTTGTTATAAAATAAATATCTTGTTATAATAATTGTATATAATTATTATTTCCATAAATATACACATCCAAGTAAATTGGTGATGAAAACATATTACATCGTGGTGTGGAGATAGTATGTTTTACGTCTGCATGCGTGGTACTTTCATTTTTTAAAGGAGGAACAAAATCTGTAATATGGTTGTTAAATAATAATAATAACATCTAATAATATAGTTTATATTTTATTTATTACTTTATAATTTTATAAACACATGAAGATGGTGTAGAAGAAGAAACAATTTTGAAAGAGATATTACCACTTCTTTGACGATATCTCTCTAGATCTCCTCTTATGGAAACAAGAGTTGTAATTATGATAAGACCAGAAACTCTATAATGTTACATGGTAAGTTGAAAAGGGAAATTTTCATGGTACAACCAATCTTGCAGGCTCAACTTGGTGTGAGTAAAAGGTGCCCTTTTATAATTGAGGTGAGGGACACATCTTGAAATCCACAAAATAATAAAATATAATAAGGCTATTATAGAGAAAAAACATTCAAATTAGATAAAAATGAGTGGATAGTGACATTTTATATCATATAATATACCATTTTTATTATTTATCATTTTTTTTGTAATTTATAATCAGATTAATAATATATTAATTCAATAAAATATTATTATTTTAAAATTTGATTATATTCATTTAATTCTGTATTAAATACATCAAGACAAAGTGGGAATTAAAATATAATTATTTCACAAATATATAATATATCTTATAGGTATATGAAATTTTTTATAATGGTTAATTATTCAAAAATATATAAAAATTAATATTATTAAAATCAATTATTCTATTTTTTTATTAATCAAATAAATATTGTTTTAAAATTGAAGATGAATATAAGGTAATTGTATAATTTATAAAAACTCAAATTACACTGACATAATAAAATTAATGCTTTTTTATCAAAATATATATTTAAATTAATTTATATCGGGATTTTTTTCCTATGTGGACTCATAAAAAATATTAAATACAACAGAGTAATATTTTGTAACTATCCTTGAATTTACATAATATAAATAATTATATTCGTGAAATACTATCAATTAAAAAAATATGATTATACATTAAGATGAAAAAGTTTGAATATTATTCATCCAATAATTTTTAGAAAATTTTTGGTTTATTTTAAACCTGATCATTTCCATTTACCCGTAAATAATCTATTTTAATTTTAATTGTGGTAACAACAATATGTTATTAAAAGGTTATAAATTATTACTTATATGGTGTTAATTTCCCATAAAATAAAAATTTATTACCTTTTATGACTTATAATAATATCTATTTATTTTTTAACTTTTGTTTTAGATTTTTAATTAATTTAATAAAATATTATTTTTATAATATATCATTAGTGTCAATTTTGATACTATTCACAAATGTTTCTTTAAATAAAAAAACAGAAAGATATTTTCAAACCAAACCATTTAATACACTCATAAATATCCATAGACACCCATAAAATTTGTGCAGTACCTTAATCAATTAAAATTATAAATATTATAATATGTTTAACATCATTTAATTGATCCTTTTGTTAATTATAAAACTACTGCATCATCATTGTGTCACCATTTAAGTTAATTATTTTATCACTAAAAATTATAAATAAATTATAAATATGTAGATAAAAATTTTATATTTAAAATAAGTATTTATAAACAAATTGTTCTTCTCTATTACCCTATATTAAAGATGTTATAGTTATTAATAATAAGAGTATAACATTATTAACTTATCATTAAATAAAATATAATAAATGTAATATTCTTACCTAAGTCGATTAAAAATGTAATAATTTGATTATAAGTTTTATTTTTTTTATAAAAACTTATCAAATTCAATTAATACAAGTTTCAACATAATTTTATAATTTTATAATACTATTTTTACCTTTAATTATCCAATTTACCATTAACAATTGTAAATAAAAATTTAATAAAGTTATTATTCATAAAATCTAAAATATAATGATTATACTATTTGAATATAAATATAATATATAGTACAAAAATTTATTTCAATTTTTTGAAATTCAATTCCCATAATTGGAAATTTATTATAACACTAATCTCGCAGACGTGGCGAGAAGGCGGATAAAAATAACGCACAAAAGTTCAATAATATTTTATATCTATTTAAAATTAAAAAAGATACAAATGACCTAAATTAGATTAATATATGTATAATTGAAATATTTTAATATAAATATCAATTTAAGGTAAAATAATTTTTTAAATAAAAAATATTTTTTTTACTACAATGTAATATTTTTTACTATTCGTCAAAAATTGAAAATTCTTTGAAAAATAATAGAAATTCACCCAAAGTTAATTTTGACATTCCAAATTAAAAAATAAAAATTATTTAATAAAATTAAATTTCTATGTGTCTCTAAAATTAATTTTATTATTTTTCACATAAGAACATAAAAATAACATCCATTAAGAAAACAATATTTTTAATCATTATACGACTTTACTAAAAATTATACATTTCAATATAAATATGTTTTAGTTATTTGAAAACATTTATGATTCAATTATTACTATTCATATTACTATTTTTAATGAGTGTTTATAACAATCTCATTTAAATAATAATAATAATAAATTATTGTTTTTCAGAAACATAGTGATGCGTGTAACGCAAGCCAAGTTGGTGTTTCATGTAGTTTAGACTTAACATAATGTAGTACATAAAATAAAAAACTAAAATTTTTTTATTATAAAATATATATATATATATTCAGTTTTATTTAATGTTCATAATATCAAAAGGATTATTTTAATTTGAAATAAAATAAATTCTCAAAATCTTTGGGTGTTACATTGGGAATACCATATATAAGGAGTCGGCCTTAAAACATTATATAATATTGAAATAAATGGATAATTCACATTGTGGATGTTTTCAAGTTTAGTTTCATAGATAATTAGGCCATAACTATTACATATCCACTTGAATATTACAAGTAGACACTACTACTCAGTATCCATTTATTTCATAAAATAAAAAAAGACACATGTCTAGTTCCATGTTTTAGACATCATGACTTTTACATGATCTCATCCTTGACCCTTATTCATCTTTAATTCCTATGTAAGACATTTCAAAAACTTGGGATGAGCATAAAAATCTTAGTAAGGGTTATCAAATAAGTAATGAAACATTAGCCCATTAATAAATACAAAACAATGAAACCATACTTTTCAATCATAACATACCTTATAAAATTCTAAGATTTAGGAATAACATGAAAAAATCATAAATCATAAAGGTAACATATGGAATACATAAAATACATACATTCTAGCTATCATAGCTATGTATGGACTTATATTGGAATACCCATCACAGTATATTCCCTAAACCTCTTCGGAGAAACATTAACATTTACCTCTGTCATGTTATCTAATGCATTGGAGAGCTATCTCGGACTCACCTGCCCTAGGTTTATCAAGGAACCACCCATATACGTAAACAATGACCAATAAACATAACATATTCATAACACTTAAAACAAGAATAAAGGATGTATAACATTTCCACATTACAATCACAACATATCATTTCAAGATATAGACATAATCAATGCTTTATCAACCCATTTAAAACATTTAATAATGAATTTTTTGAATCAAAGTGTCCCATACCACTTTAAAACTTTTAAATAAATTATCATTTGAAAACATTATTGTCTATATAAATAGATCCTTAAAACCATTTTTAAAACATTTACACTAATGATATATATTTATAAGAATAAATCTTTAAAAAATTTAAAATGATATTTTAGTTAAAGAGTTTTTAACAAAATGACAGACTCTTGAATAAAAATAATTTAAGAATAATAATGAAACGGAAATTTATAATATCATGATAACAAATAGATTCATGATATTATATTCCAAAGGGAAATATATACACCATATAAGATGAAATTGGTGCATAACAAAAATGAATACTCAATGGAATGTAAATTGAGACGAAATAACTTATAGAAACCCTATTATTAGATTAAAGATAAATCAATTACATAATAATGTGTGACACATATAAATACACTCAATATGATTGGATATTCAGTGTAAATAAAATAGAGAACATTCAAACATTTTTTTTAAAACAACACCAATGACTTAGATGTCTACCTCAATGAATGGAAATTGAGTTAAACTTACTCTTATCAAGTTCATATCGATGACTTGTGAATTTATCAATGGATTTATTATGTTTATCAAAAGTATATCCATGCAAAGGGGAGTAGAAATTTCTAAATAATTAAATAAATAATTATTTATCACATAATCTTGGAGTAAAATAATCAATGAAGTATGTGTAAAGGACAATGTGTGGAAATTGAAATTTGAGATTCCCTTACTGATTTGGAAACTAATGAAACATACACCCCATGAAAGAAGGATAATACAATGAAGATGTAAATACCCATAAATTAAATTATATTACACCAAAAAAAATCATGTGTAGTACATACACCACACAAAAGGAAATAGTGGCTAATATAGCATGAATCTCTCGGGAATAAAAAGAGAGATTAATAACCCTTACCACATTGTAATCAATCGAGTCATATGAAAAAAAGTTAATAACCACCAAATGAATCACATAATACCATAAATATAAAGAGAATAATGATAATATATATATCAAATGTCAGTATAGAATACACCACATGCAACAAATAATTGGTGAACAATTAAAATATCATGGAATTAAAAGTGAGATAAGAAACCCCTTACCACGTTGTAATCAATCGTTTTGTATGAAAAAAAGTTAAAAACAACAAAATTAATCATATAATACCATGAATATTAAAATAATAATCATAATATATATCAAATGTAAGTACACAATACACCACATGCAAGAAATATATGGCGAACAATGGAAATCTCACGGAATTAAAAGTGAGATAAGAAACCCCTTAGAACGTTGTAATCAATCGAGTTATATGACCAAAAGTTAATAACTACAAATTGAATAAGAAAATACCATTAATATAAAGAGAATAATGATAATATAAATCAAATGGTAGTACACAATACAACACATTCCAGAAATAAGTGGCGAATAATGGAAATATCACAGAATTAAAAGTGACATAAGAAACTCCTTACCACATTGAAATCAATCGATTCATATAACCAAAAGTTAATAACCCACAAATGGATAATATAATACCATGAATATAAAAATAATCATGATAATATATATCAAATTTCAGTACAAAATAAACCACATGAATGAAATAAGTGGCGAACAATGGAAATCTCACAGAATTAAAAGTAAGATAGGAAACCCCTTACCTCGTGTCTGACATGACTTGTTTGTTTCTTGTTCATCCTGAATAATATATTTAAGTTAATTTATACTTTATTAAAATTATTTTTCAAGTTTATTGATTCTTTTATATCACTCATTACCATGTTATAAACATTATGTAATTATTTATGTTAATAATGGTTGTTTTGTCAATATTTGGTACTTGAGTAAAAAATGAACACCTTATAATTACAAGTTGTCCATGTGGTCTAGATTCCATTATATATAGAATTATATTAATGATTTATATATCATATATATAATATATATCCAGTACATAAATGTATTTATAATATTAAATAACATTTAGAGGTAAGAAATGAAATGCACCGTTCATGGAGACGGTAAGCCATACGTACGCATGAATGATACTTTCATTTCTATTTCATATTTAATGGAAAGAAAACATAATTATAGAATGGTATATTATAATTACACTATAATATAATATATAATTTCATTAAATCCATCTTTTACATTTCCCACATATGGCATGAACGAGTCATATCACATTGAGGGGGCGGTAGTCCGCACTTCCTCAAATGAAATTATTGAGTTTACCCATAATGGAAATAATAAAGGTATGATAAAAATAAAAAAATACAGAAGAATAAAGAAAACATAAACATGATATATATATCATATATAAATATAGTTCCATCATAATGGAGACCATGAAAGGCGGTATGAGATATTTGAACAATCATCGTTTCGTGAGGCAGTAGTTCACCGGCCACAGACACAGTATGTTCTTACCCATTAGATGAAGGTGTGTGTATTTTTAGTTAGAATTATTCTCCTAAGAACAACCTATTATATTGAAGATACTAGTTTTGTTATAAAAGAAAGGAAAAAAAGAGTTTATTGGGTGGATATGTAAAATAAAACAAAATGACTTAAGAGAAGGTGTTACCTTTAAATTTGGTATCTCCCTTTGGTTTGAACCAAAAGGTTTAATTGAAGTGCCTTTTTACTAAGGTAAGGATTATAGGTGGAAGATAGGGATCATTAGAGATTATTTTGTTAGGGGTTGAACAAGACAAGGGTCTTGAGAATTGTGAGGAATGGGTTAGAAGTGGTGTCCTTTTATAAGGGGGAGGAGGGGCTCTTTTGGAATGTGTGAAAATATTATTTTACTATATAATGATTTTCGGTTTATAAAGATCTAAAACTCATTAAAGTCAAAGATAAGATGACCCATGGTAGAAATAAAATCATCCAATAAGAATTGGATAGGTTTTGGTTATTTTTTTAATCGTTATAATCTAATTTATTTAAATCATTTATCAATGAGGTAAACACTACATAATTATTGTGTCATAAATAATTTTATTTATTTGATGTCTAATATTATAAAAAAATAGCATGATGTAGGAAATAATTTTATATTTCCAAATAATATTTATAGTATAAAAGATAACTTATATAACACCATATAAAAATTTATTTATTAAAAGATATTTGTTTTATGTCATTTTTGCTTTTACTTTTAGTTAATTAAAATAATGTTTCATTATCACTATTAAGTGTATCCATGGGGTCTAAAAATAGACCCAATGATGACCATGGTTGTCCATGACTCATATAATAAGGTTAGGACAAGTGTTAATGTAATTTTGTATTATTATAATATTTTTTACCTTGAATTACCCTATTTACCTTTAACCGCGATAAATAAAACTCAAAAGTTACTATTCACCACAAATTGTATTCATCTTACTGAACCACATTTCAATTATTTATAACAACCATGTATGTTCTATTTTCAAAATTAAATTCACAATAGTGGTAAAATTTCCTTTAAATGAAAAATTCTTATTTTTAACTACTACTTAGTGGTTTCACTATTCATCAAAAAGTAAAAGTTTTTCAGAAAAATACTAAAAATTCAGCCTAAGATATAATTGATATTCGATATTAAAAAATGATGTATCTTTTAAAAAATAAAAAACATATAAGTTGGACTAATTAATTTAAAATTAATTCCTGTTGTCAAAACAAAAAGTGTGTTTTTAAAAAATAATTACTATCAAAAGATTGACACTTGTTTATGCCCAATTTCAAAGTGAAATTTATTCCAATGACCAACATTGAATTAAATGGTAAATATATAATCTAATTTCACATTAAAATCAATTAAAAAGATAATCTATCCATAATGATAAATTATATTAAATGGCAGATTTGAATTAAAATACAATATTTTTACGATTCATAAAAATTGAATTTTCTCAAAAAAATACCAAAAATTTACCCAAAGTAACTTTTGATGTCCTGATTCTAAAGAAAATTTTGTTTTTTCAAATAGAACATATAAAAGTGACCAAAACCAGATTTAAATAGGGTTTCCATCAAAAAGTGGTAAATTTACCTTTTAGAAAATATTAGAGTATTTATGCTTAAAATCAGGTTCTTTATTATTTTAAGCCTTTAAAATTTGTTGGATAAATGTAAAAATATTTAACAAACATGTATAATACTTTTGTAGTTAGTTATTATCACTCCCACCATTACAACAGCTTGGCGTTAACTACCATTGAAAATAATAATAATATTATATTATTTGTCAGTACAATTCAACGTTGTGTGCAATGTAAGATATCAAAGAAACTCAATGTTGTGTATCAGGTACTCCATCGAACATAGAATCCCCTTCAAAATAAAATTAATTATTAATTTAAAAATACTAATAAATATGAAATATTAAAAAAATTTATTTACCTTGGATGTTAAATCCTTTCCCCCCTTTTGGTAATTGTGTCCTAACAATTTTAAAATTGGGCTTGAAAACTTCATTAAAGTCTCACATTTGAAAAAGTGTCAATAAATATATCACATTAAAATAAAGGAAGTGAAGTAAAAAGGTCACCCAAGACAACAGATACTATGATTCCAAGAAAACAAGGATATGTAGAAGAAAAAAACCATCATGTTCTAATGGAGAGTGATAGAAAACATGATTAGGAGAAATTTAACAACCAGAAAATCACAAACTTGTGATGGGTTAAACGATCATTGATTCCCCAGTAGTAAAAGTTAACAGACAAGGTTTTTATTTTCAGTTACTTTTCATAATGTTGAGGAATTTATTTATGATCTTAACTAAAAACATAAGGAAACATACTTACTTTTCATGTAGACTTTTATCCTTTAGTCAATTCCTACCACAAACAATTTTTTTTTAAAGATGAGTATTCAAGATGACTTGTTCACATGGAAAGTGCTATAATCAGCTTCTAGAGAATCACATAATCCACAAAATATGAACTATATTTTTCACATTTCTTTAGACATTATCCAAAACCAAAATTGTTAGTAGAAGATCAGATAGTCTCTAAAAAGTTTAATCTTTTACGAAAAGAAAAACTACTCATAATCTCCAAAATTTGTCAAACAATACCCAATGTTCAACAAAGACCATTCAATAAACAACTTTCCATAAAATTAATAAAAGTAATCAAAACTAATATTGAAACCCAAATCTCATAATGATTTAATCACATTTTCTTCCAAGATAAATCATAACATTTATATCCAAATAACATCAGTTACTCTTAAAGTCTCTAATTGAAAAGTAATTAACCCAATCACATATTCTCCATGATATGTTAATCATTTCCATTGATAACCCAAAATCAACTTATTATTGATTCAATTAATCATCTAAATAAAAATAATTAGTCACACTAACTAGGGACTTCACATAGTCTAGTGGTAGGCGATAAATACCTGTCACACATTGGTTGTGGGTTCAATTCCCACAGCTTTGTCCGACATGATGGGTAGTCACGCAGTCTGCGTGTTTTCCTCTTTCCAAAACTATATAATTTTATAACATTCCCAAAAAACATATAAATTCATTAAAAAACAATAACATATTTTAACCACAAATGTTTTATAATAACTTTCATTTTTCATCCCAAAATGTATTAACCTGTAATTACCTCAAATTCAAGGATAATATAAACCCAAATGGTTCTTTAAAACTATATTAATAAAGGAAAACATTATTATTCCTTGAATAAAATTTTTATATATCAAACATTAGGGTTACACATACTATAAAAAGTCTTCTAATGTAATCCCATCATTAAAAGAGCCTTCATACTTTTAATATCTTCACAATCCTAAAATGTACCATAACACTTAATTACCTTATATGTTGAATTCTTAATCATTCAAGATTCTTCATGATCCATTAACCATTCCTTTCCAAATTATTTTGAAATACTACTTTCTTACAAACAAAATCATGAAACATATCCTATGATTCAACAATGTTCAAACATAAGTTAAGAAATAATCGATACCTTTCATTGGTCATTATTAGTGTCCTCGTCCTCAATTGGAATGGAATTAGGTATTGGTAAACATATATTTGTATGATCCTATTTATCCCATTCCTGAACCTTCTTTGTAGGACATCTATTTGTATAATTTCCATGCACACCCCATTTAAAACATTCAATTGATCCCTTATAAATAACTACTTTACCTTTCCTAGAGTCAACTGGAAGCTTCCTTTTCCCATGGTAGGTTCATGATTTATGACCTTCACTTCTACATCTATAGCATCTTCCTGTCCCTTTGAAACATTTTCCTATGTTTTTCTTTCCACATCCTTGACACATAGGTTTTTTAATATACTTACCTTTATTATTATTACTTGAACATATGTGGGCATTTGTTTCTCGCGTATACGATGCCTAATAAAAATTACCAAGGTTTGGGTGGTCAATCATGAATCCAGATAGTTGGATGAGAATAACCATAAGAGTTCTCATTACAGCTCCCATTTCATTCAGTTCCTCATTCAGAAAACCATCACATTTTTCTTCACATCCACTGTTACTTTGTTTCCTGCTACATCCAGCAATTTACTAAAACAAAAAAGGTAAGTGAGAGTATGTTAGTAAAATAATCATATAATATATTATGTGGAGGGTAAATACTAAGATATACATATTCATGTTATCCTAAACTCATTCACTTTATCTAAAATAACTATGGATCTTTTTAAAATCCTAACCATTATGGTATTGTCTCTTATGCTTAAAGAACACCCTTACCTCTAAAGTTATCTAAACCGACCTCTCATACCAACTATATGGACCTGACCTTCAAACATTACATAATCTTGAAATAAATGGATAATTCACACTAAGGATCTTTTCAGGTTTTTAGTTTTAGAGAATAAGGCCATAACTATTACATATCAACTTGAATATTACAAGTAGACACTACTACTAAGTATCCATTTTTTCATAAAATAAAAAAATAAACATGTCTAGTTTCATGTTTCAGACAACATGAATTTTCCTTGATCTTATCCTTGACCCCTATTCATCTTTAATTCATGTGGAAAACATTTCATAAACATGGGATGAGAATAAAAATCTGAGTAAGGTTTATAAAATATTGAATGAAAACATTATCCCATCAATAAATACAAAACAATGAAACCATACTTTTCAATCATAACATACCTTATAAAATCATAAGATTCATGAATAACACACAGAAATCATAAACCCTAAAGTTTACGTATGGAATACAAAAAATAGTTACACTATAGAAATCACAACTACGTTGGGAGTTACGTTGGAATACCTATCACAATATATTCCCTAAACCTCTTAGTAGAAACATTAACATTTACCTCTGTCACGTTACCCAATGCACTGTAGAGCTATCTCAGGCTCACCAGCCCTAGGTTTATCACGGAACCACCCGTATATGTAATCAATGCCGAAGAACCATAACATATTCATAACATATAAAACAAGAATAATGTAAATATAACATTTCAATATTGAAATCATAACATATCATTTCAAGATATAGACATAATCAATGCATTATAAAACCGTTTTTTAAACCATTTAAAACATTTAATAAATAGATTTTTGAATGAAAGTATCTCGTACCAATTTGAAACTTTTAAATAAATTATCATTTGAAACAATTAATGTACTTATAAATAAATCCTTACAACCATTTTAATAACATGGACATTAATAATAAAGATTTAAAAGAATAAATATTTAATACATTTAAAACGATTTTTTAGTTAAAGAGATTTTAATAAAATGAGAGACACTTGAATAAAAATAATTGAGGAATAACATTGAATCCGAACTTTATAATACCATGAGAAAAAATTCATTCATGATATAATATTCCAAAGGATAGTATATACACCATATATGAGTGAATTGGTGTATAACAACAATGAAGTCTCAATAGAATGTAAATTGAGATGAAATCCCTTATAAAAAATGTACCCTTAGATTAAGAAAAAATAAATTACATAATAATGTGTGACAAATAGAAATATAATCAATATGATCAGATATTCAGTGTAAATCAATCAGAGAACAATCACACATATTTTTTTAAAAACAACACAAAGGACTTGGATGTTTATCTCAATGAATGGAAATTGAGTTAAAATTACACTTATCAAGTTCATATCGATGACTTGTGAATTTTTCAATGGATTAATTATGTGCATTAGAAGTATATACACACAAAGTGGAGTGTGAATTACTAAATAAGTAAATAAATAGTGATTTTACACATAATCTTGTATTAAAATAAATAATTATGTATGTATAAAGCCCAATGAGTGGTAATTGAAATTTGAAATTCCCTAACTGATTTGGTAACTTAAGAAACATACACCCCATAAAAGAAGGAAAATTAAATGAATATGTAATCAAACATAAATTAATTTATATTAATCCTAGAATAAAATCAAGGGTATCACATACACCACACAAAAGTAAATAGTGGCTAATATAGCTTGAATATCACGGGAATAAAAAGTGAGATTAAAACCCGTACCACGTCGCAATCAATTTAGTCATATAAAAAATAGTTAATAACCATCAAATTAATCACAGAATACCATGAATATAAAGAGAATCATGGTAATATATATATCAAATGGAAGTACATAATACACCACTTGCAATAAATAAGTGGTGAATAATGGAAATCTCGTGGAATTAAAAGTGAGAAAAGAAACCCCTTACCACGTTGTAATCGATCGAGTCATATGACCAAAAGTTAATAACCACCGAATTAATCATATAATACCATTAATATAAAGAGAATCATGATAATATATATCAAATTAAAGTTCACAATACAGCACATGCAATAAATAAGTGGCAGACAATGGAAATCTCACATAATTAAAAGTGAGATAAGAAGCCCCTTACCATGTTGTAATCAATCGAGTTGTATGACAAAAAGTGAATAACCACAAAATGAATCATATAATACCATGAATATAAATATAATAATGATAATATATATGAAATGGAAGTACACAATACACCACATGCAAGAAATTAGCAGTGAACAATGGAAATCTCACGGAATTAAAAGTGAGATAAGAAACCCCTTTCCACATTGTAATCAATCAAGCCATATGAACAAAAGTTAATAACCACCAAAATAATCATATAATACTCTGAATATAAATTTAATAATGATAATATAATTCAAATGGAAGTACACAATACACCACTTGAATGAAACAAGTGGTGAACAATGGAAATCTCACGGAATTAAAAGTGAGATAAGACACCCCTTACCCCGTGTCTGATTTGACTTGTTTGTTCCTTGTTCTTCATGAATAATAAACATATGTTAATTTATACTTAATTAAGAACCTTTTTCAGGTTATTTATTCCTTTTATATTACTTATTATCATGTTATAATCATTTTTAATCATTTATATTAATAATGTTCATTTTGAAAATATTTGGTACCTGAGTAAAAATGAACACATTATAATTACAAGTTGTACATGTGGTCGAGAGTCCATTATCTATATAATGATATTCAAGATTTATTTATCATATATATCATATATATCCAGTATATATATATATATATTTATTTATTTATAATATTATATAACATTTAGAGGTAAGAAATGAAATGCAACGTTCATGAAGACGGTAAGTCGTAGGTACACATGAACGTGACTTTCATTTCAATTTTGAATTTTAATGGAATGAAAACATAATTATAGATAGGTATATTATAATTCCAGTATAATATAATATATAATTTCATTACCTCCATCCTTTATACATCCCACGTATGGCATGAATGACTCATATCACTTGGAGGGGGAGGTAGTCTGCACTTCCTCAAATTAAATTATCGTGTTTGCCCATAATGGAAACCATAGAGGTATGCTATAAATGAAAAAATACAGAATCCTAAAAAACATAAAAATAACAAATTTATCAATATATAAATACATTTCCATCATAATGGCCACCATGAGAGGTTGTAGGAGATATTTGAACAATCATCATTTTGTGAGGAAGTAGTTTGCCGTCCACAGAAACAGTATGTTCTTAACCATTAGATCGAGGTGTGTGTAAGTTTAGTTTGAATAATTCTCATAAAAAACCAAGTATATTTAGCATACTAGGGTTTTTTTAAAAGAAATTAATAAAAAGTGTTTAGGGGGTTAGAGATGTGAAATAAAACAAAAGGACGTAATTGAAGATGTTACAATTAAATTGGGTAGGGTTTGGACGATAAAAGGGGCTTGAGAGGTGTGAGGAATGGGTTAGAAGTGGTGTCCTTTTATAAGGGGGAGGAGGGGCTCTTTAAGAAAGTGTGAAAATATTATTTTTTGAATAATGATTTTCAGTTTATAAAGATCCAAAACACATTAATGTCAAAGATAAGATGACCCATGGTCTAAATAAAACTGTCTAATACACATTGGAAATGTTTTGGTTATTTTTGTAATCTTTATAATCAAATTTATTTAAATCATTTACGAATGAGGTAAAGACTACATCATTATTGAGTTATGATTAATTTTATGTATTTTATGTCTAAAAATTATACAAAAAATAAAATGAAGTAGGAAATCATTTTATATTTCCAAATAATATTTATAGTTGAAAATATAACTTATATAACCCCATCTAAAAATTGATTTACTGAAAGATATTTGATTATGTCATTTTTTCCTTTACATTATGTTAATTAAAGTAAAGTTTCATTATCACTCTTAAGTGGCTCCATGGGGTCCCAAAATAGACCCAATGATGCCCATGGTTGGCCATGACTCATACAATAAAGTTATGACAAGTGTTAAGGTAATTCTGTTTTATTATAATATTCTTTTTACCTTGAATTACCCTATTTACCTTTAACTGCAGTAAATAAAAGTCAAAAGTTACTATTCACCAAAAATTATTTTCATCTTATTGAACCACATTTTACTTAATAATAACAACCATGTATGTCAGATTTTAAAAATACAATTCATAAAAGCGGTTAAAATTCATTTAAATGAAAAATTCATATTTTTAACTACTACTTACTGGTTTCACTATTCGTCAAAAATTGATGTTTTTCAGAAAAATACCAAAAATTCAGCCTAAGATATATTTGATATTCTGAATTAAAAAATGATGTCTATTTTACCAAATTAAAAACATAGAAGTTAGATTAATTAAATTAAAAATTAATTCCTATTGTCAAAACAAAAAGTGTGTTTTTAATAAATAATAACTATCAAAATATCCACACTTGTTTATGCCCAATAACAAAGTGAAATATATTCCAATTACAATAAATGGATTAAAAGGTAAAAATATAATATAATTACACTTTAAAACCATTTGAAAAGATAATATAACCACATAAATAAATTATATTAAAAGGATGACTTGAATTAAAATACAGTATTTTTCACAATGCATTAAAAAATGAATTTTATCAGAAAAATACCAAATATTTACCCAAAGTAAATTTTGATGTACCTATTCTAATAAAAACATTTATTTTGTCAAATATAACATATAAAAGTGAAAAAACTTGATTTAAAGAGGGTTTTCCATCAAAAGGTGGTAAATCGACTTTTAAATGAATATTAGAGTATTTATGCTTAAAATCACATTCTTTCTTATTTTAAGCCTTTAAAACTTATTGGATAAATGTAAAAATATTTAACAAACATGTATAATAATTTTTTAGTTAGTTTTGTTCATTCCTACCCTTATAACAACTAGGCATTATCTTCCATTTAAAATAATAATAATATTATATTATTTTTTAGTACAACACAACGTTGTGTGCAATGTAAGATTTCAAAGAAACTCATTATTGTGTATTGAGTATACCATCGGACATAGAATCCCCTTTAAAGTAAAATTAATAATTAATTTAGAAATATTAATAAATATGAAATAGTCATATTTTTTATTTACCTGGGATGTTATGCAGTATGTCTCATCCATATTCAATAGTTCCGATATTCTAACTCATTTTCACTTTATCATATACTTAATTTTATAAGGCATCTAAGTTCTTAAAAATTATCTCATAAATAATAAATGATTTCTCTCAGACCTCCATCTTTATTCTTTACTATCTATATATATGTATTCAAAAAATAATTGCATTAATATTATATTCTATATTTAAAATATGTTGACACCTATATATTTAGTAGCAATTATTCCTTTGATGCTCATTTAAATTCATTTCTAGCTCACCATTTTGATTTTAATGAAGTCTTGGTTTGTTTCCTTCATCCTTAGACATCATATCATACCATAATATTTCCACAAAATCAAATTTCTTCATATTTTTTGAAATCTCCATCAGACATGAAAGATTAAAATTATTTGAAATATCCACCTTTAAATGTGACTATGATGAGGGATCTTACTATTGTGGCATTGAACTCACCTCAACATCCTTTAATAATTAATTGAATGACTATCCTTGTAACATATCATGATATTTAATACTTTAAGTTCGTAGTAGAAAAATTATCACAACTATTTCTATTTACTCAAAATATTTAATTTTTGAACACTAAAATTTTAATTCTCACTCAAAAATATCTGACATGTGGAATAAATATATTAATGGAAAGAAATTATCTAATGTCCTAATAAACCATAAAATCTTCAAACATATCTTATAACCTATTGATATTTCATATTCTATATTAATTTTTCCTTGGGAAAATTTCATAAATCTCAATTATCATAAGAGTGACTCAAAATTCTAATAGGTGTAAAATTATCTTTCACATAGGTGAAATTACACGAAGGATGAAAATTACCTTAGGCATTGTTGAAATTACTTACATGTGGAAAATTATCTTCTGCATGTATGAAATTTCCTACACATTGAAAATTAAGTTACACATAAACTAATTTACTTATGTGTATAAAATTCATATATTTATCAAATATATTACATAAATTATGATGAAATTACATACATACTATCTAGAATTTATTTAAAATATAAAAAATTATTTTTTGTTTTTCAAAACTCCAACATTAGAATAGTTTTTTCCAAATTTTTTCAAGTCAATATGGAACGACATCCAAACAAATCAATAAATATTTTTCTAATATAAATGAATTTTCAATCAATAAAACTAATCCTATTAAATTTTGTAATGATCACCGAACATTTTATTTTAACTTATTCATTGATTCATCCTAGGTGAGCATCATTTAGGTGATATCATCAATCATCACGACAATCTTCTTCTTTGAAATTAATTTCTTTAATATACATTTTTATATAGGAATTAAAATAACTTCAAAATAAATTTGACATAACTATTATTACCAGAAAATTTATTTGAAATAAATACCTTCACAACAATCATTGAAATATATATATTGGTTTTTCATAAATATCATCATTAATCAATAAATGTGTTTTCACAAAGATGAAACCTCAAATACACATCTAAATACCCTAGTAGAAATATATTATTTTATAATAAAAATTACTCAATATATTCAATATGTTCTATAAAAAACAAAACATAAATCAAAGTGGAAAAAAATTTCCCCTGTAAATTTTTTGTTAACACACTTACTGACATTCTAAATAAATATTGTCCTCCTCTCTATTTTCCCCCAATTTATTAAAAATTAATACAAAGTAAATGTAAGGGAAGATATGGGATTCCGTTTGACTTTTCTAAAAATGTCCTCTCCCACTAGAAAAATAGCCTTTGTACACTTATTAAGAGAAGTATGATACCAAAAAAGAATAATCAGGAGACTTTAGTTTCTTTAAATTATGTCAACATACGAAACCCCACTGTACAGAATAAAAGAGATTTCACCAAGATATCAAGATTTTCATAAAATTTTCATCATGTGAGATCAACTTTGATTTTATCAAACACTTTATTTAAGTGTGTTATTATCAAATTAATTATCATCAAAAGAATATATCCTTCACACATATAAAAAAGGCATAAAAAATAGTTTATGTAAAGGAAATTAAACTCCCCATTTCTCATCTTATCATTGACCCACACTATCCATGGTAGTTATAATAATCCATGAAAATAATATTCTTTGTTTTAAAATGTGTAAAAAATTCAATTTTATTATACAATTCCCTACATGTTATTAAAAATAAATAATAGATAATAACTTTTCAGTGTATCCTTATACAAATGTATGTTTTTAATAATTACAAATATCTATTTTTTTATTCCTACATCTTAAGTATTTATATTCTTACTTAATTATTTTGATAATTTCAAAACATTACATATTTCATAAGTATAAATATTTTGATTTGCGTAAATTTAATTTATCGTATCATGATTATGTTTTAATATTATTTTAGTTTGTAATGATTTATTAATCATTTTTTCATTAATTATATTATAATATATTTATTAAGTGTTTTTTAGGTAATCATATGTATTAATTATAAGACTACTTAACTTTGACAATATCTTTTTATTCTTTACATAATTTATCATGATCTTTCGGGATTTTTTTATTGTGCCATGTTTGACATATTTCATATTGATTTCATAGGTTTAAAAAATAATTAGGTATCATTAACTATAATTTAGAAATTCTTTTTAATATTCTAATACAACAGAAACGTTTTTCCCCATGTATCCCTTTTGTAAAACATACAGCCAATTCAAAATTCATGTATCCGGTTTTGAATCCACATAACTGATTTCCAGGTTTCAATAAATATATAAATTTTGACCATAAAATTTCTTACCCAAATCTAAATTGAAGGATTATTTATTATGTAAAAATATACATAGATTTCCTACATTTCATTGGAAGATATAAAACACATAATAAAACAATATCATGTTGTAATGTATGTTATAAGTTACTGACTGTTTTACTTCTAAAATATATATATATTTTAACTGTTTTACTAAATGATTTTATGATAACCTGGCCAACATAAAGAATATTTACTTGATTAATGATTTTTGGGGAATATAATTAAATTATCTAAATATAAGTAATCTATTAAAAAAGCTAATTATATAGTTTTCAGGTTTGTATTTTGTGTGGAAGTGGACAAGTTTTTTTGTTTTTCGAATTTCTAGAATTCCTTACATGAATTTGGATATACATATAATTTTCTTACATGAGAAAATTCACTTATATATAAATTGATTATGTGGATATTCATCTATGAGAGAAGTATTTCCTATAGGAAAAATTGGAATTATTGTGAAAAAATGGTTACCTGAATTTTATTATGTTAAACAACTATTTAAAATTATTTTTTTAAATCATCTTTACAAATTCCCATAAATGAAAAGGGATATGTGAATTGACTATATAGATTCAACTACACATATTCCCTTATAAAAATAGTTATGTGAATTTTCTTTTTATAATCATCTATGTGAAATGATTACATGTATTCTTTTACATGGTTTTATAAATTTTTATATGTTTTTCTATAAACATGAAATATGATGTGTTTTACGTAATATTTGATATTTTAATTTTTTGAATGTTTTATTTTGAATATTTTATTAACCTAGTGTTTTTTATGATTAGAAATTAATTATATAGTGTTTATGATAACATTTTTTTAATCCATTTAATTATGAATTAAATATAATTCACATGGGATTTAGCATGAATTAATATTCATACTAAAATTTTTGAACTCATGATATTCAAATTCAATCTGGTTGGAATATAAAGAGTTTCACTCAAATATTGTCTAGGAGTTTTTCAAGAACATTAATATTTATTTTTAACTATAATATTAATTATTATATAATTTTTTTATACAACGTGTGTTTTATAGAATATCGAGAGATAACAAAAATAGTAAGATGTTTATACTATAATTGTTTTGGAAAATGGAGAGTTGGTATCACATAAATTATATAAGTATTAAAATGTATTTATTATCATCATTTATGGAAATACCCACTGTTACAATAATTTTATATTTATTCATCTAACAGATTTTGGTGTACAATATGTTTTCCAAATTACAGTATATCAATGAAAATTAAAAGCTACCTCCATGTGAAGATTTTAACATTAGAATTTATGAAGAAGTGTCATTTCTTCAAATGTGGAGAAAATAAATGTTAATATTCTCTATAAAAAATTATTCTACCATATATTAATGGGAGTAGATATGTGAAAATACTTTTACACATTCCTGTTTCATAGTTTGAAACTGATCCCTGACTCTTTTTGTTCATATGCTTGATAAAGTACACCATTAGATGCCCGAGAATTTCTATTTCAACATATTGAAGGACCTAAGCATAACCTGATTCAATTTCCAGTATCTTCATTGATAATTATTCACAAGGTCGATTTTTTAATTATTTCTATGCGTTGTCACTTTCCATGCTATATAGTATCAATTAGTGTATCCTACATGGTGTTATATTGCCCTAATGAAAGGTATGTATGGTTATATTTTTCCCACATAGAAGTCTGGGTTTTCTCTATCCTCATTGAAGACTAGTTTTCACTAAACCACTAAAATATTATAGGTAAGGAATTCTCCAGTAAGATTTGTGTTTTGTATACCCATTTAGAATATTGGGTTCCTTTTGACCCATAATGTAAAATAGGTTAGGGCTAAGACTATGAAACTTTATGTTGTGTTTTCACATATAAAATATTGGGTTCTGTTTTCCATATTAAATACTAGGTTTTATCTAAAAAGAGGAAATAGTTTATGATTGAGCCTATAAAAGTTTAACTTGGGGTTTCTCCTATAAATGAATAGGTTTTGGTATAAACCCGTAAAATAAAATGGAATTGGGTTAACCCTATTGGAATGAAAAAGGAAGATGTAAATGTTTTTCACTTTAAGTCAAAAGTGATATAACATACTGGGTTTTATACACCATATTGTTGTGTGAAGAGTAGAGATAGGGTCATTTAGATCCAAACTACTATAAAAATATCACATGTCCATCTTTTACATTATATATTTTCTTTTCTCTATTTTCTCTTATAAAGGTGTGGTTGACTTTGTTAATATTAGAATTAATTAATTTCAGTTTATATAGTTTATAATATAGTTAATTTTAAATATAAAGACAATTAACCCCTACCGTAAATTTAAATAACCTCATTGGGACCTAATAATAAAGAGGGACCTATTAGAGCTTCATACATTGAATTGAAGATGAAAGTATTCTCTTAACATAGGATTCTATATTCTTTCAAACTTTGATCCAATTCTCTTGTCAACAAGCATATCATGTTACATTGTCATCTTATTTCCATGACCTTTACTCATATGTGATCTAGCCTTATTTAACTCATAATTCAAGGTAACGTCGTTACATTTTATTTTCACCAACATTCTCATAGTATCATTTATATCTAGTAGAGTAATCGTGTATTATTTTAAACCATCCCTAGTCTATCCATAACTTTTAAACAATTTTCATGAATTTTTAGATCACAACTTATGGAAATATTCTCACCTTTTATCTCTTCTTTTCAACCCACTTATTTTTTTCACTAGAATATATTTGCATTTTATACATTCGTTTTTAAAATTCTAAAAGATCATGAGAATTAATTAAACTAATCTTCCTAACAAATTCACCATTATTATGAATCTCACATGCCTTCTTAGAATCCTCATAATTGAATGTATTTTCTTTTATTAAATTTTGATATTGTTTCCCTTTTACACCATATGAAAATTATCCAATATTAATAGTTATGAAAACCTTAGTTGTTTGAATTTATTATACAATCTCCCACATTATTTAAATATCCAAATCTATTTTAGGTGAAAAAACATGAGGTAGTTTGTTCATCTCTTGTTTCTTCTAAAAATAAGTCCTCGTCTACTCTCCAGAGTCCCAATTTTTTCTTATATCATTATTATAAATGATATATTAAACCAAAAAGAATATTATTGGTGTCCATACATACTAAATAAAAACTGAACCCTGGAAATTATGATCTTCCTAACTGATTCTAGATATATCAAGAATTTTTGTCTGGTAGTCCTATTTCAAACCAAGATTATCTTTTGTATATGGGGAGGGTTTTTCATAGAAAACACTTATCTTCTAATGATGTATAGAAATTCCTATAATTTATATTATTCTTCCAAATAGTTATTTCCTCCCATATATCTCAAAAACTATTAGAATTAACATATTTTACTTTTGATAAATTAAGAATGTATTTTTATTCTATGTTATAATACCTAATTTCACTGACTTGAGAAGATTTTACTTTAACCATTGAATACATTTAGAAGTATTGTCTAAATATTTAACTTGTTTTGGGCTTCAAAAAAACTTTATTCTGTCTTGACAAATTTTCTTCCCTTCCAACCATATTATCCCCATAATCACTTACCATATTCTCATATTTATCAACATTAAATTTATTATATTATAATTTCATCAACAAAATTGTTTTGATTCTATCGTACTATTATTTATCAATGGCTATCATTTTATTTTATTTTACCAGCCTTTTCCCTTCCTGAGCAATATGATCTTCTTAATATAATATTATAATACATCTTTTGGTTTCCACTAATTTTTTAACCTTTCAACTCATGAATCACCAATAATATATAAATCAAAATCCTTCTCAGCCTGAGAAAATAAATTTACTTCATCAAATTGTTCACTACATAGTGATTCAAAATTTCCTTCCTAATAATTAATATTTTTTTCTTATTGTTTGAATTTTTCTTTCTATTAACCATTTTATTATATTGATACTTCTAAACCTCATCATCTGATTTATAATATTCAATTTTCTTCCTTGGATAACCCATTTAAAAATTTCTTATGCCATAACAATTTTACAATCTTGGTGGTTACTATCACTATCCCTTTAACTTTCCATTCTTGGAAATTTTTGGGATAAGAGAAAATGTTTCATTGATTACTTCATCATTATCATCATTTGAATCACGAGACTCTACAATACATTACTACATGAATCTTACATTTCTCATGGCCCCAAATACTATCTCATTCTTTTTGTTCTTATCGAATTATATTGTAACTCTCATCTCATATGTATTGAGTATATTATAAAAATATGATTCATTCAAGTGTTCTCTATCTTTTAAAAATATTTTTTCTTATCATACAATTCTAGAAGATACCATTCATTTTCTTAACAATAGTGTATTCATATATCTTCTCACCAAACCCATGAAGGTTATATTAAATATCATTAAACATTGTAAAGTATATTTTTACATCCTCATCATCATTCATCGTTATTTTTTCAAATTTGAACCTATAGACTTTCATTTTGGCTTCCTAAAACTATGATATTTCCCTTATAAACACTCATTTATTTATCCCACATCTCATTGGTAGTATTAATCACCATGAATTTTCTATACACATTCTATAATAGAGACATCAAGATGTAATTTTAGACTTTTCCACCATTTTAAAAAAAATTCTTTTCAAAAAATAGTCATAGTATATTTATTTAAAATGGCCTAAAATATCACCATTACAGCATCTAAAACATATATTCCAAGAAATAAGAGGTAGGTTCATGTCAAATTCCTCTAGCTATGAATGTTCCTTCTAGATAATTTTAGAACAACATTTTTATTCAAAAAATTTTGACTCTCCATCCTAAACAACTATATGGATCTCCCAAAGGGAAAGTATTCTTTGATATAAATTGTGGTTCCATGTCTAACTAGATAACTAATATGGGGAGTGGAGAATCATTTATCTCCATATTATATTATGATATACTCTCTTTCAACCAAATCATCATAACTAAAAAAAGGTCTTTCTCTACACTCAAATAATTATCTCACCCTTAATTATTTTCTTGTATATGAAATAATAATAAAAGAGCGTGATTATTTATAACATTAAAGGTTAAATACATACTCCCTATCATGATTAATTAGATTCGCCGATCATATTTTTTACTCTATATTTTCATGTGGATACAACTATAATGACTTTTTTGTCATATTAACCTAGATTCATAAAGTGGTTTGGCTCCTAAGTCATATAGGAAAGTGAAAAACTTTACACTAACCAACAATAGTTAGTGATCCATAGAATAATTATTTTTCTCTTCTTCACAATTTTACGACTAAACCACATGTAAAAATGGAATCCCTCAAAAAATGGGATATATCAATATGTATTCTCATGTATAACTTCAAGACTATACTCCCTGGTCTTTTTCAAAAAATAAATTTCTAGATTGGTATATTTTCGAGTTTTATCTGTAATCTATTATTCCTCATTACTTTGAATAATCAAGAATGGAATACATCACCTTCATCTTCAATTACACGCTCTATGAACTCCTCTTATATATATGATACAATGACATGTATCAGGATTCTATGTTCTCTAGAATTATCTCACTCATAATTCACCAGTTCCCGCACACCATATTCTTCACTCTTCACTAACTATGTATATATGTATCCCAAAAATATTAGAATTTATATTATTTTGAATTTTTGAAATATGAATTATAGGATTTATTTAATAAAAACATATTTTAATTCTAATACAACATGGAATTTTATATTTCCTAAGGACCTGAGTACTTTCTTTCTTCATGTGATATAATATCCTATAATTTGTTTCCTAAAAAAATAATCTTCTTTTAAATGTTTTAGAAACTATGGGAAAACAATACTAATAAACTTATTTTAATTGTCCATGTGTTCATGGAACTATGACATGGAAACATCCTATAATTTCATGGAACTCATCTCTCATTATTTTGATCTTGGATTGAATCAGGGTCATCATAACTGATCATGATATTTAATCCTGAAAGTTTAAACTAATATAATCAAACCATTTATTTCAATTTACTCATAATATTATATTCTATAAACCATTAAATTTTATTCCCACTAAAAAAATCTATATGTTGAAGAAATATATAAGAGGAAAGAAAATTCTAGTACATCCAGAAAAAAATGTTTTATGTCCTTATCCTATATCTTACAACCTGCTAAAATATCACATGTCATATGAATTTTAAATTTGGAAAATGTTTTCACACTAAAACATCATAAGGGTTAATCCTACTTCAAATTCACTAAAAAATAATTTTCACATAGTTGAAATTACTTATTCATGGAGAATTATCTTACAAATAGATAAAATTACAAACACACAAAAAATTATCTTTCCCATATATGAAATTTCTTATGAGTGGAAAATTCACATACACATAGATGATATTAATTATGTGTGAAAGTTTATTATATAGATATATGCAATTAATAATTACATGATTAAATTATATACAAGTTGGAAAAAATATCATACTTGTATGAAAATATTATTTCTAATTTCCAAACACCAATGCTATAATAGTAATTCCTGGTTTAGTTTAAATTTATCTAGAACCACATCAAAACATCTCAAAAACCTGTCAAGTTAATCCAAATTCATTACTAATGAAAAAAATATTTTAATAAACCTCATAATGATCACCTAACATGCCTTTGTCACCATTTCTTATAAGCTTATATATCCATCAACATGTAGTTAATTCCTTCAATATTTAAGATAATTTTCTTATTGAAAATTCATTTCATTAATATACTCATTAAATTAACTCTTCAAACACCTTAAAAAACGTTTTATTCAATAATATCTTCAAAAATATTATTTGACCCAATGAATAGAAAATCAACCATTAGAATAATTTTTTTATTTAATATATTATTTTATCCATTCAAATGTTTTCTCTAATTTTATTCCTTAAAAACCTTCTCAGATGATATTGTACCAATATATCCTTATGAAAATAAATACAACTCAACATCTTCACCAGCATATTTTAAAAAAATATAACATAAAATCATATGGGTCAAATAATATATCCCCTTGGTTTCTTTCAATACACTTTTAAATTTTATAAATCATTAATATATTTCTCTTAATTTTTATTCCCCCTAATTGACAATGTATAAAAAATAATATAAGTGAATACTCAATATTCCTTCACAATTTCTTATAAAACTTCTTCGCCCTCTTAAATAAAATCTTTTAGGTGTTTCCTAATAGAATAAAGATACCATATAAAAAAATTTCTATGACTTTTAGTGGAAATACTCATGCCTAAATCAATAAATCTGATATAGAATAGAATAGAGGTTTTACCATGTCATTATGTATTTCCATAAGATGTCGAGCATTTGATATCATCTATTTTTTCTCTAATGCTTCATTTTAGGAATTTCTTACGAAAATATTTTTTTATAAAATGAATATAACTAGCACTCATCTGAACAGACCCATAATAATAGTTCATGTACATGCCATAAATCTTCCAATTTCTCATATTTTCATCCACAAGAACTCTGAATTAAAATTTTTGTTTAATGTGAAAAAAATAAAGGTTTTGTGTTTGATTTGAAAAAATATTTCTCAAGAATTTTAAAACTATCCATATTCTCCAAAATCACTTTATAAAATATTATTCTTGTTTTTCCCCATAAATAGATTCAATCTACAAATCCTTTCCATAGTAGTTCAAATAATCCATAAAGAAATCTTATTTTTTATCCACGGTGTACAATACTTACCTTTCTCATTAAATAATCTAGATATTATTATAAATAAACGAGATTAACTAGAAATAAACTGAAACAGCTATGTAATTTCAAAGTAAAACTATGAATGTGAGTTTTCTATCAACAAAATTAATTATTTAATCAAAAATTACAACTACGTATCTTGTAAAAACCATATTAGGTTGATTTCTCATCTAATTTATATGATATGCCCTCATATGGGGGGGGTATTATTTACCTCATAACTCAAGTAATATTTATTTCCTTATTCATGAACCATCTTTATTGTATAACATGCTTGGGATACTATAATGTTCCAATATTATTTTTTAACCATTCCTAGTCTTTCCATGTCATTAACAGTACTTTTCATGAATTTTTAAATCAAAACAATTGAACACCTTCTTATCTATTTTGATATTATCTTTTTTAGCCATGTATTGTCATATAGATTGCAAATTCATTTTTGTATTCTACATTTTTTTTGTTTTCACCTTCTTAGGACACTTTATTATATAATCTTACATAACAAGATCATCTTTCTTATTTATCACACATGTATTATTGGAATCATCAATATTTAATGAATTATCATCTATATTATTTTGATTTTTATTCCCACATACAGTGTAGGGAACTTACCTAGGAAGCATAATCATTCACACCTAATATTTATGACCTTCAACCCACATATTTTAAATTATTTCGTTAAGAACACAAATCTATTTCGGGTGGAAATATATAATGTAGTTATATTAAAAACATGTTTATTATAAAAATTAGTCATCATATGTTCACAAAATATCCCCCTTGGTTTTAACTTATTTCATGTAAGTGACCTATTAACCCAATAATAATAATATTTTTTCCATACCTTCTACAACACTAATAAGAACCATAATATTTTGATTTTCCCACCTAATTCCAAATATAACCAGAATGATGTTCTTACTTTATTACTGTATGTTGTGCCATCCTTTTCAAAGGATGAAATATAATTATTAGAAAAATATTCTGTTCCATGATTTCGGTGAATGAATATATGATTCATTATTGGATAAAATAGTCTATTCCTTACATTTAACTCAAAAACTGGTAGAATTAATGGATTTAACATCAGATAAATTAGGCACTGATTTTTATTCACTATTGTAAAACAGAATTTCCCCAGCTTGAGAAGATTCAACTTTAACCTCAGTAGCCTTTATAAAGTCTTCTTTGATCATTATCAACTTGTTTTTAACATCTAGATATATTGATTATGTTTGAACAATTCTTCTTCCCTTCTAACCATCTTCTCTTTGAGATCTCTTAACATCTTCCCATGTTTAGTCACCTTAATCCTATTCATCTTATTTTCATCAAAAACATTATTTACTTTCAATCGTAATATACTTTTTAGTATTGTTTCATTTATTTTATTTTTCCAAATTTACCATTTCTTTCTTGATATATTTAATATTATTAATACAAGATCCAACGTCCCATTTTACTTGCAACTCAAATTCATTCCTTTATTCTTGATCATCATAATAGCGTGATAAATCATAACCATATAAAACATGAGATCTGGAATTGAATTCATCATATAATTTACTTTTTTATGGGTTATATTTTCCAATATCATCAATAAAATTATTTTCTTATAATTGATCTTCTTATTTCCCTTAGCATTTTCCTTCTCATTAGACTTATCATCCACCTCATCTAATTAAAACTCTTCAAACTACTTATTTGGGTAGTATGTATAAAAATTTACAATGGAATTAAAAATTTTTCCCCTAGGTGATTACTTTTACTTTACTTTTTTCATTCTCTTAATTATCCTTTTTATGTTGGAATAACAATTTTTTGACTTCTTCGTCATCCTCATCATTTGAATAACATGATTCCATAGTTCCTACTACCTTGAAAATTCTTTTTCTCAATGCCTGAAAATAAATCTCACATTTTTATATCTTATTGAATGTTTTATTCTTTATAATATCCTTTGTAATGAATATATTATGAAAATTATGTACTATAACATCTTTTCTATCTTTCAAGACTAATATTTTTTTGGATCAAACTGCAATTTCTCCAATTTGTTTCTGAGTAGAACTTATCTCAATTATTGGTTTTTCTGTTTGAAGACGTTACATTGGTTAAAAGGGCAATTATACCATATCTCTTGACTTCCAAAATATTTTATAAGTCTTTTATTGGTTCCCAAATATGTTCCTCGCCGCATGGTTTGACCTCTACAAGAACATGTATGTTGTGTGGACTTAAAAATAATATAATAAAAAATTATATTATTATTATTATACACATGAGTGATTAAAATATAATGATTGTATCTCCTCAATAAGGCATAAAATAGGAAAACTGAGAAAAAATTCGAGTCTAGATTCGGTTTTTACCCTACAATTGACATTAGTTTTGTTTTCATCCGGTCCAATGGTTTTTTCTGATCACTGAAGATAATAAATGGTTAAATGAGTTTAATTAATTAATTAATTATATATAATACCTGAACTTGTGATCATTTATCTAACCCTCCTAATGAAGCCTCTATATGTTTATTCACATTTTTCATTGAAAACCCCCAAGACATAGGTGAGGGTGGATGTAAGTGGTGGTAGTCATGATGGATCAAGGAGAATAATTAGATCTACATTGATGTCTATGGATGGAATTTTATGGAAATCATGAAAAAAATATGGTTATAACAATGAATCAAAGAAATTATACTTCTCCAACAAGTTAAGGTTTTTTTCATTTTATTAGACTTTTGATATCAATGTTCTTAAAGATTAGTCCTAAAAGAACTTATCTAAAGTCAGTGATCTCAAAGACCTTAATTTTTGATACTTTTATCAAGAATTATATATTTATTGATTATTTTTGTTCTCCTACTACCAACTATTTGAGGGAAAACTAAAAAATTCCATTTATCATTTAAATTTGTGTGATTTTTTATTCTCACCCAGACATTCTTCCTATGTTCCTCACTGATGTTTATTTGACTGGTGGTTTGATAGTTTCTAGGAACTAAACTCATTGTGTGATAAACTAATGGTTCCGTGGAACGATGTGGAAAATTTATCAGGATTTACTCTAGAATAATTGATTATTGATGATAATTGCATGTGACATATGATGAATTACATATTACTATATTGTAGACTAGTCTATATGGATGATGATGTGAGGTGATGATGAACAATTTTTTAGTGAAGAGTGGTCATAATTTGACATCAAATCTGGCCTTAAAAATGGTCAACTATAAAAGTGATGGTTTTGGGAATGAATTGTGGAGAAAACGACCATGGGGTAATGAATATTGCAATATACATCACAGGAATGAGATTATATAATTTTCAGAACTACAAGGCCTGTAGCTCAAAAGAGCACATGTATTGTGTCTCATTGATACAATGACTCATGTTTTTGAGGAAGTTTAGTATCATATGGTCATGTGACTAACTTCATGTCCATGTCACCCCAACCCAACAAGGATATAACTTACCATAACTGAATTCCTAGGAACTTGTGTTTCCCCATATGCTAAATGTGTTTTACCACACCATATCTAACATTAATGGTTTTTGGCTTCGGTAGATAGAGGTTAAATTTTGATTACCTATGTATAGATGAAATGTTAAGTGTCTCATATACATACATTATATTTGAGACTAGAAATGAAAAGATGAATGATAGAACATATCCAGGTTTCTTACCTAGTATAAAGCCTTGGGTACCCTTGTTACGCACTATTTAGTTCCACTTGGCCTAAGATACATTTTCCTATCATAGATTTTCTACTCGTAATTCTTAGGTGGCGTTGTTATCTCACATATTTGTACTAGGAAACTCATGGGGAGTGGAATTACTCCCTTTTATGTATGTGGATGGGATCCTTCACCCATGGAATTATATAGAATCTAGTATATCATCCACATTTATGGGGTATGGACCCTTTTTCTATAAAGAATAATTTCATCCATACATAGATCTCATACAAGATAGGGAAACTCAATTATAGGTAATTTCAGCCATACATAGAGCTTGCATGGGATAAGGATCATACAATGAAGTAAGTTGTTTCACCTAGTGTCATAAAGTAGAGATCCCCCATCATTATTTTAGGGAATGATTGTGTGAGCATCTAAATACTTCTGGAATAAGACCTAGAATGACATAATATGTTAGGATGGATGACTTTTTTGAGTTCATAATCGTGGACCTAAATACCTTAAAAGTATATATAAGGGTTCATCCCTTACCCTTATGTTGTGTGTTCTTCATCAGCAAGGAGAGATCTTAAAGTCAAATAAATCTCCCCTTATAAGCATCCAGATATATCTTGGGAAAGTAAACCCAATGCACTGCTGACATCTATGAAATTTTTTATTCTAGAGAACCCTATGAGTTTCCTTTGAGACATGATATTACATTTTCATATCCACTTTAGGATTTTTTTGACTAATAAGTGTTTTAAGAACCTCTATATACATATGCAGAGTAGATATTGATGATAATGATTCTAAGAATCCCTACATCATATAGAGTTTCAAAATATTAAACTTGTTCTTACTGACATCCTTTTATTAGTACTTATTTTTTTAGGGCCTTGTGATGTCTTGTTTTGTAGATTTACTTATTATCATCATATTGGACACATCCATTTCTAGGATTCAAGTTGACTATTTCTTATTTATCCCATTATATATAATGATTCTTCTTGTTGAGTATGTTTGTACTAAACCCGATATAGGCAATGGTATCACTTGTTTTTTTATTGGAGATGACATACATGTTGAATATCTATTTTTGAGAGTGGGGTTGACGTTGCTCATTTAGTTTTGACACCTAGTTATCATCCGAGTTATTTGGTACTGAGAGCTACTAGTAGCTATATTTTTTAATGTCTAGATCCATAATTTAGTGAGGTCTTCTATTCCTCTTCTAGTTTGGAATTTTCATTTCCAACTATAGGGTGTGTATTTATCACTTTTTCTATATTATTTCTACCTCTCATCTAGTGTCTTTTAGTTTATGTCTCATGCATGTGTTAAATTATGTTCAGAAGATCACTTATATACATCAGGTTCATATAGATGATTCACTTATTTGGATATGCATATATTTTATTGGTTGTGATATGTCAATTCCTCACATGTTTGTGATATGCTTACTCAGTGTTAATCACCATCCCTTTGGATATTAGAGGTGGGATTGTGGTGTCATATTTAGAAAGTTTTCATCCCATGTGGGCCACAAATTGGTTGAGATTTGACTTAGTGGTATCAGATAATTTTGTTTTCTAATAGATGATGTTTAGTGTTGTTAATCATGAGAGTATTTGATTATTAAATTAGGGAAATGATGTTAAGGTGGTTTTAAGTTTGGTTAAAAGACCATGAAAACCTATATTGGCATGATAATAATCATATCCCTTCATTAAGACTTTGGTAACTTACTACTCAATATAGAACCCTATGACATCAATTTCGGGGTATAATTAAGTTAGTACATGCATCATATAGTTGTCAGTTATTATATTTCTTGACCTTCTTGTGACATCCCATCCAAATATTCTCAAAACAAATTAGTGAGACCTATTATTAAAAGGTTCCACCCCTGATATAAGCTTATATATGTAGGTTGGGTTGTGTAAGTATTATTCCTTTGGTTGGTCCAATATCCACCAAAAAATGGAAAATGGGGCATTTTTCTGAAGAATTGGTTAGGAGGTACTCACTCATCAATACTTGAGGTGAAATATCATTCCAATATCCTTATATATATATTTATCATGGATAATGTGGTAGTTTCCCCTGAAATATATGATAATACTATTATATTTTATATTTCATTAATCCATTAACGGTAGAGGCCTCATGAGTTTTTGAGGAGGTCCTGACCCATGGGTGATAGGGGATCAACTAGTTTCTGTAACTCAATATATCATCTGATCTAGACTTCTAATTCCAAATATTCATTCACCTATCGAACATGGTATAAAACACTATAATCCATCAGTGGATAATATATTCCTCAAACTCATAATTATAATAGTCTAATATGTTTTGATGTTGAGCTACTTCCTAAGATGCAATTATCATTAGAGGATGTTGAACCTTAGGCAAGGTAGAACATCTATGTTAGGTATAATTTATAGTACATGATATTGGGAGATATTTTTCAATCTTGTTTTATGGACTAGTTTTTTATTATTGATGACTTGGGAGGAATCTAAATGAAAATTCATTAGGTTATGGTCAAGAATACTTGAGATGACACCTATTATATCATCACCTTAGTGAGACATGATAGATTTGAAATATTTGTGAAAGTACACCCTAGATACTAGAGTGGGTAATATTTTCACCTATATATGACCATATTTTTTAGTTTTATAGACTTTACTTATCATGGATCATGGATTTGAACATCTTTTTATTGTAGACAAAAATGTTTTCTAAGAGGTTTCTAGTGGATACCTATGTAGAATACAAAATAAATGATATTTGGATAGTGTTCATAGTGGATTCTAATTATTGGACAATATCTAATGTGAAATAGAGTGTCAAAAATGCCTCTTACCTAACAAAACCTCATGTCATTTTGTGAAATAAAATGTTGTTCACCAACATCAATATAACAAGAAGTTCGGTAATCATTTGGTACTTGAGGATGGATCTTGTTCGTCTTTAATTCTCCCATTGATGTTGATCATTATCTGGTCATTTATATAATGCAGTGATTTTACCTATAATAGGGAAAAATTACTTTTAAAAAATTTCATCATGTAGAGAAGAGTGAGGGTACCTAAATTACTGAGTTATGGTTACTACAATGTATGATAACCCTTTCCTTTATTACACTTTAATTCATGGTTTATTACATAAGTGTACAAATAATACAACCCAAATGATCAAGAAGAATAGTTTATTCGAGAATTATGTATATTTCATAAAAAAAATAAAACAAGGGTACACATAAATTTTTAAAAACTTCCCTAACAATCTCAAACTATTCATTTATTCTTAAAAATGCAAGGGACAACCTGGGGACATATATAAGAAAGGTATCAGCTATAAAGACCAAAATGTGAATAAACATGGAATAACATGAAGATATTATTACACTTTAGATAATAAGAATATCATCGAGACAAAAAATTTGAAGATATTCAGAAACATGAACAATTAGGATTGATATAACATGATAACATGAAGGCAATATAAGAAAGTGGGAATAACTTTAAAGATGACATCATAAATATTGGTCAAGGATAATATCCAAGACATTATGACATGGTGGAAAATGTCCCGTGATGGATTTGGTTCATAACCTAATCACTCGCATGATATCTCATGATACTAAATCATCACCCAATGAATTGGAATACTAAATAATTCTAGGCACACCCATCACATTCAGATCATGTTCAAGATTAAGTCTTCCATATAGAATATTCAAAATAAGATCATATTTCAACATATTTTATTCCACGATCAAGGAGTGTGGAATACTTACATTTAGGTCCCCAATTAAAACAGTATAGTTGTGTCTAGGTGAAGACCATTGAGTATAAATAGTAATGATATTCACTGTAGAAAAGGTTTGGCATGGAGAAATCATAGTGAAATTTCAGTAGCATTACAACAGTACATAAATATTCATAAAATATTTTAATGAGAGAAAAGTAGGTATGTCATAATTTGGACATATAATTTTCAATAAGAAGGGTGTGGAGAAGCATATCCGAAAATTAAAAATTTAAATCAAATGTCATAAAATGATGAATACACATGAAGAAATGGAGAAGGAAAGGATACCATACCTTGATAAGGTGATTCCAAAAGCTTTGGAGGAGAATTTTGAGAGACTAGGGGAACTTAAAGAGGACTCTAGATATGAGAGTTTTGAGAAAGGACCAGTTACAAGGTTTTTTACTAATGATAATGGGGATATATGGTGTGTTTATATACAAAAATAGAGAGGAGATTTTTATTATTTACAAAAAATAGGTTTATGACTCTATATAATAAAATAATAAAACCATAGACCATACCATGGTTTTTGAAAATGGTTTATATAAAATATGATTGCATTTAATTATTTTATTTGTCCATGGTCTGAAATTATTAAACTATTTCCCTTGGGGATTTGTAAGTGAGTCATATTCTTATAGAAATTATTTTAAGACATTAATATATATTACAGGTTATAGAGGATTCATAAAGGATTTATAAACTTAATAAAATAACATAAAATTAACATTATTTTTAATCTGGAACATATATTTGGACTTGGATACCCTTTATTTAATTTATTACATCACTTTTAGGTCATTATGATGTCCTGATACACACCATATATTTATACCGCATTTAATTTTTAAATGAAAATTTGACAATATCATAAGATGATAGAAAATTAACTTTTGGATACTTTTAAAATTATGATTCAAAATATAATATTTAATTTATCTGAAAATTTATATAAACATTTGAATGTTTACTTTTATAATAATAATGGACATTTATTGATAAATGTTATATTTTTTGACAATAACTATTTTCATACACTTCTAAAATCACACTTGACTTCATAAATATTATATGGTAATTTATATTTAGTAAAAATTATTTAATAACAATATATAATTAAAATATTATTTATTTATAAAATCCATTAATTCATAAAAATAATTTCCTTAATTGATATTGAATATTACTCAGAAACCCAGTTTTTTGTTGTTGTATCAAAATACAAATCATCAATAAAGTATGGATAATAAGAAGAAAATATATTTATTATTCTATAAAATATACAATTTAATATTATTAGGGTCTTGATACATTTTCCATCATTACACTAGAAAATTTCTTAATGGTAAGGTGCATGCAAGATGGTGAGAGTTTCATGGGGTGGTTCGATTTATATGGCTTGGGGAGTGATCTCGTTGAGCTCGAAAATCTCCCATAAACGGTTCTAATCATGATTTAGTTATTAAACCTTTGCTTAGACATGGTCAAACTAAAATCCATGTGATGTTATCTCCCTTATAAGCTCTAATAAATGGGCTTCATAGGGTTCGATCCTACTCATTGAGGTTGTCACATCCTTTGTCTTTATCAATTGAATTCATCAAAACCCTTTATTTATTCTAATCATATGATCATTGTCTAGTAGCTATATTGTCAATGGTTATGATTCTTAAAAATATTTTAAATCTGATACGGTATTGAAAACCCAAATAGGTTTAATTTTTTTCTATAAACATTATACATAATTGGAAACTTAATTCAAACATAATTGGAATTCTTTTATAAAGTTTCGGGTAGTGATAATCTTCCCCCATCAGAAATTTCACCATAATAAATTTCATTTCACACAATAAAATGGATGAGGGTAACTCAATTTCATCACATCAACCAGTTCCCACATCCTTTCTTCAAACATGTGGTTTCATCATACAACTTTGATAAGATGTATTGTCTTAATTTATAAAACATTTTCCCTACAATTTAGGATCTTAATCATTTTATCCTCATATAAAAGAACATTTTCCAATGATACCATCTATAGATTCATCACATATGAGGAGTATGGTGTGTACTTATTCAATTGTGATATGTGTAACACATAATGTACATGAGATAATTTTTTTGAGAGTTCTAGTCGATTGGCCATCACTCTGATGTGATCAAGGACCTCAAAGGGATTGATGTATCATGGATTGATATTTCCCTTCTTCCCAAATCTCATAAAATTATTCAATAGGGTTATATTAAGGAATACATTATCTCTAACATCAAAATCTAGGCCTTGTATTTGATTGTCAACATAGTTCTTCTATCAACTCTAAGTACCCCTGGTGTGCAATGAAATTTTCTTGACCTTTTCCACCATTTCCTCGACCATTTCAGAACATAATAGTTTGTGTTCCCCAACTTCAACCCAGCATGTAGGTGTTCTTCACCTCTACCTATGATGTGATACATAAAGAGATATTTGGATTCTTGAGTGGAAGAAAAATTTTGTATGACAACTTAATGAGAGTAATATTTCGGTCCTATCCACCTTTGACGTCAATTTAGAATTCTCCAAACATATCCTTGTGTTTCCAGATTGTATGCTCAGATTTTCCATTGGAGTGAGGGTGATAGTTAGTGTTGATGTTCAACTCGATATTTAAAGCATGTCAGAGACTATTATATAACATGGATGTAAGTTGTGGATCTTAATTATATACAATAAATAGTGTTGTTTCATGTAGCCTAATCACTTATCTAATGTATATCCTTTCAAGTTGATCGAGTGAGAAGTAATATCAAATTACAATTAATTGAGAATTCCTTATAAGAATATCCACCACAACCCATATATAATTATTTCCTCCTGATATATTTAGATGACCAGTTACATAGTACATGGTTATGTTTTCCCATTACCATGTAGGTATGGGTATTTGTTGTATCATCCCCTTAGATTTTCTCCTTTTCAATATAATTTTCTAACATAAAAGAAATCCTGATGTATATTATTTGATTTCCTTATTCATATTGTTCCACTAGTAGTGATCTTATATATATGAATACAGATTTGGTCTCTCTATATCGACGAAGAAGTTAGAGATATGCACATTATCCAACATATCCTTATTTAACTAAGGATTTGATGGTACACATAGTTTTGAAAAAAATCATAGAAATACTTCATCCATTTTGAACTATGAGGAATCAACTTTTCTTATAGGTTCCACCTTCTTCTAAATTTCCACATCATCTCTTTGAGCATCCATTATCTTCCCTAAAAGTTATGATTGAGAAATAATTTTTGAATGGTTTGATGATGTTCCTTCCTTTATGATTCCCATGTCCATCCTTTTCAAGTATAACAATATCACATCCTTCACAATTCTCATCAATGATAAAATTATTAGATCCTTTCTACTTATATCATCTTCTAATTTATTTTATTTCCCAAGATAATAGTGGATTAAGCATTCATAACCCTTAAACATAAATAACCATCTTCATTGGTAGATATTCATCTCTTTCTATTTGAATATATACATGAGTCTCTAATGAACACTATATTTTTCACACTTCTCCCCAATAAGATAACAAAACTAGATTTTTGATGTGAATGTAACTCTATACAACTTTATACCATTCATTGGGTAGTTTTTTTCCTAAAATTTCAATTTCCTTTATACATAGGATTTCAATTTTTCCTTTTTCGTTAACACACAACCTAACCCCTTCTTAAAAGCCTCATTCTGTACAATGCAAAGTTGCCAACTTATGGTTCATAAAATTATAGGTATAATAATAAGTCTCTTTTTAAAATACTTTTATATTTATTTGAATTTATCATTCCAAAAAAAATTACTCCCTTCTGAGTTAGTCTGGTTAGGGGGATTGCTAATTTGAAGAACTGTCTCATAAATTAAATATAGTGTCTAGTTAACCCAAGGAAACTACAAATATCAATCAAAAATGTTTTCCTCAGACACTGTTCAATTTTTTATGACATTAAAGTGTCCAAAAATAACCTATTTATTATGATATTCCACAATAATGTTACTTGGTCCATGTATAAGTTTGATTGAGAACTCAAACACCCATTTAGGAGGGAGTCCAATAAATTTATCACAAAACACATCAGTATATTCCCTTAAAATGGGCATGTCATCAATGATGATAATTTTAATTGTCTCTATAATGTGATCAAGATACAATTTCTAAGTAGGCAATAATATCCATGCTTTGTATGTTGGTACCAAATAATATTCATCCTTCTCGTTGCACATGTATATAATTAAAGGGTGAATCATGATACAGAGGATGAGTTTTTTCTCCCAGCACATTATTTTGGCTTCATAAAAGGAAAGACACTCTAAAACAAGGATACCATCAAATTATAAAAAAGGTAGAATTATAGAATTTTCATGAATAACATTCCCATAAACTTTATCATGTGATGCAACAATCATAGAACCTTTCCTAATGATATCAAATCATTTCGGGTGGTGACTCAATGTTCATAGAAAACATACATGCTATGATAATAGGGAATGAATTGAAGTACAACTTGAAATAAAAAATTATTTAGTATAGGTCACATGAAATTTAGTCACCATGATCCATATTAGAATTAGACTTACTGTGTTCCCTTGTTATTGGATATTTTTTATGCTCCTAAAGATTCTAAGCCCTTGGAATAGCGTATTGGCTTGGTTAATGTAAAAATTCTCTACATTTATGACATTGAACGATGCATGGTACCTTAGAGTGAACTTTTTTTCATCCATCACATTATTAATTTTTCTATGATAATTAGATACTTTATGCCCTATCTTTCAACACATAAAATATCTCCTAGTTCCTTTGTTACATTTACCTTGGTGCATATTTTCAGAAAGGAAGTTGGGTCTTCTTTCCCTTATCAATTTTATTATATGAACACCCTTGAGTTTGCATCCTCCTATTCTATGACATATTTGGACACCAAACTAAGTTATAGTTGTTAATTGTGATTTTTGAGAGATTATTTGGTATAATCTGAATATGTCCTACTGGAACTCTCATCCAATTGGGTATATCATTTAATAAGTCATCAAATTTCCCTTCACATTAGATATTTTATAGATTCCTAGTATTTATGGCCATGTTTAGTTTAAATGGGAAATTAGGAATGAGTTTTTAATCTATTAAATGTATAAATTGGAATAAAATAACATTAAAGGGGTAAATTAAAAATTGAAATTTATTTTTTTAACTTATGAATTTCTAGGCATAAATCTAGGTTATCCATCATATATTTTCTAACATTGAGAAATAATTGTATTTTTATCCCTTAATAATTATTTATAACGAGATTCCAAATTTACCAAAGAATATCCCCTAGGATTGTCAAACTAGGTGTGCAAGAAGGCTTGTTGTCAGGTACTAGTTTCTCGATCAATTCCAGCTTAATGCGGTGTTTTTGGATTTTACCCCCAAGTAAATCTATTCCTGCGCTACATCCTTTTTTAGTATCAAAACGTGGATGTATTTTCTTGGAATCCACTTACTCTGTAATTTAATAAAAATTTAGGGATGTATTATTAAGTTTATTCTTCTCTATAATATTTTTCGATAGTTTTCAATTCCTAATCCCAAAATTGACTAAACGTTCCATTAATAACAACTATGAAAACCCTTTTTTATTACACATTAATTCCGGGTTTATTAAATAATAATACACATAAAAAACCATATGATTGACAGGTCTAGTTTATTTTCGAATTAGGTACTTACTTAAAAAAATAAAGTAGGGGATGTATAGACCTTATTGAAAACTGAATTAGCATGCTCATGTTACTCCTTCATTATTGAAACTACATGGGATAAATTGGGGATATATAAATATGAAAGTTGTGAGTTATAAATCCTAGTTAGGGAGTAAACAAGGAATAACATGAACAATGTATTACATGTTAGATAATAGGAATATAAATGAGACCTGAAAGATGTGATATTAAAAATCATTAACAATGATTCATGATATAGTATGATAATAGGCAATATGGGAATGTGGGGAAAACTTTAAACATGACATCGTAAACATAGGTTAAGGATAATTGCCAAGGAATCATAACATGGTGGAAAAAAGTACCATAATAGGTTAGGTTCACTCCCTAATACCTTTCATCATGTCTCATGAAAATAAAACATTATCTAATACATTGATGTGTTATATGATTGTGGTCACACATGTCATTTTCATATAATATACATGTATAAATGTTCCACATAGAACATTCAATATAGGATCATATTTCATCATATTTAATTCCATTATAAAGAAGTGTAGAATATATAAATTGATGTCCCCTATAAATGGAGTATAATTATGTTTATTTTAATAACCTTGGGAGTAAATAGAGATGGAATTGACAACAAAAAAGGTCTGTCAAGGAAAAATCATAGTGAAATTTGGTAGCATAATGGCAGTACATAAAAATTAATAAAAAGAATTAATGGCAGTTAAAGGGATCTCACATTATTTTTACATAAAATTTTCAGTAATAGGGATGTGGAAAATCATATCCAACCATTTTTAATTGGAAATAAATGGAATAAAATGATGATGATGCTTGAATAGAGGGAGAAGGACAGGATCCCTTACCATGAGAGGGTGATTCCAAAAGATTATGAGGAGTTTCTTGAGAGATTGGTGGAACATTGGTAGGATTATATACTAGTTATGAAAGATTAAATTATTTATATAATGTTTTTTAATTAAGATAATGGGGTCATTCAGTGGGTTTATATAGGAAAAGTGGGAGGAGTTCTGTATTCTTTCCTAAACATAGGTTTTGGAATCAATACAATAAAATAATCCAAATTGAAAATTAAACCATGGTATTTCACATGTTTTATTACAAAGTTATATGGTTTAAATTATTTTATAATCACCAGGGAGGAAATTATAAAAATATTATAATCGGGGATATGGATATTAGTAAAGTTCTTAAAGAAATTATTTTAAAACCATAAAATATATTATAGGTTTTGGAGGATTCATAAAAGATTTATAAAAAAAAGACATCAAAATGAAATTATTTTAATGGATAAAAATATATCTTATCATTTATCACCTTTATATAATTTATTACATCACTTTTTATTCATTATTATGTCATAATACACATTGTATATTTATACCTTAATCTGTACTGCAAAATTCGTATATCTCAAAAACGTCTTGAAAAGTCATCATTGGATAATTTTTTATGTTATACTTCCAAAAACAATACATTTTTATCAAAATAGTTTTATAAATATGTTAATTTTTACTTTTCAAATAATAATTAACATTTATTGACAAATTTTTTGTTTTTTGACAAAAATTGTTTTTGAGTTCTTATAAATATTATATCTGAATTCATATAAATTATATGATAATTTATATTTAACAAAAAAATATTTTATAATTATAATTTATTAAAAAATTATTTATTTAAAAATTTCATTAATTCATCTTAATAAATATCCAAATTGAAATTGAATATAGCCCAAAATTAAAATTTCTATTTTGTTGTATCAAAATAAAAAATATTTATATTGTAATAATAATTATAAAATAATAAATTAATTTTTCTATATTGTAACAATATTTATGTTATTAGGGTATTGATTCATATCCATTTATTAAACCTAAAAAATCTATAATGTTATGGTGCATGATGGTGATACTTTCAAGGGGTGTTTTAGCTTACATGGTTGGGTTCATAATCTTCATGAGGATAAACTTCTCCTGTAAATGATTTCACTCGAGATTTATCTATTGAATATCAACTTGGTAATGATCAAGGGAGAATCATAATGATGATATGTCCCTCATAATATTTGATAAATGGGCTTAATGGGATATGATCCTACTGGTTGAGGCCATCACTTCCATTGTATGTGTCAATTGGATTCATAAAAACCCTTTATTTATACTAATCATATCGTCACTATTAAATAGATATATTATGAATGATTACGATTCTTAATTGTATTTTAAATGTGATAGGATATAACATAACCAAATAATCGAAAGTGTTTTGTATTACCATTATTATAAATATTACATTTAATTCCATGACGAAGGGACAATTATTTATAAATGTTTGGGTCGTTTTAGTATTCCCCCCTTTAGAAATATCTCCTTTGAAATTTTTATTTTACACACTAAAAAAGATGAGGGTTATTTTGTTTCATCACCACCTCTTGATCTCACATTTCTTCTAAAATCTTAGGGTTTATCTATAGTACATTGACCAGTGTAATGGCCCGGACCTCTCTGGTCCATTTCTTTGTAAAAAAATTGATGTGGTCAAACACGACACGTGTTGTAATAATAATTTTTTATAATAATAATTGATAATGGTGGCGTGAAAATATTTGGTGTTAATTAGATAAAATGGTTTTAATTTAATCATTGTAAAATATAAGAAATAAAATCGAATATATTTAATAAAATGATGGGAGGTGCATGGAATAGGTTATAAAGGAATAAATTACAATAAATGAGGCTCATGTAATAAATTATAAAGGAATGAAATGCATGGGGTGCATGGGTGTGACCTTGTACAGGAGGCGTTGTGCGGTTCTCCACAATTAAAGTTGGAATTGTGTTAATAACATTAAAAGGGTATTATTATATAATAATTTGTTATAATAATAATAACATGAAGAGGCACGTGAATGGGGTTCCAAACCATGCATGAATATAATGTTATGGGATATATGGAGTAATTATATGAAAATAATGGGCGTCAATAATAATAATAATTATTAATGTTAATGATGGGGACCCGTTGATGAAATTGAAAGAGGATTTATTACTATTGAATTAAATAAAATGATAAAGGTGACAGAAATATGTGTGTGATTGGTAAATTAAATTAAATGGGTTTAATTTTTGGTTAGTAAATTAAATTATTTGAATTTAATTAAATGGAATGGTTTTAACTTAATAACCATGGTAAACTAATTTAATGGGATTAAATTAGTACATTAATTATGGGTGCTATTATTATTAATTTTATTAAATAATAAAGTTGAAGTGAGAATGGAGTTTGGGGCGTTCCACATGGAGTAAAAGAAATGGGAGGCGCCACTTTTGGTGGTGGGAGAGAATCATGAAAGAAAAAAAATAGATTGGAGAGAGAAACAAAAAATAATAATAAGAGAAATAAAATTAAAAGACAAATAAATGAAAAAGGAGGAATTGGTCCTTAATTATAGCACCCATGAAGACTCCAAAACGTGATTGCTTTTGGAGTTATGAAAAATAAATAAATAATTGATTAATAATAATAATAAAATATTGTTATTATTAATTTTGTTGATAAAACACTTTTTTGTCCGTAACTTCTTCGTGCGACCTCGGTTTCACAAACCGTCAGTGGCAGTGCGACCCTGACTACGAGACGAAAATTATGAGTCCAATATTGGATGTCTTTTTCGGGTTTTCGGATTGGGTACCCGAAACGCTCATGAATTAATAGATTTAATATTGTTATTATTACGGGATCTTGTATCCAACGTATCTCCCTCATACGGTATCGGATTGACGATCCGTCAGCAACAGCGTAACCCTGAAATTATAATGGTCATTTTAAGACCATTAATGAGCAACTTTTATGACTCATGCCTCGGGTCAACGAAACACCACATATTGATAGAATTATCATTATTATTAAAACGCGTGACGTGTTGTGTGTTAACCAATCAAAACATGTAATGTATGTACGGTCACATCGTGTATTCATTAATGCACTCTGAATAAGGATTTACCTATTCGTTTCCTATATAAGAACGAGGTCATGTTTTATCTTCCATATCGATCGCTTCTTTGTCGCACGACGACGCTCTTGGACAATCGAGAAGTATTCCTCCTCTAACTTCTTTGTCCGAGCTCTGAATTACGATATGTCAGCAGCCACAGGATCATAGCGACGAGACAAAGCTTCTAAGCCCGGACTTGTCACCTTTCCTTCCGGCCTTCCTTCTCCAGCTTCCATCCTAGGAGGCGTTTGTCGGGTTTGGCGAAGGCAGAGGACACCGAAGGACGTCGTCGGAAGCGACGTGATCGGGACCTTTTGAGGTAGGGGTTTACCTTCGTCTCTCTTTTTGGTGCAACATGTGGGGTGGGATATTTTCCTTTTGTTCCATGGGATGCAGTCGAAATTTAAATAAAGATAATAACCGGATAAAGAAGGGTTTGGGGTTTTGTGCTGTTTCTATTGCCTTCCAGTTTCTTTATCTTCTGATTGTGATTTTGGATTGAAAGGCCTTTGCCTACTGAAAATCAAGGTCGTTGGTGGCCTTTGCGTGCGCAATTGATATCTGAATTGTTTGTGGTTGGTTTTGTTAAAACATGGAAAATGGATAAGCATGTAAATACTGGCTGATTAAATGAGAATGAAAACCTTGTGTGATCACCCGGGTTGAACAAAGTTGGAATAATGAACATGTTGGTGGTTTGGTTGTTTTGTGGAAAATGCCTTTATTTATGAAAAGTGTTTTGATTATGAAATGTGTTTTGAAGTAAAAGGTGTTTTCAAATGCGGAAATGTTTTGTGTCTGGAAAGGGTTTTATGTGTGGAACTTTGAAATAAATGAATGATGGAATGTTGCATGGTTGTGATAATCTTTTGTAAATAAAATGGCATGTGGTCGCTTGCGTTTTACCTAACCATGGTTGTGGATGGAAGGGATATGTTTGTGAAAGGTTTTTTCTGGATGATAGTTGCCCAATAGTAATAAGTTTTTAAACCATTGCATGAAACATGAAAACCTACATGGGGTTGGGGGATGATTGTTTGGTTGTTGATGCATGCTTCGTGGTAGCAGTGCCGAGGCACATTCTCAGTTTCTCTTTTTAAGAATCCATAGGTTGGGCTGTGTGTTTGGTATATGTATATATATAATTGTATCTTTGTGTTTTGTCGCACCACACCCATGTCAAGCACCTAGTGCCGAACACTCCCATTTTATGGGAGAGGGTGTTCCCCCTTAGTTACTAGCTCCTTCCTGCTCCTTCTTCCATAGGCTATGATGGCTTCAGGTGACCTTACACCCAAGACTCTTCGGGTAGGTCTCGGAGGCTGTGATGGCTTGAGGCGACCTTTATCCCAAGACTCTTCAGGCAGGCTTACCGTTACTAAGAACCTTCGGGATGAGGCCCAGGTGTCTGCGGGCGGGTTAGTGGTTGTGGCCCAGGTGTGTGCGGGCGAGATGCGTGGTTGTGAGGCCCAGGTGTGTGCGGGCGGGATGCGTGGTTTGGCCCATGTGTGTGTAGGCGGGAAGAGTGTGGTAGCGTCAGGATGTTTGCTGTTAGGAAGATCAGCATCTAATTATGTGGGAAATGGTGCGGGGTACCCAATACTTTTGTTCTATATATATACTAAACTTGTTTGTGTTACTTGGTGAGTGTGACCAGTGAGGCTGGGTGGATAGTTTTTCCTTGTTAGTTTCTGGTTCTTCTGTTTTCTCATGGGACCATAGGGTGTCTCCCCACTTGTGCACGAGAGCTTTAGGTTTCCCTATTGAGTATACTTGTATGCTCACCCTACGTTTACTTTCAGGTTTCCAGGAGGACTACCAGAGCTGTGCGGGACCCTACTAGTCGGGCAGTTAGAGTTGTTGCAGTTGTTGTTCTCTTGTTTTCCTTGGCATTGTACTTTTGAGCTTCCTTGTACTTGTACCTTGTTATAAAAATTGTTTAAACATGCATGTGGGCTTGGTTTGGGTTTATTTATATACACTTGTTCTTTTCCCTTTTTGCTGGTTGACTTGTCCTATTTCCCGATCCAAAATAATAAAAAGGGTAATGCCTCCCATATTTGTGAAAACTCATACCCTTGGTGCTAGTCGCCAACCCGGGGCCTACTGGAGGCGGGACTCGGGGGTCATTATCTCCCTTTAACCATTGCCGGCTCAGGAGGGGCATCTTTGATGGGAGGGGGTCATGACAGAATGGTATCAAAGGTGATGGTTGAGAGATAGGATGGAGTCTGGAGTTAGGCACAGTGAAGATTGCATGGGATGGTAGGGTAACAGTGTTCGTTAATAATAATAACATGAATAATAATAACATGAAGAGGCACGTGAATGGGGTTCCCAACCATGCGTGAATATAATGTTATGGGATATATGGAGTAATTATATGAAAATAATGGGCGTCAATAATAATAATAATTATTAATGTTAATGATGGGGACCCGTTGATGAAATTGAAAGAGGATTTATTACTATTGAATTAAATAATAATGATAAAGGTGACAGAAATATGTGTGTGATTGGTAAATTAAATTAATTGGGTTTAATTTTTGGTTAGTAAATTAAATTATTTGAATTTAATTAAATGGAATGGTTTTAACTTAATAACAATGGTAAACTAATTTAATGGGATTAAATTAGTACATTAATTATGGGTGTTATTATTATTAATTTTATTAAATAATAAAGTTGAAGTGAGAATGGAGTTTGGGGCGTTCCACATGGAGTAAAAGAAATGGGAGGCGCCACTTTTGGTGGTGGGAGAGAATCATGAATGAAAAAAAATAGATTGGAGAGAGAAACAAAAAATAATAATAAGTGAAATAAAATTAAAAGACAAATAAATGAAAAAGGAGGAATTGGTGCCTAATTATAGCGCCCATGAAGACTCCAAAACGTAATTGCTTTTGGAGTTATGAAAAATAAATAAATAATTGATTAATAATAATAATAAAATATTGTTATTATTAATTTTTTTGATAAAACACTTTTTTGTCCGTAACTTCTTCGTGCGACCTCAGTTTCACGAACCATCAGTGGCAGTGCGACCCTGACTACGAGACGAAAATTATGAGTCCAATATTGGATGTCTTTTTAGGGTTTTCGGATTGGGTACCCGAAACGCTCATGAATTAATAGATTTAATATTGTTATTATTACGGGATCTTGTATCCAACGTATCTCCCTCATACGGTATCGGATTGACGATCCGTCAGCGATAGCATAACCCTGAAATTATGACGGTCATTTTAAGACCATTAATGAGCTACTTTTATGACTCATGACTCGGGTCAACGAAACACCACATATTGATAGAATTATCATTATTATTAAAATGCGTGACGTGTTGTGTGTTAACCAATCAAAACATTTAACATATGTACGGTCACATCATGTATTCATTAATTCACGCTGAATACGGATTTACCTATTCATTGCCTATATAAGAACGAGTTCATGTTTTATCTTCCATATCGATCGCTTCTTTGTTGCACGACGACGCTCTTGGACAATCGAGAAGTATTCCTCCTCTAACTTCTTTGTCCGAGCTCCGAATTACGATCCGTCAGCGGCCACAGGATCGTAGTGACGAGACGAAGCTTCTAAGCCCAGACTTGTCACCTTTCTTTTCGGCCTTCCTTCTCCAGCTTCCATCTTAGGAGGCGTTTGTCGGGTTTGGCGAAGGCGGAGGACACCAAAGGACGTCGTCGGAAGCGACGTGATCGGGACCTTTTGAGGTAGGGGTTTACCTTCGTCTCTCTTTTTGGTGCAACATGCGGGGTGGGATATTTTTCTTTTGTTCCATGGGATGCAGTCGAACTTTAAATAAAGATAATAACCAGATAAATAAGGGTTTGGGGTTTTGTGCTGTTTCTATTGCCTTCGAGTTTCTTTATCTTCTGATTGTGATTTTGGATTAAAAGGCCTTTGCCTACTGAAAATCAAGGCCGTTGGTGGAATTTGCATGCACAATTGATATCTGAATTGTTTGTGGTTGGTTTTGTTAAAACATGGAAAATGGATAAGCACGTAAAGACTAGCTGATTAAATGAGAATGAAAACCTTGTGTTATCACCCGGGTTGAATAAAGTTGGAATAATGAACATGTTGGTGGTTTGGATGTTTTGTGGAAAATGCCTTTATTTATGAAAAGTGTTTTGATTATGAAATGTGTTTTGAAGTAAAAGGTGTTTTCAAATGCGGAAATGTTTTGTGTGTGGAAAGGGTTTTATGTGTGGAACTTTGAAATAAATGAATGATGGAATGTTGTATGGTTGTGATAATCTTTTGTAAATTAAATGGCATGTGGTCGCTTACGTTTTACCTAACCTTGGTTGTGGATGGCAGGGATATGTTTGTGAAAGGTTTTGTCTAGATGATAGTTGCCCGGTAGTAATAATTTGTTAAACCATTGCATGAAACATGAAAACCTAAATGGGGTTGGGGGATGATTTTTTGGTTGTTGATGCATGCTTCGTGGTAGCAGTGCCAAGGTACATGCTCAGTTTCTCTTTTTAAGAAGCCATAGGTTGGGCTATGTGTTTTGTATATGTATATATATAATTGTATCTTTGTGTTTTGTCACACCACACCCATGTCAAGCACCTAGTGCCGAACACTCCCATTTTATGGGAGAGGGTGTTCCCCCTTAGTTACTAGCTCCTTTCTGCTCCATCTTCCATAGGCTATGATGGCTTGAGGTGACCTTACACCCAAGACTCTTCGGGTAGGTCTCGGAGGCTGTGATGGCTTGAGGCGACCTTTAGCCCAAGACTCTTCGGGCAGGCTTACCATTCCCAAGAACCTTCTGGATGAGGCCCAGGTGTCTGCGGGCGGGATGCGTGGTTTGGCCCAGGTGTGTGCGGGCGGGAAGAGTGTGGTAGCGTTAGGACGTTTTCCGTTAGGAAGAGCAGCATCTACTTAAGTGGGAAATGGTGCAGGGTACCCAATAATTTTGTTCTATATATATACTAAACTTGTTTGTGTTACTTGGTGAGTGTGACCAGCGAGGCTGGGTGGATAGTTTTTCCTTGTTAGTTTTTGGTTCTTCTGTTTTCTCACGGGACCTTAGGGTGTCTCCCCACTTGTGCACGAGAGCTTTAGGTTTCCCTACTGAGTATATTTGTATGCTCACCCTATGTTTACTTTCAGGTTTCCAGGAGGACTACCAGGGCCGTGCGGGACCCTACTAGTCGGGCAGTTGGAGTTGTTGCAGTTGTTGTTCTCTTGTTTTCCTTGGCATTGTACTTTTGAGATTCCTTGTACTTGTACCTTGTTATAAAAATTGTTTAAACATGCATGTGGGCTTGGTTTGGGTTTATTTATATACACTTGTTCTTTTCCCTTTTTGGTGGTTGACTTGTCCTATTTCCTAATCCAAAATAATAAAAAGGGTAATGCCTCCCATATTTGTGAAAACTCATACCCTTGGTGCTAGTCGCCAACCTGGGGCCTACTGGAGGCGGGACTCGGGGGTCATTATCTCCCTTTCACCATTTCCAGCTCAGGAGGGGCATCTTTGATGGGAGGGGGTCGTGACAACCAGGTACATTGTCTTATTTCATTGAACGTTGTTAGAATGACCAAAGATCTTTACTAAATGCTCCAAATATGAAAGACCATTCTTCAATGGTACCAACTATTGATTTATAACTTTTTAGGGTATGGTATGTACTTCATTAAGATTTATACATGGAACACATCATGTAATTGAGGTATATTAGGTAGGAGTGAAAGATGATAGGCCACCGCTCTGATATAATCAAGGATCTTGAAGGGACTGATATATCATAGAATATGTTTTCCCTTCTTCCCAAATCTCATGAATTTACTCCATAAAGAAATGAAGAGATATAACTTATCTCCAACATTAAACTCTTGGTCTCTTCTATTATAATCAAAAAAATATCCTCTATAAACTTTTATCTACCCAGATGTGTGGCTGAAATTTTTTTGACCATTTTACCACATAATAGATTGTGTCCCCCAACTTCATCCCTGCATGGAAGTGTTCTTAACCTCTTCCCATAAAGGGGTTAATATGGATTCATTTTTATTCTTGAGTAGAAACTAGAATTTTAGGATAACTATACCAGAGAAAGATATTGATTTCATCTTCCTGTTAAGTCAGTTGACCCTTCTCTCAATATGTCCTCGATTGTCTGGATAGTTTCCTGAGATTTTTCAATTGTTTGAGGGTTATAGGACATGCTGAATTTCAACATGGAATATATATTTTATTGGATACTCCTCCAAAACATAGAGGAAAATATTGGATTCTAATTAGATACAATTAATAGTAAGGTTCCAAGCATCATCATCACTTATCTAATGTATATCATTGCAAGTTGATCAAGTGAGAAGTACTCTAGAATTGTAATGAAGTGAAATTACATTGTAATCCAATCCACCACAACATATATAAAATTATTTCCTATTGATGTCTTAAACAACTCAGTGAAAAAATACATGGTTATGTTTTTCTGTTTCCGTGTAGGTATTGGTAATGGATGCATCAACCCCTTCCATTTTTCTATTCTGACATCACTTTCTAACAAACAATATATCTTGATGTATATTTTTTGATCTCTTTTTTCATATTATCCCACCAATAGTTCTCTTGGAGATCTTGATATATCTTTGTGTTCCCTGGATGGATGGAGAAGGGTTATCTATGTTTATCATCTAACAACTCCTTTAACTTATTATTTGATGGTACACATAGTCTTGACCCATATCTTACAACTTATATTTCATTAATTTTAAACTCTAAGGGTTTAAATTTTCTTATTACTTCCAAATTATTCTAAATTTCCACATCATATCTTTTATAATCCTTTTTATTCTCTAGAAGGGACAATAAAGCAACCATTTATGAAATGATTTATGATTTTCCTTCTTTTATGATTCCCATGTCCATCTTTTTCAAGTAAAAGAAGATCTAACCTTTTTTAATTATCATTAATGGTAAAATTTCTAGATCTTTTCAACTTATAGAATCTTACACTTTATTTCATTCCTAGCATGGAAGTGGATTGATCAATCATAGTATATAATCCGCTCTAACAATATTCATTTGTGCATATTCATCTCTTTATATGGGAATTTATACTTGGGGATATTATGATCAGTATATATTTTACACTTATACCCAAAGAGATAATGATGCCATATTTTCAATTATAAGATAAATATATCAACTCTAGATCATATGTTGTGTGTTTTTATTCATGACCTTTCAATTTTCTTTTGGAATAGGCTTTCAGTTTTTTATCCTTATTTAACACACATCCCCACCCATTATTTGAAGCATCATTGTATACCAAAAATATTTCCAAACATGTGGGTATTGAAAATAAAAGTTCAATGATAAGCCTATTTTTCACCTATGTAAATCTATCTTCACATTATTTATTCCAAAAAACACATGACTTCAATATGAGTTAGTTTCATTATAGGATTGGATAATCATGAGCAATTTCTCACAAATCTTTGATAGTGTGAAACTAACCCAAGGAAACTATTGATTTCTATCTCAGATGTTTTTCTCATCTGCCTTTCAATTTCTTCTATCATTTAATGGTCTATAGATATACCATTACTTATGATAATATTCCCCAATAATGTTACTTGTCCATTGTAAAATTTCGATTGAGAACTCAACCACTCATTTAGGAGGCAGACTATAAAATTATTTTTGAAACAATTAGTTTATTCCCTCTTAATGGGATGTATTCAAGGATGATCATTTCTTTTGTCTCAATTATTTGATCTAGATACTCTTTCTCATATGATGTAATATCAATGGGTGAGATGATGATTCCAAAGAAGATTCATCATCTTCCTAGAAATTGTATAGAATCAAAGGGTGATTCATGACAAGGAGGGCGAATTCCTTATCCTGGGAATATATGTAGACATTATAACAAGAAAAACATTCCATAACAAGGATAACATCAAATTATACTAAAGGGGTACACATAAAATTTTCCAAAACATTACTATGAACATTAAAATTTAATACAATTATCATAGAATTTATAACCGATGATAACAAATCATTTTAGGTTGTGACTTGATTTTATTAGATAACTTAAAATATATTATAGTTGGGTATAAACTGAAATACAACATGACATACACAATTATTGAGTAGAGGTTACATGGTAATGTTTAGGAAAATTTAATTTATCTAATAAAATCAAGTCATGTTCATGTTCAATCTCAATCTCAGCATAGGACTTTCCTTGATCTCTTATTCTTGGATATTGTTGATGATCATCAACCTTCTCATCCCATGGAATAGAGTATTGAATTAAATAATGCCTAAATTCTCCACATTTATGATATATAACAATATATGGTAACTTTGATTCAACATTGTTTCCATCCATCACATTATTCATTTTCTATGAAAATTAGATATTTTTTTCACTATACTTATACACATAAATAATCTTTTAATTCCTTTATGACATTTCCATTGGTGCCTCTTTCCAATTTTTTTTTCAAAAAGGAAGTTGAATGTCATTTACCTTATCACCTTTATCAGATGAACATCCTTGATGTGTTTTCCACATATTATTTGAAATTTTTGGATATTCAACTATATGTTAGTTGTTAATCATGATTTTTGATAGTTGTCTTGGAATAATCACAATATGTTCTACTTCATCACCCATCTTATTGGGAATCTCATTTATTCAATCATCTTCTTTCCACTCAAATTTTTTGTTTACATGGTTCTCATAATTTCCGGCCATTGGCTATAATAATTTGAAAATTATGGATGAATATTATTAAACTATTAAATGCATAATTGGTAATACAATAACATTAAAATAATAATTCATAGATTAAATTTATTTATTTATCTTATGAATTTATTGTATTAAATATATATTATCCATGATCTATTTTCTAACATAGTCACTTATGTAATTTTTTTTTCCTTTAATAATGGTTCGCAATAAGCTTGTTATTTTAGAAAAGAACATCTCTTGAGATTGTTAAACATGGTGTCAAATAATTCATGTTTTTGTGAACTAGTTCCTAATTGAGTCTAGATCAATATGGTGATTTTAGGTTTTTCCCCTATGTACATTTGTGATCGATCCATTTCCAATTATAGTATCCTAACGTGGATATATTTTATTAGAACCCACTTTCTCCATAATTTACCAAAATCTATGGATTAATTCTTATATTTTTCATTTTATAAGGCTTTCTATGGAGTAATCTAATCTTAATACGAAAAATAACTAAAATTCCCTTTGATTACAACTATGAAAACCCTTGTTTTTATTAAACAATAATTCATGGTTTATTACATAATATTCTGAATAATACAACCTACAAGATCTATAATTATATTGTGTTTGGTAATTACATATATTACATAAGAACACAAAATAGATCAAAACTATTGATAACTTCCTTCACATTATCATATTATTGCATCGTTCTTAAAACTATATGTAATATTCTGAGGACATACATAATAAAAGGGTGATCTATAAATACCTATAAGAGAATTGCTATAGAATGACATGAAGAAATTATTAAATTTTAGACAATAAGAATATAAATGAGAACTAAAATAGGTGAGATTAATAAACATGAATAATGAGGCATGATATAACATGATAACCTAAAGGACATATGGGAAAGTGGAAACAACTTTAAACATGACATAAACATAGGTCAAGGCTAATAACCAAGACAACATAACATAGTGGAAAAAGTATCATGATAGATTTTTTTTACTATATAATCCCTTGAATGATGTCTCGTGAGATTAAAACATTTCCCAATGCATTGGAGCACTATATAATTTCAGGAGCACTCATCACTTTCATATCATATACATGCATAAGTGTAATACATAGATCATTCAACATAAGATCATAGTTTACTATATATAATTCCATGATATAATATTATGTAATAAATACATGTAATTCTCCAATAAAATGAGTATATTTATATTTAGGTGAATACCCTTAAGTGGAAATAGCTATAGTATTCATAATAAAATTCATAGCATAGAAAAATCTGAGTGAAATATCTGTAGCATAATGATGGTAATTAAATATTAATAAAATTGTTTAATTATAGTGAAAGGGTTATATAATAATTTTTAAATAAAATTGACTATATTAGGGATATGTAAAAAATATTGCCACATTAGAATTAGAATTAAATAGCATAAAATAATGAAGGCGCTTGAATAAACGATGAAAAAATGAATCCCTTACCTTGAGAGGGTGATTCCAAAAGCATGGGAGGAGATTATTGAAAGCTTAGGGAAACAATGAGTGGATTTTAGAGAGGTTACTAAAGAGTAAGGACATGATCGATGGTTTTTTAGAAAAGATAATGAGGATCTTGGGTAGGTTTATATATGAAAAGAGAGAGGAGATCATTATTATTTTCCAAACATTGGTTTTTTCCTCTATACAATAAAATAATCAAAACCACAAAACATTCCATGATTTTTCCTATGGTTTCTAAAATATAAGAGTTATTTTAAATATTTAATATGGAAAATGGCTGAAATTATTAAAATATTTCACTTGGTGATGTGGAAGTGATTCTTATTCTTAAAGAATTGATTTTAAATCACTAAAATATATTATATGTTTTCAAGGATTCATAAAGGCTTTATAAAATTAATAAAATAACCTAAAATATCACTATTTTAAATGGTAAACATAGATGTTTTCATGTATAACCTTTATAGATTTTATTGCATCACTATTGTTCATTATGATGTCATAATAAATACTGTATATTTATATCATATTTAATTAGTTCCCAAAAAATTTGTAGTCTCATAAAATTATTAAAAAAAATCAATTGGTTAATTTTGACATATTGATTCGAAAAATAATATTTTTTATCCAAATAATATTATAAATATTTGAATTTTCACTTTAAAAATAAAAATCGATATTTTTTTGAGAAATGATGGGTTTTTTTTAAAATAATTTTTTTTGAATCCTTGTAAAAATTACATTTTACTGAATAAAAATTATATTATCATTTATATTTAATAAAAAATATTTTATAATATTTTTTATTAAAACATTATTTATTTATAAATCCATTAATTTATCAAAATAAATGTCTTAATTGAAATTGGATGTTACACAAAAATACAATTTGTGCTTTATTATATCAAAATAAAAATAATTTATAAAGTAACAATAATATGAGGAAAATATATTTATTGTTCTATACAATATACTTATTCATATTGTTAGGGTCTTGATATATATCCCTTTATTACACATGAATCTTCCGTAAGGGTAAGGTGTATGATGTAGAGACTTTTATGGGGTGGTTCGACGTACATAGGTTGGGATGTTATCACAATGATCTTGAACTTCTCTCATAAATGGTTTCATTATGCTTTAGTTACTGAATCTCAACTTGGTATTGGTTAAGGGAAAATCCCAATGATGTTATCTCCCTCAGAAGCTTCAATAAATAGGCTTCATTGGGTACAATTCTACTAGTTGAGGTTAACACTTCCTTTTTCTGTGTCAATTGGTATAATTAAACCCCATTATTTATATTAATTATATAATCATTGGTCAGTGACTATATTATCAATTATTATTATTCTTAAATATATTTTAAATCCTATAGGATATAATAAAACTGAGGAAGTAAATGTTTTTTCTATAACCATGATACATAATAAGATGTTTAATTCAATAACAAAAGGAGTTTTATTTATTAATGTTTGGGTCGATACACTATGGGTATCATAAGGCTGTTAGAAACTATGTGGATGGGTTAGATTCATTCTATAGAAGTAAAAAAGGTCCATTAGATATGGAAAATGAAGCATACCCTTCGGATGTTGAGTTAGATTTTACATAGCTGTTGAATAATGATTCATGCTCAATGTGTGAAAAGAAAACATTCATTACCTATGATTGTGGTATAATGAATTGATTCTAAAATATTGTGTAATATTAATGTTCCTTGGTGGGAATCTAATGTATTCATCGACCCACATAAAAACCTTTTTGGAGTTATGATATAATGGATTGAATCTCTTCTTGAGATAATTCATGGAGGTTAATTTCAAGCCTTTATATTCTTATGGCAAAAAACTATAATTCATTTAATGTATTGTGATATCACATGATAAGGCCTTAAAGGATATGGTGTTTAGAGTATAATAGTTATGATGTAATGGATTTTAATCGATTAGAAGACTCTATATATGAGGAAAAATAGGAAAAAGTGACTACTTGTCTTTATGCAGTTTATTCTATCCCAATGGGAGAAAAATTCTAAAAAAATAGTTAACATTGTTGGAATCACACCTTTATTTCATATAAAAAATTCTATGGGAATAATTTCAAAAAAAACTTGTGTGCCTATATGTTCTCAGAAAATTAATCAAAATTGTCTTCTTTGAAAGTGGAAAGTACATTATGTACATCATCAGGTGAATATAAATTCTTAAATGATATAAGAATTGGGTTTTGGTATGGACATCATAAATGAGGAATGATCGTGTAAATCATGGTTCTTGGTATGTTGTTCCCATTTTTTGTGAATGACAATTCACATCCCTCAATGTACTTGGGTTTGAGGAGGAGGAGGTTCTTTTAGGGATTTGATGATTTTTTTCACAGAGAATGGTTTTTTCGTTGGCTCAAGAGATGAAGAATTATAAATACATGAATGTTTAATAACGTATACTTCAGATAATGGAGTATTGGTTCAACAAATGAGTAGTTGAGTGGTGTTGACCAGTCATTTGATCTAGTTCTGGTGACAGATGTTCTATTCATTAGATCTCACAAATGAGCGATAACAACCCTATAGCAATATCTTCAACCAAAAATTTGATATGGTTGGATATTATGATGTGATATGGGGAAACAATGGTAATTATATTGATGAGGTTTTGTTTTAAGTCTCTTATTTCCATAATAATACCTTCCAAAAATGATGGAGACTTATTATTTTTTGGATTCTTGAGGAAATTGATGTTGGAATGAATCCAAATAAAAATAGGCATCCTTGAATCTATTTTGATGTTATCAGGAAATGTTGGTGAAGAACTTTGTGTGGTTATGTGTTATAATTGGGTTTTATTATATGAAAAAACATCAGGAATTATCTATAAAATGTGGGAAGCATGGTGATACCACCAATGTAAATGTTAATGGAGATTGTTTGGGGGTGATAGATGAAGTCTTGAGGGTTTTATATCATTCTTTTAGTTTGGTAAGCTAATGAATATAATGTAGAGGATGAGAAAATCATTCCATAGGCAGATTCATGCCCCTATATATTCATTCTTTGAGATGGTCTCAGGGAAGTATCTTTAGAGATGATGGAAGGAATCCTCCTTCATACTCAACGATGTATTGAGTTCCCTTAGAACTCACATCTCAAAGGTGATAGTACTTCATGTGATAATATATATCATCCACATGAATTCAATTGGGAGATTTATTTTTTCATCAGCCAAAATTTTTTACTTTTGGAGGATGAAAAGTGTGAGGGTGAAGATAATTTCATGTCCTTTGTTTTACCAAAGTGGGACTCAACTCGATTTTGATTTTTTAAGTCTGATGACCTTTTTTGGTGTAAAATGATCATCCCACCCTTGATTTTGACCATTGAAATTTTTTTTGGGTTATGTCATTTCCATAATATGGGTTTTACCACAAGTATGAGTTGTTGTGGAAATACAATTGTTTTTCAGATTCAAAAATATTGAATGAAAATATTATATTTTTTATTCCCCAAATGTGAGTTTCGAATAAAAACATTGTATCTTCTGAAAACACCTCAATAGTTATAATAATTTTTTTTACTATAAAATGAAAATTTTACCCTTGGAAAGACATTAGTTCAATGCACATCATGTTTTGTGGTGTTGGGCATTCACAGATGTTTGTAAATGGTTAAGTAAATTAAATGAATCAATTAATTTAATTTAAAATTGACATAGTGATGGTCCATTTAATTCTCCTTATGAATACTCTCTAGGGATATCTACATTTTTCATTGAAAACCCCTAAAAAGTGGAGACAGATGATATAAGTGTTGTAAAATGAATGATCAAGGAGCGGAATTGGATCCACTGTGACATCTATGGGTAGAATTTGATTGATATGAAGAATTAAGATTCGTTTGAAACACTAGATAAAAGAATTGACATTTCACTAATTAGATACGTAACTTATTTTATTATTTTCCTCTATTTGATGTTGATTAGATTATATACTACACCTGAATAAATTAATTTGTAGTCAATGATCGCTAAGATATTAATTTTTAATAATTGTATTCAGAATTATATATTTTTTAATTATTAATGATCTCTTAACACCAATGGATAGAGGAAAAACTGAATACATACATTGATTTTTATTCACATTAATTCAATAAGGATTGCTCACTCACTGTTCTTAGTGTATTTATCGTTAGTGTTGGTTTGTAAGGAAGTTGGAACAATTTCAGGAACCAAAATCATTAAGTTATTGATAAATAGTTTCTTGGATTGTTGTTGTTTATTTTTAATGATGGACTGTGGAATGAATGAGATTTCATTATTATGGTAGTTATTATGTGATAAATTCTGGGCGATGTTTTTGATCTAGTTCTTCTAGGTGATAGCAATCAAATTTTTAGTAATGAACGGTCAAAATAAATCTTTTGGTCAATCCAGGATGATGGTAAACATGACTAGAAAGTGTTTTGGGTGATAACCATATTGGAAATGTAAAAGGGGGATTTATTCTCCCAAGAATCATTATATGGATGATTTTTTGTGAAATATCATGACTATAGAGTGTATAGATCATAATAAAATATGATGTGTGTCTTATTGTTGTGGTAGCTAGTGTTTATAAGGAAGATAAATACCAGAATACTTTTTTACCAAGTCACATGTCATATTATCCCTACATGAATTGGTTGGAATTTCCAAAATGTAAATTTCCATGTAAATGTGTTTCCTAACACAATTTGTGTGTTAGGCCACACCCCATTTACCATTAAAGTTACATGGATCAAGAATAAAGGGAGTATATTCCAAGTACCCTTATGGAAATGGCACATCATTTGTCTCCAATAAATTCCTTATAGTTTTGAATGGATACATCAAGTGGAATTATAGAAAAGGCCTTGTGATTAACTAGGTATAAAAAACTATTTACACTAATGATACACTATTTAGATTCTCTAGATAACATATGATTTGTTCAGTCATGGATTTTCCCTTCATAATTTATAAGAGGGGTTGTTATCTCACCCGTTGGGATAGGTATCCTCCTGGGGAGTGAAAATTTTCACATGTAAGTGTGGTTTTAGGAAAAATTACCTATGTAACTAGATATGGGAAGTTATTTTGCCCACATATATTCCGCAACAATCCTCTATATATGATGTATATTTTCATCTACCCATAGTTCTTAGAAGGGATGTGGATCTCCCCTTAGTGTATTATTTTACCCATCCATAGAGATTGTAAGGGATATAGATCCTCTAATAGAGTTTGGTATTTCACCCATAATCAAGTAATAAGGATTCTACAATATCATTTAATTGAATAAATACATGTGATTCTTGATACTTCTAGACTAAGATCTGGTATGATAGAATTCTTTTTTCACGATGTGTGGTTTAACATTATACTCTAGGACCTAAATACCTTCTATGGAGATAACTGAGTCAATCTATTTCCCTCTAGTATCATGAACTAACGTTATTGAAAAACAAGATTTGGGGAAAAAAATACTTCACATCGTAGCATCCAAAGGTAGCATGCCTTTTGGAAATATGTGCAGTGCTAACTTCTATGAGACATGTGATTCCTTGGAACACATGTGATTTTATTTATTATTTGATATAATGTTTTTCTATCGAAATTTGAATTATCAGACTCTTCATTTTTCTAAGCATAGCCATCTACACTTGCATGTTGGTTTTTTAGGATTGATTATTTGAGGACTTTGTCTTGATATAATCACTAGGTTATCTATTTTTTTATCATATCTATAATATTTTTCTTGACTTCCATTTAGCTACTTTATAATGTTGAGATCCTTGAGATGAATTGTTTTTAAATTTTCTTATAATCCTACTCATGGAAGCCTCTAGTACTAGAAGTCGAATATATTATTTATTAATTATATATTTAAGGTTTATGGGGTGTCCAATTGAGTATTTGTATACTCATTACTATACAAGCCTTAGGCCAACATGTTTTGTGTCAGTACATATGAAAAATATGTTGTAGATTAATTTGTGATAATGGTTTGATGTTAGTCATTCAAAGTTGATTTCATGTTTTATTGGATTATGTAGTAGTGTTTTAGTATTTTTAGTATTAGGAACTCATGGTAGATGGATTTATATGAGTATAGACACATCTTTCTATGAGGGCCTCCCCGCCTTGGCTAGTTTCCAACATTCTTTTCTGGATTTGTGCATGTATTTTCCCCTTTTTCTATATTCTTCATACTGTTTTTATAACTTATTTTGGTAAATGTATCATGAATGTGTTATATTAAATTCATTTGATCATTTATGTATATCCTAAAGATATTGATGGTATTTTTCATTAGACATATTTATCTATTGTGGGTTATGATAGTAAAAAACCATTCATGTGTGGGATATTCCAACTAAGTTCTAGTCACTAGACCATAGAATATTGGAGAATGTATTGGGGTGTCTCATACAACATGGAACTTTCCCGAGAGAGGCCCCTATAGGTTAGTATGTGACACAAACCAATCTATAAAATTACTCCTCATTTTATTGAAAATAGTTGATACATCAAAATTATCAGTAAAACCCTGAATGTTATTTACAATATCATTGGAACCTATAAAGACATTTTTTTCCTATTCATCAAAAATATTTACATCATCAAATATACTCCCTTGGACATGTAGTTTGGTTTTGATAACTATTATGTATATACCAGAACCTCTGTTCAATTGATCCCATATTTAGTTAGCATTTGATATCCCATGTATTTTTTATAAATATTATATAATAGTGACATTAAATATAATTTTTTCTTTTCTATAATTCTTAATATTTCTCTTGTTAGAATGTTTTATAGAATATCCCTCATAAATTGGTGGAAATCCCAATGTTATTATATATCAATCATTGAGGCTAATTGATAAGTGGTAGGGTATAATCATGTTGTCTAACTATGATTGTTTCTATTATTGACTGCTTAAAAATCTATTCTATTAATAGAGTTTATATTCTTCATATTTAATAACTATGTGAATCATTAATATTGAATCTATTATTTAATTCAAATTATTTATCTCATCTCTCTTTGGATCGTTGAGAGGGTTAAGGGCCAAATCAATGATTTCCTTTCTATTTTATATGTCGCTACAATTTCATCCAACCTATTTGACTAGTTATGCTTATTATCCATAATAAAATAATTATCTCACCCTTACTCACTTTCATGTAGATGAAAGCATACGAAAGTATCACGAGGATTTACAAGGGTCAACCTTAAAGTCCTACCACTTGTGATGGTTTTTTAGATTCCCTGATAATGGTTCTCAAATATATCAACAATTGGTTACGACTCCAAGAAATTTTTTAGTCCTATCAACATAGTGTAACACTTTATAATATCTCTTTATTCACATAGGAGAGTCTACAGCTTTCCACTACCCAACTACAGTTTATTATCCAAATATGAATGATCTTCTTTTTCTGTATCATGTTACCTCTATGACACATGTTAATATGATCTCCCATGAACAAGCTAGATCACAAGGTCTGCTATTATACACTACCAAACCCCAATACCTAGGTCTTTATGAGAAAATAATTCTCTGTTTAGTCATCATTATAGTTCTTTTATATCTACTAGTTTTCTTCAGAACTTTGAATACTCAAGAACACATAATCTATCCTTCTATTTCAATAGACCTCATCTTTAAACCCGATTCAATATATGATACAATTATTATTACCATTCTTCTTAGTTATTTATAATTTTGACACACAAAATTCATGAGTTCCCCCACACTATAATTTTCATTATTCACTGTTAGTATGTTTGTACTTATAAGATAATATTTTGAATATTATTTCTCCAATTCGAAATTAGAAAACCCTTCAATCCACTTCAAACATTTTTTTCAAAGATCATTTAAATTCTTATCCATCTAACTTTTTTTAACTTTTTAAAGACACAATTTTTTTTCTTCAACAGATACAATATAACAACATTATTTTCATTCAAAATTCATTTTTTAAATTTTTTTAAAAATATACTTAATACCCACATCATTAAACTACTTTGGATTGTTGGAATGTTCATTGAACTATAACATTGAATCTTCCCCTTGTGATGTGGAATTAATCTCAGAATATTTTGATATATACTTTATTCACAATCCTTGTATAGTTTCATGATTTTTAAACATAAATTTCAAAGCAGTATCATCTTCACCTTTATTTATATTTGTTGAGACTATTTCATTTTGGAACACTTGATTTTTTTAATAAAACACAAAAATAACTAATATACAACTAAAATATCTTATGGTAGTAAAAATATCTTATGGTAAGAAAAAATATCTATTGTCTTTCTCACTTATCATATGACTTGTTGAAATTTCATTTCTTGTATAATATTTTCCACTAGAAAATACTTGCACACTCATATATCAAATGGGTGACTCAAACATCTTAAACACTATAAAATAACTTATGCATAGATGAAATCACTAACACATGGAAATTTATTTTACATTTAAATGAAATTAAATACACATCAAATAATTTATTATGCATTAATAAAATTTCTTACATATAGGAAATTCACATACATAAAATATAAATTACATATTCCTAGAAAATTCTCACATGGGTAGATGAAATTAATAATGTGCTGGTCAAAATTTATTACATGTTTGAAGAATTCCTTTGACATTTTCCAAAATTAAAATCCAAGAATAGTAATACAATAGTTGTTTCAAATCAATCTGGAACAAATTTAAAAAAAATCAAAATCTATTAGGATAATCTCAAGGAATTCCCAATAATAAAAAATCATCTCAATCATTCTAAAAATGTAACCTAACATATCATTTTAACTAATCCATATTGGCTTAAAAAGATATCATTTTTTAGTTAATTGATTTAATATTCAATATAGTTTTATTCTTTAAAATCATTTCCATTAATTTATCTATTCGGATAGCTCTTAAAACACCTTGAAAACATGTTGTAGATATTACTTTAACAAATAGAACATGGAATTGATGAGAATATCAATACATAAATAGTCATAATCAATATGTTACACTGTATTGAATATATTATTAAATATATCCAAGTGTTTTATCCAAGATTTATCCTAAAAATCATTCCAAATAACATGGAAGAAATTCATCCTTATGAAAAAAAATTAATATATACTTCTTGAAAACATTATTGTCAAACAATTCATATTCAAACCAAGTAGACACAAAAATTGTCAAAATAAAAATTTAAAATGAAAACTAAAAGACATGATATGGTTATAAAATGTATATAATAAATCTTGTTATAAGGAACCCACTCAAACATTTGTGTTAGTTATGTGGTATGTTTCATTATTACACAATCAAAGATCTCTATTTAATTGATTACAATATCTTATAACCATTGTATGAGTTCAATGGAAACATGATCTAGCTTTTTCTCATTATCAATAAGAATTTTATAAAAATTATTTTCACATCTCTATCATGGGGGTCGAAAATGTTGAAACAATGTTGACTATGTAATAAATGGCGGACCTTTAGCATCATTGAATATCTTTATCATCATCACTCTCTTTATTATGACCACTTAGTTTAGGAAATACTAAATCTAATTATTCCTTGGATATATTATTTACTAATTTATTGTATGATAAAGTATTTCTGTTACTTTTGATGGTATATGTTTAAAAATTAATAACCACCCCTCAATAGTGGTGGAATCTTCTTCATAGTGTTTTTCCAGTTTTTGAGTTCCTATAACTAGTATTATAAAGGTCTATAGAATGTGACACAATCACTCATTGATAGGTTGCTGTCTATATTCACCATTTTCCATCAATAATATAGTTTAATTATTTAATAAATTAGTTAAACATAATTAATAATGAAAAACCATGTGTTATTAGAATATAATTATTTAAACTTTCTTAAACTGAATAGAATTTGATTAGTTTATTAATCCTAAATTTAGAATATTCTCAAATCCATTTTTTTCTCTATAAGGACTCACCATCCTCTAAAAACACATAGTTAATGGTCATTACTGTTTTAATCATATATATAAACATAGAATTCCAATTAGGGGTTCAAATCTCAAAATTTCCAATTCTCACCAATAGAAATAGTTTTCTCCCAACAAACATGTAATAGATAGTATTTCATTATGTGATAACATTTAAAAGATATTTGAATTTTTTATAGGTCCCTTGTTCATGAAAATAATAATTGTATTTTAAAAAATAATTTATTCATTTAATTAAATATAAATTATTATAAAAATTCTTTCAACCACTACATGAATCTGATTGAATATGAAATAAAATTAAGATCTCAAATTATGATAAATAAACACATAGTGTATTATTAAAAAATTTGAGCCACTATGTTATTAAAAACATATAAATTATCATTAATTTTTAAATTGGTAATAAAAAATACATAAATATTGTGTTATATAGCTTGTCTATATTATAAAATATGATAAAAGAAGATTTCATATAATTTTCTTCCTAACTCTATATAGTATATCATGATTAAATCTAATATAGTATGATATCTATATATCAAATCATCATTTATATAGAAAAATAATGGTTTTGAATTATATCAAAACATACAATATAATTTTTACATTGGTAGTGGTATGATACTCTATGTTTCAATACACATGATTTATTTTTCATATTAGACTCTCTAATATTTGAAATTATAGTATGAAATTTATGTTGTAAAATATATCTTATCCTATCAGACCATATTATTGATTGATCTGACACTATATAATCATTTATAAAATATCATAACCTGTGACAACCATAAGTTAATAATACACCAACACACAAGATAATATGATATCCCATAACATATCGATATAAATACATGTTATATATATATATATGGGTGTGTTTGTGTTTTATTTTTGTGCATATGAATAATTTGAAAAAAAATATTTATAAAATATTAAAACCCCATTATAGTGAAACTATTACCACTACTATTTTTTTAACATTTAATATTCAATAATAAACATTTATCAAACCAATACAAACTAAATTAGAAATAATATTATTATAAATATACAATTAATTTTAATTAAGATTATATTATTCATATATATTTATTATTTTATTTAATAGTTGGTCGGATTATTTTACAATAGTAAAAGTCCAATGTTGCTTGCCTTTATAAGGGATCGACAAGTAATAAAACTATGGTTTATAAGTGTAAGACCTCCCTCACTTCCAGTGTGAAAAAATACCTATTTAATGGAATGGAAGAAGTGATAAAAGTGTTTCAAACAAGAATAGATATAATATAGCTGTGTATATTGAAATTTTTTGTGTGGTTCCTTATATTATAACACACGTTATTTTAATAAATGAGGATTAAAAATTCTAAATGCATTAAAAGTATTTGGTTAATGATCAAGGAAATTTGTTTTCAATATAACATAATATAAGGTCAAAAATTTATATATTATGACTTATTTATAACATAGAATATTATATTCATTCCTTGCGACATATATAATGAATTATAAGAACATAAATATATTTAAAAAAAATTAATAATATATATATATATATGAATATATGCCTTCTATTATGTTTTTATGTGTATAATAAAATAAATATATAAATATTTAATAATATATCATTAGTGTATCTAAATAAAAACATATTTCATGTCTTAAATAATAGTAAATATATAATTTAAACTCAATTAAAGGGTACTTTTATAAAATCTAGAAAAAAAAATTATTTCCATTTAAAAAAAAATTATATTGATTAATTAAAAAAAGTATACCAAATGGGATTCAAGTATAATAAATTGAATTTATTAGTAAATTGTACCCGAATTAATTGAATATTTTAAAAAATAAAAATGATTATATATTATTTAATTAGTTGTAATTAATATAGACATATATAATCTTAACAAAAATTTCCTTAATTTGATTAATGAAAATAGTTATACAAAATGAATTTTTATTTTAAAAAATGATTTTTATAAAAGTACTTTGCAAAAAAATCGTGCTTATTAGAATGTGAAACATGCGTTTTGCCTACATCACTCTCCAATTAAAGAAAAAAATATTGATCTTAAATGAAAACCCACACAAAATAAAGTGTCTTGTTATGTATCAATTAAAAAATATTTCAATATCATTGGGATATATAAAAAAAAATAAAAATGAAACTAGAAAAATATTTCCATGAAAATGAAAGTATGTAATTTTATTTGTCCATAGTTAATAACTATATAAAAAACATTTCCGGATATTTAAACTAATTAATAATAAAGTCACATCAATCCATTTAGTGTTTATTTTTTTGATAATTTAAATATATTTATTTCATACCATTTTATTGACGAGAAAGTATATTTTTATTATAAAATATTTTTATATGTAAATAAAATTGTCAATATATTTGATGTATGGACTTCTCGTAAAATTTATTTACAACTATATTTAATGTCATTTTAAACAAATTAACTTTTTTTCATCAAACCTTTATAATATTTGAAATAAAATGAGAATTATGAGATAATAATTTCATCCATTCCTAAAAATGTTAAATATCATTTCAAATAACCAACAATGTAATAGGTGTGTGATGTGTATGAGGTCCCATAATATGAAGTTAGTGAATGGGGCTCACACATGCTCACTCTTCAAATTAAAATTAATTTTTATAAATTTTTCATAAGGTGTTCAAATGATCCTTCTCCAGTGTGTATATGATTAAAATGACTCAAAAATGTAAAATGTGAGGACACAACCTATTACACGATGTTTTTATTACATTAAGTTTTTTGAATCTGTGTATATTGTAAAAATGGTTTAATGTTATGATTTATCTAATGATTTTGAATAGTAGTTATCATCATATGGATTAATTAGGTTACCTAATATGGGTCATATTTAATGAATCATCTAGTCTGATAAGAAAAATACATAGGTTGTTTTTAGAATTAAAAACCAATTTATATTTTCATTTTTCTAAACAATTATTGAAAATATATTAAAATATGTATAATAAAAACATATTATAAAATACAAATAAAAATTGGTTCATTAGTTACAAATTATTTTTTTTATTTATAAGAAAATGAAAACACATAGATGTTAATTCTTATAATTTTATGTTTTGGGGGAATTTAAAAATTTCTAAAAATATTTTATTATAATTTTTTTTAATTAAAAATAAGAATTATTTTATAAAAAATGATATTTTCAATTTAACATATATACCATTTAATTGTTTTAATAATTACGGATGTTTAGGAAGTTTTGTTTTCATAATTTTCTATAAATTTCTATCCATAGACTAATTATATAACCCAAACTAGAATTGTTTTAGGCCCCAAGCATGATATATGGTCATAAAATTATGAAATTTATTGTCAATTGTTATGTTTATCAGTAGGAGAAATATTTTCTCTTATTGAATAATTTTTTTCATACATGGTTTATAATAATTAACTAACATGAAAATAATTACAATATATAAATATATATATATATATCACAAGACAAATATAGAATAAAGAAAAAAATAAATCAATCACAATTTAATGAAAAAATTAAATATTATTTTTCTTTAGTGAAATAGGTTATTATCAAAAAGATATATAATATTATCCCTAAGTTGGTTATGAATAAAATAACTCCTCAAAAAGATAAAAATAAAAATAATACATAACAATGTCCTCAAACTTAGGGAATAGTCTCACCTCTTGTCTCCATCTTCATTCCGTTACAAAAAAGTCATGATTTCCAACCATAAATAATAGGAACATTTCCATAACCATGTTAGGGAAAAAATAATTTATAAATACACATATAATGTATACATGTATGGTGTGAGTATGAATTAATCTGTAGGGAGTCGCCACCTGAACTCAGATTTATAACATGATATAGTCCTGAATGAATTTTCTCATATCATGAATAATATTTAAAATCATAACCCCATTATAATATTAAATAACATTATATAAAAATATAAAAATAAATTTATATTAAAAACAATTGTACATAAATAATATGAAACACTCAACATTCATGTGAAAATCTATCCACCATGATAAATTATTTACATTTATCAAGTTTAGCTTCAGGTCCTTTCAAGGCAACACGCACTATATGAATTTACCACCACTCGTGGGACCCTCTACCCTGTGTGGAAGTAGCCTGAAAGACCAGGTGCCATTATACATGGGACTGCAGCTGGGGGAGTACATAAAGGCGCTCGGTGGTGGGAGACATCCCACCTATACTGTGTAACCCCTTGGTCCTAATAAACCAATGTAATTTTTTCTAACAAGCATGTACCAAAGTAGTACATGCTCCTACTTGGCATCCAAAAGACCCAGGATCAAATCTGGGTAGGGACAAATTTCCGAGTACTGAAGAAGCACTATAGCAGTGGCGGAACTATAGCGGCAGTGAAACTGTAGCGACGGAGCCACTACAGCAGGGACTGTAGCGGCGGTGGTACTATAGCAGGTATGATAGCAGCCCAGGTACTATTGTAGTACTATTCACTGAGGGAACCTTTGGGCCAAAAATGGGCTTTCAAACTTTGTATTTAGGACACTTGACCTTGGGCCTTTGGCCTATTTAATGGGTCTTCATCTACCCTGCCTAAAGAGGTATTTTCTTTAAATAATAAAAAATCAGTCTTCGGCCCCATCCTTAAAAAAGGAGAAAAGATAATCAACAATATCATCATTGCTAATAATCAACTAGAAAATAATATACAAATAATTCCAATAAATATCCTGATGGGTCTTATCAATAATGAAAATAACATTAAAATCATACTCTCTGACTATAGAATTAGGTGAACAAAGTGAAGCATCCACTATGCATACACCTTGAGGGAAAATGAAAAAATTATTCTTTGATCATTATTAATGAGGGTTTTTGTAATAGGTAAAATTGTACAATTAGGAAACCAGTAATAGTATTTAAATTAGGAAAAATGATATAATTATAATATAATTTATTATCTTAGAGGGTCATACCATAACCGAAAAGTGTATGTATCAATACATTTGCAACCATTCAATAATATATTGGTCCTTCTTTTTTATATTCATATTTTCTTTCTGCACCACCATATTAAAATGTCCTTACAATGTAACATACATGAGTAAAAAATAATTATGTAGTAAAAAAGACACTAAATGGAATGTTGAATTTACCAATTTTAAAAAATCACTCTCATAAGGATAGAAAAAACACCATATAGTTGATAACCAAAAAATTTATATATATTGTAATCAATGTAATAACATAGAAACCATCATTTAAATCAGCATAAAAATCATTTTAAAGCATTGATCTGAATAACATAAACAATATAATGAAATATAGAAAACATCCCCTCGATTCAATTAATATGATAAGATATATTGTTTAATTTTAATTTGAAATTAGATTTGGCATAAATGGAAAATTACAAATATGTAAATAAGAAATCTTTTACACTATTTGTTTGTTTTAGTTCCACTAAATACTATGTTTTGGATTACGTTAATTATTTCCAATTCCAATTAAAAAAAATGACCAATGTAAAAAAAATAACAATATATATCCAAGTTAATCAACAAAAAATGGTCAAACTTTATATTATTTGATAGGAAAACTATTAACTTTTTCGAAGAAGGGATGTCAATAAAACCTATAAAATTCAATTGGAATGATGGGTTTACTTTTATAACATTTGTACAAGTGAAGGGTCATGAATTACATAGTGACTACCTTTTCCCTATCCATATTATTTAAATGCAATAGAAATATCTTGAAGTACTATAGGTTTAAAAGAGATAGATATGGGGTGAAATTAAATAGTTGAAAAAGTGTTATATAGATGTGTCCCTATGGAATTAGGAGTAATGGGCTAAATTGTGATTTTAATTAATTTTTAAATAAAATGATGGAATTAGGCCAAATTAGATAATTGATCTGAAAACTCCATTATTAATTAATTATACCTTTATTGAAATGTAAATGAACCAAAATATTTATTTTATAACAACAATGTAACATTGATGGTTTATAGTAATTCTAGATCCATTTCCCAACTTATCCGAAATCTAATAGGCATATGAGGGATGATAGATAATGCCACTTATGACATATCATATAAACTTTTTTCCAGATTATTCCATCATGTATTTCAATCCTAATTTTAAAAAAATTAAATATAAAATAAACCTCTTTGAAAACAATAAAATTGAGAAGTTATATTTATTTTATGCATGGTTTCATATGATGTTTCTATGGATAATAGAACTGGATGGATAACAAATAAGATTGAGGTCTCTTCCCCTAAGGGAATACATAATCATTAGTTGATTTTAGTGTGTTTAGTTTTATATTTCAATAATAATGATAGTGGTCTGATTTCAAATTGTATATCTTATATAGTGTCACCCAAAACACTCAAGAAGTAAATTTATGGGGAGAGGATACCCTAGTGTATAGTGTGTGTTAGGTTGAAAAACTATAATGAATTACACTATTGATTAATGGGAAATAAGAATCCATATAATTTATAATGACTATTATAAAATTTATTGATACGTTAACTAAAATAAATATAAAATTTCAAACATCCCCAAAATATAAAACCCATAATCCTACCACCATTCTCAATCATCCATCATGTCCATTATTGGATTATTTAAACTAGTATTAATGAAAAAATAAATTATTTAGACTTAGAGAAAAATATGAATATATTGGTAGAATTAAATTCCAATAAAGATTTTTCTATGTAATATTCATATCTATCACCTAGTAACATGTATAAATTATTAATAAAAATTGAATAAAAAAAATGAATAACAGTTATTCAATTTTATTACTCGATCAAGTTGGGAAATATGGTTGAAATAATATTCAACCATATTGTTGGAATTTAGTAGTAATATCATTACTTATTATTCAATTTTTTTTCTTATTAACATATTAAAGATCCATTATGTAATATGTTAAGGACATTACCCAATCACGTTAAAAGAAAGAAATAAAAAACAGTTTCTTATGTTTAACTCACATATCCTATCTTATAAAAATTTTACCTTATAACATACTAAAAAAGATGAAACATATAAACATACAAAATAATTAATTAGGTTTATAAAAAATATTTAAATTATAAAAAATTAATTGAATCAAATCAGAAACAATTTCCCCAATTAAAAAAGAAATATATATTTTCAAGATATTTTGTATGAAAAATCCATTAAATTTTTGGTAAAATGTACCTTATATCCACATAAATATCTAATTACCATTTTCATTAATTCTATAAAGATAATCAATCCTGAAATATTACCAAAAAATATTCTATGTTTTTCCACATATTGAGTGGAAACATTTATGAATGAAAAATCCATTTACGGCATATAACTAGAATTCCACTAATAATAATAAAATAATCCCTTTATAACATTAAAAATCACCACAAATAAAACTACCATTATTATAAAGAATGAATTCTCAATATACTACATCCCACTGCTAAAATAATTAAAATTAGAATATTCTCCAAAAAAAATTCAAACACTACAATAAAATATAAAGAGATGTATAGATTTTTTACATCTAAAATATTTTAAAAAATAATCTTGTATTATGTTGTAGATTTGATATATGATATAGAATCTTCATAAAAAAATTATTTCTTGGATATCATTATTTGGGAGGAAATATAATCTTTTTTAATTCATCCCAAATAAATTTTTTATGAATGTATAAAAAAAGATATTTATTTTGGAATTCCTAATACTATCATAAAAAATCAGCAAAATGAGGCTTCCCAGTTCACCCTTCACAGACAAAAATTTTAAATTATACATTCTTACAACTTAATTTAACGTTTATCTTTTCAATATTGTTCTATTTTATATTTCTTATGTTTTTTCGATCTCATTATACTTGAATTGTTTCTTTAGATTGGTGTTTATGCTTTCATCTAATTTATTATATCATTTATTTAATTATTTTCCATATTAATCACATGTGTGATTTTTTATTATCTCTGATCTAGTGATGTTTGGATAATGTTTTAGATCTTAATTTTTATTAGTGGATATCTTTTTTATTAATATTTTACATTTTATATTTAAAAATAACTTCTAAAATTATAAAAACATTATATTAGACACCCAACATTATCTAATCAAATGAAATTTATATATTATGTCTATTTAAATGAAATTTATTTTGTATATCCTGATAATTAAATTTCGTAATAAAACATTTTTTATATCTACTATAAATAAATAAATAATGTATTTTATTATTTTAATGGTTTTAATTTACAGATTTTTAATTCCACAAAAATTGTGAAAATTATTACACATCATTTATAAGATGAAATCCAAACCATTGGAGATTTGACAGAATAAGAAATTAATCTACAAACATGATCATTTATTTATATCTTTAAATATTACTTGGTATGATAATTAAGTGAGATCAATATACAAAAAAATTATATAAATTAAGTTTTTTTAGTTTAGTTAAGGATTATGATTGGTTATGGGGTCCCAAAATTATATATTACATATGATTTTTTCCGAATATTCCCATACTAAGTCAACAATTTTCTCATTATTAACTATGATTTTATAATTTTTATCTCTCCTAATATAAGAAATTTTTTTATTATGAGGAGTTTTATTTTCATGGGAAAATATTTGAAAGATTGGTTTTTTTTACTTTTTATATTATTATAATTAATTATTGAACTTGCTTTAGGGATGTCGAAATGCATATGGATTAAGATGATATTAGTTAGATGATCAAATTGAGTAACATTTCACCAACACAAGACTATGTAAAATCTTTCATATACCTCTTTCAACATCTCTAGAAGTATTTGGTGAACTACTATTTCATAGTGAAAGATCAATAAAATTAATAAAAAACTCAATGAGTAGCATGACCATATTATGTTATCAATATTTCTAATGGTGTTCTTGGTAGGGATTAATTTATGACTCCAAGACTTCTAATCAGTTTGAGTATTTAATTTTCTTATTGTTCAAAATTATTTTACTAAAATTATGTAGATAAAATATTAAGGAACATAGAGAAATGTTATAAGATTTTATTAGATAGTTACATTAGAGGTGTTTATGAATGTGTTAGTGAATTTTTCTTATATTAGGATGAAGTTCAAGCTATTTTTTGTCACAACACACTCATTTCCATCTCTTTTTCTAGTAGAAAGTACCTTATCATTTTTATTTTGAAATAATAAAATGGTGGAGAATGTAGAATGAAGAGTTAATTATTTGGATGATCATCACCAATGTCACACATAATAATAAGTTTTGGGTAAATGAGATCCCCTATTTTGCGTTTATATTGATAATTTTCGATAGAAATTTCTTTTTAGAATAGTGTAGTGGTAAATAATCTAGTTTATGAATAATCATTCATAAGACATTTTTTATTCAATATGATTATAAATTATTAAATTAATAATATTGATATATAATGAGAAATAAGGTAATATTAGCATATTTGAATGATAATAACATATTTATATTTAGAAATTTAATAATGGAATCATTAAAATTTATGTTGATTAAATGTTCTCTTGTAACTATAAAATTGTTATCAATGAAATATGTAAAGTAATTATAAATGAAAAATATTTATTTCAAATGAAAATTATATAGTTACAATATATATATAGGGTGATCATACAACTATTACACTATAGTTTTTCATTTATTGAATAATTTTTTAATATGGGGAAGTGAATAATGATTTTTTTCCATTAACATGGGGTCAGGCCAAATTGAAATGTTTTTTGCATTAACAATTAATGATAAAATTTCTTCCAAAGACTTAAATGAGAAATATACTAAAGTATCATTGGGCATGCTAAATCTTCACAGGAGTCATGTCACCTAATATTATCATTGTCCAATCTTTACTTGTTAATGTTAGGCTGTTATAGGCAATAGAGTGTATATTTCATTTCAAAATTTGGATTATAGTCTCTCTAAACCCCTTTAATTACCTTTATTGGAATCAGAATATCATATATTTAGTGATGATTATTTAGGGTTATATCTTCAAAAAAATCATTGAATTATTACATTAAATGATTATGATTACATGGAAAGATATTTATATACATTAATCTTACTGTAAGGTTGAATTTTTATTTTTATTTTTAAATATTGTTGAATTATATTGATGTATTAAACATATAGAATGATAGATCCTACGATATGGTTTATATTGAAATTTTTTCTCCCAATGAGATCTTGTTATTATGTATAGGTGGAGGGTAGTGTATTTTCATTCTTGAGATAGCTTGATATCTATATAGAGTTAATCAAAAAGGATACCTGACGTCCTTATCTATCATTTGACCCCAATTTCTATTTTCTATAGAAAATATTATTGTTTTTTACCATAGGTGTACCACATGTTTATATTTTAAATTGGACTACCATACTTATATTATGTCTATTAATGATAAAAAATTTATCTGCGCTATAATATTGGTGAGTTCCTTAACTATTATTTTATGTTTCTTTGGTGTGATGAGATTATGATTCAAATCACAACCACCACGTAAAGGTAATTTTATTATGTAGATCCCAATATCTATATATAAAATAGACTACTTATTACCTGCATATTATTTATCTTGGTCATAATATAGAGAAAAATTTATGATTATAATATCGAAGTGGGTGAATCATTTGAAATCAGATATTTGGTTTGGGGAAACTAGGTCATTAATACCTAGTTTGTGGGGAACCGTGATATTATTTTTGTTTTAGTTATTCATTTTTCATATGGTACACATATATTTAAAATAATATTATATTAAAATTAAAAAAAATAACAATTAAAAGAGAAACTACTGAGTGTTTGTTTTTACTCATTCATAATTATTATATTAATATTGTAATAATCCATTATTGGATTTGTATAGGTTTTCGTATGTTTTTTTAACAAAAACAGAGACATGAATTTGTCACGCAATTCATTCCACAAAAAAATTTATTAAATAATAAGTATAAGCATACAAGATCAAGGTGTAACGAGTTTACACCAACCCAAAAGTGAGAGAAAAACATGGAAATATACCAAAGAAACTCAAACACATCCAGCAAGAAGTGAAACAACTCCAAGCAATATCCAAGGCCTCAAGATGGAAGGGACCATATAGGAATGTCCATGAAATAAGAAAATATGGTCATGAAATGAGATAAGAGCATAACTGGTCGAAGAAAATTATGGAGTTTGATTATACTCATCCAACAAACTCTTATTAAAAAGTCGGAATTTGATATCATGAAAAGTTTCTACAAAAATATCATAATATCTGAGACTTTGATAATCTTGTACATCTCGTTATTCCGATCGAGATTCCAAATTTTCACTCACCGCCTTAGCACCCTAGTCCACATACTTCCCCACTCGGTCAGAGACTTCGTTCATTTTATCATTGGGAGGTGAAATAGGAGGATCGACCTCAAGTTGTGAAGGAGCATCGGTAGCCATGAAAGCTCCAATGATGTTTGAACTCTGGTCAACAAAATTCATTGATGTTTTAGTTGTACTTTTCTCTTTTTTATTAGTTTAAAGTTACCTCATGACAATTTTTCGTTCAATGTGAAAATAGTCTATACGTTTCCTCAATTTTTTGGGATTGGGAGTATTGAAGCCATCCGCATCCACTATTTTTTTCCCTTTTCAAGAGCTTGATTTTAAGAAGTCTTCCTCAATTTGATTAGCTTTCTGATCAGCCTCCAGAAAGGATGTGCTCTGTGTTGGGCGTGTGTCTATTTCAGATTGAGAAAGTACAACCCGATCTTCTTCCTTAGTGGGTTTTTTCTGAACATCATGGACAACATCAACAGACCCCTAGAAGATTCAATGTTTAGAACTAGTCTCAACATTGACCATGACTTGAGGATGATATTCCATAGGCTTTTCAAAATCTTCCATTTTCACACCAAATAGGTCCTTATTTCCATAGGGTCGATCAAGTACCACAGATTTCATAGACTCTCTTGTGCAAGATGTTATATCCATATTTAGTTTCCCTTCTCAACCCAAGTCCTGCGAGCAGGTGGGCAGACCATCTTACAACATCCACTGGATAAATGTACTTTTTTATAACATTCCAAACAATAAGTTGGAAAACATTCATAAATCACCTCTTGTAAGAATACATGGCTATATTTTTGAATCCAAATTTTACTTGGAAGAGGTTTAGAGACATCGATCCTTGTACAAATCCTAGAAATCAAAGGGCTAGAGAGTTTTCTTGTTGCCATGTCTATCTTCAACGGGGAGCCAATCAAACCGGCAATCATAAATAGAGAAATATTATTGAATAAATTAATCTTTAATCTTGGTAAACCAAGCCAAGTTGGGATAATACCCGATTCAATGTTATCATCAAAATCAGAAGTCCATTTCAGAACTTTTGTTATTTATCCACTAAAAACCCTCGATCTCCTCACCCAAAGTCTATAGTATTCATTTTCAGATGAAAACCAAAGAATGGCGTTGGAGGAATTAAGAAAACCACTATGAAATCTTGTATTTTTTATATTTAATAATGAATGAATTGTTTTGATGTTGTAATTATTGGTTATTTTTTGTATACCACTATGGTTTTCGAAGTATCTGATATTTTTTCATATTTTTTATAGTCGGGTTTTTCTACTACTAGTCATTGTATTTTTATATATCATGTTTTATTATACACATTTTTATTATGATTTTTATTAATTATGTACGTTTATATTATTTATATTTAGTATTTTCATTAATCTATCTTCTCCAACATATGTAGGTAATACCATATTTTTTAATGTTTTATACCCTCAATGATAGTTTTCAAACATTTTCTAATAAATATAGACTTGCTATCACATATTAATTAACATCACCCAGGAAGGGATGGTCTTAATGTCATTGGGTTGTGAAAAAGTGGTATCAAGTAATTCTATTTGGATGGTGCTTTTGAGTAGGAGTATTTTTGATTTCCTTTACGTCAATAATCTGTTAGTAAACCTTAATCTTGGAGAGGAAATATTCCAGGAAAACTACATATGGATGCATTGACCAATGTGTACTTATATACAGATGTTTAACATCTTTTAACTACAAATAGTATATTATATTACTTAAAATATTTTTTTTAGTATGTTAATATACAACATAGTGTTTCATGTAGATCATGATGATTATATATTCTATGTATATGGTGATGGTTTATATAGGGTGGAACCAAATATATTTTAACTCTAATTATTAATATAAATGTATATATTTTTGTGAAATATATTTTTATAATATATATATATATTCATATCATTCTTTAATTTTTAATTATTTTAAAAGAGTTGTAGGAAAATACTTTATCTCAGTGATTACCTTGATATCCCAATAGTAAATAGTTAAAAGGGATAATTTTGTGGGATTTTTATTGGCAGTGAAATATATTTTATGAGAAATATATTTCCACTCATTAGAAATTTCTATATTTATAATATTATTTGAGTCCTTCAGTTAGTTAATATGTTAAAAATTTAATGGGTACCATCAATGACTACATTATTATGAGGAACAACACTATAAGGGTACATATGTTATCATGGAGACCAATCATGAGGGATTTCAATGTCGTATTCATTATTTTTATTCCTTACCATCATGATATAATAATTTATGACGGGATAAGTTTTTATAAGATACTAAAATGTGTAGGTTTAATGTCTCAACATTATTATGATAGTGATATCATAAAGATAGGTGATAGAGTTAGATATATTTTTGAGAATTTTCTTTTTTATAAAATATCATAGAAAGAGGTAAACAAAAGAGTCTTACTATGATAAAAGAGTGGGGTTACAGTGTTTGTGAAAATATAATTAAAACGTTGTTATCAATGTTGGTATTATCCATTATTTCATTCATAGTATTTACCAATATGAATGAAAAACACTAACCTAGATAAAAAATCTGTGTCAGAGGTCAATGTGGCCTCAAGCATGTATCATTATATAACAAAGGATTATGACTAGAAGTGAGGGATAAAACCATTCATTAGTGATACTTTTACCTTGAATGGGACTAAAAAATAGTAGAAATAACTAAACAACATCCAAATAAAAAAAATTAGTTTTCCTATAGATAATAAAAAGTATTGTGATGTAACAGTAGAATGTGGAATAATATAGTCATACAAAGACTGATCTCACATGAGGCCAATAATATATAAAATAAAAGAAATATGAGGAGGAACTAGTACTACCCCTAAGAATCTGAATCCCAATCTCTAAATCCCATCATGAAATTTCAGCCGGATCCACTACACATCTTATGCTCAAACCTATAAAATAGAGATAAGATTTTTCCATGAAACTAAGTTTCCATAAAAGGTTTGAAAAATATATCTCAATAAGGTCTCACCAAGTTCCCATAATATTGTACAACATATATATTTCTTAATAAGAAAATAAATTTCATAAATAAACATTCACATTGGTTCTTTACATACTAATAAGTCCATCATGACACTGAAACAAACCTACTTTGACCTATACTAAAAATCCACCTCACTCCAGCACCAAACATGCAATTGTATTGTCATTTTATACTTATCATGATACCCTGACACATAAGCTTTATTTCTTTGACAATTTTTGAAATATAATTTACTTTTTTGTGATTCCCAACCAAAACATAAAGACCCGTGTCAGGTCGCTCATCAACTTCCAAATCAAATTTCCTAAGAGATGTGCACACTAAATTATCCAACCCATTCCCCTAATGCAAGCACATGGTGTAGATCTCAACCTATTCCATTTTCATGGGTGGTATCACTAAAAGTACATAACAACTACCCACCACTGTAGATTGGTATGTATAGTATAGTACCCAACCACTAACCACTAATGTAGGTTTTGGGAACAATATAATACCTAACTCAAACTCTCTTAGAGGAAGGTTCACATCATAAATATAAAACCATCATCTCATTGGGGAAGAGAATACTAATGTACCCATCCTAATATCCCTAGGAAATAGTGAACATTAATCTCAAATGCCAAACATGTTCCTAAAAGTTTACTATCAAATAAATCATTATCCAACATCAACACAATCGTGCATATTCACAAAACAAGAAATGGGTATAGAAACCATTCACATATGATCACTAGTAAATACCAAGGTGTTAATCACTCGGGACAAATCATCACACAAAAAATAATATCTCTTCATTCATATGGACTCATGAATAATCCTCTAAAGAGTTTCCTAGTGACAAAATCCTAACATAGTTCACATGTCTTCCTTCTCATCCCACCAACATGTGAACCCACTAGGGGCCCTCAGATCCATATTCTTTCTTTTCACTATAAGAAATCCATATTTGACTCATCATGGTGTTATTTCTATCTATATGCTCTATTCATACCTATCTTATTATATATATCCCACCCTCATCCAATTCTCATTTTACAACCCGGTCCTACTACGTAGGGATCATATTGAGCTAAGACTTTCTTCACCATTGGAATAATGATTCTAAGTCATTAATAATTCCCATGACCCAGACCTAGGTCTCACAACATGACACCCTTTAGAGAAATTTGATGAAATCACAAAAAGTAAACATTACACTTTCACATCATTTCTAGCCTCATAGGGATCACTCTGTCCATAACACACACTAAGTTCCAAAATTATCCTCAAAAGATTATTGCACATTGAATGGAAGATGTATATTAATTTCACTATTACCCACTGGTCCAAAGCCTCTCATTCTTACCTAACCCACCCTAGGATACCAAAACTATGAAACCCATATCACATCTCACATACCAACATCAAACTGATTTCTCTTTACAACTCAACTGATAACATTACTCATTGGAGACATAGTCTATTAGGGATTCAAGTTACCAAATCATTAGACAAAATTTATTACATCTATAGGAGCCCCAATTACACCCTCTCTCCTCCTCTAGGTAAATATTGGTGCATATTCCTTTCACTAGAATATACAAAAAAAAATTTAATTCATAATCATGTGTAAATAATACTGTGATTTTCTACTAAATGGCCCACTTACCTCAAACTCATAATTACCACTATATCCAAGTTCTTCTAATCTTCATCTAGGACCATTTATTATTATTCAAAGCTCATTCCACCACATCAGCTAATATATTAGGCAAAAAAATAAAATAATTTTTTTATCTCAATTTATAATTAATTATTCATATTAATCCATAAATCCATATTAATGGAAAAACTCATAAATATTCATTGCATCATCAAAACCACATAGAAACTCACATGTTCACCCTTTTGAAAACCCCTCTAATAAAGGTGAGAAAAATAACTATCAATACTTTATGATTTCACCATGAATTGGAAAAAATATTATTGATAACCTATCTTTAATTTCACCATATCCAGTATTCAATAAAAAGAAACAATTATTGAAGTAAAAGGATAGGGTAAATCACCATAAAACATCATGCAGTCACCAAAAATCACCCTCTCTGAATATTTTATTTCTTAGAAAAATATTGGATGAGAAAATATAACAAAATATACCTCTCCCATGTGATCTAAACCAAATATTTGGGTGGTCATAAATTACTAGTCTAACGCTATTGAGAAACAACCAAGGATTGTGTTCACAATACTCCATGAGGGTTGTTCCACATCATCTCCATTCATGGACACATCTTGATACATCCCTCTTGGATCATATAATGACCAATATTGTCTAAGATATTTTTCATTATCATACCGAAATTTTGGATTGGCCCATATGGGTCATGACACAACATCCCCTACTAAGGGGACCCACCATCTAACCTATGTCATCGTGGTGTGATCCCAATGGATTTTAACAAAAAACCATAACCTAGCAAAGTACCAACCCCAAAGGAACTACCATTTTTACTAATGATGTGGTACATCATGAACCCCTATGTGACACCCCTCACTATATATTATCATGGAATGACAATTTTTCCATAGCGTGATTGACTTCTATAGCTAAAAAGAATATTGGGAATTGGTAACCTCAACCCATATTCAATGATTAATTAATCACACAAAACACTTTTTGGGCTGCAATTAATGTCCAAAAACATTTCTCAGAGATGTACTAATCCTTAAAATCCCAATCCATGTCCAAATTCAACAAATTTCCCCAAATACTAATAAAAAAATTTAATTTCCACAAAAAACAACATAAAAATTGATCAATCATTAAAAAATCCCACATATTGATTTTGATCCTTGAGAAGCCACATGTTTCCTTAAACCATCTCTCGCTACAAACCTTTTTCATCAATTTACCACAAACTCCTCATATTTTATTCCATAACACTAAAAGATCATTCTTTTGGAAACACTAGAAAAAAGAGTACATTATTCCTCAAAATATTATCTACTCACATTCCACCACCATGAGTTCTATAATGTATCTCGACAAAATCCATATATTATGGGACACCAAATGTTGGTAATTGATTTATTTCCCATATTATGGATCTCATATCAATAAAATTTCTTTCAAAATTTCTGATTCCAATTCATGGTTATCCCCCCAATAGGAATCACTTATTAAAATAAAATTCTTATAATCCATTGACATGATAAATGATGATTTCCTCTCAAAACACCAAACTACATAAAGAAAATTTTGATCGATCATCCTATGTATATATTCTCTAAAAAACACATGAATTCACCCACTAAAGAATCATCACATTAGCTGATCATTATTACTTAACTTCCATATCAATTATAGAAATTCTAAAATACCCATAATGATGCCTAAACCTGATCCTTGGTTTAATTACACAGTCAAAACACAAACATCCCACAAAAATTGCATTCTCTTTCAATGTTCCCCGATACACACTAAATATAACCCACTCCCAAATCTTGAAAAATTCATCTTGTGGTTGATGTTAGCATTCGGGCTCCATCCAACACTGCATCCAAATTCCCAAAACACATATTTACTAATGAAACATACCAAATAAGATATTTCCTACACAGATGCATCCCATGCCACCATGACTTTTCAAAGTCTAATTTCAATGCATCCATAACCCTACCAAGATGAGGGGAATAATTAAAAAACTTATATGATTCTTCCCACCATAGGAGTATCCTTACTATCTCCCTAATAACTAAAACACCCAATCTTTACAACCCATGTTATTTCTTTTATAGAAAATAATGATTTGACATGAGTATCTTGATCACACTCAAGTTCTAATATAAAACACCAATCATTAATGATTCAAATATCCTTGTGAATTTCCCCCTTCACGTTTATAAAATTCACCCACAATAAGGGTCTCAACATCCAAAATTCAATAGTGTTGTCCCTACTATAGGATCCCCATTCACCACTCCGGAAGAATCGAACAAAATATATCCAAATACCACACATGTGTTTCTCCTCAAAAGACATCATCAACAATTTTTATACACTAAAACATATTATTCTTATAGATACCCTAGGCCACCAAATCCATAAGTATCCTATCCCATTAATTGACCATCATCCTACACACAACCATCCACTGATCCACAACCCAAATAGGCACCATCCATAAACAGGATGCACAACCCTTGTGTATATATAATTTTCCATCAATGTATATAACAACCCTCAGTATAATCCTCTGAAGTAAAATTTAACATTTTGAGAACCCTCCCATAAGTTTTTCCCCACTATATAACTTAGTCTCACCCAAACCTAATGGGTATACACTTTACTACCCCATGTTCACACATCCTAACTCATGCTCTAATTTGTCACATCCCATTGAACCTTGTCACATATACCTAAACCATTGAATATTATTTTAACTCAATTAATTCCTATATAACTATACAAAATAGTCCTATATTTCTACCAAAGAACAATAATTAATCTCAATCATCCCAATACTTACAACATGGCCACCCACCACATTAGCATCATTAAGAAACCATGAAGCATACATCCATTCTTTAAATTACCCACTCAAAACCACATATATAAATAATAAGTCTAGGAATCCAATTAATATTTTCCATTAATCTCATCCTTCACTCAAAAATCATTCAAACTTATTCACATCTCAAAAATACCATGGAATTTCACATGCCTTTCCTTAACCATTTTAGGGGTATCCACCACCTCATGGAAGCATTGAAACATCTAGTTTTTGGCACACCTCATTTCAACTTGTATGTCTCTTTTGAGCTTATTTTTATCTTTTTATTGGGAATTTAGAGGCATAAAAAAGGAAAAAATAAATTTGAGGCTAGGATGGTTTATTTGTTTTAAATTTTCAAGTTATTGTTTTTTCACCAACCAGTCGAAGGGAATCCACTTGTTCACTCATGACTCTTCATGGAATATTTAGTTGCACCCCTCAATTACTAGCTAGCAAGTGGAAACCAGTGGACCTATGATGACGATCCAAGAAAGAATGTAATATACTAAGAGGGAATTGACCAACTGATGAACACCATCAGATTTTCAATGGCTTCATTCTTGGACCAATAAGGATCCCATAAATTTTGGGATTTTTTTTAAAAAAATCCACTTACAATCCTTTTTATCTCATTATATACTACTCTAATATATTCCCATTAAAATAAGTTCCCTATATGAAATTTGTTTTTCCTTCTCATCCCTTTAAACTCCTATATTTGATGCCTGAATAATAGATCAATCATGCCCTTCCAATCTGGTGAGACGCTTATTATTTTAAAATGATAATATTCTCAAATACTTGATAAAAATCAATTTGGTGTAATATATTTTTATGGAATATAAGTGTGTTTTCATGATATATGAAGGTATTCATTGATAATTGATAGAATAAGTACCCGGAATTGATGATTTTCTATATTCCCATCAATAAGACCAATATAATTATTATTAATGGGTATTCTCAGGTATTTTTGAACTTTTCCAACCTCATGATTGTGTTTTCATTATAAACATTATTATATATTTCTAAAGCATATAGAATTAGGATTAATTATAGGATTAAATGGTTATTATGGTATTAGATGGGGAACCAATCCATTGATCATCATTATACCTAATGTTATAATTCCTTGACATCGATTCATGTTTTATGGATTTTTGGAATGAATAAATGGTGTTTGTAGCCCTTCGAAAATTATACTTGATGTTTTAACACATATTTTTTTCTATGGTTGTGACTATTTCCATTTGTGATGTGTTATTTGATATCACATATTTTATACTTGTTATTCATGTTTTATCACTCAGTATTCTATAGTTGATATAGTTTATTCCATATAGAAGATCCCACTCTTTGATGGATTTCTGAGATATTAGTTTTCATGTATAAGGGTATCAATACAAGTGGGATGTGTTATAAATGTTTTTTGTGAACTATACTATCATGTAGGGGAATGTAGGATGTTTGATTATCCTTTTAGTTTGTTTTCAAAGCTAGTAGAGCCAGTCTCTAAGGACCCAATAAACGTAGTATGCATGTGTGACACACATTTGGTTAAATAAACTCTATTTACTTTCTTATAATGAACTAATGTATCTTATTTACTTTTTGGGAATCATTTTTGGTGTATTAAAATGTCTAATAGTCACACCTTATTGAATTTTGGTTCACTTATAGATTTCAAGAACTGATATTCGGGGAAGGTAAAGGGTCATGGTGGGTGATTAAGATTTTTTATTAGAATATTGTCAACATTTCCAAATAGTCGTCTAGCCAGATGTAAATGGATGTTTCTATTTATTTACATTACTATGTAAATTGATCTACCATCAATGAGGATCTATTTTATTGGATTTATTATATAGGTCTAACATTCTATGTTAATATTACAAGATTTTTTTGTTTATTTGTTTTGTTTATACTAAGATAATGATTTATTTAGTCACTATTTTTTTATTATTTTTATTGATTCCATTATTATACTCTCATTTTCATCTATTAATGTGGTCATAGTCACCCTATGATAACCATGTTTACCTTAAATATATCCAATAACCTCTTTTAAATGGGGAGTCACACATGAGGTCATGTGGCATCTTGGCACTGACCCAGTGGTTCAGGTCTTAGTGTTAAATATAATATTAGAACACCATGTTCACTAAAGTTTCTCTTCGATTTGGATACATTTTTTATAGGGTAGAAAAAAATAGAATGGTTAGGGATTGGGTAGGAGAACTATGTTATTTCTAGGAAATCACTTTGTGGTGGACCTTGGAGTTTCTATAATGTGGAACATTGAGTTATTTATAATTCATTTTACGCTCCTTTAACCCCCAATATGGGTAATTCACATTATGTTTGTATACTAATTTGTTGGATTTTGTGTGTATCCATGAAACATGTGTAGGAATGTCGGGTCACATGATATATACATGATTTCTTCATTAAATAAACTCTATATAATAATGTTCCGGTTTAAATTATGATATGTTCTTCTGGTACATTATTTATGGAAATCTTTTATTTAATCTTATGTGTTCTATTCTTGACTATATATATGTGGTTATGACTAATATGCAGATATTATTGGCTTGCATTGGGTTATGCATGGTGCTTAGGGGGTAATTCCTTATTCTTATAGGTATTTAATTATGGTAAACCTTGTTGTGAATTATTTCATACGCCTGTGTTCTATAAATACTCTTATTGTTAATATATATTAATTATTTATTATTTGTTTTGGAATATCATGAAATTTCACCTCCAAGAAATCTGGGGAATCTAGTTACACCACCTTTTGTATAGTAGGATGCATCTATTAAATCTCTCTTAGTTGCTTTATTAGGTCAAGGTATAGAACTGATTCATTCAGGACTTTTTAGGTTAGTTCCATTTCAAGGAAGAGGATCCCACATGGGCAGTTTGATGATTGTTTATTATTCTCATGACTTAAACATCCATCAACCCCATTCCTCTAGGGTATTGGATTCCCCTAGGATTCAAAGGACAACATACTAGTCATTGAGATAGTTTTAAACCTAGTGGAAACCCTAGATGATTTTAACGTAAATATTACATCCTTTATGTTTCAAGGCGTAGTAGTAATAAGGTAATATTTCATGTTTTGGGATGGTATACATGAAGGAATAACATGGGTGACAATCAAGGATCTCTTATTAAAGTATTTATATCTAGATCCACTGAATTTGGACCATGATTATGAGTTTATGAATATCCATTTGGGAACAATCACAGTGTCTTCAAATTTAACATTATTCACTATGTTGGCCTGATTTGTTCTTCTTATAGTGGGGAATAAGAAAAATATGGATATAACATTCGAGATCAGCCTTCATCTAGAACTGAAGTGATAGGTCCAGAACTTATATATGACCACCTTTTATATACTAATTTTTAATGCACTAACAATCAGGAAGGGACTTGAGGAAGATATGGATGTAAGTGTTAAACTATCTTCTAGTTGTCCGACGGGTGATTTCCCCAATGCAGTCGGAGAATTTTATTTTGGAAATTAGAAGAGGAGTTCATATAATGGATTCCATAGTGGGTGTAGATATTTAGAGTAGATCAGAGGTTCCCCACACCCACTATTTTAAATTTCTCAAACATGTCTTATAAGTGAAGGAGGATGGAACACTTCCAAAATAATTTTCATGTTTCTCTCAAGACATGCCACGAATGTGTAAATAATGATATTCTAAAGTGATTTTATGAAACTTCTTTGAGTATTCAAAAGTTAAAGTTAGGATTTGTTTTGGGTAAGGGAATTTATAATCCAGTGTGGACTTAATAAAGGTTGGTGTATAAGGTAACTCATAAAACTTTGGGGTGTTTTAGAGTGGTTACTAGAATGGGTTATATATTTGATCAAGCATCAGCAGATAGTGCAGAGTAACTTTTCAAAGTTCAATATATGATCATGATTTATTCTACAATATTAGTTTCATTACATGATACATGTGAATCGCACTAATTTATATCATCTCAAGTAGTTATTGGTTCTTAATTACTTGTTAAATAATTTTTTTTCTTGATATCTATAGATACACCCTTGAGAAATAAAGTTAAACATCATCATTTATATCAAGAATATCTAATGGTTTTTACTAGCTTGAAGAATGTGTGGATCTTTACAATCCTGGTCATTTCAGTCTTTGATGTAATCTTTAGTGTGGACTGGTTTACTAGCTATAGTGCACACTTTGATTTGTATCATTTAAAATTATCATTTTCATCTACTAAAATGGGGAAATTAAACTTACCTGATAAATTATACATTGAGAAGATAGAGTGGTACTTGACCCTCATCAGAAGGAAGCCTATTTAGTGAAGTTGGTTAGTATAAACCTTGTATTGGAATAGGTAGTGACCCTATCCTTTATTTCAAAGGTAGAGATAAACTTAGATGTATTTCATAGAATTTCATGGGGTTACCTATGAATAGGGGAGTTGAGTTTGATATCAAATTTTTGTCTTTTGCATGATAAATATTGATTCCACTATGTCACATGGAACATGCAGCATTGAAAGACCTCAAGTTACAACTTTATGACCTCTAGGATAAGGTATTCATCAAAATGAGAACTCTCCCTTATGGTGATCTAGCGTTGTTCACTAAGAAGTTTGATGATCGTTATCATCTTTGTGTGTACAACTAAAAGTTAAATCTAATTACTACGAAATAACGGTACTCATAGCTAAGAATTGATGATTATTTAGATCAGTTTTAAAAAATGAATAGTTTTATTAGCTTTATATTTGTTATGGATACCATCTACATTATTTCATGTAGGAAGACATATCAAAGATAGAATTTAGGAGTAGGTATGGGTAGTATGGGTACCACTTCATATAATTTGGACTGAATAATAATACGGTGGAGTTCATATCCCTCGCGAAAAAAATCATTCACCCATAATTGGACTCCATAATAGTGTCCATTTGTGATATACTAATATATTCCAAGATGTCATAATCACATTATAATCACCCTAACATCATGTTTAGTAGACTTTGAGAACATTGGTTAAACATAAACTTTTCTATGTGTCACTATTGGAAATAGCAGTTTCACTTTATTTGGATTATGGTTTCTCAAGAAGGAATGTCAATTTATCAATAGAATGTTTAGGTTGTCATGTCTTTAGGGAAACTGGGGAATATTTTCAAGATCTAGAGTTTCCTCAGGTTGGATGGGTACTATAAGAGGTTTATATAGAAATTTTATTATCTTTCACTAACCATGACTATGAGGGACAAGAATGGACTGAAGTTTTAATTGATAGAATAGTGTGAATAAATCTTCTTGGAGATATATAATAGGTTTACATCATCTCTATTATTTATACTTCTCAAGCCTTGATTTTTTTATATAGTGTATTGTGACACATCAGGCATTATATTTTGAGTTTTTCAAATGTATGGTAATAAGGTGGTTATATATGGATCTCATAAGGTACAACCCCATGATTGGAAATATACTACCCATGGCTTAGTGTTGGATTTTTTGGTCCATGAATTGAAATATTGGTGGAACTACTTATTTGGGAAGATATTTTTCATGTCTAAAAACCAAAAGTGTCTACAAGATAACTTCTCCCAGTGTGCCACAAATATTTTTTAGATTTTTGGGAAGAGTCCTTGTTGGTGTTCAATTTTTAGATGGAGTATACTACTGCTAAAGAAATTTTTTTGCATATTCACGTTGTAGTAATATCCAATAAATTGAATAATAGATTTCAGTAGAACGATGGAAACTCAAGGATTAACTAGAATACTGATAGGTGGGAATAGATGAGGATCAGGGGTTAGTTTATTGTGCATCCTTGGTGACCACAAAATTCTTTGTAGAATGATTGGGGACTAGTTAAGATCATTATTTAACATATTTTTCAATGTGTGAGTGGTTTTTAGTAAGATATTTTATTCTAAGATATACCTTAGAGTGATACAAGTGCTTCAAGTTTATTGAAAGGTGGTAATTCCATCATCCATGTGAGATGAGCTAATGAGATCCTCTAATGCTTAGCAGTGGGTAGTGCACTTATGATTAAACAACATATATCTTGATCTGATATGTCAATTATGGTGGATCAACATGAAGAGAGACATTACAGGATTTTTCTCTCATTAATTGACTTTTCATTGGATTAAGACTAAGAATCAATGACTTGGAGGGTTGATATAGCAAAAACTAGTGCCTTTGTGGAAGTGGGATGAGGTGATGATATAATTCTTAATAGGTATTTGAGGACCTCAAGTGTTTATGACACTATATGGGTGGTAGTGTATTAGTTAGCCTTAGTGGATAACATCATACTAATTCAAGAGACAAACATTATGGTTGATAAGATAACACACTTTGACCAAGAGATCATTCAGGTTCATCATGTTCCTTGAAATTTGGTATCGAATAGAGAAACCTAGATTACATCAACGTTTTGGAAAAACATATAGGATGTTATGGGAACTCAGATGATGCTTAGTATGAAATTTCATCATCATAGTAATGGGAAGTCAGAGAGAATGATCCAAATTTTATAAGATAGTCATCATGTGTATATTAATGATTTTATAGGATCTTTGGATGATCACTTGGTTCTAGTGGAGTTCTTCTACAATAAGAAAATTCTTTACTCAATCCACATGGATCTATTTGAGAATCTATATGGGTGTTCATGTCATTAAAAAGTATGAGGGAATGAGGTAAGTGAAACTTTAGTTTCTAATCCAATCATGGTATAGGATACCTCAGAGTGGTTGTATTTTATTTTGAAACAGTTGGTTATGGCTAAAAATTGGAAGAAGTTTTATACCAACGAAAGGAAAAGAACATTGACGTTTGATGTGTGTGAAAATGATTTCTTCCTTGTGTCCCTCAGTAATTTAATATGTTTTGGAGACATAGAAATTTGGAATCAATGTATGTTGGGTCATTTAAGAACATCAAACACATCAGGGTAGTGGCCTATCAGTTGGTCCTTCTTCTATAGTGTCAAGGTATTCATAACGTGTTCCACTTGTCTTATATTCAGACTTACAAGCCCGATTCTTCTTATGTATTAAACTACAATGATATTGATCTAGAACTAGATGCATATTTTGTGGAGTAAAACATTGTGTAAGTAGATCAATGAAATAAATTTTTATGATGAAAGATACTTCTTCTTATTTTGGTACAGTGGTAACATAAGTTTATTATAGAAGAGATATGGGAGAGAGAAACATAAATTAGGGAATAGTGGCCTAAGTAATTCAAGAAATTATATAGGGATACATCTTCAGTAAAATAATTCATAAGAGAGGTTTAATTCCCCCCACCCCCACTTTAGGGCATGCCTCATTAAAAGATGTTTTTAGATTTTGATATTGTTTTTATGTGTTTAGAGGTGGTTTAAAGGCATTCGGGAGGCTTAAAATGAGATTATAAGGGGAAATTGGGTATAATGTAAGTTTTTATGTTATAGATATCCAACCAGCCATCCAATGGGAAGAAACTAGACCACTGGTGAGACTTTTTGGCTATGGGAATTCTGCCCAGAATCTGCTAGCCAATCATTACAGACCACTAGCCTGCCTATGGAATTATTCAGGACTTAGTAAGGCTAACCACATTAAGTGACTTTAAAAAAACTTCCACTAATTTTTCTCTCATTCTATTTGGATATTAATTATTATCAGTGACCACATATCAATATTTTGTTATTTGGGTCCCTCTCCTCCCTTTTAATTATGTTTCTCGACACCTAAACAATGTATCCATCATGTGATTCCAATCCAATGTGAGATTTTTTATTCTAGAATAATTTAATTCTCTTTTTCTTGATGAATACTAATAAGATATAATATTTTATATTAGATATAACGATTTTATAATTATATAACAAATGATTCATTGATCATTGATTGAATTGGCACTTGAATTCAGGGATTTTTCATTTGTACATCAATCAGACCAAGATTGTTGTTGTCAACAGATATTTTCTAGTATGTTTGACCATTTACTACTACTATATTGGGGTTTATTCTTCAACTAGTTCCCATATTTAGAAATCATGTTGAATCTTGATTGGAAAAAGTATTTTGTGGTTATTTTGAACTCATATGGTGACCCCATCCATCAATCATCTTTATACCCAATGTAGAAAATCCTTAATATTACCACTTGTAAAACGTGTTCTTGTCATGTGCATGGATGGACCTATGAAACCCGTTTTTTATGTTTTATCAATGATTAATTTTTTATGTATGTGACTCCTACTTTTTAAGATGTGTTTTTTATCTATTATCCAGTATACCTGATTTTCATATGTTGTTCTTTCTTCCATTTTCAATTGATGCAGGTTGGGCCATATGGACTATCCCCTCCCATGAAAGGGATTCATGAGATATTGATCAGAATGTACATGGGATATCCCTTCTAGTGTGACATTTCAAACATGTTTTTTGTGATATCCCTTTAAGAAGTGGGTTGTGCCTGATGGGGTTAGTGGAAATTCCTTTCTATATGGTGCAAAAGTTGGTAAAACCACACTCTGAGGTCCTTACAAATATTTTTTTTCTTGTGTGATATATGTTTTATTAAATGTAAATTTTTGTGGGTTTTTAGGAAAATTTAATCAAACAATTTATCCCCTATAAATATGATGTATTTTATTCCTTGTATTTTCTCTTTAGGAGGATACAATTTGAGTTACAAATCTATCACTTTATTTTATTTTTTAATAATAAAAAATTGGGTATTTAAATAAAATTTATAACACATTAAATAAGTATAAAATAATTTCCTATAAAATTCATGAATAGAAGATAAATTTGAATATAAGTACAAATGGTGTGAAATCAAAATTGAAACTATAGTTTTGGAAAATCTCACACCTCCCAGACACTCCCCTCTTGCCTTTTTAAAATGATTTCTCAATTGAATATCTCAATGCCAATCCAAATCCCTCTAGATGAAAACCAAAGATTGAATGGAAATCATATAAAGAACTAAATATGATTCTTTTTACTTATATATACTTGAATCAATTACTTGAATACTTCCAAGTAATCAAAACTATCTGAAATCATTATACTCAATAGAAATGCCTCAATAAATAAATTTAAATAGTGAAATCAATTATATTACTCCATAGGTTGGATAACCATATGAAAACATTATTTGTGAATATATTCAAGAAAAAAAATGACCACTTACATTGAAATATATATTTTCCATATAAATTAAAAATAGATTATAAATATGGATCTAAACGTAGAAAAGAGAGTCCTTTGGATACTATCATCCACAACTATAAAGTGTTTAACCTAGAATCAATAGAGTAGCTACATTATTATTCTTTACATCCTATCAAATAAAAATGTAAAAAATCATTATAAACCCCTCTACCATATCCCTTTCCTCTATAAAAAACCCCTTTATAATAAGTGGATACAAAAATATATAATAAGACAGTTTAGAAAATATGTTGTTCTACTACTGTCAGTCCAATGTTCTCTAAATTTAGTCTAACTTAGAGGTCAATCCTAGAAATTCTCCGTACATGAAATTTTTTCACAAGCTCCATTTATTTTCACCAAAAAAAAATTAGACCCATTAGTATATGGTGAAATTTTTTTACACAAGTTAATGAAAACAAATTTTTTGGTCGAACAGACTATATAAATTCCTCATGTTGGATGCACCCACTAACCACCATAGAAAAACCAATAATGTCAAATTTAGTGGAGAGATGACAGTCCGAGTCATATTTCCGTACCAGCTAGAATCACATCATTTGGACACATTTAGACCGAGTTATATAACATTTAATAATGTTATTATAATTCTATTTAAATAAATATTTTCCAACTTGAATGATTATTTTGTAGTTCAAAGTGGACAATTCAGAACCTGAAAAAACTATAATAATTATATCACAAGATCTAAGTTATCCTATAAAAAATAATTTATATAATTATATCAATATTTAAAATTTCATTCATAGAATACAAAAGCGATTAAAACTATTAAAATGTAAGAACTAGGGATTTCCAAAATTAATCTCAAAACTCGTCAATATTCAAAAAATGATGCAATTTCACATAAAAGGAAAAATTTGTGGTGAAAATCATTAAAATAAGTAAAAAAATTATTGAAAATGTTATCTCTAAAAATTCTCCCACACATAGAACTTGGTCTCTTGAACAAGTGATATTTCATGATAAATTTCCTATCAAAAATTCAACACAAGACAAAAAAATCACAGTATTAAAAGCAAAGAACCCAATGTTTATTTCTTATTCAACATCTACAATACCAAATTTCATGATATGTTCATTAATTTGATTCTATTTTATTCATTATTCCATGCACATGGATGTCTACCTAAACTATTTTCCCTCTTAGAACATTATTTTGAATTGAACACAGATTTACTCATCCAAATAAATGAGAGGGTCACCATAAGCTTGATAAATATATAAATCTCCACCCAATTGATTTTAATACATGTATCCATATTGAGGACATATAAAGGGTTTTTCTAAGGTTTGAAGGTTGGTGTGTTTAAGATATCAAAAACTCTATGTCATAAGGATATGGTTTGCATCTTTGTTGAAGAAATATTAGATGATTAAATATTTCACTTATGCATGGCCTTATACTATTCATTAATGGAATAATATTATCTCTAAAAATACATTAAAAGTTGATTCATGGACTACCCAAAACTTTTATAATTCAGCATCAATGGAATAATAATTTTTTTTTTCAAATTTTCAGAATTCATCCTTTTTTAAAGATGTATAAAGACACCATTTTTTAGAGATCCATAAAGTAAAAACATTCATATCCGTGTAATATACATAAAGGAAGAGATTTTAATATAAAAAATTTTCTCTCTAGTATTTTATTTTTATCTACCCGAATGTATCAAATCCTAGTTTAGAGAATCACAAAGTAGCTCTCCCACATTAAATATTTACTGAAATCATATAATGTACTTAAAGAACTTGTTATATATTGAAACTGGATTATAATGAAGATATCTAAGAGGATATTCATGGATTTTAAAGTATCAAAATGTTTAAATGAAATGGTTTTTCAGAAAAAAGAGTTTAATATTTAAAAAGGGTATTTCAAACACAAAGGAATTAACTCAATAATTTTGAACACAATTTATTTATATCTCATAGGATTTGAATGGAACATGGCATGTTCAGGTTAAAGATATCATTATTTTTTATACTCATAAAGTTTTGTTATTATTAAGAAGATGAAAAAATGTTTCATAGTCCTCAAGGACAAATTATTTTCCACATGTGAAATAATTCATGGAATAAAATATAGAATTCAATGTACCTTTCCTGAATTTCCACAATTTAAAAATGGAACACAACACATTTTAGTATTACTTTATGTTTTTCTAAATGAATAAAGTTGGTTTTTTTCATTTAACAAATATTTTTATTCACAAGTATACTTGCATTAATTCTAACAAGTTTCAAAAAAACTCAAAAGATTATAACAAAAACTAAAAACAGAAATTCAGAAAGAAAAAAATACAAAATCTTAATCTACCAAGAATTCTTCTCTATAACACATATTTTGTGTATTTGCTTTATTTTGTAGTAATTTTATATGATAAAATGAAATTAAAAAATTGGATAAATAAAAAAAGTGATAATTAAATTCATAACATGGCCTCAATTGTATTCAACTTCATAAAGATGGATATCATCCACTAGAGGCTCTTGAAAATTATCTCTAAATAGATTCAACTTATTCTCATTGACTATGAATGGTTTCCCATATCATTTTTATTTTATCTATATAGAAAAAATGAAAATAATTGGTAAAAATTAATAGAATAGAAAATTTGGAATAAAATTTATTCTTGAATAGCTTCAATAAATATTCAAAAAACTACATTTTATTACTTTATATGATATTTTTGTTGAGAATAATTAAATCATTAAATAAATTTTTTCTATATTTATATAATGATAGGAATTTATATAAATTATTTATGCTCTCCTCCAGATATCATAAACACTATTTTATTTCTTTTCCAGTATAAAATATATTCAAGTAACATGTTTTCAAAACCCAGAAAACTTTTTGTTCTAACTTAATAGTAATGTAAAAATATTTTCTATAGAATAGTCTAAATTTTTATATGCCAATTAGTGTTTTAAATAAATTATTATGGGCTTATAGTTCATAATATATTCTCAAACTCCATCAATTTTTATTTTGATTCACAATGTTTTCCAAAATTTATTTATTTTCACTATTTTATATCTGAACCATTCCGTTTTTTAGTGTTATTGTTTATAAGGACCCTATCTTTTACTATATATTTATTCAAAAAATATTACAATATTAAATTAAAAAATTTGGCACCCTAATCGGTGAATAGAGACCTTGGAAATTCAAATCTAACAAAAAAGTTCCTTTCACAAATATCGATATAGTTTTGTCATCATCAACAATAGCGGGAATAATCTCAACCCACCTGGACATATAACCTATAATAAGAAGGATTTGTAAATTTCAGAAATAATTCAGAAAAGGTTACATAAAATCCTTAACCCACATTTAATGTACATTAAAACATTATTGTTGAGGCATCCTATTCCTTTTAAAAAAATTTCCAGGAAATTGGAAATTTTTACATGTTCTAAAAAATTAAAAATAATTTCTAAGAATGGCATGGTAATATAAACTGTAATAAAGAACATTTCTTATAGTTATTTGGGTTCCAATGTTTCCTTAGTAGCACATGGTGTGAAAAAAATATTGGATTTATTAAAATTCATAATTTGGAATGTATTTTCTAATCATTTGATCACTACTAATATTTTATACGTAAGAATAATCACAAATGTAATTGTTTGAATCACTCAAAATTTTTGAAATTTGTTTCTTAGAAATAAAGTGGGGAATTCTACCAGAAGAAAAATGATTTACAAGATAAAAAAACCGTGGACAATTTTCTTAAAAGGATATAAAATTTGATATTGAAATTTTTCATTAATTGGTGTATTATTTTGACGTTTTCCATTAAAAATAGTTGGTATCCTACTCAAATGATTCGAAATAAGGTTTTTAATCCCTATATTATAATTTAATTAAACATAAAAATCATATAAAAAGAAGATCAATCTCAAAAGACTTTGTTTTGCATCATGTTTCTTCATCCAATAAATGATTCTATAATGGTTCGTGAAAACAATCACCTTTGATACAAGCAGATAACATCTATAGTTTCTAAAGAAAACATGATATCCAATAGTTATTTCTTAGTTTTTGTGTATTTTGAGTGGGCCTTATATAATGGTCGTGAAAAATAAGTAATCACATGATATTTATTTTATATCCTTTGACTCAAAACATACTTGAGAGAAAGTTTGGATGTATCGGTCATGATTTGAAAGGGAATATCCCATTTGGGTGGTTGAACATTGGTAGGGGTTATTAGTTTTGTTTCAAATCCCTAAAGTATTTCCTACAACATTCATCAAAGTCTAATTCAGTTTCTTTTATAGGAAATATAAACAAAGGAATTTCAACCTTAGTAAAATTCTATAAAAATATCCTCTAAAACCCATCTTAACCAAGAAAATATCTCACATGTTTCCCAATTTTGGGGTATTGATTCAAATAAATGATCATAACATTAGAATGATAAACTTGAATTCCATCTAGGGATACAAAATGACAAAGAAAAATCCCCAATATACAATGAAATTCCATTATTCATATTTAGGAAAAATATTATTATTAATTAAAGTTTAAATAATATGAGTCAAACATTACAAACTAAAATAAAATGATAAACCCTAAACAGTGAATTCATCCATAAAAACTTCTATGCATGTTTATACAAATTCAGAGAAAATCGTCAATATAAACCTTTTAAAACTTCTAGGATTATTACATAAACCAAAGGTAATAATCATATAATAAATGAATCTAAATAGGAATGTGAAATTGGTTTTCTCTTGATCATCCAATTCGATATGAATATTGAAATAAATAGATAATCCCTCAAGAAAACAATAGTGGGTTTGTTGAGTTGTTTGCATATTTTATCAAGAAATTTCTATGGGAAGTGGCTTGTCCTTGTCATAAAATTGAGTTTATAAGAATTAATGCACATTCAAAATTAATTTGAAAACATAACAAGGATAAGATCACCAAATCTAATCCTAGAGACTATAAATACACCTTTTTGTGATAACATGGATAAAGATCACCAATTAAATTTTAGATATGGTAAAAATAGTTCTATCATCCAATAAGGTGGTGAATTATTTCTTAACAACCTCTTAAAATTTTATATAAAATATTCTTTTAAAATTACCACACTAATTTAGAATTTTCCTAAAAAAAATATTCTTTTTCCGAATGAGGGTCTAATTATAATTAAATTTGTATAGAGTCCATCCTATTAATTTCTTTTGGGTTTTAATTAATCCTAATAATTGGTTATCTTAGACTCCTAATATATAATTTTAAATTATTATGTTTAATTTTTCATTATCAACTAATAAAGAATATCTGAAGTTCTCAAGAATTGGTTTCAACTCTAACTTTTGTGGGGCAATTTCATAGATCAAAGAGCACTACAAACAGTTGGGGTTCTTCAGTGATGTTCCTGATTTGAAAGTAAATTCATGTTCTAAATCATTTTGATCACTTACCATGTCCTCATGATTTATTACATATACATAATTAGTATTTTCTCTTCATAATATAAATGAAGATTCATGTGTTTCTATAATTTTAGCTGCATTAATTTTGAGATCAATAGACTCCTGTAAAGCTATTTCAATATTCAAATACACATTACAAGCTTCCTTTTAAAACTCTTGTTTATCTTATTTAGTAATAGATTTTTTTTTAAATATGGTTACTGTTAATTACAAGAAAAATAACGAAACATATCAATGGAAAACCAATCAATCATGTTCCTCAATTAGGAGTTTCAAGGTCTAAAAATTATTGAAATGAACAATATATCCTTAAAATTCAAGTGTAAGGACTAAAAATTAAACATTATATAATCTTTAGTTTTATTTAGGAAGTTAATTTACTTCACTTTTGGGATCCTTTCAGGTTTATAGTTTTAATGAATTATTCTATAAATCATACATAACAAAACCATAAAATAAAAATCATATACATACAATTGTATCCATTTTTTCTATAATATTAAACTTTTAAAACAAATCATTATTAATTTTCATGTAAATTATACATGAACTTCATCTTGACTTGTTAAATCCATAACCCTTCCTTAAAAATTATGAAAAACATTTTTAAAACATGGATTGTGCACAAAAATATAGTAAGGGGTGTAAAAAAGGAAACTGTTAGTTTAGTAAAAACATGAAAACCCATGAAATATTTACCTTTACATCAATGTTCCTTGAGTGAAAGAAATTAAACAAATTCACATGAAAATCAAACAAACATTTTCCTTAAATAAATCCTTCAAAACACATGGAATGAAATTAAATACCCTTCTTTGTAACTCAGATCATCGCATTCATAACCCATTTTAAAACCACGTCAGAATTAACTGGAGCCTAATTATATCCATAGGAGAAACCCTTTAGTAACTCCCTATTCATTCCTATTAATACAAAAAATATTACTGAATTAATTGAAGTTCTATATGAGTGAAACCATCATTTAAAATATAACTAGCTCTCCCAATTATATTTCAGGTGTCCCATAATATATTCTATAATGGGCTCTATCAACACTATCTGGGCCGCCCCATTAGAAAAGTTATAACGGACTCACCTAGTGATATCTGGGTGCACCCATTTATCATTTATAATTATCAAGTACCATATATTGAATAATAAATTATTATTTAAAATATTAATTATAAAATAATTTAAAAACACTATTAAACACATAATGAAATCTCTTTTTTATATCAAAATACCCTTTTCTTTTAAAGCCCCATACTCAATAGCAAAACATCGTTTTGTTTTGAGAAAACATTTTCAATACTAATATACCCCAAAAATGTAAAATGGTTTTTATTTTAAGAATAAATGAAATATTTCTATGGAAGGATGAAATAAAATAATTCTCATGGTAGCAAAAACTTTGTCTTTCTTGTGTATATTAAGAATAAAACTATCTTTTTTCATTTTCCAAAACATTTCGTATAAAACATGTCAATATATTCTTTTTGAAAATAATTAAAGAAAAAGTAAAAAAGAAATACCATATAACTTATAAATACTTTATGTCTATATAGAAAAATTAAAAGAATAATTTTAAAAACATTGACATGTAAGAGGGGGAGTTAGAAGGAAAACATTGAAAGCGGGATTTTTAAAAGAAAAGTCCCTTGCCACATGGGAAACACTTGAATATTAAACCCCATTAAATAATAAAAATAAAAACATTTAATATAATTATAATGGATAAACTCAAGATATATCATATAAAATGGGATGTATATATACATTATAAAATAATATACTTGCATGACATCAAAATATGCCTCAACGAAAGGATATTGAGATGAAGCCTCCTACATTATGTATGACTTATCACATGCATCTTTAAATTCTTGAATAATACCATTATTTTAATTATTTTCTTTATTGTTAGCATTTTTTAATTTTATTTATACTTTTATTTCACTTATTACAATGTAATATACAATTACACAATCAATTAAGTTTAAGTCGGATGTTTTGACTATATTCAGCTTATATGTCAAAATTGGATTTGATAGGTCAACTATGGTTAAAGAAGAAATTATTTGAAAATATAAATAATAATAATAATGAAATAATTATCATATTTATATAAAAAATATACCTTGAAAACCAATCATTAAATGTTTTTATGAAAAATGAACAAACATTACGATTATGGAGATGGTATGATGTATATACACATGAGTAACATTTCCTTTTTTTCAATGATCATCATTGATAGAAGGTAAGTATTATTTTGACCTTATAGAATGATAATAATATTATATTTACCATATTATATAATTATATGTACTTATATATATCATTATTGTAAAGGTATAGTGAAAAAATACTCAAATCACTTTGGGGAGGTGGTAGTCCACACATCTATGAATGATGATATCGTTTTTTAATGTGAGAAAAGGTAAGAAATAAAATGATATATTATATTTTTATAATTATATATATGTCATTAATATAATAAATATTCAATATATATCATATATATCCAATATATTTACATTTATTAACTTCTATGTAATGCATTAGTGGAAACAAATCACATAACTTCACGAGTCTGTATTCCACCATATAAACGAACAAAATTACATATCCCATAAAAAATGGAATATAAATAGTTATATATAATAAAATGACTATAGAGGTATAATTATTATATATTTATATATATATATTTCATATATATACTTTATATATTTTAACATACCCTACTGTGAGAGGTGGAAATCTACCCTCCACACGAATGAAGATTTTGTAACCCATTTTATGGAAGATGGAAAGCATTAAAGTAATTAAATTAACATAATAAAATATAATAATATATTATTGTTTATTGTTTATATAATAAAATTCTAAAAATAATTTAAGGGTGTGAAGGAAGAAATAATATAAAAACACTCATTGGATAATATTGTCTCTTCTTCGGTTAACTCCTTTTGGCTTGCACCAAAGGCCTTCCTTGGTTGAATTAATGAGAAAACTTTGGCCTATATGATTAGGGTATGGAATTTAAAATGTTATTTGGTCAAATATTTTATGATACAAATTGGTTTTATTGTGTGAATAGTGGAGGATAGGTGGAGGCCTTTTATAAGTGAGGTGAGTGGAACACTTGTAATTTTTTGGAAAGAGTGAATTCTAACCATGTTTTCTCTGGTCAAGAAGCCCCAATAATAGTACATTATAGATATTTGAAGGCATTATGTTGAAATAATTCCATAAAATGGGTGTTATAAAATTTTATAGGTCATTTTTTCTTGTAAGATGAAATTATAATCCTTTAGTAAACTCGTTTTTACCATAATCATTGTGATTGATTTTAACTATTTCACTAATTATTATGGTAAAAAATTAGGTTTGAATTATTGATAATTTTAAATTATTATGATTAAAAATGTGGAATAAATTTTTTGAAAATTTAATTCTTATAATTTGTAATATTTAATTTAATATTAATCTCATAGAGGAGGTGAGACAACTTGTTTTTAAGAAGAGTATTTTTTTTAGAAAACAATGAATCTATATTAACTCTATGAAAAATAAACATCATTTTATGAGAATAAAATAATATTTATAATATATAATATATAAATTTAATTTAAAACATTACCCATTATGGATTATTTTAATTAATTAAAAAGGAGACACATTATGCATTTTTTCACAATTTTTAGGAAAACATGTTATTAAAGCAAAAAAAATTATTACTAAAAACAAATATAAATTGGATTAAAATTTAATTAAGTGAATTAAAAATAAATAAATAATACTTATGGTGCGTTGAAAAATATTCAAAACATTTTTATACATTTAAATTAATTAATTTATTAAAAATAAATGACTTTTAACAAAAAAATCAGCATTTCAACTATTCACTGAAAAAACAGTATTTCCCGCAAATCAAAAGATTTAACCCAAAGTAATTTTTGATATTATGATTACAAAAAAAATATTAATTTTTTATCATTAAAATAATATAATTTATAAATTAATCTTTTAAATATATCCTTTTAATAAAAGTGCTTAATTAAAAGTATTTCGTTTTTGACAAAAAGTTTCTTAATATATTTATAACTAATGTAACTATCTAATATATAATAATAAATATGAAAATGATTTATTATATCATTATATTTTTTGTTACATCCTTACCCTATTATAAATTTTTTCAACCTAATTTATTCAGTTATTGAAAAAGTGAGGGTATCATTCCCTCATAGAATATTCAGATTCCCATGTTTACTCTTCAACCATATGGGTTTTCCATAAAACCGTATCCTAGTTAACCACCATACCCCAACAATTGATCTATAAAATCAATAATATGAACCAGATGTGGCTTATACGAAATATTCCCTTCTTACTTAATTACATGAGGGCTCAAAACATGAGATGAATCTTGAATATATTTCCATAACATCGAAACATGAAATACATTGTGTGCCTAAGGAAAAATTGGGGGAAAATCCACTCAGTAGGAAACTAGTACAACTTTCTCTAGGTTTTCATACGATCCAATAAACCATGGATATACAATTCCATTTTTAACAAAATTTAGTGCACTTTTCCATATATACTCTTTGAAAAGGATACGATCACCTACCCTGAAAGAATGATCTTCCATTCGGTTATCTATATAACTTTTCTATCTACTCTCATCCATAAACATATGTTGTGGAATAAACCACACATTATTATCAATTTATTATACCAAATCTAACCCTATCAACTTCCATTATCCTTTTTCATCCCAATAATATGGTTTTAGACACAACTTTCCAAATACTTCCAAAAAGGAATCCATCAGAACACAGTAATAAAAACTATTATTGTAAGAAAACTCAACCAAAGAATGATGTTGATCCTAAATTCTTGGTAATCCATTAAGAATAACGAATAATATATTCCAAGGTCTAAATTGTTCATTCTTACTTCTTATAATATTTAGGATGAAAATCTATAATGAAATTTAATTCAGTACCCAATGAATTCTAAAGTCTTCCCAAAAATTAAATGTGAACCTGGGATCAAGGTCTAATACAATGGAGAGTGGTAGTCCATGTAACCTAACTATCTACTTTAGGTAAATTCATAAAATATTATCTCAATTAATTATATCTCGAATGGGATGGAAATGTTAAAATTGATTTAATAGATAAATAATAACACAAATCACATTTTTACCTCCCATTGTCCTTGGAAATCCCACCACATAATCCATAGATTTATTTTCCATTTCCACCCCGGCACTAGAAAGAATGAATCATTCCCTTTGGTAGTTGACATTACATTTTAACCTGATAAAAATTAAAACACTTCATTGTAAGTTCAAAAATTTATCTTTTTATTTGATCCTATCATTAATATTTTTGAATGTCTCTATACATCATAATGTTTCCCGAATGAAAAAATAGTTGAGAACTACGTGATTCACTTAACAAATCCTTCCACAATTAGAAATCACAAGGGATGCATAAAATTTTATTAAATCATAAAAAACCATCCTCATCAATATTAATATTAGAGAACTTACCCTTCTTAACATATTCTACATTTTCCTACATGGATTGATCCTCGATATACGATTTCTTAATTATTTTTGACAAAGTCAACTACACTGAAACATATGAAAAAATAGAGGATTTCTCATTGTAAAAAAATACTTGGAAAAAATTTATCAAATATTTAACAAAAGGGTTACATTTAAAACATAAAAAGCTTAATTTATAATCATTTTTTTACTCATAGTATCATATACTATGTTCTATTTTCCAATATGATAATGAATCATGTAATCATAATCCTTGATCAGTTATATCCATCCTTTATGTCTCATCTTCAATTATTTCTATGTGAATATATACTTGAAATTTTTTTGATTAGAATATATTTTAAATATTACTCTATAAAAATGATTGCTTCATAATTTAAAAAAAATCCACCTCATCTAATTCCAAATAATGTGTATCATAATTTAATTAATGAAGTTTCAATTTATGTGAATCATATGAAATTAATAGACCATTCTACATTATGAAATGTCTAATTATTTTCGAAAAAGCATCATTGTATATGAAAAATTCTCTATTTCTGGAAGTTAGGGACAAAACTCGATCATTCACAAATCTTCTTTTCTATTCCTGAAAATAATCATCAAATTCTTTTGTCTGAGTGAATTTAACTCCTTTTCAACTAAACTTATTTAGTGGGCTACAAAACCATATAATTTTTTCAAAAATATGATATTATTACCCTTTTAATTCATGAAATCTAGGAATCTAGGTGGTATTTCTTTGTCTCTCCCATTATTTAACAACTTTTTTAGTAAAGTAAATATTTATTCCATCTTCATAAACTATATTACCAAGAAAAGTAATTTTTTGCAGCCAAAATTTATTCTTTCTAAAATTCAAATATATATTACTTTATTTTAAGGTTTTTAAAATAACCTTTAGGTGTCTTTCATATCCCTCATGACTTTTATAATATACGAACATATCATCAATAAACATAACCACAAACTAGTCCATGTACCCATGAAATTTTCTATTTATAAGTTTGATAAATACAGTAGGTGAATTCACCCAAACAACATAACTAAAATCTAATATTTCACATAACTAGTCTGAAATGAAGTCTTCTGAATACTTGATTTCTTAACTATTAAATGATGGTACCCCAACCTCTGGTCAAACTTTAAAAAATACCAAACTCAATGAAGCTAATCAAAAAAATTATCCATATTAGTCAATAGATACTTATTCATAATAGTGATGTTATTCAAGTCTCTATAATCAATAAAAAGTTACAGTAAAACATCGTTATATTTAACAAGAAAATAGGTGCACACCATGGTGAATTTCTAGGGTTGATGAAACAATTATCTAATAATCCATTCAAATCATTTTTCAATTCTAAAAGTTCTACTTGATCCATTTGATAACGGGGTTTAGAAATAGGCTTATCATTTGGTACTAATTCAATAGTAAACTTAACCTCTTTATCTAGAATAAAACCATGAAATTCATCATGAAATACATCCATTTATTCTTTTACTCCTGAAAATCTCAAAATTGAATAGTTTCTTTATTTTCAACAATATGAGCCAGGTAACTCTCACCGCCATCTCTAATCAATTTCTCCGCTTCTTGGTAAGTTATCAAAGGAATAAAATAATTGGATAAAAAATTTATTAGAACTAAAATCAATATTACAATGAAAAAATAAAAGAAAATAAATAACAAGAATGATATCAAACTCTATTATGGCTACTTTACCCATATATCATTGAAATAACTTCCCATTAATAACAACGTGAAGATTCCTATAAATCATTGGTTCTTTAAAACTTCCACTCTGAGTTTTCACCAAATGTTATATATTAATTTCATTAGATTATTTCCACAATTTAAATGAAAATTTCTTATAAATAAAAGAATGAGAATATCTAGAGTCATATAGGGTATTGGGATAATTTGAATAAATAATTAACATACCTATCATCACTTTATTTGATGGCCCAACATCAACTTTAGAAGTAGAAAACGACTTTTATACAAATGTTTGTTTATGATCAGGATGACTTACATCTTATGAAACTAACATAGGAAATGAATAATAATAATTATCCAAAAAATAAAAAATAAAAAATCACTATTTGATGGATATATATTTCCTCATTCCTTGGTTGTTCAGGATTCGTTTCCTTACAGTCATGAGCTCTGTTACCAAACCAAACACATCAAAAAAACTTTCTAGATCCTATCAAACATTACTTGAAATTTAATTTTCCACACTTGGAACATTTTGGGAGATTAACTCCAGGATTATTACATGTTTTTTATCCATTTCCTACCACTATGACCTTTTCTTATTCTTTTCATCTTGAGGAATATACATTTTAGTGAACTCCATAACAACTTTCATAGCATAATGAACCATTTTATGATAACCCTTCTCTTTATTACATACTAATTAATGATTTATTATATAAAATTACACTTAATTAAACTTCGGTGAATAATAATTGTAGTATATTTGGTATTTAGTCACCCTACAAAACATCTTAAAACATGGGACACAAGAACATTATTGAAAATTCCCTAAAATGTTCAAATTATTCCATTGTACTTAAAACTAAAAGGGATTACTTGGGGACACACATAAGAATGGGGTGAGATATAAATCATATTATATAATAAAAATATAATAACATGAAGAAATTAATACATGTTATACAAAAAAGAATATCAATGATAAATAAAGAAGTGATAATCATAAACATGAACAATGAGGCATGATATTGCATGATAATTATAAAGGCAACATGGGAAATGTGAAAACAACTTAAAACACCACATAAAAACATAGGTAAGATATAAATTACATGAAATATTGATTGTAAAATCTTCATAATTGATTAGGTTCACTCCCTAATCCCTTACATAATTTCTTACTATAAAATATTACATAATGTATTAGAGCACTATACAATTCTGAGCGAACCCATCACATTCATTAAGTGTTCTATATAGATCATAAAATATGGATTCATTCATCATAATATATAATTACATGATCAATTATTGTGGAATAAATTCATTTAATTCCCCAATAATTAAGTATAAGTGCATAAAAGTGAACACCCATGATAGTAAATGGGTAAGATTGTTCACTACACAACTGTTTGGCATGGAAAAATGTGGTGAAATTTCATCAGCGTAATGGGGGGATATGATTGTTCATGGGAGATATTTAAGAGAGTGAAATGGGTATAACATAAGTTATTAAAAAAAATTTATATTAATGGATATATTTAAGAAAATATCCCAGTATTTGGAAATGAATATAAATGACATAAGATAAATAAGATGCATGAATAAAGAGGACAAGGAGAGGATCCCTTACCTAGAGATGATGATTCCAAATGCATGGGAGGAGCTTCTTGAGAGCTTGTGGAAAATTGGGATAACTATATAAAGGTTATGGAAGAGTAAGGATGTGGTTAATGGTTTTTTAGTAAAGGGAAATGGGACATTTGTCGAATTATATAGAAAATGTGTGGGGAATTATTTATCATTTTTTAATATAAGGTTTTAGACTATATATTATAAAATAAAATAAAAAACACAAACCCTCCCATGGTTATTACCCATGGTTTCTACCAAATCGGGGTAGTTTACATTATTTTATTATGCCAAGGGTATGAATTATAAAATATTGACCTTGCTGATGTGGAAGTGTTCTATGTCCTTGAAGAAATGATTTCAAAACATTAAAATATATTATAGGTTTTGTAGGATTCATAATGGATTTATAAAATTAACAAAATAACCTCAAAATAATATTTTTTAAATAGAAACCATATATTTGGTAATAGATACCATTTTTAGTATTTATTACATCATTTTGGATTATTATGATGTCATAATACACATAATATATTTATATTATATTTAATTTTTAACTCAAAGTTCGACTGTCTCTGAAAATTATAAAAACATTAAACATTTGATTATTTTGATGTAATTATTCAAATATAATATTTATTTTAACAAAAAAATTCTAGATGTTTGAATTATCCCTTTTGAAATAGAATTTACATTTATTGAGAAATGGTGCATTTTTTTGACAAAAAATGTTTTCAAACCCTTTTAAAAATTACATTTGACTTCATGTAAATTATATAATAATTAATATTTAAAAAAATATTTAATAATTATATTTACATAAAATAAAATTTATTTAAAAATCAATTAATTTGTCAAAATAAATTCCTTAATTTAATTTGAATATTACCCAAAAATACACATTGTGTTTTATTGTTTCAAATTTGAAGTAATTTATAAAGTAATAATAACAAGATGAAAATATAGAAATTATTCTAATGAAAATAATTTACATAATCATATTTATATGTTATTGATACATATCCCTTTAATACACCATAAAATACCCAAAGAGTAAGGAGTGTGATAGTGAGACTTGCATGGGGTGGTTTGGTGTGTATGGTTTTGGCTATGATCTCAAAAAGATTGAACATCTCCCATAGATGGTTTTTCTCATGCATAGGTTGTTGGATCTCATCTTGGGATTTTTTAAGGGTAAATCCTAGTAATTCTAGTTCAATCATAATTTCTAATAAATGGGATTCATATGGTGCGATCATACTTGTTGAGGTCATCACTTCCTTTGCCTATTTCAATTGGATTTATCAAAACCCTATATTTATAATAACAATATGATCCCTGTTAAGTGGATATATTAGCAATGTCAATGATATTTAAAGGTATTTTAAATATGAAAGGATTCGGTAAAAATAAATAATTTCATGATTTTTCTTTGACAATGACACAAAATAAGACCTTTAATTTAACAATAAAGTGAATTTTATTTATAACAGTTTGGGTCATGAAAATCTTCCTCCTTTCAGAAATTTCACCCTAAAATTTTCATTTAACAAAAAAAAGAGATAAGGGTAACTCTGTTTCATAACCTCCTTTGGTTACCACATTTCTTCTTGAAACCATTGGTTTCCCCAAAGAACTATAACCAGGTTCATTTACTTATTTCGTAGAACACTGTCTCTACAATCAAAGATCTTCAATAGTTCCTCGTCATAGGAAAGATAATTCTCCAATAATACTGCCATTTTATTGAGTAAATTTGAGGTTTCTGGTATGTAATTTTTCAAAAGTCATATGTGAAACACATCATATAGTTAATATTTGTTAGGTGTGAGTGCTTGTTGATAGGCCACCACTATGATGTGATCAAGGATCTCAAAGTGACTGATGTATCTTGGAAAAAGCATTCTCTTCTTACCAAATCTCAAGTCTTTCTTCCATGAACATATAAAGAGGAATACATTTTCACCCACCTCAAACTCTAGGCCTCATTTATGATTTTCAACATAGAAATTTTTCGACTCTAAGAAGCCTTGATGTGATGCTGAATGGTCTGGAACTTTTCCACCATTTTCTTGACCATTTCAAGAGCTAGGGGTTTTTATTCCCCAACTTCACCCCAACATACAGGTTTTATGCCCCTAGTACCATAAATGGATTCATAGGTATCCATTTGGATGATTCAGTGGAAATTGGTTTTGTATGAGAACTCAAAAATTGGAAGATATTGATCCCATCCTCCTTTGATATTAATTGAGAATTCTCTCAACATGTCCTTGAATGTTTGAATATTCTAATCAGATTGGAAATAAATTTGGGGGGAGGGGTGATAAGCCATACTAAATTCCAAATTAGTATTTAGAGTGTTTTGGAGATTCTTTCAATAACATTGAGGTAAATTTTGGATCTCAATTTGATACAATCCGATTTGGGGTTTCATGCAGCCTCAACACTTATTTAATATATATCCTTGCAAGATGATCGAGTGATAAGTCCTCTCCAATTTCAATGAAGTTAGCAATCTTTATAAGATGATCCACTATAACCCATATATTATTATTTCCTCTCAATGACTTTGGAAGACCATTAAAAAATTACATTGTGATTTTTCCCATTTCCATGGAGGTATGGGTAATAGTGTCATCATCCCCATGGATTTTATTTCTTTCTACCTTCACTTGTTGAAAACTAAGACATGTTGATGTATCTTCCATGATCTACTTATTCATATGGTCCCACAAATAGTTCTCTGATAGATCCCCATACATCTTTCTAATTCCTAGGTTGGTGTAGAAGGTTGAACTTTTTGCATCATCCAACAACACCTTATTTAACTCAGGATTTGATGGTACACATAGTCATGACCCAAATGTCACAACTCCTTCATCATTAATGTTTAACTCTTATGATTTTTTTCCTAATATCTTCCATTTTTTTCTAAATTCACACATGATCTATTTTGTAATCCTTTATCTTCTCCATAAGGGGTGGTTGAGAAATCATTTGAGAAAGTATTGGTGATATTACATCCATTATGATTCCCTTGTCCATCCATTTCAAGTCTAAGAAGATAAAATTCTTCTAAAATATCATTAATTATAAAATTTATAGGTCCTTTATATATATAGTGTCTACACATTATTTTATTTTCCAGGATGGTAGAGGATTGAGTAGTCATAATCCTTGATCATATCTAACCATCTTATTTGTCTCATATTCATCACTTTCTATGAGAATATATACTTGAGGCTTCTGTTATCCATATATATTTCACATTTCCACCTAAAATGATAATGAATTTATATTTCTAATGTGGAGATCACTACATCCAACAATAGATCATGTATTGGATTTTTTTCATAAACATTAAATTCCCTTGATTCATAAGCTATCACTTTTTGATTCTGCATTAACACACATCGAAATCCTTTTTCCAAAGAAAAACAAAATAGCATGAAAATTTATCCTGTAACAACCTAAGCTTCCATGGTACGCTTCTCTTTGAATAAAACAATAGCGTGTGTTGTACGCAACTTCAAGTTCTAACACACCACAACCAATCAAACTAGCTGTTATGAATAGTAATACCCACTTTTTGAAATTTTATAAATTTTATCATTCAAAATGGACTTCATTTTTGGATTTGGAATATCTAAATTATCCTAGGGTGAATTTTTGGTATTTTTCTGAAAACATTCAATTTTTGATGAATAGTGAAAAACACTTAGTTATAGTTTAAAAACAAATTTTTATTTAAATAATTATTTATTTTATTAAATTTATTTTAGCTCAAAATAGATACATAATTATTATATTTGTTCATTTTAATACATTGGAGTCAATTTATAATAATATTAGATATATTAAACTTTTATTGAACTTTTTAACATATTTTACCCACCTCCTAAGAATATTTGAAAATTTACATAAAACATAATTTTACCGCTTATGTGAGTTGAATTTAAAAAAACATATAGACACGGTTCATATTAGTAAATAAATTTTTTTCAATAAGATGACAATAATTTTTGGTTATTAGTAACTTTTTACTTTTATTTACCATGGTCAAAAGTAAAAAAGGGTAATTAAGGGTAAAAATGATATTATTATTACCCTAACACATATCCTAATTCTATTGGATAAGTATAATTCAACCAAAAACAATCTTAGGGATAAAATATGGCCCTTTAAGTCCACATGGATTAGATTAGGACATTTATTATTATTTAATTCAAAGAAGGGTTAAAAGTGTTAAATTCATTGTTTAATAACAAAACCATTTTTAATATTAGGTTACACAGAAGATAAATTCGACAATAAATATTCATTAGGAAGATAAAACGATTTCCTACATAATGGAATCTTATTTTTATATTTTAGAAATTAAAAAATTTACATTATTTATGACATCGTGATGATGTGGTAATTACCTAATTAATGAAATATTAAAATATTTAATATTATAAAAAACCAAATAAATGTAACGTTATACTTTTTATGAATTACACTAATTTTTTAGGTTAATATGACATGTTAGGGTTGGTTAGATGAATTAGTCTCTAAGTAATACTGCTGTTATGAATTTAGCAAAAACAAAATACCAAATAGTGCCAAAATTGACAAAAAAGAGTTTTTAAATCATATATTATATTATTAATTGATATTCTATTCCTAAAAATTTAAGGATCGGGAAAAATACTTATATAATGATAGGTGTATCATTAATGAACCACTTGGGGTTCACTTGGAAGTATATAGTATGTTTACAAACCATATAATATAAAAATACAATGAGGCATGGTAAATGTCAAACTATTTAACTACGAGTTAAATCTAAAAGATAAAGTTACTATGGTGACCCAAAACTATATAAAACCTATATGTTAGGTTTTTTTAGACCCATAACCACCTTAGAATATAAATAATTCTTTTTCAAGTCATTAGAAACCGAAAATGATTTTATTATAAAATAAAATTTCTAGCTTTTCCTAAGGTGCCCCTCACCCCTCTTATAAAAGGACACCTAACCCTTATCTCTAATTCACACCTTCAAAGCCATTTGGATCGTCCAAAACCCACCCAAACACCCTCTAAACTATCCTAAATTAATCCTAGAATCCTTACTTTAGTCATGAAATCCAATCAAGGATCCCTTTTGATCAAATCTAAAGGAAGAACCCGGTGAAGAGGTAAATATTTCATCACCTCATTCAAGTTTCTTTCTTCTTACACATCCTCTTTCTTTGTTATTTCCATTATAAAATAATAAATCCAGTATCTTCTATATACGTTTATGTTATTATTAATATTGTACAACTATATTCATTATTCTATCCATCCCTTCAATGACATGTCACCATACGTGTATACGTACGGCTTACCGTCTCCACGTCGTGGTGTAATTGTTATACAATACATTTTTATTTGGATGGGTATAATAATGATGTTTAATTGATGTAAATAATAAATTTAACATGATAATTATTCAGTATATATGATATATCATCCAATTATATATTATTTTAATATTAAAAGAATGATATTTTCGTTCATGCGTACGTACGGATTACCGTCTCCACGAACGTGATGAGATTCATTCCCCATCATATCCATTCAAGAATAATTTTCATTAGATGATTAAAAATAATTTTTAAAGACTTAATATCATTATTAATATTAATAAGATACATCCTATTTATAATAAATTACTTACGTAACAAATCATATAAAGTAAAACGAATCAGTTAACACCTGAAACGACGATAATACTAAAATATTATTTACAAAGCAATGTTAAAAGATCATATATGATATCATATTAATTTATATGATTCTTATATAATTCAATTAAAATTATTTCACCATTATACAGAAGGTCAACCTACCCTGGACCAAGGAAATGTACAAGGTAGGGTTTAATTTCACAATCTCTTTATTATCTGAGGTTATTTATACGTAATTATCTACTGGGACCTCTTTATCATCCACATCCAAGTTTCTTAAAAATGTATTTCAAAAAAAAATTAATATTTCCTCAATAATGTGTTAAATTCATTTATACCCTTATTTGACCTTATATGTTTTGAAATGAATCTTTCCGTCATTTTCCAAACAAGGTACATTATGACCTTTTCGATAAAATTAATGTAAGAATGTCTTTTTTTAACTTACATGGAAGGTGAGGCTATTTTCTACCGTTATAACATCATCGAAGCTTCCCTTACAAGCTTATAAGAATATTTTCAAAATAAATTTTTTCTTAAATGATTTCAAAATAGAAAGAGATATTTCTCTAAAAAAGGTTTTTATTTTATCTATGTCCACATCCTTTGATGGATTTTAAGCTTATTTGAAGTTGATTTATTATGATACAAAACATCCATATTGTATTGAAGGTTTTGTGATATTTTTAACTATAGATGTGTTATGTTTACACCATTCATGGTTTATGGATAAATTATTGACATTTAATATGTCAGTTTTGATACGAATGTTAATGTTATGTTTAAACCTTTTCATATGAGGAATGCATTGGACTTAGTAAGTGATGGGTGGATCCCGCTATATCTCCTCGATTCATCGGTAGGTCTCATGATAGAAACTAGTGTCTTGGAACAAGGCCTTGACTATGTGGTTATGATGTCTGTAATTATGCATTCCATCATTATGAAAGTGGATATTGATATTTCGTGTGATTATTCGACTAGTAGAATATCCATGTGAGTAAGTAAATGGATTATATTGATTTTATATTTTCCATATTATGCAGAATTTCAAGTTTAAAAGGCTTTTGTTTTAGTCTTATACATTTCCTTAAATGTTTATGCTTATTTATTAATGTTTCGACTATATTGTTATCCTTACTGAGCATATGAGCTCACCCCTTTCTAAGTTTTAATTTTCATAGGATATGAAGAAGTATATTATAATTGGCATGTAGGGATATTCTATTGGATCTTTGTGTTGTATATGGAAACAATGTTGTTGTAGTTTTCCATTTTATGATGTAATGTAATCCTTATGAACATATCTAGTACTTCCAAGGCTACTAAACTAATCGGTATTTTGAGACTTGATCTTTTTTGATCATGCCAATGATACATAATAATGCACCAACTCTCAGATTCTGGGGTCAGGGCAATTCAGTTGGAATCAGTGGAAGTTTAGTACCATCCTTGGAATCTAGATTTAGAAAAACTCTGATTACAGCACATTAATTTAAGATAGACATTGAGGAATAGTATAGAATAACTTCCTATAATTTTGGTATTGTATAGATTTTGTGATTTTTCCAAGGAATACATCCCTGTCTGGATATGAGTAGGTAGAGACGACTCTGGAACAGATGTACCTAGGGGTAAAACCTAAAAACACTACTTTGAGCTAGACTTGAATTGGAACTGGTGCACGACAATGGGCATTCCTGCACTCTTGGTTACGACACTCCTGGGGGGATATGCTTAGGATAATTATCATTTTCATTACAAACCATAATGAAGGGTTTATGAGTATATACTTCTTCAAATAAAACATTTTTTATGATTATTTATTATATCTATAAACTATTCATTTTATGTTAAGTGTTTTACGAGTTTGGATTTATGTATTGGGATTCATAATCTATTCTAGTTTATGCTATTGTTTAGAAATGGAACCTAGTAGAAGGAATGGAAACTTTATCAATGAACGCACTCCATATAGGTATTTCCCTCCTGCTCAAGATAATTATAGTAGAATTGGTGATACAACTGGTGTTGATCAGCTTATCACTATGTTGGGACAACTCACTCTGTTTTTGAATAATAACCTTACCCGTATAGAGCAACCTGATCCACAGTGTGGAGGATCAATGTTATATCGCGTCATGAGGCAGCAACCACCATCATTCAATGGGATTACAAATCCACTAGTTGCTGATAAATGGATAAATTCCTTAGAGAAAATATTTCATGCCTTGGGGAGTAGCGAAATGGAAAAAGTTCTCATGGCAATTTACCACCTCACCGGATATGTTGATAAATAGTGGTCATTGATTCAAAACACAAAGGAAAATAATGAAGTATCAAATATGGAATAGAGGGAGATTAATTAAATTTTCTTAGAAAAATACTTTCCTCATGACCATCGAGCGGATATGGAAAGACAATTTCTGAGTTTGAGAAAAAAGGAGGATAAGAATGTCGCAATGTATGAAGATAATGTTACAAGGTTAGCAAGGCATGATGCATATTATATACATAACCCATGAAGTAAGATTTATCATTTATTTTATGTGTTAATACCATTTCTCCCTCAAGCATTAGTCTCACAATCCTTCTCATCATATAAAGATACTGTCTCATGTGCTATCATGACAGAAAAAGAATTCCATATGTCTTATGACTTTAAAGAAAATAAAGAGAAGAAGAGATCTGATGAACACTCTGTAAATAGAAATAAGGGGAAGAAGGAAAAGGTTTAATATCCATCCTGTAGTTTATGTGGGTAGAAACACCCTGGTACTTTCCTGAGGAGAATGGGAGACTGCTACAAGTGTGGTGAAAAAGGCCACCAAGCTCATGATTTCAAGGGGTAGAAAGAGGTGGTCGATGGTGAATGATAAATTGTAGAGAAAGGGGGAATTATGAGAATTAATGTCCTAAGCGTCAGGGGAACTTATCTCAGAAAAGGGCAATGGATCAAGGACATGCTTATGTTATCACCACTGCTAAGTTTGAAGCTCTGAAAGACTTCATGGTAGGTAATTTAATGGTTTCCTCATGTTTAGAAAATTCTTTATTTGATTCTGGATCATCGCATTGTTTCCTATCTTCACATTTTTTCAAAGAAAATTAGATATTTCCAATTTGATTTAACAAGGGAGCTATCGGTCAAAACTTTTAAGGGAAGTATCATTGCAACAAAGTTTTGTGAATCAGTTCCCGTTAGGGAATATAAATGTTCTTTATCTACTGATCTCATCATCATACCCAGGATTGAATTTGATATAATCCTATATATGGATTGGATTTTGGACTAAAATGAGAATATTTTTTGTAAGAAGAAGGAGGGTAAGATTTTTTTATGATGATAAGGAGTACCTTATCTTTAGAGTAGAAACTCCACCACCTACTTCTTATCTAGATCCACCCCTATAAGATTAACTAAATTCAATTATTGGGGAGGAATAGAATGAAATAACTATTTGTGAGGAAAGGAATGCTTAAATAGAGGATGTACCTATTGTGAAAGAATATGTTGATATGTTTCCAGAAGATTTACCTTGACATCCTCCAGAACGAGAAATTGAGTTTTCCAATGATTTAATTCCTAGGACAAGGCCCATAATGAATTCCCCTTATAGAATGGCCATTGTGGAATTAGTGGAACTAAAGAAACAACTAGTGATGTTGAGTAATAAGGGATTTTTTCCCTAGTATTTCTCCATGGGGAGCCCCTTTCCTTTTTGTTAAGAAAGAAGATGGATCTATGAGGTTCACTACTAAAAAAATGATCTATATCCACATATCTATAGCCACACTTTAAATGATATGTGGTTATTTCTAAGATATAGACACACCCAAATAGTTGGGTGTAGCAATAGCTTATTTGAAAATTATTTTGATCGGGCCTCATTGTGAATCTCTTCCCCATCCTCTCCCTTCCTCCCGCATCATGATTCCTCCCCCCTTTCCGCCCTCATTGTCCCTCTTCCCCTCCTCCCCTTGGGATTCCTCCTCCCTCTCCATTTCTCCTCCCCTCCTCCCCTCGTTATTCTTCCTACTCTCACGATTCCTCCCCCCCCTTCAGCTCCGACACAGCCAGTAGACCTCCTCGCCGGCTCCGACGTGGCTCTGACGCCCCCCTACCGACGCAGCTTCGGCACTGTCAGCCCACCTCCCCGCCAACATGACCTACCCACCTCCATGTGGTCACCTCACCTCCCTACCGACACTGCTCCGAGGATTCCTTCCCATCTCCTCCTCTGGCGCACCTCCTATGTGGCGATTTGGGGTAGGAATCTTCATCTATTACCTTCGTTATTGGTTGAGTAGTTCATTATTATTGATGTTTATTCATTAGAGGAGATAAATTATCTTGTTACTAAAAGTTGCACTCTTTTAGTATATTAACTCTGATTAATTCTGAATTGATTAACCTTAGCTTCTAAAACTCTTCTTCACACTGGGTAATCATAAACTTAATAGAAAGAGGCTCAATTTTTTCAGGTAACAAGTAGGATATGGCTGCTGATACACATTCCCCATTATACTATGTTGAATTTTATTGCATTTGAGAGAATAGGGTTAAATTTGTGTTTCTCATTTTAATTCTTCTGTTTCGATCATTTTCTTCCAATACTATTTTCTATGTTAATTTGTAGTGGTTTGTAAATTGCAGTGTGGTGATATAGGTGCATAGTTTTTTATGTTATAGACTCCAAAACATGAGCTCAACTATCTATACTTTGATTCCTCATAATTTAGTTTTGGAGGATATATTTAAGGGGTATTCTGGAAGATATCCATGCACCCAAAAAACCCTCTCACAAATACTCATGCGTTGTAACTCTATCTATCTTCCACTACCTACTCTAGCTGATACATCCATTTATTCTGAATAAATTTATTTCTATCAAGCCTCTCCATTTTCTCCCATGTCTCACACACATTGAGGGAATCATTATCATCCCTTGTGTATAACTCCCACTAAATAAAATCTCTCAAATATATTTCCTTTTTTAAGCTATTGGGTTCTCCATCGTCCATTAGATACAAGTAACCCAAGGTAATTTCATACCTTTGTACTTGGAACCAATGCAATAGAATTGGAAGTTTAATAACATCTTGGTAAAGTTTAAGTTCATCTAGAGCAATAACAATCTTTTTTGTTATTTATGAGTGTTTGATGATAGGAGATACAACATCCCAATTAACTATACTCATAATATGTTTATTTCCAATCCAGTAAAGGAAAGGGTCAATGTGATGAATATTGAATTGTCCAGAAGTTTTGAGATGATAAACACTAGTTTGAATAAATGGATCTTTAGGATGAGCATTTTGAGGGACTTATGTTTCAGTACATTGTAAATAAATTATTTGAATTACATCTTGAAATTGGTGGATCACTTCATCACGGGCAAGGTGAAACCAATGACCACACCCCTAGTTGAACATTTTAAATTGAGAAAGGAGAAGGAACACATAGAATCCCAAAAGTTAATATTGGGTTGATGTGAAGTAGATTTTATAGAAATTAAAGGGTTCTAGAAGAATAGAAATTTCCTTTAAAATAGATGAGTCATTTCCTGGTTTTTCTAAGTCATATATTGATAGATATTCTTACACTTGAAAGAGAACCACTGTATATGTGTTAAATTTTAGAGGAAAGGCATAGTGTCAAATGTCAAAGATTTAATTGATATTTTTTCTCTAAATAATAATAGTAGATTATATTTCTATAACAGAAGTTGGAAAGGAGTTGTTTGGGTTTAAGAGGATATTTAAATATCTCATAAGGAGGAAATTTGATGAGATGTTGTTTTTTGAATCACATATTGTGATTCAATTAGTAAAAAATATGATCTTTTAATCTAGTATGAAGAATATTTTGAGGAATTATCACTTTATCTATAAGTTTTTGGGGGATAGAGTACTGGATATATAGAAAGATCAAAAGGTCTCAAAATATGGTAGATATATTAAAAAAGGTCATTATCAAGAATGTTTTGAGGGGATATTCAACTCAGTTGAGCTAGGATAAATAAAATCATCATGGAGGAACCATACATCTATTAAGGAAGTTTGAGGAATAGAAATTGGTTTATAGAAGTTGATGGGGGATTCAATAGTGAATCCCAAAAAAAGATTCCAAATTTTGAAGATTTTTAGTTTTCATCTATGTTTGTGAAAATAACTTTTAGGTTCCAAAACACAGACAAATAGAAGGATAAATTCAAGAAGATAAATTTATGGGACATTGATTACAATAATGGAGTATTAGCTAAAAATTATAGAAGAATAGAAGTTAATTTAACTAGATGGTGCAGTAAGAAAATGAAAATCAAATATTACCCAACAACTTATTATAATGTAAGTAGTGTGGGAAATGAAAAGGACTTTCATATATTTTCCCTGATTGAAGAGTATGTAAGTTTTTAATCATGGAATATTTTAGAAAAGATAGTATACTAGTTTATTAATGAATCAAACATAATTTTTTTCTCATGATATTTTTATAATATGCAAAATGTAATAGTTGAATGATTTTAGGTGGTGGGATCCTATGATGGAATTGAGAGATAGTTGTGATTCTATGAGATATATAGAATCACTCCTCATAGAAATTAAAAGACATGGCATCTAGTTTTGCGATGAAACAAAATTTCATCTTAAACAATAAAAATCATTAATATTGCCCAAATTTTTTCTAATATTGGATCTTCATCATCCTATATATCCATGTTGACGATATTATTATTTACAGTCCAATAAAAGATATAGTTTATGGGATAAAGATCTAATTTTCTGGAAGTTTAAAGATGAAGAATCATCTTCCATCAAAATAGATCATAGGGATGAGGATTTTGAGGGACTTAAGTTATGATAATTTATACCCAACTCAACCCAATTACATCTGGAAGGTGGGGAAGTTATTCAAAATGAGTGAGGAAAAACTTGTGACTTTGGTTACCTTTCCCATTTTTTATTTTTGTTTCATTCCTACTAATTTCATTTATCCAAGAGGTTGTAAAGCTGAAACCTACTTTTCCTGATTCATACCTAAAACATAGAAATGTATTTAAGGTATGTTGTGGTTACATTTTGTTTCTGCAAGTTCCTAGTCTTTTACTTGACTAAGGCAATTTGTTAACCTTTTACAGGTTCTAGAAATGCAAAATGAGGTTATTTTGTGCTTCAAGTGTGCTATTCAAACAAAAAAAAACATGACCTGAATTGTGTATGATATTCTACTGATAAAATGTGTGTGTATTGTATCATATCTTTATATTCTTTATATTCTTCCTTATATCTTAATGTTTTATGTTTTTTTGTTTCAATTACACAAGGAGAAAACAGTACGACACAAAACAAAAAAAATAACCTCTCCAAGGAGCTGAGTTAGGAAGGCCCAGTTAGTTCCATCTTTTCAAACATGTTCATCTTTTATTCTAGAATTTAACAGGTTCATATTTTGGTTCTAATTTATTCATATTTTGTTTTCCAAATAGGTCCATCTTTTATTCCATATAGGTATGCATATTTTTCCATTCCCAAGGTTTTCTCAGTTGGAAGGGATTCCCCATGCCTTTGTATTATCAAACTGCTTTGATGGATACTTCTTTTAGGTGTCTGGCCAACTTGGAGCTATGGTTGTGCGGGGCGAAAGGGTTTGTATTCTAGGTGATAGAATCATGAAAGGTATTATTATTGAGGAATTATCAACTGCAGGGGGATCTATGTGAGTTTCCATTAAAGAATCCATATATGTCAATGTATTAATTTACAAGATGATCATTTCTTCCTATCCTATAGTTTTCACAAGTGGAAGGGATTCCCCAAGCCTTTGAGTCATCAAACTTCTTTGATGGATACTTCCTCTTGGTGTCAGGTCAGCTTGAAGCTATGATTTCACTATGGGAAAGGTTTTTTATTCTAGGAGATGGAAACATGAAATATATTATTCTTGATGAGTTATCATGTTTTTATATTTGTTATCAATTTCATTGTTTATCTCTACACAGCAAGATATGGTTTCCTGAAATTCAACTCTTTCTATTTCTCCTCCCTGGGATTTCTGCAATGGCCTATTTTTGGGACTTCTATATTCTCTATGATTTATCTTAATTTCAAGAGAGGTACGTCTCTACACATAGATAATAAATTATTTTCCTTTTCTATCTCTTTTTTCAGTTTGTGACTTATTGAATGTTGGTGAAAACTAACTATATTAAAAACATTATTAATATTCCAATATTGTATCTACTATAGGTTTTTCCAAATTGATTGCTCATAGAGAATTTTTTCCTATAATAGAGGATTTGTTTTACATCATAATACAATAAGAATAGTGTATTGGGTTTACTACTTAGTACTAAAACACAACGTATAGTTTCTACTCACATGCACTACGTGAAAAGTATATTGGGTTTTAACCCCGGTACCATAAACATAGTGATCTCATTAGATGTAAGAAAGCATTACCTAATGTAAGGGGTGAAATTTTCCAAGTTTTAGGGATGGTGGGATTCGTTTTAGGTCTAATCTCATGTTAACAAAGAAAAAAAGAAACACACGATGATGACAACTGCCTTAATTTAACCCTTCTATGAACATACATGTGACCAATAAAAACTTTCGCATGAATTAAAGTATTCTTGTAGAACACACATGAGTTTTACCTGGAGTCCATGAAACAAGATTGGATACCTTTTTATGTTTTCCTTAGCCATGTCCATGTTACTGGTGCTCAAGATCAATTGTCTTCATCTAGCCAAGAGGTAAGGTTTCTATTATCAAAAAAGCACAATAATTATGTATCATAAGTGTTACTTTTTAATCCTTTATTCTCCCTTTCATTAAAAGTTAGTTTATAGGCCTACTATTGAAATTTAAAGTCACAATTATCATGAATGGAGATTTACAATCACCCTCCTACTCCTTTCCGTCTAAAGAACATGGAGAAATGAATAATTTGACAACTGATATTTTCCATCACACCTGTACATAGTACAAATCTATCTTCTGCTAGCCTTATCCACAAGGCCATAGGGTAATGTTAATGAGATTAACACATTTAATCAGTAGGGACATAAACACTACTATATACTGTATAGGAATAGTAATTCATCAGAAGAAGTAATCAAATCCACCCTCTGTGATACTTGAACAGTTTTCAAAACCTGAAATTTCTATCACTAACATGTCCTGAACTAGAATTTGTATAGAATTTGGATTGAAGGGAGATCCATTCCCAGCTGCTAAAGATATGGTTGGAAAAGTGAACTTAGAGTTGGTTGATGAGTTTTCAGAGCTATCATAACTAACATCAAATTATAGATAGGGTTGGAAAAGTGAACTCAGAGTTGGTTGATGAGTTGTCAGATTCTATGAACGCATTTATGGATATGTATAAAAACATGATGGCCCTAAAACATGTTTTCATGTTTCGATGGTTGTTAAAATTAATTTTTTCATAAGTAACACCAATGATAGATCATGTGAATGAATTTAATATGTTATGTGGGTAGATTTAATCATCAAAGGTTACTTTTTTTGATGATATATATGTGTTTTTTATATCTTCACTTCCAGAGAGCTTGGATTCTATACTTATGACTATTAGTCATTCTTGAACAAAAATAGATTTTTTGTTCAATGATATTTTTAATTTGATACTCATTGAATTAAGAAAAGGTATGTTTAATATCCAGTTGATAGTTCTCCTAATAATAATGGAAGGAGAAAGGTAACCCCATTCGAAGATAGTCTATCATAAGAAACCAATGAAATAAAAACCTCATGTGTGGAGTCAAATTTTGTTGGCTGGTCACTGTACCAAATTTTTTAAATATGAAAGGAATGGAAATATCAAGATGTAATTCAAAAATCATAAGGATAACACCACAAATGAGTCAATGTCAAATAGTTTAGATACTATTTAAATAACGGAAGTTACCAAGTTCTATTTACTGAGTGTGAATACTCTAGTATAATCTTGGGTGACTGATTCCAGATATTCTTATTAATCCATTGGTTATCAAACATACATGGTTAATTATGTATCAAGGATTTTTTGAAGAGCCCATCTGGTGAATAGTGAATCGCTAGAAATTATTGGAAAAGGATAACTGAGCATATCAATAAATAATGGATGATTATTAATGTTAATGGAAGTTTAAAACATCCATGATTTGTGAATAAATATAATTTTAATTTGGAAACATAATTATGTATCCATTAGGACTAGTTTTGAAAATAGGTTAAAGAAATTTACCGATGGATCAATGATAGTTGCACAAGGATTAAATGATGGAACTCTCTACTTCACTAGAAATTTAACTGGAGGGGAAATTTTTATAAGTATTACATTGATGATCTAAATTTTTTTACTATTGGTTTAATCACCTAAGATAAAAGAATTTAAAGGTTCTATAGGATAACATAATAACAAATCTTGATCATAAATAAATAGGAATGTGTGAATGTTCTGTGTTAGGAAAGAAGAGAAATGTTTTTTTCAACATAGATTTTCAGAATCATAGAAACCAAAAGTTGGAGTTTGTCTATGAAGATGTTTGTGGATCTACCCCAATAAAATACTATGGTGTTTGAATTTAATTAATTAATTTCATTGATGATGATACGTGAAAGGTAAGGATTTTTTTAGAATAAAAAATGTGATGTATTTCTGTTTACTTCATGGCATGCTTTTCTATAATGGGAGTATAATAAAAAGCTAAATTGTTTCCTAATTAATAATAGAGGTGGGTAAAGTGGACTAAATTTCTAAATTTTATTCTCTTTAATGAGACAAACTTTAATCAAAATATAATTTTTTTTTCTTCCTTGGATATGATTATAATGATTTTGGATATCATTTGTGGGATGATGAATAAAAAATCCTCAAAATGAGAGATATTTTCTAAAATTAAATAGTTTTTTTTGAATGATTAGAACTTTTTTGGGAATTATATTATTGAATAACCCATAGATAAATCCCATGTTGATCATAGTAGGGTTACTAGAAGTTTATAAATTCCAAATTACTCAGATTCTAGTGGTGAATAAACTTGAATTATAAAAATTAAAACCATCATTTGTTCATGAAAAGAGTTTATGTGCAACTAAATCATGGATGGGAGCAGTGAAAGTACATGTTCAATATTCAAATAATAGAAATTCATGTACATGTAAGAAGAACTAAGTTGAGTAGTTTATAAAATATGATTCAGTTGATGAGATCAACCAAAATTAGGTGACTGGTTCAAAGTTATGGGGTTTAAATGAATTATATACTTTTATGGAATCAATAGAAACATTAAAATCAAAATAAAACTATGATTTTTTATTCAAATTAGTGGAATATTCCATGAATAAAGAGATGTCTTCTTTGAAGTTAAAAAAACTGATATGGTTGAACTTTATGTGGGTAAAAAAATTGAAAATAAGTGGGTTTACTAAATAAATTAATAGAATGATGTTTATAAATGATAAAAATTATGGATTGTAATAATTTGTTATTAATAGAATGACAAAGTTTATTTTTTGGAAATATTCTCACTAAATATAAGAATTATATCATCTAAACAATTCTAAGTATGGTGGAATTAGAAAATATGCTTCTAGATTTGGTGGAAATCAAGAAAACATTGATTCATGGTGAGTTAAAGGAATAAATAAACATGAAACTACCAATATGAGTACTAGAAATTGGGATCCATGAGTTGGTTTGTATATTGTATAAAATCTTGTATAGAATAAAGCAAGTACAGTGATAGTGGAATCAAAAATTTGAATCATTTATCACTGATGAAGGCTTTGATAGTTGTAATAGAGATAATTACTTCTACTAAAATAAATGAGATGATGATGCCTTTATAAATTTCATATTGTATTTCCATTACGTGTTTCTACATAGACTAGATGATTGAATGATTTAGAAATCTATGGATAATTTTTTGGAGGTTTTGAGATGAAAAATCTCAAGAAATACGAAAATATATTGTGGATAAGTATATAAATAGATAATAAGAATGTAGATTTAGTAATAACCCAGAAGGATCATATCAATAGGATCATCAAAAGGTTGGGCATGAATATATGAGAAATAGTTACTACCCATCTTGCATGACACTTCAACTTGACTAAGGCATAAGAACTCGCAATAGAAGAAGAGTTCCAATACATGGAGAATGTTCCATATTCCACAGGTGTTGGAATTTAATGTATACAATAATATGTACTCAATAATATATTGTTCTTATAGTGGTATTTGTTATCATATTCATGTAAAATCATGTAAAGGGACATTAGGATGTCATTATATAGAAAACTAGCCTATTTGTACATGTCTATTACAGAATTTTTAAGATAAATAACATAATAATACATTCAAGGATCTAAATGTTTAGTATCATAGGAAAATTAGGTTCATAAAACACCTGTACATAATACAAAAACATTATTTATCAACTGGGAATGGATGGAGGGGGCAGGGGGTAGGGGGCTGTGCAGGCTAGGGGCTAGGTGAAGGGGGGCAGGGGGCAGGGGGCAGGGTGGAGGGGGCAGGGGAGGGTGGAGGGGCAGGGGTAGGGGGTGTAGGGGGTACAGGGGGGTTGTGTAGGCTAGGGGTTGGGTGGAGGGGGAAGGGGCAGGGGGAAGGCTGAAGGGTGGAGGGGTGCAGGGGGGGTAGGGGCAGGGTGGAGGGGGGGAGGGGGAGGGGGGCAGGGTGGATTGGGCATGGGGAAGGGGGGAGGGGGTAAGGGGAGGGTGGAGGGGTGCAGGGGGGAAGGGTGGAGGGGTGAAGGGGCAAGGGGACAGGGAGGAGGGGGGCAGGGGGCAGGGGGCAGGGGGTAGGGGTAGGGGTAGGGGGTAGAGGGGAGAGTGGAGGGGAGTAGGGGGCAGGGTGGAGGTGGGCAGGGGGCAGGGGGCAGGGGGGAGGTCTGTGGAGCAGGTGACATGCCAACGACATCAATTTTACCATCCATAAGACTAATCTATTTGACAATGTACTCTTAAGGCAATGTACTCTTAATGTTCCCTACTGCTTTATGGTAACATTTTGGCATGTTCATTTATTTCTTATTACCATACCTTAACTGTAATTTTAAGAGGTGCATTTTTTCATTATTCATTCCTGTTGCTATCCAAATTGAAATTCCTAATAAATATGTAAATACTATTATTTAGATTAAAAACTTTGATATGCCATATTTCATTTTTACTATTTTTTGTGGTTCACGATTAAATAATTCATTCATTTTTCTTATTTGGCTGGTATTAGACCAATAATTCATGGATTTAACATTTGTTCTTTATGAACTCTTATATGCATGACTCTGACTCTGTGTTATATCTCATTAGACATTTGGGTTCAGGTTGATTATTGTATAAGAACTATCACTTAAGTAGTCTAGTTGATGCTAAGGGGGTGCGTACTGGGAAGAGCTACTAAGAGGTCTTAATGGAAATCGTATTGACTTCACTCAAGTTGAAGTTCAAGGGGAACTACAATCAGCACTCAATAGAAACAAGATGAGGTGGTTTCTACTCTGATGACCACACCCACAAATGGACTGGGTTTGACCTGCTGGAACTGACCAGATGTGGACAAGTTAACAATAGCCCATGTTCAGGGTCTGAAACCTAAAAATTCTTTTCCATTTTATTTAATTTTATTTCCTTTAGTTATTTTACAATTTAATAACATTTTTTTTGTGTTTTCTGGGCATGAAAAAAGCTGGACAGCACCTCATGAACCTGTTGAAGATTGAATAATACTGTACTTTGGAAGCATAAACAAACATTCAGGTTTGTGTTTCTACTTTGTATTCAATGTTTTTTATGTTTTCCACCTTCCTCTTTAAATTTTATGTGAGAAATTTCCCATTTAATTTGGAGGTTTCTGTAAAATACATTTAATGTGTGAAGGTGCATATACCCAGTGGGGGACCAACAACTTTTAGTTAGAAAGCTCCAAAAGCTGAAGTGGACGGTTTGGTTCCACCTTGAGGTAGGATCCATCTTCTTGCCTCTTTAATTAGAGATTGATTTAAATTGACTTTAGATTATTTCTTAATTCTGCTTAATTATATTTAATTGCATTTCTTGAATAAGTGTTCTTTAATTTAATTGTTTCATTTGATAAAGTCATGTTTTTATAATAAAACCCCTCCAACGGAGGTGGGCTGTCTGCCAAAACTCACAGTGATAGTTATGTTGATCTAGTTTCTTAAATTATTTCACTTGATTTGTGATGAATGACTTTTAGAATAAATGATAAATATAATTAAATAAATTGTGTGATAACAAAATTCCATGATTTTATAATAAAACCCTTCTAATTGAGGTGCCCTGTCTTATAAACCAAAGAGTAGTGATATTTATTTGTATCATGTTTAGATTTGGTTTGAGTCTTTCATATGCCTCTTGTTGGGGTTTGTTTTCTGGCCAGTTAGTTTTTGTTTTCATTGGAATATATAAATTGGATTATCATACTCGTTTAACTCAAATGAAATTGCCCGAGTAGGCATATGCCTTGACAATGAAACATTCCTTTTCACGCTTCGAATATTATAAATAAAATTTCCATGTTTAGGAAATGTGAAGGAATTTGTAAATTGTTTTTGTAGGGTGTATGATTATTTTCCATCGTTTTGTTTCCCTTTAGACGTTGTGTCATTGTGCCGCTTGCTACAACCTTCTCTAGAGATCCCTTGCTAGAGAATATTATATAGTTGATCTGTTCTATCATCTATAGGCGGCGAGACGGTCGGAATGTTCCCCTGCCTCCTCCCGCTCCCTTCGCTCCTGGCCAGAGTATGCTGCCCCGCGGATGTCGTTGGACCAGATCAACAGGCCATGGTCACATCACGGACACGCCGTAGTCACCCCACGGTCACGCCGCGGTCATGCCGCGGTCACGCCCCAGTCACGCCGCAGTCACGCCATGGTCACGCCGCGGTAATGCCGTGATTTGGCCCTGCTCCAGGATGACACCCTGTGGCGGGGCGATGATAGGAATGTTGCCCCGCCTCCTCCTGCTCCCTTCACTCTTGGACGAAATATGTTTCCCTGTGGATGTCGCTGGACCGGGCCAACGTGCCACAGTCACGCCGCGGTCACACAGCGGTAATTTCATTATTTGGCTCTTCTCTAGGATGACACCCCGCGACAGTTCACAGTGATAGTATTCCATGAGTCTTGTGATCAATGTTGAGACTGACTACTCACAATTTCTACCGGCAGGGTGATGAATGGAATGTTGCCCCGCCTCCTCCTGCTCCCTGCACTACTGGCTCGAAGATGCTGCACCATGGATGTTGCTGGACCAGGCCAACATGCCACGGTTATGCCGCGGTCACGCCGCGGTCATGCCGCGGTAATGCCGTGATTTGGACCTACTCTAGGATGACACCCCATGGCAGTTCGTAGTGATAGTATTATTTGAGTCTTGTGATCAACGTTAAAACTGACTAATCACAATTTCTGCTGGCGGAGCGACAACCAGAATGTTGCTCCGCCTCCTCCTGCTCCCTTTTCTCCTGGCCGGAAGATGTTGCCCTGTGGATGTCGCTGGACCAGGCCAACACACCGCAGTCATGATGTGGTCACACCTAGGTCATTCCACGGTCATGCCGCGGTCACACCATGGTCACAACCCTATCACGCCACTACCACACCGCAGTCACACCGCTGTCATGCCGCTTTCACGCCACAGTCACGTCGTGGTCACACCGCAGTCACTCCGAGGTCACGTCGTGATTTGGCCCTGATCCAGGACGACACCCTACAGTAGTTCACAGTGATTTTATTTTATGAGTCTTTTAATCAATGTTGATATTGACTAATCACAATTTCTACCAGCTGGGCAATGGCCGGAATGTTTCCCCGCCTCCTCCTGCTCCCTTCGCTCCTAGCTGGAAGATGCTTCCCCACGGATGTTGCTGGACCGGGCCGACACGTCGTGCTCACAGCGTAGTCACCCCGCGGTCATGCCACGGTAATGCCGAGATTTGGCCTTGTTCCAGCCACATATAGCCCACACCATCCCTCTTCCACCTTCATTTCAGCTCGCTGCCACCATCATTCTAGCCCGCAACAGCCCCCCACTTTCCCCTTTTATTTCGTTTTCACTTCTTTTAATTTCTATTTTTACAAATTCCATCACTTGTGTTTCCACATTTCATCTAATTAATACCCATTATATATATATTGTATCATATCAATATCACACTATAAACCCAACAAATAGCATAAGATCCCAGCATATGCACCACTTATAATCCAGTAAAAGGAATCACTGAAGCTCCCAAGCTCAAAACAAACAAGCACTCCTACGGGAAGTATAACCAAGGAAACAAGGTGGCTAAAGGAAAAATATAAAAACCCAAAAAGAAGTAGTCACAAATGATAGAAACCAACAACACTCACACATTCTTGAAATCACTCACAACCACCCACACAGACACACCCACCCACCCACCCACACACAAGATGCCAAAATCCATCACCCATCCAAAACTCTAGCATTATCCAAAGAAATAGAACCACTGAACCCCCAGCCCCGCAACCAACATCAACTAACCAGACCAGCATTCCTATCCAAACAAAGCCTAGAGTGAAAGACCTCTAGACAACCATGCCAACTAATGGGCACTACACCAACACCTACTTGCACAAGAACCCTAAACCACACCAGATTCAACCACAATAAGCACCTATAGTAGACACAACACCCAAAATATTAGCTAGAAACCAAATCATCCCCAGACCACCATCTGGACCCATCCATAACCATATGAACACCTTGCATCAAATGGACCACCCCACCATAAAAAAGTCTAAAAACTAGCAGTCAACTAGTACCATCCATCCGAAGTGCCCCACATCACCCACACCTAACCAATCATACAACCTAAAGAATCCCCAAGCAGTCCCTGATCCAAATGTGAGCTAATACCCGCACTGAATCCAACACCTCTAGACCCACCAAGTAGTCAACATGCACCCACCCTAGAAATAGAACCACCCATCTACTAGAAACATTCCTCCCAACCTACAGCATCCAGCATCTCAAGGGAATTTTAGAACATCCACCATAGAAATCCCTACACCAACAACAACCAGAATACACATGATGGGGATACCGGGAATAGGCCAACTGAACCTACTCCAAACCACCACCTGAAAACCCACCCCAAACTATATCCACCACACTAAACAATTGAGAGAACCAGAAGCCTAGAATAGTAATCCAAAACAAAGAAGAAACACCAGAAAGCCAACCCTTATGCACCCAAAACGTGTAACCAACCATAGTAAAAATCACTAACCAACCAGCACCATGAACCATGTAAGTGTATCATGTACTACACCTTGTTAAAAAATCCAAACAGAAACACCCCTAGCTGAACCCCATCATCAAAGGTCCTATAATTCCAAACAGCAACACGAAACTCACAACCTCACCTCCTAAATCCACCACAAGAAACATATTACCCCACTATAAGAATATTTGTAAGTCTCTATTAGATAACCCCATCATCTCCCGACCTCAACCTTAAGAAGCATCCAAAGTAAAGGGGTGTTACTGTCCAGAGGGGTCCAGCAGGGGGGGTAGCTATTCAGGGGGGTCCAGCAGGGGGGCAGCTATTCAGGGGGGGCAGCTTTTCAGGGGGGTCCAGTAGGGGGGGTTCTGTTTGGGGGGGGGGGGATGTTCAGGGGGGGCTACTATCTTGGGGGGGTCCAGTAGGGGGGGGGGGTTCTGTCTAGGGGGCTGCTGTCCAGGGGGTTTTGGAGGGGAGGGATGCTGTCCAGGGGGTCCAGCAGGAGGAGGCTGCTGTCCAGGGGGTCCAGCAGTGGGGGGGGGGGGGGGGGTTGTCCAGGGGGTCTAGGAGGGGGGGCTGCTATCCATGGGGTCCAGCATGGGGGGGGGGGGGTTCTGTCTAGGGGGATACTATCCATGGGGGGTCCGGAGGGGAGGGCTGCTATCCAGGGGGTCCAGCGGGGGGGCTGCTGTCCAGGGGGTCTAGCAGGGGGGTTGCTGTCTAGGGGGTCCAGGATGGGGGGTTGCTGTCCAGGGGGGTCTAACAAGGGGGGGGCTGCTGTCCAGGGGAGTCCAGCAGGGGGGTTTTGTCCAGGAGGCTGCTGTCCAGGGGGGTCCGGAGGGGAGGGCTGCTGTCCAGGGGATCCAGTGGGGGGGGGGGGCTGCTGTCCAGGGGGTCTAGCAGTGGGCTGCACTATTCTTGTTTATTGAGTTATATTCTTTGTGAATATTCTAAGATGTTTTGTTTTACCATAATTTTAGGGGATGATCACTGCTATGTTTTACCTTGTGTTGTAGGTACTTTTGAGCTGGTTCCAGACTTCTTTGATAGTTTGTCTTATAGGGAGACTCATGTAAGTGAATTTATGTGTGTTTTTTATATTTGGATTTGTTTAATTCTTATTATTTAACTAGATTTTGTGTATAATTTAATTAGGAGGGGGCTAGTAGGGGCAGGTGCGAATGTGGCAGGGGGAGGAGACTAGCAGGGGTGCGAGTGGGGATGGTAGGGGAGTGCAAGTGGGGGCTGGTAGGGGCAAATGGGAGGGGAAACAGGAAGGGTGGGGGTGGGGGGAGGGCAGGACTAGGGGGTCTGGGGGTTTCTAGGTTCTAGGGGGGTTCCAGGGTCTGTACCGAAGGGTGGGGGTGGCTATCAAGGGGAGTGGAGGTTTGGGATGTATAGGGGGAACTGTCTAGGGTCTGGGGGGTGTACAGGGTATGGGGGTATGGGGGTGTCCAAGTTCACGGGGAGTCCAAGGTCGGTTTAGGAGGGTGGGGGTGGCTGTTCTTTGGAGTGGTGGTCTGGGTGGTCCAGGGGGGTCTGTCCAGGTTCTGGGGGGTGTCCAGGGTCTAGGGGGTGTCCATGGTCTGTCAGGTGGGTGTCCAGGGTCTGTCCGAGGGGGTGTCTAGGGTCTGTCTAGGAGGGTGTCCAGGGTCTGTCTGGGGGGTGTCTGGGGTCTGTCCGGGGGGTGTCCAGGGTCTGTCAAGGGGGGGGGTGTACCGAGTCTGTCTGGGGGGTGTCCAGGGTTTGGTGGAGTGTCCAGGGTCTGGGGGTTTCTAGGCTCTATCTAGGGGGTGTCTAGGGTCTGTCCAGGAGGGGGGCTTTACACGGGGGTTATCCAGGGGGGAGGGGTTGTCTAGTGGAGGGGGTTATGTAGGGTGGGGGTGTCCAGTGTCTAGGAGGGAGGGGTCTGCAGGGGGGGTCTATCCTGGGGGGGGTGTCCATTAGGGGGTGCAAGGGGTGTTCAGTATGGGGGGAAGCTCTCCAGGTGGGGTTGTCCTGGGGGGGGCTGTCTGGGAGGGGGGCTATCCAGGGGGGGTCTGTCTAGGGGGGTGAGTGGGGTCTGTCCAGGGTAGGAAGGGGGGGATGCATAGGGAGGGGTTCATGGGGGGGATTTAAGATGCATGTGGGGTGAAAGGGGGAGATTGGGGGGGATTTACAGGGGGCGGTGGGGAGGATGTAAGGGGCCAGCACCGGCTGAACTGTGTTGGTTTTTTTACGAAATGTGTAGGCCTATAGCCACGGTTTCAAACCGTAGATATAGGTATACAGCCACATTTCCTAACCATGGCTATATGTCTATAGCCACGGTTCCAACCATGGATATAGGAGATGAGTGATTTTATCCTATTCCACTGGTTGAAAACTGTGGCTTTAGCCCTTTATCCACGGTTAGAACTGTGGCTATAGGCCTATAGCCACGGTTCAAACTGTAGCTAAAGGGCTATAGACATGGTTGCGAACCGTGGATATACGTTTTACCATATAGCCATGCCAATACTAGACTTGGTTGTGGGAACCATGGCTATAACCTATAGCCACAGTTTTTGGGCCTATAGCCATAGTTTAGAATCGTGGCTATATCCTGATTTTGTAGTAGTGGTTGTGGATTGACTATTAGGAGATAAATTGTATAATAATAAAGAACAAGTATCTCCTACCTTACATTGATGATTTATTTGACCAAATTCACGGAGATCAATACTTTTCAAAGATTGAACTTCGATCTGGATATCATCAGTTGTGTGTGAAGAAGGAAGACATTCTGAAAATAGCATTTTGAACTAGGTATGGGCATTATGATTTTACAGTAATGCCTTTTGGATTTACTAATGCACCCTCTGTCTTCATGGATCTAATGAATAGAGTTTTCAAGGAATATCTTGAATATTTTTTAGTTTTATTTTTTTATGATAACTTGGTATACTCCAAAATCAATGAAGATCATCAAAATCAATCGCGCATTATCCTAAATACTCTTAGAATACATGAATTATATGGGATGTTTAGTAAGTGTGAATTCTGGCATCAGGAGATTTCATTTCTTGGCCATATTGTCTTTAATGATGGAATATCTATTGATCCTTATAAGACAAGAGCAATACAAGAATGTCCAGCACCAACGAGTATAACTGAGGTACGTAGTTTTATTGGTTTAGTAGGTAATTATCAGTGTTTCATCTAGATTTTTTCCCAACTAGCTATCCCATTAACCAAGATCACATGTAAAGGGGTGAAATTTGTTTGGACAAAAAAATTTAAATAATGTTTTGAAGAATTGAAGAGAATATTAGTCAATTCTCCTATATTGACTCTACCAATAGGGAATGATGGGTTTGTTGTTTATAGTGATACCTTAAATAAATGACTTGGTTGTGTCCTTATGCAGAATGATAGGGTTATTGCCTATGCATCATGACAGCAAAAAATTAATGATCAAAACTATCCTACTAGTGATCTTGAGTTTGTAGTTGTGATCTTTGCTTTGAAGATATGGAGACATTATCTCTATGTTGAAAAATGTGAGATTTATACTGATCATAAGAGTTTTAAGTATATTTTCTCACAAAAAGAACTCAATATGAGGCAAAGGCTATGGCTTGAACTACTCAGGGAGTATTATTTCACTATACCATACCACTTGGGGAAGGAAAATAAGGTTGAAGATGCTTTGAGTAGAAAAGATCATGGTGTTTTGAACAAGATGAGAGTTAAAAGGGATCCTATATACATGGATCTAGTAAAGATGGATATGGGAATAACCATGGATGGTGAAACATAAATACTTTTCCAAATGGTTGTCAAACCATCTTTACTAGCAAGGATAAAGAGTTCACAGACTGATGATGAAGAGTTTCAAAAGAAGATTAAAGCTGTGAATGATGGGAGATTGAGCGACTATGTGTATGAAGATGGAATTTTCAAATTTGGGAAGAGGATTTGTGTTCTCGATATACCTGATATAAAAATAGAATTGTTGGATGATGCTCACAGTTCCAATTTCTCTATACACCCTGGTAGCACTAAAATGTATTGAAATTTGAAGGAACATTTTTGGTGGGACAAAATGAAGTGGGAGATTTCTGATTTTGTGTCAAGATTCATGGTTTGTAAACAAGTGAAAGTTGGAAGGCAACAACCTGGAGGAGTCATGCAACCTCTTCCCATACCTGAGGGCAAATGGGATAGTGTCAAGATGGACTTTGTCATGGGACTACCAAATACTCGAAGAAGGAATGATTAAATATGGTTAATTATTGATCGTCTTACCATGTCAACACATTTTCTTGTTATAGGAGAATATTTACCACTTGAACGATTAGAAATACTATCTATTAATGAAGTTGTAAGACTTCATGGAATACCACTATCAATTGTTTCTGATCGTGATCCCCATTTTACATCATGATTTTGGAAAAGTATTCAGAAAGCCCTGTATACTAAACTTTTTTTGAGCACTTCCTACCACCCTCAAACTGATGGACAATCAGAACAGACTATTCAAACCTTAGAAGATATGTTGAGATCTTGCTCACATGACTTTCAAGGTATGTGGGATCAATATTTACCTGTGGTATAATTTTCCTATAACAATAGATTCCATTCAAGTATTAAGATGGCACCATATGAAGAGTTATATGGATGTCGCACACTAACTTGTTGGGATGATGTTGGTGAAAGAAAACTCATAGGCCCAGAACTTGTTGATGAAACGATGGAAAAGGTGGAGGTAATCCAAACCCACATAAAAGCAGCTCAAAGGAGGTAGAAGAGTTATACTGATAACCAAAGGAAGGATTTGGAATTTCAGGTAGGATATCATGTTTTCCTGAACGTATCCCCATGGAAGGGTGTTATACGTTTTGGTAAAAAGCGAAAATAGAGTCCTAGGTACATCAGACCTTTCAAAATTCTAGAACGAATTGGTGTTGTAGCTTACCGTTTGGCAATGCCGCCAAGTCTCTCCAAAGTTCACGACTTATTCCACGTATCACTGTTGAGAAAATACATGCCTGACCCAACACATGTACTCACCTATGATGAATTAGAACTGGAACCCGATCTGTATAATTTTAAAGATCCTATCAAGATTCTTGATACAAGAGAACAAGTGCTGAGAAACCAGATGAATCTTCTGGTGAAAGTTCTATGGAGAACCCACAAGATGGAAGAGGCAACGTGGGAACCCGAGGAACATATGATGAAGAACCACCCGATTCTTTTTATGCAGTAATATTCTAGAAATTTCAAGGACGAAAATAGTTGAAGGAGGGGATAATGTAACACCCCACGATTCCACGGTACGCTTCTCTTTGAATAATACAATTGCGTGTGTTGTATGCAACTTCGAGTTCTAACACACCAAAACCAATAAAACTATCTGTTATGAATAGTAATACCCACTTTTTAAAATTTTATAAATTATATCTTTCAAAATGGACTTCATTTTTGGATTCGGAATATCGAAATTATCCTAGGGTGATGTTTTTGTATTTTTCTAAAAACATTCAGTTTTTGATGAATACTGAAAAACACTAAGTAATAGTTTAAAACTGCATTTTTATTTAAATAATTATTCATTTTATTTAAATTTATTTTAGGTAATAATATATAAGTATTACCTATATAAGTTAAATTTAATTCATTGGAGTCTGTTTATAATAATATTAGATATATATAAAAATTTTATTGAACTTTTTACCATCTTTTACCCACCTCCTAGGAGTATTTGCAAATTTACATAAAACATAATTTTACTACTTCTATGAGTTGAATTTCAATCATCCGAGAGACATTATGGATATCAGTAAGTAAAATATGGTTCAATAAGATGAAAATAATTTTTGTTGAATAGTAACTTTTTACTTTTATTTACCACGGTTAAAAGTAAATAGGGTAATTAAGAGTGAAAATGATATTATTATTACCCTGACACATGTCCTGATTCTATTGGCTAAGTATAATTAGTCCAAAACGAATCATAGGAATAAAATATTATCCTTTAGGTCCACTTGGATTAGATTAAGACATTTATTATTATTTAATTCAAAGAAGAGTTAAAGGTGTTAAATTCAATGTTTAATAACTATACCATATTTAATATAGGGTTACACATAATATAAATTCAACTAAAATATTCATTATAAATCTAAAATTATTTCCTACATAATGGTACTTTATATATATTTTTTAGAAATTAAATAATTTAATTTATATATGACACAATGATGATGCAGTAATTACCTAATTAATGAAATATTAAAATAATTGATATTATAAATATACAAATAAATATAATTTGAGACTTTTTATGAATTAAAATAATTTTTTAGGATAATATGACATGTTAGGGTTGGTTATATGAATTTGTTTCGAAGTAATAATACTGTTATGAATTCAGAAAAAACAGAATACCAAATAGTGTCAAAATTGACATAAAAGAGTTTTTAAAACAAATATTATAATATTAATTGATATTCTATTACTAGAAATCTAAGGTTCCTCCAAAAGACTTATTTAATGATAGGTTTATCATTAATAAACCAATTGGGGTTCTCATGGAATCATATCATATATTTAATAACCATATAATACAAAAATACAAAGAGACATGGTAAATGTCAAACTATTTAACTAAGAGTTAAATCTAAAAGATAAAGTTAATATAGTGACCAAAAACTGTCTAAAACCTATTTCATGAGTGGTTTTTGACCCATTACCACCTTATTCATTAAATAATTCATTTTTGAGCCATTAGAAACCGAAAATTATTTTATGATAAAATAATATTTCTAGCTTTTCCTAAGGTTCCCCTCACCCCTCTTATAAAAGGACACATCCCCCTTCTCTCTAATTCACACCTTAAAAGCCTTTTGGCTCAGCCAAACCCTGGAAAATACCCTATCGACTGTCCTCCCTTCATCTTAGAGGCCTTAATTTAGTTATAAAGCCAACCTAATGATCCCTTTTGATCAAATAAAAATGAAGAACCCGAATAAGAGGTAAATATTTCATCTCTTCTTTCATGTTCCTTTCTTCTTCCACATCCTCTTTATTTGTTATTTCCATTATAAAATAATAAATCCAGTATCTTCAATATACTGTGATGTTATTATAAATATGGTACAACCATATTCATTATTCTATCCATACTTTGAATGACATGTCACCATACGTGCGTACATACGGCTTACCGTCTCCATGTCGTAGTGTAATTGTTATTCAACACATTATTATTTATATGGATATAATAATAATGTGTAATTGATATAATAATAAATATAACATGATAATGATTCTGTATATATGATATACCATCCAATTATATATTATTTTAATTTTAATAGAATGATATTGTCACTCATGCATATGTACGGATTACAGTCTCCACGAACGTGATGAGATTCATTCCCCATCGTATCCATTCAAGAATAATTTTCATTAGATGATTAAAAATAATTTTTAAAGAATTAATATCATTATGAATATTAATACAATACATATTATACATAACAAACATTACTTATGTATCAAATCATATAAAGGACAACGAATCAGTTAACACTCGAAACGACGATAATACTAATATATAGTTAACAAAGCAATGTTAAAAGATAATATATGATATCATATTAATGTATAAGATTCTTTTATAATTTAATAAAAATTATTTCACAATTATAAAGTAGTTTAACCTACCCTCTTCCAAGGAAAAGTACAAGGTAGGGGTTAATTTCATAATCTCTTTATTATCCGAGGTTGTTTATACGTAATTATCTACCGGGACCTCTTCGTCATCCACATCTATGTTTCTTAAAAATGTATTTCAAAACATTTTTACTATTTACTCAACAATGGGTTAAATTAATTTATAACCTTATTTGACCTTATATGATTTGAAAGGAATCTTTCCGTTGTTTTCCAAACAAGGTACTTTATGACCTTTTTGACAAAATTAAGGTAAGAATGTCTTTTTTTAACTTATACACTAGGTGGGGCTATTTTCCACCATTATAACATAGTTGATGATTACCTTATAAGCTTATAAGAGTATTTTCAAAATAAAGTTTTTCTTAAATGATTTCAAAATAGAAAGACATATTTCTCTAAAAAAGGTTTAGATTTCATCTGTGTCAACATCCTTTGATGGATTTTAAGCTTATTTAAATTTCATTTATTATGATAAAAAACGTTCATATTGTATTGAGGGTTTTCTGATATTTTTTACTATGGATGTGTTATTTTTACACTATTCATGGTTTATAGATAAATTATTGACATTTCTTATTCCAGTTTTAATACAAATGTTTATGTTATGTCTAAACGTTTTCTTATGAGGAATGCATTGGACATAGTAAGTGATGGGTGGAGCCCGCTATAGCTTATCGATGCATCGGTAGGTCACATTATACAGACTAGTGTCTTAGCAAAAGGCCTTGACAAAATCTTATTTTATGTCTTGGAAAAAGGCCTTGACTGTGTGTTTATAATGTCTGGCATTATGCATTCCATAATTAATCAAGTGGCTATTGATATTTCATGTGATTATTCGACTATTTTAATATCCATGTGAGTAAGTAAATGGAATTATTTTGATTTTATCTTTGCCATATTATGCTGAATTTAATGTTTAAAAGGCTTTTGTTTTAGTCTTCTACATTGCCTTAAATATTTATGCTTATGTATGAAAGTTTCGTCTATATTGTTATCCTTACTAAGAATCTAATCTCACCCCATTCTATGTTTTATTTTTCCCAGGATGCAAAGAAATATATTATTACTGAACAGCAGGGATTGTTTATGGGATCTCATTATTGTCTATGGAAACAATATTGTTGTAGTTTTCCATTTTATGATGTTATGTAAACCTTATGAATGTATCTAGTACTTACAAGGCAACTAATCTAATCAGTATTTAGAGAATTGATCTTTTGTTATCATGACAATGATACTTAATAATGCACCAACTCTGGGCTTCTGGGTTTGGGGCATTACATATCCACTTATGAGTAATAGGTGTACATGAAAAGTGATAAGCCTATTTTTCAACTCTCTGAAGCTCTCTCCACATTGATCATTCCATAAAACGTGACTCCCTTATGAGTTAGCTAGGTTATAAGTTTTTACAATCATGATATATTTCTCACAAATTAGCGATAGTAACCTTCTAATCCATGGAAGCTATGGATTTCTATCACATGTGTTGGCCTGATCCATCCTTCAAATTCTTCTATCATTCAGGGGTCAATATATTTAGCATGACTAGTGATAATATTCCCAAATAATGATAAATCTTTCAATAAGAACTCACATTTTCTATACTTTTCATAAATCATTTTCTTTCATAAAGTCTTTATTACAGTTCTTACATTTTTCTAATTATCCCCATCGGTTTTGGAATATATTAAAAAATAATCTATAAAGAATACCACAAATTTTTCAAGGTATTCTCTAAAGACTCTATTCATTATGTTCATGATTATTTTTTGAGAATTATTGAGTCTTAATGGCCTTAATAAGAAAACATAGTGGCCTTGCCTTATATGGAATGAATTATTGGGGATTTCCCCGCTAATTTACCCTTACTTGATAATATCCCAACCAAAGATCCACTATGGGTAAGTACTATGCTTCATATATCTGATTAAATTAGTTATTAATCAATATAATAGTATACTTGTTCTTTATCATGATGTTTTTAGCTCATGATAATCAATGCAAAGGAACATTGACACATCCTTCTTCTTGATTAAGAAGACCAATGCACCCAAGGTGAATCACATGTTCATATGAACCCATTATCCAGATTCGCCTATAGTTATTTCTCTAACTCCTCAAGTTCCACAACAACCATTCTATTTTTTATCGAGCATATGGGTAATTCCATAGGTATAATATTAATTTCAAATTCAACCACTCGTCTAAGAAGAAGTCTAGAAAATTATCAAGAAACACATCAGTGTATTCCCTCACAATGGGAATGTATTTAAGGATGATACTTTCCATAGAATCACTCATTTTTTCTAGATATGCATTCTCATAAAGTAATAATATCCATTCGTTAGTTGTTTATGCTAAATAATGATTCATCCTCCTACTTTAACTTGAATATAATATGGGATCTATTCATGATAAAAAGATTGATTTCCTTCTCCTGACAATTTTTTTTGGTTATATACAAGGAATGAAAATCATTATCTAGAATTGAAAAAAATTACATTAAAAGAGTATCAAAATGCTTTTTAGGAAATTCATCCCGAAAATATTTATATGGGAGGAGTTATATACCTGGGATGCACTTATTTCCCCATTTTCTATTTTAGTTTGAAACCGTACATACATTATTTTTCTTGGTGTTTTAATAGTTCTAATAAACATTCTTGATATGAAATTATGCATTGAAAGAGAAAAAATTTACATTCCTTGTTATTGAGTGAATAACTAGAATAACTACCACCACTTCATTGTTTGGAAATCCACCATAACGGTTGTTATGGAATAATCTCACCCTTTCTTCCTTGGAGTTTGTTGTTTGTCTCCAAAAACCCTTGGTATAGTGAATTGGTTTGTAAAGTTTATTAGTTCCTTATAATTGAAACAATGAATAATGAGTTGAGCATTTACAAGAGAATTACTTTTCTCTATCACATTAGTGGGTTTTTCCAATCAAAAAATTCAAGCTAGGAGTCCTTCCTTTCTGCAACTAATACATTTCCTCATCCCCATTAGGTAATTTTTGGGGTAATTTTTTCATTACATTTGAAAATTAGGGTTTTGAAATTTCTTAAAACTATTATATTTCACCATAGAACTACCAAAATTAAACTCCACTATCTTCTTCATTTTCCCTTGATACCCTGGAGATTCACTGATATCCATTACAACTTTCTGGTCACATGATAAAATTTACTCATGGCTTTCAATGTCCCAGATCACCTAAGTTTTTGAAAGACTAGGTTTTAGCCAACCAAAGAAGTTTTCAACCTTCCATTCATGGGTAAAAACAAATCTGAAGGCATATCATTTCATAATTTTGGTTTTTCCCTCGTACACCCCAATAGATTATTCATTTTTTCTTTAGGGAAAATAAATCCATTTCCATTTCATCCTGGAGTGTGTGAGGAAAATATTTTTCAAATAACAAATTCTAGAATTCCATCTACCCCATAGATTTGATCTCTTCCTTAGGATTTGTATTCTTGATCTATTTCCAACACTAATGATCTTCTCCATCTATATTATAAACATCCAGTATAACCATCTCTTTCTCAAAACACTAAAATATGGAGAATATCTTCTCTGTAATGTTGATCCATTGTTCCGTGATTAATGGGTTAGATGATACATTGAATGTTGGAGGCCTTTGTCACATAAAGATCTTAATTACATCATGTTATTTCTTATGGAGATTTTGGTACTCCTCTTGGTCTAGGTTTTTATTTAGATCCTGATTCAGCTGAGAGTATCATCAAAAAGTTCATGATTCTTTCTCCCATGTGGTTTAAAATCTGGTTTGGTCAATCATCACATTTCCATTCACATTAGTTGTGTACCTAATTTCTTCTTTTTCCATCTATTGCCGAGAATAATGAAAAAATTATGGATGATTATTTTTAAACTATTTAATACATATAAGTTAATCCAATGAAATTAAATTTATAACATATAAATAACATTTATTCCATAAATTATTTATTTCTAGGCTTCGATCTATGTTATTCATGATCTATTTCTCAACATATACTCTTGTTGGATTTTTTACCCTAAAAATGGTTCATAATGAGATGGTAAATTTACAAATCATTTCCCATGGGAATTTCAAAATAGGTGTGAAAAAGGCACATTTTCATGCACCAGTTCCGGATTGAGTTTATCTGGATGCGATGTTTTTTGGTTTTACCCTAATGTACATTTGTGCTAGATCCACATCCACCTATAGTATCCAGAGAGGGATTTATTTTCTTGATAAACCACTTACTCTTTACTTTACAAAAATTTATAGATATTTTCTTATACTTAGATTTTTTCCTAAGGCTTTCTCAATATTTTCCTATTCCTAATCCCAAAAATAACTAAACTTTCATTTCATACTAACTATGACAACCCTTATCTATATGATATATGAATTCATGATTTATTACATAAGAGTAAACTTAATACAAATAGAAATATAAATAAATTAATTTCCATTGTGAATTAGGTACATTACATAAAAAATTAAAACATTGGAAGAAATAACATTATTGAAAACTTCCTTGACACGCACACATTATTGCATTGTACATAAAAATTCATTGGATAACCTGGGGGTATACATAAGAAAGAGGTGAGCTATAAATCCAAGTAAGTGAATAACCATGGCATAACATGAAGATATTAAAACATATTAGACAATAGAAATATCAATGAGTCATAAATGTAGTTATAATATTAAACATGAATAATGAGGCATGATATGACATGATATTCATAAAAGTAACATGGGAAATGTGGAAACAACTTTAAATAATGAATAATAAACACAGTTCAAGGCTAACACCCAATAATGTTTTTGTAAAAAGCCCCATTATGGATTATGGTCACTCCCAAGTCACTTTCATGACATCTTATGATACTAAAAAATTATGTAATGCATTGAAACTCTATATAATTATGGGTTCACTCATCACATTCATTTCTTTCTTGTGCTTAGGTGTGTCACATAGATCATAAAATGTGGATTCATTCATCATTATATTTTATTCATAATTAAGTATTGTGGAATAAATAAATTTAATTCAAAAATGAATAATTATAACTTCATAAATGTGAGCACCCTTAATAGTGAATGGATGTGGTTATTCACTATATAATTGTTTGGAATGGAAAATCACTGTGAAATTTCATCATCATAATAGGGGCGTATAAATGTTCATAGGATGGATTGATGAGATTGAAAGGGTTATCTCATAATTTATACATAAAATAGATATTAAGGGGATATTTAAGAATATATCCCAAAATTATTAAATGGAAATAATATAAATAAGATAATGTAGATACTTGAATAAAGATGAAAAGGAGAGGATCCCTTACCTTGAGAGAGAGATTCCAAATGCTTGGGAGGAGCTTCTTGAGAGATTGGGGGAACATTGGGAGGACATTAGGGAGGTTAGGATATATTAATGATGTCCTCTATGGTGTTTGAGTAAAAATAAATGGGATAATGACTGTGTTTATGTACGAAAGGATTGGGGAATTATTTATTATTCCTCAAACTTAGGTTTTGGACTGTATGTACAAAATAACCAAAACAAAAAATGTTCACATAGTTATTCCAATTATTTATCACAAAGAAGGCTGGTTTTAATTATTTTATTAGTCCATGGTATGAACTTATTAAAATATTAACCTTGCTAATGTGTAAGGGAGTCATTTCCTTAAATAAATGATTTTAAAACCTTAAAATATATTGTATGTTTTGGAGGATTGATAATGCCTTTATAAAATTAAAAAAAATAACCTTAATATTATATTATTTTTTAAAAATGAACCAGATATTTTTTCTTGGATTCCATTTATAATATTTATTACAATAATTTGGGTCTTTATGATGTCATTATACACTCCGTATATTTATATAGTATTTAATTTTTACTTGAAAACATGATTGTCTCAAAAAATTACGAAAAAATAACCATTTGATAAATTTGATGTTTTGATTCAAAAAATAATATTTATTTTAACCAAATAATTGTATAGATATGTGAATTTTTAATTTTAAAATAAAATTGACATTTATTGTGAATTGTTGGGCTTCTTGAAAATAACTATTTTTGAACACTTGTAAAAATTACATTTGACTACATAAAAATTATATGATCATTTATATTTAGTAAAAAAATATTTAATAATTATATTTCGATAAAATTTTATTTATTTCAAAATTAAATTATATTATAAAAATAAATTCCTTAATTGAGGTTAAATATTACCCAAAAATATACTTTGTATTTTATTATATTAGAATCAAAATCATTTATATAGTAATTGTAATAAGAAGTAAATATAACCATTATTCTATTGAAAATAATGTATATAATAATAATAGTTTCTTGATACATATCCCTTTAATACACCAACTAGAACCCTAAGAGTAAGGTGTGTGATAATGATACTTTCATGGGGTGGTTTGGTGAACATGGTTTGAGTCTTGATTTTTATGAGCTTGAACTTCTCTTATAAATGGTTTCACTCATGAATAAGTTGTTGGATCTCAAAATGGTCTTGGTAATGGAAAAATCCCTATGATATTATCTCCCTTATAAGTGTTGATAAATGGGATTCATAGGGAATGATCCTACTATTTGAGTACATAACATTCTTTTTCAATGTCAATTGGATTTTTCAAAACCTTTTATTTATATTAATTATTTGATAATTTTTCAATGGCTATATTATCGATGGTAATGATACATAATGGTATTTTAAATCCAATAGGATATAATAAAACCAAATAATTTTATTTTTTTCTATAACCATGATACATAATAAGACATTTAATTCAAAAACATAGGTAATTTTATTGATAATAGTTTGGGTTGTTACATACTTTCTCATAACATTCAAATTCTCATGTGGAAAAATCACGTTGTAAACTTGGTTTAAATCATGAGTAAAACCAATTAATTTTACTATAAATGTCCCGAAAATAATATTCCACATGCCTATACAAACATGTCAATTTTTCATTATATGTAGCTACTAAATCTTTGTCTTTTTTCCATAGATCCATGAATTTTATTCTAGACATAATCAAACAACATTTGGGAAATATTTCTTAAGGAAAATATCCTTAAATGTTTCCAATTCCATGTCATCAAGATAATTTTCTTCTCTGGTATTCATAACTAAATACTACCATTTACCATCTTCACCTTCAAAATTATAAATGAAAAGATATACATTAAAACATTCCAAGCATCCCTTGTCATCAAATATATTTTCCTGTTAATTAATCCATACTTCAACTCTCATGGGGTCAGATGATCCACTAAAGAATAAAGGATTTTTCCTCATGAAATACTCCATAATAACCATGTTACTTTTTGGTAGATTTGGTTCCCCTCTGGCATGGATACCGCCCCAAATTATTTCTTTTGTCAACCGACCAATCACTATAAAAAACCATTGTGTTCTAAATCCAACCATCCCAAGATGATGATTTTGAAGAATGGTTTCCACTCAAGGATTTCACACTAAAACATCCATATTTCCTCTATGATTTTTTTTGAATATAATTACTTTAAATAAATAAACATGGTAATATTTAAATTCTATTTCATTTCAAATTAACTATAAAGTAAAATCTTTTAAGTGTATGATATTGTCATTATCCTAGATTTTAGAGTTATCTAAACAAAAATCTAATACCAACTATAATTAACCATCCTTAAAAGTTACGTAATCTTGAGTTTTATTCCAGAACATTATTTATTTCACTTTCAGGATCTTTCTAGGTAAAGGGTTTTAGATAATTAGGCCACAAATCATATATAACAAAACCAAAGAATACAATTTGGACACTTCCAACTAGTATCCTTTTTTCTTGTAATAAAAATTTAAAATAAATCATGATTTCATTTCATGGATCATCGTCACGACTTTCAACGGTAATTCTCCAATTCCCTTACATATCATTAATCAAAATGAAAATCATTTTAAAAACATGTGTGGGAATGAAATATTAATAGGGGATATAAAAAAGAAATAAAATTAGTAGTTTAGTAAAATCATGAAAACTCATGAAATATTTATGTTTATATCAATGATATTTAAGAGAGATAAATAAAATATTTTTACATGAAAAACACAAACACATTTTTCTCAAAGAGATACATTGAAACACATATAATGAAATTATAAACCCTTATCAGTGACTCATAGTGTCACATTCATTACCCATTTTAAACCCATCTCAGATGTAATTAGAGCATAGTTAAAAATATATGAGAAACCCATTAGTAACATCATCCCTATTTCTATTAATACAAGGAAAGTTAACTGATGCATTGTGGGGGAATCTAGTAACAACCATAATTTATGCTATAATGGTCTTATGTATAAATATCTAGTATTCCCCATTATATAAACTATAATGATCTAACCCAATGTTATATGGGTCTCCCCATCGTGTAAGTTGTAACGGGCACCCCTTGTGCTATCTGGGAGCACCCACGTCCCATGTATAATGCTCAAGTACCATATCATAATAAAAAAATTTATTATTTAACTTTTTCATTACAAAACATTTGAATGAAAATATTTTAATCCTTTAATAAAATCACTTTTGGTTATCAAAATACCCTTCTTTTTTAAGAACCCATTTTCAATAACAAAACACCATTTTCTTTTAAAAAAACACTTCCAATACCAAAATACTAAAAAAGGGGGGAAATTTTTTTGATTTTATGAATAAATACAATATTTCAAAGAAATAAATAAACCAAATAATGGTTGTGTTAGATGAAAATTTATTTTCACTATTTTTGTTAATATTAGAACATTCCTTTTTTTGTCAAAACGTTCCTTACAAAACACATAAAAAAGCTTTTATATGAAATCCTTCCAGAAAAATTAAAAAAAGAAATAAAATTTAATGTATAAATATTTTATGTACATATAAAAATATTAATAAAATAATTTTATAAACATTTACAAGTAAGTGAAAGGGATGGAAGGAAAATATTAAAAGAATATTTCTTTAATAAAAGTCAATTATCACTTGGGAAACACCTGAATCATTAACCCAATTAAATAATAACTTTAAAAAATGTTTTAATACCATTATAATAGATAAATTCATGATATAACATTTCAAAGGTTTTGTATTTATACTTTATAAATGTATATAGGTGTTAAACATCAAAATAGGCCTCATAAAAGAAAATTGAGATGGAGTCCATTATCTTATGTGTGACTTTTCACGTGTGTGTTTATATTTTTAAATAATAAACTCCTGATAATTAGTTACTTACTTGATAAAATTTATAATTTTTATTATTAATTTCATTTCATTATTACCCTGTTATATAAAATTATATAATCAATTAAGTTTAGGTCGGATGTTTTGACCATATTCAACATATGTGTCAAAAATGGATTTGGTAGGTCAACTATTGTCAAAGTGGTCATTATTTAAACAAATAAATAATAATAATCATGACAAAAATTATCATATATATGTAAATATTGTACATTTAAAAATAATCATGAAATATGGTTATGAAAAATGAACTAACGTGACAATGATGGAGATGGTAGGTCATATGTACGCATGAGTAATGTTTCCATTTTTTCAATAGTCATTATAAAACGAAGATAATTAATATTTTATATTTTAATAATTATAATAATAACATAAATAAAATAATATTTTATAATATTTACATATATATATCATTCTTGTGATGTGGTGATAAAAACATATCACATCACTTGGGGCTAGTAGTCCACACATCCACGAGCACGTTATCATTTTTCAGTGAGTAAAAATGTAAGATATAAAAGGATATATTATATTTAAATAATGATAAATATGTAATTAATATAATAATATATCATCTATATCACATATATCTATCATATTTACCCATAGTACCTTCCATGTAATGTGTCGGTGGAAAAGAATCATATCGCTTTGTGAGGCGGTAGTCTATTGTACACACGAACGATGTTACCGCGTCCATTAAGGAATAGAATGTAAAATATTTATATATGAAATAATAAATTAATATGTATAATTATTTCATAAATATCATAGATTATCTTTATATCTATCAACAAAACTAATAGTGATGGTTTTTAATGAAAAACAAACGACATCGATTCGCAATGCGGGAGTCCGTTGTAGACACGAATGATGATTTCATAACCCAATTGATGGAAGAGGGAAATTATTAAGGTTATTTAATTAACCTAATATAACATTATTCTAATTAATATACTTAGGTTACTATATAATCATGTTTTAAAATAAATTCAAGGGGGTGGAGGAAGAAACAACAACAAAACGATCATTGGAGAACGTAACCTCTTCTTCGAGTAACACTTTTTGGTTTGCACCAAGGTCCTTACATGGTTAAATTTATTCCCAAATTAATAACTATGGGATGAGGGAAGTGTAGTTGGTATGTGATTTGTAATTTCTCAGATGAAGAAAAGTGGTTTTCTACTTTGAAGAGAGAAAGATAGGTGGTTCCCTCTCATAAGTGAGGTGAGTGGAACACTTATAATTTTGTTTTGAAAGAGTGAACTCCACCCACATTGTTTCATGTCACCAGACCCCAATAATGGTCCATTATTGATCATAGAATTTATAATACCAAAATAATACCATAAAATTGTTTTTTATAATTTTTTATCTCATTTCCCTCCGTTAACATTATGTTCAATCCCTCGGTAATCTCGATTCTATTATAATCATTGTGATTAATTTTAATTGTTTTCAATAATGATTTTGATAAAAAATTATTTATTAAATTATTATTAATTATTAATTATTAATTATTATAATTTTAAATATTTATTCAATTTTTTCAAACATAATTTCTATAATTATAAAATTTTAATTTAATATTAATACTGTAGACGCGGCATGACTATGAGTTTTTAGGAAGAGTATTTTTTGAGTAAAAGATGATTCTATATTTACTCTATCAGAAATAATAAAAATTATATGAAACTAATATAATAATTAATTATATATAATATATAAAATACATTTAAAACATTCCATATTAGGGATTATTTTAACTAATTAAAAATGAGAAACATCATGCATTTTATAATAGTTTTTAGAAAACCTATTTTTAGACCAAAAAAACTTATATTAAACCCCATTGTAAAGTTAATTCAAAATTAATTATTATTATTAAATATAAATAAATAATACTTAGTTTACTTTAAAACATATTCAAAACATATTAATACCTTTAAATTAAATTATTTATTAAAATGAAATTTCATTTTACAAAATTCAATATTATTCACCGTTCACTCAAAAATCAATATTTCCCAAAAAATCATAAAAAATTAAAATAGTAAATTTTGATATTTAAATTTCAAAAATTATATTTACATTTTCAAATGAAAATTATAAAATATAGAAATTAAACTTCTAATTAAAACATTATAAGAAAATGATAAATTAAAATTGTTTATTCTTTTATTAAAAATTACTTAACATTTTTGTAAATAAAATTACTTTCTAATTCATTTTAATAAATATAAATATTATTTATTATATAATTACCTAGTTTTTTACATTAATTGAGAGGGTTTATTTGTGAACATTAATTATTTCTTTAGTAGTTTTCAAAAATGGTCACTCAAGAATGTGAATTATAAGGGTACTAAACTGATTATCTTTCATATCTACGACATCAAAATCCCCTGAAAAAATAATTTATCTTTTCTAAACTATAACATCCTCTATAAATCAAGTAGAATTGGCAGTACATGGTTTAAAATTTTTAATGATAATTACATAGTGTCTTATCTCTCCAACCTATAGATATTAGAAAATATAATGTGGAATAACATTTATGGATGCTCCTAAATCAATCATTGAATCCTTGAATTTTTATTCCTATATGATACAAGGGATGGTTAAATTAATTGTGTATCTTCATTTTATAGGAAAATAATGTTGAGTCATTGATGAAACATTCCTCTCTAAATTTAATTTTTCAACTCCTTCAAATTTAATCTTATGGAAACATATCTCTTTGAAAACCCAAGTGTATCATGTAATCTATTTCAAAGCATCGAGAAAATGTATGTTAAATTAAACTTTCATAATACCTTTTAATGACTCGTTATCTAACTCTTAGTCATCACTTGTACTTACTAGTTGGTTACTTATAGTATAATCCTATGGTTGTTTAAATTCTTATAGACTATTTTCATAACCATTTTGAGAAACATAGGCAAGATCCATCCTCTTCCAATACTTCTTGCTTAATTAAAATAGTGATTCTCCTTTTGATTTTGAGTTTTAATTCAAATTAAAACAATATTTTCCAACACTTTCATCAATAGTGGAATTATATTTAACATTGTATACACTAGATATAAGTTGTTTGAAACTGTCTTGATCATTTTTTGGTTTAACTACAAGTTTTATTTTCATAGATTGAGGGTTATTTGATAAAGTGACACTCCAAATTTTTATAGAAGTTAAATTTTATTTTAAATTATCTATTTGATTCACATAGATTTTTGAAGGAAGATATACACACATTTTATATATCATGATACTAAGTTCATTGTCTAGTTTACCCACTTTAGTTATCAAGTTAGTCATTGGGATTTACTATTTATTTGAGACCTATTGTGTTAGTATCATTGATTCTTGTGTTTGTATCACCAATTCTTGTTGTTTCCTAATTGTAACATGTTGCTAACTCATTTCATCTTCACGGTTACTACCTAAATATAGAGTGGGGTTTTCAGGTTGAACGTTTCTTCTAGAATAAATATCAGATTTCTCATTGAAATATCTTCATTGAAAATTAATTAAATAACCATGTAAGAGAGAGTTTATTTTTCACGCTGTAAAAATATTTCATTAGAGTGGATGTTTAATCCCTAATTGAAATTTTGGTTTGATTAAAATAGTATTTGTCAGATTAATTGAATTTGATTTCCAAAAAAAGAATATTTGTATTTCTAAAAAAACTATGGACTTTATGGAAATTTGTCATTGAAATGTTCATTATAAGAATAAATTCTATAGTGGGCTTTCATCTAATTTTTTTAGGTTTGGGTGGTGTTGGTGGGGTATTGGAAAAGATCATTAAACTATACATTGTTGTACTATCACTATATTGTCTTACTATCATTTTTTTATGAACTACTAGTGGAGAATTCTCTTCCATATTTCACATGAAGAAGGCCTCATGGTTTTTACTGTTGATCATTTTGATCCATTTTGGTAATTAATGTCCAAGAAGATACTGGTGTATTGTACAATAATTACCCACTTTCTTCAACATCAATCATACTCCAATAATTTAAAAAAATCCTTTATAAAAATATTGAATCAATAGTTACTAATAATTTTACAGTGGGGTAGCTAAAACAGAGTCGTTTGAATCATTCCTAGTAATCATGAAATGTTTAGCCTAGTGTTTTCTTAATTCCAAAAAAAAAATTGAATGAAAGTGGTTCTAGAATAAGGGGAAAAAATTTCAAGAAATATGTACATTAAATCATTCTAATATCTAATCAATGTTGAATGTGAATAGAAAAACCATTCTTTGGATACTCCCTCTAATAAAAAACGGAATAACCTCAATTTCATTTGTTTTCCTCCAACTCCTTGAGGATTCGTGTTAACACCAAAATAACTAAACCTTTGAAGATTTTTATATGTATCTTCACCTATAAATCCGTTAAATTTAATAAGTTAATTAATAAAATTATTCTCAGTTTAAAAATTAGCAAGTGTATCTAGATATTCTATAGGATTATTTTGATTTCCATCATATGATGAAGCTAATTCTTTCAATGTTATATTATTAGCCATTTTATTTTCTTATTAAATTAAATTACTTATAGGTGGGTTAGTGGAAGATTCAAAAATTTGGACAAGATAATTTCTAATAGCTCTATCCCTATAAGGATACATTCTACTAATTTTAGAATCCCATGGTAACAAATTATTTCTATAATTCTATTCATGCAAAAATATTTATAAAATAAACTCAAGAAACCTCCCCAGTAATGCTACTAATTGATGTTGGAGTTTTTTTCCTGAAACATCAATAAAATAATTTATCCCCTACAGAAATGAAATATAGTATTCTTTATATTGTATCTCAAGGATGTTTCTTTTTTAGTTACAAAACTAACACTTTTTATTTGTTTTCAAAAGATTAAAAATTTAGGGAGTCAAATAACAGTTCTTACACATAAAATAAGTAAATATAAATTCAAAAAAATCAATATAAAAACTAACATTATTATGAAAATAAAAAGGGTTTGAAATCAGAATTGAAATAGTAGTTGTAGAAAGGCTTACATCATCCATACACTCCACTCTTTCTAGTTTAAAATTTTTCTTAACAAAATATCACAATAAAAAACCAAAGAGACCTCTAGATGAACACCTTTTTTTCATGGATATTATTTCAAGACCATAATAAGAGTTTTATTCCTTCTATAGATGGTATTCAATTACTTTATGACCTCTAATCATTCAAACCTAACCAAAGACACTATCCTCAGTAGTATGACCTTTCCAAAGAAATCTAAATGGTTTAATAAATTATTTTACTCCATATGTATGATAAACATCCAAAAAATATAAGTTTAGAATATATTAAGGAAATAAAATGACCACTTCAATTCAAAAATATATGTTCAAGATAAATTTAAAAGAGATTACATATGAAGATTTTAACTTAGAAAATAGTTTCCTTTAGTTTTCTTCATCAACAACCACCACTTGGTTCTTAGATTAACATCACTTGAGTAGCTCCTTTCTTCTCTATTCCACACATTCCAATATTCACAGATTCAATCTTTAGAAACCTCTCTAAAATCTCTCTTTTCATTTTCTATATATTGAAAAACTCTATGAAATAAGTGGATATAAATATATATAGTAATAGGTTGTGGAAATTCTATTTTTAAACTTATATCTATACAAATTTTGCTCGATTTCATCCATTTTGGTGGACTAATATGGCTAGAGTCACTTATTGAATGATTTTTGAATGTGTCTTATATTTGTACTCAACAAATATTAGACACATTGGATATGTGGTGGAAACTTTATACCCATGTTTCTAAAAATACTTTTTATGGACTAAAAAAATATTTATATTCATCATGGTAAACATGCCTATTGACCGACATCAAAAATTAATTTGAATTTGAAATTTAAATTTTTTATGTATCTCTGAGTTTTATGAATTTTCCAGCTAGATAAACTCATTGCGACACTTTTAGAATGATTTATATATTATTTAATGAAGGAATCATAGTTCTTCCCAAAAAAATATTTTTCAACTTGACAGAATTTTTTGGGCCTCAAAATGGTTAATTCATTACTTTTCCTAGTTTAAATAAATAAAAACCCTAGGCCAACAGATCCTAAAAAGGATTTTCAAAATTATATTAGTATTGAAAAAGTTATTCCCAAAATACTGAAATGATAAAAAAAACTGTTTAAATTCCATAATCATGGAATTTTAACAATTAATCTAAAATCTCAAAAATATTCTGAAAATGATGTTATTTAACTAAAAAGGAAAAATTTGTCTGGAATAAATAATTGAAAAATATTGAATATGTTTTAAAAATATTATATGTATCAGTAAACAATTTTCTTTCATGTAATTCACTAGTATATATTATACACTTATGTTAAGGTTTGTTTGTAGTGCCCTACTAAATCGTGTACTCACACCGCACTCAAGAATTTTAATTCCCTTTAAGATTTAATGAACAGTTATTTGGTGAAGGATAAGAGCCCTGGGGTTTATGGTAGATAATGTTTAGATATATATTTAAGGATTTCACATTGGGCCTTGGGTTATATGGTTTCCACTTTTTATATTTAGTTTTTTTACCTCAATCTTTGATCCATCGCCTATAGGGATCTCGTATATTGGATTTGTGTTATAGGTATGAAATTTTATATTGATACCTTAGGTGTTGGTGTTTATTGTTTATGCGACTACTCTGAAGGTTATTATTTTATTCATTATTTTTAATTATCATTATTACTTCCAATATTATAATTTGATATTTATCTAGTACCGAGGGAATAACTACCCATAATGACCCAATATCCCTCATTACTAATCAACAAACTCTTGTATACATGGAGACACACAATATGTCATGTGGAATATTAGATTAGAATTAGTGGTTTTGATCAGGGTACTACAGAAACCAATTCCATTCTATATATCACATCTCTTAGGAATAATAATCCTTTATCGAGTCATTACCAGGTATCAAATTCTTGTACCAACCTACCAAGGTTCTCTATGTATCCCTTTTATAGATGTACTATATAGATTTCACTAGAGAAAATCCCATCATAGGATCTACATGGCTTGCTATTAGAATAAAAAATCATTGTTTGGGATAGAAGAATTCCACCAACATGTTATTTGGTAAAATTAAAAATGAGTTATTTTTTAAACTTTAAAAAATTGAATATTCATTATATGAAAACAATCACACACATTCATATGTATATCATGGGAATATTATGTGAAAAAAATTATTCATGTGCATGGGATTCATTGTAATGAAAAAAGATCCAAAACCATATATCACAATCTTTGATTAACACATCATATTGAAAAAATGTATCTACCATATAGGAAAAAGAAAAAAATATCAATCATATACCCTTGGTAAATAGGTATTCTTGTTACAAAGGTGGTCTTGGAACACTAGTCTGAGGTCCATCACATGCTTAGACACATCAAGATTCTTTTTCTACAATATCACAAATATTAAGATAAAAATGACACTACGATACAGTGTTTAACACCTCATCCCATATCAGCAATCTGACTCAAAGGATTATGTATTCTCAAGAATACATCACTATATTACTGAGGTATCCAACGATCAATGAGGGAGTAAACCATATATTGGAGGTATTATTCCCCCAAAATAGAGATAATAAAAAATGGAAATAAGTAATCAATTTCCATGGAAAACATTAATATGTTAATAAAAAAAGAATAATGCAGAAATTAATGAATGAATCAGAAAATAATCATACCTAAATTTATCTCCCATAGATATAACCAAATATAAAAAATAAAGAAACATAAGGAGGATCTATTACTATCCTAGAGCCTCACTATCCTAATATACTAATCTCATCGAGCTTCACATGATTGATCTAATATAAAAGCTATTCTTAGATCAACAAAATAAAAATATGTTCTATACACACACACACACACAATCTTTCATGTTTAGGGCATGAGAAAACTAGTCTTAGTAGGGTCGCACAATTTTCCCTAATACAATCCATGATATATTAGTGTAAAAAATCAAAAAATATGTCATAAATAAAGAAAACAAGTTAGATAATATTTTCTTTACCAGGACACAATGATACGCAACAAAAAATTATTTATCCTATTCAAGACATTAAAATTTCACCAAAACCACATGCACTCACATCAAGATATCAAGTGAAAACAAGGCCACCACAGCACTTAATCATAACTTCTTCATTTATTGTAGGAATCTGAACACCACATGTCAAAATTCCCAACCCAAACCCAATGACTCTGGGTTGGTCACTCATCATGTTACCAATATAATCCCCCATTTAAATTCTACATTGAATTACTCAACCCATTTAACACATGTAAGGGCACACTTTTCCGATTACAATACATTCCCTCATTAGGTAAGCGAACACTGAAAGTACCAAACCACTACATTACAATGTAGTATATCACATATAGTATTGTCATGAAACCCATAAAACATTAATAATAATTCAATTTAACTTTTTATTAATATTAATGAATATATTTTATGTATTCAAAAACTATATAATAATTTTAATTAACTTTTAATCAAAAAAAGTTACTCTATGTTAATTTTTCGAATTAATTATATGGTTTTATTTAGAAGTTAAAATTAATTAAATATGATATTAAATTTCATGAAATGAAATATAATTTTTATATCAGTATAAAAAATATTTTATGGAGTGATTTTTCTATATTATTTTGAAATGATTGATTTTTTGGTGAATAGTGACATTAGAGGTTTTTTATCAAAATTGTATTTTATTTTCAAGAATTTACAATGTTACACTATATATTGGATTTGAATTAAAATAAAAGTATTTCTATTTGATTAAAAATAATCCAATTAATACCATAATAATTATAATTATACTTGCCTTTGGTATAAATTAAATTTTAAACTTAAAAAATATTTTCCTAAAAAACAATTTTCATTGAATTAGCTACTCTTATATTAAATTTATTTAATGATAATTTTATAAATTGAATATTGAAAAATTTATTTCATATTTTGAATCATTAGGATCAAATATAATAATTATATCAATTTTATTTTTTTCATAATGAATTGTTTCTATGGTAAAAATTAGCGACCATGATAATCAGTAAAATGTGTTTATTAAGGTAAAAACAATGTGATATTATTAGAAAAGCTTATCATAATTATTTTTAAATGATGCTATTTATATACTTAAAACATTAGATGGAAAATGGAATATTTTTATATCCACTTTCCCCTGATTATGACTATATATTATTTTAAAAAATTGAATATTTTAAAAGGTTCAACTCACCTCATATATAAAAGGGAAAACCCCAAAATCTTATCTTATTCACATTCTTTAATAATTTTAACTAAGTAAATAACTATCAAAATAGATTTAATAAATCCATCCCCATGTCCTTGATTTCTTTTTCATGCTAAAAGACCAAGCATTGAAGGCTTAAGTTTTAATCAAAATAAGGTTTTCAAAGAAAAGGTATAACACTTAATTGAGTGTTTTCATTCTTATTTCTTCTTCTACCTCCTTCAAATATTATTCATGAATGATGATATAATAACATTTTTTATAACTTATAAATAAATTTTAATATGTTAACAATACAAAACTTTTTCAACTTTTTTTCCATCCTATTTTATATGAAAACTTCATTCATTAATATGTCTAGACTACCACCTCCATGAAGCAAAGTACTTCATTTTACATCACTACCAAAAAATGTTCGTAATGATTTAATTAATTAATATATAATATTTTTATGAAATTATTCTTATATTTGAAATTTAATTTACTACTTACCTTCTTACCTTGCCATCAATTGGAAAATGGTAACGTCGATCATGCGTACATGTGGACTACCACATCTGTGAAGTGATGTGATTCATTTCTCTTGACCTTACTATATGAAAAGTTATAATTTATAATATAATAAATAAAAATTATGAGTATATTAAGTTTAAGAATATATTGATAATGTAACCATCACCCCTTTGACCATATACAACACACCAAATTTATCTTCATGTTATAAACTAAACAACCCCAAAATATCCAATGTGAACTTAACCAATTTTGTTATTATATAATACATTGTAAAAATGGAAATTGAATGGATTGAGATATTGAATTAAACATAATTTTTTTTATGAAATTAAAAAATTAATTATGTTTTATTATTTAGGAAGGTGAAGGATGTATGTGGCATGTTAGGAGACTCGATAAGGGAGTTTTCTATTATATTTTGTTAGAAATGTTCTAAACTATTTTATATTTATTATCAATGTTCATCAAAATGTTTCATTAATTTTGTTCATTATATAATCTAATTATTTTTATAAAATCATTTTTAACTATCATTTACAATTTATAATGGTTCAAAAAAACATTTTCAGCATTTTCTTCATGGGTCACTTTTAACTCTTTTTATAAAAGTGTAAAAGATCGTTTTTTTACATTCACCATATGACCTCATTTTCTCTCCATCATATTTTTTATTCATCATCAATATTCCTATATAATTTCCTATTTTTTTTAATAATATCATTTTTCCTACCCTTCTTTGATTTTTTTTGTAATTAATTGTCAATGGAAAATGATTTTTATCATTGTTTTTATGTATTTCTCGAATGTTATTCTATATATATGGTATATATAATATTTTATAATGTTTTATGATTTAAATTAATAATTTTTTGTTTTTATTATCATATTATTCTTGGAATTTGTATATGAAAAAAAAGTGACTGTGATTTAAATATGATAATGGGTGAGCTTGATATATCACTCTAATTCATTGGGTAATGAGATGGTGTAAAAAATTTATTTACTCTTAAGGAATATGTTGTAATTAACTATGATGGTTATTTATTTTAAAGGGTTTGTGTATAGGTGAATATAATAAAAAATTTCAAATATAAGAACATGAATTTGGCTTGATTTCTAAGGAATTCAAAATATATATTTTTATTTAATAAGGTATGAAATTGAACTCAAAATTAAACAATTTTTTTGAACTTTTAAAGGTGGAAGGTTTTTTATTTTGAGATCTCAATATTTCCTAAGTAATTTTAAAGAAAATTATTTTTCATTATTCCATCTTTAAAAAAATTATGAAAATTTTATCTTTTTAGGTTGATTTTGTAAGTATGTATTTATAATTTTGATCTAAAATTTTATTATGAAAAACATAGATTTCCTTATGGGTTTTTGCAAATTTTCCAAAAGGCTAATGGGTTTCCTTTTTGTCCATTTCCCTTACTAGGATTTTTTCTCATCCCATATTTTGAAAAAAAAATCACATGGTTTAGGATATGTCAGGATTATAACATGATCAATGGTGAGACAACCTAAACAAATAGAAATTTTCATCAATGAAATATCAGTTTAAAAATATGAAATTGTTTCTGTAGAGAAGATATATATGGTGTATGCATTAACAATATATCAGGTAATAGTTTTCATAATTATCAAGTCATTGAAAGTAAAATATTCTAAAAATCCTAGAAAGTGAAACCCTAATTATAATTCATTTATTTATGGGTTTCTTATATAAAATGGAATTATAGTTGGTATTAAAGGAAAGGATTAGGTAAATTTAGTTTTTATAATGATTAGAAAAGGAATATTTTATAGATGCAAATATATTGTTATACTCTCATGAGATATATTTTGGATATTTTAATATTTCATCATCTAATCCATGATTATTCAAAATGGTTTTCTATATAAGAAATAGGTAAAACTATGTTGGAAGAAAAAAGATAATGATATTATTCTCAATTGATAACTTGGAATGGTTAGAGTTGGATCTGAACAATTTTTAGCTATGCTAACTAATTTAGCACAAGCTATAAATAGTGGAACCCATAAAAGGGAGTGGATAAATTATCTGAATAGGAATATGAATATAGTTGAAATTTTCATGATACAACACCCTCTAGCTTTTTTGGATCTTTATAATATGTGGTATCTAAAGGATTAATCGAATTATTTGAAAAAGATATTCAATTATTTCATATTTTCATAGTATCAGGATGTAACTCTTTCAGAGTATCATTTTGATAGTGAATTGGATCATTTGTGGTCTCTAATTAATAATATCAAGGAGAAAGATGAGATTTATATCATTTAGTGGAAGAAATCATGGATTTTTCCTTGAAAAATATTTTCTTAACATTATATAATATATAATTGAAATAAATTTTTGGGACTAATTTAGAAGGAGAACTTAGTTGATTCCTATTATTAAAAGTTTACTAGATTATCTATTAGTGAACTAAATTTAATTATATATTATGATAGTAAAATTGATCGATTATACAAATAAATAAAATCATTTTTTATGGGATTGGGAAACTCGTGAGTATGGAAGTTTGGAGGAAATTATTAGATGTGATGAGGAGGTAAAAATGGATTTTGTTAACTGCTATAAGAATAAGGATAAGAAGTTATCTATATTGAAATAAATGGGAATGAATTTTTCAAATAAATACAGTTGTAAAAAAATTAAAATTCAATCTTTTCATATGTTTGATAAAAATAATTGTGTTTAAATTCATATGATATCTAGAATGTGTCACAGTATGGTAATATTATACATCTAGCTCATATCTATAAAGAGAACATCAATGTTAATTTTTAGGATAACTTTGACAAGCTAGTTGTAAAATAGTTTAATTGTATTTAGATACATCACAATACAAGTTAGTGTGTGATTAGAACTGTTATTAATATATATCATTTAGATCATAAGTAGAAGGGTGTGTTCAGATCATGTTTGACTCCCTCGTTAAATATAGGACCATCGAATGAATTGGTGAAAATTACACTACTTTTTTAATCAGATTATTCCAATGTCTTCTTGATTTGGTGTCTAATAATACCTTTATTTTTAGGTTTTTTCTAGTAAAATAGAAATATCACCTCGATAAATGATAATAGAAATTTGGGTATAAACTCCTTGTTGAAGAATCAAAGTAAAATATATTTATAGGAACCCTATTATCATCATATGTGGTAATATTTTTCCTAAAAATATAGTTTTTTAACCATAGTGGCATTTGAGGTTATACAATTTATAAAATGGATTTCAATTTATAATGATAATAGGATTTTAAATCTAAATAATTCTTATTCAATACTCAGAGTGTGCTTCCATTTATATATATTAATGAGTTTATACTTGTCCAAATATATCATGATTCTAAAAAATTGGATAAAGGTACAAGTGAATGTTATCTTGCACATTTCATTGAAAATAAATAATTTTTTTAACTCAGTGATATTACTTTGGTAAATGAAATTTTATATATTTTTTGTGATGATTTTCCCCACCTGATCACAGATTGTGTGGATGAATTTAAAATTGACCCAGTACATGATTTTGAATTAAATTCAAACCCCTTAATCATATGGCTCCAAAAGAGCTATTCGATTTGAAAACTCATTTTGAAAAATTCAATGACAAGGGTGTCATTTTTCCTAGAACTGAACCTTGGGGTGGACATTTTTTGTAGGTTAACAATAATGATAGTTATGTGATTCTATTCATTGATTATAGATCACTCAATAACATTAGTGTTATGAACAATTAATTATTTCCTATTGTCATTGACATGATTGATTAAATCTAGGGTGCTCATTATTTTTCCATTATTAACCTCAAATTATGTAATTATCAACTAAAATTGATGAAATAATTTTATTTTAGGATACTACTTCATATATGGTATGGCCCTGAAGAGTTTGTGATTATTCTTTTATGGTGAATGAATGCACACACTATACTTATGGATCTAATGAATATATTAATCCAAGGGTATTTATATATAAATTTTGTGGTTTTCATTGATGAAATTATTTTATATTTAAAAATCTATAAATATTATAAGAAATAACTAAGTATAGTTTTAAAAACCATAAAATAAAATATTTTTTATTGAAAATAAAGTTAATATGAATTTATGAGGTGGTATATTTATTTCCATGGGTATATTATTTCTAAATATTGAATAAATATTGATATTTATAAAACAATATTGTTTGGAAAGTGGACAAGAACTAAAAAATACCTAAAATTTAATGTTTTCTTAGAATAGTGTGTTACAATTAGAGGCTTATTAAATCCTTTTCCCAGTTATCTATCCTACGAACTAATGTAATGTGAAAAAAAGTTAAAATATTTTGGGTAAATAAATTTGAGGTAAGTTTTTAAGAATTTACAACAAAAATATTGGTTAATGCACCATTGTTATCCCTTCCATCAAGAAATAGTGAGTTTTTATTTATAGTGGTTATTCATTAAATGGACTATGATGTGTATTTATGAATATTAATCGGGTAATTTTATACTCATAATTATAATTGAAACTCAATGATAAAAATTATCCATCACTTGGTCTTGATATTGTGGTGGTGGATTTTCTTTAAAAATAGTGGATTCTATTATATGGGTTAAAATTTTAAGTATATACATACCATATAATTTTGAAGTATATATTCACATAAATAGTGTCGAACATAAGGCAAAGAAGATAGTTAGGTGTGATAAATTATTTTGATTTAATGATTCACTACCAACCAGGTAAAGAAAAAAGGTTTCCAATACCTTCAATCATAATGATAACATAACATTAACCATGATATGTTTGGAATATGATCCTCTAGTTCTTGATTTAATGAATCTGGATTTGAATGTTGTGTGTCTGAAATCGTTTTCTCTTTTAGATTATGTATCATTATAGAAATATCTAGGGGAATTAATTTAGAAGTATTGTAAGGAGGATATTTGATTGTATGAAATATTAGAATTGGACATGGAGGGTAATTTTTATGCTTTTAATATTGATAAAGAATGTGTTGTTACATTTTGAATTAGTTTGTTTTCGAGTAAATCCAAGTTGAAAAAGGAATTGTTATTTCAATCTTGTAGATCTGTATTATATATTCAATTTTGTAGTACTATGATATATGCAGACCATTAAGAATGTTTTTAGTGGTTAGGAATGTAAAAGATAATGCAAAACTTACCATAATGTTTTTAACTTCTCAATAGGTTAAAGCTATGTGAGAACAACTGAAGGGGATGCTTTATCTTTTTCTAGTGCCTGAAGGGAAATGGGAAAATCTATCTATGGATTTCAAAGTGAGATTCCAACTTCTCCTTTAAGTAATAATGTAATCTAAGTTGTTTTTTATAATTAAACTAAATCTAGACATTTTCTTCCCGTTCATGATACTATTACTTTAGATCATCTTGTTAGATATTTTGTTAAAGAAATAGTATTGTTACATGGAGTCCATTCCTGTATTGTATATGATACTGGACCTATATTTTACTCAAATTTTTGGAAAGGGATTTAAATTTCATTGGGTGCTAAAATAAATTTTATTAGTACATTTCAACATCAATATGATTCATATTTGGGGTGACTAATTCAAATTTTATTCTATATGCTTCAAACTTCCTCATTGGATTATCAGGGAAGTTGGTATATGATTTTTTTCATTTGTATAATATTACAATAATATATATTTTCAGTATATTATATAGATAGAACCTTTTTTTTATTTATAGGGAAATTAGGGTCAAGCTCCAGGATAATTGAAAAACGTTGGTTAAAGGGATATTTTGGGAGCATAATTGGTAGAATAGATGGTTGATAAGGTAAATATGATTCATAATCCTTTGGGGGTAGATCAAAACCAGAAGAAAAAATATAAATATATACAATAAGATAAAATTTCACTCATTTAAGGAAATATATCATGTTTCCCTTTAAATATCTCCTTGAAAAAGTGTTACAAGCTCTAGAGGGAAGTGAAAATAAATTCCATTGTATCTTGGTCCATTAGATATTCTAGAAAAAGTGGGATCAATTTCAAACTAAGTTCCCTTACCTCTATGTTAATCTTGAGAACATGATTTTTTTTATTGTTAATGAATTATTTAATTGATGAATAAAAAACTTTGATCCCTAAAGTGGTATAGTATGATGATAATATTTTAAAGGAGGAAAATACAGTTATGATTCAATATCAAATAGATTATCTTTTTTTGAACAAGGTGACTCAACTGATTAATTTATTATTGAAGAACCATATGATGAATGAAGAAACATTGAAATAGGGAAATCCTATGAGAGAAAAATATTCACACCTGTTTAATAATGAATAATATTATTTGTACGTAACATCCTTACATGGGGAAGAATGTGAAAACCAAGTAATATTAATAATAAATCATTTTTTTATTTATTAATATGCATAATTAGATATTATGGATTAATATTGGATATAATAATTTTATGTAAATTTTAAATCTAAAAATAAATATATTTATTCTTATTAAATTTTATTCCTTGATTTATATGGTTTCATTTAAATGTAAAATTTATAATTTTTTAAATTTCAATTTTATTAAATGATTTTTTATCGTCATTCTAATATTATTTATACTAAATTTATGGAATTTTTCTAAAAATATTGATTTTTTTACGAGTAGTCATACTAGTAATTCTTTATAAAAATTATCATTTATTTTTAGTTATGGAAAAAGATACATTATATTTTGGAGTGTTTTAAAAGTAATATCATTCCCCTTTTATTAACATATTCCAACGTGTTCCATTAAAATCAAAATTATACTTTCTTTTCATATAAATTCATTTTTATGTATAAAAATAATTTTTTTTCATAAAAAGTGTTTTTCAATGTGTTTTGTGTGACTATATTAAAATTAAATTCATACACTTCTAAAAATTGAATCTTGATAAATGGATTTTATATTAGGGAATCATGGGGTTCAAATTTTTTAATGTGTTCAACATCATTTTGGTCATGTTGAATTGTTATGGTTGTAAAAATTAGTTACTATAGTAATGTGTGGAAGATGTTATTTATAGTAGAAACTAATTGATAAGTTCAAAAAACACTAATAATAATTATTATTGAAATATGTGATTTCAAAACATACCACCATATGTTATAAATTGGATAGTATCATATCTAATTTCCCATGATTATTTGTTTATATTATTTTCAATCATTAAAAAATTACAAGAGTTATAGTCCCCTCACTTATAAAAGGGAATCACTATATCCACTCATATTTACAAACCATGAGCATTTTATCTCAAACAATCCCTAACCATATACATTCTCGATAAAATTCCACAAACCCTATGGGAATTTTTTTCACTAAAGGACCAAACCTCTATGTCTTATGGTGTAATAAAAATAATATTTTCAAATAAGATATATAACACTAAACTGGGTGTTTTTATGTTTTTATATTCTTCTAAAAATATAAAATAATATTTAACCATGATTTTATATCAAAATAAATATATTACATATATTAACATGTTATTATATCAATTTCACAACACTATTTTATCTCTTTTTCTGTCCTATGAGAAATGAAAACTTCGCTCATGCCTTCATGTGGACTTCCACCTCCAAGAAGTGATGTATTTGTTTCTACCACCACATCACATGGATTAATATATAGATTAAATTAATTAATATATAAGAGTTATATATAATCATTATTATTCTTGAAATATAATATATTACATACCTTGTTACCTTTCCATCCTTTGTAGAATGATAACATCATAGGTGCGTACCTGTGGACTACTACATCCTTACGTGATTGGATATAAAATTGTATATAATTTATAAAAATGATAATTATAGAATTTTAATGATTCAAAAAATATTTTAACGAAGATCCCTTTGACCATATTCAATGCACTAAAGTTATTAATAGCATATAAACTAAACAAACTCAAAATATCCAATGTGAACATAATTAAGATTGTAATTATGTAAGACAAGGTAATATATTAAATAAAATTTATTATTATATGGTAATAAACCTAAATAATGAGATTAAGAATTTATAAATTCATTAAAATTTTATTATTCCAGAAATTAAAGGACATTTGTGGGAAATTAGGAGACAAGGTAAGGGATTTTTCAATAAAATACCATTTTAAATGTTTTGAACTAATTTATCTTTAATATAAATTTTATCAAAAATGATTTAATAATGCTATTATTTGTATTCCAATGATTTCATTACATAAATTTTGAACTATAATTGAATTTTTATAAAAGTTTTAAAAATGAATGTTTTAAATGTTTTTGGTAAAAGTATCTTTTGAGACTTTTTTCCAAAGTGAAAAACTATTTTTATAATGTTTACCAAAAGATAGAATTTTAAACCATTATAGATATTATTAATTATCATAATTGTTTTAAATGTTTCTTTTGTTTTCCAAATCACATTTTATTTCCCACTCTAAGGAATTTTTAGTTTTACATGTTATAAAAGGAAAATGTATTTTTATCCTTATTTTTACTTGAAGCACAAAAGTGATTCTATATATGGGTAAAATAGAATGTTTTTTGAAATATTATGATGGAAAATAAATTTTTACATTAGTCTATCATGATAAGGTTCCTATAAATTCTATATAATAATTAGTGATCCCGATATTGCTCTGATAAAAGTTATGCTGCAAATATCTCTATAATGTGTTCGGTAATGTGATGAAGTTGATGAGAATTAAGTTACTCCAATGGGATATGTTGGAATTAATAGTGACGGTTATTCATTTTTAAGGTTTCTTATTACGGTGAATGTAATGACATTGTCCCATGATACTTACATTTTTTTAAAATTATTCCTATGTGATATAAAGGAAATATTTTTTATTTCATAAGTTAAGAAAATGAAATTCTAATTAAATGAGATTTAATGATATACTAAAGGTGAAAGGATTATTTTAATGAGTTATCATGTTTTCCTAAGTAACATTAATGATTATCATTTTTCTTAATGCTTTATTGTAATTTTTTAATCAAAACATTAGGATTTTATGTTTATTTATTGAGTAAATATTTTTTTCCTCAAACTAGATTATATAAAAGGAAAACATTTTTATAGGTTTTCATGAATTACCAAGAGGACTATTGTTTTTTCTTTTTTTTCATATCCCTTATTGTGCTTTCTTTTCTCATCGCACATTTCCAATTTTTTTATAGGGCTTAAGGATTTGTAATAATTACATCATGGTAAATGGTGTCATATAATTAAAAAAGAAAGTGTTTAATAATTGAGATAAGAGTGTCAACAAAAGAACCTATTTTAAGGAAAGAAATTATACTGTAAGTAAATTTTAACTATTTATTTATGGTTTTCTTAATTCTATAAACTCTAAATATAAAATAAATTAGAAATATATGAAATTCAATCCCTAGTTATAAATCATTTATTTATTGGTTGATTAAATTATAGGGTGTTATAACAGTATCCACCCACTTCCTACCAATGTATGGTATTGCAAAAAATATACTACCCAACCCAACCTCTCTCAGATGATGGTGTATTTTATAGATCCCAACCTATTATCTCGATAAGGAATATAGAAATGATGTACCCAACCTAATCCCATTGGTAATTAAAATACATAAATCTCATAGACCATCATTCATCCATATGTTTTTATTAGAATCTCATCTATCATAGAGAATCAACACAAATGGGCACACACAAGTAATATGGAACAAGGAATCATATTAGGGAACTACCCACTTGATACATAGCCTTATACTGTGATTAAAATCACATTTTCTATCTAAACTCATGTGTTAATACCATCAATAGGGTATTAGTCACATAATCCTAACCTAGAAAACACATTGGTCATCTCATCTTGCCTGTAAGGGTGTCTGTTATGGTCCCACAGAACCAACTCATCTCTATTCACTGTCTCTAAGCCCAATATAACACCTCACGGTGTTCTATCATACCATATGATATATCCATACCTAGAATCATATTTTAGTCCCACTATATTAAATTTTTTACATCACAACTTGGTCCCACTACGTAATAACTACCTTGAGCTAACCTGTTCTAAACCCCTTATCATCACGATGTGAATCCATTAACAATTTCTGTAAATCGGGAGCGATTATTTTACCTATACTCCCTTATGAGATATATTTAATAATAATCTAATGTAAATAACTCTCTAACACACCCCATCTAGACCTATAGCAATCCCCACACACATAGAATACACATAATCCCAATTTAACCTTTAATAGGGTGTCCCTCAGAATATGTCAGATGTATTGTCCTCTTACTTCTCTCCATTAGACATAAGTGTATCATTGAAGTAATAATATCCCAAGGAGTCCTAATATAGGCTTCCCATGTCACATCTGTCATCTTAAAGCCAACATGAGGTTTCTATTCACTGATCTTACACCCCCATCCCCTGAATTATAGTCATTTGGTGATCTAAATTACCCTTAATCTAAATATCACTTATTTTGTCTCATGAAGGATTAAATCCAACCTATCTCTTTCTAAAAAAACTCCCAGTTCTTATACTCTCAACCTATGTGGACGCAAACATGTAGGAATGAATTAGGATGCATAAACCATTATTTGATTTTATATTAATTGGGACACCTCCCAAAAACTAGGAGTTTCCACCAAAGAAAATCTTTTCTTATCCTTGGTTAATCCCATCCATGCTATATCCAAGATCATACCACCCCTAGAGACTCTATCAAATGAAAAAAATATAAATAATTAAATATATGAAATTTTAGTTAATTATTAAATTTAATCCAGAGAGTCGTATTCACCAAAAAACAACAGGAATCATCTTATCTCCAAAATTGCATGGAACATCGTGTGCTCTCTTTTCTGAGAGCCCTATGTCCAAGCTGAGAAGATGAACTATCATTGGTATATTATTTCACCATACTTTGGTAAAATAATCAATGAATTAAAATCCTAAAATACACAAAAAGTAGTTAGTTGCAATGATTAACCAAAATGAAATGTAAATATGGGTGGAAAAGACCTTAAACACCCATAGAATACTTATAATCAGCTCTTTATAAAGGGTTATCGACTAGTGTAAGGGAAGGGGGAGGATACCACTAAATAACCCTACCCCCATTGATTAAAAAAATAGAATCAACAGGGGATAATGGTAAATTATACATATGACCCATATGATATAGTCACCCCATGCCCATAGTCACAGTGTGATAATGAGGGTTGCAGCACAAATCCTACATGCCTGATATTTTTATAGAGTGTCCCTCCTAGTTCATGGAAAGAATAAACCTAGTATATAACCCCACCCTCACAAAAATACATTATTATTTAACCCCTCTGAGTTGCATCATGGATAATTGTAGGTATAATATTCATCCACCGACTAACATCATCACAGTGCAACCCTTACGTTTTTTTGTAAGATGTTCCATAATTAAGTGAGTACTAACACCCAAATAACTAACTCCCTCCCATGGGGCATAACTTCTTGTTCTCCACACTTAGATGCATCGCATCAAAGGGGGTTTTTGGGTGACTTATTGGTTGTATCATAACTATCTCTCTTTATCCAAAATCATAAAGGGGAGGGAGTCACCCTGAAGCCACACCAACACTCCCCAACAACCCAACACGCCTCATAATAATTTATTCACTTACAAAAACATCTACTTTAAATATCCGAATGCCCTAAATCTAAATTCAATTCCAAATTCAAATAATATCCCATACTCCAACAAAACAAACTCCACAAAAATGACTCAAAAATGGTAGGTACCTATAAAGATGATTTTTTCTATTTGGTGTAAGATAAGAAAATTATTTCAGCACTTATAATGGTATGTACTATCTCCCATATATGTGTAAAAACAATATAAAAGTTAGAGGACCTGGGGGGTTCCATCAGAGTGTACAATATTTATATTAGATTTATAAAAATCATTCATATTAGTTTCTATAGAAATATTTAAGGTAACATTCATATATTCTTCAAGAGTAACAGATTTAGAAACCTAGAGAGATGATCGTTTCATATATGTGAACTAAAGAAAATATTTTATTTCAGTCCATTCAAAAGAAATATAAGGATTAGAGTTTTAAATAATTAGTTTAACTAATTAAATAAATAAATCCATGTTCTTTGTGTCAAATAGAAATTTTTTCCACTATATATGCTACTACTTAATCCATAACAATCCTCAAACATCTCCAAAAAATTAATCGCACAATATAATCTCCTTAACACCATTAATATATTTATTTTATTAATAAACTATGTAAATGGAAACACAAGAAATGGGTGACCTTGGATCCTTAGTAAGGGTAATTATAAGTGATAAAAAAAGAAAATTATATCTGAATAATCATGATCCATAAGAAACTTGTACCCAAAAATCATAAATCATAAATCCTTCCACAAGTATTGGAATAACATAAGAACTGATTCAAAAGAGTGAAGAAATAGTGATTCAATAAACAGGATACCTGAGAGAATAAAAATGATTTAACAAAGCCCAATAACATGGAACATCTTTCAAATATGAACCAAATATTTATATATAGAATATTATATTCTTGAGGCACACCAACAGTTCCCACACTTATGAGCAACTAAAATGTACTAAAAAATACATATATCATGATATATAAACTTTTAACTAATGAAATGGAGGGTAATATATGACCCTTACCATAATTCATCCATACTATTGAGTGCCACTTAAAAATTATTCACTTATCATAACATAATTAACCCTTGGAAAAAATTTATTTTTAAAAAATATTCAAAAAATCATTTATTTTGTATACATAAAGAACTCCTGGAAAAAATGTATTTCATTTAACAAATTATAAATAACCCATGGAATTATAATGGTTATCATATCCTTAAACAATCAATTCACCAAAATATAACATTATAAATTCCATAAAAAATAATAACATGATTAACCCATGGATAATAAATGTTTATCCAATAACATCAAGTGACATTTTTGGTAAATAGAATTCAATAAAGATAATAAAGAATATAGTATTTAAAATATATAGATAATGGGTATATGATTAAGATAGTCATTTACCCAATAATTTCATGTTTGGAATCTAGGTGGACACTCTTAAATCAATGCAATAAAAAATAGAGTATACATATATGGAAGGAATTTAAATAAAAGTTATCTTTAGAAACCATAAATGAATCTGCATGATTAATGCAATGATGGATGGTTTCCATGATATAAAACAACATTTATAAGTGATATGGGTAATGAAATAGGATGGTATCATTTAAAAAATATATTTATTCACACAAAATATGTTTCAAAGTGCAATGAAAAATATGAAGAAAATGTTAAATGTTTCTGAAAACACAATTTTGAAATAGAAAATATTATTGATAATTTGAAATTATTTTAAGACAAATATTTTCTAACCCTAGGAGAAAATAGTTTTATTCAGAGGTAGTTTTATAAAGATGAAAAAGGTGGAAGAATAATGGATTCAAATAGAAGGAAAATTAAAATAATATTTTAAAAAATATTCTTAACATTGTCATAAAAAGTAAAAGTTTCAGGTCACATTTAAAAGTTATTTTCAAAAATGGTGAATTGAAAACATTAAAAAAATTATTATTGAAAAATAATCATCAATAATAGATCATTGAAATGGCATAAAGGTTATCAAAATAAACGTGTGGGGTAAGACAAAACCTTTGAATTTTTATAGGATGGAAAAACTTTTAAAATATTTTGAAATACCTATTTTAGAAACCCAATACATAAAAAGAGTATAATATTTTCATTTTAAAATAGTGTAAAAATATTTATGAGAAATTATTTTCCCACATGTGACATTAAGTTCACAAAGTCATAGGTCTAATTAGAATTTATTGTTCCAAACTACACTAACAATATGGGCATAGTAATTTGTTAGTTTGTGGTTGATCTTATGAGGACTAATAGAAGATCAACAACCATTTGAACAAAACCCTTTTGAATGATTCCTCACTTTCACCCTTTAAAATTGGGTTTTATTAAAGCTAGGTAGTTCGGTTTTAATTACTATAATAAAGGAAAGGATCATGGTCAATTACAGGGAAATAATAAAGGGATAATCCAAAATCTAACTTGGGATAGACCTATGGTGTAGGATGCTAATCAGTGCAAAGAACACCAACTAAACTTAGTCCAGCCAATTGGATCGACCTATGCTAGAAAATAAACCATGTCATAGACTAATTGGAAACCTTTGAATAGTAATCTTAGATTTTATATAGAATGAATTACATGCTATTAGTCATATCATGATCTTCTCCAACTATGTCATAATCATTCAATTGTCACCTCTAATGGCCAGGGATAATAAAAAATAATGAGAATTGCAATTGTTCTAAACCTAGTTACTAGACATTGGGTTACCCAGTTTCAATACATAGATATTAATTACATTTAATCCATCCATACTCTCAACCCCTACCCCAAAAAGTATAGTTGTTATTGGAGGTGATGATCAAAATGAAGGAAATATCAAGCATGTGGTGGATAATCATAAAATATTTGAAAAAGAGACAATCTAGTATTAAACAAGAAAAAATAACCGTCCAGTTGCAAGAAATGAAAATCTAACGAGAAAATGACTTTAAATGATGAAATGGTTAAGAATGAGAAATATATAATCACAAAAAATAATAAACAACCAAAAACATATTCAGGATGACGAAATGAATGAAAAATAATGCAAGATTTGATGAAGTTTGGTGTGTAGTGTCAAAACAGACATAGATATTCAAAATAGTATTAAAACGGATGAAAAATATATAAAGAATGATTAAAAACTCTCAATGATTCAATAAAATAGTAAAATTAATGAATTACATCTTGTTTATAATGAGAATGAATGGAGTCATCAGAAAACAAATTGATAAAAACCAAATTGTGTGAAGCTCAAGAACAGAGAGGGTGTTAGAAATATTAATAGTCCTGATAAGTTCATGACATATAAGTATTAAACATAATGTATTGTATTAAATGACTTGGGTACTGAAAGATTTACATCTTGTAATTTGGTTTCACACCGTGAAATTTAGATCCACTTTTCCAATCAAAGAATCCATTCATATCTTTGACTAGGTGAGACCTCGAAACATATATGTTGTGTAATCTATACACGTCATGTTTGAAATTCACACATGGTGGGATTATGATTTTTTCAAGAATAAAATTGTGTAATGCATTACACGCTTCATGGTTAGTTCACGGCTCTGAAGGAATGGTGTGAATGGAATCTACATGACATGTATGTGATACACGGGATGTAAAGGCTATTTTTTGAATTTTTTTATAATTTATTCCTTTAAGACTATAGTTCCTAATTCCTAGAAAAACAAACCAACACCTAGTGAATTATCAAAATAAACATGAATGATCTCTTAAAAAGATTGTCAAAAATATGTATATAAATTCATTACAAAAAAATTCCCCTATACATAAACAATTTCATGTCCTTAAGAAAAAATGATTTCAATAGGGATTCCAAAAAAAATAAGTTTTTAAAAAGGAAACATGCATTACAACCAGGAAAAAATATTAAATATGAGAAAATAAATTAGTCATCTCCAATAAATCATGCAATGAAAATCCATCAAACCTCAAAGTTCAGTTCAATATCCAGATTCTTATTCTTTTAATTATAATTTCATAACTATTCCTTAAATTCTTTACACATTTTTCAATTTACCTAACAAAAAATTGCCTCTCATAACTAAAGGTAAAAGGTTATTAGATTTGTGCTAATACCCTGAACACATGTTCCTAACTAAAGGCTTTCATCAGTTTTATCATCTTCGCATTATAAAGACAGATACAAAATTTGTTATGAGGGCTTTAGAAAAAGGGTTCAAATGACACTGAGGGTGAGGGCAGGTAGGTAGAAAGTGAAAATCAAGCTAAAAAGGCAGGTAATCTATAAATTATAATGCTTGATAGTATTGAAAATTGTAATTAATTAACTTCTCTGTGATCAAAAGGTTTCTATTATCAAATAAGATCAAAGTGGATTCATGAATATATCAAGTATTTATATAAAAATGTACCATGTAACTTTATTTTTCTTATCCTTTTATTTATTTTCTGAAAGACATGATTAGGATATATCTCACATCCATAACATTTCCAAATATGACCCTTTATAGGATTTATCAGTATGAAGATGGTGGTTTTTAACCATCCTAATACACAACCCAAAAATATTATTCTTTCCTTTGCTGTTAATATATTTTTTCAAAATAATAGGGTAGACATAAAATTCCAAGAGTAATAATAGTTCACATCATATCAGCCTAGTATAAATTCCATAGTACATCTCCTCAATCATAAAATCAAATTTATGCCATCTAAAAATTACCCCATGCTTGGTCAAAAAATAATTATGTATTATACCTAGATCAAGTTTAGATGGGATAATCGACCTAAAATGGCACTATCCTAAAAATGTTATTCTGGGAAAATAAGTAATAATGAATGAAATATCTATGGTGGTTTTTAGGAAAAAGTTTCTCAACAAATATTTACTCAATCATATTAAAAATGTATTTGTTCATTCATGGCGTCAATAAGATCTCAATGCAATTTCATATAGGTTTACATGGCTGATATGTCTCTTAATAAATATAAAAAGAAATTAATATAATCTCCTAGGTCTAGAATCATCTCAAGAATTATAGTGTATAAATATAATTGTTAATCACTTAGGGTATATAATCCATTGATTAGTCAATCCAAAAAATTCAAATTTTTATAATTTGAATTAAATTAATAAACCCAGCAAACATTCTAAAAACCTAAACATGGGTAATACATGGATTTCAAAAACTTCTAACCTCCTTATGTATTTTCACTAAATGGGTGTAGTGATTTTTCAGGTTCAAATAATTATATCAGAGAAAAAACCTCTTAGATAAATGAAAATAAGAAATATTCCATCTGTATCGACAGTAAATCTCAAGAAAGACTCCCCCACACTTAAAATGGTTAAGTTTCTACACTGTCCTAGAAGGTGTCTTGGGAGAGATATCACAAATATTTCATATTAAAAATTGATATGGAAACATTGAAATTGATTTTAGGGAATTAATAGCTCTATGTATGAGTGTTTATTCTATGGGATAACTTTGTGGGTGATGATTTACAGTTAGGCTACATAAAAAATTTCATAGAATAAAAAAAATTAAAAGACAAAGAATTAGTCCATGTGGTTTAAATTGGATGAAATTAGTGAAATTAATAGGTTCACATTGTGAATAGTAATGAAAAACATCTTAGATACATGAAGATATGTGGTTATATTGTAATTTAAAGTGGCATTGGAATATAAAAATCTACTAAAAGAAGAAAAAAAATCTATGTCAAAAACTATATATATATATATAATCCAATATGGGTTTCCTTATATAAGGATATAAAAATGGATTTGTTATCCATATGGATACACAAAACAAATCAAGTGAACTATAAGTAAAGATAACACCCTTTGTAAAAGGATTATGGGAAAAGTTTTAGTCTCTTTTCATTGACTATGATGGGTGGTTCTCAACCATAATTAATTTCAATATCCTCATAAGGAAACACTCTGATGATTGTAAAGGGACCTTACCAACCAGATTTAAAATTTCTAAGGAAATGTTTGGATTGAAAATTAATAAGTATAAATTTATCCCCTAGTGTTAATTTTCATCATGTAATGTGTTGTTAATTCCATTTCTTCATTTTTTTCTTTTTAAATGTGATAATTTTTATAGTCATACTTATGATCTCTTCTGGTTCATCGAGTTATAGAATCTTGAATTATCCTACCTTTTTAGCCTCAATATTTAGTTTATTAACTTCCCAATAATAGTTATGCTCTAGTTCAATAGGTGAGTGACATGGCTTCCCATAAAGAATAATAATGTATTAGTACTAATGGGTGTTTTTTAAGTGATTTGATATGCCCAAAGTGTATCATCTAATTTAAATCTCTAATAACTTTTATTTACAGCCACTATCTTTTCAATAATTTTGATGATTTCCCTATTACAAAATTCAACTTCCCCTATTTTCTGTTGGTGGTAGGGAGTTTCAATTTTATAATGGATTCCATAATTTTCGAGAAAATATTTCACAAAATTATTTTCAAAGTCAGTCCCATGATCACTAATCAGTAATCGATGTATTCCAAATATAATTTTTTTCAAGAATTCCATAACCATTATAGGTTTTTCATGGTTGGGGCCCTCAGCTTCCACCTAATTTGAAACATAATCCACACTAACCTAGATGTAAAATTTCCTATATGAATTTGGGTATGGTCACATAACATAGATTTCCTATATGTTGAATATTTCAACTTTCATGATGATATTTTGGTACGTTTCATTTCCTTTTCATATAGTATTTATCTATAGAAATCGATAATAATTTTGAAAAGTTTTTCTTCGTATATTGCTGAAAAATTCACCAAAAATAGCATTATTTAGAAGCTTTTTTCCATGGTATGATAGGTTCCATGATTCCCTCTTTCTATTGATTTATGACACTAGTCTAGAACACTTTTGTTGTTAATATTATATAATGCAACAACACAATGAGATATCAACATAGTTCTTAAAAATTAGCGGCTCATACCACTAGAAATGTGAGGCTTTAGCTAAATATCTCTTAATATGTTTATAGATAAAATTAGGGTAGAGTAATCTTGTGGTGAGATAGTTTGAAACATCAAAAAACCATAGTCTATATTGGTCATTTATCATGAAAAGGGTTTCATTGGGGAAATCATCCTTGATGTCAAAAAAAATTTATCATTGAACTTGGGTAGTAGAGTTCAGAATAAATTTTCTACATTGGTGTTCTCAGTTCCTTTTTTGTCCTTGATAATTGTGTTAAAATCCTATAGTTGAAGGACCCATTGAATCAAATTTGTTCTTTAATCCTTTTGTTTTAGTCAACATTTAAGTGCTATATGATTAGTGTATACCAGTACTTTAGAAAGTACATGGTATGATCAAAACTTTTTAGAAGTAAACACGACTTCCAAAAGTTCCTTTTCAGTAGTTGAACAATTTACCTAAGAATCATTCAATGTGTGACTAGCATAGTAAATGGGGAAAAAATATATTTCCACCTCACTATCCTAAGATAGATCCATTGGAAAATTCACTTGAGACGCACATCAATTTGAAGTCAATGGTCCAAACTAGGGAAATTATAATAGGAGTGGTCACCAAAAAAATATTTAGGGTACAAAAGTACAAAAGGAACACTTTGTTAAACTCAAAAATAGTGTATTTAAATAGTAATTTTGTCAAGGGGTGGGCTACTTTGGAAATATTTTTAACAAAACAATGGTAGAATCTTATGTGGCCAAAAAATCACCTTATTCCTTTCAATGTTGTGGGATCAAGTAAGTCATTTATAACTTTTATTTTAGCAGGATCAACTACATTCCTTGTTTTGAGACGTTATGTCTACAGACTATTCCTCGTTGAACCATTAAGTGACACTTTTACTAGTTTCATACAATTAATATTTCTTTATTGTGTGGGAAGTTAAGATCCAAATTACTAGGAAAACCTCAAAGTATATTTCCCAAAATCAAAATTAATCTATGAATATTTCTATGAATTTATCCATTATATATTAGAATATATGTGGAATGCACCATTGAAAGGTTTCTAGAGCACGACACATTGTAACACCTAAATGTTTTTCTGAGATATATTTTTTTAAAATTTCATTGATGTCGTGTGTTGTGCGCTACACCAAGATAAGCTTGTGCAATACGAACCATTATCTTAGATTGAGGTATATACAATGCTATAGTTGGATTATGTTACTTGAAATTTAAATTTATTTTGATATAATTCATTTCACACAATAATTAGTATATATAACGACCCATAATTTACATACATTGTTAATACTTCAAAATTGAAGCACACTTATTACAACATATGACAAAACCACAAAGGACCGTATAGGTATAGTGTCTTTAGAAACTGGGAAACATAAACAACTGGTTCATAAATCTTCTACAGTGTCTCCCATTTATTTCATCATATCTAGGGTCCCTTTTAGCATATTCTACTTAATATCCATATTCCTGACCTGGGGAAAAGAAAACATAAAAGGGTGAGCTCAAATGCTCAGCAAGGGCAAATAAAGGAAATAAAAATCATATCATATCTTTTTGAAAATCAAAACCTGCAAAAGAGATCTTAATATCTTAACATTGAATAAATCATAGAAGTGAAAATGAGATCCCCATAATCATAACATAAAACTGTAAACTTTTTGGCATGCACACATAATCATGGAAAATCATTTCTTTTTAGTCATGACTCATTGCCAAGACTATCTTAGCGGACAAAGTCCATTTCTGAATCGAGTTCACTCCTCGTTTCAGTCCTGTATCACTGAACCGAAATAACCTTCCGTTCCAGCCATGTCTATCTCATGAGATATAAAATATTTACCCAATGCATTGGAGGGAGATATAGGTCCCACCCATCTTATAATGAATCCTTTCTTATGTGTGCCACATAATCATAAAACATACATCATCGCATAACACATGTAACAAAAATGGGATTCTTGAAACGTCATGACATCATAAATCAATTCATATAAGATAAAGGAATTCATAAAAATAATTCCATCACAACATGATCAAATAAATTTAATAATAGGGATAAAAACAGAACCCTTTATTATCTTAGATGGAAAATAATTTTGATAAAACAATTGAACTCCATTCTTGAGGAAAATATCCTTTGTTCTTCAAAAACATTTTTTCCTTTCATAACATGTCATACAACTTTAAAATAAAAGAAGTTGATTAAAAATAAACTTGAAAACTTGTAAAGGAAGATTCTTGGAAATAATGTTTTAAAAATCCATTCTTGCCGTATAAGTTAAAAAAACATTCTTCGTACTTTTGTCGGAAAAGTCAAAAAGTACCTCGTACGAAAAACGACAAAAGATTCCTTTCATACATATTACTAAAAAATCACCGAAGGGTAAAAATGGATTTAAAGAATTGTAGGTGGATGGAAATAATATTACATATTGATGAAACATGGATGTGGATGATAAAATACACCCCAGTAAATACTTACGAATAAACAATCTTGGATAAAAATGAGATTGTGATATTTCCCTTACCTTAGGTCTGATTTTCTTTGTACGTGTCCGAAGCTCCTGTATAATGGTTTAAATAATGTTATTGACTTATTCCAGAATCATACATATTGATATGATATCATATATGGTCATATTCTTAGCTTCTTAGTAATATTTCATTGTTACTTGTTATTCGGGTCTTTATTTCCTTTTGTTCTTATGCGTGTTTTGCCGAATAAATTCTTATTCTTATCTTTAGGATATAGATAATTCATTTCCAGAATGGTATTAGTGTAGTATATACCATATTCATTCATTCAATTCATTTATATAATCATTATGAAATGAAGATCATGTAGAACGAGTCGCATCACATCGTGGAGACGGTATTCCGTACGTACGCACGAGTGATGATATCGTTCCTATGATCGTGGAACTGTATTGGAGTATATATATATTATTTCAGTATCAATATTACTTTATAATAATAATAAATAGTTACTTATTACACCATTATACCCATCCTTGTAAGGTGATGGTGGAAAATAGATTACACCACGGCGTGGAGACGGTATTCCGTACGTACGCACGCGCGGTGATTTCATTTTTCCGTAGGATGGATAGAAGGCGAATTAGGGTTGTTTCATATTTATAATAACATATCAGTATGTAAGTAATACTGATGTTATTACTTTATCATGAAACAACTAAAGAAGAAGAAGTTGAAGAAGAAAGAAATTGAAAAGATCGGTAATGGATATTACCTCTTCTTTGGAACACCTCTTTGAATCCTCCACTTAGGGAACTAAGATTGGTCTTTGAAGAAGACCAGGACCTCTAGGATTATTCTAGGGAAGTGGAGAGGAGAAAATGGCAGGGGTTGGCCGAGCTTGAGTGCTCAAATTTGTGTGAGGAGGAGGGGGAGGAGGTGCCCTTTTATAAGGGAGGCACCTTAGGAATATCTCAAAATATTATTTTATATTAAAGTCAAAATAGGTTTATAATGGTTCCAAAGGGTCTTATTTCGAAGCTAAAGTGGGGATGGGTCGAAATCCTATCAACCAATAAGATTTAGAAAAGTTTAGGGTATAATTTTAACCTTATCAATTAGATTTAACTCTAAGTTAAATAATTTAACTTTTACTGTGTCTTTTTGTTTTCTTTCACTATATGGTTAATAAACTTACTATAACATGCCAAACGAACCCCAAATTGTTTATTATTAGTATATATATCCTTATCTAAGTCATTTTGCCGAACCTTAGATTTTTAGGAATAAAATAACAATTAGTAATATAATATTTGATTTTAAAAACTATTTTGTGTCAATTTTGACACTATTTGATATATGATTTTTGTGAAAGTCATAACAGAATTATATGTTCGAAACAAGTTGATTAAATCAACACTAATATATCATAGTAACCTAGAAAATTATTGGAATTCATAAAAAGTCTTAAATTACATTTATTTTGGTATTTATATTATCAATTATGTCAATATTTCATTAATAAGATAATTACTGCATCATCTTTGTGTCATAAATAAATTAAATTATTTGATGTCTAAAAAATTACAAATAAAATACCATAATGTAGGGAATCTTTTTAGATTTCTAATGAATATTTACAATCGAATTTATCTTATGTATAACCTCATATTAAAAATGATTTACTTATTAAACTTTGATTTTAACTATTTTAACCCTTCTTTAAATAAATTAATAATAAATGTCCTAATCTAATCCATGTGGGCCTAAATGGTCATATTTTATTCCTAAGTTTTTTTTTGGTCGAATTACACATGTCCAATAGAATTAGTACATGTGATAGAGTAATATTAATATCATATTTACCCTTAGTTACCCTATTTACTATTAACCGCGGTAAAAAAAGTAAAAAGTTACTATTCACCAAAAAAATATTTTTATCTCATTGAACCACATTTTACATACTGAGATCAACCGTGTCTATCGGATTTTTGAAATTCCATTCACAGAAGCGGTAAAATTAAGTTTTATGCAAAATTCAGTTTTTTAACCTACCACTTTGTGGTTTCACTATTCATCAAAAATTGAAAGTTTTCAGAAAAATACCAAAATTTCACCCTAGGCTAATTTCGATATTCTGAGTCCAAAAATAAAGTCCATTTTGAAAAATAAAATTTTTAAAATTTCAAAAAGTGGTTATTACTATTCATAACGGCTAGTTTTAATAGCATATTGTTGTTTAGTGAAACTCGGTATTGCGTACGACGCAAGCTATCAAGGAAGGTCGCGATTGCGTGTAAAGCAAGCCAAGAAAGTATTGTGTAAAAAAAAATCCTTTGATGATTTATATAAAAGTCTCGGGTGTTACATTCTACCCCCCTTAAAAATAATTTCGCCCTCGATATTCGTCACTTTGTAACAAACAGATGAGGATACTTCTCCCTCATCATATCCTCAAGCTCCTATGTAGCTTCTTCAAGTTGGTGGTTCCTCCATAAAACTTTCACCAATCGAGTGGTCTTGTTTCGTAGGACTTTTTCGCTACGATCCAGAATCTCTATCGGTTGTTCTTCATAAGAAAGATCTTGCTCCTGCGGTACAACTTCTGAGCTGAGTACATGTGAAGGATCTGGTATGTACTTTCTCAGGAGAGATACATGGAACACATCGTGAACTTGAGAGAGATTTGGTGGAAGCGCCAATCGGTAAGCTACCTTCCCAACACGATCCAGTATTTCGAAAGGATCGATATATCTAGGGCTCAACTTCCCCTTCTTTCCAAATCTCATAACCCTCTTCCAGGGAGATATTCGTAAGAACACTTTATCACCCACTTCAAACTCTAGGTCTTTTCTTCGGTTGTCGGCATAACTTTTCTGTCGACTCTGAGCTGCTCTTATGTGTTGTTGAATAGATCTGACCTTTTCTGCCATTTCATCAACGAGATCAGGTCCTAATAGCTTTCTTTCCCCAACTTCATCCCAGCAAGTTGGAGTCCTGCATTTCTTTCCATAGAGAGCTTCATAAGGAGCCATCTGAATACTGGAGTGAAAGCTATTATTATAAGAAAATTCCACTAAAGGTAGGTGTTGATCCCAACCTCCTTTGAAATACATAGAGCAAGCTCTCAACATATCTTCTAGGGTTTGAATTGTTCTCTCAGACTGACCGTCTGTCTGGGGATGATAAGCAGTGCTGAAACTCAACTCTGTATCCAGAGTATGCTGAAGACTTCGCCAGAACTTCGAGGTAAATCTCGGATCCCGATCAGATATAATAGAAAGTGGTACTCCATGCAATCTTACCACTTCCTTTACATATATCCTGGCAAGCTGATCTAGAGAGGAATCCTCTCTAATAGGAATGAAGTGTGCAGACTTTGTAAGACGATCAACTATGACCAAGATAGCATTATTGCCTTTGGATGTTTTAGGAAGCCCTGTGACAAAGTCCATAGTAATGTTTTCCCATTTCCATTCGGGTATGGGTAATGGTTGTAACATCCCCTTAGACTTTTGTCTCTCAGCTTTAAGTTGTTGACAAACCAAGCATCGAGAGACATATTCAGCAACATCTCTTTTCATGCCATCCCACCAGAAGTACTCTTTCAGGTCCCTATACATCTTCGTGCTTCCTGGATGAATATAGAATGAAGAACTATGAGCCTCATCCAGCAGATCATTCTTTAATTCGGGGATGGGAGGAACGCAAACCCGATTCCTGAACTTTATTATCCCATCACAATCAAGGTTGAATTCAGGAACATTTCTCACCTTCTTTTGTAACTCGACATCTTCTTTCTGTGCCTCTTTAATCTTCACATGTATAGATGGTTGAACATTCATTTGAGAAAGATAAGATTTTTCCCATTCCATTATAATTCCAAGATCCATCCTTTGTAAATCCATAAATATTGGATCTTTTGTGATCCTCATCATGGATAAACTAGCATGGTCTTGTCGACTTAATGCATCTGCCACCTTGTTTGCTTTCCCATGGTGGTAATGAATTGAGCAGTCATAATCCTTAATCAGCTCCAACCATCTTCTTTGACGCATATTGAACTCCTTTTGTGTGAAAATATACTTTAAACTTTTATGATCAGTATAAATATCACACCTTTCACCATAAAGGTAATGCCTCCAAATCTTTAATGCAAAGATTACCGCAGCCAACTCCAAATCATGTGTTGGGTAATTTTGCTCATGGATTTTCAATTGTCGTGAGGCATAAGCTATCACCATATCATTTTGCATTAGAACACACCCCAATCCCTTCTTGGATGCATCACTGTAGATCACAAACCTTTCTCCACTACAAGGCAGTGTGAGCACAGGTGCACTGGATAACCTTCTTTTAAACTCCCTGAAATTCTCTTCACATTCCTCTGTCCAGACAAACTTAACTCCTTTCCGATTCAACTTGGTGAGTGGATTAGATAATCGTGAAAAATCTTTTACAAAACGTCGATAATATCCAGCCAAACCAAGAAAACTTCGGATCTCAGTTACTGTTGTTGGTCTTGACCATCTTTCGATAACCTCTGTTTTTGCTGGATCCACAGATATCCCCTCTTTTGAGATTATGTGACCCAAAAATGCAACTTTTTGAAGCCAAAATTCACACTTGGTAAATTTGGCATAAAGCTTCTCCTTTCTCAGGGTCTTCAATATAATTCTTAAGTGTGCTTCATGATCTTCCTTTCTCTTTGAATAGACAAGAATATCGTCTATAAAGACTACCACAAATTGATCAAGATAGTCTCTAAAGACTCTATTCATTAGATCCATGAAGATAGCAGGGGCATTAGTAAGACCAAATGGCATCACTATAAATTCATAGTGTCCATACCTTGTACGGAAAGCCGTCTTTGGTATATCCTCCCTTTTGACCCTTAATTGATGATACCCTGAATGAAGATCAATCTTGGAAAAGTATTGAGCTCCGCGTAGTTGGTCAAATAAGTCATCAATGCGTGGGAGAGGATATTTGTTCTTGATAGTGATCTTGTTAAGTTCTCGATAATCAATGCAGAGTCTCATTGATCCATCTTTCTTCTTAACAAATAGAACAGGTGCTCCCCAAGGTGACACACTAGGGCGTATGAATCCCTTATCAAGATTCTCTTGGAGTTGCTTCTTCAATTCCTGCAACTCAATTGGGGCCATTCTATAAGGTGTCTTTGAAATAGGCAAAGCACCCGGTACGAGTTCTATTGAAAAGTCAACTTCACGATTTGGTGGAAGACCTGGTAATTCCTCCGGAAAGACATCATCAAACTCCCGTACAATGGGCATATTCTTAATCGTGAGTTTCTCACCAACCATTTCAGATAAATAACCTTCATTTAGTGGAATCAAGACCCATAATATGGAAGGAATTTCCACTGGAAGGTTATGTTCATCCTTGCATTGATAGACGATCGTAGATTGATCTGGAATATCAAATGTGACTTCCCTTCTTTGGCAATTGATATGAGCTCCATGTAGAGAAAGCCAATCCATGCCAAGAATCACATCAAATTCCACTAAAGGAAGGATCACAAGATTTGCAGGAAGCACTTTCCCACAAACTTTGATCGGAGAAGAATTATAAACTTTTGATGCGATTGATGTGCCATTAGGTGTTGTCACAGCTAACTCAACATCTAATTGTTGAGGTAATACGGTGATACCCTTAGAAAATTCTTTAGAAATAAAAGAGTGGGTGGATCCAGAATCAAATAAAACATTTGCTACTTTAGAGTGGACGGTAAGTGTACCTTTCACCACTTCGTTATCGTACTCCACATCGCTGATAGAAATTGCATGTGACTTTCCTTTGTCTTTAGCCTTAAGATTTTGTTGACGTCGACCATCATCATCAACCCTTGGATTTGGGCATTGATTGGCATAATGCCCCATCTCCTTGTACTTGAAACATTGAAGTGTAGTAGGATCATTCTGTATATCCCTTCCTTTGTTTGCATCATTAGACATCTTCTTCCCATTATCGTGGCATTCAAATGCCCGATGACCTTCCTTTCCACATTTGAAACATCTACTTGTACCTTTAAGACAACTCCCTCCATGTTTCTTTCCACACTTTGAGCATAAGGGAAAGCTCATCTTCTTTTCAGTTTGCTCATTAGATTTTCCTTTGAATTCCATCTTCCTCTTCTTATCAAACCCATGTGACTGATGGGTTACTCCAACCTCCATCTCGACTTTGAGAGCACATCGAACGATTTCCTCGTAGCTATTGAAGTCCCTTATGGCTAACTCCCTTCGAAGACTTGGTTTTAAGCCACTAAATAATCGATCGATCTTACTCTCAGGTTGGATAATAATACCAGAAGCATACCTTGCAAGTCTTGTAAAATTTGCTTCATAGGTACCAACGGATTCATCATCCCTTTGCTTCAGTTCAAGAAACTCTTTCTCCATCTTTGTTCGGAGAATACGAGGGAAGTACTTATTGAAAAATAAGTTCTTGAACTCGTCCCATTCCATAGACTCAATTTCATCCCTTTGCCTCGTATTCTTAATAAGATTCCACCATTGATCAGCATCTCCTTCCAAACGATATACTGCGAGGATGACTTTATCATGCTCAGAACATTGAAGAACTGAAAATATCTTTTCAGTAGTACTAATCCATTGTTCAGCAACTAATGGATCAGTAGACCCGCTGAAAGAAGGTGGTCGCTACCTCATGAAGGATTCAACAGAATGTTGCTCCCTCCTTTGCTCGTTTGGAAATCCTTCATGATTCATAGCTTGAGAAAGTTGTGTGAGCATGGCTACAAGATTTTGCATTCCAGCTCCCATATCGTTTGGTTTCTCAGGGGGGACAATCATTGCATTTCCCATCGCATTCCGTATTAACACGGTTCCTTCGGGTTCCAGCCATTGACTAAAACCAAGAAGAATAGTGTGAGCAACACTAATAATAGGAAACTACATAATTCAAGAATAAAATTTTCATGCTTAAGGTCTTATCCTAGGTTATTCATGGCCATTTCTAAGATTGTGTTCTTTGCTTAGACTTATCCTTAGGGTTCTTACTAAGGTTTTCACATCCTAGTTTCCAAAGGTTGACTATACCTTTCCTCTGATACCAACTATAACGACCCATACTTTACATACATTGTTAATACTTCATAATTGAAGCACACTTATTACAACATATGACAAAACCACAAAGGACCGTATAGGTATAGTGTCTTTAGAAACTGGGAAACATAAACAACTGGTTCATAAATCTTCTACAGTGTCTCCCATTTATTTCATCATATCTAGGGTCCCTTTTAGCATATTCTACTTAATATCCATATTCCTGACCTAGGGAAAAGAAAACATAAAAGGGTGAGCTCAAATGCTCAGCAAGGGCAAATAAAGGAAATAAAAATCATAACATATCTTTTTGAAAATCAAAACCTGCAAAAGAGATCTTAATATCTTAACATGGAATAAATCATAGAAGTGAAAATGAGATCCCCATAATCATAACATAAAACTTTAAACTTTGTGGCATGCACACATAATCATGGAAAATAATTTCTTGTTAGTCATGACTCATTTCCAAGACTATCTTAGCGGAAAAAGTCCATTTCTGAATCGAGTTCACTCCTCGTTTCAGTCCTGTATCACTGAACCGAAATAACCTTCCGTTCCAGCCATGTCTATCTCATGAGATATAAAATCTTTACCCAATGCATTGGAGGGAGATATAGGTCCCACCCATCTTATAATGAATCCTTTCTTATGTGTGCCACATAATCATAAAACATACATCATCGCATAACACATGTAACAAAAATGGGATTCTTGAAACGTCATGACATCATAAATCAATTCATATAAGATAAAGGAATTCAAAAAAATAATTCCATCACAACATGATCAAATAAATTTAATTATAGGGATAAAAACAGAACCCTTTATTATCTTAGATGGAAAATAATTTTGATAAAACACTTGAACTCCATTCTTGAGGAAAATATCCTTTTTTCTTCAAAAACATTTTTTCCTTTCATAACATGTCATACAACTTTAAAATAAAAGAAGTTGATTAAAAATAAACTTGAAAACTTGTAAAGGAAGATTCTTGGAAATAATGTTTTAAAAATCCATTCTTGCCGTATAAGTTAAAAAAACATTCTTCGTACTTTTTTCGGAAAAGTCAAAAAGTACCTCGTACGAAAAACGACAAAAGATTCCTTTCATACATATTACTAAAAAATCACCGAAGGGTAAAAATGGATTTAAAGAATTTTAGGTGGATGGAAATAATATTACATATTGATGAAACATGGATGTGGATGATAAAATACACCCCAGTAAATACTTACGAATAAACAATCTCGGATAAAAATGAGATTGTGATATTTCCTTTACCTTAGGTCTGATTTGCTTTGTACGTGTCCGAAGCTCCTGTATAATGGTTTAAATAATGTTATTGACTTATTCCATAATCATACATATTGATATGATATCATATATGGCCATATTCTTAGCTTCTTAGTAATATTTCATTGTTACTTGTTATTCGGGTCTTTATCTCCTTTTGTTCTTATGCGTGTTTTGCCGAATAAATTCTTATTCTTATCTTTAGGATATAGATAATTCATTTCCAGAATGGTATTAGTGTATTATATACCATATTCATTCATTCAATTCATTTATATAATCATTATGAAATGAAGATCATGTAGAACGAGTCGCATCACATCGTGGAGACGGTATTCCGTACGTACGCACGAGTGATGATATCGTTCCTATGATCGTGGAACTGTATTGGAGTATATATATATTATTTCAGTATCAATATTACTTTATAATAATCATAAATAGTTACTTATTACACCATTATACCCATCCTTGTAAGGTGATGGTGGAAAATAGATTACACCACGGCGTGGAGACGGTATTCCGTACGTACGAACGCGCGGTGATTTCATTTTTCCGTAGGATGGATAGAAGGTGAATTAGGGTTGTTTCATATTTATAATAACATATCAGTATGTAAGTAATACTGATGTTATTACTTTATCATGAAACAACTAAAGAAGAAGAAGTTGAAGAAGAAAGAAATTGAAAAGATCGGTAATGGATATTACCTCTTCTATGGAACACCTCTTTGAATCCTCCACTTAGGGAACTAAGATTGGTCTTTGAAGAAGACCAGGACCTCTAGGATTATTCTAGGGAAGTGGAGAGGAGAAAATGGCAGGGGTTGGCCGAGCTTGAGTGCTCAAATTTGTGTGAGGAGGAGGGGGAGGAGGTGCCCTTTTATAAGGGAGGCACCTTAGGAATATCTCAAAATATTATTTTATATTAAAGTCAAAATCGGTTTATAATGGTTACAAAGGGTCTTATTTCGAAGCTAAAGTGGGGATGAGTCGAAATCCAATCAACCAATAAGATTTAGACAAGTTTAGGGTATAATTCTAACCTTATCAATTAGATTTAACTCTAAGTTAAATAATTTAACTTTTACCGTGTCTTTTTGTTTGCTTTCACTATATGGTTAATACACTTACTATAACATGCCAAACGAACCCCAAATTGTTTATTATTAGTATATATATCCTTATCTAAGTCATTTGGCCGAACCTTAGATTTTTAGGAATAAAATAACAATTAGTAATATAATATTTGATTTTAAAAACTATTTTGTGTCAATTTTGACACTATTTGATATATGTTTTTTGTGAAAGTCATAACAGAATTATATGTTCGAACCAAGTTGATTAAATCAACACTAATATATCATAGTAACCTAGAAAATTAGTGGAATTCATAAAAAGTCTTAAATTACATTTATTTTGGTATTTATATTATCAATTATGTCAATATTTCATTAATAAGATAATTACTGCATCATCTTTGTGTCATAAATAAATTAAATTATTTGATGTCTAAAAAATTACAAATAAAATACCATCATGTAGGGAATCTTTTTATCTTTCTAATGAATATTTACAATCGAATTTATCTTATGTATAACCTCATATTAAAAATGATTTACTTATTAAACTTTGATTTTAACTATTTTAACCCTTCTTTAAATAAATTAATAATAAATGTCCTAATCTAATCCAAGTGGGCCTAAATGGTCATATTTTATTCCTAAGTTTGTTTTTGGTCGAATTACACTTGTCCAATAGAATTAAGACATGTGATAGGGTAATATTAATATCATATTTACCCTTAGTTACCCTATTTACTATTAACCGCGGTAAAAAAAAGTAAAAAGTTACTATTCACCAAAAAAATATTTTTATCTCATTGAACCACATTTTACATACTGAGATCAACCGTGTCTGTCGGATTTTTGAAATTCCATTCACAGAAGCGGTAAAATTAAGTTTTATGCAAAATTCAGTTTTTTAACCTACCACTTAGTGGTTTCACTATTCATCAAAAATTGAAAGTTTTCAGAAAAATACCAAAATTTCACCCTAGGCTAATTTCGATATTCTGAGTCCAAAAATGAAGTCCATTTTGAAAAATAAAATTTATAAAATTTCAAAAAGTGGTTATTACTATTCATAACGGCTAGTTTTAATAGCATATTGTTGTTTAGTGAAACTCGGTATTGCGTACGACGCAAGCTATCGAGGAAGGTCACGATTGCGTGTAAAGCAAGCCAAGCAAGTATTGTGTAAAAAAAAATTCCTTTGATGATTTATATAAAAGTCTCGGGTGTTACAGTATAAGTGAAAACTAAATATTATTATATTACCTTTTAACCTAATCATTATAATGGTGGGTATGAATAGTATTTACTTTCCTCTGAAAAACTATTTAAATATAAATTATTGAGTTTATAATATAATAAAATCACTCATGATTGATTTTATTAATTAAATATATGTTTAATATATTTAATATAGTGTTTAAAATTCATATTATATGTTTCATTAACATGAAATACGAATAAAGTCAATTTTTCAGATATAAGAAGTAATTTTCAAAAATATATAGTTTTGTCACCTTTTGATGGAACACCCATTTTGAATATTGTTTTTGAAATTTTTAGGTATTATATTTAACAAAATAAACATTTCTTTTTCATTCAATATAAGAAAAATATTGGGATGAATTTTTGATATTTTTTTAATACCTTTCAACGTTTGATGAATAGTAAAAATACATTAAATTTTAATTGAAAGCAACTTTTTTCATCGAAAAAAATTAATATGAGTAAATTATTTTTATAAATGGATTTAAAGTATAAATAGAATATATATTTATCATTCAATATAATATATGTCATTTTCATTAATTTTACATTGCATTTTGATGTAAAAACATTTCAATCTTTTGCAATGTTTTAACTTTTGAAAACCATTTTTCATTCCGACAATGGGATTAATTTTAAATTAATTACATTCACTTTTGTGTTTTTAATTTTTCAAAATTAATTCCATAATTGGAATTAGTAGTTTAAAATTATTTCAATAGCATTATTTTATATTTTGATATTATGAATAGTAACTTTATTAATTTTTATTAGTATGGTAAAAATGTAAATCGGGTAATTAAGGGTAAATATGGTATTCTAAAATTACATTAACACTTGTCATAATATGAACTGATGAGTAATTTTAGATCTAACCCATCCTTGGGTCTAAATGATAACCATTGGAAGCCACTTTGAGGAGATTAGGTCATTTAAAATATTTTATTTAAAGAAAAGTTAAATATTCCTTACTCAAATTTTAATAAAAAAATCATGTTTAATATAAGTTTATACATAATATAAATTTTATTAGGAGTACTCATTATTTTATTATTTATCATGGTAATTTATTTTTAATTTTTATGAAATAAATAATTACTTTAATGGTTTATATATTTATGATTTAGAAAGTATTTATTTGATGAAAAATCAATAAACCAATTTTTATTAAATTGATAATAACCATTAAAAGACAAAAACACATGAAATAATCTTATTTTTCAAGTATATATCAACTTTAATCATCAAAGTGTCAATTTATTTACCATTTGGGTCCAAATAAAAGAGACTATAAAACTTATATTAGTTTATTAAAAGTGATGTTAAACTTGTCACATCCATGTTTTAATAAGTATAATACTTTTACTGATGGATTTTTTAGAAAATATGTTTGACTATAAGTATTATTTTTAAATCTAATATATTTATATTCATCATATTTTTTTTAAATTTTAATTATATAAATAATTGTTTTAAATAATTACATAAAACTGATGTTGATATTATTTTATTAATGGAAATATCAAATTTATGTTATTAAAAATATTAAAATAAATATAATTTATGATAATTAATATATCCAATGAATTTTATATATTATTTTTATTACATATAGATATAATAAAATATATTTTTTGAGGATAAAATATTATCTTGATGTTTTTAAAAATCCAAGAGACAAATATAGTCAAAATTGACATTATTGTTATTTTGTCAAAATAATGTTATTTAAAATATTTAAAAATAATAAAACAATTTTAAAATATATATAATTAATATTATATTGTTTAAAATGTTCTAAATTGTTTATTTATTATTTAATTGACATCAGATAAGTAAATATTTCACCCTTCTAATATTGAAATATATATTACCCTGGTTAAAATGAAATAGAATAACCAAGTGATAAATTAAAATGATAAGGTTTAAATAGACAGAACAACTCGTATAAAATTTATTTGTTGATGGGATTAAAAAATTATTTCATCTCATCTTATAAATTATGAAATTTTGGTGGTTTTTATGTGTTTTTAGTTTATTATAAATTTATACTTTTGTAGATTCCAAAATTGTCCCTCGCCTCAATTATAAAATCACAACTCCTCCATCACCTATTTAATTCACATTGAGCCTAAAAGATCAAGCATCCCCTATCCATTTCCATTATAAAATTCCCTAGTAACATTTTATCGGTTTTGGTATTCTCAAAATAAAAAATCTAGTGTCTTTAAGAGGAGATTTAGAGGGAGCACGTTGAAGAAGAGTTAATATCTTCTACTAATTCTTTCAAATTATTTCTTCTTATAATTCATCTTCATGAGTTTCTTCCATTATAATGAAATAAATCCAGTATAAATTATATTTTTATATATTATCATGGTTATGAAACATCCATATTCTACCTTCTTTATATCCTTTGAAAAATGAAATCACCACGCGTGTGTACATATGACTTAACATCTCTACGTCATGATGTAGTGTGTTTTTTCACCACCGTATTACATCGATGGATATAATGACAAAAATAATATCTATATGTGATTATTATAATATGATATGGATTTTGAAACAAAATATATTCAATCTAGTTCTATACCACTTCACAGTTATGGGAATGATATTGTTGGTTGTGGTATGTATAACATATCATATCCATGATATGATGTGATTCATTATACATGATCTTCATTAAAGAATGTTTATATAAATGAATTTAATAATTAAATATTATATATATTATAATAATATCATTATGTAAATGATATAACTATATCCTATGAATAGGAACTTATCTGACAAAACATGCGTATGAAAATAAAGAAGTTAATACTCAATGGATGAGTAATAATGTTACTAACAAATGGATGATAATATGAACATATATAATGACTATGATTATTTAATAAGTTAAAAACATCATTTAAATCATTATAAAAGAGGTTTATATACATACAATGGATAGAGGACCTAGGGGAAGGGATAATTTTCCAATTTTATTATTATCAAATATTGTTTATATGTAAGTATTTACTGAGGTATATTTATCATCCACATCCTTGTTTCCTAAATATTTAAAAATATTTATTTTCTTGTACAATTTTTTAAAGTCACTTTTACTAATTAGTGAATTTATTTAAATAGTATGAAAGGAATATTTTGTCATTTTTCTGTACGATGTTCTTTTTCGATTATCTGACAAAAGTATGAGATGAATGTTTTCTTTTAACTTATAAACAATGATGGGTTTTTACATATTCATAAAACAATATTTCCCGGAATATTACTTTAAAATATTTCAAGTTTATTCTCAAATAAATTATTTTATCTAAAATTTCATGCAATTTTTAGAAAAGAAAACATTTCATAAAATGAAAACATATACTCCTGAGGAATTATTTTCATGATTTCTGTCATAATTATTTTTCATCTAAGATGAATTTTTCTAATATGGTTATGTTTCAAGTCTATTTTCACTATTATTCATATGGTTGTAATGTGCTTATTAGGGAATTGTATTTATGAAATCAATTTTTTTTATATGTATTATTTTACGATAGAATGATGTTTAAGAAACCCATTCTTATTCCTCAGGTTATACTATGAGAATGATTTATGTTTTGTGGGACACATAAGAATTATTTCATTGTGAGATGGGTAGGACCTATATCTCCTAAAAATTTAATGGGTAAAGATTTATATCTCAATAGATAGACATGAATGGAATGACAAGTGAATCTGGTTCAGTAATACTGGGCTGTAATGACAAGTAAATCCAGTTCATTACAGGACTTTTTCCATTTTGATGGTCTTGGATATGATCCTTGGCTAATATAGAAATAATTATCAATTCTTTTGTGTTTTCCACACTTTCATGTTTTATACCCACGTTATTTTATTATAGCTCGTGTTATTTTATGATTTGTGCCCTTTGAACTACCAAGATTTATTTCATGACTCAAGATTTTGATATTTGTTATACATGGTATGATTATCACAATATATTTTCATAAATTATTTTGTTTTTGTTTTTTGTGATATTGTCCATGTTTACCCTTACTGAGAATTTTTTATCACCCACTTTTATATTTCTTTCCCCCAAGATATGAATAATATTATTAAGTAAGATGTGTCAAAATGGGTTCAAGTTATGATGGAAACTATAGGAGAAAATGTATATATTTTATGAACTGGTTGTTTATATATCACAGTTTCCAAAGAAACTAAACTAATAAGGTCTAAGGATATTCATTTTTGTTATGTATTAAGTATTCTACAAAATTAATTTCATTTCCATTAACATAATTTTTAGGGTCTTTATAGTTGATATTAGAGCGAATGTTCATTAAACCATTAGAAACTATGATGCGAAATTTTTAGTGAGATTCATAGATATATTTCTAAGGTAGGTCTATAGATGTCCCTAAGGATATGACTAAATATAGGTCACAATCCTTGAATATTGCTAATTATCATTGTTAAACTAGGATTAAAACTATGATGATAGATATTTAATGTACTTCCCCTTAAATATTTTGTTCTCATAGTATGATTTTTTCCTCTCACAATATTTTTTTTGGGTTTCATACAGCAGATAAAACCCAAAGGAACCATGTCAATGATCAATGCAATGGGAAATGAAATGATTTTACTCCTTGATAACCAAAATTTATGGGATCTTTAATATAAAATCTTATCACTATACTTACACAAGCTAGGAATCATTCTGGGCTTCCAAATAATGAGAGAAGGTAACAACATTTTATTGAGTACTCCATGAGAAAACTTACTCTTCATTTTAGCGGGTCATTAGATCCCCTTATTACTGAAAAATGGATCAGTACCATTGAAAATATATTTTCTATCCTTAACTATTCAGAACATGAAATGGTCATTTTGTTTTTCATTGTTTAAAAGTTGAAGCATAACAGTGGTTGACTCTAATCAAGAATGCAAGGCAGTAATAATTAATTCAATGTATTGAATTTTACGAGTTAAGGAAAATATTTTTCAATAAGTAATTTCCACATATACTTTGAATAAAGATGGAAAATGAGTTCCTAGATCTTAAGAAAAAGGATGATGAACTCATTAGTATATACAAGTAAACTTTCACTAGACTTGCAAGGTATGCTTCTGTCTTTATCATCAAACCTGAAATTAGAGTCGATTGATTATTCAGTGGCATAAATCCATGTCCTCAAAGGATATTATCTGTAAGAGACTTTAGTATCTATGAAGATATTGTACATTGTTATTTCAAGGTAGAAATGGATGTTTGTGTTACATATCAATATCATGGTTTTTATAAGAAATGGAATATGGAGTTCGAAGGAAAATCTCAAAATAATGTTGAAACGAAGATGAGTGTTTCCTTGTGCTCAAAGTGAAAAAATTACCACGGTGGATATTGTCATAAAGGGACTAGTAAATATTCTAATTGTATAAAATATAGTCATCAGGAATTTGAGTTCTGAATTAAACGGAAAAATGTATCTAATGATGTGAATAGTGAAAAGGATACACAAAATGTACCTCCCACACATCAATGTTATAAGTGCAAGGAAATATGGCATTATGCTAACCAATTATCTAATCCAAGGGTTATCGATGATGATCAAAGTCAACTACATTTTAAGTCTATGGAAAATACTAGTCACATGTGATTACTTTTTGCAATGTTGACTATAAAAGCGAAGTGGTAGAATGATTGAGTGTTTATGTAACGGGATCCGAGAATAATTTTTTAGAATCTCTTTTATAGTATTATGGAATATTATAATATCTATTTAGTGGTCCACTTTAATTTTACACATGTGTTTTAATGTTTATGTTGAGTTGAACTGGTAACCATGAATAGTTATTAAGGTAATAAGGTGATGTTTTTGGAAAACACATGATTAAGGTAAGGATAACCCATAATGTGAGCATGATGTAGAGATAGTGATATTGGGATAAACATATGTTTATAATAGGAATAAGTAAATTAGACGATATTAGTTGTCTTGGAACTGGTTAAGGATTTATTGACATGTGGTTTTTGCTATCATGGATGAAGTTTATAGCTTTTTTGAATTAAGTATAATGAAACATACATGTTTTCAATTATGATATATGATATTTTAGGTTATTACCATGACTCAAGAGAAAACATGATGAAGGCTTTCACATTTTTAGAATGTGACAAAAAAGAGATACATTATTATATATGGGGGTAAATGTTAATCCAAGTTAGTGATAATTTTTCTATAGTTTTGTATTTTCATATTTCATAATGATTTTAAGGTAATAAATTTATGTAAAGTATATGTTAAACATTAGATAAAGTATGTTAGAATAAATTATTATCTCAACATAGATTGACTTATTCATATTTGATTACTTGTGCTAATCATTTTATTGTGATAAAGATAGATTCCATGACCTATCATTCATTTTATGGATCGCATAATCTACTAACACTTTAAGAATGACAAATTCAACTTCATTTCCTTAAATGAGAGATAAAGTTGAAATTGTTCAAGGAATGAACAATAGTAAGAATTTACTAAAATCAATTGTGTATTTCTTCTCATGTTCTTTAATTTTAGTTAAAGGATCTTGAAAACCAAAATTATTATCATAGCACCATCTTATCTAATGGATCAGATAGTCCCTTAGATCATCATAGATTTATGGATTTTTTATTTTTAACTTTTTCCTAACCATGTTCTATATCACTCTCCATAATAACTTGATAGTTAGATTTCTCTAATATAAACATTTTTCACTTTCCAGCTATGTTCACCTCTATGGGAACTCAATGAAGAGTTACTTTGGGTAACTGTTATGTTTCTTTCTTTCCTTTTTAAAATGATGTTTTAGTATTCCTTTTTATAGTTTGGGTCTATATGAAAAAAAAATCATGTATTAAAAAGGAGTGAAAGAATCATAACAACTATATTCATCGAAATAATTTATATAGATAAATTATAGGATTGATTGGTTTAAAAAATAAATAGAATATATTTTTATGATTCAATATAATGTATGTCATTGGAATTAAGTTGATAATGCATTTTGATGTGAAAAAAATTTAATATTTTAGAATGTTTTAACTTTTAAAACCGGTTTTTTATTCTTTCAATGTGATTAATTTTAAATTAATTAATAAAAATTCTATTTTTTAATTTTTAAAAATGTATTGAATTTTTTTATTCCATGGGTCTAAATTATGTAAATATAATTTTTTTATATTTTTCCATTATGAATAAAAACTTCGGTAATTTTTATTAATACGGTAAAAATGGTAAATCGGGTAATTAACCGAAAATATAATATTATAAAATTACCTTAACACTTTTACTAGTGTTATTGGATGATTTAATTTTACTTAAACCATCCTAGGGTCTAAATGATACCCTTTTTAATCCACTTGAATGATATTAGGACACTTAATATAATTTATTTAAAGAAAAGGTAATTATGTCTTACTCAAATTTTAATAACTAAATAATTTTTAATATATGGTTATAGACAATATAATTTCCATTATAAATAATAATACTAAATATAATTCTTTTTATTATTCTTGGTAATTTATTTTTTATTTTTAATAAATAAATAATTACCTTAAAAGCTTATATATTGATGATGTAGAAATTATTTAATTGATGAAAAATCAATAAAATACTTTTTATTAAAATGATAATAACTCTTAAAAGTCAAAATAACATGAAAAAATCTTATTGGTAGATTATATATCAACCATAATAAATCAAGGTTCTATTTTTTTACCATTTGGAGCCTTATAAAAGTTATTATGAAACTAAAATTATTTTATTTATATTGATGTCAAACTTGTCACATTCTTGTTTTAATAAGTATAACATTTTTAATGATAGATTTTATAGAAGTTATATTTTACAAAAAGTATTATTATAAAATATAGTGGATTTATATTCATCATAGTATTTTATTTATAATTTTTATTCAACAAATATGTGTATTAAATAATTACACATAAAAATTGAAAGTATTTTATTAATGGAAATATCAAATTAATGTTATTAAATATATCTAAATAAATATAATCTAGAATAATTAATATATCTAATGAATTTTATATATTACCTTGAGACCATAAAGATATAATATAATATTTTTTCTATGGATAACATCTTATCTTGATATTTTTTAAAAACCAAGATTTGAATATTGTCAAAATTGACATTATTTTAGTTCTATCAAATATTGTTTTATTAAATTATTAAAAAATTTAATTTTTTTAAAAAAATATATATAATAAATATTATATCTTCTAAAATGTTATAAATTATTTATTTATTTATTTATTTACAACAAATAAGTTAATATTTTACCCTTTTAATATTGAAATATTTTTACCCTAGTTAAAATGAAATTGAATAACCAAGCGATAAATTAAAATGATAAGGTTTATATGGACATAAAACTTTTCTAAAATTTATCAGTTTATGATTTTATAACCTTATCTCATCTCATATTAAAAATTAGGATATTTTTTTAGGTTTTTATTTATTTTTTTAGTTTATTATAAATTCATACTTTTGGATATTCCAAAGTGGCCCTCACCTCAATTAAACAATACAACAACATCCATCAAATATTCACTTCACATTGAGCATTAAATCATGGCCATTCCCTACTTATTTTCCTTATAAAATTTCATAGTAAAATTATAGAGGTTTTGGTTATCTCAAAAGTCTAACTCTAGAGCCTTAAATACAAAATTTAAATGGATCATGTCGAAGAAGAGGTAATCTTTTCTATCGATTCTTTCAAATTATTTCTTCTTCTACTTCCTCTTCATGAGTTGTTTCCATTATAAAGTAATAACTAATGTATAAATTATATTATGATATGTTATTATGGTTATGTAACATCTATATTCTACCTTTTATCCATCCTAAAAAATAGAATTCTCCATACGTGTGTACGTACGACTTACCATCTCCAAAACATGGTGTAATCTGTTTTTCACCCCCAACTTACTTTGATGGATATAATAATAAAAATAATATATATATATATATATATATTATAACATTATGTGGATTTTTAAACCAAATATATACCATCCACTTCCCTACTATTTCACAATTATGGGAATGATATCATCCCTTGTGCATACATACGACCTACCATATCCACGATACGATGAGATTCATTATACATGGTTCTCTTTAAATTATTATTATATAAATGAATTTAATGAATAAATATAATATATATTATACTAATATAATTTTTTAAATGATATAACTATAAACTAAGAAGGGGATGTTATCCGAAAAAAACATGTGTAAGAAAATAAAGAAGTTAATACCTGATGGATGAGTATTAATGTTACTAATAAATGGATTATAATATGATCATATATGATGACTATGATTTTGTAATAGATACTTATATCTCATTTCTAACCAATTATAACTACTTATTAGTTAAAAAAAATAAGTCAATGAAATCATTTAAATCATTATACATGAGGTTTGGATACTTGCAAAGGATAGCGGACCTAAGGAAAGGGTTAATTTTTAAATCTCATTATTATTTGAGATTTGTTAAACATAAGTATTTACTGGGGATATTTATCATTAATTTCCATGTTTCCTAAATATGTAATATTTTATCTATTCTTATAAAAAATCTTAATGTCAGTTTTACTTATTGGTTAATTTTTATTAAACAGTATGAAATGAATCTTTTTTTACACGAGGTATTTTTTTATTTATCTAAAAAAAGAATGAGAAGAATGTTTTCTTTTAACTTATATGATGTGATTGGTTTTTACTTTTTTATAACACCAAATTTCCATGAATATTACATCATATGATTTCAAGTTTATTTTCAAATAAATTCTTTTCTTTCAAAATTTCATGGAATTTTGGGAAAATAAAACGTTTTTAAGAATAGAGGATATTTTCCTCAAGAATTTATTTCAAATATTTTATCCAAATTATTTCCCATTTAAGATGAAATTTTTAATATAGTTGTGTTTTATTTATACTATCCCTATTATTCATATGGTTTCCTTTTGTTTATTATGTAATGATATTTATCTAATAAATTAGTTTTATATGGGTTATTTTGTTCTGTAATGATGTTTAAGAAATTCATTATTATTCCATGGGTTATGATATGATGATTGATTTATATTTTGAAGCACACGTAAGAATTATTTCATTATGAGAAAGGTGGGACACATGTCTCCCTTCAATACATTGGGTAAAGATTTGTATCTTAGGATATATACATGGATGGAATGGAATGTAAATCTGGTTTAGTAATACAGGGCTATAACAGTATGTAAATACAATTAAGTATAGGACTTTTTTAACTATTATAGTCTTAGAAATGATCCTTGGATAATATGGAAATGATTTTCTATGCTTATATATTTTCTAAAATTCCATGTTTTATGCCAAAGTTATTTTATCATGGCTTTTGTAACTTTATTATTCATTACTTATGATGTACCAGTATTTATTTCATGACTCAATATTTAGATATTTGTTATACATAGTATGATTTTCAAAAGTTATGTTCATACATTCTTATGTCAATGTTTTGTGTGGTATTTTCCATGTTTACCCTTACTGGGATTTTGGTCTCACCCATTTTTTATGATTCATTTTCCCGAGATATAAATATTTTTATTAAGTAAGATGTTTCAAAATGGGGTTCTAGTTATGATGGAAAATGTAGGGGTGATGTAGATGTGGTATGAACCCATTGTTTATCTTTCACATTTTCTAAAGACACTAATCTAATATGGTCTTTGGGCATCTGCTTATGTCATTTATTTAGTATTACTCAAAAGTAATGTAATTTCTTTGTATGTCCAGCTTAGGGTCTTTACACACATATCAAATGACATGTGTCGATAAGATAAGGATCAGAAGGGACAAGTGAACTTAGTTTTGGAGTGGTCATCTGGATTGACTGCAATTTTATTGTAACCTAAATATCCCACTAGGAAATAATTGAGTCCATGTGCTTCTAGTATCTCTATCATTTTACCCATAAAGGGTTATAAATAATGATATTATCAGGTTTTAATATTGTGATTCCTATAACCGAGGCATACTGTCCAACCTGTTATTGTTCGAATAGATATCATCTTATCTTTATTGTTTTTCACAAAAGTTAGACCACTCTTCTTTTGTACAGCTTACAACGTACTCACCCATTCACTATCAGATATTTCAAATATTATTCCAATATCAAGAGAATTCAATAATTCTTTCCTAAATACATATTTCATTTTTGAGTTGATTCACCTTTGGATATTTCATTTGGGTTTAGCGCCTTCTTCTAAAGAAATTTTGTGGGTGCATGTTGTGGGGATAATCCCCTTAATGATGGTCATTGTGCAACCTATTTATTTTTTGTTCTTTTTTATGACTTCAATCAACTTTTCTTTCAATTTATTGGTCAAATATGAGCTCATCATGACTGTAGGTATTTTCATAGTCTCAAGAAACAAGTACTTGAGTGTGCTTCACAAAGGTTTTATTTCCAATGATAGCAGCACAATGATATAAGTTTTGAATAGTGGAATAGTGTCCCTCATCAATTGTTCATAGTAATTTGTATTCTAATGATAATTTTCTTCATATTAATTAGTTTTAAGGGTATACCTATCTTAGTAAATGGTCATAAACTCATCTCTTTTATCTTTACGAAAGATGGCTTGGCTATCAAAATAAGCATTATCTTGCCTAGAATCTTTCATTATGTCTTAAACTACATGTCCATCCCCAAATATGAATATCCATATTTCTTGGTTAAAATTTATTAATTAATTTACCATGGCTATAAATTATCTTCCAAGAATATTTGTAATTTATCCTTCTTCATCCATGCCTAAAATATGGAAATATATAGTGAAGATAAACTTTCCAACCTTAACTAAGAAATCCTTTGGAATTCATCAAGGATACATGACTAATAGGACATCTAGTTGAGGTGAAACTTGTTTTGGTTTTAATTATACTATTCCTTTCTTCTTTAATACACTCATAGGAATGATATTTATATTCTCATCTATATTGTACAATTCACTTTTTTTGTTTCATGCCCCTATGGTAAAAGGGACTGAGAAATTTCCACGGTCTCACATATTTGGTGGAAGCTTCTATTGAAAAAATATGCATCATTACTCATTTAGGGATATGACACCTAAGTCATCAATCTTCCTATTATTTTTTATTAGTTCTGTTAGGAATTTCTCGTAATCAGTAATTTTGTAAAGGGCTTCAGAAAATATTATTTTGATATGAAATTACTTAAACATTGCTAGAAACATTTTCTTTTTTTACTCAATCATTACTTGCATCATTAGTTATGGGAATAGAAGAGCTAGTTTTTATTCTGGTTTTCCTGTATAAAATTCTTTATTTTTAATATATTATTTTTTGGGGTCTCTAATGTTTTTTTTTGATTATAGAATCATTTGATTGACCACTTCCATTGTTTTATAATTTTTATCTTCACTAAGGTCAGTCACCCGTTTCTCAGGTCCCTCTATCTTCTATTCCTCCTATTTGCATGGTTATTGAATATATATTATTTTCCAAATTCTAAAAACCACTACCTTATAATATTATCTTGGGTGTATTAAATTATTACCAAAAAAATCACTTGGTAATTTTTCTAATAATGTTTTGGAAATTTGACCTACTTGAAGATCAATATTTTTCATAGCTTCTCTTTGGTACTTCATGTTCAAATCTTGGGTTGTCATCCATTGATATAATTTCTATGTGAAGGTAGTAAAACAATTTATAGTTTTTTTTAGATTGGTTGGGATTATTGAAATTTTCATGGTGGGGATTATTGATAATGTTGTTGTTGTACTGGTGGATACTATTTAGCTCTAGGAAAAGGATGTAGGAATTATTTCTTATATTTAGGATATGGACATTATAGTGGGTACCCAAGTGGTCCCTAATTTTTTAAGGTACCCGAACACTTCCCTATATTACATAACATTGGTTTTGTTGTTGTGTTTGAGTTATCCTATACTAGTAATTTTGTTGTTAATATTGGCCTTTTATTGTAATTGATATAATTGAACTCTGGAACTTAGTATTCTTCCATCACTACCCATTAATATTGGTATGATTTCAGTCCTCCCAATCTCATAGTATTGAATTTACATTATTGGACTAAGAGGGGTGGTGCAGTAGGTAGTTGAAAAGCTTCTAACATCATGGTGAGAACCTCAGCTTGAGAAACAAGGTGGGTAGTTTCTTCCACTGGATGAATTCCACATCTAGGTAGTCCTACATCACTTTTCCATAGATTTTCATTATAAGAGGCATCATCTAATATTTCTTGTCCGAATTTATGTGTCTTAATATTGAGTATAGAAACCCATTATTTTCATATAGTTACATTACATATCATTGGTGGAATACTTAAAACATTATACAAACATACTCCCAAAGACTGTACATGTCTAGTGCCTTTAGAAACATGGAAATATAATCAATAATACATAAGTGAGATATTGTATCTCACACTAGGTTCTTCTTGATAATAACCCTTCTTAGACACATAGAACACAATACATATCTTTATAACTTGGGGACAGAATCATAAAAATCAGTGAGATCAAATTCACAGTAAGGGTAAACAAGGGAGATATGTAAGCATAATCATGAGAATAGGGGGTGATAACATGATCATGAAAATATAAGATCATACCCTGTATATAAAAGATCATACACATGAATCATGGCATAAAGAATAGCAGTTCATAAGACATTAATCATAAGGAAATAAAAAAAATAATCCATGAAAGTATAACATAGGAATAAAATATTGAATTGTGGAAGAAACATAAAAATATAATATTATTTTTATAGTAGCCAAGGAATCACTTCCAGGACCATCTTGGTAGTATAGGTTCACTCCCTATACCATATTGGTAGTCACAGTTTACTATCATGGCTATCTTGGTAACATGTTTTCACTCCCTATACCATATTTGTGGTCATAGTTCACTCTCATCTCCATCTTACTAGTCAAGGTTTATTCCTAATATTATCTTAGTATATCTCATGAGATATAAATCTTTACCCAATGCATTGGAGGGAGATATAGGTCTCACCCATCACATAATGAAATCATGCATACATGTACCACAGGATCATAAATAGTCATGTCATAACCCATGAAGTTAAATTTTTATTATAAACATGTAATAATATCATAAAATATGTAAAAAATATAGTCTTCTCAATCTTTTCATTTTAACCCATGAAAAGAAGTTGGTTTAAAAAATGTATAACACCTTTAAAAGAAATGGGTTTCATCAGCAACAGAAATAAAAACATAATCCATTCCGAGAAATAATATGAGTGGAAACATTGAATAATTTCCCCAAAAAGGCAGTAGTAACACCAATTGATGTTATCTTATATAGGAAATAATTTTGATATAACTTTTAAAAACATTTCTTGAGGAAAATATCATTTCTTCATTAAAAATTATTTTTAAAACATAAAACCTTACTAAAAACATTTTTTTTTAAAATATATTTGAAAAAATATTAAGGAATCATTTAAAACCATTAAGAGTTTTTAAAATATTTTTCTTTAAAAATAGGATTCAATTATATTTTGATAACATTTTTGAAAATGTGGTTTTTTTAATATAATAGATTTCCGACTAGGGAGAGATGCTGTCTTATTTCACTAAAAAAACGTTATCTTAAGTACCAAATAATGGAAAAATGGTAATAATACATAGATTTATCATGAAAAATATAGGATAAGAAAACTCATAAGTGTTATTATGGTATAGATTAAAATATTTCATCATAGGAAGTGTAAACATAAACAATCTCTAAAAGTGATGAGATTGTTTCAATAAACTCTTATAACATGGTAACATGGGATTGTATTATCCATGTAAGAAAAAGAAATTATATGAATCTTAAAATATCATGAGTAGAATAAAATTCATTATATAGAATTTAAAAAGGATTTATATACACCTCAAAATATAATTTATGTGCATTACAAAACATGAGTCTCAAAGAAGGAAAATTGAGACAAAAATATTTTTCTGATTGGGTAAATTTTGAAACATAAACCTCATGAAATAAATACCATAAAATGGATATGTGAATACCCATAAATTTATTTATATTATATATAGAATACAGTCATGGTCATTTTATACACTACACAAAAAGAAAGAGTGGAAAACATAGCATGTATGTCACGGAAATAAAATGTGAGATGAAATCCCCTTACCTTGAGTCTTGAATATCGTTGTATTCATTCAAAAACCTATATAATAAATATAAATTTATTATAAATATATTAAATAACCATATTATTATATATATTTATTTATTATGACCTTATATTACTCTCTTGTAAATAATACATTGTTAAGGTTTCACTTCGGGTAATATTCGCTTTATTCTTCGCATGTTTATTAATTTGTTTTTATCATTGGTATTTATAATTTATATAAAAATTTATAGAATTTAAGAAATGATATAAATATTATTTATTTACATTATATTTTTATTATAATAATCTATAAAATATATAAGTATGATATTGAATACACACATCATGAAGATGATAGGTCATACGTACGCATGAACGCTATTTTTGTTTAATTTTCGTGTTGAAAGAAAGAATGTAAAAGACATTTATGTATATATATATATGTATATATCATTACTAAAATAGATTTACGATGTCATATATTTATTATATATTCACTAAAACAATATTTAATAAAAACCAAGAAGTGTATGAACAAATCATATCACTTTGAGGGGGCAGTAGTCCACACTTCCTCAAAAGAAATTACTGAATTAACACCAAATGGAAAGTAAAAAAAGATATATCATTAAAAAGGAATAAATAATCTTAAATAAATAATAAATATAATACATAACATATATAATCTTATTTTCTATAATATTTTCCACCATGATAGGAGGTAAGTAAAATTGAACAATCTTTGTTTAGTGGGGGGTAGTTTGTATTACACATAAAGAGTTTGTTCATTATCCATTAGATGGAGGTGTATGTAGTGTAGGTAGGAAACATATCCTAGAAACATCATATTATATTGAGTATACTATTTTCTATACAATAAAAATATAATGTGGATGGGTGGATAAAGAAAAGAAAATAAAGGACTTGAGAGAAGATAATACCTCATAATGAGGTAACTCCCTATTGGTTTGTGCCAAAAGGATTACTTGGATCACCATCAGTCCAAGGAAATGATTCTTGGTGGAATTTAGGATTTATGTAAACTGTATTGGGAAGTTATTCTCTAAAATTAAGCTGTTTTAGAGGTGTCAAGAAGTGGGAGAGGTGGTGGCCTTTTATAGGGAAGGAAAAGTACTCACATGGAATTTTTTAAAACATGTTAGGTGTACATGTTTTCATACCTAAAAAAAGTCATAAAAACCACCATAAATAATCATTTGACGTTTTATGGATGATCAATGTCAATAAAAGATTTTTGTATAATTTTATAGGTCATTTTACCCTTAAGATTTAGGTTTAGTCCCTAATGAAGCTTAATTTGACCTTAATCACTGTGATTAAATTTAATCACTTTTAGTAATATTTTTGGAAAAATAATTGAGCTCATATTATTAATATCTACATATTATAATTATTAAAATGTTTAATATAGGTTTTTCTAAATTCAATTCATATAAGTGTAAAAATTAAGATTAATGTGAATCATGCATATGGGATGAAATTACCAGTCTTTAAAGTAAAAAAAAGTTTAATAGTTTACTGTGTTTTAATATTTAATTTCGAAGTGAAATTTATTATAATAACCTAAATTGAATTAATATATTTATAATTTATCTATTATGACATTAAAACAAATATAAAATATTATTTAACATTAATAATTATTTAAATGAAATACACAATGTTTAACCTAAAAGGATCTTTTTCACTATTCATCAAAGAATGAAGTTTCTCAGAAAAATCCACGTATAAGATGTCTAGGTTATGAAACATTCCTTAATATATGAAATACTAAGTTTATACTAGGTTATTAATATCCATATTCTATTCAAATCATTTATAATGGTTTCTGAAGAGTTTGTGAATTCTCAAAACATATCCCCCAGGAGTGTCAAACTACGTGTGCAGCAAGGCCCATTGTTGTGTACCAAATTACCCCAAGTCTAGCCCAAAACATCATTTCAAAGTTGTTACACCTATGTAAATCTATTTTAGTTCCACATCCACTTGTAGTATACATATTTATATGTATTTCTCAGACACCACTCACTCTATCCTTTATCAAAATTCTAGTACATTTTCCTATACTTTTCCTTATCCTTAAATTTATCCCTAGACATGTAATTGGGGTTCTCAATAAGGTTTTATTATCCTAGATTCCAAAGGTTAACTAAACCACCAAGATCTCATACCAACTATAGAGAACCTCAATTTTCATATATTAACATCACATAAATTTTATGGAATACTTAAAATATTATACCAACAAATTCCCAAAGACCATAATAGTCTAGTGCCTTTGGAAACATAGAAATAAGAAAATTGATACATAAGTGAGCTATATTATCTCCCACATGGTTATTCTTGAATAGAACCCTTCTTAGACACATCAATTATAACAAAAATCTTCATAACCTAGGGAAGGAAACATAAAAAGGGGTGAGCTCAAATTCTCAGTAGTTATAAACAAGGAAGATATTTAAGCATAATCCTGAGTATAAGGATATGATAACATGATCTTGAAAATATAAAATCACTCCATGCATATCAATGATAATACAAATGAATCATGGAATAATGCTTTGTATTTCAAAAGACTTGAATCATTAAGAAATAAAAAACCTAAGCCATAAAAGAATAACAATGTAATAAAACATGGAATTGTGGCAGACACATAAGCATATAATATGATTTACATATTAGCCTAGGTATCGCTGCTAGGACCATCTTGGTAGTATAGGTTCACTCTCCATGCCATCTTGTAAGTCATGGTTCACTCCCATGCCCATATTGGAAGAATGAGTTCACTCCTCATACCATCTTAGTATTAATGTTCCACTCCCATGGGCATTTTAGTAGTAAAGTTTCATTCCCCAGACCATCATAATCTATCTCATGAGATATAAATCTTCACACAATCCATTGGAGAGAGATATTGGTCTCACACATCTCACAATTAAATAATACATACATATACCACATGATCATAAATAATGATATCATAACCCATAAAATGAAATGTCACGACCCGTCCCTTGGGGCCTGTGTCGTGACTACCCATGGCCCTCCTTCCATTGGCTAGGGGATGATGACTAGCACCGAAAGGTGTATTCCCTGAAAACAGGAAGGCATTGCCTTTATAACCTATAAACTCACAAAACTAAGCACAAAGAAGGATACAAGCTCAAAGTAAAACTATATAGTAAACAGGGTGTGTATAGAAAGTAAAAGGGGCCAGAATACAAGACCAACTGTAAAGTACAAGTAAACTAAAAAGTATAAGTAAAACTGAAAACAGATCTTGTTAACACCCACCAAGGATCCCACCTGAAGGTTAGGTACAGCTCTTGAACAGTCCTCTCTACGGTATGCCTTGTCTAAAGTCCACCTTCGAGCTACCTCTAGTCCTGATACCCTCTTCCTCAGTCATTGTTGTCTGTCATCTCCACCAAACACAAAAAGTTGAGGGTGTATCCCGCGTAGGGGTGAGTATAACGATACTCATTAGGGACCCCGATACCCCGTAGGTCTCCTAGAGTTTCAAAAAGGAAAGACCACAAAGTAAGAGCCCAACTGTACTTAGGTATATGTCCATACATATACCTATGTTATGAAGCTATAAGAATCTCATACATGTGTGAAGTATAAAAGGAAGGTAACACCACGAAGGTGAAGTATCACATAGCAAAACCTCAATCAAAAGTATAAATTAAAGACAACATACATCAGGATTTATTCTAGGGGTAGTAACAAGTAATTTCCAAACACCTTGGATTCTGGAGAACTCCTCCTCTGTCGAGTATAGTGGGATTTCCACATCACACAAGGGAACTTCCAACTATCCTTAGACTGCTAAGCTACTCCTCCTGTCGAGTACCATGGGTCTGCCGCATCACACAGAGGCGCTCCCCACTGTGGGTCTACCGCATTACAACAAGGCGCTCCCCCTCATGGATTGATGAGGTACTCCTCATTTCGAGTATCATGGGTCTGCCGCATCACACAAAGTCGTTCCCCACCATGGGTGTTCCGCGTCACAGAAAGGCGCTCCCTACTGGGCCAGTCGAGTCACTCCGAGTCAAAACGGTCAGCAATCGTCAAGTCTCAGCCTATCACAAGGTTCCGTATGTATCGCGCTTGGGATAACCACCCCACAATACATAGGTCATACATAAAACACCCCGAAGTTCTTTGAAAAATTAACCAAAAGGTTTGTCCCATCAAAAAGTACCCAACGCAATAGACGGCGCGTCAATCGAACGCCCGGTCTATAAGTTATCAGTGTTTCTGTACCAAGGGCCCAGTTGGATTCGGGGCGCTGATCCAACCCATATTTTCTCTAACCTTTTCCAAAACTCAAGTAGAGTATATCAAAAGGACCATCTCAATCCAAGGATTCAGGCGTCAAAGATGGTTCGTCAAACGGATGCCTGATTCTCAAGTTATGGCCAAAAAGGTAATACTAGGCCCAGATGGGTCCCGGTCCGGTCTGACCTGGTCGGCCCGACCAGGCCAGACCAAGTCTTGGTTTGGCATGGATGGCCTAGGGTTTGGTGGGCCCAGCTCGTTGGGATGTGGTCCGGTCCGACCCGTAAAGGGTGCGGCCCGGCCCTGCCCGCGAAGTGCGCGACCCGTTAGTGCGGCCCACTGGGCGGCTCGCGGTGCGGCCTCACGGTGTGGCCTGGCTAGCATGTGGTACAGCTTGGCGGTCACTCGCAGTGCACCTGGGCTGGCTGGAATGTCCTTCTGGTCTTCCTTCAAGTGGAACGATGGTGCCACTATCCGCCTGCAGCTGGCCGGGTGTCGGACGTCGTCCGCCTCCCCGCGGCCAAGTGGTCGCGGCCTCCAACTCCGCTGGCAGTAGGGATGTGTTTCGCCGCTCCGCCACGTGGCCGGCCAGTTTCTGGCCACCATCATGCCCCACCGCAGCTTATGGGTCACAGCCTCCTCTTCAACCGACAATGCGGACGCGCACCTCCCTTCCTTCCTCGTGATCGGCTGGGTGTTGGTCGTCGCCTTCTTCCACAAGACACTGCGGCTTCATTCAAAGCCCGAAAAATTAAAAAATTGCATATTTGTGATCCTTGCGTCAAGGGATTCATGTCCATATATCGCGCTCAGAAAAACTCCTTGTTTCCTATGTCAATAAATATTAGTTGTTGAATAATGCACGAAGAACGCGCGCAGAATAAAAAGAAAGAGGAGCAAGGTTTATATGTGGGATGATGGCCATGTTCATTTGGAAATCGTTATCATGAATTTAGGATATAAAGAATCAATAGAATAAAATTCAATGTATATAAAACCCCTACCTTATGTTAGTTGGATAGATTCTATGTTTGGGGAAGTTTCGGTGTTCATCATTCTCGCAACAAGCCTCTGACGAAACTGCTCATTCGTCGATCTTTGGTTTGGTATTTCTGTGTCACTCGTCACCTCCCACTGGTATCGGATCTATCCTATGAAGGTTCGACATCATTCCACTTTTTCAGCACTTCGTTTCTTGGAAAAGCAGTGCCAACACCTCTCCCCAAACTCCATATAAATAAGAGAGGGGGAGGGTGTGCAACGTTCGTGGGATTAATGGAGGCCCATTAATTAAGATCCTTCCTAATTACCCAATAGTGTAGTTACTTAGATTTGAAAGTTAAATCCATTTATTGGCTTGACAAGTCACTGGTTCCACGTTGCCTCTTGTCCATTGGATGAAAAAATTGAAAATAAAATTACAATTTATTTTATTTATTTCTTTTAAAAAGTCCAAAAACATAACTTTTTTTCCAGACCTACTATGGTCAAAGTAAATTCTCTCATAAATGAATCCCAAACCTGTAGATTCAACTTTTTCCTCAGATTTTCAATCCGTGCACAGGTTCAAAAGATAGAAAACGCTGCTCATGCATTTACTGAACGTACCCAAAAAAAGATCAGAAAAATTATTTACGGTCACCCTCGACCCACCCCGGTCGAGGATAGGTTTTTCTTAATTGAAACATTCCCCCAAAGAAGCCAACAGTACTCTCAGATTTCCAATCCAAGTTACCGTTTAAAAGTTATGGATTTTACAATAAAATAATTGTCACTAAATTATTTTATTTACAGCCAAAATCTAACTTTCACTGGTGGCCCGCGCCGGCCAATGTTAGTATCTGCCTAAAGAAAGAACACCCTCAAAAGTTCATTGGTCGTATTGTATTTTTAATCCGAGTTACCGTTTGTGAGTTATAATCACTTGAAAAATAAAATAACTTTATTTAATTATTTTATTTACGGTTATTCCATTTTCAGGTATTCTCAAAGGAGGCCCGAGCCAACTAAACTTCAGTCGCACCTAGGGTAAACCCGCCATCCAGAGCACAATGGTGCCCTTGGATTTATGATCTGATTAACTCTTTAAGAGTTATTCCAATTTTTTAGTAAAGCTACTTACGTGCGCTAATTATAGCTTAACAAAACTTTTATGGATTATTCTGGGCACTCTGGGCCTCAGAATCATGCACTGTCAAGTTTTGAGGTCTCAAAATATTCCTATATAATTAAAATAGATTATAAATAATTTCTAGGACATTACATTATGCCCACCTTATGGATTTAAATCCCCAAAAACCACAACATATACTAGGAAAAACAAGTGCGGATACTGAGCACGAACCGGAGCCTCCCGCTCCCATGTGCTATCCTAGAGGTTTCTGTACTGCCAACGAACGCGCACCAGAGGTATCGATCGTCGACAAAGGACCTGATCCTGTTAATCCTCAATCTCCAATGGAACCTCCGAAAATGTCCTCACATCGTTGATGTCCTGTTCTCCCAAGTCAATGATGTGCGAAGGATCAAGTATGTATCTCCTCTACTGGGATACGTGGAAACCTTCGTACACCTGATGCAACTGAGGTGAAAGAGCAAAGAGGTAAGTCACCTCGCCAACTCTACTGAGGACCTGAAAGGGTCCAATGAACCTCATAGATGACTTGCTGCCCCACCCAAATCTCTACAAACCTCATCAAGGTGAGACCTGTAGAGATACATGGTCATGATCCTCGAACTCACTAGGTCTTTGCCTCATATTCGCATAGGATTTCTGCCTGCTCTATGCATTCTTCATCCACTCCTGGATGATCTGCACCTTCCCTGTGGTAGCCCATACAATCTCTGGTCCCACGAGTGCTGACTCACTAGGGTCATTCCAGCACAGTGGTGATCTACAAGGTCGCTCGTACAATGCCTCGAATGGTGCCATACCGATAGTGGAGTGATAGCTGTTGTTGTACGCGAACTCCACCAAAGGCAAGTGATCCTCCCAACTATGGAAAAAATCAGGGACACAAGCACATATCATGTCCTTGAGGGTCTGAATGGTCCTCTCCATCAGAGGATGGAAGGAGGTGCTCAACCGAAGTCGTGTCCTGAACGCCTCCTGCAACCCCTTCCATAGCCGGGAAGTGAAAGATGCAGCATGATTAGAGACAATCATAGATAGAACTCCATGATTCCGTACAATATCCTATACATAGTGGTACCCCTAGCTCTTGACTACTCCCTTCTCTCTGATAGGTAGGATGTGGGACAACATGGTGAGTCGGTCAACGATCACCTAGATAGAATCATGACTCCTGGATTCGCATGGAAATCCTATCCCGAAGTCCATGTAAACTTCTTCCCACTTCCACTCTGGTACCTCTAATGGATGAACTAAGCCTGTTGGAACATGATGCTCTACCTTCACATGCTGACATGTGAGGCACCTAGAGACAAACTCTACCACTATTTTCTTTATTCCTGGCCACTACTGTTGACAACGAATGTCCTGGTACATCTTCTCCACTCCTGGATGTACCACTAGAGGGGATGTATGTAACTCCCCCAACACGTCCTCCTGTAGCTCCATCAGTACCATAGTACACCCTCTAAAAAGAATGACGTGCTCCCCACCTTCAGAAAATCCATTAGGTGCATGTCCTGCGGATATCTGAGCACGTCGAGTCTCGCAGTCGGTGTCCCCTAGCTATGCCTCCCTAACTCGCTGAAGGAGTTGGGGTGTGACCATCAGAGACTGAAGATAAGCTGCTCCATCACGATCCACGTAGGATACCCAAAAAAGCTAGCTGCTCTGTCACCTCACTCATCTACTGTATACTAGATATCATACTGAGTGCATCTGCTACTACATTCCCCTTCCCAACAGTAAAGACAATTTCGAAGTCTAAGTCCTGGAGGAACACAAGCAAACACTGTTGTATCGAGTTCATGTCCTTCTAAGAGAAGATGTACCTGAGACTCTTGTGATCAAAGAAGACTATAAAATGTAAGCCCATCAAGTAATGTCGCCACATCTTCTAGGTGAAGACCACTGCTGCTAACTCCAGGTCATGGGTAGCGTAGTTTTACTCATCAGTCTCCATCTAAGTTCCTGAAACCTCAGATGAAACTTATCCATCCACAGGAAAGGCTCCCCCATTTTCATCAAGGCTGATAAGGGTGACGCTACCCTAAAGAATTCAGCCAAAAATCTCTGGTAGTGCATAGCCAAAGTAGATGTCCCTCTCCCTTTGGGATGTTAATCCTGGTAACATCATTTGAAAAGATATCCCCATACACTGCCACATCTGTTTGGAACTGAAAACTCGAAACTCCTGCTGCCATGAGGGTAAGGCTGGTCAACTCATGAGTGATCGGCCGCACCCTCATATTAATGAGTTTATCCTATGTTTTCTGGGTTTCCTTTTTCACTGACCAATGAAAATACCATTCCACCGTTGTAGGTAAACCCCAACCTTTTGGCCTAATACAGTCAATCTAATTATGAACTATGGATGTCCAGTCCATACCCAAACTATCGTCGTAAGGCCTCGACGCTGCCACCAAGAGGTTCCAACCGAAACTCACACCTCAATGGTCATATCACACTTTTGGTGTAAGTGTGATTATCGAGTCTCCTCCCAAATGTATCTCCAGACGTGAGGGTCAAGTCACTGGATTAATCAGAAACTCTAGGTCTTGGACAAGATTCATGGAAGGAAGGAATAATTGGTACCTATGTATATTAATACGGCAGCTAGTAGTAGACACAGTCCGTACCTCGAATCATTTCAAGAGCCCTTGGGTCACACTCCTTGACCGCATGAAGCTACTCCCCTGACTTTTGCATCATCTCCCTGAGACTAGTGGGGACCACATTGGAGTGGTGGTTGTGATATGTCGAAATGAACACCACCTCATGCTACTCTCCTAGCCCTACTTCCACATCTTCACCCCTGCAGATTCATCTATTCTTAACACTTCCACTTCTCGAAACATTATTACACGCCCAAGTCACTGATATTGGCGCCAGTTTCCAGCTTTCCCACTACTTAAATTCACTGGGTGTATCCGATCATCCAAAGAACATTCAACCGAAAAGGTTATCTCTAGCACCCTAACAAAGGTAGGAATGCATAGAGGAATAATGCTAGCTCAGACGTCCATAAACACACTGTGCTCAGAAGTCCGAGCCCCGAAGCTTTGACCATATTATATTCATCGAGTGTCAGGAATGGTCGGTACAACTCTGTCAACACTCAGCTACCAACATGTCATCCTGGCGAAGATGTAGAAGCTCTAGAGAACTCCCAACCACCTACTCAAGCCATTACTCAGCCGCCTGTGAGTCGGGATCACCTCGGAACTTGACGGGTATCTGATGCTAAAACACGTGTAAGGCACTAAGCCTACATGTGTCCTCTAATAGTACAGCCGGTTGTAACTGCTAACCAACAGGCAGTGATGTAGCTGACACACTACCTAAAGGTACTATCTCAGGCAATGGTACACATACCGAAGCCTCATCACTATACGGACCATCCTCATGTTCACTCACCAGAAGAAAAACTAGAATCTAATATCCCCATCTTCTCTACCGGTGTCTCAACTAGGCAAAAAACTCTGGGCACTACCTCCAGCCAGTCCTCAGCTGCCTACAGACCCATCTCGCCTCAGAACGTTAGAGGCCTATATCGATGGAATTCATGAGACGCACTCAGTTGGCATGCACCCTCTACTAGTGGGGCTGGTGGAAACGATTGTCCAATGGGCATTGGTGCTGCTGGTACACCACCCAAAGGTGCCAATGCCGTAAGGGGGCCCTGCACCGAGGCCTCATTGCTTGGTGGGCCGTCATTGTGTACTCTCTCAGAAAACATGGGTGGCTGTCTTTGTGGCGGCATCCTGATAAGGAATATGTGTTCCATGGTCATTAATTTATACCAGGGGATCTGACTCCAAAGAAATCAAAAGAAAAAATTTTCAAAAACACACACAATCATTGTTTTCATGAGTTGAGTCAGAAATCAGAATTCAGTGTCCTGGTGTATGGATACGTCAGCCGCCGCACCAACACTGGACTACTCGAACTGAAAATCACACTCATAACACTTTACACTATTGCTTCACAGAAAAGATCAGAGTCATAGTTCTTCTGTAGAACCAAACTCCTCTGATACCAATGTTTTACGACCCGTCCCTCGGAGCCAGTGCCGTGACAACCCCAAGCTTGCCTTCCATTGGCCAGGGGCTAGCGACTAGCACCGAAAGGCATATTCTATAAAACATAAAGGCATTGCCTTTATAATCGGTAAACTCACACAACTAAGCACAAAGTAGGAAACAAGATCGAAGTAAAACTATATAGTAAATAGGTTGTTTACATAAAGTAAAAGGGGCTAGAATACAATCCCAACTGTAAATTACAAGTAAAATGAAAAGTACAACTAAAATTAAAAACATCTCATGTGGAAACCCTCCAAGGATCCTACCGAATGGTAGGTACAGCTCTATAACGGTCGCCTCTACGGTACGCCTTGTCTAAAGTCCATCTCTGAGCTACCTCCAGTCCTGATACCCTCTTCCTTAGTCAGCATTGTCTATCATCTGCACCAAACACAATGAGGTGTGAGTGTTTCCCGTCAAGGGGTTTGTATAACGATACTTAATAGAGACCTCGTAGGTCTCCTAGAGTTCCACAAAAGAAATACCACAATGCAAGATCCCAAATCTACTTATGTATATACCCATACGTATTTCTACGTTATCAAGTTATATGTATCTCATAAATGTGGGAAGTATACCATGAAGGTAACACCATGAAGGTGAAGTATCACATAGAATAACGTCAATAAGAAGCACAAAGTAAAGATAGCTCACACCCTGATTTATTCTAGGGGTAGTAACAAGTAACATTCCAAACACCTCGGATGCTGGAGAACTCCTCTTCTATCGAGTACAGTAGGCATGTCACGCCACAGAGAGGTGCTTCCCACTAACCTTCGATGGCAGAAGTACTCCTCCTATCGAGTATCGTGGGTCTGTCGTGTCACATAGAGGCACTCCCCACCGTGGGTCTGCCACATCACAGAAGGGCGCTCCCTCTCATGGCCTGCTGAGGTACTCCTACTATCGAGTACTACGGATCTTCCACGTCACAAAAAGGCTCTCCACATTGTGGGTCTTTCGTGTCACACAAAGGCGCTCCCCACTAGGCCATTCGAGTCACTCCGAGTAAAAACGATCAGAAGTGATCAAGTCTCATCCAGTCATAGGGTTCCGTACATATCACGCTAGGGAGAACCACTCCCCAAGCCATATTTCATACCTCAAATACCCCAAAGTTCCATGAAAAAGTAACCCAAATGTTTGTCACATCAAAAATTCCCCAAGGCAACAGACGGTGCGTCAATCGGATGCCCGGTCTATAAGTTATTAGGGTTTCCGCTTCGAGGGCCTGGTTGAATTTGGGGTCTGAACCCACCCTGTCGTACTCCAACCTTATTCAAAACTCAAGTGGAGTATATCAATAATACCATCTCGATCCAAGGATTCTGGAACCATAGATTCTTAGTAAAACGGATGCTCGGTTCTCATTGTTATGGCCAAAAAGGTAATACTGGGTCCAGTCGGACCCGGTCGGACCGACCCAGTCTGGGTCTGGACCGGATGGCCTGGACCTCAGTGGGCCTGGCCTGCTGGGCTACGGTCCAGCCCGGCCAGCATTGGGGCCCGCTCGTCCCGGCCCGCGAAGGGTGCTACCCGTTAGCACGGCTCGCGGTGTGGCCTCGCGATGCAGCCTTGCGGTGGGGCCTCGCAGTGTGGCCTGGCCGGCACACATGATCACTCGGTGGTCCCGTATAGTGCGCCTTGGACAAGCCGGAATGGCTGGCCAGTCTTACTTCCAACAGTGTGACGGCACGACTGTCCACCTGCGGTCGACCAGGTGTCCTCCCCCATCCGTCTCCACCGCGGCCAAGCGGCCTCGACCTCCAACTCCACTAGCGGCACGGACGTGCACTACCACTCTGCCACGTGGTCGGACAGTTGTCGGCCGCCATCCTACCCCACTGCAGCCGATGGGCCACGGACTCCTCTTCAACCATCGGCGCGGAAATGTGTCGCCCTTCCTTCCTCACGGCTGGCTGGGTGCCGGCCGTCGCCTTCTTCCATGAGCCATTGCGGCTTCGTTCCAAGCCCGAAAAAATAAACGATCGAATATTTGCGACACCTGTGTCAAGGGTTCCGTGTCCATAAACCGCACTCAACAAAACTCCATGTTTCCAATGTCAATAAATATTAGGCGTTGAAGAACGCACAATGAACGCGCGCAGAACAAAATGAAAGAGGAGTAAGGTTTATGTGTGGGACGATGGCCATGTTCGTTTGGCCATCGTCATTGTAAATTTAGGATATGAGTAATTAATAGAATAAAATCCAATGTATATAAAACCCCTACATTAAGTTCATTGGAGAGCATCCATGTTTGTGTAAGTGTCGGCATTCGTCGTCCCCACAACAAGCTTCCAATTGGGATGTTACATAGAATTGAATGGTCAACCCATTTATTGGCTTGACACGTCGCTGGTCCCACATTGCTACTACTGTCAGTTGGATGAAAGAAATGAAAATAAAATAACAATGTATTTTATTTATTTCATTTAAAAGGTCCCAGAACATAACATTTTCTCTAGACCTACTATGGTCAAAGTGAAGTATCCCTTAAAAGAATCCCAACCTTGAGGATTCAATGGTGTTCTCGGTTTTTTAATCTGAGCACCAGTTCAAAAGTTAGAAAACACCACTCATGCGTTTACTGAACATACCCGAAAAAAAGTTCAAAAAAATTATTAGCAGTCACCCTCGACCCGCGCCGGTCGCGGTTAGGCTCTGCCTAAGTGAAACATGCCCAAACAAACCAACCGGTACTCTTGTATTTCCAATATGAGTTACCGTTTAAAAGTGATTGATTTTATAATAAAATAATTTTCACTTAATTATTTTATTTACGAGAAAAATCTAGCTTTCACTGGTGGCCCGCGCAGGCCAATGTTAGTATCTGCCTAAAAAAAGCATACCCTCACAAGTTCAGCAGTGGTCTTGGATTTTTATTCTGTGTTAGCATTTTTGATTTATAAGAATTTGAAAAATAAAATAAATTTATTTAATTATTTTATTTATGGTTATTCCATTTTCATGTTTTCTCATAGGAGGCTCGTGTCAACTAAACTTAAGTCGCGCCTAGGCTAAACCCGCCATCCTGAGCACAACGGTGCCCTTGGATTTCTGATCTGAGTAACCGTTTATTTTTTATTCCAGTTTTTTAGGGACATTTCTTACTTGCACTAATTAAAGCTTAAAAAACATAAACGGGTCATTCCGAGCACATCGGGACTTAGAATCATGCACCGTCAGATTTTGAGGTCTCAAAATATTCCAATATAATTAAGAAAAATTTATAAATAATTTCTAGTACATTGCATGAAATGGGTATTACAAACATGTAATAATATCATAACCTTTATAAAACAATTTAGGTTTCATAATCATTTCATTGTAACCTGTGGAAATAAGTGGGATTCAAAATCGTACAACTCATTAAAGAGAAAAGGGATTCATCCACATCATTACATAAAAAGATAATCCATTTATATAAATAATATGAATGTAAGAATTGAATAATTTCCCTGAAAATGAATGAGTAACACAAATGGATGTTATCTTATATGGGAAATAATTTTGAAAGAACTTTTAAAAACATTTCTTGAGGAAAATGTCCTTTCTTCCTTGAAAATGGTTTTTAAAACATAAAACCATTTTTAAAACCTTTTTATTCTTAAAATATATTTGATAACTTATAGAGGAAGCATTGAAAACAATAAAACATTCTTAAAATATTTTTCCGTGAAAATGGAATTCAATAATCTTTTGAAAATAGTTTTGAAAATAGTTTTTAAATATGGTTTTTGAATATAATAGATTTATTACCAGAGAGAGGGATGGTCCTATCACACATTAAAATGCTATATTAAGTACGAAATAGTGTAAAAATGTCACTAATTCATTGATATATCTTGAATAAATAGAGTATAAGGAAACTCATGAGTTTTCCTGAGAGATGGATTATAAGATTTCATTATAGGAAGCATAAACATAAAAAATCTCAAAAAGTGATGAGATTGTTTCAATAAACTCTTATAACTTGGTAACATGGGATCATACTCTCCATATAAGAAATGGAAATTACATGAATCTTAAAATATCATGAGAAGAATTAAATTTGTGATATAAAATACGAAATATAAGTATATATACCACGAAAGAGAATTTAGGTGCATAACAAAACATGAGTCTCAAAGAAGGTAAATTAAGACCAAACTAATGTTACTGATTTGGTAAAATTTGAAACCTAAACCCCATTAAATAAATATCATAAAATTGACATTTTTATACCCATAAATTTAATTATAAGAAACATATCATACTATCATGGTCAGTATATACATCACACAAATGGGAAGAGTGGAGAATGTATCTCATGAAAAGAAAAAGTGAAATGAAATCCCCTTACCTTGTGTATTGAATCTCATTGTACTCATTCAAACCACCTGTATAATAAATATAAGTTAATTTTTAAATTTTTTAGAGAACCATATTATTATATATATTTTTATTATGATTTCATATTACCTGCTTGTTGACAATCATATTTTAAGGTTTCAATTCGGGTAATATTCGCTTTATTCTTCTCATGTGTCTTGATTTGTTATATCATTGGTATTTATACATTGAATAATAATTTCTAGAATGTAAAAAAATGACATAAATATTATTTATATTCATTATATGAGTATTATTAAAATCTATAGAATATATAAGTATGAAACAAAATACACCGTATGTATGCATGAACACTATTTTCATTTAATTATCATGTTTAAAGAAAAAAAGTAAAAGAAATTTTTGTATATATATATATATATGTGTGTGTTTATATATATTTTTAATTATTATAGTAGATTTATGATATCATATATGACTTATATATTCACTAAAATCATCCTTAATACAATCCATGTGGTGTATGAACGAATCATATCACTTCGAGGGGGCGGTATTACACACTTCCTAAAACGAAATTATCATATTAACCCCAAATGGAAAGTAAGAAATATATGTGTAGAAAAAGGAATACATAGGCTTAATGAAATTATAAATATAATATATAACATATATAATTATAGTTTTCATTATAATTTACACTATGATAAGTAGTATGTAAAATTGAACAACCATCATTTTGTAGGGTGGTAGTTCGTCATACACATAAACAGTATATTTTTTATCCATTACATGGAGGTTTTTGTAAGAGTAGGTTGAAAACATCAAAAAAAAACATCCTAGTATATTGAGTATACTTGTGTTGTTATACTATCATGGAAAACGAAAGTTGATTGGGGTGGTGAAATAATATAAAATAAATGACTTGAGAGAGGGTGTTACCTCTTAATCGGGCAACACCTTTTTCATTTATGCCAAAATACTTCCTTGGATTGTCTTATACACAAGGTAAGGGTTCTTGGAAAAATTGAGGATTTCTAGGAAGTTTATTGGTTTTGTTTTTCCATAACTTTGTAGGTTTGAGAGGTGTGAAGAAATGGAAGAGGTGGTGGCCTTTTATAGAGATGTAGAAGGACTCGTGTGGAAAAATTCGAAAACAAGTTAGGTGTACACAGGTTCATACCTTACAAAAGTCATAAAAAAGAAAATTAAATAAAAAATGGAAGTTTTATGGAAAAATAATGGCTAGAAAGTGGGTTTTGAACACTTTTTTGTGTCATTTGGGCCCCTAAGACTAATGTTTACTCCCTAATTATGCTTATTTTGACCTTAATCACTGTGATTAATTTTAATCACTTAAACTAATATTTTTGGTAAAAAATTAATTTTATTTTATTATACTATAAATATTATACTAATTAAAATTGTTTATGTTGATTTTTTTAAAAATTTCTTTCACAGAAGTGTAAATATTAAGATTAATGTTAATCCTACATATGGGAAGAAATTATAGGTATTTAAAGTAGAAAGAAGTTCAAAAGTTTATTATGTTTTTATATTCAATTTTAATGTTAAATTGATTATAGTGACCTTTAATTGTATTAATATATTTTATAATTAATATAAAGTGATATTAAAACAAATTTAAAATTTAATTTAACATAAATTATTATTTAAATGAATAGGGCTATTTTTAACCTCAAAGAAGTATTTTTACTATTCATTAGAAAATGATGTTTTTCAAAAAAATCCAAAACATTCACCCTATGATAATTTCATTATTTTAAATTTAAAAAAAATATTATTTTTAAAAATTAAATATTTAATTGTGTCTAAAATTATTTTTACTGTTAAAAGATGTTTATTCCATAAAATGGTATTTTTAAATATAAAAGTACATAAAAAACATATCCTTCATTATCAATATGTATCATTTATATAAAACTGTTAAAAAAATATTTTAAAATTAGTTATTACAATTAATATAACTATGTGTAATGTATTATTTATAATTTTCTCCCTCAAATAATTATACTAATAAAATGATGTTTCGTAGAAATATCGATGTTACATGTAACGTATACCAAGTCGTTGTTCTATGTAACATATTCCCAGTAGATGTTCCATGTAAATTATGTTGAGTTGGTGTCATTTAATTCACACTGATTAATTTCTATGTGAAAGAAAAAAATTTAATTGGTGATTTTCATGAAATAATTGAAAATTTAATTTATTTATAAAAAGGTTCATAGAAACTCGGGGTGTTTCAATGAGTCTGCCATCAAAAAAAGAATCTATTACAATGTAGTAAGTAGGATGATTTCCTTGGTAAATTTTTTTTAATTAAATACAAACATCTATTCTATGATTTGGGCATTTGTTTGTCAACTCCTTGAAGTTATCCCTTGATTCTCATGATGATTACTTGTCCACCTGAGCAAAGTTTTGAATTCCATTTCAGAGCATCCATGTTTGGATTGGTGGGAAGTAATTTTCTAGGAACTTCTTTTATAATTATTCACAAAAATTGATTGACTTGGGAGATTTATTTTTAATCCATTCCATGGCTCGATCTCCTAAGGAGAAAGGGAAGAATCGAAATCTTATTGCATCTAAAGATACGCCCTGGTTGTGAAAGGAATCACAAACCCCTATGAAATTAGATATGTGCCCATGGGGGTATTTTCTTTAAAGAACACTAAATTTAACCTTATTGTGGATAATGTGAATATGTATTAGATTAATTTTAGGTGTATGCATGAATTAGTTGTTGTAAAGTGACGAGCGCAACACCACAAAAGGACAGTAAAATGTACTCCATAATGGTGCACTCTTACAAAGTTGTTCGCTCACCCTGATTGGTAGGGGGAACATATTGGGTGTCATGAATATTGGGTGGTGTAACATTTTCATTCTTATCCATTGAAAAGTGATGTCAATCAATTGTTGTTCTATCAATATCAGGATAAAATTGACGTTATTCTTATGCATCTAGGCTTCTTGAGCTAGTCAAGGGCCCCAAGAGCAAGAACTAGTCGTAAAGAAGAGGGGTAGAGAGAGATATAGGTGTATATATATAGAGAGAGAGTATAGGTGTTCCCAAATGAGAAAAAATTAAAAAAGTAAAGGGGGTGGGAAATAAAAAGGGTGTTGGGATGAGGTAATACAGGGTTCAATCTGAAGGTTACTATGCCTATTAATTATTTAATCCTTGAAAATAGAGAAAAACTTTGACTCACTCGAATGTGTAGTTGAATTTGTGTTGGATAAGGTTAGATTAGAATTAATTATCTCAAACTATACTTAGTACAATGGCATATTAAATTGGAAGTGTGAGGTCAATCCCATGAGGACTGTTGGAAGGTTAAATACTATTCAAACAAAACCCATTGGAAAGATTCCACACATTCAATCTTTAGGTTAGGATTTTATTAAATATAAAAAGTTTTTTTTAATTAAAATAATAAATGAAGGGATCATGTCCAATTTCAAGGTAAAGTAAATGGTGTAATATAAAATCTAACGTTGGATAGACCTATGGCATAGATAGTGAAGTGGTGCATAGAACTCCAATTTAACGTGGTATATGTAATTGGATTAACCTAAGAAAGAAAAGGTTCCTTGGTCTAGAGTAATTGGAAACCTAAATAAGGAAATCTTGGATCCTAGAAAGAAAGAATTATAGGCTATTGGTCCTACCCCGATCTTCTCTAACTAGATCATAGTCATTCAATTTACACCTCTGATAGTCATAGATAAAGAAAAATAATTAGATTGACAATTATTTAAAACATGGTTTCTAGCCATAGGGTTACCCAGTTTTGATCTTTAGATATTAATAAGGTTTAAACCACCCCTACTCTCAACCCATATCCCTAAACAGATTATCCTCACTTGGAGGTAATGATCAAAAGAAAGGAAATATCAATAATTTTTGTTCATAACCATAAAACTGCTGCAAAAGTGACAACCCAAGATTAAATGGGAAATAATCAATGTCAAAAAATTTAGGAAATGCATATATAACAAAGAACTGAATTCACAAGATGAAAATGTTCAGAATGATCAATCATGAAATAATGAAAAACCAAAACAATCACAAACTTACTATGAATAATGAACCAAATAAAGAATGATTAAATCTTTGATGAATAATGGTGTAAACTATTGGAATAGACATCATTATTGAAAAAACTATTTAAATGGATGATTAATAGGAAAGGAATGATTAACAACTCTCATATATTTAATAAAACAATAAAAGTAATGAAATAAATATAGTTTAGAATGAGAATTAATCGAAACATCTAAAGAAAAATGAGAAAAAACAAAAATGTGTGAAGATATAGTGCACATAGGGAATTGTAAATATTAATAGGCATGATAAGTACACTTCATACAAGTAATACATGTTATGTAATGACTTAAATGTCTTGGGTCCCGACATTTGGACATCATGTAAGTTGGTCTCACCCCCAAGTAATTCAGATCCTTTTTCCAACTAAAGAATATGTTTGTATCTTTGACATGGAAAGGACTAGAAAAATTCACGCCATGCAATATTTGAATGTTGTGTACAAAATTCTCATTTGGTGGGATTATAATTTTTGAAAGATACATGTTTTGAAATTGATTTTCATGTTGTGTATTGTCTTCATATCATATAGATGCTTCACATGTTTGTATTCAACTCTATAGGCATGCTTGGAATATTTTCTACAAATTGTTTATGTATTACACGATGTGTGAAGGATGTTTTCAGAACTTTTTAATCATTTATTCCTTTAATTCCAAAACTTCTAATCACTTGTAAAATGGACTAAAAGCTAAAGCATTATCAAAATTTACATGAATAATATCTTAATAAATATATCCAAAAAATTTATATAAATCCATCTTATCAAGAATAATAGAAAATAATCCATATTATCAATCCCAAAAAGTTATAATCACGATAAAAAGTATTAAAATATTAGTAGATACACCAATCCAAATAAATCAGGGATTATAACAAGATGTATGTCTCAAAGAGTTAAAATTTGAGGGAAAAATGTTAACATAATTCCAAATTAGTCGAAATGCATTATAACATTCTATATGAACATAATTTATATCTTAATAACCCATTTTAGAACCTTTTTCATGTCTATAACCATTTACAAACATTATTTATAATTATTTTCTACTTTTATATTTATTAGGTATTATCTATTTTGGATATCAGTTGTGAGTAATCTTGATCGTTTTGAATTAGTTTTGTAACAGCGGTATTGTGAATAATTCTTATCCAAACTTTTATCCTTCACATGTCATAAAATGTTGTATAATTAATGTTTTATTATTATATATAATTTTATAATTTCATTCTTTTTCATTTTTTGTTATTATACTCAAAGATAAAATGGGTGATGTTCATGTTTTGATGATTTTTAACAAACATACATTGGTATCTTAAATAATAAGTTTAATATAAATATTACCATCCAAGAACACAAACACATTAATATTTACTTATTTTTATCTAATATTAACATCAAATATATTCACACAGTCATCCATGATAAAAATTTATATCAATGTTCAAGTAGGTGGTTAAACACACCCAAATAAGACCATACCATAATTAATGGATGACAATGGGGAGATTTTCTTATAATATCACTATACTATAATCATGCAGACCATATTTAGTTTTTATTATTTTTTATATAATAATTATAAATAATGATAATAAATAACAATATAACCTACATAAATATATTTCATAGTATGAAGACATCATTTTTTCTCTTAGAAATCTCTTTTGGACAGTAGAATTCACCATGGGTTTTTATTAATAATATTGTTAATATGTTGTCCAATTTTTCTTTTCATAACCTTAGTAATTTATTAAAAGTCATATTTATACATCAAACTCACTCTCATTACCATCCATGTAAGGTGGGATGAAAATAAAAATACAAATCAATCATTCCATGGAGGTCGTTATCCACACATACACATGGATAATGAAATCATTTTTCCTAGAACAACAAAAGGAATAATATTTTTTATCATTAAGAATTTAAAATATTTCAAAAATACTATAAATATAAAAAAATTATATATTATTACTAACCTTGGGAGATGGTGAGGAATATAAGTCATGTTGCAGCATGCAGGCTACAGTCTGCCCAAAGCATGAAGGATAGCATCATTTTTCTTAATAGAGAAGGGAATGTTGGTTAATGTCATTTCCATTATTGTAATAACAATAATAATAATATTCACACTAATTTTATAATTTAATTTTGTGCTATTTAATTTTAGTAATAATATTTTTTCATAATTAAATAAAAATGGATAATAGAGTAGTTAAAAAATTATACCCCACTTCATGGATTATATCCTTTTCAAAAGGGGTTAATCATTTAAGGGGTAGTATTTGTAAAAAACTAAAACCTATTGAAGGTGGATATGAATCTTTATGAGAATATTGTGTGGATTTGTTTCTAAAATTTTTGGGTTGTTGTGTGTGTATATGTGAGGAGATGATTTCCCATTTTATAAGTGAAAGGGGATGACATTTTTATAAATAAGAAAAAAAATTACAATGGGAATCCATACTCAAGAAAAGTAGCTAAAAATGGGAAATGGTGGAGGGGGGGAGATAGAAGTTTGGGATATTCCTCAACCACTCATTACCTCACATTTTTAAAAAAAAATTCAACATGTTACCATTATATTTTTATCTTTTACAATTTTATCTCTTACCTTAGTAACTTGTTTTTACGTAAGGTATCTTATATTTTATGAACAAAAATAAAACGGACCATATTAAAAAATTTGGAAATTATGATACCAAATTTGAAATAAATTTTATTTTATTCATTTTTTAATGTTTATAAATATAAATTTTGAAATAAAAAATAAAAAATGTATTAAAAACATTTTTTTTAGAAAAAATATCACTTTTTTTCTAAATTGTAAATTATTGGTTCATAAAAAGTTAAAATTTATCTAATTTAATTTGAATTACAAAAAATATATTTTTTCATTAAAATTATTTTCATAAATCTTAAAATTGTACATATTGACTAATAATTCCATAAATAGTAGGATATTTGTGAAAATGGTATTTACCATTATTCACCATAAAATCAATATTTTAAGAAAATATCAAGAATTTCTCTATATCAATTATTGTTATGATCAATAAAAATTTGAAGACTATTTTTTTCAATTGAAAATTATAATATATATATATATATTTATATAACTCTAGAATATAATTTTAAATCACAGTGAAAAACTTTTTATAGGAAAATAACTTCTTAAAATACTAGTTGTTCTTATTATTAATTTCTTAAAACAGTAATAAATACATAATTAATAAATATTTTATTTTATTTTATTAACATCATAATTTATCAATAATATACTTAATTTTATTTCTGAAAACTTTTAGTGCATAAATAGATTGATTCATAAACACAATAAGGAAATAAGTGATTTTGGTTTTAAAATAACAATTATATATAAATATATACTAATATATATATTACGGTTTAATTTTAGTTAATTGTTTCATGTGGAGAAATCTATCAAACATATTTAACTTTATTAGAGGAAAACATATATTAAAATATCAAGTCATTTCTATAGTTATAACTAATGAAAGTTCATCATCCATTAAAAACATAATTAACTAGGAATAGGTCAACAACATTTTGGTGACCCACAAGTATTGGTTTCATGTCACGATCTAGCTCGAGGTGGGGATAGACATATGGGTTATAGAAGAAGATAAATTTGTTGAGGCTGATTAAGGTGTTATAGGTCATTAACATAACTAGATTGAGAGTTTTATAGGATGTGATCTATGCACCCTCAACTCTAGTTTTATTATAATTATTCATGTATTCGTCATATTATTTTACCACTCATAACCATGTAAGAGGTTTTAATTATTTAATAGATAACAAACATCCATCATTAGATCTACATACACCCATTGAGGTTTGTTTGACATTTATAGTAGTTTTTAAAATGTGGGAACTAACTTTTAGTCAAAATACATTTACCTATGAATTGGTATTATTATAAATTTCACCATATAATGTTTTTATTTCGATACATTTATTATATTTGGTTTGATAATGAATAGATTTTTAATAGTGGAGAGTCATCTTCTTGGGTCTATGTTTTTAATTTTATATTTCCACTAATGGATGAGATATGTAAGTAGCTTTGGATGGATAGGGACTGATCGTATTTCTTACTAATTGATGCATCTGATGTATTATGTTATATATGTGAATTTAGAGGAGTCTCGTGTAAATATTTGGATGATTTAATATGTTTACATATGATGTTATGATCTTACCTCTAAATGTAGGAGTATAGATAAATTTTAATGTTTATCTAGGTATTTGTTAAATCTATGTGGCCTTATACCCAATGAAGCATACTACTCTTCATGAGTTAGGGATTTCAATCAATGATATATTAGATAATGATTTTTTTTTCAACTATGTGCCCATGTGTCACACTAGCATTTAATATATAAAAGAAGAATGAAATTTTGATATAATGAAATTATTATATAAGTTTTAATTAGGTGACTTGTCATGACCCCCTCCATCAAAAGATACCCCTCATGGGATGGAAATGAAGAAGGGAGATAATGACCTCTAAGTCCCACCTCTAGTAGGCCCTAAGTTGGTTACTAGAACCAAGGGTGCACTGATCTCACAATATGGGAGGCGCTACCTTTTATAAGAAATAAGATCTCGAGATAGAAAAAATCACCCAAAACAACTCCAAGACATAATATGAAAGAGAAATCCAAAGCCATACCACAAGCACGAAAAAGTATAACATATTCAATAAAACTCTACAATGTAAAATACCCAAAAGTAAAGCTATGTAGTGAAACAACAACTGGGAAAAGGTCAAGGCTAGTAACACCCAAAACGGTCCACGAAATCCTTCTAGAAAATTGAATGTAGTTTTAAATATGTAGGGTGAGAACAAAAGTATACTCCATAGGAAAATAAAAGTATCTCAAGAACATTTGAAGGAAATATACTAATTCTGTTTTGAGAAAATAATTGAACCAAAAAGCACCTAAACATGTATACTAACTATCCCAACCTCCCCAAGTCACACACAAAAAGTAATTCAAGTAAAGTAATATAATATTTTATAAATCACATCGAAGATATGGAACCATGAACCACTTTCCCAATGGTATATCTCTCTCTCTCTCCCAATGTCGTACGTCTTAGAACTCTCATCCCATTCGTATACCAGATCGCATCCCACCCGCACACACCAGGGCCTCACAATACATCACAGCTGCACACACCTAGGAATCCCAACACATATCGCCTACACAAAATTGGGCCTCCCAACACATCAAATCATATCTCATCTTGAAGACACCTAAAAAATTGCATCACATCCTGTCCTGAAGACACATGGAGGAGCACATCACATATCATCTCTATGACACATGGGAAAGCACAACCCACCTCACCCGAAAACACTTGGTCAATCATATTTCTCCCAAAGTCATTTGGCCCATTATAACTACCATATGAAGCACTAACAGACCTTCATCCATCACATCATATGTCATACCTATCTCTCTTGGAAGAGAAATCAAAAAATAGAAGGTACCCATCCATCCTTACATCTTACTATATGTTGGGAAAAACACCCCCCGCGTGAGAATACGGGTGTTTGGAACATAGTGATCAGCACTTGTAGGTGCGTATAGAAATAAAAATAAAATATAAGTATATGTATAGAATCAAAAACTTTATCCCAACATATGGGGTCTCAAACAAACAACCAACTCAAAAAACCATCCCCTTTGCTACCACCTCTAAATATAATAATTAACAACTACAATAGTTATTTCAGAAGGTGAATATCCTAGATAAATTAATGTGACTTCACATTAGATCTATGTCCAACACCCATTCATTTCATCATTTGGCATAAAACATGTTTAATCACACAACCACCATTTTAATATTTCATTAACCACTTCCATATCATTAACCAAACCAACCAAAATCACACCAAACTTTATCAAACAAATATTTATTGATTCCACCACGGACATGTAACTATTAAGCATGAAAGACCTCAAGAAACACAGAAACAATCATGGTAAATTAACGCACTTCATATTAAAGAAACATTGTACCATTACCTCTAGATACGAGGTTATGATTTTTGAATGTTATAAATGAAGAAACACTCATACCATAACTACTTTCCTTATTCAAACTCATCCACCTATAAAATCATATTAACAAAACCAACCCCCAACTCACAACTACATCCAACTACACACGAAACCACAACCAAAAACCACATCCATGTTGAATAATCACACCACACCCATCATAGCCCCACTACACAACCAAAAGTCATCCTCTTCCCCCATACACACAACCACAGAAATTAAACACACCATGTTACCTCACATACCAAGAAAAAAACATTCTCATATTTAATAAGACATATTTTATTTACTTCCATTTGTAAATTTAATGGTTATTAAAGAAACTGGATGATCTTGAGGCATCTATTTATTAGCCAAAAATACATCATTAACAAAAAAAAATTATATAATCATTCAAAAAAAAGAAAACAACATGAATTACACAAACCATCCTCTGAATATTCAATGTACGCCAATGGAAACAATTTTAATATTGTAGTCATCCCATAAAAATCACAATATTAATAATAACAAACAGACAAAAATTTCTTGGGCCACTGTCCCAACCCCATGCATATTGATTCTTCGAAAAATTTGATTATCTTTATTAATATTGATTCAACTATATTCTCATGGTGAAACACCTATATGCCCATACCTCATGATGCTCACTTAATAAAGACAACATAAAACCAACATGGAAGGAACAAGGTTAAACACAAATCTGTTGTACAAATATAGGGTTGTGCATGCAGGAAGAATCAACCTACAGGGAGAAATCGAACAAATGGCTGCCCCAAAACATCATAACACCAGGGAAGAGGGATCTGGGGTGTCTCATACAAAGAGAAGAGGAAAGCCACAAATGAAGATAATGCCTTGTATATAGAAAATCTAGATCCTAAATTAATAAAAAAAATGTTTCAATTTCCATTATTAGAGTATCTAACCAAAACCATGTTGTTTTAAAGTTCAGAGAAAGATTCATGGTTTTACAATATTAATACACTTTAATACAACTGAAAAATCCTTTAAATAAGTTTTTTTGAAAACATCCAGTCAGAAATACATAAAATTGAAAAGGTTGGAAAATTGGGTAACTGTGGGAAATGAGTCACCATTTGAAGAGAGGAATCATTGGGAACAAGCCATTGTTGGGATGAAAAGATTTCCAACATTAGTGAGTTACCTCTATTAAGTCTCCTTCAGTGAGTCACCACCAGTGAGATACCACCTGGAGAGACGCCTCTATGCAAGCCACCGCTGGGGTGACCTACCACCAGGGGTGAATCACCATCAAGGTGGCCTGCCATAATGCACAATTCACCACTAGGATGAGTCACCACCATGGTGAGTCACCACTAGAGTGAGTCACTACCAGGGTGAGTCACCACTAGGGTGAGTCACAGCCAGGGTGAGTCACCACCATGGTGGGACACTATTGGAATGACTCGCCATTGGAAATCACACATGTCTGCAGACCCCCCCCCCCCCCACCCCCCACCCCCCCCCCCCCCTCGAACTACTATGAATACCTAAAACAACAAATTTTTTGGAAAATTAATGGATGGGGAGAGCCTTGTCCATTGAATCATATACCTCTCAAACTATTCTCGCCCTCGATAATTAAAAACCAAACTAGAAGGAAAGAGAGGAAGACTTCGATCAACCATCCCCTAAGATACCTCTCAAGGATCGTGTTACACCTGAAACACTACTTCCAACTAATAACATAAGGGTTAAATGATAAACCACCTTATGTTGTTAAAAATATTGAGTGGAAACCACTACACTCAGGAACACCTCCTCCGACATCTCCAAACTAGGCCTCATCGTCATGGTTGTTGACACTCAACCTGAATGAACAAAAAACACAAAGTATAACCATACAATGCCTCTTATCACATAGCCACACTACCACAAAACCACTTCACATCCATCACATCCTCTATGAATCCCAAACCAACAGCTACTAAAAAAAATAAACCACATCGTCCCAAACACACAAATCAAGGAATTACATCTTCTATGAAAAGATAGTATCCACTCTATGACGATTTGACTCACCTTCAAAGGTTTAATAACATTGAAATTAATGTATCTTTATTAGAAATATGGTCCTATCCTTCTCATATGTAATGAAATTATCACACATCACCCCAAACACATCACAAACCAAGGAAAACAACTCATTTTATAAAACAACAAATGTCTCAACCATTACATCACAATGAAAAACAGAGTAAGGAAACAATAAAAATAACTCTTGGTACTGAGAATTTATCTATATATCTAACTCCCATGTAATGTAAATTAGGAAACTGTGCCTCTAAAAATCATGAACCAAGGGGATAGTTTTCCTTCACAGAACCTTCTCTTGGAGATCCTTGATCTCTTCTAGCTTCTCCAATAATTTTGTGTCATCCTCAATATCCAATTATCCCCAGTTAATGTTGTGGGAGTCATCGTGAATCTGCTAATGAAAATGAGATATGTGGAAGACTGTGTGGATCCTCTCTAACTATGGTGGATACACCAACCCGTATGCTTCCTCGCCAACATGACTCAACACCTCAAAGGGCCCAACAAACCTGGGAGAAATATTACTCCCTCTACCAAACCTCCACTGCCCACATCAAGGGTAAACCTTCAAGAACATGGGTTTCATAAACACTAACTCCGACATAATCTTTTTACAATTAGAATAATATATTTTGGGTTCATTTACTTCTTTCATCCTCTCACGAACAAGATGAACATTCTCTTTCATGCTCGACACCACATCGGGACCCAGAATATTTATCTCCCCAACCCCTGTCCAGCACAATGGAGAACGACACAGACTCTCATACAAATCCTTGAACGTGGCCATTACAATATAATATTGATATTTATTTTTATCATAAAACTCTAATGAGTGAAATTTTCGTACCCAAGATCCACCAAAGTCCAACAAGCACACCTGAATAATTTCTTATAGCTTTTGGATAATTCGTTATGTCTTCCCATATTCTTGAGGGTGGAAAGTAGTCTTGATGCATAAGTAAGTTCCAAAATCATTCTACAATCCCCTCTATACTCTTGAAGAAAAATGTGAATCTTGATATGAGACAATGGACCTTGAAACTCTATGAAATCACACCACCTCATTTATATACCTCTTATCCAAGGAATACATTGTGCCCACCTCCTTGATCACTATGAAGTGAGCCAATTTTTTAAATTGATCCACTACCACCTAGATAGAATCATTGTCTCCCTGATCTCTAGGTAACCCTATGATAAAATCCATTGATATGTCATCCCATTTCCACTCATGAACATCCAAGGGATGCAAAAAAACAATGAGGAACATGATGTTCATTCATTACCTACTGGAAAACTAGACACTGATCCATAAACTCTTCCACTACCCATTTAATTCCAAGACACCGGAATTTCTATATCAATCCCTGGTACATTTTGGAAACTCTTGGTTGTAATTAGAAGTTTGGGATATGAAACTCACAATGGTCCCCATCGTGCATCGATACCTGAACAAACAACTTCCCAGAAAACAACATATAATTCTGACCATCCTTATGGAGAATCACAATGGATAACACGATCACAAAACACGTTTACCTCTATGTTCCCCACGAGGAATATTCCACCTACTACATCAAATAAGACTAAGCTATCATCTGAAACAAACAGACTATGCCACCATCTAATCTTTTATCTAAGGTTAAGGCTTCCAACTCCTCCATTGGTCTCCAAGAATCCCCAAACTATTTAATGACACCCTTTCATGACATCCTTCTCAAAGAATCATCTCGAACATTCCCCTTTCATAAGGTGTAAGAGATATTCAAATAATAGTCCTAAAGAAAATCCATCCACCTCTACTACAGCAAGATTAGATCAAGCTAGGAAAATATATACCTCAAGATATTTTGATCAATAAAGACAACAATGTGCTCCCTAATGATGTTATACTTAAAAATCAGCACAAAAATAACTGATTCTAACTCTAGATCATGGGTGGTATACATATATTAATTAGGGAATAACTTCCTAGACTCATAAGAGATCAGTTCTTTCTACTACTTCTATATACATCCAACACCCGGATGGGATGCGTCACAAAAAACCTCAAACACCACCCCTTCCTCAGGTAATTAGAACACTGGACCACTAACCAAATTCCCCTTCAGGTAACTGAAGGCAACATAGCATTTATCACCAAAAACAAAATCTTGGTCATTCATAGTCAATTCAACCAATGGGGCTATAAATCAATAGAAATCTAGTAAAAACCTCTGATAATATCCTGTGAAACCAAGGAAACTTCAAACCTCTACCACATTCTTGGGTGCTTCCCAAGAAACAACTACTTCAACCTTCAATGGGTATACTGCCACACCCTTATGAGATACCACATTCTAAAGGAAATGTTCCTATTGGGTCCAAAACATTCACTTGGACAATTCTCTATAGAGCTGGTGGCGTAGAAAAAACTGCAAGACATTTCTAAGATGATCGGCATGCCCCCCCCCTACGAATCCAAGTAGATCAAGATTTACTCAATGAATATAACAATGATATGATCCAAAAACTCATGGAAGATGGAGTTCATAAGACCCATAAACACAGTTGGTTCATTCATAACACTAAATAAAATGATTAAATACTCAAAGTTCTCATTCCTGGATCAAAAGGGAGTCTTAAATATATCACCCTCCTTCACCATTAACTGGTGATATCCAGAACATAGATCAATTTTTTTTAAAAAAATATCTCCCCTATCAGCTTGTAGAAGAAATATTACATTCTTCGAAGAGGGTAAAGTTGTTTTAATGTAACCTAATTCAATCTTTGGTAGTCTATACACAACCTCAGAACACTGTCTGCCTTCTTTTCAAACAACACTAGAGAAACCCAAAATGAAACACTAGTCCAGATAAAACTATTCTTCATTAGATCATTTATGTGAATATTCAACTCTCTCAACTCAAAATGTGTCATCCAATAAGGATTCATCAAAATTGGAGAGGTACCATGCTGCAGGTCTATCCTAAACTCAACATCATGCCAAGGGGGTAGCATCACAACCCCCTCAAGAAAACATATAAGAACTCCCAAATGACACTAGAAAACTACACAATCCCAGAATCTACTAATTCCACTAAAAACTCGTCCAGAAAAGAAATAAAGGGCTCCACACACTAACTACCCACTAGACAACTCTGCTCTCCGATGAAAACCACACATTGGCCATTCACATCTAAAAACTTGACTCTCCTATGGAAGAAGTTGATAATAAAACATATGGAATACAAATACTCAATGTTTATAATTACATCATATGGTTTTATATGTATCAATAAGAGTTCCACATGGAACCTTTTTTCCCATCATCAGTCTACACCCCCTGTACACATCAAACCAATTGGTCTGGCCTCTGACTGGAATACTCAACACCATGGGAATGATAAGCTTCTCTATGTCTAGTCCTATATCATGGCCTATATCAAGTGAAATAAATGTGTGTGAAGCTACAAAATCAAAAAAAATAACCAAAAATAGTACTAAACAAATTGATCAAACATCTGATGATCTCGGGTCCCTTAGGAATTGGTGCCTCCACTGCATCAAGCTGACCACACCTAACCGCTAGGCCTCTCTGCTGATGACTTCCACCATAACCACACTTATGTCATGGTCCCTAAAAATTAGGAACATTATAAGGTAATAATATGCATATTCCATACCCCTTGTTTGAACAAAATCTTGCTGCCTCTACTACTGAAATGGTCTCACTTGAAACATCTGTTGAGGCTGGTGCAGAACTTGTTCACCACCACCAAACTAAGCCTAAGTAGCCACTTAGCACTAGACCTAAGGATGAATTCAAACCCCACATAAGAATCAAGTTGGACCCATCCTCTCAAGAAAAGCATGGAAACCATAGGTCCAAAAGGAAAGCTACTAAGGTCGACTCCTAGTTGGTCGAAACATTGAAGGTTCTGGAGCCATCCATATGCCACTAACAACTCTTTCCCTCGAGGAACCCTATCGATTCCATTACTATGATTAACCCCATAATGAGTGCATCTTATTGATCACCTATTCCTTCTTTGAAACCTATAGGAACTTCTTAAATGACAAGGGAGTAACAACATACTAGATAGAAGCATGAAGCACCTCCTCAAGATGCCTCAATCAAGATTCATCATCAGAAAATGGATCTGGAACAAAGGGAAAAAGATACTTAAACTTGATTCCATGATCCTACATTGACATATTACACTAAAAAGGGAGAGTATCTCCTACCTCTTATCAGCCTTCATGGTTGATGAGAGGAACTCTACCTAAAACTCATTTTGGAAGTCATCCCACAAAACATCCTCCTCCCTCTACTCCCATATATACAACTTACACCACTAAAGTGCAACTCCTCGCAACTAAGAAACCTCTAAAGGAAACTTGTACTCTCTTGGGGCCCATATCAGACCAAAGAAGATTTCTATATCTTCTATCCAACCTTCTATCTCTACATATAAAACAATTCCCTCGTACTTTTCTAGGTCCTACCACTGAAAGGCGCACAACATACACGACCAATAATCATCCCCTTCAACCAAATAAACCCTCTATCGATCCAATGGATCTTCCTGTTAAACCTCCGCTACCTTAGCCACCCATAGATGATGACCGTGGACCATAGTATAAAGGAAAAAAATATTTACTAATCCTAATAGTATGTATTTTAATTAAGATTCATTAAATTAATTTTATTTATTTCATCCATTTTTAAACTTCCCAATAATCCCAAATTCAAACAAGAAAAAATCATTATGAAGTATGTACCTCCACTAGATATCTACCCTAAAAGTAGGTCCATCTCACTTGGTCATTCAATAAGCTCAGAATCTTTGCACTATATCACGAGGGACCTTAAAATTTCATGTCCTAGATGATCTCCCTACCTTATGTCACATACCAAACTCAAATTGAACTTTTTCTATGACACCCCATGAATACCCCACTATTCCTAACTCTAAAATCAACTATATATCTCAACAATACCCATTGATACAACACTTTCATGACCCCCTCCCTCCAAAGATACCCCTCCAAGGCTGGAAATAAATAATCGAGATAATTACCCCTACGTCTCACATCAGGTAGTCCTTGGGTTGGTGAATAGGAACAAAGGTGTTTTGATCTCACAATATGGGAGACATTACACTTTATAAGAAATAAGATCAGGAGATAGAATTAATCATCCACAAAAAATCCAAGATGTAATATAAAATAAAAAACCCAAAATCATCTCACATACTTGAAATAGTGGAACTAATATAATAAAAATCTCTAAAGTAAAATACTAAAAATTAAAGCTAAGAAGAAACAAAGAAAATGTCCAAAGGTCCAATCTCATAATTCCCATGATGGTCCACGAAATACTCCTAGAATCCTGAAAGAAGTTTTATATATGTAGGGTGAGCATACAAGTATACTCAATAGGAAAACCAAAGTCTCTCATTCACATGTGAAGGAATCATGCTAATGCTTCTGGGAGAAAACAACAGAACCAAACAGCACCTAAATAGATATACTAACCATCCCAACCACAAAAAGGAACACTCACCAAGTAACACAAGTGAATTAATATAATATGTCATAAATCACAACGATGATTGGGTACCCCACAAAACTTTCTCTCTAGTATGTATCTCAATCCCAATGTCTTATGTCTTGGAACTCCCATCAATTCCATATACCACATCACATCCCACCTGCACACACCAGGTCCTCACAACACATCATTCTCGCACACACTTGGGCCTCACAACACATCACTCACTCACATACTTGGTCCTCACAACACATCACACTAGCACACACCTGGTCCTCACAACACATCACATCATATATTATCCCGAAGACACCTGGAAAAGAACATCGTATCTCATCCCAAAGATACCTGGAAAATCACATGAACCCATCCTTCCAGGGATACCCATCCTGGGTTGAAAATGGAGAAAATGTAATAATGACCCCCTAAGTCCCACCATCAGTAGGCCCTGGGTTGGAGACTAGCACCATGGGTATACTGATCTCATAATACGAGAGGCACTACCCTTTATAAGAAACCAGATCAGTATATAGAATGATTCATCCACAAAAACTCCAAGACATAATATAAAATAGAAGTCCAAACAACCATCCCACATGAAAACCAAACTAAAACTAACAAAATAAAAGAATCCCAAGTAGAATAACCAAAATTAAATCTAAGGAGCGACACATAAATTGTCTAAAGGTTCGAGCTATTAACGCATAGCACGGTCCACAAAATCCTCCAGAAAACTTGAAATGAGTTTTATATACATAGGGTGAGAATTCAAGTATGCTTAGTAGGAAAACAAAAATATCTCATGTACATGTGAAAGAAGAATACTAATTCTCATGTGAGAAAATTGTAGAACCAAAAAGCACCTAAACATGAACACTAACCATCCCAACCACACCAAGGCATGCTCACCAAGTAACACAAGTCAAATAATAAAATATGTTATAAATCACATCAATGATAGGGTACCATGAACCACTTTTCCACTGGTATGTCACCATCTCACAACATCTTACAACCTTGAAGTCACATCCCTTCCATATACCACATCACATCCTACCCTCACACACCTAGGACACACAACACATCATGCCCGCACACACCTGGGCCTCACAACACATCTCACATGCACACACCTGGGCCTCACAATTCATCATGCCCGAACACACCTGGTCCTCACAACACATCACATCATATATCATCCCGAAAACACCTATAAAATCACATCACATATCATCCTGAAGACACCTTGAAAATCACATCATATCTCATCCCAAATACACCTGGGACAATACAAACCCCCTCACCAGTAAACACTTAGGCTATCATATCTCACCCAAAGACACATGGTCCATCACAACCAACATCTAAAAAATTAAAATACCTCTAGCCTCAAAAAATCTTCCATACCTATCTTTCCTATAATAGTGAATGGAAAATTTTATGTACCCGTCCATTCGTAATCCTTACTAGATGTTGGTAAAAACACCCCATGTGTGACAATTCGGGTGTTTGGTATATAGTTCTCAACATGGATGGTGTGTTTATAGAAATTAAAAAGAATATAAAAGTATATGTATAGTACCAAACACACTATCCTAACCTATGGGTTCTCAAAAAAACAAACAACTCACAACATTGTCACATTTACTTCCACCTTTTAATGTATTAATTAACAACTGTAATAGTCATTCCAGAAGGTGAAGATCCCTAATAAATTAAGTTTAATTCCCATTATCTCTATGTTCAACACCCATTAATTTCATCATTTATAATCAACCATGTATAATCACACAACCACCATTTTATAATTTCATTAAAACCATTAATATCATTAACTAAAAAAACCCAAGTCACATAAAACTTTATCAAACCAATATTAATTTATTCCATAACTACTCGGTAAACTATTAAGCATGGAACACCTCAAGAAACATAGAAACTGTCATGGTAAATTAACTCACTTCACAATAAAGACACATCGTACCATGACATCTAGATACGGGGTGAATATTTCTATATGTTATTAATAGAGAAACACCCATACCAATAACTAATTTCATTCTTCCAACTCCTACACCTGGATCATAATATTAATATGACCAACCCCTAACTCACAACCACATCCAAAAACACCCCAATGTACAACCAAAAACCAAAACCCAATTGTATAATCACCCCACACCAATCATAGCAAGACTACATAGCCACATCTTATCCACTTCCCCCATATACAAAACCATAACAATTACACACATCACATAACCTCACATACCAATGAAAACAACTTTTTGAGATTTAATAAGTCATCCATTATTTTATTCCACTTGTAAATTTAGGGGTTATCACAAAAATATTAAGATCTTAGGGAATCCATTTTTATATAAATATACATGGTTAACCAACTTTTATATATAATCTTTCAATATAAAACAAACAACATAAATTACACAAACCATCTAGTGTACAAACAAGGACCCCCAATGGCTGCGATTTTTAGTGGGTAGTTATCGTATACCAATCATAATATCAATAATAACCAACATATATAATGATCATGAATAACTTTTCCATCCCCCTACATATTGATTCTTAAAAAAATTGATTATCGTTTTTAATCTAGAATAATGAATATTAGCAAGTGGAAAAATCTATATACACATCCCACATGATTCACAATTAAGAAAGACGAAGGAAAACCTACTTGGAAGAAACAAGGCTTCACATGAATTTTCTGAAAAACATATGTGTGTGTGTGTCTAAGAGGATTCCACCTATAGTGAGAACTTGAACCGAAATAATCACCAAGACTTCACAACACCAGGTATAAGGGGTATGGGGAATCTCTCACCTATAGAAGAGGAAACATACAAATGAATAAAATACCTCATCTTTCAAAAATCCAGATCCCAAATTAATGGGATAAATGGTTTTAATTGCCTAAAATGGAGGATCTTAACAAGACCACGTGGTTTCAAAATTAATGGATAGAATTATATTTTTAAAAGATTAAGAAACTTATAAATGGATCTAAAATTCATTAGATAAGTTATGTAGAATAATTTGTCCCAAAAACTCATTAAACTAGAAAACTGGGAAACATAGGAAATTATTGGAAATGAGTCACCGATAGAAGTGAGGCTCTATTGGGAATGAGCCGCCATTGGGATGAACATCCCACCACTATCAGTGTGGAACTTCTATGGAGTCACCACCATCGAGTCACCACCATCGACTCACCACAAGCAAGACAGTACCAGGCGACACACCGCCAGGTGAGGAACCTCTCGACGAGCCACCGCCAGGGAAACATACCGCTAGGAACAACTCACCGCCAAGGAGACCTAACATCAGGAATGAGTCACCACTAAGGAGACCTAAAACAAATGTGAAACACCCCCATGAAGATTCACCGCCATAATGATTCATCGCCACAGTGACCTACTTCCATGTCGAGTCACCTCCACAGCGAGTCACTGCCATAGTGAGTCACCACCATAGTGAGCCACCACCATGGTGATCCACAACCATGGTGAGATAGGAAGGGTGAGTCACCACTATGTTGAGTCACTGCTATGGTGAGTCACCTCCATGGTGATACTCAGTTGGAATGACTTTCCATTGGAAAACTCCCATGTCCCTTGAAACACCCAAAACTACCCAAAATGCCAGAAAAAATAAATATTTCCAGAAAGTAATGGACTGGAAGGGTCTAGGCCATTACATGACTACAGATAGTCATTATACTATTTCATATATTTGTGATCTTTTTAACTAGCTGTGAGGTAAAATAAAATTTCTATATAACATTTTTTGGTATGGATGTAATTAAATAAATATCTATATAATAATATTTTATTGTCTTTGTTTTAATGTATGTATGGATACTGTAGTTATGTCATGATGTTATCTGGTTGGATAAATACACTCTTTGTTTTCATGTGGTTGATATATATTAAATTTCTCAATATATGGAACATTTTTTGTTTTCATTATTAATGCAATCTTATTTTATTCACAATTAGATAAGAAACATTGAAGATACCTTAGTGATAGGATTTCTGAGTTTAAAATTGAATATCCATCATGAATGGAATTAAAAGGATAAATTATGAGTGGATCTCAATTGAGACATGGTAAAAATAGTATTTATTTATACTCTGTGAATTAGAGAACTCCAATAACACCATTCATTCTAATTTTTTTTATTTATATAAGTCATATATTGGGAGAATACAATGAATTGTTTCTAAAGATAATTCATTCATGAATGTTAAAGGTAAATTCATGTTTTATTTATTGAATAAATTCTCATGAATTATAGTTAGGTGTCTGGTGAAAAGGAATAAATAAATTCCAAGGAATCCATGTTTTTGTTATATTTAAACCCTTAACATGGTGTGGTGGATGAGCCAAAAAATTGATGAAATAAGGGGTAAACAATTGTTGTAAAAGGCATGGTCCCATGATTGTATAGAAACTGGCCATGAGTGGGTTACATGTAATATCCTGGACTTTTGTATGTGAAATTTCATTTTTAAATAAATAAACTCTTTACTATTTACTTTATTAATAAAAAATACATGAACTAATTTTGTTATTTTGGAGCATTATAAGTTATATCATGTAGAATATAAAATATTATTAAGAATATTAACAGTTTATTATATTCCATTTTTATAGTGACATTTAGGATTATTATATATTAAGGGTTATGATCCGAACCTATTTACATTAGAAAAATAATAAATGCCTCAAATTATAAGATCGTACCATATCAATCCCATTTATCAAAATGTCCATAAGAGATTCCATCATGGGCCCTTTCCCTTGACCAAGACCAAGATAATATTTAACAACTGAAGCATTAATGATATAATTTATAAGAGAAGGTCATGCTTATTGAAATCACATCTCAAACCATGTTTTCTGAACCACCCTAAGAAAGTATCATCATCACACACATTACCCTCAGGGTTTACGCTGGTGTAATAAGGAGTTATGTATATGGATCCTAGCAATATGATTTTTTATATTTTTATATTTTAAAAAATAATGAATATATTTATCCTTTTTAATTATTGCTTTATAAATTTTTAAATAATGATCTTGATAATAATTATATTTTGATACTATGAAACACAAATTGTATTTTTGCGAAATATATTATTTCTATAAAGAAACTATTTTTGATGAATTTAGGAGTTTTTAAATAATTTTTATATTAATAAAATATTGTTATTATATAATATTTAATTAAATATAAATTATAATAGAGTTTTATGAATTCAAATGTAATTTTTATAAGGGTCATAAATAATTATCATCATAAAAATAGTATTTTACATAAAATGTGGATTTTTGGTGTAAAAGTATAGATTATCATATTTAGAGAATTATTTTGATAAAATAAATATTATTTTTGGAAATAATCTACTCAAAATTAGAAAATGGTAATTTTTTATAACATTAAGAGACATCTGAATTTTTGATAAAAGGTACATATTACATGAATATACTAAATTTATTATGACATCCAAAAATCCCATAAGTGAATTAATAAACACTCTAAAGAGTATCCATGAAAAAAATTATATTTCCTCTTTAAATTAATTTGTTTTTTCAGTTATTATATAGATTTTATAAACCCTTATCGAATCCTACAAAATATATATTATATTTTAAGGATTAAAAATTTATTTTTTGTGGACATGACGCACTTCCACATGATCAAGTGTATTGTTTTAATGATATAGGTTATTATCCTTATAAAAATATTAAAAACACTTATATTTGGTATAAAACAAGGGAAAAACCATGGTAAGGTTTTTTTATGATTTTATTATATATAGTCCAAAACCTATATTTATAAGTTAATAAATAATTCCCCAACATTTTTCTATAAAAAGCATCCAATGTAATAACCCAAAATTCTAAAATATTAAAAATTTATTCAATAGTGTATGTAATTTGAAACATTAATCTTAAAAACACCATGAAGTACATTTACTAAAATTTAATCTCTTTAATATCTTAAAGAACAAGCAACCCCAAGTCTAAATGAACGGTAATATAGTATATCATTATAACATAACTGTTAAATTAGATGGTGAAAATAATAATAACTATCAATTATAAAAAAAATTGGTTTTCGCATGTAAAAATAAATTTATTAGTTATATATTTATTATAAATAAAATAAAAATCATTTAAAAGAAAAAAAAATCTTTTTTGAAAAATTATATTTTACTATAAAAGACGATTTAAGTCCCACTTTGCACACATAAATTAAAATTAATTTTTACTAATTTCAGAAACATTGTTTAATTAAAGTTACACAATTTAAGAAATAATTGTATAAAAAATAGATTATATAGAATTTTTTGGATTTTTCTGAAAAGATTCACTTTTTCAATGAATAGTAAAAATAATATTTTTTTTTATTGAAAACTTCCTTTTTGTTTTTATAATTTACAAGGTAAAATTAAATTTTAGATTTGTTTTAAAGTAAATTTAGTTAAAGAATATTATATTTAGACTATTTATTTCATTTTAATCAATTTTATATTTAATTTTTATATTAATACATATTATACTTATGAAAATTTTCCCTTTGGAAACCTGCTTTTTCATGGCATCTACGGGTATAATTCTAAATTAGATTCTATAAATTTTGTTACATGAATTTTTAAAAATAGATTCCATATTTTTAATCAGAATAATTTATATTATATAATATTTTAAGCTTAATTTTTTACCATAATCGATAGTAAAAAATAGTAAAAATTATTTATTACAGTTAAGGTAAAAATTGGTTTACCCAGGGTTAAACTAAGATGATAAGGGTAAAAATGATCAAAAACTTGTAAAAATATTATTTTATGGCCATTTTTCATATTATCCTTAAAAATTTATAATATGAAAAAAAAATTAAGAATTTTGTATGTGAATTTCTTTATCATTTTGGATTATTTTTTGAAAATTCAATTTAATTTCTAATAGGATTATCATTCCCTACTTATAAAAGGGAACTCACTCCATTCACATCTCCATGCCACTAAATAAATTTTTTTCAAAAAAACATGAATAAATCACTCATCATTATCCTAAAACACATTTTAGATATTATTTTCTTTCCAAAATACAAAGCCTAGGTTCCATAAAAGGCGATCGAAATGAGGTTTCTCAAATAGAAGTTAATTTTAATAACAATGTTCTTTCATTTTATTTCTTCTTTTTCCACCATAAATTTTTTATTAACTCTTAAAATATTATAAAAAATAGATAAAATATAATAATTGTTTCTTATGTTTATTTAATAATATTTATCCATCCCATCATCCATATAATAGGAAAACAATCATCAATTGTTTGTACAACAGTCTATCACCTCGCGAGTAGATGTAATTCATTTGGAATAACCGCCTTTCAAGGATAGATATAATGATGGATTTAACACATTTATATAATATTTATGATATTATTATAATTATTAAATTATAATACTAAAAATACCTTCTTACTTTCCATACCTTTTAAATTATGTTAATGTATCTCATGTGTATAGTGGACTACCACCTTGTAGAGCGATGTGATTCGTTTTTCACTTACGCTTTAATGGGTAAGTAATTAGTATAAAATTAATAAATATATTTGATATATTGAATATTATACTTATTATCTATATAATATAACTATATAATATTTACAATAACCAAATATTTCATGACAAAACACACATGACAAAATAATGAAATTAACACCTGAATCAATGAAAATAAAGAAGGATTACTAATGGAAAAGTGATAAGATGTCATAATAGGATCAAATATGATATTATATATGTTAATATGGTTCTATTATAAATTAATAACGTTATTAAAACCATTATAGAAGATTTTAAATCATTTTCATCCAAAAGGAATTATGGGGTGATGGACTTCATTACAATTTCCCTTCATTGAGGAATATTCTATTGTTGTGTGCCTAATTAATTTTATATGGTGTGAATAATGCCTCATTAAAATGTAATATCATGAATCCTTAATAATTAATGGTATTTTATGTTTCAATTGAAATTATTTCATTCATGTTTATTTTAATTAAAAGTTACCAAGTGGTAAAAAATATCATAACTCAATTTCCTTTCATTAGGTTGGATTACTTCTTTATTGCCTTTGATATTCTAAGATTATGTTTATAATGAATTTTTGTTATCAAGTGTTTTATTTATAATTTTTTTATGTTTAATTTGAATTTATATAAATAATCAATTCATTTACTAATTATCACTTTAATTTTGTGATCATTGTAAGGGTTTATTTCACAATCTCATTCCAATTGAGATGATTTATTCTTAAATTTCAGTTGAAGAAATTTATTTGATCATTGTATGATAAATAAATTTTATTTTATTCTCCTATGTTTATTCAACATAATTTTATTTAATAGTACTATTTTTTATACTTTTTGGTACTCCAAATAATTAATAAAATATTTTCCTAAAAATATGACTTCATTTATCTCTTTGGTCAGAAATCATTTTTCCTCCAAAACCATGTTTTCAAAAAAAAATTATATCAAATTTTTTTTTTAGAAAAATTTAACAATTTGGACTTTCTAAAATATGTTTTGAAAGGATTCCTCATATCGTTTTCAAAAAAGGATTTTTTGGATTTTTACTGAAAATGCGAAAGTAATCATTGTTCTAACATTGTTAACATCCACCAAATGATCACCATTAATTCTAGAGTTGAATAAAAACCTAAAGAATAGATATTAGTTTCTCTAAAAAACGTTAATGTAAGATAGTCGAATCACATGGATCACGTAACCTCCAGAAGGACAAGTGATCATATGAACTTCAAAGGGTCATGTGAATGGATCATGCGCTATGCATGATCTTATTATGATCACGTGAAACCCCTATGGAAAACCCTAATACCATTAAAAAGGAATCCAGATAAGTGTTGATGGTCATTCAAAGGATTCCAAGTATGTTCTTTCAATCATGTGACTTTTCAATCATCATACAGCTAAAAAATAAAAGGCCCCATATAATGTAAATTCAGAAAATGAGAAATTCTCTTGCAATAAAGATTTATGTTGATATTCATGTGACATGATTATGTGATTTTCCAGACTCTATTGATCCCCATGGAGAAATTTTGACTTTGTTCCATGATATAATTTTTTATTATCACCTTCATCCTGCTAAGGTCCTTAAAAACATCAATTCGATTATGTGGTACCCATTCAACTCCACCAAAAAAACATAGGGATTTTCTGTGAAAATGCTTGCACACCAGCGTGAGAACCAACATTGATCATGTGATTCACCGTAAACAAGTTTAGTGACATTCCATGAAAACTCTAGCACACTGTATCAGATCCCCTATACTTGTAAAATAAAAAATAAAATAAAATGAGAAAATGTGTAAACCTATCATGGAGTGATGATATGAATCTTTTCATGTGAAAGATGTTATGTGCCTCATATCACTTGAGGGACCTTTGAAATTTCAACCCAATACCATGGTGTCCCCTTGGATAAGACATTGTGATCTCTCAAGAGGTCTTTGACCAGTCGTATTGATCTTGTGAGAGGTCTCAAACAAGAGGTTTTAGTTTCATGAAGGACACCAAAAAATTCCACTTCAATTACATGAATTCCTTTTCACACGGATCTATATCTCATGATGATTATCAGACATGTTATCTCAATTATAATAATTTTTTTACATGTCCACATGTATAGTAAAAATCTATTATATGAGCAAGGGTCTGGTGAAAATGGTGATGATGGAGTGTTCCTATTGTCACTAAACATCATGTGATTTCTTGGATGAACTGTGTCAAAATCATGAGAATCATGTGATGCAATACCCTCATCACTGAATCCATCTCAAATCTATGAGATTTTCTCTAGGAAATGTGGTTTATAACCAGGTGGTGAATCCTAAAAATCCCCCCCCCCCCAAGCAAAGAAAAGTGGACTATGCATACAAAAGATAAAAACTGCTACACCATAGCACAATATCATACTTCTCTAAAAATAAGGACATGTGATCACTAGGGTCTTCCACCGGTTAAAATATGAGGGATGGCCTAAGGGATTATACGACACAAATACATGCTTCACATGATCACTCTATAGATCACATGAAGGACTTTGGGAGTTTTGTCTAGATTATGTGAATGAATTTCATGATGTCAATCATGTCACACAAATACTAAAATAATCTAATTCTTGAAAAACCATGATGAACATATCAAATAAATCATGGAAAAATATAGATATCTTACGAAAGTGGGGATACATTAATCATCATGTGAAGGCATCATGCACTTATCAATACCAATTCAGATCATACGGAAGCACCAAGACATGTCAGCATGTCATGTGACGGCCCCCGGGCTTGTCAACCAAGTCATGCATCACCCTCTTGAAATATCATACAGGTCATGTGATGTCCCCTAGGCATGTCATCCAAGTCATGTGACTCCCTCCGGACATGTTAGTAAAGTCAGGTGATGCCCTCCAGGCATGTCAAGAAGTTCATGCAATGCCCTTAGGCTATGTCAAGATAGTTATGATATTCCCTCTAGGAATGTCAGCCAATTAATGGGATTCCCTTTGGACATGTGAAGAAATACATGTGATTCCCTCTGGGGATTTCAATCATGCCATGTGATTTTCTCTGGTCATGTCATCCAGATCTTGCAACATCCTTCATACATGTATATGTTGATCATGTGAGCTCCTCCCAGAAATTCCATCAAATCAAAAGATCTCTTATAGAAAGGTTAACTGGATCATTTGATTGTATTTGGATATATCCTTTAGGAAACTAGGACATGTCCATACATCTTTTATCATGTCAGAAAAACACTCTAAACCCCTCAGACATGAAATCTAGATATGACAGGCGGACACCTCGAGACATGATAACCATTCCAAGTACACATATTCAGGCATACCCCCAAATTGAACTATGAAAATTATGATTCCTGCACTAAACATGATATTTATGATTCCTAATTAAGGAAAAATCTCTAAATAGACATCCAAATTGGTGCATCTCCCTCTATTTCATAGACACTCTAACCCACAAGACCAAAACTCTCTTGTGGGGTTTTCATTCTTCAACATCCATCAACAGATTTAGAAGTCAACTAAACTATGAGAAATATGATTCCTACTATAAATATGATACCTAAGAAACCTTATTAAGGATCTATATCCATATAAAACAAATCATTAGGTATACCAAAGTGCATAAGCCCAACATCCATATGTGATGAGACCGGTCACTTATTATCCCTTGTTTCTCAAACTGAGTATGGATCATGTGGTTATAAGTATTTTTAATGATAATATAATTTGCATCATTAATTTACACCATACATGGAAACCTCAATGTGTAATATCTTTTTTAGGATCATAATATGACTACCGCCATATGAGGACATCCACCTTGGGATATGTCTCAAAGGTATGATCGAACTATGATAACTGTGATTCATGTTATAAGAAGGATATGTAGGATAACTTCTTAAGGATTTTACCCAATACTTGGTGCCTATATTCCCTAATTTATGTCACTTATGAATCATGTTAAACTGTATGATTTAAATGAATATGTGGGTTAGAGTCATGTCATAAATAAGATACTTAATTTTCCTTGTAGCGGTTCAATTCCATCCTCAACATATCAATTTCCTCCCTATATGACAATAACTTTCAGAGTTCTTGGTCATATGGATTGAAAATATAAGCAGATACCGATAATTGGGAAAAAAATGTGAGATAAATGAAGAACCGAGAATATATTGAGTTTGACTCATTAATAGAACCCTCAGAGATAAAAGGAATGAGTACCTGATAATTTTTTAGGGTAACTGGTTCTGTATCGGGATTAGGAAGAGATTCATATCAAATAAGAGTCCCAGAATATATGATAATTCCCCTAAAAAGGGTGTGATATGACCTACCTCTCATCCTATCAACCAATGAGATTTCATAAGCATTGTCATGTCTAAACCCCCAAATGAACATCTTCCTTTGGAATGTTGTTCCACACTTAGCTGAGGATGTCATAAACATTAATTGATTATATGAAAGAAACAAAATGGTGAACACAATATAAATAATTGTGAAACCCATCCAATTCCCCACAATAAATCATCAGGACCCAAAACATTTGAAGGAAAACAAAATGTCTATCCAGACATGAATCTCTCATATAATAAAAATGATCAGTTGACCAAATCCAACTGAGGTTCTCAAAAAATAATTATATCCACACTATGACAAGTCCATGTGAGGAAAATGGAGAAACAAGACATAATAAATGATAATTGTGTCAACTAGCCATATTTGATTAATCATTTCTTACACTTTAGATGATGTACTAATTAGATACCTTATTCCTTAAGGTATTCATTACTGTAGATATTTCTCTCACATACAACACCTTGACCCAAGATGATGACTTCATCTAGTAGTTTTTTTTTGACCATCAACTATATCTTCAACCCTTCTGGGCTATAAAATAGCCACACCCATCTGACACATCCATATTCAAGTGGCGAAAGCAATTTTTTAGGACACCATTGACATGGTATAATCCCAAACCATGAGGCTACATGAAAGGGCCTCAAAACATTGGAATTGATGACATTGTATAATCCATGTAAATCTATTATAATAAATGTGGAACCCATTTCCACTGTTTATCTCTTAAAAATATTATCAATGGAACATGAAAATTAGAACCCTCCATGTCTAAGGAAGGTAGATCATGGAATCAACTATAACTCCCTTCCAGTTTATGAGTCACCAAGAAGGGATCCAGTCAACTGTCATCATCAGTTTCATCCCATCGGTTCCCATCAGTCATCTTCTAAGACAGCCACTTAACACATTTACACCATGAATTCTCATGTAATAGAACTAATGAAGTATATAAAGGCACATAAAGATATGGATAAATGGGAATAGTCTCATATTCTTGCTTCAATTGATAAATCCCAGAAACATATTCTAGTGGTATCTAGTGGGAAGGCTCATATCCTTTCCCTCATATCATTCTTATAGGAACATTCCTACTAAAAGGCACATATACCTATCCTAAAACATGAATTCCATAGAAATATTCCAATGGAATTAGGAGGATAGGATTGGTCTTATATCTCTAATTCAGTTGAATATATCTTATAGTAAATATTAGAGACTATAAATGTGCCTGACTATATTCTTTTAGAAAATTTGCTACAGTGTCTCTATATTCTAGTAACAGCTGAAGAATTCAACCAGCATATTCTGGCACTATTATAGATATATGAATAGGAATATATCCTTATCATAATATAAAAATTAGCACATCACTCTAATAATTATGAAAACGTAGCTAATTAAAAGAAAGAACATATTATTTCTCCTATCCAGGAAGAATTTCGGCATTTTTTAGTAAATGTTGAGGCATCATATTGGGCACATATTCCCATTCTAGCTAGTGGCTCACCAAGTGAGAGCAGAACATACCTTGAGATAGGATCACATTTCTGTAAAAAAGGAAAGAGATATACTCCAAAGGCATCATACTGAGATCATATTCCCATTATAACTAGGGCCAACAGGTTATAGTGGGACATGCCTCTAGACAGTATCATATTCTTATCAAAAATGATCGGTGACATACTCCAAAGTCATAGGATCATAATCATGTCCTCGCTTTAACCAGGTCTCACCAAGTGATAGAAATACATGCCATAGGGCAATCTGAAATTCCTATCAGTGAAACTACATTAAATATTCCAACATTTCATGGAACTTAGGATCATATCCATACTTCTTCTGATGGATGACTGCCCTAACATCCTTCAAAGGATTTGTAGGATAAGGATCCTATCCCTCGTCCCATTCTTGAGGTTTGAAGGAATATTACCATGGGGAATGCATATTCAAAACTGTAAGATTTCCCTAAATTAGATAGGGTTGGATGACATGTTCTGGAAATCACTCACATGAATGATCATTTTCTTACCAATAAAAGAGAATATCACTGGCATACTCGAGATGCTTCACAATAGTGGGTCCATATTCCCATATCACCCAATGATTATCAACATATTCTGATATATGACATGGAGTAGGCTCATATCCCTACTCAAACCTAATATTAAGAACATCATATTCCATACCTAATGAAAAAATAGGCTCATATCCCTGGAATTCATAATACTAGTGTTCTTGATGTTGTTTGAAAAATTTATGCAGCACTCAAAGGGTACATCAAATATTCAACTGAAGTTGATGGTTATCATTAAATTGATAGTCCTCCCTATAGTAGCATGGATATGGATCATAAGGGAACCAATACTAACATCTGGTGTGGTCAACCTAACCATGGTGATATCTCTCTCGGACAAGGAAATCCTCCCGTTTCCCAGACACCTTTATATAGATCAGTTCTCAAAACACTAACAAATCTATATAAAGAGGTGATCAAAAAATTGGGGTCAACCTTATACAGTTCCCCATCAACCACCAGAAACACTTCACCACGATCAACAAGTTTCCTTGAGAAGCAACTTCTCTGGCTTCACCAGGTGAGGTCATTTAAGTCTTATGAAGAGGAGACTGACATAGAAATATTGATAGAGTTATCCAGAAACATCCTTTCAACCACGTTATGGAACCTTTCCACTTTAGACTAAGAGATACCAAAAAATTTAGAGAAGGTGTTCATGTATTATCTATTAAAAAATATATAGCAATTTAGTCATTAGTTAAAGGTTATAAACATCCATTACCACAGATATAGGGGAAACCATGAAACCATCAATACACTCTTTCTTCAACTAGATATGGTTGCCTTTTTTATTTCCCAATACATAGAAATGGAAGAGCAAGAAAAATTCCTACATAGTGTTTATATCTGTATCATGAAAATTCTACATCAACTAATTTATAATGCCCCATTAGACATACATTTAATATGATGTGGTAAATATAGATCATTTAACTTCACTATGTCTACATAACAGCATAGCCCCACAAATATGGAATCTTGAAACATCATAGCCTTTGGAAAGATCTGGTGAGAGAGTAACATGTGAGACAGTTTGTCACTACAACCGAATTCCCCAATTTAAATATCAAAATACATAACAAGATAAGGGATAGTACTACCAACATATTCTTATGATGGGCCCCTTTAAACTATGGGAACACATTTCAAACATGAAATCTAAAGTTTTATCCAAACCAACAACTTTTGGAAACTAACTCTCATCATGTGATTTCATTACACGTAGAACATACATGAACAAAATTGCTCTGAATAAAATGGGGAATAATAGAATCTATCATAGAATCTATCTAGGAGAGAACCCATCCCATTGTGATGGTGGAATATTTACCACCACCATTAACCATTGGGTTATCAATCCGGGAGAGGATTTAGGACATATCGGTGGAAGCTAAAAACCAAACTTATCCCAAAGGGTTTGGCAGAATTTTCATCTCAATCGCCATCATTAGGTTCATCAAACCCTAAGAGGGTCCTAGAGAAATTAATGGTGGTTCTAGGTCAACCCTATCCCACTGGGATAGGGGAATTTATGTCTCAATTCTCATCCTATGGATAATCAAATCCTCAACTGGAATTATAAAATTATCAACAACAGGATAAAAAACCAATTGAGGCCCCAAATAGTGGTTATCCCATAGGTTTGGAGGAATTTACATCATTATAATTATTGTGGAGAGAATTATTCTTCTCTAGGATGAGATTTAAATATCGATAGTCAGCATCCCATCTGTTTCTCCAGCCGTAGGATGATCCTTTTCAATCTAGGGCCCATTAGGATAACATGGAAAAAACTCCCTAAATGAAATCACACACATGCCAATACTGGAGGAACATATCATAAAGGAAATCAAACCATATAAGGGTCAAAATCTAAAATTGTATAATATGGCTAGGTTTCGAAGTAATGACCCTAAATCAAGTAGTGCAGAATCACCCTATTACACTAAGAGTAATTGGATAGCTTCCATTTCTCGATAAAACATAGTGAATTTCATCAACATTAACATAATAGTTTATGTAGACCAATATTAAAATAAATTGGGATGTAATATAGAAATCATACCCTAATAGGAGGGTGATTTGGATACACAAACAGACGCTACACGTACATAGAATCGAATGAGAATCTTAAACATATTGCCTCCAGATAAGGAGTTTCCACATATATGGTGGAACATTTCCTAGGATAATTTAAAAAGTGTGGCTACATCCTAATAACCACTTAAAAGAAAAAAAACCCCTTCCACAGAGGATTGGTTGGCATAGTATGAAAATTAGATTCAAAATCTTAGGCAACTCAATGAGGAGAAACTCATGAGAAACATTCCCACTGGGTATCATTTTTATAAAGAGATTAATATCCCTCCTCCACACATTAGGAAAGAGTAGATACACCTACAAGAGTGTCGTCAAAGTATCTGTCAGCTCAGCATCTAGGAAGTCATTCTATATAAATAATGAATTCAAACATGATCATGACTTTCGTCCACTATAGTGATGGCCTCTCCCCAGCCAGGGACATTATGAATTATTATAATGGATCTATAAATAGTGGGAGATTAAAATGACAACACCTCATCAATATTTTCTCACTTGTTTATGGAGGGAGGTGTCCCAGACTACGATACCTATGAAACAGTTCAATGTCATTAAGTCCCCGGATGCTCGAATGAAATCCATGTAAGGGAGACACACACCTATGCATCCCAAGAAGAATTTATATCCCAAATGGGGGGATGAAACTTTTCTCCCTCTAAATTTTTTCTATCCATGAATCTCAACCTTAAATGGCATGGGAGATCCAAAACAACATCTCACACACTTTTTGTCTCGATACATTCCAATAATGGTCCCTCGAGACTTATAGGAGGTGACCAAGAAGAAATTTTTTGTACAGACTCTGATATGGCCAACCTTAATTTGGTACAATGACCTTCCAGCACGATCCATTATAGGGTGGGTGACCTTATTCCTCATTTCCTTTATCATTTTACATCCACACTAATGAAAATGACAATTTTCAACCTTATGAACTGCAAATAATGAAAAAAATAGAGGGTCTCTAACTTCATCGCAAGGTGTAATGGTTTATCTTATTCACTCACTATACAACTCTCATTGGATAATTTTCAAGAACACTATGGAGAAAATATTTGAGATGAGATACAAACACCTTTGATCATGATGAATTATCCAGGTGGGTTCTATGAATTTGAAGAAATGACATAACACCTAGAAGATTCCATTCACTAGACCCAATATAAAACTTGAATCATGCCTTTAACATATGAAAAATGTATTAATATGGTATAGAAAACCATTTTTTCCCTAATACTAGTATCTTTTCCCAATCAAGTTCCCATGAATACCCTGAATCACTCAGTGCCTCCCATTGAGCAACATCAGTTATAAAATCTACCTCAACTACAAAAGAAAATAGATTAGGGTCACTCATGATTTGACGAACGTATGAATATAACATTATCCTTATGAAATGATAAGTTTCCTCTTTATTTTCTTATATCCATTGAAAATAACAAACTCAAGCTACCACAACACAGGAAACCTAGAAAGCTCAACCTCACTGATTGCCATAACTACTACCCTTTCTATTGGAGGTTTCATCATACCATCTAGGATTTCTTCATATTCAAATATGTACTCCAAATAATGGTTCATTTTGGGAAAGTGATGTGGGAAAAATATCTAGTGTAGGTGACTTGGGTAATCATTTCCTAACCATAGGAAACGTTTGATTGTAAAGAAGTTCCAGTCAGGTATGGGAAAAAATTCAATAACTAGATGACTCAAAAGATAGTTGATTGTGATGACGCAACATTGAGATAACATCTTCAAAAACCCATAATAATCTCTTTGACAAGAGAGGTGACATAGAAAAAGTTACCTAAAGGTGGATGTAATCATTATACACAATAATAGATATAAGAGGAATAATCATATTCATCCCTTGGAAACCTATGACTCTTGCATATTTATTTTCTTCAATATCTGGTGAACAGGAACCAGCCCACCAAATATAACCCCCATTGGATGAAAAGATATTATTTGGTTCAATTAACATAATACACTTAACGTACCTAGTAATGTAAAATGGGTGGGTTGGATTGGGGTGGGTTAAGCCCGCATGTGTTTGATCCCATGTGGGTTTATCCACAAAATCCTGCATATAATGTGAACAACAAATTTTAAACCAACCTCGTACTGCATAATCCTACAGTCTTCCCACATTTTAAAAAATATATATTATTTATAATCATTTAAATATTTTATATTTTCTCATTATTAATGGTTTTTGTTGGGAAATGTGTGGATTGACAATACCTAGAGTTAAGGAATGTGATGGTACAATTTTCTATTGGTTAATGGTGGAATGCGACGATGATGATGTGTTGGAGAACAATTGTGATAAAACGTAGGTAAGTGTTCAGTGAGGGGTGATTAATGATAATTTTGTTCATTTGGTGAGGTGAATGGCTGGACCTAGGAATGAATGATGACTTCCCAACTACAACATGTTTCAAAGTATTTAGGGTTCCTTTTAAGCCCTTTCCTTTTTTAATAAAAAATAAAATTATGTAAAAAAAATTAAATCAATAAAAAAATATTATGATTATAATAACTGGTTTAGAATTAGAACCATGTTTAGGGGATATAATTTCCATTTTTCGAGAGGTGGGATTACACAGTAGGTGAATATGGTGAATAATTACAATATAAATATTATAATTTCTCATCAAAAAAATAAATATAAACCTATTTAAAATTCCCATGTTAATGAATGGTGAATTAGTATGATAATTATGGTGATAAATCATATTTAATGGTCAAATCATAATTTTTTATCAAAATCCAAAAATATTAAAGAAACATAAATTTTAAAAAAATAATTTACTTGTATGTTTGGCCTCATGGTATTCCTGCACCCACGTAGGCTTAAACCTCATTATCCCATTCTCTAAAGATCGATATTTTTAGGCCCACCCCACCCCACATTCTCTCCATACACATGAAGCCTACAAACCCCAAGACCATTTTGCATCAATAAACATACTTCTTCTTTGATGATATATACACCTCCAAATATGATTTCTCTATACCTGGAAAAGGAGTCGGAGGCTAAATGTGTATGATACAATGAAATAAAGGATGGTGTGGGTGTGTTATTACACGATATATTGGTCACATTCTTGAAAAAGATGTATATGTATCCATGACCCATGGAAAAGAACTCCAGCAAGACCAATACAAACACAAAGGTGTCCTATATCCATACAGTGGTCATACAAACCTTGTAATCTTACATGACTGGCTTGTGGGGTGATATTTTCTGATCATCCAAGACAAATAGGATGGTTGGTGTGACCTATTACACTAGATGAATATGTTCCCTCAACCTCTGCACAAGCACCAGGCCCATCCACCTCAAATACTTCATCTCAAAAGATGTATAATTGGGATTAACCCCACCTTGGGAGGCACTAACCTCTGGCACAAATGTATGAAATTCTAAAATAGTTTGTGTTTATAATTTTCAATCTCTCAATCATGTATTCTATCCATCCCTCAAAATTAATCAGATAGGAACTCATTTAAGCCCTCTTGAGCCCATAGGAATTCAAGACAGAGGTCTCTACCACTGAGGTTATTAAGTGGTGATAATTCCCTTATAATTCCATGTCTCTATATCATTCACGAAGAAAGATAAGGAAGAATTCATCCGGAGACACATCATACCCCTATATGTTTTTGGAATATTAATCGATGTCAGTATCTAAAGGGATTTGATTGATAATAGTTTGGGGATCAACCTCATCCTCATTTGTACCCTTCGACATTTGAGATATAGAGAGTGACATTTATCTACTACAAATATAACCATTTTGGGTATGGTAAGAGAGAGAAAGGCCTCTCAAGAAGATCAGGCTTAATGATTAGTTTGGATATATCATATATAATGCTAAGTTCATTGTTTTCCAGTAAGAAAATTCATATAATGTAATCCTTGGTAGATCTTGTATTCATAGACATGTGGCATTACCTTCAACATTTCATCAATATTTGATATACCCCATCAAAGAGAAGGCCAACATATTACATGGTGACAATTCCCCCCTTCAATTCATGTGAAACCATATATGTTGAGGGGATGGGAAATTCCAAGAATTCTTTGACAGTATTAAGCAATACTTGTTTCACCCATCAATCATGATGTTTTTTGTGGAAGCAAATTCACTCATTTAATGTGTGTACATTATGGAATGATCACTCAGGGCTCTCCTCACATAGAAGAATGATGTGGGGAGATAAAATAGTCCATAATACCTAGGTAAAATGATGTTGTGTATTGAGAATCGGTATTCCAATGTTGATAAGAATGTTCACATTCTCATATTTGTAGTGAAAAAGTTGATACATTACTAACAGCATCATGAAGTAAACTTGGTCTCTCATATCGACCCAATCAAGTGAATTCCTGGTTTTCCTATGCTAAATGTGTTTTTGGACTGATGGGATGTCATTCTATAGTTTTATAACATCCAATTCATGTCACATAAGTTAGTGAAAGGAAAATCCCTATCTTATTTCCTTATGGCACATCCTTCCATGAAAAATACACTTGTGGACACTAAACTTCCAAACAAAGATATTTTTTATGCCTATGACACTCCTCAAACATGGGCGTTGTATTTTTATGGTGCCTCCCAAAGTTCCATTGGTAATAGGATGGCAAATACAAAGTTAAATCTTGTTGGATTAAGGATTTTATTAGTTTCTCTGGAAAAAGAAATTTTTCCCTGCTCTTTCTCACTGTCTAAAGGTTGCACTAATAATAATGTAGAATAAAATTCCCTCATTAATGGCTTAAAACTACCCTATAGTTTTAGATAACCATCCTAAACATCAAAGGGGATTCAGATCTAGTGATAAAATAGATCAATGGAGAATATTCCATCAAGAATGTGGAATTGTATCCTCTCTTTAGTTATGTCATGGGACTAATGAAAAAGTTTCTTTTTGAACCCAAATTTCACAATGTTTGTTGATCACAAAATTCATAAATTGATGCACTAGATAATGAAACCACAATCCTGGAAGACCCTAATAAAAAAGTTATGGTCTTCTGCATCATCCATTGAAGGATGGTATCATCAGTCATAATCTATGAAATAGAGGAAATAAATTATATCCACACTACCCTAGAGAGCGATGAACTGATATCCAACCCTATATGGATGGATCCCATAATTGATTATCTATAAAACAAGACCCTCATAAAAAATTGAGTAAGAATGGAACAGACTCAATTATGTGCAATGAACATCATCCTTTGGGATGAGCCAAATGAGAAAAATTACCTCTAAAAATGATGCTTCGATGGAATCCTCCTCAGACGCATAGTAGAATAATAGATTCTATCTATTATGGAAGAAGTCCATATAGGCTCTTACGGTTCTCATGGGTTTGGGACCAAAATCTCACATCAAATTAAGAGTCTTGGTTTCTCGTAGAAAATGATGACACATGGCAGAGTGTAATTCCCTAGAAAAATTCATGTATTCTTGATTCATGCAAACTTCATCCATTAACCCTCACATAAAGCAAAATATTTCTAGTCATTTTTCAAATGGGGAATAGATATTGTGGGGCTATATCCCCCAGCCACAACTAAGTAGATTAAGTAAATACTTATTACTACAAGATTATTTTCCAAATGGGATAAATCAATACACCTCAAGGAATTTTAAAGGAAGAATATCATTAAAATTGTAAAATCCAAATTCATTAGAAGATTCGGATTCCCTAAAATGATATTTGCAGAAGACACCAAATTACTTTCTAAAAAGTTAAATAAATTTTACTTGGAGTACAACTTTGAGTCCAACCACTCAAATAACTACCATGAAGTAGAAAATGGATAGATTGAACCCTTCAATAAGTCTCTATTAAATATACACAAAAATATTCTATACAAAAACAAGAAGTCGCAGCTGAAAAAGATCCTCTATGCTTTATGGTCTTACCATACCACCACATGAACTACTACACAAGACACTCTATATCCATTGGTGTATGTAAATGAAACACTATTTACAATAAAATTCATGTTTCCCTCAATTGAAATTCCTATTTTTGGGAGAATATCAGATGATGGGTAGTCATAAAAGGAGTTGGATAATTTGGAATTTATTGATGAGAAAAGGGGGAATATATTACACTACCTCAATGCCCATCATAATCAGATCACATTAGCCCTAAATAAAAAGTGTCAGCTCCATTCATACCTTATAGGAGAACTGGTATGGGCTCTTAGAACCCCAATGATACCAAGAAAGAAACCTACAAAGACGGAACCCAAATGGGAAGGTCCTTATATAGTACATAAGGTCTATCCCAATGGAGCTTGCTTATTGGCCACAATAAATGGGGAACGCATCATGCTCTCCCTAAATGTGAGGTTTATTAAGAAATAATTTATATCAATATTATCAAGAATTGGTTTTTATGGTCACATTATGCTAAGATGTATGATATATTCTTACTACATGATGTTAAACTGCGTAGAAGACATCCTTATCGCATGATAATAAACTACATAAAAGGAGTCTTGGCAGTAATACTTTAAACTACTTCGTATCCCAATTACTATAAACAACACATTAAACTATAAAATTTCCTACATCCTTATTGTAAGATGATAAAATACATAGAGAACTTCATTTCATGGATGATTGATAGAACATGATTGAGATCTGTGCAAGAGAAAAATGATGTTCCCATATCCCATGTGTGATTCAGATCCACATAAGTAATCTATCCATTCATTGAATACATATGTCTTGATTACTACAAACACAAGATATGTAGTGATGCCCAGATTTCAAATTTTAGCTCCTATTATAATATATATATCACATTCACAAGACAATAGACTGTGTGATAATGTCTTCAATGCAGGATGTTAGAATGTAGTATTACCATGTGTTCTAAGAAAAGTATACATTGGGTTACCATCTCCAGAATACCCATATAAAAAAATGAGGTTCCTCTCACAAGATGATTACCCGAATATCCATACATAATTTATAGGGCTTCATTCCATCTTTTTCATATTAGGGAACCATTATCCTTACCACATTACGTTAAACTACATGGATAATGTCCTTGTTGCATGATGTTAAACTGTATCGTTTTCCAATACTAAATATGTATTTATTCTCATTTCAATGAGATATTTAAGGATTCTTATATCTTATATCTCGACCCATAAACCAAAAAATACAAAAAATTTCTTTACTTTACTTTAATCCCCCTTGTATCATGAAGGAAACCTTTGCAATTCCCTGTTTCTCACACCAGGTATAGTTCATGTGGGTGTAGGAATTTTAGTAAAGGATCCATGATAAAGGATTAGTGGATCATATCATGGTTTGCAAAGTCATAGATGAAATACCCTAAGAGGCACACAATAATTCCTTACCACACAATGATAAACGGCATGGTTGATGTCTCTAGAATGAAAAAAAAAATTACTCATTACTATGGACCTCCCCAAAGAGGACCTCTATTTGTGGTGTTAGTATTCCACCAAACCTTCATTCAAGAACTATGAGTGGCTTGGTTCCTATCATCATAGGATACAAAGTGACACCCAGATCTCCAATCATGGGTCCTACAGCGACAACTAATATGAATAATCCCCCCATCAATATATGAGTTAGACCTACGTAAAGAGTATAACATTCAAGAACTACATGTGGATTGATTCATTTCATCTCATGATATATAGTGAAACCTAGATCTCCAATCCTAGGCCCATCCACAACAATAAACAAGAAAAATTTCGCCCATTATATATGGGTTAGAACCACATGGATAGTATCCCACACAAGAACTATGTGTGGCTTGATTCCTACTAACACATGATACATAATGAGGCCAAGATCTCCAATCCTGATCCAAGACACAATAATGAATAGGAACAATGCCCTTTATTTGTATGGTTCAGACTTGTGTGGTGAGTTTACCATTTTAAAACTATGTAAGGTTTGATTCCAATCATCATAGGATAAATAGTAAAACCCATATCTCCAATCATGTGTCCAGTTGCAATAATCAGTGAGAACAATGCCCCTGTGTAGGGGTCAGACCAGTGTGGAGAGGTTCTCATTCAAGAAATAGGTGTGTCTTGATTTCTCTTCCTAGGATATGAAGTGACACTCGGATCTCCAATAATGGATTCTTTCAAAACAATCAATGTGGAAAATTCTGCCCTCAACATATGGGTTAGGCCTATGTGGAATGTTTCCCACTCGAGAACTACAAGTGGCTTGATTCCTCTCATCATAGGATATATAGTGATGTAAGGATCTCCAATATTGGGTCTAGTCACAACAACCTATGGGAATAATTCCACCCTATTTATATGGATTATACATGTGTGGATATTTTCCCTTTCAAGAACTATGTGTGGCTTGATTTCTATCATCATAGGATATGTTGTGATTTTTCGATCTCCAATTCTTAACCCATCCCTAATAATCAATAGGAAATACTCCCCCATCTATGTATGTGTTAGACCTATTAGAAGAGTTCCCCCTTCAAGAACTATCTGTGGATTGATTCCTGCTACCATAGGATACGTAGTGACACTCGGAATTCTATTCCTGATCCTATCCACAATAATCAAAACAAACAATGTTTCCCTATACATATGGGTCAGAACTACCTGGAGAGTATCCCATTTAATAACTATGTGTGCATTGATTCCAATCATAATAGGATTAACAGTGATGACTGGATCCCCAATCCATGATCTAGACACACCAACCAATGGGAATAATTCCCCCCCCCCACATTTGGGTTAGACCTACATGGAGTGTTTCCCATTCAAGAACTACATATGGCTTGATTCCTATCATCATAAGATACATAGTGAGACCCAGATATCTATTATTGGGTCCATCTATAGTCAAAAATGTGTGGATAATTTCTCATTCAATAACTACATATGGCTTGATTCCTATCAACACAAGATACGTAGTGATGTATGGATATCCAATCCAAGGTCCATCCCTAATAATCAATGGGAGCAATTACCCCCTATGTGCATGGGTAATACCTAAGAAGAGATTTCCCCAAAAAAATAACTATGTGTGTGTTGATTCCTACTACCATAAGATATGTTGTGATGCCTGAATATCCAATGATGATCCCAACTGTAACATAAAAATGCCCCTCCTTCTTGTGCACAGGTTATACCGGTACATGCAGCTTTTATATAATAACTATATCTATCTTGATTCTTGTCATTATAGGATGTATAGTGATTCCATTATTACCAATACAGGGTCCATATGCAATGATCAATGGGTATAATTCCTCCCTATGTATATGGTTCGGACCAATGTGGAGAGGTTCCTATTTAAGAACTGTGTGTGGCTTAATTCATATCATCACCTGATATGTACTGATGCATGGACCTCTAATACTGGGTCCAGCTGTAAGAACCAATTAGAAAAATTCTTCCCTTTACGTATGGGTTAGACATGTGTGGAGTGTTTTCCATTCAAGAACAATTAATGACTTGATTCCTATCATCACAGGAAACATAGTGAAACTAGGATCTCTAGTATTGGGTCTAGCTATAATAATCATTAGTAACAATGTCCCCCTCTACATATTGATCATACCTATATAGAGAGTTCACCAAATAAGAACTATGTATGGATTGATATATATTTTCATATAATATATAGGGAGACTCCAATCTCCAATTCTAGGCCAAAAAACAACATTATAATTTCCCTCTCCCTGTGTAAGGTTTAGACATGCACCTGGATATTTCATAAAAGAACCATGTCTGTCTTGATTCCAATCATCAAAGGTTATGTAGGGACACATGGATCCCTGTTCTTGAGTCTTGGGGTAATTATCAATGAGAGCAATGACCCCCTCAACATATGGTTCATACCTTCATGGAGTGTTTCCCATTCAAGAACTATGTGTGGCATAATTCCTTCCATCACAAAATACATATTGATACCCAGATCATTAATCATGGGTTTGGACACACAATATTAAATGATAAAAATACACCCCTAACTACATATGGGATGGACCTATGTAGTGACTCTTCTCAGACCCACTCAAATGTGACTTAACTAACATCCTTGTATTACCTTGTTTTTCACGCTGATAAGGAACATGTGAGCTTAGAGAACATGGTAGTAAACTTTTTCAAACATTACCAAGAAACACTTCAAAACAAGAACCACATCCTTACTGTATAATAATAAACTACAAGGAAAACATTCTTGTCAAATTATGTTAAAATAAAAAATAGACATGTCCCCACTACATGATGTTAAAATGTGTAGGCTATCACCTATCATCATTCCATATCAAAGGAACAAAATATCCTAACCCTGGTAAACTAGGTTATGGGGTTATTTCATCATCTTTTAAGCACCTCAACCCATAAACCACACTATATTTATTGATCACCTCAGGATGCTGTCAACCTTCCACAACCCTTGGAAAACTACACTCGACTTCTAGGGACCCTTTGTTTCATTACGCATTTCTACCAATAGTTATTTCATATGGTCCACTGGTCATTAACCAAATGGGTCTTAACCTGTAAAAAAAGTGCTTTTGATCCTTTTGATCCCTGACATCACCATTTGGATATCAGAACCTTATAGTGTTTTGGTCCATCAAAATAATTATTATCCCATTTCATTACCCATGACCTAAGAATGTTGAGACATGATTTACAACATTTTCATATTCTATTAAAAAATATGATGAAGTGATCTTGACCTTGGGTATCCTAACTAGGTTTTTTTGTAACATTCACCTCATACCAAGTCCATGTGCATCATGAATTTAAACTGCATTCAGTTTGGTCAAAACTGCATAACCTTAAAATATTGCCTTTCATGGTCCAAATAACAAGGCCCTAAACCACTAGTTAATGCGACATAAAACATTCTAGTATAAATAGTTTCAAATTAAATCCAAAGAAAAATCCAAGTATCCATGTGCTAAAATATTTATCTCTAGAGTTTAGGAAAATTTTATATTATAAATAAAAAAAGTCATATAGCTTATAGGGCCTAATTTTTGTCCCATGTAAAAGTTGATCCATGCTCTCTAGACCCCCTACTCTAGTAAAAAGTTAGAGTAATGGTTTTTTTAACCTCCCATATATGATAAAAAGTTGATTAGGTGGTGAAAAAACATTTAGGGTTCTCTAAACCTTCCTGAATATTACATTTTCCTTAAACCCCGTCGTGTATTTGTGGTATGAGCTGACACAACCAACCCATAGACATTAGTATCCCCTGATCTAGGTCCTAAGATGTAAAAAATAGGTAATAGGAAGTGTATAATCTATAAAGGGGCCCACTGGGATGCATTAGATAATTGAAAACCATGCCAAAGTACAGGTTCCTATAGGATGTTTGGTCTCATAGTTGAGGCCCCCCTAAAACCCATGAATAATTGTCTTGGATGTGTATAATATGGGATTCCACCATTATAAATGGTTGACCTATACCCACTAGTTCTGTAACACCCCAAGATTCCATGGTACGCTTCTCTTTGAATAATACAATAGTGTGTGTTGTACGCAACATCGAGTTCTAACACACCACAACCAATCAAACTAGCTGTTAAGAATAGTAATACCCACTTTTTGAAATTTTATAAATTTTATCTTTAAAAATTGCTTCATTTTTGGATTCAGAATATCCAAATTAGCCTAGGGTAAATTTTTGGTATTTTTCTAAAAGCATTCCATTTTTGATGAATTGTGAAAAACACTAAGTTATAGTCTAAAATCGAATTTTTATTTAAATAATTATTTATTTTACTTAAATTTATTTTAGGTCAAAATAGATACATAATACCTATATAATTTCAATTTAATTCATTGGAGTAAGTTTATAATTATTTTAGATATATAAAAATTTTATTAAACTTTTTACCATCTTTTACCCACCTCCTAAGAGTATTTGAAAATTGACACAAAAAATAATTTTACCACTACTGTGAGTTGAATTTAAAAACTCCGAAGGACATGGTTGATATAAATAAGTAAAATGTGGTTCAATAAGATGAAAATAAATTTTGGTGAATAGTAACATTTTACTTTTATTTACCATGGTAAAAATAAATAGGGTAATTATGGGTAAAAAAGATATTATTATTACCCTAACACATGTCCCAAATATATTTTATAAGTTTAATTTGACCAAAAACAACCTTATAAATAAAATATGATCCTTTAGGTCCACTTGGATGAGATTACAACATTTATTATTATTTAATTCCAAGAAGAGTTAAAAGTGTTAAATTCAAAGTTTAATAACTAAAATATTTTTAATATAAGAATACACATAAGATAAATTAGACTATAGATATTAATTAGAAAGATAAAAAAATTCCTACATAATTTTATTTTATTTATATTTTTTAGACATTAAATATTTTAATTTATTTGTGACACAGTGATGGTGGAGTAATTTCCAAATTAAATAAATATTAAAATAATTGATATTATAAATATCCAAATAAATGTAAATTGAGAATTTTTATGAATTAAACTAATTTTATAGGTTAATATGACATGTTAGGGTTGTTTATATGAATTTTTTTAGAAGTAATAATGTTGTTTTGAATTTATAAAAAACAAAATACCAAATAGTGTCAAAATTTACATAAAAGGGTTTTTAAAACAAATATTATATTATTAATTTGTATTCTATTCCTAAAAATATAACGCTCAAACAAAAGACTTATATAATTATTTTTTTATAATTAATGAACCACTTGGGTTTCTCTTGGAAGTATATAGTAAGTTTGTTAACCTTATAATATAAAAATACAAAAAGACATGGTAAATGTCAAACTTTTTAACTAAGAGTTAAATCTAAACGATAAAGTTATTCTATTGCTGAAAACCTGTATAAAACCTATTTGTTGAGTGGTTTTAGACCCATACATACCTTATCCTTTAAATAATTCCTTTTGGAGCCATTAGAAGCCGAAAATTATTTTATTATAAAATAATATTTCTAGCTTTTCCTAAGGTGCCCCTCACCCCTCTTATAAAAGGACACATCCCCCTTCTCACTAATTAACACCTTTAAAGACATTTTTCTCTGCAAAACCCTGCCAAAATACCCTCTAAGATGTCCTACCTTAATCCTAGAGGCATTTCGTTAGTCATAAATCCAACCTAAGGATCCATTTTGATCAAATAAAAAGGAAGAACCTGAAGAAGAGGTAAATATTTCATCACCTCTTTCATGTTCCTTTCTTCTTCCACATCCTCTTTCTTTGTTATTTCCATTATAAAATAATAAATATATTATATTCTATATACTTTTATGGCATTATAAATATGGTACAACCATATTCATTATTCGATCCATCCTTTGAATGACATGTCACCATACGTGCGTACGTATGGCTTACCATCTCCACGTTGTGGTGTAATTGTTATTCAATACATTATTATTTGGATGGGTATAATAATGATGTGTAATGGATGTAAATAATAAATATAACATGATAATGATTCTTTATATGTGATATAGCATCCAATTATATATTATTTTAATATCAAAAGAATGATATTATCGCTCGTGTGTACGTACGGATTATCGTTTCCACAAACGCGATGAGATTCATTCCCTATCGTATCCATTCAAGACTAATTTTCATTAGATGATAAAACATAATGTTTAAAGACTTAATATAATTATAAATATGAATAATATACATCCTATACATAACAAACATTACTTATGTAACAAATCATATAAAGGAAAACAAATCAGTTAACAACCAAAACGACGATAATACTATGATATTATTAACAAAGCAATGTTAAAAGATCATATATGACATCATATTAATCTATATGATTCTTGTATAATTTAATAACAATTATTTCACCATTATACAGGTGGTTAACCTACCCTAGAACAAGGAAAAGTACAAGTTAAGGGTTACTTTCACAATCTCTTTATTATCCAAAGTTGTTTATATGTAATTATCTTCTGGGAACTCTTTATCATAAACATCCATGTTTCTTAAAATGTATTTCCAAAAAAAAATTACTATTTACTCAAAAGTGGGTTAAATTCATTTATACCCTTATTTTACCTTATTTTTTTTGAAAGGAATCTTTCTGTCGTTTTCCAAACAAAGTAAATTATGGCCTTTTCGAAAACATTAAGGTAAAAATGTTTTTTAACTTATACGGCAGGTGCGGCTATTTTCCGCCGTTATAAAATCTTCAAATCTTCCATTACATTATTATAATAATATTTTAAAAATAAATTTTTTCTTAAATGATTTCAAAATAGAAAGATATGTTTCACTAAAAAAATGTTTTGATTCCATCTATGTCAACATCCTTTGATGGATTTTAAGTTTATTTGAAGTTGATTTATTATGATACAAAACATACATATTGTACTGAAGGTTTTGTGATATTTTTGACTATGGATGTGTTATTTTTACACCATTCATGGTTTATGGATAAAGAACTGAAATTTTTTATGAAAGTTTTAATACGAATGTTTATGTTATATTTAAACATTTTCATATGAGGAAGGCATTGGACTCAATAAGTGACGGGTGGATCCCACTATAGCTCCTTGATGCATCGGTAGGTCTAATGAGACAAACTAGTGTATTGGCATAAGGCCTTGAAAAAATCTTATTTGTATTCTGGGAACAAGGCCTTGACTATGAGGTTATGAAGTCTGGCATTATGCATTCCATCATTATGAAAGTGGTTATTGATATTGCATGTGATTATTCGACTAGTAGAATATCCATGTGAGTATGTAAATGGAATTATTTTGATTTTATATTTTCCATATTATACTGAAGTTCATGTTTAAAAGGCTTTTGTTTTAGTCTTATACATTGCCTTAAATGTTTATGCTTATTTATGAAAGTTTTTGCTATATTGTTATCCTTACTGAGCATCTGAGCTCACCCCTTTCTATGTTTTATTTTTTCCAAGATGCAAAGAAGTATGTTATGACTGACCAGCAGGGATAGTCTATGGGATCTCAGTGTTGTCTATGGAAAAAATGTTGTTGTAGTTTTCCATTTTATGATGTAATGTAAACCTTATAAATGTATCTAGTACTTCCAAAGCTACTAAACTAATCAGTCTTTCGAGATATGATCTTTTGTGATCATGCTAATGATACGTAATAATGCACCGACTATGGGCTTTTGGGGTCAGGGCGATATTGGATCCCACCTCTGGTTAAATCAAATACTGATTGTCCATGACTTACAACCCCCATAACTATATTATTCAAGGATATTTGACATTCTCAACATTACATCACTGATTATTATACCCCTTCTAAAAGCGGGAATATGACACTCCATCCCCAAACCATTTGATAGACCAAACCATGTAACTCGAAACCACATAGAGTAAGGATAAAGCTTCTTAACTAAAAATATAAAGTACTATAGGTTGCAAGAAACCTTTCTTTATAACTTCTTCTTCATTTCCAACATTATCACAAATACATTTGTGTCTTTACAAATCTTTCATTGCCCTTGGAAAATATCATGGATCCCCTTTTCTTGACCATGATTGTGATTCCTATAGTCTCATGCATAAATACATGTGACCCACCAACTAGAGGCATATACTCCTTGTAGGATAGGAACTGTAATCTTTGTGATCCCTAGTAATATCATAGAAAAACTCAAAACCTTAGGGTGTTTCAGGACATAACACATATGTCTTCCCCTATTCAATATTCTTTGGTTCAAATGATTATGTTATGAATTACACCACCAATTTTCTAACTATCCAGGTGGAATCATCTTCCCTAATATGTAATCATAAACAAATACTATCCATATAAATACTTTATAGACCTTCGAAGAGAGCATGGGTCCTCTTTTCTTGATCATGCATGTAAGCCTTATGGGAACATTCATATGATTTTGTTACTCACTAACTGGAAGAAACTCCTCCTTGTAGGAAGAGAAATCCCCTCCTCATGAGATCTAGAAACACAACAGTGTAACTCATCACCTTAGTGTTTTTGGATGATACTTGATATGTCTACCCAATTCTCTATTCATCAATCACATCTTGGTAGAAAAAAGTTAAAATACATATCATTTCACATCCTTCCTTCATGACATTAAACTGCATGAAATACATCCATACCACATGATGTTAAATTTCACAAACAATGACCTTAAAAGATAACCATAAAACTACACAATAGTTTTCCTTACTACATGAAATTAAACTGTATAGAGATAGATACTTTGAAGATGGTATATTACCAGAAACAGAAGGTCTGAGCTAGAATACCCAAAAACTATAGAAATAGAAGGTCTGAGATAGATGACCCTAAATTAAAACACAGTAATGGTCTAGTTTAAAATACCATAAAATAGATAACTAAAAGAGTTACAATTCTCACACGGTTGAATTCCCAATAAGGTAATCCTTGGGAAAATTTGAGTATCTTTTCACTGGAAACACACATTGTAAGATCTAGGAAATATTGAGCACTCATAAAATAAAGAGGCATAAAACATATCAAGATAAAAACTTATAATAGGTAACTATAAAAAGAAGTAAATTCTATATATAAAAATCCTTCCCCTATATACATCTTAGGAAAATTTAAGGGAAATATAAATAAATAGATAAAAATGGTATTATGGATCATTATTTTTACCTATAAAAAACTCAATATATGCTCACTAAATCCATTTACATAATAAAAAATTAAATATATCTTCCTTCGGTACATTCATATTCTACCCAAATTATCCTTTAAAATTAGGTGTTCTCAAGAAAAATGGAGTAGGTACATTAATGAGGAATCTCATGCTGGTGGGAATTCAAAAGAAATTCCCAAGATAACTCTATTGTGATTTAAACATTCAAATACATGTTCTTATGTTTACTTTATATTATGAAAAGGATGGGTATCATTGATGATTCATGTAACATCAGATCAAAAAACATCATGCACATCATGAATTAAATAAATATAGAAAACCATATATAGATTTTAAGATATTCATTAAATGATAAGGTTCATAATAAAGAGAAATATCCACATTACGAATCCTCTATAATGATTCCATAAAAATTGAATAAAATTTTTGGATCAGACTATGATATAATTTGATTAGAAGAATTTTCTAAATCATCCAGAGTCTACAGAGAATTATCAATTGATGTTGAATTACTGCCCACTCCATTTTCATCATAGCTGGTTAAGGATGAATAAGTTATATAAAAGAGGAAAACTCCCCGTTACCTTTGTCAGTAGTTCATAGTATGAATGATGACAATAAAAGATCATTCTTTGAGCAAGCTTAGATCTCCTCTTGATTTGATATCTACATGGCCAAGTACATCCATCTGGCCATGCAGCTAAGAGATTATCTGATGTCTTTATTCCAACACCTATGATGCTTCCCTTATTAACTGGTTCAAATATCCTTCTTCATAAACACTATGTATATCTTTCTGAATGTAAAATAGTTATTGTTGAGTCTGGATGATTTGTAGCATGATATCATATAATGATTGGTAGTCAAAGTCACCTTTTGTCTATGTCACAAAAGAGCTACAGAAGAAGTTCCTTATGGTTAAGAAACATATCTATAGGAGTCTGAGTGATCAAATTATAAATCAATTTCAATATTATCCTATGTTTTTCTTATTCCTCTACAACTGTTGTGGTTAGTATGTCAAAAGGGGTAATGGTTGGATGAGTTGATGAAGAAGGAATAGATGAAGTTTCATGGTTTCTTCTCTCAAATGATCTATATTTATTAACTAATTTTAATGGATCATCTTCCTTAATGGGATGTTCTTAAATAAGAAAATAATGCTTCCTCATAGGCTTGCCCGAGTCTTGAATCATGCCATTACTACTATAGACAATGGGATTAGTGAAGCGCAAGGTTTGTCCTCCTGACAAACTAATCAATTCATTACACCACCTAGGTAGGCCTCTACCCAAACCTAGAAATATAATAAGATAAGAAGATAAAGGTACCAACATATTGAAGACTAATTTTATCATTTGTTTCTTCATGTTCCATCATGATCCTAAATTGGTGAATAATTTCAGGATGTCTCTCAACCCGATCTTTAGTTGAAGGGAGATTAGAAACCCTTTGAATATAGATATTTTTTCAAGAAAATCAATCTGGGGTGTATGGATCAAAAATGATCAAGTAATCTACATGGGACATAAGAACCCTATCTTGGAGAGAGATAATTTATTACCTTTAATCAAAATAGCTAATGATTTTATCAGCAATTAGTCAGGTTAGTGTGGGATGGGGCATGAAAATGAATTTTTTGGCCCAACTCAACATTTTAATAACTTCATCAGGGCCTTTATGCATTTGTTTCAACCCATAAAATGTTCATAAACCTTTGATAGAACAACAAATTGGGGATCCCAATAATATTATGATATCTGTAACAATAAATATATGCTGTTATCCATCCAAATAAGAATTATATGGAGACTCCAATCCTTTATGGGGACTTTTCTAGTCAAATATGGCCCAAAAGTTAGTGAAGGTGATGAAGAGTTAGTACGGATAGATTATAAAGCCACCCCTCTCCTAATCAAGCTTCATTCAGCAGTGTTCTTAAACAAACTCCTAGAAATGTTTCCATGGCTAGGAAAATCCATCCACTAAAGAACATTGATAATATGCATGCTAGCCTAAGGCACAAGGATATCTCTAGTCTCACTCAGTAACTTCATGGGGTATACTACCCATCCTCAAGGATTTCCAAATAAGATCCCTCACTATCATTAACCTTTCAAGAAGGCAACCTATGAGGGTGTATATTGATTGGTCGAGTCCCACTACGGTAGAGAAAGATGTTGATCCAATCGTTTAAGGAAATAAGTGATCATGGATTACACTAATTCCTTAGATTCTCCGTCACAATTTCAATAATGTCTCTTTCCATGTTCAGATTTTGTGAGAGGTCTTCCCATACATCTAAAATAGAAATAAACTCATCATAAATCTCCCAAAGAGACTATATCATACCTAACAGGTAGATTTTACATAGGTTGATCCCTACCTCACCATAGGATATATGGAATTAATTAGTGTCAAGGAACCAACGACTAATCATGTCACCAAAAAGCTCTGATTTATGATATATGATGAATTGAGAAACTCATGATGCCTTGTAAAGATGAAAAGGACATAGCTGGTTAGAGAACTCTAAGAATATTTTTCTAACCTTAAAAAAACCATGCCCATTCTTCATAGAAGTTACCACCTTGTCGTAATTCCCATTTCGAGCTCTAATCACGTCCCGAGTTATTTAATTATGATTCATGTATACTCAAATATATCTGAGTGATTGTCTTGTGGAAAAAATACAATCTTTTGGACCTTGAGGGGAGTTTTCCATCATATTATACAACCCATGGGACTATTCTATAACCAATTGAAAATTTAAAAAAATAAGTATTTGAATAAAATTGAAGGAATATGACATCCAGTAAGATGGAATATTGTGGTCAGGTGATGGAAGGACAACATTTCTAAAAAGATGAATCTATAAAGACGAAGATGGTATAAAAGGGGATAACTCTTAAGTTTTGGGTGGGATAAGACCCTTCAATGCCACATTTTCAAAGAACACTTGATACCCAGGGTTGTCATTTTGAATCCCCACAACTAGATTCCAATGGTTGGCCACATTGGAATCTTTCTGAGAACTGGAAATCATCCATACAAAATCAAGGAACACATGTTAGAGGAGTAAGAAATATTATCAAATGGGGTTCATGACTCTAATAGTATCATGCAAATCGTATGAATCATAAATTGATTCATGGTCTCATAAACTAATATAGGCCTCATGATTGCATGACCTAGTAAAAGTCATGAGACTCACATAACACATAGCATATATCATGAGATTATAGCCCAAGGAGTATCTCATGATCACATGATCTATTATGAGACCATTGATTTCATGAAATTGATATGGTCACACAAACAACATGATAATCTATGTGATCATGTGATTGAGCCAATGCATCATCCGAATATTTCAAGATATCCATACACCCAAGTATATGGGTCAGGGTTCAAGAAATTATTGAGAACTATTTAATAATTTTTTGGAACAACAACTAAGATAAAGTAGAGTGTGAGATCAGATCTCACAAATGAATTCCACATAATAGTCTCTCAAAATAGTCATGTGATCGATTCTATAGAGGGGTCTTCTGAAATGGATCTTATGGAAGGGTCTTGCAGGGGTTCATGGATGGGAGAAATCATGAGAGATATAGAGTTCAAAGTCATTGGTGGAATTAGAATCCCTTACATCCCTATTTATAGAGTACTCTCCAAAATACCAAAGGACACCTAGACGACCAAACATCACCCAAGACACCGATAGGAGGCTACCCTAAGGACTCAATCAAGAATTTACTTTATCTATAATCGAGACTTTATCCCAGAAGATGTCACTCTAGATGGGGGTCATTAATTGATGCTCACCAAATGAGAATAAAAAATAATATGATTGAAGGAATGTATGAAGAATGGGTATTGTTTTCTCTTCAAAATAAATAAAGGGAAGGCATTCAAGTCATATGGATTTCAAAACTATTAAAAGGACATGAAATCATGTGGCCTTTAAAGGATCATGTGAATTGATCATGTGTTGTGCATGCTCTTTTTATGATCATGTGAAGCCCCTTTGACAAACCCTTCTTCTCTTACAAAGGAATCCTAACAAGTATTGATGATCCTATGAAGGCTTCCATGCAAATTATTCTGATCATGTGACTTTTCAATCAACATATTCCTGAAAAATCCAAATCCCCATAAAAAATAAAGGTGTAAAAATGTAGAATCCTCATGTGATGGAGAGTTAAATTGATATTTATAAAACATGATTATGCAATTCATAGGACTTTGTAGAGCCCCCTGTAGACATTTAAACATTGCTACATGAGAAAATCTTAGTGTTTCACCTTCATAATTCTAAGGACCTCATACACATCTATTCAATTATGTAGTTACCCTTTAGTTCCATAGAAAAATGTACTGATTTACATGACAATTCTCACACACTATCATGATACCCAATAATGATCATGTGATAGCCCATTGAAAAGTGGAGTGATTTTCCAGGAAAACACTCACACGCTATCATGAGATCCACTATACTTGTAAAATTAGGTATAATATAAAATGGTAAAATGTGGAATCCTCTCACAGAGGGAGGATACATTGATTTCAGGCGAAAAGTGTTACTTTCCTCGTATCACTCGAGGGACCATTAACATGTCAGTATAATCCTTCAAATACCTCTTTGAAAGTCCATCTTAATTTCAAAAGAGGCCTTTGAAATTACATCATGATATTATAAGATGTCTTTAAAAATCAATCTTAGACTCACGAAGGACTCTAGACAATTCTTCTTTGATCATGGGAAATCCTTTCTTCAAGCATCCTAGTCTTTTAAAGGATATCACACATGTTAGAGAAAGGGTAAAAAGGACATTTGAAATTTCAACATGGTTATGAAAAATCACTTCGATGAGCTAAGGTCTAGTGAATACGATGATGAAGGAGTGTTCCTATGTTTTTTGAGGATCATGTGACACCTTGGATAACATGTGGAAGAATAATGTGAATCGTATGGTAAAATACCCACCACCTCCTACTGTATCTCAAATCCATGAGATAATTATCATTAAAGGCATCATATAACCAGGAAAAAAGGCTTTTAAATTCCCTCTATACCAAAAAAGGACTACACATATGGACAATGGAAACTGCTACATTGTATCACAAGATCGTACTTCTCAAAGAGAAAGTTCATATGACTGTAAGGTCTTACACCATATAAAATTAATAGGATGACCTAAGGGATAACGTGGAATGAATATGAGCTTTGTGTGATCACTATATAGATCACATAGAGTAATTCTATCATTTCATCCAGATTATGTGAAGGATTTTATGCATGTCAACTGGGTCATGCATAGCCTAAATAAAGATAATTCTTGACAAAATTTGAGTCATGTACATAATAAATACTAGAGAAATATTAAAGACTTATGAAATTCTAGATACACTAATCATCATGTGAAGGCATTTTGTGCCTTTCATGGCCTATTCAAGTCATGTGGTAACACCAGGTCATGTCATAAAGTCATGTGACTCCCTCTGGGAATGTCATCCAAGTCATGAGACGCCCCCTGATAATGCCATCCAAGTCATGTGATACCCCCAGTTATGTCAGCCAAGTCATGATATGCCCTCTAAATATGTTAATAATTCCATGTGATGCCCTCTGGGAATGTCAAGAATGTCATAAAATGCCCGTCGATCATGTCAAGGAAGTCATGTGATTCCCTCTGAGCATGTTATCCAAGTCATGTGAAACCCTCTTAAAATGTTAATAAATTCATATGATTCCATTGTAGCATGTCAAAAAACTCATGTGACACCCTTTTGGAATGTCATCAAGATCATGCAACGTCCTCTACACATGCCTATGTTGATCATGTGAAAGTTTCCTGTACATGCCATCCATATCATGAAATGACCTCTAAACAAGGGAACCGGATCATGTGATTGGATTTGTACATGTATTTTAGGTAACCAAGATGTTTCCATACATCTTCAAACATGTTAGATAGAAACCCCTGACACCATGGGGTGGAAATTAAGACATGTCAAATGGATACACTGATACAAGATAACATTTCCAAGTAGACATACTGAGGCATACCCAAATTGAACTATATGAACTATGATTCCTACTATAAAAAAGGTATATAGGAATCCTTCCTAAGGACCAAGATCCAAATGGGCATCTACCTTAGTGTAATTCCCTCTATGTCTCAGACACTCTAACACATGGGACCCAAACTCTCTAGTAGGGTTTTCATTCTTCTTCATCCATCAGCAGATTGAGAAGTCAACTAAAAAATGAGAACTCTAATTCCTACTATAAACATGATATGTATGATTCCTTCCTAATGGTCTATCTTTATATCAAACATCTCATTATGGTTGCCTTGTTGCACAATCCTTGAGTCTATATGTGGTGAGACTGATCACTTGTTATCACTTTCTTCTCACACCGATTATGGATCACATGGGCTTTAGGATTTTTAATGATCATATTATTTGCATCTCGAGTTTTCCCCATCTAAGGAATTATTAGTTTGTAATCCATATTCAATTGCATAATATGAATTCCCTCATACATGGACATCCACCTAGGGGGATTTTCCAAAGGTATGAAAAAACTTTGATGACTCTTATTTATGTTATTATAAGGATACGTAGGATGCAATCCGAAGTCTAGAGCTCAATACTTAGTGGATATGTTCCCTTTTATATAACCCTTGCACATGATTTTAAACTACTGGATTTAAAAAAACTACATGAGTTTTGATTCTTGTCATAAATAGGATACTTAGGATGCCTCATAAAGGTTCAATCTCATCCTCGATATATTAACTATCTCCATGGATGATAATAAATTCCAGAGTGTGTGGTCGTATAGATTCAAAATATAGGTAGCTACCCATTGTTAAGAAGCAATTGGAAATAGATGAATAACCTTAGGTATATGTGTATGGACTTTTTATTAGACCCCCCCCCCCACACACACACACACAAACACACACAAAAACATATAAAATGATTAAATACATTATTATTGTTTTAGGGTAACTGATTCTGTATTGGGATTAACAAGAGATTCACAAAAATATCTTAAATCTATAAGAGAGTCTTATAATAGGCAATAATTCCCCCCAAGAGGGTGTGATGTGTCTGACCTCCCATCCTCTCAACTAATTCATGTTTCTAAGCATCATCGGTTCTAAAACCCCAAATAAACACCTACCTTTGGAAAGCTGGTCTATGCTTAGTTATGGATGTGGGAATCATTGGTAGTTTCTATTAAATACAAAAATGGTGATCTTAATGTTATGAATTATGAAACACATTAAATCTCCATAATAAATCATTGAACCACAAAACATTAAATGGAAATAAATGTACTCAACATGAATGGAATATCATTATATCATGACCACTCAATGTTTTAAAAATACCTTTATAAGTTTCAAAATTTATTTTCAAAGACATTTGTTTTAATTTGTTTTTGTACTTTTAGTTTTAAAATTTTTTTCAAAGTAAAAGTATTATCTTCCTAAAGAATTTTTTTAATAAAGTTTTTATGGTATTTCTATTTGTCAATGACATCAACGCTTTATTTTACTTTTTATCTACAAGGGATATGTTGTATTGATATCATAACTTTTCATTATTTGGATGGTATATAACTATTTTGACCAAATAATGTATTTATATTAACTTTCATGATTAATTTTTTATAGAAATTAAAATTACTTTAAAACATTCACTTTTCTATGATCATTACACAATTCATTTCTCTTAAATGTCCATATTATCTGTATCATGGAAATGATTATTTTTTAGACCATAAATCATTTTTATTTACTATATTTCTCTTAAATATCCATATTATTTGTACCATGGATATGATTATTTCTTAAACCATATACCATTTTTACATAAAATTTATACTTTTAAATCTATTTAATTGACTAGTAAATATGTATAAATCTTTATTATTTACTCAATAAAAATATTTGATGACAGGGCACATTGTTTATGAATTAAATATATTATTTGATATATATAAGGAATGCTTTGGACATGTATCGATGGGCGGGGCCCAGAATTATATAGCCCCTTGATGCATTGGTAGTCTCATAAGGTGAATGTGTTAGCTAAAATTAAATGGGTTTCTACCTATAGTTTAAACCATATTGTGAAATGTATTAATGATAGATGTATCATGTGCCTGAAAATATGATTTCAAATAATTAAACATTTCTTTCATCAATAATTTATTTATTATTATCCATGATATTTTCTCAATTATATTTTCTCTAGATGCATATCATTCTCAATTTATTGATTAAGTGTCATATTTTTTCATATATTTAACTTTCCATATGGATTTTACCTTATTCAGTTATGATATATATATTATTAATTAAATGGAATGTGATTTTAGTTATTTAACATTTCATTTTGATTATTCTATTCAATTTATTTAAATCGAATGTTTGTTCATTTATTTACATTTCCATGTTGGTTATGATTATTAATTCAATATAGCTTCCATTGTAATAACCCTTACTGATCATTTAAGCTCATCCTTATTTTTTTCCTTTCCTATGAATACATGAATTTTATTATGAATAATATGCAAGGATATGCTAGAGGTAATAATGACATTCTATAAAAAAAATCATCTTTAAATTTTTCTTTTCAAATGTAATATAGTATTGATTTATTTATTTGGTTTACCATGACTACTAAACTATTATAAATTTTGGGATTTGTTTCATTCTATATTATTCTAATGTAACTAATTAAGACACCGGATCTATGTTACTGTAGTCGGGGTCATTATAGATGGTATTAGATGTTTTTTAATAGAAACATTTGGAATTAGATTTTGGAAAAAATAGATTATAGAACATACCCATGTGATAGACTTTGAGGAAAATAATATATAAACATCATAATTGTTTGGTAAAAAAATATTATAAAAATATTCCTACCAATATATCCCTATTTGGATACTACATGACGATTTTGTTTTGCAACAGATGTACCTTGCGGTAATAACTCTATAAGGGGTACATTGGGCCTAACTGGATTGTCACCTGGTGCACAACAACGCTTCTTATTATATACCTAGTTTGACACTCTTGTGGGATATACTATCGATAATTAACCATTATTTTACTAAAAAATTATAAATTACTTGAAAATTGAGTATAATTAAAGACCTAGGTTACACATAATGAGTCTTATATTGAAAAGGTATTGTAATGATTTAGACATTATATAAAGGATTCATTTTGATTATGTGGTCTCCCATTATGATTATTGTTTCTCACATTATAGTTTTTGCTTTTATTCAATGGATAGTACTTAAAGGAATCATGTTAACATTAAATTTGATAGAAAATGTGGTGACTATGAGAAACCAAATGGGAAGATGATAAGAGTGAAATATATCATGAATATGCCTAATTAGTTATCCCAAAATATGACTAACAACATATACCTTTACCTATTATCAAACTCACTAAAGAATAGAATGATGGATTTTGATAAGATCTCGAGTGATGGAGACCATAGGGGAAAGAAGGATTTATTTCCATAATTTTATAAATGTGGAACGATTCACCCAAGAAAGTGTCCAAAAGGAATAGGAAAATGAATTATTTTGTCAAATAAGGCAATAAATCTATGAATTTATAATGAAAAATGAAGAGTTTGATGGATGTAAATAAATCCCCTTCTTGGTACATATTTATATATCATTGTCCTAAATGTGGGGAACCTATGAATTATTTGAATCAATATCCTCTTCTAAAGGTTCACCCCAAGACCAAGGAAGGAATTATGTTGCATTAAAATGGATGAGGTATTTATTTATTAGAATGGAAGAACACTTTTGTTGAACTTTTTTCTTACCCATGGTATTTCGGTTATAAGAATCATGAAGCATATAAGTATTGTGTTAATTTTAGAAGAATATACCTCTTTATTAAATTAATATTTATGGATACCATCATGGATTATGATTTTAAGTTTCATCATAAGTTTAAATTATTAAACAACCCTTTTAGATTTTATATGATGGGAGTTCACAAATATTAAGGATGTGTTGGGATACATTTATGGGAATATAACTTATTATTTTAGAATGTGAAAGAGTTACCTAAGGGCGAATGTTTTTACATGTTTCTTTTTTGGACTTAAGATTCAAGGTATTGATAACCAATAAGTTCTATCTTATCTTTTAAGTTATATTAATTATAGGTCATAAAAATATGGTAATGTTATGTGAATTATATTAATATGGTTTTAGGAAAAGAACAACCCATATATTAGGTGACTACCCTTCATATCTGATGAGGTTGTGGGGCTTTTAACCCATAATTGAATGATGATAAGGGCTTAGATCCCACCATTGGACTAAATTATGTTATAGTTAATATGTCATTTTTTTACAGAAAAGATTTGAAAAATGAATATTAATGATGAACAAGTGGTATTATTGTTATGTTTTTGAGATTAATGTATTATATAGGATAACTTACTCTAGAAATATTGGTTTTTGGAAATAATTAAGAACAGATGGAAGACTTCTCACTAATTTATGGATCTTAAAATCTGTTAAAAGTGTGTTTTATTACTCAAAGAATTAAGAAATAATTTTGGGATATTAATTTCTTGGATTAATTAGTGAATTGGAAATTGATCTAATCACAATTAAATGATAAAATCGTTCATATGAAATAACAAAATATCAAGTAAGTATATTTCCTTGTATTCTTAGATAGTAAAAAAATTCCCTATCTTTATGAAAAGGATCTTTAAATAAAAAAATTACCAATTACTATCATATCTGATGAATAAAATGGTCTTCTAAATCAACATAGATTTATGTTTTTAATGTCCCTAAACATACATTGATCATTCACATTCATGTGATCATGATCTTTATCACTCTCTATAATTTTTTACACTTTTCTCCCGTGTTCATATCTTCACTTACCACCAATTTTTTCCTAGTTAAAAACCTAGTTATGTGGAATTCCATATAAAATTTTTACATAACATTCTCTCAAATTAAGTCTATTTTTCAATAACAATTTATATATTGTGAGTTTTCAATAAATTAATTTTTAAATTTCAACCCCATTATTTCTAAACAGAAGATCAAATTGTGAGGATGAAATTTATTTACGGTATGGAGAATGTGACACTCTGAAATTATAAAATAAGAACATTTTATTCAACAGCATATGTGACATGAAAGGATGAGATTATAAAAACTAAGAAATATATTTTATTAAATTTAATATCTTTGATTGCTTGTGGAACACACAACCTCAAGTATAAATGAAACTTAATATAGTATACCACTATAAGCTACCCATTATATTAGATGTTATGAATAGTAATATATAAATTATGAAAATTTTATTTTCTTACTCATGTAAAAACAAATTCATTGGTTATATATTTATTATAAATAAAATAATAATCATTTAGAAGAAAAAAAAGAAATTTTTTTTGTAAAACATTATTTTTTTCTAATCGATGGTTTATTCATGATTTGCACACATAATTTAAAATTAATTTTGGAGAATTTACATATTTTGTTGGATAAAATGAACATAATTTTTGAAATCATCATATAAAATTTATCTTAGGTTGATGTTTTGGGATTTTTCGGAAAAGTTTAATTTTTTCATTGAATAGTAAAAATACTATTTTTTATTGAAAACCGCTTTTCAGTTTAAATACTTTTAAAGGTGAAAATTTATTATAAATTATTTTAAATTTAAAATTATTAAAATTATATTAAATTTTAACTAATTTAGTTCATTTTAATAAATTTTTATATTGAATGTTAGTATTAAAACATTATATGCTTATACGAATTTTCTCTTTGAAAACACTCTTTCTTGCTGCATCTATGAGTATAATTTTAAATAAAATTATGTCACTTAGATCACATTGATTTGTAAATAGATTCCATATTTGTAATAATAAAAATTTATATTATTTAATAAATTCATCTTAATTTTTTACCATAGTAAATAGTAAAAATAGTGAAAATTATTTACCACAGTGAAGGTAAAAATGTGTTTATTAGGGGGTTATCTAATAAGATAAGGGTTCAAATGACCTACCAACTTGTAAAAATATTATCAGAAGGAAATATTTTCATCATATGATTACCAATTTATAATATATGTAAATTGGGAAGAATTTTTAATGTGAAATATATTATTATTCTAGATTCATTTGGGAATTTTCCATGTAATTTTCCAATAGGGTTCCCTTTCCCCTCTTATAAAAGGTCACTTACTCCCTTAACTTATCCACACCACTAAATAGATTTTTCTAGACCATAACCATAAAAAATTACTCCCCATCATCTATATATTTATTTTATATTGATTATTCTTCCCGAAACTCCAACATTAGTGTCCTTATGAGGATATCCAAGGAGGTTTCTCTTAGAGAAGGTAATTGTCTGAATAAAGATATTTCATTTTATTTCTTCTTTTTCCACCTTAAATTGTATATTAATATTTATAATATAATATCACCATTATCTACCACATAATGAGATGTTATTATGTTTACTAAATAACATTTATTAGTCTTATCCTCTATCAAATTCGAAAAAAAATCATCAATTGTGTGTACGAAGGACTATTACCTCATGAACCAATGTAATTCATTTTCCATCACCGCCTTTAAAGGATGGTTATAATATTGGATTTAATAAATTGATATGATATTTATGATATTATTATACATATATAATTATTATATCACATATACCTTCTTACATTCTAGGCCTTTTAAATTATTATATATAACGTCGCACATGTGTATGGTGGACTACTTCCTCACGAAGCAATATGATTCATTTTTTCACTTAATCCTTACATAGTACATAATAATTATAAATTTAATATATATATATATATTATATATTAGATGATATTTATTATTTAAAATTTAAATGTCACCCACTTACTTACCCTTTCACTTGTTAATGGAATGATATCATCATTCGTGCGTACATACGATCTATCATCTCCACAGAGCAATGTGATCCATTCCCAATGTTAAAAATTAAATAATGACTATAGAAATATATAGAATAAAAAATTATTTTTATATCATTAATATCACTCTAGATATTATTTTACAACATAAAATACACAAGAACCAAAAATTTCCTGACAAATCGTGCAAGAAAAAACAAGGAAATTAGCACATGGAACAATGAAAATAATGAAACATTTATGATGAATGAGTGATAAGATGTTATAAGCGTATAATATATGATATTAAAAATATTAAAATGTTTCTATTATAAATTAATAACATTTTTACAAACATTTTACATCTTTTTAAAGAACATTTAACCTAAAGAAGCATGAGGTAAGGGATTTTGTCTCTGTTTCCCTTCATTAAAGAATAGTCTATTATTATGCACCTAATTTCATTAATATGGTGTGTATAATACCCATTTTACATGTAATATCACGATTCATTAATAATTAATGGTATTTTGAGTTTTAATTTTAATTATTTCATCCAAATTTAATTGGCTTAAAAGGTACCAATTGATAAGAAAATTTATAACTCAATTTCCTTTCATTGGGTTATATTACTTCTTCATCGCCCTTGATATTCTAAAATTCTGTGTGTAATGAAATTATATTATATTATGTTTTATTTATAATTGTTTTATCTGAATTTAAAATTGATACAAAAAATCTATTCATTGATTAATTCTAGCTTACATGTTGTTATCATTATGAGGGTTTATTTCATAATCTCATTCTAATTGAGATTATTGATTCATGAATTCCAATTGAAGAAAATTATTTGACCATTTTATAGTAAACAAATTTAAATATCTTATCATATATATATATATATATATATATATATATATATTCATTATATTTTCAATTAATAGTACCATTTTTCCACTCTTTGTCACTTTAAATAATTTTGAAAATGTTTTTATAAAAATATGACTTTATTTCTCTTTTTGACTGGAAATATTCTTTCTTCTAGAACCATGTTTTAAAAATATGTTTTCAAATTTTTTGATAACCTTTTAAAAATTATTTATTAAAGAAATTTTTACACATTTTTCTTATTGAAATTTCTTTTAAAATAAATATTCATTTCGTTTTCAAAACAAGGCTTATTTTGATTTTAATGAAAATGTGAATGGAATATTTGTATTAACATACTCAAAATGTTTGAAATTTTATACCATCATGACCACTAGATTTCATAAAACATCCTTTATAATTTTCAAGGATTATTCTAAATGAAATTTATTCTAAAATATTTTTTGAACTTATAGTTTTATAATTATTTTCAAAGTAAAAATGCTTACATCCCATAATAATATCATTAATTATATTTTTATGGAATTTCAATTCATTAGTGAAATAAAGCAATTTTATTACTTATAATACACTATGGAAAAGTTGTATGGATATCATCTTTATTCTTTCTTTTGATATTTTATGTTAATTTTTACCAAATAAATTATTGACATTCACTATCTTGATTCATTTTTTTTATTTCCATTAAATTTTCATTGATACATTCACTCTCTTTTGATTATTCTATAATTAATTTCTCTTAAATATTCATATTCGTTCTATCATGGATATAATTATTTCCTAAAGCATATATCATTTTTAAATATGGTGTTTCTCATAAATATATATATATTCTTTGTATCTTGTATATGATTATTTCCTAAACTATATACCTTTTTTACATATGATGTTTACATTGAAGGATATTTCATTAACTAGGTAATATTTATAAATATATATTCTTTACTCAATATAGATAATTGATTATAAGGAACATTTTCATGAATTTAATCGATTATTCAATATATGAGAAATTCTTTCAACATGTGGTGATGGGTGGGGCCCAGAATTATATATCCCCTTGATTCATTAGTAGTATCATGAGTTGAATATATAATCTAGCATTAAATGGGTTTATTAAATGGAATGTGTTTTCATGTAGTTTTCTTTCCATATTGATTTTTCCTTATCAAGTTTTGATAGTCATGTTATTGATTAAATGGAATGTGTTTTCAGTTATTCACCTTTCCATATTTATTATGATATCCAATTTATTTAAATGTAATGTGTTTTTAGTTATATAACTTTAAAATATTATTATGCATATTAATTCATAATAGATTATGTTCTATATAACCCTTACTAAGAATTTAATCTCACCTAGATTATTTCTCCTTTCCATTGAATCCATGAATTTTAATATGAAAGATATCAAAGGATATGGTTGAATTAATAATGATATTATCAAAAAAAAATTATAATTTTGTTGTCAAATATAATATGGAAATCATGTATGTATCTATATTACCAATAATGCAAAACGATTTAGTCCTTTGGGATGTGTTTCCATTTAAATTATGACAATGTAATAAATTTATCCATCAAAATCATGCTATTGTAGTTAGAGTTGTTACATCCATCCACCCATTACCCTTCAATAAAAACACTTTGAGAATTTATTTCCCTCCCTAGAGACCTCCCATGGTTCCCCTAAGCTCTTAATAAGCTTCTACCAATCTATTAGAGACTCCCTCTAAAGGTATGGGATTATCTCCATCTCCTCTTAATTCATGCACTTTAATTTTATTATGCCATTTATTTCTAATTTTTCATATTGGATGTTTTTTACACAACACTTTTACTTTAATTATGATTTCTAGGTAATGAGAGGCCACCTTTAACCCTCACTAACTCTTTCTTGAATCATTATGTACACATGTTATTCTACTAAAATCATCATACTATTTTTCCATTCCAAACATTTGTGTACTGAATACCCATCCACATTTTCACTCAAGGGTATTCACCTAGATATACCTTTCATTCATTGATTTGGTAATTCCACTTATTTTACCCTCCCTTATTAATCATGGGATTTAAAGTTCTGATATTTTTTCTTATGTTGTATGATCTATGTGGAACAAAAATGAATGTACAAGGATATGAATGTTACTGGTGGTCTAGGAATTATATTTCCCTTAAATACATTGGGTAATGTTTTTATCTCATGATATTATATGTACAATGCATGGGAGGTTATCCTAAGCACACTACGTTATGGTGTCTCTGTAATTAACCATGACTTGTTTATATGATATCACCTTTTATATTATCGTCACATTATCATGTTGTATTTATGTTATTATCTTATATCATGCTTTGATGTTTAATTTTATGATTCTCACCCCTCTTATGTCAGCTTGATATTCCTGATGATTCACATATATTTCACTACCTTATGATATGGTTTGATTATTCTCTTATAGGGATTTATAGATCACCACTTTCTTCTATACGACCTTAGGTTATCTAATTCAGTTTTAGAATATAAATAGATATTAAGAGAATTTTGTGGAGTTCATAAATAATTTTTTTGAATCATGATTTCACAATATGGTTTTATGTGACTAATTTCCCAATGACATTAGGCCTCATGATCTTATAGGATTGTATTGTGTTTTTTATTATGTATTAAATCATGAATTAAGGATTATAAAATATATGGGTTGTCATAGATTATATGAGATTAAATCTTAGTTATTTTGGATATGATTATTAGAAAACCCTAGTGAAACTCATAAGGATATGACTAAATATAGAAAAACAATCCTAAATTTTGGTAAAGTATAGACTAAGTGGTTTAAAACAAAATAAATCCCAGATTGGATACTACTAGAGGATGTGGGTCTAGCATAGTTTTACCTAGGGGTAGTAAACTTGAAAAGGGTGCATTAGTATTGACTCAATCATCACAAATAGGCCTTGTTGCACACTTGGATTGACAATTCTTGGGGATATTATTTGTTAAATTCAAAATCTCCTTACGAAATATTATGAGTGGAAAAAATATTCTCATAATATTTTATTTTAGGAAATATTTCATGGATAACATAGATTGAAACCTATAGATTCATATTTTATGGAATATATATCATTTATGAGTTATCCCTTTAATGTTTATGGTTTTCCTTTTCTGTTTTTAGCATTTTAATATTTTCCATCCATAATTTTCCCTTTATTTTAGTCAATGTATCGAAATAGGAGAAACCAAGTCTACAAAAAATGTGAGGGGAAATGTGATGAATACCTAAATGAGGTTCCCAACTTGATTGGAGTGCGAATTGCGAACATCATGACTATTATTTCTCAACTAATTCATGTTTTAAAAGAAAACAATGAATTAGAATGAACACCCACATCTCTCTAATAGAGAAAAATTTGAAAGTGGTACCTTTATATGAAAAAGGACTCTAACTTTTAGAGGATATCTCAATCCCATAATTGTGTAAAATGGTTAAATCCAATGAAAATATATTCTCTATCTTTCAATGATTTGAGAAATATAAAGCCATGTTGTTTGTTTAGAATAGGGAAGGAGAAGTTGATCAATGGTGGATGTTGATAAAAAAAATATGAATCCAGAGGAAGAAATAAAAGATATAGGGTAGAATGAATTTCTAAAATGGTTTTTGTATAATTATTTTCCATGCACTCTCCAATTGAAAATGGAGAGAATTTTCCTTAGCCTCATGAAAAAGGATGAAGAATCCATCTAGGTGTATGACGTGAAATTTACAAGACCTGCATGATACACCTCTATCATTATTATTTCCCACGAAATTAAAATTAATTTCTTATTTGTTTGGACAAATATGAGTCCAGTCAAACCATTGGTGATTCAGGACATTGAAAACTAAAAGGAAATTGACTGATGTTACCTTAATGTTGAAATGGAGATCAGAAAATCTTAAGGGTCTTATGGGTCTGGAGATAAGTTGAGAATGTATTTTAATTATAGTGGTGTGATGGAGAGATCTCATCTGGGAAATTGAGTTAAACATCCCACTTCTTAATAATGTAAGAATAAGCATCCCATAAATTTGTTAAAGGGGAAAAGGAAATCCTTTAAGTGTATAAATAATGGTTACCAAGCTACCAAAATCCGATAGGAGAAACTCACCAATGGAATGGAAGAAATTAATTCTCTATTCAACCCTCAATATACTTTCCAATGTTTAAACTTAAATTAATAAGGAAACTAATTGAATCAATTCACTATGCCAAGGTTTATCGATGATAACTGGCGCCAAAACCTACAAGTTCTAGAGAGAAAGGGAAAGCATGTGCTATCATAATTCTGAATGTGGATCTTGATAATGATGTGGTGATGGGTACTCTACTTATTCATTCAATAATAGATAAAGTAATATTTGATTATGATTCTATGTCTTCTTTTTTATCATGCATGTTTTGTAGAACAATTCAAACACTACCTCAAAACGGGGAATTGGAGCTATTTGTGAAAATGAAAAATGGGGAAATAATTTAATCCCAACTATATAACTTATCCCTATCCATATTTTTTGGTTGAAATTCTATAAAATCCTTTTTATACACTCTTTAGTGAAGTTTTATAAAATTATATATATGGATTGGATTTCCTTATTTAGAGCTAATATAAATTTCCAAGATAAGGAAATCAGCCTTCATATCATGAATTACCCACTGATTCTATAAAAGTTCAAGGAGGGGGACGCATATAATAGGGTATCATTATCTAAATCATGGATATTATTACCTTATGAGCATGTAGATCTGGATAAAATGATTGGGACTAAGTAGAAGATCATCCATGATGACATTCCCATTGTAAGATAATATGATATTGTATTCCTCAAATAATTTATTGGTATTCCTCTATGACATGAGTTCGGGTTCTCAATTAAGCTCATACTTGGATCATTACCAATATTCAAGACTCCAAAAATAATGGAAACTATTGAATTTTAATAGATAATGAAAAAGCTAAATAAGAATCAAAATAAATGGATTATGCACCCAAGTGCTTCACCATGAGGTGAATTAGTCATTTTTTATATAAAGAGGGATAGGTATATGTGCCTATATATTGATTATTGTGATATCAAAAAGATCACTATAAAAAGGTATCCCCGTTCATGGTTTAATGACTTTTTCAATCAGCTATGTAGATCCTATAAATTCTTTAATTTGGATCTTCAATAGGGATATTTTCAAGTAAAGGTGAAGAATGAAGATATCACAGAGACTTATTCCATACATGTAACGGGCACTGTGAGTTCATAGTGGTACCATTAGGACTTAGTAGTTCTCTATTCATCTCTATGGACATACTGAATAAATTCTTCAGATACTAACTCAACAAATTTTTTGTAGTCTTTATAGATGATATTAATATCTATTCTAAAAGTTAAAAAAGAAACATGGGAAGAATTTTAAAAATATATAAAAGACCTTTTGGAAATAAATTTTTTATGAAAATTATTATAAATGATAGGTTTGTATTGATCATGTAAAATTCCTGGGGATTTTTATCAACAATAAAGGGATATCTCTAGATCCATAAAAAAGGAAGCAATTGAAGGATATACCGACTAGTATATGTGATAGAAATATATTTTTTCTTTTCATTTAAAGAGTACTATCATAAATTTGTATGAAACTTCTCATGAATTTACATCCCATTAACCATACTAACTTGGAAGCTTGTAAAGTTTATCAGGAATATGAATTTAAAGAGATATTTAAAGAGTTAAATAAGGGTTTAACCACTTCATCTATACCCACATTACCCACTAATGGGCGATGATTTGTGATATACAGTGATTTTTCAAAAAATGTATTCGGTTTTGTACTAATGTAGTATGAGAAATCAATATCCTATGCCTCCCACCAATTAAGTATCCATGTGTAAAACTACCCAATTCATGATCTAGAATTCACTGTAGTGATCATCACATTGAAGGTTTAGTTAAATTATCTTTATGGGTATAAGTCTACCATATATACTAATCATAAAGGCCTCATGTATATATTCACACAAAAAGAGATCAATAGTCCACAATGATTGTAGTTATAACTAATCAAGGATTATGATTGTTCAATCCATTACCATCCTAGGAAGGTGATAAAATAGAAATATTCTATGATTATAAATTATATTATAACCCTATAAATGATGGGGATTGCAAGGGATTCAATATTATTGTATATAAATAAGGATAGACAAGGGGTTAATAAATGGATCGTAATCCTACCTTGCCCAAATAAATTATCAACCATCCATTCTTATGGGGATCAAGGATTCTCAGAAAGATTATGAGGTTCTATAGAAAAAAATTCAAGAATATTATAGAGTTTAACTTTTCTAAATATGGTGTTATAAGGTTTCGAACCAAGATATGTGTCCTAAAAAACTGGAGAATAATTGGGAACTTTTGATGATGCACATAGCTCATATTTCTCTATTAATCTAGTAATCACTATGATGTATAGATAAATGAAGAAAAACTTCTTGTGTGATAACATGAAGAGGAATATTGAAATATTTGTAAAGTTATACTTGGTATGCCAACAAGAGAAATTCCAAATGATGGAGGTATATTTTTATTATGAATCCATTTCCCTTACGAATATGTAAATAGGAAAAATAACCATGAATTTTATAATAGGACTCCCCAATATAACTAATGGAAATATCACCATTTGGGTGCTTTAATATCACCTTAATAATCTGGTGGATTTCATTAAAATTACGAAATTTTTCCCTCCCAACCAACTCACCAGGATGTACATAAGGTAACTTGTATGATTTTATGGAGTGGAACAATATATTGTATTTGATTGAGATCCAAGGTTTACCTCGATGTTTTGGAGAATTCTTCATCATGCTTTGGAAAAAGATCTGAGTTTTAGTACTTCTTTTCTACCTTAGAACGATAGTTAGTCTAAAATAACTACTCAAACTCTAGAGGATATATTGATATCATGTTCACTAGGTTTACTAGGATGTTGGGATCAACATATTCACCAATAGAGGTCTATATATAACAACAGTATGAATTATAAAATTCAAATGTTTCCTTAGGAGGATATGTATTGGTATTGGTGTCAGGATCCATCATGTTGGGATGACGTTAGAGAGAAGAAACTGATGGGACCTAATATTTTCCAAGATATGGTAAAGATAGTTCAAACCATTCAACATCATATGAAATCAATACAAATATAGTAGAAACATTATATAGAAAATCATTTATGTGACTTAGAGTTTGAGTTTAGAGATTAAGTGTCCCTTCATATATCACTCTGGAAGATATTCATAAGGTTTGGGATGAAAGGAATGCTTCAACCAAGATACATCATCCCCTTTAAAATCTATGATCACATGGAAGATTTGGACAATTGAATAACACTCCCACCTAACCAATCTAAATTACACTATGTGTTCTATGTATACCTATTGAGGAACTACATGGAAGACCCCTTACATGTACAGAATCTAGTGGTCGTACTATTGGAGAATGATATTTCATATGAGGAGAATATGATGATGATCTTGAGTCCTAGATACAAAGTTATATAAAAAAATACAACTCACATAGTAAATATACAATGGAAAAAATACAAGTTTGATAAAAAAACATGGTAACTGCAACATGTGATGAAACAAAAGTACCCAATTCAGTTTTAGTGTATAAAATGAATTTTTGAGAGTAGAATTTCTAAAGGGGGTAGAATATAATAACCCAAAAAGATAAATAAAATTACCTTTTAAAATGAAAAAAAATATTTATTACTAATGTAGTTATATAAAACACATGAACTACTTTGGTTATTTTGGACCATTATAAGTTGTATCATGCTGAATATAAAAGGATGTTAAGAATTTGAACTGATGATTATATACATATTTTATAGTGATTGTTATTTTTAGTAAATATTAAGGGTTATGATAAAATCTAATTGTTACAGAAAATATGTGATGGTATTGAATGGTGGGATCATACCCTATGAGTCCCATTTATCATGGCATCCAAGGGTGATTTCATCATTAGGATTTTTCCTTGACCAAGACCATGCCAAGATTCAATAGCTGAGGCATGAAAAAAACTATTTACAAGATAATTTTATGCTTATCAAGATCATAGATTTTACCATGTTCATTGAACTACCCTCAATAAAGTCTCATCATTGAACATCTTTCCCTTAGGGAATATACTGGTGTCATGACCCATCCCCTGGGGCCCCAGCCATGACTACCCAAAGACTGTCTTCTATAGGCCAGGGGTTGGCGACTAGCACTGGAAAGGTGTATCCCTAAAACGGAAGGCATTGCCTCTAAACTTGTACAAACAAACAGTCCAGGAACACAACAAAATGTAACCACGATGTAAAACTGTAGTAGTAAAGGTTTTTACTGAAAGTAATGGTTCAGAATATAAGCCCAACTGAAATGGTACAACTACAACCGAAAACAGAAAATACCTCCTACAATCGTCCACTGAGGATCCTACCTGAAGGGTAGGTACATCTCATTACCTCATCTCTCCACGACACATGTCACTAGCACCTCCGTTCATCTTCAAGACCTAGCTCCTAGAGTAACATTCAAGGTTTCCTGTCATCTTAAAAAGACACAACAAGGTACGAGAGAACCTCATGTAGGGGTGAGTATAAAAATACCCAGTAGGGAACCCGACACCCATGAAGGTCTCTTAGAATTCCTCAATGGAAAACCACAAGCATGATCTTCATCACAAAGCACAAAGGAAAAGACACAACTCAAACTAGATATATTTGTATCATCCACAAATAAACATAAGTCCCCAACCTCAATAAATTTCTAGGATTTCCAAATAAGGCTCAATGCATAACTCAAGGATCAGGAGTACACGCTCCATGAACTGGCCATCCCTGATGGCACCGAGCTGAGATATATACTCCATCAGGTACAACTCAACCATTCCTAATGGAATGTCCGAGAGGACATGCTTAATCAGGTACCTTATTCTAGAACTGCCTCTAGTGAGTGGCACTAGAGGTCTCGCTGCCATAGTCTTTCACCCGAGGAAAGGCCAAGGGAAACCTAGTGAAGAGGCCCACTCCTCGACGTTGTGTCCTACAGTTGAGAGAGCTCCAACTCCCCTAAAGGACCCACTCCCCATTGCTACATGGAGATGCGGGAGTGATACTCTATATGTGAGGACTCGCACCCTACCTTGTAGGGGATTACAACTCTAGTAGTTTTTTTCTGTGGGGGGCCTATTCCCTAGTATGTCAGGGTTGTACCGACCCCAGGCTAGAGGACTCGCACCTGGGCATAGAAGGGGAGTGTCAACTCTATAGGTGAGGACTCGCACTCTACCTGATAGGGGAGTACAACTCTAGTAGTTTGTTCACTGTGGGGGACATGTGCCCTAGTACATCAGGGGGGTACTGAACCCAGGTTAGAGGACCCGCACCCTGGAATGGCATGGATGTACTGAATATGTTGTATCACTGCATAAGGAGGACCCGCACCTTGGGTTGATAGGGGAGTAACTACTCCTAACAAAGATGACATGCACCCTACCTGGTAGGGGAGAACCTGACTCTATGTGAGTTACATATGGAGGACCCGTACCCTTGTACAATAGTGGAGTACCGACTCTAAATATAGAAAACCCAATAAGATGGAAACGAAGCCGCACTCATGATGTGGGGATTCTCGTCTCTACCGAAGTAGAGGAGTAAAGAATACCTGCGCCTTGATTAATCAAGGGAGTAGTCATCCTTACACTCACTACAAGAAACACTCTGGTTCTTCTCCTCCAATTATCGGTCATTCCTCAACAACAATGGAGTTCCACAAGTATGTAACCCGATGATCTATCATGTCATAAGGGTTTCAATGCAACAGAAGGAACATCAACCAAACACCTAGTTTATAAGATATAGGCATTTTAATGCTGATGACCCTGTTGGATTTGAGTATGATCCAACCCAGCCAAACTCCAACATTCTTTGAAATTTCACGTGGAGTATCTCAAAAGGATTGTCTCTCTCTAAGGATCCCATCACTGCAGAAGGTTCATCAAACGAACGTACGATTCGCAAGATACAGCCTCTTAATCAAATTTGGGTCCGAGAGGGGTCTGGGTCTAGTATGACATGGTCAGGCTTGGCTAGGCTGGGCCATAGTAGGCTTGGCCCGCTAGGCCATGGTGGGATCATCCCACTGTCTGGTGTGACCCATGCATGGTTGTGCAGTCCGCTGCTCCCAAATGGATCAAAGGAGTCGTTCAGCTCATTTTTTGGCGGTGCTAGGTGGTGCTACCTCATCACCCATGGGAACCGTAGGGGGTGGGTCCCCTACATCATTGCGGCTCCCTTCATCGTGGTGCGCGACAGTACGCCGCCTCCACCTCTGCGGTCGGCTGCTATTTGATGCCTGTCCAACCACCATGGTGCCGAGCGGTGTTGCTTTTCCATCACATACAACGGTTGCCAACCACCACCATTTTCAGTCGTGTCGGTCACTGGCGCCACCATGCTGGTCACCAGTACTTCTTCTGCGGGCCACCAGTTGAGCTTCGATGGTCCGTTCTTACTTCCAAATGCACCAATGGTCCTCTCGGGATGTTGTTTTCATTGCGCGACTCTCATTTTCAAGGTTCCATCAAGTTGTAACAACCCACCTCTAAAGAACACAATGAAAAACAAGTGGAGGAGGGTCTGGGCTTTATTCGTTTGGCCTGCACCCTCTGCATTAACAATATAAAAAGTGGGGTTAATTTATACATCAAAATAAAAAAATGATAAACCATGTTCAAATCTCCTGCAATGACCACCTGATAATTCAAGAACTAGTAGAAGAAATGTGGGAATTTTCCGAATTAAAAAACAACCCCTACCTCGAGATTATTTGGAGACATAGCGGTGGTGGAAAAAGATTATGTGTTCGATGAAGCTATCGGCGTTCGTCGATCCTGGTTCGTTGCCACCGGAGCTTCCGTATTTGTCAGTGGAAAGTGTCGCGTCGCTTTTTTAGAGGTTCCTCACTTGATGATTTCATGCAAAAAACTCTACCCAGAGCCCCATTTAAATAAATGGTGGAAAGGGTGAGTAATGCACCGAGGAATTAATGAGTTTCATTAATTGACATAATTAATGTGCCACATTAATTGTACGAGGGGTGGTTGCGCAACCAAAGTGTAACCAAGAATTTAATATCCCATATTAAATGTCAAACTAACTCTGTGGTCCCCGCCAGCATTGTTCAAGAGGTGGTGAGATAAAAAAATCACACTTTTTTTATTTTATTAATTCTTAAAAGTTTTAAAAACTGACGCTTTCACCAGACCTAATATGGTCGAAGTTAAGCCTCCCTTAAGAGAATCCTAGCGCTGGGAGCTCAACGGTGCCCTTGGATTTCAATTCCAAGCACCAGTTCAAAAGATAGAAATTTCTACCCACATGTTTACTGAACGTAACTTTAAAAAAGTTTAAAAATTCATTTTAGACACATCGGGCCTTGGAATCACGCGCCGTTAGTTTTTCAGAGTCTTAATAATCCTAAATAATTTTAAAAAAATTCACTGCTGGAATTCGAGTTTTGTGCAACGAGCTATTTGCGACGAGCTCCCGTCGATAATAGCTCGTTGCAGAAAACAGCGTCGTAGAAGATATTTTTTGCGACGGGCGCGTCACAAAAAATCCTTCTGATTATATACATTATATACCCAAAAACCTTCTACAACGGGCCCATCGCACTAGGTTTTTTGCGATGGGTAAGTTCTCTGTCGCAAAACGCCTTCCGATTAAATACATTATATACACATAACACTTTTGAAATGGGCCTGTTGCAATTAGTATTTGTGACGAGCCTGTTCACCCGTCGCAAGTACTTATATTTAAAAAATATATTTCACTTATTCGTGATGGGGCCCCGTCGCAAAAGACCCCGTCGCAAATACTAAAAATAAAAATAAATAATAATAAAATTAATATTAATGAAAAAATTATATTATTATTATAAAAATAATAAAAAAATAAAAAATATTATTATTATTTGTAAAATAAGAAAACATTAAAAAAATTAATACTAAAAAAATATATTTAATAAAATTATGATTAATAAATAATTAATATTAATATTATTAAAATAATAAAATAATAAAAATTTATTAAAAGTTTCAATATTTTCAAAAAAATATAAAAAAATCATAAAATATTATTATTATTAGTAAAATAAACATATATTTAAAAATATAATACTAGTAATAAATAATAAAATATTAAAAAAAATTAAATTATGCTATATATCCACCAATATAAAAGACAGAAACAGTAAGTAGTTCATATTATGAAGGAACTTGAATTCAAATGTTTTTAACATAAAAACAAATCACTGGGGGTCATCTAGAGGATGTGGAGGAAACTTCATCCCTAAACTACGAGTCAGACAGCGCATGTACTTCATCTGCTCGTGATGCTCCTGCTACCGCCGCTGCTCCAGCTCCTCGTAATGTTGCTCCTTCTGCTGCTGCCGCCAACACATCTCTTCTTGCTTCTTCTGCAAAGTCTCAATAAGCTCAGCCTGATTTCTCAACTGCCCCTGATACTATGAGCCATAAGATGATGTTTCTCCAAGATATCCTCTCGAGCTGGACGCAGACATCAGAGCAATACCATAATAAGTACTAGGAGTCAAATGAGAGTCGATACCAACTACTTGGATCTTCTCAAAGCCATACTGAGTCGCCTATATCCATGCCGCCTCATTAAAATGGTGATCACCGGTCTGCTCCGTCATCTCGTCCTGCCCCACAGCCTGTGTCTGAGAGGTCACAACCTCATATGACTCCTTCAATTCCAATTTAAAATTAAAATTGTGAAAATAGTATATGCATTTAATAGTCAAAATGAAAAATTAATACTAACCACAATCTGATGCTGGCGATCACCTCTAATCTCTCTAGTGGCCAGATCATTGTACATCCTTAGATAAATGTCGAACTTCGTAATATTAGGATGCTCAACTACCTAAAAAAATATAAAATAAACTATTTATATTTAAAGTTATATAAAATATTTAAAAAATATACTTACCAGATTCTCTCTATGCGAACTGAATGTACGTCTACCAACTCGATGTGTCACCTCCTGTCTCCCCTGGTTTTGTCGTCCAACTGAAGATCTCCTCTGAAATCCACCACCCAACTAGTTTAAACATAATCCATCCCAAACGTGAGATGAAATATACTCTGGTCAGTGGGCTCTACACAACTCATCAAATTCTGTCACTCATGCTTTCTTAATGGTTTTCCTTCTCTAATTGTGCAAAAACTGATAGAAATGGTCTTACATAGAAACCTGCCATGCTGTGTGGATAGCATCACGCATGCTATCATCGATAGGATACCATAAACCCTACAAATAATTTATAATATCAAGTTATTAATAAAATAAATTTCTAAATAAATATTATTTATCTACATACCAACCATTGATGGAACATGTCGCGTTTCACATCAATGGGAATCTGTTCTCATGTGATCCATGGCTGAGAAAAATAATTGTGCAAGATAGTGCTCCCATATCCAATAGCTACATGCTCAAAACTGTGAAAAAATAATAAATAATCAAACAATTAATATATATATATATAGAAATAAATTAATGAAATCCAAATAAAATTTACAAATTACAATACCTCTGTGTGTGTGGATCGAAGAAAAGACTTGGACGTTGCTCGGGGATAGGGTCAGGAATCATTAATCACGCAAGACCGCACCCCCTCCACGTACCTCCTGAACCACCAGTAAGCTGAGGGTCAGATGATCCCATATCCCCCTCATCCAAAGGTAGCTCAGCCTCCTCTAACTCAAGCAATAGATCAGAGTCCATCTAAAACACAAAATGATTGTTGTTAGTAGATAGTTGAAAATAACTATTATATATTGATATATATTAGTTATGATTATAACAAGCATTTAACTGTGTCAATGTTCATCTTCATCCTCTTCTCCATAGCTGTCAATGTCAATGTCTTGATCTTCCTCCTCAGCATCATCAATATCCATATGAGTTTCAGTTTTAGCATCTCTTGTCATTTCAAATTCATTTGTAACATCATTAACATCTTCATCACCATCTATCCTTAATTGTGGGGTTTCATCATCAATATTCATGTATCTTTGTAAATTAGATGGATTTTGAGTAGTCTCTTGAAAATTTTCAATTCCTTCCACTTCAACGTAACCAATTCAGTTTGAGTAAACTGATTTTCCCGACATTTCATTTTTATTATGCTCCACAAATCTCTCAAGTCTCTTGAAGTAGCACAGTACTTTGCATAATAAATTTTATGTGCCTATTGAGCCAGTAAAAATGGTTCCTTTACTACTAGAAGACTTTTATATTTAATATTGATGATTCCATGAGTTGGATGAACACGCAAGCCTCTCTTAGTATCGAACCACCGATATTTAAACATTGTTATGTAATTCTGTCCTAGATAACACAGCTCAAAAATTTCATCCAAAATTCCATAAAAGTCATCTTCAGTTTCTCTTTGATGTGATCCTCTCAAGCAAACTCCATTGTTCATTGTTTTTTTTGATTCCCCGTATGCATGTGTATGAAATCAAAAACCATTCACCACATATGCATTATAAGATTTAACCATTTTGAATGTTGGGTTACTCAATATGCACAATCACTTATCAATTTTATCATCATATTAAGACACCTGAAAATTTATAAAACAATTATCAATATAATAAATAATAAAAGGAATTGATATTAAACCATCAATAATTTTTGTTACCATTTTTTGAAACCATTGAGAAAAAAAATTGTATGCGTTCTTCAAGAGTAGTTGCTGTATTTTGTGGAAGATTTTTCTTGATATGATTATCATATAACCTAAAAAATATGTTTAAATACTGTAACATAAATTATATAATAACAGATAGAAGCACTCAGAGGAAAAATGATGTCATTTATTCACAGTTGAGCAGAACGTATGTATGAGCTCTGTGATGTTCGTCATCAGAAATCCATCGTTCATGAACTCCACCGAAACCAAGATTTGGAAGATTAAAAACAGTTAATTGATTTTCCATTTCTTCATTAACATTCCCCTTGTTTCGTCCCATGTGATTGTGTTTTGAGGGATATTGAGATTCAAAATAATGAGAGTAGAAAAAAGTAATTTCCTCTTGCAAATAAGGTTCACCAATTGAGCCTTCAACTGATGCTTTGTTATGTACTTTTTCATCAATTTCTTCATGCATCTCTCGAAAGGGTACATCCATCGAAACTGTACTGGACCTCCACATTTATCTTCATGTGGAAAATGTAATATCAGATGTTCCATTGAGTCAAAGAAACCCGGTGAAAATATTTTTTTTCCAGTTTACATATAATTACAACAACATCTTCTTCAAGTTTTCATAGCGCATGGTATTATGTTTTCATTGCACAAATGTCTCAAAAAAATATGATATGTCTGTTATCGAATCCCAAATACTAGAATTAAACAAACCTTTGAATCCAATCGGCATAATTCTTTCCACTATAACATGACAATCATGACTTTTTAATCCAATAATATAACCATTCTTAACACATCTTCCCAAATTGGAAGTATATCCATCTAGAAGTCTCAAATCTGCAATCCACTGATAAAAAAATAAGCGACTCTCTTTGGATAGTGTATAAGCTACTTTTGGCATCATTAACCTCTGTGATCTGAAATTTTCAAATAGTTCAAATTCTGGTCGCCTACAAATTTGGGCAAGATCTAATCATTCATTTACAGTATCTTTGGTCTTACCTAGTGTATCCAAAATTGTATGAAATAAATTATCAAAATAGTTCTTCTCAATATTCATAACATCCAACATGTGGCGGACCAACATATCAGACCAATACAGAAAATCCCAAAAAATGCTCTGTTTTATCCAATTATGTTCTTTCCCAAAGCCATGAATTTTCTGTTGGCTTACTGTTGGTCCAAATGTGATGGGGTTAATGAAAATACAACTAATTTTAACTATGCACCTGAGATCATCTTTGGAGGTTCATCCCTTTCAATTGTACCTTTTCTAAAATGATATTTGTTCCTTGGAAAAGGATGATCGGTTTGAAGAAATCTACAGTGAAAATCAAAATAGAAAACAAAAATTCCATTGATGAGCATAAAGGCTTTGTTTTCTTTCATACAGTAAGGACATGATTTTGGACCATGTGTACTCTAACCAGATAACATTCCATATGCCAAAAATTCACTAATCATCCACATCAATGCAACTTTTAATATGAAATTTTATTTTGCAGAAACATCATATGTATTAACACCATCACTCCAAAATGCATTTAACGTATCAATCAATGGTTTCAAATAAACATCAATATTCTTTTTCAGATGTCCTAGGATTAATATAGTCAAAAAGATATAAGGATCCTTCATCAACATCCATGGAGGAAAATTGTACGCAGTTATAAAGAAATACCAACATGAATACTAACTACCATAAGAACCAAATGGATAGAAACTGTCTGTAGAAAGACCCAATCGCACATTTCAGGCTTCTATAGCAAAAGACAGATGCAGACGGTCAAAATTTTTCCATGGATCACTATCAGATGGATGATTCCAGCTTTTATCAGTTGAAATCTTGGTTTTGTGCCATGGCATCATTGACTCTATGTTCTATGACATAAATAAACACTACAACCTGGGTGTAAGAGGGAAATTTCTCAACTGTTTTACTGAAATTGATCTAGAATTCCCTGGTTGAGCTTCTTTATACCTAGATTTTCCACATGTGGGGCAACTATCCAATGACTCATTTTCGCTAGAATATAAGATGAAATCATTTGGAAAGGCATGAATCTTCCGATAACTAAGGACCAAATTATGAACCAGGCTATTTCTCTCATAGTAATTTGCAGGGAATGCATTTCCTTCAGGTAATAGTGTTTTAACCAAAGAAAATATCTGATCAAAACAGTTGTTTGACATTGCATTATCTGATTTAATAGCCATAATTTTTTTAACTGCTTCTAATTTGCTTATCTTGAAAATAGGATATAATGCATCCTCAGCAGACCTCAACAACTCATAAAATTTGGATGGTGTCAACTCAGGAGTTAAATCAATATCATCGTGAGTTTCAGTTTGTTGCACAGATGGACCTGCAACATCATGTACTAAATTTTTAAAATGTGATGGATCTGAAATCAAGTTATTACGATCTTCTATAGAACTGCGTTCACCATTTTGATACCAAAAAACATAATCTAGTTGAAAACCAAACCGCAAGAGATGTCCCCCAACCATGTCAAATGTGTCAAACGTTCTCAGAGCACATTTTTTACAAAGACACTTAATTTTTCCTTCTGAAACGTATTCTGGTTTTGATGATGGAAATGCTAATTAAGCTTTAACACCCTCAATATATACAGGATTTAAACTAGAACCATTTGGATTTCTATGCTGATTTATCCAGGCGTGATCATCTAATAATGACTTTTGTTGACTTCCTTGTTCTATATTTTTCTACAAAAAATATAAAATCATCACTGGTTTTGAATAATTATAAATTACAAAAACACTATCTAAAAAATTAGATAAATAATTACAACTACTTAATAATTTCCATTAATTAAGGTCAACACAAGTTCCAGTGGATTGACGGTTACTCTTTTGTCTGAAATCTCATTTACTTGAATCTTTCTCACACTGATTTATCAATACATAGGAATACTTATAAATACATAGCAAAATGAAAACTACTTGAATAATGAAAAGAAATTTGGTAATCATCGTTGTGGAGATGATTACAAATTTTCCCTTCATTATCCAAGCAGTTTTCATTTACTAATTATTACTAATAAAAAAATTTCATTATCAATATTTATGAAAAAACAATATTAATATTATTAAAATAATAAAATATTATAAAATATTAAAATTATCAATATTTGCAACAGGCTTTGCTATATTCTTAACATGTTCAAATCTCAAAGGGTCGTCAATTGTCAGGTCATGCGTAATAAAAAGTTTGCGTCAGCCATGTCCAATGTAAACTCTATAATTGTCCTTGCATGGTTGATCACCTCGTAAGTATTTTTGAAATATGATGACCAAAGTAATGTCGTTCTCGTCTCTAAGAATCATCTCACATGACCCTTTACATAGACCATTCTTCCTTAAAATTTTGAGGGGACATCAGTATATTTCCCTTAAAATTTCAAGGAAGAATGCTCTATGTAAAGGGTCATGTGAGATAATTCTTATAGATGAGAAGGGCATGACTTGGGTTGTCCTATTGCACCACTACATGCGATGTGATCAACCATGCAAGGAAAATTATTGAGTTTACATTGTACATGGATGACACAAACTTTGTATTGTGCATGACATGACAATTGGTGACCCTTTGAGATTTGAACATGTTAAGAATAGAGCAAAGACTGTTGTGAATATTTATAATTTTAATATTTTATAAATTTTTTATTATTTTAATAATATTAATATTTTTTTCATATATATTGATAATATATTTTTTTATTACTAATTAATTCTAATTATTACTAATTATTGCAAATTATTACTATTTATTACTAATTATTACTAATTATTACTAATTATTACTAATTATTACTAGTTATTACTAATTATTACTAATTATTACTAATTATTACTAATTATATCTAATTATTACTAATTACATCTAATTATTACTAAGTATATCTAATTATTACTAATTATATCTAATTATTACTAATTATATCTAATTATTACTAATTATATCTAATTATTACTAATTATTACTAATTATATCTAATTATTACTAATTATTACAAATTATTACTAATTATTACTCATTATTACTAATTATTACTCATTATTACTAATTATTACTAATTATTACTAATTATTACTAATTATTACTAATTATTACTAATTATTACTAATTATTAATAATTATTACAAACTATTGCTAATTATTACTAATTATTACTAATTATTACTAATTATTACAAATTATTAGTAATTATTTCTAATTATTTCTAATTATTACTAATTATTACTAATTGTATCTAATTATTACTAATTATAACTAATTATATCTAATTATTACTCATTATTACTAATTATTACTAGTTATTACTAATTATTTCTAATTATTACTAATTATTACTAATTATTACTAATTATTACTAATTATTAATAATTATTACTAATTATTTCTAATTATATCTAATTATTACTAATTATTACTAATTATATCTACAATCCAAGTCCAGCCAAAAGCAGAGCCTCTGACCATTTATTAAAAAGAAAGGAAAAGTACAAGAGGCGGACGGGGTCAAACAAACAAACATGCCCTCATCCATCAGACAAAAATGTTAAAGATCATAATATGACATGTCATTCCCACAATCAGAATCATCACATGTTTCCCATTCAGATTGAGAGTTACCTTGATTGAAAATCGTAAGGATATTTGCATCCACCTTCCTTGGTACCTTAGAAGACGATCTCGTAGACACAGTCTTAGGAAGAGTAGAATAATCCATTCATGGTCTCCTCTTTGGAGGAATAGAGGTAAGGCCCTCACTATCAGTGATCTTTATCTTGCCACTTATGAATGCATCCTTAAAAGCTGCATACACACCACTACCTGAAGCCCAAATAGGGGTACCAACATGCAACCTATCAGCCTCAGAGACATTACCCCATCTATCAGACAATCTAGAGGATCGAAATAATTATTACTAATTATTACTAATTATTACTAATTATTACTAATTATTACTAATTATTACAAATTATTACTAATTATTACTAATTATATCTAATTATTACTAATTATATCTAATTATTACTAATTATGTCTAATTATTACTAATTATATCTAATAATTACTTATTATATCTAATTAATACTAATTATATCCAATTATTACTATTTATATCTAATTATTACTAATTATATCTAATTATTACTAATTATATCTAATTATTACTAATTATATCTAATTATTACTAATTATATCTAATTATATCTAATTATATCTAATTATTACAAATTATACCTAATTATATCTAATTATATCTAATTATTACTAATTATATCTAATTATTACTAATTATATCTAATTATTACTAATTATATCTAATTATTACTAATTATATCTATTTATTATTAATTATATCTATTTATTACTAATTATATCTATTTATTACGAATTATATCTATTTATTACCAATTATATCTATTTATTACCAATTATATCTAATTATTACTAATTATATCTAAGTATCACTAATTATATCTAATTATTACTAATTATATCTATTTATTACAAATTATATCTAATTATTACTAATTATATCTAATTATTACTAATTATATCTAATTATTACTAATTATATCTATTTATTACAAATTATATCTATTTATTACTAATTATTTCTATTTATTACTAATTATATCTATTTATTACTAATTATATCTATTTATTACTAATTATATCTATTTATTACTGATTATATCTATTTATTACTAATTATATCTATTTATTACTAATTATAACTATTTATTACTAATTATATCTATTTATTACTAAATATATCTAATTATTACTAATTATATCTATTTGTTACTAATAATATCTATTTATTACTAATTATATCTATTTATTACTAATTATATCTAATTATTACTAATTATATCTAATTATTACTAAGTATATCTAATTAATACTAATTATATCTAATTATTACTAATTATATCTAATTATTACAAATTATATCTAATTATTACTAATTATATCTAATTTTTACTAATTATATCTATTTATTACTAAGTATATCTATTTATTACTAATTATATCTATTTATTACTAATTAATTCTATTTATTACTAATTATATCTATATATTACTAATTATATCTAATTACTACTAATTATATCTAATTACTACTAATTATATCTAATTAATACTAATTATATCTAATTACTACTAATTATATCTAATTACTACTAATTATATCAAATTATTACTAATTATATCTAATTATATCTAATTATTACTAATTATAACTAATTATAACTAATTACCCCTAATTATATCTAATTATTACTAAATTCGGCAAATTTATTTATAATAATCTCTAATTATTGCAAATCAACACTAATTATTTATAATTGTCACTAACAATATCAATTTCTTACTAAAAGTAAATAAAAATAAAAATCAATTGAAATCTAATTTAATTACAACTAATAAACAACAATATAAATTTAAATGAATATAAAAAAATAAAATAAAAATACACTAAACTTTGATATTCTGACGGTATTGGCGCCTTCCAATTGCTCTCGTATAAAAAAATTTAACTAAAATTTTTTTTCCCTTAAAACTGAAGAATGAAAAAAGAGGGAGAGGAAGATCTGAGTGATTTGGAAAAAACATGTGGGGGTATATATAGGTTATATTAGTGGCGACGGGGTTATTTTCGATGGTTTTCCCGTCACAAATAGTTCATGCCGACACTCTTTTTGCAACGGGATGACATCCCGTCGCAAAAAGCTATTAACCGTCGTCGGGTATTTGCGACGGGACTCGTCGCAAATAATCTTACGCGGTTTGGTGTGCAAGTCGCGCGGTTTGGCACGCAAGTTGCGCTAAACTATTTGCGACGGGAGACATCTCCATGTCGCAAATAATCATCGCGCGATTTGGCGCGCAAGTCGTGCCAAACTATTTACGACGGGAGATGAAAGCCCGTCGTAAATAATTGGTTATTTGCGACGGGGAAATTCTCCCGTCGCAAATAACTTCCTGGATAGGTTATTTGCGACGGGAATTAATCTCATCGCAAATATTGATTTTTCCCGTAGTGATTACATGGAATTTTCCAAGACATTACATTCTCCCCGCCTTAGGGATTTTCTTCTCCGAAAGCTACAACAAAACTAGAGTAACAAATGGGGTATTGAGCACGTATTTGAGCATCTCATTCCCATGTTCTCTCCTGGAGATTCTCATGCTGCCAACGAACTCACACTAGAAGAATCGACTGCCCATGAAGGACCCACTCCTATCGATCCTCTATCTCCACTGGGATCTTCTCAAACGCCGCCCCATCGTCGATGTCCAGCTCGCCCCAGTCGATAACGTGCGATGGGTCATGCCTGTATCTCCCCAGCTGTGACATGTGAAAAAAAAAATTATACGCCCAATGCATCTGTGGGGGAAGAGCTACACGTTACGCCACCTTGCCTACTCTGTTGAGGATCTGGAAAGGTCTAATTAACCTCAGAAATAGCTTGCTGCCCTAGCCAAACCTCAGTAATCCTCATTTGGGTGAGACCAGCAGGAAGACATGGTCTCCCTCCTTGAAATCTAATGGTCTCTGCCTTCTGTCGGCATAAGACTTCTGTCTGCTCTGTGCAGTCTTCATCCCTGGCCACCACTACTGATACTAGAGGTCCTGGTACATCTTCGCCACACCAGGATATACCACCACAGGGGATGTGTGGAACTCCCTCAACACCTCCTCTCGTAGTGTCACTGGTACCATGGTGCGTCCTTTGATAAGGATGACATGCTCGCCACCTTCAGAAAATTCTTCAGAGGCCTATCCTGAGGATATCTGAGCACATCGAACCATGCAGTCTACATCCCCAAGCTGTGCCTCCCGAACTTGCTGAAGGTGTGGGGGAGTGATAGTTTTAGAGTGGAGGTAAGCTAGTCCATCACTATCCACGATGGGTTTCTATAACGCGACTAGCTGCTTTGTTGCCTCACTCAGCAGTTGTAAACCAAACCTCCTGCAGAGGGCATCTGCCACCACGTCCCCCTTCTACAATCTCAACTCCTGGAGCTCTGCAGGAGCCACCCAATTTTCAGTTTTAGATATTGGTTTCATCGCTGGGTACAAGCCAATACAGAAGTCTCTCTCCCTATGGGAAGGTAATTCTAGAAACATATTATTAAAATATGTTCTCGCACTCTGCCACTACTATTGGGAAATTAAAACTCAAAACTCCAACTGCCACAAGGGTAAGGATGGCCGACTCAAGATTCATCAGTTGCACCCTCTTATGAATGATTTTAACCTGTGATGCATGTGTTTCATTTTTCACTGATGAAGGAAAACCTCATTCCAATGGTATAGTTATACCATAACCTTTTTTCCTAAAACAATCAATCTGATCATGAGTTGTGGATGACCATTCCATACCCAAACTAATGTCGAATGGTCTCGACTCTTCCACCAAGAGGTTCCAACTAAAACTCTCGCCGCAAGGGTCAGATCACAGATTCGACATAAGTGTGACTATCGAGTCTCCTCCCAATGGTATCTCCATACGTAAGGATCAAGTTTACAGTTTAATCGAAAACTCTAGGTCTTGAACATGATTCATGACAAGAATGAAAGATTAGTACCTATTTCTATTAAAATGGTAGCTAGCAGTAGACACATATCGTGCCTCGAATCGTTCATGGAGCCCTTGGGTCACACTCCTTGACCGCATGCAGCTACTCCCTTCCCATGTCCTCTACCTCCCTAATCCTTGTGGGGACCACATAGTTGTGGTTTTTGTAACATGTAAAAATGTATACCACCTCCTACTACTCTCCTAGCTCCTCTTCCATGTCTGTTGCCCTGTAAATGCATCTGTCCCTATAACTTCTTCATCCCGAAACATTTTTACACATCCAAGTCTCCAAGACTAACGTTAGTTTCCTCCTTTCACAATGCTGACATGTACTGGTTGTATCTGCTCAGCAAAATACTTTTCAACCACATATGTTCCCTCTAGCACCCTAACATAACTAGGAATGCATAGAGGAATATTTCTAGCTCAGATGTCCCTAAACACATCTCGGTCGGAGGCCTGAGCCTTAAAACATTTGTTTTATTGTATTCATCAAGAACCTGGAATGGTCGGTATGCCTCAATGAATACTTACCTACCAATATGTCATTCTTTTGAACCTCTAAAATCTATTGGGAAGACATACCCCTTAAATTTTTATGTAATGAGACCTCATTTTCTGAAGAAGGTTCTCATAATCTTCCCATGGAAAAAATACACCTCATCATACGATGGGGGTAGTCTAAACCTAGAAATCACCCTGCTGAACCATATAAAATGCTTACTGCTAGGACCACCATCTGATCTAATGGTTCCTTGGGAAGATGGAAACTCAGTCACCAACCCAAGCCAGTCCTTAACCACCTGTGAGTCGGGCTATCCTTGGAACCTGAGGTGTATCTATCACTAAAACGTCTGTAAGGCACTAAGCCTATATGTGTCCTCTAATGGTAGTGTCAGTAGTATCTGCTGACCAATGGGTAGTGGTATCGCTGGGACACCACCCAAAGGTACCTATCTCAGGCAACAGTCCTTGTACTGATGCCTCATCACACTGTGGACCATCCTCATGGTCACGCATTGGAATCCTGGCTAGCTATTTGTGTGAAGGAATCTTGAAATAGAATCAAGATGAACCATGGTCAAAAAGTTATAACTAGTTAACTGAATGATCATAGATCAAAATAAAAACATTTCCAAAACACATGCAATCAGTGTTTTCATGAATCGAGTCGGAAATCAAAATTCTGGGTCCTGGTGTATAGATACGTCGGTTGTCGCACCGACATTGGACTCCCAAATCGAAAACCACACTCAAAACACTTAAAATTATAGATCCATTAGAATGATCAGAGTCCTAGTTCATCGGTAGAACTGACTCCTCTAATAACACTTTGTTGCAAATCGTCCCCTGGGGCCCGAGCCGTGACTACCCCAAGCCCGCCTTCCATAGGCTATGGGTTGGTGACTAGAAACGGAAAGGCATATCCCTAAAAAATAAAGTCATTACCTTTAAACCTATTGAACCATACAGTCCAAGAACACAATAAGATGTAACCATGAATAGAAACTCAGTAGTAAAGGTGTGTATTGAAGGTAAACGGCTGGAATAAAAGCCCAACTAAAAAGGTACAACTACAACTGTAAACAGAAAATAGCTCATGTGATCATCCACTGAGGATCCAACCTGAAGGGTAGGTATTTCTCATCACCTCAGATCTCCTTGTCACCCACCACCATCACCTCCGTCCACCATCGAGACCTATCTCCCCCGAGTCTCAGTCAAGGCTGCCCATCATCTGCACAAGACACAACAAGGAAAAGGCGAAGCCCATGAAGGAGTGAGTATAACATTACCCATTAGGGACCCGGAGACCCCCGATGGTCCCCCAAAATTCCTAAAAGGAAAACCAAAAGCATTATCTCAATCACAAAGCACAAAGAAAAATACACAGCTCAAACCAGATATACTCGTCTCATCCACAATGAAACATAAGGCCCCAACATCAATCCATTTAGAGGATTTCAAAAAAAGCATAAAGCATAACTTAAGGAACATGAGTACATGATCCATGAACTGGACATTCCTGATGGCACCCATATGATAGATGTACTCCATCAGGTACAACTCAACCATTCTTAATGGAATGTCCGAAAGGACGTGCTCTATTGGAAACCTTCTTCTAGAACTGCCTCTAGTTCCTAGTAATAGAGGTCTCACAGTCATAGTCTGGCACCCAAGGTAAGACCAAGGGAAACCAAGTGAATAGGACCACTCCATGACATTGTGTCCATTAGTCAAGGGTTCTCTAACTCCCCTGAAGGACCCGCTCCCCATCGATACTCGGAGAAGGGGTAGTACTATTCAATATGTGAGGACCCGCACCCTGCCCGGTAGGGGAGTACAACTATAGTATTTTGTTTTCTATGGAAGACTTGTGACCTAGTGCATTAGGGGAGTACTGACCCCATGCTAGAGGAATCGCAACCTGGCACAGAAGGGGAGTATCGACTCTATATGTGAGGACCCTCACCCTACCTGATAGGGGATTACAACTCTAGTAGTTTGTTCACTGTTGGGGAACTGTGCCCTAGTACATCAAGGGAGTACCAACCCCAGGATAGAGGACCCGCACCATTTCCTGGAAAGGGAGTACTGACTATGTTGTAGCACTGCATAAGTAGGACCTGCACCTTGGGATAACAGGGGAGTAACTACTCCTAAAAAAGAGGACCTCCACCCTACCTGGTAGGGGAGAACCTGACTCTATGTGAGTTACGTATGGAGGACCTGTTCTCTTGTCTAATATGGGAGTACCGACTCCAAATATATAAAACCCAATCAGATGTAAACGAACCCGCACTCATGATGTGGGGAGCCTCGTCTCTACCGGAGCAGAGGAGTAGGGAATACCTGCACCTTGAGTCATCAAGGGAGTAACCATCCTAACTCTCACTACCAAAAACACACTGTTTTTTCTCCTCTGAGTATCGATCATACCTCAACTGCCTTGGGGTTCCACACGAATGTAACAAGATGATCTGTCACGTCATAAGGGTTCCAACACAATAGATGGTGCATCAACTAGACACTTGTTCTATAAGCTATAGGCATTTTAGGGACGAGAGCCTGGCTGGATTCATGTACGATCCAACCCAACCAAATTTCAACATCCTCTGAACGTCACGTGGAGTATCTCAAAAGTACCTTCTCGCTCCAAGGATACTAGTTCCATAGACAGTTCATCAAATGGATATCTAGTTCGCAAAATATGACCTCTTAAGCGTATCTGGGCCCGAGAGGGGTATGGGTCCGGTCCGACCCGGTTGGACTGACCTGACCCAGACCACCCCGGTGGGGCTGGGTCGTGGCAGGATAGGCCCACTGGCTAGCGTAACCCATCTGGGATCACGCGGTCCACTATGCTCGAACGGCTCAAAGGAGCCGCTCGGCTCCTTTATTGGCTGTACCAGGTGGGGCCGCCTAGTCACCCACGATAACCATAGGGAGCAGGTCCCCTACATCACCACGGCTCCCTTTAGTGGAGAGTGTGATGGAGTGCTACCTTCACCTCTACGGTCGGCCGCTACCAGCCACCTATCAAACCAACATGGTGCCGAGTAGCTCCACTCTTCCACCGTGGCTGGCGATTGCCGGAGTCTGCCATCATCCACCGGTGCCGGTTGCGGGCACCGCCGCGCTAGTTCCATGCTAGTGTTTCTTCTGTGAGCCACCAGGTGAGCTCCGGTTGTCTGTTCTTCCTTCAGGACGCACCTATGGTCCTCTTGATATGTCTTTATCATTTTTTGCCTCTCAGTTTCAAGGTTCAATCATGTTGGAACAACCCTCATTTAAAGAATTCAATGAAAAACAAGTGGTGGAGGGTCTAGGCCTTTTTCATTTGGCCCGTTCCCTCCACATTATAACTATAACAATTGGAGGTAACTTATACATCACATTAAAATAATGATAATACTCTTTCAAATCCCCCACAACGACCACCCTCAAATTCCAGAACGAGGATAAGAAACATAGGAATTTCCTAAATTAAAAGATAACCCCTACCTTGAGATTCATTAGAGATGTAGCGGTGGTGGAATCAAATTCCGCGATCGATGAAGCCATTGGCATTCGTTGGTCCTAGTTCTTTGCCGCCAGAGATTCTATCTCTATCAGTGGAAGGTTTTGTGTCACTTTTTCAATGGTTCCTTTCATGATGAAGCCATGTAAAAAACTCTACCATGATCCGCATTCAAATAGAGGGGGGAAAGGGTGATCAATGCACCAAGGAATTAATTAGGTTCGTTAATTTATGCAATTAATGCACCACATTAATTGCACAAGGGGTGGTTATGCAACCAAACTGTAACCAAGAATTTAATATACTATATTAAATGTCTGACTACCTCTGTGGTCCCCGCCACCGCCTCTCAAGAGGTGGTAGGATAAAATAAAATTACAATTTTTTTAATTTAGTAATTCTTAAAAGATTCAAAAAATAACTTTTTCACCCAACCTACTGTGGTCTAAATGAAGCATCCCTTAAGAGAATCTTAGTGTTGGGAGTTCAACGATGCCCTCATATTTTAATTCTGAGCACGAGTTCAAAAGATAGAAATTTCCACCTGTGCATTTACTGAACATACCTTTAAAAAAGTTAAAAACTTCGTTTTGGTCACACCAAGCCTTGGAAACATATACTGTTAATTTTCAAAGACTCCTAATAATCACAAATATTGTAAAAACTTTACATGAAATTTTCAGGGTCTTTACAACTGGTGTAATAATGGGTTATTTATTTATACCCTAACAGTATGAATTTTTATAATTTTTTTTACCAAATAATGATTATATTACAAAAATTATTATTACTTCATAAATTATTTAATAATAAGGTTGAAGAAGATTATATTTTGATATGATAAATCACAAATTTTAATTTTGGGTAATATATAGTTTCAATCAATACCAACTTTTACATGAATTCAAGAATTCTTTAAATAAATTTTATTTTAATAAAATATTCTTATTAAAAAATACTTATTTAAAAATAAATAATTTTATAATTTTATGAAGTCAAATGTAATTTTTATAAGTTTTAGAAACTGCTATCATAGTAAAAACTTTGATTTTTCAATAAATGTGTATTTTTTATTTAATAGCATTAATTTTGATATTTAGGGATTTATTTTGATTAAATAGTTATTATTTTTGAATCTAACGTGTAAAACCTACCCATTATTTAATTTTTCATCATTTTTTGAGACATTCGAATATTTGGGTAAAAAATACATATTATGTAAATATATTATATGTTTTATGACATCATAAAAGACCAAAAGTGACATAATATACACTATACAGAGTATCTGAATCCAAAATTATTTTTATCCTTTAAAATATTTTGTTTTTGAAGTTATGTGTTTTATTTTATAAACCATCGATGAATCCTCAAAAACCTATATTATATTTTATGGTCTTAAAATAAATTCCTTATTAAAATGACTCACTGTCAATTCAACATGTGTCATATTTTAATTATTTCCATTAATAACCTTATAAAATATTCAAAACCAGTTATATTTGTCAAAAATTATGGATAAAAACCATGGAATGTATTTTGGATTTTATTGTTTTAATATATCGAGTTTAAAACATATGTTTAGTAATTAATAAAGAATCACCCTATGTTTTGTTATAAAAACCCACCTGACCTCCCATTCATCTTTTCTAAAAATCCTTGGATCATGAAGAAACTCTTAATTTCCCTTACCTGATCCCTCCCAAGGTGAATTCAATCTCTTAATAAGGTCCTTACATGATTTTAGAATCACCCTTTCAAGGTAAGGGTTTCTCTCCTTATATTTATTCAATCAGTTTATTTGTATTATTCCATTTTATTTCAAATTTTTAATGTTGGAATTCGTTTTTACACATCTCTTTTACTGAACATGTGATTTCCAAGTAATTATAGAACACCTTTCACTCTCATTAAAACCTTATATGAATCATTATGTTCCCCCATTATACTCCCAAATTTGTCTTATATTTTTCCATTCCATACATTTGTGTAGTGAATACCCACTCCCATTTCAACTCATGTGTATTCACCTAGATGTAAATATCAATATTGTATTGGTGATTTATATGTATGTAAACTTCAATTATTAATATTGGGGTGAAAATTGATGAACTATGTTCTTATGTCGGGTGATCTATGTGGCACATATATCCATATACAAGATATGAAAGTGATGGGTGGGCCTAGAATTATATAGACCTCAAATAAATTTGTAATGTTTTTATCTCATGAGATACCATGAATGTTTCATGAGAGGTTATTCTATGAACACTATGTTATGATGTTTCAGTGGTTAGCCTTGACATATATTTATGTATCCATTCTTTATATTATTTCCACATTCTCTTGTTGCATTTATGCATCATCCTATATCATGATTCAACGTTAAATTTTATGATTATGAACCCTCTTATGTTACCCTGATATTCCAGTTGAATCACATGTACTTATTTAACTTATGGTATTATTTTATAATTCCCTTAATATTATTTATATCTCACTTCTTTGTTATATACATCCCCATGTTAACCCATACAATTTTACAAGAGCAGTTAATATTCAAGGCATATTGTGGAGTTTGAAAATAATGTTGGTGTATTATTATTTAATGTTATGGTTTTATGTATCTAAATTTCCAAATACACTAGGAATCATGATCTTCTTGGATTTTATTATGTTCATCCTTTTGTAATAAATCCTAAATTAAGGTTGATAAAATATTTGTATTATCATATTTCTAATAGTTGTGATGGTGCTCACCTATTCCAAAAATGGGGATGGATAAAATAATAGAAATATTGATTATGGTCCTAAGAAAATCATGGGGTGAGTTCAAAGATTTACCATAGGGAGGATAGTTTAAAATGTGAATGTAAGATCCCACGGTGAGATTAAAAATCCATTTATACCAAGCCCATGGAAAAATACACACAAATATGATTATTTTTTTCATGTTGTGGAACTATATAGTATGGAAGAATAGTCCAATTCATTTATTTTTATTAAATATATTTTATACATATCAAAATTTATTTTTGAAAGTCCTAGATATAAAGACATATTTGACAGAAGATCTTGGATCTCGCTAACATCAGCATGACCATACCATGGAAGATAAATTATACCATTATATAATTTATTTTGTAAATAAATGGTATTTTTCCCATTAATGTGTGGTGAATATTTAATTCAACCATATATTTATCAAATATATAATTCTAATTAGGATATAGAAAGTATTTGATAGAGGAAAATGGATAAGTAGGTTATCCAGAGTCTAAAAGCATATAAGGTGGCTATATAAGATTTGATGACATGTTGACTCTTGGATAAATCATTATTTTAGATTTATTTAAGCCCCATATTACTACTCCTTATACTCAATCTTGTGGATAATAAGATAAGGTTGTGCAATATGGGATTATAACCATTGTTCACCAAGGATTAGCTACTTGATCAGAAGAATGTGTGAACATGGTAAGAACACATGTGTCATGTGTGTTCTATGTATCCCTATCTCATATCATTACTTTGTTTTATTCGAGCTCATATGCACTAACTAGTAGTGGTAAGATATTTTTTATAGTTATGTATTGGTTATTACTACTTCACCCTCCCCCTCCCTCTCCCCACATTGCTGGAGGACTCTCTTATAGGCCTAACAAGTTGCCTTATAACATCATTATTCATAAGTATTTTTCAATCCCTATTTATTAACTGGTATTTGGTATAACATACCACCATGTTCATATTTTAGAGGTTTTTTTTAGATTATATTACATAATTAATTATTTATAACATATTTTTTATGATATAAATATATATGTAAATCATAAACACAATTAGAAACTAAATATTTTTCATGTTTTATTGGAAGGGATTTCACCTATGGAAGGAGTGTATGATCCAATATATTCTTTCTCATGGATTGAAAATTATTGATATCATTGAGAATATTTTATAAATATCTAAAGCTTAGAAATATTAAAAATTTATTGATAAGAAGAATATTTAAGTTGAAAGGGTATTACAGAAACTAATATTTTTATTCCTCTAAGAGAATAAGCTAATATGAGTTATCAGTTTTGAGATGGATAATGGAATTTGGTCAAAACACTATGATATCCTTAAGGAATACAATAAGTTAAAGGAGTATTGGTTAAAAATAGTTTAGGATCAATTTTAAGATATTAATATAAATGAAGATTAGTTAATATATGAGTTCTTTAATCGGTGAACAAAATATTAATTTCAATTAGAATATATGGGGATATTATTGAGAATTTTACTCGGATAATGTTGTTGATGATAAATAACTTAGAAAATATCAATGGAAATATTTCATACCTAGATGATCAGGACATAGATAATTAGACCCTTCATCATCCATCTATTTTTATAATTGAAAACCCACATTGAGGGTAAGTGGGAACCTACCTATACCATGCACCATCAAGTCACAACCTCACAAAGTACACATTACAGAATTCAAATTTCAAAATAACAAAAAAAAACCCATATCACCCCCAACAATATTATCATGAGGCATCCGGTTTAAAAATTAAAAAGAGACCATCATCATAGCATATCCCATGAGGCGATTGAGGAAACTACATCTCGAGCTCGGCACACAGACCCTACAAGAATGTCACTTCCTCGAACCAACTACCTACAGAAATTGATCATCCTCCCAACACCATCACCAATGATCAATAAAAGGCATGTTAGAAAGATCCCAAGGGAAGAAAATAGAGCAGCCTAAATGTGCGCCACCTGGAACATCGGAATCCACTCAACCAGCACATCCCAAAACCTCTTTAGAAACCTTTGCACCAAACCAACTAAGAGTGGATCCAAGGATCCTAAAGCAAGATAAGATATTGAAGTAAACTCGACCTCGCTAGTAGGACATGACCTACGCTAGAATGGTTATCTACCTTCAAACCCTCTTGAGTTTCCCCAATGATCACTATCATCATCTTACTAATCAAAACAAATCTACATGTATAATTAAACTCTTGATAAGATTAATGGTGTATTTACAAACACTAAAGAAAGGAGAGGACTTGACCAAAGTATAAAATTTCAATCAGAGAAACAAACTATACATAATAATTAAAATGTAAAAAAAATATTTAGTCTATGAAGAATCATTAAAATGAAACTAATTTAAAGGATTATTAAATGAATTTATGTGAGCTTATTTTATTCTCTCAATATGTATCTCATGAGGAGGTGATAAATTAAAGGGTAAACATACTTTTAACAATTTCATGTGTGGGGATATTAAATTATTTTTAGATAGTTTCTTTGATAGGAAAAAATAATATAGAGAGTGTGGTCGTACCAAAATATCATATAGGATAGGTAAGGTGGAAGGTGATATTAATAAATGAAAATATCATAAAGGAAACGTAAAGGATGAAACATCAAGTAAAATAATCATTCTCTCAAATCATGAATCTATATCTTATAAAAATTGAAGATAAAATAGAGGATAATAATTCATATGATGAATTCTTAAATCTTTACATCTAAATAAATATTGTCTTATGATATCTCTAGTGAAAAAGAAGAATACAATGGTGGAGACAAGAGAAGTGATGATGAGATAGTAATGGAATTTTAATTGAGAGTGGATATGTTGGTGTACATGAAAGAAAAAAAATGAATCTTGAGATAGATAAAAGAAAGAATTAAAAATTAAGAACAATTTATTAAATAAATTTATTAATGAATCAAAAGTCAAGGATATTGTTTATATTGAAAAATTATTCACATGTAAGTTATAATATCTCAATAAAATTGTTAAAGATAGAGGAAATAAACTTTTTATTATACTATTTACTCTAATTTGACAGTACTAGAAGAAGAAGCTATCGACGTCCCACCAACCTGAAGCACTAAATGATACCCGGACTGATTGAATATCTCTAACCTCAGGCATGACTCCCCATACGTCAAAGGTTACTGAATTGTAGAAAGGTTCTAAATGAAATCTTTAGTAATTCTATACCTATTAGTAAGTCATCTAATAATAGTGGGATAAAGAAAACATAATCATTTATCCATAATAATATCACAACAATAGTATGTGACAATAAATAAATAAAATAAAGTTAATAAGGAAAAAAACAATGATAGATGGATATTCTACAAACCATAGCTCATCCCCATAGGTGTATAACGTAAATATGTGAGATATAATAAAATAAAGATAGATTAACCTCAACATAGAATGTCTATAGTATTGACATGATTATATTTCCTAACTTTGGTCCAAGAAAACCAAATAATCATTTGGCCCTAAGCAACTCTAGACATGTCACCTACAACGAGTAACATCTTCCCATGTACTAAGTGACAGCCTTAGTAGGGTGTGAGTATAACTTAATTGTCCAACACTAACAGTATCCCTAAAATAATCATTTCAAAAACTATGTGCATATTTTATTTTTCAAGATAAATAAATACCAAAATGGAAAATAAAAAAATTCAATTTTAAAGAAAAAAAATAAAAATTGATCTTGGTGGTCGACTTCACCTTGGGAATGGTACATACCTACATTAGCATGTGTTGTGGTGACTCTAATCATGTCATAAATATTTTGAAAACCATGTCCTGGATAAGGGTAATATACTTTCCCCTAGTCCAAACAATCACCAAGGGTAAAATACCCACCCCTAAGGTCCCTATATCCAACCGATGGGGTAAGCTGACACTGAGTTTAACCATTTTTCCAAGTGCCCCCCATGGACATGTTCAATCCATGTTTAACCATAAATCCATTCATCTACTTAAGGTTCATGTTTTTTCGGGTATTGGTAATAAATCAAAGCATCCATCCAGTGGAAATTTCCACCCTGGGTTTAACCATAAATCCAAGCATCCACATGTGGGTCATGTTCACCTGAGTTTAACCATAAATAATAACCACCAAGGGCATGATTCACCCTATTGTCCAAACAAATCATCAAAAAAATAACAAAATTGTTACACCAACTTCCAAAATTCATTAATAAAATTTATTACCCCTTGAAACATAAAAAAACCAATTATCATAAGTATAGTATCAATTCATTTCATGTTACCGATTAAAAATTTCAATTACAATTTAAAATTTCATGATTAACTAACTCCCATTTTTTACCAACTTGGAATGATAAGGAAACCATCTATTGTTTTAATCTCATAACCAAAAAAACATTTAGTAATTTACTTTTTAAGATATAAGTTGCAACTTAACCTTTGATTTCATCAATAATAAACAATTCTTATGCATTTATTCACAATTTAAGTGTCTAAAATTTCATTTGGTCCAAACAAAGATTTATTTCCATCACAATTATTGATGGTCTGGAAATTTCAATTCAAAATGACTTCTTTAAATCATTATTTCATTTAAACCATTTAACATTGTTATCCATTTAATTATTCATATCCATTTAGGGGAAGAGTTAAACAATGTCCCTTTAGTATTAAATAAATAATTTTATTAATTAATACCCACCAAATATTTAGCCAATGTTGAGATGAAACTGATTTTAGGGTTCATCACATGGTATCACCTTTTTACTAAAGTCCAAGGAATATTAAAAGGGTAATTTAAATGATACAACAACTACTTAATCATTTAATACAAATTACAAAAATTTATGGTGAATATTATGTTTCTTCTCAACCCACACATAAAAAATAGATAAAAAAGTATGGTTTATTCCAAGGAACCCCTTACATTATGTCAATATGAGTCTAATAACCAGATTTGATCCTCTGATTCCTCTTAAAATGGAAGAAATTAAGAAACCAGAAAAAATCTTTAAAAATAGGGCATTTTAGATGAAATAAGTACACACATGGTAGTGAATAGAAACGAGAAAGTAATCATGATTAGGGAGACATAGTATGATTATTTAATTAAATGTGATGTCACTTCGAATAGGAAAGAATCAATAGAGAACCTCTAAGATATAAGGGGTAAGATAAGGTAATGAACATGAGGACATTTTGGCCAAGAAGGAGGCCAAAATTGGGAAAACGATATTAAGGGTCAAGGGGAAATTTTTTATTTTTCAATTTTTAAAGGGGTTCACAATTTTGTCACATGTTTTTAAAACTCATGCACAACCATGTTTTCCTTACTATTCAAAACATGCCATCTCCATTATTACAGTGTGTAGTTATAAAAAATGTGTGCCAACTATATGGAATTCTTGTATAATTAATGAAGAAATATTCATAGTTTTCCTAGACCCTTAAAATGATTTAACAAACCATGCACCTACACATTTTAGGATGCATGGTTGGGGTTCATGGTTCGAACTAATCGGGCGCTGACCATGTGATCCAGGCTACAACTCCAAAACACTAAATTTCAAACTCCAAACTCTCTAAACATTTTCCCAGCCCCTATACCCCTAAGAAAACCTCCTTCATAAAAAATAATGGGTTTAGAACATATTGAGAGGTATTTACCCCCAATGAAGGGGTTGGGTCTGACATCCTCCCCACTGTACATCAAAGTTTCATGAAGTTGTACCCATGGGCTTCAACGAGCATCAAACCAGAAAAAAAATATGACACAAACCACTATTTTTGTTCATTCAACATAAACTCAAAATAATTCCCCAATGACACCGAACTCTGAGAAACATATCCAAGACCTATATTCCACCATCATCACAACTCCTAGGTGAAATTCATTATTATACCAAACTTTCATCCCCTAACCATTCTCATTTGATTCCAATTCATTCTCCCTGAGACTAAATGACTCAACTTGATAAGAATTCTTGGTCGTATAATCATAAAATCATACTAAAATTATTGAATCTTAGATCAGTTGCAACAAAACATAATCACAAGAGAAAATAATCATATTCAATGAATTTCAGGATTCTTAACATGTCTCCTTTAATGTTACCGATAACCGAACACACTCTTTCTCAAAAATAGAGAACACTTCTTCTCAACAACTAAATACAATCCACCACCTAGTGATGTTTCCAATTTCTACCCATAAACCCGAACTAAAACATCAAAACAATGCATTCCCAACATATCGAAACACGGTGGTGTCCAATAATAACCTTGAAATTTGTAAGACCTTGTTCACCACCATGTGACTTATACTTTCAAATAATATGGGGTTCTACTAGACATACTAGAATTTCATGAAAAAATGATATTCATAGCTCATTTTCAACCCACGAAATGATTATGTAACTAACAGGTTTATTTTAAGATCATGGTCCACCCCCACCAAAAATAATTATATCTAACTATCGATCCAGATCCATGGAATTCAATCACTTAGAATTTCCCACCGAATGAGATTACATATGTGTATCAATATTTTGGATATATCTTCCAACACATCATACCTATAAACTTGTGAAAAACTATATGAAGATCACTACACCCCACATTCTAGCTTTTGAATGCTCTTTAATAACAACTAACACCTGTGCATGGGCCCAACCAAGCCCATATCTCTGGAAATCCCATAAAAACTTGTGTAATGCCTATAGTATTTCATAAGACTTTTTGGAATTAGTTTTTTGGACACCACATCCTCTTATGAGTGAATCACTAATATTATTTCCATCCAATGATGACTTATTCCCAAAAACTCGACTAAAACCACTAAAACACCACAAAAATTCCAGATCACTATAATGTAATTTTTATTAACCTGTGATCATCTATGAAATTCTACAACAGTCTCAATCCAACTTAAAGTGTACCACCATGATTACATGTTCAACTGAAAAAAAACTAGATGTCAACTCTATCACAATACTAGTGCTCCTCTCGACCAACTCTCACTCAGTTTTCATCAACCCCATCCTGAGCATGACATCTGAATTCTAACATCTTTTGTATATCATAAAATCAATAGAATTAGAACCACCACCCAACATATTCAAAAAAATAATATTGATCATTCACTAACAAGTTATCCATATCAATTCCCCTAACCACTCGAGGGTTATTCATCCATGGCTGACAAGGTGATACCCACCATAGGAGTCCCCTTTTCAACATTTTACTTCTCTATGATATCATACTTCTCAACTCTCATCCTAGTCATCACCCAAAATAATGGATAGACATGATCATTCAATGCATATTCAAGCACCAATAAGACACCTTGACCATCACATGATTCTTTCCCATTACATTGTTTGATATTTTCATTAATTTGGAGAGTTACACCCTTAAAAAATCATCTCAAGTCCTGAATTAAATATTTGACCTTTCATCTCTGATAACACCCACCAATTCCTACGATCACCTTACTCCAAGGGTGGCCTCTAACATAAACCACTATGGACCATGACTCTTACTATGTAATCATGATTTAATATCCACCATGCTACTATAACTACTACCTCTCCCATGCTTTAATAATCTTGATGAACCACTAGTCCAATCACACAATATCATAATTCATCTAGAGACACTAGTTTATAATACCAAAACACTCATTTATATTATAACATAAGAATCACATACCCATTTGTGACCATTAAAAGACCCTAAATCATGGTTTTTATGGTATTAAATCAATGATTTCAGGCCTAGGCACCCAAAAATAACCATGACTCTTATACATTTCATTCCCATAATCAATGATATCTCCTAATGCTTATCACTTATAACTAAGTTAACCACAAAATTTCCCATCACCAGGCATCATTTCAAAGGCTACAAGAACTAACCTATGAATAGACACACTAGATGAAACCTCATAGTTGACAGGTTTAGGTTCTCATCGAGCCCTTTCCTACAACCCCAACATTATTAATAAAGGATCTATAAATTTTGGTTCTCTAAAATCCAAGAAACAGGGAATATACCGACCATTTTATCATCCATAGGTGCTTCCTATGATTTGGTCTCAAAATAAAACATTTAATCATTCCCACTAAAAATGTAGATATTCATTAAAGACTAACACAAACCATCTTACTGGAAACTAGACTAGGGAATGATAGGTCTATGAAATAAAACAATGTTGTATTTAGATAAGAAACCTTTAAAACAAAGGCACTATAATAGAAGTGATTAACTCGTGGAAATAAGGCAAAAGGCACATAATGATCTCTTGTATAACCAAGGGTCATAAATCACATTAAAAAAGGATAATGAAAACAAACTGTTTCAAGGCTAGGAAACAACTAACATGATGAAACCTACTGCTTATACAAGGGTCATGACATGACCTCAATTATATAAACTCTATCTGGGGTCCCAACAGAATGCAAACCACTATCCAAATCGATGAACATCACCAAGGTATCAAAAAATGGTCTCCCACTCTAGCCATGAAATCCTATATTATAACTGAAGTGGAAACTCTCAATATCCCCATAGGCTATATATGGTCCATGATCACATTCTAGGTTACAACAGAGGTTCTCCTTAGAAACCTACTCACAATTCATGACTATAGGTCAGACATCACAATTTTTACACAAATAAGTTTATATAGGGATTCCATTAATTCCATTGGTTCCACATTTTGATTTCCTTTTTTACATGTTTAGAAAAGATGATTTAGTTTCAAAAGTATTATTCTTAACAAGATATCACTTTTAAAGATTTACATTTTCTTTTTTCACCAGGTAATACCCTTAGAACTTCAAACTAAGGATTCACTTTTTAGTCTTTTCATTTCCTATAATTCATCAGTCCATAGGATTTAAGTTCCAATTATTGGTTATATAAGGTTTCATTTTCTAGATATGATTGAAAAATATTTATAGGAAGCTTATTATCACTTTATTAACTAATATCATCATTTCACTATCCATACATATATTCACATATATCAAGAAATTATCCAAGGAATTATCCAAGTATATTTCTACCATAGTGTTATATGGGAAAACTTCATATAACACATTGATGACATGTTATGTGACCAATATCTTTTTGAAAATGAACAGGAAAAAATAATAGGAAGTTTTAAATTAGATAAGAATAATAAAAAGTGAAAATAATTCACAAACAATATACTGATGACATCTCAATCCTATGCATCTAGGATGATACATGTCATTTGAAACACTTTATATCTGTAATGATTCATGATTCATTCATGCACTCTCCTAATACCATCATGAGAGATGAAATCCCCATAAATAATAACCTCACAAATCACAATAAACATTATGTGTGTCAGACATGGTGAACTAGCATAATTAGGATAGGCAAACCTAAAAACTAATAGTCACATCACAAGAAAATCATATTTTCCCCCATACATTGGTTATTAACTCCTTGGAATGAGATCATTATCAATCCTAGACACATTCTTAGTCTCTTTTTGACAATCCCAAATAGTAATACAAAATAACAATCTTACTATTATGCCACATATAATTCTATGCCTCCCCAGACCACTGAGTAGTGCCTGAACTAGTATGATTCACATGACCTCAAGCATGGATCCCCATATGCCAATAATCACTAACTATTAGGGAGGGTCTGAATGGAAACATTAGTGTGACTATACCACCTTTTCCAAGATATAATAATAGTGTGGAAATCAAAACATATACCATTAAATAGTACAACATCACAATAGCTTTTAGTGCCAATAAATAAATAAATATGGAACCACAAGCCACATCTGATGGAATATGTTTAATTCCATTTTTGATCCCATGGATGTGGATAAAGTACATACATGAGATTTAAGAAAATAAATAATATATAAAATAAACCAAACTATTCCCGAGTACTAGACCAGTTCCATCACCCGACCCCACCCCTTGAATGCTAGAAAACTAGAAGCATTTTTCCTACAAAAATATGGACTTATCACCTGCAAGAGGTTACATCTTCTCTATTACCCAATAGTATCCTGAGAAGGGTGTGGATATAAATTAATAGGAAACCACAAATCTCTTATCTAGAATTAAAATCCTATAAAACATGTTCTTTTTGTATTTATCAAGGTAAAAGAATACAAAAATTATAGGTAAAACATATCAATTTTAAAGTATAAAACAAACACCAAATATAGTGGTAGGTTTTACCATGGAAATGATACATACCTTATTTTTATATTGTTAGGGGGTTACTAAGAATGTGAAAAATACCATAACAACCATATCCCAACCATGTTAATATATCTATCCTAGGGTAAAAATGGTAACTGAGGTAAATATACCCTTCCCATGGGTCAATACATCCACATGGGAGGGTTATTTTCACATGAGGTTTCACTATAATTCAAAATATCATCCGGGGGACATGTTCACCATAGGTTTAACAATAATTATAAGAGTCCACATGGGGGGCCTTGATCACCCTAGGTTTTACCATAAGTCCAAGAATCAACATAATGGTTGTATTTACCCCAAGTTCAACAATAAATCAAATATTATACCCAAGGGGTTATGTTCATACCTTTTTTAACCATAAATCCAAGAATCCACCTGGGGGACATGTTTGTACCTTTTTATAATATATCATATCCATCAAGGGACAAATTAACCGTGGTATCCAAACATGTCTACAAAAAATAAAAAATAAATCTATAAAACCTTCCAAAATTTCCAACTAGCATCGATCTCCATTCCAAACATCAATCGGTTAATTATAAAAAGATTAGTACTAATTAATTTCATGTGTCCAATTCCACTTTACAATTATGTTTTAAATTTATATTTTATAAAATTAACATTCATTTAAAACTGGGAAGGATAATTCCACCACACATTTTATAATTTTGTAATGAAAATCACCCTTGAACAATTACCTTTTTATGATATAAGTTAGCACTTACCATTTTATTTCAATTATACTAAATAATTCCAAAGCCTTTATTCACAATATAAGTGGGTAACATTTAATTTGGTCTAAACTAAAATTAAATTCCATCAAAATTATCAATGGTTATTAAATTAAATTTCAAAACCACTAATTCAAATAATTATTTTACATTGCACAATTAAACATAGTTATCCATTTTATTATGTTAATCCATTTAGAGTTGGAGTTCAATGAGTGTCATTCCTTTAGTGTTATTCAATAAATTGTTTAAAATAATCCCAAATAAATATTTATCTAATTTCATGGAAAATTCGGTGATATGGTTCATCATATAATATCAATATTTTACTAGAGTCCAAGTAATATGCATATAAGAATTTATGTAAGAAAACTTCTTCTTGAATATTTAATTAAAATTATACCAACACACGATGAAGCAGATGTGGTCGCATTACCCACACACTTAGAAAATTTGGGAAGATAATGTGTTATTCAAAGGGAGCACCTAAATTAGGTCTATAGGGGACCACTTTTCAGACAAGGGACTTTAGTTCAAGCTAGAATAAGAAAAATTGAGAAACAAAAAAAATAAACTAAAATTAGGGATTTTTTATATAATAAGAAGAACACTCGTGGAAGTGAGGTGAAACTTTAAAGGAAACATGAGGAGGGATAAAATTACATTTATCATTTAATAATAATTCATTAAACTCTGAATGGGAAATAATATAGGGATAACCACTAAGATTCAATGGGGAAGAGAGTGATGTGAGAAGGAGGAGGTTTAGGCCATGAAGTAACCCAAAATTTGGGAAAATGAGTTAAGTATTAGAGGGAAAATTTATAATTTTTCACTTCTTAAAGGGGTTCCTAATTTGGTGTAATAGTTTGTGAATCTATATGCAATCCAACCTTTCCTAACTATCCAAATCATTGCATCTTTCATAGTTATAGCACAAGGTTTTACAAACCTTATGCCAACTATTCAGAATGCCTCTGCAATTTATGTAGAAATCGATATGGTTTTCTAGAACCATTAATATGGTTTGACAAACCATGAACATATATATTTAATGACACAATTTTGGGGTTCACGGTTAGTAATAACCATGCACTATAGATACCATAGTCTTAAACACACATTATTTTGTAATTCTAAACACACTATTCCAATGTATACAACCTAAGGATTGAGAGGCCTAGTGTCTTCAGAAGATTAGACATAAAAATACACAATATTCATGTGAAAAAATAATCTTTATTTAAATATCAACATATTGATCCTAAGTATAATATATTTTCTTAAATTACATAGGATAAATTGGGGAAAATACATAAGGAAAAGAGTGATCTTGAAAGACAAATAAGGGAATAAAAATGAAAGTAGTGAATAACATGATATTCAAGAGAATAAAATGATATCATAAAGAGGATAATAATAAACATGGATAAATGGAATAAATAAATCATTTAATAAGATCATAATCTTTGGAAATAATATAAAACATGATATCATGACCATAAGTAAAGGTTTACTCCCAAGAGTGTCATCATAAATTAGACAAAGCCCCATAGTGTATTTGGTTCAGTCCCTAATCCCTTATATAAAATATCGTGAGATATAAATCTTTTACCAACACATTATAGGGATATAAAATTACAGTCCCATCCATTATATAAATTAAAATCATACATATGTGTGCCATATAGGGAGAATAAACTATACATAAATCATATGCATGATCAAACCCATGAGAAGAAAGTGGGTTTCATATTTATAATTCATGGAATAACTAAAGAGTAAATTTAAAACCCCAATATTTTATAATAAATTTAAATTTGAATAAATTTTCTTTATTTTATATCTTGATTTACATGCAATATCACATTTAAATAAATTCTGATATTCTATTAAAATATTATTATTTTAACATGGCTATTATAACCTAGGCATTAAAATTGATGATATGAATAGTAATAACCACATTATAAAAAATATAAATTTCTAATGGTTTTATATAATTAAAATAAATTGATTAATTCATAAAACATAAGAATTAAATTTTTAGTGAAGTCGTTTTATGCTACAAAAAATCATTTTTTCGAACATGGTTTTTAGTTATTTATTTGAGTGGATAATATAGTAAATTTATAACAATTTTATAAATTATATTTTATAAAAAAATAATATAATTTTTTATTCAAAATATCAAAAATAAATTAGGATTAAATTTTGTGTTTTTTCTAAAAAAATATTTTTTCAATCAATAGTGAAAAAACCTATTTTGGGAAAATTGTCATTTATATTCATAGAATAAAGTAATTTAAAAGTAAAATTATATTTTAGATATATTTTTAAATAAAAATAATATAAATTTTATTAAACATAGTTAAAATAATTCTACAAGAATCAATATTATATTTTATTTTGTAATAAGTTTACTTTTAAGCTAAAAATTCTTTTTTCATAAAAATATTTTAACTGCATAATGTTTTTCCATTTGAATAAGCTAACAACACAAATGGGTAATTATTTAAATTAAATTTATAGATTATATACCAATATATATTAATTATAATTCATATAATTTCGATTACAATTCATCGAGTTAGTTTAAGATCATATCTTTTAGAAAATTTCATTTTCCTAAAAAACCAATTTTGTTGCGTTTTGTGTGTTTAATTTTAAAATAAATTCTTCTAGTTCGATAAATTTAATTTGATAATATAATTTCCAAATAATTAATAATAATAATTTATATAATTTAATATGTAAATATAAATTTTTTGTCATTATAAATAGTAATCATAGTAAATAATTATCTCCCCGCTAAAAGAGGTAAAATTAGGTTTAAACCATGGAGTAAAACATTAAACCATAAAACTTTTATTTATCATATTTAATGAATGAAGTTATAAAAAAGGTATCTTTAAAGAGTTAAATAATTTATTTTTAATTATAATTTGGAATTTTTGAACCCTATCTTGACGTTTGTGAAGATAATCTATATTTTATTCAATTTAAAAAATATTTTTTGGTTATTGCATTTAATAGCCTCGTTTGAAGATTAAATTCATTATTAGATTAATAAAATGTAAAAACCTTAATTATTTTATTATTTTACCCCAAAATAATTTGGAAATCATTTTATTACTTTATTTCAAGTTAAATTTATTTTTACACTTAAATCGGTGATTTTCCTAAAAAATATTTTGTATCTGTTTTGTGTTTAAAAAAATAATTTCTAACACCCGTCAAAATTAATTCTTATAAAATTAATTAAATATTTATAATGAAAATCTTAAAAAATATAGAAGGCCATTTTTATTTTTTTCACATAATTACATTATCATGGTAAAATTTAAAGTTACCATTGTTAAGGTTAAAATGCATGTAAAGTAGCATAACCAAAAGATGCGGCATAAATGTATCCAGAAGTTTCCCAAATGTGATTAGTTGATTTTATTTCAAAACTATCATATCTTATTATATAATTCGGTGTTCTTTGGTTCTACATGACATGATTGTGATATATATATATATATATATCTTTTAAGTAATTCCATGTGTGTCATTTCCTTACCTAAAAAAAGGATACCATCATTCCTATCTTCTAAATACTTAATATAATAGCCTAGAACCCAAACTCCTTAATGTAGTGCTGAAAAACTAAAAAATTAATTTCAATAATTGATGCCACCGGAAAGGACTCAATTTTTTTCATCCAAAATTTAAAATAAAAAGAGGAAAAATTATATCACTTACATTCTTAAATACCTTTTAGGTTATAGTTTTAGAGAATTGGTAAAATTCATACATAAAAAAATACCTGTGAATTCAAGAGAGTATCTTTCCCACTATACCCATATTTTCACATTCCCTGTTTGGTTATCAACACTATCCAAATGAAACCATTCTAGACATAATTCATTCACCATCATAACAGATAAGCATGGAGAAAAGAAAATATAATAAGGGTGACTTAAAATGATTAGTAAGGGTAAAAATTATCATTAACAATTGAATTTCATTAGTTGGTATATGAAAATCATAAGGGTGTGATAACAAAATCAGAGTACATGAGAGAATCATAAACGAACTCATACCCATTAATACTTGAATCATCAGTCGTGAAACATGGTATAAGGATATAACAAAGGAAATAGTCATCAGAATCAATAATCATGATCCTTATGATATCAATATTCATCAAAGGAAACATTATAAACTCGTAGAAATCATATATAAAGTGGGTTTCTATCTTAAAACATCGTCTTTATAAAAAACCTACAGAACCCTTACAAATGGAATAACCAGAGGTCCACTTCAAATATAATTATCAAGTGAACATAACTATTACCCAAAGCATTAGAGTGATGTCTTAGTTCACCATAATTTAAGTTATATTGAGCTCACCCAATGCTATCTGAGACCCATATCGTATAAGAAATATCCAATAATGAAAACGTGAATAAGATTCATAGAGCTTGTATTTCATCGTAAAACTCAAATAATAACCATTATCCCTTTTATAATGTGATTGACTTATGAAAAATAAAAGGGTTCCATAAAAATATCTTTGATATAAGATTATCCCATGGAAAATAAATAGGTTACTTAACATTCTCATTGGAACATTATTAACCCATGAGAAAAAAATGGGTTCCATAAAAATATCTTTTATATAATCATAATCCATCTAGAGAAAGATTCTTGATAATATCATTACAAAATATCCCGACTGAATCATAAGTAGAAAAAAAATTGTTGATGTTGATGAATGGTAAAACCATTAGAATATTATTAAGTATATTTTGAGGGAAATAACCATTTCATTTTGCAAATTCACTTATTAAAAAAAATTGAAAAATATTTTAAAAATATGTTTCCTTGAAATAAACTATGGAAACATATTAACGAAACTATAAAATAATTTACAACATGTCCTGAGGAAATTATACCATCTATTTTAAAAACAAATTAAAACATAAAATATTTTGAAAACATTTGTCTTAGAAAATAATCTTGAAAACCTATATTGGTAACATAAATTGGAATGAAGGTATAATATTCCACTCAAGTTGTATATGTTAAAAAAATGTTTCCTTTCATGTTTTTAACAAAATCCAAAAAATAATTTTTGGAAAATAAAATGAATATTACTTTTATAATATTTATAAAAACTAAAACATGGGTAAAAATTTCATTTATAATTAATTTTCAGAATTCTAAAAAAATTAAAAATATTTTGGAAAACATGATTTTGGAAGAAAAAGGGGTTTTTGATGAAAAAGAAAAATAAAGGCGTTTTTTCTTAAAAACATTTTTATCAATTACTTTACGTAAAAAATAGTGGTAAATGGTACAATTAATTGAAAATATCATAAATAACCAAAGGATAAGAAACTTTATGAGAATTATTGAGAGACAGATCAAAAGATTTCATCATTGGAAACATATTTAAAAACAATCCTGATAAATGATGAAATAGTTATATAAAACTCTTAATAATTTGGTAACATTGAATCATAATCCCCATGAAAGGACAAAATTATATTAAACTTAAAATTTAATGAGTTTGAATAAATTCATGTTATCACATGTCAAAGGGGTTGTATATTTTTGACATTCCGAAAATTCCAAGATTATTTTTGATTTTATTAAATAAATTAATTTATAAATAAAATAAAATATATTGATATTTAATATTAAATAGATAGTTTTATCGAATAAAAATAAAATTGTAAACAAATTAATTTAAATTAATTATAAATTTTATAATTAAAGAAGCAGAAATATAATAATTAGATAGTTTTAATTTTAAGGAAAAAATTGATTATGAAATATGAATTTTCCTATATTGGAATAATAAATTTTATGAATATAATTAATATATTAATTATAATAATTATGAAAATTGTTATATTAGTTTTATAAAATTAAATTTAATATATTATAATATCTATAATAATAATAAATTATGAAAATATTATAAACATTGAATTATAAATATATTAAATTATGATGTTAAATATTTTAATATAGGAATTATAATAACTATAAATTATGAAATTATAAATTAGTAAATTTATGAAATTTGATTTTTTCTTTTAAATTTAAAATTTTCATTATAAAAAATTATTAATTTTAAAATAATCATAAATATATGGATTATTTTATAAAAAAATATAATAAATAAAAAATGGGTAAAAATGAGATGATAAGATAAATAAATATTGAGGGATCTGATCGAATATGAGGGGTTAAAACTGAGGGCTTTATCCTTGGAAGAACTGACCACAGATGAAGAAATTGAGTTCAAGGGACTCCATTTCTGGGAGGTCGAATGATAATGGTCGGGATTCGGATACATATCGTAGATTCAAGCCTATTTGAAGGATCAACTATTGGTGAGGGAGTTCCAAACATATTTAAGTTGAATTTTAGTGGTTGGGTAGAACACCTATGGGGTTTCTAGCATGGAGAGGGTTTCGAACATGGAAGGAGGAAAAAGTCAAGTGCAAACTGTTCTTCATTTCCATACTCCTATAATTGAAATTTACATGTGTTTGTATTTATATGGATATTGAAATCTTTATGAAGACCCAATATATTTCAAATAAATACATAGAGTATTCATCTTTTCTTCAATTTCTTCTTCCTTTTATCATCGTTTATCCTATGTTAGTCATTTTTTCCTTTTTCTTTTTGTGCCTCATTCAATGTTTTTAATCAATTTTTAATGGATAAGGATCAATGGAATTTATTGGTATTCCAATTTTTTGTACGGATGAAGCTCGAAGCTTCTTAATGAAGCATCCACTGAACCAATTATAAAATATAATAGTTTCTTTATCAATCATAAATACATGGTATTTTCTAATGGCTATAGAAGATATCCAAGTTTATCTGGATTTTATTCTAAGTAACCAAAAATATAAAATATATATAATTTTTATCGCTTTTCAATACCCACTCTCTTTGATTAAAATTTTTTGTAATTCCTGGATATGCACCCTTGTGATTTTAACTTTTTTCAATATACATCCACTGCTCGAGTTTTCTTATCTAAAACTCCTTCGTCAATACTCCACTTTTCAGCAATGACTGCATTTAATCTCAAGAATAACTTATAATTCAAATAACTACTATTTTTTATAAGTCTCATCTTGATGGCAATCCATTAAAATGTCTTACCCTATGTGTGGGGAAAATCTGGCAAGGTAGAGTGAGGAAAACTATAATGTTCAGGGAGGAAATTATTTTAAATATATTAGAGGGAGAGAGTTATCTATGTAAAATAAGAATAATGATTCTGTAAAACAATGTATGGGTTTATTTTTTCATAATTTATAACTTTATTTCTTTATAATTTTAACTCTATTACGGATTATGTTTTCCAAAATAAAATATGATTTTATACAAGGGTTTTAATTTGAATAATTTATAATAAGATAATTATTTCCAAAATTTATTGTTATTTAAGGGATTTTTATTTTTATCTTCTTTCTATAACTATTTCATTTTCTGAAATTCTTTTATAAAGAAAATGTTTTTTGAAATAAATTTATGATTTATATTTTTTAAGGGGTTATTTATTTTATTTTCAAAGGATTATAATTTTCAAAAACATATATAAATTTTATGTTTTAAAAATTTTATATAAAGAAGAATTTATTTTTAAATGTTTATGTTTTCAAAAAAAATTGAAATAAATATTAATAATTTTAAATCATGGTTATATTAAAATTATATTTTTAACTTGATTAATCTAATAATTCAAATTATTCAATTTCTAATAATTTCTTTGAATGAATAAAATTATATTTTATGTATATGTATTATATTCAAAATAAATTTGTATATTTCATGTTAGCAATGTGCATTAATGCATATTTTATTAATTATTATTTTATTTGAGTTAAAATTGTAGATAATTAATATGCATATAAAATGGACATTCATTATTTATATCATTAACATCCAATTTATTCAAATAAAATAATTATTTTTAATTTAGTTATAAGGTATGTTTAAATTCAGTCACTGAATTTTTAAATTCATGTATTTCTAGAAATTATAAAAGTGTTTTATGAAAAAATATTTTTGAAAACTTATTGCGGTTGGAACAATATTTTCTTCTTTGAAAATAAGTCAAGTAAATTTTAGAAAGGGTTCTAATGGGTTATTTATAAGAAAAACAAATCTTCAGTAAAAAAAATATTAAAATTAAATTTGGTTCTTACAAATCAAACGATAAAATAAAGAATGGGGAGTTAACCCATGACCTCAACAGGATACTGTAATACCAATGATAATGATAAAGGTCCACAAGAGTTTTTAAATACCTATCAAGTATCTTATTATTCCAAAAAAGTATTAATATTTTTAAAATGATTGTCAATGACAAATCCATTAGTTTTGAAAAGATTATTTTTGAAAATTAATTTCAAAATGATGCATATTTTTTATAAGATTTGAAAATTATTTGATATGTCACTTATTTATATTTTATATAAAATTTTTTAAAAGGGGTTTAATCTAAATATTTATTAAAAAAATCACTGCCTTTAAAACCACTTAATAAAAAATCTAATGCTCATCCCATGTTTTTCTTAAAATTCAAACGTATCTTAGATGTCCTAAAATGGAAGTCTTCAATTAAGGAGACATTTCATGTGAAGAGAATTAGTTATTTTATTTTATTTTGGTAAAACTATGAAAATATGTATGTTTTTGTCTAATTCTCCAAAACCGAGACCAAAAAAGTTCTTAGATTGTATAATGTAATGTGTAATTTTTAGTTATCTTTTAGAAAAATCGAAATATTTTTTAGTAATGAATATAGGGGTGAGATTCCAAGTACTTAAAATATATACCTCAAAAACTAAGATAGGTTCATAACATGGCATAAGTCTCAAGTAAGAAAAATTGAGAGTAAAATCCCTTATGAAGCTCATATCTCTCAAGTGGGGATTAATGAATGGATTGATTATGTATATAAAATTTAAATCCACATGAGAATTTTTATATACAATATAAAATAATCAAATTTCAATTCATTCATAATCTTAGAATGTCATAATCAGTTAAGTAGAGGTTGAAAAAAATTAATGGAAATTGAGTAAAGAAATATCTTACCTCACACTTTCTTTTAGTTGAACATGCTTTAACCTCCTGTATAGTGGTTTTAAATAACTTATTAACTTATTAAATAACTATTTTTATATTTATAGTATCATTTATGATCCTTTTATAACATATTAACACTCATTCGTTAATAATTATTCATTATTTTCATTATTTTGGGTGTTCGTTGTCATGTTTTCTCATTCATTCTTGGCTTTAAAAGTTATGATTGTTGTGAATATAATATATTTATATAATATAAAAAATAATAATCATTAAATAACTATCATTTATATACACTAATTACAATTTTAATTCTAATTATGAAATATGTTTTTATGAAATGTAGTGTGTTATGATCATAGAGATGATATGTCGTACCTGGGAATGTGTAACATTTTAATTTTTCAATGATCGTTATGGAAAGAAAATAAGTAATATGTTATAATTTTATAATGATAATAATATCATAAATAAAATATTATTTCTTTTAATAAAATTATGTATATCATTCGCGTGGTGTGGTGATGAAAAGAGAGAGTCACATTGCTTCATGAAAGTGGTAGTCCGCACATACATGAACGATTTTATCATCTTTCAGTGAGTGAAAATGTAAGAAATAAAATTATATGTTATATTTTCAGAATTGTAAATATTTTATGAATATCATAATTACTTCATGAATATCATATATATTTATTAAATTTACCCTTATTATTTTCCATGCAAAGCGTTACCAAAATGAATCAAATAACTCTGCGATGCGGTAGTATACCGTACACACGAACGACATTATAAATTCATACATACAATGGTAAATATAACTAAATAATACTTATTTAACTTTTAATCATATTCAAAACAAAATTAGATTTTTAAATTACTTAATTTGATGAAAATAAATTATATAATTGGTATTTTCCCTACTCACTAAAAAATCAATATTTTCATAAAAATTCCCAAATTTAACCCAAATTAAATTTTGATATTCCGATTCCAAAAATGAAATAAATTTTTTCAAATAAATTTTCTAAAAGATCAAAAAATAAATATATTATTTTTTTATCAATATTAATGAAAAATCATTTTTGAAAAAATAATATTTTTGAAGAATAAGATCACTTTACTAAAAATTTGTTGATTATTTACTAAATTTTTAAAAAAAAATTATATTGTGTAGTAAATTGATATATATGTGTATATCATATAGTAGTTTATATTATTAATACCCTTCAATTTGACATCTAGGTTATAACTATTATATATATCATTGGTCTTTTAAGATCTGTGTTTCTTGTTGAATGTGCTATCGAATAGAAAAATATCGGGGTTTCACATACCACAATATATTTAAAAGATTAAATTTATTCAAAAATAAATCTATCATAAATTATCAGGTTGTTTCCTCCTCATATAAGATAATTTTTGTGATTCATTTATTCTATCGAACATAATTATCTTTTTTTAAAAATCTCGGGGTTGTTACATCCCCCCCAAAAAAATAAATTGCATCCTCAAAATTTAAACTTTATCTAGTTAAAAAAAGTTGGTATATTTGGAAATATTTTTTTTGTAAACCCGCATCATAAAAAGGTTTAATAAAACATCCTTTTGATAAAAGGTAAATGGAAGTATAAACATCATCTAGTAAAACATATATTTTCTTTTTAAATAGGATAACATAAGTGTGAAACGAAGATTTGGACATAGAAGAAATGTGTAATGTCTAAATAATAATGATGAGTGATAGAGATCATTGATCCCAAGGCAGTGAAATATGAAAATAAAGTTTAGTAGATTAAAAATATAAACCAAAGAGGTTTGAAAAAGGTAATTGATATCATAAAAAATCATAGTAATAGGATAATGTTTTATTTTCAAATCCTTTTATGGGAGTTGAGGAATTCTTTTTCCATCTATAATAAGAGAATAAGAAAATATATTTAATTGATGAGTATAATTTTATCCTTTTTTCAATTTCCACAACATTGTCATCTTTTTTCCTATGTATGAGTATTCAGGATGAAATTTTTAGGCCTAAAGTACTAAAATAAACTTTTAAAGACCAAATAACCATAAAAGGGATAACAAGCTATTCCTCTTTTATTTATAAATTTACCAATAAAAAAATGGTTAGAACATTCTAATATAACTCCCAGAATGAAAAATACTTCATATTATACATTAATATTCAATATTAAACAGTAATACCCAAAGTTGAAGATAAATAATTCAGTAAAAAACCCTATATCCAAAATAACCTCAATAACATCAACATTAAAGAGTTTTTAACCAAAAAATTTCTCTCATACCTTGCAACTTATTACATAAAAATATTATGATCTCTTTAATCACATAGTCACCAAATCACTTTTAAATCATATGGTTATCTGTATAATAAAATATGGGTTCCCATAATTCCCTCAATATCTAATATCATATAAACCATTAAAATGTTATAAAAAAATGACGCATATTCCCTCAAAAAATTAAAAGAATAATTCTTTTAAAACCAACGATTTAAATATGCTTTATCGTAATAAAATATCTCTTAAATTTTCATTAATCACTTTAATATCTCATATCTCAAAACCTCATAGGGGTGTCAAAAACATTGAACTTATGATTACCCTGAATCTCATATACCTATAAAGGTATCCATCACTCATAATATAACCTCACATTAAAACATCAAAATCTCAATATTTGTCTAAATTATTCTCTGATTCCAATTATAATATCCCAGAACCCACACTCCTAGATCTGATGCTGAAAATGTAAACTTTATATTTCCCCCTATTATATTGATGGAGGTGACCCAATTGTTACCATCCAAAACAAAAAATATCAAAAGGAAAAATTGGATCAATTAAATTATAAAGCAACTTTTAGGTTTAAAGTTTTAAATAATTTAGACAAACTCTTAAATAAATAATACCCATGAATTTAATAGATTATCTATCCCACTATACGTAGATTTTTATATTATATATTTTGTCATCAACACCATCCATATGAAACAATTCCATAAATAATTCATTCGGCATCATTATTTATAACCTGGGCAAAAGGAAACATAATTAGGTTGATCTTAAATTTTTAGTAAGTGTAAAAATTATTGTTAACAACAAAATTTAATTAGTTAGTATAATAAAATCATAGTGGTAGGAAAAAATAACCATAGTGCATGAGAAAATCATAAATGAACTCATACCTATCAATACCTGATTCAGCAATCGTGCAATATGTCATAAGACTTTAACAAATCGAAGATTTAAAAATAATCAATAATAATGAGCCATGTGATATCAATCTTGACGAAATAAAACATTATAAACTCATTGAAAGGGTAGATAAAGTTTTATGGTATCTTGGAATGCCATATTCATATAACACTTATAGAACCCTTACAAAACCCTTATAAAGGGAATAACCATATATTTGACTTCAAATATAATTATATGGATAATATAATCTTTACCTAATTCATTGGAGCTCCATTGAGATGCACCCATCATTTAAAAAATATCAGTCTCACCTGGTGATATTTAGTCGTACCCATCATACAAGAAATTTCTAAGAACCATGAAATGAATAATGTATATAAATATTGTATTTATTTCAAAAAAAACTCATAAAACAACTATTATCCCTTTTATAACATGATTAACCCACTGAAGAGAAATGGGTTACATAACAATCCCTTTGAAACATGATTAACCTATGGAAAGAAGTGGGTTCCATAAAAATTATTTTAAACATGAATAACCCATGGAAAATAATGTTATTCCAAAAAAATCACATTGAAATGATATTAATCCAACTGGAGAAATAATTAGGATAATATCATTACAAAATATCCCAGTAGGAGAATAAGTAACAAAGAGTGTTGTTGACATTGATAAATGAGAATACCATTATGATATCGTTAAATAATGTTTTAGTAAAATAGCCATTTCATTTTGAAAATTCTATTTTAAAATAATATATAAAATATTGTAAAAATATTTTTCTTTGAAAAGAGCCTTGGAAATATATAAATGACACTTTAAAATATTTTAAAACATTTCATGAAAAAAATATTATTTCCATTTTAAAAAAATATATAAAACATAAAAAAAATTAAAATCCTTTTATTTGAAATTTCCTTGAAAACTTATTAAACATGCTACAAATAAAATGTAGGTGAAAAATTCTATTCATATCTTACATATTGACACAAAGTTTCCTTTCACATTTTTAGTAGAATCTAAAATGGAATTGTTTTTAAAAAACATGAATATTCCATTCAAAAAAACATAAATAGTAAAACATGGGTAAAAAATTCCTTAATAAATCATTTGAATAATTATAAAAAATAATAAATCGTTTGTAAAAGCTATGGTATTGGATGAAAATGGGTTTTTGATCGAAGAGAGAAATAAAGGCTATTTTTCTAAAATACATATTCTCAATTATTTTAAGTATCAATGATTATAAAATTGGTACTATTACTTGAAAATATCATGAATAAATAGTGAATAATAAAGTTCATGACAACTATTGAGATATATATCAAAATATTTCATCTTTCGAAACATATTTATAAATAGTCCTAAAAAACAATGATATTGTAACATAAAACCCTTACTACATTGTTATATTTTAATTGTAATCCCCATGAAATGATAACATTAAATTAAACATAAAATATAATGGGAATAAAAAAATCATGATATTATATACCAAATGGGTTTTATATTCACGACATAAAATAATATAGGTGGATAATATGAAATAAGTATCAATAACGGAAAATTGAGAGTAAAATCCCTTACCGGGATCATATGATTGAAGTGGGTATCAATAAATGTATTTATTACATGATTAAAATATAAATTCCCATAAAACATGTTGAAATAAAACTTAAAATAATAAAAATTCATTTTACACGTAATCTTACTATGACATAATTAGTTAAGTATAAGTTTAACCCAATGAATATAAATTGAGTTATGAAATCTCTTACAACAGGCTCCCTTTTAGTTGAATATTATTTAACCACTTATATAGTGGTTTTAAACATGTTATTAACTTATAAATACCCATATTAATATTTATAATTTCATATATTATTCCTTTATAACATCTTATCAACCATTATTTAATAATCTTTCATTATTTTCATTTTTTCGGGTGTTAACTGCCTTGTATTTTCATTCGTTCTTGGTTATGAAAGCCCTATTTATTATACATATAATATAGTTATATCACATAAAAAATAATAATGATATAATTATTGTGTTTATATATAAATTATAATTTTGATACCAATTATGATATATGGTTTTGAATAATGAATTACATTACAATCATTAAGACGATAAGTTGTATGTACTCATGGGTAACGTTTCCATTTTTCAATGTTCATTATAAAATAGAGGTAAGTGATATTTTACCTTTATAGAATGATCATAATATCTTAAATTAAATATAATTTAAATAATCATACTAATATATATCACCCATGTGGTGTGGTGATTAAAATAGAGAGTCACATCGCTTCATGAAGGCGGTAGTCCACACATACATGAACTATGTTATTATCTTTGAGTGAGTGAAATTTAAATAAGTAAGATGGTATATTATCTTTTCATAATGGTAAATATTTCAATAATATCATAATTATTTCATGTATATTTTATATATTTATTAACTTTATTTTTATTATTTTCCAAGTAAAGCATTACTGAAAACAAATCATATCGTTTTGCGTGGTGGTAGTCCGTTGTACACACGAGGGACGTTATTATATCCTATAAGAAATGGAAAGTAAAAAATATATATATTATATAATATATATATATATGTATAATTATTAAAAATATAATATATATATATATATATAATCTATCATCATACCCAACCTTTAGTAATGTTAATGGAAAAATGAATGTCATCGATTCACGAGGCGGCAGTCCACCGTACACATGAATGATGATTTCATAAACCATTTGATGGAAGAGGAGAAGGATTTAGTTTATTAAATTAAAATAATAACATATTAATATATTTATTATACTGATGATATTATATAATCATGATTTAAGAATAATTTAAGGAGGTGGAGGAAGGAATAAAATAAAAATGCTCATTTAAAAATATTACCTCTTCTTCGGGAAACTTTTTTTGTTTGCACTAAAGGCATTACATGGTTGTATTTATGATAAAAATAAGTCTTATTGGAAGATATTACTGAATTTTATAAGTAATGTTGGTATTTTTTTTCAGAACTAATGGGTTTTTATGGTGTGAAGATAGGAAGAGATTGGGTGGACATTTATTATTGAGTTGAGTGACACACTTGTAATTTTTGAAAAGAATGAATTCCACTAATGTTTCATTCATATAAAAAGATAAAATAATGAACCATTATCTATAATATATGATATAATATATACATATTCCCACAAAATATATTTGAAATAATATTTTATGTAATTTTAACCCTTATCAGCTTAGTTTTACCCCCGATAAATCCATTTTTACCATAACAGTGGTAATTATTTTTTGTTGTTTTCATAATTCATTTTTTGTCAAAAATTAATATTAAATGATTATATAATATAAATTATTATGATAATAAATATTTAATCCATTTTAAAAAATTAAATTAATGGAATTGGACATTTTTAATTTAAAATTAATCTTATAGAAGCGATAGGAAAGCGGATTTTCAAAGAGAAAATTTCAAATTGTTTATAATTCTTTTAAATATAATTTCAATATGAAAATGATAAATATAAAATGACATGAGTAAATAGATATATTATTGAACTAATTTTACTTTCAAACCAATTTAAAATATAATTTAACTTTATAAATAATTTAAATAAAATGGAAGCTTTCAATTAAAATTTAGTATTTTTCACTATTCATAAAAAAACTAATATGTTCAGAAAAATTTCAAAAACTAACCCTAATATAATTAAAAAATAGTTATTTAAAAAAATAAATTTATTATTTCATATATATTTTTCTAAAAGTGTCAAAAATTAAATTTAAAACAAAATCTGCAGTGCGGATGAAAAAGAAGGTTTTCAGGTAGTGTATATTTTTAAGTACAAGATGATTTAATATTAAATCTATATATATTAATAATAATTTTATGATTCTAAATTTAAATTTATTGATAAATATTATATAAATTAAAATTAAATAATTCTTCATTAGGGCTTATTTTAATTAACTAAAATGTAGAAACATTATATACTTTAAAAGAGATTTCAAACAAATATCATTTTTAAATTCAAAAACAAAGTTAAACTAAAATACAATATAATGATGACTAAAATTTAATTAAGGGATTTTAATAAAATAATTAATACTAAATTTACTTGAAATAATTTTCAGAACACAATTTTAATTTTAAATTACCTAATTTATTGAAAAGAACTGACAATTTAAAATTTTAAAATTTTCAATATTCACTGAAAAATCAATATTTTTTGAAAAATTAAAAAATCTAAACCAAAGAACATATTTATATTCAGATTCAAAAAATGAATTTAATAATTTCAAATAAATTTTATGTAACTTCTATAAATTTCTTATACTATTTTTTTAATGAAAATCAATAAAAATTAATTTTAATGAAAAATTTATATTTGAAGAATAAAACCACTTTACTGAAAAATTATTGATTATTTATTAAAAATTTATAAATAATTCATATTGAGTTGTAAATTTTTAAATATATATATATATATATATCATAAAATATTTAATTGTATTCATACATTCTAATTTAATGCTTAGTTTCATGGTTCGGTTAAACTTGGTGTTGCATATTGAATATGTTATCCAGCCTAAACATCACAGGGATATATGTACTATAAGTTACTAAAGATATTAAATTTATTACTAAATAAATATAAAACAATGTTTAGGGTTGTTAGAACCATGTATATGCTCATTTTTGTGTGTTTTCTAAACTATAAAACATAATTTCATTCTTTTAAACATCTCAGGGTATTACACATCATCATCCATATATCATTGAATATATATACCATAATTCCATCATAGATTATAAATTAATTAATAGTATTTTAGATATACTTAGTTTTTATTATGATGATATAACAACCATTATCCACCTCCTTTCATTCCTATGGAAAATGAAAGCATCACTCGTGCATACGTACGACTTACCATCTCCAAGTAGCAGTGTAATTTACTTTCATCGCCATTTTAGTTGGATGGTTTAAAAGATATAAAATGTTTATATATTATATTTATTATATTATTATGTTTAATTAATGATAAAATATTATTTATTTTTATTTTCTTCTTTTCACTAGAAAATGAAAGATAGCGTTCTTGCGGAGATATAGCTTACCATCTCCAAGAATGGTGTAAATCATTTTTCTATTTATAATTTTTATAGATGAAAATAAATATATATTATGAATATATATATGATATTTATATCATTATTTAAATTATAGATATGATTTAACCATGATCAAATTTTAATTTTTGGTACTTTAGAACTGAAACATGAGTGAAAAAACGATGTAGTTTTCACCCGGAATAATGATTTTAATAAAAATTTGTTAATTTAATAGTGATAAGATGATATAATTAAATCATATAAGTTAATTTATATATGATTATGGGTCTATAAAATAATTATAATAAATATATTTGTATAATATAGGAGGTCCGAACATGCACGAAGTATGGAGAGACATATGGTAAGGGTTTCACGTCTCACTTTTATTTACATAGGACATATGCCATGTTCACCACTTGTTTCATTTTTTTGGTTTATATAATTCCTATGAATGTATTTTATTATTATATTAATGAAAATTATGTGTATTTAAAAATAATTATAGGTTTCTCTCTTTCATGACGTTTTTATTCAAATAATGCAAATATTGTAAGTATTCCTCGTTCAATATTGTTTCATTGAGACTTGTTTGAATTTATACACAAATTGTTTTTTATGAGGTGTGTATACTTCCCCTTTTACAAGTTATATCATGATTATCCTAATATTAATTATATTTAATGTCTCATTTGATGATATTCTAGAATTCCACTTATGATTCAAAAGTAACCAATGTGGTAATTGATTTATAGTTCAATCTCAATTTAATTAGGATTGGTTATTCTTAAATTTTGAATGAGGAAATAATATAATAATTATCTATTAAATCCATTTAATTTATATCTCCTATTTTTATTAATGTAATTTTTATGTAATAGTACCATTTTCCTCACATTTTTAGTTAACAATATATAGTACTTTTTTAAGAAATACAAATTTTATTTCCTCCTTGGTCAGAAATATTTTTCTTCCAATCCTGTGTTTTTTATAAATTGTTTTCAATAATGGCATTAATATTCTCCAATTATTGTTGGAATTAATTTTTACCTATGTCACTTTTTTTTAAAATGGTTCAAAATTAATCTTTTTGTTCTTTTCAAAATGTTGTACTTTTCAGTTTTTACTAAAAAATATGAAAGGAATTTTTTTATTGATTATGTCATGAAAGGAATATCATGTTGTCATGAATAATAAAAGTTTTTATGGTTGATTTAAAAGTTTTCTTGGTTATTTTTAAATAAAAAAAATTCCTTAATATTTTGGAAATTTTTTGATTTTAAAAAAGTAATTTCAAAATGAAAGTGTATTTTCCACAAGAATTATTCCATATATCTTTTGAATAAATTTTTCATTTATGATAACATCCTTTGATGTTAATTATCTTATATTAGTGATACGATCCACTGATTCCATCCTTATTATTTCTCTAAATGTTTTCTGATTATAATGGTGAGATTTTTGTAAAACTTGATTATTTTAAATGTATTATGTTATGATTAAATGTTTAAATATTTATGAATCATATTTCATTTCCATGGGTTATGATATATTATGAATAACTTATGATCCTATGGAACACATTTGAATGAATTATTATTATGCGACGGGTGGGCCTTAAATTATATATCCCTCCAATGAATTTTATAAATTAATATTAATATCTAATAATATGATGATGATAATCATGGATATGATTGTAAATATTTTTGTTCACATATTGATGTATACGTTAGATTTCTTCAAAATATGCTCATATTAATATGCATAGAAATTATTATGAATATATTTTTTCACATTTTGATGTGTGAGTATGGTCACTTTATTTCTATTCTCAAAATATTATTTAAAGAAAGTCTTACATTGAGCTCTATTCACAATATTGTTATTTATTAGGCTTATAATTCCACATGTATATATTATGACTCTTAGATATTGATTAATGCTTTGATACCATTATTGATCATTCTTCTACATAAGAATTTATTTTAGTGATTATGATCTATGATTTTTCAGTTTATGAATATTATATGTAGAAAAAATGAACTTTAAAATGTTATAATGTCATTAGGATCGTGTTATACTCTAATGATGGATATATTCTAAGTTGACCCTTAATGATAACTTATGTTCACCATTTCTTATGTTTCCTTCTCATATGTAATGAAGAAAAATGTTCTAAGTAGGGTATGTTTAAGAAGATTACTATGTGGAAATTGTTTTATGGAATATTTTGAATATATTTTATGAAATAAGAATGTTATGTATCTACTCTCCAAATACACAAACATATACAATTCTCAAGAGTATATTATTGTGAAATATATTGAATATTCATCTAAAATTATGCAATATTTTTGTATGTTGTTCTCATGTTTCATAAATAAATCATCAGTATTCCCTAGGTAAGAATAAATTAAATGATATGGTATATTAAAATTTTAAAAGGAAATATAGTTATTGAAAATTAAGTTTGGATATAGAGTATTTCTGAGAAGGATATTAGAGAAGAAAGAATGGAAATTCTCCCCTTGGGTAAAACTTTATAAAAATAAAAAAACATTTTTGGAGAATGAAAATAATAATATTTTCATAATTCCAAAATTCAAACCAAGAGATTTATCCATTAAATAATGATGGTTTTTATAACCTCTTAATTTATTAAAATAATTTTATGAGGGTGATTCCTAACATGATATAGGAAATAAGAAATTTCACTTAAACCGGGTTTATTTTAAAGTGTAAATTTCAAAAGGGAATAAAAAATGTATAAAAATATAAATGAAAAGGATATTTAAGTTAGTTTATATATATAGTACATATATAAAAAACATAAAGATGATAAGAATAATATTGCATAAAATGGAGAAAAATAAAGAGAATGTGTTATTGGAATGTCATGAAATAGGTATGTAAAATTCTTTTATATGTTTTAAAACATAGTTTTGGAAATATAACATCATAAAAAAACAACAAAAAACCTTTATTTTTAAGATATAATATTTTAAATATTAATTTCACATGGGATAACACTTAATTAGGTTTCCAATTAGAAATTTGAACATTGGAGGGAAGGGAAATTATAAACAGGGAGGGGAAACTATTGTTTAAGATAATGTGATTTATTAATAATATATTTTAATTTTAAATAATGATTAGAAATCATAAATAAATAATATTTGATTCCAAATTAATCTCCTGAGAAATAAATAGGGTATACCATATGAAAATAAATATGAAACCCAAGGAGAATGATTGAAACTCATGAAACAAAATTAAATTATGAAAGACCCTTATATTTTAGGGAAACAAAAAATAATAGACCATATAAAGGAAGATCAATAATTAAAATTAACTTTATATTTTCATCAATAGTTAATTATATTAAAAATAATGGGTTAGTATTTACACCATAAAATGACGTTTGGTGCATAATGTCAAAGAATACCTCAATAAAGGATGATTGAGACATAAACCCTTACCTTATGTTTGAAAGTTCTCTACAGATGCATTTTACTTCCTAAAACATTAAATTTATTTTATGAAAAACATTCCTGATAACCTTATACATGTATTTTTTTTAATGTTTATTTTTCATCATGTGTCACCAATTTACTACATCATTTCTTCTTATTTCGAATACTTGGATTTTTTTGGTCAATTTATCAAAATATATCATAATGTGTTGACCAAGTTCAATGTTTTATAAAATATTTTAATAATATCTAAAATATTAAGAGTTTAATGCAAATAATTTTTATATACTAGCTATATTTTTAACCCCACAATGGGGTGGTCGTGATAAATGAATTCATTTCTTATGGAAGCGATAGTCCACACGTACACATGATTAATGTCTATATTTCTCAATGAATGAGAGGGAAATAAGGTAAATAATAAATTTTACATATCATAACCATATTTATATTTGAGATATAATATTTATTATTTCATTACATTATTTTTATCATCCAGGAATGGTAGTGATGAAAAATTGAGGATGTTGCTTTGTGGTCGTGGTAGTGTGCACAATAATGACACTTTTAATTTTCTTATTGGGTGGGGAGGAATAAATAATAGTTATTCCATTAATATAATGAAATATTATTTATAATTACAAAAATGGTTTTATTATATTTTTAATAGCATAATAAATTTTTTATAGTTAGATTAATGATAACATATTTTGAATAATGTAATACTTACGTTGGAGACTTGATTTTTTCTTAGAGATTTCCTTGGAATTAAAGGCCTTAAACTAAATTCAAGAGGCCAATGGATTAAGGATGATTAAAATTAGTATAGGAGAGTTACTTTTGGAATAGTTTAAAGTTAAATTCGATTTTAAATTGTAACTATATAGTGGTGGAAGTGATACCCTTTTATATATGAAGAAAAGGGCACTTTTGAGAATAACCTTTACCCTTCCATGATATCAATATACAACTCTTTGGTCAATGATAAAAAAATTTCATAATAATTAATTGTGTGTTGAAATTGGGTAAATGAATCCTTATCAATAATTTCCAAACATTTTTTAACATGTTCCAGGTCTTTTAAAAGGGGTTTTTTACATTTTTACATTTTGTTTTTTACCTTGGTAAATATTTTTTATGTGATTTATATTTTATTTATAAAATATATGGTAACCCCTATTACAAAATTAATATTTTTGTAACCTAAATTTAATCTCCATTTAATCTCATTAAATTTATATATGTTACAAAATCAAAAATTAAATGAATATGTATATTATATAAAAAACATTTTTTTGAAGAAAATGATTTTTAACTATTATATGTTCTTTAATCATATTTAGTATTGTTTACCAATTGAATGAATTATAATATAGTTCTGTATATAATTAATAATAATATTATATTAATAATATAATTTATATTTATTTTATTGATTAAATAAAAATTACAAGATATTAATAAGGAAAATCATTAAAAAATGTCTTACCATTAACATGGTAATTCACACTAACCTTACAAATTTTATTCTTATTCATAAAAATAAAATTGAACATTTTAGATAATACAAATACTTATAAATAAAAAATGAAATATATTTTTGAATTATTTAATTTTTAAAATTGATAAAGTCTAATTTTTATTATAAGCCTTTAAAAATAGTTTTTAGTTTGAAATATTACTTGAGTTTGACAAATGTTGAAAAAGAGTTTAATAAATTTAAAAAATTATTTTTAAATTGTGTATTTTAATTATTTAATATATATTATTATATTAGAATTTTTTATTATACTTTTAATTCATTCTTGTATTATAAAAGTTATTATTTTTAGTAAAACTAGTATTTTTATTATTCAACTAAAAATCTATTATTTTAAAATAAACCAAAAAATAATAATCTGAAGATAATAATGAAATTATAATCAAAAATGAATTTTAGTTTATAAATTTATAATTATAAAATTTATATATTTAACTTTTTAAAAAAATATATAAATTATAAATAAAACTGCGTTTATTCGAAAATGTTGTTTCAAACATTATGTGCTCCTAATATTATTTCATATCGATTATTAATTTTTGTGATGTCAATATATTTCTTCATATATAATAATTTTTTAAGGTTTAAATTTATTTTATTAGGAAAAAATATACGCCACTTAATAAAATGTTTCATTGAAAATAAATATTACTTTTATACTAAATACGTTTTAACAAATACCATTAATAAATTATTTATATTCTAAAATTTAATATTTTTACTAATTATTTGATATTGCAATATTTATTTAAATTTTATATAAAAAACTTTTCAAATTTAAATAATGATAATATTTTTATGTTACATGTAAATTTATATATTTATAGAATTTTAAGATTATATTTTTTCATTATGATCTATAAAATTTTTAATTTACTATGTAACAATACACGAAAATAGTATACCTATTAGATATATGTCCAACATTCATATTTTCAATGACCATATTTATAATGAATGTATTTCATTCCTATATATAGTTTTTCTAATCTTATTCAATTCACACCTCTCATTTCCAAAGTTTTCATTTTAGATCCAACAACATGCCTTCTCTTTTCATGGTATTATTTCTCATTAAAGGATTAGTTATACTAATGGTGATTCTTAAAGAAAATGGTGATCGATAAGAGTTTATAGTTATAAAGATATTATTATTTTCAATTTAATGTCCCCTTTTAATTTTTACAATTTCAATGGATGTAATCATCCATGGTGTGTAAGAATCCATTATTTTTTATACATGGTTTCATATACCTTAATTGAAATGTTCCATTATAATTGAATAAATTTTCATTATCAATGTTCATATCTTGTGTTTCTTAATTTTTAATCATGTATTAATTATTTTTAAATAATAAAGAACTTTTTTTATAATTATAGAAAAAATAGTAATGGTTCTTAAAACCTACGACATTACATCCTCCACCAAATAAATTTTATCCTCATAATTTAAATTATTACCTGCTAAAGAAAATATTTGATGGTGTTTTATAGATATACACGAATTGAGATATAATTTATAGAGTGATATCAACCTTACAAACACATAAAACATATCTTTTTATATATAGTAGTAGTATCCCCAATATTGAGTTTTCTCTAACATTTTTATTGAAGAATCTATCATTATTCAGTATAGAGACTCACAATGTATTATTTTCTTATAATGGATTCTTATAACATTCCTTGGATATGAAATCATATGTTTATATAAAATTTTATCTTCTCATTTGAAATATTTTTTTCTAATAAGAGGATATAATCAATCCATTTCCAAAATCACATTAAATTTATCAATGAAGGATAATATGATTTTTGAGAGAATATTTCTCATAAACATAAACTTGAGATACGATAATTTTAATACATGATGTTTTTTGTTAATAATTCAACATCACGACATAGTTGTGAAAATGGTATGTTCTAATAAAATATTAGAGGTAAAAAAGAGTGGGTTTAACAAGATTGAAATATAATACACCTTGTCCTTGAGTGGATGATGTGTGTTCCTCACTCCACATCATTTTCATAACTCAATTTTGTAGTTGTTTTTGCATAAGATTTTTTTTATTCCCTTGGCATTGGAATATATTGATGCTTATAATCCTTGTTATCCTTCATATTATGTAATTTACTTGGATAATAATATTTTTTTCAACAACTAAAATATTTTACCATTAATAGTGTATTTATTGGCATGATTTCCACTACCATCATGATAATTAGACTCTTTATATTCATATGGTAGTTTGATGCATGATGACCCCCTTTTATATAAGTAAATCATGTCTGTTATCCTTAAGGAATTTTTTGGTGATTCTTCCCAAATTTCTTATATATATGTGGTTGAATATCCCTTTTTCATCATCTTCAATGTCATAAATTTTATTAGCCTGTATTCTTCTATTCATTTCTGTACTCAGGTTTTCAATTATATCTCTATTATTAATAACTTTTTTGAGAGTTAGTTTAAAATAATCCAATGATTTCTCATTTCATCTCCCATTATAATGGTTTTTCCGTTGAGTTAATTATCCCATTATACATAACATGAAATTTTTACTATGTTTCTTCAGGTTCCATCCATCAAAAAAACCAAAAGTTTTAACATGGTTTATCAACAATTTACATCATAAGGGGATTATCATATTCAATAACATAAAATGGATTCAACCATAAAACATTTTACCTTTTACCTCATCAATGTATCCCAAAATTCCTTTAGTTAAACCTATATCAATATTAGTTTAACCTGTGTTATTTTATTTTGGGTTATCTTATACTTATAAACCTCTCCCCTCAAAGTAACTACAAAATCTATCCTTCAATGCATTAATAAATAGAATATGTTAACCCAAATAATATCCTCCATGAGAATCTATCCTGGTTTATAGTTAGGCCTCTTTATCATGCATATGTTTATGGTTGAGAAAATAACCAACACACCCACTTTAAGGTTATCAATGCTAGGAACAACTGTTCCATATCCTACATACTCATTCTCATATCTAGAAATGGATGTAATTTCATGGAAAATCACACAATATATACTTTACAAAAAAAATTGGATTTTCTTTTATACTTAGGATTATCCCTTGGAATTTTGCCTTGGTTTTTCAATAATTTTATTTCATTCAAATATCCGAAAATAATTAGACATTCCTTTTATACCAACTCTGGAAAACCAGGCCTTAAATACAAAATATTTCATGGTCTATAGGTCTATTGTTTTTAAAATATTTTAATTAAAAAAGCATCATCGTAAACATAAAAATATTATATTTAATTAAAAATACATATAGTTATCCTGACTCCCCTAGATCCTCTAATATTTCACAGGATATAATTGGGAAAATAATTAAGGAAAATGATGATCTAGAAATCCATGTAAAGAAATAAACAAGGTAATAAAGCATAACATGAGAGTAAAAAGGCATAAAATGAAATCATAAATAGGATTATCATTAGAATGGATACATGGAATAAGGAAATAATTTAATAATTTAATAATCATATGGACATAATATAAAATATCATACCATAACAATATGTCAATGGTCACTCCTAAAAACATCATGATCAAGTGGAAAAAGTCCCATGGTGGATTAAGAGTGCTCCTTAATCCCTTATATAACATCTCATTAGATAAAAAAATTACCAAATGCATTGGAGGGATATATAATTATGATCCCACCTATTAAATAAATTAAAATCATACATATGTGTTCTACGTGAGGAAAATAATCCATATATAAATCATAATCATAAGAAAACACTTGACAAGGAAGTGGGTTTCATAATTTTTATTCAAGGAATAACCAAAGGCTAAATCAAAAATATTCCAAATAAAATAATTAATTAAATTATTTAGGATTTTAATATATAAAAAATAAACATAGTTCATGAACATTAAGTTCCATTATATAGAAATAATGATAAGGATATTAGAAAATAAAAAATAAAAACACACTACATGGGTGAAACTTTACCAAATAACAAAAGGATATTTTTAAGAAGTAAAGATAATATTTTTTTAACAAATAGGGTAATATATAAAATAATGAGGGTTTTTATAAATAATTCATGGTTTAAAATAATTTTATTGGGGTGATGTTGGTCATGATACAAGAAATAATAATGTTCCCTTAAATCAAGTTTACTTAAAAGGGATAATTTCAAAAGGGTATTAATAATCTGTATAACATAAGTAATGAAAGGGATACATAATTATGTATATATTTAAGAGACATATATATCAGAATATAATAATTTTATAACAGAAATATTGTCTAAAAGTTAGAAAAATAAAATGAATGTTCAATCAGCTAGTGAAGAAGGATGTAGGGAAGGTCATATTTCATGTTTTAAAACACCATTTTAGAAATCCTAAAATTTAAAAATAAATAAGAATAAAAAATTATTTTGAAAAAATGATAAGGTAAATATAAACTTCACATGAGATAACACGTAATTTGGTCTCCAATAAAAAATAATAACATTGCGTGGAAGGGAAATTTTGGATAAGGAGGATAAACCATCATTTAAGAGGATGGGAATTATTCTTAACATAGTTTCATTTTAAAGAAGGATTATAACTCGTTAATAAAGAAATTTTAAATAAAAATTAATCTTACAAGTCATAATTACATTATACCATATGTAATTAATGATGATACTCAAATAGAAACATTATAATTCAAGAAATTAAAATGAGTTATTAAAGAGCCTTATATTTTAGGAAAGACATCAATCATAGTACACAACAAAGAAGATAATGAATTGAAGTGTATTTTAATTGTGAAAAATTAATTTATGATATTATAAACCAATTTTAAATTATTTAAATCAAATAAATTAATATTGTTGTATAATATCATAGCATGTCTCAAAGAAGGGTGATTAAGAAGGAAACCCTCACCTTATATATGAAAGAACTTTTCATTTGAACATAACTTTTTAAATCATGAAATTAATTATATTAAAAAAATTACTAGGAACCATAAATAGTTCTTTTTATAAGGTCTATTTATAATCATTTTTCACTAATTTATTTCATTTTTTCATATATCAGTTACTGGAATTTATTCAGTCAATTTCTTGGAAACATCTATTGTATGTTTTCCAAGGAAAATTTCTTGCAAAATAGTTTCATAATATCTAGAATATTAAGATTTTTATTGAATTATTTTTTATATATTAAGTAAATTTTTTAATCCTACCATGATGTGTGGTGATAAAAAAATGAAACACATTACTCGTGGAAGCAATAGTTCACATGTACGTGTGATTAAGGTTTCTATTTCATAACTTATGAGATGGAATGAAGTTAAATGGTATTTTTACATTTTAGAATCATATTTTAATTATAGATGTCATATATAATAATCCATTACAATATTTTCATCATAAATTATTCTAATTGATGAAAAACATAAGTCATCGCTTTATGGAGGTGGTAGTTCGTACAACACACTAACGAATATTTTTTTCTTAGCATATGGATAGGAACAAATAATAGTTATTATATTAATATAATTACATCTAAGTATAAATATGATAAAATTTTCATTATATGTTTATGAATATAATAGATTTATAGAGTAATATTAAGGGGAAAAATTATGAAGAATGTATTACATACATTAGATACCTGATCATCTCTTAAAGATTTCATTGGATGTGGAGGACCTAAGATAACGTATATATACCAGGGGATTAAGGATGAGAAAAATAATTATAAGAGAGGTATTTTTTTATATTTTCAATGTAAATTAGAATGGTATGTGTTAATATGGAGGGGTCTAAGTGATCTATTTTATAAGTTAAAAAATAGAACTTTTGAGAATACCCTTTATACTTCCACGGTATCAATATATTATCCCTTGACCAATTAATCTGAAATTTTGTATTTTGTGATTATGGGTGGTATTGGGCCAATAAATCCTTATCCCTAAATTTCTACACATTCTTCAAAACTATTTCAAATATTTTACCATATGTTTTTTTATTTTTTTATATTTATTTTTACCTTGGTAACTAGTTTTTTAACTAACTAATTTATTTTTTATATAGAAAATATAAGGTAACAACAATTACCAAATTTTTTCTTAACAAAAAATTATTCTCTATTTAATATAATTAAATTTATAAATATGAGAAAATCATATTTTAAATTAAAATATATTATATATGTAAATATTTTTTTATAAAAGTGATTTTAGGCCCCTAAAAATTCCATATTGAAGAAGAAGAGAATTATATTAGGATCAGAAAAGGATATAACTAAAACCCATTAAAAGAATAAATAAAATATTCAAATGTACCAGGACATGAATCAAAAATCACTTCATGGACCACTACTCTGCAAGGCATTCCTCCATTTCACAAAGCATCCATGAATGAAATAGTTCACAGAATGAGGTGGTATTTTTGTTTCCCATTGATGAAACCAAAATCATTTATGGTATTGAGGTGGTGCTTTTATCCCCCAAAAATTATTTCAACCTCGCAAACTCAATAGTTTGTGGGATGAGGTGGTACTAATAGCACCCTCAAATCAAACAAATTCAGTTGTGGTAATGATGTAGTGATTTCCACCCCCTCAAAAGATATCCCACTTTTACAAAAAAACATCCCCACTGAATACGTTGTTCGCATGCTAGAGAACCTTATATAGGTTCCCAAAAAATAATCCCCATGACCCACCATGGATGACCATCCATGTCGGTATCATCTCCTTCCTCTCTTATATAAATAAGACCATAGGGGGACTGAAAAAAAGGAGGTGGGGCCAAAGCTAAGGAAATTGAAATCAAGAGAGTTGAAGAAAACAAACGATGAGGCACCTAAAAACTAGAGCCTCTTCGAGGATTCCTAGAAGGTAAAAATAAAGTGTAGAATATTAAATAGAAAGTAACAAATTTATTATCTATCCATGAACTCAAAACCACATTTTGGACCATCCCACGGTGCATAATAGATGGCCCCTTGGTAGATAAGCACCCAACATAGCAACATGTTATTCTGTCGGAACCCTACCCCACGTAAAAAAACAATACATGGGAGGAAATCATCCCTATATAGTGAAACGCTAAATGGAAAATCCCCCCACATATATAGAAACATGCTACACTGAGGGAACCCTATCCCATGTGGAAAACTACTCTGTGGAATGGGGTGTCTTACGGAGTTCTACTCTCCGACACTCATCACTCCCTTATGTCATGTCATCGACCACCCATGTTGCACCCTCTATGAACCACTAGTCTAATGGTATTATGCCAAGGACTCTTCTAAATCCTCTTGATATTATTCACATCATCATGTCTTCTCAAGTTTACATACATGTGTTAAGTAGAGTCATGTGGGTAATCTCTTTACTAAGGATAACCCTCAGAATACCCTCAGGTTTACATTCCCATGGTAACCAAGATTCTATCCTTGGGGTGCCTATATGAACCTCCCCATTCTTGGAATGGATTTAAATGATCAAACTGATCATTCCCTTAAAAATAAAATGAGATCCCCCTCCCCATAACCAATTTTAAGGCATCCCGCCTGGAGTAATCCCCTAGCTTTTTGCGGGATAAGACAATTTTTCTCCTCTTCACCCCATCCTAAGATGTAGCTAGACGGATAACAAGATGTGAAAATAAATGAGGTGATGAGGCAAAATCAATTCCCCCTAAATATCCCTTTGGGCTTTATCATCTCATCCATCAGTAGACCGAATGGTTTATGCGATCATCCAATCTATCATTTCCTCTTGTTTCTCACACCGAGCATGACTCAAGTGGGCTAGAGGTTAGTGGAGATCATGAAATCCCACAATACCAAACCCCAAGTGGGAATTATCCATATATATAAGCATAAATTTATGGTGATCTTCCATGAATAAGCCCAAGTCACACAAGCCTCCCATATGATGTCATCACTAACCATACCCAAATCCATGGTCCTTCTCCATATATGTAAGCCCCAACTTATGGGTGGCTTCCATGTGTAACCCCCAATCATATTAAAACCCAAATGGGAATCTTCTTTGTGTAATCCCCAACCATATCCACTCAAATGGGAATCCAACATGGTATAAACCCTGAAATCATACCTCAGCCTTCAAAGGGACATATTCCCAATAAAGTTGTACAAGACGGGAATACCCTGAGTGCAATTCCCTGTCATTACCCCCTCAAATGGTAATATTTTCTGAATAATCCCCTATTTCATGGGCCTATTTTAAGATGTATTCAATAACATACCAAACTATATAGGTTTGTATTCTTGACCACTTGGGAAACATAGGAATCCTCAGTGAGGTCTAACCCCATTATCCAAATCTACCCTAAAGTTTGTTAGGCCATATACCCAGTAGGGTCATATCTACCAAGGAGGCCATATCTCTCTAGGATCCCTCGGTTCACCTCAGTATATGTCCCACAACATCCTTGACCAGTAACCTTCTACCAGGGCATCCTTTCCACGTGACATTAAATTGTATGGATGTGTCCTTATCACTTGTCCTTAAAAGGTGATGTTCTTTATTAAGTGTTACCGAACTACATGTGTTCTAATTAATCTCACAATGATACATAATAATCTCATATCATGGGTTCAATCTCGAAATCAAAAATATATTATGTCTTCCCGGATGACAGTATACTCTAGGGCGCTCACCAAATGACTTAAAACTATAATCATTCTAATAAATGACTAAAGAATCTTTAATTCGTCCATAAAAGAGTATCATTGATGGATAACTTTGGATACATACAGATGATTCTGAACACATGTGTATTCATGATCGATCATTACCAAGGGGTAATCCATGTATGTATACTTGGGAATGACCAAAGTATTTTCGAGCAAATCTTAAATCTATAAGAGAGTCTCATACTAGGAAATAGTCCCCCCCCAAAGGGTGTGATTAGCCCTACTTACTATCCTCTTGACCAATATGAGTTATTAAGTGTCATTGGCCAAGTTACCCAATGAGTTCCTACCTTTGGAAATTAAGTCCATGAATCATGGATATGAGGTCCATTAAGAATTTCCAACTCCACAGACAAAACCCATTGGAGGTTGTTTGAAGAGATTGTACCCAATGTCAATGATTTTACTCCATTTAACCACTTGAAATAAACTATTCATACCACAAATTATTCTTCAATGGAAACTAAATGGTGAACCTATGGTGAATCCTAAACCAAGGTGGTGGTGTTTCATAGATTCAGGCCCCTTTCACATCCAAATCATAAAAGGGTCGAATGAGACCATCAATTACGTATGTGGTCTTGAGATATTTTTTTAAAAAGATTTTTTTTCTATATTTATCACATATATTACATTCACTCTTCAGATATCTCTTCGATCCAATGGCATCTCAACAGATTTAAAAAATATGCAAACCATCTATTACACTGGTCGGGTTCTCCACAAAACAGAGGACTCCATCACCCACCATCGTCTTCAAAATTTAGTTTAAAATGATCTAGTTAAATAATACCATCATAAGGGTACTCTCCCCACCCTAGATGTAGTAAGTTAGTCCCTCCAGGCCATGAATCCCCACCAATCGACCACCCAATGATGGTCAGTGGTCTAGAACAAGAGGGCTCTGCTAGCTGTCTCCAACCATTTTGAGAGAATGTCCCTAAAACATGATGATGAGTTCATCCCTTATCGTTAAGATATTGATGATTTCATCACCAATGAATTAAACCCAATATCCCAATGGTTCTATCCAAGGTCCCATATTGAAAATCATCATCGAAAACATTGTAAGGCCCAACACCCTCTTTGTGAAGAGGATTATGCCTTGAGGGCTCCTACTGAAGTCAAAAGTACCTAGGTCCCTAGGGCATCCCACCGAGGAAGATGATCAGAAAATAATTAATGGGCCATCATTCTCATTCCTAATGAATAATCCCATCATGAAAATATGATTTCACACTATTTGAAGACGTATATTCATGATCCATCTTAAAAAGCTTATTCGTTAAATATGATCTAAAATTAAGAGCAAGAGCAAATTCCTTCTACTAATTTCCAAGACCATCATAAAATTAGGGTAGAAAATTATATAAAAGAAACAAATTCCTACTGAAATACACAAATATCATCATCCAAATAGGATGGAAACCAATTATGAGCATATACAAATTCATGCTAATACATATGAATCCCGTTAATAATATACATTGAAAAAAAGTTGAGATAAATTCCTATAAATTCATATCAATCCCATTAGCCAAATATGATGTAAACTAAAGATTATATGAAAATTCATGCATAGAAATATAAGGCTCGCTAGTAAAATATAGAAAAAAATTACATGCAAAGGAAAATTCCTATTTATTAATATCAAGATCAATAGTCAAATATGATTGAAACCCAAGAGTAGATGTAAATACCTACCCATTTAAATAAATAACACCATGTAAATATAGTATAAATTGGAGAAATATATTGGTATGTCTCGTTTTAAAATCAGGTATAGAACCATATCGCTACCCTCGCACCAAACAACTACTAGTACCCACTAGAAGGAAATGGAGGACCATAGAAAGCACCTATTCCTACTCTGACATCGTAATGAGCATATATTCTCATTCCTTCCAAAGATGTATCTCCAAATTCTAGAAATGATTGAGGATAAAAAGTAAATCCTTGACTATATCCTACAAACTTTTCAATATGTAATCATTTCTATTATAATAAAATGGATTTGGGTCCACAACCCTACCTCCCCATGTGGGGTGACTTATCTTCACAATGAGGTGGTCGCCCAAGAGCAGACATGCATTCCTTCTCCCATTCAGGAGGTTTATCAGAAATATTCTATAGTAAATTGACAACATGGTTGGGCACAAATAATCATTCCAACTGGGGGACACCTGTCCACTTTGGTGGCTTCTCCCAGGAAGGCACATATCCCTTCCTTAACTCAGTAATCTCCTTAGTGTATCCCTACATAACTAATAGATCTTCTCAAATAGGCACATGTAATTGAATTTCATCACCTTCAACAAGTGACTCCATTCGCCTGCAAGAGAGTTACCAAAAATAAATCACGCTAAAGGAAACTAGAAAATGAATAGAATATCTATGATTGTGTTCTGCTAGAAGTTGGAGTTCTTGATTCCATAGAACACTTATTAATGGTGGCTCAAGATCCTAATAATCTATTACCAAATTATGGATGGGTCAGTTAAAGATATTATGTTCCTCCCCAAAACTATGTTACCAATAACTCTAGAGGTCCTTCCCATGGAACATACCATGAAGGTTTCTTTCATGGACATCAAATGATCGATGACAAGAACTTATCTATTAATGAGTGACATGGTAGCTCTTCTTATGGCCATAAGGTCAAATAGAAAGAAGGTCCTTCCCTTTCTGTCATCTTCCCTGAAGGTCCCCCCTTGGGTATACACTATATAAATTCTCCCTATACTCAAACATCAATTCGTGAAGGTATTCCTCGTCATTGTGGCATGCATTGTGAAGGTCCTCCCCATAGTGACATCTCATTATAGAAAGAAGGTCCTCCCATTTCTGTCATCTAACCTGAAGGTCCTCCCCAGGGTATACATAGCATAAATTATCCCTATAGTTGAACATCAATCCATTATAGTAGTCATCTCCATTGTGGCATATTTTGTGAAGGTTATCCCCATACAAACATAACATTACAGCAAGAAGTTCCTCCCCTTTTTGAGTCGAATATGGGAAAGCCCTCATTTGTTGAGGCACTTAGAGAGGAAGGAACAAACGTTTTAGAGACTCTATCAATGATAAGAGACATCCTTTCTCAACTAGGAGATGAAATGGGACAATGCTAATCCTATGAGCCACCCCGAACTATTCACATACCAATGAGGTCCCTAATTCATCGCTACATGAGACAAAATAGTCAAGGAGATTTCATGTTTTCCAGATCAAGTAAAGAAGTCTCTGAAATAGGAAAAAATGATATGTTTCCTATGAGAAGAAAATTGGATAGTAATGATATACCTATTATGTTTTGGGCCTCATCCACTTCTCATTTCAACATTCTATGGGTTTTATCAAAATAATGCATACATAACATTCATCTAAATCTCTGGATGAATCTATATCACAAAAATGAAAAATTATTGCTTTATGATGGGTATTCATACCATATCAAAATATTAGGACTGATTCATCATATAATCAAATTATAATCCCTTCTATCTATATGGTGACCATAATCAAATAGACAGTAAAAAGATATACAACTGGCCTTTATCAATGCACTGTATAAGTTGCATCATCTAATTGTTGATGCCCCACCTGGTGCTCAAATATAGGGATGGGGAGAGCATGGATATTTACATTCCACCTCACACACCATCCAGAAGAACCCATAGAAAATGACATCCTATGATTTCATTATCCTAAGGTGGATGTTAATAAAATACCCCCTCAGGGAAAGGCAACATGTTCAACAAAAATCGACCTTGAGTAAGTCTCAAAAGTAATAGGTCTAACAGGATTAATCTACTGAAATGATCCCAAGTAAGGAAACTAAGAACATCCATCAGGATTATATATTAAGGAAAGATAATCACCAAGAACTTTTAATATCCCTAAAAGAAAATGGTTTGAATGCATACCTGACGTCATATCTGACTCACACTAGAACAAGGATTCAGAAAAACAAGAGAGAGGAAACAGAAACAATAGTTTCTGTAATATGGGATCAACATAATCCTATAGGGATGGGGGAATTTTTAACATAAAAATACCCCATATGACTGATAAAATTGGGCTGAATCACAACAACAATAGGATGGGAAAACCCCAACCCTGTAGGGATGGGGGCATTTTTACTTTTCCAACCCCCTCAATGAAAATCAGACTTTTTCCATTTAAGGAGGATGGAAAGACGAAAAGTCTCCCAGTTCACCTTGTTTCCTGATCTAGTCCCCTCATAAGGGAGGCTTATGACCAGGCTACATAGAGGATCCCACTAAAACATCTTTTACCATGAATACCAACGAGAATCTCATAATGGAAGTGAGAGGTCCCACAAATCGCACAAACAACCCTCCAATCATTCAGCAGCTGGTACGGTGCCCAAAATGAATTACACATTGGTTAATTTCATGAATGTACATCCATCAAACGACACCGAAAATAATGAAATTTCAGAAGAAAAAATAATAGGATGGTTCAATCCAAGATATGGTCCACATCGATAAGGAAGGTGTACTCACCCAAAACCAGAGAATCATCTTACATTTGAAGGATCCCTCAATTAATCATGCATTACATCCTCAGAGAACCTATACTAAAGAGAAGAATAAAAGTATGTTTATATATGACCCACCTCATCCTCTCGATGAGAATTACCTTTCTACACTTGTTGAAATATTCTCTCAGTGGGAAGAAGAAATAAAATTGATGAGGAAAATCAACATTAAGTTGCTCTGACATAGAATTCCTATCGAATATGCTCCCCAGGAAGAACTTCAATGTACACTTCTAGTAGGTGTACCTTAGCCACAATGTATTATTAAAATAATTGAATAAAGGATATTATATCCTCCGAATACAGAACCTAGACCATCGGTCTACCAGGACCCGACTATGGACGGGTATCAATATTTCCCTCAATTAAGGAGACAACTGAAACGGGTCTATGAAAATCCATAAAAGATTTCCCTAACTGGATATATACTACAAATAGTGGGGGAACTAGAATGTCATATTAGGTCCATTTTTTCACCTTCCCAAGCTCGGGTTTAACAAAACACTCATCAAGTACTTATCGACACAATCAAGGAATTGGAAGATTTATTGGAAGCCATAGAGGAATTGTGTTCACTAGTGTAGCCGAAAGGGAAACCTTACCCTAACTGGGTAAAATACACTCTAACATAGCTAAATTTCAGGAGTCCTATGTTTCGAATGTTCAATGGTTTAGGTGCCTCATGGAAACATCTAATGCATTATGTGTACCATTATGATCCCATTATGGGAAATTTAGAACAACAAGATACAGTGAAACTCAGTTGCTTCATGTGAACCCTGAAAGGACTAGCCTTGATGTGGATATTAGTTTTCCGTATTATTTGATCACAGTATGGGAAGATGTATGTTGACAATTCCTCTTCCAGTTCATCTCAACATTAAAGAAGACAACACTCAGTGACCTCTCGAAATGGAAACTATGAGAGAACGAGATTGTATCTAATTTCATCACCAGATTGAAAGGGATGAACTAGTCCCTGAACCGACTGCTTCCCCAGGATGATATGCTCTCTCTTTTAATTGATAACCTACATGAAGATATATGTATTACACTCATCCTAGAAAAATAAACAAGTAGATTTTTGGATTTCTCTTCAATCACCCAAAGGATGGAAGACTCTATACAATAGACTAAGCTCAAGTCCTGGATAATCCCACCAGTCCCAGGGAAAAGAGTGGGAAAGGATGAGGTGGAATCCATCACACGTAAACCATACCCCACACCCACTCTATATCTTAATTCTATTCCATATTGTGGATCACCCTCGAGCATTAATAGCAACCCCGGACTCAAAAAGATGAGTGGAGTGGACCTTGGAAAAATTAATTTGATAAATAAAGGAATAAAGTTTACTTATTCTAAGATGATCAATTTTATGGATATTTCATAGAAATTATAGACTATGATTTACTCTATATACCAGAACCTAAAATGAAAGACCACATGGGTCTTGACAACCATCTATATTATTTCCCCTTTCACTGGATACTGGGACACACCATTCAGGAATGTTTCATCTTCAAAGACCTCTTGTAGAAAATAATAGATTCTAGAAAAGTAAAACAAGGACCATCACTAGCCCATGTAGCATATGTTTAAAATACTACCCCTAAGGAATATGGTGAGTGTCAATAAGTAGTTAATAGAGGGGGAAATTTTTTTGATAGTTGGAAGAATTGAAAAACAATCAATTGATCTCATGTAATTCTAAAAAGCATAGTTTAAATAATGAACTATACCACTAGTTACATCCACTACTACATAGCTAGTGCCATCAGAGCCACAAACCTCCAAAGTTCAGCCCTTCAAAAAGCATCCTAGCTGGAAAGACAAAGATAATGTTTAGGATAATGAACCTCCACCAAGGAAAAAGTTGTAATTGACACTGTCAGATTTTATGCCCTCAGATATAAAATAGTGGGAAATTCCCCGCCAAATGGTACCTCCAGAAATGGTCAGTTAGGCAGACCCCTCGTCAAAAGAGGATATGATTTTCACTTCCATTAATTTTATTTATTTAATATAAACCTTCTCTAATGATGAGTATGTATAAGAACCCAGGTTCCCCACATTTGACTGGGGGACTAGAGGAAAAGGATGTAGGAGTCGAGGATACTAGGAAAGATTCATTTGCAAAATGATCCAAACATCTTGTCACACCACTACTCGAACTATGAATGTTTCAGAAACCCCTAGAAGATCCCTTTAGTGGGTTTGATTGGAACAATAAAATACCCCATGCACCTTCCAAAAACTACTCTAAACTGATCACTCTATAATATGACTGAAAATTGTTTTTTATTATACTTGGTAGCCCAAAGAAAAGTAAAAAATTCTCTCAAGGGGGAGGAAGTAGTGCAAGCATAAGGAATCCCCTTATAAAATGGCCCTACAATCCAAAGGCAAGGAACCCAAACTGTCATCAATGATAATGTCTTCCCCGAGCCTTCCCTTCCAAGAAAGCACGTCAGCCAAAAAATGAACCTCCCTCCAAACATGGTGGAGCTTCTTCCCCATGAAAATATCCCTCCTTCATCTTCAGATTTGGTAAACCATGTCCCACCGCACCTCCTGACAACCCTGTATGGACTTCACCAAAACCACCAAATCAGATTCAATCTCCACCACCTAGAAACCGTGACTTCTACAAAACACCAAACTAGAGAGGAGTGCCTTCAACTCCACCCATTATGAAGAGCTTGTGCCATAGAAGGAACTAAACCCCAAAATCATTGAGCCTCGTGAGTTGAAAAGGACCCCTCTACCTCTCATCATCCATTCTACAAAGGATTTTCACATGTTCAACTTCAGGCCTCTGAGGGGTGGTGACAAAATGACCAACAACCCTTCCGTTATGTGTCCATGTTCAACTTCAGGCCTCCTAGGGGTGGTGACCACATGACCCCCCCCCCCCCCCCCCCCCGTTATTCTAGGCATGCAAGGTTGGTTGAGAAACCTGCACAATATTTCTGATGATTTCCATCCCTTCAACAGAGAACCCATCTCCATAATTAGTGACTTCAGTCTCATTTTAAGGAACAAAAAAGAGACCCGGGATCCCCACCAAACCTCGTTATATGCTTCCTAGATTTTACAGAAAATATTGGAAAGAATTATCACTCAAACCTTTCTTTACATTGCCCTACCCTCGGAACCATGGAACCACGATTTCATGTAACCCAGCAGTGTGAGTTTCTCCCTAACCAAACTTGGGTGGGGAGAGAACTAGGAACATAAAAATTGTTCCCACATTCCATGAAATATAAGATGAACAACCAACTCGATCTTAGGATACTTTTAGTAGATACAGTGAGAGACCAGTGGGATCCCTTTCCTCCATATGTTTTCATCCATATGAAGATCATTTTCCCTGATTCTATAGGTAATGAACTTCATATTTGTAGGTATCTACTTACACCAATTTCTGGTAGCCCAAACCTCATGGTGGCCCTCCTCAAGAAGCATCTTCTTGTAGTCCCTGATGAAAAAGCTTCCCAAATATGACCAAGTGAAACAGCAGGTATCCATAACGTCTTCCATTACCACCTCCTCAAACATCTTCACCTAACCAAGAGTAATATTGTATTGGATAAAGTCAAGGATTTCATTTGTCTCCTTAAACAGGAGATCAAGATGGGGGAAACTAAGGAAATGTAGTGTTTCTCCTGACCAGTTATCCTTCAAGAATAGGACCTCCCCATGCCCAAAAATCCACTAAGACAAACCTTTTAGAGCTTCTAGATGTGATTACATGCTTAAGGATATTTGGGAGTACTAATCCCCCCCTCCATCGCCCGATGATCACCATAACACCTCTTGAATAAAAAATCCCACATAGATTCTATCCTGATAATATCCCACACCAACTGACCTTGCCTACCTGGGATGGTTTCCCAAATATCCTGGAGACCCACTCCACCTTCCTCAATTTGCCTGGCCATATGATCCCATGAGGCCCAATGGCAGCGGCCCTCTTGTCTGCAGTCCCACATGGAAGCTGATAGAATTTTCTCCATATGATCAACAGTCCCTTTGGGATGCCTAATCAATGAGAAAACCTGCATAGGTATTGAAGATAAAACACTGTTAATGAGATTCACCCTCCCACTAAAGGACATGAGGTTGTTTTTCTAGTTGAGGATTCTCCCGAACATTCAGTCGGTGATGTCTTCAAATTGATGCTTCCTAATGTTCCCATGTGAAAGTGGGACTCCTAGGTAGACCATTGACATCTACTTCCGATGGCAGCCCAGAATGTCCTAGATGCCCCTGCAACATCTTCCCGAACATCTACTGTAAATGAAAATATAAATCTTCCCCTTGTTGACAACCTTCCCTCTTAGGTGCTCATAGGAGGATAGGATTTTCATGAAGTTTCTAAGGGATTTATTCCTTCCATTAATTAAAATCATGATTTTATTTTTAGCAAACATGAGATGTGAAACAAGCTCAAAGCCACACCTTCTTCTATAAGGGTCTAACCTTACAACCTCTGCACTTTGGTTGAGATTTCTTGATAGAGTGTCTTTAGCCAAAATGAAGAGATATGGAGATAAGGGATCTTCTTAGCGAACCCCACAAACTGATTTGTAGAAATCAAAGAACCCTCCCATAAGAGAAGTAGACAGCCATAGTGAAGAGAAGCACCTGAAACAAATGTCACAGAACAAATCTAAGAACCCAAACATTCGCATCACCATAAAAATGAAGGTCCACTCCAAATTATCATAATATTTATCAATATCCACCTGAAATATCATGTTTGATTCGACATACTTGGTGTTAATATCATTGACCAGTTCACTCATGATTCCCAATTCCCCTATATGTTTTATCCACTAATGAAGCCATGTTGTTCCCTCAATATCAACCTAGGAATGACTCTGCCCAACCTTGTTGAGATGAGGGAGGCCAGGATCTTATAAGAGAAGTTTCATAGGCAGATAGGTCGGTAATGGAGAATGTTGGATGGGTCCTTGATCTTTGGTATTTGAAAAATTCGAGAAGAGAAAACATTTCCGTTCAAGGGACTATGGTCAAAGAAGTATTGCACCGCTTCGACCACCTGAGATCACACCACATCCCAAGAAGCCACATAGAAAGTGCTGGTGAACCTGTTAGGCCCAAGGGAATAGTTGTGGGGCAACCTGAATGTCGCATCCTTGACCTCCACCACCGAAGGAACCGAAGAAAGATGGAAATTTTTCTGCTCATTCCCTAGTTGTGTAAGGAAATCCAAAAAGGTCTCTGCTGATGTCTCGCAATGAGAATAATCATCATGATATGGGATCTCCCCTGCAAGCATCCCCCTAAAGTGTTCCAGCACCATCTATCTAGCCACCTCCCCATCCGAAGTGAAGGCCCTATTCCCCATAATGATGTTGACCTTCGAGTAGGCCCTTTTCCTAAAGCATGCATAGAATAAGGCACTATTTTGGTTGCCATCCTTTAACCACCTTACTCGAGACTTTTTCTTATAAATCATTTCCACCTCTAGTAGCTTCTTTACAAGGATCGTGCATTTATCGCATAGCATCACAATGGTGTCTTCATCCCAACAATCCTGAAGACTCTCTTCCAGGCAGTTAATATATGATTTTATTCTTTTTACACCATATTCATCTCAAGGTCGCGACTCAATCCAACCCTGAATATCCACTTTGAGGCAGTTCAAGTGATTGACAAGGCCGTTCTAGGCCATGTCTGTAACCTCGTGGTCCCATGACTCCGTCATCTTGATGGGAACACCTCAAGCTCATATCCTAATGTTTGATACATTTTCATAAAATAATTAGGATCCTAAAGATCTTATAAAAGAGAATCCCCACACTAGAAAGCACCACCCTTCAGACCACAAGTATGACATTCTGAAACAATTAGCCTTGGTATCAGTCAAACTATCAATCTAGAACACATTTTGTTTTTCAAAATACCTCAGGGAAGAACTCATAGAAGCTTTACTAAGCCCTCAATACTTTTAAGTTTAAGTAGCCTCTATTGAGGTTAATTGGACAGAGAATGATTCTAAAAAATTTCACATGGTTATATTCTCCATAAATCAATATGAATATGTTTCTATGTAGGGGTACATCAAACCCTTGTATGTTTCTGGTGGGATAAATGGTGTTGATGTTCATAATGTTTTCATTGATAAAGGATCTCTAGTTAATCACATTACAATATGAACACTTTTCCAGTTGGGTTGTGATGAAAATAACCTATCACCTTCCTCCGTAACAATTCAAGGCTATGAAAAAAGTTATCATAAGACATTGGTCCAAATAAATCTAAAGGCTCAGTTTGGAGACCCCATAAACAACTCAAACTTTTTGGTGGTTTGTTTGAACACGGTCTTCAATGTCTTTCTAGGAAGGCCCTAGTTTCATCTACACATAAAAATCCCCTCCTCATACCATAAATGAATCAAATAATGAATTAATGGAAAATTTGCTATGTTTTAATTATGATAAGGCACTATTTGAATCCTACAAATCATATTATATTGATGTGGGGTTCTATCGTGGGAAAGGAAAACAAAAACTAGTTTATGGAGTTGAACGGTTCCCCAACATGAATGGTCTAGAAATGATCTCAACTGACCCCTTAATATAGATCACCAAATAGTATGTTCAACCTCCCAACTAGATCGAGAATATGAGGCCAAAGTTAGTCACATATTCAGAAATCTCTATGATTTTTTTCATAACCACGAAGTACAGCAGTGATGAAAGTTTTTCTAAATCCCCAAACAATGCTGAAAGTTCATATGCAAGTACATTCAGTTCCTCTTAAATGCTCCATGAAATCCCTACATCACCAACTAGGGTAGAAGGGGACATATTGTCACTCGAAGTGGATGAATACATGCCTAAATCATCCAATCCATCCTCTCCTGAGTTCCAAAGGGATCACTCATAATCATCTAGGTCAGAGAAAGTCTCTTTATCTTCTGAATACCGAGATATCGACCCCTCTTTCAACTCTGGAGAACTCATCCCAAGACTTTCTTCCCCATAAAAAAATAAAAGATAAAGAGGATGAAGAGGAAGAGGAGGAAGAATACCTTAGGGGTGCTCCTCCATCATTTGAGGAGGGTTTCACCACCACCATTGATGTGGCCATATAAATAAATCTAGGAATAGAAGAAGACCCACGGACCACTTTGATTAGTGTTACCATGTATTCTGAAGAGTAAGAGGCATATACCTACTTTCTAAGTAAGAATCCAGATGAATTCTCAAGGAATGTTCGGATGAATTGGATCGAATAGATGAGAAAAGATTTCATACCTTGTATCATTTGGAAGTCCACAAAAACCGGATCATGCGAGCCTTCAGAAAACAGTTCCCCCTCCAACCTTTCCTCAAATGAGAGATGGTATTGGTCCTCAAAACATCAATGATACCCAGAAAGAAACCCCTAATGTTGTAACCGAAGTGGGAGGGACTTTATGCCATACATAATTTCTACTCCAATAGAGCTTATTCCTTATTTTCAATAGATGGAAAACTTGCCACAGCTCCCATCAATGCAATGTTCATGAAGAAGTATTTTTCATAATATCATGGTGAAATCTTCCTGACCACACGATGATAAACTACATGGAAATCATCATCACTGTATGATATTAAATTGTGTACCCAAATCCAAGAATAACAACTTAAAACTATATTCATGACTCCTTGGGAATGTTTATGTAGTGTTTGGACCTTCTTAGTCCTTGATCACTTTGATTTGGATATTCCACCACATCACATATATCCTTTATAGAAGACTTACCCTAGAGGTCCAAAATCTATGAGATGTCTTGATATGTAACGTCTCTCTTGATTTCTATTATCACAGGATATGTCTTGATTCTTGAATCATCAATACTAGGTCCATTCATGAGGTAACAATTCCTCCCCTATCCTTTCTATGTATGGGTTAGATCTATATAAGGAAAACATTTTTACCCATTATCATGGATTTTAACATAAAATGATCCTCCAATATTCATACACTCTCCTTCCATAAACTAAAGTCTATGTCTATGAAGGTATATATCCCCAAAAACCTCCCCAAAAACCTCCCCAACCATCAAAAATGTTGGTTCAGTGTTCTAAGGACACCATTTTTTTACTATGATTAATATTCCCCAGTTATCTCTACATAAGTTTCCCTCAAAAAAGGCTTTTCAACTAAAGGAAAATTTTTCTTCAAGAGATACTTTCCTACCTCTGTATACCCTAGTGACATTCACTTCCCACATCACTATTCATATTTGGAACCCCCCCCCCCATATTTTAGCTTACAACCATGCCCCTTCATTTTTTAAGATGATAGAATATTCTTGGATAACATACTATGAAAAGGGAAATCATTAATCCATTGGTTAAAGCTAAATGACCTTAAATTGCATCCCTCTAAATTCCATATCGTAAGACATTAAAATTAAAGGTCCATGTACTAATTTAATGATAATAAACTTTTTCATTCTCCAACCCTCCTTTACATGATCCAAATTTTCAAAGGATTGGTTTCTAATTCATGGTTAGTGCCAATACATATGCCCTCATCATTTTTCAAACACCATTACCTGAATAATCCACCATTCATGGTCTTGGTGTATTAAAGTTCTCACAAATTACATGGCCATCAGAAATGTAAGGTCAGTATTCTGAGGAAACCTTTGTTTGACCATGCATAATATTCCCCAGTTGGCTCTGTATAAGTTTTCCACAAAAAGGCCTGTCAACCAAAGGAAAATTCATCTCCATCAGAGGATTTTCCTACCTCTGTATGCCCGAAAAACATTGTGTTGGAAACAATTTTTACAGTTACTCCCCACATACATTCCCCATATCATGTCTCAGATTAAAAAATCACAAAAACATGGTCAAGAAAAATCTCGCATTCATGTTTGAAAATATTGGAACATTCTCATCCAACAAGCCCTGTTGGGGCCCTCTCCCCGTAATTCAATGTCAAATTTTTTTGACCTAAAACATAAGTTTCATTTTTCTAGTTTTTAAGACTCTAAAATTCCCACCTAAAGATACAATCAACTCTCTAGGGAGAATACTCGCAAAATGAATCCTTGAAAAAAGTCGAGTTTTTTCTCTTTAAACATATTCCTCGTATGGTTTAGGAAAAATAGACCATTAAAAAAGGCACAAATATTGTTAGGTTAAAACCCCACAAAAGGCATCCTAATAAAAATTCAAGTTATGTTGGATAATACCACACCATAGTTTAATTAATAAAAAATTAGTGTATTTATAGAAAAGACATGAAGTTTGTAGGGTTTTACATGTAACCCTAGAAACAGTAGAAACCATGCTTGTTGAGTCCCTTGTCTAAGGAAAAAAGTAGAGCATTACATGATCATGTCAATTTTCTTATCCAAAATTCTGATTGAAAATAATATATAGTATATTAAATATTCAATTAGTATAAGAGATTATCTTTCAAACCACATTAAAAATTATGATTGGTGAATGTTGTAGGAAAAGACAAAATATATACATCGAAGAGAAAATAAGTTTTCTATGAATGAATGAGCATCCACAACCTAGAGTCTCTCCATGCGATAAGGATAGAATGATTACAGGTCCTGATTAGTATATTCATATATATGCACCAACTTCTTGTCCAAGTACTCTATAGATCACTAAAGCCTAGAAAATTTTGCAGTATATGCATCTGCACCAGCCTGCAGTGTCGTCACCTTCTCAATTATTTCTAGTCCTTCCTTTTCCTCTTACTCCACCATCCATTTCCCTACATCAATTTTTTCCTTTGTGTGTTCTAATTATTTTGGGATCCACACTAGTTCATGACTAAGACACTCTACCTCTATATTAAGCCAGTATTCTAAATTTAGTTTCTCCGCAATATTCCCTTGTCGCATTGTGCCCATTCTAGAATGCTCAATAGATTCATTAAGAATGATCTACCAGGTAGTGGTAAGATGTGCCTTGGACTCTGTAGTCTGCCTTGGAATATTTCTCAGATGGGGGAATATATTCAGGGATAATAACCACTTGAGGGAGCTTAGCTCTGCAGCCTCGGTATGGCTTGACTCTTCGGAATACATCTACCTTGTGATGTTAGCATGTTGGGATATCAGGACACCGGTTGTAACCATGGGGATTAGTGTCCTCAATCCTAAATTCATAAGATTGAAATAGTTAATACCTAAATACTAAAAGAAAATGGAATGGTGGAAGGATGTATAACTCACCTCCACATTCCAAGACATCAAAATCCCTGGACACCATTGTTTCATCATCACCTAAAAAAGTCGGAGCTACATCCTTACCTTTCAAATAAACTATGGGCTCTTCTAGAGATACCCAGGGTGCAGAATCATGCTCAACGAAGTCAATAATCTCTGTAAGGATGCTCACCACTACCATGTTTGTTGGAATAATCCTCAAAGAGTTAGGGATGAAAGATAAATCTAATTCTTATTTATCCTAAACCACTCCCTCTTTCATAGCTACGCTCCCAAGATGTGTAGGATCAATATGCTCAGAAGGAACATAGACCCCTAAATACACCCTCTCTATAAAGAGAATAAGTCATTTTATCAAGGACAGCTAAACTCATAGGGCTAGGGATCTCTCTGATATCTTCAGTGTTTTGAGGTTCCCCATCCAGTTTAGCTACCATGGGTAGAGTCATTAAATTAATCTCCACAGAAGTAGGATCAATACGCTTGGCTGAAGCTTTGACCTCTAAAATATTTTTCTCTATTGGGATAGAGATCATTTTTTCTTGAAGAGATAACCACATGGGGCTTTGGATCCCCCCACCCCCAATAGAATCAATTGGCATGGATTCCTTATCTTGTTCAACAATATCCACCAGCAGTATCACCTGTATCTCAGAAGTAGTTGGATCAATAAGCCATTAGGAGAATACTTCTTGATTACTCATTGGAAATGAACCAATTAATGTGTAAGATGATTAGTCATCAAATAGACATACATAACATAATATTTAAGTAAAGAAATGAAATAGTCACATGTTAGCTTTGACGTTAGGTATATCATTAGTTGTGACGCATGTAAAAACCTCATGGTGTGCCATGGGGATGATCCCTATGAAATAATAACATGGGGATATAGAGGTTGAAATGCTTCGGAAGGATCTGTAAGGACCTCCTCCATATTCTTTATCATCCCAGTGGATCCCTCTCCATTGACTCCCACATCTGAAGGGATATCCTCTCCAGCAGCGATGCCCCTAAGGGTGTATTCTGGGGAAACAATCATCTCCCAAATCTCCTTGGGCTCATACAAGTACAAGAAGTAGGGTTTCAGGGTCATGACAATAAGAAGAATAAGAGTTGGTATAAATGATCTTAATACCTCTTCATAGATGTCATCATTCCCCATCATGATCACTTATATATTTCTGACTCTATCAGACCTATAAATTATTCCCTTTAATGAGTGAATGATGATGTCCATTTCATCAAAATATATTTCCTCATCATAATGATCTTATTAAGAAGAGATCCATGTAGGGGTAGTGACCAGTCCAAATCCCTCAATCTGAATGGGATCTTCTTGGAGTGTTTCCAAAATATATTTGGTGGATACTCCTGCTCTTACGTTGTCATGTACTCTCCAATCCTATGATAATTCCACAGTAATAGGGATGGTTAATGTTTTAGGATGTGCCTGGGGAAGTGAGGTGAGTTCTGGTAGACAAATATTTCTTCTAAATGCCTCATATTCCCTAGAACCCTATGGGGTTGGGCATTTATGAGACCCCAAAGAGAAATGAGGGATATCCCCCACTCCCATTATGATGAAAGGTTTGACTTCACCTGCATCTTAAAAGGCATGGATATCATCCTTATTATACTCATTAACTTCAAAACTCATCATGGAAATCACCCAATAAGAATATTTTTTCCAGTTCAGTCGGTAATGTATTGAGGTTTCAAGATCTTGAATATGGATTCCCACCCCCTCACGATCATCATCCAAAGAGATGGTGGTGGGCACCGACACATAGCCATATATTTCCAATAAAACCTCTTTCTCCTATAAGAAGTTCTATAGAGTGTAGGATTAATGGGCTCTCCTCATAGAATCTCATTGTCTCTAGGACATTGGAAAGGCGGAGTTATAAGGGATGGATGCTTGAATTTGATTAGTAGTGACAACGGCATGGGAGATAGAACCTGAAGCTTTCAAAACATTCCATTACAGTTTGGAAACAATGGATTCCCTTGGAGGATTTTAGGTACTAGATTTCATGACTACTTTTTTTGTTTCCCTCTAGCCTTAAAATCGTTCTGGGCCCCAATAATTTGAACTTTTTTTCAGTTGATCTTTGGGTCATGATCAATTCTAAATGTCGACATATGATCTTGTAAGTGTATGTGGGAAACCACCAGTAGGTGGAATCCAGACCTTTCATTGGGTGTCCTCGCAAGTAAACATTAGCCAATGATACTTATCCATCATTAAATGCTTCTCTTTGTGTGCGTTGTTAAGGGTGGGAGGTCACCCTATCTATACATAATTGAATTGATGAGAGAATCTTTAGGGTATACACCCTTTGAATATAAGTTCCCCATCAATCTTGGAAACAAATATACCTTTCCTTAAATATATAATATAGCCTCAATCAAAAAAGTCCCTAGATCCATCATTTACTAAGGTACCGAAGGGGGGACATAATGATCATAAGTTAAATGGTCATTGTAGTTAAGTTGGTCTATCATTTTCTTCTCACTCCAGTTAGATGGCATAACCCCACTTATGCTTTGGAGGTCTGAAAAAATATTAGATTTTGGGATTTTGTTGAGGGTTTATATATGTGTAGACTCCAATGTGAGATACTGCCAAACCCTAGGTAATTTTTAAGGGACCCACTAGTAGGTTTGGTTACCTCCCCTTGCTAATACACCTCTAAAAAAATGGCATAATTTCACCAATACTAGGACGGTATGGTTAATACACCAGTCGGTGGACAATTGATCCACCATGATGAAAGTCATGATTCTAACCCTAGTACCAAAGTCATGCACATGAAGAATCGATCTGTTCAGAAATTTGGCCATAAAGGCTGCCAAATAGAATATATGGTCTCCATTAGGAATAATATTCTATCCCCATTCATTGAACTAACCCTCTTCCAGAGTGGTCCAGTAGGATCTCATACACCTTTGAGTTTCAATGGTTTAGAATATCCTCCATCTCCATGTGTAGGGATCTTGGAAACTTCATGTAACAAAATCATTAATACATTTAGAAAATGGAACATCTTGATTTGGATAATGGGAATCATTCAAAAGGGTTATTTCCTTGATAATGAGTTTCTTGGAAAAAGTAGGATTCCTATCTGCATCATCAAAGACCGAAGTGAGTGGAATAAATTCAACATACATATCACAAATTATGGTAACCTATGAAATCATCTTAACATACCGATGGTTAATGATGACCTCCCCATATACCAAGTGAAAGGTTTTGGTGTCTAGGATCTACCTACTAAAAAGATCTGGGATAAGTGTTTGGTTCTAGTCAGAATAGGTATGGGATACCCAAGCTGCCTTGTATATCCCACAACTTGTAACCCAACTTTGAATACCTCATAGCTCTGGAAGACCCAAAATGGACACCCCCATTCCAAGATAAATTACCTCCCATGGAAAAGGTACCATTTTGATGAACACCCCAGTTGTTTATTCATTGTGGCATTCTGTGTAATGTGATGATAACAATTAATATTTTCATCAAGTACCCATAGGGGTTTCTCTAGTAACCGAGAATCATAGTTCAAAAGAGACCTATTAGTGTGGTTCTTCTAAGTGTTTGCCTATTTTTCTGAAATTTTTTCTTCGGGAATAATTCAATTTTCAATTATCCAACTTGCATGTCGATTTTTTGGGCATGGCATCATAATTGATATGACAGAAAGTAGCCCAAATCCATAAAGGGGAACCCTCTTTGAGACTAGGTACCCTACTTTTCTAGCACTAAGAAGTCTTTCCAACAATTGATAAAGTGAGATGATGGGATTTCATTGATGGAGTATATCTTAGAATTCCTCTATTTTGCAGCTACCAAGAGGGTAACATCAACAGTAGCAGTAGAAGCCTCTTATAAATGTTCCATTCTTTTGTATATATCCAAAGTTCATAAGTGAAGTAATTAGTTTTCACAAAGGTGGGAAAGTATGAAGGTCTGTGAATTTTTGGTTCACGAAGGGATAGGCCCATGGCCCATTAGTTCACAGTAGTACTTTTTCCACTAATAATTAGTTTGAGGAAGCACCGGCCCATTAAATATTCTTTCATGAAGGAATTAATCTATGAACCATCATCTTGTGAAGGAATTGGACCCTGAAGAATTGTCCAGTGAAGTGATAGACCATGGGTAAATTTGTCTCTAAAAGATCAAGATTTTATGTGGAAAATAAATAATCACCATTTGAGGTTGACGTTTTTAGTTCACATGTGATGAAATGTAGTTCACGGACAAGGGAGTCAGCAACGAAGATACTACATTGGAGAAAAGAAGATTGATAGCTTGCATAGTACACTACTCACTAAGAAATCTAGTAAATAAAAAATAATATGGCCCATCTATTTATAATTTTGGTCCCTCTTGAAGGTCCACTTTCCTACCACAAATCAGTTCAAAATAGGATAGCTTTCTACATTGGAATAACCTCCCCTTCATGCTGATTAGAACCCATTTAGATGGGGGAACTTATTGGGTCCTAAAAATTCCACATTTAAGAAGAGGTGAATTGTATCTAAAACGAAAAAGGGTAGAATTTAAACCCAAAATAATATTGAAGAAATATTAAAAGGGATGAGACCACAAAGCACAAATCACTCCATGGACCGCTGCTCCACATGGAACTCTTCCATTTAATGAAGCATCCATAAATGAAATATTTTTCATAATGATGTGGTACTACTAGGTCCCGTAGAGGAAACCAATTTTATTTGTGGTACCAAGGTGGTGATTTCCACCCCCATGAATGATGTCCATGTTGGTACCAAGTTGAATGGATAAGGAAGTAAGAAAAGTTTGCTGTTACAGAGTGTTTTCTTTTGTTTTCAAAGAAGTTAAATCTATTCACTTTGTAAAGGACTTGAAAAACAGACGATGCTTTGATGATATGTATTTCACAAATATCATAAGTTAGGAGAACTTGTGATGAAAGCCTTATGAATAAAACGTGGAGAAATGATGATGCTAGTCATATACAGTTTTGATTGGAAGGAATGATGCTACTGGAAGATAGGGAAGTTTCAGAACTTTCCATTGCAACTATGACGATGCTAAAGCTGATCTATCAAAGGATATATATCACGATAGTGAAGTTTGTGATGAAAGATGAAGAATGGTTATGGGAATTTGTTAAGAGAGAAATGACAGAGCAATGGAAAATATGGAGGTGGCACAAAAGCACAGTTCAAGGTGGCATCATTTTCCAGTGTTTGATAAATTTTATACCCTGAAAATCAGGAGATGAAGAAATGTGTTTGGCAATGGATGATGCGCATAAGATTGAAGATGGTTTATATTTTTGCGTGCAAGACCTTATTCAAGGTCAGAACATCAAAAAATGACAAATTCATGGAGTGCATGGAAATTTAGGCAAGTTGTACGAAAAAATAATGTGGTGCACGAAATAGTAGCGGGATGCATGAAATATCTTCTGGATGCGCGAAAAATAGAGGTTGTGTGAAATATTAGCATGGTGCGTGAAATAGAGGAATGATTTTTTTCGCACAAGAGGTTTTTCGAGATCAGAAGCTTGAAAATTGGAAAAGGCATGTGGTGCACGAAATATTGGAGAATTGTACGAAAATGTGAAGTTGTGTGAAAGGATTTTTACATGCATGAATAGGGTTCTATGCGCGAATTAGTGATTTTCGTGCGTGGTCAAAAATTCCTATAAATATGAGTTGAACCTCTCTCATTTGTTAATGCTCGACACTTAGAAGAAATATCGAGCTCTGGTGCATGTAAATTATACGCTAAGTGAGTTGCACGAAAAGAAAGAATTTTGTGTGAAAAGAGGATAGTTGTGTGAAAAATTGAGAATTTGCACGAAAAGGAAAAAAGTTGCGTGAAAAATGAAAGTTATGCGAAAAAGTTTTTCGCACCAAAAGGGAACTTTTATGCGTAATTCATTTGAATTGCGTGCAAGGTAATCTAAAGGTTGCGCAAAAAATTTGGGGTCTTCACGCATATTCAGTTGTGCGTATGGGAGTTCTTACTAGCTTCTGGGTAGGAAAATGAAGATCTGTACTTTAGAGAATACAACTATTCAATTGTAAAGAATCATTGAAATACTGTAATTCCCTATTTGTGATAAGAGGGTACACATGCGCTTCCGGATTGTTTTCCAAGTGCTACATGAGTGTAAGGGTGTATCCTACTTGTGGTATTCCACATAAATGGATTGTTTTCTAGTGGATTGTGTGGTACTGGATTATTTCTGTACCATACCAAGGACGTAGCTAATCATGTTGAGTAGTGAACCTTGTAAATCTTGTCTTCCTGTGGTTGTGTGTGTTCAGCAGGGAAGAAACTCTTTAACAGGAGGTGATGGTTTTTTCAATTAGAAGGAAACATAAAAAAGAAAAAGGTAACACAGACTCACCCCCTCCCCCTCTCAGTAATTCTTGGATCCTGACTGGGAACTTCAGTCCATCCCCCAAACTCAATAGTTCACAAGATGAAGCAATACCACTGGTAGTTGGGAATAGAATAAAGTCATTTGTGGTGTAGAGGTGGTGATTTATACCCCCACAAATGAAAATCCCTTTCACAAATGACATCCCTGAAGACTAAGTCATCTGTGGGACGGATTACCTTCCATGGTCTCCCAAAAAAATGACTTGTGATCCACCATAGAGGACCAACCAAGCAGATATCCAGACCATATTCTGTTTTCTAGAAAATTGATATAGGTGAAATAAAAAAATTAGGAGAGAACCAAGGACAAAAAAATTTAACCAAAGAGAATAGAAGTAAACAAACAACATGGAACTATGAAAAATATATCCCCTTCGATGATTCATTGTAGGTAAAAATACATTGTATAGCGGTAAGAAGGAATTTCTAATTTTATTATCTATCCTTGAACTCAAAAAACCTTTTTGGGCCATCCCATGGGGCATAAAGGATGTCCCCTTTGTGGATAAGAACCCTGGGTAGATATGTGATATGCAAGTGGAACCCTTTCCCATATAGAAAAATGAAACATTGGAAAAACTCAACCCTACGTATCAAAACACAATATGGGAGGAACTTGACCCTTCGTAGATAAACACTACGCAGATGTTCCCCCCACCCACATAGTAAAATGACACATAGAGGGAACCCCATCTCGCATGGAAACCTACTATATAGAATGCGGCATCTTAGGGAATTTTACTCCCCATCTTCCATCACTCCCTTTCATCGTGTCATCATCCCCCATGTTGGCCCCTCTTTGAACCACCAGTCTAATTCCATCAGGACAAGGCCCCTCCTAAAGACTCTTGATATCAGTCACATTATCATGTCCTCTCAAGTTTATATACCTGTGGTAAGTAGAGTTACGTGGGTATTCTCTACAGTAAGGAAGACCCTCAGAAAATCCTCAGGTTTACATTCCCATGGAAATGAGGTTCCGACCATGGGGTGCTCATGTAAACCTCCCCATTCCAGAGATGGAGTTCAAGGATCTCACGTTCCTTTCCAATATAATGAGATCCTCCTCCCATGAACCTATTTTAGGAAATACCTACTATAGTAATCCCCTAGACTTTCTTGCGAGAGGTGGCACTTTTTTTCCTCTTCTCTCCATCACAGGACGTAGCTTGATGGATCACTAGATGTGACTATCATGGATTTGAAAATAAAATAGGTAATGGGTTAAAATAAATGGCCCCTCCCCCTCCCTTTAGGATTCATCCTATCATCCATCAACAGTCTGAATGGATCATGTGATCATTAGATCCACTAATTCCTCTTGTTTCTCACATCGAGTATAACTCACATGAGCTAAGAGGTTAGTGGTGATCATGAAATCCACATGATCACAAACCCCATGTGGGCCATATCCATAGATGTAAACCCCAATGTTTTGGAAACTTACATGCATAAGTCCCAATCACAAAGGCCGTCTATACTGTGTAAGCCCCAACAATACCCAAATTCATGGTCCTTATCCATAGATGTAAGCCCCAACTTATAGGCTACTTCCATTTGTAATCCCTAATCATATTCAAACCCAAATGTGTTGCTTCTATGTGTATGCCCCCAACCACATTATGTTAAATGGGCCTCCTACATTGTATAATCCTCAAATCCATAACTAAAACTTCATAGGGCCATATTCCCAATGAAGCAGTACTAAACGGGCATCCCCTGAGTATAAGTCCCAATAATGACCCCTTAAATGGGAGGCATCCATGCATAAGTCTCGATCACAAGGGATTCCTTTAATGTTTAAGATCCAAATTACCAAACTACATGGGATTTGGTTCCCTACCACTTGGGATATATACGAAGCCTCGCTAAGGTCCAAACTCAGCATCCAAATCCACCCTGATGTTCTCTAGGCCACATCCCTGGTAGGCTTATATCTACCTAAGTGACCATATCTCTCATGGGTCCCTTGGGATGCCTCAGTATCAGTCCCACAGCATCCTTAACCAGGAACCTTCCACCTAGGAATCCTTGTTTCATGGAATTAAACTACATAGATGGGTCCATATCACATTACATTAAAATCTATTATGCCCTATTAAGTGGCACCAAACAACATGGGTTATGATTCCTCTCATGAGGATAAGTATGAATCTGAACTTATAGGGTTGATCCCAACATCACAAATATCATTTGTATCCCTGGATAAAATTAAACTATATAGATCCTTATCAAATGGATTAAAAATAGCATTATCCTAATGAATGGCCAAAGAATATCTAATCCATCCATAAAATAATATCATTGATGGAGAACCTCAGATACATACAGATTATTCTAAACCCATGTTTATTCATGATTCACCATTACCTAATGGAAATAAATGTAAGCATACTTGGTAATGATAAAATGATTCATAAATATATCTTAAATCTATAATAGAGTCTTGGAATAAGCAAAAGATCCACCCAAAAGGGTGTGATGAGCACGTCTTCCCATCCTCTATACCAATTTGTGTTTTTAAGTGTTGTTGGAAAATTTATCCAATGGGTGCCTACCTTTGGAAAAAAAGGTCCATGAATCATGGATATGAGAGTCATTGTGCATTCTTGGCTCCATAAAAACCCATTAGAGACCATTCAAAGATCTTGTACCCAATGTCAGTTATTTCCCACCATTTAACCTCTCACAAACACCCATTTGGGCCACAAACAATTCTTTGAGGGAAACAATGACTTTTAACCATTATGTGTTCTTTAATATTATTTAGTATCAATTAAAAATTAAATGATTGTTAATATATTTATATATAGGTTTAAAAATAATATTATACTCATAGTTAAATTTAGTTGAATTTTATTTTTTAAGTAAAAATACATGGTACTTATAAAATAATTCTTTAGAAACTGTTTTACCATTATCACGTTAATTAACACTTACCTTACTAATATTATATTTTTTCCTTAAAGTGAAATTGAAAATATTCCATAATATTGAAATTTTGAGCTCAATAAGGAAATTTATTTTTTATTATGTAATTTCTATGAATGATAAACTCTAATTTTTATTTTAATCATGTAAAAACATTTTTTTGTGTGAACTATTACTTGGGTTTCAAAAATGTTATACATATGTTTTCTAAATTCAACAAAATATTTCTTTAATTAATTATATTACTTATTATGTATATAATTTTTTTTGAAAAATGGTTTCTTAAACAAGTATTCTACTCTCGAATTATAAAAATGATTGTTTTCAGCAAAACCAGTACTTTTACTATTCACCTAAAAATCAATTATATTAAAAAATGACCAAAATTCGTATTAGGGTAATATTGATATAATTAATTCAAAAATGAATTTTATTTTATACAATTTAATATTTATAATTTATATATTTACCTTTTTAATAAAAAATACATAAATTATAAATAAAACATCGTTTATTGGAAAACCATGTTTTAAACATTATGTGTTATTAATATTATTTAATATCAATTTCAAATTTATGTGATGTTAATATATTAGTTCATATATAAAAATATTTTAGGGTATAAATATAGTTTATTTAGAAAATATATATAATACTTAATAAAATATTTCTTCAAAAATAAATATTACTTTTATACTAAATAAGAATTAACAAATACCGTTAATTAATTATTTATATTATAAAATTTAATTTTTACTATTAAATTGATATTGAAATTTTTATTTTTATTTTATATATACAACATATCATATTTTAATATTATTATTATTATTAATACATAACATGTAAATATCTATATTTATAATATTTGAAGATCGTATGTTCATTTCATTGCGAGTTATATTATTTTAAATTTACTACTTAAAAATTCGCAACCATAGTATACCAATTGGAAATATGACCAATGACTATATTTTCAAGGACCATATTTATAATTTCAATATTTAATTTGTATATATATTCTTACTAAACTTATTCCATTCAAAACTCTCATTTCCATAGTTTTCATTTTATATCTAACAACATTCTTTCTTGATTCATGGTATTCTTTCTCATCTTATACTCTTTAAACTAATGGTGATTCTTGAAGGTGATGGTGTACCATGGGAGTTTCTAGTTCTAGAGATTTTATTATTATTCAGTTAACTTCCCCTTTTACATTTTAATGTTTAGTGGATTTAACCATCTATTATTTTTAATAATCCATTGTATGTGATACATGGTTTTATATACCATATTTATAATGTTTTATTATAATTTAATAATGTGTCATTATCTTGGTTCATATCATGTGTGGCCCAATCAATAATAAAATGTTGATTCATTTGAATAAATACAAAAACATTCATTAAAATTATAGGGAATAATTAATGTCTCATAAATCCTTGGGTGTTACATGTGCTACTCATATACCCCACGCTGCAACTCAAAAACCAAAATTCTGATCCCTAAACCTGTTCACATTCTCCCAAACCCCTGAGAAATCCTCCTTTAGACAAATTAACGTTTTTTTAGAAAGGAATGAAGTGGTATATACCTTGGTAAAGGGGCAGGGTTTTTGAAAGTCCCTTGATGAAAAATTAGCTAATTATGAAAATTATTTAAGAGAGTTATGATAAGTGGAGTTAAACAATTCTATCAATGAAGTCAGTGGTGTTCTAAATTGACTAATAATTTTATTGATTATGCCAAGAAACTTATATATTATTCTATGTTTTTGTAAAATATTATTCTATACACTCAATCATTAATTAAAAATATTGATATTTGCGATATGAATTGATAGAATGTGATTAATTCACTTATTAATAGAAGTCACCAATTTTTATCGCTAGTGGTAATTTTGGGGATTAAAAAACAATAATTTATTGTATAATGTGATTGTTATGAATATTCTTAATCGAAATTCTAAATTAAATGAGGATGACTATAAACAGAAGGAAATAAAAATGCATTATTATATTTCAAATTAGAGAGAAAATAAATTAATATATTTTGATGAACATTATTATAAACCAAGGAGATATCCCTTTGAATGAAGTTTTTAGTTTTTTAGATTCAATGGGAATAAATTCTATATTTTTTTATAACAATTCACTCCCTAAATCTAATATATGTTATTAATAAAGGAGTAGTGAAAACAATGTTCCAAAAATTCATCTAGGACACCATGTAAAAGTGAAATTACAATTATATAATATTTTGGATTCACTTGAATAATCTTGCGAGAGGTGTGATCATCCAAAAAAAATTTCAAAAACAAGTTTCTTATTAAACCATCATATAAATTAAAAGATAATTAAAAATCCAAATCTATCATGATGAGGAGTGATTAAGAAAAACCATTGGAATTTTTTTATGGCTTGGAAAGTAGTAAAAGCTGGAAAGACCTTGATACTTAATAGAAATTTCTAATCACACATGACTAGAAATAATAAAATATTGATTCATATCCAATGGTATTATAGAGGATCTATTACTCTTGAAAACAATGGATCACAAAATTTCAAAAAATATTGGAGCCCCAAAATGGTGTGAACAAACTAGAATCTTGTGATGTTCTAATTGTTTATGGGTAGAGGTATAATATCTTTAATGTTTCTCAACATTATAAAAATGGGAATAAGGGGGTATTTTAAAAGAATAGATATTTCAAACGTTTATTTAAGGATAGAAACATGATCCTAAAGAAATAATAAACAAGTGTAAATCCATTCTAAATATCTAATGAAAAATGAAATTTTGTGGGTGTAAAAGAGATGAGTGAAAATTTTTATATATGAATAATCCATTTTGTTAAAAAATATTATGGATAAAAATTATTAAATATAAACCTATGATGAATGAACCAAATATGAATTAAGATTTTATGAGAACTTGTGATACATGTTGAAAATGAAAATGGTGAACAAGATTCATAACTATGTCAAGATTAAAAAACCTATTGAATTGATACATTCATATGTATGTGTCATATATAATTTTTGTAAAATAGTGGAAATAAGTAAATAATTACTTTTAATTAATATTTTATTCATATGAATAATTTTTATTATATATGATTAAATCAAAAACTCTATAGATGTTCAAAAATATTCCAAGGTGTGTTGAAAATAAAATAGGATATGCAATCAAAAGAATTTATTCCAACAATTAATTTGAATACAAGACTAGATAATTTAAGGATTATCTAGTGAAACATGGAGAAAATAAGGAATATAGTACTCCATACACACCTGAAATAAATGGAGTTGTTGAATGGAAGAACAATAATTTGGTGGATATTAGGATAACCATGTTATCAATGCATGAAACCTCAAAATTCATTAGATAAAGAAAAAAATAGAGGATGTATATATATTAAATTATTATTTACTGTAGAATAATTTATATATAAACTTTATGAGATGTTTTTACAAATAAAATGATAATAAAAATTATAAAGGTATTTATTATCCCCTGTTACATCATTTTTAAAGGTATAAACTTTGTAATGCTTGATGAAAGATTACATGAGGAGATACTCCATGTATATACACCTGATGGAAGGAGTTATAGGTTTTACATTAAGAAGATAAGGAATTTCATTAATAGATATGATGTAATTTCGTTGGTGAAAAAAAATCATTCATCATTGTTTATTTATGATGAGTTTAATGTCCCTACTTGGCCCTCTATGAATAGTTATAAAACTAGATGCCATATGATATCACACGCACCTAACAATATGCTAGATGTTTCCGACTAGTAGCGGAGGTCTATATAGATATAATGTGGAGACTATACCCCTCATATCATAGTACAAAATCACAATATAAATAACTAGATGACTGCATATGTAGGAAATATAAATAAATAAGATCATATTGTAAAATAATTAAAAGCATAATAGAAACTCGAATGGTAATGCTTACGTACAAAATAAGTACATTGAGGCTCTTTGAATAACTCATCCCAATCTATCCCCCATCTGATATTATCTATATTTATCACAAAATAGTAAAGTCTCAACTCAACATGTCCCCCCATCCAAGTGATAGACTTCTCCAGTACCCCACTGTAATGACAGCTCAAGCAGGTCGAGAGTACATAACCCAGTAGACCCCCACCAAATAGGCCTTGTATGATACAAGAAATGTAGTGATATGTGAATGTGACATGATCAGATAAAAAAATATAGTTTTGAAAAAATGAAATAAAAACATCTACAATACATGCTTAAACCTAATTTTATAATTCCTTTGAGCACATCATGGGGATCATTATAAACATTGTATCACAACCTCCCTAAGGGTATGAATTTGTAACTCTATCCATGCCTAATAACCATAATTGATCCCCATTTCAGGGATCTTGATTTACCATACCAACCTTGTATAGTGATAGAGTGTCTTTGAGTATGAGAATCACCTTATTGGAATATCTTTCTACACCCTGGGGATCCCATGATCACACCTCTTTCATGATAAGTTGTGGACCCCAGGGCATAACCAGGAATCCCTCATCCTAAATCCCTTGGTTAGAACCCCATGATAGTACCTGGGCATTCTCAATGTTATAATAATGAATGATTACTATTAGTGGGTGGAACTACAAAATATTATATTTCTATTATGAAGGATTCCTATGTAACATACTAAAACAAAAGGAATATCATACCTGGATCCCCTGGTCAATCTCCTAGGCATTTAATTACTTGTGGATCTATAGTCGCACCATATCTAGTGCATCCACCTAGTTATAAGGGTTATCCAAGGAATTGATTTAGGATATATAATTTTCACCCTTAGGATGTTCAATATCAATTATTGGGGATTTATGGCTACCCATCACCTCGTACTTATAATATAATATCGATAATGGCATGCATTCGCATTGGTCTACTAGTATTTCCATTTGAATATAGGAACCCCAAGAATGAACAATAGTATAACTATGTCTAATTAATCCATGTAATCTTGAAATTCATATATATATCATACCAATACTCTAATATCGGATCTTGAGAATCACCATTAGGAATCCATAGTTGCATCACCCATAGTGGGTGATATCCAAACAAGCCATCCTACCCTAAAGTACGATGAGACTATATATCATATATATCAGGAATCTAAGTATCTCGTCCATCAAAAGAAGTCATTATATGGAATCCTAGGAATATTAGGAATTTACAATAGAGCTAGGCCCAATGACCAATTCCAAATAATCCTGGGAAATCACATATCATAAAAAAAATAAAAAAATAAAAACATATGAAATCATGGATGAATTTCCACACCTGTCACACTATCCACAACCCCATGGGTTCAATAATTAAACTTGGGTTCTATGTGACATCCATAACCATCTCCACCTATATCAACATACACACACTTATGGTTATCTCATAAAGGGTAATCCTCCTGATTCCCCTAAGTTATCACTATAGTGGAGGAATCCCACTTGGGATCCCAAAACAAAACATGTCTATTGAGTCAATTCCCAATGATTAGAGGACATTATATCCCTCAGTATCATAAAATTTATCTCATGGAATCATGAAAATTAGGGTATTTCACACCGATGATTGTTTTAAGTGATAGATCATGGCCAAACTCTATATCCATGGTCACTTCAGACTAATCAACTCTCCCCACAGATTCCTAATCTACCTAGGTCCATCCCCTAAGCTAAAGAGAAATCAATGGTCCTCACATGGCCTACTAGGTTCATTGATCTCCAATCTCATCATACCCTCCCTCTTGTAGGGATCCATCTCTGAGTATACTCTTATCCCAGACCTTGACCGTCAATGACCGAAGTGTCAAGCCGATGCACTAGGTCCATGGTTTCCCCAATACCTTATCTTATTATACTCAGGTGATCATATGAATTTTAAATTTAAATTAAATCAAAATATTTAAATTAAATGATTTTTTTATAATTAGACCAACACATTATGACCAGTATGACACGCACATGCATATAAACATCTTGCATGATCCATAGGGCTAGAATTGAGGGCCACCTACCTCAAACTAATTCTTTCCAAATTATATCTACCCCAAAAGATGATGTTCAGTCCTGTTAATTCCTAACTAAACTTTTCCATGGAAAAATATGTGTCACCAATTATCATAAGGCCTTGAATCAAGTCATAAAAAAACAATTAATTTCTATTTACCAAATTTTAATTAATTAATTTAATTAATTTAATTTTACCATTCAAAAAATTGTATTAAATTCCAAAAACTACCCACGTAATTGTGTGGCAATAAAACCATGTCCACCAACCTTCTAAACATCCATAGCAGACCCCTGGCCATAATTCGGGGACAATACCTAACCCACAACATCAATTACATAATAATGTTAATTTTATTTTCAAGAAAATCCAAATAAAAATTCATTGTGTGATGCACGTTTACCAGAACCATGAACAATGATGAGTATATTTCCTTACACGATGTCCTCTTTCTATGATATATAAAATAAGAATCAAAAATAGGATATTTCAACATTTTCTAGTGAAATTTCCCAAAAACCCTTAACCAGTGAAGTTGAAAATCAAAATAGAAGGTAGAGAAGAACAGTTTAAGTAAGAGTAGGAGTTTGTACATCGATATAATAAAGGAAAATACCAAGAATAACACCACAAATAAAGGTGAAAAGAGAGGGAGATGGTAGGAGGATCTTCAGCCATCCACACTAGATGAAGGGGATAAAAGGGGTTTCCCCTTAAGAAACGTTGGGGGGTAGTAATTTTCAACTTTTATTGATCCGCAAGTTTTAAATGCATGTTTTAACAATCCATACACCATCCATGTTGTATAAACTATCTATGTGATACCTCCCCACATTTTTGGTCTATATGGTTCACCAAACCATGTGGTATAAGCTACCTCATTCTATAACTTATCCCAGTTTTTCTATAACTTGCACAAATTGTACACCTTTCCCCAAGAAAAAATTAATCTTCATAGTTACCCCTTTAATTTTAATGGTTTCTTCCAAACCATGTGCTTACCATTCATAAAAAATAATTCTATATTAAAATTAAACCAAAAACCTCCTCACTCTTTGTGTGTTAGAGAGTTTCCTTTAAACTATACACACTAAATCATAAACCTTGTACATAAACCCCCAAAACTCTTGAAACATAATCCAAAGAATATGATAATTTTTTTGAGAACCTGAGATACCTTCTAAGCCTCATAAATTATCAAAAAAATCACTTTAATATGTCTCAAATTACATAATATTTTTTGAATCTCAGTTGCAAATTTAGATCATCCACCATTTGAAAAATTCAAATTATTTCTATAATATTCATATTTTTGAAGACATGTGGAATTAATAACTCTCCAACATAACACATATATTCCCTAAGAAATCTTGGTATTCATCCCATTATTCATCCTGGCCTACCAGGGTCATCAATTCATGGTTATCTCAATACATTCCATCTTCAAACACTCAATTTACTCTAAAGAGAAACTCTAAAAATAAGGCACTCAAATTCCATAACCCCATCCAACACTCAAAACCATCCCCCAAAAAATGAGATAGTGATTTAAAACTCCCATTTATTTTATGACACAATAATTTCATCATCAAAATAATCATCCATCTGATGGTGATACCCACCATAGGCTTATTCAACAATGCCATTTTTGAACCATGGTGCATCCCACCATTGGAATTTTATACCCAAACAAGAATCTATTGTTCGAATAATGTTTAGTGTGTGGTTTCCCATATACCAAACCCAACATATACCGTAAAAATAGTATTACACCAATATCACCCCTTGTTTCAAATAATATAGTCTAAGTGACGTGTACCCTCTATCCAAAAAACAATCCTAAATACACTGGATTATCCTTGAAAAGTATTATCTAGTCTCTAAAATTCTCATGTTGTATCCCATATGGTGTATATGAAATGTTCATCAACTCACTCTATCTGACATAAAATAATAACATATGTCAAACCCCACTAGTCTTACATGCCTCAAAATTATTGGCTTGTATTGTTAGTGCATTACTAAATTATCTAATCATAATTCCTTTATCCCTTAAGGTATCCCATGGACATCTACGTACCTACACTAATTTTCATACCTGAAATTTGATGTGGTTTCCATGATTAATGATCATTCAAAAACACATCCATATTCCCTTATTGTGAACATGATTCATTTCCAACAAGACCATGTCTAGTCTAACTCAAAATCACTTCAACCATGAAGCCAATACTTGGATCCCGTCTAATATCACATCCTGATTCACCTCCAACATTCTCCCAATAATCCAGTTGAATTCGGTCTCACAGATCACTATCCTCTAAAATTTTAAAATTATTATCTAATTATCATCCCATCATGATACCACGTCCCCACATGCATGGGGGTCGTATAACCCACCATTGATGTCATGATCCCACCATAAGAGTGTCATTATCATTTCATTAATAAACAAAATTCTTTATCATCATATCATACACCCCATCCACCATAGAACATGATGAATAGACTAGAAAAGTTCACTAATAAATAGGAACCAAGTAGAAATATTTATTTATTGTATGTTCCTAGTTTATTAAATGTCACATGTATCATACACTGAGGTTCTTCCCAAGTGAGGTGCATTCCCTTAGATGGAAAATGGTTCAGTCATCACCATATGGATTTTATCACACCACTCCTTGATTATTTCCTTAAATTGTTATATCACCAAAGAAAACATGTTGTTTTTTCCTAAGACATGCTCACCACATACCATAAGAACCCATCATCACTCGGCTCACACACGATCATCACTGGTTACAATTTAAATAGTAGCATGTGTAACCATCATGTGCACTTCCTCTATCTCATCCAAAAATGAATAGCTGTATGATACATCACTCCACAACAATATAAAACATAGCTCATTCTCCCATTTCAAAATATAAGGAAACACATGTTATCACACAGACTCTAGGGTCCCATATACACATACCTTGGAATCCCATAATAAGCGTCCTATAAGGGAACTAATTCTCACCGAGCATTTGTACAAAGTACTGCTCCCTCAATAATCCTATACTCATCTATCGTCATGGTATAAATAACATCACCTCTCTAAAAGATCTATGTCAAAGAACTATAAACATGAGGATCAATTACATATAATTACATTCCAATCTATATGGGAAAACCAAGTATATATTTTTACAAGAACATTAAATAACTAGACCTTGGGAACCCTCTATATCTTAGCATCTAAGCATCAAACTATTCCCTGGAGGTACGAGTCGCATCACATAGGCATGCATGTACAACCAGAGTCTCCCTAAGGTGATCTATATCCCACAATCCACAGTCACGTGATTTAGTTAAGTATGGTTCCATTCTAATATATGTAGAAAAACAATATATAGGGTCTTAATTTCACTTTAATAACCAAAAATAGCATATATAAATCTACTAAGGGCTTCCTAGTAAGTTATTTAATGACTCACTTACATAATAGGGTTACTTGTGTTCCCACACACCAATGGAATATGTCTTCATCATCAACATGCATCTCTCTATAGAATCACATGACTTTTCTTCATAAGAAAATACTTATGCATTTTGGTTTAGATAGGTAGAATTCTACCAACTACATGTGTGGGAAAACATTATATGACTAGTATTTGACACTTTAAATAGTTGAACATCTCATTAGTAAAAAAAGTCTCACTAAAAGGTTTCTATATTTCTTGTAAATAATGCGTTCCAAATCATGATGAATGAGATAACTCTTATCTATTTTCCTAGAGACAAAAATGCATAATAACTCATAAATCAAAACCTCATGTGTGTCAAAAAAGGTGAAAATCATGAAATAGTAATATCATAAGTATAGAACATTAATCTTATACCTAGTAATCCTGGATGTCCTATTGGAAAGGTTGTTCATGACACACCATTCTGGTATCCATAAAAAGCACAGACACGTTCCTATTTCTTCTGAATACCTTATCATAAATAGTAAACTAAATGAAAAACAATACTATGATACCACTTTGTAATATACCAGACCAAACCACTATGAGTAGTAAATAGACCAAACCATAATGTGACCCAACGAATGCCACCCCATGTGATTGAGGCTACCGAATAGTAGAAAGGTTATACAGAGGTACTTAGGGGATAATATACTACCTACATCAGAGTGAAAAATATTAATAAAAATAACTAAATAATATAGAACATGGGAAATAGGAATAAATAAGATCATTATGTAACAATATGAAATACAGCATAAAAAGTTGAACAGTCATGCTCATATATAAAATAAGGACACTCAAGATCTATGAATACTACATCATAATCTCTTGACCATCTAAGATACTCCAGATCAGTCATAATGTACTAGGGTCAGAGCCTAACCTTTGCTAGCATCCAAGTGAGAGACTACTCTGGGTATCTAATTTAATAGCGACCTGAGAAGTGTGTGAGTAATTAACTTGGAAGGTAACCACCAAAGCAGTCATGTACTATACTAGACATATAGTGATATGTGAATATGATATTTTTAGGTATATAAGTTTGAAAGAAACTATCAATGCAGACACGTACTATAACAGAAATGAAGTGATATGTGCATGTGGAATTCTTATAAAAAATAAATATACTAGTGGATAAAATAATTAAAACAATACAAATTTCATTATTTGACCCGATATCGAAATATATCTAATCACATCTTGGGAATAATTTCATCCATAGTATCATAATCACCTCAAGGGAATACCCATATATCCTAGGCCTAGAATAATTATCATAATCGATCCACTAGTCCAAGACCCTAATTTACTATACCTGCATTGTCCACAGTAGAAGTATCTCTAATAATGAGAATATCCTCAAGAGAACCTCAATTCACACCATCGGTATCCCATTCTCTCATATCTTCCATGATTATTAGTGAAAGTTTGGGAATTTCTAAGCATCCCTCATCCTCAAGACCGAAGGTTAAACTGCATAGTGGTACCTAGGAATTCTCAGTGTATGGTAAATATATGATTCCTAGGTGGGGGCCTAAGCAATCCAATACATCTAAGAATGATTGATTCTTTCATGACTGAGGGAATCAAATGAAATACCCTCTTTAAATCCCAGGGTAAATCAAATAGAAATTAAATATATCATGACTCCTTGGTCATACTATATGGAGTTCTTCCACCTAATCCTAGTGGGTATCATAGGTAATCATCAAGGGGATCAAACACTCACACTTAGGATGTCCAAGATCTGTTCATGGGGATTTAATCCCTCTTGAATCATCATACTAACATTCTAATCTTGAGAATAAAAATCATTCACAATGGTTTGATGGAATTTTAATTTAAATCTTATCACCTCAAAAATTCATAATGGTATTACTATGATACTGGAAACCATGGAAACATGGAATTCCTTCATGCACACTATCAATACCCTAATGTTGAATCCTACGATCCACTACTAAGAATCCACTACCGCATCACCCATATTGGATGTTATCCAAACTAGGATTCTACCTAAAATTATTTTGATACTAGATCCTAAACATCTTGGGAATCACGAGGTCTCATCCATCTCAATAGGTGATTCCCAGGATCTCAAGTAATAACAATAGTTCATTGACCAATGAATGATTCCTAAAAACCTTATGCAATCAAATATCATAAAAAATAATAACATAATAACATAATAAGGTTTTTATAATGGCATGTGCATGTCATACTACCCATAACCACTCATACTCACAAGTTCATCATGGATACTAGTTGGCTCCCACTCCATGTCTATCCATATCCACATACACCCTCTCGGGTTCATATCATGGAGGGGTACCCTTAATGACCCCCTAAGTCTTCACTATAACAAAGTAATCCCACCTAGGATACTTTATTGTAATTGGTCCATCAAGCCAATGCTTGGTGTTCGAAAGACATATCATCCCTCAATATCCCCAAAGTCATCTCACGATCTCAAGGGTCTCATGGGTATGAGACACTGGATATAGTATTGAGAGATGTATCAAGGCCCATCAGTATATCCAAGGTCACTCCAGACTATCCAACTCACCCAACCCATGCATATTCTTCTTATGGTCTGTCCACCTATTCTAAACCCTACTCACAAGTCCTCACCTATCCTACTTGTTCCATCCATTTCCAGTTTGTAACACCCCCCCCTCTTGGATGTATCCATGTATGAGTATCCTCCTTTTTTTCCTCATCTATTGATAGTTGAGGTGTTTACCTAGTGCACTAGGTATATGGTGGTTAAGGAACCATGTCTATTTATATTTGGGTTCTCATTAAAATGTTAACATTTAATTTAAATTTAACTATTTAAATTTAATTAAATAATACATTAATAATAGGGATACTTCCTTTCAAGAAATACCACACACAAACACACATGTATGAAAAAATCCTGCATAAGCCATAGACCTACTATTAAGGACCATCTATCTCAAATTAATTCTTTAAAAAAATCTATATCCCATCAACTAATGTATAGTCCCACAAACTCCCAAAAAACCTATATGGACAATAAAATGTTTCCAATAACCATGAGGCCACGAATCAAGTTAACAAGAAGCAAATAATTAATTATAATCATGTTTAATTAGTTAATTAAATAAATTTAATTTTACCATTTAAAACCAATTACCATAAATAGTAAAAACTCCCCACATCATTAATTATGACCAGAAACAAGTCCAACAACCTATGAGAGATCCATAGTAGACCCCTAGCCAAAATATCAGGAAAATATTAAACCTTTAACACCAATTCCTTTACCATTTTGATTTAATTTCATTGAAAGAACCTAAGAAATTTCATTATTTGATGCACCATTATCATAACCATGAATTAAAATAAGAATAAATTATCACAGGACGTACCTCTTTCTACATTTCATCAAATCACTATTGAAAATAGGATATTTCAAGATTATAAGTTGAAATATATGTAAAATACTAAATTGGTGAAGATGATAATCCAAACATAAGGTAAAGAAGGAAAATTGATGAAGGGGTAGGATTATATACCTCTATCTACTAATGAAAATGCCAATGAATATCACCCCAAATCAAAGTAAATATGAGAGGGAGAGGGGAGGAGGCCCTTCGGATGTGAGTTCATTAAGAAGGGGGGAAAGGGTGATACCCCCTAAAGAAAATCATGGGTTAAGGGTGTAAATTTTGGTTTTTAAGAATTCATGTGGTTTTAATGAACTCTTCTATAAACTATACACCAATTGTGCGGTAGGAACTATCTAGGTGGAACCCCCTCTTATAGTGCATCTTTATGGTTTACTAAACGGTTCCCCAACTGTATGGTAGGCACTGCCTTAGTGAGAAAAATTTCCATGGTTTTTTTTTGAAAGGGTTAATAAACCATTATCTATGTACCAAGACCAAATTAAGTCACATAGTTTCCCTGGAATCTTCATGTTTTCCCCAAAATCATATGCTAACCATTGCAGACAATATTGTGCTATATGAATTGAACTGAAAGCTTTCTCATACTTCAAGTGTCCCATGGTTTCTCCTAAACCATGCACACCAAACTACTCACCTTGTCCAAAAACCTCTAAAATTCCATAAATTTAACCTGAATATTCTAAAACCCACCCAAACACCAGCGCTGCCTTTTAACCCTCACACTTTATTCAAAAACATCACTTTTTGATGTCTCAACTATAAAAACTATATTCTTAATCTTGGTTTAAAATTCATCTCATCCACCAATTAAATAATTCAAATTATTCCTTAAATATTAATTCTTGTTTGAATATGAGGCGTTACAATGAAATTAAATATTCTTGAGGAGAAAATGTTGGACAACATGGGAAAACATGAACAATATAGTGGATTTTAAAGATTCCAATAGTAATTTTTAAATTCACTATTATAAGGAAGGTAGAGAGAATAGAGTATATATGCTCCCAATACATACAAAAATATTTAGATAAAAATAATATTTAGGGGAAATAGCATGTGAATTCAAACACACATAGGTCTAATAATCTCCAACCAAACTAGTTTTTTTTCAAAAGTTGAAAAAGGATTGTTGAAGATGCATTATAACATTATTATTGGACGTTAATTATGAAAGAATGGTATAATAAAATTAAAAATAATTACACTTTGGAATTGGTTTCATGTCCCCAAAATAATTATATTATATAGAAAATATGCATATTTAAAAATAAAACTCAATAAGAAAGTAAAATTAACAAAGAAAAATGATCAAAATATATGATAGGGATTCCGTCAAATAGGGAATATAAAATTTTATGAGTCTTTTTCTCTAATTTAAATTATATAAATGATAAAAATATTTAATGTGATGTGTTCTCAAAGTAATAAAAAAAATTAAAATTGTTGTGAATTCTAAATTGTTGAATGGTGATATTTAGAAAGAGTTATACATTAAAAAATAAAAATGATTTATACTGGATTATAACGAGCCTTCAATTTTATATGATAATGTTTCACCTTGGACCCCAATATCCTAGATTCGGTGTCTTGTTTATTATATTGGAATAAGATATAAGGAACCACATATCAAAGGACTGAATAACATAAAAGTCATGGAGAACTATATAAAAACCTAAAATTCATATTATGTTTTAAAATATAAAATAAACAAAGAATTTTATTTGATAATTCCATTATTACCCTTATTTTATCCATTCATATAAACAAAAAAACATCCTCATATCCTAAAGAAAATAAAACATTATAATGGGGTGCACTTAGATTCTAATTAAGTGAAATCATACACTGGAATCTATCGTTAGTAAATAAGTAATGATCAATATGTTATTTTAAATAACTGAACACATGATATTTAATCAATATCATAATAATAATATGGCAGGGATAAAAGATAATCCAATAATTCAATATAAATAGTCTCTTGATCTTGAGACTTAACCATGGATATTCTAACTAATTGAATAGTCACATGGTATGTAAATAACTAAAATCATAATGATGGAATGCATAATGTTGGACATCTTAAACATATAATCAAGTCCTTGTTCTTATACTTATTACTGTTAAGGAATCATTTGAAGACATCATAGATAAATGGGAAATGACTCATCCAAACACCCAAGAAAATTTTATTCATTAGACCTTTATATGCATCAACAGGATATATAATTTTAGTCCCCACCCATCAGCTAATAAGTCTAATTCATTCCTTATATGAAAGAGTTGAAACATAATCAATATAAACATTCTTATTGAAAAACTGACATACTAAATGTTAATAATTACCCCAATCAATATACAAAATCATAAACCATCATCAGAAATACAGTGAAAATTATTTATCCCCAATCAAAATGATCATAAACCATTCATAAAAATAATTAGGAAGGTATATATAAAAAATATACCCAATTTATTATATGTAAAATAACGGTTTTTTTGTTGTTAATGAATAGAAATACCATAAAAATTTTATTTTTGAAAACATTAATAGAGGAAAATAACTTTTAAATCATTACATTTTTTATTGAATGGTGGTTATAGAAAATTAACTATATCAGTTAATGAGGCAATAGTCCATCGTACATGCAATCGACAGTTTCATTTTACATTTGATGAAAGTGGAGATAGATATAGGTTATACCATTAACCTAATAATATTACACTATATTAGAGACAGTTTTTTTATTATATTGGAATTTTGAATAAATAATTTAAGTTGTAAAAAGAATAAATAGAATGAAAGATCTTTATAAAGATGATTACCTTCTCTAAGAGAACCCTCCTTTAGATCTCCTCTTAAAGACTGTAGGGTTGGTATTTTGGGAAGACGAGAAGATATAAAATGTTTATAAAGCTATTAGGGATATAATTTGGAATTATTTAGTCTAGATAAAGTGCTTTAGAGTCTTGACTATGTTTTGTGAGGTTATTCTCTTTTATAAGTGGGGAAAGGGGACCCTTTTGAAAATTAGTTCGAAATTTCTCAAAAGAATCCAAAATGATTAATCCATTCACATGAAAAAACATTTAAAATGACCCTAGATTATAAATTAGAAAGTTTAAAGTGGAAATATATTCATCCAATAAGATTTTAACTAGTTTTTAGTTCATTTAAACCCTTATTTTCTTAGTTTAACTCCATAGTAAACCCATTTTTACCTTAACCACAATAATTAATTTTTACTTTTTTCACTATTCATTTTGGTAAAACATTAAGTTGATCTTATTAAGTAATATAAATTATGATGATTCTAAATATTTAATCCATTTTTTAAAATTCAATTAATATAATTGGAAAAAATAAATTTAAAATTATACCTATAGATTTGAAAAAAAAGTGGGTTTTCAAAGAGAAAATTATAATAGGTATAAAAGATTTTTATATTAAAATCCAATATGAAATTGATTCCAATGAAAACTAATTAGTTAAATTTTATTATAATTTAACTTTAAATACAATTTAAAATATAATTTAACTTTTTAAATAATTTAAATTAAAAAAAAATTAGTAAAAATCTGTATTTTTAAATATTCATCGAAAAGTGATGCATTTTAGGAAAATTACAAAAATTGAACCTAAGATAATTTTTGGTATCATTATTTAAAAAATTAATTTCATTTTATCAAATACATTTTCTAAATTTGATAAAAATTTCTTTTAAATTATATATCAAAAGAGAGACTAGGCCACCTCTTAGAAAAACACAGCTTTTCAGAAAAAAAAATATTTTTTATTCAAATGATTTTTATTTTACTTCTAAAAATAGATAAAAAAATTAAATTTATTTTATAAATGTTTAAAACATATAATTTTCATAGTTTAGTTTTTATTATTCATTCATGCCACCTTAATGGCTAGGTTATATTGGTCATGTTTAAATAATAATATTTTAATAGAGTATTGTGTTTCATTAAAACTTGATGTTGAGTGTATTTCAAGCTATCGAAGTAATTGAATTTATTAAAAAAGTAATATATTGTAAAGTATCAAGGTGTTACATTATCTTATAATTTTTTTTCATTTCATATACTCTATTGAACATGATGTTCCTATTTTAAAATCTTGGGATGTTACATTCAACCCCTCTGAAATAAATTACATCCTCAAAATTTAATCATGATATCAATAAAAAAGGGATTGAAATTTTAAAATAACCTTTTTGAAAACCCACATCATAAAAAGGGTTGAAAAATCCTCTTGATACGGGAGAAAGGTAAGTATGAAGGTCATCTAAAATAACACTTAACTAGGTTTCCAAGTAGGAGAACATATATTGGAAGTGAATATATGGACATCAAAAAAAGCATAAATAATTATCGATATTGTTGGAGGTAATTGATCAGAACAAAGTGGGTGATCTAAATATGGTTAAAGACTAAAAAACAATAAATTTATAAAGGCTTAAAATACTATCGGTTCATCAGAAATGAAGGTATTAGGATAAAATTTTTGTTCGAACATTGTTTTCAAAGATTTAAGGAATTATTTTACTGTCTCTGAATATAACGAAATATACATACTTAATATATTTATTTTTTATAATCACAATTTCATAATTTGGTTGTGCGTTGATCAATTCACATGTTATTTATTACTCTAAGAATCGAATATCCAAAATGAATTTTTTATTCCTGGAGTACATTTAACAAATCACTGAAATGGAAATTTATTCTTCCTATCTCTATATATTTTACAAAATAAAAATGGTTAGAACATGTTATCCAATAACACCCAAAGTTCAACTTAATCTATTCCATATATAGTTAACCTTAATACTCATCTAAAACATGTCCCTCCAAATTAAAATCCCAATAATACTAAAGGAAGACCACTAAATCAACATTATATTCCCTAGACAATATAAAGTGGCACTTAATGTCGCATTCAAAAATATATGAATACCTTGATCACCATAAAACCTTAATGAAAACATGCAGTAAACTCTAGTAAAGATTACATAAACCATCAAATCACTACCCATTTTCATGATCACCAATATGATCCCATAATTATACCATTGTCATTATTACCTCAACATAGAGCACGTATTGTGGTTTATCTTTCTTTAATGATGTGTTTTCCAAAAAAAATAAACTTTCCACTGAATCGATTTTCTTAGAACCATTCAACACATGGTTTCAAATCCTTAATTAAAAACTAATTTATTATAATTCTTATATGTTTCATGATTTTTATAATGATAATACTGTAGGTTCCGGGCGCAGCAGAAGCGCGGTAGTGGGTTTGCCCAACTTTAATTTTATCGTTAAACAACGTTCAATCCAAGATCCGTCACGATATAAAATGCCGAATCTTCAGAATAGAACGAAGAATGAAAAAAAAAAAGAAGAGTCCCGGAACCCTTGAGGAGGATCATCATATGTTGATTATAATTAATTTAATTAATGCATAAGAATTACCTCATTGGAATTCTTTCTTCATTGATGTGTCTGGTCACGATTCGGTGATCTGTCATTGCATCGTAGAATCCAAGTGTAGGATTCCTCTAGAGGTGATCCACACATGTGTCACGTATCTCCGGACGTCACCGAAGGGATCTCCGAGTGCTAGCGCGGAAGAACCTTCGCTTGCGATATCCGCCTTTGACCGCCTTGATCTGGTGGAGGATCTTTCTCTCGTAACTTGAGGGCGTTCTTGGTGGAATGGGAATTCTCTCTTGGCTTGAGAGTATTTCCAAATCTGTTGTGCACAACCAATGGCTCGACAAAATGTTGGGGTTGTGAGGATATTTATAATCATGTTTGAGGTTAATAGATTTATGACAATAAATAAACGCGTTACGCGTTTTATTTATTTCATTAACTCTTATTGAAACCCCCCCCCCCATGTCGAATTATTAATTCCTTGACATGCGGCCACACTGATTATAATAAATATCATTTAATAGAATAATATTAAATCCTCAAAATCCCAACTGGAAAAACTACACGGTGTGTAATAATTAATACACGGCGTGTACTTGTTTTCCATAAAACTACACGGCGTGTATATTTAATATACATGGCGTGTACTTTTATTTTCCATTTTTCTCCACCACATTTATTAGACCTTGAGTAATGACTATTTATTTCTTAAATAAATTTAACTGCATTACTTGCTAATAAATATATTATTTCGTCCACAATATATTCTCTCGAATAACTAGTGTCAAAATAAATGCGATCAGACATCCTTAAATAATTATTAAACCACAGTCGGGAATAATATTTATTTAACTTGTTAAATTAATATTTAACTGAGATACATGGACACACTTAGTGTGTGACCCTCTAGGGCTCTTTCTCAGTGGCATTAGGCTGAGCCTGCCTAAAGTCCAAGGTTAGCGTCTAGAAACATGCCAAGGTACCCATAGAGAAAGAAGTTAACGCCACAATGACGTGTTACCTCCTACGAATGCTTACCGTGTAATATAATCCCTTTGTCTCGATATCTCCAATCATGCGGGTTGCATGCTAGTGTCATCAACCCATGTGCTTGATTATTCTTTCTTTGACTTTCCGGAATTGAACTTGCCCATACCTTACCATGGCCATGGGTTTATTTAGGCTATATCAATTCCATCAAAGGGCCTGAGATATCTACTTCCGTTATGGAATGGAAGGGACAAATCCTTTCTCGCGTTATCTATTAATGCAGTATTACTCGTGACGCACCCAACGTATCCTACCTCGCTGCGAACAGTGTGTCGTCACAGTTTTCGTCAATACATCTAAGTGCGAGAGTTGTAATACCCATTAATAATAATCTTAAAGTTTAAGGATCAATACACACGTCCGTAGATAGGAACATCCAATGAAACTATGAAATGTGGATTTCCTACTGGCGGGTCTCATTCTCATAATATCCTCCTAGATATTACCAAGGGCACACACCATGAGAAGGTGCCTCAAAGTTTTATGAGTCCTCACCCCTAATGACCTGTATTATTTTTGTCCCTCAAATAATATCATTCGGCCATAGAACATACATTAAAGAACAGTGTTATGACACTTCCGGGTTCTCATCATAGCAGGGATATGCTACGACCCTTTAATGCAACAGCTGTCCTTAGGACATTATCACATGACATATCACGCAGAAGAACAATCAAGATGTGATAAGGCTTTTATTTAATGAATAATGTACAAATTAGTTGGTTCTAGACCACCAACTCCAACAGACTCCCACTTGGACTAGAGCCAACTGCTAACAACCTTTAACCCGCTAGCTCTCACATGATATTCATGCTTCTACTGAGATAGGCCTTTAGTCATGGGGTCCGCCACATTCTCTTTTGTGGATACTCTGCTCACTGCAACTTCACCCCTTTGATAGAAATCCCTCAAGAGGTGATACTTCCGGAGTATGTGCCTTGTCCGTTGATGTGACCTTGGTTCTTTTGCAAGAGCCACCGCTGCAGTATTATCACAATACAATGTAATGGGATCTTTACTGCTAGGCACCACATCAATCTCCTGGACAAAGTTCCGAATCCAAATGGATTCTTTGGCTGCATCAGAAGCCGCTATATACTCAGACTCCGCTGTAGAATCGGCAACAACTAGCTACTTCGAACTCTTCCAGCTCACAGCTCCTCCATTGAGACAGAAAACGTATCTAGATTGCAACTTCAGATCATTCTGATCTGTTTGAAAACTAGCATCAGCATACCCTCTGATGACAAGCTCCTCATCTCCTCCATACACCAGGAACATATCCTTAGTTCTTCTCAGATACTTAAGGATAGTCTTAACGGCAGTCCAATGTTGTTCTCCTGGATCTGCTTGATATATGCCTACCATACTCAGTGCATAGGCAACATCAAGCCTGGTACATAACATGGCATACATGATAGATCCTATAGTCGAAGCTTATGGGATCTTTCTCATCCTATCTTTCTCATGTTGTGTCTGGGGACACATTTTCTTAGAAAGATGTAAGCCATGTGACACTGGAACCAATCCCCTCTTGGATTTTTCCATACTAAACCTCTTTAGTATCTGGTCAATGTATGTATCCTGACTTAGTCCAAGTAGCCTCTTGGATCTATCACGAATGATCTTGATCCCTAGAATGTAGGCTACCTCTCCTAAGTCCTTCATGGAGAAACACTTGTTCAACCAGTCCTTAACTGACTGTAAGGCTGGTACGTTGTTTCCAATAAGCAATATGTCATCAACATATACCACTAGGATGACGACCGCATTCCCATAAAACCACTTATAAACACATGGCTAACATTAATTCTTAATGAAACCAAATTCGTTTATGGCTTCATCAAATCGAATGTTCCATGACCTGGATGCTTGCTTCAATCCATAAATGGATTTCTGCAACTTGCAAACCCGTTTGGCTTCACCTGGTGTCACAAACCCTTCTGGTAGTTTCATATAGACATCTTCCTGATGGTTCCCATTAAGGAATGCTATTTTGACATCCATCTTCCAAATCTCGTAGTCATGGTAAGCTGTTATGGAAAGTATGATTCTTATGGATTTAAACATGGAAACTGGTGAGAAGGTTTCATCATAGTCAATTCCTTGACGTTGTCTAAATCCTTTATCCACTATCCTTGCTTTATAGGTGCTAACTTGACCTTCCATGTCCAGCTTTCTTTTGAATGCCCATTTGCATCCAACAGGATTTACATCAACTGGCTCATCGAACAGAACCCAAACTTGGTTCTGATACATGGAATCCATATCAGAATTCATAGCTTCTAGCCATCTTGCAGCTTCTGATATTTATACTGCTTCCTTGTAGGAGATAGGTTCATCATTGTCCAATAATAATGATTCACCATCCTCGGTGACTAGGAAACCAAATCTCTCTGGTTCCCTTACCTCTCTTGAGCTCCTACGCAGTACTTGTGTTTCTGGAACCTCTTCCACAGGGACCTGTGGAACTTGTTCCTGTACCAACTCCTGTGTATCTTGATCATCAACTTCATCGAAGTCAATCTTTCTCCCACTATCCTTCTTGAGGATGTGCTCCCTCTCAAGAAAGATGGCTTGTCTGGCGACAGTCACTTTCTTCTCTTGGGGGTTATATAGGTAATATCCTTTCGTTTCCTTGGGATATCCTATAAAGATACACTTCGTGCCCCGGGGTGCTAGTTTGTTGCCTGAGAAGGCCTTAACAAACGCCTCGCATCCCCATACATGTGTCTGCGACAAAGTGGGTTTCCTTCCATTCCATAACTCAGATGGAATTCCATTTTCCACCTTAGTTGGTACTCAGTTTAATGTGTATGCTACAGTTTGTAATGAATATCCCCAAAAGGATAATGGAAGATCTGCATGACTCATCATCGACCTCACCATGTCCAACAAGGTGAGGTTCCTCCTTTCACTAACACCATTCCACTGTGGTGTATAAGGAGGAGTGAGCTGAGATAGAATCCCAGACTCCCTTAGAAGATCGATGAACTCTTGGTTCAGATATTCTCCACATCGATCCGATCAATGCTTCTTTATCTTCTTACCATGTTGATTATCTACTTCCTTCTTGAATTCCTTAAATTTCTCTAAGGACTCTGACTTATACCTCATTAAGTAGACATATCCATATCTACTCAAATCATCAGTAAAAGTAATAAAGTAAGAATATACACCTCTAGCTTCTACTGGAAATGGTCCACACACATCTGTGTGTACCAATCCTAGAAGCTCTGTGGCCCTTTCACCTTGTCCACTAAAAGGCGGCTTGGTCATTTTTCCTTGTAAACAAGTGTGACATCTATCAAGTGGTTTTAGCTCAGTAGAGTCTAAATAGCTATCTTGGCAGAGCTTTGTCAAGCACTTCTCGTTCACATGACCAAGGCGGTGATGCCATAACTGGGTGATGTATGAGTCATGTGAGTTTGTTTCGTTATAGATTGCCAACACTTGGTTTTCGTAATTTAATACATACAAACCATTATTCAAATGTTCCATACCATAACATATGTTGTTCTTATAAAAGAGACAACCCTTATTTCAAAACATGAAAATAAATCCATCCATATCCAAACAAGATACAGAAATTATGTTCTTGGTAACACTAGGCACAAAATAACAGTTTTGTAAAACCAAAATCATGCCTGTTGGCAATGAGAGGTGATAGTCGCCAATAGCCAATGCAGCCAGCCTTGCGCCATTGGTAGCTCGAAGATCCACCTCTCCTCTGGCGATCTTTCTAAATCTACTTGGTTCCTGCATTTGAATACAGATGTGAGCCCCACAAGCTGTATCTAATACCCAATGTGTAGAAATAGAAAGATTTGACTTGATAACGAATGCACCTTTAGCGTCCCCATGCTTCTGAGTGAAATTCCTCTTCCAATGGCCCTGCTTGCCACATGAAAAACACACTACCTCCTGTTCCTTGCCCTGCCTCTGGATCTTCCCCTTCTTGGAGGGACGGTGCTCGGGGGATTCAGACCGTTTATAAGTCTTTGGCCCCTTTTCCTTGTCCTTCCTTTACTTGTTCACCATAAGGACCGCGGGTTTGTCACGCCCCATGTCCTTATCTACCTGGCGAATCAAGGTCAGAAGATCCGATAGACTCTTCTCATTGCCGCTCATGTTATAGTTAACAATGAAGCTAGAGAAGGTCTTGGGCAGTGATGATAGGATGAGATATGTACGCAACTCATCCGGGAATTTAAACCCTAAGATGTCCAAACGTTCAATGTAGCCAATAAGCTTGACTACATGAGGCCCAGCTGGCGTAGACTCTCCAAGCTTCGTGGTAAACAAAACATTGGAGATCTCATACCTCTCCTGTCTCGCCTTCTCTTGGTAGAGATCTTTAAGGTGAGACATCATGCTATACGCATCCATGTTTTCATGTTGCTTCAAGAGCTCATTAGACATGGCCGATAGCATGAAACAATGGACATCTTTGGCATCATCTATGTGTTTCATGTAGAGAGATAATTCCTCATCACTAGCCTCTTTCCCAGGCGCAACTGGAATAGGCTCTTCCAGCACATATAATTTCCTTTCGTGGCGAAGGACGAGGCGTAAACGCCTTTGCCACTTTTGGAAATTGGTGCCAGTGAGAAGGTTTTCTTTCTCGAGTATGGTGCGCAATGATATGTTTGAAGTCATTTTCTTGCCATTTCTACAAATTAATATGAGCAAAGGTTTAGTACTTTATTATAAAATTGAGACAAATAAATTAATACTTATTAGTCTGCCACTATTTTATCGAAATCCAATAGCCCTCACCATTGACTTCGGAATATTCTGTTGCGTGAATATTCTAGTGGAAAGGATCCATATTTCCATTCACATTACCCCAACTAGGGTTGGTCAAGAAACTTGAAGGGTTTTAGGTAGGCATTCCAAATGCCAACTGCATTAACTCGCAGTTCCTTGATCTGCTGAGTGGACTCCCCAATCCTGAAATCATTTTGGATTTCCTCAACCTTTGCCTCTTGGTTACACCAAGTCCTGCTGTGGCAGTCAACCCTTGATGAAAACCAAGTCAAGTCAACCCAAAACCTTGAATTAGAATTCCCTGATAATTGAAAGCACCCCAACTAGGGTTGGTCAAGCACTTTGAACTATGGTTCGATTCTAACCAAGATTATGGAAGGCTATGCCGACTTAATATTTATCTTGAGGGATTTTATCCTTATACGTAAATTTCCATTTTATTATCTTTGATTACATTCTTGTTAATATTAAGTGGGATATACTTAAGTGATTAACCATGTCTCAGATAATATTTACGTATAAGCCAATTTTATTTTAGTTCCATCTTGCATGCTCGTTTAATTCATTAATTATGTGATCGTGAAAACAAACCCACAATAAATAAACCATGCAACTGACAGAAATAAAATAAATGGTATGATCATGAACTTTTCTATTGGTTAGTTTATCTAGCGGTTGATAAACTAACCCAAGACCTAGGGGAGAAATACCTTGAACCTTTCGGTTTCGTGTCTACAGCTTTCCAACTGTTCACCATTGTATCTCCATGGATTGGTTTCACCTTGGCTCCTGACTTGAGCCGCCTCCACTAGCATGGGAGCTCCATCCATTACATATGCATTTATCTCACACGCAGGTGAGGGGTAAAAAGGGGGTTTTACAAAAAAGAATCCTTGGGCGCGCAGGCCCTACATATTAATGAGGAGATGGCTCACAGGCCAACAAATTTAATTTAAATAAATAAATTAAAAGAAAACATTCTCATACCAAGGTCTCGGTCTAGCTCATGATCATCCATACATGCAACGATATTTACGCATAAATAAAACAAGCATTCAATTCTTTAATCGTTCTTGTTTAAGATAAATCACGCTCAAATCAATTAATTATCTTTAATTAATCAATCCTTTTATCTTAAATCAATTTTCTAAATTTCTTTGAGATTCTCATCCATCATAATTTTAAACAAATAAATTCATTTAAAATTATCCTTGTACGTAACTTGTACCTTGGAGGAAACCCGGTGAATTCCCATTTATTACGCAGATGTTAAATTAAACACATATATATAAAACACCTATCACGTGTTGTGCCTCAGCTTTAGGCCTGCACCATGGTACACGTCTCAAGGGTTCGTATAATATAATAATAAATTTTAATAAATCTGCGTAATTTGGGTGAGTACACGGCGTGTAGTTCCGAATACACGGCATGTACTTTTCTTCACCGTCCATCCGAAGTACACGCCCGGGGATAAGGCATGTTAATGTACTTCGGAAATTTTCAGAGTACACGGCGTGTACAGTGGGACACATGCCGTGTAGTTTCCGCATTACACAGTTTCCAGCCGGGCAAGCCATGTACGGAGTACACAACCCAACCCTAACCTGGAGGGACTACACGCCGTGTTCATTGGACCACACGACATGTATTCCGGAAACCGTGTGCCACCTGTTTCTGGTCAACACATGGTGTCTTAAATTCTTAGAAAGAATCCAATACACGACCTGATTTGGCGGATCAGTCAATGCATTGAACCTAGACTACACGGTGTGTACTTCCGAATACACACCGTGTATTCTGGTGTTATACGGCTAGAAACGTTTGGCTCCTCCGGATGAGTTCCTCTATTTTATTTTAATCAAAATTAAAAGAAAAATCCATTTCTGTGAGGTGAACGAGAAACGAGGGAGGAAGAACAGATCTCGAGATTCATATTTTCAGGACAATTAAACATGAATTGAAATAACTAAATTATTAAATGCGTAAATCACCAACGAAAAACTAAATAATTATAACCAACGATATGACCACTCTGATACCACTTGTAGGTTCCAGGCGCAGCGGAAGCGCGTTAGTGGGTTTGCCCAACTTTAATTTTAACGTTAAACAACGTTCAATCCGAGATCTGTCATGATATAAAATGCCGAATCTTCGGAATAGAACGAAGAATGAAAAAAAAAGAAGTGTCCCGGAACCCTTGAGGAGGATCATCATATGTTGATTATAATTAATTTAATTAATCCATAAGAATTATCTCATTTGAATTCTTTCTTCGTTGATGTGTCCGGTCACGATTCGGTGATCCGTCGTTGCGTCGTAAAATCCAAGTGTAGGATTCCTGTAGCAGTGATCCACACGTGTGTCACGTATCTCCGGACGTTGCCGAAGGGATCACCGAGTGCTAGCACGGAAGAACCTTCGCTTGCGATATCCGCCTTTTACCGCCTTGGTCTGGTGGAGGATCTTGCTCTCATAAGTTGAGGGAGTTCTTGGTGTAAAGGGAATTCTCTCTTGGCTTGAGAGTATTTCCAAATCCGTTGTGCACAACTAATGGCTCTACAAAATGTTGGGGTTGTGAGGATATTTATAATCATGTTTGAGGTTAATAGAGTTATGACAATAAATAAACACGTTACGCATTTTATTTATTTCATTAACTCTTATTGAAAACCCACCCATGTCGAATTATTAATTCCTTGACATGCGCCCACACTGATTATAATAAATATCATTTAATAAAATAATATTAAATCCTCAAAATCCCAACTGGAAAAACTACACGGCGTGTAATAATTAATACACGGCATGTACTTGTTTTCCATAAAACTAAACGGAGTGTATATTTAATATACAAGGCGTGTACTTTTATTTTCCATTTTTCTCCACCACATTTATTAGACCTTGAGTAATGACTATTTATTTTTTAAATAAATTTAACTGCATTACTTGCTAATAAATATATTATTTCGTCCACAATATATTCTCTCGAATAACTAGTGTCAAAATAAATGCGATCAGACATCCTTAAATAATTATTAAACCACAGTTGGGAATAATATTTATTTAACCTGTTAAATTAATATTTAACTGAGATACATGGACACACTTAGTGTGTGACCCTCTAGGCCTCTTTCTTAGTGGCATTAGGTTGGGCCTGCCTAAAGTCAAAGGTTAGCATCTAGAAACACGCCAAGGCAACCATAGAGAAATAATTTAATGCCGCAATGACGTGTTACCTCCTACGAACGCTTACCGTGTAATATAATCCCTTTGTCTTGATATCTCCAATCAAGCGGGTTGCATGCTAGTGTCATCAACCCATGTGCTTGATTAATCATTCTTTGACTTCCCGGAATTGAACTTGCCCATACCTTACCATGGCCATGGATTTATTTAGGCTATATCAATTTCATCAAAGGGCCTGAGATATCTACTTCCGTTATGGAATGGAAGGGACAAATCCTTTCTCGCATTATCTATTAATATGGTATTACTCATGACGCACCCAACGTATCCTACCTTGCTGCGAACAGTGTGTCGTCATAGTTTTCGTCAATATATCTAAGTGCGCGAGTTGTAATACCCATTAATAATAATCTTAAAGCCTAAGGATCAATACACACGTCCGTAGATAGGAACATCCAATGACACTATGAAATGTGGATTTCCTACTGGCGGGTCTCGTTCTCAGAATATCCTCCTGGATATTACCAAGGGCGCACACCATGAGAAGGTGCCTCAACGTTTTATGAGTCCTCACCCCTAATGACCTGTATTATTTGTGCCCCTCAAATAATATCATCCGGCCATAGAACATACATTCAAGAACAGTGTTGTGGCACTTTCGGGTTCTCATCATAGCAAGGATCCGCTACGACCCTTTAATGCAACAGCTGTCGTTAGGACATTATCACATGACATGTCACGTAGAAGAACAATCAAGATGTGATAAGGCTTTTATTTAATGAATAAAGTACAAAGTAGTTGGTTCTAGACCACCAACTCCAACAAATACAATCAATAAAATACTTTTAAAACATATTTTCTGGATCCAAATACATAAGATCATTAATCATTCATCTTTTTCTATGTCAATTTCATAAGTTTGACCTTAACACAATAGCTTATTATAAGGTATATTCCCTTGACTCTTATGGAATCTATTATAATAGTTCCATATCTCCTTATATTTAAAAGCACTAAACTTTGATGGATTTTCCCGTACACTTTCATTTATGAGCATAATATCATTTTTCTCTACAATTTAAGCAAACACATTTTCCTTTTATGAATATACTAAGGTGATTCTTTTCGCAAGTATTACATGTGGTAAAACCCTTCTTTCCATTCTTCCATTTATCTAATTTTTTTATTTTTCTTCCTCTGTTTCTCCTAATTTTCTTTAAATCTATAATACTTGGATAATTATTTCAATTCCTTGATATTACATGATATTATTTATTCATTTAATGAGAAATTTTGGGTGACTAATACCCTTTGAAGAATTGGATTAATCCCAATAGAGAAATAGTCAATATTTCAATTTAGATTTTATACATAGTCTAAAGTATACCTTACTAACCTTGTAAAGTTTGATTCATTCAAATTAATACTTTATGCTTCTTTTTATATTGTACTGATGAACTATCTTTCTATATTTTCTCATTGCTCCTGAGGAAAATATTTTTCCAAGAAGAGTAACTTCAAATCCTTAAATTCCATGTTTTCTATTTCTATTTCTTTCTTAGTGTTTTGAATAATTAACCACCATTGATTTTAATATCCTTAGAGATGATAAAATTATATTAAAAAATTCTACCTTTCAATATTTCCCAGAGAGAGAAATATCTTATGTATGGAACTTATCCATTTATCACCTTAAAATGGATTTATAGACTCATTTAATAATGGTGGTTGTTGATGCCTGAAGTAGTCAAATATTGTTGCACCTCATGGTGGATCAATATGATACTCCATATGGGAAATTTTATTACTCATAACCTAAGTCATCTACCCCAATATGGTCATAATTTTATCATTTTTAGTTACAAATCCCACTCCAACTTCATTATCTTACCCAAGAGGGAAATACCTGCATAGAGTATGTATATTGATATAGCTCTCATTCCATCTGTAAGGTTCCATTTATAAACAATGGAATACACTAGATTATATCATAGCATTATGAAACCAAATGTATAATCCAAAAAATAGTGAAACAATTAATATAAATGAAAATATTTAAGCATATCTAATCTCATAATCATAAACATGGTTTCTTTTGGGATATCTTTATTTTAGAATCCTTTATAAGGGTTGGTAAGGAAAATGTGAACAATACTAATAATATCCCATGGGAGTGTCAAACCATGTGTCTGGTAAGTCTCATTTCTATTCACTAGGTGATGATTGGGTAAAGACCAATGCACCCTTTTTAGAGTTATTACACCAAGTTAAATATAATATAGATTTGTGTCCACATGTAGTATCTGGATATTGATGTATTTCTAATAAAACACACATAATTTCTTCTTAACCAAAACATTATGTTATTCTTATATAATTACACTAAAATTCTATTATAAGGACCTAAACTTATGTGTTACATAATATTGAGTTAAGTTAAGAATTCACATTGAGTATCTTTTTAGGTTTAGAGTTTCAGAGAATTAGGATATAGATGTTACATAACAACTCTAATTTATAAAAAGTGGATAAAAATACAACATTATACATTTCTTCTACAATATAAACCTTTTAAATGTTAACATGATTTATTTTTCAAAATAAAAATATTATGGAATTATTCCTTTACCTTACCCATTAATATATCATGTGAAAACATTTTAACAACTTAGAATGAGCATAAATAGAACAATAAGGGATATAAGATAAGGAATAAAACTATTATTTCATGAATATTTCAAACTCATGAAAAACATTTCACCAAATAATACTTTTCACAGATAAAACATAATCTCTATTAACATACCTCATAATTTTTTTGTAAAATTCACAATTATATATGTGGTAACCTTCATGGTTAAATTTGGAATAACCATCGTAGTATATTCTCTAAATCTCTTAAGAGAAATCTTATCATTTTACTCCGCCTTATTACCCAATACATTAGAGATATATCATGGTCTCACCCACCCTCGGTTTATCATAGAACAACCCATCTTTGGTTTATCATGTAACCACCCTTAAAATGTGCAAGTACCATCATAACACATACAAGATTGTAATTATCAACTTTTCACTCATAAAATCTTAATTGCAAATAAAAGAAATTATTTCATGATATTAAAATAGTCAATACATTTTCAAAACCATTTTCAATACCAAAATACACGAGAAATGAATAATGGATTTCTTTTTCTTATAAACACATTAATTATTTCATAGGAATCCAAATATCATGTAATGTTTACGATGGTGGAGAATTCATTGTCATCATGCATGATAAAATAAAAAACATTCCTTTTTTCATTTCCTAAATAATGTAAAACTCTTCATACTAAAATATTTATTTTTAAAAAAATTTAATGAAATTCAATATAGACATAAAATTCCCTATATATACTTTTATATCCATATAAATAAATATGTAAATTAATATCACGAAGAAAAATATTTGATAATTAAATATTTAAACGTTCAAGGTGTCCCATACCATGTTGAACATTTAAATCTTAATATCCTTGAATAAATAAATATACTAGAATAATTAACAAAATTAGTATAAATAAATCATAGATATGAAATTTCATAATGGTTGTATATACGCCTTATAAAAGAGTAATTGGGCATATTATCAATAAATGCCTCAATGAAAGGAGATTGAGATGAAATCCATTTCCTTATGTTCGATTTGTCACAAATGTTCCTTTTTATTCTCGAATAATAAACTTAGATAGATTTATACTTTATTACGAACATTTTTCAAGTTTATTATTTCATTTATATCACTTATTACCATGTTATAAAAATTAAATCAATATTTAAGTTCATATTAGATATTTTGACGATATTCAGTACATGAGTCAAAAATAAACATTGCTTGATGTAAATATTCCATGTGGTCATAGTTCAATAAACTATAGAATAATATTAATGAAATTATAATAACATTTATATATAAATTATACTTTTAAATACATTAATTAATTTTGGATATGAAAAATGAACAACATTATAACCATAGAGATGGTAACTCGTACGGACACATGAGTAACACTTCCATTTTTCATTTATCATTATGGAATTAAGGTGATTAATATTTTACCTTTAAATAATTATAACAATATTATTAACATCATAATAATAATTTAAATATGCTTATATATATCATACAGGTGATGTGGTGAATAAAAACGATTCACATCACCTCGTGGAGGTGGTAGTTCACATGTACGCAGGAATGACGTTATTATTTTTATGTTCAGGGAAATTCAAAACCTAATTGTTATATTATTCTCTTATAATGATAAATATGTCAGGAATATCATATATAAACACTAATTCCATCATTATGACCAGTCTTGAGAGATGGTAATGAAAAATTCAATATATCGGTTCGCAAGGTGGTAGTCTGTTGTACACACAAATGAAAAGTTCATTACCCACATGATGGAATTAGAGAGGGATTTAGGTGATGGTTTTAACATAATAAAATATCATTATATTAATTATATTGTATTTGTTATTTCATCATGGTTGGAGGGTATTTTAGGGATGTGAAAGAAGGGATAAAATAGAAACACTTAAATAAAAACATTACCTTTCCTTTAGAATATCACCATTCCCAACACCTTAACTCGTCTAAGGGCGGTTTTTTCCTAAAATAAGTCCGAAATTATTTGTGGAGGTATTATAGTACGAGTTTTGGTCAGATATTTTCTGAACCAAAAGGCTTTGGATGTGTCTGTATTAGAGAAGAATGGGTACCTTTTTATTATAGATGAGAGGGGTATCCTTGGAAACTCTTAAAATATTAAATTAATATAAATTGATTATTTAATCTAAAAGATTCTAAATTGAAATATTTTTATGATATTTCATTAGAGTTCTGAATACTCTCATATAATAATTTTTAGACATGTAAAAATTTTATTTTAAACCTTATCTTTTTGGTTTACCCTCAACTATTCTCTTTTAATTTGAAAAGTGGTAACAACATTTTAATCTTTAAGTGGCTATTAATTTTACTTTTATGAGATAAATTTCTCATAATTGAAAACATAATAAAATTATAGACCTTATCATAGTCACTTTTTTATTTTAAAATATTTTTGTTATTTTTAAATAATTTAATAAATTACAATTTTTATAAAACATCAATTGTGTCAATTTTTACACTATTAATTTTATTTAATATAAATACAATCTAAAAAGATAGTAACCTAGAAAAAGATCATTTAATAGTCTTATAAAATGTCATATTCACCTATAAAAATATTTTTTGAAATAAATTATGTAAAATAATATATATTTTAATATTTATAATATCATATATTTGATTTCTTCATTAAAAAATCAATCATTGTATCATCATTGTGTCATAATTAAATTTAATTATTTAATGTATAAATATTATACATAAACTACCATGATATAGGAAATATTTTTATATTTCTAATGAATATTTATAATATAAGATATTACATATATAAACCCATATTAAAATTATTTTTATCAATAAGATATATGTTTATAACATATTTTCCTTTACTTTAAATTAAAAGTTATATGTGTTCTAATCACACCACAAGTGGCTTCCAAAGGTCAACATTTCATCCTAGGGGTTTTATTGGTCTTCCATATCTCATAAAATAGTATTAAGACAAGTTTTAGGGAAGTTTTTTATGATTATAATATTATTTTTACCCGTATTTATCAGATTTACCCATTAACTGTGGTAAATAAAAATAATTAACAAAGTTACTATTCATAATGTCCAAAAATAAAAGGGATATATTTACATAATTTGGACTTCATATTAAAAATATGGAATCCGTTTTTTTAAATCAAAACCCCTAATTTGTAGAAATTATTTTAAAATTAATTATCATTGTCAAAATGAGAAAACATGTTTTTAAAAGTAAAAACCCTGAAAAGATTGACATGTGTTTACATCAAATTTCAATGTGAAATTACCTACACTAAGAAAAATTGAAAAAAATGAAAAAAAATTAATCCAATTAAACATTAATCCCAATTAAAAGTATAAAATAAACGTATAAAAAAATAGACGAAAATGAATTTTTGAATTTAAATGTAGTATTTTTCACTATTCATTAGAAATGAATTTTTTAATGAAAATACCTAAAATTAAACCAAAGTAAAATTGTATGTCATGATTTTAAATAAGAATTTTATTTTATCAAATATAATATATAAAATCATTAAAAACTATATTTATAAAGGGTTCTCCTTCAGATGGCGGTAAAACTTCCTTTTAAAAAATATCAGAATATTTTATGCTTAAAATTGGATTTTTCTCTTTTTAAGCCTCTACTATTTATTAGATGATAGTAAATAACATTTAATAAAGATTTTTTAATATAATATAGTTTTTTCTATTCATTACTACCAATACAATGGCTAGGCATTAACTACCATTTAAAATAATTATATTTTTTTGTATTATTTTTGGTATAACTCTATCTTGTGTGCAACGTAAGATTTCAAAAAAACTGATTATTGTGTTTTAGGTATGAGATCACATATAGTGTCACCTTTAACCTAAATTTAATATCTAATTCATAAATACTAATAGTTATGAAAATTTCTGATTTTATAATTACCTGGGATGTTACATCCCCTCCTTTGGAAATTGTGTGCTCGCAATTATAATTTGGGTTCGGTAACTAAGGTATGACTTTTCAAAATACCTTTACTGAAATCCCACATCATTAAAATAGTAAATAAAACTTCCACTTTAAAATAAAATAAGTGAAGTTTAATGGTCACCCAAGATAACACATACTAGTATTTCTTGTTGGAAAACATAGATATAGAAGAAAAAGTAATCATCTTGTTCTAATGGGGAGTGATAGAAAACATGATTAGGAAGAAGTTAACAATCACAAAACCATAAATTTTTTATTGGTTAAATGGTATTTGAGTTCTAAATAGGAAAATTATACAGAAAAAATTTTTGTTTTAATATCCATTTCATAAATTTGAGAAATTATTTTACTACTTAGAATAAGAACATAAGAAACTATACTTACCTAACTAGTAGAGTTTAATCCTTTAATAAAATCCCACCAAAAACTCATATTTTTTCCCAAATGATGAGCATCTAATATGATTTGTTTTCCCACATGAAGCACTATAATAAACTTTTAGATAATCACATAATCCGCAAAAAATTAACAATCTATTTCTCTAACCTTTAAACATTAACCAAAACAAAAAAGTTAGGGTAAAAATAATATAATTCCCCAAATATAATAAACTTTAAAAGAATAATTACTACTTTTAATCTCTAAAATTCAAAATTCATACCCAAAGTCCAACATAAACCATTAAATAAATAACTTACCTTAAAATTCATCAAATAATCCAAACTGATATTGAAACCTCAAATTTAGAAGGATTTGATCACATACACTACTAAAAATATTGCATTTATCAGTGCTAGAAAAGTCAATTAACATCGATAAAAAATGATGTTAATCGAGGTGAGGATAAAGGGTGTCCCTTTTATGAGAGCTCTGAAAAGCGCTGATAAAAGCCCATTTTATCACCGCTAAAAAGGGGCTGATAAAAGACCTCGTTATCATCGATTTTTTTAGTGCTGATAAGAAGGGACTTTTATCAATGATTTTAAAAAGCGATGATAAAATTCAAGAAAAATAAAAAAATAAAAAAAATTATATAATGCGGGAGGAGCTTTTAACAGCGCTTGAAAACCCTTTATCAGTGCTAGGCAGACCCCCCCCCCCCACACACACACACTCTCTCTCATGCGCGCTGCCCTTCCCATGCAACCCCACACGCGTGCACCCCTTTGCTTCCACCTAATCCCAAACACGTGACCTCCCCCCTTTCGTGGCTGCATCATTACCACTAAGCCATTTCTTTTTTTCTCTATTTAATGATATATCTATTTATTTATATATATATATATATATAGTTATATTTATTCGTATATTAATATAAGAATGAATATATATATATATTAATATATGATATTCATATTAATATAAATATATTTATTCATATATTAGTATATATATATATATATATATATTAATTCTTATATTAATATATATTTATATATATATATAGTTAAAAAAAATTATCCGTATATGTATTTGTATATTAATATATACTTAAAAGATTAGTTTAAAATACATTTATGAAATATGTTATTTATGTCTGTTTATAAATAAATAAATATATAAATACATATATACAACACACACACACACACACACATAGACACACACACACACACATATATATATATATATATTTACGAATAAATATGTATATATGTCTATTTAAGAAGCCATAGAATTTTAAAACGACCATAACTTATAATCCAAAAGCTTGTTTCAACTCCACAACCAGTGAAATCGAAAAAAATGAAACAATATTTGATATGATATGTGGTACAGGACTAACAGACATCCGGATCAGAAGTTATACTTGTTTGAATGTTAAAAGATCGAGGTATCCTGACTAAAAACTCAGTTTTAGAGGCCTTATAGGCCTTTTTTGGCCTTGAAAAATGTGACAGAAGCTTTTCTTAGGTCACTAGAACATAGATCTCGTCGCAGGCTTCGATTTGATATGTTGTAGAGCTCAAACAGACAACCGGGTCAAAAGTTATGTCCATTTGAAGATTGAGTTACATTTTCAAATTATTTTAGATCTTTTATTAATTGTTTTGATTTTTTGTGTCTTCAAATTGTTATTAAATTTTTTTTAATCAATAATAATTAGAAAATTATTAATTAATAATATTTTTTAATATATTTTAAATCCATTTACACAAAATTTCTTATATATTAAATGTAATAGTCTATTTATACTTATCTAAAACATATTTAAAATATATATATTATATTTATGTAATTATAAATATATATATATAATGATATTTTATTTTTCATGATTTTTTTTTGAAACATAAAATTTATCAGCGATAGGAAAAAGCATTGATAAATCCCTCCTTTATCAGCGCTACAAAAAGAAGTGATTATAAAGGGGTCCCCTTTATCAACGCTAAAAAAAGCGTTGATAAAGGGGGGCCATTATCAGTGCTAAAAAAGAGATAATAAAGGGGCACTTTTAACAGTGCTTTTTTAGCGCTGTTAAAAGTGTCGTTTTATCAGTGATTTTTTAGCACTAATAAAGGCCCCCCTTTATCAGAGCATTTTTTTGCTATTGATAAAAGGGTAGTGCATCCCTTGCCAATTTTTTTAGTAGTGATAGTCTTCCAGAATAAGTTTTAACAATTTTTGTTAAGTAAAATCAAGTACTCTTGAATTCTAATACAAAAAGTAATTATCCTAATCACATATTCTCTAAGTTAGGTTAATTATTTCCATAAATAAATTGAATCACCATATATCCACAATAAAAAACATGGATTCTTCCAAAATAAAATTCAACCACTACTACTCAAAAAATATCCCACTTATTCTATTTTCTATAGGCATATCGGGTTCCAAAAATAGTGAACATATTTCGAAATAACATTTATCACTCAATCACAAAATCATTTTCCAATACCAAGGATATTCATTTGATAAAACATAAGTTCTCAAAATCAACTTATTCTTATTTCATCCAATAGTTTGACTTAAAAGTTAAATTCATACTAACCAGAGACTTTAGGTAGGCTAGTGTTAGGTGATACACCCTTTTCACCCTTTGGTTGTCAGTTCAATCCTGGCAGCCTTACTGGACGCGACGGGTTATCACCCATCCTATGGGTTTTCCTTTTTCTAACATTATATAATTCTTATAAAATACTTCCAAAATGAGATAAAATCCTCAAAAATAATAATAACATGTTTTAACCTTGAAGTTTGTCTTATACCTCTCATTTTCATCCCAACTCATAATAACCTCAACATATTAATTCATGAAGTTTTATATATATTAAGATATATTTTTTTCAACTCCAAATGATTTAATAAAACTATTCCCAAAAGAAATAACATCGTACCTTGTTCATTGTATCCACATGGTTTCATAATCATTTTGTTAACATATATATAAGGTCCATGCATTACAATAATGATATAGAGATTTTTCAAAATCACTTTCTTTTTTGTCAAAATACACCTTGTATAACTTGGATTGAATGGGTGTTTATAGAGAAATAGCTTTCTAAAATAATCTTGTTTTACATATAATTTCAAAACATCATATAAGACTTTATTTTTATAAAACATTCAGACTATGTTTGAGTTGTAACTTTTAATCAATGGTCTTTTTAAAATACCGTAATTATGTTCTGAAAGGATATATTGTAAAATGAAATATAAATATGTTGCACAAGGTTCTCATTCTTCAACATCTTTTTGAAATGATAATATTCTTCATAGTCTTGTGATAAGGTAAAATATCTAATAATTCCTTGATAATATTTACCATTTTTGAAAATATGAGAATATAGAGATAATATGATTTGATTAAAAAAGGCCCATTTTCCATGATGGTATTTAGGTATAGTGGTGGTGTTTGGTATCTCAAACAACTACTTTCAAGTGAGTTGTATGTTAGAAAAAGTTTTAAAATCATCCGGACATGACTTTGAAATAATTATTATGAGTAAGTTATCAGGAAGAGATAGAAATGTTGTTTGAGATCCTCCTCCATCCATTTTTAACTAACCTTTCTTGATCTTAAGAAGTTATAGAATAGTGATTTAACCAAAATAATAGACATATAATTTTACCATATGTTTAACCAAAACACCTAATCCATAAAGTTGTCTAAACCTCCCTATGATACCAACTATAAGGAACCGAACTTTAACATTACATAATCTTAAGTTAAGTTAATATTTCACATTGAGGATATTTTTAGGTTTAGAGTATTATATAATTATGACATATCTATTACATAACACCTCGAATTTATACAAAGTGGATACAACCAAAACAACACCCATTTCTTCCACAATATAAAACTTTTAAAAGTAAATTTGATTTATTTTTATTGATAAATACTATTATTGACTTCTTCCTTTCCATTAACCAACCTTATATCCTATGAAAACAGTTTAAAAACATGGGATTAGAAAACAAATCTCTATAAGGGATATAAGATAAGGAAATAAACTATCATTCCATGAATATTTCAAACTCATGAAAACATTTTCACCAAATAATACGTTTCACCCACAAAACATAAACTCTTTAATATTCCTCATGAAATAATAAGATTCATGTAAAACTCATAGAAATTATAAATCATAAAGTTAACTTGTGGAATCCATTTGTTACATACATTTTAGCTTTCACATCTACATAATGAGTAACCTTCGTGGTTATATTTGGAATACCCATTGTAGTATATTCCCTAAATCTCTTAGGAGAAACCTTATCGTTTAACTCCATCTCATTACCTAATTCATTAAATACCTATCAAGGGCTCACCTTCCATTGTTTTATCATGGAACTATCCATATTTGGTTTATCACATAACCACCTAAAAATTATTAAGTACAATCATAACACATAAAAGATTGGAATCATCAACATTTCACTCATTAAATCTTATTTGCAATAAAAGTAAATTATTTCAAGATATTGAAATAGTAAATCCATTTTCAATACCATTTTCAATACCAAAATAAACATAAAAGGAATAATGGATTTATTTTTATTATAAAAATATTAAGGCTTGTAGAGGAATCCAAATATCAAGTAACAGTTATGACGGAGGAGAAGTTGTTGTTGTCGTATATGTTAAAACAAAAAAAAATTCATTTTTTCATTTTGTAAAGAATGTAAAATTCTTCATATAAAAACATTCCTTTTAAAAAATTTGAATAAAAATCAATATGGATATAAAATTTCTTATATAATTATTCTATATCCATATAAGTAAATATGTAAATTAATATCATGAAGAAATTGATTCAATAATTAAATCTTTAAATGTTCGTGCTGCCACATATCACATTGAACCTTTAAATATTAATATCCAAGAATAAATACATCTACAAAAATAATTAATAAAATTTTGGTAGATAAAATATAGATATGAATTGTCATAGTGTATGTATATATGTCTTGTAAAATAATAAAGGTTCATACTATCAAGAAATGCCTCAATGAAAGGAGATTGAGACAAAATACCTTACCTTGAGTTCGATTCAACGTGTATGTTCCTTATTATTCATGAATAATAAAATTAGGTTAATTTATACTTTCATAAGAACCTTTATCAAGTTTATTATTACATTTAAATTAATTATTACTATGTTATAAAAATTACATGATTATTTAAGTTCATATCAGACATTTTGTCGATATTTGGTACTTGAGTCGAAAATGATCTTGGCTTGATATCAAAAGTACATGTCGTCATAAGTCCATAATCTCCAGAATAATAATCATGATATAATAATAACTTTTATATATCAATTATAATTTTAAATCCATTCTTTAAATTTTGATATGAAAAATGAACAACATTACAATCAAGGAGACAGTAACTCATACGTATGCATGAGTAACATTTTCATTTTTCATTTTTCATTATGTAAATAAGATCATTATTATTTTAGCTTTCTATATTTATAATATTATTTTTAAAATTATATTTATAATTTAAATATACTTAAATATATCAAACAAGTGATGTGGTGAATAAAAATGATTCACATCAATTTGTGGAGGTGATAGTTCACACGTACTCACGAACGACATTATTATTTTTATATGCATTAAAAAATTAATAAAATAATTGATATATTATTATATTATTATGATATATATGTCATGAATATCATACATAAACATTAATTCTATCATTATGATCAGTCTTGGGAGATGATAATGAAAAATAAACTATATCGGTTCTCGAGGCGGTAGTACATCATACACACAAATGAAAATTTTATTTCCCATTTGATAGAATTGGATAAGGAATTAGATTATGGTATTAATAATAATAATGATAACATATCAGTATATTAAGTATAGTGGCCTTATTATATCATCATTATTGGAGGATATTTGAGGGATGTGGAAGAAGGAATAGACTAGAAACACTTAAATAAAAACATTACCTTTCCTTCGGAAGATCACCTTTCCTAACACCTTAAATCCTCTAGGGATGGTGTTCTGCATAACATAAGGTCTCAGGAATGTAGGTAGGGATTCCGGGAAGAGTTTGGGGAAAATATTTTCCGAACAAAAATTATTTTTAAGTGTGTGTAATAGATAATAATGGGTACCTTTTTATAGGAGAGGGGAGGGGCACCCTTAGAAAATATTAAAATATTAAATTAATATAAATTAATTTTTTAGTCCAAAATCTACCAAATTAAAATATGTCTAATATAATATAATAACACTTCTAAATTATATCATCCAACAATTTTTATACATGTATTGATTTTATTTTAAACCTTATCTTTTTGGTTTACCCTTAATTATTCTCTTTTAATTTTAAAAGTGGTAACACAGTATTAATTATTAAGAGGATATTAATTTTACTTTTATGAGATACATTTCCCATAATTGAACACATAATAAACTATTCAACCGTATAATATTTAATTTGTGATTTTAAGATATTTTTAGTATTTTTATATAATTTAACAAATTACAAGTTTTATAAAACATCAATTATGTCAATTTTTACACTATTCATTTTATTGAATTTAAATTGAATCTAAATAGATAGATTACTTCTAAAAACCATTTAATAGTCTTATAACATGTCATATTCACCTATAAAAATCATCTATGACATAAATTATGTCAAATAATAATTATAATATCATTTATTTGATTCCTTCATTAAAAAAGAAATCACAGCATCATCATTGTGTCATAATTAAATTTACTTATTTAATGTATAAACTTTATAAATAAAATAGCATGATGAAGGAAATATTTTATTATTTCTAATGAATATTTATAGTAAAATTTATCACTTATATAAACCCACATGATAATTATTTTAGTAAGATGATATATGTTTGTAACATATTTTCCTTTACTTTAAATTAAAAGTTATGGGTCATAATCACACCCAAGTGGCATCCAAATGAAAAATTCTCATCACAAGGGTTTTCCTGGTCGAAACTATCTCATATAATAGTATTAGTGCAAGTTTTAGTGTAGTTTTATATTATTATAAAATTATTTTTACCCTTATTTATCTGATTTACCATTTAATTGTAGTAAATAAAAATAATTACTAAAGTTACTATTCATAATGTCCAAAAATAAAAGGGACATATTTCCATAATTTAGAACTTATGATTCCAAATATGGGGTCAATTTTTTCAAATTCATAACACATAAGTTTCAGTAATTCATTTAAAATTAATTTCTGTTGTCAAAACAAGAATACTGGTTTTTTAAAAGTAAAAACCATAAAAAGATTGACTTGTGTTTATATCAAATTTCAATGTTAAATTACCTCTAATGATAGAAATTTTATAAAATGATAAAAAAAATTAATCCAATTAAACTTTAAAACTAACTAAAAGGATAATTTATCTCTATAAAAAAAATTAGACGAAAATGAAGTTTTGAATTAAAATGCAGTATTTTTCACTATTCATTAAAAATGAATTTTATCGGAAAAATATCCAAATTCAATAAAAGTAAATTTTAATGTCCCTTTTCTAAGGAAGAAGTTTATTTTGTCAAATAAAACATATAAAATTTTCAGAAACTATATTTAAAATGGATTTTCCATCAAAAGGCTGTAAAATTACCTTTTAAAAAATATTAGAGTATTGTATGATTATGATTTGATTTATTCTCTTTTTAAGCCTCAAAAAAATATTTTATTGATGTAAAAACATTTAATAAAAAATTTTGTACATAATATATTTTGTTCTATTCATTTACTCTGATATAACGACTAGGTGTTAACTACCATTTAAAAAAATATTAATATTGTATTATTTTTCGGTATAACTCAGTCTTGTGTGCAACATAAGACTTCAAACAAACTCATTATTGTGTGTCAGGTACGCTATTGCTTATAGTTTCACCATTAAACTAAAATTAATATATAATTTCCAAATTTTAATAGATACGAAAATGTATTATTTCATAATTACCTAGGATGTTACATCTATCATTCGGTTATATTCTCTAATCTATGTTTTCCTAAACCAGCTTCCCAAGGTTTCTAATATATTTCCATTAATACCAACTATAGCGACCCTGACCACAGTAGTCAGGAGCACATTTCTTTATCATTAATTTTGTATAAGATATAAGGAATCATATCTCTAAGGACCAAATAGTTTATTAGTATTAGTTAACTAGATACAAATCTAAAATTTACATTACATATTAAAATATAAAATAATTAAATAATTTTCATTGATAATTCTATTATTCCTCATAGTATATCCCAATATATCAATAAAAAAACTCTTCCTTGTATCTGGTAAAAAAATAAAACATAATAAACAGGTGAATTGGATGTTTATTAAGGGTAAGCGTACAGTAGTATCTATCATGAGTAAATAAGTCATAAACAATATGTAAAGGTAAATAACTGAAACACATGACATTTGATCAATAACTTGAGTATAACATGTAAAAAATAAATATGATCAAATAATTCCATACAAATAATCATGTATGCTTGAGACTGAACCACATATATTCTAACTAATAGAATAATTATATTGAATATCATGAACAAAAATCATAATTATGGAATTCATAATACTGAAATCTTAAACATATAATCGAGGCCCCATTCCAATACTTCTTACCATCAAGGTCCCATGATAATATATCTTACATAAATGAGTAAATCCTCGTTCAACACACAAGATAATTTGTCTCCTGATACCAACCGATCTATTGAGGGGATATCTAATTATGAGCTTCATCTTTCACTTAATTAGTCCAATGAATTAATCAAATGAAATGGGTGAAACATAATCAACATAAACATTATTATAGAACAACTAACACATGAAATGTTAATACTTACCCCAATCAATAAACATATTCATAAAACATCCAAAGTAATATGGTGAAAATTGTATATCCCCAGTTAAACTAATAATAAACCATATATAAAAATATGTTGTATGGTATCAATACAACATATCCCCAGTGTATCATAAGTACAGTAAAGGTTTGATGTCATTGATAAATAAAAATACAATAAAAATGTCATTAGAATAATTTTTAGGGAAAATATCCTATTCACTTGGAAAATAACCTTTTAAAGAAAGTACACACTACATTTTGAAAATATTTTTCCATGAATATAACCTTTTCAAACATTTAAATTATGTTTTAGAACATTGAGTGTTCATGATTGTATAAAATTACATTCATGTTGTACACGTTAAAATAATGATTCCTTTTACATTTCAATTAAAGACAAACAGGCCTTTTTTTTGAAAATGACATGAAGATTCATTTGAAAATAAAAATTAAAAATTAAAAATTGTTAGAAATATATTTAATAAATCATTTGAAAAAAATTTGAAAACATTTTTATAAAACATGTATTTTGACGAAGAAGAGAGAAATAAAGTTGGATTTTCTTTAAAACATTTTCTCATTCATTTTAAGTACCAAATAGTGGAAGTGGTACTATTACTTGAAAAAATTTCATTAATAACAAGAGGAGAATAAAATAGATTTATTTTATGATAAAAATATCAAATAATTCATATAAGGGGGACTTAAACAAAAACAATCTCGAATAATGATCAAATTGTGATATAAACCCTTACTAATTTTGTAACTTCTAAATCGTAATCCCCAATAAAATAATAACATAAAATTAGACATTAAATACCGTTAAAATAAATATATTCATGATATAACATATAAAAGTTTCATTATATACACCATGAAAAGGAATAAGGGGTGAATATGGCGTTTGTCTCAGGGAAGTAACAGTGAGACGAGAAACTCTTACCTCAAGTTTTACTTCCTTCGTATGTATCTGAACCTTCTACATAATAAATATTTTTTTATTATAAATCTATTATAGAACCCTAGTTTTAGATATCATACCATATATGATCCTATAATAAAATTTTACCTTCCTTTTGTTAATAATAGTTCATTATTCTCATTGTTTCGAGTAATAATTGCCTTATTTTCTCAAATGTGTTTTGTCATGAATGTTCTAGTTATTATACATAGGATATAGTCCCATCATCTCCATAATTATTTTAATTTTATAAATATTATTAATTTTCATTATATTCATCCGTATATCAATTATTGAAAATTTTACATAGAAAATTAATCACATCACTTTGTCGAAATAGTAGGTCATACGTACACGCTAGCGATGATATCGTTCTCTTAAAGGGAGAAAGGGTCAGAAATTGTATTATATATTAAATTTAAATAATTTATATCATGTCATATATATCCTGTATATTCATTAAATTATTATCCATACTTCATTATATGTAAATAATAAATGAAAAATGAATCACATGGCTTCATGATGCAGTAGTCCGTCGTACACACAAGCGACGTTATTGTATCCCTCATGGAATGGAATGTAATAAGGTATATATAATATGATAATTAATAAATTATAATAATATCAAAAATATAATATACATATTTTAAATCTATCATTACATACATCCTTCAATTTTGGAGATGGAAAATGAATTATATCAGTTCACGAAGCGGTAGTATGTCTTACACATGATCGATGGTTTCATTTTCCATTTGATACAAGTGGATATGGATATAGGTTATTCCGTTAACATTGTTATATATTAGTATATTTCATGTATAATTATTATTATATTTTAATTTTTAATACATAATATAATTTTTAAAAATAAAAAATAAAACGAAAGATCTTCGTTAAGATGATTACCTTCTCTAAGAGAAACATCATTTAGATCTCCTCTTCAGGACCTGAAGGTTGGTATTTTGGGAATATAAAAAAATCTAAAATGTTTATAAGGATTTTGGGGAGATAATTTTTCAGGTTTTTATTGTCAAAAAGTGATTGAGATGTGTGAATAATTGTGGGGAGGGAGTACACTTTTATAAGTGGGGAAAGGGAACCCTCTGGGAAATTACATGGAAATTTCTCCAAAGAATCCAAAATGATAAAATCATTTAAATGATAAAATCTTCCAAAAGACCCAATATTAGAAATTATTAAGGATATTGTGTAAATTTGTTCATCTAATAATATTTTTACAAGTTTTTAGGTCATTTAAACCCTTATCGTTTTAGTTTATCCCCTCTATAAACCCATTTTAACCTTAATCATGGTAATTAATTTTTACTATTTTCACTGTTAGTTTTGGTAAAAAAATAATTTGAACTTATTAGATAATATAAATTATTATTATTTAAAATATAGATTAAATTTTTTAAAATTAAATTTATATAATTTTAACAATTTAATTTAAAATTATACCCTCAGACTTAATGAAAAAAATAGTTTTCAAAGAGAAAAGTCTCCAAAGTATTGAAGGATTTGACACCAAAATTCAATATGAAATTGTTTCTAATTACCAAAATTAGTTAAATGGTAATATAATTTAACTAATTTTTATTTAAAACTAATCCAAAAAATAATTTAACTCTATACGTAATTTAAAAAATGATAATTTTAGTAAAAATAATTATTTTCACTATGTATCAAAAAATGAAAGATTTCAAAAAAATCCCAAAATTTCACCATATGATAAATTTAAAATGATGATTTTAAAAAATTATTTTCATTTTATGATGATTTCAGTTAGTACTATTCATACTCCCCAACATAACATCTAGGTTAAAATATTTATATTAAAATAATAATATTTTAATAGAGTGTCGTGTTTTGTTCAAACTCGATGTTGCATGTATTGAAATCTATCCAAGGAATAAAAATTAGTTAAAAATTTATATTTTTTAAAGCCTTTAATTGTTATATTCTCTAACAATATTTTTTTTAGTGGAAAATATTCTAAAATACATGATGTTTTTATTTTAAAATATTAGGGTTGTGCATTTTAGAATACACTTTGTGTGGTTAATCAAGAAAACTAGCCATAGTATTCAAAAAATGAGTAATTTCTTGGAGGGGATATAATTAAAAAAGTAAAATTGGGTTTAAATATATATTTTTTGTTATATTAGAAACAATATATCATTTTGATTATATATGTTAATAACATTATTATTATTTTGTAAATAAAGAGGGTAATTTCAAGAAAGTTTTTGTCCAAACGAAAAAACACATTGATATGTTAATGATTAGTGAAATAAAGATATTTTGGGTTTTTAAGGCATGAAAACAACATTATTTATTCTCCTCTCACAAGAAATTTTTTTCATGAGTTGTTAAATAAGTTAAGGGTATAACAATGGGGAGAGAAAACCACTTTTATAATACTTAGAACAAAGTTATCCTTAGAAGAAGAAATGAGGAGTGTTGATCTAATGGATTTCTTGAGGATTATATGAAGTCTACACTACTTGATAGTGTCTAAAATAGAAATATTTTTTATAATTACTTTTTTTTAAATGATTCCAATGTAATCCTAAAAAATTCACATCTTATGGAAGTGAAACCGATCATCTGTTATATTAAAGGGGCTCTTGATTATGGCATAAGGTATGAAAAAAAAAGCATATTTTATGAATTATACCTATTATTATATGTATTAATGATGTAATTTGGGTTATATAAAGTCAAATTATATATATGAATTAATAATTAGAGTAATAAATAGTTCTTTATACTCCAAAAATAAAATTTAGTGATACTTAGAAAGGTATGTGGTGGTATCTCAAGTAATAACATAACTTATGTGGAAGAAATAAAAGCATTAAGACATGAGTCTAGATGTTACATGAACATTTTTTATTGGGTGTGGAAATAAAACATCATTAAAAAAATCTATTTCCATATTCTAGGATGAATAATATTGATATCAAGTACCACTTTATAAATAAAAAAGTGGAATGTGAAGATCTTTGATAAGTTTTTTTAAAAATTATAAAGTCATATATATCTTGGAAAAACCCCAAAAAAGGGTGCCTCATGTCGCTTGATAGTGTTTCTAGGAGTTCATTATCTAGGAAAATCAAATTATTATTTTTTAATTTCTTCTCATTCTTTCATTACTTTTCATTTTTTAACAAAGTAAGATAATATAAAAATATCTTCCCTTGAAAAGGATGAGGCACTATTTTTTTATTTAAAAATGTTAATAAATTGTGAGAACATATGAAATTTTTTATTTATTAGGGGATATATGAGGTTTTTTTAGCTGAATTTTAAAGAAATTTTTTTGTATTATTTAAATTATTTCTAATAAATACAAATGGGGAGATTGAAAATCCCTTGGTGATTAGTTCAATGAATTGTAAATTGAATACACCCCATGAAGTGAATAGTTATATGGAAATTTATGAGTTGATCTCAATTGAGGAATGGTCAATATATAATTGATCTTTAAATATAGAGTTTTAGAAATCTCAAAAACATAATTCATTTTAATAGTGTGGTGTTGAGATAATATCCATATTGGGATAATTCTATGACTTTTTTCTTGAGAATAATAATTCATAATTATTAAAGTTAATTTTATATTATATTTATTTATAACATGCTAATTAATAAGTGAGAGGTTTTCAAATATGAATCCAATGTAAAATAATGAATATATTCTAATGAATCCAATTTTATGTTGTGGTAACACCATAAAACTTTCATAGTGGATGATCCAAAATAGCTTGTAAATAAATATAGTGAAAATATACATTTTAAAATTTGTTCTCTCCTGAACGTATGAAAGTAGAACATATGTTGTTTTAAAATAATTATAGATGTTATCACATATTCCATATTTGTTGTTAGAAATGAAAACTATAAGATTAACTATGGTCATAAAAAATAGGGATGAGTTAAATCTTTCACCATGGGGAGAAAAGGTTAAAACTCACATGGATGATCCATGGTGATAAATAAAAAAAACTTTTATACCATTCTCATAGAAGAAATTCTTGCATCATCAACTAGTTTTTTTCATGTTACAGTGATCAGTGGAATGGTTGAATAAAATATTCCTTATAATTTAATTACAAATATAACTTATAGAGAAAATTTTCTTAAGTAAAATGTTGGACATAAAGATATATCCAAACATGGATCTTGGATCTGTTCAAGATGATCATACAATGTTCGATGCATTATGTCATGGTAGAGTTAAATTTATAAAACAATGTGTGTTGATTTCATTAATTTTCTTAAAAACTATGAGATATAAGACATACATTCCAGATAACATTCAAATTAATATTAGGTTGGGGTTGAGGCAAGGCACAAGGTCCCATACAAGATTCATGGTCTCGAAACACTTGAACAGGCAATACAAGATTTATCAACTTGTTAATGATCATCTAGAACATTCTTGTACATAGAGTTTTGGATAAACTTCTAAGTACCATTGCTTTTTATTTTTGATAAAAAAAATAATAACATGAACATTTTGATTGAAACCGTCCTACACCAATGATTCCCCCCCTTGATAAAAAGATTGTATGAACCTTTTATAAATTCTTATATCAAGTTTGTTCTATCTCTCTCTCTCTTGTGTTTCATTTTTTAATTTCATGATCACATGCAAAATTTTATGATGGAAAAACATTTTTAATAGTTTATTTTGTGTTAAACACTAATTCACCCCCCCCCCACCCACCCTTCCTCTATGGTGGTGCACTCATATATATCATTAAGATTTTTTTGAAATATAATAATTGAGTATAAACTATATAGAAAATTATTTAAATATTTATTATGGATAATAAGGGTGGATTTTGAAGGTAAGTTAATTTTCGTAAGTGGTGTTGTGGAACCAATGATGATTTTTACAATGGTTGTTTCAGATGTAACAAATAATGTTTCAAATTTTAAAAGTTTTATATCTCCATTTGATTGAAAAATTATTATAAAAGTTTTATATAAGATTTAATTTATATATAGGATCATTATTAATCACTCATATTGTTCAAGTCTTTACCTTGTTATTGAAATTTCATAAATCCATTTATGGTATAAAGAAGAAAACGACTTCTGTGACTATTATGAAATTTTAAAAGGAATGATATTCTTATAAAGTCTATTGTGATTACATAAATCCAAATTTAGTTTATTTGTTGATATAGGAATGGTAATATGTATCTTAAGTTTCTAGATAGTTTCACTATCATGAACATAAAGTTATTACTAATGACATAAATCCTCATAAAACAATGTTTACATCAAGGTTGTATACCCATTATCTACTTGGTGAGTACTTTATTAATTTCTATGAACATAATATATTTCATGGAAATTTTTATGAATGAGACCAAGAATAAAACGCAATGTTTGTGGATTGATAATATATTAAATTTTTCATTTGAGATCATATATATCCATCATAATACTAATGTTTTTGAATATATATTGATATTGAAATATCATGAAGATGTTAGTCAAGAGGCATATGAAGAATATAAGTTAATAGAGTAGTTAGAAACATTAAATATATAGATAAATTTCCACATAGGTGAGTTTTCCCATTTTATATATTGAAATTATCTTCTCAGGCCGACGAAAGTATTGATGATCACATATATGATTTAGATTATTAAGTATAGATAAAACTATTTTATTATGAAGACATTATGTATGTGTTTTCTAGAAGTGAAAATCAATATGTGATGCCTCAAGGATAAGTTTTGGTGTTGCAATGGATGTTAGAGGAGTTTATGTGTGAATTTCACATTCAATCCTTAGTTATATATATGGGGATAGAAAAGAAGTTTTGTTATCTTAGGAAAAATATTTGATTCATAAGTTTGAATATTTATATGTTAGAGGATTTTTATATTTCTTAGATGTGAGTATGTAAAGACCCAGAAATTTCAAGGAATATTTTTTCTTAATTTTCTTTGAAATTTTAAAAGAACGCAGTTTCTGACGGTGCCTGATTCTGAGGCCCGGTGTGCCCGGAATCATTTTCCGAAGTTTGGCTCAGGTACGTTTAGTGAACGAACGAGTGGGAATTCCTATCTTTTGAACCGTTGCTCGGAATCGAATTTCGAGGGCACCGATAGAACCGTAGTGCCGGTAATTGCTTAGGAACGCCACTTCCGAAGTTGCGTTTACAAGCGGTAAGTTGTTGGAATTTGTGGAAGTTGAAATAAAAATTAAACTACAATTTTTATTTTAACTAAGTGGATTGGGCTTTGGGTGGAAGTTGGGTTAATACCCAACTTCCCAAGGGAGGTTATGAAGTTGGTGGGGCCCACACGAACCCTTCCCCTTCACCTTCCCTAACCTTCCATATATCTTCACATTCTTTAACCCCCCTCAACTCACATTTAATATTGTTAACTTAACTTAATAACTTATGACATTAATGTAGTGAGTTTAATGTGAGTTTTTGAAATTCAAACACATGAATTTCAAAATCCATGTTGAGTTAATAAATTAAGTGTGCCTTAATTTATTTTGGGTTAGTTCCTTTGTTGCTTGAAAGGTTTGGGGATAAAAGATAAGGAAATCTAGAGTTCTTCATCTTCTTCGTCAAAGAACTCGAAGAACGCGAAGAACGCATCGAACTCCGTCGAAGAACGCCGAGTCCTCAAAGACCGACTATGCGACGCCTTTTACCGCAACGGTTCTTCCACGACGTCTTCTTCTGCGACGTCTCTTTCCATGATGAATCCTCATTCGATGAACCTCTGTTCAAGATCGTATGAGGTAGGGGGTTTACGTGTTTTCTATACGTGATTCTCTTCCGTCTTTTATCCGAGTCTTTTTGGACCGCATGATATCAGTTAACGGGAGGAGGTCGGACCGCACAAACATGGTCGTCCCCCTCCCTTTTTTTTTTCCTTGTTATTGCGGATCGAATGAAAGTAACGTGGTGTCATCGCACCGCGTGGGATTGAGCGGCAAGAAATTCGCGACGTCGTCACGCCGCGCATTCAAATTTTTTAACCAATTCCACGGCATCGTCGCGCATTGCTGAAGAACCGCAAAAGAACCGCGGCCGGAGTAGGGCCGTGGCGAAGGGGCGTGGCGCCATCGTGTCACGCCGGAAAACCACAAAGATGGTACGTTTTGTTAATTGACGTGCGTAATGATGGACGACAACAAACGGGGCCGTAATGTATTTTTGAAGCATGCACAGTAAAGTTCGAGACCCGAGATGAACACAGGCTCAGACGGTTTTGAAAATGGACCACCGGAGCAACTCCGGTGGCCTGCGGAAACACCCGGAGGCGCGGGTCATCGGCGCGGCACCACCGGCGACCGGGGGCGGTGGCCGGAGCCATCCGGCCGCCAGGAGGCAGCGGCGCCCGAGCACGCCGCCGGAAGATTGGCGGCGGCGGATCCGCCGCCGGTTTCAATCAACGGCGAGGGTGGGCCGCACACCCCCCCTCTCTGCGGCTTCCGCTCGGCCACGCTGGCCGAGCCGCGGCTGGCCGGTCGAGCCGGACAGAGCCGGTCAGGCCGGTCCGGGCCCAGACCCCCCATTTTCGAACACTCTTTGGTCTTTTGCCCATATCTTGGGCTACGGACCTCCGATCGACGCACCGTCAGTTGCGTAGCGATCCTTGGAACGAGACGGTCGTTTCGGTATATTAGACTCAAGGTTTTGGAGAACTTTGGGTTCGGCCGGGTTGGTTCGTACACGAAACTAACCGGGCCCTCGGAGCGGAAACGCTCATATCTTAAGCTCCGGACGTCTGAATGATGTGCCGTCGACTTTGTTGGATTCCTCTAAGTGAGACGGATCTTTTGGCTTACTCCGCTCGAGGTTCGGATGTCGTCGGAGTGTGGTCGGGTTGGTTCGCTCACAAAACCAACCGGGGCCCTGGAACGAAAAAGCCAATGACTCACAGACCGGGCGTCTGATTGACGCGCCGTATGTCTCGTTGAATTCCTCTTGATGAGATGGAACTTTTGGCCTACTTCGCCCGAGTTTTGGTTTCTGTTGGATAGTGGCCTGGTTGAATTGTACCCGAAATCTAACCAGGCCCATGGAACGGAAAAGCTGTTATCTTTCAGACCAGACGTCCGTTTGATGAACCGTCAGCAGCGATGGTGATCACGTTGAGAAACGGTCCCTATGAGTTTACCCTATGAGAGTTCGGGGTACAGTTGAGATACGACCGGTTTGGTTCGCACATAAAACCAACCGGGCCCTGGGGATAAAAAGGCTAGTAACTCACAGACCGGGCGTCCGATTGCGCGCTGTCTGTTGCGTTGAGACCCCTATGACGAGGCGGTCCTTGAGATACTTCTTTGTGGGACTTTGAGATACTTGGAGTATCGACCTGTAGCTCGTGGAGAGGACCCTCCCAGAGACGAGCTTACGGAGTACGGAGACCGTGTAGCCGACTGAGACCTGACGACTGCTTGACCGACTCGACTTGGAGTGAGTCCACTGGCCCAGTGGACGGAGCACTACTTTGTGAGGTGCAGACCCATGGCGGATGGAGCACTACTTATGTGACAGTGCAGATCTTTGGTACTCATCCGGAGAGTATCTCAGCAGGCTACTAGGGGGTGTGCACTACTGTGATTGGGTGACATACCCCGGCAGGAAGCACTACTGTGTTTGGGTGGCTGACCCACGGTACTCGACAGGAGGAGTACCTCAGCAGTCTTAGGTTAGTGAGCAGTACCTCGGAGTCGTGACAGGACAACTGTACACTCTAGAGACGGGGCTCTTCAGCAGTTACGATTTCGATAATGAAAATCCTGGTTTGAGCTGAGACTTATGACCTTTGTGTTTACCTCATGATTGAGATGGGTCACTTAATAACTTAGCTATATGTATGGGCATATACCTGGGTAGTGGTTATCTGTTGATTTCCTGATCTTGGTGTTTTCCTCATGATTGAGATTGGTTAATTAATAACTTAGGTATATGCATGAGCATATACCTAAGTAGAGGTTATCTGTTGAGATCTTCTTTTTGGTTAACCTTGTTGTTTTTAGTGAGACCTTGAGGGTCTCGGGGTCCCTACTGAGTATCGTTATACTCACCCCTGCACAGGCTATGCCCGCACCTCATTGTGTTGGTTGCAGACGACGGGCAGTGCTGACGGAGGCCGAGTGTTCGAGGACTGGATGGTACTCGGAGGTGGACTACACGACGAGTCAGTACTCGGAGGTGGACTTCATGGCGAGACGACACTCGGAGGAGGTTGATGGGCGAGAGCGTTGTGGAAGCTATCTGTACCTACCCTTCAGGTAGGATCCGTGGTGGACGATCTAGGAGCTGCGCCATCTGTACCTACCATTCAGGTAGGATACGAGGAGGACGACCCAGGAGCTGCTTCCTTTCTTCCAGCTGTTTGTCTTTTTCTGTTGTACTTTCATTCAGTTGTAGTTGTACTTTCAGTTGGGTTTGTATTCTCGCCCATTTACTTTTCAGCACTTTCTTTTGTACTTAGTGTTTTACTTCCGCTTATACTCTGTGGTGTTTTGTTTACTTTTATAAAGGCAATGCCTTCCCAGTTATCAGGATTTACGCCTTTGGTGCTAGTCACCAGCCCCTGTCCTATGGAAGGCGGGCTTGGGGTAGTCACGGCACGGGCCCCAAGGACGGGTCGTGACAAATAGGTATCAGAGGAGTCAGTTCTACCGCAGAACTTATAACTCTGACATTTTCTTTCTGTGAAGCAATAGGGTTAAGGGTACCAAGTGTGGTCTTCAGTTCAGGGAGTCCAGTGTTGGTGCGGGCGGCTGACGTATCCATACACCAGGACCCTGACAACTGAATTCCGACTTTGTGCACGAAAACACTGATTACGTGTGTGTTTCCAGAAGTTTTTAAATGTTAGCTGAAACCAGGTCAGCTCACCAGGTATAAACATTTGACTGTGTCACGTTGTTTCTTTCAGGATTCCTTTTCTCAGAAGACCATCTAGAGCCCAGAGGGATGTGCGTACTGACAGCCTGTCGAGCGACGAGGCTTCGGTACAGGGCCCTCTAGCAGCCGAGGCACCAGTGGAGGCACCAGTGGTACTACCATACGTTGGGTCACCGATGCCACCAGCCCCAGCAGTAGGCGATGCATGCCACTTGAGTGCACTACACAAGTTCCAGTGCCAGAGGCTACCTAGGTTCCGGGGAGAGACGGACCCACAGGTGGCTGAGGTTTGGCTGGAGGCTATGGTGAGAGTCTCCAGGCTAGTGGGGACACCTGCAGACTTCATGCTGATCTTTGCTGCCAGCCTTCTTCAGGCAGCAGCAGGCAGGTGGTGGAGCCACTTATTCCAGTTTTGTGACGGGATGACCTTCGCATGGGAAGACTTCGAGACCTTTTTCAGGGTGGAATTTGTGCCAGTAGATCTACACCCTGAGCGTGTACAGGAGCTTCTGCCTTTGCCGCATGTTTTTCGATCCGCAGCTAAGTCATCTGTGGGCAGTAGACAGATGATGCAGAGGTCCAGGAGGAACAGACCAACAGTTGGGCGATCTCGGGTTTTAGGATCGGTGGTGCGGGGCACCCGGGTTGGGGACAGAGCTAAGAGTGCCAGAAGCAGATAGTGTTACTCATGCGGCGGAAAGGGTCACCTGGCACATGACTATCTGACTCCTTGTACAGTTGATCAGCGGGTGTTGGAGGAGCCACCGAGACAGAAGCAGCGGCTGGTGCTTAAGCAACAGCCGGGTAGTGGACAAGGCAGTAGAGCTCCGGAAGCAGGTGGATAGGAGCGTAACTAGTGGATATGTCCCTTGTACTTCTAGTTCCATGTTGTTGTAGTATTCGTTTCTTTGTACTATGAGATGCAATAATAAAAAGACACTTATCTCTGTTTGCGTTCCTGTCCTTTTGTTTGTTTGATACTGAGTGGTCCCGGTTAAAACTGTTGACTTAACCCTCACATTCTATATTTATACTGGAGGAGACCCAGTGACCTCACACTGATGCCGACAGTGTGACTCGACCCTTGGAGGCGAGAGTGACAGTTGGATCTCTTGGTAGTTACGTCGAGGCCTTACGACGTCATCCATGGCATGAATGCATCATTCATGTTGGGATTGACTGTATTAGGAAATGGGTGTGGTTCATCCAGGGAATGAGACCGAGTTTCTCTTTTCGGAAAAGGAGAAATTTTAGCAGCTCTTTCAGATCATATGCAAAGAAGGTACAGATCATCCAGGAGCGGATGAAGACTGCACAATGCAGTAAGAAATAGGAAACCGGTTCCAGTCTTAGAGACTCGAGCGTGTTAATTTTTTAAAGAAGAGGAAGATTTAAGGAGAGATGAATCTGCGGAGCAGCAGACGTGGAGGCAGAGCTAGGAGAGCTGCGTGAGGTGGTGTACATCTTAACATGCTACAACCACCCGCCTTAGTTATCCCCGCTAGGCTCAGGGAGCTGGAGGGCGGAGGAAGAGTGTGGCTGCATGCGGTCAAGGAGTGTGACCCAATGGCTTTAAAAATGATTCAAGGGATAGTCTGTGTCCACTACTAGCTGTTGTAGTAACAGACGTCGACATAAACCATTCCTTGCTTTTGCAAATCTTGTTCCAGACCTAGAGTTTCCGGAAGCCGTGGACTTGACCCTCACGTCTAGAGATACCTTGGGAGGAGACTCGATAATCACACTTACGCCGATGGTGTGGTCAGACCCTCGAGGTGAGAGTTTTGGTTGGAATCTCTTGGTGGTAGAATCGAGGCCTTACGACGTTAGTTTGAGTATGGAATGGGCAATAACTGTTCATACTCAAATTGACGGTTTTAGGCAAATGTCGGGACGGGTTTTCCTTGGTCGGTGAAAAGCAAACCCCAGGAAGCACAGGATAAACTCTTTCACAGGAGGGTGCGACCAATCACTATTGAGTCGATCAACCATACCCTCATGGCAGCAGTCGTTTGAGTTTTAGTTCTAACAGGAATTGGAGACCTCTAGAGTTCAAGGATGACGATCACGTCCTTATATGGGTCTCACCTCGATGAGGTTTACGGAGATGTGGCCAAGGCGGAAAGTTATCTCTGAGGTTCAACGGACCTTTCTAGGTCCTTAGCTGGGTAGTCGAGGTGGTTTACCACTTGACCCATCCACCTCAGTTGCACCAGGTGCACGACGTTTTACAGGTATCTCAACTGAGGAGATACGCGCTCGACCCTTCGCATATCATCGATCGTGAGGAGCAGGACGATGGCGATGGGGTTACTTCCACGGAGGTTCCAGTAGGGATCGAGGATCAACATGAGCGGATCCTACAAGGAAGGTCGATTCCTTAGGTGCACATTCTTTGGCAGTACGGAATCTCCATGTAAGCACATGGGAGCGGAAGGCTCAGGTGCGTGCTCAATACCGCTTTTGTAACCCTAGTTTGTGGTGAAGCTTTACGGGGACGTAAAGCCCTGAGGTGGGAGTAATGTAAAGACCCAGAAATTTCAAGGAAAATTTTTTCTTAATTTTCTTTGGAATTTTATAAGAACGCAGTTTCTGACGGCGCCTGATTCCGAGGCCCGGTGTGCCCGGAATCATTTTACGAAGTTTGGCTCGGGTACGTTCAGTGAATGAACGAGCGGGAATTCCTATCTTTTGAACCAGTGCTCGGAATCGAATTCTGAGGGCACCGATAGAACCGTAGCGCCGGTAATTGCTTAGGAACTCCACTTCCGAAGTTTCGTTTACACGCGGTAAGTTGTTGGAATTTGTGGAAGTTGAAATAAAAATTAAACTACAATTTTTATTTTAACTAAGTGGATTAGGCTTTGGGTGGAAGTTGGGTTACTACCCAACTTCCCAAGGGAGGTTATGAAGGTGGTGGGGCCCACACGAACCCTACCCCTTCACCTTCCCTAACCTTTCATAACTCTTCACATTCTTTAACCCCCCTCAACTCACATTTAATATTGTTAACTTAAGTTAATAACTTAAGACATTAATGTAGTGAGTTTAATGTGAGATTTTGAAATTCAAACACTTTAATTTCAAAAGCCATGTTGAGTTAATACATTAAGTGTGCCTTAATTTATTTTGGGTTAGTTCCTTTGTTGCTTGAATGTTTTGGGGAGAAAAGCTATGTAAATATAGAGTTCTTCATCTTCTTCGTCGAAGAACGCGAAGAACGCGAAGAACACATCGAACTCCGTCGAAGAACGCCGAGTCCTCGGAGACCGACTACGCGACGCCTTTTACCGCAACAGTTCTTCCGCGACGTCTTCTTCCGCGACGTCTCTTTCCACGATGAATCCTCATTCGACGAACCTCTGTTCAATCTCACACGAGGTAGGGGGTTTACGTGTTTTCTATACGTGATTCTCTTCCGTGTTTTATCCGCGTCTTTTTGGACCGCATGATATCTGTTAACGGGAGGAGGCCGGACCACACAAACAAGGACGTCCCCCTCCCTTTTTGTTTTCCTTGTTATTGCGGATCGAATGAAAGTAACGCGGTGTCGTCGCACCGCGTGGGATTGAGCGGCAAGAAATGTGCGACGTCGTCACGCCGCGCATTCAAATTTTTTAACCAATTCCACGGCACCGCCGCGCCTTGCCGAAGAACCGCAAAAGAACCGCGGCCGGAGTCGGGCCGCGGCGAAGGGGCGCGGTGCCATCTCGTCGCGCTGGAAACCCAAAAAGACGGTACGTTTTGTTAATTGACGTGCGGAATGACGGGCGACGACAAACAGAGCCGAAATGTATTTTTGAAGCTTGTGCAGTAACGTTCGAGACCCGAGATGAACACCGGCTCAGACGGTTTTGAAAACGGACCACCGGAGCAACTCTGGTGGCCCGCGGAAACACCCGGACGCGCGGGTCGCCGGCGCAACGCCGCCGGCGACCGGGGGCGGTGGCCGAAGTCGTCCGGCCGCCCGGAGGCGGCGGCGCCCGAGCGCGCCGCCGGCCTCAATCAACGGCGAGGGCGGGCCGCGCACCCCCCTGCTCCGTGGCTTCCGCTCGACCGCGCTGGCCGAGCCGCGGCTGGCCGGTCGAGCCGGACCGAGCCGGCCGGGCCGACCCAGGGGGGGTCGGGCCGGGTCGGTCCGGGCCCAGACCCCCCATTTTCGGACACTCATTGGTCTTTTGCCCATATCTTGGGCTACGGACCTCCGATCGACGAACCGTCAGTTGTGTAGCGATCCTTGGAACGAGACGGCCATTTCGATATATTACACTCAAGGTTTCGGAGAACTTTGGGTTCGGCCAGGTTGGTTCCTACACGAAACCAACCGGGCCCTCAGAGCTGAAACGCTCATATCTTAAGCTTCGGGCGTCTGAATGACGTGCCATCGACTTTGTTGGATTCCTCTAAGTGAGACAGATCTTTTTACTTACTCCGCTCGAGGTTTGGATGTCGTCGGAGTTTGGTCGGGTTGGTTCGCTCACGAAACCAACCGGGGCCCTGGAACAAAAAAGCCAATAACTCATAGACCGGGCGTCTGATTGACGCGCCATCTGTCTTATTGAATTTCTCTTGATGAGATGGAACTTTTGGCCTAATTCGCTCGAGTTTTGGTTGTTGTTGGATAGTGGTCGGGTTGGATTGTACCCGAAATCCAACTGAGCCCTTGGAATGGAAAAGCTGTTATCTTTCATACCAGATGTCTGTTTGACGAACCGTCAGCGGTGATGGTGATCACGTTGAGAAACGGTCCCTATGAGTTTAACCTATGAGAGTTCAGGGTACAGTTGAGATACAGCCGGTTTGGTTCGCACACGAAACCAACCGGGCCCTAGGGACGAAAAGGCTAGTAACTCACAGACCGGGCGCCCGATTGACGCCCTGTCTGTTGCGTTGAGACCCCTATGATGAGGCGGTTCTTGAGATACTTCTTCGTGGGACTTTGAGATACTTGGAGTATCGACCTGTAGCTCATGGAGCAGACCCACCCAGAGATGAGCATGCGGAGTATGGAGACCGTGTAGCCGACTGAGACCTGACGACTGTTTGACCGACTCGACTTGGAGTGAGTCAACTAGCCCAGTGGACGGAGCACTACTTTGTGAGGTGCAGACCCATGGCGGACGGAGCACTACCTGTGTGACAGTGCAGACCCGCGGTACTCATCCGGAGAGTATCTCAGCAGGCTACTAGGGGGTGTGCACTATTGTGTTTGGGTGACATACCCCGGCGGGATGCACTACTGTGTTTGGGTGGCTGACCCGCGGTACTCGATAGGAGGAGTACCTTAGCAGTCTTAGGTTAGTGAGCAGCACCTCGGAGTCGTGACAGGAGCACTTTACACTCCATAGACGGGGCTCTTCAGCAGTTATGGTTTTGATAATGAAAATCCTGGTTTGAGCTGAGACTTATGACCTTTGTGTTTACCTCATGATTGAGATGGGTCACTTAACAACTTAGGTATATGTATGGGCATATACCTGGGTAGTGTTTACCCGTTGATTTCATGATCTTGGTGTTTTCCTCATGATTGAGATGGGTTAATTGATAACTTAGGTATATGCATGAGCATATACCTAAGTAGGGGTTATCTGTTGAGATCTTCTTTTTGGTTAACCTTGTTGGTTTTAATGAGACCTTGAGGGTCTCGGGGTCCCTACTGAGTATCGTTATAATCACCCTTGCACGGGATATGCCCGCACCTCGTTGTGGTGGTTGCAGACGACGGGCAGTGCTGATGGAGGCCGAGTGTTCGAGGACTAGACGGTACCCGGAGGTGGACTACACGACGAGTCAGTACCCGGAGGTGGACTTCACGGCGAGATAACACTCGGAGGAGGTTGAAGGGCGAGAGCATTGTGGAAGCTATCTGTACCTACCCTTCTGGTAGGATCCGTGGTGGACGATCTAGGAGATGCGCCATCTGTACCTACCCTTCAAGTAGGATACGAGGAGGATGACCCAGGAGCTGCTTCCTTTCTTCCAGTTGTTTTTATTTTTCTATTGTACTTTCGTTTAGATGTAGTTGTACTTTCAGTTGGGTTTGTATTCTGGCCCATTTAATTTTCAGCACTTTCTTTTGTACTTAGTGATTTACTTCCTCTTGTACTCTGTGGTGTTTTTTTACTTTTATAAAGGCAATGCCTTCCCAGTTATCGGGATTTACGCCTTTGGTGCTAGTCACCATCCCCTGGCTTATGAAAGGCGGGCTTGGGGTAGTCACGGCACGGGCCCCGAGGACGGGTCATGACAGAGTAGGTGTATACTATGAATCGGGTTTAGATGGTGTTTCTATAGAAAATTAGTATGCCTAAGTTAAATTAGGGTGACATATCTATGGATATTGGGACATAATTACCTTTTTCACCTAGACGTTATGATATTATCTATGATTTAGTTGATAGATTTATGAAATCAACACAATTGTAACCAATTATAGAGTAAAGTCTCGTGTAATTCATGGTCGAATTATAAATATAAAAAATAGTGACATTCAATTATGTTCTTAGATTGATCTTATCATGATTCTTGATTTATATGGAGGATGTGTAGAGAATTTTCATGTGTGTTTAATGAATTTTTTTGGTTATGTATTACATTTCATCCATATAAATATTTTCAAGATGAGTGGAAGATTCATACAACTAAGAATATGTTATATGCATGTATTATAGATTTTGATGGCACGTGGGTTCACCATTTTCCACTAGTGTAGTTTCATTTTAAAAAACTAATATTTATTTATAACAAGGGATATTTATAAAAAAAAGTATAGTTTTTCACTTCTATATCCAATATCTTATGTGGATACTATGGAGGCTGATATTTTTAAACTCAACATGGTGAAAATTTTGATAAGAGAGGTGTCATAAATCAATGAGATTATAAGGATGGAACAAAGATATTGGAATTAATATGTTTATCATTGGCATAGATTATTTGATATTATTGTGAGGTCTCATATTTTTAAACCCCTTCCTTTCTATTTTCCTATAGCTTATCAGTGTTAATATGGTGCTCAATGCCTTTTCACAAATTATTCTTTATATTTTTTCTTATAGTGGAATATTTATTCCTACATTAACTTTGTTTGTATAGTTTCTTGACTAACCATGTGGTCATAAGTTTCTTTAGGTGGTTGCATGACTGACTATGTGGTTGGTTGGTTTTTCATGTGGTCGATCATTTATTCAAGTTCTCAGACATTTATTAATGTTGTTGGACACTTACATTTTCTATTTTTTCAGTTCTTTAGTCATGTGGTAGATCTTGTTTCATGTGTTCAATTTTTTATATGGTCTCTTGTTTGTCCAAACAGTCAATTTATCTTTCATGAGGTTTCGAGTTGGTTGTGTAGTTGATTTTTCCATTATGTGGTTAATTTTCTACATTGGGAATTTAGTCCATGTGGCTGATCCACATAGACATGCATCCCATTAAGAAAAAATATCCAGTATTTCTCAAAATTTATATGATTATTTAAAATATATTTTAATAAAAACAGTAAATAAAATCTTAAATTAAGGGATTTAAAACCTGAATCAGTTATAATGAGATATTACTTTGAATTATTTAATAGCGGGATATTTAAATAATATTGATATATTCAATTAGATGGGATCAAATCTAAACCTAATTAATGTTGATTAAAATATTAATGTCTTTTGGGTTTCCTGTATATAAAAAAATAAATCAGTTGTTCTTAAATCCCAGAGTTTCCTTCGCTATTCAATTTTCTTACTTTAACTAAAACCTAAATGATCCATAATTTTATCTTAGATTCAAGAGAAGAATTATATAATAACCTGATTCTGTTACTATGTGTTTCTAGATATTTTTTTACCTTCTTCCTTCTATCATAATCGACGTAGTGGAATTGTTAAAGACTCTCATGAGGCAGTGTAACTCCCCGAGTTTTTGTGAACCTTTTTTTCAAATAAATTAATTTTATTTGATGATGTTAAATTCACACTACACTAATTAAAACATTCATTATACAATACACCAAGATAATTTTTCACTAAACACAACAGTATCTTGTCTTGTGTTACACACAACGCCGAGTTTCTACAAAACATCATTTTATAGATATAATTATTTAAATGAGAAAGTTATAACATAGTTGTTAAAATTAGAAATATGAATAGTAAAAACTAATTTTTATATATTATTTTTAATGTTTTTATATAAATAATACATATTTATAATAAAAAATGTAATATTGGTAAAGTCTTTATATGTTTAAAAATAATATTTTCTCAAATTAATGGCTTTTTATATCCTTATGTTAACAACAATAAAATTAATTTTATAAACTTTTATAAGTTTAATTTGATAAAATAAACATCATTTTTTGAATTTGGAATTTCTAAATTATTTTAGGGTGAATTTTATAGATTTTTTTGAAAAACATCATTTATTGATGAACTTTGAAAAATAAGGAATATTAATTCAAAAATACTTTTTCATCTAATTTATTTTTATAGTTAAATTATATTTTAATTTTATTTTAAAGTTTAATTAGTTAAAATGTACATCAAGTGATCCAATTTAGGTCATTATAACCATTTTTACATTGAATTTGGATATAAAAACATCCCAAACATTTAAACTTTTTACTAAAAACTCATTGTCAAGGCATGTCTACGAGATTAAATTTAAATTAATTTCTTATACTTATGTGATTAGAATTTGGAAAACTATATTCAATATTTGGTATTAGAATAATCTATAATTTATAATATGGTAAACATAGTTTTTTAAAAAAATTATTGAATGTGATTAAAATTAATTACAACGATTAGGAGAAAATTAGCTTAATAAAAGACTAAACTTTAAACTTAAGGCCCAAAATGACCTAGAAACTTGTCCAAAATCCATTATATGTTCATATTTCAACCCTATAATTTCTTTTATTGTATTTATAACATTATTGTATCCACTTTTTATTGGAAAAACATGGGTGGAATTTCCTTCCCACAAATTTACAAGAATGTCACTCCTCCTCCACTATAAAAAGGCACTCACCACTCTCCCTTATTCACACATCTCAAGCCCTTTGCCTCACCCAAAATCTGCTCAAATAATATCCAAACATCCCTAAATTCATTATAGAATCCTGCCTTTTTGATTAAATCTATACAAGGATTCCCTTTTGGGCAAACCAAACAGTTTTACCCAAAGAAGAGGTAACATACTTCCTTAAGATCTTTTATTTTATTTTCATTTTCAAAAACCTAAATTATTCCAATTATATGATTATATAATAAACTTTTTATATTAAAAATATTTTTTTTATTCTATATGTTTGACCGACAATTACACACACTTCCATCTAATGGGTAAGGAACATATCATTCTTGTGTACAGAGAACTATCGCCTCACGAAATGATGTTTTTAATTTTTTCCTTTAACACATCTCACAGTTAAGAATATTGATGGAAACTATATTTTTATACGATATATATGATATTTATGATGTAATTATGCTTCTTTAATTATTATATAAATCATACATTCATGCTTTTCATTTTTTATAAACAAGATAACTTCATTTATGGATGTGTGGACTACCATCTTTTCAAAACAATGTGATTCATTCAAAATTTACATAAAATGTATTAAGGATGGGTTTAGAGAAATTATATGACCAATATGATATAATAATTATACTATAATTATTATATATGTAAATATATTTCACTTACTTTATTACTTTCAATATGAAAATAAAATAGAAACAGTGTTCATGTGTACGTATGGATTACCATCTCCATAAACGGTGTGTTCCATTTCATATTTTTATATTTTATATATTATTATAAATACATATATATGGAATATATATTATATTTATATCATCTTTTACATTATATAATTAATTAAATCATGATCTAAGTAATACAATCAAGAATAATAATTCAAAACATGTATGAAGAACAAAGAGGTTATTACCCAAAGAAAAACCTTAACATTGAATTGCTAATAAGTAGGTAACATAAAGTCATAATAAAACCATATATGGTATGATATATAAGAATATGGTTTATTAATATATTTATAATAAAATTCTATTTATTATATGGGATTATTTTATGAGTACTAAGATAGTAAATACATAAGGTAAAGGGATTTCTAGTCTCACTTTTATTTCTATGGGATTTATACCACTCGTTTATTTTGTGTGGTTTATATACATTCCACAAATATATTATATTATTATTATCCTTAAATTTAATGCTATTTACATATCCATTTTATGATATCTATTTCATTGGGTTTATGTTTCAAAAGTTACCAAATCAGTAAGGTAGTCTTGTCTCAATTTGCCTTCTTTGAGACACATTCCATGAATTTCCAAAACCATGTCTTCAATAAAAAAATTAAAGATAATGTTTTAAGATCCTTTTCAAGGAAAAATGATTTTGAACTTTTTTATTGTTTTCAAAGAGTCATTTATAAGTATTCAAAAAAATAAAATAAATGGTTTTCAAAAAAATTTCATACTTTATTTATAAGTTTTCATGTTTATTTTGAAAGAAAATGGTTTTTAATAAGTTTTATGTTTTAAAAATAAAATTTCCAAGAAGAAAAAATATTTTACTCAAGGTATATTTTTAAAATATATTTAAAAATTATTTTCTATCTAAGATTACATCCTTTGGTGTTACTCATTCCCTTCCATGATCCAAGGGTACCATTCATATTATTTTTCCAAATGGTTTATATTTTGATGGAATGATATTTATGAAACTCATTTCCCTTCCATGAGTTATATGCTTATAAAACATAACTATTTTCATGGGTTATGTTTTTATTAAATGATTATCAAACTTTCCACTTTCCCACATGTTAAGATACAATTACATATTTATAACACCCATTTCATTTCTTGGGTTGTGATATGACTATTTAAGATCTTGTGGCACATGTGTGTATGATTTCATTATGAAATTGTTGGGAGTTATATATCCCTCCAATGCATTGGAAAAATATTTATATTTCATAATGTAATGATGGTAATCAAGTTGATATGATTTATCCATTGTGGAGGACGGGGAAAAACAATCCACTATGGGAAGATGGGGAAACCTGACTCACTATGGGAAGAAGAAGAATCTTAATCCTCTATGGGAAGATGGGGAAGACTGATCCCTTATATAGAAATGACTGTGACTATAGTTGGTGGTTCGTCTCTCCCATTAGGTGTGGTCCCCATGAGGTTCCCTAATAATTATTTTAAATTCACCCTAACTTATAGGGAATGATATTACTTGTTTATGTTCCTTCTACAATTCCAGGTCTTATTCCTATGTTATGATTTCATATCTCATTATCTTAATTTCATTATGATTCAGGTCTTATGAACTATCAATATTTATTATATGATTTTATTTTATGATCTTTGATATGGAGTGTATGATATTTTAATGTTATGATCACATTCTCATACCCTTATTCTCATGTTTATGTTTATATATCTCCCTTGTTTACCCTTACTGAGAATCTGATCTGACCCCATTTTATGTTTCCTTCCCTAGGTTATGAATATATGTATTAAGTATGATGTTTCTAATAATGGTTATATTCATGAATAAGATATTTGGAGATAATGTATCTCACTTATATACCAGTGTTTATGATTCCATGTTTCCAAAGGAACTAGGCTAATACGGTCTTAGGGAATTTGTTTGTGTAATGTATTAAGTATTACTCAAAAATGATGTAATGTTAATGTGTAAAAATTGAGGGTCTCTATAGTTATTATCATATAAAAAATTTAGTCAACCTTTGGAAACTTTGATGAGAAAACCTTAGTGAGAACTCTATAGACATGTTTAAGGATAAGTCTAAGGATAAGGAAAAGTATATTAAAATGTCCAAAAATTTTGGTATAGGATAGAGCGAGTGGTATCCTAGGAATAAATCCATGTTTGGATAATAAAAGTGGAAATAGTTCTTGCATAGATGTACCTTGGAGTAACAACTCCTAAAAAGTGTTTCAGGTTTAACTCAAGCATAACCTGGTACACGACAACAGGCCTTACTGTGAACCTAGTGTTCACTCCATAAGGATATGCATTAGGAATTCCCAAAATCTTCATGAACTATCATGAAGGATTTAAACAAAATTGGTTATGAATAACCTAGTATAAACCAATAGTGTCTTATATTAAGGAAGTTTTCATAATTTAGACATCCTATAAGTTGTTTTTCATGATTTTGTGGTTCCTTGCTATGAGAATTATTTCTTAATCTATGATTTTTTGTTTTAGTTAATGGATATAACCTGAAAGAACCACATTAATGGTGATTATAGTGGGAAATGAAATGATTTTTCTCTTAAGAATATGAATTCTATGGGATCTAGAATGAAAAAACTCATTTTTATGCTCACATAGATTTCTTAAGATATGAATCATGCTGATATTTCGAAAACGCAAAGGAGGGAACAACATTCTATTGAGTATATCATGAGGCAACATCCACCTTATTTTAGTGGGTCTTCTAATCTAATTTTTTTAACACTATATTATTACCACAAGAAAGATATTATCTATTCTCTAGTGTTTATAACATGAGAAATTTATTCTGGCTACTTATCGATTAAAAGGTGAAGTAGACCAGTGGTGGAATCTAATCAAGAATATGAGAAAGAAAATGAAATAGAATGCATGGATCAGGATGATATTAAGAACTTATTATTCAGTAAGTGTATTCCTCGTGTTATTTATAAAAACATAGAAAAACGGTTTCTTGAGTTGAAGTAAATGGATGATGAATCTATTAGTTCCTATGAGGATAATTTCTCAAGACATTCAAGGTATGATTTTGGAATTATCATCCAACCCAAAAGTAAAGTTGATAGGTTCTTCAGTGTCTTAAAGAAAATTCTCAGAAATTTGTTTTCCATAATAGACTTTAGTATCTACTAATATATTGTGTGTTGTGTAATCAAATTTGAAATGGAGGTTGGAGTTACGTATCAATATCAGGGTTTTAACAATAAAAGGGTGATCTCATTCAAAGGAAAATCTAAAAACCATGGATATAAAAAAGATGAGCCTTTCATTATTCATTGTGTGTAGAAAGAAGTATTGAAGGAATTTTTTATGGGGTTTAATAAGTTTTTAAGTGAGGAAGGGGAGGCTATCATGAAATTGATTGCCGCATTTAGGGGAAGAAGTTGTCCAATGATGCAAAGAGAGTAAAATCTATATAGAATGAACCTACCACACTTCAGTGCTTCAAGTGTAAGGAGGATGGTAATTATGATAACTAGTTACCAAACCCAAGGGTTGATGATGATTATTGGAATAAGAACCCTCTTAAACTAAGGGACATGGGGAAATCTGATGTGATCACTATTTATGACAAGGGTTGCAATAATGACATGGTGAAAGGTACACTTATCATCCACTATAGAATGGATAATGTATTATTTGATTCTGGATCTACCCACTCGTTCATATCTAATGAATTTTCTAAGGGTATTAATATTCCACCCAAATAATTATATTTGGAATTATCAATACAAACCCCTAATGGTATGATGATTGCATCTCAAGTTTATGATTCCTCTCCAATTGAAGTTTGTGGGAATGTACTTCCAACAAATCTTCTCATCCATCCCCTAGTTGAACTTGATGTCATCATCGGCATAGATTCTCTTTTTATGCATAAATCACACATCAATTATCGAGTAAATGAAGTTATATTTTATATTTCAAACAACTTATGATCATCTATCAATGTGTTAATAAGTATGAACTCCTTATGAATATTACCTCTAGTGTATGACTCTTAATTCCCACTAAGAAGGTGGTTTGTCTGAAATGGTTAGGGATAAACTCGATGTTGATGACATGCCTATTTTTAGGGAATATTTGGATGTGGTCCTGGAATAGTTTAATATCTTTCCACAAAAATGTGAAGTTGATTTCTCGATAGAATTCATACCTGGTTCCACACCAATTTCAAAGACTCATTATATAATAGCCCCAATTGAGTTAAAGGAATTGAAAAATAAACTCTAAGAAAACCTTAATAAGGGACTGATTCATCCAAGTGTGTCCCCTTGAGGTGCACCGACCCTCTTTTTGAAAAATAAATATGAACCAATTCAACTCTACATTGATTATTGGGAGTTGAAAAATATCTTTTTCAATAACAACTATCCTCTTTCTAATATTAATGACTTGTCAGATCAACTGCATGAAGCTCAATACTTTTTTATGATTGACCTTAATTTTGGATATCATTAATTGAACGTCAAGAAAGAGGATATACCCAAGATTTAATTCCATATAAGGTATAGAAACTATCAATATATAGTGATTCCTTTTAGTATTACTAATTCCCTTACTATCTTTATGGATTCTAGAAATAGAGTCTTTAAATATTACCTTGATCAGTTTGTGGTAGTCTTTATAGATGATATCCTTATCTATTCAAAGAGAAAGTAAGAGCATAAAGACAGCTTGAGAATTTTATTAAATACCCTAAGGAAGGATAATTTGTATGAAAAACATACAAAGTGTGAATTTTGGATACAAAGGGTTTCATTTTTAGGTCACATAATCTCAAGAGAAGATATAGCAGTAGATCCATAAAAGATGAAAGGTATTTAATGTTGGCTTAGACCAACCACGGTGATACAGATCTATAGTTTTATTTGTTTATCTAGATATTATTGATGGTTTTTTGAAAATTTATCATGAATAAATAATACTATGACCATGTTAACTTAGAAGGGTTACAAGTTAATCTATACAAAATAATGTGAGGAAAATTTAAGAGAACTAATGAGAATGTTAGTCAGCTCACTTGTGCTTACATTACCCTATAGTATAGAAGAGTCTTTAATCTATAGTGATGAATCCAATAAGGGATTAGGATGTGGTCTTATGAAAAATTACTTGTTTACCACTTATGTCTCATGACAGTTGAAGATCCACCAGAAAAAATAACCAACTCATGATTTGGATCTATCAAGGGTAAATTTTTCATTAAAGATATACATACATTATCTTTATGGAGAAAACTATGATATATATATAAATAAAAAAAGTTTGAAATATATATTCATAAAAAAGTATTGGAACATGTACCAGAGAATATGGTTAGAGATTATAAAGGATTATGAATGATCAATACATTACTACCCTGGGAAAGCGAACAAGGTGGATAATTCTTTGAGTCTAAAGGATCATTCCAGCTTATCCTTGAAGAGGATCACAAAAGACCAAATATTTTGTGATTTTCAAAGTATAGATCTACAAATATTTAAGTATGTGGAAAAATATTATCTTTCTCAATTGAATTCCCAACCCTCTATCCAAGTTAATATCAAAGAGGTGTATAAGGAAGATGTAGAGCCAAAAGATAATTTTAGAGATGTTCCAGAGTTAAACCATGACATGGATGAAATGATAAGGTTCAGGAATTGATTAATTGTTCTATCCGTACTAGATTTGAAGAAGTTTCTATTAGAGGATTCTCATATTTATTCATTCTCTATTCATACTATAAGTATGAATATTTATAGATACTTGAAATAATACTTCTAGTGGGATGGGCCAACGAGCCAGTACACGAGTGGTAATGGCACCATCTTGGCATCCAAGAGACTCATGTTCAAAACTAGGTGGAGGAAAATTTCTGGGTACTATAGAAGGTACTATAAAAGATATTGTAGCAATACTATAGCAGTATTGTTGTAGGTGAGATTTGGTACTATAGCAGTCAGAACTATTCAATGGATTTGGGCCTTCGGGCACCCGGTTTGGACCTACAGGTCTTAAGGGCCTTCGGGCCATCGAAGGCCTTCAGGCCATAGGGCCTTTGGGCCATTGAGACCATGGAGTATCCCAATTCACATAGAGCAGGACCTAGAAGAGGATCAGAGCAACAAGAATAATAGTCACCAGAAGCAGAGCTAATCGGATTAGAAGAATGAGAGGGTATGGAACCCACCATCGAAACCAGGCACCGTGCAGATTTGTACGGTGCAATGATAGTCTATTAGCAATGAAAGGTGGGGATCTAGGTGATCAATGATGCAAAATCTTGGGAGGGGAAGTTCCAGTGGTTAGGGCCTATGGGTCATGTATTGGGCGTGATATTCCTTAGGGACTTCGGGTCATGTATTGCAAGTCATGTTGGGCCTTGGGCCTTGGGCCTACGAGTCATGTACGGGTTCCCCTTCAACACTTAAAGGGGGTGATTATCCATAATAAAATAAAAAGAAGGCATTTGGGCTATTCGGGCTCAGGCTAGTGGGATCGAATGAAGGGGGATATTAGTATGTTTGTATTTTGGTGCTTGGTATGCCAGAAAGTTAACGTTGAAATACAAAATTCAAAATGGATGTTGCATCCATTACCCATACTATAATGGAAATGGGAGAATATCACTATGTATTTTTTCATTAGACTCCCCAAAACCTATAAAGGGTCTAATTATATATGTGTGGTAGTTGGTCTCCTTACTATATTAGCACACTTCATCTCTATCATATAAGACTTATCACTAGATAAACTTTCTAAGATATATATAAAGAAAGTGGTAAAGTTTAAAAGAGTAGCATGTCCTACTGTGTTTGATCGGGATCATAGGTTTACAGCAAAGTTTTTTTGAAGTCTTCCGCAAGAACATAATAAAAAATTGAATTTCAATACTATTTTTTATCCTCATATAGTTAGTTAGTGTGAAATAACAACTAAAACCTTAGAGGATATGTGGATATCTTGTTTGTTGGATTTAAAAGGTGGTTGGGATCAATAACTTCCTCTATTTGAGTTTTCTTACAACAATAGATTTCACTCAAGAATTTATATTTCTCCTTATGAATCCCTCTATGGGAAGAAATGTATATCTATAACATACAGGGATGAATTTATAGAAATAAATCTATTGGGACCTGAGATAGCTAATGAAATGGATGAGAAGGTTAGAACCATTCTGCAACATATCCATGAAATAAAAAGTAGATAGAGAATTTTTATTGATAATCATCAGGGTGACCTGGAATTTTAATTTGGTTAGAAAGTGTTTCTATGAATTTTTCCATGGAATAAGGTTTGTAGGTTCGAGGGGAAAGGGAAACTAAGCCATAATTATATTGGTCTATTTGAGATTCTTGATTGTATATGAAAAGAAGCCTATGGTTTGGAACTTCATCTAAATATATCTCAAGTCTATGATTTTTTCCATGTATCCCTCCTAAGGAATTACATACCTAACATTTCACATGTACTAAAATCATAGGTCATACTGTTGGAGAAAGATAACTCTTACGAGGAACAACCAATTGAAATTATGGATCATACAGAGAAATTTATATGAAACAAGACCACTCCCATGGTCAAAGTTTTGTAGAAAAATTTCCAGTTATAGGAATCTATGTGGGAACTTGAGGATATGATGAGGTATAAATTTTATCATTTATTTGTATCATAATGATGAATTTTGAGGGTGAAATTCATTTTAAGGGGGTAGAATGTAACACCCTGAGTTTTTGATAACCTTTTCTTGAAAATAAATTAATTTTTTTTTTCTATCATGAGTTTCATGGAACACTCTATCAAAATTTCATTATAAGCTATTCCAAGATAAGATTTCACTACACATAACACCGACTTGGCTTGCATTACACACAACATCTAGTTTCTACACAACATCATTTTATAATTATAGTTATTTAAAAAATAAATTTATAACCCAGTGATTAAAAATAGTAATATAAACAGTAATAAATAATTTTTAAATATTATTTATAATTTTTCAATATAATTAAAACATATTTATAATAAAACGTGTAATATTGGTAAATTCATTATATATTTGAAAATACTATTTTCTCAAATAAACTATTTTTTATGTCCTTATATGAACAATAATTAAATCCATTTTCAAAACATTTAGAAATTTAAATTAATAAAATAAAAAAAAATTCAATTCAGATGAGCTTAGGGTGAATTTTAGTGTTTTTTTTAAACATCATTTTTGGATGAATAGTGAGAAATACTGAATTTTAATTTCGAACTGTTTTTTCATATAATTTATTTATATAGTAAAATTATAGTTTAATTTGTTTTAAAAGATTAATTAGTTAAATTTTATATCAATTCATCAAATTTATTTCATTTTAACCAATTTTACAATGAAATTGGATATTAACATATCCCAAAATTTTAAACTTTTTTGTTAAAAAACAAACTTTCGTGACACATCTATGGGATTAAATTTAAATTCATTTACACCAATTATATGATTATAATTTATAAAAATGGATTAAATATTTTTAATTATAATAATTTATAATATCTAATAAGTTCAAATTAGTTTTTGACTAAAAATATTAGTCAAATTGATTAAAACTAATTATCGGAATTAAAAGAAAAATAGCATATCAAAGGACTAAACTTTAAACTTAAGGTCCAAATTCACTTATAAACATGTCAAAAATCCATTGGAAGTTCAAATTTATTCACTATACTCACTTTTCCTAGTTGGGAGCATTATTGAAGCCACTGTTCATGGGAAAACATGGCTGGAATTTTCTTTTCAAAAATTTACAAGAATGTCACTCCACCTATACTATAAAAAGGCACTAAACCCTCCCACTATTCACACCTATCAAGCTATTTTTCTCACCCAAAATCTACTAAAATAAGCTCCCAAAATCCCTACCTTCATCATATAAACCTAAATTTTATAATAAATCTATCCAAGGAAGCCCATTTGTGAAAACACAAAATAATTACACAAAGAAGAGGTAACATCCCTCCTCAAGCCCTTTTGACTTATTTTCATTATCCACCACCTCAATTTTTCCTATTAAATTATTATATAATAAAATTAGTATACTCAATATAATTATATTTTTTTTATTCTAATTTTTATACCTACACATTCACACACTTCCATGTAATGTGTAAATAACTTACCGTTCTTATGTATAGTGAACTACTGCATAATAAAACGATGTTGTTTGTTTTTACATTACCACCACTCACAGTTGAAAATTATTATAGAAAAAATATTTTTATATGCTATATATGATATTTATTATGTAATTATTCTTCTTTAATTGTTATATAAAATATAACTTCATGCTTTCCATTTTTTAAACATGATCACTTCATTTATGGACGTGTGGACTATTGTCTCCTCAATACGATGTGATTCGTTCACACTTTACATGCAATGTATTATGTATGGGTTTAGTGAAATTATATGATATATATGATATAATAATTTGACTTTAATGGTGATATATATAAATATATTTCACTTAATTTATTACTTCAAATACTATAATTAAACGGAAGAAGTGTTCACGCATACGTACGATCTACCGTCTCCATTAATAGTGTATTCCAATCCATCTTTCTAAATTTTATAGATTATTATAAATACTTATATACTGAATATATATTATATTTATATCATGTTTTACATTATTTAAATAATTAAATAAATATCATAGTAATATGGTTAAGAATAATAAGTTAAAACATGTACGAAGAACAAAGCGGATATTACACGAAACAAAACCTTAACATGGACTTTTTAATAAGAAGGTAATATATAGTCAGAATAAAACCATATATGGTATTAGATATAAGAATATATTTCTTTAAAATATTTCTAATAAACATATATTTATTATACATTAGGTTTGTATGAGTACATACATATTCAAGACATAAGGTAAGGTGATTTCTTGTCTCACTTTAATTTCTGTGAGATTTATACCACTCATTTCATTTATATGGTGTATATAATAACCATGAATATATTGTGTTATTATTATCCTTAATTATATTCTTATTTACATATCAATTTTATTATCTATCATTCTTGAGTTTTATGTTTCAAATGATATTGAATCAGTAAAGTAGTTTTGTTTCAATTTTCCTTTATTGAGACTCATGCCATGAATTTAAAAAACTAAGATTTTAAAAAAAATCAATAATGTTTTTAAAGATGATATTTTAAGATTATTTTTATGGGAAAGGATTCTAAAAATGTTTTATGTTTTTAAAATAATCCATTATAATTTTTCAATGTGTTTTCAAAGAAATGGTTTTCAAAATGTTTTCAGTATTTCATTATAAATTTTCAAGTTTATTTTCAAAGAACATGGTTTTTAAAAGTTTTTTTGATTTAAAAATAATTTTTTAAAGAAGAAAGGATATTCTACCCAAGGAATTTTTTTAAAAAATATTTCAAAATTATTTTACATGTAATATGACATCATTTGGTGTTACTCATGCCTTTCTATAATCCAAGTGTACCATTCATATTATTTCCCAAAACGGTTTATGTTTTGATTGCATGGTGTCTATGAAACAAGTTTCTATTCCACATATTATATTATTATGAAACCCGCTTAATTTCACAGGTTATGTTTTGATTAAATGATTGTGAAACCTATCTATTTTCCATAGGTTAAGATATGATTACATTTTTATGACACCCATTTCATTTCATGGTTTATGATATGAATGTTTATGATCATGTGGCATATGTATGCATTATTTCATTATAAAATGGGTGGGACCTATATCTCCCACCAATTCATTAGGTAAATATTTAAATATCAAGAGTTAATAAAGGGAATTAAGTCGATGGGCTTGATCCACTATTGATGATGGGGAAATATGATCTACTATCAGAATATGTGGAAACATTATCCACTATGGGAAGATGGGGAATACTGATCTACCATGGGAAGATAGAGAAACTAGATCCACTATAGGAATATGGGGAAACCTAATCCCTTACAATGAAAGGATTGTGATGGGTAATGGTGGTGTGTCATACCTAGTATAGGTAGTCCCCTTAAGGTAACTGAATAATTTTTCACAATATTACCTGACATATGGTGAATGGTATTATATGTTTATCTTTATTTAACAATTCTATGTCTGGTTCCTATGTTTTTCTTTCATGGATCATTCTCTTAAATCCCTTATGTTTCATATCTTATGAACTGCCAATATTTATTTCATGATTTAAATTTATATTCTTTTATATGGGAGTATGATATTTTGATGTTATGATCACATTATCATACCCTTATGTCACTAGGTTATGGATATATGTATTAAGTATGATGTCTCTAATAAGGGTTCTAATAATGAAGAACCTAGTGGAAGATAATGTCGCTCACTTATGTACCAATATTTATGTTTCCATGTTTCCAAATGCACTAGTCTAATACGGTCTTTGGGAGTGTGTTTGTGTAATGTATTAAGTATGACACAAAAGTGATGTAATGTTAATGTGTAAAAAGAAAGTGTCATTATTGGTAGGGGATTATATTCTTATCTTTTTTTAAGTAATGTGTCATCTAATCATGTTTTAGTTCAACTAGTTAAATCAATGTGATTAGTCATAAGAAAATAATAATGATGATATTTCATGAATGATTATTGAATAATATTGAAATTATAAAGTAAGAATAAGATGAAAATATAATAGGTCATAGATAAATATTATTATCATCAAATTCTGGAATCAAATGCAGTTTAATATTGTTTTTAATATGGAAATATAAAGGATCAAACCAAGAGATTTATTGCATGCTATTGTTAGATATGATTGTCATAATAAATTCATGATATATATTAAAGTATTATACCTTTATAATTTTCAAAAATATCCAATAATTAGAAAGTGTAAACACATTTATTAAATTGATTTTGTAGTTTCAAAAATGAAAATAGAATGTTGATTTATATTTTTCTTATAATTCTTGGAATTTGAAGTTTGAAATAAGATAACTATCACACATGGTAATTAATTAATATTTAATAATATTTTTTTAATAAATTTTTGAGATTATGTGATCACTTATGTTTATGATTTATAGATATTTCCCCATGATCTACTAGATATTTTTCCATTTTTTGGTTGTGTTATTATGGATTTCTGATATTATTTACATTCTATGAAATTGGTTAAAAACATAATGCCTGTATAATATTATAAATTAATGAAATGTACATGATTTATTTTTTATCAAACATCTTTAAAATTGATAAAATATTGAGATAGTGTTTTCTATCTATTGATATGCACAACCGATAGGTTTCTCAATGTTGGAAACTTATAAATAATAAATTATTTTATGTTGAAATTAAAATGATTTTTTATAAATGAAAAATGTTTGTAAGGAACTATCTCATTCCCACGTTAAGGATTATTGAATTACATGATTCAATGAAATTTATTCCACTTAATGTGTGTAAAAAAATACATTTAATCTATATATATTCTTTAGGATAATTTGAGCCTTGTTTGGACTTGATGTGATTCTTGATTGTCAGTTTTGGTTGGGAAAATTTAATGGTAAATGGTTCAAAGGATTGGGGTATTCTGATGGTTGATGGAAATGATTTCAGGATTGATTATACTATGTGAAATCATGTGATAATGTCACTAGGGTGGTTAGGATGAGTTCAAAGTGGTGATTTCCCATCGATGTATAATTTTTCTTAATTCTTTTGGGATGTTCAATGGTTCAGATGTAATTTTTATGATTTGTTTCAAGCATTTTGACATAGTTTGAATTTATACATGGAATGTGAATATTTATTGTGGTAATATTGGATGAGTCCTATAGTATGTGGATAATTACAAAATTATAAATTAATTAATAAAAAATTGAGTTGGTTGATGGTGATCGCAAATGATGATGAGATACTTCAAAATATAGGAAAAAGAATTATTATTCCAGACACTTGGATTATAATATAAAGCTATTTGTATTGGAAATGAAAATGAAATAATAATAATTATTATCTAGTTAATTAATATACAATTATTATTCTTGTATGATAATTGATATTTAGACCCAAGCGGTGGCAGTCAAGTGTCTTGTGTGATGGTAGAAGTGGATGATTTTAATTATTTCTAATTTACTTTAGTGTGGTTGTGTTTGAAATGTTGTATATTTTATTCTTTTATACAATTTACTACATGATTTAGTAGAGAAATTGACACCTAAATGTTTTGGGGGTGTTTTCTTCAATACTTAGGATAGCGAGGGAATGGCTTCATGAATTCTCTCTATCCAACGCTCTCTATTTGGTTGTTGTTATGTATAGTCATATCCTAGGATACAATGGATTATAGTATTGTGTGTGTTCCTATCCAGGATGTGATTTCTATTTGTTTAGTATACATTTATGTGTATGTTTTCATGGATTTATTTTATAACATATACGTGTATCTAGACATGGTGGTTCCTGCTTCCCATGGGTGTAATTGAATGAGATTTTATGGTTTGAGGTATAATGCATTTACATAGGTTGTAGTGGATTTTGGTCGTACACTTGTTTATGGATGAGATAATGATTATAAGGTGCAAGCTACATAGGAAGCATAATGGTTATGATATGATTGTATGAGGTGAATGATGACTTATGGAAGGGATAAGTACTAAATATGTATAATTTGTTTGTGGGAGAAACATTCTAGTGGGAAAGTGTGTGTGGGGTACCTTAATTTCTATATATATATATATATATATATATATAATTTTAATAAAAAAATTATTTACTTTTATGTGTTACTTGATGATTGATTCATGGTTTGGATGGGAAAACAATTTTACCTTATTTCATGATGAGTTAGTTTAACTTTTTTATTCACTAGACTTTTGGATGATTATTTTACATTTTTCATGATAAATTTCATAGAGGTTCCTATAGAGTATATATGTTATGCTAACCCTACATATATATAACTATTTTTTAGGTTAGTAGAAGATTATTTATGATCGATATGGGCATTACTAGTTCATGAGATTTGTTCAAGAGATACTGAATCATCTAGGTCGGTATAGAAGATTTACTTTTTGTACCCTTTTGTAATTTTAGTATTGTACGACATTATATATAATAGGATTTCATCGATATATATGTGTGTTTTTGGTTTTTGTTTTCTCATTATATATATTATTCCAAAAATCTATATTAAGGGTAATGTATATCATGTGTGTAATTTATATACCCTCGGTTCTAGTCATCAAATTGTTGCCTAATAGATATGGGACTCATAGGTTATATCTCTCCTTCTTCATATACAGCTCAAGGGGGGTACCTTTGTATGGAGGGGGTCATGAAATATTTTTATTAAATAAGATGGTTGAGAGATAGGATGGAGTTCAGAGGTAAGAACTAGTGAAGATTAACTGTTTTTTTTGGGAAACAATTGCCTATGGGCTTCGTATGTGTTATAACATATAACACCATCTAGGACATGGGATTTAAGCCCCCTAGAAATCTTACATAAGGATCATCATGTTTAGTGGACATACAAATTGAATTTAAGATGTTTTTTGGGTAATGGTTTTGCAAAGAATAATGCATCATATTAATCTAAAAAAGTGATTGAATTGGTTAGAAAATGGAAATTTTAGTTAAAATAAATCAATTAATTAACATTAAAATGATTTGTATCCAAGCATTATGAGATTAGAGTTTTTTCTAAAATGAATCCAGGTCGATGTCCCCATCATGTTTATGTTCATGATATTTACCATGATATTCCAATGGATATCCACATATTGGAGGCCGATAATAAAATCATATAGAGTAAGAAACTATGATAGTTTTTTCACCTAGTTATTCAGAAGTATATGGTATCTATTTCATATTGAGATACTAAAAATGAGTTAGAGGTGGTGGAGATATCCTTCAGTTCAATTCAGGCTCATAATGAGCATTGAGTTTTTTTGGTTGTGATGATGTTATGTGGGTTATCATGGTATTTTTGCCTTTTATTTCTCAAGTATAAAGATGAGTCAGTTGTTTTATTAAATAAATTCAGATATCAGTTCCAGTCCATGTTTATATCTTCAACTGCTAATGATTCGTATCAACAGAAAACACTCACCCTTCTTTAAGGGAGTTTTAATGTGTATGATTTCAATATCTAATACTGGAAATTTCTATGTTATGCTTCAAAACTATTATTAAATGAGTAGAATATGAAAAGGTATTTTGACGATGATTTGTATCCATAGATCCAAATCCAGGTCACTCCATTTATATTAATGTCGTATATTGAGGTACTTGAGAAGAAAGAGGCCATTTTGAGTGCATTATATAAGACTATATCATCATGATATGGGAGACATAAAGATTTTGTATGGGAGAGAGTTGAACCCTATTCTCAATTACATGGTTAGAAGAAGATGTTTTGGTCAGTAAGAAGTAGGTTTTGACCTTATTCAACTCATTTTTTCTGGTTTAACAGTACTCAGACCCCTTCCTATGGGTTGGAAAAATAATTTTTAATAATATTTCCTGTCCAAAAAAAGTGAGGGTTTCCAATATTTCTCAACATTTGGCTTGGGTTGGTGGCCTGTTTTAGGCCCAACCATTATAGAAGTATCAGTTAAAGAAGTAGAAATAATAGGGAATTCCATTTTATGATCTATATATAGGGGATGGAGAAGGAAGAGTATTTTACTGTGATTTATCTCACTATTTGGTATAGAGAAAATAATGATTCCATGGAGATGGTCACCATTAGGGTAAGAGAGGCCTTGGTAATGGGTGTGGTCACATGAATGGCACAGATTTTCTAGCTCCATGTGAGATAGATTCCATTAAATATACTATATACACATTTTGTATAGGTTTTTATGCCTTATTTGACTCAGTATCTATGCACTATTTTTTTTACCAACTCTATGTAACATACGTTCCGTCCTCATTGTCTTTATTCAAGGTAGAATTATTACTTTTCATTAGGCGAAATCCACAAGATGCTAAAGGTTGGAAATAAATGCAATGGGATTCAATAAAATTGGGGTTTGATTTTCCATTTGAATTTAAAACAACCATAACCATACATACTATAACCAAAACCACTATATAATGCATGATAATGGTGTAAAACAAATCATTTAATACCAATTGATATCCAAACCAACCTACCCCAAAATTCATAGTGGAATTCTACCAATATTAAGTACGAAGCAGAAGACAAAACCCAATAAAACTCAAAGACTACAAAGGCATAACTTTATAGCTCTAAACAAGATCCATGATTAAACTCAACAAAATATCCTAAAGTATCATGATGCGCCCTTAAATAATATGATACTTGTCCTTTACTTGTGTCTCAAAAAATGATAACTTCAAAATAACCAAAGTTCCAAAGAAGGGGTGAGTATTAAAAATCAGTAGGTTCTCCCTAAATGACTTCCCTAATCATGCCACTAGGATATAACATGTTATCACATTTACATAAAACAATTTATATAAAACACGTTATAACAATTTATATCAAAGTCAAACCATTTCTATGTCAAACAGTTTTCATACTAAAACATTTTCCCAAATAATAAAAATTTCAAACCCCAAACCATTTATAAGGAAGGAAACCAAACAAGACATTCCAACCATTTCATGAATTCATTTGGAATTACCCATTTTATTTCACCCAACCACAGACACACATACTCAATCTTGGTGCTACCATTGATGGTGGAACTTCACAACCATACTCTATCGCCTTGATGGAGGTACTTCACAATAATTTTCTATCCCATTCAAATCACACCTAACCATTTAAGCCAATAAACATACCAAAAAATGTTTTACAAACCATTTCAATAAAACCATAATTTTATCGAAAACACCTTCCGTACATCAAAACCAAAAAACCATTTTAAAATCGTGTTACCAACTTCACTTTCCACCAAAACAGCCAATTATCCCAATTTTATAAATCATCACTAAAAGTTGGTTTCCATCAAGCATTGAAACCCCGTTTCTAAATTTCAAGAAAAAAATAAATTTAAAAATTATCTTTTATGTTATAATAAGAGGAGTCGTTAGTGAAGCCACTTACCTTAGAAACTATGTCAGAAATGAAGAACATCACAAATTCTTCAACAAAACAGGTTGAAGCTCCAAAACCCTACCTTAGATCTTATTCCATGACATCAACATTGATATATCCCATCATTATTGTAATTAAACATCCTAGATCCATCCCCAATGGTTTTAATCTATCATTCCATGGGAGAGAAGAAGAATAATCTGAGGGAAAATAACCAAGAACATAGACTTACCAAGGAAATCAGGCCTCCAACGCCCAAGGAATAAAAAATTATTTCTCCTAGATTAAAGGAAAGTGTCTCCACAACCTTTAGTAATAGAGGAATTTGAGTTAGGGTATTTTTATGGGAAAACAAGGAATTAAGAAGAAAACCCAAGTTAAAAACATAATTTTCAAATCTAAATTTTCACCATGCACGGTTAGGGTGTACTTTTAGCTAAACCAAGTGCTAACCTTTACCAATCCCACAATCTCCAAATTCATGGTAAATTCTGTGTGACCGCACAGCTTGGCCATATCGTGCACCTAACTATGAACCTACTTATATCCCACTACCTCACTTTTCATGGTTTATTTTATGAGTTTCATAGTTTCTACTAACTATTCCCAAACATTGAAGCTCTATAAAATCCCCAAAAACATTCTAAAATTCTTCAAAGACCTCTCAAAATTCACCTAAAAACTTTAAATAAATAAAATAAATAAATAAAGGGGAACTTAATTGAAATTGGGGGTGATAAATTCTCCACACCATTGGTCTTTCCTTAAATAGATATTATAAAATAATTATTTACCTAGAAGATTTTGGGCCATTACTAAACCATTTATTTTTTATGTTCCAACATTTCTTCCAGAATCTAACCATGTTGAAAAATAACCCACACTAGACGGATGATTTTTTCATGCATGGCTTTCTCTTGCCTATCCACAATTGGTAACGACATGTGAACCAATGAAGAATATATCTCTAATTCAACATGATCTCATTGAATCACATGGTTAGAATCATGATCATAATTTTTTAACTGAGATATATAAAACACATTTTACACCAAACTGAACCATGGTGGAAAATACGGTTTATATTCAACCTTACTAACCTATTCATGGATCTAAAAAGTTATTATGTATCTAGTATATACTTTCCGCTTCTTTCCAAAATTATGATGAATAATCCCTGGAGAGAATCTCAAGAACACATGATTACTCACCTCAAACAAAAAATAGTCATTAACTATGATCCGCATATGATTTCTAATGACTCTAGGATATATCAATCCTCTTTTTGGTCAACCAAATCTTCTTTAATGTCTCTTGGACAAGTATCATTCAAACTAATGAAGTATCACCTATTTTAACCCAGTAAGTGGAGAATGGAATGGACTCTTGTACAATGCTTCAAAATGATCCATATGTATCAAGGCCTAATAATTATTGTTATTCGAGAAATCCAATAATAGTAAATGATCCTCCCATTAGCCATCAAAATCCATACCATAAGATCAAAGCATATATTCCAACATTTGTATTTCCCTTTCAGATTATCCATCTGTTTGAGGATGATACTTTGTACTCATAATTAATTGAGTACCAATGGATTTCAATAAGGATTCCTAAAAAGGAGATGTAAACCTATGATCTAGATATAATACTACAAAAACTAGTATTTCATGCTTATTTAACACTTCCCATATATAGATTTTAGAAAATTCCTCCACTATATAAGACTCATAAATAAAGATGAAGTGGTCTGACTTTGTGAGATGATCCACTATCACCCATCTGAAAACTTTTTTATAAACTATTCCTAGGATACCTATTAAAAAATACATTTCTATATATTACCACATCCAAATAGGAATAGTTAAAGACTATATCACACCTAGAAATTGAGGCTATTTTATAACCTGATAACAAGTTAAGTATCTCAAAAAAAACTCATCCACCTTTTTTCTTGTTGGTAAACCAAAACATTTCTTTCAACGCCTTATATATATTTTATATTCCATGATTAATAGCCCATATAAAATGGTGCTATGTATGAAGAAGTTGTTACTAAAAAGTCATAGATATGACCAACCATTTTCAAAACCACAAAATTGAACTCCCATCCAAATTTTATCCCTCAATGGTCTCCCCACCATTAAGTTTTTACCTCATCACAACACATTACGAATTAGATGTCTATACCTCTTTAAATATCTCCACTAAATCATGAAAAAAAGAAACTATAATGAAAAATAATGAACTACCATGGCCTTCACAATCCAAGTGCATTTATCCTATCACTGGGATCAACTTCCATTGATATAAAGCCTCTTTTTCAAACTATGCATGTGACTTTCTGCTTAATGCATCTACCACTGAATTGTCTTTTCCCATTGTATACATAAATTCAAAGTCAAAATTTCAGAGATACTCTATCCATATTATTTACCTAAGGTTAAAACCCCTTTGTGAAGAAATATATTTCAAGACCTTATGATCTATAAACACCTGAAATTTCTCACCAAATAGGTAATGACACTAATTCTTCAAAGCATGGATGCTCCAAATTTGTGTATTGGGTAGTTATTTCTATAAAACATCAACTACCGTGATCCATAAGTAATAAAATTATATTCCTTCATGATAATACATCCCAAACTAGGTCTCAAAGCATCACAATACACCATATACCCTTGTCAAAATTCTTGAAAAATCAAGATTGGTCTTGATGTAAGCTGAACTTTATGCTCTTGAAAATACTTTTGTAATTACTCATTCCTTTGAAATGGAACAAATTTCATTGTAAAATCAATCATTGGTGAATATATTTGAGATAATATACAAACAAAATGTCGATAATAACAATCTAGACCAAGGAAAATATGTTTCTTGAATACAATATTCGAAAATCGCTAAGAGATGATAGCCTTGATCTTTTCTGGATCCATAGAACCACCTATTTCAGAGATTAAATGGCCATGGAAATGTACCTCCTGTATCTAAAAATCATACTTTGATAGTTTGCATAGAGAAGATGATATCTCAAGATTCCCAACACCATATCTAAGTATTTCTCATGATCTTCCATTGTCCTTGAATACACCAATATGTCATCCACAAATACCACCACAAAGAATCCAGATATATTTGAAATATCTAATTCATCAATATAATAAATACTATTGGTACATTAATAACAAAAAAAGGCATGACCACATACTCTTAATGGTCATGTCTACTCTAGAAAGTTTTCTTTGGAATATACTTCATCCGCAAGTGAAATTGGTGATATCCTGATCACAAGTCTATTTTAGATAACCACTTGACTCCCCTCAATTGATTGAAAAAATCAGCAATGGGTGGAAGTGGATACCAAATATTTATCATAACATGGTTAAGCTTATGATAATAAACACAAATACTAAGAGTTATATATACCTTTTTTGGAAAAAAAGACAGTTGTTACCCACAGATACATGCTAGGCAAAATGAACCTTTTGATTTCCAACTCTTCCAACTACACTTTCAGTTCCATTAACTCTGTTGGTGCCATTTGATAATATGGGAGGTAAATATGACTAGTCCCCGAAAGGATATCAATCATAAACTCCACTTCTATTTTGTGTGGAAGCCCTTAGAAATTTTTGGGTAAAACGTCTAGAAATTGATCAAAAACTACTGGAAAATAACTATTCTCAATATCTTCCATCGATGCCAAATTCAACGCTGCCAACTAGTATAAGATCATTTCAACTATTGGTACAAGCAATCCCATTGCACTAACCTTTACCTTTCTTTCTCCTATAATGAGATGACCATTTTCTATACTTAAATGTAAAAGTAATAATTCGGGTATAATAGTTAATGTGAGCCTTGAATATTGTCAACTAATCCATTACTAGGATTATATAATAGATATCCATCTAAAGCATAGAGAAATGAAATATCATATCAAATCCATCAATTGTTATAGAAAATTCTCTACACATAAAGGCTCAACATCCTCTTTGACCTAGAGGTGTTTTAGGTTTCAAAATAGTAAGAATCATCTCAATATTTAAACCTAGAAAATAAATATCACAATAATAAATAAATGAATGGGATCCCCCTTATCAAACAAATATTTCATAAGTATAGAACTAAAAATAATCCTACCTCACACAGTCAATGGTCTATATTGCTCATCCACAATAACGTTCAAAACTCCATGTAATTTCTTACTCAATGCACTTTGTTATTTATTACATTATTGATATTTCCCTTACTGAGGAGTCATGGTATTCATATAATCACCATGGATATCTCAAAAATATTAATGATAGGTATTATGCTTCTCGCATCCTGTCGAAGCATACGGCATCTACAATGCATGAGAAGTGTCTCGAACACTGGACCACCAAGCACTGTGACTATAACACTGAATATTCCCCATATTATTGCAATTTTGGCATGCTCTATGTGGTTTCATAAAATCCTACTTCATGTATTCCAAATAACCACATTGGAAACATCATGTATTCCTCTTGGATTTTTGGGGATGATTTATCGATCCAACTATCTAATTCAAATCCATTCCACTTCCATGGAAATAGGTTTCCCTCTTCTACATATTCACAACATTAGATTTCCCACTATTTCTTGTAGGTATCAACATCTAACCTCTAATCATGTCTACTTAGATGTCCTTTTCTTCCACTATCACTCTATTTACTATCTCTGTATAATTCTTTCCACATAGGATATAAATCATTGAATGGATCTCCTACCTCATCCCTAATTCAAAAATATGTGCCTTCAAGGACACACTAGTAGTAACATTGGGAACAAAGTAGATTAAGTTCACTAATTTCGCCACATACTCTATCACTTAGAGGTTCTCATGTCTCAAGCTGAATAAGTTTATTATTCTAGAAATCTTAAACGTGTGAGGATAGAATTGTTTTTTGAAAAATTATTCAAAATCCTCCCAAGTAATTCCCTGGTCTAATTTAGCCTGAAATGCTAAATCCCACCTTTGGAAGGCAAGATCATCTAGCATGTACATCACTAACATGACTCTCAAAACCAATGGAATTCCTAGAAAATAAAATATTTGATTCATTCTATTCAACCACACCTATGCCTTCTCTAGTTCTGAATCACTCTAAAAGATAGGTGGTTATTATTCTGGAATTGAATAGAATGATCCACTTTCCTTGGTTCATCACTTCGGTTCACTCTATACATAGCCTAAAAAGAATTGTATATACTCTGAAACAACTTTTGGTTCACCTGTGGGTTAGTTTCAACCACATTCTCATAAACCTATTTTGGTTGGTTTCTACCATGCCTATTGGGTTCCATTTTCTATAAACACAACAAACTCCATAAGTATCACTCAATAGAAACAATAGGCTCAGTAATTTTAAATTCTATGACATCATATATGATAATATATATTTCTAAAATTCAACCTTTTCCTCATTAAAAATTTTATGAAAATTAAACCATGATTTTAAAAATCAATAAATTTTCAAAATACAACGACCATCCCATTTTCAAAATTTCACATTTCAAAACAATTTCAAAAATTTTACAAAAAAGTAAACATGTTTTTACCAAATCAAAAATAATTACTTGAAATGAAATATAGAATCCTAGTGGAAAGTAATTTCTATCAATTAATGTCATTATCTTCTCATTAGCTAAACCCTTGACAATGAAATTACAACTCCAATAAGTGTCTTCAAAACACTTATGTTCCCAAATACCTAGTAACTTGAAGTTCATAATAAATAGGTTAACCATGCCTCTTTATGCTATACATTTCATGTCCTAAAAATCCTACTCCTTTCTACAATCCAAACTCAAGGACCAATCAATAATGATTTTTTAACTCCAAGACCAAAAACCAATACCATTTCCTCAAAATGAAAAACATACTGGTCAATAATGATATAATTGGTAATAAAAGGACCGAAAAGTTGATACCACTTGTAACATCCCCCCTCATTGGATTGAGTCGAGGAGGAATTTATACTTGGTCTTAGGAAACATCCCCAAGATGTAGAAGGCTGGCACTAAATTCCAAGGGATTCAATATAATTGGAGGATGATATTCCCTTGGAAAGTAAAACAACCACAACCAGACATATAATAACCAAAACAACTACATGATGCATGATAATAATGTAAAATAATAAAATCAATACAAATTAATATCCAAAACAAACTAAACCAGAGTTCTATAGTGGAAGACTACCAATATCATGTATGAAGAGAAAGACCAAGCCAAAATTAACTCAAAGACTCTAAAGACATAACTCCATAGTTCCAAAAAATCTCCATGATTCAACTTCACAAAAAACAGCTCAAAAAATCATGATGAACCACTAAAGAAATTTGATACTTTTTTTTATATATGTCTTGATAAATGATATCTAGAAATTCACTAAAATGATAAAGTAGGGGAGACTAATGAAGCTCAGTAGTTTCTCCCCAAATTAATTTCCTACTCACACCACTATCATAGAACATGTTAGCACATTTATATAAAAACATTTATATAAAACACTTTAAAAAATTATATTAAGGTCAACCCATTTCTAAGTAAGATAGTTTTTATACCAAAACATTTTTCTAAATCAATCCAATTCCAAACCCCAAACCATTTCTATGGAATGAAACCAGAAAAATCATTCTAACCATTTCATGAATTAATTTTACATTACCCATTTCATTTCACATAACCAAACACACACACACACTCAATCCTGGCGTTACCATTGATGGTGGAACTTCACATCCACACTCCATCCATTTGATGGTGGTACTTCATGACCATTATCCATACCATTACTCTCACACTTAACCATTTCATCCAAAAAACTATTCCAAACCAATATTTTACAAACCATTTCAATAAAACCATCCGTTTATTAAAAACACTTTCTATACATGAAAAACAAATAAACATTTTAAAATAATCAATTTAAAATCATGTTACCAACTCCACTTTCCACCAAAATAACCAATTATCAAAATTCCATGAACAGTCACTAAAAGAGGATTTCTATCAAGAATTTCAAAACCATTTCACAATAAATTTCAAGAAAAAAAATCAATTTGAAAAAAATACTTCAAGTAATAATAAGAGGAGTTGAGAGTGAATCCAACTATATCAAAAACTATGGTAGAAAGAAAGAACAACAAAAATTCTTCAACAAAACCGGTTGAAGTTCAAAAACCCCACCATAAATATTGTTCCACAATATCAACACAGACATATCTCAATATTATTGGCACCACTCATCCTAGATACAACCCTAATAGATTTTATATATCATTCCAATAGATTTAAGAAGAATAATCTATGGGAAAAGAACCACGAAAGAAGACTTACCAAGGAAATAAAGCCTCCAACGCATAAGGAATCACCAACGGATCACTCCCTGATCAAGGTAAAGGGTATCCAAAACCTTTGGGAAGATTGGAATTCTATTTAGTGTATATATTTGGTGAAATGATCCATTATGAATCCAAACCAAGTTCGATTTCCAATTTTCGGATATAACTTTTCTCAATGCATGGTTAGGGCATACGGTTAGTGAAACCATGAGATAACTATGCACAATCCCTCTTTCTCCAAATATGTGTTTACTCTTAGGTGGATGCATGGTTTGTCTAAATTGTGTTCTTACCCAGATCCCACTACCTCACATTTTATGGTTTTCTGTAAGAGTTATAACGTTTTTACTGGTCGTGCACAAACCATACACCTCCAAAAATACCCAAAAACATTCCCAAAGTCATCCAAAACCTCTAAAACGTCACCAAAAAATATTAAATATTTAAAATATATAAATAAAGGCGAAATTACTTGAAATTGGGGGGTGTTTCACTCTAGTTTATGATTTGGGACCTACGATGGAGGGACATACAATGCCCTTGGATTTAACTATGCTAGTTGGAGGCTAATCCAGTGTTTATGGTGTGTGGAGACACTATGAGTTGATGAAAGGGAATATTATTGGGAGACTTATTATATTTCATGATTAAACCATTTGGAATCATCTATGAAATGGATTGGTCTTATTATATTAAATTTTTCATGGATTTTTTCATGATTTATATCATATTCTAAGATGCTTAAAGAGATTAGCTGATATTTGTTGGTGAGAGAGACCCTTAGATGGATTTGAGGTGTGACAATTTTAGATATTCATTTTTGTTTGGGATGAAATTGATCTATATGTAAGTTTATTTGGTGGTGTAGCCATGCATGTTTTAAGAGTACCCTTATGCCTTTCATGAAGAAGTTTTGATTTTACCCCTCAATGAGAGAATGATTTCATGATAGGGTTATAGCCATGTTTTTCTCTAATATTAATTCATTCATATCTAATAACACCTTTTTAGTTATAGTAACTATATATTCTAGTCGATTATCACATGTAGATAAGACTATTTTGACCTATTTTCTCATGTTGGGGAGCTCTAGATCTGTTTGTGAATAAAGAAGATGACATTATATGGTCATGTGTTGATTAATTTTATTAGAATCTATTTATGGTTAATAAATTTAATACTCTATAGTGGATAAATCATTTATTCTATTATTTAAATAGATTTGACTTATGACACACCAACTCTAGTATCCTGTAGTCAGGTGTTATTTTACTATATTGGCATAAAATAAAAGGTATCACATCTTAAAGTATTAAAAATTTCAATAGTTTTTGCAGACAAGAAACATATATTATTCTCACATTTTATCTGAAAACATGAAATATAATATAATAATTATTGTGTGAACTTTATTATTTCCTCTAGAAAAACCCTAAATTCATTTATAGATTCATTCTTGGTATCCTGGGGAAAAAAATAAAGGGTGAGGTGAGATGAAAATTGATGGAAATCATATGATAGAATCTATCATAAAATAAATAAAACATGAATAATATGGTCAATATAAAAAATAATAAAATATAGAATAAAACTAATACATTGAAAAGGGGACAAAATCCTTAGAAAACATAAAAAATATAAATAATCACATTGATAATTATAACTCATTTCATAATGTTAGAATACATAATACCAGACATTATTATGTTACCTTCAAGGCCTTGTTCCAAGAAAACTTATATAAACAGATAATGAGCACAACAAATACAAAAAATATTTTGTCTCCTAAGACCTACGAATTAATTACAGGTCTATAAGGGGCCATTACCATCACTTATTAATTAACATTCATTCATCATATAAAATTGGTGAATAAAAATTCAATACATGATAAATATATATATTCATATGGAAAGAAATAAAATATTAATATTAATATATTACCCCATAAATAAATAATAAAATATGCTTATAATCTATCTACAAAAATATGGTAGATTTTATTATAATATTATATCCACTATAAATGATAAGATTCATGAAAATATATTGACAAAGATAAAAATATTTAAAAATATTACTAGGATATTTCTTTAGGAAGATATACTTTTCATTTTCAAATCACATATATTAAAATATAAAAAATTTAAGAATATTGGGGAATTTATTTTCATTAAAAAATGGAAAATTTTAAAGTAAGAAAAAAATTAATAAGTATCCACAATTGTAGTAAAAGTTCTTGGTGTATTGTATGTTAAAACAATGATTTTATTCACACCTTCTATAAAAAAGTGACTCATTTAGAAAATATTGCGAATATTACTCATAAACCATTTCATTAAAAGTAAAAAAGGGTAAAAATTTCTTTATTAAATCCTTATATAATATTAAAAACTTTCTTGTAAAAATTTAAAATAAAATATGGACATGGAATAAAAAGAGTCCTGACTGAATTGAAAAACAATGTTGGTTTACGTAAAAAACATTCTTTTGGTCTTTTTGAGTGACTAAGAAGGTAAAAATAGAAATAATACTTGAAAAAAAAAAGAGACATGGGAGAATAAAATTTATGGGGTTTAATATATAGATATAATATAATTTTTTATAATAGATACATAAACATAAACAATTCTGAATAATGATTGGATTGTGAAATAAACTCTTACCTCAGGTCTGACATTATTTGTAAATTCTATTAGCATCCTCTATAATAAATTTAGATTTTATTTTTATTATATATCAAAAACCATAAAAATAATTATAATTTAATATATTATCCACTTATAACATTTAAATTCCGATTTATTAATAATTCTTTATTAAAATCATTATTTCAGAGTGTCAACTATTTCATTTTTTATGTTTGTTTCGGTTCAGTATTTTGGGTTCCTACATATTTCTCATGGTTCCATCATCTATAAAATTTTAATAATGATATAAATATCATATTTATACATTATATACATATTTATAATCACCCTTCAAAGGTGTACATGAAAAATGAATCACATCACTTTGTTGAGGTGGAAGTCCACACTTATGCACAAGTGGCATAATTATGTTTTAATGAGGAGAAGGGTAAAAAGGTAAATAAAATATTATATTTAAATAATAATAATTATTTAATAAATATCATATATGTTCATTATATTAATATTTATAACCATATATGTAATGTGTTTATGAAAAACAAATTACACCATTACATAAAGACAGTAAGTCGTACGTACTCACAAGTGATGTTTTTGGTTTTAGTGGGATGAGAAAGCGATGTAAAATGGTTGTACCATATTAATAATAACATATAAATATATTTATGATATTGGATATACTATTTTAGTAAGGTTAAAATAGATATAAAGGAATTATAAGAATAAATTAACTCGAAAGAGTCATAAAAATGATTACCTCTTCTTTGATATACCTCCTTTAGATCACTTCATAAGGACTCTTGGAATGGTGTTTTAAAAAGACCAAAACATTTGAATAATTTTAAGGAATATTATAACATGATTTTTAGTTTAAGGTAGAGATAGGTGGCTCAAGGTGGTGTAAAGAAGAAAGGTGAGGGGTTTCCTTTTATAAGTGAGAGGAGGGGCAGTTTTGGAAATTCATGAAATATTATAATATATTATGTGCCTAACTCATATAGAATGGTTAAAAAATAAAATTTATTATAATATAATGAGGATATTGTATTAATATAATTATATAAACAAATTTATATGGTTTTAGATATCATTTCGGAAATTATCAATTAGTTTTTGTTTAACTAATTTTACCAATTTTATCCTTAACTCTGGTAATGACTTTTTCAATATTAAAGGGTTATAATTTTACTTATAATATGAAAATTGGATAATAAATATAAAATGGAAGAATTTTTTTAATATTTCTCATCCTTAATGTCATCTTACAATATTTTTATGATTTTTAAATAATTTAATAAAATATTATTTAACATAAATATCATTAATGTCTTTTTTACACTATTCATTTGATTTTATTTTAAAGACATGAATATAGTAATGTAATTGAATATAATACCTTTAAACATAAATAATCAATTATTATTAATTATAAAATTCTTTTGGAACTATTTATCATCCCAAAATACAATACTTTTAATGTTTTTAAAATTATTTACTGTACGTTTTCCACTACTTTCAAAAGCATTGTGTAAGAGTTGTATAAGAATTTATGGTAATTATATAATCACTAAAAATTATAAATAAATTACCATCATGAAATAATTTATCTATTCTCAAAATAACCTTTAATATTCATTCAAAACTTATTTTTATCCTTATGTGAACATATAAGAGAAATTAAAAATCTAAGAGAGTGTCATTCTGTGTTTTTATTTACACAAAATTTTATATAGCTCATACTCATGAACTATTGTCACATAAATAATTAAATATCAAGAAAAAGGTGATAGTGGGATAAATAAAATAATCCAATAATAATTAACATTAATAATTTTGGCCTTATCCCTTAGTTTTTACCTAGGTTACCCTGATTTTTCATTTTACCATGGTGATAAATTTTACTATTTTACTGTTAATTACAAAAAAAAATTAAGTTAACCTTATTAAATAATATTAATTTTTATAATTAAAAATATGGAATCCATTTTAATGAATTAAATCTTTATAATTGGAAGAAATTTAGTTTATAATAATCTCTCAAAGCATTACGAAAGATGGTTTTATAAAGAAAAAAAGATTAAGTTTAAAAGTATTTTTATACCATGATCAAATATAATGCCAATTACTATGTAATTAATTATATTATATATAATTAAATTATAATTATATTACTTTAATATATAATAAAAACATAAATGGTTTTTTAAATTACATCATTTAATTAAAAGAAATGGTTGTTTTACAAAAATCAAAAAAAATCATTATTCACTCAAAATGAGTATTTTTATAAAAACCCCAAAAATTCACCCTTATAAAATATATTAATTATGATTTAAAAATTATATTAATTTCTTAAAATAAATTTTATAAAAATTCTAGAAATTAACTGTAATATTTTCTCACAAAAGTTAATAAGAACCATTTTTTGAAGAAAACATATTTTTTAAATCATAAATTGACTTAACTAAAAATTGGGTGATTATTAACTGTTCATAAATAAATTATATAAAACCTTTATACATAATTTTCATAATTTTTATCTTCCTATTCATACCTCTAATTTAATGTCTAAGTTATAATAGTAACATTTAAATAATTATTATTTATAGTATATTGTATTTTTCTTAAAGATCGGTGTTATATGTTTGGAAATCTATAAATCTTATTATCCATTATAAAATAAATTTTAATGTTATTAAATTATATTACCACTTTGCCCCCCCCCCCAAATATAGTTTTCCATTTAAATTTTTTCCCATTCATCAAAATTTAAATATTTTAACATACCTTTGTTAAATACTGAAATTATAAATATGGATAATAAGACTTTGTTTGAAAAGTGGAAGTGGAAAACATAAATGTTTCATGAAATAACACATAATAAGATTCATAAATAAGAATAAAATTATAGGGAAGATAAAATATAGGCATTTTTTATAATACTAACAACTAAGGAATGATATAGAGTTATAGGAAACACGGTCATGAGAAATTTAATGACCACAAAACCATAAATTGGTGAGGGGTTAAAATACAATCAATTCACCAGAAATGAAGGTAAAGGAATAATATTTTAATTTTAAGATCATTTTACAATATTATTTTATACAACATCAACTAATTCTGAAATCCTCAAAATTTAAATAAACCCCAAAAATATGGATTATTTCAAATACAAACACAAGTATATCAACAATTTTTACAACTAGGGAATAAATTTTCATCTCAATAGAAACCACTTGATATATTATAATAGGATTCTTACTATGTGCCTTGATTGATAATTTATTCCTCATATATTTAGGGAATTATTTTATATCTATGAAAATTATAAAAGAGTTTGTAGATATGGAATCTAATAAATACTTAGTTTACGAACAAAGTACCTATTATTACAACTTATAGGATTTAAATATTATCTATAGTAATTTTAAAAGATTTACCTTTATACCTTATCCTTTTCTAAGATAAATTCTCTAAATTCCTAGAATATCCATTTTCATAGTTCCGTATCTCCTTATAGTCTAATCACTGTACATTAGAGGATTCTTTCTTACTCTTACATTCATCCACCTAATGGAATTTCTTTACATGCTTAGAATAAACTTTCATTCCTCATAAACATGTACCTGGGTTTTTTTTCCACAAATATCACATGTATTAAGTTCCATCCTTCCCTTGTTTTCCTTCATCTTTTTTATTTTTCTTTAGTTCTCAGTCATCCTCTTTTTCTAATTATTTATATTTAAAATCTATGACCACTACTACAAATATGGACTTTATCAGCACTAGAAAAGTTCATTAACAGCTTTTAAAAAGTCACTGTTAATCGAGGCGAAGATAAGGGGGTCTCTTTTATCAACGCTCAGAAAAGCACTCATAAGAGCCCTTTTAATCAGCGCTAAAAAAGCGTTGATAAAAGGTGTCCTTTATCAGCACTAAAAAAAGCGCTGATAAAAGGGGTCCTTTATCAGCACTTTTTTTAGCACTCATAAAGGACACCTTTTATCGGTACTTTTTTTAGCACTGATAAAAGTTAAAAAAAATAAAAATAACAAAAAATAATATATAATGTGGGGGGGGGGGCTTTTAACAGTGCTTGACCACCCCACCCCACCCCCCCCCCCCTTTATCAGCGCTAGGAAGACCCCTCCCACTCTCCCACGCACTATCCATGCCCGCTCATTGCCCAAAATGCCTGCGTACACCTCCTTGCTTCCACCCGAACTTTAACCCGCGATCTCCCGCATTACGGGCCTGCATCTTTACCACTAAGACACTTCATTTTTTTCTCTATTTAATGATATATATATAGTCATATTTATTCATATATTAATATATATTCATATTAATATAAATATATTTAGTTATATTAATACATATATATTTATTCATTTATTAATATATATATATTTATTTGTATATTAATATATATTTATATTTTTATATATATAGTTATATTTATTCGTATATTAATATAGATTCATATTAATATAAATAAATTTTGTTATATTAATACATATATATGTATTCATATATTAGTATATATATATATTTATTCATATATTAATTTATATTTATATTTATTTATATATAAATATTTAGTTATAATTTTTTATCCAATCATTTATTTGTAAATTAATATATATTTATAGGATTAGTTTTAAATACATTTATAAAATGTGTTTTTTATGTGTGTTTATAAATAAATAAATAAACACATACAAACATACATACATATATACAACACATAGACACACCCAAAGACACAGACACACACAGATATATATACGAATAGATATATATGTGTTTGTATTTGAAAGTCCATAGAATGTTAAAATGACCATAACTTCTAATCCAGAAGTCTATTTTAACTCTACAACTAGTCTAATCAAAGAAAATGAAACAATATTCAATATGATATGTGGTAAAGGCCTAGAGGACATCTAGATCAGAATTTAAACCTATTTGAATGTTAAAAAATCGAGGTATCCTGATTAAAAACTCGATTTTGGAGGCCTTCTAGGCCTTTGAGCTTCTAAATATTTGAAACAATGGTCCCTCAAGTCACTAGCGTGTAGAGCTAATCGCAAGCTTCAATTCTGATATGTTGTAGAGCTCAAACGGACACCTGAATCAAAAGTTATGGTTGTTTGAAGTTTGAGTTACATTTTTAACTTATTTTAGATCTTTTATTCATGTTTTTGGTTTTTTGTGTCTTCATATTGTTATTAAATGATTATTAATCGATGATAAATAGGAAATTTTTAATTAATAATTTTTTTAAAATATTTTAAATCCATTTTCCCTAAATTTATTATATATTAAATGTAATAGTCTATTTATACTTATCTAAAACATATTTAAAACATATATGTAACACCCCAAGCTTCCATGATACGCTTCTCATTCAATAATGCAATAGCTTGCATTGTACGCAACTTCGAGTTCTAAAACACCGCGACTAATCAAAGTAGCCGTTATGAATAGTAATAACCACTTTTTAGAATTATAGAAATTTTATATTTCAAAATGGACTTCATTTTTGGATTTGGAATATCGAAATTAGCCAATGTTGAATTTTTGGTATTTTTCTGAGAACTTCTAATTTTTTATGAATAGTGAAAAAATACTTAAAAACAACTTTTTTTAATAAAAATACTTTATAGTGATAAATTATACTATTTAGTGGTTTTAAAGTATAATTAGAATATATTTTTACCATTTTATCCAATGGTGGTCATTAGAATTAATTTAACATTGAAATTGGACATAAACAATTGCCAATCTTTTGATATAAATTGTTTCTTAAAAACACGCTATTTGTTGTAACAGCGGGAATTAATTATAAAATTAATTAATGCAACTTATATTTTTGGAATTTTGTAAAATAGACATAATTTTTGAATTCGGAATATCAATTATAGCTTAGGGTGAAATTTTGGCCTTATTATGAAAAACTTCAATTTTTGATGAATAGTGAAACCACTAAGTGGTTGTTAAAAACTGATTTTTCGTTAAAATGAAATATTACCACTTCTGTGATTTGATTTTAAAAAATCCAACATACATGGTTGTCATTAAGAAGTAAAATGTGGTTCAATGAGATTAAAATAATTTTTTGGTGAATAGTAACTTTTAAGTTCTTAATCGCGATTAGAGGTAATTAGTGTAGTTTAAGGTAAAAATAATGTTTTAATAATATGAGATGAGCTTGAAACTTGTCATAATCCTATTGGATGAGTCATGGCCGACCAAGACAACCCATGGGTCAACTTGGGGACCCCATGGAGCCACTTTGGTTGGAAAATGACATTAATATATATTTATTTAATGTTAAAATTAAATTGACACAAACATGAGTTGTTTTATTAATATAGTTTTTAAGTGGGGTTACACAAGTCCGAATTTTGACTATAAATATTCATTAGAAAGATAAAAGGATTTCCTACATCATAGTAGTTTTTTATAATTTTTATACATTAAATAAATTAAATTATTTATGACATCATTATGATACAGCGATGACCTCATTATTTAACGATTCTAATAAAATGAAAAGATAATGTAAAATCCAAGGCTTAAACTTGTCCAAAGACTATTTGATGGGTATATTTCTAACCCTTATCACCATAGCCACGAATTATATAAGTGTGGGACCTTTATAATCCTAAAATCATTGTATAATAATGTAACATTTCAATCTTTCCAAAAGATCCCCTCCTCTCCTCTTATAAAAGGCCCCCACCTCTACCACCTTATTCACACTTTAAAGCCATTTGGATCGGCCAAACTCTGCCCAAATACTCTCCCAACTTTCCCCCCTTACTCTTATAATCCTCACTTTGGGCAGAATTCTTCCCATGGAAGCCTTTGGCTCAAATCAAAAGAGTTACCCGATTTTAAGGTAATATCTTCTCTTATGTTATTTTGTTTTATTTTGCTTCTCCAACCCCTTAAACTCTTTTTATTCCTTTCTTTTGTAATAACACCAGTATCCTCAATATACTAGGATGTTGTTATAAAAATTATCCGAGCTACACTTACACACACCTACATCTAATGGTTAAAGAACATACGGTTTCTGTGGATGGTGAATTTCTGCCTCACGAAACGATGATTGTTCAACACTCATATAACACCTTCAAAGGTGGCCATTAAGATGTCACTATATTTATATATGATATATAATATGTTTATGTTTTCCTTATGCTTCTTTATTTCTCATTTATGGAATACTTTATGATTTCCATTATGGGTAAATGCGATATTTTCATTTTAGGAAGTGCGGACTACCGCCCCCTCAAAGTGATGTGAATCGTTAATACCATATGTGGGATGTGTAAAGGATGGAGTAAATGATATTATATATTATATTATACTGGAACTATACTATACCTTTATATAATTATGACTTCATTCCATTAAATACGAAATAGAAATGAAAGTAGCGTTCATGCGTACGTTCGGCTTACCGTCTCCATGAACGGTGCATTTCATTTCTTACCTCTGAATGTTACATAATATTATGAATGAATGTATATACTGGATATATATGATGTATATGATAACTACATCATGAATATAATTCTGGATATAATGGATATTTCACCACATGAACAACTTGTAATTATAAGAAGTTTATTGTTGACTCAAGTACCAAAGATCGACAAAACGACCGTTATTAACTTAAATAATTACATAATGTTCACAACATTGTAATAAGTGATATAAAAAGGATAATGAAATTGAAAATGGTTTTTAATAAGGTAGATATTAACTCTAGTTTATTATTCAGGAGGTTAAAGAACGGTTGAGTCAAGTCGGACACAAGGTAAGGGAATTTCTTAACCCAACTTTCATTCTTTTGGTTAATCTCCTACTTTCAAATTATGTCATGATATTATTATGTCCTATCTTGTATTTTTACATTATTTATGTGTAATTATAGTGAATACACATAATAGACCTACTTTATAAAAAAAATGATCTTTTTAAGGACTTCGTCTCAATCCCCTTTCATTGAGGCAAATTTGGTTTTATACACAACTTTCTTTTATACGGTGTATAAACCCCTTTGACTTTTACGGTTATTCAAAAGGAATATTTTTATACGAATCGTTTTGCTAAACGATAAAAGGGAATGTTTTTCTTTCCGTACTTATGCGGCGACAACGACTTCTCCGCCGCAGTGACCATTATTTGAGTTTCGGCTTCCTCTACAAGCCATCTTTTTTTAATGAAAAATAAATACAAAGTTTTAACTTTCTTTTATTTTGGTATTGAAAATGTTTTTGAAAGCGTTTTTATTATAACAATGTGTTGTATTGATATCTTGTGATTGAAATGTGGAAATTTCAGGTTTCCTTTATGCATGTTTTATGTGATACGATTATGTTATGGTTTATGATATGTTTAAACCTATTCATATGAGGAATGTGTTGGACTTAATAAGTGACGGGTGGAGCCCGCTATAGCTCCTCGATGCATCGGTAGGTCTCATGAGACAACTAGACGTGGAATTGGTCGAGGCTCGTTCCCAATTTGATTTATGGTTTTGGCCGAGGCATTAATCATTTTAGACGTCTTGGCCGAGGCCTTGACAAAATGTTTCAGAATGTCTGGCATTATACATTCCCTCATTATGAAAGTGGTTATTGATATTGCATGTGATTATTCGACTAGTAGAATATCCATGTGAGTAAGTAAATGGAATTATTTAATTTTATTTTTCCCATATTATTCTGAAGTTCAAGTTTAAAAAGGCTTTTTTTTAGTTATACATTGCCTTAAATGTTAATGTTTATTTATGAAAGCTTCCGCAATATTGTTATCCTTACTGAGCATCTGAGATCACACCTTTCAATGTTTTAATATTTTCCAGGATGTGAAGAAGTATTTTATGAATGACCTACAGGGATTTTCAGAAGAGGATATGAGTGTGGACTATGGAGACTTTGTTATTGTAGTTTTTCACTTTATGATGTAATGTAACGTTTACGAATGTATCTAGTGTTTCCAAGGATACTAAACTAATCGGTCTTTCGAGACTTGATCTTTTGTGATCATGCCAATGTTACGAAGTAATGCACCGACTCTGGGTAGCTGGGGTCGGGGAATTACAGTTGGTATCAGAGGCAGTTTAGTACTAACCTTGGAAGATAGATTTAGATAAACTCTGATTAGAGCACATAGCCCAAAGATAGACTTTGAGGATTAGTAAAGAAGAACTTCCTAGAATTTTGTTATTGTAGAGATTTTGTGAGTTTTCCGAGCAATACATCCCTGTCTGGATACGAGTAGGTAGAGGCGGCTCTGGCACAGATGTACCTAGGGTAAAACCTGAAAACACTGCTTTGAGCTAGACTCGAACGGGAACTGGTGCACGACAACGGGCCTTGCTGCACTCTTGGTTACGACACTCCCGGGGGATATGCTTAGGATAATTCTCATTTTCTTTATAAACCACTATGAACGGTTATGAGTATATACTTCCTCAAATAAAACCTTTTTATGATTATGGATTATATCCATAAATAGTTCAATTTATTTTAAGTATTTTACAAGTATGGAATTATGTATTTTGATTCATAAACTAATCTAGTTTATGCCATTGTTTAGAAATGGCGCCTAGTGGAAGGAATGGAAACTGTATCAATGCACGCACTCCGTGTAGGGATTGCCCTCCTGCTCAAGATAATTATTGCGGATCTGGAGATACAACTGGTGTTGATCAACTTATTACCATACTGGGACAACTCACTCAAGTTATGAATAATAACCTTACTTGTATGGATCACCCTGATCCACAACGTGGAGGATCAATGTTAGACCGCTTCATGAGGCAACTACAACCAACATTTAATGGGGGTACAAATCCGTTAGTAGCTGAGCAATGGATAAACTTCTTAGAGAAAATATTCCACGCCTTGGGGAGTAGCGAAAGGGAGAAGGTTATCATGGCAGTTTACCGCCTCACTGGAGATGCCAATCAATGGTGGTCATTGATTCAAAACACAAAGGAAGATGATGATATATCAAATATGGAATGGAGGGAGTTCAAAGAGATTTTCTAAGAATAATACTTTCCTCGTGACCATAGAGCATATATGGAAAGGAAATTTCTGAGTCTGAGACAAAAGGAGGATGAGAATGTCGCAAAGTATGAGGCCAACTTTACAAGGTTAGCAAGGTATGCTGCAGATTATATACGTAACCCAAGAGGTAAGATTGATCGTTTCTTTGATGGGTTAAAACCATTTCTCCATCGAGCTTTAGTATCACAATCTTTCTCAACATACGAAGATATTGTCTCATGTGCAATCAAGACCGAAAAGGAATTCTCTAATTCTTATGACAACAAAGTAAAGCAAGAGAAGAAGAGAACAGTGGAACAAGAGATAGATAAAGGGAAAAAGGGAAAGAAGGATTTTCCATTATGTGATAATTGTGGGAAGAATCACCATGGTACTTGCCTAAAAGGAATGGGAGTTTGTAACAAATGTGGAGAAAAAGGTCACCAGGCTTGTGATTGTAAGGGAAAGAAAGAGGCTATCAATGTTGAATGCTATAATTGTAGAGAAATGGGTCATTATGCAAATGAATTTCCTAAGCGTCAGGGAAACTTACCTCAGAAAAGGCCAAGGGATCAAGGTCAATCTTATGCTGTGACTACAGTTGAAGTGGAATAATTAATGTATTGGTGCTTTTGGACTCAAGGATTATATTTTGGTTATAATAATAATGTGATATATATAAGGATTGTACTGCAGTACTTGTTTTTTTTCATTAAGGTTTTAATATGATAAAGGTAATCATATTTTTAGTATGTGACAATAAGAGAAACTTTACATTGTTTGGGGAATCTGATGTTACAATTGATTTTGGAATTAAGAGACCTTTTAGAGAAAGTCTGGACAGAGGTATTTTGGATAACTATAAAGGTTGGAGTGGATTAAGTTGATCTTTGGATAGTATTGTTAAAGGTTAAAAAATTTATGAAGATTATTTTTGGAATATTATAATACTATAGTTTTAGGAAAAGGACAACCTGCAGGGTGGGACATAACCGTCGCGTCGGAAAAAGCTGTAGGAATCGAACCCACAACCATAGTGCGACAGGCCTTTATTTCCTACCACTAGCCTACAGGAAGTCCCTGGTTATTACAAAATAATTTTACTAATCTAAATGGTATGTGTTAACATTTGGAACCTTATACAATTAGGATAAATAGAATATTTTTGAGTTCTATTACCTTTTAGAGTGAAAGATGGGTTTTTGGTAAAAATTTATTAAAGAATGAAAGTCTACATGACAAGTATGTATATTCCCTTACGTTATTAGTAAATCTCCTAAATAAATTCTTTAACTTTATAAAAGGTAACTTAAAACAAAAACGTTGCCGGTTAACTTTTCCAACTGGGGATTCAATGACCGTTTAACCAATCACAAGTTTGTGATTTTCTTATTGTTAACTTTCTCCTAATCCAGTTTTCTACAACTCTCCATCAGACCTTGATGGTTTGTTTTTCTTCCATATCAATATTTTCATAGAATCCTAGTATGGGCTATCTCGGGTAACCTTTGTACTTATCTTTCTTTCTTTTAAAGTTATATTTTTATTAACCTTATTTCCGATGTGGGTTTTCTACAAAGGTATTTTCTATTTTCAACCTTTTATTTTCCAAGAAAAATTTCAAATTGCAAGGACTCAATTTATTGAAGGAGGGGAGAATGTAACACCTCGAGCTTCCATGATACGCTTCTTATTCAATAATGCAATAGCTTGCATTGTATGCAACTTCGAGTTCTAAAAAACCGCGACTAATCAAAGTAGCCGTTATGAATAGTAATAACCACTTTTTAAAATTATATAAATTTTATATTTCAAAATGGACTTAATTTTTGGATTCAGAATATCGAAATTATCCTAAGTTTAATTTTTGGTATTTTTCTGAGAACTTTTAATTTTTTATGAATAGTGAAAAAATACTTAAAAACAACTTTTTTTAATCAAAATAATTTATAGTGATAAATTATACTATTTAGTGGTTTTAAAGTATAATTAGAATATATTTTTACCATTTTATCCAATGGTGGTCCTTAGAATTAATTTAACATTGAAATTGGACATAAACAATTGCCAATCTTTTGATATAAATTGTTTCTTAAAAACACGCTATTTGTTGTAACAGTGGGAATTAATTATAAAATTAATTAATTCAACTTATATGTTTGGAATTTTGTAAAATAGACATCATTTTTGAATTCGGAATATCAATTATAGCTTAGGGTGAAATTTTGGCCTTATTCTGAAAAACTTCAATTTTTGATGAATAGTGAAACCACTAAGTGGTTGTTAAAAACTGATTTTTCATTAAAATGAAATATTACCACTTCTGTGATTTGATTTTCAAAAATCCGACATACATGGTTGTCATTAAGAATTAAAATGTGGTTCAATGAGATTAAAATAATTTTTTGGTGAATAGTAACTTTTAAGTTCTTAATCGCGATTAGAGGTAATTACTGTAGTTTAAGGTAAAAATAATGTTTTAATAATATGAGATGAGTTTTACACTTGTCCTAATCCTATTGGATGAGTCATGGCCGACCAAGAAAACCCATGGGTCAACTTGGGGACCCCATGGAGCCACTTTGGTTGGAAAATGAGATTAATATATATTTATTTAATGTTAAAATTATATTGACACAAATATGAGTTGTTTTACTAAAACAGTTTTTAAGTGGGGTTACAAAAGTCAAAATTTTGACTATAAATATTCATTAGAAATCTAAAAAGATTTCCTACATCATATTATTTTTTTTATAATTTTTAGACATTAAATAAATGAAATTATTTATAACATCATTATGATGCAGCGATGACCTCATTATTTAACGATTTTAATAAAATGAAAAGATAATGTAAAATACAAGGCTTACACTTGTCCAAAGACTATTGGATGGGTATATTTTGAACCCTTATCACCTTATCCACGACTTATATAAGTGTGGGACCTTTAGAATCCGAAAAGCATTGTATAATAATGTAACATTTCAATCTTTCCAAAAGAGCCCCTCCTCTCCTCTTATAAAAGGCCCCCACCTCTACCACCTTATTCACACTTTCAAGCCATTTGTCTTGGCCAAACTCTGCCCAAATACTCTCCCAACTTTCCCCCCTTACTCCTAGAAGCCTCACTTTGGGCATAATTCTTCCCAAGGAAGCCTTTGTCTCAAATCAAAAGAGTTACCCGATTTTAAGGTAATATCTTCTCTTATGTTATTTTGTTTTATTTTGCTTCTCCAACCCCTTAAACTCTTTTTATTCCTTTATTTTGTAACAACAACAGTATCCTAAATATACTAGGATGTTTTTATAAAAAGTATTCGAGCTACACTTACACACACCTACATCTAATGGTTAAAGAACATACGGTTTCTGTGGATGGCGAATTTCTGCCTCACGAAACGATGATTGTTCAACACTCATATAACACCTTCAAAGGTGGCCATTAAGATGTCACTATATTTATATATGATATATAATATGTTTATGTTTTCCTTATGCTTCTGTATTTCTCATTTATGGAATACTTTATGATTTCCATTATGGGTAAACGCGATATTTTCATTTTAGGAAGTGTGGACTACCGCCCCCTCAAAGTGATGTGAATCGTTAATACCATATGTGGGATGTGTAAAGGATGGAGTAAATGATATTATATATGTTATTATTCTGGAATTATACTATACCTTTATATAATTATGACTTCATTCCATTAAATATGAAATAGAAATGAAAGTAGCGTTCATGCGTATGTATGGCTTACCGTCTCCATGAACGGTGCATTTCATTTCTTACCTCTAAATGTTACGTAATATTATGAATGAATGTATATACTGGATATATATGATATATATGATAACTACATCATGAATATAATTCTGGAAATAATGTATATTTCACCACATGAACAACTTGTAATTATAAGAAGCTTATTATTGACTCAAGTACTAAAGATCGACAAAACGACCGTTATTAACTTAAATAATTACATAATGTTCATAACATTGTAATAAGTGATATAAAAAGGATAATAAAATTGAAAATGGTTCTTAATAAGGTAGATATTAACTCTAGTTTATTATTCAGGAGGTTAAAGAATGGTTGAGTCAAGTCGGACACAAGGTAAGGGAATTTCTTAACCCAACTTCCATTCTTTGGGTTAATCTCCTACTTTCAAATTATGTCATGATATTATTATGTCCTATCTTGTATTTTTACATTATTTATGTGTAATTATAGTGAATACACATAATAGACCTCCTTTATAAAAAAATGATCTTTTTGAGGACTTCGTCTCAATCCCCTTTCATTGAGGCATATTTGGTTTTATACACAACTTTCTTTTATACGGTGTATAAACCCCTTTGACTTTTACGGTTATTCAAAAGGAATATTTTTATACGAAGCGTTTTGTTAGACGACAAAAGGGAATGTTTTTCTTTCCATACTTATGCGGCGACAACGACTTCTCCGCCGCCGTGACCATTATTTGAGTTTCGGCTTCCTCTACAAGCCATCTTTTTTTTAATGAAAAATAAATACAAAGTTTTAACTTTATTTTATTTTGGTATTGAAAATGGTTTTGAAAGCATTTTTATTATAACAATGTGTTGTATTGATATCTTGTGATTGAAATGTGAAAATGTTATGTTTCCTTTATGCATGTTTTATGTGATACGATTATGTTATGGTTTATGATATGTTTAAACCTATTCATATGAGGAATGTATTGGACTTAATAAGTGACGGGTGGAGCCCGCTATAGCTCCTCGATGCATCGGTAGGTCTCATGAGACTACTAGACGTGGAATTGGCCGAGGCCCTTTCCCAATTTGATTTATGGTTTTGGCCGAGGCCTTAATCATTTTAGACATCTTGGCCGAGGCCTTGACAAAATGTTTCAGAATGTCTGGCATTATACATTCCCTCATTATGAAAGTGGTTATTGATATTGCATATGATTATTCGACTAGTAGAATATCCATGTGAGTAAGTAAATGGAATTATTTAATTTTATTTTTTCCATATTATTCTGAAGTTCAAGTTTAAAAAGGCTTTTGTTTTAGTTATACATTGCCTTAAATGTTAATGTTTATTTATGAATGCTTCCGTAATATTGTTATCCTTACTGAGCATCTGAGCTCACCCCTTTCAATGTTTTAATATTTTCCAGGATGTGAAGAAGTATTTTATGAATGACCTGTAGGGATTGTCAGAAGAGGATATGAGTGTGGACTATGGATACTTTGTTATTGTAGTTTTTCACTTTATGATGTAATGTAATGTTTACGAATGTATCTAGTGTTTCCAAGGCTACTAAACTAATCGGTCATTCGAGACTTGATCTTTTGTGATCATGTCAATGTTACGAAGTAATGCACCGACTCTGGGTAGCTGGGGTCGGGGCGTTACAATATATATTATATTTATATAAATATAAATATACGTATATAACAAAATATTATTTTTCATGATTTTTTTTAAATATAAATTTTATCAGCACTAGTAAAAAGCACTGATAAATCCCCCATTTATCAGCCCTGCTAAAAAAAGTGCTGATAAAGCGGGGTCCTTTATCAGTGCTAAAAAATCATTGAAAAAGGGTCACTTTTAACAGCTCTTTTTTAGCATTGTTAAAAGTGCCCTTTATCAGTGCTTTTTTTAGCACTGATAAAGGGGTCCCCTTTATCAGTGCTTTTTTAGCACTGATAAAGGGTGGCGCTTACTTTGCCCGATTTTTTAGTAGTGTACATAGAGAATTAGTTCTTCATTTTGATAGAACTTGATACCATGTCATCATATATTTAAAACATTTGATAGATTAGTTCTCTTCAAAGCCCTGGAATAATCCCATCAAAGAAATGGTTAATCTTAATCTTTTTATTATGTATGTATTTCATTGTATTCCCTATTAATCCAGTAAAATTTTCCTCATACTCAGCAACACTTTCCTTATATTTTTTCTCATATTAAGAAATTTACATTCCTTATCAACTCATTTCTCACGAAGATACTATTTTTTAAAGAATATCCCTGTAAAATCATCAAATAAATTCTCTCTATATACTCCTCATACTTTTTATTTTTAATCAATGACCACCGTTGATCATCATATTTCTTTAAATAATATAATACTTGAATAAAATTATATATTTCATTACTTATTAAATCCTTAAATAAATCTTCCAAGGAACTAATCCACTATTATACTATAAATGGATTTTTAGTTCTATTATAGGATAGTGGATTCTTCCACATGAAGAGGTCCAAGATCACTAATTCATGTTGTGAAGAAATAGAATATCCCATATGAGCATGGTTATTAGTCATAGGTTGAGCTAGTTATTCTAGTGTAGTAATAATATTCTCAAATCCTACATTATTCATACTAACTTGTTCATGAGGTAAATCCCTATACTTATTATGGGTGTTGACACAGTTTAAATTCCTTCCACTACGTTACTTTTCCAAATAATGGAATACACTATATTAGATCATAACATTATGAATCATAATGTATAATTCTAAAACTAGTGAAAAACTTAACATAACTTGAAAATTTATGCATACCTAATCATAGAATCATAATCTTGTTATCAATGATAATTTTATCAAATCATAAAAATAATTTCAAATATTCCATAATATTTTGTGGATAAATTTTTAATTAACCTAAGCGTATCCCCATAAAGTGTTAACCTAGGTGCGAAGTAAGGTCCCATTCACCATGCACCAGAATTATGACTAAGATATACTCGACCAACTCTTTTTAGGTTTTTTACCCTTAGATGTATATGTTCCAAAACAATATCCACTTTTGGTATCTAGATAGGGATTTATTTCATAAAAATCCACATAATCTCATCCTTACCAAAAACATTCTTATATTATCTTACAATTTTACAGATCCTTAGAGTTTATAATAGGGTTATATTCCCTAATCTATGTTTTCATAAATCTGGCTCCCATGGTTTTAACGAAACATCATTTGATATCAACTATAACACCCCAAATATAGTATCCTGGGTTCGATGGTCATTTTACTACATTATAAAAAAATCAAGGGTTTTTATTTTGAAGGATCGAAATTTTTTGTTGTATTGAGATACTAAATACTCGCATGATTCTTACATTATATCTGAAAAAATAAAATAAAATATAATAATTCTTAGTTGAAAATTTTTATTTCATATAATAAATCCCTAAATTAATACATATATCCCTTCTTGGTATCATGTGGAAAGAAAAACAATATAAATGGTTACCTGAGATTCCCCTTAAGGGAAATCAAACAACAAGATCTACCATAAAATAAATAAAATATGAATAATATGCCAAAGATAAAAAATAATAAAATTTTACATATAACTAAAACCATAAAAAGGGGAATAAATACATGGATATACTAGAAATATAAATAAATTCATGGATAACAATAAACAATTTCATAATGATATAATACATAATGATAAACATTATAATATTACAAAAAATGCCTTTTACCAAGATAACATATATAAACACGTATGGCGTACACCAAATACCCAAACTAGTTTGCCTGATGAGACCTTCCATTTCATAGAGTGTATATAATGGGACTGAACTGTCATTTACAATATCCAATGCATTCATCATATTAAATTGGTAAATAAAATTTCAATACATAATCAACATAGACATTAATATTGAAAAACTAGCATACAAAATGTTAATACTTTTCATAATAAATAAATAGAACAATATGATCATAAGCCATGTAGAGAAATATGGAGAACGATATTATCATATTTTATCCCCTATTAAAGTTTAAGATTCACTAAATGATATTGACATAGAAAAAAATACTTTAAAATATTAATAGAAGATTTCATGAGGATAATACCCTTTTAATTTTAAAATCGATTATATTAAATCTAAAAAATCTAGAATAATAGAAAAAAAAATTGTAAAAATAACCATTGAAACTTGAATATAAGCATAAAATTCAATATTATTCGTTATGGTGGGAAAATTTGTTCCTGTTGACTATGTTAAAACAAATATAATCTTCACACCGTCGGTAAAAAAAGTGCCTCTTTCGGAAAACAATAAGAATAATACATTTAAAAAAATTATAGAGAGTAAAAATGATTAAAAATTTATTTAATTAATCATTGGATAATATTAAAAACAATATTGAAAACATTTATAAGAAAAAATTTACATGAAATAAAAAGATTCCTAACTGAATAGAAAAATAGACCCAATTTTCCTTAAAAACATTCTTTCGGTCTTTTTGAGTTCCCAATAAGGTAAAAATGGAAATAATACTTGAAAACCAAAAAAAATAAAAATAGGAGAATAAAATATATTGGTTTTAATATATAAAATTAATATAATTATTTTAATATAAATATAAACATAAACAAATCATAATTAGTATGAGATTGTAAAATAAACCCTTACCCCAGGTCTGACATTCATTGAAAGTGATTTTAGCCACCTGTATAATAAATTTAAATTTAGTATAATTATATACCAGAACAATAAACATAAAATTACTTATAATTTCATATATTTTCCACTTATAACATTTCAATTCCTATTTATTAATAATTTTTATTAAAATTGTCATTTATGAGTATTAACTATTTCATTTTTCATGTATGTTTCAGTTCGGTAGTTTCAATCCATGCATATTTATCATGGTTAAATAATATTTATAATTATAATAAATTTATATATTTAAAATTTATTTATTATTTACATATTTATAATCATCCTTGAAATTCATTCCTGAAAAATGAATCACATCGCTTTGTGGAGGTGGTAATTCACACGTACGCACGAGCGAAATTATCATTTTATAATGAGTTGAAGGGTAAGAAAGAAAATTATATATTATATATATAGTATTAATTATTTAATATATATATATAATATATATTAATTATTTCTATATTTATAACCATCCAACTGAAGTGGTGATGAAAAATTAATTACATCGTTGGGTATAGATATAAAGATGTATGTACGTACGAGCGATGTTTTCGGTTTTTATTGGATAAAAAAGGGATAGAAAATGGTTTTAAAATAATTTTATTAACATATAATTATATTTATGATACTTTATTTTTTATTTTATTATGTTTATTAAAATTTTATATAAAGTAAAATGAGAACAAATTTTGAAAAGGCCATAAAAATGATTGCATATTCTTCTGTAGACCTCCTTTTATATCCCTTACTAAGAACCCTAGGAATGGTATTTTAAGAAGAAAATCACATATAAATAGAGTATAGGGAATATTAAAATATAATTTTTCATCTTTTGGTTGAGAAAGGTGGCTTATGTTTGTGTAAATAATAGAGGGTAGGGATGTCCTTTTATAAGCGAGGGTAGGGGCACTTTTCAAAATTCAAGAAATATTATAATATTATATGTGTCTGACTCTTGTAAAATGGTTCCAAAATAACATGGATTAAAATATAAGTATTAAATTGCCTTAATATAATCATATAATAAAATTTATACATGTTTATATATAATTTTTAATATTATCATTTGGTTTAACACCACTGGTAACCAATGTTATCATTAACCGTGGTAATGAATTTTTCAAAATTATAGGGTTATTATTTTACATTAAATATAAAAATTGGATATAAATGGAAAATATATGAAATTTTAGAAAATTTATCATCCTTCTTTTCCTCTTGAAATATTTTTATGATTTTTAAATAATTTAATAAAGTATTATCTAAAATAAAATATGATTATTTTCATTTTTTACACAATAACTTTAATATGACTTTAAATAATTGAGAAAGTAATATAATTTTAATTTAAAAATTTAAAAATTAATAATAAATTAATATTAAACTAAAAATTATTTTTGATCCATAACTTATACCAAATACATTACTTTTAATATTTTTAAAATTATATACTTTGAGTTTTCTACTACTTTCACAAGCATTGTGTCTGCGTTGTATAAGTGTTTAAGGTAATTATATAATCACTAAAAATTAGTAATAAATTAACATCATCAAAATAATTTCATTACCATGATAATAAACTTTATTTTTTATTCATAACTTAATATTACCCATATTTTAACATATAAGTTAAATTTTAAAAGCAAGAGAGTGACATTTTATATTATTCATTACTTAAAATATTATGTAGGTGATTTTCATAGAATAGTGTCACTTAAACAATTAAATATGGATAATAATGTTATATTGTTCAAAATAAACTTATTCAACAAGAATTATGTTGAAAAACAATGGCCTTATCACATTGTTTTAACACAGGTTAACCTGATTTACATGTTTACCATGGCATAAAATTTTTATTTCCACTACCATTCATTATGACCAAAAATTATGTTTAACTTATTATATAATATTAACTATACTGATTAAGAAATATGGAATCAATTTCACTAAATTCAATCTCTATAAGTGGTATAAATTCATTTTATAATTATCTCGTCAAGCATGATGAAAAATGGTTTTCTGAAAAATGTGTTTTTAAGTATAAAAGTACTTTTACTCCAAGATCGAGTAAAATTATAATTACTATGGAATTATTTAGATTCTATATAATTAAATTATAATTATGTAACTTTAATATAAAATTAAAAATTTATCAAGACTTTTAAATTACTTGATTTTATGAAATGAAACGATAATTTTACAAAAATCCAAAAATTTCACTATTCATAGGAAAATAAATCTTTTTAAAAAAATAAAAAAAATCATAATAAGATAATATTTTAATGGTGATTTAAAAAGTGATATTAATTTCCAAAAATAAAATTTATAAAAAAAATTAGAAATTAATTATAACTTATTTGAAGAAAATGTAATAAAACCATTATTTTAGGAAAAGAAATTCTAAAGAATAAGATGACTTAATTGTAAATTTAGTACTTATTTATTATTAATAAATACATTATATAAAACCTTTATAGGTATTTTTTATAATGTTGTTATTTCTATTCATACAATCAATTTGTGTCTAGGTTATAATGGTCACATTTAAATAATAATATTTTTATAGTTTATCACAGTTCGCTCAAATCTTGGTGTTGTGTGTTAAGAAATATATCAAGATTATTATTATTATTAAACTAAATTTAGTGGTGTTAAATAAATATTTCTTGAAGATTTATTTTTATTTTAGATACCATGTGATGTGGATGATAGATGAGGATATCCTCAAGACTACTTTCCAATGTAGTTATGGGCATTATGAGTTCTTTATAATGTCATTCGGAGTTATGAACAATCCATACAAGTTCTTAGGATTGATGAATGTAGTGTTATATGAGTTTTCAGACCAATTATTGGTGGTATTTATTATTTAAATCCTTATGTGTTCTTAGTTGGAATAGGTGTACGTAGAGAACCTATGAGTTTTATTGGGATTTCTTTTGTTACGGCAGCTATTTGGGAATTTATCAAAGTGTTACCTTTGGAATCATGTTTAATATTTCTTGTGGTATGTCATATATGAAAATGTATTATTTTTTCCATTAATTTTCAAGGTATTGGTTTCTTGGTTATCCACCCAGAATATTTAAAAGGTATGGAATTTTTTTAGTATTTCTCGCTGTTACCGGAAGATTGTGTCTAAATTATCCAGTATTATGACTCATATAAAAGAGTTAACCTTGAAGTATCATGTGTTTTCAAGGATTTACTATATATAAGATTATATCATGTATTTTTAGGCTAAATTTTTCAGTCCTATAGTTATTTATCTATAAAAGAATGAAAATATATTTGAGGTTTATTTTAATGCTTTACATATTATCTTGGTCTCTATGTTGATGTTGTACATGTTAGTTATCTATTATAGGTCTTGTAAGTTATAACTACATGAATGTAAATATTCAGAAAATTATATTCATCTAGCTATGGTGGTGTTCTCCTTGGATTTGTGGATACATTATCTCATCGGTGAATGTTTTATAGTCTTCACAGATCAGAAGAGTCTGAGGTATGAATTCTCCCAGCACATCTCAAATTTCCAGTAGTGATGGTGGATGGAGGTACTATAGGACAATGTATTCCTTATTTTATTAACACTTGGTAAAGGTACTATTTTGGAACATTCCATGAGTAAGAATTCACATATCAGTGTTGTTCGTGATTCGGGATACTCTTGGACAATGATGGAAGAGTTGGTAATGATTCATCTTTACGTATGACTAGATAAAGGTATAAGATGTATTTATCAGATGATGGTGTAGACATAATTAGTTAATAAAGTTTACATTTCCTAGATTTGGGGTTATATGGTGTATTTTTGGTGTGATCAAGTTGTTTATGGAAATTCTTCAAAGATATGGTTTGAGGATGGTTAGTACTAGGTGTTGTTTCATGGGAGATTTCCATTCCTTCGTCAATGTATGATGTGGTACTCAGGGAGTTCTGTAGTTCTATATTATTGGTACATCTTGGTGTGATTAAGATGTATCAAAATATAATAAGTCAATTTTTTTTTCTAGAATGAATCCCTTAGTTGAAAATTTTGTCCCTTGGTGTTCATTTTGTCATTGGGTGAAAGCTGAGCATCATTTTCCTAGTGGTTTTCTTATTCTTGTTAATTTTACCTAGTGGAAGTTTAAGGAGATATTAATGGACATAGTCACTGGTTTACTAATAAATTAGAGTAGTTATTATACCATTTGGATGATTGTAAACCACCTGTCAAATTCAGGTCACTTCTTAGTGATATATTAGTTGATATCAATTGAGATTTTGTTGAGGTAGTGTTTAAAGAAGGTCATTAGCCTTCATATGGTGATGATTATGATCATCTCTGATTGTGATATCCATTTTAACTCCATGTTATGGAGAGGTCTATACTATTATTTTTTCTCTCAGTTATTTATTAGCTCCACTTCTACCTATAGATGGACAGTTAGCCATAGGGGTCCATCCAGACATTATATCACCTATTTCAAGCATGCATTCATGATTTTATAGGTTCTTGGGTGGGGTACCTACCATTTTTGTAGTTTTCTTAAAAAAATATCACTCCACTAATGGTATGGTGTTATTTTAAGTGTTTCATGGGAGACCTTTTTTATCATCATTATGTTGGATTGAGGATAAAGAGTAAGAAATTATCACATAGGAATTGGTAAGGAGCATGATAGAGAAGATAAAGTAGATCCACAAAAAATTAAGGTTGTGAAGGATCATCATATGATCAATATTTATCATAGGAGGAGGAATTTTTATTTTGAAATCAAATATAATGTGTTCTTGAATGTGTCTTCTCATTGTGGGAAGTGTAGGTTTATTTGGGGGAGTAATATTTCTCCCCAACATATTGGACTATTCTAGGCATTGTCTCATGTTTTATCTGAGTCGTATCATTTATCACTACCCCTATAAATGAACTAGACTGATTATGTCTTTTATGTATCGCAGCATTATTGATAAATTCAGGATGATTCCCACATCATCAACTAGGGAGAGATTTATGTGGAATATAGTGTGATCTTCAAGGAATAGATTTTTGGGATTTCAGACTATCTTGATAAGGTGGTGTGCTATCATGTTATTCCATTGGTTCATATCTTGTGGAAGCATGGTGTCTTGGAGGATAGTACATGGGATCATCAGTTAAAGATGCATGCTCAGTATCTTAGGTTGTTTTAATGATTTTTTTTATCCTTGATTAAATAATGTGTTGACCTTATGATATTTTATAAGATCATTTATATTCCTTAATGTCATTCTTATTTATGGATTTTCCCTCAATTGGGATGTATATTCATCAAGAGTGTGTTTTGAGGTTGGATGTTACTATTTTATGGTTGGAAACTTTGTGCTTCTGGTAGGATTTTTGAGTTCTTGTAATAGAGATATCCTCGAGAGGTATCTCAGAGGGTGGTAGTTAAAAACCATTTTGCTTCTTCCAGGTTTGTTTTAAATTATAAATGATGAGAATTGTTAGATAGGTATATAATATATGGTCCCATATTTCTTAAACCTTTCCTTTTTGTTTTCAGTAAGATTATAGGTTTTGATATGGTTCTTAGACACTTTTTCCCTTGATTATATCTATGTTTTTCATTGTTGTTTTTTGGTTTTTCTTGTGCTTTCTTGATTTGTGTGTGTGATCTCTTGAGTAACCTTGTGGTATTAATTTTTTTCAAGCAGCCACTTGACTTACCAAGTGATTTTTTTTGTTCATGTGGTTGGTATTTTGTTACTATGGTTATTCATTTTTTCATGTGGTTGATCCTTCCTTTGTTCATGTGGTTGATCCTTTAGTCATGAGTTTGATTTATTATTAATGTGGTTGATCTATCACATAGTAGCTTTTTTATTTATGCAGTCATTGTATCATTCATTTCATTTATAGTTAGTATTGTTTTCATTCCCTCTTTCATGTAGTCGATTTTCTACATCATGTGTTTGATCAATATGGTCACTTGATGATCAATCCTCATTATCAGTTATCCCCATACGCTGAATATTTTTAGTTTGTTCCAAAATTTACATAATGATGTAAAATACCCTTTCTAATGAAAATACGAAAACAAAAACTTAAATCATGGAATTTAATAACTCGAATCCATCAAGATGGTTTTAATATTTGAATTCCTTAATAATTAAATTTTTAATGATTCAATAATAGAGAATTAACTGGTATTAAATATAAAACAAATAAATGTGTATTATGATAGTAAATTCTAGTCAGGTTTCCTATAAATATTCAAAAATTAATTTTCAATTTTTAAAAACCATATTTTCCTTCCACATTCAATTTTCATATGTACTCTCAAAACCAGATAATCTAACCTTTTATCTTATAATCTTGGAAACCCTTTTGAAATCACCCATGTCTCTTATATCATGTTTTCAGACCTGTGATCATCTCCATCCCCGGTTCTTTGTATAATTAGATTGTGAAATCTTTTTATGAGATAAGGGATTTGATTATTTTATCTTTTTTGGTGAAATGATTGATTTAATCAATGTTTAGTTTCTCTAGGAAAATAGAGGAAACTAATATTTAGAATATTATAATATTTAAATTTCATAAATTATTATGGAATAATATAGAAATTCTAAATGAGGAAGGAGAGGATATTATCACAAAACAATGATAAATATTATTGTAGTAAAATTTGGGAAACACATGTAGTATAATATTCTTTATAACCCATGAATTTAAAGGATCAAGCCAAGATATTTATCATATGGTACTGTTAGATTGAATTTTTTGAATTAAAACACGTTGTATCTTAAAAAATAAAGTTTTTATATTATGGAAAATTATCTAAGAAATATTAAGTATAAATGCATTCAGGAAATTGATTTTATTGTTTAAAATATGGAAATAACAATCCAATTAACATTTATCTTATAATTATAAGAATTTTATGTTTGAAATAAGATAAATATAACATGTTGTTAATAATTAATATTTAATTATATGTATATTTAAAAAAATTTGGGATTCCATGATCACATGTTTTTATTATTTCTTGATATTACCTCTAGATTTAATAGATGGTGTGTATTTTTCTAGTTTTGTTATTATTCTTAGGTAGAATGATTTTTACTATAGGAAATTTGTTAGCATCATAAATCTGGTGTCATGTTATAAATTAATTTAAGAGTCGTGATTAATTATTTATTTCACTTCCATTAAATTAATGAACTATGGAAGTAGTGTTTTCTATCTATTGTTAGGTATTACCTATATGTTTCTTGTTTTGAGAAACATTTAAAAAATAAACATGTTAATTCAAGTTGGGAATTAGAATTGTTGTTTGTTAAATAAAAAATGTGTTTGGATGAATAATACTATTCTTTCTTGTGAGAGGATTGAATGACTTGATTCTATGGCCTTAGACCCTTTTCATATATAGAAAAACGATATAGTTAAAATTTAATTATTCTATGGGATAATTAGATCATTTATATGACTTTATATAATTCTTAATATCCTATTTTGGTATGGAATATTTTATATGTAATGAGTTAGAGGCCCAACTTACATTGATGGTAAATATAGTTGATGGAGGGACATGTTAGTATAGTGACCCGTATTTTCGATACATAGATATTAAATATTAATAGATAAATATTCATTATAAAACATTACAACCCAATAAAAAACTGTAAATGTTTAGTATCTTTGGAGACAAGATATACATTATTATTATTTCATGAAAGATCTTTAATATCTCCCACTAAGATCTTTCCAAATAGTGATATTATTATAAATACCCTACATAAAACCAATCTTCATAAGCATAAGGGTATGAGAACACGAGTATAGAATTTTAAAACTATAACCAACATATCATAGATCATAATAATGAATCATGGAATAAATATTGGTGGTTCATAAAACATAAATCATAAATGAATCAAAGAACATGAGCCATGTGAGCATAATAATGGCATAAGACATATGTTTTTGTCATACACATAAGTAAGGAAAATTATTTCCATAATTAAGGATTACTGATAATACTATCATAGTGGATTGGGTTCACTCCTCATTCCGTCATATCCTTATTCAAACTTCACTCTCATGCCTATAATAGTGGAAAAAGTACCTTACTAAACTTGGTTCATTCCACACTCATTTCCTTATTATCTCATGAGATATTCCTATTTACCCAATGAATTCTATGGCTATATAATTCTGGGTTGACCAATAAAATAATGAAAATAATACATATGTGTGCCAAAATTTTATAACCCATCGAAATTAAATGTGTTTGCATAAAAATTTCATCATTTCATCGTAGTATTATTCATGGAAAAGAAATGGGTTTCCTAGAGGATTCATCATAATACTCATGGAAAGAAACAGACTTCATAGAATCATCCTTATGTAATCATCATCATAAGACATAAAAAGAATGAAAATGGATAGTATCATTGGGTTATAAACCCATTAATTCATATATAAAATAAAAGGATGTTATCCTGGATGAAAATGCCTTTAAAATATCACTGTAACATTTCTTGAGGAAAATACCCATTTCAATTTGAATTCACTTAATTGAAATCATAAAATTTACTAAATATTAAGGAAAATATTATAATTGAAAATAAATTTGGAAACTTTTAATGTAAGTTACAAATAATTGATTGTTCATGATGGTGGAAAATTCTATTCATATTTTATATGTCAAAAAAAATATTTCATTCATGATTTTGGTAAAAATTCAAAAGTACCTCATTGGGAAAACAACAAGAAGATACCATTAAAAAAAGATTTAAAAAATTAGAACGTGGTTAAAAATTACTTTAAAAATCATAGTATAATAATAAAAACATTCATGAAAACATTTTTAGAGAATATGGCCAGGGAATAAAATGGAATTTTGATAAAAGAGAAATAAAGTCAGATTTCCTTAAGAATATTCTTTCAGTATCTTGAATACCTATGTAGTGAATGTACCCGAGTAAGACAAGAACTAGTTTCTACTATCATTACATCGTCATTAGATACACGTAAATTTATTACTAAGTATCGATCATTTTAGTAGTCTTGGTAAACTAGATACATACATGAGTCTTATATTATAAATGAATGCAAAAATTACAACATAATTTTTTTGGTAATAACTTTATTCCATCTATAATATCATTTCATATATTTCTTAGTGATCTTCATGGAATATTGATTAAAGGATAAAAAATAAGGGTGAGCTCAAATTATCAGTAAGGTTTATGTATAATAGAATCAATAATGATTTAATGATAATAGTCAATATGTAAAGGCTAATAACTAAAACACATGTCATTTAATCAATAACTTGTGGATAGTGTGTAAGTAATAATATATGATCAAAAAATATCTTATAAATAATCACATGGGCCTAAAACATAACCATGGATATTCTAACTAATCAAATAATCACATGGAACATCAATAATAGAAAATATAATGATGGAATGCATAACAATGGATTTATAAAGCTCATTATCAAGACTTCATGCCAATAATATAATATTATCAAGGATTCATGCCAAGAATCTAATACTATTAAGGATTCATCTTAAAAATATAATACTATCAAGGTTTCATTCCAAGAATACAATACTATCATATCTTAATTCTAATAATATAATTCTATCAAGGCTCCATTCCAGGAATCTAATAAACGGGTAAGGCCTTGGCCAAAACCATATATATTTTATCTCATGAAACCTACCGATGCATCAAGGGGATATATTGGGCCCCACCTATCACATATTAAATTTAATTCATTCCTTATATTAAAGGGGCGAAACATAATCAATATAAACATTTGTATTAAAACTAGTATACAAAATGTGAATATTTTACTCAACCATAAATAACTAAGAATAATATTGAAAATTGTATCAAAATACCACATCCATAATCAAAATGATAATAAATCATCCATATAAATAATAAGGATAGTATCAATACAATATATGCCCATTTGAGTGAGAATAAGGTTTGTTTTCATTAATTAAGTAAAATAATATCTTTAAAAACATTCTTGATGAAAATATATTTTTTTTACTTTTGAAAACCCTTTTTTTAATATATTTTAAAAACATAAAAAATTAAAGGGTGAAAATTATTTTGATAAGTAATTTTTAAAATGTTAAAAATATTTTTTGATAACATTTTTAGAAACATTTGTTTGAAAGAAAATAGGTATTAGACTGAGGAGATAAATAAAGTATGGTTTTCTTAAAAACATTTTGTAAAGCGTTTTCTGTACAAAGGAGAAGAAAAATGGAACTTTTACTTAAAAAATGTCATGAATAACAATATGAGATAAAATTAAAGGTTTTATTAAACATTTATAGAATAATTTTCTTTAATGTAAATTTCAGAATAAACAATATCGATTAAAATGAGATTGAGGTATAAACCCTTAAAATGATCATAACATTAAAGTGAGAATTAATTAATGAATAGATTATGTGTATCAAATTTAAATACAAATAAATGAAATGGAAATGCATAAAAATATTTTCAAATTAATTATACATATAATCATATAATATTAATAAAAATAAGGAAGTAATATAACCCAATGAAAATGAATTTAGTTGTGAAATTTCTTTACCACTTGGTAATTTAAGTTCAAATATCCTTAGTTGTAATAATTTAGAATGAAAATCAAAATAAAATGAATAATTAATTATCTATGATATTAAATGTAAAAGGGTAAGTATATACAAAATGTAAAATAAACTAGTTTCATAGCATTACAATATGTCTTAATGAAATGAAATTGAGATAGATTCTCTTATATAACGCTCCTTTTGGTTGGGAACCCTTTAACCTAGTTTATAATGGTTTTAAGATGGTTAATACATTATTAAATCACCATAAACATGTTTATAATATCATATATTATCATTTTACAACATATTATTACCCAATTTCTAATCATCATTCATTATTTTCATCATTTTGGGTAATAATATTCTTATTTTTCGAGTATGTTTTGATATTTCATTTTTTTCCTCTTAATTTGATCATGGATTCATCATATACAAAATTTAACCATGATTTAAATATCATATATATTTGTTATATATTTATTTATATTAATACATAAAATTTCGATATAGGAAATGAAATACACTGTTCATGGAGATGGAAGGTCGTAGATACACATGAATGTTGTTTCCATTTTCTTGTTCTATTAATAGGAAAAAATATTTTATATATATATATATATTATCTTTAAAGAATAATATTTATGTTTATATATCAAATATTTTTATTAAAACCATTCATTATACATTCCATGTAAAGCGTGAATGAATCACATCGCTTTGACGAGGCGGTAGTCCACACATCCAAAAATGATGTTATCGTATTGCCATAAAATGGAAAGCATAAAGTTATGAGTTAATCAAGAATTAAATAATAATTAATTAATTATAAATGTCTTATATATATAATATTAACTATAAATCCATCATTATTCCCAAACCTGAAAGGTATTGATGGAATAATGAATGACATTGGTTCGTGAGGTGGTAGTCCACCGTACACATGAATGTTGATTATGTATCCCATTTGATGAAAGTGTGTAAATTTGTAGGTAGTACCCTTAATATAAAAAAATATTAGTATATTTAGAATAATTATTTTATAATATAAGCAAGATATATTACTAATTTGAGGGGTGGATAAACAAATAAAACAAAAGTGCTCGTTGAATAGCATTACCTATTTTTCATGTAACTCCTTTTGGTTTATACCAAAAGAATTACTTGGTTGAATTTATGCCAAAATATAGGTTTATATGAATAGGGGAGTTATTTTTTGAGATTTTTATTTTATTTTTTATGATAAAAATTGCTTTATATTTGTAAATAAGTGGGAGGGGCGTGCCTTTTTATAGTGGAGGAGGAGAGTCATTCTTATAAATATAAAAAGGTAAACACTAATGGGAGGTATCCCTCATATAATGTGACTAAAATAATGAAAGAATTATATAAAAGATATTATATGGTGAAATATGTTCATACAATAGGTTTTTGACAAGTTTATAGGTCACTTAGCCCCTTAAGATTGAAATTCAACCACTAAGTAAACTCATTTTCACAATAATCGTTGTAATTAATTTTAATTTCCTTCAGTAATTTTTAGTAAAAAAATAATATGAACTTAATAGACATTATTAATTATTATTATTAATAATATTTAATCCATTTCTCCAAATTTCAATCACATAAGTGGAAAAAATTTATTGAAAATCAATCCTGTGGATGGGGAAACAAAGGGAGTTTTTAATGTGTAAATGTTCAAAATTTTGAAATTATTTTTAATCCAATTTCAATATGAATTTGATTAAAATAACATAAATTGGATTAATATATGTAAAATATATCTAATTTAACTTTAAAACTAATTAAAATTATAATTTATCCTTATAAATTATTCATATGAAAAGTTAGATTTCAATTAAAATTTAGTTTGTTTCACTACTCATCAAAAAATGAAACTTCATAGAAAAATAAAAATATCACCCTAACATAATGTTGAAGATATAATTTCAAAAATGAATATTACATTTTCAAATGTATTTTTTAAAACTTTCAAAATTTATATTTAAAATATTTGTGTCATTAAAAGACGGTAGAACTACCTTTAGAAAAATATAACTTTTTATGCATAAAATTGGATTTGTTCTTATCTTATGCCTATAAAATCTATAGGATGAATGTAAAAAAATTATTGAATACATAATATATATATATATCAATAATATCATTCACTAATAGTGATTAATTTAATTTATTAATACAAAATGCATGTGGTGCATAAAAATAATTCTATCTAAAAAATATTTCATTTATATTCAATTTTTTTATATTTATTTATAATAAATTTTTACCTAATTAATTAAACCATATATTTTCATAAGTTATTTAATACTATTAATAACCACTAATTTAATATCTAGGAAATAATTTACATTTTAAATAAAAATATTAATAGAATTTGGTAAAAATCAATCTTATGTGTAATGTAATCTGTCAAAAAAATCGTTATTATGTGGGACATAAGATAAAATAGTATTTTATGAATTGAAAGATATATAATAGATTAAATTTATTTATAATAGTAAATCTATCATAAATTTTAGATTGGTTATATTAACTTCTATTCTTGGTGTTTAATTTAATACATATTATCGAATAAAAGCTACTCTTCTAGAATTTTTAGGGTGTTATATTCACCCCACATTAAATAAATTGTGTCCTCATAATTCAAACATGATATTGGTAGTCGAGGGTTTTAAATTTGAAAATACCATCATTGAAAAACCCACATCTCAAAATGATTAATATAATATTCTATAAATAATATGGAAAGGGAAGTACAACAGTCATATAGAATGATGTATAATTAGGTTTCTATATAGGATAACATTAGTGTAAATTGAAAATATAGACTTAGTGGGAAAACATAAATAATTATAGGGAGTTATTGAGGTCATTGTTCAAAAAAATGAGTGATCAATGGAATATTTAAGACCTTAAATCCATAAATCTGTGATTATTTAAAAGACCATATGATTCAACAGATATGAATGTAAAGGGATAAATTTTTTGTTAAAGTTCCTTATCTAATATTTAGGGAATTATTTTAATATTTAAGAATAGAATGAAATGTAATTACTTGATATGTTTCTATTTCATAATAAAAATATCATACTTTGTTTTTTCTTCAAAAAATTTCCAACTTATTCCCTTTACTCCATGAAATGAATACCCAAAAATGAATTTTTTTAGTCTTAAGTAATAAAATTCACTTTTTAATAGATCTTAAGATACATGAAAGGGTGAAAAGTATTTTTTTTTATTTCTATAAATATATTACAAAACCATTATGGTTAATACCTTAACCTATAAAACAAAAATTAATAATTTTGGTTCATCGTTAATATTTATTAATCAATTTTTTTAAATAATAACAATGAGATGTTAACTAGGACATCATGTAAGCCAGTGGTAGGCACAAAACCCTTATCATCATTTGGTCATGGGTTCAAGCCCCACCACCTCACTGGATACGATGGCTTGTCATTATTATTTCTGATTTTCCTTTTTATAAACTAAATTAATATAATTCCTATAATATTTCTAAAAATTATGATGGACAGCCTTGAAATTAATAATTAGATAACATTTTTTTCTAGGATTTTCAATTCAACTTATTTTGTTTACAAAGTCTAATGATCTTGTTTGAATAATATTACAATATCATTAATGATCATATTAACCCTATTTTTTATCAATACCTTCAAAATTATGTCTATAAAATGAAAAGGCATTATTCCTCAAGTAAATTTTCCACAAGAACATATACTTCCCATAAATTTCACGAAATTGTTCGTATTCCTGGTAGATTCTCATCACATAAAACCTAAAATATTTTCTTAAGTATATGAAATTATCTTCAGTATCAAACTTATAAACCAATGATATTATCCATAGAAGGATTTATTCCTTGTAAATTCCACATAATCTTTCACTTACCAAAAAATTAACATCTTATTCTATAATTATCCTCAAATTCTATATTAGGGTTATTTTCCCTAATATATGTTTTACTAGATCTAGTTTTCAAGGTTTCTACCAAAATTCCTCTGATATCAACTATAGATACCCAACCACAAAAATCCTAGATCCAGTGTTTACTTTCACTACATTGGCATAAGATACAAGGAAATACATCCCAAAGGACCGAACAGTTAAGTAGTCTTGATAAACTAGATATATACAAGATTCTTTTATTACAAATGAATACACAAAATAAAACATAATTTTCTTTCAATAATAACTTTATTATATCTAGAATATACTTTCATATCTTTCTTATTTAAGTTCATCGAATCCTAGGGAAATGAAACAAAATAAGGGTGAGCTCAAATTCTCAGTAAGGGTTAAGTACAGTGGAAGCTATAATTAATTAAAGAGCATAATCAATCTAGAAATGATAATACATGAAACACATTCCATTTAATCAATAACATGGGAATAGTGTGGCAGGAATAATATATTATCAAATAATTACATATAAATAATCATATGATCATGAATTATAACCATGGATATTATAGCTAATTGAATAATCACATTGAATATAAATAAATGAATTCATAATAATGGAATTCATAATGATTCGTATATAAGGATTACCATCGAGGTTTCATTCCAATAATCTAATATTGTCAAGGAGTTATACTAAGATTCCACTACTATCAAGGATTCATGCCAAGAATATACTAATTTCAAGGCTTCATACCAAGAATGTAATACTCTGAAGGATTTATGCTAATAATCTAATATAGTCAATGCTTCATGCCAAGAATCTAATAAATGGGTAAGGCCTTGACCAAAACCATATCTAGTTTGCCTCATGAAACCTAACAGTCCATCGAGGGGATATAGTAGGCCTCTCCCATCACATAATAAATCTAATACATTCCTCAAATGAAATGGTTGAAATATAATCAACATAAACATTAATATTAAAACAATCACAATAATGTGAATATTTTACCCAACCATAAATTGTTAAGAGTAATATGGAAAATTTTATCAAAATTGAATATCCATAGTAAAATTGATCATAAAATAACCAAATAAATAATAATGATGGTATCAATAAAATATATACCCATTGGAATAATAATAAGGATTTTTTTCATTGATGAAATTAAATAATATCTTTAAAAGCATTATTGTGGAAAATATCCTTTTTGTTTTGAAAATAAATATTAAAAAGATAAAAAAAGTAATGGGTAAAAATTTCTTTGATATATAATTTTTAATAGGTTAAAAATATTTTTGAAAACATTTTTTTAAAAAAAAATTGTAATAAAATGGGTCTCTGACTAAAGAGAGAACTAATGTTGGGTTTTATTAAAAATAGTTTCTATATAATTTCGAGTAACAAGGAGTAGAAAATGGTACTTTGACTTGAAAAATATCATGAATAAACATATTAGAATAAAATTAAAGGTTTTATTTAAAGCTTATATAATAATTTTCATTAATTAAAATTCAATAATAAACAATCTTGATTAAAATGAGATTGTTGATAAACCTTTAAAATGATTAAATGTTGAAGTGAGAATTAATCAATGATTCGATTATGTGTATCAAATAAAAATACACATAAATGAAATTTAAATACATAAATATATAGTCAATGTAATTATAAAAATAATCATATAATAATAACAATAATGAGGAAGTAATATAACCTAATGAAATGGAATTGAGTTATGAAATTTATTTACATCTTGGTAACTTTAGGTTCAAATAGCCTTATATGAAATAATTAAATTTGAAACTAAAAATACCATAAATAATGAATTATTCATGATATTAAATTTCTAATGGGCAGTATATATACCATGTAAAAGAAACTAGGTGCATAACATTACAATATTCCTCAATGAAATGAAATTGAGATAAAATCCATTACCTTACACTCCCTTTCGGTTTAACAACACTTAAACTCATGTATAAGGGTTTTAATCAAGTTAATAACCTATTATATAACCATAATAAAGTTTTTAATATAATATATTATCTTTTTATAATATATTATTACCCATTCTCTAATAATATTTCATTATTTTAATCGTTTTGGGTAATAATTACTTTGTTTTTCGAGTTTGTTTTGACATGTCATTTTTTTCTTCATATTAATTAGAAGTTGGTTTCATAATATAACTAATTAAAACCATAATTTAAATATTATTTATATTTATTATATAGTTATATAGATTAATCCATAAAATTTGGAGATAGGAAATGAAATACATCATTCATAGAGACGGTAGGTTGTACGTACGCATGAACATTGTTTCCAATTTCTTGTTTTATTAAAATAAATAAAATGAAATTATATATATGTGAATATTATCATTAAATTATCATATTTATATTATATATATAAATATAGAATATATTTATTAAAACTATCCTTTATATATTCCATGTAAAGTGTAAACAAATCGCATCGCTTTGAGGAGGCGGTAGTCCACACGTCCACAAATGATGTTATCGTATAACCATAAAATGAAAAGCATAAAGGTATGTGTTATTCAATAATTTAAGAAGAATAAATAAATTATATATATCATATATATAATATAAACTATAAATCCATCATTATTACTAAACATGATAGGTGGTAATGGAGGAATAAATGACATCAGTTTGCGAGGCGGTAGTTCATTGTTCACGCGAATGATGATTGCGTATTCCATTGGATGGAAGTGTGTGAAATTGTAGGTCATATCCTAATCATAAAAATATCTAAGTTTCTTAATGATAATTATTTTTTTGTGTAAGTAATATATAAGAATAATTTAGTGTTGGATAAATAAATAAAACAACAGTTCCCATGGAAGAACATTACCTCCTTTTCAGGTAACTCCTTTTTGTTTATACCCAAAGACTTCCTTGGTTGGATTCACACCCAAATTGAGTCTTATAAGATGATAGGATATATTTTTTTATATTTTTTGTTCCTTTTTTGGACTCAACAATGGTATTTAGTGGTGTTAATAAGTGGGAGGGGGAGTGCCTTTTTATAGTGGTTGAGGAGTGAAATTCCTATAAATATAAAAAGGTAAACAAAATTGGGAGGTGTCCCTTACATCCTGTGACTCCAATAATGAAAGAAATTTGATCAAATATATTATATGGTCTATATATGGACATAAAATTGGTTTTGGATGAGTTTCTAGTTCATTTTTTTCTTAATATTAAAGGTATACCGTTAAGTAAACTCATTTTCACCTTAATTGTTGTAATTAATTTTAATTTTCCTCACTATTTTTTGGTAAAAAAGTATTTTAACTTAATTTAAATTAAAAATTATTAAAATTAAAAATATATAATCCATTTTTTATAATTTTTAATAAAAAAGTGGCAGAAATTAATGTAAAATTAATCTCACAGACGGGACGACAAATGGGGTTTTTAAAGTGAAAATGATCAAAATCTTGAAATAATTTTATATCCAATTTCAAAGTGAAACTGATTAAAATGAACTAAATTGTCTTAATATATTTAAAATAGATATAATTAAATTTTAAAACCAATTAAAATTATTATTTATCCTTATAAATTATTTAGATGAAAATCTAGTTTTCAATTAAAATTCATTATTTTTCAAAATTCATCAAAAAATAAAACATCCTAGAAAATTATCAAAAAGTTACTTTAAGATAATTTTAATTTTAAAATTTCAAAATGAAGATTATTTTTCCAAATATAAATTAGAAAATTATCAAAATTTAGATTTAAAATATGTGTTCCATTAAAATGTGGCAAAACTAACTTTAGAAAAATATAGCTTTTTATGCAAAAATTAGATTTGTTCATATAATATTCCTATTAAATCTATTGGTTGAATATAAAAAATGTTGGACTCACCTGTTTTTATAATCTCAAATATGATTAGATATGTTCTGATAATCCCAAATCATGCTTATATATATAATAATTATGTTTCATAACTATACCTTCATGTTCTAGAGTTAGTATGGATGTCAAAATAATCATATAATATCATGGAATATATTAATAAATGATTTATTATTTTTAACACTGATGAAGTATGATATTAATTCAATCTAGAACTAATATGCATAGAACAGTTACTTTGTAAGCATTTAAGTTCTTATGTCACTGATAGTTATAATTCTAACTGATACAGACTAGCTCACTGATACACGTTCACTGTTAGACAAGTCCACTGATAGACTAATTCTACTGATAGACAAGGTCAATAATATACAAGTTCACCGATACAAGTCCACTGATACAATCTACCTATAGAGGAAGCTACTAATAGAGAGAGCTACCACTACCGATGATAACAGCTACTGATAGTGAGGAAGATCTACCGACAGAAGTTCACCATTACAAAGAGCTACCGACAGATAGAGCTACCGATACATAGAGATACCAACATATAGAGCTACTAATACATGAGCTACTGCTATAAGATATACTGTTACAAGTTTACTGACAGAGAGCTACTAATGGAAGGTGACTGTTAACCAGTCACTGTTACTCAAACTCTATACTTTTTCAATATTATAAATATAATGCTAACGGTCATATTTCCTTAATTCAATGAAAATGATATTAATTAATGTGGGTTGTTTTCATGTTAGGGAACCGTACCTCATACTTGTAAAAGGTAATCATTCCCATTGCCGGAGCTTAAGGAATAAAAGGAATATCAAGCTACTATAGAATATAGAGATATATACATAAGGAATAACAGAATACATATATGAGAAATATACAAGAATATACACATGTATAGGTAGAGAAGAACACTTAAAGAACTCGAAGAACACTCATACACATCAAGAACATAAGTTCAAAGAGGAGGTTTAAGTGCTACATGGAATACTCTCTCATTCAAGCTGAACACCTGTACTGGAAGTGAAGGAACAGAACCACGACACTCTTTTTTCCAAACAACTTACAAAGAAGGACTCAAAGCTTCATCTACTTCAATACAATGGAGTCCATAGCTGCATTGAAATCACACAAGATCATTCTAAACTCATATCTATATTATTGCTCTGATGTGATCATTTTTTTATTACATTATAAGAAGGGTGTGCTTCTGTCTATTTGGACACACACTAACTCCTAAGCTGAACTGGAGGATACTGAAATCCTCACACCAAACTCTTTATACCTTTTTGTATCCCATGTAGAACTATGGTAGAGGTCTGAGGACCTAGACAGCCTGTGTACTATTGTGGTTGCTTTCCCACGTAGAACTGTGGTAGAGGTCTAAGGACCTAGACAGTCTGAGTACTATTGTAAACCTTGATCCAGGGTGTGGATCAAAGTTATATAGAAACTATTTGACAGGACAAAGTCTTTGCTTGAGACTGAACCTCTTGGTTAAAACTACTGTGCATCTTATTTTAGTTTAAACTATTTTCAATATTCAACTTCTAATTACATTGAAATTAAAATCTATTTTAAAGTAAATCTAATAGTTGAACAAGAAAGTGTTTGTAATTATTTCTAGCCACTAAGTTAGTTTCAAAATCTGACTTAATCTTCAGATTAAGTTAACATAGAAACAATCAATCTTTGAGAAACTAATTGAACACTTACAATCTTTATAAATTCACTACAATTTAACTTGTTTAATCATAAATTTTTAATAGGAACTCAATTCACCATGCACCCCTCCTGAGTATCCTATGGGACAACATTTGGTATCAGAGCTAGCAGATAAAAGTTTTTCAAGACACTCTGTTTGTGAAAAGTTCTCAACTATGATTTTAGTTGTATCTTAAAGATCTCAAAATTTCCATTAATTATAAATTTTTATATCTTTATATATCTTTTTAAAATTTAGTTATTATGGATAAAAGATTAGAAGGTGTAGCTACCAACAGTCCACCCTTATTTAATGGTTTCAATTATGCCCAATGGAAAATAAAAATGAAAATATATTTAGGAAGTATGGGATTTGACATCTGGACTACTATAGAGACTCAGTATAAGATTCCAGAAACTATTAGAACTAATTGGGATGAACCTACGAAAGCTGATAACAATAATAATTGTAAAACAATGAATGCCCCATATTGTGCTTTAGGAGATGTGGAATTTAATCGAATATCTTCTTGGAATATTTCTTATGAAATTTGGGATACTTTGGATGTTTCCCATGAGAGAACAACCAATGTCAAGGAAATGAGACTAAATACATACACTATTAAGTATGATAATTTTAAAATGAAATTTGATGAATCTATTTATGATATGTATATCAGGTTTAATGAGATAGTTAATACAGTAAGCTCACTGGGAAAGTTTTTTGAGTAAAAGATAAAATCAGGAAGATACTGAGATGCCTACCAAACAGATGGAGAGGAACCTCTGTCTATATGCGATAATCATGTGACATTGGAAATCTACCTGTCAAGGAGATGATTGGAAAATTGATGATGTATAAAGAAGATCTAAAAGTGAATAAAGAGGAAGATGTTGAACCCAAGAAGAATTCAGTGTCATTCAATTCCACTACTTCAAAGAAAAATGACAAAGAGAAGGTTCAGATAATTGAAGAAAGCTCACCTAGTGAAAATTCTGACTCAGACAGTGATGAAGAGATGGCTCAGATAGCTAGGAGATTCAATAAATTCTATAGAAAGAATAAATTCTTTAGAAAATATGATTATAAGGGTAGGTATGATTCATAAGGAAATTGGAAGAAATACTGGAGGAAAACTGATAAAGATGATGGAATAGTTTGCTATTACTGAAAAAGAAAAAGGCATGTGAAAGTTGACTGTCCAAAACTGAAATTTAAGAAAAAGTATGACTATAAGGATAAGAAATACAAGAAATCCATTAAAGCTACATGGAGTGCTTCTGAAGATAGCTCAAGTGGATCTGAAGCTTTTGATTCTGAAGAAAATAATCATGCCAACATGTGTTTCATGACTGAAACATCTAAGGTAACACTTAATTCCCCTATGCACAATGATTATTATTCTGGGAATGAAATTGATTCAAATAATGATGATAATATGTCTAAAGATGGATTATTTGAATACTATAATATGTTAGAATATACTTGTAATGAGCCGAAATAAGAGTACAAATCATTAAAGAGGCAGTATTCCTTGACTAGTATTGTTAGTTCTGATCTTAGTATAGAAAATGAAAAGAATGATCAACTCTTGAAGGAAAATACTGAACTCAAATTGTCTAATGAGAAACTTAGAAAAGTCTTAGAGAAGTTTACAAATATAAAAACCACTCTCACTCACATTCTTGGAAAACAAGTTTCACTAAAGTATACTGCTGGTATAGGTTACCATCCTGGACAGAGAAAGATTGTTAAAAATAAATTTATTCCAAAATCTTGATAGTATCCTGCTATTTCAAGTTCTAGAAATTATTATGCTTCATCTAGATATTCAAATTCTTATAGACCAAACAAATTTTATTTATCAAAATATTTTGAATCTTTTAATTATATGATACCCATTAGACAAATATGGGTGCCTAAAGTTTTACTTGCTAACCTTTCAGGACCCAAGAAAATTTGGGTACCAAAATTATCTTCTGTCTAAATCTATTTTATAGGAAACTTTCTTGAAAAGTTCATGTAGTAAGATATGGTATTTGGATAGTGGATGTTCAAGGAATATGATAGGATACTACTCGTGCTTTAATAGCTTAATCAAAGTTGGTGGAGGATATGTCACCTTTGGGGATAACTCAGAAAGAAAAATCATCGTATTAGGCCAGATTGGTAACACTGATTCAATTTTAATTTCTAAAGTACTATTTGTTGATGGATTAAAATACAATCTGTTAAGTATTTCTTAGTTGTGTGATGGTGTATTTAATGTAAATTTTGAAAATGATTCATGTAATGTTTTTAATTATAAATTTTTTTTGGTATTTAACGCGTTAAGAAATGAAAATGTATATGCTATAGATTTGAATTCTTTAGCAAAACAAAATGTTACTTGTCTAAATGTTTTTCATAAAGAATCCTGGATATGGCACCGAATATTAGGACACTGCAATTTTCATTCACTCAGGAAACTAACTAGGAAAGGTTTAGTTAGAGACCTTCCAAAACTAGAATTCCCAATAGATAAAGTTTGTAATCCTTGTCAAAAGGGAAAACAACATAAAGTTTCTTTAAAATCAAAGAAAAAAGTTTCAACTTCTCATCCTCTAGAGTTGGTTCATATGGATTTATTTGGACCATCTAGAATTTCTATCTTAAATGGGAAGCACTATGTCTATGTCCTTATAGATGACTTTTCTAGATATACTTGGGTATACTTTCTAGATCAAAAAAGTGAAGCTTGTTCATATTTCATTAAATACTCTAAGTCAGTAGAAAACCTCAGTGGACTTAATATTAAGTCCCTAAGAAGTGACCATGTTCGTGAGTTTTAAAATCATGAGTTTGAAACTTATTGCACACATAATGGCTATAGTCACAATTTATCTACCCCCAGAACACCACAACAGAATGGTATAGTAGAAAGAAGAAATAAAACACTTCAAGAAATTGAAATAACTATGCTTAATGAATATGATATACCTATTTACTTTTGGGCTAAAGATGTTAATACATCTTGTTATATTATAAATAGAGTCTTGATTAGAGCAATTCTCAAAAGGACCCCTTATGATCTATGGAATAATAGGAAGCCTAAGGTTAATTACTTTAGAGTTTTTGGTTGCAAAGTCTTCATCCTCAATACTAAAGATAATCTTGATAAGTTTGCATCAAAATGTGATGAAGGAATCTTTCTAGGTTATTATATATCTAAAAAAGCTTATAGAGTATTTAATAAGAGGACAAAATGTGTGGAAGAATCTGTACACATCATATTTGTTGAAACTTATCCACATAAACCTAAGACCCCTCTTGAAAATCTTGAAGAAGATATGTCAATTATAAACCTTAATGACAAAAACAGTGAACCTGTTGTTAAGACAACCAGTTCTGGAAATTTTCTAGAACCTATTTCTGTTAACCCCAAACCTGTAAATGAACCTAAAATTTCTATCCCTACCTTTACTAGACCAACTAGGACCCTTAAAACCCATCCTTTAGATGCTATAGTAAGATATTTAGATATAGGAACTCAGATTAGGGCTTCTATAAGAAATCAGGTTGATCATCAAGCCTTTATTTCACAGTTAGAACCTAAAAAATATCAATGATTCCATCAATGATGAATTTTGGGTGATAGTTATGCAAGAATAATTAAATCAATTTGAAAGAAACAAAGTCTGGGAATTAGTAGACAGACCTAAGGAAACTTTGACCATAGGAACTAAATGGGTTTTTAAGAATAAAGTTGATGAGTCTGGAAATATAGTTAGAAACAAAGCTACGTTAGTTGCACAAGGATATAGTCAAGAAGAAGGAATAGACTATGAGGAAACCTTTTCACATGTAGCTAGGTTAGAAGATATTAAGATTTTACTTTCTTATGTTTCTCATCTGAATTTCAAGTTATATCAAATGGATGTTAAAATTTCCTTTCTAAATGGTTTTGTAATTGAAGATTTTTTTGTTGAAAACCCACCTGGATTTACTAATCCTCATTTTCCACATCGAGTTTTTAAGATTTCTAAAGAATTGTATGGTTTAAAACAAGCTCCACGAGCTTGGTATGATAGACATAGTAGTTTTCTTATTTCAAAATATTTTATTAATGGATTACTGATCCAACTCTTTTTATCAAAAGGATTTCCAAACATGTTTTGATAGCACAAATCTATGTTGATGATATTATTTTCAGATCTTCTAAAAATGCTTTGTGTATTGATTTTTCAAAGAGTATGCAAAGCGAATTTGAAATGAGTTTAATGGGAGAACTCAAATATTTTCTTGGATTTCAATTCATTCAAAATGAAAATGGTATTATTTTAAATCAAAGTAAATATACAAAGGATCTTTTAAAACGTTTTGTTTTGGATAGTAATAAGGAAAGTGATACACTTATGAGTACCACTTGTAAATTGGATGCAGATGGAACTAGGAAACCATTGAATCAAACCAATTATAGAGGTATGATTGGGAGTTTACTTTATCTTACTTCTAGTCGACTGAATATTATTTTTAGTGTGTGTATGTGTGCAAGATTTCAATCCAATCCAAAAGATTCAAACTTTCTTGTTGTTAAATGAATTTTCAAATATCTTAACCATACTACTAATTTGGGATTATATTATCCAAAAGGACAATCATTCGATTTAATAAGTTATTCAGATGTTGACTTTGCCGGTTTCAAGTTAGATTGGCAGAGCACTTCTGGAACATGTCGTATTCTAGGTAAGCCCTTATTATCATGGTGTAGTAAAATTCAGAATTTTGTTGCATTGTCTACTGCTGAATCATAGTACATAACAGCTGGTAGTTTCTGTGCAGAAATTCTGTGGATGAAACACACTCTATTGGACTATGGATATCAATTTAGACATGTATCTATAAATTATGATAACACCAATGCAATCAACATTTCCAAAAATCATGTGTCTCACTCTAGGACTAATCACATTGATGTAAGACATCACTTTTTGAGAGATCATTATCAAAAAGGTGATATAACTCTTGAATTAATTGGCAGTAAACATCAGTTGGATAATATATTTACCAAACCTTTAAATTAAGAGAGGTTAAATTACATCAAACATGAATTAGGAATGATAAAATATTTCCTAACAGTTTAAGGATACCTCACTGGTATGGACCTCACCATTAAACCTCACTGGTATGGACCTCACTGTTATACCTCTCTGGTATGGACCTCAGTGTTATACCTCACTGGTATGGACCTCACCGTTATACATCACTGGTATGGACCTCACTGTTATTCCTCACTGGTATGTACCACACTGTTATACCTCACTCGTATGGACCTCACCATTAGAACCTCACTGTTAGTGGACCTCAACGTTAGGAATCCTCACCGGTATATGTTACCGCTAGTTTGCAATGTTTTAAATTTTGTGTTTTTTAGCCACCAAAATATGTATCGTTTGTATTATATTTATCATGTTTCATTTATTTATTTCTTTATTCCTAAATGATAAAACATTAGTCTTAACCTCATTTCAATCCACCTCGAACCCTTTACCTTCAAACCTTAGCTCTCGAACCTCTGTTTCTCTCGAACCCTAAGCCTCATGATTTGCAGAATGGAAAGAGTGAAGATACCGGTAGTAAGTGTAGAGGGTGATGATCCAAAATCCAAGAGACTCAAAGGAGAGTCTAGTGGTGGTAGTGAAGTAAAGAAACCTATAAACCCACATCTCATAAAAAGGGAATTAGTAGTTGAGAGAGAGCTATGCGTGGAATGTTTGATGACCAGTAAGTCATTAATTCTAAGAGTGCTTGAAGAGCAGGAATGTGTAGAGTGCTTCTCAAACAACAATGGACTGTATTATCCTATGTTGGTTAACGACTTCTATGAGTTTCTCAAATTTGAAAAACTGGGTAATGAGAATCGGGTCTTCTCATTTGTTAATGGAATGGAAGTTTCATTCTCCTCAGTGGAATGGGATGATTTTCTGAGGGTACCCCATGAAGGTATCTCCAATTTTCATTCAAAGTCTGTATCCCCTGCTAGTACCATTTTTGAGTATGAAGCTTTATTTAGTTGAACTCACTAGAAATGGTGCATAAATAAAAAAAAATTCTGTATAAATGGATGGTGAGAAGATATTTCTATTTAAGTTTTTCCAACATGTTTTAAGTCCAAGAAGAGGAGACGTTGCAAACCTAAGGTTTCAAGAAATTTATTTTCTATATCTACTAAGAAATGGAGTAAAAGTAAATCTGTGTAGGTTGATAATTGTAATGTCTCGGATTTCTCCGTATTTTATTTTTAATATTATGTGGGAATTCTTTCGAGACCAGGCTCTGAGACGGTGTACAGTTCTGAGTCCCGGCGAGCCCGGAACAAATGTTTTAATTTAATTAAATAATTAAAGTACGTGCGCATGTGGTTTTCCTGAAAAAGTGAAATAACATCCGAATGGGTGCTCGGATTAGAAATCCAAGGGCACCGTTGCGTTCAAAATATCTATTTTACCTTAGGTGAGGCCTAACATCGGCTGGTGCGGGTTGGTGGTGAAATCTAGTTTTTGGACGTAACCGTAATAAAATATTTTATAAAAATATTTTATTAAATCTTGTTACAGCAGATATCTTTTATCTTTTCAAATAGAGATTTTCGCAGGGGTCCAGGGTTACAGACTTCATAACCCTGAAACCTTCGGAGGATCTTGAGGCTCTGGAGGAAACCCCAACGAGGAGACGGCGTTCTGGACGGGTTTCGCCAGCGACGACGACGCAGCGATCAGATCTTCACCAACGAACGTTGCGGATCCAGGTAGGGCGTTTGATCTCTTTGTAATTTCTTCCTCGTTCTGGATTCCTACGACGAACGCGGACTAATCCATAGAGAGATTAGCCCGTGGATCAGTCGTATTTGCGGGATGGTCTCTTTGCTGGGATTTTGGGGATTGATTCTTGAAGGTTATTTTGGTTTCATTTAGACTTCTAACAGCAATGAACCAAGATCGACACGAACATTGATCGAGGTTCTTCCCTCTCAATTTGTTGTGCCTTTCTTCCCCGATTTCTCACGTTCTTCAAGTGTGTTCTATGTGTTCTTCACAGAGGAATGAATGACGGATCGTTGCGCATCCGTTGTGCGACGCAAAAATCCCAAATTAAAGATCTAGCATCGGAACAACCCCACAGAGGTGCAACGACGGTTTCAGCGGACGGATCGAAGTGGATCGGAAGATATCGTTCTTCGAACGATTTCTGCACAGGTAAACAGAATCAGATTTTAGAGCCTATCAAAGGACCAAAACCCACAGATTCAGCATCACAACGACCAGGAGACCCATGATCTTGAGTTTCACAGCAAACAGAAGACAGAATCAAGATCCAGAAGATCGGTCGAGGCACGAGGAGGAAGATGGCGATTCTGGAAAAATCCCGACTACACAACAAGTATTATGGGCTACATGGCGTGTGTAAATTGGCAGACCACCTGGCGTGTACTCCAGGAGTACACGGACACGGGTTGGGTACACGGCCAAAGACACGGCGTGTATACCCTCCCCTGGCCAGATACACGGGGTGCCCCGTGTATTGGTACACGAGCAGGCGACATGGACAGATACCGTGTACAGACACATGGCCAGCGTACACGGAGCGAACCCCGGGTGCTCGGACACGACGTGTAATCCTAATACACGCTGTGTACTTTCTTTTTATATAGAAATCCTAATGACATGGGCCGTTTACACGGTCAGTACCCAGAGTCAAGGAACACGGCGTGTGATCCTTCTACATGTCATGTAGTTTAGTTTTACACAACTTGGACGGATGACACAGTCTGTTTACACAGGCAGTACCTGGAGTCAAGGAACACAGCATGTAACCATACTACACGTCGTGTAACATGTTTTACATGGATTTATCCTTTTTTCTTCCATGACTTGGACTAGCTTTCATAGGTTTTGTACCCCTGTTCTTTCCCCTGAAGGTTCTGGTATCATTTCCTACATACAGGAGTATGATTTCTTCAGCAGGACTTCCTGAATATAGTTGTTGGAATCCCCTCTGTGAGACTTAGAGTCAGATCCTCTATTCATTCCTAGAACCCTAAGTAGAGTTCTTGGTATCGACGTGACCAACTTTACCCGGGCATCGATCAACTGTATAGAGGATTAGCTTATACTGAGTTGTTGGAATCACCCCATGGCTATTGGTTGTGATCCTCATCTGAGAATCATATTCTCATGTAATTGTGGAGTGTGTTACCCCTAAATGATTACTTAATATCTCTCTCTTCAGACCTAGGAGTGTGTTCTCCTTGTTACGTGCTTAGTGTAATCTTCGAGATGGATCTTAGTGGTGGTTTCACGATGTTCGATTGTTTATGAGTATATCTAGATATTATTGTTATATGTCCTGTAAACATATACTATGTAGAGTTGACTGTATCTTTCCTTTGTGTTATTTTCCCTTGTTGTATTCCTTTGTGGTTTCGGGGTGTCCTACTGGGAATTGTTATACTCACCCCTGTACAGGCTTTGCCTGCATGTGTCGTGTCTTGTGCAGACGAGCGAGCCTTTGACAGGATTCTAGGTGGACCAGGACCGGATGGTGCTCAGTGAGATCAGACAAGTCGAGGTGTGTTCCTACGGCTACAGATTGCAGTCCCAGTACCATTATTTACAGTTTGGACTTTGTTACGGACTCTCTTTTAGTGGGCTTATACTTTTGGCATAGGGTTTTACATTAATGTACTTTACTTTCCTGTCGTACTCTGTTGGTTGGGATTTTAGTGTATGCATGCATTTCTATTTTTAGTAGTTTTTACTTTTCAGCTTTTTGGGCATGGATATGTGTGTGCATGTGTACAGGTTTATAATAAATGCCTCCCTTGTTAGTATCATGCCTACTCGGTGCTAGTCACCAGCCCCTGGCCTATTGGGAGCAGGCTTGGGGAGTTGTGACTCAGGCTCCACTGGGACGGGTCTTGACCGAGTGGTATCATAGGTGGTCGGTTCTACCTTAGGACTGAGAGTCTGTGAGTTGGTTTGGGGAAACAATGTTAAGTGTTTCGAGTTTGGATTTTAGGCCAAGGACCCTAGTGTTGGTACAGGCGGCCGACGTATCCATACACTAGGACTTTGATAACCTGTTTTTCAACTCAGAACATGAGAACACTAGTTGCAGGGGAAAATAATGGTACATGTATCATATAGGAATGGGTTGTGGTTTCCTTTTCCTTCTTGAGTCTTCTCTCCAGATATACTCACTGAATTAGATACATCTTGTTTCTTTATAGTATGCCTCCGCAACGTGCACCTGCTAGGATCCAGCAACTCAATCACGAGGATGACCTCCTCAGTGATGAAGCTTCGATACAGGGACCAGATCCCCCAGTTTTTTCATCGGGTGGTGTGACAGTTATTCCACCACCTATGGAGAAGAGTTTAGTTCCTGTTGTATCAATAGAGCAGGATCGCAGGCTGAGCACACTCCATGAGTTTCAGAGATAGAGACCCCTTAGGTTTCGAGGTGAGTCTAACCCTCAGGCAGTAGAGGACTGGCTTGAGGCAGTGTCTAGAGTCTTTCATTTGGTCAGGACACCAGCAGACCAGATGGTGATCCTAGCAGCGAGCCTTTTGCAGGGCTCGGCAGGGCGATGATGGAGTTTGGTTATCCAGACTAACGATGAGGTGACTCTTGCATGGTCAGAGTTTGAGAGTCTCTTCAAAGAGGAGTTTTAACTGGTTACCCTGAGAGCGGTACGTATACAGGAGATTCTTTAGCTCTAGTAGGGAACCATAACGGTGGCTAACTATTCATCTAGGTTTACTGACCTCTCAGGTTACTCAATGGATATGGTCAGGGATCAGTACTTCAGAGCTTGGACTTTTGAGTGGGGATTGCACAGAGACATCTGAGCTAGCATCATCCCTATGAGAATTCATACTTATGTTGGGGTGCTCGAGCGGGCTTTGGGGGTCAAGAGCTTCTTGGAAGAGAAGAGACAGCCAATAGTTGTCAGTAGTGAGCGAGCTAGAGTAGAGACCTCAGCAGTAGGGAGCTAACGTTAGGGACCCAGGCATGGGAGACGTTTTTAGAGGAAATCCCAGGACATAGGATCTGCCGTACATGGTTTTTAGGGCGCATCCAACCAGCCTCGAGAGAGGCGATGCTACTCTTGTGATGGTATGGGACATCTCACTCGAGATTGTCTGACCCACCATACTACAGACATCAGCGCAGTGGATGGACCATAGAGGTAGAGGTAACGTGTGGAGCAGACAGATCTGCGGGTTGGAGGACGTGGTAGAGGAGTTGGGAGAGCAGCTAGAGTTGGTTGGCATTTTGACCTTTTACAACCACCACCCCCAAGAGGTCCACCCCCAGTTCAAGGAGCAGGTGGACAGACGCAGGGACAGATACAGGCAGTAGAGGCTTATGACCAATGTACTCCTGGAATTATTAGAGGTACAATCTGGGTAATTTCTACTTTGGATATCGTACTGATAGACCCAGGTGCTAGTCATTCTTTTCCGGTTTCTTATCTTGTTCGAGACCTTGAGATTATAGTTGATCCGTTGACTCGACCCTTATGCTTAGAAACACTGTTTGGAGAAGATTCAGATATCACACACCTTTGCAGGTAGTGTGACCTGACCTTTGGTGGTGAGAGTTTCGGTTGGAACCTCTTGGTGGTAGCGTCGAGGCCTTACGATGTCATTCATAGTATGGATTGTCTATCCACAGTTCATGCCCAAATTGACTGTTTTAGGCGAAGGGTGTGGTGTTTCCGCAATGATTGAGCAAGGTTCTCCTTCATCATTGAAAAGGAGACCTAGGCAGCACATGATGGACTCGTGAATAAGAAGGTACAACCGATTTCACATCAGTTGGCTAGCCTATCCCTTGGCGTAGAAGATGTTACGAGTTTCCAGTTTCTAGCAGTAGTGGCTGTGTACGAGGACGTCTTTCCGGAGGATGTCCCCGGACTACCTCCCCATCGGGGGATAGATTTATGCATTGTGTTGCAACACGGTATGACACCGATATCAGCATCATCATATCGGATGGCTCCTACAGAACTTCGTGAGTTGAGGGTGTAGCTGGAAGACATGTAGAGGAAGGGCTTCATGAGACCTAGTGTTTCACCCTTGGCGGCCCCAGTGTTGTTTGCCAAGAAGACAGACGGGAGCTTGAGGATGTGTGTAGATTACTGGCGCTTGAATTAGGTGACCGTGAAGAACCGGTATCCACTAGCAAGGATCGATGACCTCTTCGACCAGTTAATAGGGTCACGATGGTTATTGAAGGTTGATCTACGATCAGGCTATCACCAGTTGCGATTAAGGGATGAGGATATACCGAATATGGCTTTCAGATGTTGATACGGTCACTATGAGTACTTGGAGATTCCCTTCGGCGTGACGAATTCTCCAGTAGTGTTTATGGGACTCATGAACCGGATCTTTCAGCCCTATCTAAACCGGTTCATAGTGGTCTTCATTGATGACATCCTTGTGTACTCTTCATCCAAGGAGGAGCAGGTGAGGCACCTAAGGGTGGTTCTAGACACACTTCGAGAGCACTAGTTGTATGGGAAACTCGCGAGGTGTCAATTCAAGATAAAGGAGGTCCACTTTCTAGGGTACATTATCTTAGCATATGGTGTAGCAGTGGACCCAGCCAAGGTAGAGGCAGTGTTAGCTTGAGAGACACCCCGGATCATGATGGAGGTGCATAGTTTCTTTGGGTTGGCAGGATACTATCAAAGACTAATTCTTTATTTCTCCATGATTTCAGCACCCTTGAAAGATTTGACCAGAAAGGGGTAGCCTTTCATGTGGACCTAGAGATGCCAGTAGGCTTTTCAGCAGTTGAGACAGAGTCTGACGAGTGCCCTGGTCTTGAGACTACTAGAAGAGGGTGTTGAGTATGTGGTGTTCTGCGATGCATTAGGAACCGGGCTTGGTTGTGTCTTGATGGAGAGGTAAGCGGTGATTTCTTATGGCTCATGTCAGTTGAGGCCACACGAGCAGAACTATGTGACCCATGATCTTGAGTTCACAGTGGTAGTCTTCGCGTTGAAGATGTGGCGGCACTACCTAATGGGTGAGTGGTTTACCGTCTACTCTAATCACAAGAGTCTCAAATATATCTTCTCTCGGAAGGATCTTAATTTGAGATAGAGGCGGTGACTTGACTTCCTCCAGGATTACGACTTTGATATCGTTTATACTCCTGGGAAGGAGAATGTTTTGGCAGATGCTCTCAGTAGGAAATCCATCTCGCAATATCTGGATGAGGCGATAAGACAGTTGTACTCATTATAGTTATCCTTCGTGGATAGATATGAGGGAGATTACCTTCAGTCGATGGTTTTTACCCCTCCACTCTTACAGTGAGTCAGGGAACCACAACTCAAGGATGCTAGCTGTGAGACTTTATGTGCTCAGGTATCCACAGGTGATGCTGCCGACGGATATTCAAGAGGTAGAGAGAACGTTGTTCTTTTCAGAGGGCGCACAGTAGTACTAGTGATGTTTCAAGGGGAGGTTCTGATGGAGTTCCATACACCTCCTTTGGCGGTGCATCCAGTCATGGCAAAGATGTTTCAGGACCTCCGACGTCATTTCTGGTGGCCAGGAATGAAGAAGAGTGTGGAAAAGTTTGTTTCTTGGTGCCTTACTTGTCAGCAAGTAAAGGCTGAGAACCAGGTTCCAGCAAGTTTTACATATCCCCTTGAGGTGCCATAGTGGAATTGGGATGGGATATCCATGGACTTCGTGATAGGTTTACCATGTACGTCCAGGGGACACGATTCCATTTGGGTGATCGTTGACCAACTCACCAAGTTGGCCTACTTCCTAGCCATATGGGAGCAGAGTTCAGTAGAGAGCTTAGGACGCCTCTACGTACAAGAGATAGTTCGACTTCATGGAGTTCCATCCACGATCATCTCAGATTGTGATACTCGTTTCACATCCCGGTTGTGGAAGGGATTGCAGGAAGCTTTTGTGACTCAGTTACGCTTGAGCACAGCATTTCATCCTCAGACTGATGGTCAGACAAAGCGGACCATCCAGGTTCTGGAGGATATGCTACAAGCTTGCATACTTGACTTTGGTCATAGCTGGGAGGATCACCTACCATTGGTGGAATTTTCTTATAACAACAATTATCATTCCACTATTGGTATGGCACCATTTGAGGCTTTGTACGGGCGACCATGCAGGTCACCACTTTTCTGGACTGACCCAAGAGATTCAACAATCATGGGCCTAGAGATGGTGCGAGATACTAAGGAGAAGTTGCAAGTCATCCAGGAGAAGATGAAGACTGCACAGAGTTGGTATAAGTCTTATTTCGACCAGAGATGGAGGCCCTTGGAGTTCTATGAGGGAGACCATGTGTTCCTTCGGGTCTCACCTCAATGGGGACTATAGAGATTTGGGCGAGGAGGAAAGCTATCTCCAAGGTTCATCAGCCCATTTTAGATTCTGAGTAGAGTTGGAGAGGTGGCGTACCGCTTGGATCTACCTCCTCAGATGGATCTAGTACACAACATCTTCCATGTGTTGCAGCTGTGAAGGTACGTGCATGATCCCTCACACGTTATCGACTAGGGCGAGCTGGACATCGATGATGGAGCGACCTTTGTTGAGTACCCAGTGGAGATCGAGGAACGGCAGTAGAAGATCCTTTGTGGGAAAGCTATTCCCTTGGTGTGTGTCCGGTGGCAGCACGAGAATCTCTAGGACAGAACGTGGGAGCGGGAGGGTCAGATTCGTGTGCAGAACCCACATATTTTTGAGTTTCCCTTGTTTTGGATTTTCGGGGACGTAAATCCCTAAGTTGGGTGTGATGTAATGTCTCGGATTTCTCCGTATTTTATTTTAAATATTATGTGGTAATTATTTTGAGACCAGGCTCTGAGATGGTGGGCAGTTCCGAGGCCCGGTGATCCCGGAACAAATGCTAGAATTTAATTAAATAAGTAAAGTAAGTGCGCGTGTGGTTTTCCTAAAAAAGTGGAATAACTCCCAAACAGGTGCTCGGATCATAAATCTGAGGGTACCGTTGTGTTTAGAAAAACAATTTTACCTTAGGCGAGGCCTAACATCTGCTGGTGCAGGTCGGTGGTGAAATCTAGTTTTTGGACGTAACTGTAATAAAATATTTAATAAAAATATTTTATTAAATCTTGTTGCAGCGAATATCTTTTATCTTTTTAAATAGAGATTTGTGCATGGGTACAGGGTGACAGACTTCATAACCCTGAAAAATTTGGAGGCTCTAGAGTCTCTAGAAGAAACCCCAATGAGGAGACGGCATTCTTGACGGGTTTCGCCGGTGACGACGACGCAGCGACCGGATCTTCGCCAATGAACGATGAAGATCTAGGTAGGGTGTTTGATATCTTTGTAATTTCTTCCCCATTATTGATTCCTACGACGAACGCGTACTAATCCATGAACATATTAGCCCGTGAATCAGTCATATTTTCAGGATGGGCTCTTTGCGGGGATTTTGGGGATTGATTCTTGAAGGTTATTTTGGTTTCGTTTAGCCTTCTAATGGTGATGAACCAAGATCGACATGAACATCAATCGAGGTTTATCCCTCTCGATTTGTTGTGCCTTTCTTCCCCAGTTTCTCACGTTCTTCGTGTGCGTTCTACACGTTCTTCATAGAGGTATGAAAGATGGATCGTTGTGCATCTGTTGCATTATGAAACAATCCCAAATTAAATATCTAGCATCGGAACAACCCCACGGAGGTGCGATGACGGTTTCAGTGGACGGGTCGAAATAGATCGGAAGATATCATTCTTCGAATGATTTTCGCATGGGTGACCGGAATCAGATTTCGGAGCCTATAAAAGGCCCCAAACCCACAGATTCGGCATCACAATGATGAGGAAACCCATGATCTAGTGTTTCGCGGCAAACAGACGACAGAATCAAGATCCGAAAGATCAGTCGAGGCATGAGGAGGAAGACGACGATTCTGGAAAAATCCCGACTACACGGCGTCTAGTATGGACTACACGGTGTGTGTTCATCTGTGGGCCACCTGGCGTGTACTCCGGGAGTACACGGACACGGGTTGGGAACACGGCCAAAGACACAGCGTGTATACCCTCCCCCGGCCAGATACACGGGGTACCCCATGTACTGGTACATGGGCAGGAGACACAGATAGAGATAGTGTACGGGCACATGGCCAGCGTACACAGAGCGAACCCCGGGTGCTCGGACATGGAGTGTAATCCTACTATACGCCATGTAGTTAATTTTTATATGGAAAGCCTAATCACATTGGCCGTTTACACAGGATGTACCCGGAGTCAAGGAACACGGCGTGTGATCCTTCTACACGCTGGGTGGTTGAGTTTTACACAGCTTGGACGGATGACACGGGTCGTTTAAACAGGTAGTACCCGGAGTCAAGGATCACAGCGTGTAACCATACTACACACCATGTAACCTGTTTTACATGGATTGATACTTTTTTCTTATGTGACTTGGACAATCTTTCTTAGGATTCGTACCCCTGGTCTTTCCACTGAAGGATCTGGTATCATTTCCTACGTACAGGAGTATAATCCCTTCAGCAGGACTTCCTGAATCGAGTTGTTGGAATCCCCTCTGTGAGACTTATAGTTGGATACTCTATTTATTCCTAGAACCCTAAGTAGATTTCCTGGTATCGACGTGACCTACTTTACCCGGGCACCGATCCTCTACTTAGCGGATTAGCTCAGACTGAGTTGTTGGAATCACTCCATGGCTATTTGTTGTGATCCCCATATGAGCATCATATTCTCAAGTACTTGTGGAGTGTGTTCTCCCAGAACGAGTACTTCGTATCTATCTCTTCATACCTAGGAGTGTGTTCTCCTTGTTACGTGCTTAGTGGAATCTTCGAGCTGGATCTTAGTGGTGGTTTCGCGATGGTCGATCGTGTATGAATATATATGGATATTCTTATTATATGTCCTGTAAACATATACTGTGTAAAGATGAATATATCTTTCCTTTGTGGTATTCTACCTTTTTGTATTCATTTGTGGTTTCGAGGTGTCCTACTGGGTATTGTTATACTCACCCCTGCATGAGAATTGCCTGCACGTCTCATGTCTTGTGCAGACGAGCGAGCCTTTGATAGGATTCTAGGTGGGATTGGATGGTGCTCTGTGAGATCAGACAGGCTGAGGTGTGTTCCTATGGCTATGGATTTTAGTCCCAGTACCTTTCTGTACAGGTTGGACTTTGTTACAGAATCTCTTTTGGTGGGCTTGTACTTTTGGGCCAGGGTTTTACATTACTGTACTTTACTTTCCTAACGTACTCTGTTTGTTGGGATTTTAGTGTATGCATGCATTTCCATTTTTAGTAGTTTTTACTTTTCAGCTTTGTGGGATTGGAGATGTGTGTGTGTGTACAGTTTTATAGGTAATGCCTCCCATGTTAGTACATGCCTACTCGGTGCTAGTCACTATCCCCTGGCCTATTGGAGGCGAGCTTGGGGAGTTGCGGCTCGGGCACCACTGGGAACGGTCATGACAATACTGGTACAAATGGAATATATGACATGGCCAAAATGAAAAAAAAGATGCCTTTTTCTTTGACAAGTTTATATCATTAATGCTTAAATTAAAGGAAATAGTTGGGTCTCAATAAGAGCCTGTAGTTTTGAAGGAAAACTATTGTATCCCCAAAACTATTTTCTAATACATGAAGATTAACTAGAACCTGTGGAGAAGAAAATGGGTCAGTGATGATGAGAAAGTTTAGGATAAATTTAACCCTGTTGAGCATCCAAATCGACCACAAGATAGGAGAGATCCAGGTCTAGGTCTGATGAGGAGGAACCCCAATATAGTGATTATGATGCTAAGGAGGATACCTCTATAGAAGATGGATGGGATCCGGATTTTCCTCCAAGATCAGCTGCTCAAAGGGTATCATATGGAAAAGCAAGTCCACCTGTGACCCGGCCTAGAAAGGAATCAGTTCTGGGTGAAAGTGTTGAAGAAATATATGTGGATGAGGAAGACCAACCCAGATCTAATCGTGAGGAGACTGCTCCAGATTCCAATAGTAGTGATGATAAAGAAGAAGAATTATCTAAAAATGGAAGTACCTATTTAAGTCTCAGTCCTCTGATTGAGAGATCTTTTATGCCTGTTGAGGAAGTTCTTGAAGTGGACATACCAGTACCTATTACTAATATACCTTAGCCTATGCCACCTGTTTTGGATATAAATATGGATATAGATGACTCCTCTGAAGATTATATGGCTACATTTGGTGCTGAATAGGAGGAATCTCCACTTTAGGGGGAGAAACCTGTAAGGATATGATCAGTTTATGTGACCTATGAAGTGGAAGATTGGTCTATGGATCAAGGATTTGTGGTATTGGGACTAGAATATTTTGATTCTGATGATGAGATACCCATTAGAAGGCATCATGTTTCTTATGATATTTTCTCAGAGGAATTTATTGCTCAACCAGTAGCTCCTCTAGCTCTGCCTGAAGACATTGTGAGAAAAGGATATCTTGAGGCATTGAAATCTGAATTGAAAACCTATTTTGTTGAAGAGAAAAGTAAGATGGAAAGTTCTTTGGTATCTTCTCTGGGAAGTGTTTTGTCAAGTGCAGTGACAGAAGTGATGGATGAAGTAAAAGAATGTCAAAATCAAGTTAAAAGTTTTTCAGAAGCCGTTGAATCTCTACGAAAATCGGTTGCTTCATTTGATACCTTCATGAGTTCTAAATCTCAAGATGATACTGACATAACCTACATTCGAATTGTAGTGAAACAGTTTGTGGATGTGTTTGATGATTTTAAGAAGATCATGAAAACACATGTCAGTACTCAAGATTTTTTTGTGAAAACTTTGATAAGTAATTTGACTCAGTCTTTCAAAGAAACAATAGCTTTTACTATATCACCTCATGGTGCAACCAAAGTATCAGTTAATGGGGAATAGTTTAGATCTATGTTGAAAGAAAAACTTGGTCAATTTAGTGCCAGTTACTCATCTGATTCTCATGTGATTACTACCACCAGGGATATCAGAAAAATCATCCAAGATTGTATGAGAGATGCTACGACAGCCCGGAAGGAAATCAAAGACAAAATTGATTATTATTTTCAGGGAGTGTACACCAATCATCAGCTAACCAATCATTTCAATATGTTGTTAGAGAATCTGAAACTACCCCTAGTCACTCAAGCCTTCAGAGAACAAGTTAGTGAGCTTAGGGAGGTGACCCCTGCTTTGGAAAAATTTATGGAGAACAAGGATGATTTCATCTCTTCCATGGAGAGAGGGGAGGTATCATTATGGATTTCAGGAATCCCTTACTGCCATTTCATCATGTGGAAAGTACACCTATCACCGTGCCTCCTGCCTTACCTGCCATTGGTTCTGCTAGTTCCACACCCCAAATGACTCCTGCTCAAGAAATTAGGAGCCTGACTCCTATGATCACACAGAGGAGTACTCATTACAGACCTGGAAGTGTTTCTATAGCTGAACCACCTTTGATAATTACTGGATTACCCAAGCCTGCATTTCAACCTACCCAACCTCAGTCCTTTGATCCTAAAGGGAAATCCAATGTGGACATCCAGGAGTTTGATTGAATGAGGATAGATATTTTGATAAGAATATTTGTACTTCTTGTATTTCTTTTTTACAATTTCATGTAACTTTGTCATGTAAAATGAAACAGTTTGTTTCCTCTCTTCTGTTTTATGCTCTAAACCATTGTGTTTCTCTTTTTTCTGATCACAAAGGGGGAGAAAACATATAATATGGGGAGAACTTACAATTTTGGTAGAAATTACACTAAGGGGTAGAAAATTATAATGTGTGTCTTTGTGGGAAATAAATATTCTATTTCTTTTTACTCTTATGTCTGTCCATAGTTTAACTCTGATACATTTGAGAGTTATGATCTGAAAACACAGAGAAATTCCATTAGATTTCTATTACTCTGATTCATTAAAGTTTATTCTGGATTGTAATGGAATAATTTGTGATTATCAAAAAGAGGTAGATTGTTGGAATCACCTGTTTTGATAATCTCAAATATGATTAGATATGTTCTGATAATCCAAAATCATGCTTATCTATATAATAATTAGGTTTCATAACTATTCCTTCATGTTCTAGAGTTAGTATGGATGTCAAAATAATCATATAATATCATGGAATATATTAATAAATGTTTATCTATGTTTAACAGTGATGAAGTATGATATTAATTCAATCTGCAATTAATATGCATAGAATAGTTACTTTTTAAGCATTTAAGTTCTTAAGTCACTGATAGTTATAATTCTGACTGATACAGACTAGCTCATTGATACACGTTCACTGTTAGACAATTCCACCGATAGACTAAGTCTACTAATACACAAGGTCACTGATATTCAAGTTCAATGATACAAGTCCACTGAAACAAGCTTCCTATAGAGGAAGTTACTGATAGAGAGAGCTACCGCTGTCGATGATAACAGTAACTGATAGCAAGGAAGAGCTACCGACAGAAGTTCACCATTACAAAGAGCTACAGATAGATGGAGCTATCGATACATAGATCTACCGATAGATGGAGATACTGATACATGAGTTACTGCTACAAGAGTTACCATTACAAGTCTACTGAGAAAGAGCTACTGATGGAAGATGACTGTTAACCAGTCATTGTTATTCAAACTCTATACTTTATCAATATTATTAATATAATGCTAACGATCATATTTGATTAATTCAATGCAACTACTATTAATTAATGTGGGTTGTTGGCATGCCATGGAACCGTACCTCATACCTGTAAAAGGTAATCATTCCTATTGTCATAGCTCAAGGAATAAAAGAAATATCTATCTGCTAGAGAATATAGAGATATATACATAAAGAAGAATAGAAGAAATATACGAGAAATATACAAGAAGATACAAATGTACATGAAGATAAGAAAACATGAAGAAATCGAAGAACACTCATACACATCAAGAACATAAGTTCAAATAGGAGGTTCAAGTGCTACAAGGAATACTCTCTCAATAAAGTTGAACACCTGTACTAGAATTAAAGGAACAGAACCACGACATTATGTTTTCCCGACAACTTTTAGAGAAGGACTCAAAGCTTCATCTTCTTCAATCCAAAGGATTCCAAAGCTGTATTGACATCACACAAGAGCATTCTAAACTCATCTCCATATTATTTCTCTACTGTGATCATTTTTTATTACATTATGAGAAGTGTGTGCTTCTGTCTGTTTGGACACACACTGACTCCTAAGCTAAACTAGAAGATACTAAAATCCACACACCATGTTCTTTATTCCTTTGTGTATCCCACATAGAACTGTGGTATAGGGATGAGGACCTAGATAGCTTGTGTGTTGTTGTTGTTTCTTTCCCACGTAGAACTTTGTTAGAGGTATGAGGACCTGGACAGTATAAGTACTGTTGTAAACCCCGATCAAGGGTGTGGATAAAAGTTATATATAAACTGATTGAGAGGACTAAGACTCAGATTGAGACTGAACCTCTTGGTTAAAATTGTTGTGCATCTAATTTTAGTTTATACTATTTTCAATATTCCACTACTAATTACTTTTAAATTCAAATCTCTTTTATAGTAACTCTGATAGTTTAACTAGAAAGTTTTTGTAATTATTGCTAGCCAGTAATTTAGTTTGAAATGCTTAATTAATCTTCAGATTAAGTTAACTGAAAAATAATAAATCTTTGAGAAACTAATTTAACACTTACAATCTTTATAAATTCACTACATTTTAACTTTTTTGTTAAATTGGGGTTTTTTTAATAGAAATCTTTTAATCAAAAATATTTAATAGGAACTCAATTCACCCCCCCCCCCCCTCTTGAGTAACCTCTGGGAAAATAAAAACTAAGTGACTGAATATAATATATATATATATATATATATATATTTCATTAATATCAATCACTAAGAGTGATTAATTTAATTTATTAAGTCAAAATGCCTTTGGTGCATAAAAATAGTTCTTTATAAAAAAAATTCATTTATATTCAATTGGTTTTTATATTCATTTATAAAATAATTATACCGAATGAATTAAACCATATATTTTAATAATTTATTTAATACTTTTTATAACCTCTAGTTTAGTGTCTAGGATATAATTTTAATTTTAAATAATAATATTAATAATAATCAGTAAAACTCAGTCTTTCATGTGACATAAGTTATCGAAGAAACTCGTTGTTGAGTGAAACACAATCTAACTCCGTATTGGGTGTATTGAAAGTGATAAAATAGATTAAATTTATTTAAAATATTAAAAATATAATAATGTTTCAAGAGTTTATATTCATTTATATTCTTAGTCTTGTGTATCATTCATGTCATTGAATAAAAGTTTCTCTTTTAAAATTGTGTGGGTGTTACAATATAAATAGAGGGAAATGAAGGGAAAAAAAGTAATATCTAGAAATAAATAGTGGATAAGAAAATTCATTAGTTTCTTAGTAGGTATATCATAAAATTTCATCATCATAAACTTGATTATAAACAATTCTGGAAAACAATGAGACTGTAATATAAAACCTTACCACATTAGTAATCTCTATATCAAAATCTCATTTAAGAGAGAACCTTATATGGATTTTTAAATTCCAATAATTTTCATGAAATTATCATAAAATTCATTTATGAATATTTTATGCACCATAAAAATCAAACAAGTGGTGAATATGGTATAAGTCTCACATAAATAAAAGTGAGACGAGAATCCCTTGGCTTAAGTTTCAATTGCTTCGAAATCATCGTACCCTCCTTCATAATAAATTAAAATTAATTAAAATTGTATAAAATAATCATTCACATTCTTATAATATCATATTTGATCCACTTATAACATTTCAACACCCATTTATTAATAATTATTTATTAAAATTTTCATTTCTTAGTGTAAACTATTTCGTTTTTTAGGAGAATTTTATTTCAGTAGTTCTAATCCTTATTCTTTAATCATGGTTCCATCAAATATAAAATTTTAAATATGATATAAATATCATATAAATTTATTATATATATTTTAGCATTCGTCCATAAAATGTAGGCATAGAAAAATTAATTACATCGTTCATGAAGATGATAGGTTATACATACGCATAAATGATATTCTCACTTTTTGATAGATGGAATAAGAAAAAGGTAAAAAATATTTCACCTTTATAGTATAATAATTATATCACATATATAATATATATTCATTAAATCTATAAGGACCTAGCCTTAAACATTATATATTCTAGTGATTTTAAACTACAAGCGACATTATTACATTCCCAAGAATATTTTTGGTTCAGAGTTTTAGAGAATTACGACATAAATCATACATAAAAACTCTAATATTGTAAAGTATATAGTTCTATTAAATTTTTTTCACCAAATAATCCCTTTTAAAATAAAACATGTCTTATTTTCGTGCACAATCTTTACAATTTTCATCTTGTCCTCATCCTCATCCCCACTTGTCATTTACACTGTGAAAAAAAACATAGGATGAGTACAAAATCTCAGTAAGGGACACAAACCAAGGTAAAACATTATTCCATTGAAAATCCATAAAAATATTTTCATAAAAACATACCTTTGATTCATAAAAAGGAATCATATTTTCAAAAGGATCATTATCTTACCTTTTAAAATCAATAAATTTGTACAGAAAATCATTAGAAAGAATAAAAAATATAATTAGGTAACTTGGAACATCATTTTCTACAACACTCTTACATAATTTTATCTCTCTTGGTTACATAGGGAGTAACCATCATAGTTATATTTGGAATAATCACTACTACACTATTCATAAAATCTCTTAGGATAAATCTAACTGGTTAACATCGTAGCATTACCCAATGTATTGGAGAGATATAATGGGCTCACCCACCCTTATTTTATCACGAAACAACCCATACTCATAAAAAAACCCAGGAACCATAACATAATCATAACACATAGATCTTGCATAAAAGTAACATTCTTGAGGAAAATAACTTTTTCATTTTGAAATCACTTTTCATTTTTCATAATCACGCACTCATAAATGAAAAAAGATTATTTAAAAATAAAATTTTATAGGAAGCTTAAAAACATTAAATCAACATGATATTTGTAAAATCCTGTCATGTTGTATAAGTTAGAAAAACATTCCTTCCATATTAATATCAGAAAAGGCACATAGAACATTGTTTTAAAAAATGAAAAAAATAATACTTCAAAAACATTTTGTAAAAAGTAAAAAAATGATAATAAATGGATTTAAAAAATAATTGGATAACAGTAACGAAAAATTGAAATAATTTTAGAAAACATGGACATGGAATAAAAATACTGTTTTAAGGGTAACTTTTAAAAGATAATTTTTAGAATAAAATGCCTTATAAATATCATATTGTTTAAGTGGGAATTAATAAAATGAACCAAAAAAGTGTATCCACTATAAATCCACATAAAAAAAGTGGATAAAAATATAAGATATTCAAAATTAATTTCACATATAAGCTTATTAGGACATAATCAATAAGTATAAGTACAACCCAAAGAAGTGAAATTTGGTTAAGAAATCCCCTTACCTCACATTCGACTTCCTTCAAAAGTGTTCAAAAATCTTTTATAATGGTTTAAATAATGTTATAAACTCATTAAAGAACTATATTAATATTTATAATACCTCATGTGAGGATTTTAGAACATATTATGACCCATTCATTAATAATATTTCATTATATTTATGGTTTTTGGTGCACTTGTTTCATGGTTTCATGATTGATTCATTTGTGTATAATTATGGATATTCTTGTAACATGAGATTAAAACCACAAAAGTGGAATGAAATTTTATTAATAATATTATAGAATTATTAATGTCCCTTTATGTATTTTTTATTTATTAAATTATGATGATTCATTAAATAAAACTTTAATGATAAATATTTACTATATTTTGACGGTTTTTCTAAACATCACAAACTAATTCTGTATTATTTAATATTATCTATATATATTAGTTAAAGAACATGAAATAGGTTATAATATACCTATTTAAATATTATTTAACCATAATTACACTTTTATTACCATCCATTAAGGAGTTAAATGAAAATGAAAAATCATTATTTCATGAAGATGGTAAACTGACATCATTCAAACAATAATTTCATTTCTTTTAATAAGAGGAGATGAGAAATGAAATAGATATTATATATTTTATTATAAACATAATAATTCATTATATACATGATTATGTGGTTATCATTCATTTATGGATGAATTAGGTGAGGATAAATTAGAAAAATAAAATAAATTAACAGAGGTGCTTTGAGAAAATTACCTCTTGAATATCACCTATTTAAGGCCCTTAAGGACCTTCAAACTGTTATTTTAGTGATACCAGAAGCACTTTGAAATGGTGATAGTTATAAGGAGAGTTTTTTTAAGATATTTAAGGATATTCAAGGATTTTTGGTTTGAAATGTGGTGGTTAGGAGTGGTATTTATACTTGAGGAAAGGTGGGTTTAAGTGATTAAAATAATTGTTATTTTATATTTAAAGTCAACCACATTGAGGTGAAATTACTTTAAATTAATTATATTCTTAATTAATGTTGTGAAGTATTTTTAGTTTCAATAAATACCTCAATCGACCATTAAATGTTTTAATTTTGAGGTCTGTTAAGATTTTACCTTTTAACCTTAACCCTTCACACTATTTTACCAATACCACAGTAAATAATTTTTTTACCATGGTAAATTTTTTATACCTCAAAAAATTGATCTTAAAACATACTTTTGAGCTTATTATTCCATGTATGTAATATATTTTACCAAATTCATTTCACATTATTGGAAAAATTATATTTAAAATTAATCTCATAGACACAATGAAAAAGTGGGTTTTAAAAGTGAAATGTTCAAATGTTTGAAATGTTTTTATATCCAATTTCAATGTGAAATTGATTATGATGCCCTAAATTAGATTTTATTTATTTATAATTAAAATAATTATACTTTAAAACCAATTTAAAATATAATTTAACAATATAAATTAATTAGATGAAAGAGAAATTTTAAATTAAAATGTTGTATTTTTCACAATTAATCAAAAAATGAAACTTATCATAAAAATACCAAAAATTCACCCTAAGATAATTTTGAAATTACAATTTCAAAAATTAGGTTTTTTTTCAAAAAAAATTTAAAAAATTGAAAATTTTATATTTAAAATAGGTTTTCCATCAAAAGCTGGAAAAATTGTCTTTTAGAAAAATATAGATTTTTATAGTCAAATATGATTTTATTCTTATATTAATCCTATAAAATATATTTTATTAATTTTTAAAACAAAAATTGGATATAAAACATCTAAATTTCCTTAATATTTTTCATAAATAGTGATTAATTTAATTTATTAAGATAAAATGTCATTATGGGCATAAAAATAGTTTTTTGATAAAAACACATCCTTAATATTTAATTGGTTTATATTTTTATTTAAAATTAATTTTAAATAATGAATTAATTTTATAAAAATGTGTAAAGTATATTTTCATAATTCAATTAATCCCATTCATTCTCGTCATTCCAATGGCTATGTTTTAACTATCATATTTAAAAAATAATGTTTAGTGGTTTGTATAAGCTTGATGTGTTCTATCATATATGATAACGATCATATTGTTTTCTTTTAAAATCTTGGTGTGTTACAAAATATATCCTTATTACCATCCATTTAAAATGGAATCTAAAAATAAATCATATCACTTCATGGTGGTGGTAGTCCACACATACGCATGGGGATTATTATCATTTTCCAATGAATTGGAAGGTTTGAAGGTATATATGATATTATAATTCTAGAAGCATAATTATTCCATATATATATCATATATAAACATTAAAGCAATCATAATAATCATCTATTAAATATGGTTATGAAAAATGAATTGTATCACTACGTGGAAAAGGTAGTCTATGCATACACATGAGTGAAACTTTCACATCCAATTTGATAGAATAGATGGAGGATATTGGTGGTTCCAAAATCAAAATAACATTTTAGTTTATTTAATATAATTAAGTTACTATATTGTTTGGAATTCCATATATATAGAGAAGTTATGAAAATAAATAAATTGAAAAATGTCGTATAATATGATTACTACATCTATAGTTGGCCTCCTTTAGGTCCTTTCTTAAGAATACTTTTAATAGTATTTTAATAAGAAAACCCCTCTACTTCAGGACTAGTTATGTTTATAAGAGAATTCAGAAGGGTTTGGTCAAGTTATAAGGCTCATAAGGTTCAAGTAAGATATAAAAAGAGGTTCCATTTTATAAGTGAGGGGAGGGGTACTATAGCACCTTCAGTTTTAATTACTTGACCCTTTATTTATGTATTATATATATATATATAATGATCGGGTTATGTTTTTGTAGGTTTGGAGGGGTTTTTCATGATTTAAGGGTTTTATAAAGATGCACAGATTAATAACGGTTAGTATAAACTGTGCACCCCACCTAGGAAACCATGTGGCATATGGTAGGAGGGACAGTAGCTCTAAATGGTGGGTGCACAGTTTGTCCAAACCATGTAGATTCTTAGTGGAAACCATGAAAATGTTGGATAGAGAGAAAATAATGGTTAGTATATTGTTTTTCTAACCATATGATCCAACCATTAAAAATGTTGACTTGGAATAGTAGAAATGAACGGTTAGAACATGGTTTATCCAAAATTTGATGGTGCTTAGGAGAAACTGTGTTAATCCACTATCATTGAGATACTAGATTGTGCAAGGTTAGGGCACAGTTTTACTAACTTTTCACCCTAACCATGAACCATTCCTTTGTAAGTGCATAATTTGTGGATCTAACTCAGATAGAGTCTCAATGCCCATTTATTTTCCTATATTTTATAATACCAAGCTCTTTTTCCCTCTAATGAATTAAAATATGATTCCCTTAGATCTGGGAGAAAGTATTAAGTGATTCAAAACCCATTGGAGATCCAAATTCAATTGTAATTCTCTATTCTTGATCATTCTTCCTAGATCTCCTCTCCTCCTATTTCCTATAACCTTTTATCTAATCAGTAGTGGATAGATCCTTGTTCATTGATGGGAATTTTAATGTTTTATGGTTGTATTTATTGAATTAATATATATCTAAGCCCATATCTATAGGATTTTTGTGTGTTTATTTGTTTTCACCAATGTTTGTGAGGTATGTGGCTTACATCTAGACTCCACTTGATTATAACTTGAAGGTGTATCTTGAAATAAATTATTTTCTTTAAATGATATTGAAATCCTTATATGGTTTCTGTGAGAAAACTATTTAGTAATAGTTTTTGAAATTCTATAAATTGAATGGTTTAGTGTAAGGTTATCTTGGTTATAATTTTAAAAGGATAGTTTTAAAATTATGGTTTTGTTTTGTCACATGGAAAATCTTTGTAGAAATGGTTTCAATAAAATAAATTTGTTTTCAAAATGTATTGGAAAAGTTGGTTTGGCATGGTATTTGGTATACATGGTTGGTATGAGTTTATGCTTTATATGTGACCTTGAATAAGGGGCATATACCATTGGGCTACAAGAGATATGACCCTAGATAATGGGCGTGTATCGTTGGGGAATAAGTAGATTGGATACCTAGTGATGACTTAATGGTTGGATGAGATATCACTGATGAGTATGGTACTTTCGCATGGGAATTCATGTGTGGGTGTGTGTTGAATCATGGAATAGGTATAGAAAATTGAATGAGAAAGGTTTTAAAGGATTATTTAATTTATTTCCATGGAAAACCATTTTGTTTTGATATAAACTATTTTTAACTATTTTAAATGTTTTTATATAAATTTTCTAATGATTATTTATCTTATGGTGTGAGTTGGGAATCCATTTTTTAAAAATTAGAGAGTTTAGACTGATTCCTTAATTGGGAATTGTTGTGCATTAACAGATTCCATCTATTAAGACATGGGTAAAGGAAAGGTATCTCAATACCTTAGTGGTGTTTCCTGATATTGTGGAAATGGGTAGTGGAGTTTGATATTAGAGGTATTTATGATTTTCTATATAAAAACCCAATATTGAAGTACATTAACATTATATCACATTTTTAGAATACTTAATATGTTACACAAACACATGCCCAAAAACCATATTAGTTTAGTGCCTTTAGAAACATGGATCACATTATTCTAATTTGGTGAAAGATATTCAATATCTACCATAAAGATCTTCCTCTTTAATACCCCTAACTAAAACCTTTCTTTATATCCTAGGGAAAATAAATCCAAATAAAAAGGGTAACCATAGATTCTCAGTAAGGATAAACAAGGAAGACATGAAAACATAATCATGAGCATAATGGTATGAGAACATGATTTTGAAAATATAAGATCATACCATGTGTATCAATAATCACAAATATGAATCATGGAATAAATATTGGCAGTTCATAAGTCAATAATCATATGGAAATAAATAACATAATCCATGAAATAATAACATAAGAATAAGACACAGAATTTGTGGTAGACACATAAGTATATAAAATTATTTCCATAGTAGTAAAGGAATCATTTATAAGGCCATATTAGTATTATGGGTTCACTCCACATACTATCTTGGTAGTCGTGGTTCACTCTCATAACTATCTTGGTATTCATGGTTCACTCCAATTACCATCTTAGTAGTCAAGGTTAACTCTCAAGACCATCTTAGTGGACAAGGTCCTTTATGTCTATCTCATAAGATATAAACCTTTACCTAATGCATTGTAGGGAGATATAGGTCCCACCCATATCATAATGAAATCAAACATATGTTTTCCACACAAAAATAAATAATTTATCATATCATAACCCATGGAATGAAATGGGTTTCATAAACATCATACAATCATAATAGGAAAGAAATTGGTTTCCTAAATATCATTCCATCATAAAAATAAACCATTCATAGAAATAATTAAAATGGAAAAATTGAATAATATCCCCAGTAAAACATAATTAACATTAAAAAATTATTTTATATGGAAAATAATTTTGAGATAACTCTTGAAAACAATTCTTGAGGAAAAATTATTTCTACTTTGAAAACGTTTTCTTTACTTGAAATGCCAAACAATTTTAAAATAAAACATTTTTTTGAAAATAAAATTTTAATATTTTAAGGTAATATTCAACGAAATAAGGTTTCATGAAAGTGTAAAAATAAATTCATTTTGTATAATTTAAAAAAAATTCTTCTCGTACTTTTTTAGGAAAAGTCAAAAAGTACACTCTCAATAAAATGACAAAAGATTCCTTTAAACCCATTTAATAAAAATAATATACGGGTAAAAATGATATTAAAATATTTTAGAATAAATTTAGAAATATTTTTAAATAAATGTTTAAGATAAATGGACATAGAAGATAAATGTTTCCCAGTAGATACATATGTATAAAAAATCTCGATAATAATCAGATTGTGTAATTAACCCTTACCTTAGGTCTAATTCCCTCTGTATGTGTCTGAAACTCTTGTATATTATTTTTAAACATATTATTAACTTATACCAAAATCATAATAATATTTAAGTTATCATATATAATACATTTATGACTTTATATTACCCATTTATTAACAATTCCATGTTAAAGTAACATTTTGGGAAACATTTGCTTTATTTATCATACGTATTTTGACATGATATTCTTGATCCTATTACCTGGATCATGATTTACATACTTATATAATATAAAAAATGATTTATATATCATATTTATTTATTATATAAATATATATATAATTTATATATAATAAATGGAATACATAGTTCATGTAGACGGTAAGTCATACGTACGCATGAACGTTGTTTCTATTTTCTTATTGCACTGATTGGAAGAACGTAAATAACATATATGTATATTTATATTATTAAATTATCACTATTATGTCATATATTTCATATTTATTCATTATATAAATTTTTATAATCATTCTTAAAAAAGTTAACATGGAAGCTGAATCCCATCGCGTCTGAGAGACGGTAGGTTGTACATACGCATGAGAGACGATATCATTCCCTTAATTATGAAAAATTAAGGATGTTTATGGTCTATATTTTATTATATAATAAATATAATGTTATAATAATCATATATAATTATTATTTATATCATTATACTCTTCCATGTAAAGTGGGGGTGAAAATAATATTACACAAAGACATGGAGACGGTGATTCGTACATACGCACGTGTGGTACTTTCATTTTTCATAGGATGAATAAAAGGTGGAATAAAATTATTACATAATAATAATTAAATCTCAAAATTTAATCTATATTTTAGTTATTACTTTAAAATGGAATCAACACATGGAGATGAAGTAGAACAAGAAACAATTTTGAAAGAGTTGGTACAGAGATTACCTCTTCTTCGATGATCTCCCTCTAGATCTCTTCTTAGGGACACTAGAGTTAGTCATTTGAGAATCCAAGAACCTAAAAAATTTTAATATAGATGTTTATAAGAGAAATATTTAGGGAATGGTCAATCTTGATGGCTCAAAGTGGTCTTAGGAAGTGAGGGAGGATGTGTCCTTTTATAGTTGAGGTAAGGGGCACTTTTTAGAAATCCTCAAAATATTAAAATATAATATGGTTACTCTAGGGAAAAAACTTAAAAACGAGATATAAATTAATTATTTGTGAAATTTTAGACCGTATAATATCCAATTTGTGATTATTTATCATTTTTTGATTTTTTTTTAATAATTTAATAATATATTAATTCAATAAAATATCATTATTTTCAAATTTGATACTATTCATTTAATTTGGATTAATATACATCAAGAAAAAGTTGGAATTTGAATATAATGGTTTAAAAAATCTTTAATATACCTTTTAGATCTAAACAATTAGTTAGAAACTTTAATTAATCCAAAATATATCAAAATTAATATTATTAAAATCAATTATTTTATTTTTCTCTTAATTAAATAAATTTTATTTTAACATTAAAGAATCATATAAGGTAATTATATAATTTCTAAAAATTAAAAATAAAATTACATAATTAAATTAATTTTATTATTATAAAAATATATATATATATATTCATTAATAACTTAATTTTGTCCCTATGTGGGCACGTAAAAGATATTAAATACTAAAGAGTGATATTTTGTAACTATACTTGACTTTAAATAATATAAAAGTTATTTTCATGGACTAGTGTCCATTAAACAACATTAATTAAATATTAAGGTGATAAGAGTCGAATCCACTTAATCCAATAATTTTTTTTACAAGTTTTGGTTTTATTTTAAACCTTGTAATTTTGATTTACCCTCAATTAATCTATTGTAATTTTAATTATGCTAACAACATTTTAAAAATAGAGAGGTTATAAATTTTTACTTATATGGGGTAAATTCTCCATAATGGAAAATTTATAAAATTTTAGACCTTATATTAATCTTTTTTTATTTTTTAAATATTTATATTATTTTAATTAATTTAATAAATTATTATTTTTTTAAATATCATTAGTGTCAATTTTTGGCACTATTCAAAATTTTGTCTTCAAATAAAATCCAAATAGCAAGATTACTTAGAAACAAACCGTTTAAGACACTCCAAAACGGTCATAGTCACCTAAAAAATTCGTTTATTACCTTAATTAATTAAAATTACATTTATTTTAATATTTTAATATCATTTAATTTATCCTTTTATTAATTAATCAATTACTGCATCTGCATTATGTGACTATTTAAGATAATTATTTATCAGTAAAAATTATAAATAAATTATAATGGTGTATATAAACATTTTATATTTCAAATAACTATTTATAGTTAAATTTATATTATATATAATCATATGTTTCAAATGTTATAGTTATTAAAAATATGAGTATGACATTTTTATCTTATCTTTAAATAAAATATAATAAATTTCATATTCTTACATAATGTCTTAAAAAGGTTACGTTTTTTTTACTAATGTTGATTTTAGTTGAAACCCACTTATCCAATGAAATTAAGATAAGTGTTAGTGTATTTTTATAATATTATAATATTATGTTTACCTTTAATTATCCAATTTACCCTTAACTGTGGTAAATAAAAAATTTCTAAAGTTACTAATCATAATATAAAAAATATTAATTTTATCCTATAAGACTATAAATATCATACTTATTATAACCATTAATGTTCATTTTTCAAAATTTAATTCGTAAAAATGTAAAAATTATGTTTAATTATAATCTCGTAGATGTTTCAAGAAGGTGGATAAAAAGAATGTTCAAAAGTTCAATAATTTTTTTATCTAATTTCAGTTTGAAAGTGATTAAAATGAACTAAATTTGATTAATATACGTATCATTGATCTATTTTTAATTAAAAATAAATTTAAATTATAATAATTATTTAATCAAAAAATGTAGTTTTTAACCACACTATAGCATTTTTTACTATTCATCAAAAAAATGAAACTTCTCAAAAAATACTAAAAAATCACCCTAAGTTAATTTTGAAATACCAAATATAAAAATTATTTTTATTTTATCAAAATTAATTTCCAAGAGTTTCTATAATTAATTTTATTATTGTTCATAGCAGGACATAAAAAAAAGTTCATTTAAGAATATTGTATTTCTAAACATATTGAATTTACCAAAAATTATACATTTCATTATAAATATTTTTTATTTATGTCAAAAAAATTAAAAAATAGTTCTTACTATTAATATTACTACTTTTAATGTCTAGTTTATAACTATCTCATTTAAATAATTATAATGTAAAGTTTTGTTTCATATAAACATAGTGTTGCGTGTAATGTAATCCAAGTTGATGTTGCCTATAGTGAAAGATTAACATGGTGTTGCGTATTTGTAATCCAAACATAGTGTTTTTATATAATAACAAAAATCAATATTCAGTGTCATGTAAATTGAAATATATAAAAAATATTAAAATAATTAAAATAATAATAAATTCACAAAAATCTCAGATTGATATATTATACCCCCCCTTAAAATAAATTTCACCCTCAAAATTCATCTAGGTTGTCAAAGTTTTAACACTTGGATGTACATTTAATAGAAACCCACATAATAAAAATACATACTAAAACACCATTTTAAAAATAAATGTTGGAAACATAATGGTTGCCCAAAGTAACTCATAACTAGGTTTCGACATAGGAGAACATTGGTGGGAAGTGAAAACATGGACATAGAAGAGACATATAACTATCTTGTTTTGATGGAGAGTGATAGAGGATATGGTTAGGATAAAGTTAAAAATCAAAAATCTATAAATCAGTGATGATCTAAGGGGATATTTGATTCATCAAGGACTAAGGTACTAGGATAACATTTTTGGTTTCAAGGCTCATTTTCCTAAATTAGAATAATTTTCTTAGAAAGATATACTTACTTGATTTAGTGCAATTTCACCCTTTTTTGTGCCTTGATCAATTTCCACCACACCTATTACTCCAAAAAAGTAATGTGAATTTTTCATTCCTAAAAAACTAACAGTTCATTAGATCCAGGATAATCCATCATATCTATCATCAGTTACAATCAACATAAAGATGTTATAATAGGATATCCAATATGAATAAATCCAAATACGGTGATATAATACTTTATTCTCACAAACATTAGCTTAAACATTCCATCAATGGTCAACCTTATAACCCTTCCAAAAGATTAAAATCTAAAACTTCATAAATAATGTCATGAAATTAGCTTAATATTGATCCCATGATATATTACAAAGTAGCTTGGTGTTTTCATATTACAAACATGTAAATATCCTCATCATATACTCTTTTAAAACATGGTAATAATCTGAATTTAGAACATTCATGTTTCCTTATTGCAAAGTATATTGGATATCGTCATTAAATCTAAAAATGTTGCAACCTTAATCAATGATAACATAACCACTTTTCAATAAGTCCTTAATTTGTTCGAAAGAAATTAGTACCACCCAATTTACTTATTCATATCGAACATATCTTTATCTAAACAACATTATCTTAAAATAAGGAACGTCTTAGGGGATATATTTCCCTTAATTATCAACTTACCACCTCAATCACATTTCATGGTTACTAGTACCATTCAACATAATCTTTTAAATCATTAGTTAATAACTACATTAGACCAATCCATATATTTTTCATTGCTCTATAATACCATAAACGTAATTCTACAACATTATTCATGAATTCTGTTACATAAACACACAATTATTCTACCACTTTTTTGTTGTAGTTTACATCACTAATAGTGATCACGTGAGACTTCCCCTTGTACCTTAGCTTAAGAGGTTGCTGACATCGATCATCATCACCATCACATGGGTTTGGGAAGTGGTTAGCTTAATTGTTATTCTCTTTAAAATAGTATCACTGAAGCGGGGGAGGTTCATTCTATGCATATTTCTCTCCATTCACATTATTATCTTAATTATTCCAATTATTTTGTAAATAAAATTCCCAATGAACTTCATTTTCACACTTAAACATTTATAATACCCCTTAAGACAATTTTATCCATGGTTCTTCCCACACATATATCATAAAGTATATTTTATCTTCTTTTATATATGGTTTTTATATTTTCCTTTGAACATCATCATCCTATTCTTGTCAAAACCATGAGATTGATATGTAACTCCATCCTTAATTTACACCTTGATTTAACAACACAAAATCTCTTCATAGCTAATAAATTATCTTTTGGATAACTCCCTTCTGTGAATTGACCTTATGAAATTGAAGAACCTATCAACATTACTTTCGGGTTGGATGATAATGCCAGAGTCATACCTTGAAAATCTTGTAAATTTTTCCTAAAAGGTGCCAAAAGATTCATCACCCTTTTGCTTAAGCCTTAAGAAACTATTTTTCCATCTTCATAAAAAGAATATTAGAAAAATAATTATTGAAAAAATAAGTTATTGAACTCATCACATTCTATAGATTCAATTTCAACTCTTTTCCTTATATTCTTTATTAGAGTCCACCAATAGTAAACTTTTTTATCTAAATGATAAACAAAAATAAATTTTTCATGTTATAAATAGTAAAGGATGGAAAATATCTTTTTAGAGGTACCAATCCATTTTTTAGAAACAAATGGATCATAATACCCACTTAAATATGGTGTACATTTCCTCATGAAGAACGCAATATAAATTTATTCCCTTCTCTTATTGTTTCGATGTCCAGAATGATTCATAGATTGTATAAGTATAGTGATAAGATTTTTAATTCCATCCCTCATAACATTTGGTTTTTTAGGAGTAAATTCATTGCATTAATCATTAACATAGTTCCTTTAGGTTCAAAATATTGACCAAAACAAAAATCATATAGTAAGAAATATTTATCATATTGAGGAACCATATATTCATGAAAAAACACTTATAGGATGTCTATATTATGACACCTTCTTTAATTTATGACACATTAGGTTCACCATAGGATATTCATAACCAAATTCTATTTAAATCCTTTATTATTTTTGAAGAGTTTGTGAATTTCCAAATAATATCCTGCAGGAGTGTCAAACCAGGTTTACAGCAAGGCATGTTTTTTTGTACCAGGTTATAATGGAGTCAAACTTGATGCACCATGTCAGATTTTTTACCCCTAGGTATATCTATGATATAAACTCGTCTACTTTTTGTATCTAGATAGGGATGTATTTCTAGGAAACCACTTACTCTATCCTTTACTGAACTCCAATACATTTTCCTATACTTTTCCTTATCCTTAGAATTATTATTATACATGTACTTAGGGATATCACTAAGTTTTTCTCATCCTTTCTTACAAAGGTTAACTAAAATGTTTCTCTAATACCAACTATAATGACCTAGTCTTGTCATACATTAACATTACATCACTTTTGAAGAATACTTAATACATTACACAAACACATTCCCAAAGAAAATATTATTTTAGTGTCTTTGGAAACTTAGATCGAATTATTTTAATTTGGCGAAATATCTTAAGCATCTACCATAAAGATATTACTTTTTAGTACCCATAATTAAAACCCTTCTTTATAACCTAGGGAAAATAAAACATAAGAAAAAGGGTGATCTCATAAGCTCAGTAATGGTAAAAAGTGATACATGTAAACGTAATCATGATGGTATAATAACATGATCATGAAAATATAATATCATACCCTACATTTTAATAATCATAAATAGTAATCATGAAATAAATTTTGGCAGTTAATAATTCATGCTTCATAAAGAAATAAATAATATAATCCATGAAATCATAACATAAAAATAAGACATGGAATTTATGGCATACACATAAGTATATAAAATTATTTCAATAGTAGTCAAGTAATCACTTCCAAGTCGATATTAGTAGTATGGGTTAACTCATCATACCATATTTCTAGGCATGGTTCACTCCTAAAACTATCTCGGTAGTCATGGTTCGCTCCCATAAGCATCTTAGTAGTCAAGGTTCACACCCAAGACCATATTAGCAGAAAAGGTCCTTTATATCTATCTCATGAGATATAAATATTTACCCAATACATTGTATAAATATATAGGTCCCACCCATATCATATTGAAATCATATGTATTTGTTCCACAAGAACATAAATCATATATTATATCACAACCCATGGAATGAAATGGGTTTCATAAACATCATGCAATCATAACGTAACCCACGAAAAAGAAATGGGTTTCATAAATATAATTCCATCATAAACATAAACCATTCATAGAAATAATAAGAATTGAAACATTGAATCATATCTATATTAAAACATATGTAACATCAAATGATGTTTCTTAGATGGAAAATAATATTGAGAGAAATCTTGAAAAACATTCTTGTGGAAAATATCCTTTCTTCTTTGAAAACATTTTCTTTACTTGAAATGCCACACAATTATAAAATAAAATAATTTATTTAAAAATAACATTTTAAGCGTGTAATATAATATTAAACACAATAAGTCATCATAAAATAGTAAAAATCAGTTCATTATGTATAAGTTAAAAAACATTCTTCTTATACTTTTGTCGGAAGATTCCAAAAGTACCTCATTAGGAAAATGAAAAAAGATTCCTTTTAAACCATCTAATAAAAAGTAATACTTGGTTAAAATTAAATTAAAATATTTTAGAATAATATTAAAAATATTTTGGAATACATTTTTAAGAATCATGAACATGGAAGATAAATATTTCTCTATAGATACTTACCTATAAACAATCCTGATAATAATGAGATTGTGTAATTAAACATTACCTTAGGTATGATTCCCTATATACATGTCTAAAATTCCTATATAGTTGTTTTAAACATATTATTAACTTATACCAGAATCATAAAAATATTTATGATATCATATATGATTCATTTATGACTTTATATTACCTTTTTATTAATAATTCCAAGTTAAAGTAACATTTTGGGTAATAATAGTTTTGTTTGTCACATGTGTTTTGACTTGATATTCCTGATCCTATTATATAGATCATGATTTACTTAATTATATACTTTAAAACATGATTTATATATCGTATATATTTAGTATATAAATATATATAAATGATAGATATATGAAGTAGAATAAAGTTTTCATGGAGACGGTAAGTCGTATGTGCACATGAATGTTGTTTCTATTTTATTATCATACTAAATGGAAGAAGGTAAATAAAATGTGTGTGTGTGTGTTATTCCATTATCATTATTATTTGATATTTTTAATATTTATTATTTATATAATTTTTTTATAATCACTCATGAAAATGTTAACGTGGAAGCTGAATCTCATCACGTCGTGGAGACGGTAGGTCGTACATACGCATGAGCGATGATATCATTCCCTTAATTATTAAATAAAAAAGAATTTTATGGTATATATTTTATTCCATAATAAATATAATTTTATAATAATTATACATAATTATTATTTCCACCATTATACTCATCCATGTAAAGTGGTGATGAAAAAAATTTTACACCACAGCTTGGAGACGGTAAGTTGTACGTAAGCATGTGTAGTACTTTAATTTTTCATAGGATGAATAAAAGGTGGAATATGGTTATTACATAATAATAATAACATCTCATAATATATTTTAAATTTTATTTATTACTTTATAATGGAATCAACAAGTGAAGATCAAGTAGAAAAAGAAATAATTTTGAAAGATTCAGTAAAGAGATTACCTCTTCTTCGATGATCTCCCTCTAGATCTCCTCTTGGGGACACTAGAGTTGGTATTTGGAGAATATAAAATACTATATAATGTTAATAAGTAAGTTTAAAAGGTAAATTTTTATGGTATGGTCGATCTTTAAGGCTAAAATTTGTGTGAGGAAGTGATTGAGGATGCGTCCTTTTATAAATGAGGCGAGGGTCACTTTTTAGAAATTCACAAAATATTAAAATATAATAAGGCTATTCTAGATCCAAAAACATAAAAATGAGATATAAATTAATTTTGTGTGCAATTTTAGACCATATCATATTCTATTTTTTATTATTTATCATTCTTTATTTTTTAATAATTTAATAATATATTAATAAAAAAATATCATTATTTTCAAATTTGATACTATTCATTTAATTTGGATTTAAATACATCAAGACAAAGTGGGAATTAAAATATAATGGTTTAAAACATCTATAATATATCTTATATATCTATAAAATTATTTTTAAACTTTAACTAATCCAAAATATATAAAAATTAATATTATTAAAATCAATTATTTTATTTTTCTATTAATTAAAGAAATATTGTTTTAACATTGAAGAAGCGTATAAGGTAAGTATATAATTTATAAAAATTAAAAATAAAATTAAATAATGAAATTAATTTCATCATTATTAAAATAGATATTTATATTCATTCATATCTTTATTTTTTCGATATGTGGAAGCATAAAAGATATTGAATACAATAGAGTGATATTATGTAACTATTCTTGACTTTAAATGGTATAAAAGTTATTTTCAGGGATTAGTGCCAACTAAATAACTTTAATTATATATTAAGGTGATAATGGTAGAATCATCCTTATCTAATAATTTTTTGAAAAAAATTGGTTCTATTTTAAACCTTATCATTTTGATTTACCCTTAACTAATCAATTGTAACTTTAATTAGGCTCACAACATTTTAAATATTAAGAGGTTATAAATTATTACTTATATGGGGTGAATTGTCTATAAAATAAAATTTCATAACATTTTATACTTTATAATAATATATTTGTATTTTTAAATTTTTTTATTATATTTAATTAATTTAATAAAATATTGCTTTCTTTAATCATTAGTGTCAATTTTGATACTGTTCGCAACTTTGTCTTTAAATAAAATCTAAAAAACAATGATACCTTATAAAAACCATTTCATACACTCCCATAATGTCATATTAACCTATAAAATTATTTTAGTACCATAATTAATTCAAATTATTTTTATTTTAATATTTATAATATCATTTATTTGATAATTTTATTAATTTAACAATTACTACATCATCATTGTGTCACTATTTAAGTTAATTATTTTATCACTAAAATTTATAAATAAATTATCATGATGTAGATGAAAATTTTATCTTTCAAATTAATATTTATAGTTGAATTTATGTTTTGTATAACACTATATTAAATAATTTGTAGTTATTAAAAATATTAGTATGACATTTTTAACTTATCTTTAAATAAAATATAATAAATGTCATATTATTGCTCCAAGTGTCTTAAAAGGGTCAAAATTTCAGCCTAAGGTTTATTTTAGTAGAAACCTAATAATCCAATGAAATTAATACAAATGTTAGGGTAATTATATAATATTATAATATTTTCTTTACCTTTAATTATCCAATTTACCCTTTACATTGGTAAATAAAAATTTACTAAAGTTACTAACCATAATATCAAAAACATTAATTTGAACCTATTAGACTCTAAATATCATAATTATTACAAGAACATATATTGATTTTTTAAAATTCAATTCACAGGAGCAGAAAAATTATGTTTAATGCTAACCCTGCAGACATTGTGAGAATGCAGATAAAAAGAATATTCAAAAGTTCAATAAGTTTTTATTTATAACTTCAATATAAAAATTATTCCAATAACCTAAATTGAATTAATATATTTATCATTGATCTATTGTGACTTAAAATAAATTTAAATTATAATAATTATTTTAAAAAAGGCAGTTTTTTACTACAATATAGTATATTTTTACTATTCATCAGAAAATTAAACTTCTCTAGAAAAATACTAAAAAATAAACACAAGTTAATTTTAAAATTAAAAATTAAAAAATAATTTTTTCTATCATATTAAATTTCTAAGAGTATATAAAATTAGTTTTATTATTGTTCACATAAGGACATAAAAAATAGATCCTTTAAGAAAATAATATTTTTAAACATATAAAGACTTTACCAAAAAATGTCCATTTAATTATAATTATGCTTTATTTATGTGAAAACATTTAAAAATTAGTTATTACTATTCATATTACTATGTTTAATGGATAAGTTATAACTATCTCATTTAAATAATTATAATAGTAAATTATTAATTCGTAAAAACAGTGTTATGTTTAACGCAAGCCAAGTCGGTGTTACATGTAGTTCAATATTAACATGGTGTTACATATAATGTAATCTAAACTTATTGTTTTCATATAACAAAAAATATATTCATTGTTTCATAATGTGAAAAATATCAAAAAGATGAAATTAATTCAAAACAAAATAAATTCATAAAATCTCAGTGTTTTAAAGGATAGGTTAACAACACTTCAGAGACTTTGAGTTTTATTGGTTATTTTTTCTTTCCTTAAATAAGAATTTTTATTTCCTCTTATACTCTGATATAGTTTTATTCATTATTTTGAGTTTTATTTTTTACACATGCATTGTATAGAGGTTTATTGATTATGTTCTTATGGTTTGGGTGTTTATATTTCTAATGGTAATATAGAGACCCTATCCTTTGAAAAATATTATTACATGATTTTAAGCATAATTAAACACAAATTATAATCCAAGGATCCTAAACTCTAGTGTCTTTAGATAATTAGGTATATAAAATGGAAAAATAGAAACAAAATAAAACATCTTTATTTTAATCATCCATAAAGTGATCCTACCTTCTATTGAGCTCCTACATCTTCATTGGATAACCTGGGTAATAAATGAACAAAAAGGGTGAGTTAAAAATCCCAATAAGGGTTTAAACATAGGAATAATGCAAGGTAAATGGGTTAGAGAGCATAACATAATGACATAAAAAGACATGGAACATGAATAAACATAATTAATCATAACATATAGAGAAAGGGGACATGTAATCATGGAATCATAGGAATTTTGAAACAACAAACAACATGACATAAGAATGATTAAATTATAACTAACAAGACCATTTCACATTGAGGAAAAAGTCACATAAAAGAACCAGGTTCACTCCATGTCATAACATGATGTTTCATGAGACTAAACATTACCTAGTTAATTAGAGCACTATCTGGGTGAACCCATCATAACATGTTCATGCATATGTGTGCCACATCAAGAATCAAGCGTAAGGGTTTCCCATGGAAATAATTGGGTATCATAACCATGTCATAAGGCACAAAAAATGAGTGTATTGTAAATTTGTACAAGAAATAATAGAGTTAAGTCATAAATGGACATTAATAAGGTAAATTAGGCATAAAATATGATAAGTGATGTCAAATTGAAGTTAAAAAATGTAAAAAGTGTGTTTAAGAAACTTTTGAAATGATCCACTTCAGTGTGGTTTATGGGAGAATTTTAATGATTCCTTTAAAACAGAAAAGGCATAATTGTTTGTATATAATCAGAAATAAATAAAGATATTTTTTAATGATAAAATTATTTATTTTATAAAAATAATGGTGGATTAAAAATATTATGGAGTTCACTTGAAAACTAGTGAGAAATCAGAAATTTTCCTTTATTGGGCTTGCTTATCAGGAAGAATCGAGAAAGAAACATTATTAATACATATTTTTTCCCATAAAATAAGGATGTAATGATCTAGATACATGATTTTGGAACATATAAATAGATTTTATAATATTTATATAAAAATTAAAAGGATTTTCATTGGGGTAAATAGAGAGAAAGAAAAACCCAATGGAGAAAAATGAGGGTTCGGAGGAAATCTCATACCTTATATCCAAAAGTGTTCTGTACTTGATCTTAATGTCCTTGATAATCAAATTAAATACATTAATTAATTAAATAATAAACCTTTATACATTTAATTTATTAATTATAATTTTATTAAGTTCATTTATGGTCTTTTTTATGAGTTATAAGATACAATTTCATCATTCGGGAATGTTCGTTTCCTTGGATTTCATGATTGGTTCACTTGTATAAATGCATAAAAGATCATGTAAAATGGGAATAGATGTATAGAATTTAAGTTATATGTTATTAATGAAAATTAATAATATTAAATAGTTATACAAGTCATTTTGTTATTTGGTTTGAGGATGAATCATTAGACAAGACATTGGTGATAATCGTTTAGATTATTTTCGTAGTTTTCGATCATTTCAAACTAGCTTTGTTTCATTATTAATTATTGTGTATAAAAGTAAGTTTTAGAACATAAAAATGGTTATAAAATAAATTTTAAAATATGTACCAACCATTTTAATTATTTTATGTCCATCCTTGAAGGTATTAAAGGAAAATGGAACCTCATCATCCTCAAAGGTGATAAATCAACACCTCAAAAATGATTTATTCATTTTCATAATAAAAGGAAGTTGAGAAGAGACTTGGTGGTGGTTTTTCCAATAACATAATAAAATTCCTCTATATATAACATAATTGAGTTATATTTCAGGTTTTTATATAGTATTTGAGGATATAATAAGAAAATAAAATAAAGTGAAAAGAAAATATATAAAGTGAAAAAGGATTTTACCTCTTGAATTCCTCTCCTTGAGAACCTCCATAGGGAAATTGGTTTTGGTATTTGGTTGATACCAAAATCTCCAGGATGCAGGGAAGATATTTGGGAAGATTATTGGGTATAAATTAGAGAATATTCCAGGCTTAATTGGTGTAAGGAGAAGATGTGGTGGGGGGTGGTATTTATAGTGGAGGAGAGGGGTGTTTTTTTATTACTTTATTTATTTGTTTATTATTTTGGCTCAAGACTATGAATAGGATGGATTATTATGGATAGTTATATTAACTAGTTCATATGATTTAGAACCAATTGTTCTTTCATCATCAAAAAATCATCCATGATGCAATAGTTCCTATATTTAGCTTATACCATAGATTACTGTATTTCACTATTCACCAAAAATTCAACTATTTTAGAAAAATCCCAAAAACTAACCCTAACCATGTTTTGATGTGAAGAATACAAAAATGAAATCCATTTTATCAAAATAATTTTTTAAATATGAAAATTTTAATTTTTAATTAAAATCATCATTTATTTGAAAAATACCAATTTTAAAATTATAACAGATTTTATAACACTTTAAAAAATTAATTAAAGTAGCGTAAAATTATATTATAATCATAAGACAAAAAAAGATTAATTTATGATTCTATTTTATCAAAATAAAGTTTATTTTAAATCATTATATTAATTATAAAATTGTAAATAAACATTTATGTTTCAAAAAAATAGAAAAACTTAATTTATCATTTTCAGAAAAATTGTTTACTTATATTATGATATAATTATATCATATTTTCATTTATAAGATAAAAAAATTATTTATACATTCATGGGTGAGGTTACTATTCTATTGGCCAATTTATTATTCATAAGGGTCATATTACTATTCCAAAGGTCAAATTATTATTCCATTAGTATAGGTTCTTTAATTTATAGAAATACATCTTATTTCATTAATTATTAATTTATAAAGATTGTATTGTTTTGTCTATGTGATTTTATGTGATTTATACTACATGAAATAATTAGAGAAGGGAAAATTTTGTTGATATAATTATGTTTAATTACATTCTTCCCCCTATATGAAATTTCACCCTTGAAATTTAATCTTACATATTATGGGGAAAATAAGTGGGGGTACTTATCCTTCATTTCTTCCTTTAGTTACCATGTTGCATCTTCATACTTATGGATCCTCTATAGTACTTTGACCAGGTGAGTGGTCTTATTATGTATAACTTTATCTCTAAGATCGAAGATCTTCACTAGATGCTCCTGATAAGAGATATCATTTCTCAAATGTAGAACCTATGAATTCAGTACATTTGAGGGATCCGGTATGTACTTCCTCAAGATGGATACATTGAATATATCGTGTAATTGAAACATGGTATATTAAAGTTCAAGTTGATAGTCCACATCTCCGACATGATCAGGAATATTAAAGGGTTTGATGTACTTGGGAGTTATCATTCCTTTCTTCCCAAATCTCTTAACCCTATTCCATAGTGATATATGGAGGAATACCATTTCCATAAACTTAAAATAAAGGTCACATTAATGATTTTATAAATAGATATTCTATCAACTTTGAGCTGATTTTATTTGTTATCGAATGGTTTTCACATGTTCTACCATTTCTTCGACTATTTCAGGTCCTAGCAGCTTATGTTCACCGGCTTCATCCCCACAGGTCGGTGTTCTGTATCTTTTCTGATGATGGACTTCACACGTATCCATTTGGATTCTCAAATGGAAAATATTATTGTAAGATAACTCGTCCAGAGAAAGATATTGGTCTCATCATCCCTTAAATTCCATATAACATGCTCTCAACATGTCTTCTAGTGTCTGAATAGTCCATTCAGATTGGTCATCAGTTTGAGAATGATAATCCACATAGAATTTCAGCTCTATGGTTATATCATGTGGGAGACTTTCCAAAAACTTGGAAGTTAATATCAGATCTCGATCATATACAATCAATAGTGGTACTCCATGCATCCTTACTACTTCCCTCAAGTATATTTGTGCAAGTTCATCTAATGAGAAGTCCCCTTGGATTTTGATAAAGTGGACTATCATTATATAAGTATCCAAAATAACATATATGGAATTGTTTCATCTAATATGTATTTGGAAGTCCAATGAAGAAGTCCATGTTGATGTTTTCCCACTTCCATATTAGTATGGTTAATGTTTGGATCATCCCCTTAGACTTTTTCCGTTCATCCTTCACTTGTTGACGTACCAGGATCTTTGATGCATATTCAGCGATCTCCTTCTTCATATTGTCCCACCAATATAACTCTTTAAGATCCCGAGACATATTTTTGTTCCCTAGGTGAATAGAGAAGGTTAATCTATGTGTTCCATTCAGAATACCTTTTTCTATCTCTGAATTGGATGGTGCACATTGTCGTGACCAGAATATCATGACTCTTTCCTCATTCATTTCAAAATCTGCGGATTTCTCATTTATGATAGCTTCTACTTTTTTTAGAATCTTCTCATCATTTCTTTGAGAATCCTTTATTTTCTCTATAAGGGATGGTTGATAAATCATTTGAGAAAGGATTGATGATGTTCCTTCCTTAATGATTCCCATGTCCATCCTTTGTAGGTCTAAGAATATGTTATTCTCCTCAATTCTCATCATTGATAAAGATGCAGGATCCTTTCTACAAAGAGAATATGCCACCTTATTTTCTTTACTAAGATGGTAGTGGATTGAGCAGTCGTAATCCTTGATGAGCTCTAACCATATTCACCGGGGCATATTAATCTCCTTCCATGTGAATATATATTTGAGGGTATTATGATTAGAATATATCTCACACTTCTCCCCATAAAGATAATGCCTCTAAATTTTCAATGCAAAGATCATAGCTTCCAACTCCATATCATATGTGGGATAATTTTTCTCATGAATTTTCAACTATTTTGAGGTGTATCCTATCACTTTATCATTTTTCATCAGTAAACATCCTAATACCTTCTTTTAAGCATCACTATACACCAAAAATATTTCCTAACTTTTCTGTAGTGTGAGAACCGGTACAGTGATAAGCCTATTTCTCAACTCTTTGAAGGAGTCTTCACATTCACTACTCTAGAAAAACTTTACTCTTTTTCAATTCAACTTGTTTATTGGGTTTGAAAATCATGATAAGTTCTTCAAAAATCATCGGTAATACCCAGCTAGACCAAGGAAACTATAGATCTCCATTACAAATATTATCCTAGGAAACTCTTCAATTTCCTTTATCTTAGAAGGGTCCATATATAATCATTTATTGGTGATAACATGCACCAAGAATGATTCGTCTTCCTTCTAAAACTCACATTTATTGTACTTTACATAATGTGCCTATTTTGAAAAGGTCTTCAATACAATATTAAAATTCTCTTCATGTTCCTCCTTGCTCTTAGAGTATATCAAAATATCATTAATAAAGACTACCAGAAATTTGTTAAGTTAATCTATAAAGACTCTATTCATTAAATCCATTAAAATTATTGGAGAATTAGGGAGTTCTAGGGTCATCACTATGAACTCATACGGTCAATTCCTCATTCAAAATGCAATATTGAAAATATCTTTCTTTCTCACCTTTAATAGGTAATATCCTGACCGAAGGCACACCATAGAGAAATACCTGACCTCATGTAGTTGATCAAACAAGTAATCTATCCATTTTAGGGGATAATTGTTATTTATTGTGATTTTATTGATATCATAATAATCAATTAATAGGCACATTGATCCATCCTTATTTTTGATGAAGAGGACTAGCACACCCCAGAGTGAAACACTCGATCATATAAAACCCTTGTCCAAATTATCTTATAACTGCTTCTTCAGTTCTTCCATCACAATGTTAATTATTCTATAATGTGTGTTTTATATAGGCAAATATCTAGGAATAAGTTCAATTGAGAAATCAACCTATCAATCAGGATGAAGACTAGGTAATTCTTCGGGGAACACATCAATGTAGTCCCTCATAATGGACATGTCTTAGAGCATGATTCTCTCCTTTGTCTCAATAATTTGAGAAAGATATGTTTTCTCATGAGGTAGTAATATCAAAACTTGAGATGATGATTTTGAAGGAGATTCATCCTCATCCTTACACTTGTATTGAATTAGAGAATACTTTGGGATGTAATGTTTAATCTGCCTTTCTCGACAGTTGATATTACATTTGTATAAAGGTAGTCAATCCATTCCTAATATTGAATCAAACTCCACCAAAGGATGTAAGAAGATATTTTATGGGAGCTTCAATCCAAAAACATTAACTAGGAAGTAGTTATATACTTCGGATTCAATAATTCCCCTTTTTTCTCACAGATAACTCAACCTCTATATTTTTAGCTTGTGTTTGAATAGTTTTACTAAACATGAAAGTTATTAAATAATTTATAGAACTAGAATAAAATAGTATATTCACTATTATTGAATGAATAACCAGCGTACTTATTGCCAAATCATTTTTGGGTTCCACCTCAGTAGTGGTGATTGCATATGCCCTTCCTTTTTTCCTTGGAGGTTGTTGTTGTTGATTTCCTTAAATAACCTTTGGCTTATGGAAAAGGCTTTCATAATTCCCATGTTACTTGTAGTTGAAACACTAGACTACAGGATAATTGTTTATCTGAACCTCCCTTATTTCTTTCGCATTAGTAGGATTGTTCATTTCCCTTTAATATTTGTTATCCATATTCCCCTATCTTCCACATTTGAATCATCTCTTGCTTCCCTTAAAATAGTTTTCAGGATGCTTCTTCCCACACTTTTGACACATCGGATGTTGGGTCTTAGTTCCATTAAGAGATTTATCTATTCATCCACCCATATTAAACTATATTTCCCACTTTTTAAAATCGGAACATGAGACCACTAAGATCCTCTAGTATCCATTTCAACCTTCAGGGCACAATGTAAAATCTCCTCATAACTTTCGAATTCTCCAATTTCCAACTCTTCTCATAAACTCATCTTTACTCCACTAAAGAAGTGATCCATCTTGCTTTCTGTTTTCATGAAAAGAGAGGGGTGCATCAATGAAAGTCTTGTGTAGTTTTCCTTATACACTCTAATAGAATCATTTTCCTTTTACTTCAGTCCAAGGAACTCCCTATCTATCTTAAGATGGAGGGTTTAGGGAAAATATTTATTGAAAAATATTTTCTTGAAATATTTGCATTCCAGGGAATCAATTTCCTCCTTGTAATCTATGTTCTTGATCAGTTTAAACCACTAATCACCTTCCCCATTAAAATGATATACCACAATCACAACTTTCTCTTCTTCTGAGCACTATATGATAGAGAATATCTTCTCAATGGAGTTAATACATTGTTCCATGATGATGGGATTGGAAAATCCACTAAATATGGGAGACCTTTTTTTCATGAAGGATTTGACTGAGATTTTCTCTTTATTGGGAGAAATAGTACTTTACATGTGATTCAAGTTATTATTCATAACTTGATACAATTGAGAAAGTATAATCATGGGTTTTTTAGCACCCATTCCCTTCGTATTTATCACATCCTTAGGGAAATCATCACATTTCCAATCACAATGATTTTTGTCATAGGTTCTTATATTTCCATCCATTAACTAATAAAAAAAAGTACAATTAGGGGTTTTGAATACTGAGTTAATAAGAATATAAAAATAAAACTTTGAAGATATAATTATAAACTTTTAAATGATAATTATATCAAATTAGGTGATTCCCTAATTTTAAATATAAGTTATCCATGGTGATAGAGTTATCCCAGTGTTATTACTAAAGTGATTTAGTCCTAATATAAAAAAATAATTATACCTGCCTCTGATACCAACTATAGAAACCCTATCCTTTTATACATTTTATTACATGACTTTAAACATAATTAACCATTAAATTTCAATCCAATGATCGTAATGTCTAGTTTATTTGGATGATTGGGTATATAAATTAAAAACATGGAAATAGAATAAAACATATTTATTTTAATCATCCATAAATATCTCCTAACTTAAATTGATCTCCTACATCTTCATAGGATAGCTTGGGGAATACATAAACAAAATGGGTCATCTAAAAACCTAGTAAGGGTGTAAATATATAAATAAAGCGATGTAAATGGGTTAGAAGGCATAACATGATGACATAAAAAGGCATGGAACATGAATACACATAAGAAAGGATAACATGTAGATCATGTGAAAATGTAGTAATAGAATCATAAGAATGTGGAAACAACACACTTTATAACATAAGCATGAGTCAATGCTAACTACCAAGACTATTGCACATGGTAGAAAAAGTCCCATAAAGGAATCAGGATCACTACATGTCCCAACATGACATCTCATGAAACTAAAAATCATCAAAATAATTAGAGAAATATCGAGGCACACCCATCATAACATGTTCATTCATATGTGTTCCACATGAAGAATCATGCATAAGGGTTACCCATTTAAATAATTGGGTACCATAACCATGTTAAAATGCATAAAAATGGGTGTATCATAAAGTTATCCATGAAATAATGGATTTAAATAATAAATGAACATTAATAAAGGAAATTAGGAATAAAAATGATAATTGATGTCAAAAAGAAGTGAAAACATTTAAAAAGAGTGTTTAAGAATCTTTAGAAATGAGCCACTTTAGCACCGTTTAAGGGAAAATTTTAATAATTATCTTAAAAAGAAAAAAGAATAATTGTATTTATAAAACCATAAATGAATTGAGATATTTTTTAATGATATAATATGATTTTAGAAATATAATGGTTTATTCAAATAGATTGTGGAGTGTACTTGATGATGGGTGAGAAATCGGGATGTTCTCTTTATTCAAGATTGCTTATTGGGAATAATTAAGAAGTAAACCTTATTAAAACATGTATTTCCACATTAAATAATTTTGGAACATAAGAAAAAAATTTATAATATGTTTATAAAAATAAAGAAGTTTTACATTGGGGTAAACAGAGAGAAAGCGTAACCCGAAAGAAAAAATGAGGGTTTAGAGGAAATCCCTTACCTTATGCCCAAAAGTGTTCTGTATTTAATATTAATATCATGTATAATCAGATTAAATCCATTAATTAATTAATGAAGAAAATTTTATAATTTTATTTGATTTTTTAAAATTTTATTAAGCCCATTTTGGTATTTTTTGATGAGTTATAAGATACAATTTCATCATTGAGGAGTGTTTGTATCATTGGTTTTCATGATTGGTTCACTTGTATAAATATATGAAAGATCATGTAAAATGATAATAGATATCCATAATTAAAGTTATATGTTATTAAGGAAAATAAATAATATTAAATGGTTATATAATTTATTTTTTTTATTTTGGGTGAGGATAAAACATTATATAAGACATTAGTGAGAATCGTTTAGATTATTTTGGTGGTTTTTTTAACATCACAAACTAGGTTTGTTTCATTATTCATTATTGTGTATAAAAGTAAGTTTCAAAATATAAAAAGGATTATAATATAAATTTTAAAATATATTCCAACCAATATAATGGTTTTATTTCCAGTTTTAAATGTGGTAATGTAAAATAATAGCTTGTCATCCTCTAAGTAGATAAATCAACACCTCACGGATGATATTTCCATTTTTAGAATAAAAGAAAAAGAAGAATATAATTTATGGTGGATTATCCATTAACATAAAAAAATTAATTATATATAAGATATTTTTGTTATCATACATATTTGAATAGAGTAGGTTAGTAGAGTATAATAAAAGAAAAGAAAGTGAAAAGAAAATAAGAAAAGGGACAGAGGATTTTACCTCTTGATTTATTCTCCTTGAGAACCTCCTTATGGAAATTGGTTTTGGAATTTTGTTTAGACCAAAACCTCCTAGATGTGGGGAAGAGTATTGGGAATATGATTGGGTAGAAATTGGAGAAACTTCAAGGCTTAATTGGTGTGAGGGGAAGAGGGGTGAGGGGTGGTATTTATAGTTGGGGAGAGGGGTGTTTTTTTATTACTTTTAATCATTTTTTATTATTTTGGCACAAGACTATGAATAGTGTGTAATATTTTGACTAGTCATAGTAACTAGTGAATTTTATTTTGAACTAATGGTGCTTAAATCATCTAAAAATCATCCATGACTCAATAATTCATGTATTTAGCTTATATCATAAATTACTATATTTCACTATTCACCAAAAAATCAACTATTTTAGAAAAATCCCAAAAATTAACCCTAACAATTTTTTGATGTTTAGAATTCAGAAATGAATTACATTCTATGAAAATAATTTTCCAAATATGAGAAATTTAATTTTAAATTAAAATCACCATTTATTCGAAAAATACCAATTTTAAAATTATAACAGATTTTATAACGCTTTAAATGATTAATTAAGGTATCGTAAAATTATATAATAATAATAAGACAAAAAACAATAACTTATTAATATATTTTATCAAAATAATTTTTTTAATCATTATATTACTTATAAAATTGTAAAAAAACATTTTTGTTTCCAAAAAAATAATAACTTAATTTATCATTTTCTTAATTTATCATTTTCAAAACATTTATTTACTTATAATGTGATATAATTATATCATATTCTCATTTTTAAGATATATAAATTTTATTTATACATTCATTAGTGAGTTTACTATTCTATTAGACAGCTTACTATTCATAAGGGTTGTATTACTATTCCAAAGGTCAAATTATTATTCCATAGGTATAGGTTCCTCAATTTCTAGAAATACATCTTATTTCATTAATTATTCATTTATAAAGTTTGTATTTTTTTCTCTATGTGATTTTATGTGATTTATAATATATGAAATAATTATAAGAAGGTAAAATTCAATGATAAAATTCTGGGTTGTTACATTCTTTCCCCTTATGAAATTTCACCCAAAAATTTCATCTTACAAATTATTGGGAAAACAATTGAGGGTACTTCTCATTCATTACTTCCTTCGGCTCCCATATTTCCTCTTCGAACTTATGGTTTCTCTATAGTACATTGACCAGGTGAGAGGTATTATTTTATATAACTTTATCTCTATGATCCAAGATCTTCACTAGCTGCTCCTAATAAGAGATATCATTCTCAAACTGTAGAACCTATGAATTTAGTACGTGAGAGAGATCTGATATGTACTTCCTCAAGAGGGATATATTGAATACATATTGTAATTGAGATATGGTATGTGGAAGTTCTATTCGATAGGCCAAAGGTCCAACAAAAACAAGAATCTCTAAGGGGCCGATGTACCTGGGAGTTAGCTCTCCTTTCTTCCCAAATCACATGACCCTCTTCCATAGAGATATGAAGAGGAATACCATGTACCTAACCTTAAACTCAAGGTCTCATCAATTATTGTCTTCATATCTCTTCTATCGACTTTGGTTTTCTTTGATGTATTGTCGAATGGTTTTCACCTTTTCTACCATTTCTTCGACCATTTCAGGTCCTAGAAGCTTATGCTCACCAACTTCATCCCAACATGTCGGTGTTATACAACTTTTCCCATAAAATAATTCACATGTATCCATTTGGATGCTCGAATGGAAAATATTATTATAAGATAACTCATCCATAGAAATATACTAGACGCATCCTCCCTTAAAGTCCATAGAACATGCTCTTAACATGTCTTCTAGTGTCTGCACAGTCCATTCTAATTTGTCATCAGTTTGAGGATGATAAGTCATACTGAAGTTCAACTCAGTGTTTAGATCATGTTTGAGACTTTTCCAGAACATGGATGTTAATATCATATCTCGATCAGATATAATCGATAGTGGTACTCCATGAATCCTTAGCACTTCTCTAATGTATATCTGTGAAATTTCATCCAGTGAAGAAGTCCTCTAGAATTATGATAAAGTGATTTGTCTTTATAAGATGATACACAATAACCCATATATCATTGTTTCCTCTCATATGTCTTTGTAAGTCCAGTGAAAATGTCCATGTTTAATTTTCCCGCTTTTATGTTGGTATGGGTAATGGTTGCATCATGCCCTTAGACTTTTTTCCTTTAATCCTTCACTTGTTGACATACTAGGCACTTTGATGTGTATTCAGCAATATCGTTGTTTATATTGTCCCACCAATAATGCTCTCAATGATCTCAATACATCTTTGTGCTCTTTGGGTGGATATAGAAGGTTGATCTATGTACATCATTCATAAGATCTTTCTTTATCTTTGGATTGGATGGAACACATAGTCGTGACCCAAATATCATGACCCATTCCTCGTTCATTTTAAAATCTGAGGCTTTCCCATTTATGATATCTTTCACTTTTTTTGTAATCTCTTCATCGTTTCTCTTATCATCCTTTATTTTCTCCATAAGTGATTTTTGATCAATCATTTGAGAAAGAATTGATGATGTTCCTTCTCTAATGATTCACATGTCCATCCTTTATGGGTCTAAGAGAATTGGATCCTCGTCAACTCTCATTATTGAAAAAGATGAAGGATCATTTCTACTTAGAGAATCGTCCAACTTATTTTCTTTACCAAAATGGTATTGGATTAAGTAGTCTTAATCCTTAATGAGATATAACAATATTCACCAGTGCATATTAATATTCTTATGCATGAATATATATTTGGGGATTTTATGATCAGTATATATCTCACACTTCTCTCCATAGAGAAAATGTTGTCATATTTTCAATGCAAAGATCACAGCTTCCAACTCCATATCATGTGTGGGATGGTTTTGCACATGAATTTTCAGAAATTTTGAGGTATAAGCTATCACTTTATGTTTTTTCATCAGTACACATCTGAATACCTTATTTTAAGAATCACTATACACCATAAATATTTCACAACTTTTTTGTAGTGTGAGAACTACTGTAGTGATAAGACTATTTTTCAACTCTTTAAAGTAGTCTTCACAGTCACTGCTCTAGAAAAACATCACTCCTTTTTTATTCAACATGGTTATTAAATATTAAAATCATGATAATTTCTTCATAAATCATCAGTAATTTCTAGCTAGACCAATGAAACTATGGATCTCTGTTAAATATATTAGCCTATGACACTATTCAGTTTCCTTTGCCTTAGAAGGGTCCACGGATAATTCTTTTTTGGTGATAATATGCCCCAAGAACGATTATTCTTCCTTATAAAACTCACATTCACTATACTTTTCATAAATAGAATCTTTTCAAAAGGTCATCAACCTAGTATTAAAGTACTCCCCGTGTTCCTCTTTTCTCTTAGTGTATATCATAATATCATCAATAAAGACTACCAAAAAAAATTTTAAGTAATCTATTAAGACTCAATTCATTAAATCCATGAAAAGTGTTGGAGAATTAGTGTGTTCAAAGGGCATAACTATGAATTCAGAGTGTCCATGTCTTTTTCTAAAGGCAGTCTTGAGAATATTTTCTTTCCTCACCTTTAATTGGTGATATCCCGACTAAAGTTACACCCTAGAGAAATACATGGCCCCATGTAGTTGATCGAACCAGTCATACATCCATTGTAGGGGATACTTTTCTCTATTTTGATTTTATTTGTAAGAACCCGAGTGTTTAGAACGGGTCAAAATCCAAACCCTGTTTGAATTCTTGACTTGTTCCTGAAGAAACTAGGAAAATCTGGGATGTTCTGGAAATTTCCAGACTACTCACCGTGTACCCTAAAGTACATGTCGTATATGGGTTGGGCGATTACCGGTCATGTGCCCGCCGAGTACATGTCATGTGATGACTGTGTATGGAATTTCTTACTACACGGTGTGTAGTTATAGACACGTCATATACCCTTGACCGTGTGGAGGCCATACATGGTGTGTAGGCCTATTGGTTGGGTAGAATGTTTTTAGCAAGTACATGTCATGTACTATTTGTACATGGCGTGTAGATGGGCCATCTATGGGGATATACATGGCATGTTGGGGATGTCATCCAGGTAATGAATTACATGCTGTGTACCCCTAGGAACACGAAATGTAGTCAGTCGGCAAGCCTACAGTGGAATTTCAGTCGTCATGTGCATAGTAAAATGATACACGTTGTGTACTTAAAGTACACGCCATGTGTTTTCTTTTTCTCGCTAAAATGGATAGTAGCCTCGTATTAAGGCAGAACCTCAAACCCTCGACGGGTTTGAGCAGGGAGAGCCAGTTTGGACTTCAATTACCTCTCGTTCCTTCATCCATGGTCGGATTCAAACACCATTTAATCCGTTGGTAGCCCCTCAGTAAGGACTTGCTTCCTCTTAAGTCATCCTTCTTGATTTTTGTTCAAGAATTAGTTATAGGGGTTTTAGTGGTTTTGATACTTTTGTAGATCTACCATGTTTTAGACCAAATTGGAGGTTGTTATCGGAGGAGTATCATCGTACGAGTCTCAGGTAGGTGGTTCATACCTCTTTTTTTGTTTTCTCAGACATTGGGTGGCATGACCTATGGCGCGTTTTTAGGTATTTTAAGTGTGACCATGTATTACCTATTATTGCTTGTTTAACTGTTATCTGACCTATGGGATGCCTTTGGGTATGCCCTGTTACCTGTTTCTCTTGAGCGGGGCTGGGCGACTGGTCATTGCTCACCGGGGCATTTTGGCTGGGGACTTCCAAAATGGTTATAATTGTTTTGTATTGTTTAAACTATTGATTATAGTTTATTGAACCCGATATGAATTGTGGGAGACCTTAGAAAACTCAGTGTTGGTATGGCACAACACTTGCTTAGTGCTTTTTAAGTGTTTAGAAGGTTTTTCCTCTTTATGTGTTCTGTTAAAATGTGTATATATGTAATTGCTGAAACGCATGCGCTAGAACCTTTGGGTTTTTTTGGGAATGGCCCGAATATTCTTGAGTTATTCTGATCATAGTTTGGTCTTGGCTTGGGTTACGTTGGGTGGTTCTGACCACGGGATTGGTTGTCATGGGCGTCGGCTTGAGGGAGGGTGACTGTCAGGTTGGGCATGGCCCGAGTTACTAGGATGGTGAGGCCATCAGACTTGAGCGGCATGGTCGTAGGGACATGAGGTGTCAAAGGTTTTATGTCTTGGGTACTCTTTTGGTGATTACTTTTCACTCGGAACTATGAGTATTGTGCACACAGAGAGACTCTGTGATGAGGTGGTTTTGACCACTCATGTGGGTAGAGACCCCCGTTAGTTGCGGTTTAGGTACTTTGGTTTAGGGTTGCTTGCCGTAGGAAGCCACGTGGGAGGTGAGGAGCCTTAGTGGGATAGTGTTGAGGATATAGGGTTGGAGGAAGAGGCTCATCATTATTTTGAGGGTAGACATCGTTGTCCCTCCGGTTACATTATTTTGAAGGCAGACATTGCTGTCCCTCCGGTTACTTTATTTGAGGGCAGTCATTGTTGTCCCTCCTGTTACTTATTTGAGGATAGATATCACTATTCCCCCAGGTTAATATTTTTTGGGAGTGCCTTCGGGACATCGGTACTTCAGACACACGGTGTCAGGGGGCACATGGGGTCTGGTTACATGACATAGATTCCGGCGTTGGCCGAAGCAGGTGACTCTCCATGGTGGCTGCTGAGCACCAGTGGAGTTTATGTTCTTTTGTGCATCATACTGTTTAATTTTTCCCTTATAAATGTATTCCTATTTAAGAACTTATATTAGGTATGAAGCGTTGGGTGGTATCCTTCTGAGATTCATCTCAAACCCTACACGGGCCCTTCGGGACGCGTGCAGACTTTATGAATTTATGTGAAGGAAAAAAGGCCAGCTTTAGGAGTTGGGTTGCATTAGCTTTTTCATGGATATGGTATGGACCTTGAGGTCTTGCTTAGCTGGAGTTACTTAGTTTCGATTACTTTCCTATATCAGCATGCTTACTTCTTTTTTAGCTACAGTTCGCTAGTCATTGGCGCCTTTACATGGATATGTGTGGCCTGTTTTGGATGCATGTTTGTTGTTCAGTGGTAGTTACAAGTGATCAGCATGCTGTTGTGTTTACTTTCAGCTAATGTTGTTTATATTTACTGCTTCCACTATTTATCTATATTGAATGTGTTTCTTCTCTGCGGGTCTGGTTCGAGTCTATTGAGTCCTTTATTCCGCTGCATCTTTATTATTATACTCAGACTAGTACCATTATTATCCTCCGAGAGGGTATAGTCTCCCCATTATACCTAAAAAGACCCTCGCTGCTAGTCGGCAGCCTTTGGCATTCAGGGAGGTGCACCTAAGGTAGTAACACCCAAACCATTTAGCATCGTTTGGGTGGATGTTCAAGTCAGGGTCGTTACAAAGTGTTATCAGAGGAGTTCTTGATTGGGATTTAATATCAGTGTCTTTCTGGCTACTAATGAGATTGAGACTTGTCTTTTTATTTACTGCAAGATTATTATTTGGGTTATGGTAGACCAGGGATATATTGTTACTGGAAAGGGGTTTCTAGCTTGTGTTTGTGTGCCTGCATCCCCAGGTACAAGTGATAGACCAATTTTCCATGGGTAGGAATTGCTATTTTTTTCTCAAATTATAGTTTATACGATTTCCACCTCAGAGGCTCACATGGTGTGTGATGTTTTTGATTTTTATGTGTAACCCGTGACCTAGTACGGAAAGGGAGAATTGGATCTTGGCCCGGTAAGGCAAGGCTTGGTTTCTTGGCTTTGGATAAGCATGTTTTAGGGTATTTCAATTTCATAACTACACGCATGCTTGGTGATGTGATAATTCCATGTGGAAAATGTCAATTTCCATGCTTTTTATATTTGTAGAATTGTAGGGTATTTGGGTCTGGATCTTATGAGAGCACGAATGTACTATGGTTGAGGTGATTTTGATCACTAGGATGGGGTGACTCGGTCATTAGTTTGAGGCAACATTAGTTGTCAGGATGGGCATAGTCCGAGATACTTTTGATACTTGGCTCTATTAAGGGTGGGTAAGGAGGCCACGAGGTCGGGATGCCATGGGAATGGGTTACGGTGGGGGAGAGTAAGGGTAGTAGTTATGTGATTCCTTTTACTTCTTTCCTTATCTACATTGAACATATATTTATATATATATATATATATGGTATGTCTGACCATTTATGGTATTCAGCGGGTTCCTCTTATACGTCTCGATGGAGCGTCAGGCGGGTGATGATACAGTTCCACATGTGCATGATCGGGTTATGGATCCGGTACTGGTAGAGCATGTGCTGTAGGTACAGGCTCGGGGATTGGATCAGGTTCAGGATCCCTTGCAAGTAGAACAACAATCGATTTTGGCAGTGTTCGAACCATGGAACGATGAGAAGCTCTGAGCTATCCTGGTATGTGTCTTGTAGGGGATCGTCAAAGGTGCATAGGGTACAAGTCCATCTATGGAATATCTGACATGGGAGTTTCAGTTGCAGCACCCACCACTTTTTCAGGGAAAGGGTGGTCTGCAGGTGGCTGAGAACTGGATAGAGATTATACAGATGATCTTCGAGCAGCTCGAGATGCCTCCAGGGTGGAGGTTCAAGCTGGCGACATACATACTGAGAGGACCAGAAAAGAATTGGTGGGATGTGCAGGTTTAGGATCATAGTCATGAGGGAATATCTTAGAAAGACTTCGAGGATAGGTTCATTGAGCACTTCTACCCAGAGACATAGAGGGCCAAGAGAGATCAAGAGTTCTTGAGTCTTCAACAGGGAGACATGTACATAATAGACTATGCAACTACTTTCACTGAGTTGTCTCACTTTGTACCTAGTCTGGTAAGCGATGATGTATCAAGGGTGAGGCGCTTCAAGGATGGCTTACGACACACCATTAGGATCTAGGTGAATATCTTCAGGCTGGGCTCATTCTCATAGGTGGTGAATCATGTGCTAATAGTAGAGGGAAACCAGAGGGATAGGCCCCAGGTTGGTCGGGGAATTGTTTCCGGTGACGATTCAGAAAGCAGGAAGTGAGGACGGGATGAGTTCCAGTAGGGCAGTCAGGCCAAGGACTCAGATAAACCACCTCATAGTAGTTCTTTAGTGATTTTCCTTTATTGTGGAGAGTCAGGACATGTTCGGACTTGGTGCGATGGGCCTCCAAAGGAGTTTCAGGCATGTGGGTAGGTCGGGCATCTGGAGAGGTTCTACAGGCAACCTTCTCAGACAGCCGGAAGGCAGGGACCAGGACAGACGGTGGAATCTGGGGTTGGTTCAGGTTCAGTACCAGGAGACGGTAGATGAGGTTCAGCTGCACGCGGAGGATGTGACAGGGACAGTGGGATCCAGCTGAGGGGTCAGTGGTTGGTGGATGGAGCAGCACTGTAGGGAGGTTAGGCATCAGGCAGTCATACTTCTAGCCAGGTTCACATCGTGGAGCTGCGAGAGGCTGAGCAAGCTGGTGAGCCGATGACGGTTAGAGGTACACCACGAGTGTGGCCATGACATTCTCGTTTTCTTTTTTTGGCATGACCTGCTGAGGCATGTCTGTTTTGAGTGTATGAGGTGCACAATATTCTTGTAGATTGACTTGATTCTATTCAGTGGGATTGGTGCCATATCAGGTGTGTTATATATATTTATATATATGTGTGTGTATGAGGTGTCATGGGAATCGGGGCATCGATGATGCGGGTTACTTGAGGTGTCGTATGCATTGGGGCATTGAGGATGCTGGTTACTTGAGGTTCTGTGGGCATTGGGGCATAGAGGATACGGGTTACTTGAGGTTCATTTCATTAGGTTTTATTTTGAGAATCCATGGGATGCAGGACCTCGTGGAGGTGGAAACTGATGCGGTGCGGGATATGTTGGGTGTTGGAAATGACACGGAAGCACCAATGAGTCGTAGGGGTGATGATGCGTCACGATAGGACCATTTGTTCGAGAAAAAGGTTAGTAAAACTTTTCTTGTTTTGAGTTTTTTTGGCATGAAACCGAGCTAGGAAACTCCTAAGGTGGGGATCCCCCTTAAGGATTTTAGCCAGAAGCTTTGAAACTGGGGATGTCCGGTTTATTTTAATCAGGGTGGTATGTTTGGTGCCATCTCCGGGTTTCTTTTGATAGCTTGGGGACGAGCTATGTTAAGGTGGGAAGATTGTAAGAACCTAGGTTTTTATAACGGGTCAAAATCCAGACCCTGTTTGAATTTTTGACTTGTTCTTGAAGAAACTAGCAAAATCTGGGATGTTCTGGAAATTTCTAGACTACATGTCGTATACCCTAAAGTACACACCGTGTATGGGTTGGGTGAGTACCAGTCGTGTGCTCGCCGATTACATGTCGTGTGATGAATGTGTAGGAATTTCTTACCACACGGCATGTAGTTATAGACATGTCGTGTACCCATGACCATGTGGAGGCCATACATGGTTTGTAGGCTTGTTGTATGTGTATAATTTTTTTAGCAAGTACACGCCATTTACTATTTGTACACGTCGTGTATATGGTCCGTGTATGGGGATATACATGGAGTGTTGGGGATGTCGTCCAGCTAAAGAATTACAAGCCATGTACCCCTAGTTACATGCCGTGTAGTCAGTCGGCAAGCCTACGGTGGAATTTCAGCCATCATGTGAATAGTAAAATGATACACGTTGTGTACTTAAAGTACACGCCGTGTATTTTTTTCTAAAATGGGCAGTATCCTTGTATTGAGGCAAAACCTCAAACCCTCGATAGGTTTCAGTGGGGAGAGCCATTCGGGACTTCAATTCCATCTTGTTCCTTTGTCCGAGGTTGGATTCAAACATCATTTAATCTGTTGGAACCCCCTCGATAAGGCCTTGATTCCTCTTGAGTTGTTCTTCTTGATTTCTGTTCTAGAATGAGTTATAGGGGTTTGAGCGGTTTTGATCCTTTTGTAGATCTACAATGTTTTAGACCAAATTGGAGTCTTTTATCAGAGGAGTATCATTGTACAAGTCTTAGGTAGGTGGTGCATAACTCTTTTTGAGTTTTCTCAGACTTTGGGTGGTGCGGCCTATGGCGCGTTTTTTGTTATTTTGAGTTCGAACCTGTATTAACTATTATTTATTGTTTAACTATTATCTAACCTATGGGATGCCTTTGGGTATGCCCTGTAACCTATTTTCTTTATTGGGTCTGGGAGAGTGTTTGTTGCTCACCGAGGCAATTTGGCCGGGGACTGCCAAAATGGTTATAATTGTTCTGTATTGTTTAAACTGTTGAGTATGGTTTATTGAACCCGAAATGAATTGTTGGAGACCTTAGAAACTTTATTTCTAGTATGGGATCACACTTTCTTAGTGCTTTTCAACTATTTAGATGGTTTTTCCTGTTTATGTGTTCTGTTAAAATGTGTATTTATGTAATTTCTGAATTGCATGTGCTAGAACCTTTGGGTTGTGTGGGGCATGGCCCAAATATTCTTGAGTGATGCTGATCACAGGTTGGTCATGGACTGGGTTATGTTGGGTGGTTCTGACCACAGGATTGGGCATCATGGGCGTCGGCTTGAGGTAGGGTGACTGTCAGGTTGGGCATGGCCCAAGTTACTGGGATGGCGAGGCCATTATACTTGAGCGGCATGGTCGCAGGGACAAGAGGTGTCAGAGGTGTTGTGGCTTGGGTACTATTTTGGTGATTACCGCTCACCAAAAACTATGAGTAGTGTGCACACAGAGAGACTTCGTGATGATGTGGTTTTGACTACTCGTGTGGGTAGAGGCCCCCGTTAGTTTCGGTTTAGGTACTTTGGTTTGTTGGTGCTTTCCTTAGGAAGCCACATGGGAGGTGAGGAGCCATCCGGGGATAGCATTGAGGCTATTGGGTTGGGGGCATAGGTTCACCATTATTTTTAGGGTAGACATCACTATACCTCTGGTTACATTATTTTGAGCACATACATCGATGTCCCTCCAGTTACTTTATTTGAGGGAAGACATCGTTGTCCCTCCGGTTACTTATTTGAGGACAGATATCATTGTTCATGTGGGTTACTATTTCTTAAGCGTGCCTTCGGGATGTCGGTACTTAAGATACGTGGTGTCAGGGGGCACATGGTTTCGGGTTACATGACAGAGATTCTGGTGCTGGCCGAAGTAGGTGACACTCCATGGTGGCTGCTGAGCACCAGTGGAGTTTCTGTTCTTTTGTGCATCATACTATTTACTTTTTCCCTTATAAATGCATGCCTACTTAAACACTTATATTAGGTATGTAACGTTGGGTGGTATCCTACTGATATTTGTCTCACACCCTGCACGAGCCCTTCGAAATGCGTGCAGACTTTATGGATTTATGTGTATGAAAGAGGCTAGCTTCATGAGCTAGGATGTATTAACTATTACATGGAGATGGTATAGACCTTGAGGTCTTGCCTAGCTGGAGTTACTTTGTTTTTTTACTTTCCTGTATCATCATTATTACTTGTTTTGTAGCTATAGTTGGTTAGTCATTGGCGCCTTTATATGGATATGTATGACCTTTTTTGGATGCATGTTTGTTGTTTAGTGGTAGTTTCAAGTGATTAGCATGTTGTTGTGTTTGATTTCCGCTGTTGTTGTTTATATTTATTGCTTCCACTATTTATTTATATTGAATGTGTTTCCTCTCTACAGGTCTAGTTCGAGTCTACTGAGTCATTTATTCCACTTCATCTTTATTATTAAACTCGGACCAGTACCGTTATTATCCTCCGAGAGGGTATAGCCTCCCCACTATACCTAAAAAGACCCTTGCTGCTAGTCAGCAGCTTTTGGCGTTTGGGGAGGTTTGCCTAAGGTAGTAACACCCAACCAATTTAGCACTGTTCGGGTGGCTTTTTGGGTCCGGGTTGTTACATTATTGATATCTTGATAATCAATGAATAGGCACAGCGATCCGTCATTCTTTTTTAAGAAGAGGATCGGTGCACCCCATGGTTAATCACCCCATCACTTATTCTAGCACAACGATGACTATTCTATAAGGTGTGTTTGATATTAGAAGAAATCTTTTAATTAATTCAATTAATAACTCAAACTCTCAGTCAGGAGGAATAATATGTAATTATTCAGGGAACACATCAGTGTAATCCCTCACAATGGACATGTCTTCCAGTATGATTCTCTCCTTTGTCTCAATCATCTGAGATAGTTATGATTTCTTATAAGGAAGTAATATCCACACTTGATATGATGATTCTGAAGGAGATTTATCCTCCTCCTTACACTTGTACGTAATTAGAGGATTCTTCGGGATGTGATGATTGATCTCCCTTTCCTAACAGTTTATGTTGTATTTTATAAATATGGCCAATCCATGCCCAATATATAATCAAACTCCAACAAATTAAGTAAGAAGATATATGTTTGGAGGTTTAATACACAAACATTAACTAGGGAGGAGTTATATAATTTGGATGTAATAATTTCCATATTTATTGTTCTCATATATAACTCAACCTCCATATTTTAAGAATAGTTCTACTAAACTTGAAAGATATGAAAGACTGCGTAGAACCAGAATCAAATAGTACGTTTCTTTTCTTAACTGAATAACCAGCATACCTATCACTGCATCATTTTTGTGTTACACCTTAGTAGTAATGATACCATATGACCTTACATGTTTTCTTGTAGTTTTTTGTCATTGATTGCCTCCAATAACCCTTTCCTTAGGGAAAAGGATTCCATAATACCCATATTCTATTTAGTTAAAACACTATACTACAGGCTGAGGGATGATATGAAACTTCCTTCTTTCTTCCGCATTAGTAGGATTCTACATATCCCTTTGATATTTCTTAGCCATATTCTCCTCTCTTACACATTTGAAGAATCTCTTGGTTCCCTTAAAGCAGTTTCCAGGAAGTTTCTTCCCACACTTTTGACACTTGCGATGTTGGGTCTTCTTTCCATCATGGGATTTATCTATTGATCAACCCATATTAAACTCCATTTTCATCTTTTTTTAACTAGGACCATGAGACCACTGAGAGTCTATAATATCCATTTCAACCTTAAGGTAGCAACGAAAAATCTCATCACAACTTTCTATGTCTCTAATTGCCAACACTTTTCATATACTCGGCTTTACTCTACAAAAATTGTGATCCAAATTGCGTTCGGTGTTCATGAAAAATATAGAGGCGTATCATGAAATCATTTTTAATTATTCCTCATATGCTCTAATAGAAACATATTCCTTTTTCTTTAGTCCAAGGAACTCCCTTTCCATATTAATATGGAGGGTTCAGAAAAAAATATTTATTGAAAAATATTTTCTTGAAATTTTTCCATTCCATGCAATCAATTTTCTCCATGGACTCTATGTTCTTGGTCAGTTTTATCCACTAATCATATTTCCCATCAAAAATGATATACCACCACCACAACTTTATCTTCTTTTGAGAACTATATGATTGATAATATCTTCTTAATGGAGTTAATCCATTATTCCATGATGATGGGATTGGAAAATCCCCTAAATATGGGAGGCCTTTTTCATGTGAAGGATTTTATTGAAAATTTATCTTTCTTAGTAGAAAGAAGGATTTCCATATGATTCAAGTTATTATTCATAAATTTATCCCATTGAGAAAGTACTATCATGGAGTTTTGAGCACAAATTCCCTTCATATTTATTATATAATTAGGGAAATCATCACATTTTCTATCACATTAATTGTTGTCATAGGTTCTTATATTTCCATCCATTAACTAAGAAAAATAAAGTACAATTAGGGGTCCGGAATACATATCTTACAGTCATATAAAGAAGAAAACTTTGAACATATAAGTATAAACTTGTAAATGAAGATTATATCATATCATGTGATTCCCTAAGTTTCAATATAAGTTATCTATGGTGATAGAGTTATCCCTAGGGTCGTTACTAAAGTGATTTAGTCCTAATCTAAAAATATAATTTTATCTTCCCCTGATACCAACTATAGAAACCCTATCCTTTTATACATATTATTACATGATTTTAAATGTAATTAACCATCAAATTACAGGCCAAGGATCATAAAGTCTAGTGTCTTTGAATGATAGGTACATGAACTGAAAATATAGGAATAGAATAAAACATATTTATTTTAATCATCCATAAAGAGATCCTAGCTTCCATTGACATCCTACATCTTCATAGGATAAAATGGGGAATACATGAACAAAAGGGGTGAGCTAAAAAGCCTAGTAAGGGTGTAAACATAAGAATGAAGCAATGTACACGGGTTATAAGGCATAACATGATGACATAAAAAGGCATGGAACAAGAATAAATATAATCAAATATAACGTGTAGAGAACTGGGATATGTAGTCATGGCATCATAAGAATGTGGAAACAATACACATCATGACATAAGGATGTATCAATGCTAACTACCAAGACCATTGCATAGGGTAGACAAAGTACCATAAAGGAATCATGTTCACTATATATCCCAACATTAAGTTTAATGAGACTAAACATTAAAAAAGAATTAGATAAAAATATGGTCACACACAACACAACATTTTTATTCAGATGTGTTCTATATGAAGCATCAAGCATGAGGGTTACCCATTGAAAGAATTGGGTATCATAACCATGTAAAAAGGCATAACAAATGGGAATATCATAAAGGTTTCCATGAAAAAATGGATTTAAACCATAAATGAACATTAATAAGGGAAGTTAGACATAAAAAATGATGATTGATGTTATAAATAAGTGAAAAGTGTAAAAAGAGTGTTTAAGAAACTTTATAAATGAGCCACTTTAGTGTCGTTTAAGAAAAAACTTAATTATTCTTTAAAAACCAAAAAGTAATAATTGTTTCTATAAAACAAGAAATGAAACAAGATAGTTTTTCATAAAAAAATTAGATTTTATAAATATAATGGTGGCATAAAATGTATTATGGAGTGCACTTGAAGATGGGTGAGAAATCAAGAAGATCCCTTTATTCAGGCCTGCTTATTAGGAATAATTAAGAATAAAACCTTATTAAAACTGGTATTTTTACATCAAAGAAAGATGTAATAGTATTGATAAATGATTTTGGAATATATAAACAGATTTTATAATATGTTTATAAAAATAAATAAGATTTATATTGAGGTAAATAGATAGAAACCATAACCTGAATGAAAGAAATGAGGGTTTAGAGGAAATCCCTTACATTATGTCCAAAAGTGTTCTACATTTGATATTAATTTCATGTGTAATAAAATTAAATACATTAATTAATTAATTATTAAAATTTTATATATTTATTTTATTTATTATAATTTTATTAAGTCCATTTATGATATTTTTTATGAGTTATAAGATAAAATTTCATTGTTCGGGAGTGTCTATTTTCTTGGTTTTCACGATTGGTTTGCTTGTATAAATATATGAAAGATAATATATAATCAAAGTAGATATCCAAAATTGAATTTATATGTTATTAATGAAAATATAGAATATTAAATTTTTGTATAATTCATTTTGTTATTTTGGGTGAGGATGAAACATTAGATAATACATTAATGATAATCATTTAGATTATTTTGGCTATTTTTGATAATCACAAACTAGTTTTATTTCATTAATAATTATTGTATATGAATGTATGTTTCAAAACATAAAAAGGGTTATAATTTAAATTTTAAAATATATACCAACCATTATAATGAATTTATGACCAGTCTTGAAGTCAATAAAGGAAAATGAAAACTTTTCATCCTCGAAGGAGATAAATCAACACCTCAGGGGAGATATTTTCATTTTTAGAATAAAACGAAGATGAGAAGATACTTGATTGTGTATTTTCCATTAACATAATAAAATTATAGTATATATAATATGATGTTTTTATCCAGAATATTTGTACATAGGAGGTTAGGAGAGTATAAGAAAAGAAAAGAAAACAAAATAAGAGTTTACCTCTTGATTTCTTCTCCTTGAGAACCTCCTTAGGGAAACTGGTTTTGGTATTTTGTTGAGACTAGAACCTCCTAGATGTGGGCAATAAAATTGGGAAGAGTATTAGGTATAAATTGGAAAAACTTCAAGGCTTAAGTGGTGTGAGGAGAATAGTAGGTGAGGGTGGTATTTATAGTGGAGGATAGGGGTGTTTTTTGATTACTTTATTCGTTTGTTTATTATTTTGGATCAAGGCTCTGAATAGTGTGGATTATTGTGACTAAGTATAGAAACTAGTGAATTTTAGTCCAAAAAAATGATTATTATATCATCTAAACATCATCCATGACTCAATAATTCATTTATTTAGCTTATACCGTTAATTACCATATTTCACTATTTACAAAACAAATCAATTATTTTATAAAAATCCCAAAAATTAACCCTAACCATTTTTCAATGTTTAGAATTCCAAAATGAACACTATTTTACGAAAATAATTTTATAAATATAATAAATTTAATTTTCTATTAAAAACATCATTCATTCAAAAAATACCAATTTTAAAATTATAACTGATTTTATAACACTTTGTAAAATTAATTAATGTCTCAAAAAATTATATTATAATCATAATATAACAAAATATTAATTTATGAATATATTTTGTCCAAATAAATTATCTTTTAATTCATTATATTAATTATAAAATTATAAATAAACATTTATGTTTCCCAAGAATACCGAAACTTAATTTATCATTTTCATAATATTTATTTACTTATAATATGATATAATTATATCATATTCCATTTATAAGATACTTAAATTTTATTTATACTTTAATGTGTGAGGTTACTTTTTTAATGGCCAGTTTACTATTTATAAGGGTAGTATTACTATTCCAAAGGTCAAGTTACTATTTTATTGGTATAGGTTCCTTAATTTCTAGAATTACATCTTATTTCATTAATTATTTATTCATAAAGTTTGTATTGTTTTATCTTTGTGATTTTATGTGATTTATATTATAAGAAATAATAACGAGGAGGTTAAATTTCATTGATAGAATTCTGGTTCGTTACATTCTTCCCCACTTATGAAATTTCACCGTCGAAATTTCACATTACAAATTATGGGGAAAATAAGTGAGGGTACTTATTATTCATTTATTCCTCTGGTTCTCATATTTTCTCTTTATACTTATGGTTCCTCTATATTACTTTGACTAGGTGAGTGGTCTTATTGTGATGAACTTTATCTCTATGATCCAATATCTTCACTAGCTTCTCCTCATAAGAGATGTCATTTACAACTGTAGAACCTATGAATTCAGTACATGTGAGGGATACTGTATATACTTCTTCAAGGGAGATACATGGAATACATAATGTAACAGAGACATCGTATGTGGAAGCACTAGTCAATAAGAAACAACTCTAACATGATCAATAATATCGAAGGGGCTTATGTACTTGGGAGTTAGCTTTCCTTTTTTCCAAATCTCATGACCCTCTTCCATAGAGATATGTAGAGGAATACCATGTCCCTAACCATAAACTCAAGGTATCATAAATTATTCTATGTATAAATATTCTATTAACTTTGGTCTTCTTTTATGTGATGTTGAATGGCTTTCACCTTTTCTACCATTTCATCGGCCATTTCAAATCCTAGAGGCTTATGTTCACTGATTTCATCCCAACTTTTCGGTGTTCTATATCTTTTCCCATTAAGGACTTCACATGTATCTATATGGATGATTGAATTAAAAATATTATTGTGATAGAACTCAGCCGAGGTAGATGTTGGGCTTATCCTCCCTTGAAATTTTTAGAACATTCTCTCAACATGTCTTCTAGTGTCTGAATACTTCATTCAGATTGGTCATTAGTTTGAGGATGATAAGTTGTACTAAAGTTCTTCTCAGTGTTTAGATCATGTTGAAGACTTTTCCAGAACCTAGAGGTTAATCTCAGATCTCGATCCAATACCATTTATAGTGGTACTCCATGAAACCTTACCACTTATCTGATGTATATTTTTTCAAGTTCATCAAGTGATAAGTCCTCTCAAATTGTGATAAAGTGATATACCTTTGTAAGAATATCCACAATAACCCATATTACATTGTTTACTTTAATATTTCTTTTTAAGTCTAGTGACAAAGTCTATAGTAATGTTTTCTCACTTCCATGTTGGTATGTGTAATGGTTGTATCTTCTCCTTACACACTTTCCTTTCATACTTCACTTATTGAAATACCATGAATTTTGATGTATATTCAGTGATCTCCTTCTTTATATTGTCCCACCAATAGTGTTCTTGAAGATCTTGATACAACTTTGTGCTCCCTAGATGAATGGATAAGGTTGAGCTATGTGCGTCATTCAGAAGCTCTTTCTTTATCTTTTTATTAGTTGGTAAATATAGTCATGAATCAAATCTCATAACTCCTTCCTCATTCATTTTAGAATCTAAGTATTTCCCATTTATAATAACTTCAAGTTTTTCGGAATCTCCTCATCATTTCATTGAGTATCTTTTATTTTCTCCATAAGGGATAGTTGAGTAATCATTTGAGAAATTATTAATGATGTTCCTTCCTTAACAATTCCCATGTCCATCTTTTGTAGGTCTAATAATATTGTATCCTCCTCAATTCCCATCATTGATAAAGATGCAGGATCCTTTCTACTTAGAGAATCTACTACCTTATTTTATTTACTAAGATGGTAGTGGATTGAGAATTTGTGATCCTTGGTGAGCTCTAACCATCTTCGCTGGTGTATATTAAGCTTCTTCTATGTGAATATATATTTGAGACTCTTATGATTATTATATATCTCACACTTCTCCCCATAGAGATAATGCCACCAGATTTTCAATGCAAAGATCGCAACTTCTAACTCTATATAATGAATGGGATAGTTTTTCTCATGAATTGTTTTCTGTTTTTAGGTGTAGGATATCACTTTATCATTTATCATCAGTACACATCCTAATACATTATTTTATGAATCACAATACACCACAAGGATTTCCCCACTTTTCGATAGTGTGAAGATTGGTGTAGTCATAAACCTTTTTTCAACTCTTTGAAGCAGTCTTCACATTCACTACTCTTGAAAAAATTCCCCCTTTTTCGAGTCATCTTGGTTATTGGGTTTGAAAATTATGATATGTTCTTCACAAATAATTGTTAATACCCATCTAAACAAAGGAAACTACAAATCTACATTACAGATATTATCCTAGGACAATCTTCAATTTCTTTTTCTTAGAAGAGTCCACAGATATTCCTTTATTGGTGATAACATTCCCCAAGAATGATTCTTCTTCCATTTAAAACTCACATTTTCAATACATTTCATAAAGTGTCTATTTTCAAAATTTCTTCATCACAGTATTAAACTGCTCCTCATGTTCCTCCTTTCTCTCAGAGTATATCATAATATCATCAATAAAGACTACCACAAATTTTTCAAGGTAATCTCTAAATACACTATTCATTAAATCCATGAAAATTTTTGGAGCATTAGTGAGTTAAAATGGAATCACTATGAACTCATAGTCTCCATGCCTCATTCAAAAGGCAGTCTTGAAAATATCTTCCTTCCTCACCTTTAATTAGTGATATCCTGATTGAAGGTACACCTTAGAGAAATAATTGGCCCCATATAATCGATCAAACAAGTCATTTATCCCTAGAAGGGGATACTTCTTCTTTATTTAGATTTAATTAATATCATGATAATCAATTAATAGGCACATCGATCCATCCTTCTTTTTATAAAGAGGACCGGTACACCCCATGGTTAAGAACTTGGGCATATAAAACCCTTTTCTAGATTCTCTTGTAACCTCTTCTTCAGTTCTTTCAATGCAATGGTGACCATTATAAAACATATATTTGATATAGGAACATATTCATGAATAACATCAATTGAGAACTCAACCTCTCTGTCAGGAGTAATACCAGGTAATTCTTCAGGGAACACACTAGTGTAATCACTCATAATGGGCATGTCTTCAAGTATGATTCTCTCCTTTTTCTCAATTATTTGATCTATATATGCTTTCCCATTAGGTAGTAATATACAAAATTGAGATGATGATTCTGAAGAAGATTCACTCTCCTCCATACCATTGTAGAGAATTAGAGGATGCTTCGGGATGTGAATATTGACCTCCATTTCCCAACATTTGATGATGTATTGGTATAAATATATCCAATCCATGCCCAATATAGAATTAAGCTCCACCAAAAGAAGTAAGAAGATATTTTCTGGGAGGTTAAATCCACAAACATTAATTGGGGAGGAGCTATATACATTGGATTCAATAATTTTCTTATTTTTTTTCCTCACATATAACTCATCCTCCAAATTTTTAGGTTGTGTTTGAATAGTTATACTAAACTAGAAAGATATGAAAGAATGCATAGAACCAGAATAAAATAGTATGTTAATTATTCTTGAATGTATGAACAAAAAACCTATCACCACATCATTTTAAATTTCCACCTCAGTAGTAGTGATAGCATATGCCCTTCCTTATTTCTTTGGAGGTTGTTTTTGTTTATTTCCTCCAACAACCCTTGGCTTAGGGAAATGGATTTCATAATACCCTTGTTCCTTGTAGTTGAAACATTGTACTATAGGTAGAGTTTTGAACTGAAACATCCTTTTTTCTTCCATATTAATAGGATTATCCAGGTCACTTTGATAGTAATTATCCATATTCCCATATCTTCTACATTTAGAGTATCTCTTTGTTCCATTAAAGATATTTTCAGGATGATTTTTCCCAAACTTTTGACACATTGGATGTTGGGTCTTCTTTCCATCATGGGATTTATCTATTGATCCACCCATATTAAACTCTATTATCCTCTTTTTTTCACTTAAACCATGAGACCATTAAGAGTCTCCAATATCCATTTCAACCTTAAGGGCACAACAGACAATATCCTCATAACTATTGAAGTCTCGAATTGCCAAATATTTTCATAGAATCATCTTTACTCCACAAAATAAGTTATCTATATTTATTTAGGTATTCATGAAAAATCCAAAGTCATGTCATGAAAGCCTTGTAAAGTTCACCTCATATGCTCTAATATAATAATCTTATTTTTTCTTCAATACAAGTAACTCCCTTTCCATCTTAAGATGGCGGGTTAGGGGAAAATATTTATTGAGAAATATTTTCTTGAAATATTTCTATTCTATGGAATAAATTTCCTCCTTGGACTTTGTGTTCTTGATTAGTTCCAACCATTGGTCATTTTCCCCCATCAAAATGATTTAAAACCACAAAAATTTTATCCCCTTATCAGCACTGTATGACAGAGAATATCTTTTTAATTAAGTTAACCCATTGTTCCATTATAATGGGATTTGAAAATCCACTAAAGATGGGAGGCCTTTCGCTTAAAGGATTCAAATGTAACTTTCTATTTATTATGATAAATTGGGATTTCCACGTGATTCAAGTTATTATTCATAACTTGATCTAGTTGAGAAAGTATTATCATCGAGTTTTGAGCACCCATTCCCTTTATATTTATCATATAATTAGTTCAATTATCGCATTTCCTATCACATTGATTGTCGGAACAGGTTATTTTATTTCCATCCATTAACTAAGAAAAATAAAATACAATTAGGGGTTATGAATACTTTTCTAATAATCATATAAAAAAGAAAACTTTGAACATATAATTATAAACTTGTAAATGAAAATTATATCATATCATGTGATTCCCTAAGTTTCAATACAATTTATCCATAGTGATAGAGTTATCCCTAGGGTTCCTACTAAATTGCTTTAGTCCTAATATAAAAAAATAATTATACCTTCCTCTGATATCAACTATATAACCTTGTCCTTTTATACATATTAATACATGATTTTAAATGTAATTAACCATCAAATTACAAGACAATGATCAAAAATTCTACTGTCTTTAGATGATTAGGAATATAAACCGAAAACATGGAAATAGAATAAAACATCTTTATTTTAATTATCTATAAAGAGATCCTAACTTCCATTGAGCTCCTACATCTTCATAGGATTACTTAGGGAATACATGAACAAAAGGGGTGAGCTAAAAAGCATAGTAATTGTGTAAACATATGAATAAAGCAATGTACATGGGTTAGAATTCATAACATAGTGACATAAAAAAGGCATGGAATATGACTAAACATAAGGAAGGATAATATGTAGAGCATGGGGACATGTAGTCATGGAATCATATGTGTAAAAACCTAAGGTTTTAAAAATAAATTGAAATGAATCAAACATTGAGTCTCTAAATAATAACATGTTGTTTTAAGGAGGTTGTTTTAAACTATCTATTAAATATAATTTTTCTTCTTTTATGGTTTGAATATCAAAAAAACAGACATCTACGGTTGCAATCAATAAGTTATTTGGAGTATGATATAAGCAACTTGATTTTTGGTGAATATTAACATACCCTTATGAATAGTAATATGAATTGTAATATAACTCTTATGAATAGTAAATTGTATTATTATTTTATTATCTTAAAGTTATAATATAATGAGATATTGATTTATTTTTCAAGGTGATATAAAATGAGTCACAATTTTAAAAATGTTACTTTTCGAATAAATTATGATTTTATTTAAAAATAAAATTAATCATATTTAGAAAATTATTTTCAAAAAATGGAGTTCATTTTTAAATTATACATGTTAAAAAATAGTTATCATGAATTTTTTGTATTTTTCAATAAGTCTTGATTTTTTTATGAATAGTGAACTACGCTAGTTTACCATATATATATATATATAATGTAAAATACATTATTCCTAGTATCATGGTTGATGTCAGCACCCTTGGTTCGAACTCACATTATATATTTACTATTTTGGGTCACATGAATCAAGACTATTCATATTCTTGAGAAAGAATACTAAACTAATGATTAAAATAATGAGAAACTCCTCCTCTCCTCCACTATAAATACCACCCTCACCCCCTCTTCCTCTAACACCTCTCAATATTTGAGAATTGAATAAATTATACTCAATACCCTTCCCAAGTATCTTCCCCACTTCCAATACATTTTGGTCTCAACAAAAGGCCAAAAAAGGCCTTAAGGAGGATCTCAAGGAGAAGGAATCAAGAGGTAAAAATCCTCTTTCATTTTCTTGTGTTTTCTTTTCAATTATTTTCTTTTCTTACACTCTCTTAACCTAACCTTATCTAAGATTCATGAAATATATATTATTATATATATTATATATTTTTATCATGTTTATAGAAAAATTCATCATCATACTTCCTCTCCTCTTCATCTTATTCAAAAAATAAAAACATCATTCATGATGTGTCGATTTACCGACATAGTGGACGATGTGTATTTGATTTCATTTAATTCCTTAAAATATGGTTTTAAAACCATTTTAATGGTTTAAAATTATTTTAAAAATATTATATGACCTCTATTATGTTTTGTAATTAAATTATATTCATATTATTAAAGGTATATGATGAAACAAGTTCATGAATATCGAAGAACCACCAAAATGATCTAAACGAATATCACTAATGATTTATCAAATAATTCATCCTCATACCATATAAACAAAATTATTTATGGAATAATTTAATATTATAGAAATCTATTAACACCATTTCATTCCACTTCTATATTTTCTCTTCCATTCGACAAGAAAATACCTTACAAACCAACCATGGAAATCATGTGAAGCACGCATCCGAAACAATTGAAATAACAAAATATTATTAATAAATGGGAAGAATGATGATATAAAATGATCATATGTTATATTAAAAACGTGAATATGTTTCATTAAAATATTAATAAAACTCTTTTAACCATTATAAATGAGGTTTAAACAAGTTTTAAGTTAGACGAACCTGAGGTAAGGGAATTCTTAACCCAATTTCAATTATTTGGATTAACCTTCTTTGTCATTAATTAAGTGGTATTAAGATTATTTTTGTGATGAATTTATATTTATATTATGTTTTATTATGTTTATTTATAGTTTATACACATATACATTCCAATATAATTAATTCTCACTCTAGATTATATATTTAAGGGACTTTTCTTTAAAAATCATATTTTACAAAATTCAAAAGCAATGTTTTTATGAAATTATTCATATTTTATGATTATGTTATGGTTATTGGGAATTTTTTATGATGGTGGGAATTGGAACTGATAATTTTTCGATAGTAATTCTCAGCTGACACAGGAAATAAATGGTAGTTTCATCGATGCAAGATAACAACCGGAGCTACCAAAAAGGAACATGAGGATTGTAGACAATTTTATGAGGCAACACCCTCTGGCTTTTAATGGATCTTCTAACCCATTAGCAGCTTATGGATAGATAAAATACCTTAAAAATATATTCTATTTTATTGTATGTTCATATAATTAAAAGGTTAGTCTTTCCATTTATCGTTTTGAAGGTGAATCTGATCAGTCGTGGTCAATGTTCAATAATATCAAGGATAGAGAGGATATTGAAGCCTTAGAGTGGGATGAATGTAAAAGTATTTTCCTTGAAAAATATTTTCCTAAGGTGGTTCGACTTAGGATGGAGAAGAAATTCCATGAATTTAAAAAAATGGAGGAAGATTTAGTGGTTATATATGAAGATAAGTTTACCCAAAGGGCAAGGTATACTCCAAATATTATTCAGAATCTTGATAGAAAAATCATTCTCTTTTACTTAGGATTGAAGCCAAGATACAGAAGGGAATTGTCCTCCTAGGAATTCAAAAGTTGTAAGAAACTTTTTTGATGTTATAAGAGGGTAGAAATGGAGTTTTTTTATGATCACTTTTACTTTGACAAAAAATAGAAGAATAGGTCCAGATGGAAAGCGATGGGTAAGAATAAATCAAATAAATTTTATGGTAAGAAAGTCCAGTTTCTAGTTTGTGAAAAGTGTGGTAAAAATCACCCTAGGGAATGTCTTAGCAAAACCGAGAATTGTTTTCAATGTGGTAAGTTTGGACATTTGTCTTGAGATTGTAATGAAGATGATCTTAACATCAATTCTGAGAAGAATATTGTAAAGTCTTTCAAATGTGTTGAGATGGGTAATTATGAAAATGTTTTCCCAAAGAAAGATTTGAGTGAGAGAAATAATTCATACTATAAGCATAAAGGTGTAGTGAGATCCTTTGTGACTACGTCAGTAGATGTCAGACCATCCAATGAAGTGGTATCAAGTACTTTATTTATTTACTTAGATTTTCCTAAAATCTTATTTGATATGGGGTCTACACATTCCTTTATTTCTAAGAATCTTTTTGGTAAATTGGAAATATCACCTCAACAAATGAGACCATTACTTATTATTAAAACATCAGGGGGGAAATGTTATAAGAAAAAAGGAATTTTAAGAATCTTCCTATTGTTATATGTGGAAAGACATTAACTGTAAAACTTATTGTTTTTTCCTTATTAGAGTTTGATGTCATTCTAGATATGGATTGGATTTTTGTTTATTATACTAAGATTTATGGTAGAGCTAAAGAATTTGTTTTCCAGAAAGAGTTTCAATTTGTATATGAGAACAAACCAATACAATTGATAATATATTAGAAAGCTGAGAAACTATTGAATGATGGAAATGAAAGTTATCTTGATTATATTGTTGAAAAAAGGGAACTATTCAATTTAATGATGTGTTAGTGGTAAATGAATACCTTTATTTTGTCCTGATTAGTTACCTGGTGTTATACCTGATCAGGAAGTTGAATTCACAATTGACTTAGTTCCTGATGCTATGCTGATTTCAAATCACCTTAATCAAATGGATCAATTGGAACATCTTGAATTGAAAAATCAATTATAGGAGTTTCTTGATAAATGCTCCATTCATCCTAGGACTTCACCATGGGGAGCTCATATTTTTTTTGTTAAAAATAAATATGGTTCCATGAGAATCTTTATTGATTATAGATCTTTGAATAACATTACTATTAAGAATAAGTATCCTTTGCCTCGCGTTGAGGACATGTTTGATCATCTCCAAGGAGCTTGGTATTTTTTCAAGATTGACTTGAGATCCAGGTACCATCAGCTAAAGGTAAAGAGGATGAAATTCCAAAAACAGCTTTTTGAACCAGATATGGTGATTATGAATTTGTAGTTATGTTGTTTGGGTTAACTAATGTGCCTACTATATTCATGGACCTTATGAATAGAATATTTCATGAGTTCTCGGATAAGTTTCTAGTTGTGTTTATTGATGAAATTTTGGTATATTCAAGAATTAAAGAGGATCATGACAAACATCTAAGGGTTGTTTTGAAAACCTTAAAAGAAAAGAACCTGTATGGAAAATTCAGAAAGTGTGTATTTCGGTTGCAACAAATTTCTTTCCTTGGTTACATTTTTTCTAAAGATGGAATAACTATTGATCCTACTAAAATGAAAGTTGTTGAAGAATATCTAAGACCCAAAAATATAACCAAGATTTGTATTTTTCTTGGTTTGGAAGGCTATTACTAGAGGTTTGTTGAAAAAAAATCATGATTATCTATTTCACTAACTAAGTTAACACAGAAATGATTTAAATTCTTTTGGATAAAAAAATGATATGATTTTTTTCTAGAATTAAAAAGAAGATTGGTGAATGCTCCCGTTCTGAACCTACCTTCCATAAATAGAGAGTTTGTCATCTACAGTGATGCTTCCTTAAAGGGACTTGGTTGTGTTCTGATGCAAAATTATCAGGTAATTGATTATGCTTTAAGACAACTGAAACCTCATGAGTTAAATTCTCCCACACATGATTTGGAATTATAATATATGGTTTTCACTTTAAAAATTTGGAGGCATCATTTATATAGATCCAAATGAGAAATATATACTGACTATAAAAGTCTGAAGTTTATATTCACTCAAAAGGAATTAAACATGAGGAAAAGAAGATGGATTGAATTGATAAAATATTATGATTGCATGATCAATTCTAATCCTAGAAAAGCAAAAAAAAAATTATATGCATTGAGTCTAAAACATCATGCATCATTAACTATGTTACAGGTCGAACAAGACCCTTTGATTGATGATTTGATGAATTTTGGCTTCGAAGTTGTCGGTGAAGGAAATTCATCTATTTTTTTTTTTTGATTTCAATGTGATCATATTTGTTAGACAGAATTAATTAAGATCCGAAAGAAGATGGGGAGTTAAAACAAGGTATTATTGGTTAAAATGGGTAAGTTTCCAGAATTTAACATTGATAAAGATTTTGTTATAATGTTTGGAAAGAGATTATGTGTGCCTTGAGATTCTCCCTTGAAGAAAGAATTGTTTTGAGAAGCTCATAGTTATCTGTTTTTAGTTTATCTTGGCAGCAAAAATATGTAAAAAGACCTTCGGGAGTACTACTGGTGGGATGGAATGAAAATAGATATTGCAGATTTTACCATGAAATGTTTGACATGAAAACAGGTTAAAGTAGAGCTACAGTTACTGAAGGGGATGCTTCAACCTTTACCAATGGTATAGTGGAAATGGGAAAATATATCCATGTACTTCATTGTGGTACTACCAAATACTTCTCAAGGTAGCAATGCAATCTGGGTTATTGTTGATTCATAGACTAATTCTGATCATTTCCTTCTTATTTGAGATATTATGTCTTTGGGTCATCTTTCTCTAATGTACCTTAAAGAGATTTTAAAGTTACATGGATTTCCTCTTTCCATTGTATCTAAATTTAATCCTAGGTTCACTTCTAACTTTTAGAAAGGCCTTCAGAAGTCATTGGGAACATAATTAAATTTCAGTACAGCTTTCCATCCTCAATCATATGTCCAGACAGAATGTAAAATTCAGACTTTGGAGGATATGCTTCGAGTTTTTTCAATGGATTACCAGGGAAGTTGGGATTAGTATATTTATTTAGTTGAATTTTCTTATAATAACATTTTTCATTCCAGTATACAGATGGAAGCTTTTGAGGCATTATATGGGAAGCAATATCAAACTCCAATTTTTTGGGATGAAGTTGGGCAAAGGAAGTTCATGGGACCAAAATTAATAGAGGAAGTGGCTGAGAAAGTGAAGATGATCCAGCAACACATGAGGAAAGGTCAGAGAATGTATAAATGTTATGAAGATAATAGGAGGAAAGACTTTTATTTTGAGGTAGGTGATCTTGTTTTTATTAGAATCTTACCATGGAAAGGTGTTATGAGTTTTGGTAAGAAAGGAAAGATGAGTTCATGGTTCATTAGGCCTTATGAAATCATGGAGAAATTTGGACCGGTTGACTAATAAGTAGATTAGCCTCCTATTTTATCTTAGGAACACATTTTTTTTTCATGTTTCGATGTTGAGAAATTATGTACAAGATTCATCTCATGTTTTGAGCTCAGAAGCAGTTCAGCTGGAAGAGAACCTTTCTTATGAAGAGAAACCTATTCATATTCTTCATCAAATATAATAAGTATTGTGGAATAATATAATACACTAGGTAAAGGTTTTTTGGAGAAACAACATGGTTGAATAATCCACATGGGAATCTGAAAATGCTATACAGAAAAGGTACCCTCACTTTTTTAATAAGTAAATAAAATTGTGAGGATGTAATTCCCAGAAAGTGGGGAGTATGTAACACCCCAAGGTTTTAAAAATAAATTTAAATGAATGTTACACTGAGTCTCTACATAATGACACCTTCATATAAGGATAGAGTTATATACTTTAAGTTAAATATAATTTTTCTGCTTCTATGATTTTAATTTCAAAAACCAGACATCTATGGTTGCGATTAGTAAGTTATTTGGAGTCTGATAGAACCAACTTGATTTTTGGTGACTAGTAACATACCCTTATGAATATTAATATGAACCTTATGAATATTAACTCATATTATTATTTTATTGTCTTAAAGTTATAAGATAATGATATCTTGATTAATTTTTCAAGGTGATATAAAATGAGTTATAGTTTTAAAATTGTTATTTTTTGAATAAATTGTGATTTTATTTTTAAATAGAATTAATCATATTTATAAAATTATTTTCAAAAAAAATGAGTTTGTTTTTGAATTCTACACATTTAATAAATGTTAAGGTGAATTTTGGGGATTTTTTTGAAATTCTTGAATTTTTTATGAATAGTGAAATACGGTAATTTACCGTATATATACATTATATGTTAAATACACTATTCCTAAAATCATGGATGATGTAATCACCATTAGTTCAAAATAACATTCTCTATTTACTATTTTGGGTCTTGTGAATCAAGACTATTCATAGTCTTGAGAAAAAATATTAAAATAATGATTAAAATAATGGAAAACCCCTCCTCTCCTATACTATAAATTCCACCCTCCCCCCTTCCTATCACACATCTAAAGATTTAGAAATTGTCTAAATTTCACCAAATCCCCTTACCAAGGATATTCCCTATGTCCAAGACCTTCTAGTCTCAACAAAATTCCAAAACCAATGGCCTTAAGGAGGATCTCAAGGAGAAGACATCAAGAGGTAAAAATCCTCTTTCATTTTCTTGTGTTTTATTTTCAATTATTTTCATTTCTTATACAATATTCACCTCCCCTTATCCAAGAGGAATTAAAACTTCAGTATTATATATATTCTGTATTTTTATCATGTTTATGGAAAAATTAATCATCATTATTTCTCACCTCTTCCTCTTATTATAAAAATAAAAACATTGTATGTGATGTGTCGATTTACCGACATCATAGACGATGTGTCTTTAATTTCCTTTACTTCCTTCAAATATGGTTGTAAAACCATTTTTGTGGTTGAAAAATATTTTAAAATGTACTATATGACTTCTATTATGTTATTTAATTAACTTATATGCATTATATTAAAGGTATATAATGAAACAAGTTCATGATTATCTAAGAACCAACAAAATGATCTAAATGAATATGACTAATAACATATCTAATAATTTACCCTCATACCATATAACCAAAATAATTTATGTAATAATTTAATATTATGTAAACATATTAACACCATTTCATTCCACTTCTAAAGTTTATCTTCCATTCAACAAGAAAATCCCTTACGAACCAACCATGGAAATCATGTGAAGCATGCACCTGAAACAAAGGAAATAATAAAAATATTATTAATAAATGGGACAAATGATGTAATAAAATGATCATATAAGGTGTTATAAACCTTAATATTTTTATTTAAAATATTAATAACACTATTTTAACCATTATACAGAAGTTTTAAACAATTATGAAGTAAGATGAACCCGAGGTAAGGGAATTCTTAACCCAATTTACATTCTTTGGGTTAACATTATACTTCATTAATTATGTGGTATTAAGATTATTTGTGTGAATAATTTCTGTTTATATTATTTTTTATTATATTTATTTATAGTGCCTACACATATATATTCCATTATAATTAATTCTCACTCTAAATTATATTTTTAAAGGACTTTTAATTAAAAAACCCTCTTTTAAAATCCTATTTTACAAAATTCAAAAGAAATGTTTTTATGTAATTATTCATGTTTTATGATTATTTTATGGTTCATGGGAATTTTTTTTATTATGGGTGGGACCTATATATCACTACAATGCATTGGGTATGTGTAATATAGAGGTCCTATATATGGTTACTCTAAGTGTAACGGTGGTGGTTACACCATAAGGTAGTCGTGAGGGTTACATTGTATGGTAGCCATGAGGGTTAAAAATCATAATCTAGCCATGAGGGTTACAATATAAGCAAGTAATTACCCAAGATACCCTTATGGTCTTATATATTTACTTTAATGTTTTATATAAATATCATTTTTCACAAAGTAAGTATATATGGGTGAGAAGTATGTCTTTGTGAAAATTATTTCATATGTTTATAATTATTCATGGACTAATGGTTTATTTCCTTATTTTTATATCCATTATTGATCTTTTTATGTTCATCCCATGTTTTTTAATGTTTTTAATAGGTTATAAGTAGGTATAAGATAAATAAGGAAGTCAAGTTAAATGTTATGAAGTTTTGTCAATGAAATAATGTTGTTGTTTTGTGTTAAAAAAATTGATGTTTTGTAAGAAATGGATACTGTTTTAATGGTACCCACTTTGTATACTTATGGGTTGATATGTATGAGTTATGTCCTAAATTTATAAAAATATGAACTGAAAAGATCTTTGGGAATGTAGATAAGTGAAATCTAGTTCAAATATCTAGATTACGTAAAGTTTAAGGTTCGTCCTTATAGTAGGAATGTGGAAACAACACACAACATGATATAAGCATGAGTCAAGGATAACTACCAAGACCATTGCACAGGGTAGACTAAGTCCCATAAAGGAATCAGGTTTACTAAATGTCCCAACATGATTTATCATGATACTAAGCATTACCAAAAGAATTAGATAACTATCTAGTCACACCCATCATAACATGTTCATTCTTATGTGTGTTACATGAAGAATCAATCATAAGGGTTACCCATTTAAAGAATTGGGTATCATAACCATATTGAAAGACATAAAAAATGGGCATATCATAAAGGTGTCCATGAAATAATGGATTTAAATCATAAATGAACATTAATAAGGTAAATTGGGCATAAAATGATAATTTAAGTCAAATAGAAGTCAAAACATGTAAAAATAGTGTTTAATAAACAGTAGAAATGAGCCACTTTAGTGTTTTTTAAGGGTCATTTTTAATGATTATTTTAAAACCAAAAAACAATAATCATTTTTATAAAACTAGAAATAAATAAAGATAGTTTTTTATGATAAAATTTTCTTTTATAAATATAATGATGGCTTAAAACAGATTATGAAGTGCACTTGATAATGGGTGAGAAATCGAGAAGCTCCCTTTATTCGGGCTTTCTTATAGAGAATAATTAATAAGGAAACCTTATTAAAACATGTATTTCCACATCAAATGATGATATAATAATCTAGATAAATGAGTTTGGAATGTAAAAATATAATTTAAAAATATTTTTATAAAAATAAATAAGAGTTACATTGAGGTAAAGAGAGAGAAAGCGTAACTCGAAAGAAACAAATGAGGGTTCTAAAGAAATCTCTTACCTTATGTCTGAAAGTGTTCAGCATTTGATATTAATGTCATGAAAAATAAAATTAAATCCATTAATTTATTTATTAAGAAACTTTTACAAATTTATTTGATTTATTATAAATTAATTAAGTCCATTTATGTTATTTTTGATGAGTTATAAGATACAATTTTATCATTCGGGAGTATTCATTTCCTTGGTTTTCATGATTGGTTCACTTGTATAAATATATGAAAGATCATGTAAAATGGTAGGTGATATTTAGAATTAAAGTTATATGTTATTAATTAAAATATATAAGATTAAATGGTTATATAATTCATTTGGTTATTTGGGGAGAGGATGAAACATTAGTGATAATCGTTTAGATTATTTTGGTGGTTTTTTATCATCACAAACTAGTTTTGTTTAATTATTCATTATTGTGTATAAAAGTAAGTTTCAGAACATAAAAAGGGCTATAATATAAATTTTAAAATCTATATCAACCATTATAAATTTTTTATGTCCATTCTTGAAGGCGTTAAAGGAAAATTAAAACTTGTCACCCTTAAAGGATATAAATCAACACCTTGTGGATGATATTTTCATTTTTAGAATAAAATGAAGAGGATAAGATAATTAATGGTGGATTTTCCATTAACATAATAAAATTAAATTATATATATAAGATACTGATTTTATCATGAATATTTGGACAGAGGAGGTTATAATAGTATAAGAAAAGAAAAGAAAGTTAAAAGAAAATAAAGAAAGTGAAAGAGGATTTTACCTCTTGATTTATTCTCCTTGAGAAACTCTTTAGGGAAATTGTTTTTGGTCTTTTGTTGAGACCATAACATCCTAGAATTGGGGATGATAATTGGGAAGATTATTGGGTAGAAATTGGATAAACTTAAAGGCTTAAGTGGAGTGAGGAGAATATGGGTGAAAGGGTGGTATTTAAAGTATAGGAGAGGGGTGTTTTTTATTACGTTATTCATTTTTTTATTATTTTGGATCAATACTTTGAATAGTGTGGATTATTTTGAATAGTTATAGAAACTATTTCATTTAATTTATAACACATGGTGCTTACATCATCTTAACATCATCCACGACTCAATAATTCATGTATTTAGCTTATACCATAAATTACCATATTTCACTATTTACCAAAAAATCCACTATTTTAGAAAAATCCTAAAAAAACACCCTAACCATTTTTAAACATGTGGAATTAAAAAATGAACTCCATTTTATGAAAATAATTTTCAAAATATGATAAATTTAATTTTTAATTAAAATCATCATTTATTCAAAAAATACCAATTTTTAAATTATAACTGATTTTATAACACTTTGAAAAATTAATTATGGTCTCATAAAATTATGTTATAATACTAAGATAAAAAAATTATTGATTTATGAATCTATTTTATCAAAATAAATTATCTTTTAAATTATAATATTAATTATAAAATTATAAATAAACATTTATGTATCACAAAAATACCAAAACATAATTTATCATTTTAAAACATTTATTTACTTATACTATGATATAATTATATCATATTTTCATTTATTAGATACCTAAATTTTATTTATACTTTCATTTGTGATGTTACTATTCTATTGGTCGGTTTACTATTCATAAGGGTCATATTACAATTCCAAAGTTCAAGTTATTATTCCATTGGTATAGGTTCCTTAATTTCTAGAAATACATATTATTTCATTCATTCTTAATTTATATATTTTTTATTGTTTTCTCTATGTGATTTTATGTTATTTATATTATATGACATAATTATAAGGAGGGAAATTTTCATTGATAGAATTTTGGGTCGTTACAGTTAAATCATACCCCATATGTTATTGAGGCCCTTGTAATTTATTTATAGACTTTAGTCTCTATGTTATGTAACCTAAATCCTAGTAACACCCTCCGTCGATTCCCAATACAATGGGTGAGGGGCAGGATGTTATAGGTACTCTTTGAATTATTTATAGTATGAAATTAATATAAATTAATTTTCGGGATAAATTTTTCCAAAATTGATATATTTCAAATATAAATTGAGTATGAGTCTAAATACTGTCATATACTAAAATTAGGGCAATTTTTTGTGATGTTTAAACCCTTATATAATAGTTTTAACCACAACCCTTTTTTAACCCTTTTGACAATTACCATGATATCAATGATTTTCACTTTTTAGGGGTTTAGAAAGTTACTTTAAAAAATAAATTGACCAATAAATGTTCCATGGTTGAAACTTTCAACTATATCCCATTACCTTGGATGAAAATATGGTTTTTATGAATTTTAAATCATTTAATAAAATATTATTTATTATAAAATATAATTTAAATCATTTTTTGAATTACATGAAATATTATTATATAATATTTTTCTAACTCATGTAAAATGGTTCCATAATGACATTTATTTGAAGATAATAAGGATATAGTATTGATATAATCCCCCAATCAAATTTATACAGGTCAAGATATCATTTCAAGCATTATCTTTTGGGTATACCTCTTGGTTAACCAATTTTATCATTAACCATGGTAATAAATTTTTCAATATTAAAGGACAATAATTTTACTTAAATGTCAAAATTTTGGTCATAAATGGAAAAGGGATGAAAATTTTGACCATTTATAATCCTCTTTGTTCTTATGAATGATTTTTATAATTTTTAAATAATTTAATAAATTATTATTTAAAAAAAATACTATTAATATCATTTTAAGAACTATTTTCTTAATTTAGATTTTAAAACAACATTATGGAAATAAATTCATATATAAACCTTTAAAAAATATCCAATATGTTATATTTACCTTAAAAATTTATGGGACACTTTAAAACAACAAAAAAATATTACTTTTAGGGTTTTCATAATCATTTTCTTGATTTTACAACTGCTTGCACAAGCACTATATCAGCATTATGCAAGCATTTAAGGGGAAAAAATTTCATTGAAAATTAAAAAGAGATTACCATCATAAATATAAATTAATAAAGTTTAAAATAAAATTTTTTATTCATTCCATGTGTATTTTTATTAACATATATTTCATGAAAAATTATTTAATATGTTATTTTGATATTTCTAGACTTACACATGCATTGCATAAGAATTTGGATAAGTCATGTGTTATATAACTCCAAAATTAATATATATCCATCAAAATAATCAATAATAACTCATATTTAGTAACTAAATCGATCAAAATCTTCCATATTCTAAAATATTTCTTTAGGACACCAAAATTATCTTTTCCAATGATACATAAGCACATGTACATACTGAAAATGATTTTCATATTTATCATGAAATAAATTATAATTTATATTTTTTGAATTATATTCCTATGATATTTTTGGTATATTATCATGCATGATTCATTCCATAAGTTTCACAAATTTTCATATCATATTTATGTCTTGGTGATATCATAAAAGATTCTATATTTCATAAAAATTATATTTTTTATTAGTCACCAAAAATTTAATTTCTTCCAAAAAAACACAAAACCATAACAACAGATATTATTAATATTATAATTTCAAAAAATATATTATTTTAGTAAAATAAAATTTCCAAAAGTTAAATAAATTAATTATAATATTTACTCGCAAAAATAAATAAAAACTGATTTGTGAGAAGTATTTTGAAGAATAAAATGACTTTAATAAAAATAAAGCCCTTATTTAATAAGAATTTATCAATGATTTTTTATTGATTATTAAATTTATATAAATTTCATAATTTAGTTACTTCTATTCATACCCTCCAATTCAATGGATATGTTATAATGGTTATAAAATAATAGTATTTTTCATTCATATAAGCTCAGTGTTGAGTGTTTTATACTCTATCGAACATAAAGTTATTTTAAAACCTCAAGGTTTTACATTATCACCACATTGAAAAACAATTTCCACCAAATTTTAATTTATAATCCATAATTAATGGTTTTATATTTGAAAAATACTTCATTGAAAACCCACATCGTAAAAAGGGTTAATAAACTTCCTCTTGATTAAAGGGAAATAGAAATGTAAAGGTTATCCGGAATAACACATAACTATGTATCCAAATAGAAGAACATTAGTGGGAAGTGAAAATATAGTTATTGAGGAAAATTTTAATATCCAAATAATGGTGTATAGTGATAGAGAACTTTGATCACATGAGATTGAATGATCATGAGATTGTTAATGACCACAAAACCATAAATCAATGAGGTGTGAAAATAACCATTGATTCATCAAAAATTATTGTAATAGAATAAAAATTTTTGTATCTAGATCCTTTTACTAAATTTGGGGAATTAATTTACCATCTACACTAATAAAATAATGAAATATACTTACATGATAAGTATAATTTCATCCTTTGATTAATTTCCACAAAAATATCTTCTTTTTCTCAAAATGATGAGTATTCAAGATGAATTTTCCAGGCTTGAAGCACTAAAATCAACTCCACAAAATAATATTGATATATTCCTCCTATATTTAAATATTAACCAAAATATATTGGTTGACATAATTTAATATAATATCCATAATGTATAAAACTTCCTATTAAACTCTAAAATTTCCACAATAATAACTAAGGTTCCACTTAGATAATTTCATAAATAACCCTACATACCAAATAACCTCAATAACCTTAACATTGAATAATGTTTTAACCTAAAATTTAATCACATAGATTTCATATTACATCCCCAATAATATAATTTCATACTTACCATATAATATTTCATGTTAAATCACATGTTAAACCTAATGGTAACATATACCTCAAGCCAATGAAGAATCTCTTAAAATATCATTAATCACTATGATAAATCATTATATAGTATTATAATTTAGTGATATTTACCAAAATATCATGAATCAAATGTATATAATAACTTGAATGGTAATTTTTAGCTTGACTATAAATAACTTTGAAAATATCAACTTGTCAATAAATCACTTTTCAACCATCAAGATTACATATATCCCACTATCCAATAGAACATAATTAAATTAACATAAAATCATATACTAAAACAAAGCTTTATTTTAACATAAATATAGTATTCATCCTAAAACCCAATGAAAGTTTCAAATCGCCACAATATATCATCACTTAAAACCTCAAATTGGGTATTTATTCCTTTAAACTTATAAAAAAACATAAACTTATAAACTTGTGATGGTATACATAACTCCTAATTTAACCTAATGTGAAAACATATATGATTATAAAAATGAACACAATATTTATTCCTCAAAAAAATAACATACTATTGAATATATTTTATAAATCCAACAATGCAATAAACTTCATCAAAGATGGCCTAAATCTCTTTTTCATCAAATCACTAACTAATTTAAAGGTCACCAATAATATCCCAATTACTTCATCAATTCCAATCATCTCTTTTTCAAAATTAAATATTATCACATTACTGCTAAATATATTTTATTGTTTATCAGTACCATTCAAATTATGTTTTCAAATCCTTAAATAAAAACAATTGTGGAATACTGCTTAGATGTTTAGTTATTCTTATATTTGTAATATCATCTATAAAATACTTCTAAAAAATAATTCTTGAATACCAATATATAAAAACTTCAATACTTAAACTTATATGATTGGAATAGTAGAGTTCCTTCCTTTTTCTAAGAGTTATCCCTTGGATTAAGGTATTTTCTCAGATAATTCCCATATTCCCCACAAATAATACATTAAACTATAAACTATACCTTAGGATGATATTCATTTCCCTCCATAAAACTTTTAATTTTTCCTCAAAAATTACTTATTCTATTACCTTTTATTCCACACAGAAAACATCTTCTCATTCATCTGATACATTTCCCTTGGTGCTTATTCCCACATATAAGACATGTAGGAAGCTGAATCTTCTTCCCTATATAGTTTTCCTAAAACTCAATTTTTCTCTTATTAGGTGTGTTACGAAACTCACCCAAGTTGATATTGTTATTTATATAATGAGATAGTTTATTAGTTATAGTCGCATGGTTTTTACATTCATCTCTCATTTCATTTGGTTTCTCATGAGGACAATCATTCTATAGTCCATCACATTCTATATTAACAAGAATACTCATAGTTCCATCCAATTACTAAAACTAAAGATTATAGTGGGAGTAAAAACAGTCAAAGTGAGGAATCTTATAATCATTAAAATTAATTCATAGGATTTCTAAATAATGACACCTTATTTCCAATATATTAAACCTTAAGTTTAACCTAGGACATTCATGGTCACTATATATACAAATCCTTCAAAATGGTTCTTAATAAAAATATGAATTAATCAAATATTATCCTCTATGAGTATCAAACCAGGTGCATAGTAAGTACACACTCACCATGCACTAGAATTATTTTCAATATATACTTGTACATCTATTTTTGGTTTATTACCCCTTGATTCATCTATTCCAAAACCACATCTAATTTTAGTATCCGAATGGGGATTTATTTCTTAGAAAACAATATAATCTTATCCTTACCAAAACAATAGAATATTATCCTAAACATAGACTTATCCCCAAGGTTTTCACCAAAGTTATCTAATCCTAATAAAAAAATACTGATTAAGTCCTACACTGATACCAACTAAAGTGAACCATACTATTCATACATAGATATTATATCTTAATAGATAAATATTTATTACATAACATTATATTTCATGCTATAAACATATAAGTTAATTCTTTTTAGAGACTAGATACACAATATTTTTATTTCATAAATAATAATGATTATACCCCTAAAATATCTTCCTATATAGTAATATTATTAGATAAAACCTATTTAAAGTCTTGCTTCATAACTGGGGGAAGGTAAACCAAAGAAAGTGTGGGCTTATATGCTAAGTAAGGGTAAGAAAGGGAGATATCAATGATCAGTTAAACACAACATGTACAAAAGGGTATAAGAACATGAATTGAACATTTTAAAACCATACCCAACATAATATAGATCATAATATTGAATCATTACATAAATCATGGCATTTCAAAAAACATGAATCATAAAGTAATAAAATAATAGGATCCATGAGGGAATAATATTTTCATAAGACATGAATATTTGGAATACACATAAGCATGGATTTCCTTAGTCAAGGATTTCTACCAATAACATCATAGAGGATTTGGTTCACTCCCAATTACATCATATCCATAGTCAATATCACTCTCAAAACTATTATAGTTGGAAAAGTCCCTTACTAAATTGGGTTCGCTACCCATTCTGATCCATATTATATCATGTGATATATATCATTACCCAATGCAGTGAAGAGCTATAAAATTTCGATCCAACCTATCACATAATGAAAATCATATATATTTGTGTCACAATAGCATATCCCATGTAAATTAAATGTGTTTCATAAATATTTCATCAATTCAAAATAGCATAATCGGTTTAAAATAAATGGGTTTCATAGAGGTTTCATCTTAACTTAATTAAACCATGGAATGAAATGGGTATTGTAGAATCATACATAAATATTCATAATCATAAACCATAAAAAGAATAAAATTGGATGATATCATTGGATTTTATTCTTATTAAAGCATAAGTAACATCAAAGGATGTTATTGTAGATGAAAAATTATTTTAAAATATCACTAGAACATTTCTTTATAAAAATAACTTATCATTTTTAAATCAATTATTTAAAATATAAAATTTACCATTTATTAAGGAAAACACTTTCATTGAAGATAAACTTGAAAAATTTTAAAGGGATATTAAAATCATTGATTAGTCATGAAAATGGTAATTTCTATTCATTTCATTTACATTAAAACAAATATTTCTTTTATATTTTCGATCAAAAATCAAATGTACCTCATTTCAAAAATGATAAGAATATTAATATTTAACCCATTTACTAAAAATTAAAACATAGGTAAAAATGACTTTAAATTATTATTGTATAATAGTTCATCATTCTTTAAAACATTTTTAGAAAATATGGTCATGAAAAAAATGTATTTCGATCGATGTTAAAATAAAGTCAGAGTTCCTTAAAATTATTATTTCGATCTCATGAATACTTAAAGAGAGGAAAATGAAAACAAGAAAATTTAATATTAATAAATAACCATATTATAATAAATTTAATTATTTTATTGATATTTATGTCATAAAATTTCTTCATTGGAAACTTAATCACAAACAATTATGGAAAACAATGAGATCATAACATAAAACTTTACTACTTTGGTAATCTCCATATAAAAACCTCATTAAGATAGGACCTAATAAGGATTTTTAAATACACATAATTTTAATCAAATAATCATAAAATATATTCGTTTTAATTATATACACCACACAAAGGAAACAATTAGTGAATATGGCATAAGTCTAAAAGACATAAAAGTGAGACAAGACGCCCTTACCTCAAGTTCCACTAGATTTTATAGTGATCTAAAATATTATATAATAAATTTAAATTAATTATAATTTTATAACAGAATAATTTAAATACTTATAATATCATATATTATCCAATTATAACATTTCAACATCAATTTATTAAAAATTATTTATTAGAATTGTTATTTTCAAGGTGTAACTGTTTCATTTTTCATGAGATTTTTGGTTTGTTAGTTATGGTCTGTGAACTTTGATCATGGTTCCATTATCTCCATAATATTTAAAATTAAATAAATATCATATATATTCATTATATATATATATATATATTTCTTTATATTCATCCATAAATTGTAGATATATAAAAATGAATTACACCATTCATAGAGATGGTAGGCCATAGGTACGCATGAACTCTATTTTCACTTTCCGAAGGATGTAAATAAAGAAAGGTAAATAATAATTCACCATTATAGTATCATTAATATATCATATATATCATATATATTCAATAAATCTATCCTTATTACAATCCATGTAAAATGGAATCGTCAAACAAATCACATCACTTTGTGAAGGTGGTAGTCCACATGTACGCACGAACAACGTTGTTTTTTTTCAATGGATTGGAAAGTGTGATGATAGATATTATAATATAATCTTAGAGGAAAAATTATGTCATTTGTATAATTTATAAACATTAAACACAATATAATAATAATCCCTAAAATATAGTTATGAAAAATGATTTGTATCGCTACATGAAGGCGATCGTCCACAAGTACACACATGTTATACTTTCACTTCACATTTAATGGAATAGAGGGTGGATATTGGTGGTTCGTTAATAATAATAAAATTTTATTATATTTATGATACTTAATTTATTATTTTATGATGAATACCACATATTCATATAAGTTATAAGAAGAAATAAATTGAAAGAGGTTGGGTAGAACGATTGCCTCTTCTTCGATAGACCTCTTTTAGATACTATATTAAGGACCATTTAAATGGTATTTTAAGAATAAAAAAACTATAATTAGTGTATATAGAAGTTTTTAATATAATTTTTCATGTTTTGGTAGATCAAGAAAGATAAAAATGTGTGTGGGAGAGGGGAGAATAGGTTCCCTTTTATAATTGATTGGAGGGGCACTCTTGGAATTACTTAAAGTATTAAATTAAGATAAATTACTTTTCAAGTCCATGTGGTTAAAAATTGATATATTTTTCATATATTATGAGTATTATTTTAAATCATCTCATATGATAAAATTTCGACATGTTTAGGTGATATTTAACCCATATATCTTAGTTTTACCCTCAGTTAGCCATTTAGACAATTACCACGATATCAATGTTTTTTATTGTTTAGAGTTCATGAAAGTTACTATAAAAGGAAAAGTGATACATAAATGGGATGTGGTTGATATATTCAACTATATACCATTAACTTGGTAGTATATTTTTTTATGAATTTTTAATCATTTAATAAAATATTTTTTGTTATAAAATAACATTAATGTAATTTTTGGAATTACATGCAATATTATAATATAATATGTGTACAATTCATGTAAAATGGTTTGTAAATGACATTTTTTTAAAATATAAGGATGATATAGTCTAAATATAACTAAACAAACAAATTTTTATGTTCTATATATCATTTCAAACATTATATTTTGGTTTAACCCCTTGGTTAACCAATTTTAACATTAACTGTGGTAATGAATTTTTCAATATTAAATGATTATAATTTTACATATAAGGTAAAAATTGGCTCATAAATGGATAAGGATTGAAATTTTAGAGCCTTAATAATCCTATTTTCCGTATTTTAGAATTTTATGATTTTTAAATAATTTAATAAAATATTATTTAACATACAATAATAGTAATGTCATCTTCATAACTATTCACATAATTTGGATTTGAAAACAACATGACAGAAATGTAATTAAAATATAAAAAATTAACATATATATAATATGTTATATTTATTTTATAAATCCATGGGACACATTAACTAACCCAAAAAATATTACTTTTAGAATTTTTATTATCATTTACTTTATTTTTCTATTGCTTGCACAAGCACTGTGTTAGCATTGCATAAGTATTTAAGGTAATTAATTCATCACTAAAAAATAATAATAAATTACCATATTAAAAATGAATTTATTAATTTCAAAATTAAATTTTATATTATTTATATATTTATTTTTACTCACATATATGTCATGATAAATTATTTAATATATTATTTTGACTTTCCTATCCTTGTACAATAATTACACAAGTATTTGGATAAGTCACTTTTTATATTACTCCAAAAATTCATATATATTCATGAAAATAATAAATAATAAATCATATTTAATAACAAATCTATGAAAATATTCCTACTCAAATATTATTTTTAGGACACTAAATGTTACCTTTCCAGTGTAGTGTAGGTATTGTGTCGGTAATGAAAATGATTTTTATAATGATCATGAAATAAATTATAATTTATTTGTTTTGAATTATTTTTTATGATGTTTTTAGTATATTATCATTCATTAGTCATTCCAAAAGTTTCAAACATTTTAATATCATATTTATTTCCTGGAGATATCATAAAAGATAATGTATTTTATTAAAAGTGCATTTTTTTATTCAATAAAATTAAATATAAAAAAAATAACCCTAAGATATTTTTTATATATTATTTAAAAAATTGTTTTTTTATAAAATAACATTTATGAAAGTGATATAAATTAATTATAATATTATGTCATAAAAAGAAATAAAAACTATTTTTAAAGAAAATATATTTTAAAGAATAAAATTACTTTACTAAAAAATTTAGTGTTTATTTCCTAAGAATTTATCAATAAGTTTTTTATTATAAAATTTATATATATTTCCTAGTTTAGTTACTTCTATGAATACCCTCCAATTCAACGATTATGTTATAATGATCATAAAATAATAATATTTTGTGTTTTTTTAAGCTTAATGTTGAGTGTTATATATGTAGAGACCCAAAGCTTGACGTACATGGACATTACATTACTTTTGCGGAATACTTAGTACATAACAAAAACACACACACAAGGACTGTAATAGTTTAGTGTCTTTGGAAACTCAGAACGTAATCTTCTAATCGTGGTGAAAGATCTTAAATATCTCCCATAAAGTTCATCCCTTTTTTTTACCTAAAACCTTTCTTTATATCCTGGGGAAAAGAAAACATAAAAGGGTGAGCTCAAATGCTCAGTAAGGGTAAACAAAAAAAAATCAATCACATCATATTCATAAGAACATAACTTTTAGAAATCTTAACCTACAAAAGAGAGCATAATTTCATAACATGGGATAAATCATAGTAGTGAAATGAAATCCCAATAATCATAAATTAAAACATGAAACTTTGTGGAATACACACATAATCATAGAGAATCATTTCTTGTTAGTCAAGACTCATTGTCAAGACTATCTTAGTGGACAATGTCCCTTTCTGAACCGAGTCACCCTCGTTTCAGTCCTGTTTCACTGAACCGGTATAACCTACCATTCCAGCCATGTCTATCTCATGAGATATAAAATCTTTACCCAATGCATTGGAGGGAGATATAGGTCCCACCCATCTTATAATGAATCCTTTCTTATGTGTGCCACATAATCATAAATCATACATCCTCGCATAACACATGTAACAAAAACGGGATTCTTGAAACATCATGACATCATAAAACAAATCATATAAGGTAAATTACTTCATAAAAATAATTCCCTCAAAACATAATCAAATCAATGTAATAATAGGGATAAAAACAGAAACCTATATTATCTTAGATGGAAAATAATTTTGATAAAACATTTGAACTCCATTCTTGAGGAAAATATCCTTTCTACTTCAAAAACATTTTTCCTTTCTTAACATGTCATACGACTTTAAACTAAAAGAGGTTGATTAAAAATAAACTTCAAAACTTGTAAAGTAAGCTTCTTGGAAATAATGTTTTAAAAATCCATTCATGCCATATAAGTTAAAAAAACATTCTTCTCGTACTTTTGTCGGAAAAGTCGAAAAGTACCTCATACGAAAAACGACAAAAGGTTCCTTTCTTATCCTTTACTAAAAACACACCGAAGGGTAAAAATGGATTTAAAAAATTGTAGGTGGATTGAAATAATATCACATATTTATGAAACATGGATGTGGATGATAAAATACACCCCAGTAAATACCAAAGTATAAACAATCTCGGATAAAAATGAGATTGTGATATTTTCCCTTACCTTAGGTCCGACTTGCTTTGTAAGTGTCCAAACCTCCTGTATAATGATTTAAATAATGTTATTGACTTATTACAGAATCATATTCATTGTTATTATATCATATATGGTTCACTTATGACTTTATATTACTCGTTCTTTTGTAAATTCCATGTTAAAGAAGCGTTTTGGGTAAAATCGTTTCATTTATCGTAGGTGTCTGGACTTGTTGTTCTTGGTATTATTATTACTTATATCATGATTTACATACTTCCAGAATATAAATTATGATTTATATATCATATATATTCAGTATATATATATATAATAGATAGATAAATGAAATGAAAAACATCGTTCATGGAGACGGTAGTCCGTACGTACGCATGAACGCTGCTTTCCATTCCTTATTGTCTTGAATGGAAGTAAGTAGATGACATATATATATATATATACATAAATCCAGTAGATTTACCATGTCATATATTCCATTATTATTCGTTATATATACTTTATAATCATTCTGGAATGGTTAACATGGATAATGAATCTCATCGCGTCGTGGAGACGGTAGTCCGTACGTACGCACGAGCGATGATATCGTTCCCATGGTCGTGGAATTGTGATAAAGTGTATGTATACTATTTCAGTATCAATATCACTTTATAATAATCATATATAGTTACTCATTACACCATTATACCCATCCTATTAAGGTGGTGGCGGAAAATAGCTTACACCACGGCGTGGAGACGGTATTTCGTACGTTCGCACGCGCGGTGATTTCATTTTCCGTAGGATGGATAGATGGTTAAATAGGGTTGTTTCATACTTATAATAACATATCAGTATATGAGTGATACTGATGTTATTACTTCATAATGAAACAACTAAAGAAGAAGAAGTTGAAGAAGAAAGAAATTGAAAAGGATCAGTAATGGATATTACCTCTTCTTTGAAGTGCTTCTTTGAGACCTCCTTTTAGGGCACTAAAATTGGTCTTTTAAGAAGACCAGGACCTCTAGGATGATACTAGGGAAGTGGAGAAGATATTTTTTCAGGTTTTGGCCGAGATTGAATGCTCAAATTGGTGTGAGGAGGAGAGGGAGGAGGTTCCCTTTTATAAGGGAGGAGAGGGGCACCTTAGGAATATCTCAAAATATTATTTTATATTAAAGTCAAAATCGGTTTATAATGGTTCCAAAGGGTCTTATTTAGAAGCTAAAGTGGGGATGGGTAGAAATAATATCAAACAATAGGATTTAGACAAGTTTAGGTTATTATTTTAACCTTATCAATTAGATTTAACTCTAAGTTAAATAATTTAACTTTTACCGTGTCTTTTTGTTTTCTTGCACTATATGGTTAATACACTTACTATAACATGCCAAACGAACCCCAAATTGTTTATTATTAATATATATATCCTTATATAAGTCATTTGGCCGAACCTTAGATTTTTAGGAATTAAATAACAATTAATAATATAATATTTGATTTAAAAACTATTTTGTGTCAATTTTGACACTATTTGATATATGATTTTTGTGAAAGTCATAACAGAATTATATATTCGAACCAAGTTGATTAAATCAACACTAATATATCATAGTGACCTAGAAAATTAGTGGGATTCATAAAAAGTCTCAAATTACATTTATTTTGGTGTTTATAACATCAATTATGTCAATATTTCATTAATAAGATAATTACTGCATCATCATTGTGTCATAAATAAATTAAATTATTTAATGTCTAAAAATTATAAATAAAATACCATTATGTAGGAAATATTTTTAGATTTACAATGAATATTTATAGTCTAATTTATCTTATGTATAACCCCATATTAAAAATTATTTACTTATTAAACTTTGATTTTAACTATTTTAACCCTTCTTTAAATAAATTAATAATAAATGTCCTAATCTAATCCAAGTGGGCCTAAATGGTCATATTTTATTCCTAAGGTTGTTTTTGATCGAATTAAACTTATAAAATAGAATTAGGACATGTGTTAGGGTAATATTAATATCATATTCACCTTTAGTTACCCTATTTACTATTAACCGCGGTAAAAAAAGTAAAGAGTTACTATTCACCCAAAAATTATTTTTATAACATTGAACCACATTTTACTTACTGATATCAACCGTGTCTGTCGGATTTTCTAAATTCCATTCATAGAAGCAGTAAAATTAAGTTTTATGCAAAATTATGTTTTTAACCTACCACTTAGTGGTTTCACTATTCATCAAAAATTGAAAGTTTTCAGAAAAATACCAAAATTTCACCCTAAGCTATAATTGATATTCCGAATTCAAAAATGATTTCTATTTTACAAAATTCCCAACATATAAGTTTCATTAATTAATTTTATAATTAATTTCCGCTGTCACAACAAATAGTGTGTTTTTAAGAGATAATAACTATCAAAAGATTAACACTTGTTTATGTCTGGTGTAAATGTGAAATTACATCCAATGACCAACATTGTATTGAATTGTAAAAATATATTCTAAATATAATTTAAAACCACTCAAATTAATAATTTATCACTATTAATTATTTCGATCAAAAAAGTTGTTTTTAATTATAATTTAGTAATTTTCACTATTCATTAAAATATGAAAGTTATCCGAAAAGTACCAAAATTTCACCTTAGGATAAATTTGATACTCCGAATCCAAAAATGAAGTCCATTTTCAGAGCTAAAATTTCTGAAATTTTAAAAGGTGGTTTTTACTATTCATAACAGCTAGTTTTAATAATATTTTAATAGCATATCGTTGTTTAGTGAAACTCGTTATTGTGTACTACACACGCTATCGAGGAAGGTCGTGATTGCGTGTAATGCAAGGCAAGTCAAGGATGTGGGTTGTGAAAGCTCCTTTGGGTGTAGCGTACAACACAAGACATTAATAAAATTATAAAGAATATTTTTCACAAAATCTCGGGCTGTTACATTCTACCCCCCTTAAAATGAATTTCACCCTCGAAATTCGTCGGGGTTATAAATGGTTTACTATTCGAAAGTTTCTTTAATAGAAACTCACATCGTAAAAAGGAATATCAAAACCAATATTTAAAAACAAAAGTATGAAACGTAACGGTTACCCAAATAAACTAATCACTGGGTTTCCACATAGGTGAAAATATGGATATGGAAGAGAAATCTAACCATCATGTTCTGATGGAGAGTGGTAGAGAACATGGCTATGGAAAATCCAGCAATCACAAATCCATAAATTTGTGACGATCTAAGGTACCATCTGATTAATCAAATATAAGAGCACTAGGACAACATTTTTGGTTTTCAAGATCGTTTCCCTAAAGTTGAAGAATTGGAATTAGAATAAATACTTACTTTATTTTGGTACAATCTCACTGTTTTTCGTGCCTTGAACAATTTCCACTTCATCTCTTAAATCAATGAAGTTGAATTTGTTATTCTTGAAGTGTTAGTAGATCATGTGATGGAATGACGGTTCATTCCATCTGTCTCAAACAAAAGGTTAGCAAAAATTATATACATAAGTTGATCTATAGTGAGATTAATCATATATGGTTCCTAAAATAGACTTATACTTCATATATCATACTTCTTAATATAATAAAACTAGTTTCTACTAAACAGGGACTTCCTATAGGCCAGTGGTAGGCGATAAAGGCTAGTCGCACTTCGATTGTGGGTTCGATTTCCACAGCCTTGTCCGACGCGATGGGTTGTCGCCCGTCCTGCAGGTTGTCCTTTTTCTAAATCTATATTACTATAACATCTCATCAATAATATCGAAAAACGTTTTATCCTAACTTATGTCCAATATAATCTATTCTAATCTTTAGGCTTATCTAAAATACTTCGGTCCAAGCTCATAGTATAAAGAAAATGATTACTTGAAATGTCACAGAACAATCACGTGAATGCCATCATTTATCCCCCATATATCATAAGATATATCTTGTTGTTCAAATTACAAACATGTAAATACCTTAATCATGTATTTTCTTGAAGAATGAATACCCATTGAACCTTAGTGAAAACATGAATGCAGTTAAAAGTTAACACTTTCTATATACCAAAATCCTCAAAATTCTATATCCTCAAACTATGATATCACTTAGTCCTTATATCAATCATAAGTTCATGAATACTATTAAACATATTAGATTCTCTTTATCCCTTCATTATGCGCATATCATCTACATTCCAAAAATATCTGAATAACCTTTCATGGATACTGGTAACATTAATCATACACTTTCAAAACTCAATGAAAGACAACAATGTAACAATCCTTAGATGTCTCTTTATTCCATAGTACCATGAGATTACTTATACAAAATTACACATGATAAACATGTAATCATTCCACTACATTCTTAAACCATTGACCGAGCTTCAACAATTCTTTCATTTCACATATCATTTGTAGTCTCTTCATCATCATCCACATAAATACTACCCATACGACCATACTGATTCTCTTCATGAGTCTTTCCCTTAGGACATTGGTTTGCATAATGCCCATACATTCCACATTTAAAACACTTAACCATTTTTGATGTCATAGCAATACCATTATCCTTATCCATGGTGTTAACTGAACCTTTTCCTTTGAACTTACTTTCTTTGTGTCCTTCTTTTCCACACCCAAAGCATCTTCCAGTTCCTTTGAAACATTCTCCTTGATGCCTCTTCCCACATGATTTACATAGGTGAAATTGAACTTTCTTTCCTCTATGATCATCATGATACTACATCTTTCTCTTATTAGCCGAGTCAGGAAACTTACCAAATTTTACTTTATTGATCATATTATGAGATTGCTGAATCGGCATAATAATGATGTTTGGACTTCCAAGTCCCATTTCATTATGAAGAATATCATTCCATTGCCCATCATATCCTCCATTATCGTGAATCATCTTGTTTCCAGCCATTTTCTAAAACCCAAAAAGAATAGTGTTAGAGGAAAAAATCATAATAAAGGGGGAGTAACTTCAATATCTAACATCTTAGGTTTAATCTAATATCGTTACCATAGTTCTAGGACTATATCCTATACGTATACTTATCCTTAGGGACATCCCTAGACATACCTTAGAAATATCTCTAGGGATCTCACTAACATTTTTGCATCCTAGTTTCCAAAGGTTGACTAAACCTTTCCTCTGATACCAACTGTAGAGACCCAAAGCATGGCATACATGGACATTACATTACTTTTGTGGAATACTTAGTACATAACAAAAACACACAAACAAGGACCGTAATAGTTTAGTGTCTTTGGAAAATCGGAACGTAATCTTCTAATCGTGGTGAAAGATCTTCAATATCTCCCATAAAGATCTTCCCTTTTTTTACCTAAAACCTTTCTTTATATCCTGGGGAAAACAAAACATAAAAGGGTGAGCTCAAATGCTCAGTAAGGGTAAACAAAAGAAAAATCAATCACATCATATTCATAAGAACATAACTTTTGGAAATCTTAACCTGCAAAAGAGAGCATAATTTCATAACATGGGATAAATCATAGTAGTGAAATGAAATCCCAATAATCATAACTTAAAACATGAAACTTTGTGTCATACACACATAATCATAGAGAATCATTTCTTGTTAGTCAAGACTCATTTCCAAGACTATCTTAGTGGACAATGTCCCTTTCTGAACCGAGTCACCCTCGTTTCAGTCCTGTTTCACTGAACCGGTATAACCTACCATTCCAGCCATGTCTATCTCATGAGATATAAAATCTTTACCCAATGCATTGGAGGGAGATATAGGTCCCACCCATCTTATAATGAATCCTTTATTATGTGTGCCACATAATCATAAATCATACATCATCGCATAACACATGTAACAAAAACGGGATTCTTAAAACATCATGACATCATAAAACAAATCATATAAGGTAAATGACTTCATAAAACTAATTCCCCCAAAACATAATCAAATCAATGTAATAATAGGGATAAAAACATAACCCTATATTATCTTAGATGGAAAATAATTTTGATAAAACATTTGAACTCCATTCTTGAGGAAAATATCCTTTCTAATTCAAAAACATTTTTCCTTTCTTAACATGTCATACGACTTTAAACTAAAAGAGGTTGATTAAAAATAAACTTGAAAACTTGTAAAGGAAGCTTCTTGGAAATAATGTTTTAAAAATCCATTCATGCCATATAAGTTAAAAAAAACATTCTTCTCGTACTTTTGTCGGAAAAGTCAAAAAGTACCTCATATGAAAAACGACAAAAGGTTCCTTTCATATCCTTTACTAAAAACTCACCGAAGGGTAAAAATGGATTTAAAAAATTTTAGGTGGATTGAAATAATATCACATATTTATGAAACATGTATTTGGATGATAAAATACACCCCAGTAAATACGAAAGTATAAACAATCTCAGATAAAAATGAGATTGTGATATTTTCCCTTACCTTAGGTCCGACTTGCTTTGTAAGTGTCCGAACCTCCTGTATAATGATTTAAATAATGTTATTGACTTATTACAGAATCATATTCATTGTTATGATATCATATATGGTTCACTTATGACTTTATATTACCCGTTCTTTTGTAAATTCCATGTTAAAGAAGCGTTTTGGGTAAAATCGTTTCATTTATCGTAGGTGTTTGGACTTGTTGTTCTTGATATTATTATTACTTATATCATGATTTACTTACTTCCAGAATATAAAGTATGATTTACATATCATATATATTCAGTATATATATATATAATAGATAGATAAATGAAATGAAAAACACCGTTCATGGAGACGGTAGTCCGTACGTACGCATGAACGCTGCTTTCCATTCCTTATTGTCTTGAATGGAAGTAAGTAGATGAAATATATATATATATATACATAAATCCAGTAGATTTACCATGTCATATATTCCATTATTATTTGTTATATATACTCTATAATCATTCTGGAATGGTTAACATGGATAATGAATCTCATCGCGTCGTGGAGACGGTAGTCCGTACGTACGCACGAGCGATGATATCGTTCCCATGGTCGTGGAATTGTGTTAAAGTGTATGTATACTATTTCAGTATCAATATCACTTTATAATAATCATATATAGTTACTAATTACACCATTATACCCATCCTATTAAGGTGGTGGCGGAAAATAGCTTACACCACGGCGTGGAGACGGTATTCCGCACGTTCGCACGCGCGGTGATTTCATTTTCTGTAGGATGGATAGATGGTTAAATAGGGTTGTTTCATACTTATAATAACATATCAGTATATGAGTGATACTGATGTTATTACTTCATAATGAAACAACTAAAGAATAAGAAGTTGAAGAAGAAAGAAATTGAAAAGGATCGGTAATGGATATTACCTCTTCTTTGAAGTGCTTCTTTGAAACCTCCTTTTAGGGCACTAAAATTGGTCTTTTAAGAAGACCAGGACCTCTAGGATGATACTAGGGAAGTGGAGAAGAGATTTTGGCAGGGGTTGGCCGATCTGGAATGCTCAAATTGGTGTGAGGAGGAGAGGGAGGAGGTTCCCTTTTATAAGGGAGGAGAGGGGCACCTTAGGAATATCTCAAAATATTATTTTATATTAAAGTCAAAATCGGTTTATAATGGTTCCAAAGGGTCTTATTTCGAAGCTAAAGTTGGGATGGGTCGAAATCCTATCAACCAATAGTATTTAGACAAGATTAGGTTATTATTTTAACCTTATCAATTAGATTTAACTCTAAGTTAAATAATTTAACTTTTATCGTGTCTTTTTGTTTTATTACACTATATGGTTAATACACTTACTATAGCAAGCCAAACGAACCCCAAATTGTTTATTATTAATATATATATCCTTATCTAAGTCATGTGGCCGAAACATAGATTTTTAGGAATAAAATAACAATTACTAATATAATATTTGATTTAAAAACTATTTGTGTCAATTTTGACACTATTCGATATATGATTTTTGTGAAAGTCATAACAGAATTATATGTTCAAACCAAGTTGATTAAATCAACACTAATATATCATAGTAACCTAGAAAATTAGTGGGATTCATAAAAAGTCTCAAATTACATTTATTTTGGTGTTTATAACATCAATTATGTCAATATTTCATTAATAAGATAATTATTGCATCATCATTGTGTCATAAATAAATTAAATTATTTAATGTCTAAAAATTATAAATAAAATAACATTATGTAGGAAATATTTTTAGATTTCTAATAAATATTTATAGTCCAATTTATCTTATGTATAACCCCATATTAAAAATTATTTACTTATTAAACTTTGATTTTAACTATTTTAACCCTTCTTTAAATAAATTAATAATAAATGTCCTAATCTAATCCAAGTGGGCCTAAATGGTCATATTTTATTCCTAAGGTTGTTTTTGATCGAATTAAACTTATCCAATAGAATTAGGACATGTGTTACGGTAATATTAATATCATATTTACCCTTAGTTACCCTATTTACTATTAACCACGGTAAAAAAAGTAAAAAGTTACTATTCACCAAAAAATTATTTTTATCTCATTGAACCAAATTTTACTTACTTATATCAACCGTGTTTGTCAGATTTTCGAAATTCCATTCACAGAAGCAGTAAAATTATATTTTATGCAAAATTCAGTTTTTAACCTACCACTTAGTGGTTTCACTATTCATCAAAAATTGAAAGTTTTCAGAAAAATACCAAAATTTCACCCAAAGCTATAATTGATATTCCGAATTCAAAAATGATTTCTATTTTATAAAATTCCCAACATATAAGTTTCAATAATTAATTTTATAATTAATTTCCGCTGTCACAACAAATAGCGTGTTTTTAAGAGATAATAAATCAAAAGATTAACACTTGTTTATGTCTGGTGTAAATGTGAAATTACATCCAATGACCAACATTGTATTGAATTGTAAAAATATATTCTAAATATACTTTAAAACCACTCAAATTAATAATTTATCACTATTAATTATTTCGATCAAAAAAGTTGTTTTTAATTATAATTTAGTAATTTTCACTATTCATTAAAATATGAAAGTTATCTGAAAAGTACCAAAATTTCACCTTAGGCTAAATTTGATACTTCGAATCCAAAAATGAAGTCCATTTTGAGAGCTAAAATTTCTAAAATTTTAAAAGGTGGTTATTACTATTCATAACAGCTAGTTTTAATAATATTTTAATAGCATATCGTTGTTTAGTGAAACTCGTTATTGTGTACTACACACGCTATTGAGGAAGGTCGTGATTGCGTGTAATGAAAGGAAAGTCAACGATGTGTGTTGTGAAAGATTTTTTTGGTGTGGCGTACAACACAAGACATTAATAAAATTAAAAAGAATATTTTTCACAAAATCTCAGGCTGTTACAATATACACTATTGAACATGGGGTTCTTTTAAAACCTTAGGGTGTTCCTATTATAAAATATAAAATGGTGTGGTAAAGAAATTAGGGTAGTCTAGATGATTTTAGAGTGGGTATTTCATGTCAATATATATTATTTCCATATGTTTGTTTGATGGCCAGTGCTGAATGTTATTAATATTATCGGTTTCTAACTGGTTGATGTATTTTAGATATAAACATTATAAGTGCATCATTGTCGTAGTAAATTAGGATGAGTCCTAGAGTACATTTTTAATTAAAAAATGATTTGTGAATTAATAAATAAAGAGGATTGGTTCTTTGTGACCACTGATGATGAGGTCATACTTGAGAATACAAGTAGAATAATTAGGGTGAAATGGTAAATTGATTATATAATTAAAGTATTAATCTTGGAAAATAAAATTAAATAATAATAATTAATGTAAGATTAATTAATTAATATCAAAATTTGATGCTTGTATACTCTTTTAGATCTATACCTTATTGGTGGCAGTCAAGTGTCCCATGTGATGGTAGAGGCTAATGTGTCTATGGCTTGGTAATTTTCCCTAGTATGGTTATCTCTTATATATCTTATATTTTCTAATTCCATATACTTTACCACCCATTTTGATGGGGTAACTGAGAGCCAACTGTTTTGTGGGTGTTTTCTCTAATATAAAGGATAATGAGGGAATAAATGAAAAAACTTCTCCCTATCTATCATTCCCCCTTTGTCTATGGTTATGTGTAGGTGTATCCCATACTATAATGGCATACAGTATTGTGTGCATTCCTACTCTAGATATGGTGGTTCTCAGTTTACTATACATTTATGTGTAGGTTGTAATGTCTTGAGGTTATATAAAAACTTGTATACAGACATGGTGGTTATGGATTCCCATGGGCGTACTTTCATGTGGTGTGATAGCTTAAGGTATAATGCATTCTTATAGGTTGTGGTGACTTATGGACATTGACTTAGTTATTGTAACGCCCCAACCCAAGTTACCCAGAGTCGGTGCATTATTATATAATATTGGCATGATCACAAAAGATCAAGTCTCGAAAGACCGATTAGTTTAGTAGCCTTGGAATCACTAGATACATTCATAAAGTTTACATTACATCATAAAGTGAAAAACTACAATAACATCTTGTCTCCATAGACCACACTCATATCCCCTCATAATATCCATGTATGTCATTCATAAATTACTTCTTCACATCCTGGGGAAAAAATAAAATATTGAAAGGGGTGAGCTCATATGCCAAGTAAGGATAACAATATAGCGGAAAATTTCATAAATAAGCATAAACATTTAAGAAAATGTATAACTAAAACAAAATACTTTTAAAATTGAACTTCAGCAAAATATGGCAGAAATAAAATGAAATAATTCCATTTACTTATTCACATGGATATTCTACTAATCTAATAATCACATGCAATATCAATAACCACTTTCATAATGATGGAATGCATAATGTCAGACTATCATCACCACATAGGCAAGGCCTTTTTCCAAGAATACAAATAATATTTTATCAAGGCCTTGTGCCAAGACACTAGTTTGTCTCATGATACCTACCGATACATTTAGGAGCTATAGCAGGCTCCACCCAACACTTATTAAGTCCAATGCATTCCTCATATGAACAGGTTTAAACATAACATAAACATTCGTATTAAAACTAGCATATGAAATGTCAATAATTTCTCCATAAAACATGAATGGTATAAAAATAACACATCCACAATCAAACATATCACAAAACCTTCAATACAATATGGATGTTTTGTATCATAATAAATCAACTTCAAATAAACTTAAAATCCATCAAAGGATGTTGACATAGATGAAATCAAAACTATTTGAGAGAAATATCTCTTTTTTGAAATCATTTAAAAGTCACATAATTATAAAAGGAAACATTTACTTTGAAAATATTCTTATAATATTGTAAGGGAATCTTAGATGATTTTATAACGGCGTAAAATAGCCGCACCCGCCATACAAGTAAAAAAAGACATTCTTACATTCATTTTGTCGAAAAGGGTAAAAGGACCTTGTTTGGAAAACGACGAAAATATTCCTTTATAAATATCTTATAAAAGTCAAACAAGGGAATAAATTATTATAACCCATACTCTATAAAATATTAATAATTTTTTGAAATACATTTTTAAGAACCATGGATGTTAATAATAAAGAGGTCCCAGTAGATAATTGTGTATAAACAACCTCGGATAATGAAGAGATTGTGAAATAAACCCTTACCTTATACTTTTCCTTGGTCGAGGGTAGTTTAACCTCCAGTATAATGGTGAATTATTTTTTATTAAATTATACAAGAATCATATACATTAATATTATATCATATATGATCTTTTAACATTGCTTTGTTAATAATATCTTAGTATTATCGGCATTTTGGGTGTTAACTTACTCGTTTTCTTTTTTATGTTTTGTTACATAAGTCATGTTTTTTATCCATAGTTTGTATATTATTCATATATAGAATGATATCAAGTCCTTAAACATTATTTTTAATCATAAAATGAAAATTAGTATTGAATGGATACGATGGGGAATGAATCTCATCGCGTTCGTGGAGACGGTAGTCTGTACGTACGCACGAGCGACAATATCATTATTTTGATATTAAAATAATATATAATTGGATGTTGTATAATATATAAAGAATAATTATCATCATATATTTATTATTTATATGAATAACACATCATTATTATACCCATCCAAATAATAATGTATTGAATAACAATTACACCACGACGTGGAGACGGTAAGTCGTATGTACGCACGTATGGTGACATGTCATTAAAAGGATGGATAGAATACTTAATATGGTTGTACCATATTTATAATAAAATCACAGTATATAGAAGATACTGGAGTTATTATTTTAGAATGGAAATAATAAAGAAATAAGAAGTGGTAGAAGAAAGGAACTTGAAAGAGGGTGGTGAAAACATTACCTCTTCTCCGGGTTCTTACTTTTGATTTGACCAAAAATGCTCCTTAGGTTGGCTTTATAATCAAACTAATGCCTCTAGGTTAATGTAAGGTAATCTAATAGGATATTTGGGTAGGTTTTGGCCGAGCCAAAAGGCTTTGAAGGTGTAAAATTGAGAGAAGGGGGAGTGCCCTTTTATAAGAGGGGTGAGGGGCACCTTAGGAAAAGCTTGAAATATTATTTTATAATAAATTAATATTCGGTTTCTAATGGATCCAAAGTGACTTATTTCAATTATAAGGTTTGTATGGGCCGAAAACCACCCAACCAATATGTTTTAGACGGGTTTGGGTCACTATATTAACCTTATCTTTTAGTTTTAACTCTTAGTTAATTAGTTTCACATTTACCATGTATCTTTGTATTTTTATATTATATGGTTAATAAACTTACTATAAACTTACAATAGAACCCCAAGTGGTTCATTAATGATACACCTATCATTATATAAGTCTCTTGTACAAGCCTTATATTTTTAGGAATTGAATAACAATTAATAATATAATATTTGTTTTAAAAACTCTTTTATGTCAATTTTGACACTATTTGGTATATTGTTTTTGATAAATTCATAACAGCATTATTACTTCAAAACTAATTCATTTAATCTACCCTAAAATGTCATATTAACCTATAAAATTCTGGTAATTCATTAAAAGTCTCAAATTATATTTATTTGGGTATTTATAATATCAATTATTTTAATATTTCACTAATAAGGTAATTACTGCATCATCATTGTGTCATAAATAAATTAAATTATTTAATGTCTAAAAATTATAAATAAAATATAATTATGTTGGAAATATTTTTATATTTCTAATGAATATTTATAATCTAATTTATCTTATTCAATACCCTATATTAAAAATGTTTTAGTTATTAAACTTTGATTTTAACTCTTTTAACTCTTTTGAATTAAATAATAATAAATGTCCTAATCTAATCCAAGTGGACCAAATAGGTTCATATTTTATTCCTAAGGTTGTTTTTGTTCGAATTATACTTATCCAATAGAATTAGGACATTTGTTAGGGTAATAATAATATCATTTTTACCCTTAATTACCTTATTTACATTTAACTATGGTAAATAAAAGTAAAAAATTTACTATTCACCAATAATTATTTTTATCTTATTGAACCACATTTTACTCCTTGATATTAACTGTGTCTCTCAGATTTTCAAAATTCCACTAACAGAAGTGGTAAAATTATATTTTATGTGAATTTGCAAATTCTCCTAGGAGATGGGTAAAAGACGGTGAAAAGTTCAATAAAATTTTTATATATCTAAAATTACTATAAACTGACTCCAATGAATTACATTGAACTTATATAGGTATTATGTATCTATTTTGACCTAAAATAAATTTAAATAAAAATAATATTTATTTAAATAAAAATTCGGTTTTAAACTATAACATAGTGTTTTTTACTATTCATCAAAAATTGAAAGTTTTCAAAAAAATACCAAAAATTCACCCTAAGATAATTTCGATATTCCGAAACCAAAAATGAATTCCATTTTGAAAGATAAAATTTATAAAATTTCAAAAGGTGGGTATTATTATTCATAATGGCTAGTTTGATTGGTCACGGTGTGTTAGAATCTCGAAGTTGCGTAAAATGCAAGCTATTGCATTATGAAAAGGGAAGTGTATCGTGGAAGCTTGGGGTGTTACATTCTCCCCTCCTTCAAATAATTTCATCCTCGAAATTTCTTGAATATTACTGTATAAAAAGACTCGGGTGGTTCTTCATCATAAGTTCCTCGGATTCCCATGTTGCCTCTTCCATCTAATGGTTTCTCCATAAAACTTTTACCAGACAAGTCGTCCGGTTTCTCAACACTTTTTCTTTGGTATCAAGAATCTTGAAGGGCTCTTTGTAATAAGATAGATCGGGTTCCAGTTCTACTTCTTCATAAGTGAGTACATGCGTTGGGTCAGGCTTGTATTTTCTCAACAGTGATACGTGGAACACATCGTGAACTTTGGAGAGATTTGGCGGCATTGCCAAACGATAAGCTACTGCCCCAATTAGTTCTAGAATTTAGAAAGGTCACATGTACCTGGGACTCAATTTACCTTTCTTACTGAAACGTATAACTCCCTTCCATGGAGATACCTTCAATAAAGCATGATCTCCTACCTGAAATTCCAAATCCTTCCTTCTGTTATCGGCATAGCTCTTCTACCTACTTTGAGAAGCTTTGATGTGGTTTTGGATTACCTTTACATTTTCCATCGTTTCCTCCACCATTTCTGGGCCTACGAGTTTTCTTTCACCAACGTCATCCCAACAGGTTGGTGTGCGACATCTCCTTCTGTATAACACTTCATATGGTGTCATCCGAATACTTGAATGGAAGCTATTGTTATAGGAAAAATACACCAGAGGTAAATATTGATCCCACATACCCTGAAAGTCAAGTGAGCAAGATCTCAACATGTCTTCTAAGGTTTGAATAGTTCGTTCTGATTGTCCATCAGTTTGAGGGTGGTAAGCAGTGCTCAAACAAAGATCTGTATCCAGGGATTTCTGAAGACTTTTCCAGAATCTTGAAGTATTATAGGGATCACGATCAGAAACAATCGATAGTGGTACTCCATGAAGTCTCACAACTTTATTAATATATAGTCTTGATATACATTCAAGGGGTTGATCTTCTCTTATAGCAAGAAAATGTGATGATTTGGTAAGAAGATCAATAATGACCCATATTGCATTGTTCCTTCTAGGGGTCTTTGGTAGTCCCATGAAAAAGTCCATTGTGATATTATCCCATTTCCACTCAGGTATGGGAAGAGGTTGTAGGAATCCTCCAGTTTGTTGCCTTATAGCTTTCACTTGTTGAAAAACCATACATCTTGAAACAAAATCAGCAATCTCCCTCTTCATGTTGTCCCACCAAAAATGTTCCTTCAAATCTCTATACATTTTGGTTCTCCTAGGGTTTATAGGGAAATTAGAACTATGATCATCATCCAACAATTCCCTTTTTAGATCAGATATATCGAGAACACAAATTCTATTCCCAAATTTCAAAATTCCATCTTCATACACAAAGTCACTCAATCTCCCATCATTCACGGCTTTAATCTTCTTTTAAAACTCTTCATCATAGGTATGAGAACTCTTAATAATTTCTAGTAAAGATGGTTTGGAAACCATTTGAAAAATCATTGATGTTTCACCTTCCATGGTTATTCCTATATCCATATTTACTAGATCCATGTATATAGGATCCTTTTCAACTCTCGTCTTGTTTAAAACTCCATGATATTTTCTGCTCAAAGCATCTTCCATCTTATTTTCCTTCCCCAGGTGGTAGTGTATCATGCAATCATAATCCTTGAGTAGTTTGATCCATCACCTTTGCCTCATGTTGAGTTATTTCTGTGATAAAAATATACTTCAAACTCTTGTGATCAGTATAAATCTCACATTTTTCACCATAGAGATAGTGTCTCCAAATCTTCAAAGCAAATATTATAGTAGCTAACTCAAGATCATGAGTAGGATAGTTTTGCTCATGAATTTTCAACTGTCGTTATTCATAGGCAATAACCCTATCATTCTACATAAAGACACAACCAAGCCTTTTCTTCCCCTTATTTCTATTCCCAGAGTGATCAGTAGATCTCTTCTTCTCTTTCTTTTCTTTAAAGTCATAAGACTTAGAGAATTCCTTTTCTGTCATGATAGCACATGAGAAAATATATTAGTACGGCGAGAAGGATTGTGAGACTAATGCTCGATGGAGAAATGGTTTTAACCCATCAAAAAATGATCAGTCTTACTCCTTGGGTTATGTATATAATCTGCTACATGCCTCGCTAACCTTGTAAAGTTAGCCTCATACTTTGCGACATTCTCATCCTCCTTTTGTCTCAAACTCAGAAATTGACTTTCCATATTTTCTCGATGGTCATGAGGAAAGTATTTTTCTAAGAAAAACTCTTTGAACTCCCTCCATTACATATTTGATACTTCATCATCCTCCTTTGTGTTTTGAATCAATGACCACCATTGGTCAGCATCTCCAGTGAGGAGGTAAACTGCAATGATAAATTTTTCCCTTTCACTACTCCCCAAGGCTTGGAATATTTTCTCTAAGGAATTTATCCATTGCTCAGCTACTAATGGATTTGTACTCCCATTGAATATTGGTGGTTGTTGCCTCATGAAGCAATCTAACATTGATCCTCCACACTACAGATTAGGGTGCTCTATACGGGTAAGGTTATTATTCATAACCTGAGTGAGTTGTCCCAGTATGGTGATTAGCTAATTAGCACTAGTTACATCACCAGCTCCACTATAATTATCTTGAGAAGGAGTAAAATCCCTACATGGAGTGTGTGCATTGATATTGTTTCCATTTCTTCCATTAGGCACCATTTCTAAACACTGGCATACACTAGATTAGTTTATGAATCGCAGTATATAAATTCAAACTTGTACAACACTTAACATAAATTGAACAGTTTATGGATATAATCCATAATCATAAAAAAATGTTTTCTTTGAGGAAGTATATATTCATAAACCCTTCATAAGGATTTTTTAAGAAAATTATAATTATCCTAAGCATATCCCTCGGGAGTGTTGTAACCAAGAGTGAATCAAGGCCCGTTGTTGTGCACCAGTTCTTGTTCGAGTCTAGCTCAAAGCGGTGTTTTCGGGTTTTACCCCAAGGTACATCTGTGCCAGAGCCACCTCTACCTGCTCATATCTAGACAGGGATGTATTGCTCGTAAAACTCATAAAATCTCTACAATACCAAAATTCTAGGAATTTATTCTAAACTAATCCTCAAATTCTATCTTATGGATATGTTCTCTAATCAGATTTTATCTAAATATAGCTTCCAAGGTTTGTACTAAACTTCCTCTGATACAAACTGTAACACCCCGACCCCAGTAACCCAAAGTTGGTGCATTATTACATAATATTGGCATGATCACAAAAGATCAAGTATCGAATGGTCGATTAGTTTAGTAGCCTTGGAATCACTATATACATTCATAAAGTTTACATTACATCATAAAGTAAAAAAAATACAATAACATCTTATCTCCATAGACCACACTCATATCCCCTCATACTATCCCTTCATGTCATTCATAAAATACTTCTTCACATCCTGGTAAAAAAATAAAATATTGAAAGGGGTGAGCTCAGATGCCCAGTAAGGATAACAATATAGCAGAAACTTTCATAAATAAGCATAAACATTTAAGGCAATGTAGAACTAAAAAAAGCTATTTAAACTTGAACTTCAGCATAATATGGCAGAAATAAAATTAAATAATTCCATTTAATTATTCACATGGATATTCTACTAATGGAATAATCACATGCAATATCAATAACCACTTTCATAATGATGGAATGCATAATGTCATAATATCATAACCACATAGTCAAGGCCTTTTGCCAAGACTACAAATAATATTTTGTCAAGGCCTTGTGCCAAGACACTAGTTTGTCTCATGAGACCTACTGATGCATCGAGGAGCTATAGCGGGCTCCACCCATCACTTATTAAGTCCAATGCATTCCTCATATGAACAGGTTTAAACATAACATAAACATTTTTATTAAAACTAGCATACGAAATGTCAATACTTTCTCCATAAACCATCAATAGTATAAAAATAACACATCCACAATCAAACATATCACAAAACCTTCAATAAAATATAAAAGTTTTGTATCATAATAAATCAACTTCAAATAAACTTAAAATCCATCAAAGGATGTTGACATAGATGAAATCAAAACTATTTGAGAGAAATATCACTTTTTTGAAATCATTTAAAAGTTACATAATTATAAAAGGAAACATTTACTTTGAAAATCTTCTTATAATCCTGTAAGGGGAACTTAGAAGATTTTATAATGGCGTAAAATAGTTGCACCCGCCGTATAAGTTAAAAAAGACATTCTTACCTTAATTTTGTCGAAAAGGTTAAAAGGACCTTGTTTGGAAAACGATGGAAAGATTCCTTTATAAATATATTATAAAAGTAAAACAAGGGTATAAATGATTTTAACCCATAGTCTATAAAATATTAATAATGTTTTGAAATACATTTTTAAGGAACATGGATGTGGATAATAAAGAGGTCCCAGTAGTTAATTACGTATAAACAACCTCGGATAATGAAGAGATTGTTGAATAAACCATTACCTTATACTTTTCCTTGGTCGAGGGTAGTTTAACCACCTTTATAATGGTGAAATAATTGTTATTAAATTATAAAAGAATCATATAAATTAATATCATATCATATATGATCTTTTAACACTGCTTTGTTAATAATATCTTAGTATTATCGTCGTTTCAGGTGTTAACTTACTCATTTTCTTTTATATGTTTTGTTACATAAGCTGTGTTTTTCATCCATAGGTTGTATATTATTCATATCCAGAATTATATAAAGTCCTTAAACATTATTTTTAATCATCAAATGAAAATTAGTCTTGAATGGATATGATGGGGAATGAATCTCATCACGTTCGTAGAGACTGTAGTCTGTACGTACGCACGAGCGACAATATCATTTTTTTGACATTAAAATAATATATAATTGGATGGTGTATCATATATACAGAATAATTATCATGTTATATTTATTATTTACATGAATTACACATCATTATTATACCCATCCAAATAATAATGTATTGAATAACAATTACACCACGGCGTGGAGACGGTAAGTCGTACGTACGCACATATGGTGACATGTCATTCAAAGGATGGATAGAATACTTAATATGGTTGTACCATATTTATAATAACATAAAATTATATATAAGGTACAAGATTTATTATTTTATAATGGAAATAAGAAATAAATAAGAAGTGGAAGATGAAAGGAACTTGAAATAGGGTGATGAAAACATTACCTCTTCTTCAGGTTCTTCCTTTTGATTTGATCAAAAGGGATCCTTAGGTTAGCTTTCTAATTAAACTAAGGCCTCTATATTGAAGTTAGGAAATATTAGAGGATATTTGGTCAGGGTTTGGATGATCCAAAAAGCTTTGAAGGTGTGAAATTGAGAGAAGGGGGAGTGCCCTTTTATAAGAGGGGTGAGGGGCACCTTAGGAAAATCTAGAAATATTATTTTATAGTAATTTCATATTCGGTTTCTAATGGCTCCAAAGTAACTTATTTCGAGGTTAAGGTGGGTATGGGTCGAAAACCACCCAACCAATAGGTTTTAGACAGGTTTGGGTCACTATATTAACCTTATTTTTAGTTTTAACTCTTAGTTAATTAGTTTCACATTTACCATGTCTCTTTGTATTTTTATATTATATGGTCAATAGACTTACTATAAAATTCCAATAGAACCCAAAGTGGTTCATTAATGATAAACCTATCATTATATAAGTCTCTTGGCTGAAACTTAGATTTTTAGGAATTGAATATCAATTAATAATATAATATTTGTTTTAAAAACTCTTTTATGTCAATTTTGACACAATTTGGTATTTTGTTTTTTTATAAATTCATAACATCATTATTACTTAGAACATAATTTATTTAATCAACCCTAACATGTTATATTAACCAATAAAATTATTTTAATTCATTAAAAGTCTCATATTATATTTATTTGGGTATTTATAATATCAATTATTTTAATATTTCACTAATAAGAGAATTACTCTATCCTCATTTTGTCATAAATAAATTAAATTATTTAATGTCTAAAAATTCTAAATAAAATACCATTATGTAAGAAATATTTTTATATTTCTAATGAATATTTATAATAGAATTTATCTTATGTATTACCCTATATTAGAAATGTTTTAGTTATTAAACTTTGATTTTAACTATTTAAACTCTTCTTTGAATTAAATAATAATAAATGTCCTAATCTGATCCAAGTGGACCAAAGAGGTTCATATTTTATTCCTAAGGTTGTTTTTTATTTAATTATACTTATCCAATAGAATTATGTCCTGTTTTAGGGTAATAATAATATCATTTTTACCCTTAATTACCTTATTTACATTTAACTGTGGTAAATAAAAGTAAAAAAGTTACTATTCACCAAAAATTATTTTTATCTTATTGAACCACATTTTACTCCTTTATATTAACCTTGTCTCTATTATTTTCGAAATTCCACTCACAGAAGTGGTAAAATTAATTTTTATGTGAATTTGTAAATTCTCCTAGGAGATGGGTAAAAGACGATGAAAAGTTCAATAAAATTTTTATATATTTAAAATCATTATAAACTGACTTACATTGAACTTATAAAGGTATTATGTATCTCTTTTGACCTAAAATAAATTTAAATAAAATAAATAATTATTTAAATAAACTAAATAATTATTTAAAGAAAAATTATGTTTTAAACTATAACTCAGTGTTTTTCACTATTCATCAAAAATTAAAAGTTTTCAGAAAAATACCAAAAATTAACCCTAAGATAATTTCGATATTCTGAATCCTAAAATGAAGTCCATTTTGAAAGATAAAATTTATAAAATTTTAAAAAGTGGGTATTACTATTCATAACGGCTAGTTTAATTGGTCACGGTGTCTTAGAATCTCGAAGTTGCGTACAATGCAAGTTATTGCATTATTCAAAGGGAAGTGTACCATGGAAGCTTGGGGTGTTACAGTTATGGATGAGATGGTGATGATGAGGTCTCTGGAAGTATATAATATGGAATGATTATGATGCAATTGAAAGAGGTGCAGGATGACTTATAAAAGGAATGAGAATAGTAAGTGTGGCATTGGGTCATGATATTTGCAAACCAATGGAGAAGTAGAAGTAAGGTACCTTCATTTATATATATATATATATATTATTTTGATAAATATTTATTTAATTATATGTGTTACTAGTTGATTGATCCATTGTGAGGATGAGAAAATAGGTCTACCTCTTTAGGTGATGAGATAGTTTCATTTGTTTATTCATGATGCTTTAGTGTACTTCTTTTAAATTTTGGACAAGATTTTTCAGGTAGAATCCTAATAATTGTGCATGTTATGCTCACCCTACTTATATATAAACTATTTTTAGGTTTGTGGGAGCTGTTTGGTGATCAAAAAACTCATTACTAGTTCATGGGAGTTTTTCAGGAGCTGTTGGAGCTTCGGGGTCACTATTAGGGATTTACTATTGGTACCTTTCAGTTGTTTTTGTTTTTTATGACATTATATATCTTGGGAATTTTTCTTAATTTATTCATTGTGTTGGTTGGTGTCTTCTAATCTTATCTCTTATTTCATAAATCTATATTGAGGTTAATTTCTCCTATCTATGTTATTTATATATCCTCATTTCTAGTCATCAACCTATGGCCTATTAGAGGTGAGCTTCAAGGGTCATTATCTCCCTTTCATCACCACTAGCCTAGGATGGGTACCTTTATAGTTAGGGGTGGTGATATTTATGGTTAGTGGTCATTTTTTATTATGATTTACTTTTAGGGATATGAAATATAGGCTTAGTTGAGGTATCTAACTATTAATATGATTCATTGAACCTATTGACGTGCAGAATACAATTGGTATGGTGACTTATTAATTGTTGTTTCTTCCAAAGTTATAGTTGGTACATAATGAATTTCAAGTATCATAGTTTATAAATTATGTCCATGATGAATCACATGTGATTGAATATGTTTAGTTTGAGCTAATAAAGAATGTGGCATTTTTGGAATATCATATTGAGATTGAGGACTATATAAAGAATGTTTTTTTGAATTTTTTATTCCATTCGCTTGGTTATAATGACGATATGGTAGTATTATGGATAAAACCTTTGAATAGGAGTTTTATATAAGAGTTTAATACCCTATGTTATCTTAGTTTCTTTCTATTTTATTCTTTATATCATTATTATATTTTATGATTTTAATTTTTAATATTTGAATGGAATGGATTTGGTTCAATTTTCTTTTTTTAGTTTTTTTCATTCATATTCTATGATTATAGTTGAGATTATTGAGGATAAAAATCCATGAAGATAGGTAAATTTATATTCATGAGTTTTGGTTAATCGTGAAATTTTACTTCTTTGATTATTGAGATTATGTTATTATGTTTTAGGCTTGTTGTGGATGAAATTATTTGAAGGTTGATTTACTGTAAACTCTAAAATTATTATTTTTGTGCTTGGAAAATGTTTATGGTTATTTTCATCATTTTCTTACCTACTAGATGATTCTAGGATATTTTTATAGGTTCTAATTGATCATATAGTAATATTCTTACCCTAGAGAGTGACTATGGTAATAATTTGATATTTTTTACTTTTTATAAACAATGAGGATTTATTATTATTTTAAAAAATATTTTTATTTAAATAATTTATTTAAATAAATATTTATTGTTTTATTAATTTATATTTTTTTAGGAATGGAAAAAATATTGAGGTGGAAGATGAAGTTTCCAATGGTAAAATAGATGAAGAGTGTTCCCATCTAGAAGATGTGTGGTCAAACCATGGTTTATTCAAAGGTCATGGTGGGAGGAGTTATAGGATTTTACGATTTGGTTACATTTTGGATGTTGATCGTGGTGATAAAGGATTTATCCTATATCATAAGTATAGAAAAGTCATGTTTCTATATTATAAAATCATTTAATTACCTTAGAGTATTTTTTTATGGTGATATATTGGTGGTAAACATAAAACAACTAGTGAAGAATAATGCTGAACAGTGTAAATCCTAAAAGGAATCTTAAGAGTCAAGTTGTTATGATATTATTTTTCCTTTATATTTGAATCATTATTTTCTATATATAGTGTATAGGTAGAATAGGGAAGTAGGAAATTTTATTCTTTGAGGATCATCATTTCATTCTTCATAATTATAAATGATTTATTGCATAATATTCAAATATATCAAGAAAAGAATCAATTTGACTATATTAGAATTCTAAAATATGATTTTTATTTTGAAATACGATAATATTATTTTGAAAAATTATGATAATGATATCTTTATCATAAGAGTAAATTATTTATTTGAATTAAATTGATATTGTAAATACATATGATAGATATTGAATTTTGATTACAATTATTGAAATATGATTTGAATGATAGCATGCCAACTATTACTGGGTACCAATCCATTTATTAAAAAATTTAATTATTTTAATTTTGAGAATGAGTGGATGTTCCTTTATTTATAATAGATGTCATAGGGTTTTCTCAATTGGAAGTTGTTTTTTATCACTCATTAGTGGTAAAGATCTTTCACACTGAGAGTTTCACAAGGTTTATGTAGAGGTTAAATGGGTCTATGTCAAATCTATAAATATATCATGGAACCCTCTATTTTTTATCATGTATTTGGTTGTTAGTAATATTATTTCTATGGTAATAGATGGGTTTCTTAAAAATAATTGTAATTATAAAATCTTAATTACCCTATATGTCATTTGTAATGGAATCATGGTATCTTAAATTGAGTGATTATTATTCATGGGTATATTTGTATGGAAGTGATTAGTTTAATCCTTGATGATAAAAATTAGGATGTTGTGGAATGAGAATAATATATTTTAATTTTATAATTTAGAGTATGAATTTATTATGAAATTTTTATGATGTGATAAGAGATATGAAAATTGAATTTATATATTGGTCCTTCATAGGATATAGGATAGATCAAAATTATTTCTCCCTAGGACCTCCTGGTACTAGGTTTAAGTGGAATGTAGTATGTTAAAATTATTGGGATATCTTAATATTCATACTATATTGATTACATGGGAAACTCTAAATTATTATATAACCCTAGTTCCTTTTATTCTCTTCTTTTTCCTGGGGTCCAAGACTAGATTTTTTTACATTAGGATTTTCAAAAACTTGTATTTATCAACGGAGTTAGAATAAATTTTATTTACATAACTTAAACCTTTTTATTGATACTATTAATGGATGGTTATTTTGGGTTTTGTTATTTTTTAGCTACCATTATTATTATTATATGTTATTTATATGTACTGAAAGTTCTCTTCACTATGAAACCATCACCCGAGTGTAATTTTCTCACGTGAGAATCAATATTCATATAGCAAGGAGGTAATTAGATGTCCCACTTATAATCCCATTACCCACTCCATCTATAAATATGGTTCTAATTATGGATATGTTTAATTATAGATATAGTTATAATAGTGACCACATTTTTTATGAGAATATGATTTTTCTTACAATGTATATGTATGACATGGAATGAGACATTGAGTATTATAGAGACTGGGTTGGTAGGATTCTATTTATGATGGTTCCTATTATTACTTTTTCATGAGTTTTATAAAATTTATATATATATATATATAAATGATGTGTGTGAAGATTTTTCATGTGTGTTGTTACACTAAGTTTTAAGACCATGTAGTGTATTATATATATGCATGAAGTTAGAAGAAGTTCACAAGAAATTTACATTGTATAACTAGTGTGCAGTGATTTGAGACTAAAGCCAAGGCAGTTTTACTAACGAGGATTCATAATAATTTTTTAATCTAAGTTTTCAATGTTAAGTGAGGCTGGGTCTTTAGCATAAGGAAGAATATTTGACATATAGTGAAGAATTTTTAATCGAGGGGGGGGGGTATAACCGATTATAGTAAGGACATAGGTCATAGTACCAAAACTTTTAAAAATATGATATGTTGCATTTTCATTTACATTATTCATTGAATATGGGATCCACTCATCCTAATAGATAAAAGGGGTTCAAATTGGTTTAAGAAAAGAAAACAATTTAGTAAAAACAAGCCACACCTGATTCACTCCCCCCCCCCCCCCCTCAATGCGACTTTATGATCCTTGGATACTTCACACCACTACAAGGGTCCGAAATTCACCCTATTATTTTATTTAAACTGTTGAATCCATTACATTTAATGAGATCTATTTAAATGATAGAATTGATTTGTTAGGTAGATGAAATGGAATATTATGGAGTCAGGTCCTAGAAGATGTCACACTCTTGATTGAGGTATGTCATTAGCCTTGATTATAGGAGGAGGCGGAGTGTAATTTTCCAAAAAATATCGTATAAGCACTCAATATTTCACAACCAATAAATAAAAGTATTGTTGTTAAAGAGTGAAATTTTACAAATATACTTTCAAGAAAAATTTAAATAACCAACATGAATAATTAAGGAACATAAAACCAAACCTTAAGTGCAAGTTCTTTTTTTTAACCTCGTTTGAATTACATGTTAGTTTATAATTTTTATTATTTTCATAAATTAATAAAAGAACAAAAAAAGTAGTTTGGATGAATTATAATTAGTAAATGAATAAATATGAAGCTCCTCATGTGATATGACCATTTTTATCTATAATGTTGCACTTGGAAAATATAAATAGTAACTCTTCCCACACCCCGTGATAGGTTTGTGTCAAAAATTATCCCCTTTGTTATGGATTGTAGGGTCCTGAAAAATCTGCAAAGGAGAATGGGAATCCCCCTTAATTTAAAAAATGATTCTACCCAATTTCCCTCAAAGAATTAGACAAAAATATGGATAATACTCATGATTGGAAAAGGACTGACCGGTCTACGTATCGGTCCAACATTGATGGTATGCAGCCGGTTCAGCAAGTCGCCCCCTCCGTGGACTAGCGTCGTTCGCAAAACGGAGGTGGGAACCCCTCCGCGGGTGTGAAGAAGGATGGGCTCCAGGCCGTTCCACCGTCACAAACCACCCCAACCGTGAAACGCACCAACCAGCCCAGACCGCACGCGTTGTCGTTCACGGAACAGAGGTGGATCCCTACGTGTCCGCAAAGCACCGATTTGGTTTGCGGATGAGGTGCATTCAATGACCCCCCATGAGTTGCGGATTTACCAAGTCATATGTAAACTGGGTTTTCGGTCACGGGCCTCTCTAAAAGGTGTCGCATGACCACAGATACATCTCTTCCCCCCCCCTATAAAAGGACATCGAGGGGGATAAGAAAGGGATCGATCAGATTCGGGTAGAAGGATTTGGAGATCGGAGGATCGGTTGATTGGACTCCATCGGTGAGAAGGTTTGGAGATTGACTTCAAAAGGAAGGATTCCGGAGGAAGGAGCTTAGGATTTTGCAAACATCGAAGTTCCAATTCACGAACCATAACAGGTATAAAATGGGAAATGAATTGATAAGGAATTGAAAACGCATAACAAATTGGTGAAACACGAACTTAAAATAAAAATCCACTATCCATGGACACTCCGCGGATGTACTCCCCACAAACCAGGGATTTTATGCCCCTTTTTGATCTGACGCACCACGTAGTACCCTCCTACACGAGTGATGTCCTGACCGGTGAACCCCTGACCAGCGACGCTCCTGACCGCCGCTGCTTGCACGGACTCCACTACGTACCAACCTGGTACGCGGGCCAAACTTGAAGCCACGTATCGCTATGGTACGAGGGATGCCTATCAGTCTGTGTACCCCCTGGTATGCGGACGGTCTCTTCAGCCGCATAGCACCCCCTACACGAAGGGCGCCACTCCTCATGCACCCATGCGGCCCACCAACTCCTTCGGTGTTCCCATTCCCTGAGCCAGATAAAACCCTTCCAATCTGGCCCGATCCTTCGCAATACCTTCATTAGACTATTCATCGGCCCCGAGCCAAGGCCTCTACCGAAGCCGTCGGACCCGTATGATGAAACCATCAGGTGCATCAGTGTGCCACTTTCAATTCACATACCCACAGTAGGCAAGGACAAAGGGGTCCCCCGGCTCTTGAGCGGATTCCCGAAGCATTCCTGGGTTCACATTCTCAAGGTAGTGCTGGTTCTGATCCCGGGAGTCCCCTTTATGCCTCTCCACTTTCCAAGATTGAGGGACCCCGCTCACGTTTCCTTTTGATGAGCGCCAGCGGTGAGCACTTATCCCCTCTCTTAGGAGTGGCTGGGCTTCCCTCATGGAGTAATCCCCACACCATCCTCACCGAAATCCAATGGCCCTTCCCCTCTCATCACGAAAGGTTCATTTCTCCACTGCATGACTCCTACCTTCCTCCAACATCAGGGAGAAGGAGAGTCCAGTGGTCCTGGCCTTCTCCTCCGCTCATCATCTTCCTCCCCTTCCCCTGGTAGGGAGAATGTGGGAGGCTTTCCAAGTCTGTTGAATTCTCTTGTTTCTCACACCGAGCATGACTCATGTGGGCTTAGAGATTTTTGATGGTCACAGCTTCCGCACAACGACGGCCTTCATAACGAACTACGTGGGATTTGATCCCTGTCTCCTAAGCAGGGTACGTATGAAGCCTTCCCGAGGTTCAATCCCAATTTAGGCCACTAACCATGTTTAAGTCCCAATCTTGCCCCTCAAAATGAACTAAGTGGGTTTTGATCCCTGTCTCCTAAGCAGGGTACGTAGGAAGCCTCTCTGAGGTTCAATCCCAATTCAGGCCACTAACCATGTGTAAGTCCCAATCATGCCCCTCAAAATGAACTACGTGGGTTTTGATCCCTGTCTCTTAAGCAGGGTATGTAGGAAGACTCCATGAGATTCAATACCAATTCGGACCACTAACCATGTGTAAGTCCCAATCATGCCCCTCAAAACGAACTACGTGGGTTTTGATCCCTGTTTCCTAAATAGGGTACGTAGGATGACTCCCCGAGGTTCAATCCCAAGAATAGGAAACTCTCACGTAAGCCTATATCACGGGTTCGATCCAAATGCTCAAGTCATTATCTATCCCCCTGGATGAAAATAAAGTCCAGAGTTCCCAGTTATGAGGCTTTAAACCAATGTCGTCTCATTGAGTCCAAACTCCTCAGAGTCATTAATCCAATGAGGGATGGTAAACCTCATGCCTAAATGATTCTGAATCCCTACGTTCAGCTGACCATTACCGACCAAGAGTAATATGTGAATACTATGCTTGGGTATAAACCAAATATTCGTGAATATATGAATACATCTTAAATTTATAAGAGAGTCCTAGAACAAGAAATAATTCCCCCAAAAGGGTGCGATGAGCCCGACTTCCCATCCTCACAACCAATGTGATTTCTTAAGTGCTGCTGGCCAAATCACCCAGCGAACACCTACCTTTGGAAAGCAGGTCCACGTATCATTGGATATGGAACCGTTGGGTTTTTCTAAATGAAAATGGTGCACCTTATATGAGTGATTAAGCAGAACCCAACCTTCTCTAATCAATCGTCGGGCATCACACATTTTTCCTCCGGTCGAAACAAAAATGGTGAACCCAACATGAATCTTTAACCAAGCATGATGGATTTAACCTAATCCCACTCTTTTCCCCCTTATACTCACAAGGAAGTCCAAAAAAAGGCATTAATTACGCATGGGATCATGAGATGATGCTTCGACAGGTTTGCTGCTTGTATTTGTTAAAATATTTTACAATTACCACTCAGAACTCCCTTCGATCCAATGGAATCATGGAGGAACTCACAGACGTGTACTTCAAGCAACGCAATGACCGGACATCCTCACCAACTAAGGACCCCGTCACCTACTCAGTGTCTTCAATGCTAGGTCTCGGATGTGTTGATCCAAGAGTACCACTTGAACGGTACTCTCCCGATGGTGGAGGCGGCCATGCACGCCCTCCAATCTGCCAAGACCCGCCGGTCACCTGCCCAGCAACGGCCGCGAAAGCAGATCCAGATGGCTCCTATAGCTGTCTCAAACCATTTCGGGATTCTATCCTCAGAACGAGACAACGTGTACCTACCTTATCTTAGGGAGGCGGATGAGGTCGACATTGAGGACTTCATCCCCGCTAAACGGGGGTTCTTCTCTAAGGCCCCTGCTGGAAGACATCGTCATGGTTATTCCACGACTCAATATCCTCACATTAATGAGGATGTTTCCCCGAGGATCCAAGCCCACGCTCCCCGAGCTCTGGCCCCTCAGACCGCCCGATGAGGGTAGAAAATGTTCAACCAGGGACCGGTCATCACCCTTGTCCCTGAGGAGGAGCTCCGCTACCTAGTCACGGAGACATATTGCTAGCAAGTACATACACCCATCCGCTCCTCCAAAGTCTGCCATCTAGACATGGCGGCATCATACGAGCAGGCGCGCATCCCCGCCGAGCTCCATCAAGCTCGTCACTCACACGGGACTGCACCTACCCGATAGGCACCTATCCCTACCAAGGGTCGTGAATCCCACCTACCAGACATGGTGGCAACCCAATGCCTGCAGGACCATCTCCTAGATGATGCTCTTGACGCCTACCATCCCGATGTGGTTGTGATCAACAAATCCCGTCATCCAGATGTGGCAGCAATTAATAGGCGGGCACATCTCTCTGCCAACAAAAGACACTGACTTGATGCGGTGGGGAACCAACATATGCAGGGCTAGCTCCTTGCGGATGCAATTAAATCCCACCATCCCGATGTGGTGGTAAACAGAGAGATAAACCGTCATATCCCGGCACAGGGGCAGACTCGTTCACCTGCCCCGACACAGGAGAATTGTCAGTACCCACTGACCACTAGAGGACCGGAGCAGGATATTCTTACTCTGATACCGGAATGGGACCTCATACCCATTCAAGCCAAAGATATCTCTCTGCATAACCTGGAAATGATGGAGGAGCAGGTATCAATCCCAGATCATATCTTGCAGACTTTCCAGTATGTAGTTTCATCAGCAGCAACAGCAAGGACTCGGGCCCGTGAGCCTGTCTCCCCAATTGAGGTGACTCATCTAAGAGATGAGATAGCCACCTCGGAGCAGATCTGCATCCCTGCTACTACCTAGGAGGGTCGTCAGCCACATTTCACGATGAAAGGGTGGCTGGATCAAGCAGCCTCACTCGTTCCAACTAGGGGGCACCCATCCATCATGGTGGATGCTCCAGAGCAGGCATATATCACTGCTAAAAGTTAATCTGTTTGTCGGCATATCCCGACAGCATCACGGGACCCAATTATAAAGGGACCCAAAGGTGAAGGTTTTTATCAATAGTAGACGGTCCCCGCTGCCTGCAAGAAAGTTCCCTGAACGTGTCGAAGGCATCCGGAAAATAAAGAGCGGGTTCATGACTTCGCTCTGCTGGAAGATGGGGTTCCCAATGCCGCTAAGAACATATCGAAGGCTTAGAACCCTGCCCACCCATTACCATATTATGGGAGTGGTAGTAGAAGTTGCGAAGGTCCTCTCCGCAATGTTGCTACCAACAGCACTAAAGGTCCTCCCCAGAGCACCCGCGGGGGCCTCCACCACGGGCATATAACGATCAATCACAAGAGCTTCTCTTTTGATGCGAATCACAGAAGCCCTCCGTGTGACCATAAGATAGAGCAGCAAGAAGGCCCTCCACTTGTTGTGGTCCACCCTGAAGGTCCTCCCCGCGGTATACACTGCAAAAACTCTCTGTGCAGTGGGACCACAGATTATGATAGTAGTCCTTGCTATCGTAGTCACAACTGCGGAGGCCCTCCCCATAGTAAAGTCTCATCGCGACCAGAAGGCCCTCCCCTTGTCGTGTCCCACCCTGAAGGTCCTCCCCGGGGGTTACGTTGCAACGACACTCCATGCAGCCAGGCATCAAATCACGATGGTATTCCTCGCCACTCTGATAATGGAGGTCCTCCCTGTAGAGATGTCAAGCAACGAGAAGGACCTCTCCCCATTGTGGTAAATTTTTAAGGCCCTCCCCAGGGTGTACCCCACATAAATTCTCTCTACAGTAGCTATGATGGTAGTCCTCACCATTTCGGCAGCTGTGATGTTAGTCCTTGCCACCACGACCGCCATTGCGAAGTTCCTCCCTACAATGGCCCCAAGAAACAAGAAGGTCCTCCCCTTGTCGCAGTGTGTCTTGAAGGTCCTCCCCATGATACACATAGAACGTCAAACCATGATGGTCATCCTCACCATGATGGAAGTTGTTGTGAAGGTTGTCCTCATAACAACGCTACATAGCGAGAAGGTCCTCCCCTTGCTGCGACACGCCTTGGAGGTCCTCCCCAGGGTATGCACTAAAAAAGTCCTCTATGTAGTGAGGCTTCAAGAAGTGATGGTAGCCCACACCATTACTACACGGATAGCGAAGGTCCTCCCCGCCTAGACGTCGATCAACGAGAAGGCCCTCCCCTCATTGTGGTACATTCTGAAGGCCCTCCCCAGGGTGTACCCTGCAGATTCTCTCCATGTGGCAGCTGTAATGGTAGTCCTTGCCATTGCGGCCGCCATTGGGAAGGTCCTCCCCATAGTGACATATCATATCGACAGGAAGGTCCTCCCCCTGCCAAATCAAGCCCATAAAAGCCCTCATAAGCCAAGGCACCCAGAAAGATAGGATCAAGCATGTCAAATTCCCAGAAAGTCGCCAACGACACCCTTATTCAATTAGGAGATGGTCCGGGGCCACGTTCATCTTCTAAACCACCTCAGAATCGCCCACATGATAATTCAATACTGACCGGCCCCACTGCCTCCGACCAAACTATCGGTGATCATCTTATTTGGGCCGACCAGGTAGAGGAATCACTAGCGGAGGAGTATGCCAACATGTTGCACCTGAGGAAATGACTGGCCAGAGATGATGTACTAGTTATGTTTTGGCCCACGACCACCTCTCAATTCGACATACCCAGAAAGTTGTTAGAAGAATGTGTGCATGACATCCGCTCCAATATATGGACAACCATCCACCGGCTGAAATCAATATCTCTACCCTACGATGGGTATTTAGACCATGTCAATCCAATAAGAGACCTCCTGCGCCACATTGACCTGGAATCTCTTCCTTCAGCACGACAACCGCAACCTGAGAGGCGTAAAGGAAACCTTGAGTTAGCCTGCCTCTGTGCACTGCACCAGTTATGCCACCTCATTGGTGATGCTCTGATGGGAGTCCAGATCAGAGGATAGGGAGAACATGGAGCTCTTCATTTCACTCTGCTCCCTGCCCAGAAGAACCCATTCGGCATAATGTCTTGCAACGCCATCACATCAAGAAAGCAATCGATTAGGGTCCCTATTCAGGAAAGGCGACACACCCAACAGAGACAGGCCTCGGCTAAGTCCTTGAAGCATCAGGACCGACGGTAACAAGCCATTCAAGAACTCCTGAATCAGGACACCGAAAGCATATAATAGGCCTCTCGCCTAAGAGAGGTCAATCAGTAGTCATTGCTTACCTCCCTAGAGGGGATTCATTCATAGGTGAACTCAGCATCAGATCTAGTTCACCCCCGAATGGGGATACGCAAGATCAGGAAAGTAGCGATAGCATCAGCCACTGTCGCAATCCAGGGTCAACCCCAGCCTACAAGGTTGGGGGAATTTTTAACAAAAAAATCCCCCATAAGACCAACAAATATGGGAAGAGACTCAACGTCCATGGAACGGAGCCAACCCCAACCCTCAAGGATGGGGGCATTTTTACCACCTCAACAACAACCTCCCCCACGAGAATTAGTATTCTCTCATCTTGGGAGGACAGTCGAAAGAGGAGGTTTCTACCCTGTAAATATGCAAAGCTTGACGTACATGGACATTACATTACTTTTTCAGAATACTTAATACATGACAAAAACAGAATCTCAAAGATCGTATTAGTTTAGTGTCTTTGGAAACTCGGAACGTAATCTTCAAATCACGGTGAAAGATCTTCAACATCTCTCATAAAGATCTTCCCCTTTTGGTCTTCTTACCTAAAACATTTCTTTATATCCTGGGGAAAATAAAACATAAAAAGGGTGAGCTCAAATGCTCAGTAAGGGTAAACATAGATAACAAAAAACATTCCATAAACATTTGAATGCAAAAACTTGAACATAAAATCTAAACATCAAAATCTTGAGCAAAGACATAAATCTTGGAAGTATGTAAGGAATATATCATAAAGTAACATCAATCATGATAAAATAGCAAGGGAATAAAACATGTAATTGTGGAAAAACATTAAGCACATGATATGATTTCCATAGTAGCCAAGGCATTGCTTCCAGGACCATCTTAGTGGACAAAGCCCCTTACTGAACCGGGTTTACTTGTCGTTCCAGCCCTGTATTACTAAACCAGATTTACTTTTTGTTCTAGCCATGTCTATCTCATGAGATATAAATCTTTACCCAATACATTGTAGGGAGATATAGGTCCCACCCATCTCATAATGAAATCATTCTTACTTGTGCCACAACATAAACATAAATCATTCATCATAACCCAAAGAATAAAAATGGGTTTCATAAACATCATCCCATCATAACATAATCTATATAAAACAAATGGATATCATTTCATCATTAGAAAAGTGAAACCATGTAAATAATAGAGAAAATATACTTTAAACATACACATATGCAATAATTTCATCTTAGATGGAAAATGGTTTTGATAAAACACTTGAAAAGAATTCTTGAGGAAAATATCCTTTCTTCTTCAAAATCATTTTCTTTTCACAAAATGCCATGAAATTTTAAAAGAAAATGATTTTGTTGAAAATAATCATGAAATCTTGTGGATCAGGCCTCATGAAAATAAGGCTTTAGGAAACCATAAAAATCCGTTCATGCCATATAAGTTAAAAAATAACATTCTCCTCGTACTTTTGTCGGAAAAGTCAAAAAGTTCCTCGTGTTGTAAAAAAAGTAAGATTCCTTTCATAACATGTGGTAAAATTCTAAAATCGGTAAAAGGCCATTTAAAATACATGAAAACATTTTTAGAAAATAGGGACATGGGTGATATCAAAAACCCCAATAAATACTTTCGAATAAACAATCTCGGATAAGAGCGAGATTGGAATAGTTATCCCTTACCTTATGTCTGATATGCTTCGTATGTATCCGAACCTCCTGTATAATGATTTAAATAATGTCATTGACTTATTACAGAATCATATTCATTGTTATGATATCATATATGGTTTGCTTATGACTTTATATTACCCGTTCTTTTGTAAATTCGATGTAAAAGCAGTGATTTGGGTAAAATCGTTTCATTTATTGTACGTGTTTCGAATTTTTGTTCTTGATATTATTAATTATATCATGATTTACTTAATTTAATAATGTAAAAAATGATTTATATATAATATATATTTATCATATACATATATATATATATATATGATAGATCGATAAATGGAATGAAATACATCGTTCATGGAGACGGTAGGTCGTACGTACGCATGAACGCTGTTTTCGTTTCCTTACTGAATTGAATGGAATTATGTAGATGACATACATATATATATACATAAATCCAATATCATTATTATGTCATATATTTCATGATTACTTATTATATATACTTTATAATCATTCATGAATGGTTAACATGGATAATGAATCTCATCGCGTCGTTGAGATGGTAGTCCGTACGTACGCACGAGCGACGATATCATTCCCATGATTGTGGAATTGTATTGAAGTGTATGTATAATATTTCTGAATCAATATCACTTTACAATAATCATATATAGTTATTTATTTACACCATTATACCCATCCAAGTAAGGTGGTGGTCGAAAACAGATTACACCACGGTGTGGAGATGGTATCCCGTACGTACGTACGTGCGGTGATTTCGTTTTCTATAGGATGGATAGAAGGTGAAATAGGGTTGTTTCATATTTATAATAACATATAAGTATATAATTAATACTAATTTTATTACTTTATAATGATACAACTAAAGAGGATGAAGTAGAAGAAGAAAGAAACTTGAAAGAGTTGGTAGAAGAGATTACCTCTTCCTCGATGCACCTCCTTTAAACTTCTTCTTAGGGCACTAGATTTGGTCTTTTGAGAATACCAGAACCTCTATGATGTAACTAAAGAGGTTTATAAGAGTAATTGGTAGGGTTTGGCCGAGTTTCAAGGCTCAAAAGGGTGTGAAAAGATGAGGGAAGGGGTGCCCTTTTTATAACAGAGGAGAGGGGCACCTTTGGAAAAACTTAAAATATTATTTTATAATAAAGTCATATTCGGTTTATAATAGCTCTAAATTGATTTATATAGAAGATAAAGTGGGTATGGGTCTAATTCCTCTCAAACAATAGGTTTTATACAAGTTTAGGTTACTATTTTAACCTTATCTTTTAGATTTAACTCTAAGTTAAATAATTTAACTTTTACCGTGTCTTCTTGTTTTCTTACACTATATGGTTAATTAACTTACTATAACTAGAAAAAAAACCCAAGTGGTTCATTATTAATATATATAACCTTATCTAAGTCATTTGGACAAACATTAGATTTTTATAAATATAATAACAATTAATAATATAATATTTGTTTTAAAAAACTATTTTATGTCAATTTTGACACTATTTGGAAATTGATTTTTGTGAAAATCATAACAACATGATTAGTTTGAACAAAGTTAATTTAATCAATACTAACATGTAATATTACACTAAAATATTATTATAATTTATAAAAAGTCTCAAATTACATTTATTTGGGTATTTATAACATCAATTATGTTAATATTTTATTAATAAGGTAATTACTACATCATCATTGTGTCAAAAATAAATTACATTATTTAATGTATAAAAATTATAAATAAAATACCATTATGTAGGAAATCATTTTATCTTTATAATTAATATTTATAGTCTAATTTATCTTATGTACAACCCTATATTAAAAAATATCTAGTTATTAAATTTTGATTTTAACTATTTTAACTCTTCTTTAAATAAAATAATAATAAATATCCTAATCTAATACAAGTGGACCTAAAGGGTAATATTTTATTCCTAAGATTTTTTTTGTCAGATTACACTTATCCAATAGAATTAGGACATGTGTTAGGGTAATAATAATATCATTTTTACCCTTAATTACCCTATTTACTTTTAACGGTGGTAAATAAAAGTAAAAAGTTATTATTCACCAAAAATTATTTTTATCTTATTGAACCACATTTTACTCGTTGATATTAACCGTGTCTCTCAGATTTTCGAAATTCCACTCACAGAAGCAGTAAAATTAAGTTTTATGTAAATTTTTAAATTCTCTTAAGAGGTGGGTAAAAGACGGTGAAAAGTTCAATAAAAAAGATTTATATATCTAAAATTATTATAAAATGACTCCAATGAATTACATTGAACTTATATAGGTATTATGTATCAATTTTGACCTAAAATAAATTTAAATAAAATAAATAATTATTTAAATAAAAAGTCGGTTTTTAAATAGTAACCCAGTGTTTTCACTATTCATCAAAAATTGAATGTTTTCAGAAAAATACCAAAAATTTGCCCTAGGCTAATTTTGATATTAAGAATCCAAAAATAAAGTCCAATTTGAAAGATAAAATTTATGAAATTTCAAAAAAAAATGTGTATTACTATTCATAACGACTAGTTCATAATAATATTATAATAATATCTCGTTTAGTGAAACTCGGTATTGCGTACTACACACGCTATCGAAAAAGTCTTGATTGAGTGTAATGCAAGCCAAGTTAGGGTTGCGTGTAGTAAAAGCTCTGTTTGGTGTTGCATATAACATAGTCAAAACTTATTTCATTTATACATTAAACAAAATCTATACTTAATGTTGCGTAGAATAATTTCCACAAAACGAACTAGAAATTGTGTGTAACATAATCCAAGAATAGTGTTGCGTATACTACAAGCTAATACGGTGTTGCATATAGGGGAAGATAATCTTGGTTTAGCATACAACACAATACATCAATGAAATTAAAAAGAATAATTCTCATAAAATCTCGGTTTGTTGCATTCTACCCCCCTTAAAATGAATTTCTCCCTCAAAATTCATTGGGGTTATAAATGGTTTGTTACTTGAGAATTTCTTTCATAGAAACCCACATCATAAAAAGGAATACTATAACTTAATTTTAAAAAGTGAAGTATAAAACATAATGGTTACCCAAATTAACTCATCACTAGGTTTCCACATAGGAGATCATAGGTGAAAATATGTATATGGAGGAGAAATCTAACCATCATGTTCTGATGGAGAGTGGTAGAGAACATGGCTATGAAAAATCCATCAATCACAAAGCCATAAATTTGTGATGATTTAAGGTACTATCTAATTCATCAGATATTAGAGCACTAGGACAACATTTTTGGTTTTCAATATCATTTCCCAAATGTTGAATAATTTTTGAATTAAAAGAAATACTTACTTGATTTTGGTACAATCTCAACGTTGCTCATGCCTTGAACAATTTCCACTTCATCTCTTAATGAAATGAAGTTGAATTTGTCTTTCGCGAAGTTTTAGCAGATCATATGATAGAATGATAGGTCATTCCATCTGTCTCAAACATAAGGTTAGAAAAAGTTATATACATAATTCCATCTATGGTGAGATTAATCATATATAGTTCCTAAAATGGACTTATACTTCATCTGTCATAGCGCTTCATAAAATAAAAATAGTTTTTACTAACCAAGGACTTCCTGTAGTCCATTGGTAAGCGATAAAGTCCTATCGCACTTCGGTTGTGTGTTCGATTCTCACAGCCTTGTCTGACGCGACTGGTTGTCGCCCGTCCTGCAGGTTGTCCTTTTTATAAAACTACACTATTACAACATTACAAAAATTATATAGAAAAAAGTTCTACCCATTAAAAATACTATCTTATTTCTAACATAATTCATTCCAATCTTTAGTATTATCCAAAATACTTTGGTCTAAGCTCATAGTATAAAGAAAATGATTACTGGAAAGGTCACATAATAATCAAGTGAATACCATCATTTATCCCTCATATATCATACGATATATCTTTTTGGTCACATTCCAAACATGTGAATACCTTAATCATGTATTCTCTTGAAAAATTAATACCCATTGAACTTTAGTGAAAACATGAATGCTGTCAAAAGTTAACTCTTTCCACATACCAAAATCCAAAATTTCTATATACTCAAACAATGATATAACTTTGTCCTTATATCAATCATGAGCTCATTAATACTGTCAAACATCTCATTATCTCCTTATCCATTCATTATGCGCATATCATCTACTTTCCAAAAATATTTGAATATCCTTTCATGGTTACCAGTACCATTCATCATATACTTTCAAAACTCAATCAAAGGAAACAGTGTAACAATCCTTAGATTTTTCTTTATTCCATAGTACCATACATTATTCTTGATAAACATACAATGATTCTACAACCTTCTTAAACAACTGACTGATCTTCATCTCATATATCATTGGTAGGCTCTTCATCATAATACACATAAATACTACCCATATGACCATGATGATTCTCTTCATGACATTTTCCCTTAGGGAATTGGTTTTCATAATGCTCGTACATTCCACATTTAAAACATCTAATCATTTTTGATGTCGTAGAAATACCATTATCCTTCTCCATGGTGTTAACTGAACCTTTTCCTTTGCACTTACTAGATTTGTGTCCTTCTTTTCTGCACCCAAAGAATCTTCCAGTTCTTTTGAAACATTCTTCATGATGTCTCTTCCCACATGATTTACATGAGCGAAATCGAACTTTCTTTCCTCTATGATCATCATGAAACTTCATATTTCTCTTATTAGATGAGTCAGGAAACTTACCAAAGTTGTGATTATTGATCATATTATGAGATTTTTGATTATTCATAATAACGATATGTGGACCTCCAGATCCAATTTAATTTGGTTGCTCATAAAGAATATCATTCCATTGTCTATCATATCCTCCATTATCGTGAATCTTCCAGTTTCCAACCATTTTCTAAAACCTAAAAAGAATAGTGTGAGAGGCCAAAATCATAATCAAGGGGGACTAACTTTAATATCTAACATCTTATGTTAAATTCTAAGATCTTTACCGTAATTCTAGTACTATAACCTATACTTATACTTAACCCTAGGGAAATCCCTAGACATACCTTAGAAATATCTCTAGGGATCTCACTAATGTTTTCACATCCTAGTTTCCAAAGGTTAACTAAACCATCACTCTGATACCAACTGTAAAGACCCAACGCTTGACGTAAATGGAAATTACATTACTTTTGTAGAATACTTAATACATGACAAAAACAGATGCCCAAATATCATATTAGTTTAGTTTCTTTGGAAACTTGGAACGTAATCTACTAATCATGGTGAAAGATCTTCAACATCTCCCATAAAGATCTTCCCCTTTTGGTTTTCTTACCTAAAACCTTTCTTTATATCCTGGGGAAAATAAAACATAAAAAGAGTGATCTCAAATCCTTAGTAAGGGTAAACATAGAGAACATAAAACATTCCATAAACATTTGAATGCAAAAACTTGAACATAAAATCTAAACATCAAAATCTTGAGCAAAGACATAAATCTTGGAAGTACGTAAGGCATATATCATAAAGGAACATCAATCATGATAAAATAGCATGGGAATAAAACATGTAATTTTGGAAAAAGATTAAGCACATGATATGAGTTCCATAGTAGCCAAGGCATTGCTTCCAATACCATCTTAGTAGACAAATTCCCTTACTGAACCGGGTTTACTTGTCGTTCCATCCCTGCATTACTAAACCGGATTTACTTGTCATTCCAGCCATGTCTATCTCATGAGATATAAATATTTACCCAATGCATTGGAGGGAGATATAGGTCCCAACCATCTCATAATTAAATCATTATTACTTGTTCCACAACATAAACATAAATCATTTATCATAACCCAAAGAATAAAAATGGGTTTCATAAACATCATCCCATCATAACATAATCCATATAAAAAAATGGATATCATTTCATCATAAGAAAAGTGAAACCATGTAAATCATAGTGACATTATACTTGAAACATACACATATGAAATAATTTCATCTTAGATGGAAAATGGTTTTGATAAAACACTTGAAAATAATTCTTGAGGAAAATATACCTTGTTCTTCAAAATCATTTTATTTTCACAAAATGCCATGAAATTTTAAAAGAAAATGATTTTTTTGAAAATAATCATGAAATATTGTGGAGGAATCCTCATTAAAATAAGGCTTTATGAAACCGTAAAAATCCGTTCATGTCGTATAAGTTAAAAAATAACATTCTCCTTGTACTTTTGTCGGAAAAGTCAAAAAGTTCCTCGTGTGGTAAACAAAAGTAAGATTCCTTTCATAACATGTGGTAAAATTCAAAAATGGGTAAAAAGGCCATTAAACATACATGAAAACATTTTTAGAAAAGAGGGACATGGATGATAATAAAAACCCCAGTAAATACTTATGAATAAACAATCTCGGATAAGAGTGAGATTGGAATAGTTATCCCTTACCTTATGTCTGATATGATTCATATGTATCTGAACCTCCTGTATAATAATTTAAATAATGTCATTGACTTATTTCATAATCATATTCATTTTTATGATATCATATATGGTTTACTTATGACTTTATATTACCCGTTCTTTTGTAAATTCGATGTAAAAGAAGTGATTTGGGTAAAATCGTTTCATTTATTGTACGTGTTTTAACTTGTTGTTCTTGATATTATTACTTATATCCTGATTTAATTAAATACAGAATGTAAAACATGATTTATATATAATATATATTCATCATATACATATATATATGATAGATCGATAAATGGAATGAAATTCACCGTTCATGGAGACGGTAGGCCATACGTACGCATGAACGTTGTTTTTGTTTCCTTATTGAATTGAATGGAATTATGTAGATGACATACATATATATATATACATAAATAAAGTATAATTATTATTTCATATATTTCATGATTACTTATTATATATACTTTATAATAATTCATGAATGGTTAACATGGAGAATAAATCTCATCGCATCGTGGAGACGGTAGTCCGTACGTACGCACGAGCGATGACATCATTCCCATGATCATGGAATTGTATTGAAGTTTACATATAATATTTCAGAATCAATATCACTTTACAATAATCATATATAGTTATTTATTTACACCATTATACCCATCCAAGTAAGGTGGTGGTCGAAAACAGATTACACCACGGCGTAGAGACGGTATCTCGTACGTACGCACTCGCGGTTATTTCATTTTCCATAGGATGGATAGAAGGTGAAATAGGGTTGTTTTATATTTATAATAACATATCAGTATATATTTAATACTTATGTTATTACTTTATAATGATACAACTAAATAAGAGGAAGTAGAAGAAGAAAAAAACTTGATAGAGTCGGTAGAAGAGATTACCTCTTCCTCGACGCACCTCCTTTAAACTTCTTCTTAGGGCACCAGAGTTGGTCTTTTGAGAAGATCAGAACCTCTATGATGTAACTAGAGAGGTTTACAGGAGTAATTTTCAGGGTTTGTCCGAGCTTCAAGGATCAAAGGGGTGTTAAGAGAAGAGGGAAGGGGTTCCCTTTTTATAAGGGAGGAGAGGGGCACCTTTGGAAAAACTTAAAATATTATTTTATAATAAAGTAATATTCGGTTTATAATAGCTCCAAATTGATTTATTTCGAAGCTAAAGTGGGTATGGGTCTAAATCCTCTCAAACAATAGGTTTTAGACAAGTTTAGGTTACTATTTTAACCTTATCGTTTAGATTTAACTCTAAGTTAAATAATTTAACTTTTACCGTGTCTTCGTGTTTTCTTACACTATATGGTTAATAAACTTATTATAACCAGCCAAACAAACCCCAAGTGGTTCATTATTAATATATATAACCTTATCTAAGTCATTTGGCCAAACATTATATTTTTAGGAATATAATAACAATTAATAATATAATATTTGTTTTTAAAAACTATTTTATGTCAATTTTGACACTATTTAGAAATTTATTTTTATGAAAATCATAACAGCATGATTAGTTCGAAAAAAGTTAATTTAATTACTACTAACATGTCATAATAACCTAAAAAATTATTTTAATTTATAAAAAGTCTCAAATTTCATTTATTTGGGTATTTATAACATCAATTATGTTAATATTTCATTAATAAGGTAATTACTGCATCATCATTGTGTCATAAATAAATTAAATTATTTAATGTCTAAAAATTATAAATAAAATACAATTCTGTAGGAAATCTTTTTATATTTCTAATGAATATTTATAGTCTAATTTATCTTATTTATAACCCTATGTTAAAAAAAATTAGTTATTAAACTTTGATTTTAACTATTTTAACTCTTCTTTAAATAAAATAATAATAAATGTCCTAATCTAATCCAAGTGGACCTAAAGGGTAATATTTTATTCCTAAGATTATTTTTTTTGGATCAAACTTATCCAATAGAATTAGTACATGTGTTAGGATAATAATAATATCATTTTTACCCTTAATTCCCTATTTACTTTTAACCGTGGTAAATAAAAGTAAAAAAGTTACTATTCACAAAAAATTATTTTTATCTTATTGAACCACGTTTTACTCCTTGATATTAACCGTGTCTCTCGGATTTTTGAAATTCCACTCACAGAAGCGGTAAAATTAATTTTTATGTAAATTTTCAAATTCTCCTAAGAGGTGGGTAAAAGAAGGTGAAAAGTTCAATAAATTTTTTTCATATATCTAAAATTATTATAAAATGACTCCAATGAATTAAATTGAACTTATATAGGTATTATGTATCAATTTTGACCTAAAATAAATTTAAATAAAATAAATAATTATTTAAATAAAAAGTCGGTTTTTAAATAGTAACCCAGTGTTTTCACTATTCATCAAAAATTGAATGTTTTCAGAAAAATACCAAAAATTCACCCTAGCCTAATTTCGATATTCCAAATCCAAAAATGAAGTCCATTTTGAAAGATAAAATTTATAAAATTTCAAAAAAAAATGGGCATTACTATTCATAACGGCTAGTTCATAATAAAATTATAATAATATCTCGTTTAGTGAAACTCGGTATTGCGTACTACACACGCTATCAAAGAAAGTCTTGATCGCGTGTAATGCAAGCCAAGTCAGGGATGCGTGTAGTGAAAGCTCCGTTTGGTGTTTCGTATAACATAATCAAAACATATTTCATTTATACATTAAACAAAATCTATACTTAATGTTGCGTAGAATAATTTCCACAAAACGAACTTGAAATTGTGTGTAACACAATCCAAGAATAGTGTTGCGTATACTGCAAACTAATACGGTGTTGCGTATAGGGCAAGATAATCTTGGTTTAGCGTACAACACAAGACATTAATGAAATTAAAAAGAATAATTCTCATAAAATCTCGGGTTGTTACATGCCCTATCCCATCCTTTGAATCATTATCCCCTTCGAGAGGGAGGCATACTGTAAGGTCGCATCAAATAAATCTATACATCACCCTTCGTCAAGGAGTCCGAAATTAATCCCAGGACAGGAAGGGGAAGACCAGTAAAAGGAGCGGGAGATCCTCTTCCTATTTTGAAGATGAAACCTCCTCTACCCCGCGATATTAATCCATCAATTCCATAGAGGTTAACCCCATGGGTGACACCAAAGATGATGCAAATCCGGATGGATCGGGAGATGAAGGTTCCGTTCAGGTTGTGATTCACAAAGAACCATCAAGTGTACACACCCAGAACTTGAGGGCCGCCCTAAATATGGTCGCCCCTCCGGCTAACCCTCCACCGCTTACCCTGCGAGATTCCAACAAGGATAAGAACAAAGGACTGGTTACCCTTAACCCGCCTCCTTCTCTCCATAAAAACGATCCACTTATGCTCGAATAGAGATTCGCTCGACAGGAAGAGGAAATGAAAGAATTGAGGTAGCTTAATGCCGATCTACTCTAGAGGAACCGTCTTATTGAAAGCACTTCCCAAAAAGAACCACACCTTGCACTCTTGGAAAGTGCACCGCAAAGACCAAGGTTTTCCCCAGAAAACAAAACACAGTCAGGGCCCCCGCCCAATGCGGCACCTGGCTCGTCCAACTACCTGAACATGTATTTAGATGAATACCAAGACTTCCCTCCACTCAGGAAGCAACCGGAGCGAGTACGTCTGAACCCTCTGAAGGTGTCACAAACGACTTATGCACCCTTGGTGTCGGCCGAGCCGGATCCTCAAGCAATGCCTCGGGCTACACCTGCACAAGACCGAGACCAACAGAATGTAAACCAGGGTCTTGCCAACACCATTGAGGCACTGACAGCTCGATTGGAAGCAATGGAAGGTCGACGCGATCTGGTACATCCAGAGCGAAAGACCTACCTAGATTGGGTGAGCAACACGCCTCCTCCACCCAATTTTGGGATCCCTATATTCCCTATTTTCAATGGATCATGTGATCTGGAATAGCATTTGATGTACTACGCGTCTTATTGCGACCCTATGATGGGAACTTCAAAACAACAAGAAGTAGTGAAACTCAGATGCTTCGTGCGGACCTTGCAAGGATCTGTCTTCGTCTGGTATACGATTCTGCCAGCTCAGTTAATAAAAAGCTGGGAAGACCTTCGGCAGTAGTTCTTGTTCCACTTTAGCTCAATGCTGCCTAAAACAATAGTCAGCGACCTCATGAATTGAAAACAGAGGGAGAACGATAGGGTCTTATATTTCATCGACAGATGGAAGGGACTGACCTACTCTCTGAACAGGCCAATGCCCCAAGATGAGATGCTTGCTATATGCCTCGATAAACTACGAGATGAGCTGCGAACACCACTCATACCAGTGGAGTGTACTACTAGATTCTTCAATCTCTCTACCATTTCCCAGATAATTGAAGACTCCTTGCTACAGACTAATCTAAAGTTCTGAATAGCCTCACAGGCTCCTACAAAGAGAGCAGTTAGAGCTGAAGCGTCATCTGTCACGATCAATCCATCCCCTAAACCTTCTCCACCGCCTAGGCCTCCACCAAATCATCAAGGGCCCCCTGTATATTAGTGGCCGCCTCTACCCAAGCAGGACGATCAGAGAGGATCGAAGCGGAACTAGTTCGAGGAATGAAGACACAAATTATACTTGTTCTGAGAGGACCAAGTCTGTAGTTACTTCATCGCCGCCATGAATTGCAATTTTCTCCCCCTACCAGAGCCAAGGAATCCCGAAGAAGTCGTCCACGATGACTGGCCTGATTACTATCCCTACCATCGAATTTTGGGGCACAATATCTGGGAATTATTCATCTTTAAATACCTCCTACAAAGTATGGCAGACTCCAGGTAGGTCGAGCTGGGACCACCCCTAGAACATGTGATGTATATTTCTACCACTGAATCCGAAAAAGGGGAGGGGTGGCAGGAAGTCACCAGCAAGAAGGGGCAAAAATTTGATGACTGGATGACTCAGAAGACTATCAATCGAGCTCAGGGCATACTCTGAGCTCAACTACAGCAGCCGGTGTTGCCGCCAACAGCCCCTAAAGCCACACATCCAACAATATCGTCCCCAAAACCCTCCACAAGTCAGTCATCCATATGTAATAGAAAAGGGAGGAGATAAGAAAAAGTGGAGTATTCCGCAACGAGGACAAAGTTAGCCCGGACATTGTCGGATTTTATTCCCTCAAACTTGGCGCCATGGGCACCGACCCACCAAACAACACCATCAGGGACAACCGACCAGGTTGACCTGTCACAGGATGAGGAGCTAATCATCGGTTCCCTCAATGTCATCCATATAATGGAATCATTCCTTGATGAAGGGTATGGTTACTAACCCGAGTTCCCAACACAAGAGGTTGGGAGGAGGAATCGCAGAAGCAGGGGATACCAGGGGAGGTGTAGTCGCAGCCGAAACCAACCCTATGGTTTTACCCCGGACCAAACCATTAATATCGCGGAAACCCATGGGAGAGACCTTCAAAGGACTCAGTAGTAGAAAGAATATCCCTCCACCTCCATAATCATCCACTCTGGCCCCTTCATTCTACTGTACCCATCAGAGGAGGAACAAGTGTTTAGCCGCCTAGTGCGCACAAACAGATCGGTCGGGCCGAGTCCACATAACGTGGGAACACCATCGACATCTGACCCCATGGCCATTCCCTCCTTATCACATACTCCAACTCCCAAAGAGCCTGCTAAAACTCTCCCACCAACGGAGAATAGTCGACCGCTGGAACAGAAATACGATATACTTAAGCAGCTGGCGTCAGTACCAGCCAAACTCTCAATCATGGATGCCCTGAGTTTGTCATCAAATCTCAGGGAGGTACTTATAGAAGCCTTGCTCAGCCCCAGGAGTTTCAAACCGAGGTAGCCTCCGCCGAGATTTATCAGACGAAGACTGTCCCGGTTGAATGCAATGCGGTGATTTACTTCACCAATAAGGATGAAGATGCCATCATGCAAGGACACATCAAACCACTATATGTTTCCGGTACACTAAATGATGTTGAGATCCAGAAATTCTTTATTGACAACGGCTCTGGAGTTAACCTCCTTCCTCTACAGACACTTCGTAAGTTGGGCTACAATGAGGATGATCTAATACCCTCAACCACAAGTCTATTGGGTTACGATAAGAGTGAACAGAAGCCAATGGGACAAATCAAGCTAAAAACCCATTTGGGCAACCTTGTGGCCTACTCGGAATTCCTAGTGGTCCGGCAGAACACAGCATTCAATTCCCTACTAGGAAGGTCATGGCTCCATTATCACATGGACATTCCTTCATCCCACCACTGGTGTATTAAGTATTGCGTCAATGGACAAGCTGGAACATTTCATGCTGACAAGGCCCCCTTTGATCTCTCCAAGTCACACTACATTGACGTAGGGTTTTATGAGCAAAAGAAGAAGAAGCCTCTGATCGATGGTATCGACTGGATCCCCGCTCCAAACTGACTGGAAATGGTTCCTGATGACCCCCTCAAGCATCTCAGAGAAGACTATGTACTGCCCATCAACCATGTTGAGAGTAGGAGTTCAAGTCCAGACACTTACTCAGCTATCCTCATGAATTCATCCATGACGCTCGAGCATAGAATTGCAGAAACGACCGCTAACCCTCAATTTGGGGGTGAATACTTGAGCGAGGATGCCTACAATGCCTCGCCTACAGAATCCCAAGAGCCCGTGCCAAGAACTCTCCCCCTGTCGGATAAAAAAGATGAGAATGTGGGGGAAGAAGAGGACGAAGATCTTAGGGATGCACCTCCCGCATTTGAGGAAGGTATCTCCACCACTGTGGACGAGCTTAGGGAAATAAACCTGGGTACCGAGGAAGACCTAAGAACCACTCTCATTAGTACAGCCATGTCTCCCTAGGAGCACGAGGTATATACCTATTTCATGAGGCAACATTGAGATGTTTTTTCCTGGAATTACACAAAAAATTTGGGACTCGATCCCAAAGTGGCGACGCACCACTTAGGTCTACCAGAAGACCGCCGGAGCTATAAACAAACCACCAGAAGGATGCACCCCATACATCCTACTAAAATAGAGGCTGAAGTCGATAAGATTATTAAAGCAGGCTTCATTCCGGAGGTCCAATACCCCATCTGGCTAGCCAACATTGTCCCCGTCAAGAAAAGGAACAGACAAATCTGCGTCTACATCGATTTCAGATATATCAATCGACATTTCCCAAAAGATGATTTCACAGTCCCGATCACTGAGTTATTAATCGATGAAATGGCCAGGTATGAGGCTCTCTCCTTCATGGACGGTTATTTTGGGTATAATAAAATCAGAATGGCCCAAGAAGATGAAGAAGCCACTGCCTTCAGGGCCCCTCAAGGAGTATTCTTTTACAGGGTCATGCCCTTTGGTCTCAAGAACGCTGGCGCCACATATCAACGCACCATGCATCGTATCTTTAAACCATTTCTAGGGAGATTTGTCGAATGCTACATTGATGAATTGGTGGTCAAATCAAGACAGCGCTCAGATCACCTGTCAGACCTTGAAATTGTCTTCAACAAACTTTGACAACATAGCCTGAAGATGAACCCCTTGAAATGTGCCTTCGGGGTTACCTCAGGGAAATTCCTTGGCTTTGTCATACGAAATCATGGCATCTAAGATGGCCCTGAAAAGAAAAATTATATCCTTGGTTTTCCACCTCCCTGCAATCTCACTGAGTTTAGAGGATTCCAAGGACACCTGGCCTACATTAGGCGGTTCATAGCCAACCTGGTGAGTAAATGTTTTCCCTTCACCAGGTTAATGAAAAAGGGGGTTACGTACCAATAGATAGATGATTGCCAAGAGGCATTCGATAACCTAAATAAGTACCTCTTAAGCCCACCGGTGCTCATGCCCTCAGTTTAAGGAAGACCTCTTATCCTATACGTGATGGCCCTAGAGCGGTCATTGGGAGCCTTCCTCGCATTGAAAAATAATGCCGGTAGTGAAAAAAGTCTCTATTACCTCAGCCGAACCATGATCGACGTTGAAACTCGATACTCAAACATCGAGAAGAGTTGTTTGGACTTGGTCTTCATAGTTAAAAAATTGCGACATTATCTACAGCATCATGAAGTCCATTTGGTCTCGCGTAGTAACCCGCTCAAGTACATCCTCAGCCGCCCGATGCTGACAGGACGCCTATCCTGATGGGAAGTCATCCTGTAATAGTTTGACATCCGTTTTGTGCCTTAGAAAGTCATCAAAGGCCAAGCATTGGCAAATTTTCTGGCAGATCACCCCTAGATAGGGACCACCACATTGGACGTCAAGCTTCCTGATGAAAACATCTTCTCGATTCGAGAGGAGTTCCCAACATGGGAAATTTACTTCAACGGTGCATCCTGAAGCCCGATAGGGAAGAGGATGGAGGATCCCAAATTTAACAAGGTGGGTTTGGGGATCATACTCATGTCCCCAGAAAAGGCAGTCTTTCCATATTCCTTCCTCTTGTCAGAAGGATGTACAAACAATGAGGTGGAGTATCAAGCCCTCATTGCAGGCCTGGAGCTCACACTCCAGGCACAAGTACAGCACCTTAAGGTAAAAGGTGACTCAGAATTGGTCATAAAGAAAGTCAATGGTGACTATTCTATTAAAAAGGAGGATCTGATTCCCCTGTTTTACTATGTCCAAGGGTTAATGGAAGAATTCTCCACAGAACCAACATTGACCTGTATTCCCCAGTCTCAGAATTCCAAGGTCGATGCATTATCTAATGCGGCCACAGCCCTAGCTAACCCAGACCGGGATGAAATAAATATCAGTATTGCTCATCGTCGAATAGTCTTGCCATTTGTTCAGACTAAGACGGAAGAAATCAATGAAGTCCGTCCTGTCCCTGAGCCATATGCTCTTACCACCGGCTGGATGACCCCCACTGCAAACTACCTTCAAAGGGGAGAACTTCCATCAGACAGGGATGAACGAGAACAAATACGGAGAAGGGAAATAAACTTTGTCCTATATGGTGGCATGGGTCAGCAAGTGGTCCTCTATAAACGAGGCCTCAATGGAGTCCTCCTCATATGCATTGATGAAGAAGAAACCATTGTTGTCATAAATGAAGTACATGCCAGAGTATGTGGAGCACATCAGTCGGGGTCTAAGCTTTCCCATAAGGTTCAAAGGCTTGGGTATTATTGGCCCACCGTGGCACGAGATTGCGAGCACTTTATCGCAAAATGCCACTCCTTCCAAATTAATGCCAAATTCATTCACCAACCCACGGAGTTACTTCATCAGGCCAAGTACTCCAGGCCATTTCCCATCTAGGGAATGGATGTCGTGGGACCATATCCTCCTGCCACGGCCAAATAACTGAAGTATATCCTCACAGCAACCGACTTCTTTTCCAAATGGGAAGAATCTGTACCCCTCAAGGAATTCGGGGCAAGAAACATTGTCATCTCTGTGAAAACCAATATCATCACCAGATTTAGCGTCCTTCATACCATACTGATAGATAACGGCACCAACTTCTGCTTTGGTGAATTGGAGAAACTGTACTGAGAATATGGTATCAAGGCTAACCACTCATCCCGCTACCATGAAGTGGAAAACGGACAGATAGAGGCTTTCAACAAGACCATGTCCAACATTCTCCAGAAAATGGTGGAAAAAGACAAGAAATCATGGCTGGATAAACTTCTTCATGCATTGTGGGCTTATCAAACCACAATCTGCACTGCTACTCGGGCTACTCCGTACTCATTAGTATATGGAATAGAAGCGGTCCTGCCCATTGAGCTCCAATTTCCCTCGCTCCGTGTTTCCATTTGTGATCAGTTATCCAACAACGAGAAATCAAAAAAATACCTAGGTGAATTGGAACAACTAGATGAGAAGCGGTTGTACACTTTACACCATCTGGAAGTATATCAGAATCGGATCGCACGAGCCTTCAATAAAAAGGTTCGTCTTTGGTCTTTCTTGGAAAGAGAATTGGTGTTGGTCCTCCAGACCCCAATGATACCCACAAAGAGACCTCCAAAGATGGATCCCAAGTGGGAGGGACCATATGTTATACACAAGGTCTAATCCAACGGAGCATATGCCCTAATCTCCATGGATGGGTAGTTCACTACCACTCCTATGAATGAGAGATTTCTAAAGAAGTATTTTGCATAACCAAAAGTAGTTATCGTCCGAGCTGCAGGACGTTAAACTACCAAGCCCCAATGGTCCAAACTCTATGACCGTAAAATAAGAGTATTTCAACCTCACTGCATGACATTAAACTGCACGGATTTTAGAGAACTACGTACGGCTTGATTCATTCCCTTGCAGGATACGTAGCGACGCCAGGATTTTGTATCCTGGCCCAGCCATCCCCAAATAAAGTTAAAAGCGCCTTTTTTCCCTTGTATGGACCAACCCTACATGGGGTGTATTCCTTTCAGAGAACTACATATGGCTTGATTCCCGCCTTTGTAGGATACGTAGTGATGCTAGGATCTCACATCCGGGCCCAGCCACCCCCAAATGAAATCAAATGAAAATGCCCTCTTCCCCTATGTACGGACCAACCCTGCATGAGATGTACCTCTTTCAAGGAACTATATGTGGCTTGATTCCTGCTCTCATAGGATACGTAGTGACACCCAAACCCCGTGACTGGGTCCATCCACCACCTTAATCACCACCCTCTTAGCATGCCTATTCACACGTTAGGCAACCGAGACTTCCTCCATTCCTTTTTTCTCACAATGAGTATTACTCACATGGGATTATAAATTATGGCTGGGTCCCTTTGTGTGAATACAAACTACATGGATTTTAGAGAACTATGTATGGCTTGATTCCTGCCATTGCTAGATACATAGTGACGCCTGGGTCCCCCATCCTGGCCCAGCCACCCCCAAATGAAGATTAAAAATTCCATTTTCCCCCCCGTTTGGACCATACCTTCACAGGGGGTATTATCTTCTAAAGAACTACATACAGCTTGATTCCTGCCCTCGTAGGATACGTATTGATGCCAGAATTCCACACCCTAGCCCATCCACCCCAAATGAAGCTAAAAATACCCCCTTTCCCCCGTGTAAGGACCAGACCTGCATGGGGTGTATTCCTCATCCTTACCGCATGACGTTAAACTGCACGGATAAGAATGAAACAAAATTTCCCCTTTCCCCTATACGGACCATACCTACACGGGGTGTATTCCCCAAAAGGACTACGTGTCTCTTGATTCCTGCCCTCGCAGGATACGTAGCGACACTGGGATCTTATCTCACATCCCAACCGACGATAAAAGAAAACGTAGGTATATATACCCCTCGTCCTTACTGCATGACGTTAAACTGCACAGTCTAGTGTCCTTACTGCATGATGTTAAACTGCATGGAATCCCCTTTTCACGTCGGTTCATCTTCATCCCCACTGCACGACGTTAAAACTTCACAGACTTCGTCCTCGCCGCACGACGTTAAACTACACGGACTTCATCGTGACCCACCCAAGATATATAGAGAAATGGGATGGGAATACTCCTTGCGCATTTGGATGCATCCTCTCCATACATTAGACTCCGCGACCTGGATAATTGTGGATCTTCATAACCACCCATGGCCATCAGAAGTGGAAAGCTATCAACCCGTGGACACCTTTGTATGACTATGCATACCATGCCCTCAGTGACTCTGCATATTGATAGCCCTTGGCCCGTCTACCAAAGGCAATATTTCCTTAGGCGATAATCTTCTTATCTCCATATTCTTATCGGCCTCAGAGCGCCCATATCATATCTCCCAATCCAAATATTTATGGAGTAGTGGTTTACAAGTTCGTTCCCCTATCACATCCAAGCATTTCCAGGGTATCCCTACCTGGTTATCCTATGAATCCACCCGTGGTTCACATGAAGATCTGCATCTACAAACATCAATTCAGGGCTAGGCTACTTTGACTCAACGGGAAATTGTGGTGGAGATGTTTTTTTATGCTTGGACACCATTATCCCCATATGCCGAACTCTGTGTTATGAGCAATACTGGATTTTTATAATCATCCATGGACATCGGAAATGGAAAGTCATCGACCCATGGATACCTTTGTATGACTATGCATACTATTCTCTCAGTGGCTCTGCATATTGATCACCCCTGACCCATCTACCAAAGGAAAGATTTCCTTAGGCGATACCCTTCCCATCTGTTGAGCAATGTATTGTTTTTAAACAAATCAAAATAATGTTTTTTAAAGGGGGAGATTATTTTAAATAATACTCTGTCTCTTTATGATGATTTTGATGCTCACAAATACCCTTAATTATTTACTAATTATTTCGTTGAGTATTTTGCAGGAATTTATTTTATATAACGAGATTTTATACTTTATTTTATATTCCGAGATCAATTTTAGCGTATTCTGGAATCACTGTAGCGCGAGATCAATTTTAGCGCGTACTGGAATCACTGTTCATACCCTACGTTGATGAACGTAACGTATGGATGAAAAGTTTACTTTTTATGTTATTTTGAAACGTATGGTTAATGAACCTTACGTTGTTGAAAAGTATGGAAGAAGAACATTACGTTTGGAAGGAACCTTACGTTTTCGTTGTTGAAAAGTATGGAAGAGAAACCGTACGTTAGTTTTCAGTGTTGAGTTTGTTTCTCAAAAGTATGGATCATCAACCTTACTTTTATAATCAACCGTACGTTCTTTGGAGAGTTGAAGCAAGACAAAGTATGGATGATCAACCCTACGTTTGAATGCTGAAGAGAAAGTATGTATGTTCAACCTTACGTTCTGAACCTTACGTTCTGAACCTTACGTTCTGAACCTTACGTTTGTGAACCCTACGTTTGGAGCCACGTCATCAACCCTACGTTTGGCGTCGGGATATTTTTGACAGACGATATTTCCTTTTGAATTAGTCAATCAAGCGGATTATTAGGCGGATTTCGTGCTGATTCTTAAATACGACTTTGACTGAATCAGAGACGGTTTACAACGGATTAATGATTGATTTAAACGGAGCTTTTTATGCCGATTCTTCAGGGGAGTTACAACGGCTTTGTTATTTCATTTAATATCGCGAATCTAAAGGAGATTTTCATGGATCTATTTATGCGGAAGATTTTCTCATATTTGAAAATATGTTCTATCTTGGAAACTTCGGATATATATATGCACAGGAAAGTGTGTGATAAAAAAGATTGATCTTTTGACGAGCAAGAAAACAGAGACTGTGTGAAAGCGTTCTTTTCTGGTGATCGAGAAGAAGCGTAAGACCTTTATTACTGAAGGAAGATTTTGATAGCAGATTCACGTGTTCTACATCGACTACCTGTTGTGAATCTACTGCTGCTGAAGTTGTGAAGTTTCTGGTAATATCTATTGCAACTGGATCGACTCAGAACTGTTTTGATTACAGATCTTTATTTTCTGAAGACGACGATCTATCTACTGTCAATTGCATTCTGTTGCAATTGTGAAGAACAACTGGAGAAGTGTTTCTTTATCGAAACCTTTTTTATTTTTGAGTGATCAGCTTCTCGTTCTAAGCTGTGTGGGTTCGTGTTTGAACCAGGAAGGCTGTGTTTGCCTGAATCTTGTAAAGGTGTCAACTGCCTGTACTCAGTAGTGGACGGGTCTGTGGAAACGAGGACCAGATAGTGAAAATCGCCAAGCTCGTGTATTTGAGCGTTGGTGGAGTGGACTAGGGGCCTTCTGTTCCCCGAACCACTATACATCCGTGTGTTCATGCCTTTACTTTTTCCGCTGCATATTTAATCGTGCAAAAGCATAGTGAACAGAATTTGTCTAAATTGAAGAGATTGTAATAATTTGAAAAAGACACAATTCACCCCCCTCTTGTGTATAATCCGTAGATTCAGATCCAACAATTGGTATCAGAGGAGGAGCTTCTTATTTCTAAAGTCCTATCAAGCTAGAAGTATTTAAAGATTATACATAGTGTATCATGGCTGATATGAGAGAGGGAATGTCAATGGTCAGAGCACCTTACTTTAATGGAGAAAATTATGGCTGCTGGAAATCACGTATGATTATTTATCTGAAAAATCTTGGTTACAGAGTCTATTCAAAGATTCTGACTCCCTATGAAATTCCTGAAAATCCCGATACATGGAGTGCTGCTACAGAGGCTGAGTATGACATAAATTCAAAAGCTATGAATGCAATCATCTGTGGTCTAGGACCAGACGAATTTAACAGAGTATCTCAATGCCCGACTGCATATGAAATGTGGCAAACAATAGCTGTTGCTTATGAAGGAACAGATAATGTAAGACAGATGAGATATGCAACTGCTAAGTTAAAATTCGATACTTTCAGAATGATTGAAGGAGAGAGCATCACTCAGATGAATGAAAGATTGACAGAAATTGTCAATAATATAACAGCTCTAGGAGAACCAATCAAGCAGGCTGATCAAGCATTGAAGGTACTGAGAGTACTTCCTACTCGATGGAATGGAATCTCTGCAGCAATCAGACAATCAACTTCTGTTAAAGATCTAACTATGAGAGAACTGATTGGTACACTGATGATGTACGAAGCTGAAATGCAAGATGAGGTAAATGAGCATAAAGTCTACATAAAAAGGGAAAATACTGCTTTGAAAGTGACTTCTCAACAAAAGGATAGAAAGATGAAGAACAGAGAAGTGAGTGCTGAATCAGAAAGCTCTGGTTCTTCAAATTCGGATGAAGAACTGGCACAGCTAGCCAGAAAATTCAGAAAGTTCTATAGTAAGAAGAAAGACTTCAAGAAATCCTTTAAAAAGGATAGCAAGGAAGTGAGATGTTATGAATGCAAAAAGATGGGACATATCAGACCGGATTGCCCAAAATTGAAAGATGCAAAGAATAAGAAATTCTTCAAAAGAGATGATTATGAGCAGAAAGACAAGAAAGCTATGAAAGCTACTTGGAGTGTTTCTGAAGACTCAAGTAATTCTTCTGAATCATGCTCAGAGAATGAGGAAGCCAATTTAAAAGCAAATATGTGTTTCATGGCTGAAACTGATGAGGTACACTCATACTATTCCTCTGACTCAAATAATGAATCAAACTCTGAAACAAGCCTCTCAAATAAAAAACATGCAGCTTACTGCAATATGCTTGAAGAAAGGTATGACTCATTATTTAATAAATATAAATCTATAAAGAACTTGTACAAAGCTATTTCAGATGAGAGAAATACTTTGCTAAAACAACATAAGGAATTAATTGACAAATACAATTCTGCTGAATCAAATAAAATTAATTTTGAATCAAAAATAAAAACTCTACAGGATGAAGTAGAATCTTATAAAACGGCTGCATTAATTTTTACAAAAGGAGAAAACACCTTAAATGAGATACTTGGAAAAACTGTAATTAAAAAGGAAAGGTTTGGAATTGGAAGTAAAGGAGAAAAACCTAAGTTATACAAAAATTATTTTGTTCCTAGCACTAAACAGGTTATTTGTAACTACTGTGGAACAAGAGGTCATATAGCTAAAAACTGTTTTCTAAGACAACCTCAGATATGTGGAATTAAGAAAGCTTATATTTCCAACGATCTATATGATTCAATCAATTTTAAGAAAACAAAGCAAATCTGGATACCCAGATCACTGCTTGCTAACACTCCTGGACCCAACAAAATATGGGTACCAAAGCAATTTGTTTGAATGTCTTTGCAGGTAGCAGGTCACCAAAGAAAGAAAGAAATATGGTATATGGACAGTGGCTGCTCAAGACACATGAGTGGAACTTCAGCTAATTTCTCTTCTCTTACTCGAAAGGAAGGAGGACTTGTCACCTTTGGTGACAATGCCAAAGGAAAGATTATTGGTATTGGAACAGTTGGAGATCCAGAGACAGTCTCAATCAACAAAGTACTTTATGTACAAGGGTTAAAACACAATCTGATAAGTATCTCTCAACTCTGTGATGATGGATACACTGTTGATTTTACTAACAATAGTTGTACTGTTTCTAAAGATAAACTGTTTAAGTTTAGAGCACCCAGAACTGATAATGTTTATACTTTGGATTTGAATTCCTTGTGTAAACAACAAGTAAATTGCTTAACTGCTAATATAAGTGAATCCTGGATCTGGCATAGAAGACTTGGTCATTGCAATATATATGCTTTACATAAATTATCTAAGAAACATTTAGTTTCTGATTTTCCTAGTCTCAAATTTGAAAATGACAGATTCTGTGATGCATGTCAGCTTGGCAAGCAACACAAATCATCATTCAAATCTGTTAATAAAGTTGCTACAACTAAACCTCTAGAACTTATCCATATGGATTTGTTTGGACCTTCAAGAGTAGCAAGTTTAGCTGGTAAATTATATGTTTATGTATTAGTTGATGATTACTCTAGATTTACTTGGATTTTCTTTTTGAAATTTAAAAGTGAAGCTTTTAGTTTATTTGAAGGTTTTTGTAAATCTATTCAAAATGAAAAAGGTTTTAATATAATCTCATTGAGAAGTGATCATGGTGGAGAATTTGAGAACCAGGAATTTAATTCCTTTTGCTCAAACATGGGTATTAAACACACCTTCTCTGCTCCAAGAACACCTCAACAGAATGGGATTGTAGAAAGAAGAAATAGAACTATTCAAGAAATGGCTAGAACTATGTTAAATGAATATAGCCTACCTATATATTTCTGGGCAGAAGCTGTTAATACAGCTTTTTATATAATGAATAGAATTTTAATAAGATCTATTTTGAAAAAGACACCCTATGAACTATGGAATAACAGAAAACCTAAAGTAAACTACTTTAAAGTTTTTGGATGCAAGGTTTACATCTTGAATACCAAAGATAATCTTGGTAAATTTGATCCAAAATCTGATAAAGGTATTTTCTTAGGATATTCTGCAACCTCCAAAGCTTATAGAGTCTATAATAAAAAGTCAAGGATTGTTGAAGAATCAGTTCATGTGAAATTTGATGAATCTGATCCTTTTGAGAAAAGGATAGAACAAATAGATGTACCTGATTCTAATGAAAACATGAGACCTGAGAATTTAAAGAATAATTTTGAAAATGATATAAAAGAAATTCAGTCCAGTTCAGAAGAACATGATACTGAAGAGCCTTTGAATGTAATGCCTAGACAGTCTAGAACCTCAAAGAATCACCCTTTAGAATCTGTGATAGGTGACTTAGAGACTGGTATTCAAACTAGAAGAAACTTTGGAAACATAGTTGAATTCTCTGCTTTCCTATCCCAACAAGAACCTAAGACCATAGAAGAAGCCTTAGATGATGAGAGCTGGGTAATAGCAATGCAAGATGAATTGAACCAGTTCAAGAGAAATAAGGTTTGGGAATTAGTTGAAAGACCACATGATTATCCAGTAATAGGAACTAAATGGGTCTTTAGGAATAAACAGGATGATCAAGGGGTAATAACTAGAAATAAAGCAAGATTAGTAGCTAAAGGATATAATCAAGAAGAAGGAATAGATTATGATGATACCTTTGCACCTGTAGCCAGGTTAGAAGCTATTAGAATCCTTTTAGCCTATGCATCTTATATGAATTTTAAATTATTTCAGATGGATGTTAAATCTGCCTTTTTAAATGGTTATTTAATGGAGGAAGTTTATGTTGAGCAACCTCCTGGTTTTGAAAATTCTCAAAAACCAGATTCTGTTTTCAAACTTACTAAAGCTCTTTATGGCCTTAAACAAGCACCTAGAGCTTGGTATGAAAGACTAAGTTCTTTTCTTTTGAAAAATGATTTTACTGTTGGACTAGCAGATCCAACACTCTTTAAGAAAACTGTGAAAAATAATGTTTTGTTGGTTCAAATTTATGTTGATGATGTAATTTTTGGATCAACCAATAAAATTCTTTGTCATGAATTTTCAGAATTAATGCAAAAAGAATTTGAAATGAGTATGATGGGAGAATTAAATTTCTTTTTGGGTCTTCAAATATTTCAAAAAGATTTTGGAAATATTCTAAATCAATGCAAATACATTACTGATTTACTTAAGAAATTTGGACTTGAAAACAGCAAGACATTTACAACTCCTATGTGTACTAATATAAAACTTGATTTGGATGAAACTGGAAAATCAGTGGACAACAAGTTATATAGAGGTATGATTGGTAGTTTGTTATATCTTACTGCTAGTAGACCAGATATAATGTATTCAGTATGTCTTTGTGCTCGATTTCAATCAAATCCCAAAGAATCTCATTTAACTGCTGTTAAACGAATTTTTAGATATTTAAAAGGTACTATTTATCAATCTCTGCTTTATCCAAAAACCTCTGATTTTAATTTAATTTCATATTCAGATGCAGACTTTGGAAGCTGTAGATTAGATAGGAAGAGTACTTCAGGAACATGTCACTTTTTAGGAAAGTCTTTAGTATCATGGTCTAGTAAGAAACAACACTCAGTTGCCCTGTCAACAGCCGAGGCAGAATATGTGTCTGCAGGTAGTTGCTGTGCACAGGTGTTGTGGATGAAAAACACTCTTATGGACTTTGGATTAAATTTCAATAATACACCTATTTTATGTGATAATACTAGTGCAATTAATATTTTAAAAAATCCTATTAGTCATTCTAGAACTAAGCACATTGATATAAGACATCACTTTTTAAGAGATCATGTGTTAAAAAAGGATATATTTTTAGAATTCGTAAATACAGAAAATCAATTAGCAGATATTTTTACTAAACCACTTCCCACGGCATGGTTTGAATTTATTAAGGGGGAGTTAGGTTTATTTAATTTTAAATAGTTTCTTTTTAATCTTATTCTGTTTTCGAATTCTACTTAATTTCTGTTTCTTGCTATAAGTTATTTTATTTTGTTTTAAATAAAAGTAATGATTAGTGATTACACGGGAATCAAGGCTGTCAGAACCGTTTCACCTTCTAAATTGTTTTCACCTTTTTTCGGAAACCCTTTCGAAAACCTAAAACCGCACATCTGCTCCAAAACCCTTTTCTGAATCTTCAAACCCTAAACTTACGAACCTTCAGAAATCGTTGTTGAAATGGCAAAGACTAAGCGTCTAGATGAAGCTGAGAGCAGTGCTGCAAAGAAATCTAAAGTAGTTGGTCGGAAGATACTGCAAGGTAAAGTCATCGATTTAGAATGGCTGTTTGAAACTAATTTGCTGTTGAAGCAAGCGTTGTCGTTTCAAGGTCTTGAGCAAGCTTTTAATAGTGAAAACTCTGAGTTTCTATATGAGGCAGAAATGAGACATTTCTTTAGAACTGTTCAGTTTAGCCTTGGAGATACGGAGGATAGTTTATTGGCTCAAATAGAAGATAAGGACTTTTCCATATCATCTGTAGAGATAAGTCAAATTCTTAACTGCCCTCATGAAGGAGTTTTTCATTTTGATTTACGGAATATTGGAGATTCTGTACATAAGTCTGAAGACATTATGTCTTTTCTGTTTGGAACCAAAGTGATAAAGAAGATGTTTATTAAAGATTTGGAGCCCGATCAGAAAATCTTAGTAAAGTTTGTTCAGACTGGTTTAGCACCAAGGATGGCTGAGATGGAGAAAATTCTGTACCCTGACATGTATATAATGTATCTTTTGATGAGTGATATTAAGTTTAATTTTCCTCGATTTATGATAAGATATCTGAGATACTGCTGTCAGAGTGAAGCAAGAATGACCTTTTTCCCATATGGAAGGTTCATTTCTTTGTTTTTATATAAAAGAGGAATGATCAGATTGGTAAGTGCTGGGGTGAAATGTCACCACAGTAATGTTTTTAATGCTGGAACTTTGAGGAAAGTAGGATATTTCTGGAGCACAATTAAAGGAAAACTCTTACCTGTTGGAGCTGAGGAAGACTCGGAGAGTGCTCAGGCTCAACCGGCTAAGTCCAAAGAGGGACAAGCAGAATCAAGGATTAGTACAGTGGCAAGAAGAATTCGCCTTGAGATGGAGGAAGTTGAGGAAGAGAGAAGTCAAGAAGGACTTCAATCTAGAAGGAAGAGGTCAATTGATGAAGAAATTATCTCTCCTGTCTTGAAATCTTCTGAACCTGTAATTTCTTATTCATTTGTGAGAGAAGCTGTTGTGGAGAGGACTGCACCGATAGAGGAACCAGTAGCTCAACCGGAAATTCAGCTAGAACCTCAAACTGCTGCTGTGGCTGTTGAAGAAGCAATTCCACAAGAACAACTTATGGAGGCAGTGCCTGGTGAAGAAGTGGCCCGACCTCAAGAAGTTCATGAAAATATTGTTCTTGATCATTCAGTAGAAGTCAGAGAGACTACTGTTCGTGATGAACACACTTCTGAAGTTAATACAGAGGTACTTCAGGAAGATTTTTCAGTGGAAGAGTTTCAGGCTTCAAAGGATAGTTCAGTGGATCAACCTTTTCAGGACAAAGAACAATCAGGTGCAGATTCTTTACCCCTTGTCCTGCTTCGTCAATCTGATTCTAGACATGAGAATCAAGCACAGGGTGCCCCTGATTCGAGAAAAGAAGAAGTTGTTGAGTTATACAAGCGTATTTCTCAGTTAGAATCTGAGAATGTTAGTCTCAGAAGTTCTCTGAACTTGGAGCAGTTAAAGTTTCAGAAGCTGAAAGAATCTACTGTTTCAAGACAGGAAGTAGATTTGTTTAAGACTGATATGTTGCATGCTGTTGATCAGTTGAAATCAGAGATGGTAACGAAAGATGATTTGTCTGAGATGAAAATTTACATGGAGAATAAATTTGAATCTGTTGCAAATAGTGCTGTGAGTGGATCAGGTTCTTCACCTGATTTGATTCGAAGATTTCAAGCAATTACTGGAGCACTGAGCAATATGAGTGACAGATTACACGATCTTCAGTGTAATAGTGCCCCTTTGTCAGTTTTGCTAGATAATCAGAAATTTTTGGTAGATCAGTTGACATCTGGAGAGCAACCGATTAGGATTCTTTTGAATCAGTTATCAGAAAAGCTGGCTCTTTTTGTTGAAAAAGAAGAAAGACTGCATGAATTTTTCAGAGTTAATTTGATTGAAGATATTCATATGACTCAGGAGAACAGAGATCTTATCATCAAGTTAGGAGATGGGATGATGAAGAAGCTTCGAGACCAGTTTACAGAGATCAAGACAGTAATTCAAAGGAGATAGACACCTTTTTCCCTGTCTTATCCCTACACCTTGATTCCTCTGTATATCACTGTCGTTTTTATATAATAGCTTGTGAATGAAAATTCTTTTCTTATCTTTTTTGTTTTGTTATTTATTGATTTATGATTAAGTTAGCCAGTATAAGCAATTCACTTATTCATACACAGTTAATTATAGCATTTACTTATAGTTCAGTGCAATATTGAATGTGTTCAAATCCGTAATTTTTCATTCTTTTTGATATCACAAAAAGGGGGAGAATTTGGATAAACACAACATTTAAATTCATTCGTTTCCTATGAAGAAATTTGGATATATAGGAGCATTTGGATATATACGACATTTATCTTTTATCTATTTGAAAGTTTATTTTTATGGGGGAGTTATGGGGGAGAAATTTTATAGTTAAATATTGTTTTAATCCTTTCAAAATTCTAAAATTTTATAAAACTAATTTTTTTTTTTTCTCTTCAATCAAGATTGCAATTAAATTAGTTCTATTATTTTATGGGTTTTGTGATCATCAAAAAGGGGGAGATTGTTGAGCAATGTATTGTTTTTAAACAAATCAAAATAATGTTTTTTAAAGGGGGAGATTATTTTAAATAATACTCTGTCTCTTTATGATGATTTTGATGCTCACAAATACCCTTAATTATTTACTAATTATTTCGTTGAGTATTTTGCAGGAATTTATTTTATATAACGAGATTTTATACTTTATTTTATATTCCGAGATCAATTTTAGCGTATTCTGGAATCACTGTAGCGCGAGATCAATTTTAGCGCGTACTGGAATCACTGTTCATACCCTACGTTGATGAACGTAACGTATGGATGAAAAGTTTACTTTTTATGTTATTTTGAAACGTATGGTTAATGAACCTTACGTTGTTGAAAATTATGGAAGAAGAACATTACGTTTGGAAGGAACCTTACGTTTTCGTTGTTGAAAAGTATGGAAGAGAAACCGTACGTTAGTTTTCAGTGTTGAGTTTGTTTCTCAAAAGTATGGATCATCAACCTTACTTTTATAATCAACCGTACGTTCTTTGGAGAGTTGAAGCAAGACAAAGTATGGATGATCAACCCTACGTTTGAATGCTGAAGAGAAAGTATGTATGTTCAACCTTACGTTCTGAACCTTACGTTCTGAACCTTACGTTCTGAACCTTACGTTTGTGAACCCTACGTTTGGAGCCACGTCATCAACCCTACGTTTGGCGTCGGGATATTTTTGACAGACGATATTTCCTTTTGAATTAGTCAATCAAGCGGATTATTAGGCGGATTTCGTGCTGATTCTTAAATACGACTTTGACTGAATCAGAGACGGTTTACAACGGATTAATGATTGATTTAAACGGAGCTTTTTATGCCGATTCTTCAGGGGAGTTACAACGGCTTTGTTATTTCATTTAATATCGCGAATCTAAAGGAGATTTTCATGGATCTATTTATGCGGAAGATTTTCTCATATTTGAAAATATGTTCTATCTTGGAAACTTCGGATATATATATGCACAGGAAAGTGTGTGATAAAAAAGATTGATCTTTTGACGAGCAAGAAAACAGAGACTGTGTGAAAGCGTTCTTTTCTGGTGATCGAGAAGAAGCGTAAGACCTTTATTACTGAAGGAAGATTTTGATAGCAGATTCACGTGTTCTACATCGACTACCTGTTGTGAATCTACTGCTGCTGAAGTTGTGAAGTTTCTGGTAATATCTATTGCAACTGGATCGACTCAGAACTGTTTTGATTACAGATCTTTATTTTCTGAAGACGACGATCTATCTACTGTCAATTGCATTCTGTTGCAATTGTGAAGAACAACTGGAGAAGTGTTTCTTTATCGAAACCTTTTTTATTTTTGAGTGATCAGCTTCTCGTTCTAAGCTGTGTGGGTTCGTGTTTGAACCAGGAAGGCTGTGTTTGCCTGAATCTTGTAAAGGTGTCAACTGCCTGTACTCAGTTGTGGACGGGTCTGTGGAAACGAGGACCAGATAGTGAAAATCGCCAAGCTCGTGGATTTGAGCGTTGGTGGAGTGGACTAGGGGCCTTCTGTTCCCCGAACCACTATACATCCGTGTGTTCATGCCTTTACTTTTTCCGTTGCATATTTAATCGTGCAAAAGCATAGTGAACAGAATTTGTCTAAATTGAAGAGATTGTAATAATTTGAAAAAGACACAATTCACCCCCCTCTTGTGTATAATCCGTAGATTCAGATCCAACACCATCTTCGTACGCTTACCGGCCTCATAGCCCCACACCATATCTCCTGATCCGGGAAACCCTAGAGTTAAAATTTACACCCTCACTCTCTCACACATGTTCATAGTATACCAGAGAATCCTAACTCAATTTCCCTCCGGGTGATTGTAGCAATAGTCACTCAATGGTCTGAACTCTATGACCGTTAAACTAAGAGTACTTCATACTTACTGCGTGACGTTAAATCGCATGGAGTAAAGGTACACCCCATGCGCAAGATAAATCAGTGCAGTGAACTCTTTGAGTTTTAACAGCAACCAGGGACAAACATCCCCAACATGTCTAGATATTTCCTTATCAAATGACAGACTTTGTGGCCCAGACAATCGTGGATCTTAACAATCTTTCATGGCCATCGGAAGTGGAAATTCATCGACCCGTGGACACCTTTTCACAACTATGCATAGCATGCCCTCAGCGGCTCTGCATATTGATAGCCCATGGCCCGTCTACCAAAGGCCATATTTCCTCAGGAGATACTCTTCCTAGCCCCATACGCTTACCATCCTCAGAGCCCCCATATCATCTCTTCTGATCCAAGAACCCACGAAACCACGGTTTACACCATCAACCCCTCTCCACGTCTTGGACATGCCTAGATATTCGAGCCCAGTTACATTCTAATCAAGCGTGTCCTTTACAACTACGTCCTTACTACATGACGATTAAAACTGCACAGAACATGTCTTTTCCACTTGGTGTGAAGCTGCAAATACCAAGAATTAAACATCCAAAGAAATTCCTCTAACTACAAGCAGTTTCACAGATTTAAAAATTCCCTTGTCCTCACTACACGACGTTAAACTGCACAGTATCTTTAATAATGCTCCATGTCTTTACCGCATGATGTTAAACTGCACGGAAGTCATCCTTACCGCATGACGTTAAACTACACAGAATTTAAAATGCCCTCCATCCTCACCGTATGATGTTAAACTGCACAAATTTAGTAATAATAACAATTCTATTCACCCTTTCTGCATGACATTGAACAGCATGGTCGAACTCTTCACGGGTTAAATTAGGAATAGAGGTTTTACTCCTTCCCTCAATGCACGGGCTAGATCTTCACAATCCACAGTCTCACACCGGCATGAGAAGGGATGACTATACACATTCCCAGGAAATTTAGCCAAGCTTTTTCTCCCGTATCCAGGTACCCTGTCCTCATAAATCACACTTTATACCCAAAAAGATCCAAACCCTTGCAAGCCACCCCTGGTGGTCCCAAATCACAACTTCCCTGAAGTTTCTCGGATATCGGGAGAATAAAATCATTGACCTAAGGATACCATTGCATGACTATGCATACCATGACCTCAACAGATCTGCATATTGATCACCCCTGACCCATCTACCAAAGGCAATATTTCCTTAGGCAATGCTTCTCTCTGTATGCCTCTTGGCCTCTGAGCCCCCATGTCCATCCCGGGATTTGGAAACCCTCTGATCTATAGTTTACCAACCTTTCTTCACAACCCTGCCTGAGTATAGTGGAATGTCTCTGGCGAGATTACCGAGAACCGGGGGAATTCTTTCCATTTTAAGGAATGTCCTAGCTGCATGACTTTAAACTGCACCAAGCTCCAACCATCCTTCATGCTAGATAAATGCATAGGATAGGGGCCCTTCGTCCACACTCTTGATTAATACAGATGTTCCCAAACCCTTTTAGACGTCACATACCCTTTCTGAGCCACTCCTGGTGGTTTTCATAATTCTCCAAGCCACCCATGGTGGTTTCCGTAATCCGGAATTCCATGAAGTCCTCAGGCCATCGGAAATGTACAATCATTGACTTAAGGACACCTTTGCATGACTATTCATACCATTCCCTTAGCGGCTCTGCATATTGATCACCCCTGACCCGTCTAACGAAGTCAATTCTTCTTTAGGTGATTCTTTTCCTACCTCTGCACGCTGATACGGCTCCCATGCCTTGTGACATGCCATGCATGTTGTTCAAATCTAAACAAGTTCCCCCACGTGCGTCTGAAAGGTATTGAGACATCTGTTAATCAACTAAACCTCATCGGGGCCCTCGCCCCACCATATCTGGTCAAAGTTGTTCTACCTAAAACATCAGTAATGATAGTCTTATCGGTGGGACTTTAAACCACTCACAAAAAGAGGCGCAAAGCCCGTTAGGCTGAAAACCTGAAAATGGCGACCTAAGAAAAAGTCGAGCCATACCCACTAGGTTCATACCAAATGGGCCTAGGAAAAATTAGGGTATTGATGGAAAATGCAAAAAGTTTGTAGGGTATTTCTACAAACACCCTATAAAAAGTCGAAATGTGCTCGCTGAGTCCCTTGGCTCGGGAAAAATTTAGAGCATTGTCCAATCACTCATCAATTTTTAGGACCACTCTACATCGGAATAGCCTCCTCTTCGTTCCAATCTGACCCCATTCTGATGGGGGGAATTTATAGGGTCCTGAAAAATCCTCAAAGTAGAATGAGAATCCCCCTTAATTTGAGAAAGGATTCTACCCAATTTCCCTCAAATAATTGGACAAAAATATGGAGAATACTCAAGATTGGAAAAGGACTGACCGATCTGCGTACAGGTCCAACATTGATGGTATGCATCTGGTTCAGCGAGTTGCCCCCTCCGCAGACCAGTGTCGTTCGCGAAATGAAGGTGGGAACCCCTCTGCGAGTGCGAAGCAGAATGGGCACCAGGCCGGTCCACCATCACGAACCGCCCCAGCCGTGAAACGCACCAACTGGCCCAGACCGCACGCGTTCTAGTTCATGGAACAGAGGTGGAGCCCTACACGGCCGCAAAGCACCGATTTGGTTTATGGATGAGGTTCATTCAATGACCTCCTGCAAGTTGTGGATTGACCAAGTCATTCGTAAACTGGGTTTTCGTCCACAGGCCTCCCCAAAAGGTGTTTCATGACCACAGATACATCTCTTTCCCCCTCTATAAAAGGACATCGAGGGGTAGAATGAAGGGATCGATCAGATTCAGGTAGAAGGATTTAGAGATCGGGGGATCGATTGATCGGACTCCATCGGTGAGAAGGTTTGGAGATCGACTTCTGAAGGAAGGATTAAGGAGGAAGAAGCTTAGGATTTTGTGAACAGCAAAGTCCCAATTCGCGAACCAGAACAGGTATAAAACTGGAAACAAATTGATAAGGAACTGAAAAATGTATAACAAATTGGTGAACCGTGAACATAAAATAAAAAACCACGAGCCATGGTTCCTCCGCAGATTTACTCCCCGTGGACCAGGGATTTTATGCCCCTTTTCGATCCCACGCACTGTGTAGCACCCTCCTATGCGGGCGAAGCCCGGACCGGTTAACCCCCAACCATCAACGCCCCTAACTGCCACGGCTCGCACGGACTCCACCACGTACCAACCTGGCACATGGGCCAAACCCGAAGCCGCGCACTGCCCTGGTACGCGGGATGCCTATCAGTCTGCGTACCACCCTAGTACGCGGACGGCCTCTCCAGCCGCGTAGCACCCCCTATGCGAAGGGCGCCACTCCTTAGGCACCCAAGTGGCCCACAAACTCCTTCAGTGTTCCCATTCCTTGATCCAGATAAAACCCTTCCAATCTGGCCCGATCCTTTACAATCCCTTCATTGGCCTATTCATCAGCCCTAAAACAAGGCGTCTACCAAAGCCGTCGGACCCGTATGATGAAACCTTTAGGCGCATCAGTGTGCCACTTTGAGTTCACATACCCATGGTAGGCGAGGAAAAAGGGGTTTCCCCGGCTCTTGAGCAGATTCCCGAAGAATTCATGGGTTCACATTCCCACGGTAGTGCGGGGTCTGAGCCCGGGAGTCCCCTTTGTGCTTCTCCACTTGCCAGGATTGAGGGACCCCACTCACATTTCTTTTTGACGAGCACCATCAGTGAGCACTTCTCCCCTCTCCTCGGAGTGGCTGGGAATCCCTCCTAGAGTAAGCCCCACACCATCCTCGTCGGAATCCAATGTCCCTTACCCTCTCATCATGGAAGTTTCATTACTCCACTGCGCGACTCCTACCTTCCTCCAACATGAGGGAGAATGAGAGTTCAGTGGTCCCGGCCTTCTCCTCCACTTGTCGTCTTCCTCCCCTTCCCTCGGTAGGGAGAATGTGTGAGGCTTTCCAAGTCTGTTGCATTCTCTTGTTTCTCACACCGAGCATGACTCACGTGGGCTTAGAGATTTGTGACGATCATGGCATCCGCACAACGATGGCCCTCAAAACAAACTACGTGGGTTTTGATCCCTATCTCCTAAGAAGGGTACATAGGAAGCCTCCCTAAGGTTCAATCCCAATTCGAACCACTAACCATGTGTAAGTCCCAATCATTCCCCTCAAAAAAAACTACATGGGTTTTGATCCCTGTCTCCTAAGTAGGGTACGTAGGAAGCCTCTCCGAGGTTCAATCCCAATTCGGGCCACTAACCATGTGTAATTCCCAATCATGCCCCTTAAAATGTACTACGTGGGTTTTGATCCCTGTCTCCTAAGCAAGGTATGTAGGAAGATTCCCCGAGGTTCAATCCCAATTCACGCCACTAACCATGTGTAAGTCCCAATCATGCCCCTCAAAACAGACTACGTGGTTTTTGATCCCGGTTTCCTAAATAGGGTACGTAGGACGCCTCCCCGAGGTTCAATCCCAACAATAGGCAACTCTCACTTAAGCCCGTATCAGGGGTTCGATCCAAACGCTCAAGTCGTTATCTGTCCCCCCTGGATGACAATAAACTCCAGAGTTCCTAGTTATGAGGCTTTAAACCAGTGATGTCTCAATGAGTCCAAACTCCTCGGAGTCATTAATCCAATGAGTAATAGTAAACCTTGGGCCTAAATGATTTCGAATCCCTGCCTTCAGGTGACCATTTCCAACCAGGAGTAATCTGTGGATACTATTCTTAAGTATAAACCAAAGATTCGCGAACATATAAATACACATTAAAACTATAAGAGAGTCTCGGAACAGGAAATAATTCCCCTCAAAAAGCTGCGATGAGCCCGACTTCCCATCCTCTCAACCAATGTGATTTCTTAAGTGTCGTTGGCCAAATCACCCAGCCAACGCCTACCTTTGGAAAGCAGGTCCACGTATCATTGGATATGGAACCTTTGGGAATTTAAAAATGATAACGGTTCACCTGATATGAGTGATTAAGTAGAACCCAACCTTCTCTAATCAACCGTCAGGCAGCACACGTTTTTCCCCCTGTCGAAACAGGGATCCAAATGGTTGTTTATTTTACTTTTTCATTTCACATTATAAATAGTTTTCACGCTTTAATCTAAAGAAATATCTAAAAAAATATTATCATTCCTTAATGTATCAAAACATACCATATTATTATGTATAAAATAATTACTCACAGTTTAAGGACCAAGAGAAAATGGTTAAAAATGCTGAGAAATTCTTCCAACTAAGGGATAAAAAAATCATATATTTAGCTCATATCATGTCAAATTTCTATAATACGGGTCTAACATTTCAAGAATTAGTATATATGGTTAATGAAATCCAAATTTAATATCAAAAACAAAATGAAAAATAATAAGTATCACTAGATATTCCCAATTTCACTGAAGAGGTCCAAGTAGTTGAGGCACTACATGAGGAACATATACATACCAACTATCTCAATATCTATATTAAAACTAACCATGAAGATCTAGAGTAGATTCATGATAAGGATGATTTTCCTTCTGATCTATGTGTGGGAGATTAGCAATATCTGGACAACCTTTGGAATGAGTATAAACTGAAAAAATGATCCATTTTCCCTTACAAAGTAGAAGAACCAACACTATGGCATATCACTCTAGAATTTTAAGAGGAATAAACCACCTAAGTAAGGTATTGTGAAGAGAGGATAGAGGATCCCAACAACCTGCCTCTATCTAGTGAGATATAACTTCAAGAGTTCATTAACACTAAAGAAGAGATTGAAGCAGAACCAACTCGAGTAGTTGATTCTTTCTTAAATACATCGTCATCTATATTTATTCAATTTTAATTGAGGATTAAATCCCACTATTTTTAATTTTAATATTTTTTCCAATCAATTTTTTATACTAGAGGAACATGAATAAGAAAAACATGCACCTACTATGGAACACATGGAGCTACCAGGTCAAGTTGAGAATTTTTCAAAGGAATCCTAGGAGGAAAGAAAAGTGGACTTTATAGAGAAAACCAAGGCATAAGCTTCTTATGATAGTGAAAAAACACATTTAAAAATATTGATTAATTTTTATTGATAATCCATTATCAATGAGACCACATTTAACATAAAACCTTGTTTATTATATAGAAACCATGAATGAACTTTTTAGGAATAAGACATATTTCAATCCATTTATATCTATTCCTAATATCTCCTTAGTTTTATGCATAATATTTTAAAATTGAAGTGTGGGGCGAGTAAATTCATAGTTAAGGGATGCACTACATTGTAAGGTAAAATTGTGGGGGCATATATTGGGTATTGGGAAAGTTTTTTTATTCATACATTTAACTTTAATTATTTTCCCTTATTGAAAAAATAAATAAAAAGGATGGGTTGTGACTTAAGAAAATCAAAAAAAAACTATTACTAAATGAGTGATTTGTATCATATGTGGTTAAGGGGTGGATGCGATATTTGATTCAAGATTTAATTTTAAAAAAATATAAAATAGATATGAAATATTAATTTGAACAAAAGGTAAAAAAATATAGATAAAATTCAATAATGATAAAATTCATTAATTATTCTTACATTGATCATGAAATTACTTTCATCCTTGGGAAGTGAGTGTTTTCATTTTTAAGGGAAAAAATACATTGAGTTTTCACTTTTTATATCATGATTTACACTTCATAGATGAAACTCCTCTTTGAGACTTAATATTTTTAACATCAATACCTACCAACTTTAAGCCTCAGAGTTATTAGATCCTTAATTTAAAATTCCTCATGGTTTTATGGGATTTTTTTTTTATAAAGTGGAGAATGTAATTACTTTGAAAACCTATATAAAAGGATAATGTACTCATGATATGATAATAACTAAACTTGGATTTGTGTCATGATTGGTTTCAGAAAAAGATTAAAAGTGAGCTATATCATGACATGGAATTTTTAATAATAATTATTTAGAATATTCAAAAAAAATAAAATATAAGATCCTTTATTTTTCAATGGGAAAATTAAAATATTTGGATTAATTATTTTTTTGAAAATGTGAAGTTAAATTTATTTTTTATGTGGAACTAAAAAATTTGGTTTAAATTTGATAATCGTTTTGTTTTATTTCTATGAGATTTAAATATGGGTAACATTGGTTCCCTCTTTAATTAAATGTTGAGATTCAATACTTGAGTATAATAATAGTTAAAATTTTCTGGTATTTTAGGCACTCGTTTATTTCATGAAAAATTTTAAACATTTGTAGATGATTTTTAATGGTTTCTAATGAATTTTTCTATGTCATAAATTATTGATTGATGATGTGAGAAATTACATTTGAAGTGTTAATATAGATAAAAATAAATAAAAATATTAAATTTTGGTAGTTTTAGATTGTTTGGAAATTTCTAGAATTTTCATACGTGTTTGGAATACTTTTGTAGGTTAAAAATAATGGCCAGATGGATAGACCTCAACTAACAAGGCCAAAATCCATATAGCTAGCCCGAAATGGTAGATATCCAAACATACCGCTAGGATAGCCTTCCTTAGAAATTTATTTAACACTACTGCTACCGCTCGATGATGCATGCCTCCATCTAAAATTCACCATAGATAGCCATTTGTACCATTGGAAATAACTAATGAAAAATTATGTCCATTTTTGGCCCTTAAACAACCATAGAAAACATCAGGTTCCTCATATGAGTATCATGAGTAAAAACAAAACAAGAGAACCAACCCTTGTACGAATAAGATCTCAATTTGGTTATTGTGAGTGCCATATGGAATTAAAGAAAAGCATTGTGTTTCTTATACCATGTTGCATTGTATCCTTATAAAAGAATGATACATGAGAAGTTTTGTACCCTAGAGGAAAATCCTGGGATGAGGAGGTTCCTAAAAAATGACTACATACAAAAATAGGTACATGGTGGAAAACTATTATGTCACAATTAACTGGAAATCAGATATGTAACACATAGATGAAAATAGATATGTGGAGAATAATATAAAATGGATAAATGAGGCATGACGAAAATAGCTATAAAAACTCCATCAAGAATCATCTATGTGAGCCTATGGGATAATTCGGTTATGTGATGATCATGTTAAAACATAGTATCTTGAAAATCATGAATCTTTCTCCAAAGTACGTACTTGAGTGAAAAATAAAGAGGAAGAGAATCCCATATATTAAATATCACCTATTCATCTTAGAGGGGTAATTCCTTGAGATAATGGGGGCACTTCTAAAAGTCTTAATAAGAGACTAAGATAGGGTATGAAATTATAATAATACTGAGAGTGAAGTTAATGGGGTAAAGTCTTGGGTATTTATAGAAGAATTGGACATTTAGTGAATGGTCATTAAATTTTATTCATTACTGATCTGAAACCCAATTTTTAATATTAATTTTTACATGGTAAAGTAATTACTCTGACAAATATTGATTTTAAACGCCTTAATTTCCATTTTAGAATTTGAAAAATTATTTAATAGATTAGAAAATATTTTTAATTTATTAAAACGAATTATATTAATAAAATAACATATTTTTTTAATTTGATATTTTATATTAACTATTTCATAATTATTATATATTTATAAAGTCATAAAATATATTAAAAACACAAAAATTTATTTTTTATTATTCACAGAAAAATTAAGTATTTTAAAAAATTATTAAAATTTTACCCAAACCTAATTTCAACATGTTGATTTAAAATAAAATTTTTATTTTTAAAAAAAATCATAAGTATGAAAAATTATTATTCTAGATTAAAATTACTTATTTGTTACAAAATATTATTTTTAAATAAAAACACATTATTTATTCACGTTAAAGAATTCTAATTTTTTTAAAATTTCATACATATTGTTTAAAATTTAATTAATTTATAAAAAATTGAATTTATTTTTAAATATGACTTTTATTATTATCTTGGTTATTATTATTATTCCAATAGTCATATAACACCCACATTACAATGGTCAAGTAACGGTCAGATCCCAGCGGTCATATTTCCCTTTACATGCTATATATACTCTAGCATTTTCATACTTCATCATTAACTACTTCACTTATAAAGGCTCTAAACTTACCTTGATAATGTATATTGTATTCCTAATGCTTATCCTTATTTTTACAGTCATTATTCAAGGGGTGATCATCATAAGAGAATTCAGGCCCATGGATTTTTACATAGTGTTTGTATTATTATTTGATGTTTATCTCACTTTATTATTCTTTTTCATTATAGAAAATACTATTTCATGAAGTGTAATGCTTATTTGAAATATAATATTATTTATATGCACATATATTATCAAAAATAATAAAAATAATTATGAAATATGAGTTCTTTTAATAATAAATCATTTTTAGATTGTTGTGTATTATTTACTATATCTATTTAATATTATAATATATTATTAAATATGATGAAAATGTATTTAAAAATTAGATTTCTTATATAAAAGTTTGGTTAATTACATTCTTCCCCCATTTGGAAATATCACCATCAAAATTTTATTTTATACACTAAGGTGAAAACAGGTGTGTGAACTTTCACTTCATCGCTTCTTATTGTTCCCATATTTCTTCCTCAAAGTTATGGTTTTGTTAAATAACTTTGACTATGTGAATAGTTTTATAGTGTAGATATTTGTCACTATGGTCCATGATCTTCAATTTATTATCTTTATAAGAAATATCATTTCTAACTATACCACCTATGGATTCCATAAATGTGATAGATATAGTATGTACATCTTCAAGAGGGATACATAGAACACATCATGTACCTAAAAAATATTAGTGGGAGTGTTAGTTGATAAACCAAAACTCTAAGGTGATCAAGAATATTTAATGGGTCAATATACCTAGGAATTAGAATTCAATTATTTCTAAACCTCATGACCCTTTTCCATGGATAAAAATAGAGTACATTTTCACCAACTTCAAAGTCTAGGTCTCATCGATGGCTATCATTATTTCTCTTATATTGAAATTGGGATACTCAAATGATTTATTGGATAGTATTTACCTTCTCAATCATATTCACTACCAACTCAAGTACCAATAGCTTATGTTCACTAATGTCATACCAACATGTTAGATTTTTTCATTTAATTCTATAGATTACTTCATAAGGATCCATCTAAATGAAAAAGTAAAACCAATTTTTGTATGCCACACTAGTGAAGAAAAGGGTTTTTAACGTCTCCTTTATAATGTCATTTATTAAAAAGTGACATGATAAATAATTTTTCATAACAGTTGAAAATTAATAGATATAAAAACGACAGTTGGTAGATTTTATACATCTTTTATACAATAGTCAACATAAAAACCCTTTTTTCTACAAAGTTTATTTCATCATTTATGTATAAAACCTTTTAAATAATGATAAATCATTGAACATTTTTTTATATTTTTAATCAAGTGTTCTATTTCAAAAAATTTGGACCCTAATTTTCTTCCCAATCATAAATCGACCATATATATCTCTCATTATCCTTCTCTATCACCATCTTCATCGTCACCTTCTCATTAATCTTTATCCTCTACCATTTCTTATCTCATATATTTATTCATGGTTTTCATTAATAGTTATGATTTTTCACACATATAAGGTTTGTTTAATTTAATAAAGTTTTTTTTTGGATTTTTGTTTGATTGAATGATTAATTGATGAATGTTTGTTATAAATCATGTTAATTTATTGGTTAATGGGTGTTTAAGGTCTATTTAATGGGTATTATATTTTAATGAATGATTATTTAATGGTTTTCATAGCATATAAGGTATGTTTAATTTTCATGACTAAATATTTAATGGGTTTTATATTTAATAAATGATTATTTGATGAATTGGTATATTGTAAATCTTTAATTTATTTTTCACAACATCTAAATTATGTATAATTTAAAAATTATTTTTTCGCAACATGAAAGGTATGTTTAATTTACTTATTGTTTGTTTTATTTTTTAATATATGTTATTTTGTTTCATTGAGAATGGGTGTTTTAGGTTTTTAATATATCCAATTATTATGTAACATGTTGTATAATTATTTATTTATTAGGTCACTCATTTTCTTCCAAGGATCATGTAGAAACTAGTTTATTGTTTTAATATTGGATTTACTATCTCATTTCAAGCCCTAAAATAATACTTATTTTTATTACATTGTTTTCCTTCTAAATTTACTCAACTTCACATGACCTGGTCACATTATATAGAAACATATTATAAATAGATGGTACTCTAAAAATCATGTCTTTGTTTATATTATGATATTAATATAAAAACTCATTATTTAGATCTAATAAATATAGTGCAGGAAATCCATTTACAAATAGAAATACTCTATTTTATTTATTATTAATATATGGTGTGTTTCTATCTATCAAAAAATTTATAATTTCATGTTTTATCTCTCTCTAATATTAAATATTACGTGTATAATCTTTTTTTACTATTTAAATTTAACAATATAAAATAACATTGTAGAACTATTTCAATTTATGTATTTCACTTTCACTATCCTATTTTTTATTTTCTTATAGTTTTTATTATTCATAGAAACGTTTTCATCAAATATTATATTTTAATTCTAAAACATGTTTGTAGATTCCAATTATATTTCTTAAAACTAAAAAAATTGACATTCAAAAAAAATTGGCCATTTATATTATGATATTTCTTTATTTATATTGTTATTTATAAAATTAAATTTGAAATTAATTTTTAATATAGATTAACTTATATTCAATGCTTCAAATTTTTAATAGGTGATAATGAGTCATTTTTTGGCTAATTTATGGTGAAAAAGCAATGAAAAGGATTCAAAACTTTTTTTGAATTTTCAAAAATAAATGTTCTAAAGAATAATATATATTAATCCATGCTTTAAATGATTAAATATGATAAAGTTTTAAAGTATAGAAATAAAATATCATTTAATTTTTTCAGGTATTAATATGAGTTATAGTCCTTGGAATTTCCATGGTAAAATTTTGCATGAATCATGATCTATTGATGATGAATATTTTTAATATGATAATTCTGATCAAATTGAAGAAATTATTCATGATATTAGAGTAGAAGAAATTCAAAAAGCATCTATGATCAAGCTCCTATATGGTGATGTTGAAAAAAAATTATATCCAAGTTATATTAAATTTTTTTTTATTAATGTTGATAATATTGACTGACATGAAGGAAATAAATGGATGACAGGATAATAATTTTATAGAGTTTATACAGTTGTTGAAAGACATACTTTTTTAGGACAATGATCTTTTATAATAAAATTATAATATAAAGAAATAATATACCTAATGGGTTTAGGGTATAATAAGATATATTCCATCTTGAATGATTGTGTTCTATATATAAAGGAATATGAAAATAATTCTAGGATTCATAAATGTAGTACATCATGGTATAAGATGAAAGAATAATCATAGGTTGATTTACCAATTACCAAGAGTCTAGCTAAGGAAATTCAGTATCTTCCAATAATTCCTACCTTAAAAAAATATTTTTAAAATTATAATTATTCAAAAAAATATAATATTGGATGCATAAGGATGAATATCTAATGGAAATTTACATCATCTAGCTAATTTTCTGCAGTAGATAATAATTGATAAAAATTTCCCAACCTTTGGAAATGATGTTTAAAAACTTAGGCTTGGAATGTGTACAGATTGAATGAATCTATATCTAATATTGGGTAGAAAATTTATTTCTTGGAATGTTTCATTGGTATTTTATAATTTATCTCTTGAAAAATGTATGAAGTGGAAATATATAATGTTGAGATTAATTATTTTTATACCAAAACAGCAAGAAAATGATATTGATGCTTTCTTATCACCATTAATTGATAATTTCAAGATTTTATAGGTTGGAGGTTTTAGAGTTTATGGTTCTTATAAAATGGATTATTTTAAAATTCATGCAATGATTATGTTCACTATAAATAACTTCTCAGTATATGGAAAATTGTCTGAATATAGTGTTATGAGGAAAACGTTTGTCCAATTCGTGAAGAAGGGACTTTATATTATCAACTATAGCATGGTAGAAAATAGTATATATTATTCATAGTTGGTTTTTTCCTATGGATCACTCTTATAAAATATTAAAAAATGTATTCAATGGTTTATATGAATTTAAAATTTTTCCAAAACCTTTGAAAAAGGATAATTATTATTAGAGGGTAGAAAAAATTGATGTCACATTTGGAAAGACATAAAAATATGGTAATGGTAAAGATATATAGAATAAATTATCAATATTTTTTGAACTTCCATATTAGATTTATTATGAGGTCAAACATAACATTGATTTCATTCATGTTGAGAAAAAAATATACTATGGTTTGATTGGAACATTATCATATATTAATGGCAAGACTAAGGATGGTTTGAATACAAATTTGGACATACTATTAATGGGAATACATTTTGAGTTAACTCACACTCCTAATAAAAGAATAAAATACCTACCTCTATATCACATACCATCCCAATGTTTTATTATTTTACATTTTTATATAACTATTTTGTATCACATCCTATAATTATAGGTCGGACTTTGTTAAAATTTTAAATTTTGTAATTTCATGACAGGCGTATATTTGGTGCATGACAAGTAGAAACTTTACACACACTGTGCGAATACAACTATTATTAGATAGAGAAACATTGCACGGTTGGGGAACATTGTGTTTAACCATGTTCCCTACCTATGAGTAGTGTTCTAGTCCATCTACTAGGGGGAGTATAGTTATTTCATGATCTATCCAACCATGTTTCATAACCATGTTTCATGTACAGAAACATAAAATATATCTTTTTACCTAAATAACCTCAAAATAGTTTTACTTTATGTTACACCCAACCCCCTTATTTTCCTTGTTTATTGTGACCTGGATAAGGTAAACCAAGGTTCTTGACTCCCTCCTATGTTTTTAATTCTCCATTCTGATTTCCAATGTGTTTTTATGTGATCTAGATCTGGTTCATATCAATTAGGCTTCCTTCTCCTTCATACTTTCTTTTCCCTTGGGTTTATTTTTTATATCATTCCATTCAAACCCCTTGGCTGAAACCTAATTTTATTTTGGGTGTTTATTTTTCTAGTTTCTGATTTCTAGGGTTCATATGCTGGATTCAAGCCCTATTATAACAACGTTCATCAAAGGCAATGAGTTACCTTAAATTACATGTATAGTTTGGTCTATTTAGTCTCTAGTGGATTGGTTTTATTTGGGAATTTATCAATTTTTTGAGTTCTATTTGTCCTCTAGGTCATCAATGACCTCATTGAGGTGTAATAGCACCACCATTTTCAATGGTAATTAGTTTTAGGTAGTTTTCCCCTTGTTTTTAGTCATTAAATTCTAAAACCTTACTTTATTTCATTTTTAATTCAATTTTTTTATAAGAAATGATTATTATAAATATTTTCAAAGATTATTTGAAAGGAAAATCAATTTACACTAGATGTTCACTTCAATTCAATAGTTTTTTCATAATTACAATCTTGGTAAAAATCTATTTTAATTAATTTATTACACCAATTATTTTATAAATTCTTTATTTACATATATTAACAATTTTTTATTTTTTTAAGAAGAAATTTTATTTTTTAAAAAATATTCTATTTATAAGGATTTTTTAAATGTTGTGTGTTTTTAAAGTTAATATTTTTATGATAGTGTTATCAGTATATACACAGGTATATATGTGTGTGTGTGTGTGTACAAATTTACATGAGAAATTTTTAAATTATAAAATGAGATATATATATATATATATATATCTTTTTTTTGCGTGTGTAATTTTATCTCGGAATAAAGATATAGAAAATCTTAGGAGTTTTAAATGTGTTAATCAAGATTGATTTTCAAATGTGTTTTAAGTGATTTATAAAAAAATTATAAAGGCTTGGTTAGTATGATATACCTTTTCTTTATATTTCAATAGGTTTTTTAGGTTTTGTAAATCCATGTTATAACGGTTTGGATGATTTATCCCATATCTCTTGGGAATTTTAAAATTTTTCTCCTTGGTTTGGAAAATGAAATTCTTTAAAAATGGAATGTTTTTATTTGGATAAGTGAAATGGTTTGATGTACTGATAAAAGGCCCCTTTTTTTCTAACATGAAATGTGACACTTTTGAAATGTGTGAATAACATGGGAAGTTGGGTATCTATGTGAGAAGCATAGTTTATATATCTATTTAGATTATTCCACCATAATAACCAAACCAAATAAGATGAAGGTCATGGTTTCATGGATGGGTGATACCACCCTATTAGGTCATGAAATATACTCCTTATTGGATGAATTAGATGTGGTTTTATGGATAGGAGACACCATTACCCTAAGATAAGAAATTCCTACATTATTGGTACATCACTAGGACAAGGAATATACTCCTTAGTGGACATGGATGTGGTGGAAGAATGTCACCATACCACTAGACTGTGACATATTCTCCTTAGAAACACACTAACCACATCTAATTCACTATATATCCCACTAACCTTTGATGATTTAGTGATTTTTTCATGCTTCATATTTGTGAAATGATTATTTTTTATGGCACTTGTATCCCATTTTATAATATTGTAAAAGTATGGGTTTTTTCTCTCTACCTCTCTCTTTATCATTATAAATAGTTAAATTTCTTTCTTTTCCCATTGGTCCTTTAAATTGTTTAAAAATTATTTTTTATAAATGAACTTTTGAATAGGTTTATAAAGTTGATTTCAAATGGTTTTAAATAAAATATGTTGTCGGTCATAAAAAAATTTCCAAGTGATTTTTTTCATTTAAAATAAAATGAATAAGGAAAGTTTAAAAATTATCAATAAGCCTTATGTTGGATTTTATAAAAAAAGAAATAAAATCATATTTTTATAATGTATTTAAAACTAGAATAAAATGGATCTTGTATTTAAAGACAAAAATGTGGGGTGTGGTTACCTTTGGAATTCCTACTAATGTAATTGGTCATGCCTATCATTAATTTTATGTTTTAGGTTTTGGTATTTTATTAACACTCCTATAGAATTGAGGTTTTGATTCTTTATGGTTACTTGTAAAGTCACTGAAGGTATGTTAGAATTTATTTTTATTTTTTTTATCACATCATCCATGTGTGCCTTTTAAATGATTTTAAAGGCCAACCTTTTATTTCCATAGAATTTACAGTGTAAAGCCCATTAAAAGGTTCACTTTGAAAAAATAGGGATTTACTAATTTATGTAGTTTTAAGTGTACTATTATTTTTTTTTATGATGGGAATCTTGTGAAAGTCATTTATGAAGGGGAGGGTGACTAAGTTTAGTTAAGGGAATAATTTGTTTGATTTGTTTACTACTTTTATATATTACCTATTTATTTCTTTCTTTATATTTAATTTTTCATGGATTTCCAACATACATATGTTTCATTCCTTTTTTTTGTTTCTTAACTTCCCACTAGATTTACATTAGTTCCCAAGAACTAGTTTTCATCCTGAGGTGATAGGTAATGTGCCTCAAGTTTTTTTTAGGTTAGCTCATGCATCCAATGGAGGGATAGTCTGGGTCTGTTCCTGACACTCTGGATTTCCATACATTATCCAATAAGGATAAAATTATTTTTTTTCTAGTTCCACCATGGAATAAAATTTTCTTAAGGTTATTCTTCAATATAAAAAAATTACTAATTTATTGGATGTTTACTAGCATGAGATCTCATGATTTTCATGTTAGGATGCAATAGCTCCTACTAGTTACATTATGTGGAATACTTACCACCTGTATAAGAATTAATATCAGGAATTTGTTTTATTTTTTTCACTTCCATTTATAAAAAAGTGATTGATCTATGTTTTTTGAATAATTTATAGTATGATGAAGTTTCATTACAATGTTAACTAGAAATGTACTTTCCACTATTTTTTTGATAACATGGTGTATTTAATGGTACATTTTTTGGGATAAATAAATATTTTTGGTCATGTATATCTATGTTTGATGTATAATTTTTAAATTTATATTATTTTATTGAAGGGATATCTTAATAATCCATATTAACCAAAATCCTCCATTGTTGATAATTTTATTTCTAAAGATATTAAAATGTTTTGTAGAAACTTATTGTCTACAGTGGAGCATATTGGTGTACCTATATCTTTCCATGAATGAGTCTGTTTTAGAAGAAAGCGGATTTTTCTCTTGAAAGTAAAATTTTTTATAGGTGAAATAATAAATCAAGTAAATTTATACATTTTTAATAACATATATGATGCTCAACCATATAGAATGTTTCATACTAATGTGTTAAAAACATTATCCAATGATGAAAGATATGTGGGTATTGAATGGGAATAACAAAACTTTCTTTCTATAGTTTAAATACATAATTCATGGTAGATTAGATGAATCAGAAATCACATGTACATAAAATAGCTTTCACACGAGTAATTTAATGTCAATTTTTAAATATACTATGTTAAAAACCTTCCAATTGGGTTTAGAATCATTTTTTAGATAACCAATGTTGAAAATTGAGTTTAATATTTTTTATTTAAAAAAATATTTTAATACCCAATTTTTAATATCAGTAAAAATATACCCAATATAATTTTTAAAATTTTCTATCATGAAAATGTGGTGTTGCGTTTTTTTCACAACGTGCCTTTATATTTTCAATTACCAACAATAATTTATGATATCATGGTATTATTTTTCTAGTATCATTTATATTTTTTCATAATCCATTCATATTCATTTCATATCAACTCATTGGATCTTCATCATTTCTGTTCCAATTCTTCTTTTATGCTCCACACATATTCATTTAATATCAATTCTTTTGATATTCATCATTATTTACTGGTTCTTCATTTATTTATTTCATCATGGTATTTATAAATATTTTTCCATGATTTAAGATTTTTATTATTAGTTTTCTTAATTGATACACCTGTTAATTATTATTTTTATAATGAATATTATAACATCAAATCGCATTAAAAATGTAATTCTTCTATTGGAGTCAAAAATTCCTTACAAGACACAACTTTGGATACCTCAAGAGTTCTTCCATATAAATAAATTTATGTTGATGAACACTTCAATAAGCATGGAAATGATGTGAAAGATTTAAGTTCATTTTTCTAAATATCATTTGGTGTCTATGATATTATACCTTCATCAATCTCATATTTTCATCTAAATGAGTAATTATACGTGAAAAATAAATAAAAATAGATAGTTTTTTATGTTAGTTATTGTATAACAGACATAAAAAAAGTCACATTTGACATTTTTTATTTATAAATAACATTCAATGTGACTTTTTAAACCAGTTAGACAATGGAAGACATAAAAAGTCATTAAAATAATAATTTAAATTCATGTTATAATAACCTAATTTAAAAACATATTTTTTATCTCTTATAATAATATCACCTAAAAATCATTGTTAAAAATATAAAAACCCAATTTAAACCTCGATTTTTTACTATTTAACACTAAGATAGTTAGCGGATATCATCCCAAGTTTAAATTTGATAATACAGTCCATGTATGAAATTAATGGCAATACATTTTATACCATATATCCAGAAAAAAAATAAGGCAGTTTAGAATAGTAGTGTGTTAGTGTTCGTAGAAGTAATAAATTCTTCAAGTGTAAAATAAAAAACTCCAGTCACTACATAAAGTGAATATTATGGAATTATTAATGAAATATGAAAGATTTATTATATTAAATTTCAAGTTATGGTGTTTAACTACAAATGTCTTATTAGTAACAACAATTTCAAACATAATGAATATGGTATGACACTAGTAAATCTATATAGATTGGAATGCACGACCGATCCTTTTATCATGGAAACACCTAAGAAACAAATTTTGATCTTTTTTATCTATAAAATTTGAACTGGTATGTCATTTTTCAAGGAAAAACAATATTTTGGTTCGAAAAAACTTATTAATGATGACAATTTATGTTAAATACCTACATCCGTAGAAATATTATCATATATTATTGATGAAAATTTCATACACATGGTTTTTCCCATTAAAGATGATCATCAAGAAAGAATATGGGGAAACATTCCTTTAGTAACCACCTAATATTACAGGAAAAAATTATTTATTTATTTATAAATATTAATTTTTTTAAAATTTTAGATAAATTAGTTTAAATTTTTTAATATAAAACATATATTTTAACAAATATGATAAAAAATAGATTAGTTTAGTTTTATTTGTATCATTTTTCAATTATTCAACATCATATATAACTATTGGATTTAAATAAATTGTTACCTCAACATTGATTTCTTCTATCTATAAAATTTTATGAGTCATAAATATTTTAATTATTGTTTAGCATTGTTAACTACTAATGAACAAGATAAAGAGTTTGTTTTGTTTTTTTTTATCATTTTCTGACTATTATATAAATTTATATATAATAGTTTTCTTTATATAACATTTTATAGTTTTTATTTATTTTTTTTATTTCATTTGATGTTATACAAATTTGTTAGTATTTTTTAATATTTTTTTTAACTACTCAATTAAATATTATAAAGAGTGTCTTGTTCTATATTGGTTTATTTTATTTTTTGTATCATTTTAAAAACATTATTCAAAATTATATGAAACAATTGAGTTTATATAATCTTTTGCATAATTTTAGTTTTCCACTTCCTATATCATTTCATCACTCATTAATTTTATCACTATTTTTTTATCATTTTGGTTAACTACATTAAAAAATATTGATTAAAAGGTGTTTAATTTAGTTTTGTATTTATTGGATCATTTTTCAATTTTTATTGAATTTTTTATATAATAGTTGGATTTATATATTTTTTTACTAATTATTTGTTAATTTGATTTATAGGATAATGCAATATTGAATAGCTGACTCACCTAAATCTTCCAAGGAGGACCATAAACATACTTCTACTGACAATCCTTCATGTCTTGAACATGAGCCTTATACTTCTATAGAGCCAAAGAGGGATTCCAGGGTTGGTAAATTTGGTATCACATGTTTACAAAATTATCATTTTACTGAAGTTAGTACCAAAGGATATATATTATGTTTAATGATAATGTTAACCCTATGGGTAAAAATTCAAAACAATACATGACTTTTTTTGCAATAAAATATTTAATGAAGGTTAGAATTTTGAATTTTTATTAGAGATTTTTTAAAAAATTGACACTATCTCTATTACGGGAGATAATTTTTGTAATATCATTTATTATTACTTTACTTATCATGACATATTTTTACTAATATAGTTATTTTCTTTTCTTATCAGATTATATGATATTCATGATGCTAGAAAAGTAATGTATAAATGTTTATATTTTTATTCTAGGAGATGGAGGGATTTTAAATCAAACCTCATATCCTATTTAGTTTTTGGGGAAAGACAAAATAAAAATCCATGTGATATATATCCATTTTTAGATGATGATTCTTCTAATTATTTTTCTTAAATTAGATAATAAATATCATTTTTGGTAAGTGAAATGTTAGCTTTTAGAATTTTTTTATATAATAATGATCGTATTAAGGGTTTTTTTTTCCTTAATTACTATAAATTGATGAGATCACATAAAAAGATCTAATTCAAAGACATTTACTATATTAATTTATCTTGTGGAAGGTATATGTTATTGGAAGAAAACAACATGGTTGTAAAATTTCAATAAATGAGAACTAGGACTTCTGGCTCTGTAGAGGGTAACCCTATATCTACATATTCTATACATGAAAAATAGAAGAGGTACTAAATGAGAAAAAAAGGGAATATGTCTTATATAATAATTAAGAGTTATATCTGAGAGTATTTAAAGGATTTATTTATGTTATTTATTTTATTTAAGTTAGTTCAACTCTTTAAATATTTTTATTTAAAAATAAAATTTTAAAATATTCTTTATAGGAATCCCTTTTGAGGAAAAGCACATGGGGGACCTTCATACCTGAGGGTGGGAAGTATATTTTATCTACTATATTGTGAAATCCTAAACACCCAAGTTGTATATGAGGATACAAGGAGGATTTATTAGTTAAAAAAATTGTTCATTCATGAGATTCTTCAAATGAGGATATATATAAAGTAAAAATATAAGATTTATAAATTAAAATTTAAGAGATTTGTGAGATAATGATGGAGAGGGTCATTTGGTATAGTCAATGTTTTTATACATACAAATACATTGTTAGGATGAATATCCCACTCATCCACTTTCATCTTCATATCTCACTCCTCCACTTATGCCTTCATATCCAACTCCTACGCCACATCCTCTACAACTTCCCATATACTATGAGTAATATTTTGAGGATCCCTAGTATCATATTATTGTATATGTGATTATATATTATATTAGAGATACTATAAATCATTAGTATATGGAGATGGATCAGTATAGGGTAACATTACAATATATTATAGATATATTAGATAAAGTACCATTTCCTATAGATGAGGTCACTATAGTTGGACAAAGTATTATCCATTTTTTACATTGTCCATAATAAATGTCTGAAAATTTATTAATGATGTATGCATAGATTTATCCTTTATTTCATATTGGTGTTAAAAATAAAATTTTAATATATATATATATATACTTTAAAGACAAATACATACTATATAGAAAAAAAACTATAAATGTCACTATAAATCCAGATACTACTTCTAGATTTTATATATTATCAACATATTCATCTTTATTATTGTAAATTTATAGGATTCAAATGGATTCTACCATTGGTGATCATGACATTATTGTGATGGTTTTAATGTTAGATAAAATGGATAGTAACTAGATATTTTTTTGGCAATAACATGATGAATGTATTTTCCATGTATGTCGATTAACATAATTCTTTCAATTATTTTTATTTAATGGAACTTAATACTAATTTTTTGTTTTTTATTATTTATCATTAAAAACTATATTTAATAAGATAAAACTTCATTATATATACTTTTTGACCCATAATTTATTTCATTGGTAATGAAGGTAATGAATAATCCTGAAATAATGACATATAAATCTAAAATACTTTAAAATGATAAAATTTAGTGTTAGATGATTTCTTATCTTAAAGGGTATAAAATTTATATTTCTTAAAGTTTTATTTCTATTAATTGAATAAATACTCACATTATATATTTTTTATATTAGTGGATAATTAATGTTGTGTGTTTTTTTCAAATGAAAAGATAGATTACTAGTTATGCTCTATACATGGTGATGTGTGAGAAAATTTAAGTGAAGTATTAGAAATATAAGTCTAATTTGTAAATACTTATATATTATAATGGCTTTTAATTTTATTTCATACATATCATTTTAAAATAGGGCATGGGATTAATTTTTTGAGAAAATAGGAAATAGGAATTCAAAGATAACATATGTGTGGACTATGGTGGATTCTCATTTAAAATCACAGCACTTTGGATGAAAGTAATAAAACTATTATTTCTAATTGAAATTTTCTTTTGAAATAGAACTAAAATCATCAAGGAGTAAATGACTGAGTATATTATGTTCTAATAATTAAGTTTAAAATAATTTTAACTAGGATAGTTATAAAATTCCATATGATTGGATTTTATTATAAATTTTCCTTTATTTTATCATATAATTATTTGTATAATACAAGTTAATTGATTTGCTTTTAATTTTTTTTATTTTTTATTAACATTATAGTTATTCTAAAAAATAGATAAATCACTTATATGGATAATTTGAATATTACTTCATAGGTTTGATTGGGTTTTATTGTATTTGTGATATATATTTTAAAAACTAAATCTCAAATTATAAATTTGAAATGATTTGAAAAAAGTTATGATGAAATTTTTATTATTACATTGTATTAGAATTGTTGTTTTTTTGTTCTATTTTTATTGTTTTTGTTTTTCTATTGGGGTATTTTTTTATGTAATTTTTAGAAAAATGAAAATCATTTTTTCACGTTGGATATTTTATAACTAACAATAAATATCCATCATATTATATACTTTTTGATAGTTTTATATGATGGTTTACATGATAACTATCATTAAATACTTTTTTCACCTTGGTTAAAAAAATAAATGTCAAAAACATATCTATAACATCGCTTAAAAAGATACATATATTTAACCAATGTTAAAAATAAAAAACCCTAATATTGAAAACCCTTTTTACATTAGCGTGAACTCGTCCAAAGGAAGATGTTGGTTCTAGACTCATTTTAATTTCATTTATAATAATCTAAATATATACTCAAGTTTTTGGATTTCTTACTTATATTTACCTTTTTTCTGAGGGTGATAGGCCATACTAAAATTCAAATTTGTTTTCCGAGCATATTGGATATATCTTCATAATTTTGAGGTGTATCTTGGATCTCGATCAGATATAATCTATGGTGGTGTTACATGAATCCTCAACACTTCTCTAATATATATTTTTATAAGTTGATCGAGTTAGAATTAATCCTGAAAGGAAATGAATGAGAAGTATTTATAATATGTTTACCACAAACCATATGGAATTGTTCCCTTTGGTTTTATTCAAAAGACTCATGGAAAAATACATGGTTATGTTCTCCCATTTCTATAACGGTACGGGTAATGGTTACATCATCACCTTAGTGATTTTATATTCATTCTTCACTTGTTTTCATACTATACAATTTAATTTATATTCTGTAATCTCCTTATTTATATTGTCCCACTAGTAGTACTCTCGAAGATCATTGTACATCTATGTGCTTCATGGGTGTACAGTGAATTTTGAGATATGAGATTCAGTCAATAGATCCTTATTTTTGCAGGGTATGATGATACACATGGTCATGATCCAAATCTCACAACACCTTTTTCATCAACGTTAAACTATGATGATTTCCACATCCTTAAAAAGCTACTATGTTATATATCTCTACATCATTCCTTTTGTGTTTCTTAATATTCTCATGAATTGATGGTTGAGAATTCATTTGATTATAGTAGGATGGTGTTCCTTAATTTATTATTCACATTCCCATCCTTTTCATTTCTAAGACGATTGGAGCCTTATCAATCCTTATCATGAATAAGACTATAGGATATTTTCTACTTAGAGAATATTCCACTTTATTTTCTTTCTTGATATGGTAGTGGGATGATTAATCATAATCTTTGGTTATCTCTTACAATATTTTTTGGTGCTTATTGAGATACTTCTATCTAAATATATACATAAAGCTCTTATGACTGAAATATATGTCAAAATTTTATCTATAGGGATAATGTCACCAAATATTTAATGAAAATATTATTTTATCCAACTCCATATCATGCGTTGGAAAATTATACATATGAACCTTCAACTATCTAGAGGAATAAGCTATAAATATATCATTTTAAATGAGGAAATATCCAAATCCCTTATTTTATGTATCATTGTAGATCAAAAAATCTTCCTCGTGTGTGGGTAGTATAAGTATAGGTGCACTGATTGGCCTCCAATTAAACTCATTGAGACTCTATTCACATTCATAAATCTATAAAAACATTACACCCTTTAGAGTTATGTTTTTATCAAGTTATAAAATATTATAATTCTTCTAACAAATCATCGATAGTGCCCAGCTAATCTGAGTAAACTCCATATCTCTGTTATAGATTTCGGTCTAGTTTATTCTTCAATCGCTTCTATTTTGGAAGGATCCAATATATACCATCACTTTTGATTACATGACCCAATAAGGATAATTTTTAAATCCAGAATTCACACATAATGAACATGTAAAAAATTTATCAGTTATCAATTCCTTTAGCACAGTACTTAGATACTTCTCATGTTCCTCATTTCTTTTGGAGTATACGAGAATATCATATATAATGAAAACCATAAAGTTTTCACGATAATCTATAAAGACTCTATTCATCAATTTCATCAATATTTATAGAGAATTGGTGATTCCAAAGGTAATTACTATTAATTAATAGTGTTTTTACCTTTTAATAAATGTATTCTTGGGTATATCCTCATTCCTCACCATTATTTGATGATACCCTAGTTGAAAATTCACTTTAAAGAAGTATTGGTCTTCACATAGTTGGTCAAAAGTCATAAATATATGGAATGGGGTACTTGTTCATTATCATGATCTTATTTATTTCACGATAATCAATATAGAGTCACATAAATCAATCCTTCTTTTTGACAAAGAGGACTGATTCTCCCCATAGTGAAGCACTTGGGAATATGAAACCCTTATTCAGATTCTCTTATAATTGTTTCTTTAGCTCTACCAGTTCAATGGTGGATATTCTATAGGGAGTCTTGGATGTTAGTAAATCTATAAGTATAAGTTAAATTAAGAAATCAACCTCATGATTAAGTGTAATACCAAAAAAACTTTGCGGAAAACATCAGTATGTTTCATCACAACATGCATGTCTTTAAGTGTGATACTTTCCTTTATCTCAATCATTTGATCATGATATTATTACTCATAAGGAAATAATATATGTTCATGATAAGCATTTTATAAAATATATTCTTCATCCTCATTATAATTGTTTAGAATCAAAGGATGATTTAGGAGATGGAAAGTTATATTATTTTATCGGCAGTCATTATGGGATCTATATTAGGACATCTAATCCATTACCAATAAGAATAAAGTTCCCCAATAGGGAATATGATAATTTTTTTTGGTATATTCATCACATAACTATTGAGTGGGGAGGAGTTATAGGATTGAGATATGATAATTTCCCCATTTTTTCTTTTTACTGATAATTTAACCTCTAAGTTTTGATGTGTTTTTTAAATAATTATATTAAACTATCATGATATCAAAGAATGCACAGAAATAGAATCAAATAGTGTGTTCATTATTTTTGAATGAATAAACTTAATGCCTATCACTAATTAATTATTAAGATCCAACTCAATAATAGTTGTGGAATATGTTCTTCCTTTCTCCCTTGTCCTTAGATGTTGTCGTCATCAGTTATCTTTGATAAACCTTGGATTTAGGAAATGGTTTTCATAATGTCCTTGTTCATTATGATTAAAAGATAGGACCATGGGATGAGGATTTATAATAACTGTATTTCCATCCATCATGTTGGTGGGATTTTTTATCTCCTCTCAATATTCATTATCATGTTTTCCTCCCCACCTATATCTGAAACACTTCATTGTCCCCTTGATGCTGTTTCTAGGATGATTCTTCCAAAACTTATAGATTATGGGAAGTTGGATTATCTTTCCACCATGAGGACTATTTGATGATCCTATAAAGTTAACTTGTATTATTTACTTCTTATCTCTATTCCCATGGGACCACTATGAATTAATAATCTCTGAGTCAAATTTAAAGGTACAATGGATAGCTTCATCATAGTTATCAAAGTCTTAAATCACTAATTATTTTTAAATACTCGACTTAAGTCTACTAAATAAGTGGTGAACCATACTTTTAACAGCCATAAAAAAGGAAGAGAAGTATCATCCATGCCTTTTTAATTTTACTTCATAAGACACAATAGATTCCTTCTCCTTTGATCTGAGTCCTGGGAATTAATTCTCTATTTTATGATAAAGAGTATGGGGATAATATTTCTTGAATAATATATTCTTAAATCCATTTTATTCCATGGATTCAATGTCTTCCATGGGTTTTGTAATCTTGATCAATGTATTAAAATTATAATCTTCTACCTCTGGTCAATAGATGGAAAATGTGACTTTATCATGCTCATAGGATTGAAGTGAATAAATTATTTTATCAACTGAGTTAATCATTACTCTGTAATAACGGGATCAAAAGATATAGGAAAATTAGGTGGCATATTCACAAAAAGGATTCAACTAAAATTTCCCTCTCTTAAGAGATGGAGGGTGTTCAGCATGATTTATGTTATTACTCATAACTTGATTCAGTTTTACTAGTACTTCCATGATGTTCTCAACTCCTCCCATCATATTAGGTATTTTATTAGGGTATTCATAACATTACCTATCATATATATTGTAAAAATTATTACTCTAATTTTCATCTATTTTTTAAATAAAGTTTGGGATGAGGATATATGATTCAATAAGAATAAAAAGGAAAAATACTTAACCTTGTAGGAATAACATATATACCATAACTTATTAATCTCTAAGTTTCTGTATAGGTTATTAATGAATTATTTCCTATTATGTTCTCCAACCTAATATTCATATCCTTCATAATGGTTTATAAATAGAATGTAAATTATCTATAACATATCCTTTAGGTGTATAGTATTAGGCCCACTCATCATACATTGAGTAAATATTGAGTTGATACTCAGTCTTCCTCTTTCTGGGTGATTACATCTAGGTGTGTCTACACTGCATCCGTATACACTTACTAGTATCCCGAAAGGGTTGTGATTGTTATTAAACCACACACTCTATACTACACCAATGTTTAAGAGGTTTTCATATATTAAAACTTATCCCTTTTTTTACTAATTTTTATCAACTATTATATAAAAAATAACTAGATAAATCTATGTTAACAACTATGACAACCCAAATTTAATTATTCACTTTATTACATGATAATCCACAAAAACTACCTAAAAATCATGAGTTCTAGTGTATTTGGAAGATTAGATAAATAAATACAACTAAATTAAACAAAAATAAATTATATTTATTTAAAATCCATAACTTTATTCTATATTAAATTATTCATCTAATACTATATAGAATATCTTGGGGAATAAATAAATTAAATGGATGATTTATAAAGATAAGTAACTGAACAATCAGAGTAAGAATGATACATATGAGACAGAAGGCATATCATAAAAATATAAAATAGAGTATAAACATTGAATCATGTTATGAAAACCAGTATATCATAAGACCGTAATATTAAAGAAATGCAGAAAAATTATAAAACATGAAAAAATAATCATAAGTCAATTATAGTAACACATGCCTTTTACACATATTATGGTATTATTTTTAACATAAACATTCATTAATTACAACCCAAAGACCATGAGGCCTAGTGTATTTATAATACTAGGATCATAATACATCAAAAGGAAACTAAAACATGACATCATAATTTTATTCTCCATAATTATCTCATTAGTCCAATAGAGATTCTAAAACAAAATAGGATAACCTAGAAAATACATAAAAAAGGGTGATCTAAAAATCTCAGTAAGGGAATAAAAATGACAAGGAAACATAACGTGTGGGTCAAAGGTATAACATGATATCATAAAATATATGGATCATGAGTAATAACATTCAATATATAGAGACCCTATCCTTTTACATATATTATTACATGATTTTATGCATAATTATCCATCAAATACAAACCAACGATCATAAAGTATACTATATTTGGAAGATTAGGTGCATAAAACTAAAAATATGGGACTAGAATAAAACATATTTATATTAATAATATATAATGAGATCATAAATTCCTTTGAGATCCTATGTCTAAATAGGATAACATGGGTAAAATATAGACAAAAGGGATGATCTAAAAATCCTAGTAAGGAAATAAACCTAGTAATAAAGCATAGTACAAGGGTTAGAAGGCATAACATGATGACATAAAAAGGAATAGAACATGAATAAACATATGGAATAATAATATATAGAACATGGGATCATGTAATCATGTAAACATAATAATTAGGAGTTAACATATAACATGACTTAAACATGATTCATTGCTAACTACCAAGACTATATCACATGGTGGACAAAGTCCAATAAAAGAATTAGGTTTACTCTCTATCCAAACACGTCATATCATGAGACTAAACATAACCCAATGAATTAGAGTGATATCTGGGAACACCCATCATAACATGTTCATTCATATTTTTTCCACATAAATAATAAAACATAAGGATTACACATAAAGGTTACCTATGGAAAGAAATTGTTATCATAATCATGTAATAAGGCATAACCAAAGGGAATAACATAATAGTGTCCATGAAATAATGGATTTAAATAATACTTGGATATTAATAATGAAAAATAGGCATAGATCATGATAAATTATGTCCAAATTAATTGAAAACAAGTAAAAAGAGTGTTAAGAAACTTTATAAATGAACCACTTCAGTGCGGTTTAAGGGAAAAGATTTGAGAGCCTTTAAAATAGGTAAAAGTAATAATTTTTTATAAAAAAACAGAAATTATATAAGATAGTTTTACATGATAAAATGAAATATTTTATAAAAATAATTTTGGCTTAAAATAGATTGTATAGTTTACTTGAAAATGGGTAAGAAATCGATAAGTTCCCTTTAATCGGGCTTTCTTATCCGAATGAATTGAAAAGGGAACCCTTTAAAAACATGTATTTCCCCATAAAAGAATAATGAAATGATCTATATTAATAATTTTAGGAACATATAAAAAATAATGTATAATGAGTAAATAATAAAAATTTATAAATACATTGGTGTAAAGAAAGAGAAATCGTAACCCAAAGGTAAGTTGGAGGTTCGAAGAGATCCCTTACCTTATGTCTGAAAGTGTTCTACACTTTCACTTAATGTCTTGAATAATAAAATTATATACAATTATTAATTGATTTAGAACCTCTTATACATATATTTTATTTATTATAATTTTATTAAGTTCATTTATGTCCATTTTGATGAGTTAGAATGACTAATTTCATTGTTCTGGGAGCATTCGTTTCATAGTTTTATAGTTGGTTCCTTTGAGTATAATTATGGGAGTTCTTATAAAATGGAAGAAAAACTACAAAAGTAAAATGAAATGGTATTAATATACTTAAAAATTTTTAAACGATCCCATATATATTTTTATTTTCAGATATGAGAATGATTCATTAGATAAAATGATAATGAAAAATGATTAGTTTATTTTAGCAGTTTTTACAACCATCATGAAAAAGTATAGTTTTATTTAATATTATATTTATATATTAGATACAGAATATGAAAAAAGTTATAATATACATTTTAATTTTTTTTAATCATTATAATGGTTTTATGACTATCCTTGAAGGTGGTTATGTAATTTGAAAACTCATCATCCATGAAGGCGATGAATCGACACATCACAGATGATGCTTTAATTTTTAGAATAAAAGAGAAGATAATTGATGATGTATATTAAATTAACACAATAAAATTCCCTTATGTGTATTATAAGAGTTATAATTTCACTTCGGATAGAGGATGTGATGATAGGATAAGAAAAGAAAGGAAACTAAAAGAGAAAGGGGGAGGATTTTACCTCTTGAATATCTTCTCCTCGAGAACCTCATTAAGGCACTTGGAATTGGTCTTTTGGTGATACTAATAATAAAATAACGTGGTGAATAGTCTTGGTAGAATAATTGGGAATAATTTATACAAACTTAGAGTCTTTATAGGTGAAATGATAAGGGGTGGTTAGGGATGGTATTTATAGGGGTAGAGAGAGGTGTTTTTTATTATTTTATTCATCTATTTATTCTTTTGGTTCAATACTATAAATAGTCTTGATTATTATGAATATGTATTGTAAATAGTGTTTATGAGTTCAAAATAATGGGTTCTTACATCATCCATGACTCAAAAATTCAGGTATTTGGATTAAAATGTTAAATATTGTAAATTATTTTATTTCACTATTCACCAAAATTCAACTATTTTAGAAAAACCTCAAAAAATCACCTCTACCATTTTTCAACATGTAGATTTCAAAAATGGACACTATTTTATGAAAATAATTCTCTAAATATGAGAAATTTAATTTTTAATTAAAATCGTCATTTATTCAAAAAAATAATGATTTTAATGTTAAAACCACTTTTATGACGCTTTGAAAAATTAATTAAGGTCTCATAAAATTATATTATAATTATAATTAAACAAAATATTAATTTATGAATCTATTTTATAAAATAAATTTTCTTTTAAATCATTATATTAATTATAAAATTTTAAATAAAAATTTACATTTCACAAAAATACCAACACCTAATTTTTCATTTTTAAAACATTTATTTACTTATTCTTAGATATAAATATATATAATATTTTCATTTATAAGATACCTAAATTTTATTTATACTTTCAAAGGTGGGGTTTCTATTCTAATGGTTGGATTACTATTCCCAATGGTCACGTTACTATTCCAACAGTCATGTTACTATTCCAAAGGTATAGATTCCTTAATTTCTATAAATACCTCTTATTTAATTAATATTTTATTTATGAGGATAATATTTTGTTGGTTTCTCTATGTGATGTTTTTGATTTACACTAAATGACATAATTATAAGAATTTAATTTCTATTGATAAAATTTTGGGTCATTACATTCTTCCTCCAATATGAAATTTCACCCTTGAAATTTTTTTTTACATACTAAGGTAAAAACATGTGAGGGTAATTATACTTCATCACTTCCTAAAGTTCCCAGGTTTCCTCTTTGTACCTATGGTTCCGCCATAGTACTTTGACCAGGTGAGTGGTCTTGTTGTGAAGACCTTTATCCCTATGATCCAAGATTTTCACTAGGTGATCCTCATAATAGAGATAATTTTCCAACAGTACCACCTCTGAATTTAGTACATGAAAGGGATATGGTATGTACTTCCTCAGGAGGGATCCATGGAATACATCATGTACTTAAGACATGGTTGGTGGAAGTTCTAGTCAATAGGCCATAGCTCCAACCGGATCAAGAATCTCAAAGGGGCTGATGTACCTAGGACTTAGTTTTCCTTTCTTTCCAAATCTCATGATCCTCTCCCATAGAGATAGGTGGAGGAATACCTTTTCTCCAACCATAAACTCTAGGTCCCATAAATGATTTTCTACACAGCTCTTGTATCAACTTTGATCTACCTTGATGTGATGTTGAATTGTTTTCACCTTTTCTACCATTTCTTTAACCATTTCAGGTCCTAGATGCTTACGTTCACTGACTTCATCCCAACATGTAAGTGTTATGAATATATTCCCATAAAGGGCTTCATATGGATCCATTTGGATGCTTGAGTGGAAACTATTATTGTAGTAGAACTCAACCATAGGTAGATATTGGTCTCATAATCCCTTAAAGTCCATATAACATGCTCTCAATATGTATTCTAGTATTTGAATAGTCCAATCATATTGGAAATAAGTTTGAGGATGATAAGTTATACTGAAGTTCAACTTAGTATTTAGAGAATGTTGATACTTTTACAAAACATAGAGGTAAATATTGGTTCTCGATCAGATATAATCAATATTGGTACTCCATGAAGCCTCGCCACTTCTCTGATGTATATCTGATAAAGTTTATCGAGTGAGAAGTCCTCTCAAATTGCAATAAAGTGATCTATCTTTTTAAGATGATCCACAATAACCCATATAACATTATTTCCTTTGGATATCTTCTAAAGTCTGGTAACAATGTTTATGGTGATGTTTTCTCATTTCCATGTTGGTATGGGTAATGGTTTGATCATCCCATTAGACTTTTTCCTTTAAACCTTCACTTTCTAACATACCTAGAACTTTGATGTATATTCAGCAATCTCCTTCTTCATATTGTCCCACCAATAGTGATCTTGGAGATCTCGATACATCTTTGTACTCCATGGGTGAACAGAGAAGGTTGAGATATCTTCATCATTCAAAATATATTTCTTTATATCTTGATTTCATGGTACACATAGTCATGACCCAAATATTATGACTCTTTCCTCATCAATTTTGGACTCTTAGGATTTCCCATATTTGATAGCTTCTACCTTTTTCTGAATTTCCTATCATTTATTCGATAATCCTTTATTTTATCCATAAGGGATGGTTGAGAAATCATTTTAGAAAGTATTTATGATATTTATTACTTAATTATTCCCATTACCATTCTTTATAGGTCTAAGAATATTTGGTCCTTCTCAATTCTCATCATTGATAAAGTTGAAGGATCATTTCCACTGAGAGAATCCGCCACATTAATTTATTTATCAGGATGGTAGTGAATTGAGCAGTCATAATTATTTATGCGCTCTAAGCATCTTTGTTGGAACATATTAATCTTCTTATATGTGAATATATATTTGAGGCTATTATGATTATTATATATCTTATACATCAACCCAAAGAGATAATGTCTCCAGATTTTCAACACGAAGATCATAGACTCTAACTCCAGATTATGTGTGGGATAGTTTTTCTATTGAACATTAAGCTACCTTGAGGCATAGGCTATCACTTTATCATTTTTCATCATTACACAGCCTAATCCCTTCTTTTATCCATCAATATATACCACAAAGAGTTCTCTACTTGTGCATAGTGTGAGTGTTTGTGCAGTGATAAGCCTCTTTTTAAACTCTTTGAAGTGGTATTCACATTCACTGGTCCAAACAAACATAACTCTCTTTAGAGTCAGATTGGTTAGTGGGTTCCAAAATCATGATAATTTATTCACAAATCATCGGTAATACCCAGGTATACCAAGGAAACTATATATCTCTAATACAGATGATGGTCTGCTCCGCTCCTCAATTTCCATTTTTTAAAAGGGTTTATAGATATTTCTTTGTTGATGATGACATGCCCCAAGAATGATACTTCCTTCATCTAGAACTCACATTTACTGTACTTTGTATATATTTTCTCCCTTCTCAAATTCTTTATCATAGTATTCAAATTCTCTTCATGCTCCTCCTTTCTTTTAGAGTATATTAGAATATCATCAATAAAGAATACCACAAATTTTTTGAGGTAATCACTAAAGACTATATTAATTAATTCCATGAAAATTGATGGAGCATTAGTGGGTCCTAAGGGAATCACTATGAACTCATATTTTCCATACCTCATTCTAAAGGTGTTCTTGTGAATGTTTTATTTCTTCGCATTTAATTGGTGATATCCCAACTGAAGTTCCGCCTTTGAGAAATACTTCGACCCACATAGTTGATTGAACAAGTCATATATTTGTTGTAGAGGTACTTTTTATTTATCATTATTTTTTTGAGCTCACAATAATCAATTCATAGGTTCATTTATCCATCCTTCTTCTTGAAAAAGAGGATTGGAACACCCCACGATGAAGCACTCAGGCGTATGAAACCTTTTTCCATATTCTCTTATAATTGTGTCTTTGGTTATACCAACTAAATGGTTTACATTATGTAAGGAGTATTTGATATAAGTAGAGATCTTGTAATAAGTTCTATTGATAAATCAACCTCTCAATTAGGAGGAAGATCAATCAATTCTTTAGGGAACACATTAGTGTAGTCCCTTACAATGATCATGTCTTCGAGCATGATTGTCTCCTTTGTCTCAATTATTTGTGCTATATATTCTTGCTCATAAAGAAATAATATCCACAATTGATACAATGATTCCAAATGATATTCATTCGAATTCTTACACTTGTAAAAAATTGGAGGATGCCTCAAGATGTGAAGAGTGATCTCCTTTTCTCAACAATTGATGTTGGATTTGTATAAAGATATTTAATTCATGCCCAATATAGCATAAAACTCCACTAAAATAAGTAATATGAGATTTTTTGGGAAGTTCAATCAAAAAACATTAATTAGGGAGGATTTATATACTTTGGATGCAATAATTTCCCCATTTTTTCCCACATATAACACAACCTCTATATTTTAAGGGGGTGTTTGAATAGTTATGCTAAAATTGCATGATATGAAAGAATACATAGAATTGGAATCAAATATTACTTATCTATTCTTGAATAAATATCCAGTGTAACTATGACAAAATTATTGTTAGGATTTACCTCAGTAATAGTGATAGAATATTCCCTACATTGTTGTAACATCCTGTGTTTTGAACAAGATGAAAAAAAAATCCAGGGGAATTTAAATTTTTTTGGTTTACGGGGCGAGCCTTTTTTAAAACGGATCTTCATAATTTTTTTTCTTAGTCAACACTAGGATGCGTCTTTTTAAGAAATCAAACCAAATTAATTAAAATATAAATATAAATAAATTAATAAAGAAGTGTTTAATGATAATAATAATAATGATGATGTTTTTGTTTTTGTTGTTGTTGTTATTAGTTAGGTTTTAAGAGAAACCTAAGGGGGGTCTCCCCTTCTCCATGTCCCCCTATGTGAAATGTGACCCCATGGCCAAACCCCCCTCTCGTCTGACGTCTTCCTCCTGACTCCCTCTCCGAACTCCATCTCCACTGTTTTTCCTTGTGATTCTCCCTCAAATTGTTATGGTAAGGCCCTCCACTCCTCATCCTCTTCGTTTCAGTCATGATTCAGTCTATCCATCACCCTAAAAGGTTTTTCCAAACCCTAAATATTGGTTAACCTAGATTTTCTTTGTTTCTTCTATTGATAGGGTGTGTGAATTGCCTCTCAAGTTGTGTTCATTCATATTCATGCAACTTACACAAAAGGAGAAGTAGTTCAGAGTGTTTCGGTTTGCCCGCCAATGATTTTGGGTAAGGTTTTCCTCTGTTCTTTTTTTAGCTCACTTTATAATTGGTGATTTTGTAATTTATGAGTCCCTAGTAATTAATTTGAGGCGCATTGGTCTTTTCCACATTAATTTTTATTTCTATTAATGTGTGTAGTGGGTTTTGTCAAATTTTGAGGGCACACACACATATACTCAAGTATGAATATATATATATATATATATATATATATATATATATATATATTCCATTTATGTGTTCCCTCATTGAGTGGGGAACACATGCATTAAATTAAATGATGTGTGTGTGTGTGTGTTTGTGTGTGTGTGTGTGTGCATGTATGTATGTAGGTATGTACATGTGTGTGGAGAAGTTCCAAGTGGTCATTGATAAATCTGTCATCTGTTGAATGTTCAATTGGTTCTTCTTTGAGGTAGGATCCCTTTCGATAATCCCTTATATTTAAAATTGCATTAATTAATTTCCTTTATTTATCACTTTCATTACATTTAATTAATGATGTTGATCTTTTCTTAGAATAAATTTTTAATCTTGTTAAAGGATTTGTTTGATAAAAAACATGGTTTTATAATAAAATCCCTCTGTTGAGGTGCAATGACTGTGAACACTCACAATGATGGTTTATTTTATTTATCTTTCTGGGAATTTTTGTTTAAGTTCTTCTTTATTTATTAATGACTTATCTAGATTTATGTAATGATTATACATGTCCCTTTTGGATATTTCTAAATAAAATTTCTTCCTTTGAAGAAAATGATAGATGGACCAATACACCCATTAAGTTTGTGTCCCAACTATTAATTAGAATTAATAGTGTAGGTGTCTACTATCTTCCCCTTTACTTAATCTCTTATTTCATGATGTTCCCTAGTGACACTTGAAAAAACCTTCCAGTGATGCCTAGTTATCATTTATTAAATTTCTAGGTTTGTTCTATCGTGTTTTTTATAACCTTATTTTATAGAAAAAAATCCATTTGGGGTGTTCACCTTACCTATCAGACACCCCTTTCAGTGATCTATCCTAAATGGCCTCAGTTTCCTTTTTATAAAATGTGTAAAATTACCATGGGTTGTGTGTGGCATCTTAGTAATTCCTTTAATTGATTAATGATAAATGAATTATGAATTGGGTCCCTCTTGATAATGCTTAATCCTGATCATAATATTTTATCTCAGGTGTGGTTCCTCCTACCTATGTCATACTTGAGGTTTATTTGAATTCAATATGCCTTATATACAAAATTACTCGTTTCAAGTTACATGAGTACCTTTAATGTTAATTAACTCCTTATACCTTGTTTGGTGATCCTTTCTTGAACAATTTAAATGGTGTGGATAGATTATGAGACTTGGTAAATCTTGATATCTTGAGATGATGAAATTCCATTAATGAAATATTGGTTTGAGGCACATTGATTCCACATGCATTGTTTATAATTCATTGATTATGAAAGTTACTTTATTACTAATTCCCTTATTAGTGGCTTTAACCATATGAAATGCCTTTTTAATATTGATAGCTTGTGAAATTGAGTTTCATGTGCTGAAATGCAATTTTTTAAGTCTTATACCATGTATCTTAAGCCTCATACCTCGCTTGCTTTGTGATATTTACATCTCTTGTTGTTTTAAATGAAATAAGGATGGGGAGAGAATGTGGGTCCCATATTAAGAACCCATAATTGGACTACCCATACTCAATAGATTACAACACGACACGTTGGGGAATCGATTTTTTAGGATTTCCAGGAAAGGGATCCCTCGGGGTTTCTATTATACTATTGGGTGATACCAGTCCCCTAAGGGGTAATTGAGGACAGACCCATTAGCAATATTGGATGTGCCAAGACTTGGTTGATACTCAGTACCTTACATGTGATACCTGACATTGACTCATAGTTACCATACCATGAGCAATAATTGTACTTCCAAAAGGATCACCTTGAATGATCTCAATGGCATTGGATATTTTGAATGCATGTACCATAGTGATACCTCAGGGATAGGCTCGGACTCAACCATTGAAATTGATAGTTTTTAATATAAATACTTGAGATACATCCTTCTTTATTGTTATTCATTGTGATTTAACTTGATATTTTCCCCTTACTTTACTAGATTACTTATGTAATTACATGAGATTTGGACCCAAAGTTAAATAACAAGATTAGGGATATGCCTTCCTTGGGTTTCCATGTTACTATTGGCCCTTGTTTATATATTTTTCCTTAATCAACTATACTTTTCATATTTCTGGCTTAGTCTAAAGTAGGTGGTATGGTATTGGTGTCTGTTTAGGAACCCAAACCAATTTGTTATTAGTAATTGTTATCACTCTGTATTTATTTTATATGACACACTTCTTAATTTATATTTCATTTTCTGGATTGAGCTAGACACCGTGGGTTCCATCCTACTGAGATATATATCTCACACCCTACTAAATTACCCTTGGTACCTGATCAGACCTTATATTTATAGGATCTAGGTTGTTTTTTGTATTGCTTGTACTTGGGAGTTAGGATAAAAGGATAGAGCTTGAGCTCAGGAAGCTCAGGGAGATCACCAGTAGGGATTTTTAGTATTTTCTTTATTATTATACTATATTGTAAATCATGTTGTATTGTTTACTAATTTATGTCATGTATCATTAATATTTCATGCATTCATATATTTTATAAATTAGCATTGGATACATTTATAAAACTATTACTATTATTCTTCTACTACACTGTTATCTATTTATATACTACATCTGCTATTTTCTGTTTTTTATTATCTAATAATACCACTTTTCATCTCTGATAAGAGGGTATTTTCTCCCTAATATCACCTCCTAAGACCCTCTCTGTTATTCAGTAGCCTTTTATGTATGTGGAGATGTGCTTGATGTCTTGTGACCCATCGTTACATCCACTGTCTTAGAGGTGAACCGGGCCAGGACATTACACTTGCTGCCTTGGAGGTTGTTTTTTGTGGATTTTCTCCCAGAATACTTGGTTTAGGGAATTGTCTCTCATAATTCCCATGTTATTTATAGTTTAAACACTACACTACATACTGAGTGTTGATCTAAACATTCATTTCTTTTTCCTCAATTGTGTTCTTCTTCATATCCCTTCAAAAAAAATTATCTTCATGCCCCTATTTTCCACATTTGAAGCATCTCCTAGTTCCCCTTAGGTAGTTTCCAGATACTTCTTCCCACACTTTTGACACATGGTATGTTGGGTTTTTCATCATGGGATTTATTTATTGATCCCCCCATGTTAAACTCTATTTTCTTACTTTTATCTTTGAGCCCATGAGACCACTAAGAGTCTTAAATCTCCATCTCAACCTTAAGGTAATAATGGACAATCTTTTAATATCATTCAAAAAATCAAATCACCAACAATTTTCATAGGCTCAAATTTACCAAGATAATGAAGCAATCCACCTTGATTTTAGTGTTCATGAAAATTTCAGATACATTTGTTCAAGCCTTGTAAAGTTTACCTCATACACCCCAATAGACTTGTCTTTATTTTGATTTAGTCCAAAGAACTCCATTTCTATCTTAAGTCATATATTTTGGGGAAAATATTTATTGAAAAATATTTTATTGAATTATTCTCATTCCAGAGAATCAATTTCCTCCTTAAAATTTGTGTTTTTGATCATTTACCACCACTGATCATCTTCTCCATCAAAATGATAGATCTTCATCATAAATTTCTCTTCTTTTGAGAAATAGAGGACATATAATATCTTCTCAATGGAGTTAATCCATTATTATATGATCATGGGATCATAAGATCCACTAAATATAAGAGTCTTTTTCAAAAAAAGAATTTGACCAAAACTTTCTCTTTCTTAGGATGAAATAATTCCACATTATTGAAGTTATTATTTATAATATGATCCAGTTTTACTAGTACTTTCATGAAGTTTTGAGCACTCGTTCCCATCAGATTTGGAATTTTATTAGGGTAATCATCGCATTGCCTATCACATTGATTTTTGGAATGGGTTATCCAATTACCTGCCATTAACTAAGAAAAATAAAGTACAATTATGGGGCTTGAATACTTAGATAATAATCATATAAAAAGGAAACTTTGAACCTAGAAGGATAAAATTGTAAATGGAAATTATATCCTAACATGTGATTCCCTAAGTTTTAATCTATGTTATCCATGATGATAGAATTGTCCCTAAGGTTATTACTAAATTTCTCTAATCCTAATCCCCAAAAATAACAAGACTGTGATCCAATACCAATTATAGAGACCCTAGCCTTTTACACATATTATTACATTATTTTAAGCATAATTATCTATAAAATATAAACAATGGATTTTAAATTCTAGTGTATTTATAATATTAGGTACATAAAATTGAAAAAATGGGACTAAAATAAAATATCTTTATATTAATCATCAATAATGATCTCATAACTTTATTTATGCTCCTACGTCTTTATAGGTTAACCTAGGGGAAAACATAGACAAAAGTGAAGAGCTAAAATTCCTAGTAAGGGAATAAACATAGGAATAAAGCATAGCACATGTGTTAGAAGGCATAACATAATGACATAAAAATACATGGAACATGAATAAACATATGAAATAATATCATATAAAATATTGGATCATGTAATAATGTAATCATAGAAATATAAGAATATGGCACCAATATATAACATGAAATAAACATGACTCAAGGATAACTTCCAAGACTATATCACATGGGGAAAAAAATCCCATAAATAAATTAGGTTTACTCCCTATCCCAACATGATGTCTCATGAGACTAAAAATTATACAATAAATTATAGAGATATATGGGATCACCCATCTTTAAATTTTCATGCATATGTTTTCCACATAAAGAATCGAACATAAAGAATACAAATAAGGGTAACCCATGGAATGAAATGAGTATCATAATCATATCATAAGGCATAACAGAAGAGAATAACAAAATGGTGTCCATGAAAGAATGGATTGAAATTGTACTTGGACATTCATAAGAAAAATAGTCATTGATTATGATAAATTATGTCTAACTAAAGTGAATTTGTTTAAAAAGAGTGTTTAAGAAACCTTATAAATGATCCACTTTAGTGCGGTTTAAGAGAAAATATTTAAGAGTATTTAAAAAATGAATAGGAATAATTGTTTTTTGAAACCCAAAAATGAGCTAATATAGTTTTTCATGAAAAAATTATGGATTTTATAAAATTAATTTTGTCTTAAAATAGCTTATGGATTGTAATTTAAAATGGGTAATAAATGGATAAATTCCCTTTAATCGGGCTTGCTTATCAGAAGGAATTGAAAAGGAGCCTTTTGAAAACATGTATTTCACCATGAAAGAAGGATGAATTTATATGGATACATAATTTTGGAACATGTGAAAAAAAAATTAGAATAATTAGATAATAATAATGATGAAATAAATTGGTATAAAGAAAGATAAAGCATAACCCAAAGGTAATTTTGAGGTTCAGAGAGATCCCTTACCTTAGTCAAAAAGTGTTCTGCACTTGCACTTAATTTCCAAGATAATAAAATAGATCAATTAATTAATTAATTAATAACTTCTTATACATATATTTTATTCATTATAAATTTATAAGGTTCGTTTATTTCCGTTTCAATGAGTTATAATGTTTAATTTTTTTATTCTGGGAGCGTTCATTTCCGGGTTTTGTGGTTGGTTCCCTTAAGTATAATTGTGGGAGTTCTCGAAAAATGGAAGAAAAAATATATAAGTGGAATAAAATGGTATTAATATAATTCCAAAATTTTAAATTATCCCATATATCATTTCATTTTTATATATGAGAATGATTCATTAAATAAAATGTTAATGAAAAACAATTAGTTTATTTTGGTGGTTTTTACAACCATCATAGACTAGTATTGTTTTATTTAATATTATGTTTATATATTAGTTATAGAACATAAAAAAGTTATGATATACATTTTATAATCTTTTTTAAACATTATAATGGTTTTATGACAAACCTTGAAGGCGGTAATGGAAAATGAAAAATCGTCATCCATGAAGGTGGTGAATCGACACATCACGGATGATGTTTTAATTTTTATAATAAAAGTACAAGAGAGGAGAGGATAATTGATGATGGATATTACATTAATAAAAAAAATTCTAATTTATTTATGATACATTAGTTATCATGACACTTTGGATAGAGGAGTTTTGGAGAGTATAAGAAAATAAAAGAGACTAAAACAGAAAGAAGTGGGATTTTACCTCTTGAATATCTTGTCATTGTGAACCTCCTTAAGACACTTGAAATTGGTTTTTTGGTGAGACCAGAAATATTAAGATGTGGGGAAGATTCTTGGGAGTGTAATTGGGTAGAATTTATATAATATTCATCTCACAGCCCATCCCCTGGTGCCCGTGTCGTGACTACCCCAAGCCCATCTTCCATAGGCCAGGGGATGGTGACTAGCACTGTAAAGGCATATCCCAAAACTGTAAGGAATTTCCTTTAATGTTGTACACAAATAGATAGGGAATACCTCAAAAATAAAAAATAAAAAAGTAAATAAAGTACTACAACCAGCACAAAGTATCACTACTAAGAGTAAAGTGTGTAAAATTAAAGTAAAGGGGCCGAAATACAAGCCCAACTGAAAGGAAAGTACAACAAAAGAAGTACAATATCTAGAGGTCATTCTCCAAGGATCCTAACTGAAGGGTAGGTGCATGTATCTATCGGATTTCACTACAGCACACCATGTCTATCGATCCACCACTGATCACTGTCTAGTCCCAAATCCCCAAATTCCCAGTCAAAGATGTCTGTCGTCTACAAAAGACACGACAGGTGTGGGTGAAACCCATACAGGGGTGATTATAACAATACTTTATAGGGATCCTGAGACCCTCGAATGTCTCTCAGTAATCCATGAAGGAAAACACCACAAAGGAAATACCCCAGAGGTAATATCACCAAGAAATATCTCAAACACATAGCACAAAGTAAAAGACGCAGCTCACACCAGGTATAACTTAAGTATAGAAGTAAAGATGCTTAGTCATAAAGCCAGGTCATATTATTATATTTAGAGGCTCTACTATTGATACACAAAGTGTCACTAGGTGCTGACCCACACAGGATCCCTAGGTTCTCACCAACACAGGATCACTATGTGATTTCCCACATAGGATCTCTATTCATTCTTCAAGTCATAGCCATCCACTGGATTTCTGCACTTAGCAGACTTGATTCTAAGAGGATATTATCCTCAATCCATCAGCCTTATCTCATCCACTATGAAGTCCCACATAGAGTAACCTTAATGGATTGTCTCTTTATAAGGGTCCCAATGTAATAGATGGCGCATCGATCGGACATTCGATCTGTAAATTATAGGGTTTTTAGTAAAAAGGGATGGGTTGGATTCGAGTCTGATCCAACTCAGTCGTACTACAAATTATGTCAAAACTCAAGTGGAGTATCTCAAAAGTACTGACTCGTCGCAAGGGTCTTTATTCCATAGACGGCGCATCAATCTGATGTCTGGTCTTCAAGTTATGATTGTTTCAGTGAAACGGGCTCGGTCGGGTCCAAGTCTGATCTGACCCAGTCGGACCGACCCGACCTGACCTAGTATGGGGGTTCAACATGGCTCTGGAATGGGTCCATCCCAGCCGGCCCGTTAAGCCCATAGGTTCAACCTGGTAGTGTAGGTCTCGGGTGCATCGGAAGCCCGTGGGTGGATGTGCCCACTTGATTTCTTGTCATTAGCAATGATCAATCTGGGATCAATACGACGATAAACGCTAGGCTCCATAGATCAAATCACATAAATAGACAACGAAGACAAATAGTCTCAGAACCACAAAGGAGGATCATCACAGGTTGATTATAATTAATTTAATTAATTGGCAAGAAGTACCTTTTATGGCGTTCTTTCTTCGTTGATATTTCTGATCACGTTTTGATGTGATTCATTGTTACGTTGCAGAATCCAAGTGTAGACTTCCTCTATCGGTGAACCACACATGCAACACGTATCTCTAGACATTGCTAAAGTAATCTCTGGGTGATATAGTGTATAATCCTTTACTTGTGTTGTCCTCGTTAGATCGCCTTGATCCGATGGAGGAGGATCTCTCTCGGTCTTGAGAGCGTTCTTAGAGGAAGGAGTTCTTTCAGCCTTGAGAGAATTCTCTAGAATTGTCGTGCACAACTATTTAGGCTTCCATGAATAATTATTAAACCACATATGGGAATAATCTTTATTCTACTTGAGATACTTGGATACACTTAGTGTGTGAGCCTCTAGGCCTCTTTCTCGTTGGCATTAGGTGGGCTTGCCTAAAGTCCAAGATTACTGTCTAGCAACGGGTCAAGGAACCCAAGAGAAAGAAGTTGATGTCACATTGACGTGTCACCTCATACAAATGCTTATTGTGTAATTTAATCCCTTTGTCTCAATATCTACTCAAGAAGGTTTCATGGAAGTGTCATAAACCTATATGCTTGATTTGTCATTCTTTGACTTCCAGAAATAAACTCGTCGTGACACCATGGACATGGAATTTGGGAAACAATTCTATTTCAATCAAAGGGCCCGAGATATCTACTTCCATAAATATAGAAGGGAAAATCTTTCCTTGACTTATCAATTAACAACATGTCATTCATGATGCACCCAACGTACCCTACTTCCCGCCAACTGTCTTCGTGACGGTTTTCATCAGCAAACCTAAGTGCGCGAGTCATGACATGAGTTAATGATAATATTCCAATATAAGGACCATTACACATGATCATAGATAGCAATGTCTGATGACACCAAGACATGAAAAATTACTACTGGCGGTTCTGTTCTCATAATCTACCATCTTGGAGATTACCAAGTGCAAACTCCATGAGAGAGAGTCTCATCTTCTTACGAGTACTCTCACATGATGGTCTGTATACTATGTGTCCTATCATAGTATGTCATCCAACCATAGAAATTTATTTAAGAATATTGTTATATCATTTCAAGGTTCTCATTATAGCAGGGATCTACCATGACCTTATTAATGCAACAAATATTTCAGGACATTATTATATTATAGTCATGAAGAACAATGAACAATATATAATAAGTGTACATTCATGTAATCAAGGTATAAACAATTGGTTATCAGGAAATAAAATCTAAAAAACTCCCACTTGGACTAGATCCAACTGCCTATGACTTTTAGTCTGATAGACCTCACATGATGATCATGTTTTTGCTAAGTCCAAGATTTAGTCAAGGGGTCTACCACGTTGTCTTCCATGAAAATACTACTCACTGAAACTTCACCTCTCTGAGAAAAATCTCTCAAGATATGATACTTTCGAAGTATGTTCTTTGTCCACTGATGTGACCTTGTATCTTTTGCAAGTTCCACTACTACATTATTATCACAATAGAGTGTGATAGGATCTTTACTACTAGGTACTACATCTATCTATTGGATGAAGCTTAGCATCCATACTGCTTCTTTAGCTACCTCAGAAACAGTGATATACTTGGACTCTACTGTAGAATCTATGACCACACCTTGCTTTGAGCTCTTCCAGCACACTGCACCTTTATTCAAACTGAAGATGTATACAGTCTGTGACTTCATGTCATCTTGATCAGTCTGGAAACTAGAATCTACATGTCCTCTGATGACTAGTTCCTCGTCTCCTCCATAAACCAGAAACATATCCTTAGTACGCCTCTGATACTTAAGGATAGTCTTGATTTCCATCCAATGGTAGTCTCCTGGATCATCTTGATATCTACCTATCGCACTTAATGTGTAAGAAACATATATCCTTGTACAAAGCATAGCATACATGACTGACCCAATCATGGATGCATAAGGGATCCTTTCTATTTCATTTCTTTCCTCATGTGTCTAAGGGATCATTTTCTTGGAAAGATGAAGGCCATGTGACACTGGAAACAATCCCCTCTTGGACTATTCCATACTGAATCTCTTCATTATCTCTTCAATGTATGTACTTTGACTGATTCCAAGCATTCTCTTGGATCTATCATGATGGATCTTGATACCAAGAATATATGACACCTCGCCCAAGTATTTCATAGAGAAGAATTTATCCTATCGTGCCTTAACTAACTGTAAGATAGGTACTTCATTTCCAATTAGTAATATGTCATCAACATATATTATTAGGAAAACGATTGCACTTCCTCTAAACATTTTGTAGACACAAGTCTCACATTCATTATTAACAAATCCAAATTTCATTACGGCTTCATCAAAACGAATGTTCTATGACCTTGATGCTTTCTTTAATCCATAAATGGATTTTTGAAACTTGTATACCTTATTGGAATCCTTTGGAGTCACAAACCCTTTAGGTTGTGTCATGTAGACATATTCCTGGAGGTTCCCATTAAAGAATGTTGTTTTGACATCCTTCTGCCCAATGTTTTAGTCATGGTAAGTGGCAATGGAAAATAGGATTCTGATGGATTTTAGCATCACAATTAGTGAAAAGGTTTCGTTATAATCGATTCCTTGATGTTGTCTAAAACCTTTTGCAACTACTCGTGCCTTATAGATGTTGACTTGTCCCTCCATGTACAGTTTCTTCTTGAATACCCATTTATTACCAACAGGCATTACATCAATTGGAGGATCTACCAAAATCCAGATTTGGTTTTGGTACATATAATCCATTTTAGAATTTATGGATTCTTGGCACTTGGAAACGCATGTGCCTTCAACTACTTCCGTGTAGGTAAGAGGAACATCATTTTCAACGAATAATGAGTCACCACCCTTGGTGACAAGAAAAGCATATCGTTCTAGTTCTCTCACCTCTCTCATGCTGCTACGCAGTTCTTGTGTCTCTGGAATAGATTGTTCTTCCACGGGGCTTTGTGGAATATGTTCTTATACTAACTCTTATGTATCTTGAGCCTTGACTTCATCGAATTCTATCTCGCTCCCACTATCTCTTTTGGATATGTGATCCCTCTCAAGGAATATGGCATGTCTTTACACTATAACCTTTTTATATGAGGGTTTTTATAGTTAATATCCCCTTGTTTCCTTGGGATATCCTATAAAGGTACACTTTGGGCCTCGGGGTGCAACTTTGTTACCTAAAGAGGCCTTGAAAATGCTTCACTACCCCACACATGTAAATTTGATAACATGGATTTGTGTCCACTCCATAACTCATACGGAATACCATTTATCGATTTTGTTGGTACTTGGTTTAGTATGTGTGTTGTTGTTTGTAATGCATATACCTAAAAGGATTATGGAAGACTCGCATTACTCATCATTGATATCACCATGTCCAACAGGGTGTGGTTCCTCCTTTCACTTACACCATTCCACTGAGGCGTGTAAGGAGGAGTGAGTAGAGATAGAATCCAAAACTCCTGTAAGAAATCAATTAAGTCCTGATTAAGATATTCTCCTCCTCTGTCTGAGTGGAGTTTCTTAATCTTTTTACCAAGATGGTTCTCAAATTCATTCTTGTATTCTTTGAATCAATCAAAAGAATTTGACTTATAAATAATTAAGTAAATATATCCATATCTACTAAAATCATCAGTAAAAGTTATGAAGTACAAGAACCCACCCATTGCTTCAACGGGAAATGGTCCACACACATCTGCGTGAACTAATTCTAGAATCTCATTATCCCTTTCACCTTTCCAACTAAATGGTACTTTGGTCATTTTTTCGTGTAGACACACATGACATACACCAAGTGGTTTTAGTTTGAAAGAATCTAAATACCCATCTTGATGCAATTTTGTCAAACATTTCTCATTGAAATGACCTAGCTAGTGATGCCAAAGTTGGGTGTGGTATGAGTCGTGTGAATTAACTTTTTCATTGATTTCCATTACTTGGTTTGTGTAATCTAACACATAATGGTCATTATATAAATGTGCCCTACCAAAACAAATGCTATCTTTATAAAAGTAGCAACATTCATTTCCAAACTTGAAGATGAATCCATCAGTATCTAATATGGATACTGAAATAATGTTTTTGGTTATAGAGGGTACATAATAACATCCTTTTAATACCAAGACCATCCCAGTAGGCAATGTGAGGTGGTAGTCTCTGACAGCTACAGCAGTGAGTCTGGCTCCGTTGGCTGCTCGCAGATCCACCACACCTTGGTCAATCTTTCTGAATCTACTTGGTTCTTTTATTTAGATATAGATGTAAGCACCACAAGCAGTATCTAATACCCAATTTGCAAAAATAGATAGATTGCATTCGATAACAAACGCACCTGAACTTCCCCTTGCTTCCTTGGCTGGGTGCAGTTTTTCTTCCAGTGGCCCTTCTTTCCACATGCAAAACAAACAACCTCATATTCTCTTGCCTCCCCTTTGATCTTTCTTTTCTTGGAAGTCCTTGAAGAAGATTTGGGATTAAATCTCATCGCCTTCCCTTTCCTTTTATTCACCATAAGTACAGAAGGCTTTTCACGCTTCATATCATTATCCACTTGGAGAATGAGAATAAGAATATCAGATAGAGACTTCTCAATGTTGTTAATATTGAAATTTACAACAAAGTTAAAGAAGCTCTAGGGTAGTGATGCAAGAATGAGATCGGTACCTAGTTTTTTGGGGAGTTTAAACCCTAGAACCTCCAAGCCCTCTATGTAGCCAATGATCTTGACTACATGAGGCCCAGCTGAGGCACCCTCTCCAAGCTTGCTCTGAAATAGAGCCTTGGAGATATCAAACCTTCCATATCTTGCTCTCTCCTAGTATAGACCATGGAAGTGCTCGAGCATGCTATAGGAATTCATGTCTTCATCAGACATCATGAGATCACTAGACATTGATGAAATCATCACACATTGAACATCGAGTGCATCATTCAAATGTTGATCATAGACCAGGAAATATTCATCACTCTCACCTTGGGTAGGCGAATCAGGAAGTGAGGACTCCAGCACGTAAAACTTTCATTCATGGTGTAGGATAACCCAAAGGTGCCTAAACCATTCTTGAAATTTACTGTCGATGAGGATATTGTCTTTATCCAGAATTGATCACAGAGAAAATGTGGTTGACAAGTTTTTCATATTGATTCTACAAATTAAAGATCATATTTATCAGTACCTTTTGATTACATTTTATGAAAAATAATAAATGAATTTATTAATTCTCCCACTATTTTATCATGTACCAATGGACCCCACCATTGAACTTGGAATACCTAGTTGCTATGACATTCTAGAGGCAATGATCCATGTTCCCCTTTGCATAACCCCAACAAGGGTTGGTGAAGCTATTTAAAGGTATTTAGGTAGGCAGGTCTTTGCCAACTTTGAGCTTACAGTTCCTTGATCTGTTGAGTGGACTCCCCAATCCTAAAATCCTGACTTGTATTTCCTCAACACTTTCCTCTATTTTACAACAAGTCTAGCAAGGGATACTCCTCTTGATATAAAATTTTTAAGTTAACCCAAAACTTTCATAAGAGATTCCTTTATAAAAGTAAGTGTCCCAACAAGGGTTGGTCAAACACATAGTTTTATTGAGTCTTTCCCTTAATCAAGTACCGGAAGGATTGGTTTGACTTAATATGGTATTTGAGGTATTTCAATCCTTTATGCGTAGTTTCGCATTATCACATGCTTGTTAATATTAAGTGATGCTTTCTTAAGTGATTATCCATGTTCTGATAATGTTTATGCATAGTCCAGTTTTTATTTTATTCCATCTTTACATGCTTTTTTATTTCATTAACTATATGATTGCGACAACACATAAATAATAAATAAACCATGAAATCAGACATAAATAAAATAAGATGGCATGATCATGATCATCTATTGGTTAGCTTATCTAGCGGTTTTGATAAGCTGACCCTGACCTAGGGAAAAACACCTTGAACCTAATGGTTCATGTTTTGCAGCTCCCATATGTCTACCTTTGTATCTTCTTGGGTTGGTTTCACCTCATCTTTGGATTTTGAACCATCTCCTCTAGCTAGGGAGATCCTCTAATACATGGAGTTTACATTAAAGAAACCATGGGCATGCAGGACCTACATATTATTGGAAGAAGGATCGCAAGCCAACGAATTTAAATTAAATAGTTTTAAATGAAACTATACACACACAAAGGGTCTTTGTTCTAGCTCATGATCATCCATAGCATGCAACAACATTTACTCATATTTAGTATTCAAATTATTTTAATCGTTATTTTATTCAAGATAAGTCACACTTGAATTCAATTAATTATGATCTTATAATTAATCAATTCTTTATCATAAATTCATTTCTGAATTTCCTTGAGATTATTCTCATCCATATTCCGTGTACGGGACTTTTTACTTTGGAGGAAACCTGGTGAGATTCCATTTCTATAAAGTACATGGTGTGTAGGCTATATTACAAAGCGTGTATTTTTTTTCACCCTTTATCTAAAGTAAACGACGGGGGATTTGGCATGTTTTTTGTACTTTGGAAATTTTTGAGTACACGGTGTGTAGATTAATCTAACATGGCATGTACTTGTTACATAGTTACCGGCCTAGCAATCCCATGTACGTGGTTACACAACTTCTCCTTGTACACGGTTTCACCTGAGCTACATCAGACTACATGGCATGTTGATTCAACATACACACTATGTATTCCGGTTTCCTTGCGTCGTTCAGTTCTGGTCAACACGGTGTATTAAAAAACTTAGGTATGCTCAATTCAAACAGCGTGGTTTGGCGGACCAGTACCAGTTCGTTGAACCTAAGTACCCAGCGTGTAGATTTCACTACAAGATGTGTATTCCTATGTTGTATAGATAGAATGAGCGGCTCCTCTAGATAAGTTCCTCTTTTTTATTTTAATAAAAATTAAAATTAAAAGGTCGTTTCTATGATGTGAATCGAGAAACGAAGGAGGAAGAACAGATCTCATTCATTCAGTTTTATAGAACGATTTATCTTTAAATGAATCAACTATAAATGCATAAATTATTAAAGAAAATTAAATAACTATAATCAACCTTGTGACCGCTCTGATACCACTTGTTATTCCTAGGTGCAGTGAAAGCTTGTGGGTGGATGTACCCACTTGACTTTTTGTCATTAGAAATGATCAATTCGGTATCAATATGACGATAAACACCAGACTCCACAAATCGAATCACAGAAATAGACAAATAAGAAGATTATTCCCAGAACCACAAAGGAGGATCATCACAAGTTGATTATAATTAATTTAATTAATTTAAAAGAAGTACCTTTTATGGCATTCTTTCTTCATTGATATTTCTAATCACGTTCTGATGTGATTTGTTGTTGTGTCATAGAAGCCAAGTGTAGACTTCCTCTAGTGGTGATCCACACGTGCACCACATATCTCTAGATGTCACCAAAGGAATCTTCAGGATCTATCATGGAGAAGCCTTTTCTTGCATTGTATGTGTTAGATCACCTTGATCTGATGGAGGAGGATCTCTCTTGGTGTTGAGATCATTCTTAGAGGAATGAGTTCTTTCAACCTTGATATAATTCTCCAGAATTGGTGTGCACAACGATTTAGGCTTCCTTGAATAATTATTAAACCATATATGAGAATAATCTTTATTCTACTTGAGATACTTGGATACACTTAGCATGTGACCCTCTAGGCCTCTTTCTCGTTGGAATTAGGCGGGCTTGCCTAAAGTCCAAGATTACTGTCTAGCAATGGGTCAAGGCACCCAAGAGAAAGAAGTTGATGCCTCATTGATGTGTCACCTCAGACAAATGCTTACCATGTAATTTAATCCCTTTGTCTCAATATCTCATCAAGCAGGTTTCATGGCAGTGTCATAAACCTATATGCTTGATCTTTCATTCTTTGACATCCAGAAATAAAATCGTCGTGACACCATGGTCATGGAATTTGGGTGATAGTTCTATTTCAATCAAAGGGCATGAGATATATACTTCCAAAAATATGGAAGTAAAAAATACTTCCTCAACTTATCCATTAACAACATGTCATTCATGACGCACCCAACATACCCTACTTCCCACCAACTGTCTTCATGACGGTTTTCATCAGAAAATCTAAGTGCGCGAGTCATGACATGAGTTAATGATAATCTTCTAGTCTAAGGACCATTACACACGCTCGTAGATAGAAATGTATGATGACACCAATACATGCGGAATTACTACTGGTGGGTTTGTTCTCATAATCTCCCATCTTGGAGATTACCAAGTACGAACTCCATGAGAGAGAGTCTCGTCTTCTTACGAGTACTTTCACATGACGGTCTGTATACTATGACTCCTGTCATAGTATTTCATCCAACCGTAGAACTTTATTTAAGAATATTGTTATAGCATTTCAAGGTTCTCATCATAGTGGTGATCTGCCATGACCTTATTAATGCAAAAAATATTTCAGGATATTATTATATTATAGTCCTGCAGAACAATGAACAACATATAGTGAGTGTACATTCATGTAGTCAAAGTATAAACAGTTGGTTTTCAGGACACCAGCTCTAACAAGTAGGACGGTTCCGGACAGGTGGCGGGTCCGGCCTGATAGTATGGGTCCATCCCGACAGTGCAAGTTTGGCCCAGTGGAATGGGTCTGGCCCAGTGGTGCGGGTCCATCCCAGTGGTGCAGTTCTGGCTCATTCAGCTGTGAGTCTGGACCGCGGGTGGCCAGGCCCACATGGTGGGGCATGGCCTGCATGGTTCAGGCTGGTTCTCCAGCCTGGACGCGGAAGCATTCGGTTTCCTCTCGGTGGCACCAGCTGGTGTTGCCCCTCATCCAGCACGTCCGGCCATTACACGTGCATGCGGACCTTCTTCCACGTGCCTTCAGCTCACTTAAGTGGCCCAGGTGGGCCACTTCTCCATGCGGTACTGATAGGAATTGTATCTCCTTGTCACAGTGACATGTCGATGGGCATGCCGTCACCCTCCACCTACTGTTGGTGGAACCTTCTACAGGCCACCGAAGCTACTTCGGTTGTTCGTTTCTTGAGCCACTTGTGCCTACAGACTCTATAGGACGCCTTTTTCACTAAAAAAGTCCTCAGAATCACGTTGCTGAGGACTTGAACATTTGGCCTCAAAGAATGCACAATAAACAACTATGGAGGAGATTTTGGGCCTTTTTCATGTCATCCTGCACCCTCCACATTATAGTTTAAGCATAGGATAAAGTATTAACCACACAGATAAAGTAAAACCACAATTCAAATCCCCGCAATAGATCCTCCCGCAAAAATGAATGGATTGCGGATCAACCCATTAGTTGGTTGATCAGCGTTCATTGTTAATTTCAAGAACAAGTAAATAATCATCAATTACAAAGAATTCATAAACCCCTACTTGGATACATTGGATCGCTGAGGATGAACTAAGAGTTATACGTCGTTGATGATCTGTAATCATTGGTGTTCGTCGCTGCTTGTCGACCTCCGGGTCCTATCCTCCAGTGTTTATCACTTCATTCTTCATTCTTCATTCTTCATTATTCATTCTTCATTCTTCGTTGGAGAGGGATTCCACTAGCGGTTTTCCAGAGATTCCCCATGTTTGTTAATCCCAAAACTCCAACACATTTGAATAATAAAAGAAACATGCATAGTGATGTTGTGCTCATTTATGATGCTCATTAATGACCCACATTTAATGAGCCATTAACGAACCATTAAGATAAAAGAATCAAGGTTAAAAACAAGCCATTAATGACCCTTTATTAATAATCCTTTTTATTTCACTGCTACTTCATTGTCCGCCGCTCAACGGTGTGAAAAATAAAATAAATATGGAAAAAAAATTATTATTTTCTTTAAAAAGTCAGAAATTTAACTTTTCCGTCTGAACTTTATCATTCTAACTTAAAATTTTCTTAAGTGAATCCCAACTCTACAAGTTCAATGGTGCCTTTGGATTTCAAATCCGAGAACCGGTTCAAAAGATATAAAATCCCGCTTTCACGTTTATTGAACGTACCTTAAAAAAAGTTCAAAAAATTAACTTTCACCATTGACCCCCGTCGGTCAAGGTTAGGCTTCTCCTAAGGGGAACACACCCTCATGAGTTCAATGGTACTCTCAGATATCCAATCTGAGTTACTATTTAGGAGTTATAAGGATTTGACAATAAAATAATTGTTACTTAATTATTTTATTTACGCTCAAAAACTAACTTCCACTTATGGCCCACACCGGACAATGTTAGGATCATACTAAGAAAAGAATACCTTCACAAGCGTAGAGGTGGTATCGTACTTTTAATCTAAGTCACCGTTCATGAGTTTTAAGAATTTGAAAAATAAAATAATTTAATTTAATTATTTTATTTCCGGATATGCCATTTTCGGGTTTTCTCACTGGAGGTCTACGCCAACTGAAATTAAGTCATGCCAAGGGTAAAACTGCCATCCTAGATGCAACGGTGCCTTCATATTTCTTATCTGATCACCCATTTAATAGTTATTCCACTATTTTAGGAAAACCACTCACGCGTACTATTTAATGATTAACATTTTTCGATGGATCATTCCGGGCACTTTGGGCCTCAGAATCGCACGTCGTCTCAGCTCATGGTCTTGAAATAATTCCATCTAATAATAATAAAATATATAGAAAATTCCAAGACATTACATTCTCACCAACTTAGGGTTTTATGTCCAAAAAATCGAAAACAAATGCTAATCAAACAAGTGGTGGTACTGAGCATGAATCTGATCCTGCTGCTCTCATGTGCTCTCCTAGAGATTCCTGTGTTTCCACCAAATGCATATTAATGAAATTGAACATCCACAAAGGAACTGCTCTTGTTGATCCTCTATATCAACCAGGAACTCTACAAATGTCACCCTATCATCAATTTCCATCTCTCCTTAGTCAATGACGTGTGATGGATCATGCATGTACCTCCTCAGCTGTGACACGTGAAAAACATCATGCAACCGGTGCATCTGTGGGGGAAGAGCTAGATTGTATGCCACCTTGACAACTCTACTAAGGATCTGAAAAGGTCTGATGAACCTCAAAGATAGCTTTCTACCTAGGCCAAATATCCCCAATCCTCGTTGGGGTGAAACCTGAAGGAAAACATAGTCTCCCCCCTCAAACTCTAAGGGTCTCTATCTCTTATCGGCATAAGACTTCTGTTTACTCTTTGTAGTCCTCATCTGCTCCTAGATGATCTACACATTCTCAGTGGCAGCCCATACCTACTCTGGACCCATGAGTGTTGACTCCCCTGGGTCTTTCCAGCATTGAGGTTATTTTCATGGCCACCCGTACAAGGCCTCAAATGGTGTCATGTCAATGGTGGAGTGATAGATATTGTTATACGAAAACTCAACTAGTGGTAGATGGTCCTCCCAACTATTAAAAAAATTCAGGATATTGGCACGAAGCATGTCCTCCAAGGTTTGTATGGTCTGCTCCATCTGACCATCTGTTTAGGGGTAAAAAGTTGTTCTCAAAAGCAGCTGAGTACCAAACACCTCCTACAACCCCTTCCACAACCAGAATGTAAAGTGTACATCATAGTCTAAGACAATCATCAAAGTAACCCCGTGAATCCGCACTATCTCCTGAATGTAGAGTCGTCCCAATCCCTCTACCAATCCCTTCCCCCGGATGGGTATGAAGTGAGCTAACTTGGTGAGTCAGTCCACGATCACCATCCCACTTCTAATCTGATACCTCGAGTGGTTGTGTCAATCCAATAGGGACCTAATGCCCGGTCTTCACTTACTAACAAGTGAGTCATCGAGAAATGAACTCTACCATCGCTTTCTTCATCCTTGTCCACTAGTACTAATGTCAGAGGTCCTGGTAAATCTTTTCCAAACCAGGATGTACCGCCAAAGGGGAAGTATGGAACTTCCTCAACACCTCCTCCGACAATGTCACCGGTGCTAAGGTACATCCTCTGAAAAGGATGGAGTGCTCCCCACCTATCAAAAATCCATCAGAATCATATCCTTAGGATATCTAAGCACATCATACCTCACATTCAACATCCACAAGATGTGCCTCCCTAAATCGTTGAAGGAGTGGGGGAGTGATAGTCATAGTTTGGAGGTAAGTTGCTCCTTCATTATCCACGAAGGATTTCTGCATCGCAGCTAGCTGCTCTGTCACCTCACTTAGCAGCTGCAAACCAGAACTTTTGCTGAGCATGTCATCCACCACGTTCCCCTTCCCAAGAGTATAGACTATCTTAAATTCATAGTCCTGGAGGAACTCCATCCATCGTTGTTGTCTTAACTACTAAAAATTCTATGGGCACCATTCCATCCACGCGAAAGGCTACCCCCTTTAACTTATTGATGTGCCCATCGACCCTTTGGGAGCGGGTACTCATTCCCCATGTCCACTTGGTTAAAGTTTTGGTAATCCACACATAAACTTGATCATTGGGTCTTACTAAGCCCTTCCTCTACAAGTCTCCCAACTGTACTCTCAACTCACGAAGCTCAACGGGATCCATCTGATATGCAATTTTAGATATCGATGTCGTCCCTGGGTACAAGTCAATGTAGAAGTCTACCTCTCTTTGAGAAGGTAGTTCTATGACATATTATGGAAAGACAACCTCATAATTGTCCACCACTGCTGGAAAGGAACTCCCCTCATCTACTATACCGAGGGTGAGGCTAGCCAATTAGTGAGTGATCGGTTGCACCCTCCTCTAAGAAATTCCATCCTATGCTACAAAGGTTCCCTTCTCACCGGTGAAGGAAAACTTGGTCCCATCCTCACATACACACTGCACTTTGAGTAAAAAATAATCAATTTGAGAATGGACTGTGGATAACCAGTCCATACCCAAGATGATGTTGTAAGGCCTCAACGCTGCAACTAAGAGATCCTAGTTGAAGCTCTCACCTCCTAGAGTAAGCTCACACTGTCGGCACCAGTGTGTAATCATTAAATCCCCTCCTGTAGGAATATCTAATCATTAGAATCGAGTCAATGGCTCCACCAGAATCTTCGAGCCTCAAACGAGGTTTGTGGCAAGGAAAGAGTGACTGGAACCTATGTCTATGAGAACTACGGGTAAGGCGGAGTAGACACAAATCGTACCTCTAATCATCTCTGGAGTGTCAAAGTTGTAGGACTCCATCACTTGAAGCTAGCCTCGCCCCTATCCACCTGCTCCTAGAGCTCATGGTGGACCTCCTCAGGGTGGTGGTGGTAGTACCTCAAACCTTCAGCCACCGCCTGCTGCTCAGCCTACTCCCCTGCCACATCTTCTGCCCTGTGGACCTTCTCGCTCGAACCTCTATCATTGTCTCAGTGGTCCCTCAACCACCTTTTGGTCATCTGTGTGGAGATTCAGACATTCATGATCCATGTTACTATATCTTCCACAAGATTAAAAAACTATAGCCCTCAGATGACCTCAACTTCGCAAGCTCTTCACCTCTGAACCTACATCCTGGGGTCATCCTTTGGAAGGTCTGGCCTATTTGAGCCTCTGTTTCATCTGCCTACTACCTACTACAGATGACTCGGGCACCTATCGTCCGGTGGTGGCTCTCACCATCGATGTCTGCTCTTCTAGGAAGCTCTTCACTAGTAGGGCTCACTCTAGCACTCCATCTTGCGTCGGGATTCTGAGTGGAATCATCAGTGCCCTAATCTCCTGTCAGACTCCCTACTCAAAGGTCTAGGCCCTGAAGAAAGGGTCTTGTACCATGTTGGTGGAGTAGCAGGAGAGGTCGGTAAACCTTGATAAGTATTGGGCCACATTTAGGCTTCCCTTCTGTAGGTGTAGTAACTCTTGAATACGCATTGGGCATAGTGTCACTGGTACGAACTCTGCCTTGAAGGGGCTCTCAAAGTCCGACTAAACAAGGGACACCTCCTCGTGTGTCTGGAGCGTCAAGCTCCACCACCTCCCTATCGTTTCCTAAAAAATATTAGCTTCTAAAACTACCATTTGGTCTATAGGTGTCTCTACTAGGAGAAAAACTCAAGTAACTGCCTCCAACCAATCCTTTACTACTTGAGGATCTATCTCTCCACAAAACCTCAGAGGCCTCTATCTCTGGAACTCGTTCATCATGCTTAGTCGACGTGCATTTTTCATTGGGGGGGGGGGGGGTAGGTAGCAACTTCTTCTCTCCAGGTGGTGGTGCTACTAGTACACCACCCAAAGGTGTTATCACTGTAGGTGGTCCCTACACTGATACCTCATCACTCGGTGGACTATCATTGTGATATCTCACTGGAATCCTGGATGGATGTTATCATGGAGGCATCCTATAGACAAATATATGTGCCACGTTCAATAAGTTATAACTGGTGATCTGAATCAAAAGAGATGTAGAGAAAAACATTTCCAAAACACATGAAACAAGTGTATTCATGTACCGAGTCGAAAAATATAATCCAGGGTCCTAGTGTATGGATTCATCGGTGGCTGCACCAACACTAGACTCCGAAAACTAAAAACCAAACTCAAGACACTTAACACTATTACCCCCATCGAAAATAGAGACTCTTAGTTCTTCCAGTAGAAACTACTTCCCTCTAATACCACTTTGTCATGACCCATCCCCTAGGGCCCGTGTCATGACTACCTCAAGCCCGCCTTCCATAGGCCAGGGGCTGGTGACTAGCACCGAAAAGGCATATCCCAAAAAGGGCCAGCATTGTATTTAAATTTGTACATACACAGAAAGGGAATACCGCACAAATAAAACCACAAATTAAAAAAAGTATTACAACCAACACAAAGTATCACCACTGAGAGTAAAGTATGAAAACTGAAAATAAAGGGGCCAGAAGACAATCCCAACTGAAAGAAAAGTACAACAAAAGAAGTTCAAGCTATGAAGGTCATCCACCAAGGATCCTACCTGAGGGGTAGGTACAGATCTCTGTCGAATGTCACTACTTCACACCATGTCTATCGATCCACCTCTAAGAACCTTCCAGTCATGGCTACCTAATGTCCCAGTCAAAGTTGTATGTTGTCTGCACAAGACACAATAGGTGCGGGAGAAGCCTGTGCAGGGGTGAGAATAACAATACTCAGTAGGGACCCCGAGACCCCCAAAGGTATCTCAGAAATTCACGAAGGAAAACCCCAAAAATTAAATACCATAGAGGTAATACCACCAAGAAATATCTCAAATAGATAGAGCAAAGTAAAAGATGCATCTCACACTAGGTATAACTTAATTACAGAAGTAAAGATGATTAGTTGTAAAGCTAGATCATCTTATTCTATTGAGAGGCTCTACTACTGATCCACACAGGGTCGCTAGGTCCTGGCCCACAAAGGATCACTAGGTGCTAACCCACATAGGATTGCTAGGTGTTGACCCACACAGGATCGTTATTCATTCTTCACGTCACAACCAACCACTAGATTCCCACACTTAGCACACATGATTCCGGGAGGATCCTCTCCTCAAGACATTGGATATACCTCAATCACTATGAAATCCCACATATAGTAACCCCAAAGGACCATCTCATTGTAAGGGTCCCAATGCAATAGATAACGCATTGATCAGATGCCTGATCTGTAAGTTATAGGCTTTTTAGTAAAAACGGTCTGGTTGGATTCGAGTCTGATCCAACCCGGTCGTACTCCATATTCTACCAAAACTCATGTGGAGTATCTCAAAAGGACCACCTCATCGCAAGGGTCCCCATTCCACATACGATGCGTTAATTGGATTCATGTTCTACAAGTTATGATCGTTTTAGTGAAACGAGGTCGCTCGGGTCCGCGTCCGGTCTGACCCGGTCGAACCGACCTGACCCGACTCGGTCTAAGGGTCTAATGTGGGTCTAAAATGAGTTCGAACCAGCCATACTATTGGTCCCATGGGTCTGGCCTAGTATTATGGGTTCGGCCCGGTGGCGGGTCTGGCCTGCCGGCATAGGTCTGGCCCGACAATGCGAGTCCGGCCTGGCGGCACAGATCCGGCCTGGTGGCGCGAGTCCAGCTCGGCAGTGAAGGTCTGGCCCACTAAACCACAGGTCCGGCCTATAGGTGGCCCGAATCACATGGTGGAGAACGGCCCACCAAAAGTATCCTGGCCCACATGGTGCAGGCCGGTTCTCTAGCCCGGATGCATCTGGTTTCTGCTCGGAGGTACCAGCTAGCGTCGCCCCCTCATCCAGCATGGCCGGTAGGCAGTCGGCTGTTACACACACACACAGACCATCAGCTGCATGCCCCCAGCTCACCTGAGCGGCCAGGGTGGGCCGCTCCTCCAAGAGGTGCCGACGGGCGTCATATCTCCTTGCCACTGCGGCTAGCCGGCTGCGGCGGTATACAGCGCACCGACAACACCTTCTGTAGGAAATAAGAGCTACTCTTGTGGTCTATTTCATGATCCAGTTGCACCTACGACCTTCATAGGATGCCTTCTTCGCTGTGAAGTCCCCAGAATTGCATTGCTGACAACTTGAACATTCGGTCTCAAATAACGCACAATAAACAACTATGGAGGAGGTTCTGGGCCTTGTTTGTGTCGGCCCATGCCCGCTGCGTTAGAGTTTAATCATGGGGTAAAGTATTAACCACACAGCAAAAGTAAAACCCCAATTCAAATCCCCACATTATATCCTCCCGTAAAAACGAACGGATCATAGATCAATCTATTAGTCAGTTGATCTGTGTTCGTTTTTAATTTCAAGATTGAGGAAAGAATTATCAATTACAAATAACGCATAAACCCATACATGGATATGTTGGATCCACTGAGGATGAAGGAAGAGTTCCACTTCATCGTCGATCTATGATCGTTGGCGTTCATCGCCACTTGTAGACCTCCAGATCTGATCCTCCAACTTTCGTCGCTTCATTCTTTGTTCTTCGTTCTCTGTTGGAGAGGGATTCTTCCAGCATTTTGTTAAAGATTCCCCGCATTTTTTAGTCCCCAAACTCTAACACAATTGAATAATAAAAGAAACATGTGTAGCGACATTACACTCATTAATGATGCTCATTAATGACCCACATTTAATGATACATTAACGAACCATTAATATAATAATGTCACGGTTACAAACGAGCCATTAATGACCCTCCATTAATGATCATCATCGTTGCACCGCTGCGTTTCCATCCATCGCTCAATGGTGTGAAAAATAAAATAACTTTAGAAAATTTATTTTATTATTTTCTTGAAAAAGTCAGAAAATTAAATTTTCCATCTGAACATTGTTGGTCGAACTTATTTTTTTCATAAGAAAATCCAGGTGCTGCGATTTCAACGATTCCCTTAGATTTCAAATCCGATCACTAGTTCAAAATATAGAAAATTCTGCTCGCATGTTTATTGAATGTACCTTAAAAAATTCAAAAAATTAACTTTCACCCTAGACCTACACCAGTCAAGGTTAGTCTCCTATTAAGGGGAACACGCCCTCACGAGTTCAACGGTACTCTTGGATTTCCAATCTGAGTTACCATTTAGGAGTTATAAATATTTTACAATAAAATAATTATTACTTAATTATTTTATTTATGGCCAAAAACTAACTTCCACTATTGGCCCACATTGTCCAATGTTAGGATCTTCCTAAAGAAATCATACTCTCACAAGATCAGCGGTGGTCTTGGATTTTTAATCAGAGTCACCATTCATGAGTTATAAGAATCCAAAAAATAAAATTATTTTATTTTATTATTTTATTTTTGGTTATGACATTTTTGGGTTTTCTCACTCGAGGTCAGCACCGACTAAACTTAAGTCGTGACTAGGATAAACCCACCATCCTGAATGCAACGATACCCTTGGATTTCTAATTTGGGCACCCGTTTAAGAATTATTCTACTTTTTTAGAAAAACCACTCACGAGTGCTATTTAAAGTTTAACATTTTTCGATGGATCATTTCGGGTACTCCAGGCCTCGGAATTGCACGCCATCTTAGCGTTTGGCCTCGAAATAATTCCATGATAAAAAAATTATACAGAAAATTTTGGAACATTAAAATTCAAGGATTTTTAGGTGTGAGGAGAATGGGTGGTGAGGGATGATATTTATAGGGGATGAGAGTGGTGTTTTGATTATTTTAGTCATTTATTTATTATTTTGGCTCAAGACTATCAATAGTGTTGATTATTATGACTAAGTATAGTAACTAGTTCATGTGAGTCTAAAATAATGGGTTATTACATTAGCCATGATTCAAAAATTCATGTATTTGTCTTAAAATGTTAAATATTGTAAATTAACGTATTTCACTATTCATAAACAATTCAACTATTTTAGAAAAATCCCAAAAAAAAATCACCACAACCATTTTTCGATGTGAATATTTAAAAAATGGACTAAATTTTATGAAAATATATTTCTAAATATGAGAAATTTTATTTTTAATTAAAATCATCATTTATTCGAAAAATATTGATTTTAATATTATAACCACTTTTATGACACTTTTAAAAATTAATTAATCTCTCATAAAATTATATTATAATTCTAATAAAACAAAATATTAATTTATTAATATATTTTATGAAAATAAATTTTCTTTTAAATCGTTATATTAATTATAAAATTGTAAATAAACATTTACATTTCACAAAAATACCAACACCTGATTTATCATTTTTAAAACATTTATTTACTTATATCAAGATATAAATATATATCATATTTCCATTTATAATAAACCTAAATTTTATATATACTTAAAAATGTGAGGTTACTATTCTAATGGTCAGATTACTATTCCCAACAGTCACATTACTATTCCAATGGTCATGTTGTTATTCCAATGGTATAGATTCCTTGATTTTTATAAATACCTCTTATTTCATTCATCTTTTATTTATGAGAATAATATTTTTTTGGTTTCACTATGTGATGTTTTTCATTTACACTATATGAAATAATTATAATAGGGGGGTTTTCATTGATAAAATTTTGGGTCATTACTATAACACACCAAGATTTTATGGTATGTCACTTTTTAAAATATAACTTCTTTGATAGCTTACGTTGCACAGAAAATCAAGTTTAAACATATGATTAAATATTATTATTATGACCTAGATTTTGGAATTGGAGGAATAAAATTGATTAAATAAATTATGAATATATAGTTGACATGTGTTTATAAAATTAATTCATTGGTTACCAATTAATTAGAAATGAAAATAAAAACCAATTGAACACAAAGGATGTGTTTTTATAAAAAAATTATATTTATGACCACAAAATAATTTTATCTTAAATTAATCACAATTATTGAAATATATTACAGAAATTTATATATTACATATTCAATCAAATATTTTTAAATCTGAACAATAAGTTTGACAGGCTTAAGATAAGAGTAAATCTAATTTTAAGCATAAAAATATATAATTTCTAAATGGAAATTTTGTCACCTTTTAATGGAGACCATGTTTAAAAACTAAATTTTGACACTTTTATAAATTATATTGAACAAAATAAACTTAATTTTAAAAAAAATCAAAATTAGCTTAGGGTAAAATTTTGGTATTTTTCTGAAAATATTTATTTTCCAGTGAATAGTGAAAAATCCCGATTTTTATAAAATTCTCATTTTCATTATATTAATAATATATTTATGATTTTAATTATAAACTCAACTATTAAATAGAAATTTCCTCCATTCTTATCAAAAAAATCATAGAATAAGCAAATAATGTTTTCAAAATGATAAATTAAGTATTGAAATTTTTGTGAAACGTAAATGTTTATTCACAACTTTATAATTAAAATAATGATTTTAAAGAAAATTTATTTTCATGGAATAGATTGATAAATTAATATTTTGTTTTATTATGATTATAAGATAATTTTATGAGACCTTAATTAATTTTTGAAAGTCTTGTAAAATCCATTATGATATTAAAATAGGCATATTTGGAGTAAATAGTGATTTTATTAAAAAAATAAATTTCTCATATTTAGAAAAAATATATAAGAAGGTGTCCATTTTTTAATTCTACACATCAAAAAAACTTAGGTTGGATTTTTTTTATTTTTCTAAAATCGTTGAATTTTTGTGAATAGTGAAATACGGTAATTTACAGTATTTAACAAATACATGAATTATTGAATCATAGAATATGTATGGATGAATTAATCCCATAATATTTAAATATCCTTCATTATTTTAATATATTTAGTTTCCAGGTTCAAACTACTGATATTCTTGATCCAAAATAATAAACTAATGAATAAAATAATCAAAAAAACACATTTATCCTCTAACATAAGTATCACCCCACACCATCTCTTCTCCTCACACCTAAAAAGTATTGAATATTACTTATATTCTACCCATTTACTCTCCAAAATCTATCCCCCACGTTATGGTCTTACTTTTCTTACCAAAAGACCATTTCCAAGTCCCTTAAGGAGGTTCTCAAGGAGGCGACACTCAAGAGGTAAAACCTTCTCCCTCTTTCTTTCAACTTATTTTAATTTCTTATCCTTCCCTCATCTCCCCTATCAAAAGTGACATGATAACTATATTATATTTTATTTAATTTTATTTTATTATGTTAATGTTATATCAACCATAAATTCTCTTCTCTTCCCTTTTTTATTCTAAAAATGAAAACATCGTTCGTGAGGTGTCGATTTACCACCTTTATAGACAACAAGTTTTTGTTTTTCAATTATGCATTTAAGTATGGTAATATAACCATTTTTATGGTTAAAAAACTTTAATATATGTAGTAAAACTTATTTAATGTTTTGGAAATAGTATATATACTTAATATTAATTCATAAGACAAAACTAGTTTGTAATGATCGAAAAAAACACCAAAAAAATCTAAATGGTTATCATTAATTATTTATCTAATGAATCATCCTCATATATAGAAAAAAATGATATATAATACTGTTAAATCTCCTATAAGTTCATTAATAACAAATAATTTTAATTCTAGATAACTATTTCTATTTTACATGATCTTTCGTACATGTATACAAGTGAACTAATCATGAAAACCTAGGAAAGGAACACTCTAGAATAAAGAAATTAAATCTCATAGCTCATCAAAAAGGGCATAAATGAACTTAATAAAAATAAAATACATGTTTAATATGTTTTTTATTAAATTATTAATTAATATAATTTCATTATCTAGGATATTAAGTACAAGTGTAGAGCACTTTCAGACGTAAGGTAAGGGGTTTCTCATCTCACTTTTATTTCTGTAAGATTTCCCCTATTCAACACTTATTTATTTTTTATGGTTTATGTATAATATAATTTGATATATAATATCATTAATATATTTATATTCATGTTATTACATTTTTTATTTGATTATTATTACTTTTTGGGGCATACGATTCGATTGATTATAAAGCGGTAAGGGATTCTCTGTGAACCTCAATTTTTCCTTTGGGTTATGTTATCTCTCTCTTTATCCCTAATGTAATTATTAATTACTCTTATTTACTCCTATTAAATTTTTTTTTATGTTCTAAATATATTTACATATCTCAATTATTCTTTCTTTTATGGTTAAATACATGTTTTATAATCTTTCCTTCTCAATGCTTCCTGATAAGCAAGGCTGATTAAAGGGAACTTCCCAATTTCTTACCTATTTTCAAGTATAATCCATAATATATTTTAAGACACAAATATTTTACTAAAATTTATCTTTTTATAATGAAAAATTATCTTATTTAATTTCTTGTTTTATGCAAAAAATTATGTTTTTTCTTTTTAAAGACTTGTTTATATTTTCCCTTAAACCACACTGAAGTGGATCGTTTCTAATGTTTCTTAAACACACTTTCACTTCAGTTTTCAAATTTCAGTATGAATATTCTTTTAATAATCCTAAAATATAATTTAATTCTGTATTATTTTTTGGATATACATATTTTTAATCTTATTATTATGATAAAAACAAATGACTTTCCAAAAGAACTATTCTTTACAATGTAAAAGGGTATTTATCTCAAGAATTTCTAAATGATTTTACTAGATTATTTTCATCTATTTAAATACCCTATATTGAATCTTATGCTTAATTTATATTGATCTCTTATGTTACCATCTACCATAATTTATTTAATGGTTTATGATTACTATCTTGATACCATTCACCATATTACTCTGGATAGTTTATGATTATGTTTACTGATTGGGGATATTAATTACATTTAATATCCTAGTTTAAATATGAATGTATATATTTATTATGCTTCACCCATTTCATATGAGTAATGCATTGGACTTAGTAAGTGATGGTTAGGGCCTTCTATATCCCCTCAATGAATTGATAGGTTTCATGAGACAAGTTAGACTAGGTTTTTACCTATTTATGTATGGTGTCTTGGTTGAAGCCATGATGGTTTATTTATGATGTTTAGTATTATGAATTACCTCATTATGATATTAGTAATTGATAATCCTTGTGATTATTCAACTAGTATAATATATTTGGTTAAGTTTTATTCTCTTGTGATTATTTATATAGAATTATTTTGATTAACTTTTATTATTTCCATAATATGTTCAAGTTTATTCTTTAATGAAATGTGTTGTTAGATATTCACCTTGACTTATTGTTTATGTTTATAGATTTCTCTATGTTTTTTACCCTTACTGATCATCTGATCTCACCCATTTCTTATGTTTTATTTTTCCCCATAATGAAAATATGTTTATTATGAATGACTTTCAGGGATAATCTAGAAGTTTATGGTTGTTTCTAATGGAGTTTCTATGTTGTTTTTCCTTTCAATTTGTAATGTAAAAATTATGATTGTATCTGGTTTTCCAAAGCTTCTAAACCATTCGGTCCTTCTGTATGCGATTTCCTTTTTTATTTTTCCAATGTAATAAATTAAGGCACCGACTCTATGCTACTAGGGTTGGGATATTTACAATTGGTACCAGAGGAAGTTTAGTACAAACCTAGGAAACTAGATTTAGAAAACATAGAATAGGTAACATAAACCTAAGATAGATTTTGAGGGTAAGCATATACTAACATCCTAGAATTTTGTTAAGGTATATATTATGTGGGTATTCCTATAAATACATCCATATCGGGATACTACAAGTAGATGTGGTTCTAGCATGGATTTACCTTTGGGTAACAACTCTAACAAGGTGTGTTGAGCCTAACTCGGCATAACCTGGTATATAAAAATAGGACTTACTACACACCTATTTTTACACTCTCAAGTGATATGTTTATGATAATTCACATTTTATTTACAAACCATTATGAAATTTTTAAAATTAAATATATTTCCAAAGAAACCATGTTTATAATTATGAGATTAGTTATGAAAAAATTTTGAATTTATGTTAAGTGTTTTGATAGTTCGTGATTATACATTATGATTCATAACCTAATTTAGTGTATTCCATTATTTAGAAATGTAACCTCGAAGAAGGAATGGGAACCTCACCAATGCACATTATCTAAAGTGTAAGAATGATCATATCTTTTATGGTATTATGCTAATTTGTTGAAGGGAAAAGTATCTCAAACATTCTCATCATATGAGGATATAGTATCATGTGATATCAAGACAGAGAAATAATTCTCTAAGTTTTATGACTTCAAATGGAAGCAAGAAAAGAATAAGATGGAAGAGAAAATGATGGATAAAGGGAATAAGGGAAAGAAGGATTTTACCACATGTGATAATTTTGGATGGAAACACCCTGGTACTTGCTTGAAGGGAATGGGAGGTTACTACAACTATAGAGAGAAGGACCATTAGGATCATTATTTAAAAGGAAAGAAATAATCTATCCAATGCTTCAAATGTAAGGATATGAGGCACTATGAAAATCAATGTCTCAAACATCAAAAGAATATACCCCAAAATAGGATAAACGATCATGATCAAGCTTAATCTACTACCACATATAAATAGGAATGATTATTATGATTTTTCTATTCAAGAATTATTTTATTTGATTGTTTTATCAATAATTATCTATTTATATTATTTATGAGATATATAATTATTGTTCTATAGTACTTCTTCTTTGAGGAATTGGAAGTATGAGATGAATATCAGTATTAATCAAGAGAAGTGATTCTATTGTAGGTTGATATCTTTGAAAATAAATTAATTGGGAAAGATAACCCTAAATATGTACTTGATGATTGAGAAAATAATAAATAGATGTTTATGCGGTTGTATTGGTTACCATGAAAGTGGTTAGTGATCTGATGGTTTATGTTATGCTAGAATTATTATATGTTTGGATTGACGGACAACCTAAGATTTTACTCTTGGAATCATGCATTTTTTATAAATTTTTAAAGTAGATTATGGTATTCATATATTTAGAAAGTGAAAATAAAATATATATTATTTGTGGAATCTTATGTTAAGTCGATTATTAGAGATTTAGTGACCTTTATTCTAAATTTTTGGTCTTTGAATTTGGACATACATATTTTGGATGAGTCTTAAGTATAACTACTTATGGAATGGATTAAAGATATTATTGATTAATATTAAATTATGATTTATCATATTGGATAACCTTTAAAAACCATATATTGTTCAGTAAACATTTAAAGGATGAAGGAATGACTTGTATATCGTAAGATTCATAAAAGTACTTCAGGCATAAAAATTCATCTTGAATTTCCATATTTTGGTTTAAGAAATAAATTAGAGATAGATCGAACATGGAAAAAAGATGATATTATAACATGGAAAGGAATCAAGTAAATTTATTTTTTCTAAAGTGCTTCTTTGTATAGTAAAAGAAACCCTTAACTCTAGGAAAATGATTTTAGAACAAAAACGTGATCCGTTTACTTTTCCTTATGAGAAATCAATAGTCTTTTATCTGATAACAAATTTATGGTTTTTTGATGGTAAAATTTCTAACAACTATGTTTTATATCACTCTCCATAAGAACTTGATAGTTATATTTGTAGGTTCCGAGCATAGTGGAAGCATAGAATAGGCGTGTATCCATATTTTCAAATTTTCATAATCGATGATTAATCCAGGATCAATACAATGATGAATGCTCGTATCCACAGAATTGAGTCAAAGATAAAATACAAAAGAAAGAACTCGAAACTGATAAGAGAGGATATATATATTTTGTTTATAATTAATTTAATTAAATTATAGAATTACCTCTAAGGTGATTCTTTCTTTGTTGATGCATCTGACCACAGGTCTGAGGTGTGTCTTAATTGTGATGTAGAATCCAAGGATAGGAATCCCCTAGTGGAGATATACACATTCTCCATGTATCTCCATATGTCGCTGAAGTAGTCTATGGGTTCTAGCGCTGAAGATCCTTGCGCTTGCAATGCCCGCCTATAATCGCCTTGAGAATCGCTTCCAAAGCATTCTCCATGATCCAGTAGAGGAGGATCTCTCTCATTCTTGAGAGAATTCTTAGAGAGGGAATAGTTCTCTGGGCTTGAGATATTTTCTTTAAGAATGTTGTGCACACAACAATTGGTTATTCGGTCGAATGACCACTTGGATTAAATAGAGAATAATAACATAACAGATAATTTAATTCACCAGGTAATAATAATTAGCACAGGTGTCATTACTTAAATTATTATTCCTTATGAAACCCCATGTCAAATAATAATATCAATGCTATTATTTCTATGACATGTAATTAACTTTCACGTTATATTTAATAATTATTTAACCAAATAATATTTAATATTATATCTCACTAGACCCATAACTTGGTCCACCAATCCTCCTTAATATTTACCGGGCCTTGAATAATGACTATTTATTTATTAAATAAATATAACTACATTATTCAATGATTACTAAATATTCCATCTGTAATATATTCACTTTAATAACTAGAGATAAAATAAATTCGATCTGGAATACTTGAATAATTATTAAACCACAACTGGGAATAATATTTATTCAAATTGTTAAATAAATAAATTATTTAACTAAGATACTTTCTACACTTAGTGTGTGGCCCTCTAAAACTCTTTCACGTTGGCATTAGGTGGACTTGCCTAAAGTCCAAGGTTACTATCTAGTAATGGGTCAAGGCACCAAAGATAAAGAAGTTGATATCATAATAAAATGTCACCTCATACGAATGCTTACCATGTAATATAATCCTTTTTTTCTGATATCTCCAATCAAGAAGGTTTCAAGAAAGTGCATCAACCAATGTGATCGATTTTGCATTATTTGACTTCTCAGAATTGAAATTTCCTTAAGAACACCATGGCCATGGATTTAGTTAGGCTATATCATTTCCATCAAAGGGATAGAGATATCTACTTCTGTAGAAGTGAAAAATCCTTTCTCACATTATTCATTAATACAGTATTACTTATGACGCAGCCAACATATCCTACCACAACACGAACATATATCATCACAGTTTTCATCAATACATCTAAGTGCACAATTCATAATACCCATTAATAATTATCCTAAAGTGTAAGGACCAATACACACATCCGTATATAGGAACATCTAATGACACTTATGAATGTAGATATCCTACTAGTAGGTCTTGTTCTCATAATATCCTCCTGGATATTACCAAGGGAGAACACCATGAGAAGGTGCCTCAAAGTTTTATGAGTCCCCACCCCTGCTAGCCTATATAATTTGTGTCCCTTTAAATGATATCATCCTCCCATTGAACATATATTCAAGAATATTTTCATGGAACTTCTGGGTTTTCATTATAGCAGGGATCTCTATGACCTTTTAATGCGACAGTTATTCTTAAGACATTATCATAGAATATGTCATGCATAAGAACAATCATGATGTGATAAGTAGTTTATTAATATTCATCCAATTAATATAGTTTTATCATAAAGTAAAAAAGAAGTTAGTTCCTAGGGAACCAACTCCAACAGACTCTCACTTGCACTAGAGCCAAATACTAACAACCATTAGTCTTCTATATCTCACATGATATTAATGCTTATATTGAGAGAGTCCTTTAGTCAAGGGGTCTTCCAATTTCTCTTCCATGGACACTCAGCTCACTACAACTTCACCCCTTTGATATAAATCCCTTAATAGGTGATACTTTCAGAGTTTGTTCTTTGTCTGTTGATGTGACCTTGGCTCTTTTCCAAGATTCACTACTGTAGATTATCACAATACAATGTAATGTGATATTTACTTCTAGGGACCACATCAAGATCATGGAAAATGTTCTGAATCCAGATGGATTCCTTGTCTACATCAGAAGTCATTATATATTCAGACTCCAATGTAGAATCAGTGACAACTAGCTACTTTGAACTCTTCAAACTCACAACTCCTCCATTAAGATAGAAAACATATCCTGGTTGTGACTATAGATCATTCTGATCTGTCTGAAAACTAGAATCAGCATACCCTATGATGAAAATATTCTCGTCTCCTCCATAAACCAAGAACATATCCTTAGTTCTTCTCAAATTCTTAAGGATATTCTTGACAGCAGTCCAAGGATGTTATTCTGGATCTGCTTGATATCTTCCTACCATGATCAGTGCATAGGCAACATCAAGTCTGGTACATAACATGGAATACATGATAGATCATGTCACTGAAGTGTATGGAATCTTACTCATCCTATCTTTCTCATGTTGTGTATGGGGACACATTTTATTGGAATGATATATACCATGTGACACTAGAACCAATCCCCTCATAGATTTTTCTATACTAAATATCTTTAGTATATGGTCAATGTATGTACTTTAAATTAGTCCAAAAATCCTCTTATATCTATAATGAATAATATTGATCCCTAGAATGTAGTCTGGTTCATCGAAGTCCTTTATAGAGAAGCACTTGTTCAACCAATCCTTGAATGACTACAATACTAGTATTTTGTTTCCAATAAGAAATATGTCATTAACATACACTACTAGGATGATGAATGTATTCCCATTAAACATCTTGTAAACACATGGCTCACATTCATTCTTAATGAAACCAAATTCTCTTACGGATTCATTGAATTGGATGTTCCATGACCTGGATGTTTGATTTAATCCATAAATGGATCTTTGTAACATGAATACCCTTTTAACATCACCTGTTGTCACAAACCCTTCTAGTTGTTTCATATAGACATCTTCTTAAAGGTTCCCATTAAGGAATTTAGTTTTGATATCCACCTACAAAGTCTCATAGTCATGTAAAGATTCTAGGGAAAGTATGATTCTGATGTATTTAAACATGGAAACTAGTAAAAATGTTTTATCATAGTCAATTCATTGATGTTGTTTAAAACATTTAGCCACTAGACTTGCTTTATAGGTACTGACTTGACCTTACATGTCTAGTTTCTTTTTGAATAACCATTTACACCCAATAGGATTTACATCGACTTGAACCCAGAATTGGTTTGGATAAATGGAATTCAGCTCAGAATTCATAACTTCTAGCCATCTTGCAGCTTCTGAGCTCTCTATTGATTCCTTGTATGAGAGAGGTTCATCATTGTCTAGTAATAATGAGTCCCCATCCTTGGTGATAAGGAAACCATATATCTCTGGTTCTCTTACCTCTCTTGTGATCCTACATAGTACTTGTGTTTCAGAAACTACCTCTTCCATGGAGACCTATAGAACTTGTTCCTATACCAAATCATGTGTATCATTATCATCTACTTCATTGAAGTTAATCTTCCTCCCACTATCCTTTTTGAGGATGTGCTCCCTTTCAAGAAAGATGGCATGTATGGAAATAATCACTTTCTTGTCTGAGGGGTTTTATAGGTAGTATCCCTTTATTTATTTGGAGTACCATATAAATATACACTTCATGCCCCAGAGTTCTAGTTTGTTTCCTAATAAAGCCTTAAAAAATTTCTCACATCCCCATACATGTGTATGTGAAAAAGTGGGTTTCTTTCCACACCATATCTCGAAGGGAATCCCATTTTCTACCTTAGTTGGTACTTGGTTTAATGTGATTGTCATAGTTTGCAATGAATATCCCCTAAAGGATAATGGAAGATCTATATGACTCATCATCAACCTTACCATGTCCAACAAGGTATGGTTCCTCCTTTAACTAACATTATTCCACTATAGTGTATAAGGTGGAGTGAGTTGTGATAGAATACCAAACTCTTGTAAAAGGTCAACTAAATCTTGGTTAAGATATTCTCTGCCTCGATCTGATCGAAGATTATTTATCTTCTTACCAAGATGATTCTATACTTAATTCTTGAACTCCTTGAATTTTTCAAAGGACTCGAACATATACCTCATTAAGTAGACATATCCATATCTACTCAAGTCATCTGTAAAAGTAATGAAGTAAGAATATCTACCATTAGCTTCTACTGGAAATGGTCCATAAACATTAGTGTGTACCAATCCAAGAATCTATGTGTCCCTTTCACCATGTCCACCAAATGGTGGTTTGTTTATTTTCCCTTGTAAACAAGCATGACATCTATCAAGTGGTTTTATCTTGAAAGAGTCTAATTAACCATCTTGACATAGCTTTGTCAGGTGCTTCTCATTTACATGACCAAGGCGGTGATTCCACAAATGGGTGTTGTATGAGTCATGGGAACTTGGTTCATTATCAATTTCCAACACTTGGTTCTCAAACATTAATAAATAGTGACTGTTATTTAAATGTTCTATACCATAACATATGTTTTCCTTATAAAAGTAACAACATTTATTTCTGAACATGAAAATAAATCCATCAGTATCTAAACTCGATATAGAAATTATGTTCATGTTAACACTAGGTACATAATAATAGCCATGTAAAACCAAAATCATCCTCATCGACAATGTGAGGTGGTAGTCACCAATGGAAATAGTAGCCAGCCTCGTACCATTGGCAGCTCACAGATCCACCTCTCCTATGGAAATTTTCTGAAACCTACTTGGTTCCTGCATCTAAATATAGATGTGATACCCACAATTAGTATCTAATACCTAATGTGTAAAAATGGAAATATTTCACTCAATAACGAATGCACCTTTGGATTCCCCTTGCCTATGGATGCATTTCCTCTTCCAGAGGCCTAACTTGCCACATATAAAGTATACTGCCTCCTTTTCCTTACCCTGCATTTGGATATTCTTATTCTTGGTCAGACTATTCTTGGAGGCATTAGATTTTTTATAAATCTTAGTCCCCTTTTCCCTGTCCTTCCTCTTCCTATTCACCATAAGGACTGTGGTTTTTTCATGCCTCATGTCTTTATCAACTTGGAAAATCAGGGTAAGAAGCTCTAATAGATTCTTCTCATTATTTCTCATATTATAATTCACAATAAAACTAGATAAGGTCTTAGGAAGCGATGATAGTATGAGATCTGTATGCAACTCATTGGGGAATGTTATCCCTAAGATGTCCAAATTCTCAATGTAGCAAATAAGATGGAATGCATGTGGTCTAGCTGGTGCAAACTCTCCAAGATTAGTGGTGAACAAAGAGTTTGAGATCTTATACCTCTCCTATCTCTCCTTATCTTGATATAGATACTAAATGTGAGACATCATGTTATAATTATCTATTTCCTCATGTTGCTTCAAGATATCATTGGTCATGGATGATAGCATGAGGCACTAAACATTCATAACTTCATTCAGATGTTTCTCATACATGGAGAGTTCCTCATCACTCACCTCATTTCTAGAAGCAAATGGTAAAGGATATTCCATTACATAAAGTTTCTTCTCATACATGTTAATATTAATTAGGATATACTTAAGTTATTAACAGTGTATAGATAATATTTACGCATAAGCCATTTTATTTTAGTTCCATCTTGTATTCTTGTTAGTTCATTAATTATGTGATCGCGTCAAACATCCATATTGAGTAACCATACAACTAACAGAAATAAATAAAGGGTATGATCATGATTTTTACTATTGGTTAGTTTATCTAACATTTGATAAAATAACCCTAACATAGGGAATAAACACCTTGAACCATTTAAGGTTCGTGTTTATAGCCTTCCACCTATCTGCCTTTGTATCTTCTTGGATTGGTTTCACCTCGACTTCTAACTTGAACCACCTCCACTAGCTTGGGAGGTCCATCTATTACATATGATTTTAACTTACACGTAGGCAAGGGGTAAAAGAGGTTTTACATAAAAGAAACCATGGGCATGTAGACCCTACATATTAATGAGGTGAAGGCACGCAGGCCAATAATTTTAATTTAATAAATAAATTAAAATGTAACCAATCGCATACAAAGGTCTGGTCTAGCTTATGATCATCCGCATACGTGAAAAAAATTACGCATTTAATAAAACTTGAATTCAATTCTATAATCATTCTTATTAAGATAAATTATTCTCGAATCGATTATTCATTATCTTTAATTAATAAATCCTTTTTATCTTAATCCTTTTCTGAATTTCCTTGAGATTTTCATCTATAACCTTGTACATAACTTTTTCTTTGGAAGCAACCCAGCGAATACCCATCCAAAACTACCCAGCATGTATTTATACTTGTATACTTTTTATTCTTTGTGACATGTAGCATGCATTCAGAATTATAATTGTAATAAAACTCATACAAGATGTGAAGATCTTTGAACGTTACACAGATGTTAATTAAACATTTATATGTATGTATATATATATATCAAACACCTATCACATGTTGTTTCCCAGATTTACGCCCACATGAAGGAACATGTCTTAAAGGTTAAATAATATAACAATAAATTTTTAAATCTGTAGAATATGAAAATAGTACATGGTATGTAGATCCAACTACATGGCGTGCACCCTCCTCAACATCGATTCAAAGTACATGCCTGGGGAAATGGAGTGTGAAGTGTACTTCAGAAATCTTCAGAGTACACAGTGTGTCTAGTGGGTCACACATTGTGTTGACTCCATGTTACATGGTCACCAGTCAAGAAATCTGTGTATGGGATAAAAAACTTGACCCTAACCCGAAGGGACTACATACCATGTCCAGTGGGCCACACAGTGTGTAGTTCAGCTGACCATGCGCTAGTCTGTCCTGGTCAACACGCAGTGTAATAATTAACTACAGCACATGTCATCAATGCACATGGCTTGAGTTATTACTGAATTACTCCCGATGCATTGAACATAAATACACAGCATGTAGATTTTACTACACAGTGTGTATTCTTGTGTTATCTAGAAAGAACCGTAAGCACCTCCTGATGAGATCCTTGATTAAATTTTAATCATAAAATTATTTGTTTCTGTTAGATCTGTGAGAAAATATAAGGTAGGAATAGATCTTGAAATTCAGATTACAAGAATGATTAAACATTAATTAAAAAACTAAATTATTAAATAATAAATTATCAACAAATTATTTAAATAATTATAAATAAAAATATAACCTTCCTTTGATACCCCTTGTAGGTTCTAGGCACAGCAAAAGTGCAGGATGGGTGTGTACCCATCTTTACAAATTTACATAATCGATGATTAATCTAGGATCAATACAAAGATGAATGCTAATATCCATAGAATTGAATCCAAGATAAAAGAAAAAGGAGAGAACTCAGAACCGAGAAGAGAGGATCGACATATTTTGTTTATAATTAATTTAATTAAATTATAGAATTACCTCTAAGGTGATTCTTTCTTAGTTGATGTGTCTGACCAGAGGTCTGAGGTGCGGTTTCATTAAGATGTAGAATCCAAGGATAGGAATCCTTTAGAGGTGATCCACATGTGCTCTAAGGATCTTCAGATGTCACTGAAGGAGTCTCTGGGTGCTAACATGGAAGATCCTTATGCTTGCGATGTCCGCCTTCAATCACCTTGAGAATAACTTCTAAAGTATTCTTCCTGGTCTAGTGGAGGAGGATCTCTCTTGTTCTTAATAGTGTTCTTGAAGAGGGAAGAGTTCTCTAGGCTCAAGATCTTTTCTTCAAGTATTTTTTGCATGCAATGATTGGTTAGCTAGTCGAATAACCCCTTGGATTAAATAGAGAATAATAAAATAACGGGGAATTTGATTCACCAGGTAATAATAATTATCATAGGTGTCGTTACTTAATTTATTATTCCTTGTGAAACCCCATGTCAAGTAATAATAGAAATAATATTATTTCCATGACATGTTCTTAACTTGCACGTTATATTTAAATATTATTTAACCAAATCATATTTAATATTATTTCTCACCAGACCCATAACTTACTCTGCTAATCCACCTCAATATTTATCGGGCCTTGAATAATGACTATTTATTTATTAAATAAATATAACTGCATTATTTGTTGATAAATAAATATTCCTTATACAATATATTCTCTCGAATGACTAAAGATAAAATAAATGCAATCAAGAATAATTGAATAATTATTAAACCACAATAAGGAATAATATTTATTCAACTTGTTAAATAAATTAATTATTTAACTGAGATGTTGGCTACACTTAATGTGTGACCCTCTAGTCCTCTTTCTTATAGTCATTAGGCAGGTTTTCCTAAAGTCCAAGATTATTGTCTAGTAACGGGTCAAGGCACCCAAGATAAAGAAGTTGATATCAGAATGACATGTCACCTCATATGAATGTTTACCATGTAATATAATCCCTTTGTCATGATATCTCCAATCAAGTGGGTTTCATGAAAGTGTCATCAACCCATGTGCTTGATTTCTCATTCTTCGAATTCCCAGAATTGAACTTCCCTAGAGAACACCATGGCCATGGATTTAGTTAGGCAATATCATTTCCATCAAAGGGACTTAGATATCTACTTTTGTAGAAGTGAAAAATCTTTTCTCACATCATCCATTAATGCAATATTACTTGTGATGCATCCAACATATCCTACCTTTATGTAAATTTCTGTCGTCGTATTTTTCTTTAATACATATAAGTGCAAGTCATAATACACATTAATAATAATCTTAAAGTCTAAGGACCAATACACACGTCCGTAGATAGGAACTTCCAATGACACTTTTGAATGTATATTTCCTATTGGAGGGTCTTGTTCTCATAATATCTTTCTATATATTACCAAGGGCACACACCATGAGAAGGGGTCTCAAAGTTTCATGAGTCCCCACCCCTGATAGCTTGTATCATTTGTGTCCCTTCAAATGATATCATCCGGCCATAGAACATATATTAAATAATAGTTTCATGGAACTTATGGGTTCTTATCATAGTAGGGATATTCTATAACCTTTTAATGTGACAACTATTCTTAGTACATTATCACATATTATGTCACATATAAGAACAATCATGACGTGATAAGTAGTTTATTAATATTCATCCAATGAATACAGGTTTATCATAAAGTACAAAGAAGTTGGTTTCTAGGGAACCAATTCTAACAATATTTCTCTTCCATTTCCATATTTTTATGAATATTCTCCTATTTTAAAATCTTAGTTTTGTGGTGACCTTCACATTTTTCTTTACCCTTTTTTATGAGAAATTTTTATAAACCCTTGTTACGATGTGGGATTTACACAAAATAATTTTCAAGTATCAAACTTTAATTTTTGAAGTGATATTACAAATTATGAGGATGCAATTTATTGAAGGAGTGGATAATGTAACACCCTCAAGATTTTATGGTATGATTCTTTTTAAAATTTAACTTCTTCGATAGCTTAAGTTACAAAGAACACCAAGCTTAAACAAATGAATAAATATTATTATTATGACCTAGTTATTGGAATGGAGGGAATAAAATGAATTAAGTAAATTATGAAAATATATTTTACACATTTTTATAAAATTAATTCATTGGTTATAATTAATTAGATAATAAAATAAAAAACAATTGAACATAAAGGGTGTGTTTTTATAAAAAATTATATTTATGACCATGATGGAATTTTATCTTAAATTAATCATTATTATTGAAATATATTAATGAAATTTATATATTAAATTTTCAATCAAATATTTTTAAATTTGATCAATAAGTTTCATAGGTTTAAGATAAGAGTAAATCCAATTTTAAGCGTAAAAAATATATTTTCTAAAAGGCAATTTTATCGCATTTTAATGGTGCACATGTTTAAAACTAAATTTTTAAACATTTATAAATTATATTGAAAAAATAAGCTCCATTTTTTAAAAATGGAATATCAAAATTATATTAGGGTGAAATTTGGTATTTTTCTGAAAATAATTATTTTTCAGTGAATAGTAAAAAATCTTAATTTTTATAAAACTGCCATTTTCATTATATTAATAATATATTTATGATTTTAATGGTAACCTCAAATATTAAAGTATAAATAAAATATTGGTATCTTATAAGTGAAAATATAATACATTTATATCATGGAATAAGCAAATAAATGTTTTAAAATGATAAATTATGTATTGGAATTTTTGTGAAACGTAAATGTTTATTCACAACTTTATAATTAAAATAATGATTTAAAATAAAATTTATTTTTATAGAACAGATTGATAAATTAATATTTTTTTTCTTATTATTATAAGATAATTATATGAGACCTTAATTAATTTTTGAAAGTGTCATAAAATCCGTTATAATATTAAAATTAGTATTTTTTGAGTGAATGATAATTTTATTTAGAAATTAAATTTATAATATTTAGAAAAATATTTTCATAAAATGGAGTCCATTTTTTAATTGTACACATCAAAAAATGGTTATGGATTATTTTTTGTATTTTTCTAAAATAGTTGTATTTTTGTGAATAGTGAAATACTGTAATTTACGGTATTTAAAAAATACATGAATTATTGAATCATATATGATTTATAAATTATTTAATCCCATAATATTGAAACATAATTCATTATTTAAATATATTTAGTGACAAGGTTCAAACTATTGATATTATGGATCCAAAATAATAAACTAATGAATAAAATAATCAAAAAACACCCCTCTCCTCCACTATAAATATCACCCCTCCCCACCCATTCTCCTCACACCTCCAAAGAATGGAATATTTCTTATATTATGCCTATTTCCTCTCCCATACCTATCTTCCATGTTATGGTCTATTCTTTCTTACCAAAATACTATTTCCAAGTCCCTTAAGGAGGTTCTCAAGGAGGCGACACTCAAGAGATAAAACCCTCTCTCTATTTCTTTAAATTTCTTTTATTTTCTTATCCTTCCCTCACCTACCTTATCCAAAGTGACATGATAAATCCATTATATTTTATATAATTTAATTTAATTATTTTAATGTTATATCAACCATCAATTCTTTTCTCTTCCCATTTTTTATTCTAAAAGTGAAAACATCATCTGTGAGGTTCGGATTTACCACCTTTGTGGACAAAGAGTTTTTGTTTTACAATTCCTCTTTCAAGGATGGTCATTAAAATATTTTTAGGGTTAAATAATACTTTAATATATGTAATAAAAATTATTTAATGTTTTGGAACTAGTATATATACATAATATTAATTCACAAGACCAAACTAGTTTGTGATGATCGAAAAAATGCCAAAATAATCTAAATGGTTATCATTAACGCTTTATCTAATGAATCATATTAATATCTAGAAAAAAATGATATATAATACCATTAAATCTCTTTTAATTTCATAAATAACATATAATTTCAATTCTAGATAACTATTTCCATTTTACATTATCTTTCGTATATGTATACAAGTGAACCAATCATGAAAACCAAGGAAACGAACACTCCAAAATGACAAAATTAAAAATTATAACGCATAAAAAATGGAATAAATTAAATTAATAAAAATAAAATACATATTTAATATATTTTTAATTAATAATTTCATTATCCATGACATTAAGTACAAGTTCAGAACACCTTTAGACATAAGGTAAGGGGTTTCTCATCTCACATTTATTTATGTGAGATTTCCCTTTTTTTCCACTTATTTCATGTGTGTGGTGTATATATACTGTCATTTGATATATAATATTTTGAATCTATTTATATTCATGGTATTTAATATTTCATTTGATTATTATTAATTTTTGTATCATACGATTCGATTGATTACAAAGCGGTAAGGGATTCTCCCCGAACCTCCACTTTTCATTCGGGTTATGCTATCTCTCTCTTTGACCAAAATGTAATTCTTAATTATTATTATTTAATTATCCTAAATTATGCATGTATGTTTTAAATATATTTAAATATCTAAATTTTTCTTTCTTTTATGGGGACTTACATGGTTTATAAGGTTTCCTTCTCAATTCCTCCCGTTAAGCAAGCCCAATTAAAGGGAACTTTCTAATTTCTTACCCATTTTTAAGTACACTCCATAATCTATTTTAAGACACAAATATTTTACTAAAATATATATTTTTATCATGAAAAACTGACTTAGTTTATTTATGGTTTTATTCAAATAATTATTCCTTGTCCGCTGTAAAGACACATTTATATTTTCTCTTAAACTGCACCGAAGTGGCTCATTTCTAATGTTTCTAAACACACTTTCACTTAAGTTGCCAAATTTTAGTATAAATATTATTTTAATAATACTAGAATATAATTTCATTCCTTTTTTTGGGATATACATTTTTTTAATATGATTTTTATGAAAAATAAAAATGATTTTTCAAAAGAACTCTTTTTTCAAATGTAAAAGTGTATTTCTCTCAAGAATTTCTCAATGATTTTATGAAAGTATTTTCATTTTTTTCAATACCCTCTATTTAATATTATGATTAATTGATATTGATCTATTATGTTACCATATAATATAATTTATTTAATGTTTTATGATTACTGTCTTAATACCATTCGCCATATTACTCTGGATTGTTTATGATTATGTTACCGATTAGGGATATTATTTACATTTCAAATGTTAGTTTCAATATGAATGTATATGTTGATTATGTTTAAACCCTTTTATATGAGGAATTAATTGGACTTATTAAATGATGGGATGGGCATTATATATCCCCTTGATGGATCTGTAGTTCTCATGAGATAAACTAGACCGGGTTTTTACCCATTTATGTATGGTGTCTTGGCTGAAGGCGTTACGGTATGTTTATGATGTATGACATTATTAATTACCTCATTATGATATTAGTAATTGATAATCCATGTGATTATTCTCATAGTACAATATTCATGGTTAATTTTTATTCTCATGTGATTATTTATATGGCATTTATAATCAACTTGTATTCCTTCCATTATTTATTCATGTTTATGCTTTAATGACACGTGTTGTTAGATATTCACATTGCCTTATTATTTATATTTATAGCTTCCACTATATTGTTTAACCTTACCAGGAATCTAATATAACCCATTTATTATGTTTTATTTTTTCCCCATATGCGAAGGTGTATATTATGAATGACTTGCAAGGATAATCTGAGATTTTATAGATATTTCCAATAAAGTTGTTATGTGGTTTTTCATTTCAAGTAGTAATGTAAAACTTATGTTTGTATCTAGTTTTCTAAAGATAAAAAATCATTTTTCCCTTTGGATGAAACTTCCTAATTTATTATACTAATGTAATAAAGTGAGGCACTGTCTCTAGACTACTGAGTTTAGGGTCTTTTCAGTTGTATAATCATACCATAAAGATCATGGTATCATAAGAACATGGCATCATAGGAAATGTGGCCACAAAATATAACATAAAATAAACATGATTCAAGGATAACTAGTTATACAATATCAAATGGTTTAAAAATAATATAATGGATTAGTTTTACTCCCTAATCTCATACATGACATCTCATGAGACTAAAACGTTACAAAATGCATTAGAGTGATATCTAGACACACCCATAATATAAGTTATATCAGGCTCACCCAGCGCTATCTGGGCACATCTATTATAAAATGATCATGATTTATATGTTCCATAAAAATTAAATCAATCATAAGTCATAAAATAATAATTACCCATGTAAATAAAATGGGTTTCATAATCTTGTCTCATATCATAATCAAAAGAAATTTCATAATGAAGGCATTTGAGAGATAAACATAAGGCATGTATACAACCCATAAAATTAAGGTAGAATAATCTAGGTATATATATGAAGATACATATATAAATACTTTATATGCAATTCATAACATCAAAGGTTGTCTTAATTGATGAAAACTTCTTTAAATTATTGCATGGAATGATTCTTTAGAAAAAATACCCTTTTCACTTTGAAATCACCTCTTAAAAATCTAAAAATTTACAAAATATTATAGAAAAAAATTTCTTTAAAAATAAACGTGGAAAATTATTAGGTAAACTTCAAATATTTGAGTGGTTATGGTGGAGGGTAATTTTTTACATGTCGTATAAGTTAAAAGAAACATTCCTTTAACATTGTTTTCAAAAGGATAAAAAAGTGATTCATTTAGAAAATGATAAGGATATTCCTTTCAAAGAATTTTATAAGAATTAAAACATGGGAAAAATTTATTTAAAAAATATTTTTGTTAATTTTAAAAATATCCTTGAAAATATTTTTATAAAACATGGATATAGAAGAAAGAGGATTTTCAACCAAAGAGAGAAATAAAGTCATCTTTTCTTAAAAACATTTTCTCAATCATTTTAGGTACCAAAGAGAGTAAAGTGGTACTATTACTTGAAAATTTCATGAATAAATATAGGATAATAAAATTAATGGTTTTATAATATAGTGATCGAATAATTTTTGATAATATAAATTCAAACATAAACAATCTCGATTAAAATGAGATTGAAACATAAACCCTTACCGCTTTGGTAATATTTCAATCATAACTTCCCATGAATGAATTAGATAAATCCTAACTTGAAATTTAATGAATTATGATTTATTAATGATATAATATATAAATGGGAATTATATACCCCCATTTAAAAAAAATTAGGTGCATAAAAAACATGTGTCTCAAACGAGGATGTTTCAGACGAAACCCTTACCTCAAGTCAAGGATTTATCATGTATGTATTTTATCTCTGGGATGATAAAATTATATCAATTTTTTCTTAATAACATTTTCCAGGTTTAATCCCTTATAATTAAACTATTTAATTCATTTATTTTAATCATATATTTAATTACAGAATTAGTTATTTCCATGTCATGTGTTTTGAGGGCGTTCAGCTCATAATTTTATAACGATATTGATGTGTTGACCATGGTCAAAGTTTTTGTTGTTAAATCATATATAAAATAGAATTAATTAAATAATTATCATTTTTAAACATAAATTATACTTTTAAAAATAACCATGAATTATGGTTATGAAGAATGAACTATGTTACAATCATATAGAAGGTAGGTCGTATGTATGCATGTGTAATGTTTCCATTTTTCATAGATCATGATGGAAATAATTTAAGTGTTATTTTTCTTTAAATAGTGATCATAATATCATAAGTATCATATTATTTATTTACATTCACTTATATATACCATCCATGTGATGTGATGATTAAAAAATGAATCATATCACTTTATGAGAAGGTAGTTTTTTGTACACATGAATGACATTATCATTTTTCCATGGATGGTAATTTAATGAGGTATATGATATATTAATTTTCTATAATGAATAATATTTCATTAATATCATATATAAATATTAAATTAATCATCATAAACAATTTTGAGAGGTGATGGTGGAAAATGAATTACATTGGTTTATGAGTTGGTTGTTTGTTAGACACACGAATGATGGTTTCATTTCCCATTTGATATGAGTGGAGATATATTTATGTAAAGAAATTAACATAATAAAATATTAGTATATTTTAGATAATAATTTTATTATATGATCATGATTGAGTAATATTTGAAGGAGTTGGAAGAAAAAATAATACAAAGATGCTCGGTTAAGAATGTTACCACTTCTTTGGACCACCTCATTATGATTATAACTAAAGACTCCATGTATTGTATTTATGATCAAAATAAGGCCTCTAGGATATTGGGAGATAAGTAATGAAGGGATTTGTTCAGGAATTTACTGAAATAATGGGTTTTGGAAGTGTGGAAAAGAGGGTAGAGGGGGTTCCCTTTTCTAAAGGAGGAGGAGTAGAATTCTTTTAACTACCCAAAACTATTCAATAACAGGAATTCACACTCAATCTAAGTGCCCCTAAACTTTAAAAATAAAGTATTAAAGGAGATATAAGGCTGAAACACACATCTACCATTCAAAATAAACATGTTTATAAAATTTTATCCTTTTTACCTCTAAGGTTACTCGATTTTACTATAACAACCCATATATAGTTAGAATAACTTTTTTCATATTTATTAGTACTCTTGAATTGAATAATTAAATTCATTATAAATATGTTAAGTATGAAATAGTTTCATTAAACTCATTTCTTATAACGTTATATTTAAAATATTAATTTTCAAATTATAGAATTTTAATTTGAAAAAAAAAACAATTTCATTATTGGATTCAGTTTGTAAAAATTACCTTATAATGATTTTTTGAGAATTTTCTAAAAAATATTTTTTTTAGTGAATAGTAAAAAAATATCGATTTTTTTAAAAATGTCATTTCCTTTCAATAAATTAATAAATTTAAAAGTCTCATTGTATTTTAAATTTTCTTTCAAGTAATATAATAATTATTTAGTTATATTTCATCCACTTAAATTATTTTGAATAAAATTTATATTATATTTTAGAATAATTTTATTTTTTGGTTTAAAAATGGGATTTTTCAGAAATCTTTTTTAAAGTACATAATGTTTCTCCGTTTTAATTAATTAAAATAATATTTAATGGGGAATATTTTAAATTAAATTTATATATTATATATAATTAAATATTAATTTATTTTTATATAAATATTATTATTAGTCATATAGTTAATATAAAATCATCTTTTTCTTGAAAAATACACTTTTTGAAAACCCGCTTCTTTGTCACGCTTGTGGGTTTTGTTTTAAATTTAATTTTTTCTATTATATGAATTTAATTTGATAAAATGGGTTCCATATTTTTAGTTAAAATGTCTAAATTATTTTTTAAGTTCAAATTTATTTTTTGGATTAAAAAATTACCTTGGTGAAAAATGTTTTATCGCAGTATAAGTAAAATAATAAAACATGTTAAAGTCAAAAGATAAAATCTTGAAATACCTAAAAACTAAAACTTTAAATGGGTTCTTGATGTGTTTATTTATAATAAAAATAATTTAAAACATTAATTATCAATCTAATTCATTATAATTCATTCCACCCAAATTTTTTTGGCTTCAAATACAAAATAATCATTATTTAATCACTTAAAACTACCCCTCCACAAGTATAAATACCACTCCTCACCACCTCTTTTCTACTCACGAGCCTTTAGGATCTTAAAATATCTTCCAAATATTATCCTACCCACTATCACCACATCTAAGTACTCCTGTTCTCAACAGAAGACCAATTTCAAGGTCCTTAAGGGGTCCTTCAAAGAGGTGATATTCTAGAGGTAACTTTCTCAAAGCACCTATCTTAATTTATTTTCTTCTTCTATTTTATCCTCACCTCATTCATCCATCAAGTCATAATAAATAAATTATCATGTATAAACTGGAATTTTATATTACTAATGTAATTTATTATATCCATTTATTTTATTATCTCCTCTTATTAAAAGAATAGAAATCATTGTCCAAATTATGGCTCTTAACTATCTCCATAGATTATGATTTTTTGTTTTACATTAATGCCTTCAGGGTTGGTTATAAAACTATTATTATGGTTTAATAATATTTTTATAAGTATATTATAACTTATTTCATGTTCTATAAATGATATATCAATATAATATTAAATAAAATAAAACTAGTTTGTGAAAGTCAGAAAAACCACCAAAATAAACTAATCATTTATCAATAACATTTTATCAAATGAATCATCCTCATTCTATAAAAAAATTATATATGATGCCATTTATAATTATGAAATTTAATTAATACCATTTCATTCCACTTCTGGTTTATTATTTCTATTTGACAAGAAAATCCATAATTATACACAAATGAACCGACCATGAAACCATGAAACAAACGTACTCAAAACAATGAAAATAATGAAATATTATTAATGAACGGGTGGTAAGATGTTATAAAAAGAAAATATAAGGTATTATAAATATTAATTTAGTTTTAAAATTAATTAATAACATTCTTTAAACCACTATACAATATATTTAAACATGTTTGAAGAAAGTCGAACTTGAGGCAAGGGAATTCATAACCTAATTTCCATTGTTTAGGTTAAACTTCAACTTCATAGATAATGTATCACTAAGATTATGTGTGAAGTTAATTTTGATATTCTTATGTTTTATTTAAACTTTTTTTATGTGGATTTTCAAAAGGTACACATAATCGATTCATTTTATTAATGCTCACTTCAATGATATGATATTTGTAAGGGATATTCCTTTAAAAAAATTATTTTAAAGTTTTTTTTACAAAAGTCAAAAGAATGTTTTTTACATATATGTAATGAATGTAATTTACCAATTTCATTTCACCTTAATATTTTTAATCTTACTTTATAATTTTATATGGTTACTTTCAAAGAAAATTTTTTCCATATTACGTGCATGGTTTTTCAAAATGAGTGATTTAAAAAAAGAAAGTTTATCTTCTTAAAAGAGTGTTTTATGAAGAATGTTTTCATGATTTATGTTTATGTTATAGTTCTTGGGAATTTTTTATGATGATGTATGATTATGTTATAAATAAATAACGGTTATTTCTATGATAAACCAAGGATGGGTGGTTACGTTATTAACCAATGATAAGTGGTTCTGTGATAAACCAAGGATGAATGGTTACATTATAACCTCCAATGCATTGGATAATCTGAAGTTGGAGGTTGGACATATTGGTTACTCAATTTGTAAAATTAATATGGAAAACTATTTCAAAATTACCTACTTAACCCTTATATTATTTCTTATGAGTTTTCATGAAAATCGATTGATTTTCAAAATGTAAGATAATGATCTTTTTGAAATGATGATTCCTTTTTCAGGGTAAAAAAGGTGTGTTTTTTAGAAAATGTTTTTATGGGTTTTTACTAGGCTAATTATTTCCTTTATTTCATGTCCCTTAGTGATATTTTTTCTCATCCTAACTTTTAAAATGTTTTTAATAGGGTTTATGGAAGGGTAGGGATAAGGATGAGATCAAGGAGAAATGATGAAGATTTTTCATAAAGAGAAATCGTGTTTTTAAGACTTTTATTTTATGGAAGAGATAGATACTTAATATAAGTGTATAATTGTAATTTATGGGTTTACCATTCCTAATTTAGTCCTAATTATCTAAATCTATAAACCTAAAATATCCTCTGTATTTTTATAATGTAAATTCTAGTTTAAAATCACTAGAATATGTAATGTTTATGGTCGAGTCCTTACAGTTGGTATTATAGGATGGTTTATAAAACTTTAGGGGTTATAATAATGTTAATAGAATTCCCATAAATTATTTTTACATTATAGTTAACTTTAAATGATATGGTATTTTAATATTACCATATTTCTTTATCTAATATATGTCTATTCAGAATGGTTTTCCAAAGAGGACTCAGGGAAACTGTGGGGGGAAAGCATCAAGAGGAAAAAATACTTCCAAATAAACATCTTAAGATGGTTTTAATCAGAATAAAAAAGTCTATTGCAGTAATGGATCAGTTTCACAAGCTATAAATGGGGGTGTCATCCATGAAAGAGAGCATCCGGATCAACCATAGAGGAATATATTAGTATTAGAGAATTTTAAGAGCAAATATCCTCCAGGATTCAGTGGAACCTTAGATACAGTGGTATCAGAAGGATGGATCAATGCTCTAGAAAAGAGATTCTAAGTCATGGGATGTTTATAATATCAAAAGGTAACCCAGGTCATTTATCGTTTTGAAGGTGAAGTCAATCTATAGTGGTATATGGTTAAGAATACCAGAGAGAAATATGATTTGTATGTTATGTAAGGGGTGATTTTAAGAGTCTTTTTCTAGAAAAATATTTTCCTAATACTATTATAATCATCATAGAGAAACAATTCTTGGAAATGAGGCAGAATGATAGAGATTTTATAGATGCATATAAATACATTTTTACAAGACCATCCAAGAACATACCAAATTTTTTTTAAGACACTAATAGTAAAATCAATAAATCTTACCCTGGTTTGAAACCAATTTTACGAAAATATTTGGATTCTAATAGAGTTTAAAAGATATGAGAAACTTGTTTATTGTATGGAAAAATTTTGATATGGATTTTGATGACATGTATGTTCCTCGTGATGATAAAAATAAGAATCGGTCATTTTGGTAGGAATTGGGGAAGAATTCGTCAAATAAATTTAGAGGTAAGAAAATAAAATTCCCTTCTTATGAAAAGTGTGGAAAGAAGCACCTAGGGGAATGTCTCTCAAAATATAGGAAATGATTTCAATGTGGAGAGATTGGTCACATGGCTTGTAACTGTATGGAAAATGTGTAGATAAATAATGAAAAGTCGATGATAAGATGATTTAATTGCAATGAGTAGGGACATTATGTTAACATGTATCCAAAGTTAGTCACTCAGGGGGGAAATTAGTAAGATTGAAAATATAAGGGTGTTTAAAAATATTTTTCTACTATTATAGTTGATGTTGGGATGTAAAATGAATTGGTGATAGGTATGTTACTTTTGTATTCAAATTATTACAATATCCTATTTGATTATGGATCTTCATATTCTTTCATTTATGAGAAATTTGCATGAATACTTAGAATATCACATCATGAAAGTATGACAGAACTTTTGATATAAACTTCGTGTAGAATTATTAAAGAAAAAATATTTATAAGAATATTCCTATTATTATTGATGAAATGGTATTTCCTAAAAATCTTGTTGAACTACCCATAGTTGATTATAATATTATTTTGGGTATGGATTGGCATTCAGTTTATCATGATAAGATATATTTTAGAGCTAATAATGTCTTGTTCAATGATTTTATAACTTTGATAACCTAACAAGAAGAATAGAAATTGGTCAAAAATGGTGGTGAAAGTTACTTATCACATGTCACTAAAAAATGGAACTGTTTAGATTAGTGATGTACCAATAGTGAATGAATACATGGATTTTTTTTCCTGATTAATTGTTTGGTTTTATTCCTGATCAAGAGGTTTAGTTTACTATTAAATTAGTCCATGATGTTAAGCCTATTTCAAATACCCCTTATCTAATGGAACAAGTAAATCTTTTGGAACTTAAAAATAAATTGAAAGAGTTGTTAGAAAAAGGTTTTATTCGACCAATAACTTCACCAGAGTTATCCGATTTTTTGTTAAAAATAAAGATGGTTCCATGAGAAATCGTGTTGATTATAGAGCTTTGAATAACATCACTATTAATAAAAAAGTACACTTTTCCACGTATCAATGATTTTTTTATCATCTCTAGGGAGAAGAGTACTTTTTAAATATAGATCTCAGGTCGGGGTAGCATTAGTTGAAATTAAAGATGCAGATATTATAAAGATTTCATTTTGTACTAGATATGGGAATTATGAGTTTTTATTTATGCTATTTGGGTTCATAAACGCCTATATAATATTTATGGATCTTATTAATAGAGTCTTTCTTGAATATTTGGATAAGTTTGTGGTCATTTTTATTGATGATATTTTGGTTTGTTCAAAAAATTATGAGTATAATGAAAAAAACTTTGAATTTTTCTTCAAACCCTTAAATAAAATAATTTATATGGAAAAAATTTCAAATGTGATTTTTGGTTACAATAGATTTATTTTTTGGGGCACATTATATGTAAATATGGAATTATATTAGATCCTTACAAAACAAAAGTTATTGATGAATGGCCAAGACCCACAAATGTTATTGAGATTCAAAGTTTTCTTGGATTAGAAAACTACTTATGGGGGTTTGTTGAAACATTTTTAGGATTATCTAGTCCAATAACAAAGTTAATATGAAAAGGACTTACATTTATTTGGATAAAAGAATGTGATGATTTTTTTCTAGAAATAAAATAAAGATTGGTAAATGTTTTAGTTTTGGACCTACCCTCAATAAATTATAACACCCCAAGATTTTATGATATGTATCCTCTTAAAAAAATTCATTCATTCAATAACTTACATTTCACACAACATCGAGCTTACATGAACAGTGATATATAATTAAATAGTAACCTGACCACTGGAATAGTAATATGACCATTAAGAATAGTAATTTGACCAATAGAATAGTAACATTACCTATGAATGTATAAATAAAATTTTGGTATCTTATTAATGAAAGTATGATATGTTTATATCATGGAATAATTAAAAAATGTTAAAAATGATAAATTAAGTGTTGGAATTTTTGTAAAACATAAATGTTTATTTACAATTTTATAATTAATATAATAATTTAAAATAAATTTTATTTTCATAAAATATATTAATAAATTAATATTTTGTTTTCTTATTATTATAAGTTAATTTTATGAGACCTTAATTATTTTTTCAAAGTGTCATAAAATTAGTTATAATTTTAAAATCGGTATTTTTCAAATAAATGATGATTTTAATTAAAAATTAAATTTCTCATATTTAAAAAATTATTTTAAAAAAATGGAGTCCATTTTTGAATACTACACATATAAAAATGGTTAGAGTTAATTCTTGGGATTTTTCTAAAATAGTTGAATTTTTAGTGAATAGAATACGGTAATTTTTTGTATTAGCTAAATACATGAATTATTGATTCATGAATGATGTATAGATGATTTAAGCACCATTATTTTGAACTCACATACACTAGATACTGTATTTAGTCACAAGATTCATCACTATTCATAGTCTTCTGCCAAAATAATAAACTAATGAATAAAATAATCAAAAAACACCCCTCTTCTCCACTATAAATATCACCCCTCACCACCTCTTCTTCTCACACCAAAAAAGCCTTGAAGGTTATCCAATTTATACCCAGTATATCTCCAAAACCTTTCCTCCAAGTTCTAATCTTTTTTTATCACCCAAAATACCATTTCAAAGTTTCATAAGAAGGTTCTCGATGAGAGGAATTCAAGAGGTAAAATCCCCTTTCATTATTTTAATTTTCTTTTAAGTTATTTTATTTTATTATCATCTCCTTACCTCGTCTATTAAAACATGAATTATAACTCCAATATATTATATTTACTGTAATATTATTATTTTAATGGAATATCCATCATCAAACCCCTTCTCATCTCTCTTTTATTCTAAAAATTAAAACATTATCCATGATGTGTTGATTTACCGCCATCGAGGATGATACATTCTCATTTTACATTAACTCCTTCATGACTGGTCATAAAACCATTATTATGGTTAAATAAGACTTTATTATACATATTATAAGTCATGTTGTGTTCTATAATCAATATATATTTATATATAATATTAATTAATTAATTAAAACTAGTTCATGATTATCGAAAAATGCTAAAATAATCTAAACAGTAATCATTAACGTTTTATCTAATGAATAATATTCAAATATGGGAAAAAATATTATATAATACCATTTAATTTTCTATAAGTTGGTTAATAATGTATAATTTAAATTATTGATAACTATTCCCATTTTACATGATCTTTCATACATGTATACAAGTGAACAAATCATGAAAACCAAAGAAACAAACACTCATGAACGACAAAATTGAATCATATAACTCATCAAAAAGGACATAAATGAACTTAATAAAATTATAATAAATAAAATACATGATTAATAGGTTATGAATTAAATTATTAATGAAGCTAATTTCATTATCCATGACATTAATTACAAGTTCATAACACTTTCGGACATAAGGTAAGGGATTCTCCTCGAATCTCCATTTTTCATTCTAGTTACACTTTCTCTATATTTAACTCAATGTAATTATTCTCTATTTTTATTTAATTCTTATAAATTTTTTTTATATGTTCCAAACTCATGTATCTAGATGATTTCATATTTCTTTGATGGGGAAAACATGTTTTATAAGGTTTCCTTTTAATTCCTTTGATATGCAAGCCCGATTAAAGGGAACTTCCCAATTTCTTACCCGTTTTCAAGTACACTCCATAATATATTTTAATCCACCAATATTTTTATAAAATCACTATTTTTATTATGAAAAACTATCTTGGTTTATTTCTGGTTTTATGAAAATAATTATGTCTTTGTTCTCTTTAAAGACTCTTTAATATTTTCCCTTAAACCACACTAAAGTGGCTCATTTCTAAAGTTTCTTAAAAACTCTTTTTACATATTTTCAGTTTAGTTGGACATCATTTATCATGATCTATTCCTATTTTCCCTTAAAAATTTCCAAGTATTATTTAAAACCATTCTTTCATGGAAACCATTATGATATTCCCTTTGGTCATGCCTCATTCACTGCTTATTCCATGTGTGTGGTGTGTGTATACTTCCCTTTTATTTATGATCATCATTAAATGAATATTTTATTGCATATCCATATTTCTTGGATGTTATTATTGTCTTATCCATATACCATTTTTACCTATGGTTTTTTATTTGAACGTTATTATTGAATTGAATCTATGTATGAAGAATGCTTTGGAATTGCAGTGACGGGAGGGTCCCAAATATAGATAGCTCCTTGATGCATTGATAGATCTCATGAGACAAAACAGTTGGTAGAAAACCCTTCATGTTTGTTGCCAATAATAATTAGATGGGTTTTTACCTACAGACTTAAACCATTTTGATGGTATAATGGTTCATATACCAGATAAATGACATCCAATAAATAAGCATTTTCTTTATTCAGTATTCAGTTATTACATTCCATGAGGTTTTCACTATGAAAAAATCTATGAATTCATTTTCATTCTTAGTTTATTGATGACATGTGTTTTTTATATTATTTACCTTTCCATAATTTATATACATTATTTACTTTTCTTTACTTATTATTATTTTTTATATCCCTTACTAAGTGTTTGAGCTCACCCTTTTATTTGTTTTCTTTCCCCATGTTGTGAAGATGAAATCTTTGAATAAGTGACAAGAATCATTTTATTTTATTTTTTTATGTTCTATGTTTAGTTACTGATGTAATAAGGGAACCATGTATGTATCTAGTTCTTCAAGACTACTAAACATATCAATCCTTGGTGATGTTATCTATTATATCTATTTAATTGTAACAAAATGACCACTAACTCTGGGTTACTGGGGTTGGGGTTTTTATAAAAATAGTTCTTTGTCATCTATAATGATGATTTCTTGAAGGTACTTGGTTACATTATGATTCAGAATGATCAGTTAATTGCTTATGCTTTACGGCAATTAAAACTTCATGATAAAAATTATACTACACATGATTTTGAATTAGCTGTTGTGGTTTTTGCTTCAAAAATTTAGAGTAATCATTTATATGGATCGAAGTGTGAAATATACATTGATCATATAAGTTTAAATTATATATTTATATAGAATTAATTGAACATGAGGAAATGAAATATGGCTGGAAATAATAAATGATTATGATTTCATGATCAATTACCATCCTATAAAAGAAAAAAAAGTGGCTGATGCCTTGAGTAGAAAAAAAAACATGTATCATTAACCATGTTATGTTTGGAACAAGACCATTTGTTTAATGACTTGATGAATTTTTTCTTAGAAGTCATGGATGTAGGAAATTTCTTTGTTTTGTTATAGGTTTTGGTGCAGTCATCTCTATGAGACAGAATTAAGAAATCTTAGAAGGAAGACCATGAGTTATAGAAAAAGGTAGAGTTAGTTAAAAAGGGTATGTTTCTTTAATTTAATATTGATAAAGAATTTGTTTTGATATTTTGGAAGAGATTATGTGTTCATTTTTATTTTTAGTTGAAGAGGGAGCTATTAAAAGAAGTTCATAGTTCCCCATTTTTCATTCATCCAGGTAGCACTAAGATGTATAGAGAATTTTAGGAGTATTACCGGTGGGATGGAATGAAAATAGATATTACTGAATTTATCATGAAATGTTTTAATTTTCAATAGGTATAAGTAGAATGGAAATTACCAAATGGGATGCTTCAATATTTTCCAATGGTAGAGTGGAAATGGTAAAATATATCCATGGATTTTTAGCAGGACTACCAAAGACTTCTCAAGGTAATAATGAAATTTGGGTTATTGTTTATCAACTGACTAAATCTACACATTTCCTTCCCATTTGAGATACTCTATCTTTATATCAACTTTAAAGGTTGTATGTTAAATAGATAGTCAGGTTACATGGAGTTCCTCTCTCTAGTATATCTGACTGTGATGTCAGGTTCACTTCTAATTTTTGGAAAGGCCTTCAGAAGTCATTGGGAACCGAATTAATTTTCATCACGTCTTTTCTTCCTCAGTCTAATGGATAGTAAAAACAAAAAATTAAAACCTTGGAAGACATGATTTTTTCTTATTCTATGGATTACTAGTAATGTTTGGATCAATATCTTTCTTTAGTAGAGTTTTCTTATAATAACAATTTTCATTCCAGTATATAAATGTCACCTTTTGAGGCATTATATGGAAAGTGGTGTTGAACACCATGATTTTGGGATGAAGTAGGTGAAAGAATGTTTATGGGACTATAATTAGTAGTGTAAATGGATGAGAAGCTAAAAATAATTCAGCTATATATGAGGACATCTCAGAGCAGCCAAAAAAAGGTATGCAGATAATAGGAGGAAAGATCTTTCATTTGAGGTAGGTGATTATGTTTTTATTAAAATATCTCCATAGAAAGTGTTTTGTGTTTTGGTAAGAAGCAAAAGATAAGTAAAAGGTTAATTAGACCATATGATATCCTGGAAAAAGTTGGATCAGTTTCCTACCAAGTAGCTTTGCCTTCAATTTTATCCCAAGAACACAATGTTTTTCATGTTTCAATGTTAAGAAAGTATATGCCAAAGTTGTCTCATGTTTTGAGACCTAAAGCAGTTTATTTGGAAGAGAAACCTTCTTATAAGGAACAGACTATTTAGATTCTTGACCATAGAGAGCAAGTATTTCGGAACAATATAATTCTCTAGGTTCAGGTTTTTTGGAGAAACTATATGGTTGAAAAAACAACATGGGAATCTGAAAATTCTATGAAGGAAAAGTACCCCCAATTGTTTAGTAAGTGAATAAAAATGTGAGGATGAAATTTAAAAAGGGGGGGAGAATGTAACAACCCAGGTATAGTGTAACACCCGAGACTTTTATGTTATATAAACCATCAAAGGAATCTTTTTCTACACAACACTTGCTTGGCTTGCTTTGCACGCAATCGCGACCTTCCTCGATAGCTTGCGTCGTACGCAATACCGAGTTTCACTAAACAACAATATGCTACTAAAACTAGCCCTTATGAATAGTAATAACCACTTTTTGAAATTTTATAAATTTTATTTTTCAAAATGGACTTCATTTTTGGACTCAGAATATCGAAATTAGCCTAGGGTGAAATTTTGGTATTTTTCTGAAAACTTTCAATTTTTGATGAATAGTGAAACCACTAAGTGGTAGGTTAAAAAACTGAATTTTGCATAAAACTTAATTTTACCGCTTCTGTGAATGGAATTTCAAAAATCCGACAGACACGGTTGATCTCAGTATGTAAAATGTGGTTCAATGAGATAAAAATATTTTTTTGGTGAATAATAACTTTTTACTTTTTTTACCGCGGTTAATAGTAAATAGGGTAAATAAGGGTAAATATGATATTAATATTACCCTATAACATGTCCTAATTCTATTGGACAAGTGTAATTCGACCAAAAACAAACTTAGGAATAAAATATGACCATTTAGGCCCACTTGGATTAGATTAGGACATTTATTATTAATTTATTTAAAGAAGGGTTAAAATAGTTAAAATCAAAGTTTAATAAGTAAATCATTTTTAATATGAGGTTATACATAAGATAAATTCGATTGTAAATATTCATTAGAAATCTAAAAAGATTCCCTACATGATGGTATTTTATTTGTAATTTTTTAGACATCAAATAATTTAATTTATTTATGACACAAAGATGATGCAGTAATTATCTTATTAATGAAATATTGACATAATTGATAATATAAATACCAAAATAAATGTAATTTAAGACTTTTTATGAATTCCACTAATTTTATAGGTTACTATGATATATTAGTGTTGATTTAATCAACTTGTTTCGAACATATAATTCTGTTATGACTTTCACAAAAATCATATATCAAATAGTGTCAAAATTGACACAAAATAGTTTTTAAAATCAAATATTATATTACTAATTGTTATTTTATTCCTAAAAATCTAAGGTTAGGCCAAATGACTTAGATAAGGATATATATACTAATAATAAAAAATTTGGGGTTCGTTTGGCATGTTATAGTAAGTGTATTAACCATATAGTGAAAGAAAACAAAAAGACACGGTAAAAGTTAAATTATTTAACTTAGAGTTAAATCTAATTGATAAGGTTAAAATAATAACCTAAACTTGTCTAAATCCTATTGGTTGATAGGATTTCGACCCATCCCCACTTTATCTTCTAAATAAGACCCTTTGGAACCATTATAAACCGATTTTTACTTTAATATAAAATAATATTTTGAGATATTCCTAAGGTGCCCCTCTCCTCCCTTATAAAAGGACACCTCATCCCCCTCCTCCTCACGCCAATTTGAGCACTCAAGCTCGGCCAACCCCTGCCAAAATCTCTTCTCCACTTCCCTAGCAACATCCTAGAGGTTCTGGTCTTCCTCAAAGACCAATTTTAGTGCCCTAAGAGGAGGTCTCAAAGAGGCGCTTCAAAGAAGAGGTAATTACCGTTACCAATTCTTTCATCTTTATTTCTTCTTCCACTTCTTCTTCTTAGGTTGTTTCATTATGAAGTAATAACATCAGTATCACTCATATACTGATATGTTATTATAAGTATTAAACAACCCTATTTCACCATCTATCTATCCTACGGAAAAATAAATCACCGCGCGTGCGTACGTACGGAATACCATCTCCACGCCGTGGTGTAATCTATTTTCCACCACCACCTTACATGGATGGGTATAATGGTGTAAAGAATAACTATACATAGTTATTAAAACATCATATTGATTCTGATATGTTGTATAATCCACTCCAATTCAATTCAATATTTATAGAAATGATATCATCGCTCATGCGTACGTACGGACTACCGTCTCCACGACGCGATGAGATTCATTCTCCATGTTAACCATTTAAGAATGATTATAATGTATATATAAGAAATAATAATGAAATATATGACATTATAAAGCTAATTTATTTATGTATATATATACATATGTATCTCATCTACTTACTTCCATTTCAAGACAATAAGGAAAGGAAACCAGCGTTCATGCGTACGTACAGACTACCGTCTCCATGAACGGTGTTTTTCATTTTATTTATCTACCTATTATATATATATATATATACTGAATATATATGATATATAAATCATATTTTATATTCTGGAAGTGAGTAAATCATGATATAAGTAATAATGATGTCAAGAACAACAAGTCAAAACACCTACGATAAATGAAACGATTTTTCCCAAAACGCTTCTTTAACATGGAATTTACAAAAGAACGGGTAATATAATGTCATAAGTGAACCATATATGATATCATATCAATATATATGATTCTGGAATAAGTCAATAACATTATTTAAACCATTATACAGGAGCTTCGGACACGAACAAAGAAAATCAGACCTAAGGTAAGGGAAATATCACAATCTCATTTTTATCCGAGATTGTTTATACTTTAGTATTTACTGGGGTGTATTTTATCATCCACATCTATGTTTCCTCAATATTTAATGTTATTTCCATCCACCTACAATTGTTTAAATCCAATTCTACCCTTTGGTGAGTTTTTAGTAAAAGATATGAAAGGAATATTTTGTCGTTTTTCGTACGAGGTACATTTTGACTTTTTCGACAAAAGTACAAAGAATGTTTTTTTTAACTTATACGGCACGAACGGATTTCTACTGTTTTATAAAGCCTAATTTTCATGAAGCTTCCTCTAAAAGATTTAATGACTATTTTCAATAAAATCTCTTTCTTTTAAAATTTCATGATGTTTTGTGAAAAGAAATTGATTTTGAAGAAGAAAGGATATTTTCCTCAAGAATTCAATTCAAGTGTTTTATCAAAATTATTTTCCATCTAAGATAATAAAGGGTTCTGTTTCTATCCATATTTTTACATTGATTTGACTATGTTGTTATGGAATTATGTTTATGAATTCCTTTATCTTATATGAATGGTTTTATGATGTCATGTTGTTTAAGAATCCCATTTTTATTACACGGGTTATGCAATGATGTATGATTTATGATTTTGTGGCACACATAAGAATGGTATCATTATGAGATGGGTGGGACCTATATCTCCCTCCAATGCATTGGGTAAAGATTTTATATCTCATGAGATAGACATGGCTGGAATGGTAGGTTATACCGGTTCAGTGAAACAGGACTGAAACGAGGGTTACTCGATTCAGAAAGGGACTTTGTCCACTAAGATAGTCTTGGCAATGAGTCATGACTAACAAGAAATGATTCTCTATGATTATGTGTGTATGCCACAAAGTTTCATGTTTTATGTTATGATTATGGTGATTTCATTTTCACTTCCATGATTTATCCCATGTTATGAAATTATGCTCTCTTTTGCAGGTTATGCTTTCCAAAATGTTATGTTCTTATGAATATGATGTGATTGATATTTCTTTTGTTTACCCTTACTGAGCATTTGAGCTCACCCTTTTATGTTTTCTTTTCCCCAGGATATAAAGAAAGGTTTTAGGTAAAAAAAAGATCATTATGGGAGATGTTGAAGATCTTTCACCATGATTAGAAGATTGTAGTCCGAGTTTCCAAAGATACTAAACTATTACGGTCCTTGTGTGTGTGTTTTTTTCATGTACTAAGTATTCCGCAAAAGTAATGTAATGTCCATGTACGATAAGCTTCGGGTCTCTACAGTTGGTATCAGAGGAAAGGTTTAGTCAACCTTTGGAAACTAGGATGCGAAAACGTTAGTGTGATCCCTAGAGATATTTCTAAGGTATGTCTAGGGATGTCCCTAGGGATAAGTATACGTATAGGTTATAGTAATAGAATTACGCTAACGATCATATAATTAAACCTAAGATGTTGGATATTGAAGGTACTCCCCCTTTATTATGTTGTTTTCCCTAGCATGATTTTTGCCACTCACACTATTCTTTTTGGGTTTTAGACGATGGCTGGAACCCGAAGGAACTGTGTTGATCAATGCAATGGACAATGCAATGATTGCCCTTCTGAACAAACAAATGTTATGGGAGATGGAGTGCAAAATCTTATTGCTATACTTACACAAGCTATGAATCATTCTGGACTTCCAAATGAGCAGAGAAGGGAACAATATTCTATTGAGTCTTTCATGAGGCAACGTCCACCTTCTTTCAGTGGGTCTTCTGATCCACTTGTGGCTGAACAATGGATCAGTACTACTGAAAAGATATTTTCAGTTCTTCAATGTTCTGAACATGATAAAGTCATCTTAGCAGTATATCGTTTGGAAGGTGAAGCTGATCAATGGTGGAATCTTATCAAGAATAAGAGGCCAAGAGATGAAATTGAGTCCATGGAATGGGACGAGTTCAAGAACTTGTTTTTCAGTAAGTACTTCCCTCGTATTCTCCGAACAAAGATGGAGAAAGAGTTTCTTGAACTGAAGCAAAGGGATGATGAATCTGTTGGTACCTATGAAGCGAATTTTACAAGACTTGCATGGTACGCTTCTAGTATTATCATCCAACCTGAAAGTAAAGTTGATCGATTTTTCAGTGGCTTAAAACCAAGTCTTCGAAGGGAATTAGCTATAAGAGACTTCAGTAGCTATGAAGAAATTGTGCGTTGTGCTATCAAGGTAGAAATGGAAGTTGGTGTTACATATCCATCTCATGGGTTTGACAAGAAACGAAAGATGGAGTTCAAGGAGAAAACTCAGAATAATGGTGAAAAGAAGATGAATGTTTCCTTATGCACAAAGTGTGGAAAGAAACATGGAGGGAGTTGTCTTAAAGGGACAAGTAAATGTTTTAAATGTGGAAAGGAAGGTCATCGGGCATTTGAATGCCGCGATAATGGGAAGAAGATGTCTAATGATGCAAACAAAGGAAGGGATACACAGAATGAACCTACTACACTTCAATGTTTCAAGTGCAAGGAGATGGGGCATTATGCCAATCAATGCCCAAATCCAAGGGTTGATGATGATGGTCGACGTCAACAAACTCTTAAGGCTAAAGACAAAGGAAAGTCACATGCAATTTCTATCAGCGATGTGGAGTACGATAACGAAGTGGTGAAAGGTACACTTACCGTCCACTCTAAAGTAGCAAATGTTTTATTTGATTCTGGATCCACCCACTCTTTTATTTCTAAAGAATTTTCTAAGGGTATCACTGTATTACCTCAACAATTAGATGTTGAGTTAGCTGTGACAACACCTAATGGCACATCAATCGCATCAAAAGTTTATAATTCTTCTCCGATCGAAGTTTGTGGGAAAGTGCTTCCTGCAAATCTTGTGATCCTTCCTTTAGTGGAATTTGATGTGATTCTTGGCATGGATTGGCTTTCTCTACATGGAGCTCATATCAATTGCCAAATAAGGGAAGTCACATTTGATATTCCAGATCAATCTACGATCGTCTATCAATGCAAGGATGAACATAACCTTCCAGTGGAAATTCCTTCCATCTTATGGGTCTTGATTCCACTAAATGAAGGTTATTTATCTCAAATGGTTGGTGAGAAACTCACGATTAAGAATATGCCCATTATACGGGAGTTTGATGATGTCTTTCCGGAGGAATTACCGGGTCTTCCACCAAATCGTGAAGTTGAGTTTTCAATAGAACTCGTACCGGGTGCTTTGCCTATTTCAAAGACACCTTATAGAATGGCCCCAATTGAGTTGCAGGAATTGAAGAAGCAACTCCAAGAGAATCTTGATAAGGGATTCATACGCCCTAGTGTGTCACCTTGGGGAGCACCTGTTCTATTTGTTAAGAAGAAAGATGGATCAATGAGACTCTGCATTGATTATCGAGAACTTAACAAGATCACTATCAAGAACAAATATCCTCTCCCACGCATTGATGACTTATTTGACCAACTACACGGAGCTCAATACTTTTCCAAGATTGATCTTCGTTCAGGGTATCATCAATTAAGGGTCAAAAGGGAGGATATACCAAAGACGGCTTTCCGTACAAGGTATGGACACTATGAATTTATAGTGATGCCATTTGGTCTTACTAATGCCCCTGCTATCTTCATGGATCTAATGAATAGAGTCTTTAGAGACTATCTTGATCAATTTGTGGTAGTCTTTATAGACGATATTCTTGTCTATTCAAAGAGCAAGGAAGAGCATGAAGATCACTTAAGAATTATATTGAAGACCCTGAGAAAGGAGAATCTTTATGCCAAATTTACCAAGTGTGAATTTTGGCTTCAAAAAGTTGCATTTTTGGGTCACATAATCTCAAAAGAGGGGATATCTGTGGATCCATCAAAAACAGAGGTTATCGAAAGATGGTCAAGACCAACAACAGTAACTGAGATCCGAAGTTTTCTTGGTTTGGCTGGATATTATCGACGTTTTGTAAAAGATTTTTCACGATTATCTAATCCACTCACCAAGTTGACTCGGAAAGGAGTTAAGTTTGTCTGGACAGAGGAATGTGAAGAGAATTTCAAGGAGTTGAAAAGAAGGTTATCCAGTGCACCTGTGCTCACACTGCCTTGTAGTGGAGAAAGGTTTGTGATCTACAGTGATGCATCCAAGAAGGGATTGGGGTGTGTTCTTATGCAAAATGATATGGTGATAGCTTATGCCTCACGACAGTTGAAAATCCATGAGCAAAATTACTCAACACATGATTTGGAGTTGGCTGCGGTAATCTTTGCATTAAAGATTTGGAGGCATTACCTTTATGGTGAAAGGTGTGATATTTATACTGATCATAAAAGTTTAAAGTATATTTTCACACAAAAGGAGTTGAATATGCGTCAAAGAAGATGGTTGGAGCTGATTAAGGATTATGACTGCTCAATTCATTACCACCCTGGGAAAGCAAACAAGGTGGCAGATGCATTAAGTCGACAAGACCATGCTAATTTATCCATGATGAGGATCACAAAAGATCCAATATTTATGGATTCACAAAGGTTGGATCTTGGAATTATAATGGAATGGGAAAAATCTTATCTTTCTCAAATGAATGTTCAACCATCTATACATGTGAAGATTAAAGAGGCATAGAAAGAAGATGTCGAGTTACAAAACAAGGTGAGAAATGTTCCTGAATTCAACCTTGATTGTGATGGGATAATAAAGTTCAGGAATCGGGTTTGCGTTCCTCCCATCCCCGAATTAAAGAATGAGCTGCTGGATGAGGCTCATAGTTCTTCATTCTCTATTCATCCAGGAAGCACGAAGATGTATAGGGACCTGAAAGAGTACTTCTGGTGGGATGACATGAAAAGAGATGTTGCTGAATATGTCTCTCGATGCTTGGTTTGTCAACAAGTTAAAGCTGAGAGACAAAAGTCTAAGGGGATGTTACAACCATTACCCATACCCGAATGGAAATGGGAAAACATTACTATGGACTTTGTCACAGGGCTTCCTAAAACATCCAAAGGCAATAATGCTATCTGGGTCATAGTTGATCGTCTTACAAAGTCTGCACACTTCATTCCTATTAGAGAGGATTTCTCTCTAGATCAGCTTGCCAGGATATATGTAAAGGAAGTGGTAAGATTGCATGGAGTACCACTTTCTATTATATCTGATCGGGATCCGAGATTTACCTCGAAGTTCTGGAGAAGTCTTCAGCATACTCTGGATACAGAGTTGAGTTTCAGCACTGCTTATCATCCCCAGACAGACGGTCAGTCTGAGAGAACAATTCAAACCCTAGAAGATATGTTGAGAGCTTGCTCTATGAATTTCAAAGGAGGTTGGGATCAACACCTACCTTTAGTGGAATTTTCTTATAATAATACCTTTCACTCCAGTATTCAGATGGCTCCTTATGAAGCTCTCTATGGAAAGAAATGCAGGACTCCAACTTGCTGGGATGAAGTTGGGGAAAGAAAGCTATTAGGACCTGATCTCGTTGATGAAATGGCAGAAAGGGTCAGATCTATTCAACAACACATAAGAGCAGCTCAGAGTCGACAGAAAAGTTATGCCGACAACCGAAGAAAAGACCTAGAGTTTGAAGTGGGTGATAAAGTGTTCTTACGAATATCTCCCTGGAAGAGGGTTATGAGATTTGGAAAGAAGGGGAAGTTGAGCCCTAGATATATCATTCCTTTCGAAATACTGGATCGTGTTGGGAAGGTAGCTTACCGATTGGCGCTTCCACCGAATCTCTCTCAAGTTCGCGATGTGTTCCATGTATCTCTTCTGAGAAAGTACATACCAGATCCTTCACATGTACTCAGCTCAGAAGTTGTACCGCTGGAGCAAGATCTTTCTTATGAAGAACAACCGATAGAGATTCTGGATCGTAGCGAAAAAGTCCTACGAAACAAGACCACTCGATTGGTGAAAGTTTTATGGAGGAACCACCAACTTGAAGAAGCTACATGGGAGCTTGAGGGTATGATGAGGGAGAAGTATCCTCATTTGTTTGTTACAAAGTGACGAATTTCGAGGGCGAAATTATTTTTAAGGGGGGTAGAATGTAACACCCGAGACTTTTATGTTATATAAACCATCAAAGGAATCTTTTTCTACACAACACTTGCTTGGCTTGCTTTGCACGCAATCGCGACCTTCCTCGATAGCTTGCGTCGTACGCAATACCGAGTTTCACTAAACAACAATATGCTGTTAAAACTAGCCGTTATGAATAGTAATAACCACTTTTTGAAATTTTATAAATTTTATTTTTCAAAATGGACTTCATTTTTGGACTCAGAATATCGAAATTAGCCTAGGGTGAAATTTTGGTATTTTTCTGAAAACTTTCAATTTTTGATGAATAGTGAAACCACTAAGTGGTAGGTTAAAAAACTGAATTTTGCATAAAACTTAATTTTACCGCTTCTGTGAATGGAATTTCAAAAATCCGACAGACACGGTTGATCTCAGTATGTAAAATGTGGTTCAATGAGATAAAAATATTTTTTTGGTGAATAGTAACTTTTTACTTTTTTTACCGCGGTTAATAGTAAATAGGGTAACTAAGGGTAAATATGATATTAATATTACCCTATCACATGTCCTAATTCTATTGGATAAGTGTAATTCGACCAAAAACAAACTTAGGAATAAAATATGACCATTTAGGCCCACTTGGATTAGATTAGGACATTTATTATTAATTTATTTAAAGAAGGGTTAAAATAGTTAAAATCAAAGTTTAATAAGTAAATCATTTTTAATATAAGGTTATACATAAGATAAATTCGATTGTAAATATTCATTAGAAAGATAAAACGATTCCCTACATGATGGTATTTTATTTGTAATTTTTTAGACATCAAATAATTTAATTTATTTATGACACAAAGATGATGCAGTAATTATCTTATTAATGAAATATTGACATAATTGATAATATAAATACCAAAATAAATGTAATTTAAGACTTTTTATGAATTACACTAATTTTCTAGGTTACTATGATATATTAGTGTTGATTTAATCAACTTGGTTCGAACATATAATTCTGTTATGACTTTCACAAAAATCATATATCAAATAGTGTCAAAATTGACACAAAATAGTTTTTAAAATCAAATATTATATTACTAATTGTTATTTTATTCCTAAAAATCTAAGGTTCGGCCAAATGACTTAGATAAGGATATATATACTAATAATAAACAATTTGGGGTTCGTTTGGCATGTTATAGTAAGTGTATTAACCATATAGTGAAAGAAAACAAAAAGACACGGTAAAAGTTAAATTATTTAACTTAGAGTTAAATCTAATTGATAAGGTTAAAATAATAACCTAAACTTGTCTAAATCCTATTGGTTGATAGTATTTCGACCCATCCCCACTTTATCTTCGAAATAAGACCCTTTGGAACCATTATAAACCGATTTTTACTTTAATATAAAATAATATTTTGAGATATTCCTAAGGTGCCCCTCTCCTCCCTTATAAAAGGACACCTCCTCCCCCTCCTCCTCACACCAATTTGAGCACTCAAGCTCGGCCAACCCCTGCCAAAATCTCTTCTCCACTTCCCTAGCAACATCCTAGAGGTTCTGGTCTTCCTCAAAGACCAATTTTAGTGCCCTAAGAGGAGGTCTCAAAGAGGTGCTTCAAAGAAGAGGTAATTACCGTTACCAATTCTTTCATCTTTATTTCTTCTTCCACTTCTTCTTCTTAGGTTGTTTCATTATGAAGTAATAACATCAGTATCACTCATATACTGATATGTTATTATAAGTATGAAACAACCCTATTTCACCATCTATCTATCCTACGGAAAAAGAAATCACCGCGCGTGCGTACGTACGGAATACCGTCTCCACGTCGTGGTGTAATCTATTTTCCACCACCACCTTACATGGATGGGTATAATGGTGTAAAGAATAACTATACATAGTTATTAAAACATAATATTGATTCTGATATATTGTATAATCCACTCCAATTCAATTCAATATTTATAGAAATGATATCATCGCTCATGCGTACGTACGGACTACCGTCTCCACGACGCGATGAGATTCATTCTCCATGTTAACCATTTAAGAATGATTGTAATGTATATATAAGAAATAATAATGAAATATATGACATTATAAAGCTACTGGATTTATTTATATATATACATATGCATCTCATCTACTTACTTCCATTTCAAGACAATAAGGAAAGGAAAACAGCGTTCATGCGTACGTACGGACTACCGTCTCCATGAACGGTGTTTTTCATTTTATTTATCTACCTATTATATATATATATATATTGAATATATATGATATATAAATCATATTTTATATTCTGGAAGTGAGTAAATCATGATATAAGTAATAATGATGTCAAGAACAACAAGTCAAAACACCTACGATAAATGAAACGATTTTTCCCAAAACGCTTCTTTAACATGGAATTTACAAAAGAACGGGTAATATAATGTCATAAGTGAACCATATATGATATCATATCAATATGTATGATTATGGAATAAGTCAATAACATTATTTAAACCATTATACAGGAGCTTGGGACATGAAAAAAGAAAATCAGACCTAAGGTAAGGGAAATATCACAATCTCATTTTTATCCGAGATTGTTTATACTTTAGTATTTACTAGGGTGTATTTTATCATCCACATCTATGTTTCCTCAATATGTAATGTTATTTCCATCCACCTACAATTGTTTAAATCCAATTCTACCCTTTGGTGAGTTTTTAGTAAAAGATATGAAAGGAATATTTTGTCGTTTTTCGTACGAGGTACATTTTGACTTTTTCGACAAAAGTACAAAGAATGTTTTTTTTAACTTATACGGCACGAACGGATTTCTACTGTTTTATAAAGCCTTATTTTCATGAAGCTTCCTCTAAATGATTTAATGACTATTTTCAATAAAATCTCTTTATTTTAAAATTTCATGATGTTTTGTGAAAAGAAATTGATTTTGAAGAAGAAAGGATATTTTCCTCAAGAATTCAATTCAAGTGTTTTATCAAAATTATTTTCCATCTAAGATAATAAAGGGTTATGTTTCTATCCATATTTTTACATTGATTTGACTATGTTGTGATGGAATTATGTTTATGAATTTCTTTATCTTATATGAATGGTTTTATGATGTCATGTTGTTTAAGAATCCCATTTTTATTACACGGGTTATGCAATGATGTATGATTTATGATTTTGTGGCACACATAAGAATGGTATCATTATGAGATGGGTGGGACCTATATCTCCCTCCAATGCATTGGGTAAAGATTTTATATCTCATGAGATAGACATGGCTGGAATGGTAGGTTATACCGGTTCAGTGAAACAGGACTGAAACGAGGGTTACTCGATTCAGAAAGGGACTTTGTCCACTAAGATAGTCTTGGAAATGAGTCATGACTAACAAGAAATGATTCTCTATGATTATGTGTGTATGCCACAAAGTTTCATGTTTTATGTTATGATTATGGTGATTTCATTTTCACTTCCATGATTTATCCCATGTTATGAAATTATGCTCTCTTTTGCAGGTTATGCTTTCCAAAATGTTATGTTCTTATGAATATGATGTGATTGATATTTCTTTTGTTTACCCTTACTGAGCATTTGAGCTCACCCTTTTATGTTTTCTTTTCCCCAGGATATAAAGAAAGGTTTTAGGTAAAAAAAAAGATCATTATGGGAGATGTTGAAGATCTTTCACCATGATTAGAAGATTGTAGTCCGAGTTTCCAAAGACACTAAACTATTACGGTCCTTGTGTGTGTGTTTTTGTCATGTACTAAGTATTCCGCAAAAGTAATGTAATGTCCATGTACGATAAGCTTCGGGTCTCTACATATAGATAGAATAATTTGTATTCATTTTTATTAGTATTCTTGAATTAAATAGTTAAATTCATTATAAATATCTTAAGAAAGAAATAATTTTATTAAACTCATTTCTTATAAGGTTATATTTAAAAGATTAAATTTAAAATTATAGAATTCTAATTTGAAAAAATAATAATTTCATTTTTAGAATTATCGTGTAAAAATTATCTTAGGATGAATTTTTAATAATTTTAATTTTTCAGTGAATATTGAAAAATTCCGATTTTGGTAAAAATGTCATTTATTTTCAATAAATTAAGAAATTTAAAAGTACCATTATGTTTTGAATTTTATTTTAATTAAAATAATTATTATTTAGTTATATTTCATCCACATAAATTATTTTTAATTAAATATTTATTTGTTTTTAGAATAAGTTTATTTTTGGGTTTAAAAACAGGATTTTTCTGAAAACTATTTTAAAGTACATAATGTTTATCCTTTTTAATTAATTAAAATAATCCATAATGGGGAATGTTTTAAATGAAATGCATAGGTTATATATAATTATATTTTATTTTATTTTCATATAATGATTATTATTAGTCATGTAGTTATTATAAAATCATTTTTTTATTGAAAAATACACTTCTTGAAACCCCTCTTTGTCATCGTGATTGTAGGTTTTGTTTTAAATTTAATTTTTTATGTCCTGTGAACTAAATTTGGTAAAATTGATTCCATATTGGAAATAATAATTTCTAAATTATATTGTAAGGTCAATTTCATTTTTAGGCATAACTAATTATCGTGGTAAAAAAATATTTACTACGGTATAGATAAAATAATGAAATGGGTTAAAGTTAAAAAGTAAAAGCTTAAAATACCTAAAAAATTAAAATTTAAATAGTTTTTTGATTTTTTTATAAACCAGAAAAATCCTTTAAAGTATTAATTATCAATATAATTCATTTTAATTAATTAAACCCAAATGTGGTTGGCTTTAAATATAAAATAATCATTATTTAATCACTTAAAACCACCCCTTATCAAGTATAAATATCACTCCTCCCCACCCCCTTTCTTATCACAAGACTTGTAGATATTAAAATATTTTCAAAATACTCTCCTACCCACTATACCCATGTTCAGGTCCTTCTATTCTCACCAAATGACCAATTCCAATGTCCTTAAGGGGTCCTTCAAGGAGATGATATTCTAGAGGTAACTTTCTCAAAGAACCTCTCTTAATTTCTTTTCTTATTCTAATTTCTCCCCACCTCATTCATCCATCAAGTAATAATAAACACAGTATCATATATATACTATAATTTTATATTTATAATGTAATATCTTATATCCATCCATTTTCTTATCTCCTCTTATTCAATGAAACGAAACCATTGTCCAAATTATGGTAGTTAACCATCTCAATGGATAATGATTTTTTTATTTTCCATTACCACCTTCAATTGTGGTAAAAAAAACTATTATTAGGGTTAAATCAGATTATTATAAGTATATTATAATGTATTTCAGGTTTTGGAACTAATATTTCAACATAATATTAAATAAAACAAAACTAGTTCATGATAGTCGGAAAAACCGCCAAAATAAACTAAACATTTATTAAAAAAATATCAAATGAATCATCCTCATTCTAGAAAAAAAATTATATATGGACCATTTCTACATTTTTAATTGAATTAATATCATTTAACTCCACTTTTGGAGTATTATTTCCATTTTATAAGAAAAATACATAATTATACACAAATGAATTGACCATGAAACTATGAAATGAATGCACCTGGAACAATGAAAATAATGATATATTATTAATTAATGAGTGGTAAGATTTTATAAAAAGATCATATAAGGTATTATAAATATTATTTTAGTTTTGAAATAAATTAAAAAAATTATTTAAACCATTATAAAGTAGTTTTGAATACAATTGAATGAATTCGAACCTGAGATAAAAGAATTTTTAACCCAATTTTCATTATTTAGGTTAAACTTCAACTTCATAGATAATTTATTACTAATATTATGTGTGAAATTAATTTTTATTTTATTATTTTTAATTTTCACTTGTTTTGTGTATATTTACAGTAGATACACATAATTTATTCATTTTATTAACGCTCAATTCAATGATATGATATTTGTAAGGGACTTTCCTTAAAAAAACTTTTTTTTAAGTTTCTTTTTACAAAAGTAAAAAAAATGATTTTTTTATATATGGAATGAATGGAATCCCTGCTTTCATTTAAACTTAATATTTTTAATATTACTTTAAAATTTTATATGGTTGCATTAAAAGAAAAAAAATCATGGTGCATGTGTAGTTTTTAAAAATGATTTATTTCAAAATGGAAAGTTTATTTTCTTCAAAGAGTGTTTTATGATGCAAGTTTTCATGATTTATGGTTATGTTATGGTTATTTAAAATTGTTTATGATAATTTGTAGTTCCTCTATAAACCAATTATTGGTAGTTATATGATAAACATAGGATGGGTGGTTACGTTATTAACCAATGACGGGTGGTCCCATGATAAACCAAGGACAGGTGGTTATGTTATAACCTCCAATGCATTGGATACTCCGAATTTGGAGGTTGGACATATTTTTTACTTTGTTTGTAAGATTGATATGTTAAATGATGTCCTAATTTAAATACTTAAACATTATATTATTCCTTATGATTTTTTAGGAAAATCATTTGATTTTAAAAAGGTAAGATAATGGTCTTTTTGAAATAATGATTCCTTTTTTGGGGGGGAAAGGTATATTTTTTAGAAAATTTATTTATAGGATTTTACTGTACTAATGGTTTCCTTTCTTATATGTTCCTTATTGATATTTTATACACATCCCATGTTTTAAAAAAATCACAGGTTTTAAGAAATATTAGGTACAAGGATGAGATCAAGGGGAAATTGTGAAGATTTTTCATGAAGAGAAACCATGTTTTTTAAGACTTTTATTTTATGGAATAAATGGATACTGAATATAAGTGTCCACTTGTAATGTATGATTTTCCCATGTATGATTTATTCCTAATTCTCTAAAACTATAAACCTAAAAGATCCTTGGGATTTTAATAATGTAAATTCTAGTTTAAAATAACTATAATATTAATATTTAAGGTTGGGTCCCTATATTTACCTTTTTAATTTTTTTACCACGGTATTTGTTTTTACAATTTTTACTATTCATTAGGAACAAAAATTAAGTTGAAAATATAATATAATATTAATTATGATGATTCCAAATATTGAATTCATTTTATAAAATTCAATTCATAGAAGTGGAATAATTTAATTTAAAATAAAACTTATAAACGTGTTGAAAAATGGTTTTTCAAGAAATGTGTTTTCAAGAATAAGATGATCCTATAATAAATATATGAAATGTAATCATAATTAAATGAATTTAAATTTATATTTATAGATACATAATCTATAAATTTAATTTAAATAATTTCTCATTTGGTATTATTTTAATTAGTTAAAATGGAGAAACATTATGCACTTTAAAATAGTTTTTAGAAAAAATATGTTTTTAAGATTATAAATAAACTTAAACTAAAATCCAGTATAAATATAATTTAAATTTAATTAATTTCATTAAATATAAATAAATAATATATATGTTAATTTGAAATAAAATTAAAAGAATAATAATAATTTTAAATTAAATAATTTATTAAATGAAATGATAGTTTTACGAAAATTGGTATTTTTCACTATTCATTAAAAAATAAATATTTTCTGAAAAATCCAAAAAATTCACCCTAAGTTAATATCTATATATAGATTTTAAAAATTATATTCATTTTATAAAACAAAAATACTAAAATATCTGAAAATTAACTATAATAGTTTCTCACAAAAAGTAATAAAAATCATTTTTGAATAAATGTTTTTATTAAAAATTGAGTGCTTATTTCCGAAAAATTTATAAATATATTAATATTGATTAGAACCTTTATATATATTTTTTTAAATTATTTAATCTTATTCATATCCTTCAATTTAATGGCTAATTTATAATGATCATATTTAAATAATAATATTTTAATAATATGTCATGCATTATTTATACTCGGTGTTGCATGTTGAATACTCTATAGGACATAGTGTTATTTTAAAATCTCAGGGTGTTATATAAATTCTCTCTACTAAAGAATAATAACATAGTGTGATAGTATAACTGCTCATTTATTATACATGTTATCTCATGAGATGAAAAAATTACCCAGTGCATTGGATCTTTATCAGGGAACATCCTTCATATGTGTAAATTTATTTTTCCCATATAAATCACATATTTAAAAAAATTATTTCATCAATAACCCATTGATAATAATAATAGGTTTCATATAATCATTATGTTCACAACACTATAAGAAATTTATTAAATAGCAGTAGTTTTTTAGTGGCGGTTTATAAAACTGCCGCTAAAATACTCTTTATCCATTTTTAGCGGTGCTCTGTAAAAGTGCTAGTATTTAGAGATGGTTTTTAAAAAATTGTTTCTAAATAAATTTAAAAGAAAATTTGGGGTGTTTTTTAAAACTTCTGCTACATTTTAAAAAAACCCTCACTCCCTCTCAAACACCCTCACCTTCGTGCTCACCCCACCTCTCAGGCTGACCTTCCCCTAAATGCCAATTGATGGCCTCCCCCCCCCACTCAACATCACTGATCAGCCTCAGCTACAGACTCTTCCTTGTCGCTTCTCAATGTTGTACTCTTCTCAGCTTTTCCCTTGGAGGTGCTCAACTCCAGACCCCCTCTCGACCGTCCACCCCCTATACATAGCTCAATGCTAGACCATAAGCCCACTCAGCCTTGAAATCAGATCTCCCTCTCTAATTCCCTCTCTACCTTAACACCAAAGGTCCCTCACTATGATTTGGGGAAATTTTTATCAGATTTATTTTTCCCTAATCACTAATACTTTATTATATTCTATATTTTATGGAGGAATTCTAAAATTTAATTAGGTTTAATAATTTACCTATTCTAATTCTCCTTTAATTATTTCAGTTTAGTATATTTCTATTTTAAGGGTAGTTTGAGGTCGATTATTCATTTTTGAAATTAAAATTTTTTCATTTTTATATATAATAATATAATTATATTTTATATTTTATAGAGTAGGAAGTCCAATACATATCGATAAAATTTGGATTACATTACCTCATAACATATCACAGTATGTTACATTTTTTAACATGTTTTTGGATTTTTCATTTGAAAATCAATCTGTGGATGGAAGAATAAAATTTCCATGTACTAATTGAAAATGAAAATGATGGTTGAAGAGAGATGAATTATTTGATAAATGGATATTGAAATAATTTTATCCTCATTATATGTGTTGGACTTTTCATGGAGAATCGGACATTATAGAAAAATAAAGCAATTTTCTATACAGTCAAATTGAAAAAGAAAAAGATCTGATAGTGAATAATGAAATAAAAATATTTAGAAATGATTCTTTCAACATAGTAGGGAAATTTCATCAATAATGTTATACATCATTTGATTCAGTTGTTAATGTTTCAAGTATTAATGATTTTTTAGAACTACAAGACAGCCAGATCAAGATGATAACATATTAATGGATGATGATGTGGGAAACCAATATAGGGGAAAACTCAACTGAGAAAACAATTGAGTTTTATTAATTATTTGAAGATGGGTATCATTAATTGAATGAAGGATTTGTAAAATATTGAAAATTTTCTTTTCTGATGAAGTTATACAACATAAAATGTTTTTTTGGAATTAAAAATAAAAGAAATGTTCATGATATTATAATTATTGTGTGATTAATTTGTTGAAGCTAAGATCCATGTATCATTTTATGAGATGTAGAGGATTATTAACAATCTAGACTCAATTATATGAAGATATGTGCATGTCCCAATGATTTTATGCTTTATTGGAAAGAATATTTGAATAGAGAAAAGTGAAAAAGATGTTGTACTTATAGATGGAAATAATCATATAATGATCCCAGTTTGAATATGTATACTGCCATAAAAAACATAAAAAATAAAATTTTTGTGAAGGTTGTAGGTTACTTCCCATCAAAACCATGGTTGAAAAGATTGTTTGTACTATCTAAAACCATTAATCATGTGAAGTGGAATTATTTTCATAATAATAATGATGATCACATGAAACATCCAAGATATTAAAAAGTTTGTAATACCTTTGATTCGTTACATCCATAATTCTCATCTGATCCTAGAAATGTATGTTTAGGATTTTCATCTAATGGATTCAATCCTTTTGGGACTTTAATTAGAAGTTACAGTATTTGGACAATTATTTTGATCTCTTATAATCTACCTCCCTAGATGTGAATGCAACATACTTCATTCTTCATATCTATGATTGTTCCTAGAATTTAAATTCCTAGAAATGACATTGATGTATACTTTCAAATTCTTATTCAATAATTACAAGAGTTATGGAATGATGGTGCGGAAACATACGATGAATCTACCAAGAAAATATTCAAAATGTATTTTGCCCTTACATGGGCCATTAGTGACTTTCCTAAACTATGAAATGTGTTTATTTGGAACATAAACACCAGTTTCACTTGTCTAGTTTGTAACTTTAATTTTGAGTCTCAATGGATACATTATAGAAAAAATTAGTGTTTCATGTGTCATCATCACTTCCTTGATACATCTGATGGATTTTTTATTTAAAACGTCACATTTAAATGGAATAACTAATTTGAGGCTTCCACCAAAATTATCATTTAGATCGAATATCCTAACACAATTATATAATGTTTGTACATAGTTTAGAAAATATTTTCAACTGGATGAAAGTGGAAAAGTATATAAAACACCATTAGTTATAATTGGATCACAATAATGGAATAAAAAGACAAAAATAATTGAACTTCCATATTTGGAATTTAATATTTTGCATCATAATCTTGACATTATGCACATTGAGAATAATGTGTGTGATAATTTTCTGTTTATATAACTTAATGAGAAGGGAAAATCAAGGGATCATTTAAATGATTGTAAAGATTTAGAATCAATCAATATCAAACATGATCTATGTTTGAATGAATATAGGAAGTATCAAGAAACTATCTTTGAGATAAAAAACCATCAGAAATATATTTCCCATTAAATATTAGAAAATTTGAAAGTTCATAATGGATATTATAGTAATATTTCAATATGTTTTTATTTGAATTTTCATAATATACATGGATTGAAAATTCATAACTCACATGTATTGATGGAGCAGTTGTTGTCTTTATTAATGCATAATTTGTTTCCTAATAAAATAACCACCATTCTAATAAAATTTTAAACATTATTTAAAAAACTTTGAAATAATAAATTAAACCCCAATGATTTGGATAAACTATAGGAAAAAATTGTATGAGTGCTATATCATTTTGATATGTTCTTCCCTCCATCATTTTTTAATGTGATGATTCATTTGATGGTGCATTTGTTCAATGAAAATAAAATTGGAGGTATTATACATTATTGATGGATGAATCCCATTGATAGGTATTTTATTTTAATACTTCTTCATTAAAAAATATAATTTTGTTACTTATTATTTAAAAACTTTATTTATTAATTTCTTACCTTTTATAATTAAACATCTTGGTTATTTGAAGTCTTATATAAAAAATAAACCTCATCCAAAAAGTTTTATTGTAGAAGTTTACCTTATCGAATAGTTTTAACCTTTTGTTCAATATATTTGGATTCAATAGAGACAATATTCAATCAATTGGGACATGTTGATGATAATCCAAGTCAATTGTGGGATAATAATGGGTCATCACTATCTTCCTTCAATCTCTTTGGAATCATTCTAACTTCTTCACTCAGAAACTTCAAACTTTCTAATCAATGTTGATTCTAATGAATCTTGAACTTTAAGTCAATGGATATAAGTCAAATGATGCATCCAATCAACAACTTTATAGAAATTAAAGCTTATATGTTTCTTTACACCTTCTGTGTCTGTTATTTCTCAGTCTGAAAACCTATGTCTAGAAAATAACTTTCTCAAAGATAAAAACTTTTCTCCCCCTTTGTGTTTAGATTCTAACATTCAGAAAATTTCATATTTCTTACAAAAACTCATTCTTATGGATTTTGTCCAATCATGAAGAACAAAAACATTCTTTTATTAAAAGGTTATTTTTCAAAAAATAAAAAAACTTTTTAAAAAAACATCACAAAGGTTCTTCAATATTCCCCTTTGGATTTGTTGACAACCCTTATTAACAACTTTTTTCCAACTCTCACAACTTTTTTCACAACTCAACTTTTTAATTTTATCAAAACACAAACTTTCTCAAAAGAGAGTATCCTAACACCACGCTACTAGATAAATTAATGTTTTTAAAGGAATTTCATCCCTCAAAGACAAGCTAATTTTTCATCCATGTAAATAAAAACTCCCCCTCACTTTTATCTTTTCTTCTCACTTTTCTTTTTCTATCTCCCATTTTATGATAACCATAGATTTAGATTCATTAAATAAAGATAAGTAAAAACTTCTTACAAAGTGTAAATTTTTCACTTTCTCTACCCCTTTTTTAAATATAATCCAAAGCATAATGGTGGGATTTCTTATGAGATTTTAGGAAGTCATTAGAGGAGTCTAAATGTGAAGTTTCACCCTCAACTCAACAAATCGTTCTTTTGGAATTTTCTTTATAAATGTCACCAATTTGATACATTATTGATATATATTCCAAAAAAATCTCTATTAGAAACTTTTTCTTTTCTAAAGTGGAACTTTATATCATTTTGTTTTGATCTTCAATATTGGATAGGATTTTTAGAAATATCCATTTCACTCTAATTAGCACATGGTATCATTAATCGTTTAGAAAATTTTACTTTCAAATATTTTAGCTGAACTTTCATCCACAACATCTGAGTATAATCCTAAGTAGTTGTAACATATTCTAATTCCACTGTACTTAAATTTACTGAACTTTGTTTCTTACTATGCCAACTTACACAATATTCACCCAAGAAAAATGTTCATCATAAGGTTGATTTTCTATTATTATAATATTCAACCCAGTCATCATTAGTATAACTATGAAACTTCATCTCACAATTTATTTTATATGAAAACTTATGTGAATTTGTTCCTTTAACATATCTCAAAATTCTATTTTCTACTAACATATATGATTCTTTAAGATTACTTTGATACCTAGCACAAAAAATTCACAACATAAGTAATAGTTATCCTTGAGGCTATAAGGTAAATTAGAATTCCCATCAACTTTTAAAATTCTTTCTGATTCACACTTTTTCCAAACTCATCTTTACTCAACTTCATCCCCACTGAGATAGGATTATAAACTTCTTTGGATTCTTCCATGACAAAATTTTGTAACAAATATCCATCATATGTTTCTTGAGATCAGAAAATGTACTTTTTTTTAACTTATAAACCAAGGAAGAATTTTAATTTTTATAACATTGATATCTCAAAGTTCCTTTTCATTTCTTCAGAAAATGTTTTACAAACATCTTCTTTATCCCCAATAAAAATTATATCATCCACATTATCAATTATAATTAGAGTTCCAGAGTCATCATGTTTCACATATAAGTTGCCATCAATTTTTTTTTTAGAAAAAATCAACATTCTAAAAAAATTACCAATATTAGAATACAATACACGTAGATCTTGTTTCATTCCATAAAAATATTTCTTCAACATACAAACTTTTTTTTCAAACACATCAAGTAAAACCCCACAAGTTTTTTCAGTGTAAACTTCTTCTTCAATTTCTGTATTGAGAAATGTTAACTCTACATCCATCTGATATACTTTGTAATTCCTATGATAAACCACTACTAGAAACATTCTAATAGTTTCTAAACATACAACAGGGGGAAAATTTTCACCAAAATCTAAACATTATACCTATACATAGCTTTTACAAACCAGTCTTTCTTTTTTTCTTGAAACTTCTATGTGTTCATGAAACTTTTTTCTATAAACCCACTTTGTTCTGATAATATTTTTACCTTTAGAATGTGGTATAATTTCCCATGTTTTATTTTTCTCAATTTGATCCAACTCTTCATTCATAGAATCCACACATTATTTATATTGAATATAATCTAAAACTAATTTTGGTTTAACTTTTGAAATAAGTGAAGTTTGATTTTTTTAATATCATCTTTCTTCTGGTCTAAAATGGAGCCTTCTGATTCCCAAGAATATTTTTAGTCTCAATATGTTTTTGTAAGGTAGTAAATTTCAAATTTCCTCTCCCAAATTCACTTTCCTTATCACATGATTCATCTTAATCTTCATGCACATTACTTAAATAACTTTTATTTTCATTGGGAACTTTCAATTTTTCTTCATGAAAATTCCCAGAATTTTTTTTTAAGAATTTCAATTCTAAATAACTTTCACATAATATGAGTCCATAAACTTTTTTAAACATTTGTTCCAAAATTTGTAACTTCTTCCATCGGGGGAGCAATCCATAAATGTTCTTTCCTCATATTTCTCATCAAACTTTCCCAGATCTGGATTTTTTATTTTAAGTTAACATTAAATTCCAAAAACTTTTAAGTACTTCAATGAAGGTTTTTTTTATACCACACTTTATAAGAAATCATGTTGTATTTTGGCCTAAAAAACATTTATTTTGAATATGTACAGTATTACTAACATCTTCTCTCCAGTATAACTTTGAAATTTTGTATTTCGCTAACATACTTCTTCTCATTTCCACCAAAATTCTATTATTTCTTTCTGATACTCCATTTTGTTATGGAATATAGGTAGAATTATACTAATGTTTGATACCATGCTTTCTTAGATAAGTTTCAAAAGTATTTACTATGAATTTAGTACCATTATCTATTCTCACCTTCTTTATATTACCCCCATTTCTTTCTCAACTTATTTTTTGAAAAACCTAAACATTTCTACAGCCACTGACTTATGTTTCATAAACATGATTCTTTTCACTTGAGTGAAATCATTAATAAAAGTGATAATGTATGATTAACCTTTTTTTGATTTATGTTTCATTGTCCCATATAAATCAGAATGAATAAGTTCAATAGGCCTAGTAGATAGAATCTCAAATTTATTATGACTTTTATTAATCATCTTCCCTTTCTGGTAAGTAACACAAACATATTCCTCTATTATTTTCAATTCCGAAAAATTTCATACAGCATAAACTTTAGAAATTTTGTTCATATTTTTTTGCCCAAGGTGGACAAGTATTAAATTCCACAACTTATTCTCATCTTCATCACTTAAGTAATAGAAGTTGTTATATTCTTTTATTTGGAAGAGATTACCACTAGTTCTTTCTCCTTTTGTAATAACTTTTCCATATTTCAAACTTTTGATAATATAAGAATATTTTATAAATATCACTTATTTTTCATCATCAAAAAGTTTAATTTCATTAAGTAAGTTATGTTTTAACCTAACAAAAAATAAAACTTCCTTATATTTCAACTTTTCTTCTTCAATCTCAGCCATTCTGATTCCTCTGATTTTTAAGGAACTATAATTCCCAATGGTAACAACACCTCCATCATGATTTTCAATATATTTCAAGATTTTTAAATCACCAATCATGTATGAAGAAAAATCACCATCAAGTATCCATGGTTTTTTCTTTTTACTTTCTTTCAAGGAAGTTTCAACAACAAAGGCTCTTTCTTCAACTTTTTTCTTTCCTACATTCTTTTATTTTCTTGTATACAAAACATGTTATGGAAGAGTAGTCATACATTCTTAATCAATATGACCCACTTGATCAAATATTCTATTAAATTATTCTATATAATCAAATTTATCTTGTTATAAAATTTCTAACATCTTTAGAATTCACTTTTTCGTCTTTTTTTAAGTTAGAAAAGTTACTCATTCTACTTAAACTATTTATTCCACTCTTCTCAAACCTTCTTCCGAGTAGAGATAACATGTTCCAAAAATTATAAGCCCTATTTCCATAGATTCCCTATCACCAAAGAAACCATAAAATATTTATTTTCTATTGACATAATATCTTTCTATGTAGAAACTTTATTGAGGTTGATAACTTCTTCATGCACTAACAATATCTGGATTTGGAAAATCATTCCTCCTGAGTGAGTTTCCATCTTTTATAGGTGAAATAGGTTTCTCACATCCTTTGTCCACACAATCTTTCCCAAGAAAATTTCTAGAACCTGAAAATTTAGAAAAATCATATGAAACATTATTTTTGGTTGGTGAGGATTTCACTTGATTCTTGATTTCAGATCTCTCAGCAACTTTAGAATTATCAGATTTTATTTCGAAAGCTTTTTTGAAGTTTTAATTAATATTTATTAAGGTAATTTTGGAATCAATAAGTTTATATTGAAACTTATTGACTTATTATTACTTATCTACTAATTTCTTACTAATATCTTCAACCATATTTTCATATTCATTAATTCTTAATTTGTAACTTAATATCTCCTGAATGTATTGTTCCTCCTGCTTAATGAAATATTTTTTTCTTTTAAAAACTTCTTTATAATATTTATTCATTACTATGATTTATTTCTTAAGATTTTTATTTTTCTCAAGACATATAATAAGTTTCTTTTTATTTGATACTCTATATGATTCTTCACCACCTTCCTCACTATATGAGGAATCTTTTTTTATAAAAATTTATAATGAAGGTTCTAGATTTTTTTGAACATTCATCTTATAAAGAATTTTTTTCAATTGATTCTGATGCAACTTTATTATTCAACATACTCCTTTTATATCCAATGAACTTATTCTTATATTTACTGGATGAATTTTCTTCTCTAGAAATTTTGTTCTACTTCTTCCATCATGGTTTTTCATCAGAATCATCTCGATATTCTCCAAAATTTTCTTGGGGAAACTCATAGCAATGTTTCTGATTCCACCACACTCAAAAAAAATTATAGGAAGTTTACCTCCATATTTTCTTCTTCCTATTTGGTAGTTCTTATATATAAGAGACATGATTCTTTTTCATTCAACTCATTATCCTATTTATCTTAAAAATAATAAGGATCAGCATCTTCAACATCTTGAATTTTCATCTTTCTCATAGCTTTAAAATATATTTCATCTATCATCTTATTTTTGGTCATTAAAGATTTTCTCATTTCATAATAAATAATAAAGTTATGCAATTCATCAAGAGATAAATCATCCTTATCTTATAAAGAGTAAATTTTTTAATCAAACATATCCAAAAAGTTTCTCATGAGTTTTTTCACAATTCTAGAATCTTCAAGGACATCTCTAAAACCACTAATGTTTTAAACAGTTTCATTCTGGGGATATATTCATCAATAGATTCTTCATCTATAATTCTTATGTCTTAATACTTACTGCACCGAATTTGTATCTTTGATTCCTTCACTTTAGTATTCTCTTAAAATATAATTTCTAGCTTATCCCACATACTCTTTGAATTTTTGAGACCCATCACTTTCATATAAACATTTTATTATAAGGAAATTAGGATATAATTTCTAGTCTTTCCACTAACTTCTATGTTTCTCTTATTATAAAATTTTATAGGATCATCGTTCTCAATGGGTGGAAAACCAATTGTATCAGAATCAACAACTTTCATGCTAAGAGATAAGGAATCAACCTATTTTTTCATCCATAAATTTTTTTTCATAAAATGTAAGAATTCATATATTGTTCATGGAATTTATATTATCTATGATAAGGATTCAATAAGATACCCTTAGCTCTGATACCAATTGAAGTTCCAAAGGATCTAATAACAATTGAGAGGGGGGTTGAATTAGTTGTTCACTTTTTTAAGTTTCAATACATTTAAAACTTAACCCCTGTAACCTATTAAATTTTATATTTTTATTATATTTTAGTAAAAAATCATGAATGAAAATGTATAAAAGAAATTAAATCACATGATATTTACAAGGTTCGACCTTAGTGTGAAAACCTACATCCTTATTATAACCACTCTTGTGGGTCTATGGAAATTCACTATTATGAAAAAGTAAATACAACTTATGCCAACTCTCTTTATCTTGATAGGTATGCTTATACTGACTTTTGTTAGTTTACAAACTTTTCATACAAACAATTTGAGACACAAAAGAAATGATCACAAAAAACAAATTGCTCCACAAAACTATGTCTGAAACCTTAGTCTGATGACCCTGGGTTTGATTGCCTCAGTCTGATTTTCTTATTACGATGGACTAATTAAGATGAAACATTTTCTTAAACTGAACTTCTCAAACTCTGCTTTAACTTCTTAGCCCAATCTTCCTCAGTCCGATCTTCCTCATCTCGATAAGAAAACCTTCATCTGTCTAATCTTCTAATGAGATCTCGGTCAAGAAAGATAGCTTTGACATGAATTATATATCGCTCTACCTTTTACACTCTGGTGAAAAAGTTTAAAAGTGTGAATTTATTATGCTTTAATTTATAGTCATCCTAGAAAGACAAAGGAAGGAAACTGAAAAACTTTTCCTGCTTACTCAAATTTCAAATCTCTGACAAACACTCACATTTAAACTTTAACTTTGACTACTTCAAACCTTTTCAAGATTAGAATCATTTTGATTATTCTTAACAATCATCCTTCTCAAACATCCCAACTTCTCTTCTGTACAATGTAACTTCTTCATCTCATTATGATGTGACTTTCTTCCTCTGCTCATTGTGATTTGAATTTCTTCCTCTACTCATTACGATCTGACTTTCTTATTTTACTCATTACGATCTAAATTTATAACAAAATTTCAATATGATTTATATTTCCTCCCTTGATTTAGTCTGATTATATTTCCTCCTCAGAGTCAGTTTGATTGAATTTCCTCCTTAGAGTCAGTCTGATCGAATTCCCTCCTCAGATTCAGTTTGATTGATTTTCCTCTCCAGACTCAATCTGATGGGACATCATTATAATAAAATTTAATATTATGATGGATTTACTATTATGATGGAAATTATTTAGGGGTGAATCCACTTTGCAACTTTTAAATTCTTTAAACCTTATAAGCTATAAATCATTTAGACTTATGACGACTTCTGTGTCTGGTACTTCTGGATCCGATGCAAACTTTTTCTTGGTCTCTCACACTAGTACAATCTTTACAATTCCTCCATTTCTTAAAAAGATTTTATCATGATAATATTTCATGATTTGTGATAAATCCATGACTATAAAATAATCTCCTGGTTTGAGGTTAGAAATTTTAATAATTTTCTAACTCCTGACATCACTGTCTTCCTTAAATCTCTTCAGCATCATTCTAACTTCCTCATTTAATAGCTTCTAACTTTCTAACCAACATTGAGTCCAATGAATCTTGAAATTTATGTTGATGGATCTAATTCTAATGGTGCATCTGATCAAAAACTTTACATAACTTCCAGCTTCCATCTTTCTTTACAACTTACGTTCCTAGTATTGCTCTGTCTGAAAACCTGTGTTCGGAAAACAACTTTCTCAAAGACAAAAACCTTTCTCCCCATTTGTTTTTGGATTTGAACATTCATCAACTTTTAACTTTCTTACAAAAACTCATTCTAATGGATAGGGTCTGATTTGGAAGAACAAAAACATTTTTTTATGAAAAGGTTATTAGTCAACAAATACAAAACTTTGTTAAAAGAAAAACATCATAAAGGTTATTCAAATAAATTCAAGTATTGTTTTATTTTATATTAATAAATACAAGTAATTTTTTTGCAGGCATGTTGTATCGAAAGAAATTTAGTGTTAATACCCTCTCTATGCCACATGGTTCTTATTATTCTTATACAACACTAGGTACAATTCAACACATACCTTGCACACTTTTTTGATATTATTTCATATTATCCTGATACGCTTTAATCCATAGGTATTACTTCTATTGATGATGTTGAGGAATCAAACAGGACACAGAATGATCAATAAATTTCATAAATTTACACTTATTTTCTCAATTTAGTTGTTTTTTTTTTGTTTAGTAAATTTTATAAGTCAAATTAATTTAAATATTTCTTTAGTATCTATCCTAAAAATATATCTTTAATTATATGAATAATTCACATTATAATCTTATGATAATTCTTTAAATTCTAGAGTATAAATCAATGTTGTGATCAAAAAAAGTGGTACATGGGCTAGTGGTTCTAAAGTTAATAATTTATCCAGATAATCATTTATATTTTTAGAATTTTGATTAATTTTGATAAAATTTTATAATGTCATTGATATCAAAATTTCCATTTGGGATTCTTTTTAAAGTCTATGAAATTGAAAAAGGTTGATAAAATGCTTTATAGGTTTGGAATCCACTATTGAGTTGATCTTTATACTTTCAATCATGTATGAGGAAATGATCTTAATGAATAAAATGTTTATATTGTGGAGTGTGTTTAGTTTTAAGATAATTGAAGGAATTTCAGTCATTGAATATTTAAATTAATTAATTATAATCAAATTCTAGTTTGATCTGGCTAATTTTAAGTTCCTGAATAGAGTTTGGTCATTGATCTAATTATCATTATGGATATAACTATTAGTTGAGATGGTTACCATAATTTTCAACTGATTTGGAAAGGTTGACTTGGTATTTTAGGATATTCATGATCTAATCCTAATAATGATATTATAATTAATGAATTATATATGTTTACAAAAACAAAATTTTGTACGATAATGCAATACTATTTTCTCATACCATACCTTATCGTGTATCTTCTAACTTGACTGAGGAGATCATATGTTATGATAATTATAGGCATGTTCATGACTATCAATTGTTTGTTTCATTATTGTACCATTACTTAAACTATATATAAATAAAATCATATATCATTTTAATTGTATTTTATTTATTATTCATTGAATACACTAATTACTGATGTGTGGTTAACTGCTTTAAATGAAAGCATCAAAGGCAGGAAGTGGGAAAGGAGGTTATGGTTAGTATTATGACCAAGTAATGTAGGGTGAGGTGAATACATATTAGTAGATTATCTAGGACTCATGTTTTTGTTTTTTGTTTTATGAAACATTATATTTTGTAAACTATGATGTAATTTATGTTGTATTATATGTAATAGAATGTTTATTGATGAATAGGTGTTATTATTTTTTTTATGGAAATAATTAACTATTTTTTGTATATATTATTTGTATATTAGTTTTTGGTGGAACAAGTAGTAATTTATATATTTTTTTAAATCATAAAACTAACGGTGGTTTTAACCACCTCAAATTGTTTAAAGGTAGTTTTAACCACCGTGAATAAAATAGTGATGCTTAAAACCGCCGCATCCTGAGGTAAGTTTTCAAATTTAGTGATGGTTAAAACCACCACTAAATAGTTATTCTATTTCAAAATTGTTTCTACTTTATAAAATCACCACAAATTTTTCACTAATAAAAATTACCACTAAAAACTTAGTTTATCATCAAAATCTGAAATCATCATGAAAAATATCAAACCATCATTTCATATTTAATGATTTTATATTTCAAGGAGCTTTAAAATAACATTTGTGAAACCAATTAGAGGTAGTTAAAACTTCCTCAAAATTTAAAAAAAATGCCGCCAGAGGTTCTTTTTCCTATAGTTTAAGAACTCAAAGACACAAGAATTTGAACATTTTAAACCCACAAGTAGGGAATTTGAGATTCATGCATATAAATCCCATATCAATGATGTAGAATTACATTTATATGATTAAATTTATAATAAAATGTAAATGGGTATTCAAAATGAAAAAGGGTTCCATGGAAAATTGATAAATGATTTCCACATCATAATAGGTTTATAAAATGGTTTATGGAATGGGTGTTAATGAGAGGGAATTGAAGGCTATCAATGATAAAATGTCATTTGGGTAGTAATAGAATTATTATAAGTATATTAAAACATAGTAACTTGAAAATTTTGAGTCTTACTACAAAGGAGATCCTCGAATAAAAAAGTAGAGGAAAAGAATCTCTTACCTTAATCATCGCTTCATAATCCTAGTAGGGTGATTCCTTGAGAGCTTGGGGGCTTCTCCAAAGGTCTTAATGATAGACTAATAAATTTTGGTACATACTAATGATCTTGGGAGTGAATTAAATGAGGTTTATATTTGGGTATTTATAGTCAAATGAGGATAATTATTTATTAATTTCTAAATATAGGCATTGGAAATCTAGGTTCTCGAAGATGGAAAACCTTTGTCTTAATACTAGATTTTGTAAATGGTTTTGGACATTTAAGGCATGGTTTTTTACTTTTATTCATGAGAAAACCTAAATCTAATTTTTAGTATATCTTTATGCATGGGGAAGTAGTTTTTTCACAAAATATTTTTTAAGAAGCTATAATTTCAATTTGAGGATTTGGAAAGTAATTTATAGGTTTAAAAATCATTTTAAATCAATAAAATAAATTATATTAAAAAATAACTTATATTTGGTCATATATTCTTTTAGAATAATTATTACATCATTATTATGTATTTATAAAGTCATAAAGTATACTGAAAACACAAAAATGTATTTTTTACTATTCACTAAAAAACTAAATATTTTAGAAAATTATAAAAAGATTACCCTAACCTTAATTTGACATTCTGATTTAAAATATAATTTTTATTTTATAAAAATAAATTCCTAATTATGAGAAATATTTATTCTAAATAAAAAAAGTATATTTGTTATAAAATACTATTTTTAAAGGAAAACACGTTATTTATTCATATTAAAGAATTCTAATTTTTTATAATGTCATGTGTATACACTACAAGAAAAATGACTTATACCAACAGAAATTTATTGACAGATAATGTATCTGTTGGAAAAAATAGGCAATTCCAATAAATATTAACTTTTATTTGTATTAATTTTAAGTACCAACACTTATTTTTACCAACATGTATATCTGTCGATATTTATCATTTAATACCAACACATCTTTTACCAATGGTTAAATCTATTGCTTTATCATACAAATACCATCAATTTTTTTTACCAACACATGAATTTGTTAGTAATCATAATAATTACCAAAAAATCATTTACCATTAATAAAAAATGATACAACAATAACAATAATGATTTTATCAATAACCAATCAATAGAAACCATCTTTTTATATATTATTATTTTTACGACCAAAGTCAATATCCATTTTTAAGGTCTTATTAAAAATATATCATTCACTCATTTTAATTTTTAATTTTCTCTAAATATCAATAGTGTTTATATTTTTTTAATGTTGTTCATTTAATAAACATTTAAATATTTTTTATAAATAAACAATTTAAATAATTAAAACATTTGATATATTTACATATATGTTTGATAATCCCTATATACATGCTAATTTAATTTTTATATTTATATTTAATAAAAATAATTAAATCTAACCAAAATAATTCCAAAAAATTAATTATTTAAATTTAATAAATAAGAAACATAACAATCAACTGAATAATATTATTTTATTAATAATTGATATCAATATGATGAAATTTTATTTTATATTATACAATAAAATTATTATTATTTATAAAATTTTATACCATTCATACATATAGTTTTATATTTTTGTTTTTAAAAAATGAATGATATTTTTTATTTTTTTATTTTATTTTAAAAAATGACAACCAAATCCGAACCCTAATGAGCCCCTACCCCACCACCGTGTTATCCCCTGCTTCCTCCGCCCTCTGATGTCACCGCCTCCTCCGCAACCACCGCCACCCTTGGCAACCCCTATCGCGTCAGCCACCACTCTCAGCCGACGCCACCCGCATCCTTCGCGACCCCTACCGGCTCCTCCGTGATCGTCCGCCTACACCACTATCCCCCTCGACCGTGACCCATCGCCATCCTTGTTTGACCCCTACCATCATCGAGCTTCCTCGCTTGACCTAGGTCATCCCCGACATTCCTCATTCAATCCCCACCATCTACAGACTTCTCCACACGGCCATGACAAACTTGTGTTCGGTCTCTCCATGTGATCTAATTGATCGACATCGATGTATTCCCTAATAATTATTTGATTTAATCTCCTTCTCTCAACCACGATTGAGAGCCAGGTTAAGAAATTTGATCTGTAAAATGTGTTTTTTTATTCATATAGTAATAATGTTATCTTCAATGTAACTGATAATATAGGTATTTTTTACCGGCATCATATTATACCCAACTTGTAGATTTTATGGGGTTGTTACTCTAAAAATTTTAAAGATATTTTTTATGAGTTTTTAGTTGAGTTTCGTTTTGAGGTTTATTGGTTCCTAATTACTCAAAGCATTGATGAAAACTATCATTTAAACACTTTAATAGTTCTCTCTGAAATTTTTATGAATGAATGCTAAATTCATAGATCCTAATACTAAATCAAAGTTGGCTTCTCTTTTCAGCAGTGCCCATGTTTCTAGATCCTGGCCAATGTTTTGAGGTTGCATCAGGAAATGGTTACTAATTCAATGGGTGGGATACTGCTGGCCCCATTCCTAGTCATGTCCTCATTGGAAGCTTCCTGAAAAATCTGACCATGTCAATCCTCTACAAATCAGGTTCACTCTGTACCATAAACCTCACTATCTATATGAGACGAAACAATTTCCCAATAAACTGGTAAGCATTGTCATCACTCTAGTTATAAATCCAAGAGATCAATAGTTTAGTCTAGTTTTAGGCTGAATGTGATGTTCAAAATATATACTCATTCAAAGAATTCATGAGGAAAGAAATTCTAGAAACAAAGCCCCTGAATGCCTCTTATAATTTTACTGGAATCATTGGTGATTCAATGAAGTGTTAAGGTGGTAATTTATGAGAAATGGTTTAAATATAAAAATTATCCTAAAAAAATAATAAACAATGTTCTGTAAATGAATTTTCATTCCCATATTAGCTAAGTACTTTCACAACACATCTATTTTTTTAAAAACACTACTTTTTATTTATTATAAATAGTTTTTATTTATCAAATTGAGCTTAATTATGATGTTCATGTAATGGTAGTGGCCTCAATGTTATCTTAAGAAGTGTTGGTTATTCCAACATTGTTTGCATTAACTATATTGAATGTGATAATATTCAGTGTTATCTCAATATTTAGCATTGCATTACAATAGCAATCATATGCTTTATGAAGGACTAATGCAAGGATACACTTGCTATAAATGAAGTATAAATAGGAAACACATTCTCTTCTAGTATGTAGAAACAGTATCAGGGTGTGATGTTGAACATGATGATGCCTTAATGGCCACCTGTAAAGGATACATTGCCATTATACCTGAAACTAGCTGAAACACTCAACATCAAAAGGTAGCTACAATAGTGGCAGCATCTTTGTTAGTAGTAGGTGTTCCATGTAGAAATTTTTTCTACAGGTTTGGTGGTAGTTTTTTTTTGAGATTCATGTTAATTGAGGTGCTTATATTTCATGCATGAACTTTTGTAGGTGTTCACATTGTGAAGAATTGAATTGGCCGGCATGAGCAGAAAAAATTGAAAGCGATTTGGATGGGTGAAGAGTTCCAAGTTTCTAGATTCTCTACCTTAAAATATAAGGTTTTATTCTTCCATTTTCCATTGTTTTTCTTGTTTTAATAAGTATTTGTGTCTCATAGATTTATATTCTCATTTCTTGCAACTATTTTAGAAATCCATATAAATTACATATTATTGTTTATTATTTTTATTTTTTGATGTGTTCTTTTTCATATTGTTCATAATGAGGTTCTTGAACAAAATATCAAATCTAATGTGGTCTTTTTATTATTATTAAACTTTTTTTGGAATTAAACTCATTTTTTATAAATGATTTGAAAAAATAACCAGAAAAAAATAATTTGGTTGAATATTGAGTCTGTTATTTTATTCTTAAGTCTTTAAGATGATCAACTCATGTGGATTAAGTATTTTCATATGTTTGTAAATGTATTCTGGGAATTTAGATTGACAATCAAATTGATCTTGTGTATAAGTTTCTTCTTAGGTGTTAAAATTTTACATTGCGGCTTTGACAATTCTATTAAGTGATTGTTTTACTATGTGAGAAGAAATACATGTGGCAAGGGTGCTTGTCGTCACCTACGTGAGAATCCATCATAGAATTTTTGTAGTGTAGTGCTAGCAGTTGGACTCATCCTTCTACAATAATTAGGATCTTCTAAATTGTATCATTTTATTCCTTTTCATTTCATGGAATGAAAGTGGAAGTCTAATTGATGTTTAGTGCCATGATAGGTATTCCCAAAAATTGATATGGAAGGTGGCTTAAAGGACTCATATAGCAGTGACCATAAACCCAACTTAACCATTTCACAGGTATGCCATAACATTTTTTTTTTAGATAAATCCTTTGTTTCTAGGATCTTTTCTGTTGTATGTGAACTCATACTTTTTGAGTTCACTATTTCTGATTCTAAACATGTTGCTGCAGCTATAGAGCATAGTGTTATAACATATTTTCCACAATTATTTAACTGAAGACCAAGTTAGGGTCTTCTAAATTGTATAATGTTATTGTTTTTCATGTCATGGAACAAATGTGAATGTGGAAGTCTCAGTGATGTTTATTCCTTTGACAGGTTTGCACAAAATTGATGAGGAAGGTGGCTTGAATGACTAAACTGGCAGGGTGACCATAATCCCAACTGACCCGATGACCCCCATTCGTGTGCATCCCCTGTTAGAGAATGATCTGTGTTGGTTTCTACGAGAATTTATGCAAGGTTGTTGGATGACATGTTACTGCTGTGGTTTTTTTTCAGCAGGGCATTAGACTATTTTTTATTCACATTATTCTTTTTCAAATTGTACAAGAGTTTATTATGTTGGGGTTTGGTTGTTTCTACTGAAGTGGACATGTATCTTTCTATGTGTTTATGTTATGTTGGTTGTTTCACTGATACAGATTAATAAGAATCGTAGTTGGGGTGTTGGTTGTTTCTATTATTTTTCAAGTGTCTTTACAACTTATAAAAGTTTCATTAAGACAAATTTTAAAATTGTTATGTAATAATGTTAATAGTTGTATTATATATAACTATTTTATTGCATACATTGCAATGGATATGAGAATAGAAAAGAATATATTTTTTATTTGAAATATAAATTAACAACAGATATCATTGTTGGTATTAATTAAAGACCAAAAAATATATTATCTGTTGGTATTATTGTAATTGCAACAGAACTATTTTATCTGTCGCAAAAACATTTAGCGACAGAGTTTTTACCAACATTTTAGTGATATGGGGCATATTTGTTGGTAAAGCGTTTCACCAACACAAAATGTACCTTTACCAACAGATATGACCCTGTTGGAAAAAGTTAAATATTTTGTAGTGATAGGGTAAAATTTAATTATTTTATATAATACATTTGATTTTACATTTAAACTTGTATTTTACTATTTTATTGGGTATTATTACTATTCTAATGGTCATATAATGGTCATGTTGCAATAATCTGGTAATGATCAAATCCTAATGATCATATTACCCTTTAGACCCTATATACACCCCACCATTCTCATACCGCATTATTCACTACTTCACTTTCATGGTTCTATACTTCCCTTGATAATGGATATCGTATTCCTAACACTTCTCCCTCTTCTATAGTCTTTACTTCATAGGTGATCTTCATAGGAAAATCCAGTCCAATGGAGTTTTCCTTAGTGTTTTATCAATTCTTTGGGGTTTGTCTCTGTGTATTATTCTTTAATATTATATAAAATATCATTTCATGATGTGAAATGTTCCCATGTAAGGTAATAATCTTTTTATGTGCTTCTATTATAAAACCTAATAAAACAGTCATTGCAAAATGTGGGTTCTTTTACTAAGAAATAATGTTTGGGTTGTTACATATTATCTACTGCATGTGTTTTATACTATACTATATTATTAAATATGATACAAATTTATTTAAAACAATAATTTCAAATTTAAGTTTTTGGGTCATTACAACTAGGGTGTCAGATGTAGGTTGCAATTGGTGGATATTTTTCAAATACCACTGATGTATTCTAGGGTTTTGATATTCTGCAATTTTTTAAGATTGTTTTTATATTTGTTCAACCTCTATTTGTTGTCTTTACATTTTGGATGATGTATTATATACACAATGATAATCATCTTTGTTAATCATGTATTCAGAGTCACATTAGTCAATCTTCTATTATAATTCTAAATTTATTTCCTGGCATTTTTATTGTAAAACAAAATAATAGACTCTTGGTGAGGAATTTTGAAGTCTGACATATTGTGTGAAATATATTCCTTGAAAAAAAGTTTACTACATGTATTTTAGGTCATTGTAATAATCGATGTGGTCATGGTTTAGGAAAATCTTATACTTGAGTTTTTCAGAATAATACAATAAATTTAAGAGGAAATGGAACCATAATCGGTTAGAGAATGATGAATTACCACATATGAGAAATCAAAAAAATGTTGAGAATTAATGTTTTTGATGTGGTATAAAATGCAATTGGTCATATACCTATCATGCACTAAAAACATTTATTGACCTTTATCAATAGTAAGTGAAATGGAATAATGAAAGTATTTATGAATACTTTGTTGATTCAATCATGAACCATGATGATGATATAATGAATTTTAAAACCATTGATTTCTTGGTAAACTCTACAGGTTTTGATAATGATTATAAAATGTAAATGCTCATAGAGGAGATATTATAGTATTTTCTTTTGTTTTAATAATTTTTTTGTTTTATGTTTTTGTTTCTTGATTTATTTTAATCCATGTGTCTGTGTGTGTGTCAATCCCTTTTGTTAGAAATATGTATTGTCAATTTCTCTATCAAGATTAATACTCACATTGAAGATATTTTTCTTTTTCACAGTGTTGGGACATATATAATTTTTAAATATGAAAAATGTTTTATTTACCATAAAACGGAGAGTTATCATTCAATTATCTTAATCTACAGTGTGAAGTTAATCAATGGTTTGAAAAAAGTAAATATATAACTACCTGGTGGTATACAAATCATAAAAAATAATGTTTTGTTTTCCATCAAATATTAATAGAATTTATTAACCTTTGAAGATATTCATAAAAATGGGTATCATATTGAGGCTATAAATAAAGGAGGCTTTGAGTAACTTTATATAACAAGCATTAATAATTATGGTAGATTAGTTCAATAGAAACCGTTAATATTTCCATGTGGTCTGTATTATGTGATTATATGATCAATCAAATCATATATGTTAATACATAATTTCACTAACCATGATACATTCATTGTATTCCATGATCATTTGGGTCATCAAGGATTAGTCAAGATGAGAAAGATTATTAAATGTGTGCATGGGTATCCATTGGTTGATAAAAAAAATCTTGCACCTAATGATTACTCAAGTGATTCTTATTTTCAGGGGAAAGTAGTTTTAATACCATCACCATAAAAAATGTAATTAAATCCCCTATGTACAAAGAAATAATTCATATTGATATATGTGGTCCAATACATACACTCTATGAAATATTCAAGTATTTTATTATTTCATTGATTCATCTACTATATGTCTTAATGTGTGTTAACTATCAACTCACAACTTAGTGTTTGAAAAATCACATGCCTAAATAATTTAATTAAGGGTACAATTTTCAGATTACTTAAATAAGTATATTTAAATTGGTTATGGTGGAGAATATTCATTGCATGTTTTTAATAATTATGTAATAATTTGTATATGTGTAGAATATATTATTCCTCATGTTCGCACTCAGAATGTTTGAGTTAATCAATTCTTGAGTGTTCACAGCTCATCAACATTGTTGCCTAATTTAGCATGAGGACGTGAAATATTTCATGTTGCAGCATTAGTCAAAACAACAACATTAAATTGTCTTGAATATTTCACTTTTTATTTAGCTTTTTCACAATTCAAATATTTCTCATCAAAGAATGCTTGTTTGTGTTGCATATATGATGGTAGCACCCCTGTAATGAACAAAAATCAGACCAATGAAGGGTGGATGTTTATAATAGATTTAAATTTCCCTCAATTATTAAGTACATTGAAATGATAATAGAGGATGTATTTACAACAAGGTTTGATGATTAGAATTTTAATGAAAAATGTTTACTATATTAAAAGGGGGAATTCAATTGACATATATATAAACATCATGGAAAATGGCATTATTATTTTATATTGACATATATATAAACATCATGGAAAGTGGAGATTTCAAACCACACCTCCATCTAAAATCAGCAAGAAATATTTGATGAACAAAGTAGATTATTATAACAAGACAGTGGCGCTGCCTCCGCTCATTCTAATGGCTGAAAGCCAACCAAACAACAGAAATAAGAAAAGGAACCCACAAAGGACTCCGAAAAAGAACAGGAATCATCTAATCGGGAAAGCCCAGAAGCAGGAAAAGAAGAAGAAAAAACAAACTGGAAGAAGCAATTAGGGATTTCAAAATGGGGATCGGGGAGGATGAATTACTGAGTGGTGGCCATCCATATATGGGGCTGAAAGGCAAGAGCATCATTAATTGTTCATCCCAGTGGCGTTCTTCGCGGCATCGGCGGCCCCCTGGGCCTTCACCTTCATCTGTTCACCCGTCTGAAACAACGCACATAAAAGAATATCCACTAAACAAACCCAAGCAGATATACTGTTGAAGAATTAGGGTCGGATTGTACCTCCTGGCAGGACGATTTAGCAGACTGAGCTGCATCGTTGGCCCTGTCCACCGTGCCCCCAGCCTTCTCCTGAAACCAAATCAAACTGATATTACCCTGAGAAAGAGAGCTAGAGTGATGGAGAGAGGGAGAGAGGGAGGACCTGGGTTTGGCCCTTGGCCTGGCCAGCTTGGAAGCCTGCATTCTGTGTGTCCATGGCGTTTGGGAAAGGTTTGGGAATTCGAAGTTACAACGACGACGAGAGTGTGTGTTCTTGTGATGCTTCCTCTAATGCGCGCATCGAGGGTATTTATACAGTTCTGGGGTCAATCCTTTGCATGACACGTGGACTGCCGATGCGTGAGGGGATTTCGACACGTGGCTTTATGACCCGGCCTTCCCAGTTTGATGAGATCCGATTGTGCCACTGCCGTTCCAGGCTTCCCTTTGATTTATTCCGCACTGATATATACACACAATAATGTTTAAAAAAAATGACACGTTAATAAATTATTTGTAATGCGATGACTCTTGATTGCAGGGAAATTGGTTGCTATAAAAGTAACATCCCAGTCAGAACATGTAATGCAGAATTATGCTTTACTAGTGATGTCCCATGATGATTTAATTTGGAATGAAGTCATTGAAGAGTTCCATTATCATTTGAAAATGTGTCATTGAGAAAAAGTTTTTTTTTAATATCATTTTAGCATACGATGTGGTGTTGAATATCTTTCTATGAGACCTAAAGGGTGCACCTCAGTGAGAGTCTCAATGATGTTTCGAGCTCGACTCACGCCAATTAATTACTTGCATTTGTGTGTTATATGATTTTCTTTGTAATGTAGTACCTTCCCCGAATCGAGATGGACGTGATTAAGAAGAGTGTTGAGATGGATAAGCTAACGCGAAGGCTTGTTCGAAGAGGAATTATTTTCAAAAGACCACTAAACATGGGTGATAATGATAGAGAGTGCTATCATAGATCGCATTATATTTTGCGCCAACTTTTATTGGTACTCAACAAAAAGCGCTCATAAAAGGTTAACTATTATCAACGTTAAATAAAAGCACTAATAAAGATTACTTCTATCACCACTAAAAGAATTACATATAAAAGTGTATCCTTTGTCGCGTTAATAAAGGTGTCACTTTATCAACATTTTTATAACACTAATAGAAGTCACAATTAATTGTATAACTTTTAATAGCAAAATAGTATCAATATATATATATATATATACAATTCTCATATTTATATACAAAAATTAATGTTTAATTATATACATTACTTACAAATTGTACGTATGTAATTAATATAAATATCATATGTTAATATATATATTTTTAATTATTTAAACAATTAGATAAATATAAATGATGTATTGTTAATATGTGATATTTGAATTTATACATATATATCAATGTCAATGTGCATATATGTGTATGCATTATGTTGTGTGTATGTTTTGTGTATGTGTGTGTGTGTGTGTTGTACGAGTACAGATGTATGTGTACGTATGCATGCATATGTGTATGTGCACATGTGTATGTGGGATGTACATATAGTTGTATATATGTGTATGTGTATGTATAAGACATGTGTATATGTGAATGTAGGATATCTACTATTCATTTTTAATACTATTTCACATTTAATGTATATTTTTTTATATAATATTTTTTGAATTTATTCATTTTTTAAAAATTTATACATATTTATTTACTAAGTATTATTTATAATATGTTTTTAATTTATATGACTAGTACTTATTCAATTTTATTTACTGAGTTGTAATATATTAAAAATGTTTAAAATTTATATAATTAAGTTATTTAAATGCATTTTTTAATATTTTCTTTATTTTTGTACGTGTTTCCAACTCATGTAGTTAATCTTATATGAATTCCTTTTTTAAATAGTTTTGTCTATTAAATTTTTTTATTCATTTTTAATAATATTTCATTTAATATTGTTTATTCATTATAATATTTATTGATTTTTATATTTTTTGGAATTTAATCATTTTCTAATATTTATTTATTACGTAATATTTTCAATATGTTTGTAATCTATAAGAATCATATTAATTTGTTTTTGTTTATTAAGTTTTTACATTTAAAATACGTTTGAAATTTATGTAACTAATCTATTAAAATGGAATTTTTAATATATTTTTTTGTAATTTAACTAATCAATATTTTGTAATTTATTTAATTTTATTTATTCATTTTTAATTTTATTTCATTTAATATATTTTTTTTGATATTTATTAATTTTTAATATTTTTGGAATTTATTCATTTTTTAAAATTTATACATATTTATTTAATAAGTTTTAATGTTTATATTTGTAATTTATGTGATTAATATTAATTCATTTTTATTTATTAAGTTTCAATATTTTAAATATGTTTGAAATTTATATAGTAGATTCTAAAAATTAATTTTAAATTTAATATTTTTACACTCAATATAATTCATTTTTTAATAATTTTATTAATTATATAATTAATAAGCCGATCGGGGGTCACTCAAGTGGTACAATGTAAGGTGATCACTCTCTGACAAGAGAACTATCTGAGATTTGAGTCCTACCACACTTGAATTTAGATGACAAATGATGACATGCAGTGTTGGATGGTGCTAGTGACGGGGGTGGTGTGGCACCCAACATAACCATGTTACCCGATATCCTTTTTAATTTTCTAGCGATTCAGGGGGGAGATATAAGGGTGGGTGGGGGGGGAGAGCAATGTGGTTGGCGATGATGATGTTTAGGGCTTCGTTGAAGCTATGTCGCTTCCACACTTCTTGGGATCGTGACTCTTGGGTGAAAATGTTGTTTCCTTGGTGAATCATAGAGTTGAGGCTTCATCTGACACTGGGAAGAAGCAGTGTGCAAAACCGAATGACAAAGAGTTGAGAAGGCACTTATCCTCAGTGAAGGATGCCTCCCTCAAACATATCACCCGTAAGGGTTCGATAACCGATGTCAAATCTTATCAAGATACCATTAAGGAATGACTCAAGATCCGTCAACACTCCATCATCGGTCGCCTGATTTTTCCCATGGGTGAGGCACCCCTGAGGGTTGATGATTTGAGAAAGAAACTAGCAGTTGTCTGGTGTTTCTCAGATTGGAATTGTATTCCGATTGGAAGAGGTTTTTTCCACTTTCCTTTCCCTTCGAAGGAGCTAAAGAGGTGTGCTTGGGGCTTCGATTAAGTTTTATTGAAACCAGGTATGCTTTCCATTCAATAATGAGATTATCGCTTCAATCCCTTCAACCTCAATAACACTCATGTTCAAGTCTGGATTAAAATTTTGGGCCCAAACTGGATCCTGTGGCATCCATGTTTCCTATTTGACATCGTGTCTGTTGTGGGGATTCCCATAAAATGAAAAAAGACAAGGAAATTGCTAGGTTTGGATACTTTGTGTGGATCCTGATTGATTTTTATCTCAATAACGTTTTAATTGATCAAGACATTCTTACTACACTAGATGATGAAATCTGTTTGCAAATTAAATACGAGTCTTTCCTCATTTTTTCTAGTCTTTCAAACTATCAAATATAAGGATAATTGTTGTAGGGATGTTGTGCGTGGCATATGTTCTAAGATGGGGCATCACCAGGATGCTTGTAGGAAGTATTCTCGTGGTGCTGCTAAAGAGCACAAGCAACAGATGGCCTCAGAATACCCAATTCAGATGACTTGAGAAATAGACCGTGTTATGGCTGCACCTATATAATCTAGTTCACTTAGAAATGAGGTGCAGGGATCCAGGGAAGGTGTTCAACAAATTTCTTTTGCAGAAATGAATGTGAATTCTAAAGTAGAAATGGTTATGGAGTCCCTTAGAGCATCTGGCCTAGGCTTGGCTGGCACTAATGTTACAGGGAAGGGGAATACTAGAGCTGCTTAGTACTGGGCAAGCCTGGATGATGAGGAGACCTCCTTCAAAGATGTTCTAATTAGAGGATCTGGTGCCGACAAGATTCATTATTAGGGTGATGGTAAGACTGATGAAGAAATTATTGCCCAAGTGCAAGTTGATAAACAACTTGATCTAGAGCAACGATTGGCCATGAGTAGTGATAAAAAAGGTAAGAATAAATTTGAACTTGGTTCACCTATTACTGGCCCTTGTTAACCTTTTGGAGGGCGTAATCAGGTCCCCTCTTACAAGGTTTGTAAAATTATAGTTGATGAGGATGACTTTCAACTGGTTTCATATAGGAAATCTAGCCAAATTGTGTCTCCCTCCAAGATGGGAGAGAGCTCGCTTAATATGGCTGGGACATATTTAGTTAGACCGGATATTCTTGGAAATGTTACACCATTTCAGATAGTCCCATGCGGGATGAGAGTAAATGAAGAAGCTGTTATAGAGGAAGACAAGAGAGCAGACAAGGATGAATAAGCTGGTCTTGAGGATGCAATGAACGATCTAGGTACTGGTGGTACAATGGTAGGGAAGTCGGCAACTGAGGAGGGTGACACTGCCCCACCAGACTTTCATTCCAATAAAAATAGATTTACTTTGCTTGACATTTTAAATAGATCTAATAGAAGATATGTTTTCTTTGAGGAATTTGACAATGTTCATGGGCCTTTTGAAGGGCAGTCCTCAGACACTGATAATTTTATGAAAAGGAGAAATTCTAATATGAATGATAGTGCCTCAAATCAAGATGGATATGTTTTTATGTTAAAAATGATTTAATGGGAGGTATTGAATCTCATGACGAGGAAGATGATTTATTGGGCACTGATGTTCAGAATAAAACTAGACAGGTTCCTAAGTAGTGGAAGAGAGGCAGATGCTCGAGGGGTCAAGTGACTCCCGAGAAAGGGGTGACAAACATAAAATAAGATGATTATTTAATGATATTTTGTTTTTTTTTGGCGTTGTTTGTGCCAAATTTTAACCTTTCACCCCCCTTTTCTTTTCTTTGTATTTTATCTTTTTAATAATAATTTTTCTGAGATCATGGGTTTTTTATCCATGCTTCACGTCATTCTCAATATAATTAATAATATCAATTTATTCATTTTTATCTAGTTTTATTTGTCTCTAATTCACGTAGTTAATATCACAAAGTCACTTTTTAATTTATTCCATTTGTTTTTTTTATTTTTTAAATTCTTTCATTTAATATTATTTATTTATTTTTAATATTTATTAATTTTTAATATTTTGGAGATTTATTTATTTTTTAATATTTATTTATACATAATTATTTACTAAGTTTTAATATTATTAATATGATTTTAATTTATATGATTAATATTTATTCAATTATATTTCTTAAGATGTAATATTTTTAAAATGTTTGAAATTTATATAATTAATTTATTTAAATGCATTTTCTAACATTTTCTTCATTTTTTACGTATTTACAACCAATGTAATCAATTTTACGAACTATACATAATTATTTACTTAGCTTTAATACTCTTATCATGTTTTTAATTTATATGATTAGGGCAAGGAAGATGCGAGGGTCAAGCTATTTCCGCCCCCCCAAAATTTATAAAGAAAAAAAGCACAACAGACAAGGGCAGGGTGGGGCCAAACAGCCCACACCGAAAAGCCCTGACCCCCCCAAGACACCAAAACTCCAAAAGACCCAAAAAGCAGAAGAGAAAGAAATAGAAACAACAAATCAAATATCTCCATCCCTATATGGGTCCCCATCAGCACCATAACCAGTGGAAGCATCTGACTCCACCGACTCCCATTTAGATAATTCATATTTCTTTAGGAAGGTGGTGTAGTAATCTCTGAGGCGTTGCTGCTTCACATCAAGCCGCACCTTGAAAGGTTGACCTCCCCTGGCAGTGGGATTGGTTTTGCAAGAAGCCCTCGTGGACACAGTCCTTGACAAATTAGAATAGTCCTTCCTCGGTTTCCTCTTCCGGGGATCTAAAGGAACCCCTATAGAATTGTTTTCCTTCCCATGAGGAGTGGCCGCCTCGAGCGAAGACCTTTCCTTGAGGATCAAATCCATATTATGATACATCCTTATATCTTCTTCCTGAAAAAAAGATTGATCAGGGACAAATGAGTCTTTCTGATTTAGGGAGCAAGCAACAAGAGCCCCACCCCACGACATATAAGGGACCACCACTGCAGAATCATCAAAATCAATGCAAGGTGGGGATACCACACCAGCAAGGGCCAACTGTAACTGCCCCTCCTCCCTAGGCAGCACGCAAACCTCCATAGTCGGCTCCATCACCTCCCTATGTTCAGCAGCCTCCCCCTGCTCAAGATCAACCCGAGCCAAATCTCCCTGCAGAGCATCACTAGTAGAAGCACCCTCATGCACCAACAAAACCAAGGAACCCTACCCAGGCCACGGAGATCCCTCTAACACAACAGAAAGCTTTTCCGACAGCTCCCTATGCCGAGGGACTTCCCCCTGCTCAGCCTCCTTTCCCAGCACCTAGCAGAGAGACTCCCCCACCTGCTCACCCACCACCTCCTTCTTATCCAGCACCCACCGCTCATCCACCTTCCCCTGCCCAGCTTCGATACTGTCTTCCCCAGCCTCCACATTACTCTCAACCAACATAACATGCACCTCATCACTACCATTTTCATCACAGCTCAATTCCAGCACAGCAACATCAACCACCGGAGAAGCATTCTGGACGCTCCCTCCACCATGCCCAGTAGCAGCGGCCTGCACCTTGCTCTGTGTCTATTCAACAGGCATCTCACATCCCGCATTGACAATCGGGGACCCTTGCACCTCCTCCTCAAAGTCCAGCCCTTCAAAATTGTTAAAAGTTAGAACCAATTCCTACCTCTGCTTCAGACTGCTGCCAGAGGAAATAGGCATCCCCCCAGCAGCAAACTCCATGCTAAGAGAACTTCCAGCATCCAGAAGCTTCAAATCACTCCTCAAGCAGTTGAAGATATCACGCACTTTGGGTTCTGGTTGGCACTGGACAACCACTTTCCCACCACTATGAGCACCCACTGCATGCCCAATACCCTCAGCATGGACCCTCACCTGAGCCTGAACCCTTCTCCAGACTTGACTTGAATCAAATTCAAGGGAAAAGGATCTATATGCACAAACTTCTGCACCACGCCAATGTCCCGCTTCCCTTCACCGGCCACCGCCAGATCACGATTCAAAACACCACAACTGTTGAATCCACACCTGCAAGCCTGAACACTATGTCCCAGATTCCAATAGGAGGAGCAGAAATCAGTCCATGACTCAAATATAACAGGTTTCTTCCACCGAATCTCCTCACCAACAGCAATCCAAACAAAATCAACCGGTCATTTAGAAGCATCAATTTCAATAAAATCTCTTGGTGTGACTGGGTGACAGAGGGCCTTAGTCCTAATATCCACGCACAAGAACCTTCCCACAAGATTCCCCAGCATGGAGATAATGGAAAAGTTTTGAAATGGAAGGGGCAGTTCCAAAAAACTAACCCATGATGCCACCATCGGAGAGTCGCGGTTCAAGTACAGATCGAAGCTCCACCGGGAAAGTAAAAACAGAACACCATTGCATCTTCTTGGAGCCGCAGACCAGGCATTGACCAGATCCTCCTCCGATACAAAGAGAATCAAGATATGACAACTATCAAGAAGACCCACCATACCGCGATCTTGGAGGTCCCATTTTTCAGACACAAATCTATCAAAAACATCCACCGGAGGTCTCCATTTCAAGAATCGAGATAGCAAGGTCAATCTATGAAGGGCGGAGGCCTCGTTGAACTCTGCGATCGATAATCGGAGCTGTGGATAACCTTCATGCAAATAAGGTACTTTAGGGAAAATATCAATCCACAGAAAAGGGGGAAGCAGGTCTGGATACTAGAACAGAACAAAAGGACAGTCATCATCAGGAACCAGTGAAGGCCCCTCCCCCGCAGAGGGGGGAGGGCGAGGAAAAAGAACTCTCGTCATCTTCAAGCTTGCCGGGGAAGAGGATAATCTCCATCGCGAGAGAGCTAAGACACCATCTTTCTTTCTAGGGGGTTCTTATATGATTAATATTCATTCAATTTTATTTATTAAGTTGTAATATTTTTAAAATGTTTTAAATCAATATAATAATCCATTTAAATCCATTTTTTATTATTTCCTTCATTTTTGGTACATGTTTACAAGTCATGTAATTAATCTTATGAATTTATTCTTTTTAATAGTTTTATTATCTATTAAATTTTATTTATTATTTTTTAATATTATTTCAGTTAATATTATTTATTCATTTTTAATATTTATTAATTTTTTTTGGAATTTAATCAAATTTTAATATTTATTTATACATATTTATTTACTATGTTTTAATATTTTCAATACCTATTCATCTTCATTTTAATAAATATCCATTTTTATTTTTTTAATAATTTGTATAATTAATAAAATCTATCCATTTTGTTAATATTTTTGATGTCTCTTCATTTTTAACTTTCATTCATTTAAGATTATATATTTATTAATAATGTTAATAAATTTTTACTTTTTTTGTAAATAATTCATTTATAATATATATTTGTTTAATATTTTTGTATTTTATTTTAAATAATTTTTATAAGTTTTTTTCCAAAATGCATTGATAAATATGTGTTTTATCAATGCTATAAAGTAAATCGGTGATAAAACATATCTTTATCATCGCTAAAATTTTAACGCTGATAAAGATAGGTTTTATAAGTGTTTTTTAGCATTAATAAATTTCTGTTTTATCAGCACTATAAAATAATGTCTTGATAAAACCTATATTTACTGGCACTAAAATTCTAACACCGATAAAGATAGGTTTTATCATCGCTTATTTTTTAGCATCGATAAAAACCATATTTGTCGACACTTTTTTTGAAAATGTTTATAAAACCCTTTCCAATCAAATAAATTAATCATAATAGAACTCACTTCTTTCACATCATTCATGCTCTCAAAGAATTCGATCTCTGCCACCACTCCCTCTCTAACTTCTCGGACGAATCGAACCTCTCATAATCTAAGGAATTTTATTATTTCCACCCCTCTTAATTCGACATCACCCATTCACTCCTTTATCAGTGTTTAACATATTCATCTCGATTTTTCTTAGCCCCACAATTTTTTTATTTCATTCACTCTCTGATTTTTTTGGATCTTTTATGTCTATATAATCACATGAAATATCTTAAATTTAATCATACATGAGATATTCTTGTGTAAAGTTCTCACTCTGATTGCATAGAGATCCCTATTGAATGAGACTGTGGATGGGATATTAAAGTCTTCATTGATGAAAGAACTATATGTGCATTGGAAAAACTTTTTCCACTTATCATGTAAGGTGGTTATTTCAAATGATAAGTATACAGAGTTTTTTGTAGTGTACAGATGGTAATTTGCTCCAAGTTCTAGGTATCCTTCCCACTCATATGGATTAAAATCAAACAATTCTACCCATTTTCTTCCATTACCAGATAGAAGAATCAAAATCCTTTTAATATTTTCATTGTTGTGAACATTTATGATAGGCACTTTGCAACACAAACATCTAACCTCATGTTTAGTTAAAAATCCATTCTTATAAGAATGACACAAAAAAGTGAGCATCCATAATAGAAAGTTTCATATCATTATTAAGTATAATCTTGGTTTGTACTAGAAGTATCCTTGGGAGAGATTTATATAGAAATAATTCATGGGAAGAAGTCAAATTGTGATGTTAAATGTTTCAAAGCATAAATGAAATAATAAAAAGGAGGGGATTTATGTATTAAAATAAAATGTTTAAATATTAAAAAATTAAAAATCTTAAAAACCATATAAATTTATCAAATTAATACTAAAAATATAAGTTTAAAAAAGAATAATTTATGTATTAACATCAATAGTGAAAAAATATTAAGTGAAAAGGAGTACTAAGAGATGAAGTATGGAAATAAGAAAACGTGATTATAAAATAATACTCTCCAGTCCTCTTATAACATATATAAAATTTATAAGCTTATCCAATGAAAAGGTGAAAGTAATAAAATTAAAGGATCCTCAAGGATAAATTATAAATTTCATATAAGTAAAATATTATATATTGAAATAAATCTTGTTTGAGTTTGGATGAATCCTAAAGGAGGATGGAATTAATGTTAAAGATGAAATTATTACACTGGGGATGAATATTGTGCTCTTTAATTCCAAGAAGGCGCTTCTATAAAAAAATTTATAATTCAACACAACATGAATCAAATGTTTTATTATGGAATCCTTGGTTACTTAAACAATATATATTATATTGAAAAATACAAAATGAAAATGTGGTACAATTATATTTTTTCAAAAAAGAAAATCTTTCATCAATATTATTATTGTATTACAGGATATGAATGAAAATATATACATTATTTTTTGAGATGGCCAAGGATTTTACTAATGAAAAGAAAAATTATCACTCATAGAAGAATTGAACTAGAAGTTCCAGGGTATAATATTGAGTTAAAGAATAAATTTTCTATTTTAAATGAAGATGATATTCTATATTATAATCTATAATATGATGTACATATTATTAAACCCATAAATTATAAAAATTTGGTAAAAAATAGAAATACAAAGGAGTAGAAAGTGTTAAATATTATAAAAAATAAAGTAATTGAGAAGGAATATGGATCCTTTATAGTGGTATATCATACCACATGATGGGGAAAAATTATTGAGAACATGAAGAAAAATTAGGATAGAATTTCTCTTTTTGGAAGTTCTTAATCATTAAAAATAAATGAAACTATAAATAGTAAAATTGTTTAAAATGGAATTTTAAAAACTAATTTGTAGTATGATGAACTCTTGAGGAAAAATTTCATGATAATGTGTCATTTTTATCATTTTTTTCAACCTGTGTTGAAGTGATTGTTACTTCCATCCCCAATAATATTTTTCATTGTTGTTCATTGAGGATTCATCTCAGTCAGTTGAATTGTTTATATTTGAAGCATTCTTGAAACCCCAATTTGATTATTCATTGATTTTCCAATAGCTTGAGAACCCCAACATGAGACTTATAGTTCATTGGATTTAAATTCAAGATTTTTTCAAATGTTGTGTTATGAAGACCATGGGATTAGGTCCTATCAACATTTTCATCATATGGAAAAAGATCAAATCCATATACTAAGCATCATGTCATTAAAATAAAACATGGACCACCACATACCAAGTGAAGAATGTACTTTTATGGGTTCTAAGATCATACTTTTTATATATTTATTTATTTTGTTAAATATTAATATTACTAAATCAAATATGATGTATATGAATAAAAAATGGATGGATGCCAATCGTAGGTCAAAAGAGTATGTGGATATGGTGAAAGATTTCATCAAGTTTGAAAAAATCAGGCATATGACCCTTCTCATATCCTTTGTGTTTATTCTATTATTATTCAAGACTGTCACGACCCACCTCCACCAAGATGAGAGAAGGGACAATAGGTTTCCAGAACCTTTCTTCTTCAAGTTGAAGGAGAGATAATGATACCCGAGACCCGCCTTCAATAGGCCCCGGAGTGGCAACTATCACCAAGGGTATAAAATGACACATAAGATGGAAGGCATTACCCTTTTTATCTAATAGGATTGGGAGATAAGATAGTAATTCCCAACAACACCAAAGGTGGAAGTACAAGTAAAGCCAAAACAAACCATTCTCATATGCATATTCCAAAAGTACATGATACAAAAGTAAAAGAAAAACCCAAAAGGAAGTACCAAAAGAAAGAAAAACAACATCAGCAACTGTCCAAACGTCTGAACTAGTACGACCCTGCACGATCCCTAAAGTCCTCCTGGAAACCTTAAATTAGTTTTATATACATAGGGTGAGCATACAAGTATACTCAGTAGGGAAAACCAAAAGCTCTCGTGCACAAGTGGGGAGACATTCTAATGCCCCGTGAGAAAAGAGATAACCCAAAAACACCTAGCAAGGAAAACTGCCCACCCAAGCCTCACCAAGCCACACTCCCCAAATAACGCAAGTCAAGAAACATAATAGTAATAACACATCGATGTTTGGGTACCCCGTGCCACTTCCCCACTGGTTATTGAAGACATCCTATGCATCGAACCTCTCCCGCCATTCTCACCGCAGTCCCACTGCCACACCCCACCCACCCACACCTGGACACAACCACACATCCCACCCGCAAACACCTAGGCCACAACAACCATGCGTAACCATGCCCACAAAAACCTGATCCATAACCACTACTTCCACACCCGAAGACACCTGAGCCTCATCCCGAAGACACTTAGGAAACAACCTTCCCACACACACCTGGGCCAACCACCATAACTACCCTGCCCAAAGAACCTTGAGCTATAATGTACCTCAGGCCATCACATCTTGCCCGATTAGTCTTGGGCTATTCGGGAAAGGGAGAAGAAAAGAAGCTAATAACCAGCCACTCATAGGAGTGTTGGAAAAAACACCCTCCCCCATGAAGTGGGGGTGTTCGGCACGAAGTTCTCAACATGGGTGGGGCGCAAATAAGAAACATAAAAACTATAATTATATGTATAAGTAACAAGCACTTATCCCGACCTAGGGGTTACAAAACCAACCTAAGAACAAACACCCTCATTACTATTCATTCATAAAAGAATGGTACAACACTCACAACCAAGTCACAACTCACTCCCAAAACCAATTACCCATTGAACCCTTTCTTGTTTTCATGTTGAGGTTGATCCATTTAAATAAATTCTGCACTACTGGGCAACTAACAGACATAAACACAAGCTGGGAAAGAAAAACAGCCAAACAACACTTAAGTATTCACACCCATTCCTCTTGTAAAGTTATAACAAAGGGATCTGTGAGATCCCTCAAAGTACTAGAACCAAACCAAGCCCCAAGATACATCCCCACATGGCCTCAGATCCATAACCAACAACTGTATAACAATAGAGGATCCCATCCCCATCCACATCACCCCATAAGCGTCGAGCAAAAAAAAAACAGACATGCCACCAAGACAGAGTAGAGAAGTTTCCAGACTCAAGTACATCATTCACTAAGTTTTCTTCTTTCTGTTTGGTTAACCGAGGTAATCACATAAGGATTGTTGTTCACTGGACATTCATTTAATCGGTTGAGTTTATGTGATTAACCAAATTCCCATGTTGGAGCCATTCAATCATCATAGAAGATGGAGGTTCATTAATGAACAAAGAAAGACCACCAATGGCTATGATTTTCAGTGGGCATTCACAACATAAATAATCAAGGGTAAAGAAATACAGCATAAACATCGGTCACCCCCCCTTCATTCTTTAAAAGTCCGTTTTTTATCTTCATTAATGTTTGGTTTCATCCATCCCACAGAAACAATAGCATACCCTCCCCACATGATACATAGTAAAGAGAGACTAAGGAAAACCCTACCTGGATTGATCAAGGATTGACGTCTTTCTCTAGGAACCAAGAACTGAGGTTGCGCGGCTTGTAGGGGAGGAACTTCGGGGACTCCAAGGTTGAGCCTAAAAACTCTGGAATAGGCACACCACAAGCCTTGGGAAGGAGGGACTCCAAGCTCACCCAGGGAGAAGAAATAAATCCAGGCAAGAAGGAGAAGGAAGAAATTCTAGCGTGATATAAAGATGAGATCCTATTGTTATGGGATAAGGAATTTTGAACTGGTTTAAAGTCGGATCATGGTTTCCCATGCGGTTGGGAGGTTACACATGATGGGATTAATCCTTATTTAATTATTCCCATCGGGGTGGTGTCCATAATGGTTGTGTGTTAAACTGTTTCTTTTAATCAGAGGAAAAACGCGCAACAGGGGCGGAACTGGAAGGTACGGGGAAAGGGTGTGACACCATGGAAAAGTCATGTGTTTTGGTAAGTGTCACCCGACTATTGGGAGATTTTAGATATTATTTATGGGCTTTAAATGGAATTGAAATGGGGTATTAAATCATTTTTACATCAAAAGATACGTTGCGGGAGCGAAAAAAGCCGAAAGTTGGAAAAAGAACGAAGATCCTCGGTGAGGACATGATGCCACCATCATGGTGCCACCATCATGGTGTCGGCCTCACGGTGCCATGGTCATGGTGTTTCCCTCACGGTGCCACCGTCACGGTGTCACCCTCATGGTGCCACCGTCACGGTGTCACCCTCACGGTTCCACCGTCACGGTGTCACCCTCACGGTTCCACCATCACGGTGTCGCCCTCACGGTGCCACCGTCACGGTGTCACCCTCAAAGTGCCACCGTTTTGGTGGAACCATTTGATGAAACCATGTTTTGGAAAAGTACTGGGCCAGGAGGGTCTGGGTCGTTACATCAGATAGCTCTCAAACCATTCTCATCCTCGAGAATCGAAACTAAACCAGGAGAAAAGAGGGGGGGGGTCCGAAAGACCACCTCGAAAGATACCTCTTAGGAGTAAACCTCATCCATCTTACGAAAGACTATGGATACACTACCGCTCATCTTCCCCCAAGTAAGCACACAAACATTCAAGGGTCAAACTATCCAGTCATATGGATTAGGGAGTTTTCTCCCTCCATGTCAAGATACTATTCGCTTTGGGTGGCACTAACTCACCCACATGGGTTTAATCGCATCCACCTTAATGCCTCTTGATTAGGGATAGGGTCCTCCTCTCCCCATAGTCAGGACTCTTCAAAAACATTCAGAGAATATGGAAAATAACACATTCCATAGTTAACAAGGTAAAAACACTTCATTATGAACAAGTATCTAAAATAAAACATGATAGAACTCAAAACAGCTCTGGGTACTGGGCGCGCATCTTTGTCTCCTGATCTTAGGTACTCTCTTTGAGCCCACCATGCCTCCATAACACATGAACCAAAAATATGGTTTGTCCATGGAGCATATTCTTCTCATGATCCTCTATCCTCCTCAGTATTTCTACAAACATTGCATTGGCCTCGATATCCAGCTTTCCCCAGTCGAGGATGTGTGAGTCACTGTGTAGATACCTTCGGAGCTGAGACACATGGAAGACATTGTGCATTCTCAGTAGTGGTGGTGGTAGTTCTAGCTGATAAACCACTTCACTAACCCACCACAACACTTCAAATGGTCCGATTAACCTAGGAGAAATCTTAATCCCCCTACCGAAACTCCGTTGCCCACACCGAGGGGATACCTTCAAGAATACGTGGTCCTCGACCTTGAACTCCAAGGGTATCCTCCTATTATCGGCATATAACTTCTACTGGTCCTGAGTTGCCTTCATACTCTCCCATATAAGCTGAACCTTCTTCGTTGTGCTCTGCACCAACTCCAGGCCAAGAACACCTACTTCCCCAAATTCTGTCCAGCATACGGGTGAGTGGCATGGCCTCCTGTACAAAGCTTCAAAGGGAGTCATTCCAATGGTAGAGTGATAGCTATCGTTTTAAGAAAACTCTACCAAAGGTAGTGTCGTACCCATGATCCTCCATAGTCCAAAACACATGCTCGTAACATATCCTCCAATGTATGGATGGTGCGCTCCGTCTGTCCATTTGTCTGGGGGTGTAAGGTAGTGCTGAGCCATAGCTGGGTGCCAAAAGCATGTTGCAATCCTTTCCAGACCCGCAAGGTAAACCAGGTATCCCGATCAGAGACTATGGATCTCAGGACTCCGTGCAACTGCACCACCTCATCCACATACCTCTATGATAGGGCATCCACCGTACTTGAATCCTTTATTGCTAGGAAGTGGGCCGATTTCTTTAGTTGATCCACCACTACCCAGATAGCATCGCAACCCCCTCGAACTTTGGGTAGTCCCATGACTAAATCCATTGAGATGTCATCCCACTTCCACTCAGGGACATCTAAAGGTTGTAAAAGACCCCCTGGTATGCGGTGTTCAACCTTCACCTGCTGACACACGAGGCACTTTTCTACAAAATCTGCCACCGCCCGCTTCACCTCGAGCCACGAGAACTGACCTCTCAAGCCTCGGTACATTTTGGAAGCTCTTGGGTGTACTTCCAAATGTGAGTTGTGGAAATCACTAAGAAATATCTCGCACATCATCTCTAGGAAAAACATCTTCCCTCGGAAAAGAATCTGATTCTAACCATCCTCCGACCATCCTTCCGGAGCATTTTCTTGGTTAGCCCGATCTCATATCACTTCTCTCTCTATGTCTACCCACTGAGACTCCTCCACCTTCCATAGTAGGGAGGAATGCACTGTCATATGAAACATGCAACCTCTACCACCATCCTCCCTTACATCCAGGTGTAGGAAAGCCAACTCTTCCATTTCCTTCCAAGCATCCATAGATTCCTGAATATCTTCCCTCCGTGAATTCCTGCTCAAGGCATCAGCCAAAACGTTCCCATTAACTTCAGTGTAAGAGATCTTGAAGTTGTAGTCCTAGAGGAACTCCACCCACCTTCGTTGTCGCAAGTTCAGGTCCCGTTGGGTAAAGATATACTTCAATCTCTTGTGATCCGTGAAGACCACGAAGCGCTCCCCGACGAGGTAATGCCGCCACAAATTTAGTGTGAACACAACCACCATAAGTTCCAGATCATGGGTGGCATAGTTATGATCATGGGGAAGTAACTGCCTATACCCATAAGAGATCACCCCTTGCTGTTGCATCAGCACACACCCGAGGCCTTTTCCTGAAGTATCACAGAACACCTCATATGCTACCCATTCTTCTGGAAACCTCAGCACTGGGGCAATAACCAAATTCTCCTTCAGATAGCTGAAGGCTGCCTTGAACTACCCATTCCACATGAAATCCCAACCCTTCTTAGTCAAGGCTATCAAAGGTGCTGCAACTCAGGAGAAGTTGGGCACGAACCTCTGGTAGTAACCTGCCAAACCTAAGAAACTATGAACTTCTGCCACATTCTTGGGTGGTGCCCAAGAAACAACTGCCCCGACCTTCGATGGGTCCACCACTATTCTCTGCTCAGACACCACGTGTACAAGGAAGTGCACTTATCGAGTCCAGAACTTTCACTTGGACAATGTCCCATAAAGTTGGTGCTGTCAGAGGACCTTCAAAACCATTCTCAGATGTTTGGCATTATCCTCCTCTGATTTTGAGTAGATCAGGATGTCGTCGATAAACACAGCTATGAACCGGTCCAGGTATTCCTAGAAAACGGAGTTCATAAGCCCCATGAACATAGCTGTAGTGTTCGTAACTCCGAACAACATGACCACAAACTCAAAGTGACCATATCTGCACCTGAAGGTAGTCTTTGAGATGTCATCCTCCTTCACCCTCAGTTGGTGATATCCCAACCACAGGTCAATCTTGGAGAACCACCCTGCCCCTTTTAACTGGTCAAAAAGGTCATCTATTCTCGAGAGAGGGTAACAGTTCTTGAACGTTACCTGGTTCAGTCTCCGGTAGTCTATGCACAGCCTGAGACCACTATCTGCCTTCTTTGTGAATAAGACTGGAGTACCCCATGGTGACGCACTTGGTCGAACAAAACCTTTCTTCATCATATCATCAATATGAATCCACAACTCCCGAAACTCAGAAGGCACAATCTGGTAGGGAGCCATCGAAATCGGATGGGCACCAGGTTGCAAGTCTACCCCGAACTCAACATCACGTCGAGGGGGTAGAGTCTCCACCTATTTAGGGAATACATCCATGAATTCATTGAAGATCCTCGGGACTCCCACCATCTCTGTATCCACCGACTCCACTGATAGTTCAGCTAACAAGGAAAGGAGGGGCTCTAATCGCCAGTTACCTTCCTAGTAACCTCGCTCGCCGATGAAAGTCACACGTCGGCCAGCCAAGTCTGAAAACATGATCCTTCCTCTGAAGCAGTAAATAACAACACATATAGAGAATAGCCAGTCAATGCCTAGGATGACATCGTATGGATGTATCTACAATAGTAGAAGATCCTTGATTGATTGATGTGTCCCTATCATCAGTCTACACCCTCAAAAAACATAAAACAAGTCGTTCTGACCTTCAACTAGTGTACTCAACACTAGGGGCATTGGAAGTCTCTCAGCGTCTAGACACAGAGCATAGGATAGAATAGGCACAACAAAGGAGTGTGAAGCTCCTGTATTGAACAAGGCATAGGCAAGAGTTGTAATGTACCAGATTTTTTGTTATTTATAGGGGAATTTTTTTCGATACCAGGCTTTGAGACGGCGTGCAGTTCCGAGGCCCGGTGAGCCCGGAACAAATGTTTGAATTTAATTTAATAATTAAATTATGCGCGCATGCAGTTTTCCTAAAAAAGTGGAATAACTCCCGAAAAAGTGCTTGGATTAGAAATCTGAGGGCACCGTTGCGTTCAGAACAACGATTTTACCTTAGGCGGGGCCTAACTTCGGCCGGCGCAGGTTAGTGGTGAAATCTGGTTTTTGGACGCAACAACAATAAAATATTTAATAAAAATATTTTATTTCTGTAGTGGGATCTTTTGAATCTTTTTACTTTAACCTATTTAAATAGAGGCTTGCACCAGGGTCCAGGGTTACAAACCCCATAACTCTGAAAACTCTTGGCAGCTCTAGATAAAACCCCCAACGCGGCGGCGGCGACGTTCTTGAGGGATTTCGACGGCGACGACGACACGACGAGCGGATCTTCTCCGGCAAACGCGGAAAATCCAGGTAGGGTGTTGTTTTGATTTTCCATTTCCCCGTTCTTAATTTCTACGACAAATGCGGGCTAATCCACGAACAGATTAGTCCGCATATCGATCGTTCTTGCGGGATGGGATTTTGCGGGGATTCTGGGAGATTTAATCCATGTTGATCTTTTGTTGTTGATCTTTTCTGCTCCATTTAATCCTATTAACGGGAGCGGATCAACGTCGTGATGAATGATGGCGGAGGTTCATTCCTCAAACTTGTTTCATTGGAATTCTCCCCCTTCCCTCTTTCGCGTTCTTCATGTTCTTCGCGGGGTGATGGATAACGGATTGTTGTGAATCCGTTCTGTAATGCAACGATCCGAGATTGTGGATCTAACCCCGGTGCGGTGTCATGGAGGTGCGATGATGGTTTCGGTAGGCGATTCAGAGCGGATCGGGAGATACAAGTTTTCGGGCGTTTTTCTTCGGATGGATCGTTCGACGTTTATGATCCGTTGAAAGAGCCTAAAACACCCGTTACGATGTTCGTATGATGTAACGAACAAATACCTGGAGTATCGGGACAAACGGACAAGAAACCGAGGATCCGAAGGTTTGGATGAGGCGCGCGGAGGAAGAACAACGATTCTGGAAATTTTCCCGACTACACGCCGTGTAGTCAGGATACACGGCGTGTGTTCGTCGGTGAACGACCTGACGTGTACTACGAGAGTACACAGACACAGGCAGGGTACACGGACATGGACACGTCGTTATACCCCTCCCCGGCCAGATACATGGGATACCCCGTGTACTGGTACACGGGCAGGTGGCACGGACACGAGCAGAGACCATGTACAGGCACATGGCCATCGTACACGGAGTGAGCCCAGGCGCTCGAACACGGCGTGTGTTTTCTTCTACACACCGTGTAGTTGCTTTCGACAAGCCAAGTGACACGGGCCATTTACACGGGTAGAACCCAGTTTCAAGGAACACAACGTGTATTTTTCTACACACCGTGTAGTTTGGTTTTTTATGGCTTGAATAAAGGACACGGGCCGTTTACACGGGCATTACCCGGGGTCAAGAAACATGGCGTGTAACCATACTACACGCCATGTAACTTTTTCTTCATGGCTTGAGCCACTTTCCTTCTGTGACTTGGACTAGTTCTTAGGGTTCATACCCTTGGTAATCCCCTGAAGGTTCTAGTATCAACTCGTTCGTGCAGTATGATCCCTTCAGCAGAACTTCCCGAATAGAGTTGTTGGAATCCCATCTATGAGACTTAGATCCGGATCCTCTATTCATTCTTGGAACCCTAGGTAGAGTTCTTGGTATTGATGTGACGAACTTCACCCGGGCACCGATCCTCTGCTTAGTGGGATAGCTCAGACTGAGTTGTCGGAATCACCCCATGTCTTGGTTGTGATCCTCATCTGAGCGTCTTGTTCCCAAGGTACTTGTGGAGTGTGTTCTCCCAAAACGAGTACTTTGTATCTCTCTCTTCAGACCTAGGAGTTTTTCCTCCCGATGGTATGCTTAGTGGAATCTTCGAGATGGATTCTAGTGGCGATATCGCGATGGTCATTAGTGTATGGGTATATCTGAATATTCTTATTATATGGTCTGTAGACATATACTGTGTAGAGCTAACTGTACTTTTCTTTGTGGTATTTTTCCTCTGTTGTATTTTCCTTTGTGGTTTCGGGGTGTCCTACTGGGTATTGTTATACTCACCCCTGCACGGGCTTTGCCTGCACGTTTCATGTCTTGTGAAGACGAGCGAGCCTTTGATAGGATTCTAGGTGGACCAGGACTGGACAGTGCTCAGTGAGATCAGACAGGCCGAGGTGCGTTCCTTGGGTGATGGGTTGTAGTCCCAGTACCTCTTTCTACAGGTTGGACTTGTTGCAGACTTTCTTTTGGTGGGATTGTACTTTTGGCCCAGGGTTTACCTTACTGTACTTTACTTTCCTGTCGTACTCTGTGGTTGGGTTTTAGTGTATGGATGCATCTTTTCCTTTTGGTAGTTTTTACTTTTCAGCTTTGTGGGCTTGGAGATGTGTGTGCGTGTGTACAGGTTTATAGGCAATGCCTCCCATGTTAGTATCATGCCTACTTGGTGCTAGTCATCAGCCCCTGGCCTATTGGAGGCGGGCTTGGGGAGTTGTGGCTCGGGCCCCACTGGGACGGGTCGTGACAGAGTGGTATCAGAGGATGGTCAGTTCTACCTTAGAACCGAGAGTCTGTGAGTTGGTTTGGGGCAACAATGTTAAGTGTTTCGAGTTCGACTCTCAAGCCAAGGACCCCAGTGTTGGTGCGGCGACCGACGTATCCATACACCAGGACTCTGATAACTTGCTTTTCGACTCGTAACATGAAAATACTAGTTGCATGAAAAAAAATAACGGTACATGAATCATATAGGAATGGGTTGTGGTTTCCATATCCTTCTTGAGTCAGCTCTCCAGATATACTCACTGACTGTGATACATCTTGTTTCTTGAACATGATGCCTCCGCGATGCGCACCCACTAGGATCCAGTAGCTCGATCACAAGGATGACCCCCTCAGTGATGAAGCTTTGATACAGGGACCAGATCCCTCGGTTCTACCACCAGGTGGCGTGCCAGTTGTCCCGCCCCTTATGGAGTAGTGTTTAGTGCCTGCTGTACCAGTGGAGGAGGAGCGCAGGCTGAGTGCACTCCACGAGTTTCAGAGACAGAGACCCCTCAGGTTTCGAGGTGAGCCTAACCCTCAGGCAGCAGAGGACTGGCTTGAGGCAGTGACCAGAGTCTTCTGTTTGGTCAGGACACTAGCAGACCGGACGGTGATCCTGGCAGCGAACCTTCTGTAGGGCTCGGCAGGGCGATGGTGGAGTTTGGTCATCCAGACTCATGACGAGGCAACTCTTGCATGGTCGGAGTTTGAGCGTCTCTTTAGAGAGGAGTTTTCACCGGTTACCCTGAGAGCAGTACATATACAGTAGCTTCTTCAGCTTCAGCAGGGAACCATGTCAGTGTCTGACTATTCATCGAGGTTTACCGACCTCTCACGGTACTCGATGGATATGGTCAGAGATCAGTACTTTAGAGCTCAGACTTTTGAGTGGGGCTTGCGCAGAGATATCCGAGCTAGCATCATCCCTATGAGAATTCCTACTTATGCTGGGGTTCTCAAGTGGGATTTGGTGGTCGAGAGCTTCCTAGTAGATCAAGGACAGCCGAAAATTGTCAGTAGTGGGAAAGTTGGAGCAGAGACCTCGGTGGCAGGGAGTCGACGGTAGGGACCCAGGCGTGGGAGATGTTTCTAGAGGAGATCCCAGGATAGGGGATCAGCCGTGTATGGTTCACAGGGCGCTTCCAGCCAGCCTCAAGAGAGGCGATGTTACTCATGTGACAGCAGGGGGCATCTCGCTCGAGATTGTCCAACCCGCCGTACTCCTGACACGGGAGCAGTGGATGGACCACCAAGGCAGAGGCAACGTGTGGATCATGCAGATCCGCGAGGCGGAAAACGTGGCAGAGGAGATGGGAGAGCAGCTGGAGGTGGTCAGCGTTTCGACCCTTTACCACCACCACCCCCAGGAGGTCCACCCTGGGCACAGGGATCTGGTGGACAGAGGCAGGGACAGCTGCAGGCGGCAGAGGCTTAAGACCCAGGTACTCCTGGAATGATTAGGGGTACTATCTATGTCTTTTCTACCTTGGCTGCCGTATTGATAGACACAGGTTCTAGTCATTCCTTTCTGGCTGCTTATCTTGTTCGAGACCTTGAGATTCCAGTTGAGTCGTTGACTCGACCCTTACGCTTAGAAACACCGACTGGAGAAGATTCAGAGATCACACACCTTTGCATGAAGTGTGACCTGACCCTTGGAGGCGAGAGTTTCGGTTGGAACCTCTTGGTGGTAGCTTTGAGGCCTTATGATGTCATTCTTGGCATGGATTGGTTATCCACAGTTGATGCCCAGATTGATTGTTTTAGGCGAAGGGTGCGGTGTGTCCGAAGTGATGGAATGAGGTTCTCTTTTGTCGGTGAAAGAGAGACCCAGGCAGCGCAGGATGGACTCGTGCATAGGAGGGCACAACCGATTTCACATTAGCTGGCCAGCCTAGCCCTTGGCGCGATAGATGTTATGAGTTTCCAGTTTCCAGTAGTGGTGGCTGAGTACGAGGATGTATTTCCGGTGGATGTCCCTAGGTTACCTCCCTGACAGGAGATAGATTTCTGCATTGAGTTGCAACCCGGGACGACCCCGATATCAGCATCGGCTTATCGGATGGCTCCTGTAGAGCTTCGTGAGATGAGGATACAGCTGGACGACTTGCAGAAGAAGGGCTTTGTGAGACCCAACATTTCACCCTGGGCGGCCCCAGTGCTGTTTGCCAAGAAGGCAGACGGGAGCTTGAGGCTGTGTGTGGATTACCGGCACTTAAATCAGGTGACCGTGAAGAACCGGTATCCACTACCGAGGATCGACGACCTCTTTGACCAGTTGAGAGGGGAACGATGGTTCTCGAAGGTTGATCTAAGATTAGGCTATCACCAGTTGTGAGTACGGGAAGAGGATATACCGAAGACGGCTTTCAGATGTCGCTACGGTCACTATGAGTACTTGGTGATGCCCTTCGGCATGACGAACGCCCCGATAGTGTTCATGGGACTCATGAACCAGATCTTTCAGCCTTATCTAGACCGGTTTGTGGTGGTCTTCATCGATGATATCCTTGTGTACTCTGCGTCCGAGGAGGAGCACGCGAGACACCTAAGGATGGTTCTGGACACACTCCGAGAGCACCAGTTGTATGGGAAAATCTCGAGGTGTCAGTTCTGGTTACAAGAGGTCCACTTTCTGGGACATGTTATCTCAACGGATGGTGTATCAGTGGACCCAACAAAGGTGGAGGCAGTGCTAGCATGAGAGCCACCCCGGAGCGTGATGGAGGTGCGGAGTTTCCTTGGGTTGGCAGGATACTATCGGAGATTCATCTATAATTTCTCCAGGATTGTAGCACCCATGACAACTTTGAATCGAAAGGGAAAGCATTTTGCGTGGACTGAGAAATTCCAACAGGCTTTCCAGCAGCTGAGACAGAGTCTGACGAGTGCCCCGATCATGAGATTACCGGAGGAGGGTGTCGAGTACGTAGTGTTCTGCGACGCATCAGGAACCGGGCTTGGTTGTGTCTTGATGCATAGGAAAACAGTGATTGCCTATGGCTCACGTCAGTTGAGGCCATACGCGACCCATGATCTTGAGTTGGTAGCGGTAGTCTTCGCATTAAAGATGTGGCGGCACTACCTGATGGGTGAGCGGTTTACCATCTACTCTGATCACAAGAGTCTCAGATATATCTTTTCTCAGAAGGATCTGAATTTGAGACAGAGGTGATGGCTTGAGTTCCTCCAGGATTATGAATTTGAGATCGTTTATACTCCTGGGAAGGGGAACGTGGTGGCAGATGCTCTCAGTAGGAAATCCAGTTCGTAGTTGCTGGATGAGGCGATAAGGCAGTTGGCCTCTTTTCAGTTGTCCTTCGTGGATGGAGAGGAGGGAGCTTACCTTCAGTCGATGATTGTTACCCCTCCACTCTTACAGCGAGTCAGGGAAGCATAGCGTGAGGATGCTAGCTGTGAGACTCTACATGCTCAGATATCCGCAGGTGATGCTGCTGATGGATTTTCAGAAGGAGGGGAGCACGTTGTCCTTTTCAGAGGTCTCATGGTAGTACCAGTGACGTTGTGGGAGGAGGTTCTGAGGGAGTTTCATACATCCCCTTTAGCGGTACATCCGGGCATGGAAAAGATGTACCAGGACCTCCGATGTCAGTTCTGGTGGTCAGGGATGAAGAAGAGTGTGGCAGAGTTTGTTTCTCGATGCCTTACTTGTCAGCAAGTAAAGGCTGAGCACCAGGTGCCAGCAGGTTTGACTCATCCCCTTGAGGTGCCAGAGTGGAAGTGGGATGGGATATCCATGGACTTCATAACAGGTTTACCACGCGCGTCCAGGGAACACGATGCCATCTGGGTGATCATTGATCGACTCACCAAGTCGGCCCACTTCCTAGCCATACAGGAGCAGAGTTCGGTAGAGATCTTGGGACGCCTCTACATGTAGGATATAGTTCGGTTTCATGGAGTACCATCCACAATCGTCTCAGATCGTGATGCTCGTTTCACATCCCGGTTTTGGAAGGGATTGCAGGAAGCTTTTGGGACTTAGTTACACTTGAGCACAGCGTTTCACCCCCAGACCGATGGTCAGACAGAGCGGACCATCCAAGTCCTGGAGGATATGCTACGAGCTTTCATACTTGACTTCGGTCGTAGCTGGGAGGATCACCTACCACTGGTGGAATTTTGTTACAATAACAGTTATCATTCCACTATTGGTATGACACCATTCGAGGCTCTATACGGGTGACCTTGCAGGTCGCCACTTTGCTGGACTGACCCGGGAGAGTCAGCACTCATGGGACCAGAGATGGTGAGAGATACTACAGAGAAGGTGCAGGTCATCCAGGAATGGATGAAGACTGCACAGAGTTGGAAAAAGTCTTATGTCGACTGGAGGCAGAGGCCTTTGGAGTTCGATGAGGGAGACCATGTGTTCCTTCGGGTCTCACCTCGACGGGGATTATAGAGATTTGACCGAGGTGGAAAGCTATCTCCGAGGTTCGTTGGCCACTTTCAGGTTTTGAGTAGAGTTGGCGAGGTGGTGTATCGCTTGGATCTACCTCCTCAGATGGACCGAGTACACAACGCCTTCCATGTGTCGCAGCTACGAAGGTACGTGCATGATCCATCACATGTCATCGACTGGGGTGAGCTGGACATCGACGATTGAGTGACCTTTGCTGAGTACCCAATGGAGATCGAGGATCAGCAGAAGAAGATCCTTCGTGGACGAGCTATTCCCTTGGTGCGTGTCCGGTGGCGACATGGGAATCTCCCGGAGAGCACGTGGGAGCGAGAGGCTCAAATTCGCGTGCAGTACCTACATCTTTTTGAGTAGCCCTTGTTTTGGCTTTTTGGGGACATAAAAGCCCTAAGGTGGGTGTGATTTAATGTCCCGGATTTTTTGTTATTTATAGGGGAATTTTTTTCGAGACCAGGCTCTGAGACGGCGTGCAGTTACGAGGCCCAGTGAGCCCGGAACAAATGTTTGAATTTAATTTAATAATTAAATTATGCGCATGTGAAGTTTTCCTAAAAAAGTGGAATAACTCCCGAATGAGTGCTCGGATTAGAAATATGAGGGCACCGCTGCGTTCAGAACAATGATTTTACCTTAGGCGGGGCCTAAATTCGATCGGCGCAGGTTGGTGGCGAAATCTGGTTTTTGGACACAACAGTAATAAAATATTTAATAAAAATATTTTATTTTTGTAGCAGGATCTTTTGAATCTTTTTTCCTTTAACCTCTTTAAATAGAGGCTTGTGCCAGGGTCCAGGGTTAAAAACCCCATAACTCTGAAAACCCTTGGCGGCTCTGGAGGAAACACCCAACGTGGCGGCGGCGACGTTCTTGACGGATTTCGACGGCGACGACGACGCGGCGAGTGGATCTTCGTCGGAAAACCCAACAAATCCAGGTAGGGCATTGTTTTGATTTTCCATTTCCCCGTTCTTGATTTCTATGACAAACGCAGGCTAATCCACGAATAGATTAGTCCGCGGATCGATCGTTCTTGCGGGATGGGCTTTTGCGGGGATTATGGGAGATTTAATCCATGTTGATCTTTTGTTGTTGATCTTTTCTGCTCTGTTTAATCCTATTAACGGGAGCGGATCAACGCCGTGACGAACAATGGCGGAGGTTCATTCCTCAAACTTGTTTCATTGGAATTCTCCACCTTCCCTCTTTCACGTTCTTCACAGGGCGATGGACAACGGATCGTTGCGCATCCGTTCTGTGACGCAACGATCTGAGATTGTGGATCCAACCCCGGTGTGGTGTCATGGAGGTGTGACGACGGTTTCAGCAGGCGATTCAGAGTGGATTGGGAGATACAAGTTTTCGGGTGTTTTTCTTCGGATGGATCGTTCGACGTTTATGATCCATTTAAAGATCCGAAAACACCCGTTACGATGTTCGTATGACGTAACGAACAAATCCCTGGAGTATCGGGACGAATGGACAAGAAACCGAGGATCCGAAGGTTTGGCCGAGGCGCACAGAGGAAGAACAACGATTCTGGAAATTTTCCCGACTACACGCCGTGTAGTCAGGATACACAGCGTGTGTTTGTCGGTGAACGACCTGGCGTGTACTCCGAGAGTACACGGACATAGGCAGGGTACACGACCATGGACACGCCGTGTATACCCCTCCCCGGCCAGACCCGACCAGATACACGGGATACCCCATGTACTGGTACACAGGCAGACGGCACGAACACGGGCATAGACCATGTACGGGCACATGGCCATCATACACGGAGTGAGCCCAGGCGCTCGAACACGGCGTGTGTTTTCTTCTACACGCTGTGTAGTTGCTTTCGACAAGCCGAGTGACACAGGCCGTTTACACGGGCAGAACCCGGTGGCAAGGAACACGACGTGTATTTTTCTACATGCCGTGTAGTTTGGTTTTTCACGGCTTGAATAAAGGACATGGGCCGTTTACACAGGCAGTACCTGGGGTCAAGGAACGCGGCGTGTAACCATACTACACGCCGTGTAACTTTTTCTTCATGGATTGATCCACTTGCCTTCTGTGACTTGGACTAGTTCTTAGGGTTCGTACCCTTGGTAATCCCCTGAAGGTTCTGGTATCAACTCGTTCATGTAGTATGATCTCTTCAGCAGAACTTCCTGAATAGAGTTGTTGGAATCCCCTCTATGAGACTTAGATCCAGATCCTCTATTCATTCCTGGAACCCTAGGTAGAGTTCTTGGTATCAACGTGACCAACTTCACCTGGGCGCCGATCCTCTGCTTAGCGGGATAGCTCAGACTGAGTTGTCGGAATCACCCCATGTCTTGGTTGTGATCCTCATCTGAGCGTCTTGTTCCCAAGGTACTTGTGGAGTGTGTTCTCCCGGAACGAGTACTTTGTATCTCTCTCTTCAGACCTAAGAGTTTGTCCTCCCGATGGTATGCTTAGTGGAATCTTCGAGCTGGATTCTAGTGGCGGTATCGCGATGGTCATTAGTGTATGGGTATATCTGGATATTCTTGTTATATGTTTTGTAGACATATACTGTGTAGAGCTGACTGTACTTTTCTTTGTGGCATTTTTCCTATGTTGTATTTTCCTTTGTGGTTTCGGGGTGTCCTACTGGGTATTGTTATACTCACCCCTGCACGGGCTTTGCCCGCACGTGTCATGTCTTGTGCAGACGAGCGAGCCTTTGACAGGATTCTAGGTGGACTAGGACCAGATGGTGCTCAGTGAGATCAGACAGGCCGAGGTGCGTTCCTTCGACGGCGGGTTGCAGTCATAGTACCTCTTTATATAGGTTAGACTTGTTGCAGACTTTCTTTTGGTGGGATTGTACTTTTGTCCCAGGTTTTACCTTACAGTACTTTACTTTCCTGTCATACTCTTTGGTTGGGTTTTAGTGTATTCATGCATCTTTTCCTTTTGGTAGTTTTTACTTTTCAGCTTTATGGGCTTAGAGATGTGTGTTCGTGTGTACAGGTTTATAGGCAATGCCTCCCATGTTAGTAGCATGCCTACTCGGTGCTAGTCACCAGCCCCTGGCCTATTGGAGGCGGGCTTGGGGAGCTGCGGCTTGGGCCCCACTGGGACGGGTCGTGACAAGAGTACTAAACAATCTGATCGTACCTTAAACGACTTATTGCCCTGCTGGAGCTGATACCTCCACGGCGTGTAACTGTCCATGCTTAGCACCCCTGCCCCTTGGCTGTCAGCCGCCTCCCCGACCGCGCCATGGTCGAGGTCCCTAAGGAGTGCCCTGGGGTCGGCCTCCTCCTATGACATCTTCTCTTAGAGGAGTGGGAGCTTGCTGTCCTTGCTGCTGTTGAGGTGGGTGCTGCATCGGCCCACTCCCACCGTACTGCACTCGGTCCGGGAACTAGTTCCGAAGGTGCCCACGATTACCACAAATGAAGAATCTTGGTCCTGGACCCAAAAGGAAAGGGCAAGGACCGAGAGATCAGAACTGGAACTGTTGAGGCCTTCTCCCTACTGGTCGAAACCTAGAGGGCCCTAATGCTAGAGGCCTGCTGCTGACAACCTTCCCCTTCGACGAACCCAACTGGATTCCCTCTCACGATACACCTCCCAACGTGTGCATCCTTTCCACCACTTCAGCCTTCTTCTGGACCTCCAAGTATATCGGTAGGGTGAAAGGGGTAACCGCATATTCAAGGGAAGGTTGGAGTGCCTCTTATAAACGTCTCGCCCGAGACTCCTCATCCGAAAAAAGGTCCAGAGCGAAGCGAAATAGATCCTTGAACTTGATACCCAACTCCCTCACTGACCTACTCCCCTGCTGGAGGGAGAGTAGTTCCTGCCTCTTCTCAATCTTTATCGTGGAAGAGAGGAATTTCGCCCGGAACTCCTTCTCGAAGTCAGTCCACATCACCTCAGCCTCCCTCTTCTCCCCAATATAAAGCGTCCACCACTGACACACTACTCCCCGCATTTGGATTACAGCCACAGGAACCCAGTATTCCGCCAGAGCCCAGATCAAGCTGAAAGCTATCACCAGCTCCTCTAGCCAGCTCTCTGTCTCCACGTCAGAGATGCTGCCCTTGTACTTCTTGAGGGTCTGCTGTTGAAAGGAACGAAGTGTCCTTTGCCACTGATCGTCCTCCTACTCTCAGTCAGCCCTCTTTCAATCAACCAAATCAAACTCTAGGTCCTTGATCGCCCGCACTACCCTTGTTCACCATCCATGTGCTATAGTTGCAAAGTAAAGAAGGAATTCCTAATCCCGAGTAGTGTATAAGACTGCTTTTAAATTTTCTTAGACTTCTTATTCATTTTAAATCCCGAAAATACCCAAGAAACACAAGAACACAAGTCATTATGATGCATGAACCTTTCTTAGGGTCTCTACCTTGCAATCAGTGTAGCCACACTTGGTCATTCGGTAGGCCTAGAGTCCTTGCGTCGGATCATGGGGGGCCCTAAAATCCCGTGTCCTAGCTGGTCTTCCCTGGCTTATTTCACACACTAGGATTTCCTAACACTGTTTCCCTACCATCCAATGTAACCCTCACTGTTCCTAACCCCAAGATCCATCCTATCTCTTAACCCTCCTCTGATACCATTCTGTCACGACCCGCCTCCACCAAGATGAGATAAGGGATATTATATTTCCAGACCCTTCTTCAAGTTGAAGGAGGGATAATGACCCCCAAGACCCACCTTCAATAGGTCCCGGAGTGGAAACTAGCACCAAGGGTATATAATGACACATAAGATGGAAGGAATTACCCTTTTTATCTAATAGGATCAGGAGATAAGATAGTAATTCCCAAAAACACCAAAGGTGGAAGTACAAGTAAATCCAAAACAAACCATTCTCATATGCACGTTCCAAAATTACATGATAAAAAAGTAAAAGAAAACCCCAAAAGGAAGTACTAAATCAAAGAAAAACATCATAAGCATCTGTTCCAACGTCTGAACTAGTATGACCCTGCACGATCCCTAAAGTCCTCCTGGAAACCTGAAAGCAGTTCTATATACCTAGGGTGAGCATACAAGTATACTCAGTAGGGAAAACCAAAATATCCCAGGCACAAGTGGGGAGACATTCTAATGCCCCATGAGAAAAGAGATAACCCAAAAACACCTAACAAGGAAAACTGCCCACCCAAGCCTCACCAAGGCACACTCCCCAAATAACACAAGTCAATAAATATAATAGTAATAACACATCGATGTTTGGGTACCCGAAACCACTTCCCCACTGGTTATTTAAGACATCCTATGCATCAAACCTCTCCCACCATTCTCAACTCAGTCCCACTGCCACACCCCGCCCGCACACACCTAGGCCACAACCACACATCCCACCCGCAAACACCCGGGCCACAACAACCACACGTAACCATGCCCGCAAAAACCTGGGATAGAACCACTACGGCCACGCCTGAAGACACCTGGGCCTCATACCGAAGAAACTTAGGAAACAACCTACCTGCACACACCTGGGCCAACCACCACAACTTCCATGCCCGAAGAACCTTGGGCTATAATGGACCTCAGGCCATCACAGCCTGCCTGATGAGTCTTGGTCTATTCGGGAAAGGGAGCAGAAAATGAGCTAATAACCAGCCACTCATAGAAGTGTTGGGGAAAACACCCTCCCAAATGAAATGGGGGTGTTTGGCACAAAGTTCCCAACATGGGTGGGGTGCGAATAAGAAACATAAAAACTACAATTATATGTATAGGTAACAAGCACTCATCCCAACCTAGGGTTTCCAAAACCAACCTAATCACAAACACCCTCGTTACTATTAATTCATAAAAGAAAGGCACAACACTCATAGCCAAGTCACAACTCACTCCCAAAACCAATTTCCCATTTAACCCTTTCTTGTTTTCATGTTGAGGTTGCTTCATTTAAATAAATTCTGCACTACTGGGAAACTAACAGGCATAACCACATGCTGGGAAAGAAAAACAGCCAAAAAAAACTTAAGTATTCACACCCATTCTTCTTGTAAAGTTATGACAAAGGGATCTGTGAGATCCATCAAAGTACTGGAACCAAACCAAGCCCCAAGATACAGCCCCACATGGCCTCAGATCCACAAAAAACAACCGTATAGCAATAGAGAATCCCATCCCCATCCACATCACCCCATAAGTATCGAGCAGAACAAACAGACATTCCACCAAGACAGAGTAGGGAAGTTTCCAGACTCAAGTACACCATTCACTAAGTTTCCTTATTTCTGTTTGGTTAACCGGGGTGATCACACAAGGATTGTTGTTCACTGGACATTCATTTAATCAGCCGAGTTTACGTGATTAACCAAATTCCCATGTTGGATCCATTCAATCATCATAGAAGATAGAGGTTCATTAATGCATAAAGAAAGACCACTGATAAAACACTATTTTATTGAATATTTTATTGATAATAAATAAAATAATTTCCTCACATTGTGTTAAATATGTTTATTTATAAAATATTTGGGATTTGATCATTCATTTGAAAATTTGGTGAAAATTCCAGTTTTACCCTTAATAGTGCATTGTAGTATTTCGAAGATAAATATTTTTATATTTATTATTTGAATTTGAAATTTTGTAACAGTGTTCCTAACGTAATTTTATACAAATTTCATTCAGGACACTAGAGCTATAGAGTGAATTTGGATGGAGTAAATGATCAATTAATCCAATGGTGGGCTGGACTCGGCAGAATAGACATAGGTTCTGTATTTGGGCCATATCGTCTACATACGGGCTTGGATTGAGCCCAAAGTTTTAGGAAAGATCGGGGACATGATTTGGCACAAATCATCCTTCTGGAAGGCCGGTCAATTCACGCGTTTTGGAGGTCAAATGGGCGGTGAAAGTTGGAATAAAATATTTGGCCGAGTTTTTCATTTCACACTTAAAAAGTTATGTATCCCTAGCCCTCACAAACTCTATTTAAAGGGGGTTTTAACTCTTTGAGAGGGCTGGTCGAGGATTTGGAAAGGTGTGGCCGAAATGGTGTCTCTTGGGAGCCCCTCACAACTCTTGGAGGAAGTAAGCCTTTGTGCAAACCTCTCTTCCAAAAAGGCTCTCCTATCTCACCTCTTCTTTGTATTTCTTTTCTTTCATGTTTGTTTCTTGAATTTTTCTTCAAATAATATTCTGTGTTCATCCCTCTTCTTCTTATCTTAATCTTATTAATTGTGTTAGAATCAAGAGTGGAGACAAGATTGTGTTCTACCCTTTCAATTCGTTGCTTATGCAAAACGTCTCCACGATGAGTACACCACCCATGGAAGAGTAGTTCTTTTTAGTAATCGATCGACCTCTATCCTTCTTCATTCATTTATTTTGAATCAATGAGATACTGTAATTCACATATTATGATCTATTAATTGAGTTTTTAATTTAAATGAAACTAAGCAAGCAATTGAATAGTTAACACAAAACACGTGAGGTTGGGAATTGTGTGAACTGTGAGAGCGCAACCTTAACCGGTAATTCAAAACCACATGGGATCAATTTGTAGAGTTCAAATATAATCCCTAAACTCAATTAATCCTCATTTCCAGAGTGGTTATGTGCCTTAATTTACCACTGAACATAATCTAATTTTAGAACATCAATCAAAGCAGGGTGTTGCGATTACATGTTCCGAAGTTAGCCTAAGGTTAAAATTCACTTCAATCTTCGTGGTAAAGTTAATTATCGTAGGGTTCGGGATTTAACAAATTAAGGGATCATAATTAAGTGAATATTAATTTAAATGATAATGATTAATAAATGATTGAAGAGGTAGAGTTAGATCGATTACGTCTTTTAAATATTGTCTAAACAAACATCTTTTTGTTGTGTCATTCTAATCGAAACTTCATTTCAAAATTAAAAACAAAAAAATGCAATCTTCTTCTAGCAAACTTCTTCTAGATTTATAAACTATAAACAAACACCCCCATACTTTCAAGTAGTGTTTTTATTCCCTTTTATTTTGTTTCTAGAATACCTCTGAAAAGTTGTTTTAATTCACTTCCTCCTTTGAGAGACGACCTTGGTCAGCCACTCTGCTGCACCTAAGTACCCCAAATTACACTAATCATTTGAGGGCACCCACGACAGCGCTCTATCAACCACCAACGGCCATGATTTTCAGTGGGAATGGGCTCACACAATTCACAACATAAATAATCAAGGGTAAGGAAATACAGTAGAAACATTGATCACCCCCCTTCATTCTTTAAAAGTCTGTTTGTTATCTTCATTAATGCTCGGTTTCATCCATCCCACAGAAACAATAGCATACCCTCCCTGTATGATACGCAATAAAAAGAGATGAAGGAAAACCCTACATGGATTGATCAAGGATCGACGTCTTTCTCTACGCACCAAGAACTGAGGTTGCACGGCTTGTAGGAGAGGAACTCCGGGGAATCCAAGAATGAGTAGAAAAACTCCGGCATAGGTGTACCACAAGCCTCAGGAAGGAGGGACTCCAAGCACACCCAGGGAGAAGAAAGAAATCCAGCCAAGAAGGAGAAGGAAGAAATTCTAGCAGGATATAAAGATGAGATCCTATTGTTACGAGATAAGGAATTTTAAACCGATTTAAAGTTGGATCATGGTTTCCCATGCAGTTGGGAAGTTACACATGATGGGATTAATCCTTATTTAATTGTTTCCATCAGGGTGGTTTCCATAACGGCTGTGCGTTAAACTGTTTATTTTAATCATAGGAAAAACTTGCTATAGGGGCAGAACTGGAAGGTACGAGGAAAGGGTGTGACATTGTGGAAAAGTCACGCGTTTTGGTAAGTTAAGGGTCACCCGGCTCTTGGGGGATTTAAGATATTATTTATAATCTTTAAATGACTTTGAAAGGGGGTATTAAATCATTTTTATGTCAAAAGATACGTTGCGAGAGAGGAAAAAGTCGAAAGTTGGAAAAAGATCGAAGACCCTCGGTGAGGACACAGTGCCACCATCACGGTATCTCCCTCACGGTGCCACCATCACGGTGTCTCCCTCACAGTGCCACCGTCACGGTGTCCCCCTGACGGTGCCACCGTCACGGTGTCCCCCTGACGGTGCCACCTTCACGGTGTCCCCCTGACGGTGCCACCGTCACGGTGTCACCCTCACGGTGCCACCGTCACGGTTTTACCCTCACGGTGCCACCATTTTGGTGTGAGACCGTGACCGGTGCCACCGTTTTGGTGGAACCATTTGATGGAACCGTGTTTTGACAAAGTACTGGGCCAGGAGGGTCCGAGTCATTACAAAGACTAATTAGTCAAGAGGATTTGGAAGGATACTTAATCTATTATGAAATAGATTAAAGTTATAAATGTTGTACTAAATATGGGAAAAACTAGATGTATCTAGTGAATGGGATAAAAATACATTTTATGGATCATTTGATATGATTACAAGAGTGAACAATAATGAAGATTGTATCAAGTATACAATTACAGTTGTGAACAATGATGAAGATCATATTGAGAAAATGATAATGAAAATTGAAGATAAACTTCATGATTATACAAAATTGATTCAGAAGTTAAAGTGTTGTGAAAATATTTCATTGTATGGTATCTATACTAAATCACAACATTTTTAGGCATACTAAAGCTATATAATATAAAATATGGTAATAGATGGAGTGACTCCAACTTTTCTAAACTAATTTACCTTATTAGGACCAAGATGATAATAAAGATTAATGTATTTAGGTATTGTCTTTTGTTTTTAAGGAAGTTCAAAAAGAAAATCAATCAACACATTTTGTTTATAGTGAAAATCAGACTGACCATCATATTCAGAAAATCAGACTCACAATACTTAAGAAAGTCCAACGGATTGGGGATATGTTTTTAACCAGAAAAGATAATTGAACTCACCTTGAATCCATAATTAAAGACTTTATCATAATAAGGAAAATAAAATTCTGTCCAATTGTATTCTGTAAAATCATATTCAGGATGAGTAGGAAAGAAAGATATTGCTGGAGGAATGGGAAGATGCAATACTTTCCATTATAAGATAGATGGTGCTGAAGATGATATTAAATGTTTCAAAGTTATTAAGAAGTCATTATTACAAGAAATAAATTGAAGAAGAATAAAATTTTAATTGTGTTTCAAGTGGGTCAAGATAAAAGAAGAAGAGGAATCTATTGTTTTACATTTTTCTTCATCGCAATGAGGCTGGTCGTAAATGGAATCGGACTAGACTTTTATTAAGCCTGGAATTTTGGTTTAAGAGTTTGAAAAATATGAAAAAGTGTTGTAAAAAGATATCTTGAAGATCGAATAATATGTTTGTTTTTGTCTTCATTAGTTTGTATGGAGAAATCTTTTTGAGAAATCATAATAGATAAATCAAAATAGATAAATTGGAATAGAGAAATCGGAATGGAGCAATCAGAATGAAGAATTGGAATCAGACTAAAGTTTTTTAAAGAAGTATTTAGTTCCAAATTTATAATTTGGTCAAGAAATCTGGATGACCATCATAATAGATAATCATAATGGAAAAATTATAATAGAGAATCGAATTTGGGCTTGAGATTTTTTAGGAAGTCTAGAGCATTGAAGAAGTCAAAGAAAGATCCAGATTTCGAGGGGAATTTAATGGGTCAATGAAAGATCCTAATTTCAAGGGAAATTGAATGATTCAAATAGAGAACTGATATTTAAGGAAATATTGATGATTCAGCCTAGAAAACCTTTTGAAAGCTCACTTAAACTATTTTGGAGAGCCTATGAAAGGAGGATAAAACTCTGTGTTTTCTATGAATTGAATTTCTCTTGAAAGAGGAGAGAGAAGATTCACATCTCTAGTAATAAGAAGTTTACAAATTGTTTTTTGTTAAAGAATTTAGTTGGATAAAAAAAGAAGAGAAGATGTTCGTATTCATATTTACTGAGACAAAAGCAATACAAATTTGATTCAGTGGTATTATGAAAAAGTTACATTTTCTATATTGAGAAAATCAAAATTGGGAATTAGACTTGGGAATCAGACTGGGGAATTAGACTGATTATTATTATGAAATCTAGAAAGTTCTTACAAGCTTATGGGTAAGAAAGTGAATAATTGTTTTGAAAGATCATATTTGATAAAGTTGACCAAGAAGCACCGTAACATGTTTGTTACAAAAATTATATTACATAATTTCATGCTACATGAATCAAAAACACTATTATATTGAACATAGTGTTACATGAGTGTAAGGGAATATATTAATCATTGTATTTCATACAAAAGAATTTTTTTTCTAGTATATTGTGTCATATTGGATTATTTTAAAACCATTCTAGGGATTAGAAACTCTTATTGGGTATTGAACCTTGTCAATTCTTGTGTTCCTATGGTTATGTGTTTGATTTGTTTTCAGTAAAGAAAGAAATATTTAATAGGAGGTGTAGGTTGTTTCTTAAGAAAGGAAACTTAAAATAAAATGATATCACTGATTCACCCCATCCCCCTCTCAGTGATACTTGAATCTTGGTTGGGTAATCTCAATTGTTATCAGAGGGAAGGTTCCCTTCATTTAGTCTTTACTTAAGTTTTTGAAAGAGAAGTTGTAATGGAGAAATTGAATTATGTGAATAGTAAGTAGATTCTAATATTCTATGGTAAGAACTATCATTTCTAGAAATATAGAATGTTTTCTTATATTATGTCTCTTGGGTATGATGTTCTTGAAGTTACAACAGATGGATTTACTCTTACTGATGATAAGGTTATTCTTACACCTATTTATAATAAGAATCTTGAGAATGATGGAAGACCTAAAAATGATTTAATCTCATCACTTTATGAAAGTGAGTTTTTAAGTGTGAAAGGTGTTTCCACTACCAAAGGTATTTGGGAAAAGTTAAAAAACATTTATGAAGGAAATACAAAAGTCAAGATAATAAAGATACAAATATAGAGGTTAAAGTATGAATATCTAAAAATGGGTGAGTATGAATCTATTAGAGACTTGTTTACCATGATAAATGACATTGTCATCACTATCAGATGTCTTGGTGAAAAGTTGTAATATTCTACCATTGTTGAAAAAATCTTAAGAATACTTCCTGAAAATTTTGATACAAAATTATCTTCATTGGAAGATAGAGACCCTGAAACTATATATCTGGATGATCTTTATAGTAACCTCATTACTTATGAAATGAGAAGGGAAAAAATTATGAAGGGAATAAAGGTGACAGAGAACTGTCTATAGAGTCCTGTGTTTTTGAAATAGACTAAAATATGAATGTTTTTGAACTTTTTTGTTTATTGGATAGGTCAAAATTAAAACTGATCTTCAGAATGATGTTTAGAGTGTTGGAACCTTTTTAAAGTGATGTTATCGGGTTTTAGTAAAGGCTCGAAGAGTTTCTCGGGTGGCTTGAGGGGTTTTGGGAGCATTGGACCCAAAAACTCAAGTTTTAAAGGTCTTATAGAGGGTGCATAGTTTTTCTGAAACTGTGCGGCCCATAGCAGTGACCGTGAGGCCTTAAGTAGGTAAGATAGAGGGGTTTTTCATGGGTTGTGTATAGTTTTCTAAACCGTTTTCCTATCCCGCATGGTTGGTGTTTGGTGGCAGTACTTAAACACTGTACACCGCATAGTTTGAACATGGTTTGGAAAACCGTATAGGACAAACTGTTTGGTTTGTTATGCATTAGAAATTTAATAAATTAAATTTTAAAAAAATTAAAATGAAAAATGATAATTAAATGAGAAAATAATAATAAAGAAATGTTTTAATGATGATGATAATAATAATAATAATAATAATAATTATTATTATTATCAGTGAAGTTTTTAAGAAAAACCTAAGGGATGTTTACTCTTCCCCTTACCCATTCGGTGTGACACGACCCCCCTGGTTGACCCTCATGTAGCGAAAAACCCCCTTCACCCAACTCCCTTTCTGATCGCTGATTTCTTCCATTTTCTTCAGGAATATCATTTGATTCGATGAGGTAAATCCTTTTATCTATATCTCCACCTTCACTTCAACTATTTTGGATTCCCCTTCACCCCACACGGTTTGTACAAAACCCTAACTTAGGGTTTGATCTGATTGTTTTCGATTCTTCTTGGTTTTAGGGTTGTGCAAATGGCCTTCTGGGTGCCATTGGTCTGTGTTCCGACAACCGTCACCGAAGGTGAGGCAGTTTAGGTCAATTCGGTCCATTGTCATCAATTTTGGGGTAAGTTTAGAAAACTATTGTTTGTTTCTCAACCTCTAAATTAGGGCCTTATAGTGTTTATGGGTCCCAATTATTGTGTATAGTGGTTTATGGTGCCATTAGAAGACTCAAATGCATATACAAAGTTATGCATATATATATATATATATATATGTATGTATATACTCCTAGTGTGTATTCCTTCATGGTATGGGGAATACGGGCATTGGATTAAGGTTATATATACATATATATAGAATTATGTGCATGTGAGTGGATGAAAACTTGAGTTAAAAATCATTGTCTTGGTCTACTGTTTGAGGTAGGGTCCCTATCATTGACTCTTTATTTAAGAATGCGTTAATTGATTCTTTAAATAAATTGTTTTATTAGTTTCTTGGGTTTATGTAACTTCTAATCTTTATTGAAATGATGAAATGAGATAATGAAATGTTTTTTGATAAAGTCATGTTTTTATAATAAAACCCCTCCAACGGAGGTGCGCTACCTTAAAAAAAAGTAGTGATAGTGTTATATCATGCTTGATTTTGGTTTGATCTTTCTATATATTTTCCTATTTGTGTTGATATAGAATATTTTAATGCATGGCACATTTGATTTTATTAAATTATTTCTCCCACATATGATAAATGAGGACTTGGCCATGCAGTTATTGTCTAAGCATGTGATACTTGTTATAATGCTTGTTGCTGATGCAAGTTGTGTTTAATTCTATACTGGGTGAGATAGATTTTTAAACTAGAATAACCCTTGGGTTTTCTTGTTAAATGGAAATTGAATGGATTTTGGCCTTAGACACCCTTAGGTGTGACCTTTTAACCCCAATTCATGGTATTTCAAACATGTAATTGGTTTGCATATGAATTGGTAAATTGAATGGGTTGAATTAAATGACATGGTTAATGAATGTTGATCAACCTTCCCATGAATTTATTTAATGAATTTCGAATGTATTGAATGCTTTTATACCTTAGGTGATACATGGATTCCCATGTAGGAATTCTATTGACTGACTCAATGGTTTATCATACTTATAACTTGGGTGATACATGGATTCCCTTGTAGAAATTCCATGGATGGACTCAAGTTCATAAATGGATAATTGGTTACATGTCTGTATCACCGCTTACCATGTTAATAGAAGGTAGCGGAGTGAACCCTGATTACTAAAATTACTTAAATGGATTAAATGAATGGTTTCAAGCTACTTAACCTTTTCACACTAATGAAAGGCAAGGATTGGACCAAATGGACTTATTTATTACTTATGACTTGACTAGATGGTTGCATGCCCAATTAGCTAGTCAAACTAATGAAATGTAATGGATTTAACCTTATGAATTATATATGACTTCATTGTCAAAATAGGAATGGCTTGACTTGAGCTCATCTTGGATTCCCGAGGGAATGCCTTGAGCATTTGAGGACCCCATTCCGAATTCAAGGATATGAGTTTCTTAGGTTGAGACCAAACTAGAACTCGATAATTATCTAAATTTATATGCCTGGTATAACACTGTATAACCCCTCATGTAGTAATAAAGGATGCACTGGATACACTCCTTGGATCCAGTGTTGAAAAGTAGGTGCCATGGTTAAATCCTATCGGGCCTAGTCTTTTATTAGCCCCGTTTAACCTTGGATGAAATCCTTGGACTCCGTAGTTGTCATATTGTGGAATGACTTGGACTATTATCTTTATATTACATTCTCACCCCTTTCCAGGCTACAATTATTACTGATTTGGTGACCCTTTAGGTCTATGTTTCCTTGGTTATAACCTTAGAACTTCATTATTAAATATCATTACAGGTTACCTTGTTACATCTTAGAACCTTTATTATTATAAACATGTGACTTATTTATAACTAGTAATAATCAATTAATGATCTGGTCACATGTTCAGACACCAGCCAAGGGATGAAGTAAGTATAACCTTCAGGTGTCTCATAGGAACCTAGATGGGTGATGTTAATTTATTCCGTCTTTCATAATTCTCTATACCTACACACTATTTAATTTATATTGCACTGTCTGGATTGGTCCAGGAACCAGTGAGTACTTCCATACTGAGACTATTTTCTCACACCTTTCTCGGGTACCCTTAGTACCTAATTATACTTTATATTTTCAAGATCTAGGTTGTTTTTTGTATTGCTTGTACCTGGGAGTTAGGAGCAAAGGACCGAGATGAAACTCCAGATGCTCATGAAGATACCCTGTGGGGATTTACTATCTTTTCCTTATTTTTCTGTTGTACTAAAAATAATGTTGTATTTTTTAATAATTTTAGTGATTTATCATTACCATTTAATGCTTTCATATGTTATATAAACTGGCGTTGGCCACTTTTATTAAATTGAATATATGAATATGTATTCTGCTGCTTGTTATTTCTATTTAGTGCTCCAACATTGTATTCTATTTATATGTTGTTATACCACTATGAAATATCTTATATGAGGGTATAGTCTCCCCACTATCACCTCTCAAGACCCTCTCTTCTAGTTGGTAGCCTTTTCCATATAAGGAGACGCACTTGAGGCCATGTGGTGACCGGTCTGACCACCATCTTAGTGATGAGTTGGGTCAGGAAGTTCCAAAGTGGTATCAGAGGTGTATAATTTCCTTAGACTTACTGTTTTTTGGTTGGTAGAAAGGATAATAGTAATGTTTCAGCACTTTTTAGATAGCTGTGAACTTGGTACTGATCACACCATGTACGGGAAATGATCAAGTTGCCAAGGCTGGGAATTTTTTTTTCATGTTGTTTGATGTTATAGATGATATAATTTCACCTTGAGTGACTGGTGTAATTTCCACTACTTTTTATTTTATGATTTTATGTTATTTTTATCCTTGTCCTGATATAGAAATGGATTTTTATTTCATGCATCATATAGGCACATAAGAAATTCACAAGCCATGCATAGTGCCATGCCATGTAGTTGCATTAGTGATTTTCCTACTGATTAGAAAAGTGTGCCTTGAATGTATGCCTTGTATTGTATTTATTTTTCATGCCTCTTTAGATAGCATGTTTTGGTGATATATTTAACATGCTTGGGTGATAATATTCCATGATACTTGTCTTGATTATGTGTCGTACTCCTGTATTATAGCCTGTTTTTGTGATTTCAGCATGTTTCTCTGTGTGAGCTACTTGCTGTGACATGTTAGCTTGTTTGATATGTAATTGGTTTATTTTTCTAAATTGATGTGTTGATATTATTATGGGGACTAGTTTTCAATTGTAAGGTGTATGGTCACCTCATAGTTGTGAAAAGGTAACCCGTGTATTTGAACCATTGTAAAAGGCTGCTAAATTCAATTGTTAATGTGAATTGATTTTGATTAAATGGGATCCAAATGAAAAAATATAATGTGTATGGGTGATTTATAGGTTGGTATGTGGCCACCTTTATGACTAGATCATTTTATATTAGCATGTTATAATTTTAAATGAGATTGGTACCGATTAACAGGAGATAATTTTCAATCCATGGTGTGTATGAGAACTTCATGAATTGGGAAATGGCAAACCATATTAAATTTAATGACATAATGCTTTGTGAAATGATTAAAAATTTAAAAGATGTTTAATTTTGATCTGAAATCAAATGGTTATATTTTAAAAATGAAACTGGACCCAAGTAGGTTAGTTGGGGGAATGTTTGTATGAGATGAATCGATATGGGTGTCTGATGTTTTAATGACTTGAAAATTGATGTTAGGTTGAATTTTGATGAACCCAAGTTGGTTAGAATGGGACATTGTAGGTTTCTTTGTTAGTAAAAAAAGAAATTGATATGCTAATTTTCATATTTATGATGGGATGTTAATAAATGTTTAATAGTTAAATGGGAAGGGAGTTTTATGAAACTTTCCTGTTTTACCTTTGGGGCATTGGTTAAAAAAATAAAGTACCTTGAGTTTTTGTTTTGAAAAAAATTTACATGATGTTTTGATTAAATATTTTAATAATTAAAGATTAAATTTTATTAACTATAAAGGGATTGGAAATGGAACCTGTAGTGGTATCCTATGTTTAACACACTCATGTAAGGGTAGTTGAGTTTTTTCTTTGATTTGCCTTGGAACGGAACCTTTAGCAATGGATTAGATGATCAGATTTTTGAGCCTAATGACTTTTATTTTTCCATGACCAAATGTTAGGGTCAATGCTTATACTTTGTAAGGGTCAGTCCCATGGTAGGTAGCACCCTAATAATTTAAATTCCTTGCTAGTGCTGTGAGTTTTTCTAAAGTTTGGGTGTCGTTGTCTCTAGTAGGACTTTTAGTTTCCAATGACACCTTTGTTCGGATGGGTGTTCATGGTTTCTTTGGACTTGTTATGGGTGTTATCAGTGAGTGATGATCACTTTCATTATGTTAGACATGCCTCGGGCATAGAAAAATATTTCATAGGTTGTTCGAACCTTCTTCTTAGTAATGGATGACTGGTCATGGTATCGTCTAGGATAAAGGTTATATGAGGCAATACGAATCCAAAATAAATCTCTTGTGTAGTTGTGTACAGTCTCGAGTCATCTCTAAGTAGATAAAACTAAGTGTTAATGTTGGATGGATGTATGATTTGATGATGTGATCGTGGCTTGGAGGAGCGTCATGCGTTCATTTAAGTTGTTTTGATCTAGCACACTTATGTGCATCTAGATTTCTTTCTTTTGTGACAAGGACACTCTGAAGGTGGGGAGTGTCATGTTGAACCTGATAAATGTGTCCTTGCATACATAAGGAGCACAACCTAAGGAAGACCATTTATAAATGGGCCATCTTACATAAATTCCCTTGAGGCTTGCAAGTTTTAATTACATATCAGTGCTTGATTAGAAGCATGAAGATGATGAGGTTTTCTATGTATGAAACTTCAATAAAACACCATGGGTCTTGGGAGACTTTGATGGTTAAATATAAAGAGATCACAAAATGACTCGGGTAGTAAAGGCATGTGTTCAGTTAAGTGTTGGTGTATCGGTAGGTGAATCCAAGATTCTTCCTTGAAGTCGAACAATTGTGGTTCGACCATTTTTCCTTCCAGTATTTGGGTGTGTTTTATTGGAAACCATTTCAATAATTTTAGTGAAATATTCTTAAGATATGAGAATGTCCCCTATTTTGACATCGTCCTGGATGCACTAAGAGAGTATTGGTCTTACGCCGTGATAAAGCTTAAAGTTGTTGAGATTATTGGGCGATCTTTATCAGTGTTATATGATAACGCGTGGTTCTTATCGAGGCTTAGTAAGTCCTGAGTGATTCTTGGGTTCCCAATTAGGAATTCCTTGGTCAAACTCATAAACTCCAACTATTTATTTTGAATTTCGACGACCACCTAAGTCAAACATCTTGGAGATAGGTCAGCCAAGTGGCTCGACTCTTTCCCTCTCTCTTGTTCAATTTTTACCATTGTAAGGAACCATTTTAAAGAACATTTACAGGTGAAGAAAAGTGTATTTTCAAGGTCGATAGTGTGTTCTGAGAAAGCTTGCGTGACCAGTTTCTGCTAGGTTGATCAAGATTCAATTGTTACTTTTTAATGAAATCATTCTAGGAGCATTGTTAGAGCACTTAGAGGCATGATTCATTCGGAAATTATGATGGTGGAGGTACCATGGCTTGGAATTTAACCCCTTTCTTAAGTTATTACCTCTAGTGGGGAGCACCATCGGCCAAATGTGTATCGAGATGATGATGTGATCATGTCTCTATCTTAACAGGCTCATGTAATCTCTGTTTCGATGTTCTAGTTGGAAAGTGATCATTGGATTGGGTTGTAAAGGCTTAAGTGTGGAATTCATAAGAAGTGATTAAAGGTGTGATGGGCATTGGAAATTCAATGAAACCATTTTAATGAAACTTCACAACCCTTTTAGGTTAGGTGATGCTTTCATTGTTTCCAAAGGCTTATCAGGGATGATAAATTTTAAGGTGGGGAGATTGTAGAGTCCCATGTTTTTGAACCAGAATAAAATTGTAAGAACCTAGGTTTTGGGACTCTGATACTTTGAAAAATTTCTTGATGTCATTCCAGAGTAGGGCATTTAGACTGCGTGAAATTCCGAGGCCCGGTGTGCCCGGAATTAATTATATATATAATGTTAAGTGTTTTTATATTACGCGCGCGTGGTTAACTGAAGAAAATGTGTTATCTCTTAGATGGTTGATCAGATTGGAAATTTGAGACCACGGTTGGGTCTGAAATGCGATTTTTACCCTAGGAGTGACATAAAATGAGTCGGCGTGGGACGTTCAGACCCCTCGCTTGTTGGCGGTGTGTTAAATGGATAATTAAATTATAAAATTATTCATTTAATAGCTCAAACATAAATAACTCCTAAACGGTAGCTCGGATCAGAAATACGAGGGCATGGTTGTGTCCGGAGCATACTTTTTACCCTAGGTGGGGTGTAAAAGTTGCGGGCGTGGGCCTGCTGTTAGAGATGTCACCCAGGGGCAAAATCGTCATTTTAAAAATGACTTAGTGATTTTTATCACTGGAGTTCTTTTCGAATAACTTTCTAAAGAAGCCTTGGAATGGAAATCTGAGACTTCCATTGAGTTCGAAATGTGGCGTTTTTCCTAGGCGCGATACAAAATGAGAGGGCACAGTGATTTTGGATCCCGTGCTAAGTGGTTTGTGGAATTGGGGGAAACCCATTTCTTCCTCTCTCTCTCTTTCTCGAGCGTTCTTTGCCGTTCTTTGGCGTTCTTCGATGTTCTTTGCCGGATTGAGGAGCGGACTCCGGTGGATCTAAGCGGAATCGAGCAGGCACATCGCCAACAATGAATGGATCCAACGAGGTAGGATTCTTGTTAATTCCCCGCACCATTGTCAATGTTTTCATTTAATTTCTAAAATTTTGGAATTGGGACGATGGCCGAATAAACACGGCCATCGTCCGATCTCCGTTTTCACTTCTCGTTCTTGGGCATTCTTCGTCCCAATTTTCGGACGCGCCAATTCTCAATGGATCAACGAGCGAGGGGCGGCGCTGTGACGGCCTCATCCCGGGCACCTTGATTCCGGCCTCAGAATCAAAATCGGACCTCTGATGAGGTCCTAACGGTCCATGGAGGGGACCACCGAAGTGGGCCGGTAGGAGCGGTCGATGGCTGTGCACGGTGGCTGTGGTGTGTCGAGCGGCGGAGCTCGGAGCCAGGGAGGCATGTCATTCGAAGGCGGAGTGGGAAGTGGGCGACCATGGCAGCGGAGCTCGGAGGGAGTATAGGGCGGCGCCGGGGGTGCGGCTGCGTCGCAGCGGAGCTCGGAGGGGGAAGCAGGCCGCCGGGGCCTACGACGGTGTGCGGGCGAGCAGCGACGTCCATAGGAGGAGCAACGAGCCCAGGCGGAGGTATCGAGGGCGCCGACGTGTCGCGGTCAGGAGGACGCCGAGGCGCTGACCTCGGGGTGTGCGGTGTGGACAAGGACCTGCATACCATGGGTCCAGCTGGGTGACGAAGACCGGCCAGTTGGCCGGTTTTCTTTGGAGAACCGGATTTGAGGGGGTCTGGTGTAGCTGGAGCGGGCCGTGGCCGGCGTGTCGCGACAAATCAGGCCGGACCCGTGGCTTGGACCGGGCCAGCCGGGGGTGAACCAGTCCGGTTGGGCCCCCTTGCATTCAGGGGGTCGTATCTTCTAAACATCGCGTCCGTTCGACACACCGTCTGTGGCTGCAGGTTTGTGTCGGCAAGACAGACATTTTAAAGTGCGTTTCAGTGTTTTTGGGTTTTGCACCCAAATACGGGTGACCTAAGGAGCTTTAATTTAATAATAATAAATTATTATTAATGTTGCGACGGATGTGGCTCGTGAGCCAGACATCCGTTTGACGTGCCGTCAGAGGCGCGGTGACCCCGGAACTAAGATGGTCCTTCCAAGTTGGTTTGGAACCTTTGCGGGTTGGTTTTGTTGCTCGGTGGCACGAAACGCTAAATGTGATTAATTAATTAATTAATTAATTAATTGTTCTATTGGACCTAACTCCTGCTTGGGATGTCTGCTTGATGCGCCGTTAGCAGCAGCTTTACCCCAGTGCTCGTGAAGACGTTTTGAGATGCTTTTCAAAGCGTTCAGATTAGAGACAAGGTGCGGGCCCCACATGACCTAGTTCGCATGTTTTACGGTGAAACACCACCTTTTCACCTGACATCCTTTTGGGGTGTTTGAGTACTAATTTCTAAGTGTTTTTTCGAGGGGATTGCAACGTTGCAATCCACACGCCTAAGTTCGGGCCCGAGGTGTGGGCCCCACGAGGCAGTTTTCGGATGCATGCTATGTTTTTACGACTTATGCTACATAAGTTCGTTCAGGGAAAATGAATAGCCTATCCCATGTGGTTATCTGCAAGGAACATAATGGTACGATCTGCGTGACCTATATCAGGATCGAGGTGCGGGCCCCACAGGGGCCCGTTGGCTTTTAACGCGGGGAGTTGCAACTTTTGCATCCGGAGTCCATTTTAGGTGCCATTAGTGGCATTGTGACAATAGCATCGAGGCAAAGTTGACTAGGGTGGCTTCAGGCGTTGAAGCCGAAGTTGAGGCGTGGGCCCCACAGGCTGTCTCTTAAGCTATGGGCAGCGTGTTCCACCTTTTTTTTCAGGCATCCATTTGGGGCGTATGAGTAGTCGTTTCGACGTGTTTTTCCAAGAGCATCATGATGGCGCAGTTTGTCCGAACTTTTTCGAGACCGAGGTGTGGGCCCCATGAGACGCCATATGGGCATAAAGTAGTGTTGAATGAATTTTCCACCGGGAGCTCGTTTACAGCGAGTAAGTAGTCTATCTCGTGTGTTTTTCCACGAGGATTACAATGGTGTAATCTGATTGGGAGTATAGAGCAACTTTCAAGATCTCATTAAATCTGGAAACATGAAAGGGCGTTGGTCGGAGGTTCCTTTGATGCACTCCGAACCTACACACGGTAGCGGTGTTAGTGACACCAAGTGATGCAACGAGTAGTGAGGAGATATCAAACCAGTTCCAGGTTTACCCACTAGCGAGGCTGAGCAGTGGGATACCCGTTGAACTTAGAATTTACCCTTCAGTGAGGCTGGGCAGTGGGACACCCGATGATTTATTACGGTTTACCCTCCAGCGGGGCTGGGCAGTGAGTCACCGTCGACTTATTTAGGGTTTACCCTCCACCAGGGATGGCCAGTGAGTCACCTTATGTTTTATTATGGTTTACCCTCCAGCAGGGTTGGGCAGTGGGTCACCATAGACTTATTTAGGGTTTACCCTCCAGCAGGGCTGGGCAGTGGGTCACCCGATGATTTATTACGGTTTACCCTCCAGCGGGGCTGGGCAGTGGGTCACAGTCGACTTATTTTGGGTTTACCCACCAGCAGGGCTGGGCAGTGGGTCACCAGATGATTTATTATGGTTTACCCTCCAGCGGGGCTGGGCAGTGGGTTACCTGATGACTTATTTTAGACTCGGTCCTTTCTATGAGGCTAGTCAGTGACTTTTCTCTGTGATTACCAGAGTGGGACCCTTGGTGGTTCGGTGTAGCGATGATGCCTCTTGGCATGCAAAATTGTTGGGCATCAGTGATGGCTATCCTTTGAACTGTTGGAGACTCTTCTTGGGATGATCTTGGAGATGGAGATCCCCTTACACACTTGTTTGGGATTCTTGTTGAGCATATATATACACACCCTACTGTTGTTCCCACTCCTTGGGTTCAGTTACTCTCCTTCTAGGAGGGGAGAAGACGTGTGGGGTATGCCCCGTGCTTTCCGTGTCTAGCTCTTCTTGGTTGGACAAGTCTACCCTCCTGCTATAGGAAGCGAAGACTCAACGAGAAGTTCGTCTTCTCACTATTTCTAGATCCTTGCGTCTGGATGATTTTGCTTCCTTTCTCTTGTTGGGTTGAGCTACACTCTCTCTCTTTTGTACTCTTACACTGTTCTTTTTTCTGTATACTGCTCACCGTTTTAGTAACTCCTTTGTTGTTCCCTCGAGATTTCGAGGCATCCTACTGAGTATTTTTATACTCACCCCTTCTTGGGCTTTGCCCGCACTTGGTGTTCCCTTGCAGACGACGGACATGTTGGTTGAGACTACAAAGGAGCGTAGAGGACACATAATCTTGGGCTTCGTTCAGTGGTCGTATTAGGACTTTCCGGTTGTGATACTCGCTACCTGTTTAATTTCATTTACCTTTTATCGGGTTGTGGCACCTTTATGGTTGGGCACATGTTTTTTTCGCTTTTACTATTCAGTTTACTTGTTAGCACTTTACTTGTACTGGTTAGAGGTTGATGCATGTATGTTGGTTTCCCTTTTTGTTAGTAGTGTTGTATCTTACTTTACTTTCTCTGCACTTTTGCATTGAGTTGGTCGCACGTGTGTGTACAGTTTCCTAAGTAAAGGCCTCCCCTAGTTTGTTGGGCCTTGGGCGCTAGTCGCCAGCCCCTGGCCTTTGGAGGCGGGCTTGGGGTAGTTGTGGCTTGAGCCCCAGTATGGGTCGGGTCATGAAAAAGTGGTATCAGAGGTGGTTCGTTCCTTGGGGCGTTGTTCAGACGTCCCTAAAAAGGAATTAGTTGAGTTTTGGGGCAATAGTGTCAACTTGTCTCGAGAGCGGCTCTCAAGCCAGGGAGTCCAGTGATGGTGCGGCGGCCGACATATCCATTCACCAGGACCCTGATAACCCACTTTTCTACTCAGCACACTGATACACTTGTTGTAGGGAATTTGGTTCGTGTAACATTTAGGATTGAGTCTTTGACTGTCCTTCTTGAGTTAGCTCCCCGTCGTTGTTGATATATATTCTCATTTGACCACGGTACTCCTTGATCGGATTTAGGATGTATCCGTGATGATAGCCAGCCAGGATACTATCTCTGGTTCATGATAAAGATTCTGTGATCTACGAGGCCTCATTTTGAGATCCATCATATGACTACCCTTTCTCCAGGAGGACAGACAGTAACACCTCCACCTGTGGAGTAGCAAATAGTACCGACAGTGAGGGCCGATGATGAGCACATGCTGGGAGCGCTACGTGAGTTCCAGCATCATAGACCGCTGAGGTTTCATGGTGAGACATACCCTCAGATAGTGAAGGTTTGGCTAGAGTCGGTGGTTCACCTCTTTAGGCTTGTTTGGACACTGACAGGTTGATGGTGGCTTTGAAAGCCATTTTTTCAACCAATCAGTTTGGTGTTAGTAGAGCCAAGGTTACTCGGATTCACGATGAGTTGATACTCTCATGGGATGACTTATAGAAGCTGTTTCGTGAGGATTACTACCCCTCCTACTTACTCTTTATACAGTTTCAGGAGCTACTGGAGTTTCAGCAAGGAGTGATGGCAGTGGCTGAGTAAGCGACTAGGTTCACAGACCTTACTCGGTACTCTTTGGATGTGGTCCATGATGGAAACTTCTAAGCACAGAAGTTTGAGCGAGGTCTCTATAGGGGAGATTCACGCCAGCGTAGTGCCCTTGTGCATCCTCACCCATCTCAGGGTGCTGGAGCAGACACTGGTGACAGAGAAATTTCTGGTAGAGAGACGTCGATTGGTAGGGCCTCGATGCCAAAGGCCTCCCCTTGTTGAGACTCATGCACATGGTCGGGGATAGCGTAGATCACCAAGACAGCCCAGGGAGGACTAGTTCTATGTTCGTGATGTGAGAGGTCATGTGGCATGAGACTAATCGACCAAATGTGCTGAGTTTTCCAGATATTTGGTAGATGCACCGACACAACAGGGGCAATGACGTGATCAGAGAACTCCCAGGTGAGGACAAGGTGGTCCCCAGGGAGGCGGTGTTGGAAGAAAAGTAGGAAGAACTATGGTTGGAAGACGACGTTTAAAGGTCCTTCCACCATCACTAGGTGGCCCATTCCAGGCTCAAGGAGCTGATGGATGGGGCCGCGGTCGGCTGTGTGCTATGGATGTCTATAATCCTGCATCGCATGAGATGATAAGAGGTACACTCTGTTTATTTTTCTAATTTTCTCAGTAGAACTTATTAGACACTACGTGAGGTACTATTTTCGTCTAAATCCTTATTCAAGGGGTTACTAAGGGTGACGCAGGGCGTCGGTGTAACCCTTTTTTGGTGTTGCCTGACGTAGCTTTGAATGCACAGGAAAGAGGGGTTATTCACCCACTGAGATTCATTTTTGTGGTGCGATCAAAAACATGAGGGAGATTCAGTACCACCCAAAGTGGATAGTATTAAGGTGCAGTGGATGAGTCCCTCTGACATGTTCATTCATGGAAGGGTTGTTCGGTGGTGTGTCAGAGCAGGTTCTAGATTTTCCAGTGGGACTTTTCTACTTGACCTACCTTTGCTTGAGGTGACACTAGTGGGTTTGGCAGAGTGCCTGTTTTGGAGATTACTCTCCTTCCGAGAGGGGAAAAGACATGCGGGGCATGCCACATGATTTCAGTGTCTAGCCTATGGTAGTTGGATGAGTTTTCTCGCTTTCCCTGTTCGTTGGTACCTCACATGCTCAACGTCAACCTTGATATAGTTATCAACTACAGGTCTAGGTGATAGACACCCCATAAACAGAACTACATGATTAACTAGGTGGTGTTGGTGGTAGTAGTCCTTGCACCGAGAATGTGGAGACACTATCTTTTGGGAGAGCACCTTGTGGTTTGCTTAGACCACCAGTGTCTCAGGTGCGTCCTCACCCAGAGAGTCTCGGTTGTGATCCACCAACTATGAAAGCTTGTGTGACCAGATATCCTTGGTTGCTTCACCAGATGGGTATTCTGAAGGAGGGAATCACAAGGACATGTTCTAAGAACAAACCATGATTTCGGTCATGATGTGGAAAGTAGAGGTTCGGCCAAGGAAGTCCCCCGAGTTTCTTTGGGCCGTTCGAGAATTGTGCAAGCAGTTGAGGGGCTGCCTACCGTCTTGTCCTACCCTCCCAATAGTAGGAGTGGGCGCACGATGTCTTCCACATGTCGCTGTTGATGAGGTGCGTGTGTATTCTTACACATGTCCTCTAGAGTAGTATACCTTATGAGGACAAACCATCCCTTTGGTTCCCGTGTTGTGCCAGAATGGTGTTGTGCAAGTTTTCATGGGAGTGGCAGAGATAGGTGTGAGCTCTGTAACCTGAGTTGTTTTTCCTAGTTTTTCTTTTCGAGGACGAAAAGCTTGAAGGAGGGAATGATGTAAGAAAATAGGTTTTGGGACTCTGAGACTTTGAAAAATTTCTTGGTGTCATTCCAGAGCAGGGTATTCAGACGGCGTGCAATTCCGAGGCCCGGTGTGCCTGGAATTAATTGTATAAAAGGGTTAAGTGTTTTTATATTACGCACGCATGGTTAACTAAAGAAAATGTGTTATCTCTTAGACGATCGATCTTATCGGAAATCTGAGACCACAGTTGGGTCTAGAATGCGGTTTTTACTCTAGGCGTGACATAAAATGAGTCGGCGCAGGACGTTCGGACACCTCGCTCGTTGGCGGTGTGTTAAATGGATAATTAAATTATCAAATTATTCATTCAATAGATCACACCTGAATAACTCCTAAACGGTGGCTCAGATTGGAAATCCGAGGGCACAATTGCATCCGGAGCGTGTCGTTTACCCTATGCGGGGTGTAAAAGTTGCGGGGTGCAGGCCTGCTGTGAGAGATGTCACCCAGGGGGAAAATCATCATTTTAAAAATGACTTAGTGATTTTTATCACTGGTGTTCTTTTCGAATAACTTTCGAAGGAAGCCTCAGAATGGAAATACGAGACTTTTGTTGAGTTCGAAATGTGGCGTTTTTCCTAGGCACAATATAAAATGAGAGGGAGCGGTGATTTTGGATCCCGCGCTAAGTGGTTTTTCTATAAATAGAAAAATTGGAATTGGGGGAAACCCATTTCTTCCTCTCTCTCTCTCTCTGTCGAGCGTTCTTCACCATTCTTCGGCGTTCTTCACTGTTCTTCACCGGATTGAGGAGCGGACTCCGATGGATCGAAGCGGGATCGAGCAGGCGCATCGTCAACAACGAACGGATCCAACGAGGTAGGATTCTTGTTAATTTCCCGCACCTTTTTCAATTTTGTCATTTAATTTCTAAAATTTTGGAATTGGGACGATGGCCGAATGAATACGACCATCTTCCGATCCCCATTTTCACTTCTCGTTCTTGGGAATCTTCGTCCCAATTTTTGGACGCACCAATTCCTGACGGATCAACGAGTGAGGGGCGGCGCTGTGACGACCTCGTCCCGGGCACCCAGATTCCGGCCTTGAAATCAAAATCAGACCTCCGATGAGGTCCTGGCGGTCCGGGTAAGGGACCACCGGAGTGGTCCGGTAGGAGCGGTTGGTGGCTGCGCGCGGTGGCCGCGGTGTGTCGAGCGACAGAGCTCAGAGCCGGTGCGGCAGGCCGTTTGAAGGTGGAGCGGGAAGCGGAGCTCAGAGGGAGTGTGGGGCGGTGCCGGGGGTGCGGCAGCGTCACAGCGGAGCTCGAAGGGGGCATCGGGCGGCCGGGGCGTGCGGTGGTGTGCGGGAAAGCAGTGGCGTATGGTAGAGGAGCGACGAGACCAGGTGGAGGCACTAAGGGTGCCGGCGTGTCACGGTCGGGAGGACCTCGAGGTGCTGACCTCGGGGTGTGCGGTGTGGACAAGGACCCGCATACCGCGGGTCTTACTGGGCAACGAAGACCGGCCAGTTGGCCGGTCTGCTTTGGAGAACCGGACCTAAGGGGGCCCGGTGTAGATGGAGCGGGCCGCGGATGGTGGGTCGTGGCAAATCGGGCCAGAACCGCGGCTGGACCGCGGGCCGACGGCTCGGATCGGGCCGACCGGGGGTGAACCGACCCGGTTGGGCCCCCTTGCATTCAGGGGGCCGTATCTTCTAAACGGCGTGTCTATTTGACGTTCCATCTGCGGCTGCGGTTTCGTGTTGGCAATACGGACCTTTAAAAGTGATATTCGATGTTCTTGGGTTCTGCACCCAAAGACGGTTGACCCGAGGAGATTTAATTTAATAATAATATATTTTTATTAAAGTTGCGACGGGCGTGGCTCGCGAGCCGGACGTCTGTTTGACGTGCCGTCAGAGGTGCGGTGACCTCAGAACTGAGACAGTCCTTCCAAGTTGGTTTGGAACCTTTGCGAGTTGGTTTCATTGCTCGGTGGCATGAAACGCTAAATGTGAATTATTAATTAATTAATTAATTAATTAATTGTTGTGTCGGTCCTAACTCCTGCTTGGGATGTCCAATTGACGCGCCGTTAGCCCTAGCTTGACCCCAGTACTCGTGCAGACTTTTTGAGATGCTTTTCAAAGCGTTTGGGTTAGAGGCAAGGTGCGGGCCCCACAATACCTAGTTCACACGTTTTATGGTGAAACACCACTTTTTCACCCGACATCCGTTTGAGGTGTTTGAGTACTCGTTTCTGAGTGTTTTTCTGAGGGTATTGCAATGGTGCAATCCGCCCACCTATGTTTGGGCCCGAGGTGTGGGCCCCACAAGGCAGCTTTTGGATGCATGCTGCGTTTTTACGACTTATGCTACATAAGTCCGTTCAGGGCAAATGAATAGCTTATCCCTTGTGGTTTTCTTCAAGGAATGTAATGGTAAGATATGAGTGACATGTTTCGGGATCAACGTGCAGGCCCCACGGGGCCCCGTTGGCTTTTAACGCGGGGTGTCGCAACTTCTGTGTTCAGATTCATTTTTAGGTGCCTTCAGTGGCGTTGTGACCCTAGCATCGAGGTGAAGTTGACCAGGGTGGCTTTAGGCGTTGAAGCCGGAGTTGAGGCGTGGGCCCCACGGGCCGTCTCTTAAGCTGTGTGCAGCGTGTTGCGCCTTTTTTATTCAGGAGTCCATTTGGGGTGTATGAGTAGTCATTTCGACGTGTTTTTACGAGAGCATCATGATGGAATAGTTCGCCCAACCTTTTTCGGGACCGAGGTGTGGGCCCCACGAGACGTCGCATGGGCCTAAAGCAGTGTTGAATGATTTTTCCACCAGGAGCCTGTTTCCAACAATTAAGTATTCTATCTCGTGTGTTTTTCCGTGAGGATTATAATGGTGTAATCTGTTTGGGTGTGCGGATCCTCTTTTGAGATCTCATTAAATGTGGAAACGTGAAAGGGTGTTGGTCGGAGGTTCCTTTGACGCACTCCGAACCTACGCACGGTAGTGGTGTTAGTGGCACCCAGTGATGGCACGAGTAGTGCGGAGATATCAGACCAGTTCCAGGTTTACCCACCAGTGAGGCTGAGTAGTGGGATACCCATTGACCTTAGGGTTTACCCTCCAGTGAGGCTGGGCAGTGGGACACCCGATGATTTATTACGGTTTACCCTCCAGCGGGGCTGAGCAGTGGGTCACTGTCGACTTATTTAGGGTTTACCCTCTAGAAGGTCTTGGAAGTGGGTCACCTGATGTTTTATTATGGTTTACCCTCCAGCGGGGCTAGGAAGTGGGTCACCGTTGACTTATTTAGGGTTTACCCTCCAGCAGGGCTGGGCAGTGGGTCACCTGATGATTTATTACAGTTTACCCTCAAGCAGGGCTAGGCAGTGGGTCACCATCGACTTATTTAGGGTTTACCCACCAACAGGGCTGGACAGTGGGTCACCTTATGATTTATTACGGTTTACCCTCCAGTGGGGCTGAGTAGTGGGTCACCGTTGAATTATTGGGGTTTACCCTCCAACGGGGCTGGGCAGTGGGTTACCCGATGACTTATTTCAGACTCGGTCATTTATATGAGGCTAGTCAGTGACTTTTATCCATGATTACTGGAGTGGGACCCTTGGTGGTTCGATGTAGAGATGAGGCTGCTTGGCATGCGAAATTGTTGGGCATCAGTGATGGCTATCCATTAAACTGTTGGCGACACTTCTTGGGATGATCTTGGAGATAGAGATCCCATTACACACTTGTTTGGGTTTCTCCTTGAGCATATATATATACACCCTACTATTGTTCCCACTCCTTGGGTTCAGTTACTCTCCTTCTAGGAGGGGTGAAGACGCGCGGGGTATGCCATGTGATTTCTGTGTCTAGCTTCTCTTGGTTGGAAGAGTCTACTCTCCTGCTATAGGTAGCGAAGACTCGACGGGAAGTTCGTCTTCTCACTGTTTCTAGCTCCTTGCATCTGGACGAGTCTGATTCCTTTCTCTTGTTAGGTTGAGCTGCACTCTCTCTCTTTTGTACTCTTTCACTGTTCTTTGTTCTGTCTACTGCTCACCATTTTAGTACCTCCTTTGTTTCTCCCTCGATCTTTCAGGGCATCCTAATAAGTATTTTTATACTCACCCCTGCTTGGGATTTTCCCACACTTGGTGTTCCCTTGAAGACGACATATAGGTTGGTTGAGACTATGGAGGAGCGTAGAGGACATATGGGCTTGGGATGAATTCAGTGGCCATAGCAGGACTTTCTGGGTGTGAGACTTGCTAATTGTTTATTTTCATTTACCTGTTTCTAGGTTGTGGCACCTTTATGTTTGGGCGCATGTTTTTTCCCCTTTTACTATTCAGTTTACTTATCAGCACTTTACTTGTACTGGTTAGAGGTCAATTCATGTATGTTGGTTTCCTTTTTGGTAGCAGTGTTGTATCTTGCTTTCCTTTCTCTTCACTTTTTCATTGAGTTGGTTGCGTGTGTGTGTACAATTTTATAGGAAAATGCCTCCCCTAGTTTTTTGTACCTTTGGCGCTAGTCACCAACCCATGACCTATGGAGGCGATCTTGGGGTAGTTACAGCTCGAGCCCCGGTACGGGTCAGGTTGTGACAAAAATGCAATGGTTTTTGAACATTTTCATTTACTAGATGGGTCAAATTTAAAACTGAGCTTCGAAATAAAGTTTCGAGTGTTGAAACCTTTTTAAAGTGATGCTATCAGTATTTGGTAAAGGCTCAAAGAGTTTCTTGGATGGATTAAGGGGTTTCAGGAGCACCGAGCCCATAAAATCAAGTTTTAAAGGGGTTGTAGAGGGCACACGGTTTGTATGAAATCATACAGCCCATAGTAGTGACCATGCAGCCTTAAGCATGTTAGGTAGAGGTGTTTCACATGAGTAGTGCATGGTTTTCTAAACCGTTCACCTAGCCTGCAAAGTTGGTGTTTGGTGTTAGTACCTAAACACTATACACCGCACGGTTTGTTCATGGTTTGGAAAACCATGCGGGATAAATCAGAAATTTGTTCTTCTTTAGGAAATTAATAAATTAAATATAAAATTAAAAGTAAAATAAGTGAAATGATAATTATATGAGAAAATAATAATAAATAAATGTTTTAATGATGATGATGATAATAATAATAATATAATAATAATAATTATTAGTAGTTAAGGTTTTAATAAAAAACTAAGGGAGGTTTCCTTCTCCCCTTACCCGCTCGGCACGACACGACCCCCCTGGTTGAGCCTCCTATAGCGCGCAACCCCCTTCACCTTGATCCCTCTCCAATCACCAGTTTCTTTCAATTTCTTCACAAATATCATCTGATTTGAAGAGTTAATGCTTTCTATCTGTATCTCCACCTTCTCTTATACTGTTTTGGCATCCCTATAACCCCAAAAGGTTTGGCCAAAACCCTATCTTAGGGTTTGATTTGATTTTTTTTCATTTCTTCTTTGTTTTAAGGTTGTAAAATGTCCTCTTGAGTGTTGTTGGTCCGTGTTTCGGCAACCGCCGCTAAATGATAGGTGGTTTAGGTGGATTCGGTCTGCCATATTCAATTTTGGGGTAAGTTTCAAAATATTTTGTTTTTTTACACTCTAAATTAGGGATTTATGGTGTTTATGGGCCCCAACTGTTGTGTATAGTGGTTTGTGGTGCCTTTAGAAGACTCATGAGCATATAAAAAGGCATATATATATATATATATGTATGTATGTATTTCCTCTAAGTATGTACTCCCTCATGACATGGGAAATATGAGCATTGTGTTAAGGGTATATATACATATATATTGAAGTATGTTCATGTTAGTGGATGACAACTTGAGTTAGAAAGTGTTTTCTTAGTATTTTGCTTGAGTTAGGGTCCCTATCATTGACAATTTATTTAAGAATGCTTTAATTGCTTCTTTAAATAATTTTTTTATTAGTTTCCTTGGTTTATGGAAGTACTAAGCTTGATTGAAATGATGAAATGAGATAATGGATTTTTGTTTTATAAAGTCATGTTTTTATAATAAAACCTCTCCAACAGAGGTGTGCTACCTTCAAAACAAAATAGTAGTGATAGTGTTATATCATGCTTTCTTGTTGTTTGAGCTTTCAATATATTTTTCTATAGGTGTTGATACACAATATGTTAATACATTCCCCCTTTGATGTTATTAAATGATGTTTCCTATATAAGATAAATGAGGAATTGGCCATGTAGTTGTTTTCTAAGCATGTGATGCTTGTTATAGTGCTTGTTCCCGATGCAAGTTGTATTTAAGTCTATGCAGGGTACGATAGATTTTTAAACTAGAATCACCCATTGTATTTTCTTGTTAAATGGAAATTGAATGGATTTTGACATTGTAAACCCTTAGGTGTGGCCTTTTTACCCCATGTCATGGGATTTCAAACATATAATTGGTTTGTATATAAATTGGTAAATTGAATGGGTTGAATTAAATTAAATGGTTAATACATGAAGATTAACCTTCCAATGAATTTATTGAATGAATTTTAAATGTATTGAATGATTTTACACCTTGGGTGATAAAAGGATTCCCAAGTAGGAATTCCATGGATGGACTCAATGGTTTATCATACTTATAACTTGGGGGATAGATGGATTCCCATGTAGAAATTCCATGGACAGACTCAGGTTCATAAATGAATAATTGGTTACATGTCTTTAAGAACCCCTTACCATGTTAATGGAAGGTAGCAGAGTGAACTCTGATTACTAAAATTTCTTAAATGGATTAAATTAATGGTTGTAAGCTACTTGACCTTATCACACTAATGAAAGGAAAGGCTTAGAAAAAATGGACTTATTGATTACTTATGACTTGACTAGATGGTTTCATGCCCAATTAGCCTTGTCAGACTAATTAAAGGTAATGAAATGAACCTTATGAATTATATATGACTTCATTATTAAAATAGAAATGACCTGACTTGAGCTCGCCTTGGATTCCCGAGGGAATTCCTTGAGCACTTAAGGACCCCATTCTGAATTCAAGGATGAAACTTTCTTAGGTTGAGACCCACCTAGAACTTGATCCTTGTATAACCTTAGATGAACAGTATGACACCATAGGATCCCTCATGTATCACTATATGATTCCCTGGATACACTCCTTGTATCCAACATTGACAAGTAGGTTCCATGGTTAAATCCCATTGGGCACAATCTTTTCTTAACACTGTTTTACCTTGGATGAACTCTATGGACACGGTAGACATCTTATTGTGGAATGAATTGGACTATGCTCCTTAGATTACACTCTTACCCCTTTCCAGGATACAATTATTAACGATTTGGTGACCCTTGAGGTCTATGTTGCCTTGGTTATAACCTTAAAAATTCATTATTAAATATCATGTTAGGTTACCTTGATATATCTTGGAACCTTTATTATTGAAAACATGTGACTTATTTATAATTGGTAATAATCAATTAATGATCTGGTAACATGTTCAGATACCAACTAAGGGATGAATCAGGTATAACTGTCAGGTGTCTCATAGGAACCTAGATGGGTGATGTTAATTTATTCTGTATGTCATAATTATTTATAACTGCACACTATTGAATTTATATTTCACTGTCTGGACTAGACTAGACATCAGTGGGTGTTGGACTACTAATATTATTATCTCACACCTTTCTCAGGTACCCTTGGTACCCAATTATACCGTATATTTTCAAGATCTAGTTTGTTTGTTGTATTGTTTGTACCTGGGATTTAGGAGCAAAGGATCAAGTTGGAGCTCAGGATGATCATGAAGATCTCCCATGGGGCATTTCTATCTTTTTCTTATTTTTGTATTCTAATAAAAATCATGTTGTACTATTTAATTCTTTTAGTGATGTATCATTACCATGTCATGCTTTCATCAGTGTTATAAACTGGTGTTGACCACTTTTATTAAATTGAATATAAGAATCTATCTTTCACTCATTATGATTGCTATTTACTCCTTTCGCTATTGTCTTTTATTTATATTTAGTTATACTATTGTGAAATCTATGATATAAGGGTATAGTCTCCCAACAATCACCTCCCAAGACCCTCACTACTAGTTAGTAGCCTCTGGCATACGGGGAGATGCTCTTGAGGCCATGTGGCTACCGGTCTAGCCACCGTCTTAGTGGTGATCCGGGTCGAGATGTTACAAAGTTTTTAAAAGATACTAAAAAAGAAAAATATAATAAAGTTTTTGAATAAGATGATATTTCTAACTTCGACTCTGAATACGAGGTATGTAAATTTTTTGATGAAATATTATCCTTGTTTTCTAAAAATTTGAGAAGAGGTACAAGTAAATATAAAGGAAAACTTCCCTTGAAGTGTTTTGAATGTTGATCCATTAGGTACTTCACGGCTAATTGTACCCAAATAAATAAGGAAGAGGATATTAATGAAAAATAAATAAGGACAATAAACTCATGGAAGAAACATGGTGATAAGGATACATATTTTTCCAGAGGTAAAGATAAAATGTTCTTCAAATCTAAAATAAGAAGATTTTTTCTAAAGATGATGAAGAAGAAGAAGAAGATAGTGAAACTGAATATGAAAAATCTTTTAAAAATTTTGGAGAGAATAATTTTATTGAAATATTGAATAATAAAGAATTCAGAAGAGGCAATTTTGAAGAATAAGAAGAAACTCAATTAGAATTTCATCTAATATAATAATTGAAAGAGTGTTTGAAAAAGATTGCAAGACAAGAGAAAGAAATTAGGAAACTAAATAATGAATACTATTCAAAAAATAATCAAGAAGTTTTTCCTGATGAGAAAGTCAAGATGATGAAAGAGATTTATTATTTGAATAAATATATTAGGAATGAAAAAAATTGTAATGATCATATGGAAGTAAAGTTTAAAGAAAAAGAAAAAGAGTTGGAACTTATCCTACAAAAACATTCTAAAGAAAAATAGAGAGATATAAGTTTTAAAAACTCTATCTATAAAGTTGATGAAATTTATCATAAAGATAAACCTAAGAAGGATAAAAAATATTCACCTTAAAAGGTTGAAAATAAATTTGAAATTATTATCGAGAAGACAAAATTTGGGAAAGTTATGTATGTGGACAAAGTTAAGAAAGTTAAAAAATCAGAAGTTTGTAAAAACTTTGTGTCCAAAAATGTTTCTAAAAATTATAAATATGAAATAGTTTGTATTAATTATGGTTTCAATAAGGCTGGAAATAAATCCGAGCCAAATAATAAAGTTTCGTTTGAAAAAAAGGTTGGTTGTTAGAAAAGTTATGTTAAGAAGGTTACTGAGAAACATAATCACAACACTGGTCAATCATAAAATTTCAGAGGAAAATAATCTCTAAATTGATATTTATGGTATTTTGGTGGATTAGAACATATAGAAAATATGTGTTGGTTATTCTACGAGTTATGAAAGACAAGGTTTGAGGGGGAGTCAATTATATCAAAAGAAGAAGTTTGAGAAGGAAGTTCTGATGAAACCTGAGAAGGTTGGTGTGAATGTTTAAAATAGGTTCTAACCCCTGGAATCTATGTTATGAAAGACGTGAAAAACATGGACATATTGCTAAGGTTTTTCTTATTTTGTTTCCAACACAATAAAATTTTATTAATAATTCCCAGAAGCTGAAGGTGAAAAAGGAAAAGGCTCTTGTTGTTGAAACTACTTTGAAAGCTATAAAAGGAGAAAAACCTTGGATTATTAATACTAGGTGTTCTTCTTATATGATAGGAGACTTAAAGTTGTTGAATAATGTGAAATAATTCATTGAATTAATGGTGAAATTTAGAAATGATGAATCTTTGAGAATCAAAGGTGTTGGATTAGCCGTCATTGGGAAAGAAAAGATGAAATCCAAGAAAGTTTTATATGTTGATGGGATTAAAAACAACCTGATGAGTATTTCAAAACATTGTGATGAGGGTAAAAAAGTTATCTTTAAAAAAGATGGGTTTTTTGGGAATAGTGAGGACGATGGAAAGATAGTTACAAGAGACCAACGTACAAAAGGAAACTTGTTCCAAGTTGGTGAAATACAAAACTCTTATTACTTGGGTATTGGAAGAAAATTAGCTGTGGCATAAAAGGTTGGAACACATTTATCAAAGAAACATGAGAAAGCTATAAAAACAAGATAGTATTTGTGACACATATAATATGTAAATAAGAATGGATTGAAGTTTCACTATTTATTAGAAATTAAAAATTACAAACTCAGTGCATAAGAAAGTTGATTTTTGTTCAAAACAACCAGTAGATATTATTCATTATGATATTTTTTGTAGAGACCCTGAACCTAGTTTCCCAGATCCGATGCCTTACTTCATTACATTGGAATAATAAACAAGGAAGTTGTATCCCAAAGGATAAAATAGTTTAGTAGTTTTTGAACACTAGATACAAACATAATTTTTACATTACAACTTTTAAAAGAAATACAATATAGAAATTCCATTTGAGACATTCATAACTCCTATATTAACCCTGTGAGTCATTCATAATATTCATATTTGCATCCTATGGTAAAATGAAACATAAGAAAGGGGTGATCTCAGATACCCAGTAAAGTTAAGTAATACAACAGAAGCATAAATAATAAGGCATGGGGAATAACTAAAAGTACACATTACATTAAAACATAATATTGATCATAATATAGCAGGAATAAAAGATGATTAAATATTTCCAAAATAAAACATAACCATAGATATGATATTATTGAATAATCACATGGAATATCAATAACTAGTTTCATAATTAGGGAATGAATAATTTTGAACATCATAAACATATCTTTAAGGCCTCGACCAAGACACCATACATAATGGGTAAGAAATTTAGTTGTTCCCTTTAACCGGGCTTGTGCATCAGGAAGAATTGAAAAGATATCCTTATAAAATATGTATTTTCCCAAAAAATAAAGATAAAATGATCAGAATAATTGATTTTAGAAAATATAATAACAATTTATAAGAATTATATAAAATAAATGAATAATTACATTGGTTTATATAGTAAGAAAGTGTAACCTGAATGAAAATGGAGGTTTGAGAAGAAAATCCTTACGTTATGTCCGAATGAGTTCTTAAATTAACCTTAATATCATAGATAATAAAATAATATCCAATAATTTAATAATTAAGAACCTTTTCTATATATATTAGATTAATTATGGTTTTATTAAGTTCATTTATGGACTTATTGATGAGTTATAGAGTTTAATTTCATCGTTACAAAGAATTCATTTTCTTGGTTTTCAGGATCAGTTCGCTTGTTTATAAGTAATAGAGTTATTGTAAAATGGGTATAATTATTTATAATTGGAATTATATGCTATTAATGAACATAAATAACTGTAATTGGTTTTATACATTGTTTTTTCCTATATTTTAGGATTAATCATTAGATAACATCTGAATGATATTCGTTTAGATTAATTTAAGTGGTTTTAGATCACAATGAACTTGTTTTGTTTTATCATTTAGTATTATGTAAATATGTTACTTCCAGAACATAAAAGGTTTTTAATTTAAATTTTCAAATCTTTTTAAACTATTAAAATGGTTTTATGAACATCCGTTAAGAGGATGAAGGAAAATGAAAACTTGTTGTTCTTTAAGGCGATAAAACAACACCTCATGGACAATGTTTCCATTTTTAGAGTAAAAGGGAGAGGAGAAGGGGATTGAGGATGGATTTTTAAATTATCAAAATAAAATTAAAGTATATTTAAGGTAATAGGTAATATATTTATTAATTCATTTTGATGAGGTTAGGTGATTAGAGATTAGTAAAAGAAAATAACTTTAAAATAAAATAAAAGGAAAAGGAAGAGTATTTTTACCTCTTGAATTCTCCTCCTTGAGAACCTCATTAAGAGGATTGATTTTGGTATTTTGATGATACTTAAAGATCATGTATGTGGTGGAGAGGCTTGGGAAGAATATTGGTCATAATTTTGTCAAGGAAAAAATCTTGGAAGGTGTGAGGAGAAGGGGTGGTATTTATAGTGGAGGAGAGAGGTGTTTTTTGAATATTTTATTCATTTGTTTATTATTTTGGATCAATACTATAAATAGTTTGAGAATTATCATCAAACATATTAAAATAATGGTGGTGATTTTGATATTATGGTACTTAAATCAGCAATTACTCAAAGAATAGTGTGTTTAACTTATAATGTATTTATACTGTAAATTACAGTATTTTACTATTCACCAAAAATTTAAGTATTTTAGAAAAATCACAAAAATTCACCCTAATTGTTTTTTATATGAAAAATTCAAAAACGAACTCTATTTTATGGAAATAATTTTCTAAATATGAGAAATTAATTTTTTAATTAAAACCATCATTTACTTGAAAAATACAGATTTTAAATTTATAACTGATTTTATAACACTTTCAAAAATTAACTAAGGACTCATAAAATTATCCTAAAATCATAAGACAAAAAAATATTTATTTATTAATACATTTTATGAAAATAAATTTTCTTTTAAATATTTTTATTAATTATAAAATTGTGGTTTTATATTGATGACTTACAAAAATACCAACACTTAATTAATAATTTTTAAAATATTCATTTACTTATACTATAATATAATTATATCATAATTTTTTTTGTAAGATGCCAAAATTTTATTTATACATTCATGGGTGAGGTTACTATTCATTTGTCTGATTTACTATTCAAAAGGGTTATATTACTATTCATAATGTCAAGTTACCATTTCATCGGTATAGGTTACTTAACTTCTAGAAATACCTCTTATTTCATTCATTCTTCATTTATATAGTTTTTATTGTGTTCTATACATGATTTTATGTGATATATACTATATGAAGTAAACATAAGAAGGAAAATCTCATTGATATAATTTTGGGTCATTACATTCTCCCCTCCTACAAAATTGTTTCCTCAAAATTTCTATAATGTCACCTCATAAAAAAATTTGGGTAGTTATTCATCATAAGTTCCTCAGGATCCCATGCCTCCTCTTCAATTTTATGATTTTTCCAAAGTACTTTTACCATCTAAGTCATCCGATTCCTCATCACCTATTCTTTAGTGTCCAAAATCTGGATAGGCTCTTCATAATAACATAAATTAGGATCCAATTATATTCTTTCAGAAGTGAGTACATGTGTTGGGTCTAGCATGTAATTCCTTAACAAAGAGATGTGGACCACATTGTGTACTTTAGAAAGTCTAGGTGGCATTTTTAAAAGATAATCCACAACTCCAATTCTCTCCAGAATTTTAAAAGTGCCATTGTTCCTGGGGCTCAGTTTCTATTTCTTATCAAATATTATAACACCCTTCCATGGAGATAATTTCAAGAAAACATGATCTCCCACTTGAAATTATAAATATTTCCTTCGATTATCAGCATATCTTTTTTTTCTACTTTGAGGTGATTTGATATGGGTTTGAATAGTCTTTAACTTTGATTTTGTTTCCTCCACAAGCTTTGGTCCCACAAGATTCCTTTCACCAACATCATCACAACAAGTTGGTGTATGAAATCTCTTTCCATACAATGCTTCATATGGTTCCATTTAAATACTTAAATGGAAACTATTATTGTAGTAAAAATACACCAAAGGTAAATAATGATCCCAAATACCATGAAAGTTAAGTGAGCAGATCTCCACATGTCTTCTAAAGTTTGGATCATCCTTTCTGACTACTGTCAATTTGAGGGTGATAATCAGTGCTCAAATGAAGCTCAATATCCAATGATTTCTGAAGACTTTTCTATAATTTTGATGTAAATTGTGGATCATGATAAGAAAAAATTGAGATAGGTGATCCGTGAAGTCTTCAAACTTCATTAGTATAGAGTCGTGCAAGGTGCTCTAGTGGAAAATCCTCCCTTATAGCAAGGAAATGTTCAAGTTTGGTAAGTCAGTCAACAATCATCTGTATTTTATCATTCTTTCTTTGGTTTTTTGGTATTCCAGTGAAAACATCCACAGTGATATCATCCCATTTCCATATAGGCATAATAAGAGGTTACTTGACTCCTCTAGGATGTTGTCTTTTAACCTTCACTTATTGACAGACTAAACGTCATGATACATAATAAACAATTTCCCACTTCATGCTATCCCACTACAAATGTTTCTTCAAATATCTATACATCTTAGTGCTACCAGTGTGGATAGAGAAATTTTAACTATGGGAATTATCCAATAACTCTCTTTTTATCATGGGTATATAATAAAAACAAAGGCTCTTCCCAAATCTCAAAATTTAATTCTCATACATGAAGTCTGCAACTTCCCATCATTCTTAGATTTAATTTTCTTTTGAAGACTCTCATCATTAGACTAATGAATTTTAATCATTTATAATAAATATTATTGGGCAACCAATTAACAAAGTTATGATTTTTCAACTTCCTTGATAATTCCTATATCTATCTTTGCTAGATCCATATACACAGGGTCCTTGTCAATCCTCATTTTGTTTAGAACTCCATGATTCATCCTAATCAATGAATATGCTACCTTATTCTCCTTCCCAGGGTGGTAGTGTATTAAACAATCATAACCCTTGAGTTGTTTGATCCACCACCTTTGCCTCATGTTGAGTTCTTTCTATGAGAAGATATATTTCAAGATCTTATGATTTTTATATATCTCAATTCTTTCACAATAGAGATAGTGTCTCCATATCTTCAGAGTAAAGATTGCAGCTGATAACTGAAGATCACGAGTTGGATAGTTTTGGTCAGGAATTTTTAATCACCTTGATACATAGGAAAAAACTCTATCATTCTGCATAAGGACACACCAAATTCATTTCTTTGATAAATCACTATAAATCAAAAATACACCATTTACAGATAGTAGAGTCATGATCAGAGCATTCACTAATATCATCTTCAATTCTTCAAATCATTCTTCACATTATTTTTTCCACATAAACATAACCCCTTTATTAGTAAGATTGGTTAATAGGTTAGATAGTTTGGAAAATTTCTAAATGAAATACCGATAATAACCTACTAAACTAATAAAACTATGTAGCTCAGTTATATTCATTGGTGTAGGAAATTCTTGAATAACCTTTTTCTTTATAGGATCAACTAATATTCCATCCTTTGAGACAATATGGACAAGAAAATAAATTTATTGAATCCAAAATCCAAACTTTCTAAATTTACCATATAATTCATTTCTTCTAAGAGTCTTCAGAATAATCTACAAGTGATTCTCATGGTCTTCGTATCTTTTGGATTATACCAAGATATAATCAATAAATACCATAACAAATTCATTAAGATATTCCTAGAAAAATCTATTCATTAGATACATGAAAATGAAGAGTTCATTAGTCAGTATAAATAGAATTACTATAAATTTTTAATGTCTGTACCTTCTTTGAAATGTTGTCCTTGGAATATATTCCTTCCTCACACGTAACTGATGATATCCATATCTAAGGTCAATCTTTGAAAAGTATTGAGATCCATGAATTAGATCAACTAAATCATCAATGAGAGGTTAAATATACTTGTTCTTTATTATAATAGCATTGATTTCTCTATATTCAATACATAGCCTCATGAATCCATATTTCTTCTTGATAAAGAGAATATGAGCTCCCCATGGAGAAACACTAAGGAAAATAAATCCTTTATCACTCAATTTCTCTAGTTTTTTCGTCAATTCTACTAATTCCATAGTGGTCATTTTATAAGGAGTATTTGATGTAAGTCTTTTACCAAGAATTAAACCAATAGAGAACTCAAATTTACACTCTTAAGGATTTCCAAGTAAATCTCCTAGAAACACATCTCAATATTCTTGCACAATAGGTACATCTTCAATTTAAATATTTCTTTCCTCATCCATAGATGATTTTTTCTCTTCCTACCTAAGGATTTAATTCATTAGAGCTATTGGGGGTGGGTCTAGATAAGATTTAGTTGATGAGGTTTATGCCCTAAAGATAAGGGATTTTACACCGTTCTCAAAAATTATAATTTCTTTCTTCTTACAATATATTTTCTCAGCATAATTTGAAAGTCAATCCATATAGATGATTATGTTAAAGTCAATCATAGGTATAATGAAGAGGCCCACAACTAAATCACGTTTATGTGTCATAAAGGGGACTAACTGACACATATTCATTGAAATGATACTTCCCTTAGGAATTTTGACTGATAACTCATTTATTAAATAAAAAGGGAAATATCTAATTTTCTTGGTAAACTGGAAATATTTAAAATAATGTGATGATTAAATTACCTTCCACCATATCATTAGTAACTTCAACCTCAGAAATTGTGACTATATATGCTTGGCCTTTATCCCTTGGCCTTCTTTGAGGAAACATTCCTTGATTCCTAGGACAATCATTTTCATAATGAACCATCTATTTGCAATTATAGCATTGAACATTGGTAACTTGTTTCTTTCCCTTACGATCACAGCTTGGTGGTATTTTTATCCACACTTTTAACAAACACCCATAACCTTTAGGAAAGTACTAGAGTGTTTCTTCCCACAATTATCATAGGATGGAAAATTAACTCTTCCCTTATTCCTCTTTTCCTTATTTCCTTTTCCAGAGTGTTCAGAAACTCTCTTATTCTCTTTCTTTACATTGAATACATACGACTTAGATAATTATTTTTCTATATTGATAACACATGAGACTATATCTTCATATAATGAGAAATTTTGGGCTACCAATTCTATTCATAGGAATTGTTTTAAACCATCAAAGAATTGATTAATCTTGATCCTTGGATTATGAATATAGTCTTTGACATGACTTAATAACCTTGTAAAGTTGGATTCATACTTGGAAAATTTTCCATACTCATTATGTCTTATACTAAATAACTACCTCTCTATATCTTTTCACTTTACAGTTCCAATACTGACATTATTATATTGCATAGTAGGTTAATCCCTACATGGGATACGTGCATTGAGATGGCTTCAATTCCTTTCACTAGGTTCCATTTATAAATAATGGCATACACTAGATTAGATTCGGAATAATATTTTATAATCTCAAACTAGAAAAATACGTAACATTAATGGAAATTCTATGCATAGCAATTCTCATAATCATAAACATGGATTCTTTAGGAACATATTTACTTTTAAATCCTTCATAATGGTTTATAAAGAATATGTGACTTATCATAAGAATATCCCCTAGGAGTGCCAAAATAGGTGTGTGGTAAGGCCCATTGTATTATACCAGGTTACCCTAATTCAGGCCTAAGACACCTTGTCAAAGTTGTTGCCCCTAGGTACATTTTTACCAGAACCACGTCTACATCTAGTATCTAGACATGGATGTATTTCTAGTAAGATCCACACAATCTATACCTTACCAAAATTATGGGATGCTATTCTATTATAATCCTCAAATTATATCTTAGGGTTATGTTCACTAATCTATGTTTCCTAAATCTAGTTTCCAAGTTTTCTACTAAACTTCTTCTGATAACAATTATAGAGACCCAACCCTAGTTGCATGGGGTTGGTGCCTTACTTCATTAAATTGGAATAATAAACAAGGAATTTATATCCCAAAGGACCTAATAGTTTAGTAGTTTTATAAAACCTGATACAAACATAAGTTTTACATTACAACTTTCAAAGGAAATACAATACATAAATTCCATTTGAGACATTCATAACTCCTAGATTATCCTTGAAAGTCATTCATAATATTCATCTTTTCATCTTGGGGAAAAATAAAACATAAGAAAGGGGTGAGCTCATTTTCTTAGTAAGGGTAAGTAATACAATAAAATAATAAATAATAAGGCATGGTGAGTAACTGAAAGTACACATTCCATTAAAACATAATCTTGAGCATAATATAGTAGGAATAAAAGCTGATTAAATAATTCCATAATAAAACATAACCATGAATATTATACTAGTCAAATAATCACATGAAATATCAATTTATAATTTCATAATGAAGGAATTAAAAATTATAGACATCATAAAATTATTTTCAATGCCTCATCCAAGACACCATACATAATGGGTAATAAATCTAGATGTTCCCTTTAATCGGGCTTGTATATCAGGAATAATTGAGAAGAGATCCTTGTAAAACATGTATTTTCCCACAAAAAAAGATGAAATGATCAAAATACATGGTATTGAAACATATAATCAGAATTTATAAAAATTATATAAAATACATGAAGAATTAAATTGTTTTATAGAGAAATAAATTGTAACCTGAATGAAAATGGAGGTTCGGGAATAAAACCCTTACCTTATGTCTGAATCTATTCTGCACTTGACCTTAATTACATGGATAATAAAATTAAATCCATTAATTAATTAATTAAACAAATTTTCTAAATGTATTAGATTTATTATGATTTTATTAAGTTCATTTATAGCCTTATTGATGAGTTATAGAGTTTAATTTCATCATTCTAGAGCATTCATTTTCTTGGTTTTCATGATTGATTCACTTATTTATAAGTAATGGAGTTCATGTAATATGAGTATAATTATCTAGAATTGGAATTATATGTTATTAATGAACATAAATAAGTGTAATTGGTTTTATAGATTTTTTTCTATATATGAGGATAAATAATTAGATAACATGTTAATTATATTCGTTTAGATTAATTTATGCGGTATAATATCACAACGAACTCGTTTTGTTTTATCATTTAGTATTATGTAAATATTTTAATTAAAAAACATAAAAAGTGTTGTAATATAAATTTTAAAATATTTTTCAATCAGTAAAATGGTCATATGAACATTCTTGAATATGGTGACTGAAAATGAAAAATTATCATTCTTGAAGGCAATAAAACAACACCTCACGGAGGATGTTTCCATTTTTAGAGTAAAAGGGAGAGGAGAAGGTGATTTATGATGGTTTTTTAAATTATAATAATAATATTAAAGTATATGTAAGGTAATGGGGTTATCAATCTATTTGGATGATGATATGTGAGGAGAGAATAATAAAAGAAAAGAATTTGAAAAGAAAATAAAAGGAAAAGGAGGATGATTTTTACCTCTTGAATTCTATTCCTAAAGAGGATTGATTTTGGTATTTTTATGAGAAAAAGAGATCATGAAAGTGGGGTAGAGTCTTGTAAATATTATTGGGTATAAATTTTACATGGATCATAGCTTTGAAGGTGTGAGGAGAAGGGGTGGTATTTATAGTGGAGGAGAGTGGTGATTTTTGAATATTTTATTCATTTATTTATTATTTTGGCTCTAGACTATGAATAGTTTGAGAATTATCATCAAATATATTGAAATAATTAATATGAGTTCTAGATTATGGTGCTTAAATCATCCATGACTCAATTAATAGTGTTTTTAACTTATAATGTATTTATACCATAAATTACTATTTTTACTATTTACAAAAATTCAAGTATTTTAGAAAAATACAGAAAAATCACCCTAAATTTTTTATGTGTATAATTACAAAATAAACTCCATTTTATAGTAATAATTTTCTAAATATGAGAAATTTAATTTTTAATTAAAACCATCATTTACTTGAAAATACATCTTTTAGATTTATAACTTATTTTATAATACTTTCAAAAATTAACTAAGGTCCCATAAAATTATCCTAAAATCATAATATAAAAAAATATTGATTTATGAATACATTTTAAAAAAATTATTATTTTTAAATCATTTTATTAATTATAAAATTGTAATTAAATATGTATGACTTATAAAAATACAAACACTTAATTAATAATTTTTAAAATATTCATTTGCTTATACTTTGATATAATCATATCATACTTTCATTTATAAGATACCTAAATTTTATTTATACATTCATGGGTGAGGTTACCATTTATTTAGATGATTTACTATTCAAAAGGGTCATATTAATATTCCTAAGGTCAAGTTACCATTTCATCAGTATAGGTTCCTTAAATTCTAGAAATACCACTTATTTCATTCATTATTTATTTATAAAGTTTTTATTATGTTATATATGTAATTTTATGTGATATATACTATGTGAAGTAAACATAAGAAGGGAAATCTCACTGATATAATTCTAGGTCGTTACATCTATGGAATGATGATAAAACAATAAACTAATAAAGATACGTACTTCATCACTTTAATTGATGAATTTATTTTCATTACTTGTGTTATATATATGAAACATAAGTCAGATGCTCTAAAAAAGTTTAAATTTTTTAGGATGAAAGGTGAGAAGGAATGTGAGTATTCAGTGAAGAAGATGAGAACTGGTAATGGTGGTGAGTTTATGAATGAATAATTTTAAAGTTATCTCTAGAAGCATAGAATTTTACATGAGTTCAGTTCACCATACAAACCTCAATAAAATGGGGTTGTTGAAAGAAAGAATAGAAGTATGGTGGAAATGGGGAGAATTATGCTACTTGAACATGGTATTTCTCATTACTATTGAAGGTAATCCATGAGTACTGCTGTGTATATTCAAAACTAATGTTTATATAGGATAAATTTAGATATGAATCCTTATGAAATGTTTTATAGAAAAACTCTAAGTTTGAAACACTTGAGAGTTTTTGGAAGTCCATGCATTATAAATAAGAAAGGTGGAAACCTTGGAAAGTTTGAGAAGAGAGGCAAAGATGGATTTTTTTCTTGGATATTCTCTAGAAATAATTGGATAAAAGTGTTTTAATAAATAAATAGAAATAATTTTTGATTATGTTGATGTGAAAGTTATTAAAAAATATGTGGATGACAAAAAAACTCATGAAAATAGAAAGTGGTGCAGGATAAGGGAAATTTTGTTAACATTTCTGATAAGGATACAAACAATTGTAATCATACTTGAGAAGAAGAATCAGACTCAGCTATTTCAAGTGATGAGGATGAAACTCAAATAACTCATCCTAGGATGAGGAATCTAGTTCAGGATCAAAACATTATCAGTGATCAACATTAAAAGTTTTAGACAATAATAACTTCAAAAACTATTACACATACTTATTTATATTCAAAAGTCAAGATGAAATATGTGAATGAATATTTTGAGAATTCAGAATGGGTTTATGTTATCAATGAAGAGCTTTAGCAGATAGAAAGGAATGTTACTTAGGAACTCGTACCCAAACCTGATAACAAAAATGTTATTGGTAAAAAGAGGATTTTTCAGAAAAATATGAATAAAGAAGGTGAAGTGATAAGGAACAAAATAAGATTAGTGTGAAAAGGTTACTCACAAATTCAAGGTGTTGATTTTGATGAAAATTTTTATCTGGTGTCAAGGTTAGAAACAATCATAATCATTATTGCTATTACTACACAACAAAGTTACAAAATCATTCAAGTGGATGTGAAGCCTACATTCTTGAATTGTGATCTTTATTAGTAAGTTTACATTGAATAGCCTTTTGGATTTGTTGTTGGTAAATATAAAGGTTATGTGTGTAAGTTGAAGAAATATTTGTATGGATTAAAACAAGATCCGAGGGCATGGTATTCCAAGTTAGATACTTTCTTAAGGAAGATGAGTTTTAAGAAAGGAAGAGTAGATAGAAATATTTATATCAAAGTAATTCAGGAGTTTTACCTTATCTTAATTGTTTATGTTTATGACATTATATTTGTTGGAAATGATGAAATAAGTTGTGAAAGTTTTGTTGGAGAGATGAAAAATTTGTTTGAGAAGTCCATGCTAGGGGAATGAAATAATTTCCTAGGTTACAAATATTACAAAATAAGAAACATATTTTTATTTACTAAGAAAAGTATGCTAAGGAACTTCTCAAGAAGTTCAGCATAGAAAACTTAAAACCAGTTTCCACATAGATTTCATTGGGAACTAAATTGAGTAAAGATAGAGAATGTAAGAAAGTTGATCAGAAAGAATTTAAAAAGTTGATTGGAAGTTTTTTATATTTGACTACCTGAAGACCCAACATTGATTATGCTATTACCTTATGTGAAATATTTTAGAGTGATATTGAAGAATCATAATTATTTTTTGGAAAAATAATTCTTATATATATCAAAGGCATAACAAATTTCAAAATCAGGTATGATAGCTCAAAAATTATTAACTTGTTAGGGTATTCAGGTGATGATTGGGAAGAAAATATTGATGATAAAACATCCACATCTGGTGGAGTTTTCTTTTTGGGGAAAAGTTGTATTAGTTTGAATAAAAAGAAACAAAATTCAGTAGCACTTTGTATGAAGGAAGTTGATAATGTTTTTTCCACTCAAGACTCTACTCAACATATGTGGATGAAGACTCAATTAGAAGACTTTCTTATTGAAGTAAAGTTATACTTGATATTTTTTTGTGATAATCAAAGTGAAATAAACATTACCAAGAATACAATACAACATTATTGTTTTAAACATATTGATATCAAGTACCACTTCATCAAATAACATGTGGAGAATAATGAATTGAAGCTATAGTATGTTCCTACATCAAAACAAGTTGCTAAAAAATTCACAAAACCTTTAATAAAGGAACCTTTTTATAAATTGAGGTTGAACATGGGTGTCCAACCTCTTTCTCATCAAGTTTGAGGTACTTTTTCCCACCCTCTCATCTTAACTTTGGATAGTTTTTTCAAGGGGGATAATTGTTTCATAAATCTATCCTTATGGAACCATGCATAAAGGGGGAGTTGTGGGTAAGATGTGAATCCATCATGTAAGTATGAAAACTATTATAATTGTTTGTTGGAGTGGTTATAGAATTTGTTTTTTGTATTCTTGGGAAGCTGAATAAGTGAAGAAATCTAAGGAAGAAAAGATGATGAAGAAATATAAGGAAGAAAAGATGAGGAAGAAATATGGGGAAGAAAAGATAAGGAAGAAAACTGAGGAAGAAAGGATGAGGAGAAAAGCTGAAGAGGTTCCATAGTCACTACTCTTGGAAAAAATGGTTTTAAATTCAATGATTCTTATTTCTTATAATGAGTTAGTTCACATAGGATTATAATTGTTGATAAATAATCCATTTCTGGAGGTTACAAAGTTCAGTGATTTATATACCTTGTTTGAAAATAAAATCCAAAGGGGGATATTGTTAGAACCAAGCTAATAAGGAAGATTACTGTATTCAGGTATTGTCTTTTATTTTCAAGGAAGTTCTAAGAGAAAATAAATCACCATATTTTTTTTGGTGAAAATAAGAATGACCATCATATTTAGAAAATCAGACTCACAATTCTTATGAAATTCCATCAGATTAAAAATATGTTTCCAAGAAAAAAGTATCTTTAGACTCACCTTGAGTCCAGAATAAAATACCTGATCATAATGGTAAAAATCGTATTCATTCCAATTTTATTTAGGAAAATCATATTTAGGATGATTAGGAAAGAAATATGTTGTTGTAGGAATGGGAAGCTACAATACTTTCCATTATAAGTCAGATGATGATGAAGTTTATCTTAAATGTTTCAATGTAATTAAGAAGTCATGCTTACAAGAGAGAAATTAAAGAAGAATAAAAGTTGAATTGTATTCCAAGTGGGTCAAGAGAAAATAAGAATAGGGATCTATTTTTTAAATTTTTATTCATCATAATGAGGTAGATCATAATTGGAATTGGACTGGAGTTTTGTTAAGCCTATAATTTTTGTTGAAGAGTTTGAAAAAGATAAAAAAGTGTTGTCAAAGGGGATCTTGAATATCTAAGAACACGATTTTTTTTTCATCAGTTGGTACAAAGAAATAATTTTGAGAAACCAAAATGGATAAATCATAATAGAGAATTTGGAATAGAGAAATTAGAATGGAGAAATCAGAATGGGGAATAAAAATCAGACTAAATTTTGTTAAAGAATTCATTAGTTCTAAATTTACAAGTTGTTTATGAAATCACGATGACCATCATAATGGATAATCATAATGGTAAAATAAAAATGGAGAATCATATTCATACTGGAGATCTGATAGGAAGTCTGAAGCATTGAAGAAGTCAAATAAATATTTGGATTTTAAGAAGAATTTAATAAGTCAATGAAAGATCTATATTTCAAGGGGAATTAAATGAGTCAAATATAAATATGAAATTTATCAAAATATTAAAGATTTGGGATATTTTTTAAAGTAGGAAAAACTTTTGAATGTCTGTTTAAACTATTTTGGTGAGACTATAAAAGGAGGATAACACTTTGTGTTTTCTGTGTATTGCATTTCTCATGAAAGGGGAGAGATAATCTCCACAATTCTAGAAAGAAGTAGTTTCCAGATTGTGTTTTGTTTAAGAAGTTATCTGGAAAAAATAAGAAGAGAAGAAGATCATATTCAGAGTTTCTAGAATTGGAATGAGATTTTTTTATTAGGATTTTCAAACTCAAATAGAAGCAGTCCTAATTTGTTTCAGTTGTATTATAAAAAATTTACATTTTACTTATTGAGAAAAATGGACTTGGGAATAAGACTTGGGAATAAGTATTGGTTTTCCAAACATAGATTAGAAGTGGTTTAGAATTGTTTTAGTAGTATTATGATAGAAGTATATTTTCCATATTGAGAAAATCAGACTTGGGAATCAGACTGGGGAATCATAATAAGTATTATTACAAAGTTCGGGTAGTTCTTACTAGCTTCTGGGTAAGAAAGTGAATTTTTTTTGAAAGATCATATTTAAGAAAGTTGATCAAGAAGCACTATAACATGTTTATTAAAAAAATTTTATTACATCATTTCATGATACTTGATGCACACAAACTATTCTATTGAATATAGTGATACACGAGTGTAAGGGAATATCATACTCATTGTATTCCACACAAAAGTATTATTTTCTAGATCATTGTGTGGTATTAAATTATTTACAAACCATACCAAGGACTAGATACTCTTGATGAGTAGTGAAATTTTTAAATTATTATGTTCCTGTGGTTATGTGTTTGATTTGTTTTCAGTATAGAAAGAAATATTTAAAAGAAGTAGAATGTTATTTTTTTAAGAAATAAAACTTAAAATAAAAATATATCATTGATTCAGCCCCTCCCCCTCTCAATGATACTTGAATCCTGGTTGGGTAATCTCGGCTCTCTTGAATGATATGATCCTAGAAAATAATGAGCTTCCTTGAAGAACATATGAATCTAAAAAATGGTATGTACAATGAGTATCATCTTTGAAACAATACATGCCTATCCAAATGACCATATACTATTTATAAAAGACCATGAATCACTTAATAAATGCCCAAAGTGTGGGTTTTCTCAATAAAAGAACGAAGAATTAGGTCATATGAAAGTTGTTTGTTACTTTCCAATTGTTCTAAGGTTTAAGAACCTCTATGGAATTGAGGTGGCTATAAGGAAATTGATGTGTAATGCAAATATAATAAATAAATATGGGAAAATTAATCACCTGATAGACTCTCCTTGGTGGAATAAAATTGAACATGAGTATCCTGAATTTGGAAATGATCTAAGGAATCTTGTTCCTATGCTATCTAAAGATGGAGTAAATTATTTTGGTTTTAAAAGAAGAACTCCATGTACATGTTTTGTGATGTTGGTAAATTATAACATGCCATTGTGGTTATGCATAAAAAAAATACATTATGGTATCTATACTTATATCGGGACCAAAAAAACCAGGTAATGATATTGATGTTTATTTGGCTCCATTGATCACAGATTTGAAATTATTGTTGGATTAAGGTGTTAAGTTGTATGATGCTTACAAAAATTAATATTTCACATTAAGACCTATGTTTTCTGTGATGATAAAGGATTTTTATTCTTTTGGAAAATTTTCAAGATATATAATTAAAATAACTCAAGGGTGTCCCATTTATAAACAAGGTGCACACTCAATTATTTTGAAACATTCATTAAAGACTATATTTCTTGGACATCATAGATTTCTACCCTGATGAAATAAATATTGATATTGGATGACATCATTAGATAAATTTTAGAAGAAGTAACAACACAATATCCTCTAAAATGTGATCAAATTTTTGAGAAAGTAAAATATATGGAAACTTATTTTGGTAAAAATTATTCTAAAAAACTTATGGAGTCGGATTGTAAAAAGTGATTAGTTTTTTTTTGAATTAACATACTATAATTGTTTATTCATTAGAAATTTTCTTGATGTTATGCATGTGGAAAGAAATGTATGTGATAATTTCATTGACACATTAATAAATACACGCAGTAAAATATTGTATGGAATATGGCTAGGTTGGACATGATTGATATGGGGATATAGGAAGAGTTAGTGCCTGTGAAGGGTGAAAGATGTAATTTTATTCCTCCAGTTACTTTCACTCTTTCCAGGAAAGAGATATACCAATTTTTCAACTTCTTGAATGATTTAAGGTTTCTAGAGGGGTATTAATCAAATATTAGGAATATCATATCAATGACTGATTTAATTTTAAATAGATTGAAATCACATGATTATCATGTATTGATACAAAATTTAATTTTTGTATATTTATGTTGAATTTTACATAAGAATGTTCATCATACATTAACTAAGATCTATTTCTTTTTCAAATCTATATGCAACAAAGTTATAAACCTGGTTAAATTTCCAACTATAGAAAAAGAAATTGATGTAATATTATGTGAATTGGATATTTTATTCCTTCCACCATTATTTGATATGATGGTTCACTTAATGGTTCAATTGGTTAGAGAGATTATACTATGTATTCATATACATTATAGATGGACATGCCCCATTGAATGGTATATAAATATCTTGAAAGGGTATGTTAAAAATCAAAGTCATCCTGAAGGTTGAATTGTGAAGCAACATGTTGTTGAAAAAGTCATTGAATTCAATAATAACTCCCAATATAATGTAGAAATAATTGGTATACCAAAATATCATCACAACAAGTGACTTGTGTATGAAGGAATTTTCCAAATAGATATTGTCTCAATTACATATATAGAGCAGGAGTTTGACCACCCCTATGTTTTGTATAACAGTTTTGAGTTTGTTCCATAGGTTGAAACCCAAAAAGTAATTCTTAATAATTTGAATCCATCTTGAATAGAAATATGTATATCAAATATAAATAATCAAAAATTTATAGGATGAGCTCAGGATGATATTTTTAAAGAGTAAAATGAAAATTTGGATTCAATTTCAAAATGAATTTGATGGATTTATAGAGGATCAATTGTGCATTATTATCTTAAAATGTTCTTGTAATTAAGGGTTATATTTTTTTTATAAAAATGAACATGATGAATATATTACCATGAAAAATAGCGGGGTTACACTTTTGGATGAATTAATACATATATATAGTACCAAGGATAGAAATCCAATTTATAAGAATATGTCATATTTTTGCATAATCAAACAAATATGGGAGTTGGATTATACAATATTTCAAGTGATAATTTTTTCAATTCAAGTGGGTTGATAATAGGAGTGTAGTTAAAATAAATGGATTTTGATTCATGAAAGTGTATTTCAGTAAGGAATGGTATAAATATGAACTTTTTATAATGGAATCAAAGTTAGTATAAGTATTTTATGTTCTAGATCTTGAAAATAGAATGTGGTTAATTGTTCTATTATTGACCAAAACCATTACAAATCTAGATGTTAATTCAACTAAGAATGGCCATTTCATTGGGATGAAACAATCATTTCATGGTGGTTCCAATATAGATAAGGTCTTTTATTTCATAAGATACCATAATAATGGGATTTGGATAATTAATAGAGGGTGAAAATCCCTTCAACTGTTAAAAAAGAGATTTAAATAATCAAGTTATATTTTTTAATATACATTGTGTTACCTTATATTATTGTTTTTCCAATGTTGTATTTACATAATCTAAATTAAATTTTCAACCACTTCTGTAGATAATGAATTCTTCACATATCGATGCTCCCAATCCTAAGGAACAACAGGTTTCTCAACATAGTGAAGCTACCAATGTAGAGGAAAAAAATGTTTCTGAATAAGACGATGCTACCAAACCATGAGAATAACCTATTAACAATGTTGAAGCTGAGTGAATGAAAAATAGTGAACAACCCATGTCCTAAAAAAAGGACCATCATAGCATGAAAATGCAAATAAATATTTTAAGGAGAAAAAGAGAGGCATCAAATTCATTGTTGGATGGAATGCATACATCCAACCTATTTACCCCAACAAGGTAATGTTCAGTAGTTACATTGGGATAAATTCTTGAATGAATGTGTGAGTTGATATAGATACATGTCACAATATTATGCTCGAGATTAAAAAACTAATTTGGGAAGTGATTAGGGTAACATTATGATTTAATTTATTTATTTAAAAAATAATAATGAAACATTTATTTACTCTTCATTATCCCTTGAAAAGTGAATTTATACTAGATGACTACTAAATGGAATTTGTTTTAATGATCAATAGAAAGGATTATAAAGTCTTTTATAAAATTATTAAAAATTATAATATTAGATATGTTGATCGGAAAATAAACCCAAACCCACCACAAATATATGAAAGCCTAATAAAAAAACAAATTTGGAATGAATTTATTGGTTTTCATGAAAAAAACATTTTCATGTATATTTTTATTGGTAATAAATTAATTAAAAATACATGTATTAGTCACTTTGATTAAGAATTTTTAACTTCTAAAATGGAAAATGAGTGCTAAAAATAATTATTATGCAACAAAACCAACATACCCCTACTATAAATAAAGGATGGGCTATGTTTTACTTAAAAAAATGGTATGTAATTTAAATCTACAATAATACATTTATTTGACTTAAAACTGTTACCTAATTATGTTCTTTTTTATAAGTAGATTGATTAACTAAAATCCAAATACAATTTTATTTCATATCATGTGCTATATATGGAGGCTCATGTAAATAAAATTGGGTTAATAATAGATAAAAACACAAAAAAAGCATGGGAAGAATGTGCAAGTATGAAATAATAAAAATTTATTCTACTTTAAATCAGTATTACATAAAAATGATTACTTATTTTATTATATTTTTTATTAGGCCTAAACATAGTAATCATTATCTACTATACTAGATGAATAAATACTATCAGTGGAATTAAAGCGATGAGAATAATATAACCATGTCAAAGGTGCAGGTTTTGGGGTGTCACCCATAACATATTTTGAGAAAAGAAATGAATAGGGGGATAAATATAAGAAAATAGATGGGATGAAAATAGAATAAACTAATTTAGAAGAAAAACTTAATTGACAATCTGGGTTTTTATAAAAAGTGATGTAAAGGAATTAAATAGAAGAAAAAATATAACAACAACCACTATGTGAAGATCTCCCCCACCCCCACTAGCTTTGAGGTAAGCCATTACCCTAAAATAGATTCCTTACAAGTGGTAATCAATTTATTCATAAATATTTCTATGAAATTTGAATCAGGTATATACCGATACCTTTCCATTGCAGATATTCCATAGGGTGAAAATTATTGTGATTAATATATATCAGTACCCACCCATCACCTTGTTGGGAGGGGTACACTGTACAATATCCAAGGAGATATTCTTCATCGGACCTTTTTAGGTCCTTAGCAGAGTTGGCAAGGTGGATTACCGCTTGGATCTTCCACCTCAGTTGCACTGGGTGCACGACGTCTTCCACGTATCTCAGCTGAGGAGATACGTGCATGACCATTCTCACATCATCGACCATGGGGAGCTGGAAATCGACGATGGGGAGACTTTTACAGAGGTTCCAGTGGAGATTGAGGATCGAAAGGAGTGGGTCCTACGTGGACGGTCGATACCTCTGGGGCACGTACGCTGGTAGCACGCGAACTTCTAGGATAGCACATGAGAGCGTGAGGCTCAGATGCATGCTTAGTACCCCCACTTGTTCCCATAGTTCGAGTAGTAGCTTATGGGGACGTAAAACCCTAAGGTGGGGAGAATGTAAAACCCGAAATCTCCATGGATTTTTTTAAATACATGGAAATTTTAAGAGTCCAAAAAAATTGACGGCGCATGATTCTGAGGCACGGTGTTCCTAGAATCAATTTCTGAAGTTTTTTTCGAGTATGTCTGGTAAACGTATGAGCAGGTTTTTATAACTTTTGAACCGGTGCTTGGAACTAAAATCTTAGGGCATCCTTGAACCTGCAATGCTGGTTTTTCACTAAAGAAGAATTTCACTTCTACGGTAGTGAGTTGAGAATAAAAGATATTTTTTTGGGTTTTTGTGGAAAGTAATAAAATAAAGTGAGCTTCACTTTATTTCATTTGAGCTTCCTTGTGGGTGATTGGTGGTTAAAACCTCCTCATGGAAGTTGGAGGTGGAACCACCACACCTTAATCTCCCATGAGAGGTTATGGTGGTGAGGCCCACCCAAACATAACCTCTCGTGAGAGGTTACGACATGGGGACCACACGGGGATTAACCCCTATTGATGGAGGAGAGTAAAACCTCTCAACTCCCCCTCATTAATGAGGGAGAGCCTCTTAACCTCCCCTAATTAATTCTTTGTACCAACCCCTTGAATTAATTAAGGGGAGCCTACCTAATTAATTAGTCCAATTTGAATATCTTGCCAACAAATTAATAGGATATTTAGATCTATTATTTCGTTGGCATATTCATTTTGGTGGAAGCTTTGAGAGGAGGATTATTGGGAGAAAGCTCCCAACAAAGAACCCCATCTCCCAACAGAGAATGAAGAATGAAGAACGCCGACCTTATTTGACTTCTTCTTTGAAGCTTCAACCATCGTGAGACGTCTTCGAAGACTGATTTCCGCATCATTGTCAACAAGCCGACGTAGCTCGGGTTTGGAAGTGCATGGTGGATGCAACGAAAGATGATCTTATTCATTTAATTTCTACAACTTCGTCAACGAACGACGAACGACGATAAAAGGTAGGGGGTTTAATTTTTGTATTATCACTTTTTTTCTCATCTTCGGTTGGAAAGGAATCAATGCAGAGATTGTAAAATAATTGTTATTCATCGTACTTCTTTGGTTACCAATTGATACCTCACTAAACGTGGAGGGTGCGGGCCAAACCAACATGGTCTGAAACCTCTACCGATCTTGTTTATGACGAACTTCAGCATGGCGATGAGGTGACAGAATGACGAAGGTGGTGACGACAAAGGCCGCACTACCCACGGCCTCCACGAACCGCACCATCCCCACGACATTCTGGTGCTCTCGGCTGAACACTATCGGCCAGAGCCGCGCTGAACCCGCCTTCCCGGCCTCTTCCTGGCCGCCGGCCCACCTACCGACCTCCGTGCGTTCCCTTCATGACTCCTAGAGCCGGTCTGCACCAGCTCGCACCGCGCCAAACCGGCCAGCCCGGCCTCCTCCCAGCCGCCTCCTGGCCGCGCCCTGCTCGGCCGAACGCCACTGGCCCGCCTACTGGCCTTTGTGCGCCTCCCCGTCCCGGCCCCCTCGTGGCCACCCGGCTGAGCCGGCGTCCCGAACCCCTCTCGGCCACCCGACTGAGTCAGCATCCTAGATCTCTCATGGCCACCTGGCCGAGCCGGCATCCCGGCCTCCTCGCGGCCTCCCGGCCAAGCCAGCGTCCCGACCCCCTTACGGCCACCTGACTGAGTTGGCATCCCGGCCAAACCGGTGTTAAGGCCCCCTCACGACACCCTGGCTGAACTAGCCCTACCACGCCCTCCAGGCCGAGCCGCGCCGGGCCGCGCCCTCACGACGCTCCGTGCCGAACTGACCCCGAGCTTGAGCCGAATCGCCCTCGCGGCCTGCTGGGCTGATCCCCGCGGGCTGGGCCAAACCTAAAAGTCTAGACCACCCAATGGGCTGGGCCAGACCTAATAGGTCTGACTGGGTCCACCCAGACCAGGTCGGCCCAGATTGGGTTGGGCCGGGTCAGTTCAACCGGGTCGGACCGAACCCGGGCCCTCTACTAACCCTTTTACTTTCTTTGGCCATATATTTGGCACCGAACGTCCGTTTGACGATTCTTTAGCGGCACTAGAAATATTTAAGCATAGCCGACTTTTTGAGTATACCCCACTGGAGTTCAGGGTTTAATTGAGATATGATCAGGTTGGATTGTACACGAATTCAACCGGGCCCCCAGGACTAAAAGGCTAATAACTCACAGACCAGACGTCCAATTGACGCACCGTCTGTTGCATTGATACCCCTATGACGAGGCGGACCATTGAGATAATTTTTCTTGGGAATTCATGGTAGTTTATGTATCGACACTCATCTTGAGGATCAGACCCTCCCGGAATCAAGCATGCTTCGTACGGAACCCTGTGGCTGGCTGTGCACTGATGACTATTCCTAGATCTTGTGTGGGTTCGACAACACTGACTACTATTACTGGATCCTATGTGGGTTCGATAGCACTGACGACTGTTCCTGGATCCCATACGGGTTTGACAGCTCTGACTATTTTTCCTGGATCCTATGTGGGTTCGACAGTTCTGACTTCTATTCCTGGATCCTGTGTGGGTTCGACATAATAACTGTTCCTGGATCCTGTGTGGGTTTGACAGAATAACTGTTCCTGGATCCGGTGTGGGTATGATAGAATAAATATTCCTGGATCCTGTGTGGGTTCGACAGAATATATGATTCGGTGGCTAGATCTAATCATCTCTATCTCTCTTCAAAAGTTGTATACCTGTGTGAGCTGAGTCAGTAACTTTTGTGTTTACATCATGATTGAGATGGATTATTTGAAAACTTATGTATAAGTATGGGCATATACCTAAGTGGGGTTATCTTTTGATTTCATACTTTTTGGTTTATCCTTGTTGGTTTTGTGATACACTGAGGGCCTCAGGGTCTATAAGAACCTGGGTTTTTAAAACGGGTCAAAATCCTGACCCTGTTTGAATTCTTGACTGGTTTCTGAGGAAACTGGAGAAAATGGGTAGTTTTTGGAAATTTATAGACTAAAAACTGTGTACTTTAGGTACATGCCATGTAAATGTTAAGCGAGTGTCAGCCGTGTGCTCGCCAAGTACATGCCCTGTGATGACCGTGTAGAAATTTCTTACTACACGACGTGTAGTTTTAAACACATCATGTAACCCTGATCGTGTGGTGGCCATACATGGCCTGTAGGCCTGTTGGCTGGGTAGAAACAGGTACACGCCATGTCCCCCTTGGACATTCCGTGTAGTCTAGCTGTGTATAAGGGATATACATGGCGTGTGGGTAAGTCGGAGAGGAAGAGAAGAGAAACCAAGTACATTCCATGTACCCACAGGTACACACCGTGTACTCATGTCAGTAGGTCGGTAGAATCTCAGCCGCCAAATGAACAGTTAAATGATATATAAAGGACATTTATTTATGAAGTACATGCCGTGTACTTTTTTTTTTCATTAAAATGGGCAGTAGCCTCGTTTTGAGGCAGAACCTCAAAATTTGGCCGGGTTTTGCGAACCAAGCCGTCCGGGACTTCAATCCTTCCCTAGATCGCCCTCCAAACTCCATTTCGATCAAGGATTGATGCGTTGGAACCCCCTCGGTAAGGCCTTGATTCCTCTTGGGCCGTTTTGTTTGATTTTAGTTCTAGAACGAGTTATAGGGGTTTGAGCGGTTTATATTTTTTATAGATCTACCGCGTTTTAGACCGAATTGGAGGCTATTACCAAAGGAGTAACATCGTACGAGTCTCATGTAGGTGGTGCATACCTCATTTTGTGTTCTCGTGGTTGTTTGGGTGATGCAGCCATTGACATGTTTTTGGGTATTTTGAGCGGGACCCGTTTTATCTGCTATTTCATATTGAATTGCTTTTTGGACCTATGGAATGCCTTTGAGTAGGCCCTGTTAACAGTTTGCATGAGCGGGGCCGGGTGAGGGGCCTTTCTCATCGGGTTATTTTGGACGGGGAATTCCAAAATGGTTTTAATTGAAATATTAATGTGTTAAACTGTTAGTTTAATTTATTAAAGCCTGATATGATTGTTAGAGGCATTTAAGACCTTAGTGCTGGTATGGGACAACACCTCGCATAGTGTAATTCAACTGTTTAGTTTTTTTTGCTGGTTTATGTTTTCTGTTTAAATATGTTATATATGAAATTACTGAATTGTGTATGCTAGACCCATTGGATTGTGTTGGGCTTGGCCCAGGTTACGTTGGGTGGTTTTGACCACAGGATTGGGTGTCATGGACGTCAGCTTGAGGAATTACGACTGTCAGGTTGGGCATGGGCCGAGTTACTAGGATGGCGATTCCATCAGACTTGAGTGGCATGGTCACAGGGACATAAGGTGTGAGATGTGTTGGTGGCTTAGGTACTATTTTGGTGATTACCGCTCACCCAAGACTTTGAGTAGTGTGCACACAAAGATACTCCGTGATGAGGTGGTTTTGACCACTCGTGTGGGTAGAGGACCCCGTAGTTACGGTTAGGTATTTCGATTGGGGGTTCTTGCTATAGAAAGCCACGTGGGAGGTGAGGAGCCTTCAGGGGATAACTTGAGACATGAGGTGTCAGGAGGCACACGATGCCGGGTTACTATTCTTGGGCGTGCCTTCGGGACGTCGGTACTTGAGACATGAGGTTTCAGGAGGCACATGGTGCCGGGTTACTATTCTTGGGCATGCCTTCGGGATGTCAGTACTTAAGACCCAAGGTGTCAGGTGGCACATGGTGTCGGGTTACACGACAGAGATTCTGGCATTGGCTGAAGAAGGTGACACTCCATGGTGGCTGTTGAGCACTAGTGGAATTTGTATTTACTTGTGCACTGTACTATTTACTGCTTTCCTTGTAAATGTATGACTGCTTTAACACATATATTTGGTACGCACCATTGGGTGGTATCCTACTGAGATTTGTCTCACACCCTGCACGGGCCCTTCGAGACGCGTGCAGACTTTATGGATCTATGTGTAGGAAAGAGGCCAGATTCAAGAGCTAGGCTGCATTAGTTGTTGCATGGAGATGGTATGGAACTTGAGGTCATACCTAGCTGGGGTTTAATTTGTTTTGATTTATTTTCTGTATCTCAATGATTACTTGTTGTAGCTACTGTTGGTTAGCCATTGGCGCCCTTTTATATTCAGTTGTGTATGACCTGCTCTAGATGATTGTTTTACTGTTCAGTTGTAGTTACATGTTATCAGCATGCTGTTGTGTTTATTTCCACTGTTGTTGTTATATTTACTACTTCCACTATTTATCTATATTGATTGTGCTTTTTCTCTGCAGGTCTGGTTCGAGTTTACTGAGTCTTTCATTCCGCTGCATCTTTATTATTATTCTCGGACCAGTACCCTTATTATGATCCTCTGAGAAGGTATAACCTCCCCAATATACCTAAAAGACCCTCGCTACTAGTCAGCATCCTTTGGCGTTCGGGGAGGTGTGCCTAAGGTAGTAACACCCGATCTGTTTGGCACTGTTCGAGTGGCTGGTTGGGTCTGGGTCATTACAAAGTGGTATCAAAGGAGTTCTTGATAGGGATTTAGTAGCAGTGTTTTTCTGGCTACTAATGGGATTGAGACTTATCTTTTCTTTCTGCTAGTTTTACTATTTCAGGTATGGTATATCGGAGATAGGTTGTTATTAGAACTGGGTTTCTAGCATGTGCTTGGGTGCCTGCAACCCCAGGTATGAGAGATGGACCAAGTTACCTTGGGTGGAAATTGCTGGTTGCTTTTTGCTCAGATTATGGTTTATATGATTTCTACCTCGGTGGCTCACTTGATGTGTGATGTTATTGATTGTGACATGTGACCCTTGACCCAGTGCGGTAAGGGATAATTGGACCTTGGCCTAGTATGGCAAGGATTGTTTGCTTGGCTTTTGATAGGCACATTTTTTTAGGGTATTTCAATTTCATAATTGCACGTATGCTTTGTGAAGTGATAATTCCATGTGAATGAAATATCAATTGCCATGCTTTATATGCTTTGAAATGTAAATAGGTGAAATTCCTAATATAATTGCTTGTATATTGCAATGTGAGGTGCCATGCTTTAAATATTTGTAGAATTTCATGTTGTAGGATTTTGGGTCTGACTCTTATGAGAGAAGGCAGGTACTATGACTGAGGCAGTGTAACTGTCAGGATTGGGTAACCTAGTCATCGGTTTGAGGCAACGTTGGTTGTCGGGACGGGCATGGCCTAAGGTACTTTTGATACTTGGCTCTGATGAGGGTGGGTAAGGAGGCCATGAGGCCGGGATGCCATAGGGCATGGGTTGTGGTGAGGGGGAGTAAGGGTAGTTTTTATGCACTGCCTCTCCCCTTTTGTCATGACTAGGATTTCTTCCGATCTCTCGATCCTTCCCTCTCCGGCCTCTTCCTCTTGAGTTTCTTTCTATGGATCATCTCGGCGGATCGTCTTGGCGGTTGGGCCGGCTCGGGTGTCATTGTGACTCGGTTGACAGGTGGATGAGATTCGTTTCCTTCGAAGGATGACGATGGATCTGGAGCGGCACATAGAGGGGAGGTCTTTGTCTTCTATTTCGTTGTGATGTTTTTCAGTAGTGAAGGCTGTCTATTGGGGTTTTAATTTGTGTTTGAAGGACTTCTAGGCTTGATTTCATCCTGTCGTTGTCCCCTCCCTATGGTGGATTTTATTCGGAGGCCTCCGGTTCCCTCCGTAGCGGTGTTGCGATTATCCCAGTGGCGATGCACTACAGGCTTCTACGACACTCCTGGTTCGGAACTACGGGCGTAAGACTGTTTTCTTCGGCATACTCTCCGGAGCGTTCTAGGGCCCTTCTCGGTAGCGCGGGGAAGTCCTGTGGTGTGTCCCATGGGGGTCGTTTCCTGCGGCGAGTGTGTGCCATGGATTGGCTTGAAGCTTTCTGTGAATCTTTGAACCTACGATGTTGAAGTCTGAGGAGTTCTTACTGGCGATGAACAACATGGTTTTCTGATGGTCCAGCTGTTTGATTTGGTGTTTGATGGTGTTTTTGGAGATGAAGATGATGGACTATCCCATCGTCGGTGAAGGGTGGCGCGTGATGGTGGTCGTCGATGGTGAAGATGACATGAACATCGGTGAAGTTCTCCGGTGGGCCAGTGGATGCAGGTTTGTCTGATTGATGTGATGTGTCTGCCGAGGCAGGTTGTGGATCGAGGCGGCATAGGTCAGGCATGCGTGGTTCAATGCTCAAGGCGTGATGCGGGGTGTGTGGCTTGAGGCATGACTGGTAGTGCATATTGTGGCTTTGGTTTTTTAAAATTTAAAATTATATGGTAGTTTGGCTGTTTGGTTGCAAGGTAATGGGTATGGTGATGTTCTGTAATGGGTCCTGGAAACCCTTAAACCAGCTTTCTGAAAATATAAAAAAAATGATTTGTGGCGTATTCAGCGGGTTAATACTTCATGACTCGATGGAGCGTCAGACAGGAGATGATACAGTGCTGCAAGATCAGGTTCAGAACTCAGTACAGGTAGAGCACGAGCTGCAGGTATGGGCTCAGGGACAAGAGTAGGTTTAGGATTCAGTGCAGGCAGAACAACAGCCAGGTTTGGTAGCATTTGGAAATTGGCTTGACGAGCAGCTCCGAGCTAGCCTGATATGTGTCTTACAGTGGATTGACAGAGGCATGCAGGGTACAAAGCCTTCTATGGATTATCTGATGTGGGAGTTCTAGTCGCAGCACCCGTTACTTTTTCAGGGTGAGGGTGGTCTACAGGTGGCTGAGAACTAGATAGAGAGTATGCAGATGATCTTTGAGTAGATAGAGATGCCTCTAGGGTGGAGGTTCAAGCTGGCGACGTACATTCTGAGAGGACCGGTGAAGCGTTGGTGGGATGTACAGGTACAGGCTCGTAGGCACGAGGGACTAGCTTGGAAGGACTTTGAGGACAAGTTCTTTGAGAACTTTTACCTAGATACACTGAGGGCAGAGAGACCTCGGGAGTTCTTGAGTCTTCAGCAGAGAGACATGTCAATCATGGACTATGCAGCTACCTTCACAAAGTTGTCTCACTTTTCACCTGGTATGGTAAGCGATGACACAACTAGGGTGAGGCGCTTCGAGGATAGCTTACAACACGCCATTCGGGTCCAGGTGAACATCTTCAGGCTGGGTTCCTTCTCTGAGGTGGTAAATCAGGCACTCATAGCTGAGGGAAACGAGAGAGAGAAGTCTCTCTTGGGCAGGGAGACAGCTTCAGGTGATGGTTCAGACAGCAGGAAGCGAGGAAGGGATGAGTTCCAGCAGGGCAGTTAGGCTAGGGATTAAACCAGACCACCTCGTGGTAGTTTTTCAGTGATTTTCTTTCAGTGTGGACAACCGAGATATGTTTGGGCTTAGTGCGATAGGCCTCCGAAGGAGTGCCGGGCATGTGGACAGGACGAGAATCTGAAGAGGTTTTGCAGGCAGCCTTATCAGATAGCCGGCAGGTAGGGACCGGGGTAGACTGTAGCGTCTGGGGTTGGTTCCGATTTGGTACCCGGAGAGGGTAGTCGAGGTTCAGCTATGCGCGGAGGTCGTGACAGAGACGCTGGGACCCAACTGAGGGGTCAGTGTCTGGTGATTGGAGTAGCATTGCAGGGAGGTCAGGCATCAGGCAGCTGTACTTCAGGCCAGGTGCACGCTGTGGAGCTGCCAGAGGCTGAGCAGGCTGGTGATCCAATGACGGTTAGGGGTACACCACGGTGTGTCCGTGATCTCCATGTTTCCTTTTTGGCATGACCTATAGAGGCGTGTCTGTTTTGAGTGCACGTTGTGCACATGATCTATGTGGACTGACTAAATTCTAGTTAGTGGGATTGACACCATATCAGGTGTGTGATATATATTATATATATATATATGTATGTATGTATGTATGAGATGCGTAGCATCAGGGCATCGATGAATCAGGTTACTAGAGGTGTCGTGGGCATTGGGGAATCAAGGATACGGGTTACTTGAGGTGTCGTGGGCATCGGGGCATCGAGGATGTGAGTTATTTGAGGTGCTAGGCACCAGGACCTCGTGGAGGCAGACACCGATGTGGTGTGGGCTACATTGGGTGTCAGAAGCAACAAAGGAGCACCAATGGGGCGCAGGGGTGACAATGCGTCATGGAAGGACTATGTGTCCGGAAAACAGGTTAGTAAACCCTTGTTCGTTTTAAGTTTTGTTGGGTCGACCGGGTTAGGCGATTCCTAAGGTGGGGAGGCCCCTTTAGAAATTTTCCGGGACCTTTTTAGACTGGGGAGTTTGGGTTTCTTTGATCAGAATGGTATGTACGGTGCTATCTCCAGGTTTCGTTCGGTAGCTTGGGGATGAGATACGTTAATGTGGGGAGTTTGTAAGAACCTGGGTTTTTAGAACTGGTCAAAATCTTGACCCTGTTTGAATTTTTGACTGGTTTCTAAGGAAACTAGAGAAAATGGGCAGTTTCTGGAAATTTCCAGACTACACGCTGTGTACTTTACGTACACTCCGTGTATATGTTAAGCGAGTGTCTACCATGTGTTCTCTAAATACATGCCATGTGATGACCATGTAGAAATTTCTTACTACACGGCGTGTAGTTTTAAACACACCGTGTAACCCCGACCGTGTGGTGGCCATACATGGCGTGTAGGCCTGTTGGCCAGGTAGAACCAGGTATATGCCGTGTCCCCCTTGGACACACCGTGTAGTCTATCCATGTATAAGGGATATACATGGTGTGTGGGTAAGTCGGTGAGGAAGAGAAGAGAAACCAAGTACACGCCATGTACCCATAGGTACAAGATGTGTACTCATGTCGGCAGGTCGACGAAATCCCAGCCACCAAATGAATAGTTAAATGATATATACACGGCATGAGTCATGAAGTACACGCCGAATACTTTTTTTTTTGCGTTAAAATGGGCAGTAGCCTTGTTTTGTGACAGAACCTAAAAATTTGGCTGTGTTTCACAAACCAATCCGGTCGGGACTTCAATCCTTCCCCGGATCACCGTCCAAACTCCGTTTCGATCACAGATTGATGTTTTGGAACCCCCTCGGTAAGGCCTCAATTCCTCTTGGGCCATTTTTTTTGATTTTAATTCTAGAACGAGTTACAGGGATTTGATCAGTTTGGATTATTTTGTAGATCTACCACGTTTTAGATCAAATTGGAGGCTGTTATTGGAGGAGTAACATCGTACGAGTCTCAGGTAGGTGGTGCATGTCTCATTTTGTGTTTTCGTGGTTGTTTGGGTGATGCGGCCTTCAGCGTGTTTTCAAGTATTTTGAGCGGGACCCGTTTTATATGCTATTTCATATTGAATTGCTTGTTGGACCTATGAGATGCCTTTGGGTAGGCCCTGTTACCAGTTTGCGTGAGCGGGGCTGGGTGAGGGGTCATTTCTCATCAGGGCATTTTGGCCGGAGAATGTCAAAATGGTTTTAATTGAAATATTAATGTGTTAAACTGTTAGTTTAATTTATTAAATCCTGATATGAATGTTAGAGGCATTTAAGACCTCAGTGCTGGTATGGAACAACACCTCACATAGTGCAATTCAACTGTTTAGTTTGTTTTTCCAGTTTATGTTTTCTGTTTAAATATATTATATATGCAATTGCTGAATTGCATATGCTGGACCGATTGGGTTGTGTTGGGATTGGCTCGGGTTACGTTGGGTGGTTTTGACCATGGGATTGTGCATCATAGACGTCAGCTTAAGGCAGTACGACTGTTAGGTTGGGTATGGCCCGAGTTACTAGGATGGCGATGCCATCATACTTGAGCGGTATGGTCGCAGGGACACAAGGTGTCAGATGTGTTGGTGGATTAGGTACTATTTTGGTGATTACCGCTCACCTGATACTTTGAGTAGTGTGCACATAGAGATACTCTGTGATGAGGTGGTTTTGACCACTCGTGTGGGTAGAGGACCCCGTAGTTGCAGTTAGGTATTTTGGTTGGGGTTTCTTGCCGTAGAAAGCCACGTGGGATGTGAGGAGCCTTCCGGGGATAGCTTGAGACACGAGGTGTCAGGAGGCACACGGTGTCGGGTTACTATTCTTGGGCGTGCCTTCGGGACGTCGGTACTTGAGACACAAGGTTTCAGGAGGCACATGGTGCCGAGTTACTATTCTTGGGCGTGCCTTCGGGACGTCGGTACTTAAGACACGAGGTGTCAGGTGGCACATAGTGCTGGGTTACACGATAGAGATTCCGGCGTTGGCTGAAGCAGGTGACACTCCATGGTGGTTGTTGAGCACCAGTGGAGTTTGTGTTTATTTGTGCACTGTACTGTTTACTGCTTTCCTTGTAAATGAATGAATATTTAAACACATATATTTGGTACACACCGTTGGGTGGTATCCTACTGAGATTTGTCTCACACCCTGCACATGCCCTTTGGGACGCGTGCAGACTTTATGGATCTACGTGCAGGAAAGAGGCCAGCTTCAGGAGCTGGGCTGCGTTAGTTATTGCATGGAGATGGTGTGGACCTTGAGGTCATACCTAGTTGGGGTTTACTTTGTTTTTCTTTATTTTCTGTATCGGAATGATTACTTGTTGTAGCTACTGTTGGTTAGCCATTGGTGCCCTTTTATATTCAGTTGTGTATGACCTTCTCTGGATGCATGTTTTACTGTTCATTTGTAGTTACATGTTATCAGTATACTGTTGTGTTTATTTCTACTGTTGTTGTTATATTTACTACTTCTGCTGTTTATCTATATTGATTGTGCTTCTGCTCTGCGGTTCTAGTTCGAGTTTGCTGAGTCTTTCATTCCTCCGCATCTTTATTATTATTCTCGGAGCAGTACCCTTAGTATGATCCTCCGAGAGGGTATAACCTCCCCACTATACCTAACAGACCCTCACTGCTAGTCGGCAGCCTTTGGAATTCGGGGAGGTGCGCCTAAGGTAGTAACACCCGACCCGTTTGGCACTTTTCGGGTGGCTGGCTGGGTCTGGGTCGTTACAGGGTCCCTACTGAGTATCGTTATTCTCACCCCTACACGGGCTATGCCCGCACCTCGTTGTGTTGGATGCAGATGACAAATAGCGCTGACCAAGGATGAGTTTATGAGGACTGGAAAATACCCAGAGGTGGACCTCACGACGAGTCGGTACCCGGAGGAGACTGATGGGCGTGGAGTGCTAAGGAGGCTATCTGTACCTACCCTTCAGGTAGGATCCGTGGTGGACGATCCAAGAGCTACTTTTCACCTTTCAACTATTTTTTCCTTTTTAGTTGTACTTTTACTTTACAATTGGGCTTGTATTTCCGACCCCTTTACTTTTCTGCACTCTCTTGTATATAGTTTTACTTAGTGTTTTGTATCCAGCTGTGTGCTCTGTTGTGTGTGTTTACAGTTATAAGGGTAATGCCTTCCTAGTTTAGAGATTTATCCCTTTGGTGCAAGGAACCATCCCCTGGCCTATGGAAGGCGGGCTTGGGGTTAGTCATGGCATGGGCCTCGGGGGACAGGTCGTGATAATGTGTCTAGTATGATAAAAAGTGCGAGTTTTCAGTTTAAATTGACATTTTTGTAAAAAGAGACTCGTGACATTCTCAAAACCAAGAAAACACATTAATATTATTTTTAAAATTTAGGACAAATATTATTAAGTCATTTTTGACGTTTAGGAATCAATATCATGCCAATATAATGCACAGTGTGACCACTATTACTCCAAGTGCGTGTTTTTATTTTAAATTTACATTTTTTTTCAAAACACATTTCACGTACTCAAACCGAGAAAAAACTATTTGGATTATTATGATACCTTAGGATAATGATTCATGACTCAGTTGTGATGTATAAGAATCATCCATACCTTAATCAGATACATGGTGCTCCCTGTATGACTCAAAGTGTATGTTATCAGTTTAAGATTGACATTTTAGTTCAAAATGTGTGTCACTCATTAAAAACTGATCAAACACAATCATATTGTCTTAAAACATTAGGAAAACAATTCATAAGCCATTTTTTACGTGTAAGAATTAATCATACATCAAACTAACACATGATGTGTCCGGTTATGACTCAAAGTTCTTCTTTTTAGTTTGAATGGACATTTTAGTAAAAAAGACATGTGACATACTCAAAGCCAAGAAAAAACATTTGGATTATTTTATTACTTTAGGGAAATGGCCCTTAAATCATTTATTACATGTAGAAATCAACTAAACACCAATTCGACACATGGTGTGACCGATATGACTCCAAATGCATCTTTTTATTTAAAATTGAAATTTTAGTTCAAAACACATGTCACATACTCAAAATTAAGAAAATGCATTCTGATTATGTTGATACTTTAAGAAAATAATCCATAAGTCATTTGTAACATGTAGGAATCATCTCCACCTCAATCCAATACATGGTGTGCCTGTTATAACTCAAATTGTATGTTATGAGTTTAAAATTGACATTTTAGTTCAAAACATGCATCACTCACTAAAAACTAAGAAAACATGCTCAGATTATCTTTATAATTTAAGAAAATGATTCATAAGTCATTTTTTGACATATATGAATCAGTATCATGTCAAACTGACACATGGTGTGACCAGTATGATTCAAAGTGAGTGTTTTTAGTTTAAATTGACATTTTAGTAAAAAAGACACATGGAAAACTCACAATTTAGAAAAACCATTCATATTGTTTTGATACTTTTGTAAAATTATACTTAAGTCATTTTTAATGCGTAGGAATCAACCACACATCAATTCGATGCATGATGCAACTGGTATGACTCCAAGTGTCTCTTTTTATTTAAAATTGAAATTTTAGTTCAAAACATAAATCTCATACTCAAAACCAATAAAACACATTCATATTATTTTGATTCTTTATTTCGATGATCCGTTAGTAATTTTTGATGTGTATGAATTAGACACACCTAAAACTGATACAAAATGTTCCCCATATGACTCAAAGTATATGTTATCAGTTTAAAATTGACAGTTTAGTTCAAAACGTGTGTCACTCATTAAAAATTGATAAACACACTCATATTGTCTTAATAATTCTGGATAAAGATTCATAATTCATTTGTAAAATTTAAGAATTAGTATCATGTTTAACTAACACATGATGTGATCGGTATGACTTAAACTGCATGTTTTCAATTTAAATCAACATTTTAGTAAAAAAGACACATGACATAATCAAAATTAAGAAAACATATTCATATTTTCTTGATACTTTAAGAAAACAATCCTTAATTCATTTTTAATGTGCAGGAATCAACCGCTACAAAATATAATATACGATGTGTCAGTTATGACTCAAAGTGTCTATTTTGAGTTTAAAATCGACAATTTAGTTCAAAACACACGCTATATACTCAAAACCAAGTATTTTTTTTGATTATTTTAATATTTTAGGAAAAATATTCACAATCCATTTGTGAAATATAGGAATTATCCACACCTCAATTCATTACATGGTGTGTGCAATATTACTCGATGTGTATGTTTTTAGTATAAAAATGACACTTTAGTTCAAAACACTTATCACTTACTCAAAATTGAGAAAACAAATTCATATTGTTTTAATACATTAGGGAAATAATCCATAATTAATTTGTGACATGTAAGAACCAACCAAAACTCAATCTAATACATGGTGTGACTGGTATGAATCAAAATGTGCGATTTTAGTTTAAAAATGACATTTTATCAATGTATTGTTTTATATTTATGTTTAATTTATTTATTTATATTATTACTAACATAAGAATTATTTTTTAATATTGGTGAACACTTTTTCTCAAGATGTAGTGGTTTGTTTGGAAACTGGTAGTATGATCATGCTCTTTTGAGATGGGGATGGGGACCAAAGACAATGGAATATTGTCGTTTTTGAATCTTTGTGATAAATTGTATCTACCATTTTAATTTTATAAACAAATATGTTTTAAATGTTAATAATATAGTTTTTTTCTTGTATTTTTTTTATTTAAATTTAATTTCAATTAAATTATCTATTTCCTGCCACTGTGTGTTGTAATTTTAGCAGTACACTATAGTAGCATGAACTTTATCATTGCAAGTTTAGTGCTAATAAAGAGTGTACTTTATCAGTGCTAAACTAGAACTGATAAAGGGGTGTTTTATTAGAATTTTTTTATTTCTCATAAAATCCATATGTTTTGAAGGGTGATTATGATAACAATGATTTTTTTAGTATTGATAAAACACTTTTTTCACATTGTTAAAGGGTGGATTGGCAATAGAGGGGCTTGTGATTCCCATAAGGAAATATCTTGCTATCTCTAGATTCAAGAATGTAAAATTAGTTATGGAAGAAAATCAAGAAGTGTTTAAAAAAAGGCATGAGTTATGTTTCTTTTTTGTTAAGTATTCGTATTATTTTAGTAATGGGGGATAAACATTGATCCTTTGATGATATTAAGGTAAATATTTATTCCATTGGGAAGCTCATTCCTATTGGAAGGGGATTTTATCTTTTAATCTTCAAATATGCTAAATATATCTATCAGAAATGGAGTTTTGGGAACATAAATATCATTTTGAGTGCCATTTGACTCTTATAATTGGATATAAATTTCAATCCATTGATGTAACACTATAGGAAATTGTGACGAGTTATTTGCGATGGGTTGCTGAACCATCGCAAATAGTCCGTCGATAGAAACTATTTGTGATGAGAATTATATCTTATCACAAATAGTTGATTAAAAAAGAGTAGTTATGATGGGAATATATTTCTGTCACAAATACCTCTGGCATGTAATGTGTGCCAAACCATGGGAGGAGTATTTTCGACGGGTATCTACACCCATCACAAATGTCTTCCCTTTTTTTTTGTTATTTGTGACAGGATTTAACTCCCATCGCAAATACTTTCTGTCATTTAAAGTTATTTGCAACGGGATATCCACCCATCACAACTAGTGTGTCAGCAGTAGGTATTTCTGACGAGTCTCATCACAAATACTTCTTTTAACCTCCAATGTAATTAATTATGATGGTCATATTTGTGATAGGATTCCTATCGTAAATACTTCCATCAAAAATAATCTAACCTATATATACCCACCTGATTTTTTCTCATTCCATCCTTCTCTAAATTTATCTCTCATTCTCTACTCTCTTATTCTGGAATTTAAACTTTTCTGAGTTTTAAACTTTACAGGGGAGCAATTTTCATGCTTTGCATTCGCTAAAAGATTTAGATATAAGGTATTAATTTAATGTTTTTTATTTTTTATTTAATTTTTTATATTAGTAATAATTATTATTAATTAGAAGTAATTAGATTTAATTAGAATTAGTTAGTTGTATAAATATCTATTTTTAATTTGTAGTAACATTTTTAATTAAAAGTAAATAGTTTTAATTTGCAATAATTTGTTTTAATTATTAGTAATTTATAATAATTAACTATAATTACTAATAATTAGTTGTAATTAGTAATAATTAGAGATAATTAGTACAAATTAGTTATAATTAGTAAAAATTAGTTATAATTAGTAAAAATTGGTAATATTTAGAGGTAATTAGTAAAAATTAGTAATATTTAGATGTAATTAGTAAAAATTAGTGGTAATTAATAATAACTAGTAAATATTAGTTACAATTATTAAAAATTAGTTATAATTCTAAATAATTAGTAAAAATTATTGGTAATTCATAAAAATTTGTAATCAATTGTTATAAAATAATAAAAATTATTAAAAATTAGTGCAATTAGTAAAAATTAATAATAATTATTAAAAATTAGTAGTAATTAGTTGTAATTAGTAATAACTAGTAACAATTAGTAATAATTTGTAATAATTAGTAAAAATTTGTGACGATTAGTATTAATTAGTGTTAATTAGTGGTAATTAGTAATAATTATTAATAAATTATAAAAAACTAATAACAATTAGTAAAATTTAGTGGTAATTATTAATAATTAGTAAAAATTAGTTGTAATTTAGGGTAATTAAAAATAATTTGTAATAAATTGATATAAACTAATAAAAATTGGTAAAAATTAGTGGTAATTAGTAATAACTGATAAAAATTAATAATAATTAGTAAAAATTAGTGGTAATTAGTTGTAATTAGTAATAATTAGTAATAATTAGTTAAAATCGATAATAATTAGTAATAACTAGTAAAAATTAGTAAAAATTAGCAATGATGTAACACCCCGAGATTATGAGATATATTATTTTTAATTTCTTTGATGTCTTCTATTGTACACTACACCAAGATTAGATTGTACTATATGAAACACCGTATTAGCTTGCAGTATATGCAACACTATTCTTGGCTAGTGTTACCCACAATTTCAAGTTCGTTTTGTGGGAATTATTCTACGCAACATTAAGTATAGATTTTATTTAATGTATAAATGAAATAAGTTTTGATTATGTTATATGAAACACCAAAGGAAGCTTCCACTACACGCATCCCTGACTTGGATTGCATCACACGCAATCACGACCTTCCTCGATAGCGTGTGTAGTACGCAATAGCGGGATTCGCTAAACAACGATATATTTTTATAATATTATTATGAACTAGTCGTTATGAATATTATTAACTAAATTTTTAATTTTAAAACATTATTATTCATCTTAAAAATTTTCTAGAACAACGTATGAGAACAAAATAAAGATTTCGGGTAAAATAAGTATTTTTCAAAAAATGCAGTTTTGCCACCTTTTGATGACGCACCCACTTTAAATCTAGTTTTTGACATGTTTATAAGTTAAATTTGAAAAAATAAAATTCTTATTTAGAATCAGAATATAAAAATTTACTTTGGATAAAGTTTTCATATTATTCTGATAACTTTCATATTTTAATGAATAGTAAAAACACGCTATGTTTTAATTAAAAACAACTTTTTTTCATTGCAATAATTTATATGTTTAAATTATAATATTTAATGGTTTTAAAGTATAAATATAATATATTTTTACCATTTAATATAATTTATGTCATTACCATTAATTTTACACTGAATTCATAGGTAAAAACATTTCAATCTTTGGCAATGTTTTAACTTTTAAAACATGTTTTCTTAACAACGATATTAATTTTGAATTAATTTTTGAAACTTCTGTGTTTTGAATTTTGAAAAATTTATTCCATATTTGAATTTAGTGGTGCCAAATTCTGTTAATAGGTTTTATTTTTTTGATATTATGAATAGTAACTACGGTAATTTTTATTTACTGCAGTTAAAGGTAAATCGGGTAATTAAGGGTAAAAATCAGATTATAAAATTACCCTAACACCTGAAAAAATTATATTGGATGATTAAAAGTCTAACCATATCACCTAAGGGTCAAAATATATTCATTTTATGGACTTTTGACCATGAAAATAATTTAATTATTATTAAAACCAAAGAGAGTGACAACATGTCCCTCTCTTAGATATTATAAGTATAATAATTTTAATTTAGTGATAAACCTAATGAAACTTAGAAAATGAATATTATACAGAAAGATAATAAAATTATCTACATCAGGTGAATTTATTTAGAATTTTTAGGGATTAAATAATTATCATTAAAGGTGACAAAATAGTGATGTTGAAATTATTTTATTGTTTGAAATATCAAATAAATGGTTTTAAAAATATTAAAATAAATATTATATGAACTATTTAATGTTCTCCAAGACTTTTATAGATATATATGACATGTTATTAATCTATTAAATATTTTATTTCGAACATATATTCTATGTGGATTTTATTTAAATTCAAATAAATGAATAGTTTCAAAATTGACACTATTGTTATTTTATAAAAATAACATAATATAAAATTGTTTAAAAATTACCAAAAATATTTATAAATTATAAATTAAAATTTATATGGTCTATAATGTCATAAATTATCCAATTATGTATAATTCACAACACATAAGTAATTATTTATAACAATTTAAAATTTAGAATTTTATTACCACAAATAAAATTAAATAGATTAAATAAGGATAAATCAAGTTGATAATGTTTAAAATAAATTTACAAAATGTCTAAATTTTACTGGTTGATGAAATTACAACCCTATATCATCTAATATTTGAATATGAGTAATTTTTGGAGGTTTTTAAATGGGGTTTTATTTATTATAAATTAATATTTTTGAGGTTTCCAAAGGTGCCCCTCTCCTCCTTTATAAAAGGGCACCTCCTCCCTCTCCTCCTCACACAATTTTGAGCCTTCAAGCTCAGACAACCCCTTCCCATTTCTATTATAAAATTCTCTAGTTATATCATAAAGGTTATGGTCTTCTCAAAATACTAACTCTAGTGCCCTAAGAAGAAGTTTAAAAGAGGCGCGTCGAAGAAGAGGTAATCTCTTCTACCGATTCTTTCAAGTTTCTTTATTCTTCTATTCAACCTATTTATTTATTTCATTATGAAGTAATAACATCAGTATAAATAACATACTGATATGTTATTATAAATATTAAGAAACCCCATTGCACCTTCTATCCATCCTACGGAAAAGGAAATCACCGCACGTGCGTACGTACGGAATACCGTCTCCACGCCGTGGTGTAATCTGTTTTTCCACCACCACCTTACTTGGATGGGTATAATGGTGTAAAGAATAACTATATATGGTTATTATAACATCATAATGATTCTTAGATATTATATCATCCACTCCAATTCCATTCAATAATAATGGGAATGATATCATCGCTCGTGCGTACATACATATTACCGTCTCCACGACGCGATGAGATTCATTCTCCATGTTAACCATTCAAGAATGATTATAAAGTATATATAATGAATAATAATGATATATTTGACATAATAATTCTACTTAATTTATGTATATATATATATATGTCATCTATTTACTTCCATTCAAGTCAATAAGGAAAGGAAAACATTGTTCATGCGTACGTACAACCTACCATCTCCATGAACGATGTGTTTCATTTCATTTATCTATCTAATATATATATATATATATAGAATATAAATGATATATAAATAATTTTTTAAATTCTGGAAGTAATTAAATCATTATATAAGTAATAATAATATCAAGAACAACAAGTCCAAACACGTACGATAAATGAAACGATTTTACCCAAAACGCTGCTTTAACATGAAATTTACAAAAGAACAGGTAATATAAAGTCATAAGTGAACCATATATGATATCATAACAATGAATATAATTATTTAATAATTAAATTAAATTATTTAAATCATTATACAGGAGGTTTGGATACATACGAAGCATATCAGACATAAGGTAAGGGATGGCTTTTCCAATCTCGTTTTTATCCGAGTTTGTTTATTCATAAGTATACACTGGGGTTATATTTTTCATCCATGTCCATAAAAATGTTTTTAATGTACGTTTAAAGTCATTTTTACCCCTATTTACTTTTAATTTGAGTTATGGAAGGTATCTTTCTTTTGTTTACCATACGTGGTACTTTTTGACTTTTCCTGCAAAAGTACGAGAAGAATGTTTTTTTAAATTATATGGCATGAATGGATTTTTATGGTTTCATAAATCCTAATTTTCATGAATATTAATCTACAATATTTCATGATTATTTTCAAAAAAATCCTTTTCTTTTAAAATTGAATGTAATTTTTTGAAAAGAAAATGATTTTGAAGAAGAAAGGATATTTTTCTAAAGAATTCATTTCAAGTGTTTTGTCAAAACTACTTTCCATCTAAGATGAAATTATTTAGTGTGATTATGTTTCAAGTATAATGCCTATATTATTTCCATGGTTTGATTCTTCTTATGATGAAATGATATCCATTTTTTTATATTGATTATGTTATGATGGGATGATGTTTATGAAACCCATTTTATTTTTGGGTTTTGATGAATGATTTATGTTTATTTTGTGGCACAAGTAAGAATGATTTTTTTATGAGATGGGTGGGACCTATATCTCCCTCCAATGCATTGGGTAAAGATTTATATCTCATTATATAGACATGGATGAAACTACAAGTTAATCCAGTTCAGTGATACAAGACTGGAACGAGGAGTGAACTCGATTCAGTAAGGGACTTTGTCCACTAAGATGGTCTTGGCAGCAATGCCTTGGCAACTATGGAAATCATATCAAGTGCTTAATGGTTTTCCATAATTACATGATTTATTACCTTGTTATTTTATCATGATTGATATTCCATTATGATCTATGCCTTACATACTTCCATGTTTTATTTCATTGCTCAAGATTTTTTTGTTTAAACATTATGTTCATGTTTTTAAGTTCAAATATCACCCTTTATTTGTTTTATTTTCCCCACAATATAAATAAAGGTTTTAGGTAAGAAAACAAAAAGGGGAATATCATTATGGGAGATGTTGAAGATCTTTCACCATGATTAGAAGATTATGTTCTGAGTTTCCAAAGACATTAAACTATTACGGTTCTTGAGTGTTGGTTTTTGTTATGTATTATGTTTTCCAAAAAAGTAATGTAATGTCCATGTATTTCAAGTTTGGGATCTCTACAGTTGGTATTAGAGGAAAGGTTTAGTTAACCTTTGGAAACTAGGATGCGAAAAATTTAGTGAAATCCCTAGAGATATTTCTAAGGTATGTCTAGGTATGTTCCTATGGTTAAGTATAAGTATAGGTTATAGTACTAGAATTATGGTAAAGATATTATAATTAAACCTAAGATGTTAGATATTGAAGGTACTACCCCTTTATTATGTTGTTTTCCTAGAATGATTTTTTCCTCTCACACTGTTCTTTTTGGGTTTTAGACGATGGCTGGAACCTGAAAAAACCGTATTGATCAATGTAATGGAAAATTCAATGATTGTCCTCCTGAATAATAAAATGTGATGGGAGATGGAGTGAAAAATATTGTTTCTATACTTACACAAGCTATGAATCATTTTGGACTTCCAAATGAGCAGATAAAGGAACAATATTCTATTGAGTCCTTCATGAGGCAACGTCCACCTTCTTTCAGTGGATCTTCTGATCCAATTGTTGCTGAACAATGGATTAGTACCATTGAAAAGATGTTTTCCATACTTCGTTGTACAGAGCATGAAAAAGTCATTTTGGCTGTTTACCAGTTAGAAGGTGAAGCCGACTAGTGGTGGACTCTAATTAAGAATAAAAGGCCCAAAGATGAAATTGAATCCATGGAATGGGATGAGTTCAAGAACTTGTTTTTTAGTAAGTACTTCCCCTGTATTCTTTGAACAGAGATGGAAAAAGAGTTATTTGAGCTTAAGCAAAAGGATGATGAATCTGTTGGTATATACGAAGTGAATTTTACAAGGCTTACAAGGTATGCATCTGGATTTATCATCCAACCTTAAAGTAAAGTTGATCAATTCTTCAGTGTCTTAAAACAAAGTCTTTGAAGAGAATTATCTATAAGAGACTTCAGTACCTCTGAAGAAATTGTGCATTGTGCTATCAAGTTAGAACTGGAAGTTAGTGTTACGTACCCATATCATGGTTTTGACAAGAAACAAAAGATGTAGTTCATTGAAAAATCTCAAAACAATGGTGAAAATATGGTGAATGTTTCTTTATGCTCAAAGTGTGGAAGGAAGCATGGTGGAGATTGTCTTAAAGGGACTATAAAATGTTTTAAGTGTGGAAAAGAAGGCCATCGAGCAGTTGATTTTCGAAGTAATGAGAAAAAGGTAGCTAATGATGTGAATAGAGAAAAGACTACAGAGAATGCTCCAACAACACTTGAATGCTTCAAGTGCAAGTAAATGATGAATTATGCTAACCAATGCCCTAATCCAAGGGTTAATGATGATCAATATCAATGACCTCTTAAGGAAAAGGAAAAAGGTAAGTCACATGCGATCACTATTGAAGATGTTGAGTATGACAACGATGTGGTGGAATGATTATGTGTTTATGTAACGAGATTCCAAAATAATGTTATGGAATCTAATTTATAGTATCGAGGAATATTAGAATATCTCTGTAATGGTTTGTTGAGGTTTTCAATAATTATATGGTACAGGTAACCATGAAAAGTGATTGAAATATTTTTGGAAAGCATATGATATGTTCATAATGAAGGGATATAATATGTTTGATAGTATTCATGAGCTCATGATTGAGATAAGGACAAAGTGATATCATGGTTTGAGTATATAGAATTTTTGGAATTTTGGTATGAGGAAAGAGTTAAATTTTGACAGCATTCAAGTTTTCACTAAAGTTCAATGGGTATTCATTTTTCAAGAGAATACATGATTAAGGTATTCACATGTTTGGAATGTGACCAACAATAAGATATATCTTATGGGGGATAAATGATGGTATTCACATGCTTGGTAGATGACCTTTCTAGTTGTCGTTTTCTTTATACTATGAGATTGGAAAGAAGTATTTTCGATAAACCTAAAGGTTGGAATGCATTAAGTTGGACATCAGATAGTATTGTTTAAGGCTAGAAATTTTTGATATTATTTCTGGAAAGTTGTAATAGTATAGTTTTAGAAAAAGGACAACCTGTTAGATGGGTGAGAACCTGTCGCGTCGGACAAGGTTGTGAGAATCGAACCCACAACTGAAGTGTGGCAGGCCTTTATCACCTACCACTGGCCTACAAGAAGTCTCTAGTTAGTATAAACTACTTTTATTTTATTAAGAAGGATGATAGATGAAGTATAAGTCCATTTTTTGAGCCATATATGATTAATATCACCATAGATAGACTTATATATATAAATTTTCCTAACCATATGTTTGAGAAAGATGGAATGACCTATCATTCTATCGCATGATCTACTAACACTTCACGAAAGGAAAATTCAACATCATTTCTTTAAGAGATGAAGTGGAAATTGTTCAAGGCACAAACAATAGTGATATTGTACCAAAATCAAGTATGTATTTCTTTTAATTAAAAAATTCTTCAACTTTAGAGAAATGATGTTGAAAACCAAAAACATTGTCCTAGATGGTACCTTAGATCATAAACAATTTATGTCTGTGTGATTATTGGCTTTTTCATAGCCATGTTCTCTACCACTCTCCATCAGAACATGATGGTTAGATTTCTCTTCCATATCAATATTTTCACCTATGTTCTCCTATGTAGAAACCTATTTATGAGTTAATTTGGGTAACTGTTACATTTCATACTTCACTTTTTAAAATTAATTTTTATTATTCCTTTTTATGATGTGGGTTTCTATGAATGAAACTTTCAAGTAGTAAACGATTTATAACTCCGACGAATTTCAAGGGAGAACTTCATTTTAAGGGGGGTAGAATGTAACACACTGAGATTTTATGAGATATATTATTTTTAATTTATTTGATGTCTTCTATTTTACACTACACCAAGATTATATTGTATTATAAGCAACACCGTATTAGCTTGCAGTATACACAATACGATTCTTGGTTAGTGTTACACACAATTTCAAGTTCGTTTTGTGGGAATTATTCTATGCAACATTAAGTATAGATTTTGTTTAATGTATAAATGGAATAAGTTTTGATTATGTTATATGAAACACCAAAGGGAGATTCCCCTACATGCATACCTAACTTGTCATGAATCAGACGCAATCACGACCTTCCTCGATAGCATGTGTAGTATGCAATACCAGGATTCGCTAAACAATTATATATTGTTATAATATTATTATGAACTAGCCATTATGAATATTATTAACTAAAATTTGAATTTTATAACATTATTATTCATCTTAAACATTTTTTAGAACATGGTATGAGAACAAAATAAATTTTTCGGGTGAAATAAGTATTTTTCAAAAAATGCAGTTTTTTCGCCTTTTGATGGCGCACCCAATTTAAATCTAGTTTTTGACATGTTTATAAGTTTAATTTAACAATATAAAATTCTTATTTGGAATAAGGATATAAAAATTTACTTTGGATAAAATTTTCATATTATTCTGATAACTTTCATATTTTAAGGAATAGTAAAAACACGCTATATTTTAATTAAAAACAACTTTTTTTCATCGCAATAATTTATATGGTTAAATTATAACATTGAATGGTTTTAAAGTATAAATAGAATATATTTTTACCATTTAATATAATTTATGTCATTACCATTAATTTTACATTGAATTCATAGGTAAAAACATTTCAATCTTTGGCAATGTTTTAACCTTAAAAACCCATTTTCTTAACAACGAGATAAATTTTAAATTAATTACTGAAACTTTTGTGTTTTTAATTTTGAAAAATATATTCTATATTTGAATTCAGTGGGTCCAAATTATTTTTATAGGATACTTTTTTTTGATATTATGAATATTAACTATGATAATTTTTATTTACTGCAGTTAAAGGTAAATCGGGTAATTAAGGGTAAAAATAAGATTATAAAATTACGGTAACACCTGAAAAAATTCTATTGGATGACTAAAAGTATACCCATATCACCTAAGGGTAATAATAGATTCATTTTATGGAATTTTTACCATGAGAATAATATAATTATTATTAAAACCAAAGAAAGTAACAACATGTCACTCTCTTAAATATTATAAGTATAATAATTTTAATTTAGCGATAAACTTCATAAAACTTCTAACATGAATAGTATACAGAAATATAATAAAATTATCTACATCATGTGAATTTATTTAGAATTTTTAGGGATTAAATAATTATCATTAAATGTGACACAATAGTGATGTTGAAATTATTTTATTGATTGAAATATCAAATAAATGGTTTTAAAAATATTAAAATAAATATTATATGAACTATTTAATGTTATCCACGAATTTTATAGATAAATATGACATGTTATGAATTTATTAAATTTTTTATTTCGAACATATATTCTGTGTGGATTTTATTTAAACTCAAATAAATGAATAGTGTAAAAATTGACACTATTGTTATTTTATAAAAATAACATAATATAAAATTGTTTAAAAATAACAAAAAATATTTAAAAATTATAAATTAAAATTTATATGGTCTAAAATGTCATAAAGTATCCAATAATGAATAATTAATAACACATAAGTAATTATTTATAACAATTTAAAATTTAGAATCTTATTACCACAAATAAAATTAAATAGATTAAATAAGGATAAATCAAGTTGATAAGGTTTAAAATAAATTTAAAACATGTCTAAATTTTATTTTTTGATGATATTACAACCCCATATCATCAAATATTCTAATATGAGTTCTTTTTTGAGGTTTTTAAGTTGGTTTTGATTTATTATAAATTAATATTTTTGAGGTTTCCAAAGGTGCCCCTCTCCTCCCTTACAAAAGGGCACCTCCAACCTCTCCTCCTCACACAATTTTGAGCCTTAAAGCTCAGACAAACCCTACCCATTTCTCTTATAAACATATCTAGTTATATCATAGAGGTTATGGTATTCTCAAAATACCAACTCTAGTGCCCTAAGAGGATGTTTAAAAGAGGCGTTTCGAAGAAGAGGTAATCTCTTCTACCGATTCTTTCAAGTTTCTTTATTCTTATACTACCTATTATTTATTTGTTTCATTATGAAGTAATAAAATAATTATAAATAACATACTGATATATTATTATAATTATGAAACAACCCCATTTCACCTTCTATCCATCCTATGGAAACCTAAATCACCACGCGTGTGTACGTACGAAATACCATCTCCACGCTGTGGTGTAATCTGTTTTTCCACCACCACCTAACTTGGATGGGTATAATGGTGTAAAGAATAACTATATATGGTTATTATAACATAATACTTATTCTAATATATTATATCATCCACTCAAATTCCATTTAATAATAATGGTAACGATACCATCGCTCGTGCGTACGTACGGATTACCGTCTCCACGACGCGATGAGATTCATTCTCCATGTTAACCATTAAAGAATTATTATATAGTATATATAATGAATAATAATGATATATATGAAATAATAATGCTACTGTATTTATGTATATATATATATATGTCATCTACTTACTTTCATTCAAGTCAATAAGGAAAGGAAAACAACGTTCATGCGTACGTACGACCTACCGTCTCCACGAACGGTATGTTTCATTTAATTTATCTATCTATTATATATATATATATATTGAATATAAATGATATATAAATCATGTTTTAAATTCTGGAAGTAAGTAAATCATGATATAATTAATAATAATATCAAGAACAATAAGTCCAAACACGTACAATAAATGAAATGATTTTACCCAAAACGCTACTTTGACATGGAATTTACAAAAGAACAGGCAATATAAAGTCATAAGTGAACCATATATGATATCATAAAAATGAATATTATTCTTTAATAATTCAATGAAATTATTTAAATCATTATATAGTAGTTTTGGATACATATGAAGCATATCAGACATAAGGTAAGGGATAACTTTTCCAATCTCATTTTTATCTGAGATTGTTTATTTGTAAGTATTTAATGGGGTTATATTTTTCATCCATGTCCATAAAAATGTTTTTCATGTATTATTAAAGTCATTTTTACCCCTATTGACTTTTAATTTGTGTTATGGAAGGGATATTTCTTTTTTTACCATACATGGTACTTTTTGATTTTTCTGTAAAAAGTACGAGAATAATTTTTTTTAACTTATACGGTATGAACGGATTTTTACGGTTTCATAACGCCTAATTTTTCTGAAGATTAATCTACAAGATTTCATGATTATTTTCAAAAAATCCTTTTCTTTTAAAATTGAATGGAATTTTGTGAAAAGAAAATTATTTTGAAGAAGAAAGGATATTTTCCTTAAGAATTCATTTCAAGTGTTTTGTCAAAACTGCTTTCCATCTAAGATGACATTATTTAGTGTGATTATGTTTCAAGTATAATGTCTCTATTATTTCCATGGTTTGATTCTTCTTATGATGAAATGATATACATTTGTTTTATATAGATTATGTTATTATGGGATGATGTTTTTGAAACCCATTTTATTCTTTGGGTTATGATGAATGATTTATGTTTATTTTGTGGCACAAGTAAGAATGATTTCATTATGAGATGAGTGGGACCTATATCTCCCTAAAATGAATTGGGTAAAGATTTATATCTCATGAGATAGACATGGCTGGAATGGAAAGTTAATCTGGTTCAGTGATACAGGACTGGAACGAGGAGTGAACTGGATCCAGTAAGGAACTTTGTTCACTAAGATGGTCATGGCCGTAATGCCTTGGATACTATGGAAATCATATCAAGTGCTTAATGGTTTGCCACAATTACATGCTTTATTCCCATGCTATTTTATCATGATTGATGTTCCATTATGATCTATGCCTTACGTACTTCCATGTTTTATTTCATTGCTCAAGATTTTGATGTTTAAACATTATGTTCATGTTTTTAAGTTCAAATGTATATGGTTTGTTTTATTTTCTCCATGATTACCATTACTGAGCATTTGAGATCACCCTTTATATGTTTTCTTTTCCCTAGGATATAAAGAAAGGTTTTAGGTAAGAAAAAAAGGGGAAGATATTTATCCGAGATTTTGAAGATCTTTCACCATGATTAGAAGATTATGTTCCGAGTTTCCAAAGACACTAAACTATTACGGTCCTTGAGTGTTGGTTTTTGTTATGTATTTGTTTTTTTTATATATTATGTTTTTCACAAAAGTAATTTAATTTCCATGTACGTCAATTTTGGGGTCTCTACAAGTTATTAGTTATAATTAGTAATAATTTGTAAAAAAATTGTTATAACTAGCTATAATTTGTAATAATTAGCTGTAACTACTAATAATTATCTTTAATTAGTAAAAATTAGTAATATTTTGTAATAAATTTTTATAAAAAAATAAAAATTAGTAAAACTTAGTAAAAATTAGTAATAAATAGTGGTAATTAGTAATAATTTACAGTAATTAGTAATAATTTATGGTAATTAGTAATAATTAGTTGTAGTTAGTAATAATTAGTAAAAATTAGTGGGAATTAGTAATAATTATTGGTAATTAGTAATAATTGGTAATAGTTAGTAATAATTAGTAAATACTAGTAAAAATTAATAAAAAGTTAGTAATAATTAGTGGTAATTAGAAACAATTAGTGGTATTTAATTATATTTTGTAGTAATTTGTAATAAATTCTTATAATTAGTGGTAATTAGTAATAATTAGCTATAATTAGTAAAACATAGTAATAATTGGTAATAATTAGAAATAATTAGTTACAATTAGTAATAATTAGTGGTAATTAGTATTAATTATTTGTAATTAGTAATAATTAGTGGTAATTAGTAATAATTAGTAAAAATTATGGGTAATTAGTAAAAAAAGAAGTAACTCATTAAAATTAATAACAATTAGTAAAAATTAGTGGTAATTAACAAATTGATAGAATTCATAATAAATTGATATAAAATAGTATAAATTTGTAATTTGATATAATTTACAGTTAATTGATATAAATTAGTATATTTTTTTTAAATTTCTACGAAATAATATAAATTATTATAAATTACTAGAAAAGTGAAAATGAAATAGGTCTTTCATTTTTAGGTCATGGACAATGAAAAATTTGGATATGATTGACCTAATTGGTCATTTCTCATGACTCGAAAATTGAAAATTCTATTATTTACAACTTTTTAGAAATTTATAATGTATTTTATTACTTTAAATTAAATTATATTTAAAATTAGTGTTAATTACTAAAATATAGTGATAATTACAAAATATTAATGATGTTTTTCAAAAATTAAGTGAGGTAGGAAGGATGTGACACATCTTATTTGGATCATCTTATTCGTATATCAAATTATTCATAAAAAATTTAGTTATTTTATATTTTTAGAGATATATGGAATAAGGAAGTCGAGAATAATCTTTATTACATGATTGTGATTGGATAAATCATCACAAGTTTCCAAATAGTTTTGGTACAAATCCTATATATATTGAAGGTGTTGAAACTTTTTTATCATTTTGATAATCACAAATAGAATTTGTTTCAGAAGGGATAATTAATTGTCCATGTAATATATGTGATCTGAGGAGTTTTGGCACAGTTGACAATGTTGGAGCTCATCTATTGAATTTTGGGTTTTGAACATATTATGTTTTTTGGTATTAACATGGTGAAAAAAATTCCATATAAGATACTAATAATTTGTTCTAGATCTATCATGGTTTAAATATTTAGTACATGATGTGGCTGGTCCATAGTTTCAACAAACTAAAAATCACGATGATATTGATTTAACTTTATAGTTGGAACCATCTCAATTTTATGATTTATTGAAGTCTGTTGAAGATGAATTATATCTTGGTTGAAAGATAAGAAAATTTGAAGTGGTTGCAAAACTTATGGCTATTAAATTATATAATGAAATGCCAAAAAGCTATTTTTATCATATATTCTCTTTGGTTAAAGCACTGTTACTAGAAGAAAATGTGTTGCCTAAAAATTTCTATGAGAGAAAGAGGTAAGTTCTTAATTTGTGTCTTGGTTATTAGAAGATTAATTCATGTTTAAATAATTGCATCTTATATTATGGTGAAAATAATTCATTAGTTAGTTGTACTACTTATGGACAATAAAGGTACAAAGAGGCCCAACTAGGAGAATTTGAATTGATTCTTGTAAAACAGTTGAGGTATTTCCTGCTTACACCCAGATTGTAGTATTTATTTATATCTTAGAACACAACATCATTGATGTTATGGAATAAAACCAATATTTAAACTATTAAAATATTAAATCATCCTAATAATGGTAATTCATGAAAACTTTTTGACCAATTAAATCCATATTTTTCTTCATAATCTTGAAACGTACAATTGGGTCTTTCTACTGATGGTTTCTCTCTATTTGGTTCTTACAGTAGTCAATATTATTATTAGCCCATATTTATAACTCTATACTGTTTACCATCTTAGATATTGATGAATGATCCATATATATTTTTGACCATATTAATTCTAGGACATCCAAAAAAGAATATCGATGTTTATTTGAAGTTATTATTTGATGAGTTAAATTTATTATAGAGTAGTGGAGTCAGTACATATGATTTTTTTGAAAAAAAATCTTAATGAAAGCTGTATTGATATGGACAATTAGTGACTTCCAAGAACATGATATGTTATTTAGATGGAGTACACATGGTCCAAAATCATGTTTGAATTGTATGATAGACAATGAAGTGTTTATTCTTTTCAATGGAATAAAACCTTTTTATTTCGACTATTATCGTAGATTTTTTCCAACCAATCATCCTTTTTGGAGGAATAAATATCATTTCAGAAAAGACACAATTAAAAGATATATACCTCCAACAATGATCTTAGGTATTGAGTTAAAATTCATTTTCTCTTAATTACCTCCAATTACCTTTGAATTGACTATAAACTAATAGAAAATTTATGGCTTTGGGAATGAGCACAATTGGATAAAACAGAACAATTTTTTTGGATATGCCATATTGGTATGATCTCTCCCATCTTCTAGAGCTAGGGTTTTCTCCAGTAGTGATTCAGAGGGGGAGGCCTCTATGTCGCATCATCTTCATCTCCCCCTCCAATCTTCCCTCCCCTTTCCATTTCACCTCCCACTGGACATCTCGATGTTCTCAGACTCCTCAGGATTTTTCGATTCCTTTTGGTGGTGAAGGCGATTCTCACCTCGGTCCACCTTGCTCTTTCTTCTATTTCCCCTATCCTCCTCCCCTGTTTGCCTGATACTGTTCTCCAGTGGGTATTATTTTTCCACTTACCCCTCCTCTTACTGCCTTTCCCCCCACATCAGACCTCCATTTTTGGTCTCTGTGCGGGTTCTTTAGGCGGCTTGGGTCGGTGCCGGTGGGGGTGTTTGAGGTTATCCTCCTCCTCTGCCCTTTCTATTCAACCCATCGCACACGACCCCATCTTGGTCAGGCCTGATGTGGGTTTCAGGACATCTTGGGATGGTGTTGGAGGGGGACTGGCAGCAGTCTCAGTGCATTTCTGTCACCGGAGTTGGTTTGTTTCTCTCTAGTTTGGATTCCTTTTTCTTCATCCGTAGTGATGTTTCATTTGATTCTATCTTCATGATTTTATTTGGAATTTTCTTTGTTTTTTGGTGTTATTAGGATGGATTTTTCTGTGTTTGATTTACTGGTTTTACTATGTCATTATGTTCGGTTGTGGTTCCCGACGACGATGACACTGACATTTTATTTGTGATGGTACCGACGACTACGATGCATGCGGAGGCAGTGGTCATTGATGGATCTGGTTGTTTCAACTCTGTGCAAGGTGTTATGATGATGACGAGATGGTATGAGTTATGTGGTAGTGTTCCTATAACAACCCTGCTTTTTTATTACAACATAAACATGCTTTATTACATAAAACTTCACTTGATACAACAAAGAAGATCGATAGGTTTAGTGTCTTTGGGGATTAGGATCATTACATAAAAACTTAAAACATTAAATACAACATTTTTATTGAAAACTTACTTTACATGACCACTACATTCCCTTGTACTTAGCATTGCATGGGATAACCTGAGGACATGCATAAGAAAAGGGTGAGCTATAAATCCCAGTAAGGGAGTACACATGGAATAACATGAGGATTACAATACATGTTAGGCAATAGGCATGTCAATAGAGAATAAGAGAAATAGGAACATAAAGTCATGACAAAGCATTATAATCATAACATGGAAATGTGGCAACAACACTTAACATTGAATTAGCATGAGCCAAGTCTCATTGCACATGGAGCATGAGTAAACCCTCATTGCACATGAAGCATGAGTAAAACCTAGTTGCACTTGAATTATCATGATTCAACAATCATTGCACATGACGTATCATGATACTATACTTTACCCAATGCATTGGGGCGCTATAAGGGCACACCCTTCTTAAACATTTCATTTCATGCATAAGTGTGCCACATGGATCATAAAACATGGATTCATAAAACATAATCATTTATTCCACGATAAAGGAATGTGGAATTAATACATGAAACTTTACAATCAATAAGAAAATGTTCATAAAGTTCAATACCCTTGATGGAGAAATGGGCATGGTATTTACTACACAATGACATTGGCTTAGAAAATCGGTGCGATTTCGGCAGCGTAACGGCGTGACATAAGAATTCATAAAAAAGGTTTATGAGAGAGAAAGGGGTTCCTAATCATATTTACATGTAATGGAAAGTAAGGAGGTCATATAGATACATGTCCCAACAATTTTAATGGAATTTAGATTCATGATACAAAAGTATTGCTTGAATATAAAGGAGGAGAGAGAAGTTCCTTTCGGAATTTCAGCATAGTAACGGGTGTACATGGGAGGAATTTAATGAGAGATAAAGGGGTCTCACATCATTCAAAAAATAAGAGGGAAGTATGGGGGAGGTGACAAACCATACACCAACATTCATAACTGAAATTAAAAGGGTAAAACAACTTAAAGAAAAATTGGACAAAAATGAGAAAGGAAGAAAAAACCCTTACTTGGAAGTGTACTTCCAAAGGCTAGAGAGAGGCTTGTGAGAGGCTTCTTGGGAGCTTGGGGAACCTTGGGAGGATTATAGAGAGATTATGGAAGATTTTGGACGAACTGAAAAGGATTTTAGTGAGGAGGAAGTGGGAGCTTGGGTGGGTTTATATAAGAAAGGTGAGGTAATTATTTATTATTTAGGTTTGGGTCCCCTTACATTAAATTAATCCAAACCACAAACCATACCATGGTTTTTGCCCATGGTTTTTGGAAAATGGAAGAGGAAAAAAATATTTTATAAGGCCCAATTCCGAAATTCTTAAAATAATAAGGCTGCTTATGTGAAGGTGAGTCACACTCCCATGGAAATTAATTTAAAAAGGCAAAGTGTTGAATATGTCCTGAGGGGTTCATTAATGCTTTGAAAAGTAAGTAAAAAAAAAACCCAAAATCACATTATTTTAATTATAAAACATATATTGGCCGAACATAAGGATTATGGTATTTTATTACATCACCATTGGGTCATTATGATGTCATAAAACACATTATATATTTAAACGGTATTTAATTTTTACCCAAAAATTTGACTGTCTCAGAAAATTATGAAAAATTCACCGTTGGATAATTTCGACATCCTGATTCCAAAAATAATATTTATTTTATCTAAATAATTTTCTAAATATGTGAATTTTCTCTTTTAAAATAAAAACCGACATTTTTTAAAAATTCACGGGTTTTGACAGAAATGGCTTTCAAACCTTAATAAAAATTTTAATTGCATTCATAAAATTATAAGACCATTTATATTTAAAAAAATTAATTTAATATTAATAATAATATTTTATTAAAAAATTATTTAATTCAAAAATCCCTTAATTTAATAAAATAGAATTCTTAATTAAATAATAACTAAAAACACCATTTGTACTTTAAAAACTATGTACAATGTATCAAAAATGACTAGAAATTATATTCACTATTATATACAAAAATAATGTACATGAACATAGTATTACTTATTTGTTAGATAACCCCTTAAAACAGCCGCATAAGACCTAAGGGTAAGGTGTGCGATGGTGACATACTCTTGGGGCGGCTCGGATAACATCGCTCGAGTGGTAATTTCAATCAACCTCCACTTTTCCCATAGACGGTCACGTTCGAGCTTGAAATAATGAAGATCAGCTTGGTCTTGGTCAAGGGTGAAGCCCAAAGACGCCACCTCTTTTCCGAGCTCTGACAAATGGGCATCATATGGGGCAATTCTACTGGATGAGGCCATCGCTTCCTTTGTCTGAGTAAAATTGGGTTCGTTAAAGCCTTATATTTATACTAATCATGTGATCACTGTTCAATGGATATATTAACAATGGTCAAAATTCTTAACATAAATCCAAAGAATTTGACATCATATAAAAACATTTTTCATAAAGAGACATTTAGCTGGATCAAGAGGGATTTCCATTAATGAAACTTTGGGTCGTTACAATATTCCCCCCTTAAGAAATTTCACCCTCAAAATTTTCCTTTTCCCACACTAAAACAAATGTGGGTAACTCAGCTTCATCATATCCTCCAACTCCCAAGTTGATTCTTCAAACTTGTGGTTTCTCCACAACACCTTGACGATGGGCATTGTCTTATTTCGTAGAACTTTTTCTCTACGATCTAAGATCTTCACTGGTTACTCCTCATAAGAAAGATCATATTCCAATTGTACCACCTCAGAAGAGAGTACATGTGAAGGGTCCGGTATGTACTTCCTTAAGAGGGATACATGAAAGACATCATGCACCTTGGCCATAGTAGGTGGAAGTGCTAGTCGGTAGGCCACAACCCCAACACGATCAAGAATCTCGAAGGGGCCGATGTACCTTGGACTTAACTTCCCTTTCTTTACAAACCTCATGACCTTCTTCCACGAAGATATGCGTAAAAACACCATGTCTCTAACTTTAAACTCAAGGTCTCATCGATGATTATCTGCATAACTCTTCTGTCGACTCTGGGCTGCCTTGATATGCTGCTGAATGGTTTTCACCTTCTCTACCATTTCTTTGACCATTTATGGTCCAAGCAGCTTACGTTCACTGACCTCATCCCAACATGCCGGTGTTCTGCACCTTTTCCCATACAGGGCTTCATATGGTGCCATTTGGATGCTCGAGTGGAAACTGTTATTATAAGAGAACTCAACTAGAGGAAGATATTGATCCCATCCTCCTTTAAAGTCCATTGAGCATGCTCTCAGCATATCCTCAAGCGTTTGGATAGTCCACTCGGATTGGACATCAGTTTGAGGATGATAGGCCGTACTGAAGTTCAATTTAGTATTCAGAGCATGTTAAAGACTCTTCCAAAACTTAGAGGTGAATCTTGGATCTCGGTCAGGCACAATAGATAGTGGTACTCCATGAAACTATACCACATACTTGATATATATCCGTGCCAGTTGATCCAAAGAGAAATCCTCCCAAATAACAATGAAGTGTTCAGTCTTTGTAAGACGATCCACAACAACCCAGATTGCATTGTTGCCTTTGGATGTCCTTGGAAGTCCAGTGACAAAGTCCATGGTGATGTACTCCCATTTCCATTTTGGTATGGGCAATGGTTGCATCATCCCCTTAGACTTCTGCCTCTCTGACTTCACTTGCTGACACACCAGGCACTTTGATGTATATTCAGCTATCTCCTTCTTCATATTATCCCACCAAAAGTTTTCTTAGAGATCTCGATACATCTTTGTGCTCCCTGGGTGAATAGAGAAATTTGAACTATGTGCATCTTCCAAAAGTTCCTTCTTCAGCTCCGGACTTGATGGAGCACATAGTCTTTTCCCAAACCGCACAATTCCTTCCTCATTAACATTAAACTCCGAGGATTTTCCCTTTTTTATAGCTTCCACTTTTTCTTGAATTCCCACATCATCCTTTGGAGCATCCTTTAACATTTCTAAAAGAGATGGTTGAGCAATAATTTGTGAAAGGATTGATGATGTTCCCTTATTTATGATTCCCACATCCATCTTCATCAAGTCTAAGAAGATTGGATCCTTCTCAATTCTCATCATTGATAGAATCACTGGATCCTTTCTACTTAGGGCATCTTCCACCTTGTTCTCTTTCCCAGGGTGGTAATGTATTGAACAGTCATAATCCTTGATGAGCTCTATCCATCTTCTCTGGCGCATATTAAGCTCTTTCTGTGTGAATCTATATTTAAGACTCTTGTGCTCAGTATATATCTCACATTTCTCTCCATAGAGATAATGCCGCCATATTTTCAAGGCAAAGATCACCGCCGCCAACTCCAGATCATGTGTTGGATAGTTTAACTCATGGATTTTCAACTGCCTTGAGGCATATGATATCACTTTATCATTCTGCATCAGCACACATCCTAAGCCCTTCTTCGAAGCATCACTAAATACCAAAAAAGCTCCCCACTTGTGGGTAAAGTGAGCACGGGTACAGTGATAAGCCTCCTTTTCAACTCCTTAAATCTTTATTCGCATTCATCACTCAAATAAAACTTTACTCCCTTTCGAGTTAGCTTGGTAAGCGGGTTGGACAATCGTGATAAATTTCTTACAAATTGTTGATAATATCCTGCTAACCCCAAGAAGCTACGGATATCCGTTACAGATGTTGGCCTTGGCCATCCCTCAATTGCATCTATTTTGGAGGGGTCCACAGATATCCCATTGCTTGTGATGATATGGCCCATGAATGAGACTTCCTTCAACCAGAACTCACACTTGTTTTACTTTTCATAGAGCTTATCCTTACGCAAAGTCTCTAGTACAATTTTTAAATTCTCCTCATGGTCCTACTTGGTTTTGGAGTATATTAGAATATCATCTATAAAGACTACCAAAAAATTTTCAAGGTAATCTCTAAAGACTCTATTCATCAAGTCCATGAATATTGCTGGAGAATTGGTGAGTCCGAAAGGCATTAATATGAATTCATAGTGCCCGTACCTTGTACAAAAAGCAGTCTTGGGGATATCTTCCTTCTTCACCCTTACTTGATAATATCCCGACCGCAAGTCCACCTTGGAGAAGTATTGTTCTCCACACAGCTGATCAAACAAGTCATCGATTCTTGGGAGAGGATACTTGTTCTTTATTGTGATTTTGTTAAGTTCACGATAATCGATGCAAATCCGCATTGACCCATCCTTCTTCTTGACGAAGAGGACTGGTGCACCCCATGGTGAAGCACTAGGGCATATAAACCCTTTATCCAGATTCTCCTGTAGTTGTTTCTTCAGCACTTCAAGCTCAACAATAGCCATTCTATATGGAGTCTTTGATATTGGTAGCGCCCCAGGTATAAGTTCAATTGAGAACTCAACATCTCTTCTTGGAGGAAGACCAGACAGTTCCTCGGGAAACACTTCCACGAATTCCCTCACAATAGGCATTTCTTCAAGGGTGGTTTCTTCCTTGGAATCAATCATCTGAGCCAGATATGCGTGCTCATAAGGCAATAATATCCATGCTTGAGATGATGGAGCTAAAGGAGATTCATCTTCCTCCTGACACTTGTGAGGAATCAGGGGTCGATTCTCCATATGGAGTGTGATTTCCCTCTCCCGAGAATTTATGTTGGCTCTATATAAGGAAAGCTAATTCATGCCAAGAATTGCATCAAATTCCACCAAAGGGAGTATGACGAGGTTCACCGGGAAATTCAATCCACATATTATAATAGGGGAGGACTTATATTCATGGGATGTAATGATTGCCCCATTTGCCGTACTCACCGACATCTTTACTTCCATGATTTGTGGTGGTGCTGAGATTGTTCTACTAAAATTTCGAGATATAAAAGAATGCGTAGAAACTGAATCAAAAAGTACGTTTTCTATTCTTGAATGAATAACTAGCGTACCTTTCACCACTTCATTGTCGTGGTTCACTTCGGCAGAAGTGATGGAAAAAGCTCTTCCTTGTTGTCTTGGAGGTTGTTGGTTGCCTCCAAAAACCCTTGGATTAGGGCACTGATTTGCAAAATGACCCCGTTCTTTGAATTTTTAGCATTGAACAATGCATTGAGGTTCGAATGGAGCGTTCCTCTCCTCTGTCGTAGCCGCGGGTCCTTCTTGCCGACAGTTAATAGCCAGGTGCCCTTCTCTTCCACACCTGAAGCATTTTCTCATCCCCTTAAGGAAATTTCCAGGGTGCTTCTTTCTGCACTTTTTGCAAGTGGGGTGCTGGAAATTCTTAGCGCCATTGGATTTATCCATCGGCCCACCAACATTGAAGTCCACCTTATGCTTCTTATCCCCATGATACCCCTGTGATTATCCGATCTCCATTTCGACCTTGAGGGCACATCAGACAATTTCCTCATAGCTGTCGAAGTCACATATCACTAATGCTTTCCGCAAGCTAGGCTTCAGCCCACCAAAGAAGTGTTCAACCTTGCATTCGGGGGTAACGACAAAGATGGAAGCGTATCTTGCAAGCCTTGTGAAGTTTTCCTTGTACGCTCCAACAGATTTTTCATCTTTTTGCTTGAGGGAAAGGAATTCCCTTTCCATCTTAAGATGAAGGGTGCGAGGAAAATATTTATCGAAAAACATCTTCTAGAATTCCTTCCATTCCAAAGCCTCAATCTCCTCCTCAAGCTTCATATTTTTGATCAACGTCCACCATTGATCAGATTCACCCTCCATACAATAAGCAGCCATGAGAACCTTCTCTTGTTCAGAACATTGAAGGATAGATAAGATATTTTCAATGGAGTTGATCCATTGTTTAGCGATCGTGGGATCATATGATACACTAAAATTAGGAGGCCTTTGTCTCATGAAGCTTTCAATAGAGACTTGTTCTTTCTTAGGGGGGGTTGAACGTTCCTCTTGACCCGTGCTTCTATTCAAAACTTGAGTTACCTGAGAGAGAAGCGTGACAAAGTTCGCGATTCCCGCTCCCATTGGATTTGGCATCTCATTAGTACAATCATCACACTGATCTTCACAATGGTTGTTATCCCGAGTCCTCCTATTACCGGCCATTGGCTGGAATAAAAGGAAAGTTAGGGGTAACACATAAAGGGTAATCCAAAGACAAAAGTTGATGACTCAAAAATAAACTTTTATTTCTTTAACTCATGAGTCTATAGGCTTCAATCTAGGCTTTTCATGATCTACTTTCTAACATATATTCTTAGGGGCATTTTCACTTAATAAGGGTTCATACTAAGATTGTGAATTTATCAAAATATATCCCCCGAGAGTGTCATAACCAAGAGTGCAGCAGGGCCCATTGTCGTGCACCAGTTCCCGTTCGAGTCTAGCTCAAAGCGGTGTTTTCAGGTTTTACCCCTAGGATACATCTGTTCCAGAGCAGCCTCTACCTGCTTGTATCCATACAGGGATGTATTTGTTTGATAAACCACTTACTTAGTATTTACCAAAACTTAGGGATGTTTTTATTATACTTATTCTTCTATCTAAGGCTTTACTTGGGATTCCTAATCCCAAAAATAACTAAACCTATCCTCTAATACCAACTATGAAAACCCTGCTTTTTATTACAACTTAAACATGCTTTATTACATAAAACTTCACTTTATACAACAAAGAAGATCGAGAGGTTTAGTGTCTTTGGGGATTAATATCATTACATAAAAACTTAAAACATGAAATACAACATCTTTATTGAAAACTTCCTTTACATGACCACTACATTCCCTTGTACTTAACATTGCATGGGATAACCTGAGGACATGCATAAGAAAAGGGTGAGCTATAAAGCCCAGTAAGGGAGTACACATGGAATAACATGAGGAGTACAATACATGTTAGTAAATATGCATGTCAATAGAGCATAAGAGAAACATGAACATAAATGAATGATAAAGCATGATAATCATAACATGGAAATATGGCAACAACACTTAACATTGAATTGGCATGAGCCAAGGCTCATTGCACATGAAGCATGAGTAAACCCTCATTGCACATGAAGCACGAGTAAACCCTCATTGCACTTGAATTAGAATAAGTCAACACTCATTGCACATGACGTATCATCATACTATACTTTACCCAATTCATTGGAGCGCTATAAGGGCGCACCCTTCTTAAATATTTCATTTCATGCATAAGTGTGCCACATGGATCATATAACATGGATTCATAAAACATAATCATTTATTCCATGATAAAGGAATGTGGAATTCACACATGGAACTTTACAATCAATATGTAAATGTTCATAAAGGTGAATACCCTTGATGGATACATTGGCATGGTATTCACTACACAATGACATTGGCTTAGAAAATCGGTGCGATTTCGGCAGCGTAACAGCGTGACATAAGAATTAATAAAAAAGGTTGATGAGAGAGAAAGGGGTTCCTCAACATATTTACATGTAATGGACATTAAGGAGGTCATATATATACATTTCCCAACAATTTTAATGGAATTTAGATTCATGATACAAAAGTATTTCTTGATTATGAAAGAGGAGAGGGAAGTTCCTTTCAGAATTTTGGCATAGTAACGGGTGTACATGGGAGGCATTTAATGAGAGAGAAAGGGGAATCCCATCATTCAAAAAAATAAGAGGGCAGTATGGGGGAGGTGAGAAACCATACCTCAACATTCATAATTGAAATTAAAAGGGCAAAACAACTTAAAGAAAAATTGGACAAAAATGAGAAAGGAAGAAAAAACCCTTACTTGGAAGTGTCATTCCAGAGGCTAGAGAGAGGCTTGTGAGAGGCTTCTTGGGAGATTGGAACACCTTGGGAATATTATAGAGAGAGTAGGGAATAGGTTGGACAAACTACAATGGATTTTAGTGAGGAGGAAGAAGGATCTTGGGTGGGTTTATATAGGAAAGGTGAGGGAATTTTTATTATTTAGGTTTGGATCCCCTTACATTAAATTAATCCAAACCACAAAACATCCCATGGTTTTTGCCCATGGTTTTTGGAAAAGGGAAGAGGAAAACAATATTTTATAAGGCCCAAGTCCGAACTTCTTAAAATAATAAGGTTGCTTATGTGAAGGTGAGTCACGCTCCCATGGAAATTAATTTAAAAAGGCAAAGTGTTGAATATGTCTTGAGGGGTTCATTAATGCTTCGAAAAGTAAGTAAAAAAAAACCCAAAATCACATTATTTTAATGATAAAACATATATTGTCCGAACATAAGGATTATGGTATTTTATTACATCACCATTGGGTCATTATGATGTCATAAAACACATTATATATTTAAACCGTATTTAATTTTTACCCAAAAATTTGACTGTCTCAGAAAATTATGAAAAATTCACCATTGGATAATTTCGACATCCTGATTCCAAAAATAATATTTATTTTATCTAAATAATTTTCTAAATATGTGAATTTTTTCTTTTAAAATAAAAACCGACATTTATCAAAAATTCACAGGTTTTGAGAGAAATGACTTTCAAACCTTAATAAAAATTTTAATTGCATTCATAAAATTATAAGATCATTTATATTTATTAAAAATTAATTTAATATTAATAATAATATTTTATTAAAATATTATTTAATTCAAAAATCCCTTAATTTAATAAAATATAATTCTTAATTAAATAATAACTAAAAACAGCATTTGTACTTTAAAAACTAGTTACAATGTATCAAAAATGACTAGAAATTATATTCATTATTATATACAAAAATAATGTACATGAACATAGTATTACTTATTTGTTACATAACCCCTTAAAAAATCCACATAAGACCTAAGGGTAAGGTGTGCGATGGTGACAGACTCTTGGGGCGGCTCGAATAACATCGCTCGAGTGGTAATTTGAATCAACCTCAACTTTTTCCGTAGAGAGTCACGTTCGAGCTTGACATAATAAAGCTCAGCTTGGTCTTGGTCAAGGGAAAAGCCTAAAGATGCCACCTCTTTTCCAAGCTCTGACAAATGGGCATCATATGGGGAAATTCTACTGGATGAGGCCATCGCTTCCTTTGTCTGAGTAAAATTGGGTTCGTTAAAGCCTTATATTTATACTAATCATGTGATCACTGTTCAACGGCTATATTAACAACGGTCAAAATTCTTAACATAAAACCAAAGAAGTTGACATCTTATAAAAACATTTTTCATAAAGAGAAACTTAACTGGATCAAGAGGGATTTCCATTAATGAAACTTTGGGTCGTTACAATATTCCCCCCTTAAGAAATTTCGCCCTCAAAATTTTCCTTTTCCCACACTAAAACAAATGTGGGTAACTCAGCTTCATCATATCCTCCGACTCCCAAGTTGCTTCTTCAAACTTGTGGTTTCTCTACAACACCTTGACGAGGGGCATTGTCTTATTTCATAGAACTTTTTCTCTATGATCTAATATCTTCACTGGTTACTCCTCATAAGAAAGATCATATTCCAATTGTACCACCTCGGAAGAGAGTACATGTGAAGGGTCCGGTATGTACTTCCTTAAGAGGGATACATGAAAGACATCATGCACCTTGGCCATAGTAGGTGGAAGTGCTATTCGGTAGGCCACAACCCCAACACGATCAAGAATCTCGAAGGGGCCGATGTACCTTGGACTTAACTTCCCTTTCTTTACAAACCTCATGACCTTCTTCCATGAAGATATGCGTAAAAACACCATGTATCTAACTTTAAACTCAAGGTCTCATCGATGATTATCTGCATAACTCTTCTGTCGACTCTGGGCTGCCTTGATATGCTGCTAAATGGTTTTCACCTTCTCTACCATTTCTTCGACCATTTCTGGTCCAAGAAGCTTACGTTCACTGACCTCATCCCAACATGCCAGTGTTATGCACCTTTTCCCATACAGGGCTTCATATGGTGCCATTTGGATGCTCGAGTGGAAACTGTTATTATAAGAGAACTCAACCAGAGGAAGATATTGATCCCATCCTCCTTTAAAGTCCATTGAGCATGATCTCAACATATCCTCAAGCGTTTGGATAGTCCACTCGGATTGGCCATCAGTTTGAGGATGATAGGCCGTACTGAAGTTCAGTTCAGTATTCAGAGCATGTTAAAGACTCTTCCAAAACTTAGAGGTGAATCTTGGATTTTGGTCAGACACAATAGATAGTGGTACTCCATGCATCCATACCACATACCTGATATATATCCGTGCCAGTTGATCCAAAGATAAATCCTCCCGAATAACAATGAAGTGTGCAGTCTTTGTAAGACGATCCACAACAACCCAGATTGCATTGTTGCCTCTGGATGTCCTTGGAATTCTGGTGACAAAGTCCATGGTGATGTTCTCCCATTTCCATTCTGGTATGGGCAATGGTGGAATCATCCCCTTAGACTTCTGCCTCTCTGCCTTCACTTGCTGACACACCAGGCACTTTGATGTATATTCGGCGATCTCCTTCTTCATATTATCCCACCAAAAGTTTTCTAAGAGATCTCGATACATCTTTGTGCTCCCTGGGTGAATAGAGAAATTTAGACTATGTACATCATCCAAAAGTTCCTTCTTCAGCTCCGGACTTGATGGAACACATAGTCTTTTCCAAAACCACACAATTCCTTCCTCATTAACATTAAACTCCAAGGATTTTCCCTTTTTGATAGCTTCCACTTTTTCTGGAATTCCCACATCATCATTTTGATCATCCCTTAACATTTCCAAAAGAGATGGTTAAGCAATCATTTGTGAAAGGATTGATGATGTTCCCTTCTTTATGATTCCCACATCCATATTCATCAAGTCTAAGAAGATTGGATCCTTCTCAATTCTCATCATTGATAGAATCACTGGATCCTTTCTACTTAGGGCATCTTCCACCTTGTTCGCTTTCCCAGGGTGGTAATGTATTGACCAGTCATAATCCTTGATGACCTCTATCCATCTTCTCTGGTGCATATTAAGTTCTTTCTGTGTGAATATATATTTAAGACTCTTGTGGTCAGTATATATCTCACATTTCTCTCCATAGAGATAATGCCGCCATATTTTCAAGGCAAATATCACCGCCGCCAACTTTAGATCATGTGTTGGATAGTTTAGCTCCTAGATTTTCAACTGCCTTGAGGAATAGGATATCAATTTATCATTCTGCATCAGCACACATCCTAAGACCTTCTTCGAAGCATCACTGAATACCACAAAAGCTCCCCACTTGTGGGTAAAGTGAGCACGGGTGCAGTGATAAGCCTCCTTTTCAACTCCTTGAATATTTCTTCCATTCATCACTCCAAGCAAACTTTACTCCCTTTCGAGTTAGCTTGGTAAGAGGGTTGGAAAATCGTGATAAATTTGTCACAAATCATCGATAATATCCAGCTAACCCCAAGAAGCTATGGATATCCATTACAGATGTTGGCCTCAGCCATCCCTCAATTGCATCTGTTTTGGAGGGGTCCACAGATATCCCATTGCTTGTGATGATATGACCCAAGAATGAGACTTACTTGAACCAGAACTCATACTTGTTGTACTTTTCATAGAGATTCTCCTTGCGCAAAGTCTCTAGTACAATTTTAAATGCTCCTCATGGTCCTCCTTGGTTTTGGAGTATATTAGAATATCATCTATAAAGACTACCACAAATTTGTCAAGGTAATCTCTAAAGACTCTATTCATCAAGTCCATGAATATTGCTGGATCATTGGTGAGTCCGAAAGGCATTACTATGAATTCATAGTGCCCGTACCTCGTATGAAAAGCAGTCTTGGGGATATCTTCCTTCTTCACCCTTACTTGATAATATCCTGACCGCAAGTCCACGTTGGAGAAGTATTGTGATCCACGCAGCTGACCAAACAAGTCATCGATTCTTGGGAGATGATACTTGTTCTTTATTGTGATTTTGTTAAGTTCACAATAATCGATACAAAGACGCATTGATCCATCCTTCTTCTTGACGAAGAGGACTGGTGCACCCCATAGTGAAGCACTTGGGAATATAAACCCTTTATCCAGATTCTCCTGTAGTTTTTTCTTCAGCTCTTCAAGCTCAACAACAGCCATTCTATATGGAGTCTTGGATATTGGTAGCGCCCCAGGTATAAGTTCAATTGATAACTCAACATCTCTTCTTGGAGGAAGACCAGGTAGTTCCTCGGGAAACACTTCCACGAATTCCCTCACAATAGGCATTTCTTCAAGGGTGGTTTCTTCCATGGACTCAATCATCTGAGCCAGATATGCATGCTCATAAGGCAGTAATATCCATGCTTGAGATGATGGAGATAAAGGAGATTCATCTTCCTCCTGACACTTGTAAAGAATCGGTGGTCGATTCTCCATATGGATTGTGATTTCCCTCTACCGACAATTTATGTTGGCTCTATATAAGGAAAGCCAATCCATGCCAAGAATTGCATAAAATTCCACCAAATGGAGTATGACGAGGTTCGCCGGGAAATTCAATCCACATATTATAACAGGGGAGTACTTATATTCATGGGATGCAATGATTTCCCCATTTGCAGTACTCACCGACATCTTTACTTCCATGATTTGTGGTGGTGCTGGGATTGTTCTACTAAACATTCGAGATATAAAAGAATGCGAAGAACCTGAATCAAAAAGTATGTTTGCTATTCTTGAATGAATAACTAGCGTACCTGTCACCACTTTGTTGTCGGGGTTCACTTCAGCAGAAGTGATGGCAAAATCTCTTCCTTGTTGTCTTGGAGGTTGTTGGTTGCCTCCAAAAACCCTTGGATTAGGGCACTGATTTGCAAAATGACCCGGTTCTTTGCATTTGTAGCATTGAACAACACATTGAGGTTCGAACGAAGCATTCCTCTCCTCTGTCGCAACTATGGGTCCTTCTTGCCAACAGTTAACAGCTAGGTGCCCTTTTCTTCCACACCTGAAGCATTTTCTCATCCCCTTATGGCAATTTTCAGGGTGCTTCTTTCCACACTTTTGGCAAGTGGGGTGCTGTAACTTCTTAGCGCTGTTGGATTTATCCATCGGCCCAGCAGCATTGAAGTCCACCTTACAATTATTATCCTCATGATACCCATGTGATTCTCCGATCTCCATTTTGACCTTGAGGTCACATCGGACAATTTCCTCATAGCTGTCAAAGTCACGGATCACTAATGATTTCCGCAAGCTAGGCTTTAGCCCACCAAAGAAGCGGTCAAACTTGCATTCGGGGGTAACGACAAAGCCGAAAGCGTATCTTGCAAGACTTGTGAAGTTTGCCTCGTACGCTCCAATAGATTCTTCATCTTTTTTCTTGAGGGAAAGGAAGTCCATTTCCATCTTAAGCCGGAGGGTGCGAGGAAAATATTTATCGAAAAACATCTTCCGGAATTCCTTCCATTCTAAAGCCTCGATATCCTCCCCAGGCTTCGTATTTTTGATCAACGTCCACCATTGATCAGCTTCACCCTCCATATGATAAGCAGCCAGGAGAACCTTCTCTTGTTCAGAACATTGAAGGATAGAGAAGATCTTTTCAATGGAGTTGATCCATTGTTCAACGATCGTGGGATCCGATGATCTACTAAACGTAGGAGGCCTTTGTCTCATGAAGCCTTCAATAGAGACTTCTTCTTTCTTAGGGGGGGCTGAACGTTCCTCTTGACCCGTGTTTCTATTCAAAACTTGAGTTAGCTGAGAGAGAAGCATGACAAAGTTCGTGATTCCCGCTCCCATTGGATTTGGCATCTCATTAGTACAATCATCAGACTGATCTTCACAACGGTTGTTAGCCCGAGTCCTCCTATTACCGGCCATTGGTTGGAATAAAAGGAAATTTAGGGGTAACACATAAATGGTAATCCAAAGACAAAAGTTGATGACTCAAAAATAAACTTTTATTTCCTTAACTCATGAGTCTATAGGCTTCAATCTAGGCTTTTCATGATCTACTTTCTAACATATATTCTTAGGGGAATTTTTCCCTTAATAAGGGTTCATACTAAGATTGTGAATTTATCAAAACATATCCCCCGGGAGTGTTGTAACCAAGAGTGCATCAAGGCCCGTTGTCGTGCACCAGTTCCCGTTCGAGTCTAGCTCAAAGCGGTGTTTTCGGGTTTTACCCCTAGGATACATCTGTGCCAGAGCCGCCTCTACCTGCTCGTATCCAGACAGGGATGTATTTGTTTGATAAACCACTTACTTAGTATTTACCAAAACTTAGGGATGTTTTTATTATACTTAGTCTTGTATCTAAGGATTTACTTGGGATTCCTAATCCCAAAAATAACTAAACCTATCCTCTGATACCAACTATGACAACCCTGCTTTTTATTACAACTTAATCATGCTTTATTATATAAAACTTCACTTGTTACAAAAAAGAAGAACGAGAGGTTTAGTGTCTTTGGGGCTTAGGATCATTACATAAAATCATAAAACATGAAATACAACATCTTTATTGATAACTTCCTTTACATGACCACTACATTCCCTTGTACTTAGCATTGCCTGGGATAACCTGAGGACATGCATAAGAAAAGGGTGAGCTATAAAGCCCAGTAAGGGAGTACACATGGAATAACATGAGGAGTACAATACATGTTAGGAAATAGGCATGTCAATAGAGAATAAGAGAAACATGAACATAAAGTCATGATAAAGCATGATAATCATAACATGGAAATGTGGCAACAACACTTAACATTGAATTAGCATGAGCCAAGGCTCATTGCACATGGAGCATGAGTAAAACCTCATTGCATATGAAGCACGAGTAAAACCTCGTTGAACTTTAATTACCATGAGTCAACACTCATTGCACATGATGTATCATGATACTATACTTTACCCAATGCATTAAAGCGCTATAAGGGCGCACCCTTCTTAAACATTTCATTTCATGCATAAGTGTGCCACATGGATCATAAAACATGGATTCATAAAACATAATCATTTATTCCACGATAAAGGAATATGGAACTAATACATGAAACTTTACAATTAATATGTAAATGTGCATAAAGGTGAATAACCTTGATGGAGAAATGGGCATGGTATTCACTACACAATGACATTGGCTTAGAAAATCGGTGTGATTTCAGCAGCATAACGGCGTGACATAAGAATTCATAAAAAAGGTTGATGAGAGAGAAAGGGGTTCCTCATCATATTTACATTTAATGGACAGTAAGGAGGTAATATAGATACATGTCCCAACAATTGTAATGGAATTTAGATTCATGATACAATAGTATTTCTTGAATATAAAAGAGGAGAGAGAAGTTCCTTTCGGAATTTTGGCATAGTAACGGGTGTACATGTGAGGCATTTAATGAGAGAGAAAGGGGTGTCCCATCATTAAAACAATATGAGGGAAGTATGGGGGAGGTTAGAAACCATACCCCAACATTCATAATTGAAATTAAAAGGGCAAAACAACTTAAAGAAAAATTGGACAAAAATGAGAAAGGAAGAAAAAACCCTAACTTGGAAGTGTGCTTCCAAAGGTTAGAGAGAGGCTTGTGAGAGGCTTCTTGGGAGCTTGGGGAACCTTGGGAGGATTATAGAGAGAGTAGGTAAAAGGTTGGACGAACTCAAAAGGATTTTAGTGAGGAGGAAGTGGGATCTTGGGTGGGTTTATATAGGAAAGGTGAGGGAATTCTTTATTATTTAGGTTTGGGTCCCCTTACATTAAATTTATCCAAACCACAAACCATCCCATGGTTTTTGCCCATGGTTTTTGGAAAAGGGAAGAGGAAAAAAATATTTTATAAGGCCCAAGTCCTAACTTTTTAAAATAATAAGGTTGCTTATGTGAAGGTGAGTCACACTCCCATGGAAATTAATTTAAAAAGGAAAAGTGTTGAATATGTCTTGAGGGGTTCATTAATGCTTTGAAAAGTAAATCAAACAAACCCAAAATCACATTATTTTAAACATATATTTGCCGATCATAAGGATTATGATATTTTATTACATCACCATTGGGTCATTATGATGTCATAAAACACATTATATATTTAAACGATATTTAATTTTTACCCAAAAATTTGACTCTCTTAGAAAATTATGAAAAATTCACCGTTGGATAATTTCGACGTCCTGATTCCAAAAATAATATTTATTTTATCTAAATAATTTTCTAAATATGTGAATTTTCTCTTTTAAAATAAAAACCGACATTTATAAAAAATTCACAGGTTTTGACAGAAATGGCTTTCAAACCTTAATAAAAATTTTAATTGCATTCATAAAATTATAAGATCATTTATATTTAATAAAAATTAATTTAATATTAATAATAATATTTTATTAAAATATTATTTAATTCAAAAATCCCTTAATTTAATAAAATATAATTCTTAATTAAATAATAACTAAAAACACCATTTGTACTTTAAAAACTATTTACAATGTATAAAAAATGACTAGAAATTATATTCATTGTTATATAAAAAAATAATGTACATGAACATAGTATTACTTATTTTTTACATAACCCCTTAAAACAGCCGCATAAGACCTAAGGGTAATGTGTGCGATGGTGACAGACTCTTGAGGCGGCTCAGATAACATCGCTCGAGTGGTAATTTCAATCAACCTCCACTTTTCCCATCGACGGTCACATTCAAGCTTGACATAATGAAGCTCAGCTTGGTCTTGGTCAAGGGATAAGCCCAAAGATGCCACCTCTTTTCCGAGCTCCGACAAATGGGCATCATATGGGGCAATTCTACTGGATGAGGCCATCGCTTTCTTTGTCTGAATAAAATTGGGTTCGTTAAAGCCTTATATTTATACTAATCATGTGATCACTGTTCAACGACTATATTAACAACGATCAAAATTCTTAACATAAAAACAAAGAAGTTGACATATTATAAAAACATTTTTAATAAAGAGACATTTAACTGGATCAAGAGGGATTTCAATTAATGAAACTTTGGGTCGTTACAGTTCCGATGCTGTAGAGGGATGTTCACCGGTGGGTGCTTGCTGATAGTGGAGCTTTCAAGGATGTGGTTGATTGTCAGGGGGAACGAATCGAGGCGACGACACTCAAGTTTTTTGTGTCCCAATAAGATGTGATGGTGTTAGGTTCAATGCGTGATATTTGGATTTTCAAGTTTGGATGTTGCGGTTTGGATGGGCGTCCAGAGGTGGTTAGGTGGTATGATGGTTGCTGTTTGAAATTTTAATTTTGAAGATGGAATTTTTTATTCTCAATAGCCCGATGACATTGGATGTGAATGACCCTGAAGAGTTGAAGATGGATATGATGGGTTGATGGCGGCTGACTCTGGTGGCTCCTGGTTTTTTGAATCTGTGCAGTCTGTTTATGTATGTTGTTGCTTTTGTTCTTGAAGTTTGGATTTTTAGTGTATTTGAATTCTGAATTGTGCGGTTACCACTAACCAAAAAGTGGCTTTTAGAAAATAAAAAAAATAGATTTGGCCATATTGGTATGATTTTTTGGTCTCTCACATGTTGGATGTCATTCATATTGAGAAAAATGATTTAGAGAATATATTTTATACAATTTTGGATACACATAGTAATACAAAAGAAAATGTAAGGAACAATTAGATCTTTCCCAGATTTGGAGATGACCAAAACATGAACTATTTGAAAATGTCAGATCACAGAAGTTATAAAATCCAAAAGCATCTTATATAGTTTCCAAAGAAAATAAATTATTATTTTGTCATTGGATTGTAGATTTGAGGCTTCCATATATTTATGTTCCCAATTTGGTTAGATGTATCAAAAATGGTCATATTACTCGATTAAAAAGTCATGAATATCAAGTTATAATGTACATAATTCTACTAATTGAATTTATAGGTTTGTTAAATTCTATGATTTGGGATTCTACAACAGAAATATCATATTTTTTCCAAGACATTTGTGAAGTGACAACAGACTATGATGCACTAAGTAAACTTCAAGAAGATGCTGTTTTAATTTTATGTAAATTAGAAAAAATATTCCCGATGAATTTCTTTGGTTCAATTGAATATTTTATATTACATTTTCCATAAGAAGAAAAATGAGTAGGTTTGATACATTTTTGATGAATGTACCCATTCGAGAGATGAATGAAGAAATTGAAGAAAAAGGTATGTAACAAAGCTGATTGAAGGATCAATTGCACAAGTTTATTTGCAGGAGGAAATTTATTTCTTCTAATCTCATTATTTTCAATATAAATATCCCTCAAAACATAACCTCATAGGATATAATGAGAGAAATTTTGAATATTAAATGAAAAATAAATTATTAGTTTTTAATTAGCCTGAACTTGGATTTAGTGGAGTTCATAAACAATGTCTTTTAGATGATGAACATTACAGGGCTCATATGTATGTTTTTCTAAACTATAAAGAAATGACACCATTTGTACTGTGAGTTCCCCTATCACTTATTTTATATTTTTTTCTCTGTAAATTGATATTATTTTATTTTTATATAATATGATAATTGTATTAAGAAACTGCCTCTACAAATTACACCAGTTTCTCTTGAAGAACTTCGGAAAAATAATTTTTCTTACCAACTTCAAAAATTGGTAAAGTAAATTGTTTATGGTTTATCATATAAAATAATTCCATTACTTGTTATATGGATAATTGTTTTTAAAAAATTTTAGGTATCTCAACATGATGATACAATTGATAATTAATTATATGTATTAGGTAACCCACCTTCCAAAATGGTTAAATATTATAATTCATATGTGGTGAATGATTTTTGATTTCATACACATGCATATGGGGAATAAAAAAACAATGAATAGTGGTGTTTGATTTAGAGGATCTCATTATAGAGAAAGTGAAGTTGAATTTTATGACATGCTGGAAGAAATAATTGAACTGAGTTTTCTGGGACAAAATTACGTAATAATGTTTAAATTTCATTGGTTGGATATTGATAGAGGCTTACGTGTTCATCCGCACCATGGAATCATTGATATTAAATATAAAATCCTTCTTATAGTAAATGAACCATTTTTATTATCTCACCAAGCACATCAAATTTATTATGTAAATTATTATGCTGCTTCATGAGAGTTAAGTGACTGGTGGAGCAAAATAAAAATGAAATCTCATGAAAATAAATTTATCCAATGTGAATGCAGTTCAGCTGAAGTATAAGAAATTGAAAATTTTAAGGAGAAAAATCCAAATCCATCTTTTCCATGAAGAGAAACCAATGTCAATGATGACACCCCACAATTATTGGTTGACAGAGGTGATGATGTTGTTGATGTAACAAGTAGATTTGAAATAGAAAGAGACGATGAAGATGAAACTCCCAGGAAATTGATGATATTGAAGATGAATATGAAGATATTAACACCGTCATATATGAAGATGAGGATGAAGATTGATATAATTAAATATTGGTTATAATAACAAATAATATACATCTATATATAATACTTGTTTTTAGTTATTTTCTGAAAACAATCATTTCATGTTTTAGATGGACGACAAACGTTTATCTAATATATTTCTTGAGTTGGATGATGCTAAACTACTTGATGACGAGCCTGATGCTACATCATTTGAATCACATACTGTTGTAAGTTTAGTGAAGACTCATAGGGGTCATAGTCTTACGATATTGATGATTCCTGACCCTATCCCTGAGCGACGTCCATGTCTTTAGTTCAATCCATGCATACAGAGGTAAGTTTAGTTATTTATATTAGTTAGTTTTCATAAATTTTCGTCAATTTATTTATTTACTAATTTTTTTATTATTTTTTATCTTTTTTTTGATAGTTTTTCACATATAGATATTGTACAGGGAAGTACTATATTGCAGAATTATTTTCTAGAGCATGGGTTGCATGGGTTACATGGGATCAGATTCCCATTGATGTTATACAGCACATGTTCGATCATTGGATGATACATAAATAAATAATAGTTATTTTGAAATTTATTTAATTAATAACTTGATATTATTAATTATTTTTAGGTTTTATGGCATCCCATAGATGATAGTACATGAGACTCTATTTAGGAGGAATGAGAGGTCTGTATGTGTGAGCATTGCTGTTAGTTTTTGCACAATCTGAGGAGGAAAAAAATGTAGAAAGAAGGAGTCATAGACTTTGATCAGTTTTTTTGCACCCACCAACCATATTACATATAATCTAAGGTTTGGGATGAATTATGTTCATAATATATGGGAGTTAGTTTTCAAAACATAGAATCATCATGTCGAAAAAACTAGGGGAGACATGAGGTGACACATCGAACTGGTAGTCGTACATTAAGTACGAATCGACAACATATGGTAAATAATTTTTTTTAATAATTTATATAAATTAAAATGTAAAATATTTATTTTATACTCATATATTTAGTATAATAACATGATATTATGATTTTTTCTCTTTATAGGAGGTTGTACAATGATTCTGTTACTGGAGAGATTAGAGGTGATCACTAGTGTCATATTTTGGTCAATATAATTTCTTTTTGAGTTTTAAAATTAACTACAAATAATATTTTAACTATTTTAATTTTAAATTGTGATTAAAGTAGTCATATGAGGCTGTGACATCTCAGACATAGGTTGAGAGTCAAACCGAGACCAAGGATCAAACCTAAAGTGCATTAGTATTTGGTGATGCAACATAGATGAAGACAACTTAGTATGCCTTTGAGAAAGGCTGAGTTGTTGGTATCGACTCTCAATTGATGCTTGGGAGTTATTATGTTACCACTTTAATGTCATTTTGCAGTTCAAGAGGATATCATGGAGAGTCATTACCATCAGTTGCACAGTATGAGGAGCAACTGTGAGCTTAGGATGAGCTTATAGAGACTATTTATAGGGAACAGAAAGAGCTGTATCGACAGTAGTAGTATCAACAGGAGGAGGAGATAATTAGACGGTAGGATTAGTAACATGAGAAGAAGATGGATTACATGTGACGTCTGAATCATGGTTTAAGGATGAAGTTTCCTCCTCCACCTCCTCCAGATAACACCTTAGTGATTTATGAACTTTTTCTAATAAACATTCAAATGCAAATTTTTTTCTAATATTTTTATTAATCCATATATTTACATTTCTATATAGTGTGTTTTTATATTATGGTCAATATTGTGTTTTTTATTATTTTATTTTACTTTTATTTTATTATTTTTATTATTTTTATTATTATTTTTATTTTATTATTATTATTAGTTTTATATTGTTATGGATATTTTGTTATTCTTTTATTTTATTATTTTATTATTTTTATTATTTTAATTATATTTTATTAATTTCATTAGTTATTATTATTTTATTAGTTTATTATTATTATTATTATTATTTTATTAAATTTTATTAATATTATTATTTTTTTATTAGATTTATTTTTTATGTTTTTAACGATGTGTGGATTATCACGTCACAATTAAGTATTTGCGATTAGTACATCCACCCATCCCAAAACGACTCTTAAAAAAACAGGGATAAACTATTTACGACAGACTGTCATAAAAAAAACTATTTGCGACGCCATTTTCTGAAATAAGAAATTTACAATAGGACCTCGTCGAAAATGACCTTTTACGATGGGATCCCATCACAAATGGCCGATAAAAAATACTTCAATTTCCATTTGTACAAAGACATATGACTGCTCATATATGGTTAAGATGCATATAGTGAATTAGGTATATTGACACCCATAGATCTTAAGAAATCTTTATTCTTGTATTGGTACCCCATTGAAGAAATATGAGAATACTATTAAAAGTAATCTAAGATACTATGCTCAAATTATAAAAGATGAGAATATAGAATATTCTCTACTAGGTGGATTTTTTTTATTTCAAATGGATACACATTAAAGTTTAAATTGAGTATGAATACACACCCCATTTTGTAATTTCTATAAGGTGGTAGGTTACATAGTTTTAATTTATAGAGAAATGTAGACAATTCATGTTAAATATGTACTACCATTGTAAAAAAAGAGGCATGGGATAAGAAGTCTACTAAGAAAGGTGAATCATCTAGTAATAAATTAACATATATCTCAATGTGGAGAAGAATTTGGATATAAGAAAAAAGAATATGTCTTTGAGTGATATAGCCGAGAAAGTGGAGAAAGCTACTTCAGATTTTATGGGATTAAAAATGAATAATAGCACTTATCTCATGGAAGAGGAAGACCTGGATGATAATAAATAAAGTTAATATATTGAATCATAAGATGATAGAAAGGATAATGCAAGATCAAATAGAAAATAATATTGATCCAAAATCTCAAGGGAAATAGGTTGAAAATGGAAAATCTCCCCCCAAAAAATAAAATTATACTGAGAACAATATAGAATCTCAAAATGATAGTTGTAAATCTATTATTTTTAAAATAAAGACTAAAATTAAGGAGAATAAAATATCCAATAATGAACAATTGGGAAATGGGGACTCTTATTATGACAATAAATAGAAAATCTATACTGAGGATGGTGGACATCTATCTACCCCAACTGAGGATACTAATCAAAAGAAAAAGGAATATAGACTGAAGGGTTATACCACCAAAAAATCATGCTCAGGTGGTGGTAAGAATAAAAAGAAAACTATAATAGGATGAATATCCTCTTTTATAATTATTGATAAATTTATAACAGTGTCATTTTTAGTGCATTTTACCTTTTGTAAAAAGTTTAATCCTTTACTTATAGGGATCACTAAAACTAATATTAAATATTCATCCTTATAGGGATTTAATCATCATAAGTTTAGAAAAAAATTAATTACATCTAGTTATAAATTTTAAGTGGTGGAGGCACTATAGGTCTTTTCATCTCACAAACTCACTGATATTTCCATTTTCTATATTACACAGCAAATGATAACATGCTAGTTTTTATTTAATAACAGGTATATGTATCAGTTTTTAGGCCATAAACATGAATCATGTTCATAGGATTCCCTAGAATAAAATAAAATAGATCAATCAGATCCTTAATAAAGATTCAATGAACATTATGAATTTCAATGTGTTGATGGAAAAGCATTCAAAAATTTTTATGTGCTCCAATTCATATGTTAGCCTACAATTTAAACAATGCATTAGAATGAATTATTTTCTTGATTTTAATCTATTGGGTGTGAAATATGTATGGTATGGAAGAAATTTAAATTTATTTATTTTTAGTGAGATGGAAATAAGTTTTATTAATAACATTTCACTAAATTTATTGGATAATATCTCATTCTCGACTCTTACTAGGGTTAAATCTGATTAGAATACCACTGTTAAATTGTTTTATATAAAAGTTGATATGAATCCCTTACCTTTTAGATTCTATAATACATGGATTATTTTGGACCTGATTTTAAAATATTATTAAGGAAACATGGGAAAATACTGCCTATAACAACTCTTATTTTTCATATAGTTTCAAACTACAAACTTTAAATCTAAAATTTATATCTTTGAGTAAAGAAAATATTTCTTAAATTTAAGAGGATATCATTGAATGTAAAAATGTGTTTGGTGACCTTTAAGTCTTACATCCTCAGAGTGAATTTAATGACATAAATCTAAATAAGGATGTTCAACTTACCTTTAAAATTTATCACATATTGAAGAATAATAGGGGTATCAAGACAAAAATTTACATGGTGAAATGGTTGAAAGATATAGATCACTATAACACTTTATTAAACCTTATTCAAAATTAAAGGAAAGTAAATAGGCCTTTACCACATATAATTTACAATGTTAAACTTATTTTTGATAGGGAGGAGCATGTTAACATTTCTATTGACTACTACAATTCCCTCTTTAATGAGCCTAGAAATGGGAATGAAACTTTTATAGAAGATTTCATCAATAGGATTGTTGAATAATGAGATAATGATATCATGAATGATATTCCTAGTAACGAGGGAATTAAATATTCTATATTTACTATAAATTTATATAGTTCACATGGTCTTGATAGTTTTTCCAACAGGTTCTTTCAATACTTTTAGGTCATTGTTCATATTGATAAAGAAACATTATTAAAGATATTTTCAATACAAATATGACAATTTCTTACATGAAATCTCAGTTTATGATTTTAATTTCCAAGGATAATAATACTAATGAAATCTATAAGTTTAGGAAAAAATCCATTATAACAAAACTAGTCTTATGCACATATCATTACATGAATTTAATCATAATTAAACAACAAATTACAAGCCAAAGATTGTAAAGTACAATGTCCTGGAAAAACAGGTACATAAAACTGAAAACATGGAACTAAATAAAAAATTTATTTATTTATCATCCATTATGTGCTTATAACTTCATTTTAGACCTTACATATTCATAGGATAACCTAGGTATAACATAAACAATGGGATGAGATAAAAGGACTAGTAAGGGAATAAATATTAAAATAAAGCTTTGCACATGGGTTAGAAGGCATAGCATAATGATATAAAAAAGAATAGAACATAATTAAACACAAGGAATCATAAAATGGGATCATATAACAATGGATTCATAGTATTTTCTAAGAAAAATAAAACATTAATTTATCATATGTTAAGGCTCGTTTCACATAGAGGAGCACGAGTCAAGTCTTGTTGCACATAGAGGAGCACGAGTCTAGGCTAACATCCAAGACAGTTGCACATAATGTCTCATGAGATTAAAAATTACCCAGTGCATTGGAGCACTATCTGGTAGAACCCATCATAACTTGTTAATGAATATGTGTTCTACATAAATAATCATACATAAGGAATCAAACATAAACATAAGGTTTACCCATGAAAATAACTGGGTATCATAATCATATCATAAAGCATAATAAATTGGTGTATCATAAAAGTGTCCCTGAAAGAAAGGAATTAAATCATACATGGACATTAATAAATAAAAATAGGCATAAATCATGATTAGTGATTCCAGAAAAAAGTGATAACATGTAAAAATAGTATTTAAGGAACTTTAGAATTAAAACATTTTAGTGCAGTTTAAAGAAAATATTAAAGTGAAATTAAAGAAGAAATTGGAATAATATTTTATATAAAACCAGAAGTTAACTGAGAAATTTTTAATAATAAAAAAATTAATTTTAGAAAAATAATTGTGTCTTAAAACATATTATAGAATGCACTTGAAATTGGGTAAGAATTCGTGAAGTTCCCTAAAATCAGGCTTGCTTATCAAGAAGAATTAAATATGGAACCTTTTAAAAACATGTATATTCTGAAAAAATAATTATGAATGGATATTGATACATGATTTTAGAACATATACATAGAATTTAGAATATGTACATAAAAAGAAAAGATAATTTCATTTGGGTAAACAGAGAGAAAGAGTAACCTGAAGAAATAATAGTGGTTCAGGTAGAATCTCTTACCTTATGTCCAAAACAATTCTGAACTTGATATTAATGTCATGAATAATGAAATTAGATTAATTATTTAATAATTACCTAAAAATTTATAAATTTATTTGATTTATTATAACTTTATTAATATTATTTATGTTCTTTTTGAGGTGTTGAGAGATTCAATTTCATCGTTTGGGAGTGTTGATTTCCTTGGTTTCCATGATCGATTTACTTGCATATGTTTATGGAAAATAATATAGAATAAATATATTTGTACAAAAAATAACTTATATGTTTTTAATGAACTTATAGAATATTAAAATACCATTTTATTTCCAGAAGTGGGATGATTCATTAGATAAATCATTAATGATAATCATTTAGATTAATTTATCAATTTTTGATCATAAAAAACTTATTTTGTTTTATAAATTAATATCATATGTAAAAAATGATTTAATAAAATTACATACTATATAATAAATATATTATAATCCAGTTCAACAATAAAAATGGTTTCATGACCATCCTTGAATATTAAATTTAAATATTAAATCACGCCGTCCACGAAGGTGGTAAATCTGCACCTCACGAACGATGTTTCCATTATTTAAGTAAAAGAGGGAGGAGAAGAGATTTGATGAATAATTATTAAATAAAAATGATAAAATCATCATATATGTAATATAATATAGTTTTCATCCCATTTGGATGAGGGTAGGTGTGGAGAGAAAAATAAAAGATAAATACTTGAAAAGGAATTGAAAGAAAATGGAAGAGGGTTTTACCTCTTGATTCCTTCTTCTTAAGAACCTCATTAGGGGATTGGTTTTGTACTTTTACTAAGACCAAAAGCTTCTAGACATGGGGGAGAGGTTTGGGAAGAGTATTGGGTTGATTTTGGACAAGTATCAATGCATGATAAGTGTAAGTAGAAGAGATGGCGAGGAGTAGTATTTATAGTGGAGAAGAGGGGTGTTTTCTCATTATTTTACTCAATATTTTATTATTTTGCTCAAGACTGGAAATAGTATTGATTATTGAGACTAAATACAGTAATTATATCATGTTATTTTGAACCAATTTTCCTTACATCACCCATGAGTTAATTAAAAATGTGTTTAACCTATAATGTATATATACCATAAATTACCGTATTTTACAATTCACCAAAATTCAAGTATTTCAGAAAAATCCCAAAAATTCACCCTAATTTTTTTTCAATGTGTAGAATTAAATAATGAATCCTATTTTATGAAAATAATTTTTCCAAATATGTGAAATTTAATTTTTAATTAAAATCAAAATTTACTCAAAAAATACAGATTTTAAATTTATAACCGATTTTATATCACTTTGAAAAATCAACTAAGGTATCATAAAATTATATTATAATAATAATTAATAAACATATTAATTTATTAATACATTTTATGAAATAATTTTTTTTAAATTATTTAATTATTCAAAAAATTGTAATTAAATATTTATAACGTACTAAAATACCAACACTTAATGAAAAAATTTTAAAAAATTTATTTACTTATAATATGATATAATTATATCATATTTTCACTTATAAGATGGATAAATTTTATTCATAATTTCATTGGTGAGGTTACTATTTAATCGGCAAGTTTACTATTCATAAGGGTCACATTACTATTCCAAAGGTTAAGTTATTATTTAATCAGTATAGGTTCTTTAACTTCTAAAAACGCTTATTATTTCATTCATTCATCATTTATAAATCTTGTATTGTTTTCTATTATGTGTTTATACCATATGAAATAATTATAAGAAGGGAATTTCTATTGATAAAAATTTGGGTCATTATATTCATCCCACCTTATGAAATTTCACCCTCAAAATTTCTTTTTTACATACTAAGGTGAAAAAAAGTGTTGGATCTTTTACTTTATTACTTCCTCTAGTTCCCATGTTTCCTCTTCATACTTATGGTTTCACTAAAGTACTTTGACCAGGTGAGTAGTCTTGTTTTGTAGAACTTTATATCTATGATCCAATATATTCACTGACTTCTCCTCGTAAGAAAGATCATTCTCCAACATACCACCTTTGAAGTCAGTATATGTGAAGGATCCCATATGAACTTACTTAAGAGGGATACATAGAATACATCATGTACTTGAGACATGGTTGGTGGAATTTATTGTTGTTAGGAAAAAACTCTAACATGATCAAGGATCTCAAAGGGGCCGATGTACCTGGGACATCGCTTCCCTTTATTCTTGAAAATCATTATTCTCTTCCATGGAGATATGTGGATGAATACCATGTCTCCAACCTTAAACTCTAGGTCCCATCAAAAATTGTCTTCATAGATATTTTTTCAACTTGGGGCTTTCTTGATGTGATTCTGATTGGTTTTTACCTCCACTACCATTTTATCCTAACAACTTATGTTCACCAACTTTATCCCAATATGTCAGTGTTCTGCACCTTTTCCCATAAAGGGCTTCATATGGATCCATTCATATTCTTGAGTGAAAAATATTGTTGTAAGATAACTCAACCAAAGAAAGATGTTGGTCCCATAATCCATTAATGTCCAAAGAATACACTCTCAACATGTCTTCTAGTGTCTGAATAGTTTACTCAGATTGGCCACCAGTTTGAGGATGATAAGACATACTGAAGTTTATCTCAATGCATAATGTAATAAAATTTTCAAGAACTTCATGGTGAATCTCAGATCTTGATTAGATACAATCAATAGTGATACTATATGTTGTCTTACCACTTCTTTGATGTATATCTATACAAATTGATCTAGTAAGAAGTCCTCTAGAACTGTGATAAAGTGATATGTATTTGTAAGATGATCCACAATAACCCAAATAACATTGTTTCCTTTAGATATATTTGGATGTCTAGTGACAAATTCCATGGTGATGTTTTCCCATTTCCATGTTGGTATGGGTAATGGTTGCATCATCCATTTATAATTTTTAATTTTAGATTTCACTTTTTAATATACTAGGCACTTTAATGTATATTCAGTGATCTCCTTTTTCATATTATCCCACCAAAAGTTCTACTGGATATCCTGATACATCTTTGTGCTCCTTAGGTGAATAGAGAAGCTTGAGCTATGTGCATAATTCAGAATCTCTTTCTTTATCTATGGATTGGATGGTACACATAGTCATGACCCATGTCTTATGACTCCATCCTCACAGATCTTGAACTCAGAGGATTTCCCATTTCAGATAGCTTCCACACTTTTCTGAATTTCCACATCATTTGTTTGAGCATCCTTTATTTTCTCCACAAGGTACAATTGAGAAATAATTTATGAAAGTATTGATTATATTCCTCCCTCAATGATTTCCATGTCTATACTTTGTAAGTCTAAGAATATTGGATACTTCTCAATTCTCAACATTGTTAAAGATACATGATTTTTTTGACTTAGAGCATCAGATTCCTTATTTTCCTTACCAGGATGGTAGTGGATTGTGCAGTCATAATCCTTGATGATATCTAACCATATTAAATGATTCATATTAATCTCCTTATATATTAATATATATATATATATATATATATATATATATATTTGAGACTCTTGTGATCATTATATATCTCACACTTCTCCCCATATAGTTAATGCCGCCAAATTTCCAATGTAAAGATCACAACTGCGAACTCCAGATCATTCATAATATAGTTTTTCTCATCAATTTTCAACTACATTGAAGTGTAGCCTATCAATTTATCATTTTTAATTAGTACACATCCAAATCCTTTCATTGAAGCATCACTGTACACCACAAATAGTTCTCCACTTTTTGGGAGTGCGAGTATTGAAATAGTGATAAGCCTTTTGAGCTCCTTAAATCTTTCCTCACATTCTTGAGTCTAGAAAAACTTTACTCCCTACTATATCTATTTGGTTATTGGGTTTGAAAATCATGAAAATTTCTTCAAAAATCGCTGGTAATACCTAGATAGACCAAGAAATTTGCAGATCTCTGTTATATATGTTTTCTTGGGATACTCTTCAATTGCGTTTTTCTTTGAAGGGTACACATATATTCCTTTGCCGGTGACAACATGACCCAAAAATGATACTTCCTCCATACAAAACTCACATTTACTATACTTTTCATTTAGTTTCTCCCTTCACAAAGTTTTTAGTACAGTTTATGTTCCTACATGCTCTTGGAGTATATCAAAATATCATTAATAAAGACTACCAAAAATTTGTAGAGGTAATATCTAAAGAATATATTCATTAAATCCATGAAAATTTCTAGAGCATTAGTGAGTCCAAAGGGAATCACTATGAACTCATAATAACTATACCTCATTCAAAAGGTAGCATTGGGAATATCTTCCTTTCTCACCTTTAATTAGTGATATCATGACTGAAGGTCCACCTTAGAGAAATAAATGACCCCACATAACTAATCGAACAAGTCATCTATCCATGGAAGGGGACACTTGTTCATTATCATAATTTTATCAAGTTAATGAAAATAGATGTAGAGGTGCATTGATCCACCCTTCTTATTGAAAAAGAGGATAGGATCACCCCATTGTGAAGAACTTGGGTATATAAAACCATTGTATAGATTATCCTATAACTACTTCTTTAGTTCCTCTAGATAAACTGTGGATATTATATAAGGTGTATTTGATATAGGAAGATATCTAGGAATAATTTCAATTGTGAACTCAAACTCTCAATAAGGTAGAAGACCAGAAAATTATTTAGGTAATACATCAGTGTGATCCCTAATGATGGGAATGTATTTGAGCATGATCATCTCCTTTTTCTCAATAATTTAATAGAGATATAATTTCTTATAAGGTAATAATATCCAAAATTGAGATGATTATTCTAAAATAGATTCATATTGTTCTTTACACTTATAAAGAATTAGAGGATTATTTCGGATGTGAATAATGATCTCCCTTTCCCAACAGTTGATGTTGGATTTGTATAATGATATCTAATCCACACACAAAACAACATCAAACTCCACAAAAGGAAGTAATAAAAGATTTTATGGGAGGTTCAGTCCACAAAAATTAACCCACGATGAGTTATATACTTTGGATACAATAATTTAACCATTAGCTATTTTCATAGATAACTCAACCTCTAAATTTGGAGGTGGTGTTTGAATAGCTCTACTGAACTTGAAAGACATAAAAGAATGTGAAAAACTAGAATCAAATAGTACATTCACTATTCTTGAATGAATAACTATCATACCTATCACCACATCTTTGTTCAGATCCACATCACCAGTAGTGATAACAAAATATATTCCCTGTTTCCTTAGAGGTTGTTATTGATTTCCTTTGAAAATCCTGAGCTTAGGACATTGGTTTGAAAAATTCCCACGTTACTTGTAGTAGAAACACTACACTACTGGATGAGCATTGATATGAACCTTCCTTTCTTCTTCCACATTAGTGGGATTCTTCATATCCCTTCGGTATTTCTTATCCAGATTCCCCATTCTTCCATTTCCTGGTTCCCTTTAGACAGTTCCCATGATGCATCTTCCCAAAATTTTTATATGTAGGTTATTAGTTTTTCTTTACATCACTGGATTTATTTATAGATCCACCCATAGTAGTCTCCATTTTCACTTTTTGTCATGAGGACCACAATACCATTGAGAGTCTCTGATATTTATTTCAAACTTGAGGGCACAATGAGAAATATACTCATAAATGTCGAAGTCTCGAATCTCAAAAACTTTTCATAGACTCAGATTTAGTTTGCTAAATAAGATATCCACCTTGATTTAGGTGTTCATGAAAAAGCCAGAGGGAAAACTTGAAATACTAGTAAAGTTTTCTTCACACACCCCGATAGAATCATCTTCATTCTGCTTAAGTCCAAGGAACTCTCTTTATATTTTGAGATAGAGGTTTTGGGAAGAATATTTATTGAAAAACATTTTCTTGAATTCCTCTAAATCCATGGAATCAATTTCCTCCTTGGACTTCATATTTTTGATCAGTGTACACCACCGATCAGCTTCCCCATCAAAATGATAGACCTCCTGCACAACTTTATCTTCTTTTAAGAACTAGAGGATAAAGAATATATTTTCAATGGTGTTAATAAAATGTTCTGTGAGGAGGGGATCATAAGATCCAATAAACATGGGAGGAATTTTCCACATAAAGGATTCGATGGGAACTTTATATTTCCTTGGATAAGGAGGGTGTTCCACATGATTCAAGTTATTATTCATAACTTGATCTAGTTGATCATGTACTATGATGAGGTTTTGAGAAACTGTTTCAATCATATTTGGAATATCATTAGGGAAATCATCACATTTACTATCACATTTATTGTTGAAATGTGTTATTCTATCTACCACCATTAACCAAGAAATATAAAGTACAATTCGGTGGCTTTAATGCCTAGCTAATAAGTATAAAAATGAAACTTTAAACATAAAAGGATAAACTATTAAAGGAAAAGTATATCCTAACCCATGATTCCCTAGGTTTTAATCTAGGTTATCCATGATCTATTTACTAACATATATTCTTATGGGATCTTTTTTTCTTCTTAATAATGGTTTGTAATGAGATTATGAATTTACTATAGCATATCCCTCATGAGTGTCAAACCAGGTGTGCAGTAAGGCTCGTTGTTGTGTATGAGGTCACCCCGAGTCTGGAGCAGAACACCTTGTCAGAGTTGTTACTCCTAGGTATATATATTCTAGAACCATTCCCACTTATAGTATCCATATAGGGATGTATTTTATTTATAATCTACTTATTCTATACTAACTAGATTCTAGGTATGTTTTATCATACTTAGTCTTATCCCTAGGATTCTTACTAAAGTGATCGATTGCTAGTATCAAAAAATAACTAAAATTTTCCTATGATACCAACTATATCAACCCTATTCTTTTACACATATAATTACATGATTTTAATCATAATTAAACAACAAATTACACTCCAATGATTGTAAAGTCTTATGTCTTAGAAGACTAGGTACATAAAACTAAAAGCATGGAACTAAATTAAACATTTCTTTATTTATCATACATTATGAGATCCTAACATCCTTTGATCCCATACATCTTCATAGGATAACATAGGGATTACATGAAAAATGGTGTTAGATAAAAATCCTCGTAAGGGAATAAACATTAAAATAAATCTTAACACATGGGTTAGAAGGCATAACATAATGATATATAAAGGCATGGAACATGATTAAACATAAGGAATCATAAAATGGGATTATATAATAATGGATTAATAGAAATTTTGAAGCAACATAAAACTTTACTTTATCACAAGTCAAGGATCTTTTCATATAGAGGATCATGAGTCAAGGCTCATTGGACATAGAGGAGCACGAGTCAGGGCTAACAATCAAGACTGTTTCACATAATGTCTCATGAGACTCAACATTACCCAATTAATTAGAGTTCTATTTGGGAACAACCATTATGAAATTTTCATTAATATTTGTGGCATATGAACAATCATACATTAGGAATCAAACATAAACATAAGGGTTACCCGTGAAAATAATTGGGCATCATAATCATGTCATAAAGCATAATAAATGAGAGTATCATAAAAGTGTTAATAAAAGAAATGAATTGAATCATAAATGAAAATTAATAAAGTAAACTAGTCATAGATAATTATTATTTATGCGAAATATAAGTGATGACATATAAAAAGTGTATTTAAGGAACTTTAGAATTAATACATTTTACTACGGTTTAGGGAAAACATTAAAGAGAATTTAAAGAAGAAAAGGGAATAATATTTAATATAAAACAAGTAGTGAACCAAGTTTTTTTTAAATAAAACAAGTTATTTTATAAAAATAATGGGGGATTAAAATATATTATAGAGTGCACTTGAAATTGGGTAATAATTCAGGAAGTTCCCTTAAACCGGGCTTGCTTATCAGAAAGAATTGAATAAGGAACCTATTAAAAAAATGTATATCCTCAAAAAAATATGGATGAATGGATCTTAATAAATGAGTTTTAAACATATCCAAAAAATTTATAATATTTAAATAAAAATAAAATAGAATTTAATTTGGTTAAAAAGATAGAAATAGTAACCTAAAAGAATAATAGAGGTTCAGGTAGAATCCCTTACCTTATGTCTGAAACAATTATACACTTAATAATAATGTCATTAATAATCAAATTAGATTAATTAATTAATAATTATAAAACCATTTATACATGTATTTGATTTATTATAACTTTATTAAGTTCATTTATGGCCTTTTTGATGGGTTAAGAGATTCAATTTCATCATTTGGGAGCATTGATTCTTTGGTTTTTAAGATTGGTTTACTTGTATATGTGTATAGAAAATAATTTATAATGAGGATAGTTGTCCATAACTAGACTAATATGTTACTAATTAACTTATAAAATATGAAAATACCATTTTTCCATAATTTAGGACGATTCATTAGATAAATCATTAATGATAATAATTTAGATTAATTTAGCAGTTTTTGATCACAAAAAACTCATTTTGTTTTATAAAATAATATCCTATATCCAAAATGATTCCATAAAAATAAATAATATATAATACATATATTATAATTTGGTTCAACCATAAAAATGTTTAACGACCATCCTTGAAGATGGAGTTGAAAGATGAAAGCGCATCGTCCATGAAGGTGGTAAATCGGCACCTCACGGATGATGTTTTAATTCTTAAAGTAAAAGGGAGAAGAGAAGATATTTGATGAATAATTATTCCATAAATATGATAAAATTACATTATATGTAATATAATAGAGTTTTTATTCTATTTGGATGATGTTAGGTGAGGATAGAAAAATAAAAGAAAGGAACTTGAAAAGAATTTAAAAGAAAATAGAAGAGGGTTTTACCTCTTGAATTCTTCTTCTTGAGAACCTCCTCAGGGGATTGGTTTTGGTATTTTTTTAAGAAAAAAACTCTTATAAGTGGGGGAGAGTTTTGGTAAGATTATTGGGAAGATTTTTTACAAGGATCAAGGCTTTAGAGGTGTGATGAGAAGAGGTAGTGAGGTGTGGTATTTGTAGTGGAGGAGAGGGGTGTTTTCTCATTATTTTACTCTATATTTTATTATTTTTATAAAGACAAGAAATATCATTGATTGTTGAGACTAAATAAATTAATTAGATCATTAGACCTCTATTAAATTGTGCTTACACCATCCATGACTCAATGAATTGTGTATTTAACTTATAATGTTTATATACCATAAATTGTGGTATTTTACTATTCATAAAAATTCAATTACTTTAGAAAAATTAAAATAATCACCCCAACCATTTTTCAATGTGTATAATTAAAAAATGAACTCAATTTTAGGAAAATAATTTTATAAATATGAGAAATTTAATTTTTAATTAAAATCATAATTTAGTCGAAAAATACAGATTTTAAAATTATAACTAATTTTATATCACTTTGAAAAATTAACTAAGGTCTTATAAAATTAAATTTTAATCACAAGAAATCAAAATATTAATTTATTATTACATTTTATGAAAGTAAATTTTATTTTAAATTATTAAATTAGTCATAAATTATAATTAAATACTTATGACCTACAAAAATACCAACACTTAATTAATAATTTTTAAAATATTTATTTACTTATACTATGATATAATTATATCATATTTTCATTTATAAGATGGATAAATTTTATTCATAATTTTATTGGTGAGGTTAATATTCAATGGGATTATTTACTATTCATAAGGGTCACATTACTATTCCAAAGGTAATGTTACTACTTCATTAGTATAGGTTCCTTAACTTCTAGAAGCACTTAATATTTCATTCATTCATCATTTATAAAGATTTTATTGTGTTATCTTATGTGTTTATACCATATTAAATAATTATAAGAAGGGAATTTCCATTGATAAAACTTTATTTTGTTATATCTATGGACAATCCATCTATAAAATCATTATTAAGATTATGAAAATAAGGTTCATAAGTATTTTCAACAAGACTATCACCAACAATCATTTTGGGTTCATACATGGAAAATAAGTTCAATAATTCATGAATACATCATATGTATGTGTGAATATGATAAAAAATAATTCCATGGGTGGAAATATTTTTTTAAATGTGATATCTTGAAGTAATTTTCACCAAGAAATGGTATTTCATCATTAAAGTGTTAGAATTTTTTAATGATATATTTTTTAGGATAATTCATGCTATCTTTTATTCTATGGGACATCCCATAAATTTTTTATAGGTATGTTTTAAACCTTGTTGTGCTTTTTATTTTTCATTATCTGGGTAGGGCTGAGAAGGAATTAGGATAATAACTATGATAGTGAAGTCAAAGATTTGTTGAATTTTTAGCATAAAACCTATTGATTCTATAGGCTATAAGGGATTTAAATGCTGTGTAATATAGTTACATGACATGTAAATTAAAAAATAATAATAAATCCATTTTTAACAAAAGTAAATGGTTATTTTTATGATTTTTGGATTTCTCAATTACAAGGCATGTAATTGGTTTACACGTCGTGTAATGTTCTGAGTGTTTTTTAAATAGATATATTGGATAAAAATTATATTTCCTCCTCTCTAGATCTTATTTATCTAAACCCAAGATCTATTCCCAAGAAAATTTGGAGCCCTAAAACCCTTATGGGTCATTTCATTCTGTGATTGATCATTCTTGTAGTTGTAATGTATCGTTCTGGGTAAGTGTTCTTCTTGTCTCTCTCTCTCTCTCCCTTATTGAAGTATGATACATCATTTTTGGGATTGATGGATCTAAACCCTGTGTTGTTGAATCTTATTTATATATTGAGTTCCTAGATCTCCCATTTGTCTATTATTTTTTCCAGGTGCCACTATGGGATTTATATTTTCATGAGAAAGGTAGGTGGTTCCGTTATGATGGCCAGATTTGATTAGCCCTAAATTTCTTGATTTAAATTAAATTTTTTGATTTAAATTCAATTTCTTGAAACTACTTTCAATTGGTTTATTAAAAACCCAATTCCATTGAATTATAGGATTTGGATTTTATTTGGCATGAAAATAGTGAAAAATGCCAATTCTATTGAATTGGGGTTTGTTTTTAAAATTAATGGAAAATTGTGGAATTTAAATTTTTGAATTTATATTGTGAAATTTATTGGTTGAAATTGATTTTAAATTTGTATTTTATAATTTTTTTAAAACGGTTTTGATAGAAACCCAAGGGTTTTATCTTAAAAAAGGCATGATTTTATTAAAAAACCATTTTAGTTTTTAAATGTAAAATTGAAATGTTTAAAATTGAAGAATAGGATGAACTATATTTTAAATAGTTTTTAAAATAAATTTCCCATCATTGATTGTATTAGAGAACATAAAAGCCTAGGTATCTAGAGATTTATTGGTATATCACTCTTTTGATGCCTTACAACTGAATTAAAACATAGTGAAAAAGGTCACATCCCCAATGGGATGGTGATGAGTCACCTTTGGCCAGTGTCAAAGGGATGTGTGTATACACATATTTCTATGATCACTTTCGAGTGTGTAAGGATCCCGTTGCGTATAAATAACATACCTTTTTGAAGATGACCATGTTTTTCACTTGTTTATATTTTAGATATAAATGTGTGTTAATGTTTGCAAAATATTTTATGCGAATCATGAATTTATATAAACTATTTTATATACAAATGTTTATTAATACATTTTTTTAAAGTATTTCCATCATTTGAAATTTAAAACATGAATTGTTTTAATTATGATCTGAACATCCATACCTGTTTATTAAAATAAAAAGATTTATCTGGTTTTTTAAATGTTGGAATCTTATTATGGAATTCTTGGTGAGGCCCTACTGGTATTTTATCTCACACTCTACCTATGCCTTTGAGTGTTTGTAGATTATCTTCTTCTAGGTTCGATCAAGGGTAAGGTGCCACTTGGAGGTGGTAGTACCTGTTGATCATTGGTCTTAGAGAGTTGTGTCTCTTGGGACTTGTGTTTTTATCCTATTTTTGGTACTTTTCTATATTACTTTAGTGATTTTTATCTGTTTTACATCTTGTACACTACTCCCCATGGAGTTTTTCTTGTATGCATATTGAATTTTTTTATCTGCTTCCACAATGCTTGTGGTAAAATTTTCCCCACTTTAATGTTGAATGATGCCAGGTGCTAGTCATATACCCTTAGGGATTGGGAACTCCCTTTGGGCTATGTCAGGATTGAATCAGTTATTTGGTTACTAGGGTAACTAGGCTATTTTATGACAAATTGGGATCAAAGGAATAGGTTTTTCATCTTGCCTTGATGCTAGTATGCAATTGTGTGATCTTATCAGGACTTAAGCGGTAGTTGTGATTGAGTTTCTGGAAATATATCACCAAAATGTGGCTTAAGGGTGGTTTTGGGAAATATTTATTAAGAATTAGTTCTAGTATTTCCTCTTCTTTTTATTTAGATAGATTTAAATCCAAATCTTGTTTTCCTATTTGTTGGGATTAATTTCCCCTGTTGTTCTGTTTGAGTGTTAAACCTAATGTATTCCTTATTGTCTGCTAATGTTGTATAGTATAATGTGATTATACATTGAATGATTATAATATTAATTGTTAATATATATAATATTCGTGTGTTTCATTATTCACAAACACCATTTTAGTGAATTTTACACTTTGAACATCATTTCACATTATGATTGTAATTATTTGTTAAAGTGTACTATTACTTGGTACATATTTTAACAACTCCTAAAACACAAAATGTTATTGATTATATTTTCATTTTTTAGTTTTAGGTATCTCATGATATAAGGAACAATTCATGATTTTGGAGCACTTGAATATGCACATTAAAAGACCACCAAAGTTGGCCTTAAACCAACAACATTCTGGGCAAAGTAAACTGGAAAATATCCTAATAAATAAAATGTAGAGGCCATGATCCAAGCCAAATAGTTATAAAAACTGAACTTAATATAGATGAAATCAAGAGGAACATTTAATCCAATATTAATAAGAGATAATTCAAATTTTTAAAAGGAGTTTCATGCGGCTCAATTTGGAGATAAAATTTGGGGCCAGATTCTATATCCCATAAAAACATACCACCATTTTACACATATTTAGGAAAAAAAATACATTTTGGCTTAAATTTTACAAAAACTCATGGGACATCCGTATCTTCATTTTTGTCTTTTATTGACCACCAATAGTTGTCCATCTAAAAGCTCCTTTCAACCCCTCTGTTTAGTAGATGAAAATTGGTTCAGATTGATTGTCAAGGGTGGAAAAATCCACCGTCTCTTAACTTTCCTCCCACCTAGGACAACCACCATTAATTGAGGTGACTTCCACTATTTTAGGCTCAACCCAAGTCTTCAAAAATTCCTATTTAAGGATTTTTTTTGAAGGAGTTTATGATATATGGTGATTTATTTCATTGTAATGTTATGCTGCGATTTTGTTGTCTTAAGTTTGTCTTTCACATGTAAGTTGTTCTAATTCATTTTATTTTATTAATAAAAGTTATTCTTTTCTTATTATTATTTTCTTTTCCATATCACATTGATACCATTTCCTCAATATGTGAATTTATTCACACCAAGCCTTGTGAAATTATTCACACAATGGTGGAGTGATCATTTTCTTTTTATCGTTTTTTACTTTTTCAATTCTTCCCTCATGAGTCTACTTCCCGCTTCCATTGAAACCACAACATAAATAGAGGGATAATAATATTATGGTTTGATCCAATGGATTATAAAGGGGCTTTATTGGATGTAATTTATTACTCAATTAATTTTTAATCACTTCTTTTAATTGATATTTTTATTTGACGATTTTAAAACTTCTCCGTCCTTGTTGAATTTTAATCTTACACACTTCAAGTGATAATACAAACCTTACCTTGGAGTGATCATAAATATTATATTTGATGTGTATAAATTATTAGTATTATGGTGTGTTGGTATTAAACTAGTAAGTTATGAAGTTTTTTGATCTTCTTTTGAACCCATCTCAAATATAAAAAATTGAAATAGTTGAAAAAGGAATGCATCCAATACACCCCAAGTGATATCATAGGATTAAATAATTATATTAATTTGAATTAACCTAGATATGGTAGTGATCCTTTAAACCCATCTAAAATCAATTCAAATTTTGAAAATTCATAGTAAAAAACAATCCATAGAATGTATGTGTCTTTAGGTTACTTCTTAGGTCTCTGATGGTTCGAAAACCCAAGCTAAACTAAAAGCAACCACTTAACCCTAAAATATTGGGTAAATTTGGGAAAGACCATCATGAATATATGGGGAAAAGTGAATCATATCATGGAGGAATATTCTGCTGAACCACAATGAGAAAAATTCTCTCATAAACCCAAGTCTGGTCAAGGTGATTTTTTGTATTGTCCAAGATCTGGGACATGCACCTTCACAAGTTACAATTCAGGCTCCAACTATGGAACCTTAGAAGGATATTATCTGGAATTGTTCTTATGAGTTCCTTATCTTGAATCCAATATAATTAAAAGGATCCAATGACCCTTAAGAGGCTGAGGAATGGTTGAGTAGGATGGAGCATTTGTTTGAATTCTTAGATACACATGAGGATATCAAGGTGAAGTGTGCCACCTTGATGCTGGAGGGACTGAGCAGGAGATAGTGGGACATGATGGTGATGATGAAGAATCCTGAGGGATTAGAGTTTAAAGACTTCATTGATATTTTAACTGACCAATTATATCCATATTTGATGCTATTATCCAAGGCTTTAGAGATCTTTAAACATGAGTAGGCTAACAGAACTGTGATAGAGTAGGCAAACTGTTTTTCCGAGCTAGTGTAGTTTTCAAATGATATAGTATCAAATGAGAAGATGAATAATAAATGGTTTTATTTGAAACATAGAGTTGATAATCATTATCAGGTTTTCTTACTAAATATTCCTTCCTATACTGATGTGCTGGATAGAGCGTTGATGGTCAAAATGGACCTGGCTAGCAAGTTAGGGTTGTCAAGAGTTCCTTTTTCTCCCAGTGGTAGTGTGAATTAATCTAAAGTAAAGAGGAAGTGTGATGATTCTCATGATGAATCTCAACAACATGGTTTTTATAGACATCCTATAGTGCCTAGAAGAGGCCCTTTGATTTGTTACTAGTGTGGAAAGCTTGATCATTTGAAGAGGTTTTTCACTAAGGCACCCAATATATGTGGATCCTGTGGATGCTCGATCACTTGTAAAAACTATTACATGTTTATTACACACCACATAGTGGAACATGATCATCAATGCCTGCTAAAACTACGATGCAATCAGATGCATCAAGGAAAAATGTGTTTTACCCATAGATATCTAAAATAAAGCTTATTCACATAGTGGAAGAGTCTCCAGAGGAAGAAGATATGGGTCCAGATACTCTGAGAGGTACCATCACTATAAATTCATCATTATTGACTTCTTTATTTGATACTGGTGCATCTCATTCATTTATTACAACTTTTATTGTTAATATGATAAATATTCATACAAAGATTTTGTCTTATGTAATGGATATTTCTACTCCCCTTAGTACAAAGAGGGAGCAGGACCTCTATAGTCCCTCTTGTTATTTATCCTAATCAGATGTAAACCTTTCTTGGAGTTTTTTGCTTCTCAACATGAAACTTATTAATGTAATATATAGGATTAATTGGATCATTTTTAATAAATATTGGATTGATTTCTATTTTTGATGGGTCTCATTTACTATACCCGATGGTGTAAGTTATATATTTCAAGTGAATGGAACCTAAGGTCAAGTAGATCTAGAAATACTTATCATGAGTTAAAAAAAGTGATATATGTGTTCACCTTTGATATGGAGTGAGAATATTTGAGTTATGATCTCCCTCCAATTTTCATCGAGTTTCCTGACATGTTTCCTTCTAACTTATCAAGTCTACCACTAATAAGGGAGGTAGGTTTTTCTATCGATTTAGTACTAGGTACTCAACCAATTTCTATCCATTCTTACCATATGGAACCAACTGAAATGAGAGAGTTAAATATTTAGTTGGATTATCTTATAGAGAAAGGATTTATATTCCTGAGTGTTTCACCTTGGGAAACCAGTTCTCTTTTCTAAGAAAGTTGATGGTTCACTTCACCTTTGTGTTGATTACCAAAAAATCAATAGAGTCACGGTAAATAATAAGTATTAATCTCCATATATTGATGATATGTTTGATAAATTTAAAGGTTTAAAGTGGTTCACAATGACTGATCATCAACCTGGTTAACATCACTTGAGGTTAAATGAATTTAAAATTTAGAAATCCTCCTTTCAGAGTAGGTATGGAAATTATGAGTACCTTTTCATAAATTTCAGTATAACAAATTCTCCCATATTCTTTATGGATTTAATAAATATAATTTTACATGAGTATCTTGATAAATTTGTGGTAGTATTTGTGGATTAAATCCTCATTTACTCTAGTTCTAAGAAGGATCATGTGCATTATCTGAGAGAAATTATAGAATTGTTGAGAGATCACTGTCTTTATGCCAATATTTTGTAATGTGTTTTTTGTATTTGGGAAGTGAAATTATTGGTACATGTGGTGTAAAAACATGGTATTTTAGTTGATCATAAAAAGGTAAAGTCTATTATGATATGGGAACAACCAAAAAACGTTTTTTATATTCAGATCTTCTTGGGTCTAACTGGGTATTATCATGGGTTCATTAAGGACTTCTCAAATTTGGATTCTTCGATGAATTCTATGACTCAAAAGGGAGTAAAGTTTGCTTGGGATGAAATTTTTTAGAATTATTTTTTTGAGATGAAAATTATTTTGACAATTATACCAATATTGACTCTTCCAAAGGCTGGGAAGAGCTATGTGGTCTTCTGTGATGCATCAGGATCGGGTTTGGGTTGCGTTCTTATAAAGGGTGATCATGTCATTTCTGATGGATTTCATAATCTTAGGCCACCCAAGAAGAATTACCTAACCCACAACCTTGAACTCACTGCTATGATGCATGTACTTAAGATTTGACAACATTACCTTTATGGAGAATGGATTACTATATTTTCATACTATAAGAGATTGAGTTATATCTTCTTCCTAAAATATTTGAATATTCACCAAAGGCGTTGGGTGGAATACCTACAATATTTTTATTTTGACATCGCCTATACCCTAGGGAAAGGGAATGTCGTTGTAGATGCTTTGAGTAGGAAACATATGACACAAGGAGTGAAAGAATCATCAAAAGAGTGGAAATTGATGGATATTTTTGCAAAGTTGCATATTATAGTTAAAAAAATGGGTTAGGGTTGCTTTGGATAGTGTTCAGTTCACATCCTCTCTTCTTGATAATATTATTTAGGAAAAATATACTGATGATGAGTTTTTAAGCTTTAGATACTATATTTATGGTGGGGATACCATGCCTAACTAGTCATTCTCCACCATGGTCATTCTATGCTATCAGAATCTCTTTGTTGTTCTATTAGATGTAAGGAAAGCTATGATGTGCGATTTCAATAACTCCCAATGGGAAGTGAACCCAGGAACTAAGAATATGTTTTATGACACAAAATGTAGATTTTGGTTCCTAGGTATGAGGCGGGGAATTGCTAAATTTGTCTCTCATTATTATACATGCCAAAAAGTCAAGGATGATCACCATAAAACCTATAGTTTTCTTCAACCACTTCCAATACCTAATTGAATATGGGGTGAGATATAAATATACTTTTTGGTTGGATTTCCTTGCACCCAAAGAAAGAAGAATTTGATATAGTTTGTGATTGGTAAACTAACAAATTCAGATGACTTTGTACCCATTCATGATACAACCAATATTGAGGATTTGGGAAATAACTATATGAAAGAGGTTGTTAAGTTTCACAAAGTTCCATATACTATAGTATCTGATAGGGATCCTCAGTTCACTTCCCACTTTTGGAGAGGCCTTCAAGAGGCATTGGGATCTCAGGTCTGTTTGAGTAGGACATACCATCCACAATTTCATGTCCAGACACAAAGATCTATATATATTCTTAAGTATATGATCCATTTTTGTTTTGTAGAATATGGTAGTTCTTGGGATGATCATCTATGACTGGTTGAATTTTCTTATAACAATAGTTACTAGTCATTGATCAGAATAAATCCTTTTGAGGCCTTGTATGGCCAGACTTGTAGAACTCCATTGCATTGGCCATATATTGATGAAAGTTCCTTGGTTGGATTGGGATTGGTCCAATATATGATGTAAAAGATTTAGTTTATTCATAATAGAATATTGATGTCACATAACCAGTATAAATATTATGATGATCATCATTACACACCGTTGGAATTTTCATTTGGTTATAAGGTATTCTTGAATGTTTTACCTCTGTTGGGTCATCAATGGCTTGGGAAGAAAGAGAAGCATGCTCCTTGTTTTGTGGGACCTTTTGAGGTTGTTGAACAAGTGAAAAAATTGCTTACTGTTTATCACTTACATCGTAGCTGACATCGATACATGATGTGTTCTATTTATCTCAGATATGAAAGTATCTATTTGATCCGTCTTATGTTTTGAGCTAGAATGATCTTGAGGTTAAACTTAATTTATCTGTTACTGAATGACCAGTTGGGATATTTGATTCTAAAACCAAGGTAATTCATGGGATGGAGATACATTTGGTTCATATTCTATGGATGATTTTTTTTATTCTCATGATATATGGGAGTGTGAGGGACTCATGAGAGAGAATTGGCCTCACCTTTTTGACATGGATTCTTCTTGACAGTTTTTCCAGGGAAAAAAAGTTTTTATAGTGGGGAGGTTGTAATATCCTATTACCTTTCTGATAGATACATTTTAAAATTTTTCATGTTTTTTCTTTTTTGTTATCTGGGTAGGGCTGAAAAGGAATTAGGAGGATACCTATAATGGTGAAGTTAGAGATTTGTTAAATTTTCAGTATAAAACCTAATGTTTTTATATCTAATAGGGTATTTAAACGCTGTGTAATATAGTTACACAATGTGTAAAGTATAAAACAATAGTAAATCAGTTTTTAACATAAGGTGATGGTTTTTTGGTGATTTTGGGATCTTTTAATTACATGACATGTTATTGGGTTGCACGTCATGTGAAGTCCCGAGTGTTGTTTTTAAAGATACATCTTGGATGAAACTTAAATTTTCTCCTCTCTATATTTCCTTTCCCTCGATTCAAGAGCCATTCCCAAGAAACTTTGGGTCCATCAAACCCTTCCAAAATATTTCATTCAATTATTGTTCATTGTTGCAGTTGTAGTGTGACTTTATGGGTAAGCGTTCTCCCTATCTATCCATCTCTTTCTACCTCCCTCCTTAGAGTTTAATAGATATTATTGGGATTGATGAATCTAAACCCTATATTGGTGAATCTTGTTTCTAGGATGAGTTCCTAGATATCTTGTTCCTTCTTTCTTATTGTCGAGTCTCATTGTGGGCTTTGTGTTTCTGTGGGCAAGGTAGGTGGTTCCGTTTTGATGGTCAAATTTGATTTATCCTAAATTTATTGATTTAAATTCAATTATTTGATTTCAATTAAATTTCATGAAACAAAATTCAATTGGTTTATTAAAAACCCAATTCCATTGAATTGGATGATTTAGATTTTAATTGGCATGAAATTGGGAAAAAACCCCAACTCCATTGAATTAGGGTGTGTTTGTGAAATTGATGGAAAATTGTGGAGTTTAAATTATTGAATTTAAATTATGAAATCGATTGTTTTAAATTAATTTCAATGTTGTATTTGAGAAAATGGATTAAAATGTTTTTGATAGAAACCCAATGTTTTTATCTTAGAAAAGGCATGATTTAATTAAAAACATGTTTTAGTTTTTAAATGGAAAATTGGCACTTTTTAAATGGGATAATGGGATGAATTATATTTTAAATAGTTTTTAAAATAAATTTACAATCATTAATTGTATTAGATCACATGAAATCCTAGATAGTTAGAGATTTATTAGGATATTAATCTTTTTATGCCTTACAACAAAAAAAAAGTTCTGCAGGTCACATCCCTAATGGGATGATGATGAGTTCCCTTTGGTTAGTGTTAGATGGAAGTTTTTATACACATATTACCACGATCACATTTGAGTGTGTGAGGATACCATTTCCTGGATCTGTTGTACCGTATGGTATATAACCATATTTCTAACTTGTTTATATTTGAGATAAAAATACGTTCTAATGTTTGGAAACTATTTTACATGCCTTATAAATTTATATAAACTGTTTTATATAAAAAAATTATTAATACATTTGTTTAATGTATTTCCATCATTCAAAATTTAAATCATGGATTGTTTTAATTATGATATAAAATTCTATACCTTTTTATTAATATTTAAATCTTTATTTAGTTAGTTAAATGTTTTCATATTTTTATGGAATCCATAGTGAAACCCTACTAGGATTTTAGCTCACACCCTAACCATGACTTTGGGTGTTTGTAGATTATATTCTTCCAGGTTTGAGCAAGGGTAAAGTGGTACTTAGAGGTGGTAGTAGCTTTTGATCCTTGGTCTTGTAGAGTTTCATCCATTGGGACTTGTATTTTTATTATATTTTTTGTACTTTTCTATAGTAATTTGGGTTTGTTTATCTATTTGACATATGGTACACTACTCTATGTGGAATTTTTATTGTATGCATACTGGCTTGCTTATCTGCTTCCACAATGTTTGTGATTTTTTTACCACTTTCATGTTGTATGATGCCAGATTATAGTCACTAACCCATAGGGACCAAGAATTCCCTTCAGGATATGTTAGGATAATCTTTGTTATCAGGTTACTAGGGTACCTAGGCTAGTTTTTGGCAATGTGTATTCTTATTAATTGATATCTGAATGCAAATTTCTATTGTTCAAGAGGGGTGAGGAAAGGTTATCTTTGATATCACTTTTTATTCTATTGTAGAAGTCTACATATAAGGAACCAACCTTAAAAAATACATTATCTAGAGTATTTAGACTAGAATAAACCTTTTTTACAATCCCAAATATCATTTAATTTTAGAGTTTTATAGAATTAGGTCATAACTATTAAATAAAAAACCTATACATTATAAAGTTGGCATATCAACTCTGTATCCATTTTTCCTACAATAAAAAACATTTAAAATGAAACACATTTTTTTAATAAAAAATATTCTTGAATTTCAAATTTACTCCTTCTTTCTTCTTAATTATTCTTAAACCCTGTGAAAAATGTTTAAAAATGTGGGATGTGCACAAAAATATCAGTAAGGGAATCAAAAGAAAGAAATTTATTAGTCTAGTGAAAAAAATAAAACCCATAAAAAGTTTACCTTATCAAAATATTCTTTTTTAATATGAATTAAATCATATTCAAAACAAACTATTTTATCAAGAAAACCTTTAAAAACCATATAAATAAAATAGAAACTCTTATAGGATACTTAGAGAATTATATTCATAACCAATGTTAAAATTGTGTCATATGTCACACCCATGTTTTCATATTCAGGTATTTATTATATTTATTTTATTACTTGAGTTTAATTCTATTTTATTGTAAAGAATGCAAAATTTTTCTTTGGAAGGAGTGGCGCACGACTTGCTCATGGTTAAGGGAAACCATGCACCTTACCCAGGAAACTGTACACCAAGGTGTTATTTTTGGGTAGATCTAAAATGCATGGTTATCACACAATTTTCTAAACCATGTGACTAACCATGTGATATGTCCCTTGTGGAGAGTGGATATCACATGGTTTCCTCACAGTTTTGAAAACATGGTGGGATAACCGTGAGGAATGTCTATGTCATTAAAATTGATTTTTTCAATTTTCTCTCTCCTTGATTTTTAACTCTAAACCCACAAAATCTTTCACATTCAGGTTCCTCCACCCAAGGTGCCTCCCCCTATCCCATTTCTTCCCATGGACCTCTATTTTTAGGGTGTATTTAGTGTGATTTCTTTATGATTTATCAAGTAAGTTCCTTCTTATCTTGGTTTCTCCTGCTTTTCTAGTGATTTCCCTCTTCTTTCTTGGGATTTCACTTCTCCAATGGGTAGGGTGTCATTTTTAGGAATAAATATTAATTTTTAGGGTTTAATCTCGATCTTTATGGTTCAATATTTCCTTTATAGTGTTTGATTTATGTGTGGTTGTGTTTTTACACCATTTTCTAGAATTTTCTTCACTCAAAGTAGGTGGTTCCATGCGTAATCATTATTCAAAGAACTTGATATTCTTGATTGAGTATTTAAATTTGTTTTATGATTTTTGTGTGTGGTGGGAAAGGTGTTTTTGAAGAGTTTTGAGATGCAAAGGTCTTGAAAATGATTTTTATAAAGTAAATTGTGTGTATTTCTAGTTTAAACCATTGTCGTGCTTCTTGAATTTGTTTTATAAATTATGTGACATGTTTAATAAGTTGTGAAAGTGGTGATAAATAGTATTTGGAATGGTTTTTGTGTGTGTTTGGATTTTAAAGTTCTCTTGGTTGTGAAAGTAGTGACTTATCAAGGATGGATATATTTTTGGCTTTTGTTTATGTGAAAATGATGTGTTGTATGATATGTGAAATGTGAATTGAGCACAAAGGGAATCCTGAGTTTCTATATGGGTGGACTAGGACTAGTATTCTAGTTGAATTAGAAGTTGATTGTCTCAGATTCATCTAGAAGTATTTAAGACGCAACACTAACTAAATGATTATGATATCTAGAACCACTATAATTTTGGATGATTCTCCACTCTAGTGAATCGTGCTTAAGGAAACTATACAGTGGGGTTATTATACCACTTTTCATTGAGATACGATGTACTTAGTGTCCCATTTATAGCTAATTCCTAGAAGGTTCTCTTGTGACTTTGTTCTCTCTTATGATGTGGTTCCATACTTCAGTATACAATGGACCTTGAGTATAACTCATTTTTAAATTTAAAGTAGGATAATTTTATTAAAAGGTTTTTCTTTAAAAGTTTTTCCCTTTAAGAATAGTTTTCCTTAAAATGTTTTCCTTTAAAATGATTTCTGTAAAAATGTTTCAAGTTTTATTTTATAAAAATTTCATGGTAATTTATCTTATAATGTTTATTGCATGGAATATCTTTGTTGGATGAAATATTACTGGGCTTTGGCTCACATCCTACTTACACCTTTGGGTGTAAGTAGACTTGGTTTTTTTGGACACAGGTAAAGACAAGGTGTTTAGAGATGGTGGTTCGGGATGCTAGTGGTTATCCCCTTGTAGGTGTTGTGGTGGTGGATTGATGATGATCATACTATTTTCATATGGTGGTTTTTGGGATGGTGACTTGTTTAATTTTTGGTTATATACCTTTTGGGTATTTATTTAATGTTGTAAAATTGAATTTTAATTTTTTTAAACTATAATTGGTTGTGATTATTCAATTTTGGTTTATTTTTTTATTATTGGCTGTTTATGTTTATGTAATTGGGTGAAATTATTCCCAAGTTATATTGTTAATACCTAGGAACTTATTTCTAGACCTTGGAGATTGGGAACTCCCTTTGAGCTATGACATGTATTTGGTAGGGTGTTGGGTTGGATGATGCTCTAGCCTGGTTTGTGAGAAAATGTTGTCAAAGGAGGTTATACTCTTTTTGTGTCAAGTAATTTTAGGATAAGTTTGGATATGCTAGATCTCGGATTTCCTATAATTCCCTGACCCTAGTTACCTAGAGTTGGTGCATTATTACATAACATTGGCATGTCACAAGGGATCAAGTCCCGAAAGACAGATCTGTTTAGTAGCCTTGGAATTACTAGATACAAAAAAAGTTCTACATTACATCATGAGATAAAAAAACAATAAAATTTTATCCCCTTTTAACACACTTATATACCTTATCCTATCCCTGTAGGTCAACCATAAAATACTTCTTCACATCCTAGAAAAAATAAAACATGGAAATGTGTGAGCTCAGATGCTCAGTAAGGATAACAATATAATGGAAACTTTCATAAATAAGCATAAACATTTAAGGAAATGTATAAGACTAAAACATAAGACTTTTAAACTTAAAATTTATCATAATATGGCATTTATAAATCAAATAATTCCATTTACTTATTCACATGGATATTCTACTAGTCGAATAATCTCATACAATATCAATATACAATTTCATAATGGTGGATTGCATAATGCCAGACTTCATAACCACATAGTCAAGCCCTCATACCAAGAATATAAATAAGATTTTATCAAGGCCTTATTCCAAGACACTAGTGTGTCTCATGAGACCAACTGATGCATCGAGGATCTATAGCAGGCTCCAACTGTCACTTACTAAGTCCAATGCATTCCTCATCTGAAAAGATTGAAACATAACATAAAAATTCGTATTAAAACTAGCATAGGAAATGTTAATAATTTAACCATAAAACATGAATTTTATAAAAATAAAACATCCATATAAAAACATATCACAAAAAATTTAATACAATATAGAAGATTTTATCATAATAAATCAAATTCAAACAAGGGTAAAATCCATCAAAGTATTTTGACATGGATGAAATCAAAACTATTTGAGAGAAATATATATTTCAATTTTTAAATCATTTAAAAGTCACATAATTATAAAATAAAACATTTATTTTAAAAGTATTCTTATAATATTTTAAGGGAAGCTTCTAAATTGTTATAACAGTGGAAAATTGCTACACCCGCCGTATAAGTTAAAAAAACATTCTTTCCTTAATTTTGTTGAAAAGGTTTTAAAGTACCTTATTTGGAAAAGGAAAGAAAGATTCCTTTATAAAATTTTTATAAAAAGTCAAACAAGGGTATAAATGAATTTAAACCATAGTTTAGGAAATAATAATTTTTTTTTGAAATACTTTTTTAAGAAACACGGATATGGATGATAAAGAGGTTCCAGTAGATACTCAAGTATAAACAACCTCAGATAATGAAGAGATTTTAGAATTAACCATTACCTTGTAGTTTTACTTGATAAAGGGTATGTTAACATACTTTATAATAGTTAAATCATTGTTATTAAATTATACAAGAACTAAATACATAAATATGATATTATATATGATCTTCTAATATTGTTTTGTTAATAATATTCCAGTAGTATCATTGTTTTGGATGTTAACTGATTCATTTTCCTTTATATGTTTTGTTACGTAAGTAATGTTTGTTATAGCTAGGATGTATTTAATTCATATCTAGAATTATATTATGTTCTTAAACATTATTTTTAACTATAAAATGAAAATTATTCTTGAATGGTTAGGATGGGTAATGAATTTCATCGCGTTAGTGGAGACGGTAATCCGTACGTACGCACGAGCGACAATATCATTCAATTGAAGGTGAAATAGTATGTAATTGGATGTTATATCACATATAAATAATCCATAACATTTTATATTTTTTATTTACATAATTTATACTCATTATTATACCCATCCAAATAATGAAGTGTTTGAATAAAAAACTACACCACGACGTGGAGACGATAAGCCGTACGAACGCACATATGGTGACTTTTCATTCATAGGATGGATAGGATAATGAATATGGTTGTACCATATTTATAATAAAATCATAGTATGAATAAGTTTCTGGAGTTATTATTTTGGTATGGAAACAACAAAGAAAGAGGAAGTGGAAGAAGAAAAGAACTTTGAAAGAGGTGGTGAAATTATTACCTCTTCTTCGGATGTTTCCTTATGATTTGATCAAAAGGGCTCATTAGGTTGGATTTATGATCAAATTAAGTACTATAGGTCAAAGTGATGATATTTGGGAGGATATTGAGTAGGGTATGGCCGAGTCAAATGGCTTTGGGGGTGTGGTTTTGAGAGAAGGGGAAGTACCCTTTTATAAGGGAGGTGAGGGTCACTTTTCAAAAATCTTGAAATATTATTTTATTATAAAATAATATTCAGGTTATAATGGCTTAAAAATGATTTATTTCGAGACTAAGGTGTATATGGGTCAAAAAAACCTCAATAAATAGGTTTTATATAGGTTTAGGTCACCATATTAACCTTATCTTTTAGATTTAACTCTTAGTTAAATAATTTAACCTTTACTATGTATTCTTGTATTATTATAATACCAAGAAAGTTCAGTCAGAGGAAGACCTCTGACCATTTATTAAAATAAAGGAAATGTTCATAAAAAAATACAACACACCTGAAAAAAAACTACAGCTCAGAAAACAACATACCCGTCACCATATTCATGATAAACTGCTTCATCCGCAGAAGCTGATTCCCACTCTGAGCTTTCATAGTGCTTCAGAATCTTGGCAGACTTCTTTCTTAGATTCAAATTTTTCGAAGAAATAAAATCCTTAGAAGATTGAATTCCATTTTTCAAACCAGAGACAACCCTAGGACAATTCTCCCTCTTGGAGGATGATTTGTTAGACATCGGATTCGGATGGTAAGAGTAATATTTCCTCGGCCTTCTCCTTGGTGGAGTAGTCATACCGCCGTCACTTGCAGACACCTTATTTTTTCCGCCTTTCACAATATCACTATAGGACTGTTTGAAGACAACATTAGCATTTTCTTTGTCACTGCCAAAGACATTTCTCCATTTTCCATTGATGTGGACATAATCTGTCATTTGACAACCATCAGTTCCTTTAATCAAATTACCCTCTGGCGTAGGTAGACATCCTCCTCCTGGAAGATGCGCTTCCCTGTTAGTGTCAATTGGAGCGAGACATTGAAGTGGAACCTCATTTCCAAGACCATAAAAGTTCTTCTTCCCCATTTTATCCTCAATCACTATAGGCTGATAATGTGAATCAATCTGCAACTTATCTGGGTTAGTCTCTTGCGGGCCTTCCTCTATGGGGGAACCATTCTCAATCACTAATCCCTCAAACTGGTTACAAGTAGGAACATTAACTATCTGCAACTATCCAGTTCCAGTGTTATCCACCAAAGGCCACTTCTAGCTCCCAAGATCCGAATTCAGATGATCAAAGACTTGCTTCACCAATGGATTCAGAACAGTTTGCACTTTCTTCACCACAACTACATGCACAGAAGCCCCTTCATGAAAATTTTGCATAACATCACACTTAGCTACAAGGTGAGTTTTCTCTTCCACCACTGCACGGCCCATGGTAGATTCATCCACTCTCACCCCATTCTTTGAAATCCCAAGTCCATCCTTCCTCGTGGCCTCATGATGGATTTCATTAATCAGAGAGGCCCCAGGCCAAAACTCCCCTAGCTACTGCTCCAGCCCACCAGAAGGAAGAGTATCCATATCCACTGTCCTTTTTTCATTCCCATATGAAATAGAACAAACCTCAATCCTCACCACCTTCGCTATAAGCACCACATTTGATGCTGTAGGTCCAGCAAGACCCCCATTTTTAGCATACTTATGACATTCAGAGACCCAGTGTCCCTGCCTATGATAGAAGGAATAGAAATTGACCCATAAATCATAGAGGATGGATTGAACATACCTATACTCCCATTCAATAACGATACACACCAGATCCGGTGGTGGATGTGATAAATCCATTTCAACACTGATCCGCATAGCCATTGGGTGTGAGAGTGAATCTGTTTGATGATTACAACAGAGAAATCATCCAATAGAGTTCCCAATTGACCATAAAAGTCCAAGGTTCTAGAAAGGTAGCGGCAACCTAGGAAGTTGAAGCCAAATCACCAAGTTTGGAGAGTCCTGATTCATATGAAGATAATAAAACCAACATACAAGGTGAAAATGAAAACCATGAATAGATCTACTATCACTTGACTAGGGTCTAATTAGATCATCCTCATCAGCGAAGCAGAGGAGGATTTTTTGCGGCCCCAAAATCCCAACAGTCACTCACTGAGTCAGTCCCCATTCCTCATTAACATGATTGGAAAAGACCTCCACCAAAGGCCATCGTCTCACGAATCTCGCAACCAAGGCCATGGAAAACATTGAAGATGCTTCATCGAATTTCAGAACGGAGATTGGAACCACGGGCTAGCCATTGAATCGACTAGGGACTTTTGGAGCAACACTTATGCTGGGAAAGAGAGGAGAGTCCGTACCTGAACAAAAAAAAGAACCTTGACCCCCGGACCAGACTCCCTGAGCATGATCAATAGGATTCAGATGAGACCCCTCCTCCTCCTCCTCCAGAGGGGCCGCTGCATCGACCATGGCGTTAGGGTTAGGTCATCGTCTTGTATTATTATAATAAATGGTTAATAAACTTACTATAAAAATGAAATAGAACCCCAAGTGGTTAATTATTGATATATATAATCTTATATAAGTTTTTTGGTCAAAACTTAGATTTTTAGGAATATTATATCTATTAATAATATAGTATCTTTTTTAAAAACTCATTTATGTCAATTTTGATACTATTTGGTATTTGATTTTTGTTAAAGTCCTAACAACTTGATTACTTCGAAAAAAATTATTTAATCAACCCTAACATTTAATATTAACCTATAAAATTATTATAATTCATCAAAAGTCTCAATTTACATTTATTTTGATATTTATAATATCAAATATTTTAATATTTCATTAATAAGGTAATTACTGCATCATCATTATGTCATAAATAAATTTAATTATATAATGTTTAAAAATTATAAATAAAATACCATTATTTAGGAAATATCTTTATCTTTCTAATTAATATTTATAGTGTAATATATCTTATATATAACCCTATATAAAAAATGGTTTAGTTATTAAACTTTGAATTTAACACTTTTAACTCTTTTTTAAATAATATAATAATAAATGTCCTAATCTAACCCATGTGGGTCAATAGGATCATATTTTATTCCTAAGGTTGATTTTGGTCGAAATAAACTTATTCAATAGAATTAGGACTTGTGTTAGAGTGATTATAATATCATTTTTACCTTTAATTACCCTATTTACTTTTAACCGTGGTAAATAAAAGTCAAAAGTTACTATTCAACACAAATTATTTTAATCTTATTGAACCAAATTTTACATACTAATATCAATCATGTCTCTTGGATTTTTGAAATTCAATTAACAGAAGCGGTAAAATTACATTTTATGCAAATTTTCAAATGCACCTAGAAGGTGGGTAAAAGACAGTAAAAAGTTCAATAAAATTTTATATATCTAATATTATTAGAAAATGATTCCAATGAATGACATTGAACATATATAGGTATTATGTATCTATTTTTACCTAATATAAATTTAAGTAAAATTATTAATTATTTAAATAAAAAGTCAGTTTTAAACAATAACACGGTGTTTTTCACTATTCATCCAAAATTGAAAGTTTTCAGAAAAATACCAAAAATTCACCCTAAGCTAATTTTGATATTCTAAATTTATAAATGAAGTCCATTTTGAAAAATAAAATTTATAAAATTTTAAAAAGTGGGTATTACTATTCATAATAGCTAGTTTGATTGGACGTGGTTCGTTAAAACTCCAAGTTACATAAAACACAAGATATTGTATTATTCAAAGGGAAACATATCATAAAAGCCTGGGGAGTTACATTATTCTATCCTTCAAATAATTTCATCCTTGAAATTTCTAGAATACTAATGTAAAAAAATATTCAGGTGGTTCTTCATCATAAGTTCCTTGGGTTCCCATGTTGCCTCTTCCATCTCATGGTTTCTCCATAGAACTTTTACCAGATGAGTTGTTCAGTTTCTCAACACTTGTTCTTTGGTATCAAGAATTCTGATAGACTCTTCACAATAAGATAGGTTGGGTTCCAGTTTTATTTCCTCATTGGTGAGTACATGTGCTGGGTCAAGCATGTATTTTATTAATAGTGATATGTGGAACACATCATGAACTTTGGAGAGACTTGGCGACATTACCAAATGATAAGCTACAAATCCAATTCGTTCAAGAATTTTGAAAGGTCTGATGAATCTGGGACTTAATTTAACCTTCTTACTAAAATGTATAACATGATTTCATGGAGATAACTTCAAGAAACCATGATCTTCTACTTGAAATTCCAAATCTTTTAGGATCGAAATATGATGTAGTTTCTCAATATACAAGAGGGGGGGGGGGTGAATTGTATACTTTAAAAATTCCTTTGGAACTTTTAAGGTTAGTTACAAATAACTATGTTTTACTTAATCAAAGGAAATAGCTAAGTTTAACAAAGTTAAACTAAGAAAATTCAAAACACCTCTAAAACCAAATGAAAACTTGGAATAAGGAATGAAGTTATAAAATTCAAGTTCTATGTACTTGCTTAATACTTGAAAGAGATTCCGAAAGTAGTTTCCAGAAAAATGGTTCCGGAAGTTGAAACTTAAATAAATATTACAATATGAGAATCTACCTTAAAGCGTATAGAATCTAAATGAATCAGAGTAAAATTAGGGAAATATAAGAAAGTTATACTTTCCTTACAATACAAAATGCAGCGGAAATAAACAAGTAGTAAAACTACAAGTAACAAGATATAAGTCTTTTAACCCAAAGAGAAGGGTATCCAACAACCTTGGATAAAGGTCCCTTGATTTATACTTTCAAGAAAGTCTGTCTTACCCACACCAGGGTAAGCCCTCGATACAAAGATCAGAGTCTCTATCTTGCTATCCCCACAAGCCCTCAACTTCAAGGTAGTTGGAAACCTCTGTCTTCCTCAGCAAGGAAGCCCTCGAACTTTAAGGTAGTCGGCACCTCTGTCTTCCTATACCTGGAAGTCCTCAAATGTAATCACCAACATTCGGAGTCGCATGATCCTTTGAGAGTTAATAAGAGCCTCTCACTCTAGAAATCACTTCAACAACATGTGTGAACAAAGTCAAAAGAGTCGTATTGAGCTCTTTAAAATGATCTCCTATTTATAAGTAAGGTCGGATCCCTCCTCCAACGGTCTTATCTTTCTCAAAATTTGGTGGGACCTGTACACGTGTCACTTAACCAATGGTTAGTTTATAACAGAATGAACGACATCGTTTTACAACAAAACAAGTGTAACAGAATGTATGACATCATTTTAAGTCTAACAAAAAAACTTTTCAGAGTCTAAATAAATTCGGAGTGTATAAAGAAAAGATAAATAGATTCTGTTTAATAGGTGAATTCGGAATGAGAATTCGTAATGAGAATTAGTCATCAGAATTCATAATGAGAATTCGATGTCAAACTTCATGAGAATTCGTATCCAGAATTCAGAGTAGAACTTTATCAGAGTTCGTATCAGGAATTCGGAATGAAACTTCATTACAGTTCTCATCTGGAATTCGGAGTGAAACTTCATTACAGTTCTTATCCAGAATTTGGAGTGAAACTTCATTACAGTTCTTATCCATAATTCAGAACCCAAAATAGAATGCTTCATATCAAAGTTTCAAATGATTATGAGAATATAGAAATGAATCTGAATCTTATACTTAAGAAATATATGGATGAAAATATGATAAGGATAATTTTTCTTACAAAAGCGATTTTCCTTATAAAATCAATTTTCTTATAAAAGAGATTTTATTAAAGATAAGGTGTTTGTGATTTTCAAAATAAGAAGGAATGGAAAAGTCATAAGGAAAACCTTATTCACTCAACAATCTCCCCCTTTTTGGAAAGCACAAACATCGTTACGAAAAAGAAATTCTAAGAAGAAAGAAAACATTAAGGCTTATCTCCCTTTACTTTATGGATGTTGATGAATACGACTAACTCCCCCTTAGGCTTTGAAACTCTAAGGATCGTATTCTAGATTTCCAGAATGATATTTCATTACAAATAAGAAAGTATTCTTTAACGAAAAAACCCCCCCTTAGATAAACTCTATTGGAGTTTGTTTTATTTCTCACCCTTTGTTAAGATTCCTTTTACCTTTTATTAGGGTTATTTTCCTTCTCCCCCTTTGTGATTTTCAAAAAGAATTCATGGGAATGGAAAAAATAACAAAGTACCTGAAAAGATTAGTAGTAACAAAAAAACGAGCAAGCACAATTTTCATTAAGTTTGAAAGCTCAACAAAAAAATAGATACAACAAAATATCGGATCTGTCTATTTTGGATCTTTTTCCTTCGCCATGAGACCCTTAAGAATAGTCTTTATCTTCTTCAAGTCTTTATGATCTTCCTCGGCTTGCTTCTCTAACACAACAATTCTTGCATTCTGAGCTTCAATCTTTTCATCCGGGGCTTTAAGCTTTTCTTCCTGAGCCTGAAGCTTTTCTTCCTGAGCCTTCAAGATTCGTTCTTGCTTTAACAACTTTTTTCAAACTCAATCCGATGATCCCTTTCATACTTTAGGTTTTGAGAAACAGAATTCAGCTTCCCATTGATATCTCTGACTTCTTGAATCCGGAAATTCTTTTCATCTGTTAACTTTTCTTCAAAGGATGAAGTAAGTTCATTTATCTTCCTGTCTTCTGTCTCAAAGGCATCCTTCACATTATCTTGGAATTCATCAAAGTGCCTCATCTCATCTACAGTCTTCCTTGACCAACTAGTAATCCTCTTGCAAGATCTTATATGGGCTTCATAGCTAACAAAGAAAGTTTTGAACTGAGCCTCAATCTCAACACATTTTTCCATAACCATGGATACAGAGTCTGTTTTCTGATTCAAAGAATGTTGGAGCATCTGGCATCTTGAATCAATACTTGAGAAGGTCGGAATAGAACCCACCAACTTCTTTAAAGACTGAACAACAAAGTCATGCCCCAACGAAGATGACTCTAAATCCAAGACTTTGCTTGGAGAATTCTCTTCTTCAATATGCTCAAGCTTTCTCTTTGAAGAAATACCAACTTCTATTCTCTTTACTACCACTGAGCTGGGGGTATCAACAACAAGTTGTTTTCCCTTGTCCCTTTTCGGAATGGATTATTGTTCTCGAGTTCTCTTTTCACTGTCAGACACTTGAACAACATTGTCTTCATCATCAGCAAATTTTTGAGCACCATCCTCTACATTCTCCATTTGAGAAATATCATGTATAAGTTGTTCTTCCTCTGCATGATAAGCCACTACTTCTTCTCCTTTCTCCTCATCCTTCCCTGGAGTGACTAACTTAGAAGATTCAGCTTCTGAAATTCAGAGCGAAAAATGTTCCGAAGGTGTCCCCTTATAATCATCTACTTGCTTCAAAACATCTCCAGTCTCACCACTTCCTTCAGCAACTGCTTATTCCTCTTCCACTTGCTCAATCTGCTCGACTTCCTCAACATGCTTAGCAACTGCCTCTTCCGGAGTGACAAAGTTTCTACCTGGAGTCTCAGGTAGAGATTCCAAAGAAAAAAGATCTCGGGACTGGAATGTTTCCAGAGACTATCTCATTAAACTTTAACAAAGTCTGAGCTACCTCAGCTTCAAACATCTTCTTCTTAAGCTTCTTCTGTTTTTCTTGTTTTTCTAATTCATCCGCTGCTCTTTCCTTCAAGGCCTTAGCCTCCGTAGGATCCAAGCCAAACTGAGGATCCCCTTGAACTCTCTTCTCTTTAATTTCCCTCCACTTAGCAACTACCTCATCAGGGTAAGATTTCTTCTTCTTCGATTTTGGAGGTTCGGAATGAACTTCTTTAGATTCAAGATTCTCTACTCCAACTTCAACTTCTTTCAACTTTCTCTTCTTCACTGGCTTAGCAGATTTATGTTCAGTAACTTTCAGAACCACTTCTTCTTGAGTAGTCAAATCAAAGAATTCACTAGTTTTCTTATTGAAACCAACATTCATCATTTTAAGGGTATCATCACTCACCAATAAAATTTTTCAGACCATTGGATTAGACTTGAAAGACTCCTTGAAAGACTCAAGGCGCCGAACTATTAACTTTGAAATGATTGCTGGATAAATTATGATTTGTGCTCTCAAATTCTCCTTCTTAACATTCTCAATGGTAAAAAGAATGTGTTTCATCAGATTAAACTTCCTCATATTTATCAGAAAATATAAGATGTAGATATCACTCTTATTTAGACTATCTTTGTCACCCTTTCTTGGTACGATAAGACCTTGTACCCATAATTCTAGAATCCAAAAATTCATAGACAGAGAAGAAATCTTCAGAGCCTTGTCGGCTGCCAGTCCGAGAGTTTCCAAAGCCTTTTCCTTGTTGAAGCTTCCCTTTGAATCGGGAAACACATGAGAAATGAACTCAGCTTCTTCATCACCAGTCAGCCCTACCAAGCTGGCTGCCTTGGCATAAGATAGTTTATAAGTCTTTCCATAAGACTTAAAAGACAACTTCTCCCTACCATCTTCCTTATAGAAGGAAAATGTCACATAGAATTCTATAAGTAAATCCGAATAAACATCATCTTGATTACTAGGTTTAGATACAACAACATATTCCCATCCATTAAGCTTAATATTCTTGGATATAAGAGAATCATACTTATTGAAGAAATCAGGATGAACCAACCTTTATCTATATACTAACCACTTGGAAATCGGCTTAGAGGAAGACATGTCTTGAGAAGCTGCTTCCACAGACATTCGAATCTGAAGACTTCTGAGAAGTTTGGAATGGAATTAACTGAAGATCGGAACGAACTTAAAACAGAGAGGTAGAATTTCAGGACGCTGGAGCTTGAAAACCGATGTGGGACAACCATTTGGGGTTCCCTTTATATAGGCAACGAGAAGACGATTCAACTTCCTCGATTGATCGAACGATTGTGACATGCTGAGATTAGATCTGATGGTTGAAAAAAAATTCTCAAGAAAACTTGAATCCGATCTTTTGAGGTTTTTATTAAAATAAATATTTAATAAAACTTATAAACTGAAAACAAAATATAAGAAAATATCAGCAAGTAAAGTGTGATTACAAAAACTTGAGTAAGGAAATCATACCTTTCGGATTGGCTTTAGAGGATTATTCTTAATGGGCAATATTTTTCTTGAAAGAAAAATTGGCTATGAAAAATCCTTTCATAGTTTGCAAAATTAATACGAAAAACTTAATTAAAGAAAAAAATTTTAGAAAGAAAAAAAAACATTACAAAACGTTTGAATACGAAAAGCTCATCATGGAAGTTTCAGTACGAAAATATAGTTATAGAAATGCCAGTACGAAATTTTCCATTACAGAGGTTTTCAATACGAAGATTTTCATTCCAGAAAATTTCTATACAAAAATACGCATTCTAAAAATTTCAGTTCCGGAAATTTCCATTCTGGAATTTCAGTTCCGAAAAGTCTGAGAAACTAACTTTAAATTTTTTTTTGTTACTCTAACAATGAAATTTACTCCCCATATGAAAAGGAGTTTATTACTATAAGGATAATTGTTCAATAATAAGTTAATGAAGAATTATTACCTTATGGTTATCATTCCTAACTTCTGTTTAATGTATTCAAATCTATCAGAAGGAAAAGATTTTGTGAAAATATCAGCAAGTTGATCTTGCGTTCTGATAAACTGAAGAATAATATCTCCTTTTAGTGTGTGATCCCTAAGAAAGTGATGCCTAATATCTATGTGTTTTGCACGAGAGTGATGTGCAGGGTTCTTACTTAAGGCAATGGAACTTGTGTTATCACACAAAATTTGAGTTTTAGTAAAACTTAATCCATAGTCTGTGAGTGTGTGTTTCATCCATAACACTTGAGCACAACAACTTCCAGCTGCTACATATTCAGCTTCAGCACTGGAAAGTGCTACAGAATTTTGCTTCTTGCAGGACCAAGAAACTAATGAATCTCCTAAGAAATGACAAGTTCCGGATGTACTCTTTCTATCCATTCTACATCCACCAAATTCAGCATCAGAAAAGCTTTTTAGAACAAAATCATTTCCAGAAGTATAAAATAATCCTAGATCCATGGTTCCCTTAAGGTAGCGAAAAATTCTTTTTACTGCCTTTAAGTGAGATTCCTTACGATTGGATTGATATCTTGCACATAAGCATACTGAAAACATTAAGTCTGGTCAACTAGCTGTTAAGTAAAGTAAACTTCCTATCATACCTCTAAAAGATGTTTGATCTACTGGTTTCCCAGCTTCATCAAGATCTAAAGAGTTTGAGGTACCAATGAGAGTACTTATACTTTTAGTGTTGTCATAACCATACTTTTTGAGAAGATATTTAATATAATTATGTTGATATATATAGGTTCCTTTTAGTTTTTGAGAAATTTGAAAACCAAGGAAAAAAAGTTAACTCACCCATCATACTCATTTCAAACTCAGATTTCATTAGACTTGCAAAAGAGTCGGTTAAAGATTGCTGAGTTGAACCAAATATGATGTCATCAACATAAATTTGAACAATCAAAACATTTTTCTTTATAAAAGGGGTTGGATATGCATTTCCCTTAACATAGTTATTTTGAAGCAAAAATCCTGTTAATCTATCATACCAAGCTCGTGGGGCTTGTTTAAGACCATACAGAGCTTTGGTAAGTCTAAAAACATGATCAGGATGTTTTGAATCTTCGAAACTAGGTGGTTGTTCAACAAAAAATTCCTCTTGAACATAACCATTAAGAAAAGAACATTTCACATCCATTTGAAAAAGTTTGAAATTAAAGAATGCTGCAAAGGCAAGTAGAATCCGGATAGATTCAAGTCTAGCTACTGGAGCATAGGTTTCTTCATAGTCTATTCCCTCTTGCTGATTATAACCTTTAGCAAAAATTCTAGCTTTATTTCTTACTATGACTCCATTTTCATCACATTTATTTCTGAAAACCCATTTTACTCCAATAATAGAAGTTTCCTTAGGTCTTTCAACCAAGATCCAGACTTTGTTCCTTTCAAATTCATTTAGTTCATCTTGCATAGCTTTGATCCAATCATCATCACCTAAAGCTTCATCAGTGCTTTTTGGTTCTAATTGGGAAAGAAATGATAGATGTTCTATTTCATTTCATAAGGAACTTCTAGTTCTTACAGTTTGATTTACATCACCAATGATACTGTCACTGGGATGATTCTTAAGAAACACCTGATTTGGGTTTTGTAAAACGTTTTCATCAACGTAGGGTAAAAATTCTTCTGGGGTAAATGTTTTAGAAGTATCTTCTTGAACATTTTCCTTATTAGAAGGATCTTCTATCAAAGGCATCAGTTTTTGAAAACACATCCAAGGATGTATGTTGGGATGGTTTAAAAACAAAAGGATCTGACTCATCAAATTTTACATGCAATGTTTCTTCAACAGTACAAGTATTTTTATTGAAAACTCTATATGCCTTAGAAGTTGTGGAGTAGCCTAAGAAAATCCCTTCATCAGATTTTGTTGCGAATTTATGTATGTTATCTTTAGTATTCAGAATGACTACTTTGCAACCAAAAACCTTGAAGTAAGAAAGTCTTGGTTTTCTACCATTCCATAACTCATAAGGAGTTTTATTAAGAAAAGGTCTAATCAAAACTCGATTTATAGTATAACAAGCAGTACTTATAGCTTCATCCTAGAAATGTCTAGCTATAGAATATTCACTCAACATGGTTCTGGTTATCTCTTGAAGAATTCTATTTTTTCTTTCAACTACACCATTCTGTTGAGGAGTTCTAGGTGCTGAAAAGTTGTGAGTAATACCCTTTTTACTACAAAAAGTTTCAAAATCAGAATTTTGAAATTCTCCTTCATGATCACTATGAATAGTTTTCAATGAAATGTTTTTCTCATTTTTAACTTGAGATATAAAACTTTTGAAATAAGAAAAAGTTTCAAACTTCTTTTCTAGAAAATAGACCCAGGTAAATTTAGTGTAATCATCAACTAGAAAAAATACATAGTATTTGCCTCCAATACTTCCAATTTGTGTTGGAACAAAAAGATCCATGTGCACTAACTGTAGTGCATCAGTTGTTGAGACTTCACTGATTAATTTAAAACTAGATTTATGTTGCTTTCCATATTGACAGGGATCACAAACTTTAGAAGAATCAAATCCAAGCTCCGTTAGATCCTTAACTAGTTTCTTCTTAGAGATTTTACATAAGTTTCTAAGGTTACAGTGTCATAGTATTCTATTCCATAACCAGGAATGATCTTCCATTGCACTAAGGCAAGGTAAATCTTTGCTTCTAAGGCCTTCTAGGTTTAATGTGTAAACATTCTCTTGCCTATTGGCTGAGAGAATAAATTATTCCTTGGAATTGTGTACTAAGCATTTATCATTCCTAAAATTCACAAGGTATCCTTCATCACATAACTGGCTTATGCTAATGAGGTTGTGCTTAATCCCCTTGACAAAAATAACGTTTGAAATCAAGGTTTTACCAAGAAGAACAATATTACCGATACCAACAATCTCTCCCTTAGCATTATCTCCGAAAGCTACCTTTCCTCCCTTCGTTTTGATAATATTTTCAAAATAGATTTTGTTACCAGACATATGTCGGGAACATCCACTATCCATGTACCATGTGTTTTTGCTGGTATTCCCTTTGTTTTCCAGAAATCAAGAAAAAGAATTAGACTTTTGGAATCAAAACTTGTTTGGATATGAGATTCCCAGATAACCAAATTTTAGGAACCCACATCTTATTAGAGAAATAAGCTTTATGAAATCCTAGAGATTGAGTTTTGTTTAAGGAAAAATTCCTTGCCCAGTGACCACCACATTGACACTTAGTACAAAATGGGGCACTTTGTGGAACAAAGTAATTACTACTAAAAATTAGGTTTGCATGGGTATAACCAAATCCGGATTTATTTCTTAAAGGTCATATTTGAGAATACATTTTATCAAAATTTTCTTTACCATGGGTAAAGTTTGATAAACACTTCTTTAAGGAAAAGATTTTGGACTTGAGTTTTATAACCAAGTTTTTATCTTCAAAATCATTAGTTTTAGAACTAGAGTTAGGCTCGAAAACATTTTTCTTAGAAATTACTTTTTCTAACTCTTTAGGAAGTTTATTCTTCTCAGAACTTACTTCCTCAAGATTTTTTGAAATACTTTCAAAATCAGCATTTTTCTTATCAAGATCTTTAGAAAGATCTGATATCTCTTTCGTAAGAATAGATTTCCTAGAATTTTCCTTATCAAGTTTCTTATTGAGTTTAGAATTCTCAATTCCAAGAATTTCAGAAAACCTAGAAACTTCTTCATAAGTAGGTAAAGTATTTTCTTCATCTGAAGAAGATTCTTCATCAGAAGAGTTATAATATTTACTGTCATTAGAATTTAAAGAAACATTGGTCAATGATTCAGAATTTCGTACCTTATCCATAAAGCAATGATTGTCAATAGGTAGTTTGGCTATATGACCAAGATTCTTCTGTCCTGAAGATTCATAATCAGAAGATTCATCTGAAGAGTCACCACCACTGGCACTCCAGGTATCATTAGCTTTCAAGACTTTCTTAGCTTTGGCTTTATAATACTTCTTTCTGTTCCTGTCTGAATGCCTTTCTTTCCTTTCTTTCTTTTTGAGCAAAGGACAATCTGATCTAATATGTCCAGCTCTCTTGCATTCATAACAAGTAACTTCTCCATCTTTCTTATCTTTCCTACCTTTTTCTTATACTTGGATTGAAAATTTCTCTGGACATATATCTTGTTCATCCTTCGAGCAATATTTTCTAACTCACTTTCAGAGACTTCACTCTCACTAGATTCAGATGGGAAAATAACTTTCTTAGACTTGGATCTTGTTACTCTCTCAGGAGTCTTAGCTTTCATCTGTTTTGAAGTTGTTGTAAAAGCAACAGTACCATTCCCATTTTTCTTTTTGATATTATTAGCATATCTCTTCATTCTGGTTTCATGTTGGAGAAGAGTTCTAAATAACTCATCAAGAGAAATTTGAGTGAACTTCCTGTTCTCATCTATAGCAGTTCTCTTGGATTCCCACTCATTGGGCATAATATCAATTATCTTATCCACAAGTGCTTCATCATCTAACCCTTTCTCTCCCATAGACTGTAAACTATTGACGATAGTCATAAACCTCTGTTGAACTTTACATATTGGTTTTCAATAAGGAAAATTGAATCCATGGTATTCAGCTCTAAGCATAGCTCTTCTAGTTTCAATCACTTTAGAAGTTCCAAAGTGTGTAACCTCTAACTTCTTCCAGATACTATTGGCTGCTTCACAAGAAGAAATTTGGCTATATATATTTCTAGTCATTGAACAGAGTAAAGTATTTCATACCTTATAATTGAGTTGATACTCTTGATTTTCCTGGTTAGTGAAAGTTATAACTTCTTTATCAGGAATTTTATAATCACCAGTAAGCATAACAAAGTTGTCTACTCCCGTATTGATAACAAAAGTCTTCATTCAATATCTCCAGTATTCATAGTCATTACCCTCAAATATTGGTGGTCTTGTAGGATTTAGATTATCAATGGATCCAATATTGATTCCTGCCATACTTAAAATAACCTTTGGCACACACACTTGTTAAGAAAAAACCGTAATAACAAGATTCAGAATGACAAAGTTCGGAATGAGAAAGTTTATAATGACAAAGTTAGCAAGAAAAACTTATACGTGAGTAAAAGTATTTCAGAAACCTCCTCTGATACCAATTTTAGGATAAAAATATGATTTAGATGCTCAATATACAATAGGGGGGGGGGGTGAATTGTATACTTTAAAAATTCCTTTGGAACTTTTAAAGTTAGTTACAAATAACTATGTTTTCCTTAAGAAAAGGAAAGAGCTAAGTTTAACAAAGTTAAACTAAGAAAATTCACAACACCTATAACACCAAATGAAAACTTGGAATAAGGAATGAAGTTATAAACTTCAAGTTCTATGTACTTTCTTAATACATGAAAGAGATTCCGAAAGTAGGTTTCGGAAAAATGGTTCTGGAAGTTGAAACTTAACTAAATATTACAATATGAGATTCTACCTTAAAGCGTATAGAATCTAAATGAATCAGAGTACAAGTAGGGAAGTATAAGAAAGTTATACTTTCCTTACAATAAAAAATGCAGTGGAAATAAACAAGTAGTAAAACTACAAGTAACAAGATATAAGTCTTTTAACCCAAAGAGAAGGGTATCCAACAACCTTGTATAAAGGTCCCTTGATTTATACTTTCAAGCAAGTCTGTCTTACCCACACTAGGGTAAGCCCTCTATACGAAGATCGGAGTCTCTGTCTTGCTATCCCCGCAAGGCCTCAACTTCAAGGTAGTTGGAAACCTCTGTCTTCCTCAGCAAGGAATCCCTCGAACTTTAAGGTAGTCGGAACCTCTGTCTTCATATCCCCATAAGTCCTCGAATGTAATCACCAACATTCGGAGTCGCACGAATCTTTGAGAGTTAATAAGAGCCTATATTTCTAGAAATCACTTCAACAACATGTGTGAACAAATTCAAATGAGTTGTATTGAGATCTTTCAAATGAGCTCCTATTTATAGGTAAGGTCGGCTCCCTCCTCCAACAGTCATATCTTCCTCAAAATTCGGAGGGACTTGTACACGTGTCACTTAACCAACAATTAGTTTATAACAGAATAAATGACATCGCTTTATAAAAAAACAAGTGTAACAGAATGTACGACATTGTTTTAAGTCTAACAAAAATAATTTTCAGAGTCTAAATAAATTCGGAGTGTATAAAGCAAAGATAAACAGATTCTATTTAATAGGTGAATTCGGAATGAGAATTTGTAATGAGAGTTAGTTATCAGAATTCGTAATGAGAATTCGATGTCAAACTTCATGAGAATTCGTATCCAGAATTCGGAGTAGAACTTTATCAGAGTTCGTATCCGGAATTCGGAATGAAACTTCATTACAGTTCTCATCTGGAATTCGGAGTGAAACTTCATTACAGTTCTTATCCAGAATTCGGAGTGAAAATTCATTACAGTTCTTATCCAGAATTCAGAACCTAAAATAGAATGCTTCATATCAAAGTTTCAAACGATTCCGAGAATATAGAAATGAATCCGAATCTTATACTTAATAAATATATGGATGAAAATATTATAAGGATAATTTTTCTTACAAAAGCGATTTTTATTATAAAAGTGATTTTCTTATAAAAGTGATTTTCTTAAAGATAAGGTGTTTGTGATTTTCAAAATAAGAAGGAATGGAAAATTCATAAGGAAAACCTTATTGACTCAACAAATCTTTCCTTCGGTTTTCAGCATAGTTCTTTTGCCGATTTTGAGCTGCTTTGATGTGGGTTTGGATAAACTTCACCTTTTCCATTGTTTCCTCAACAAGTTCTGGGCCTATGAGTTTTCTTTCACCAACATCATCCCAACAAATTGGTGTGTGACATCTATTTCCATATAACACTCCATATGGTGCCATATGAATACTTTAATGGAAGTTATTTTATAGGAAAATTATACCAGAGGTAAATATTGATCTCAGATACCTTGAAAGTCAAGTGATAAAGATATCAACATGTCTTCTAAGGTTTGAATAGTCCTTTTTTATTGTCTATCAGTTTGAGGGTGGAAGGTAGTGCTTAAACAAAGTTCAGTATATAAGGCCTTCTGAAAACTTTTCCATAATCTTGATGTAAAATGGGTATCACGATCAGAAACAATTCATAGGGGTACTCCATGAAGTCTTAAAACTTCATAAATATAAATTATTGCTAAAATTTCAAGTGGAAAATCTTCTCTTACAGTAGGAAAATGTGTTGAATTGGTAAGACGATCAATAATGACCCATATTACATCATTCCTTCTAGGAGTATTTGGTAGTCCCATGACAAATTCCCTCATAATATGATCCCATTTCTACTCAGGTATGGGAAGAGGTTGCATGACTCCTCTAGTATATTGTCTTCCAGCTTCCACTTATTGACAAACCATAAATCTTGATACATAATAAAAAATCTCTCTCTTCATGTTGTCCCACAAAAAATGTTCCTTCAAATCTCTATACATCTTAGTGCTACCAGGGTGTATAGAGAAATTAGAGCTATGGGCATCATCCAAAAATTCCCTTTTTAGATCAGGTATGTCAGGAACACAAAGTCTCTTCCCAAATTTTAAAATTCCATCTTCATATATGAAGTCGATCAATCTCTCATAATTCATAGCTTTAATTTTCTTTCTAAACTCTTCATCATCAATCGGAGAAATCATTATCCTTTATAGTAAATATGGTTTGGAAACCATTTGAATTTTTTTTATGTTTCCCATTCTATGGTTATTCCCATATCCATATTTACTATATCCATGATAATATGGTCTCATTCAACTCTCATCTTTTTCAAAACTCCATGATCCTTTCTGTTCAAAGCATCTTCCACCTTATTTGCCTTCCCTGGGTGGTAGTGTATAGTGAAATCATAATCCTTTAATAGTTAGAGCCATCTAATTTTCTTCATATTGAGTTCTTTTTTTGATAAAATATACTTCAAGCTCTTTTGATCAGTATATATCTCACATTTTTCACCATAGAGATAGTGTCTCCAAATATTCAAAGCACAGATTATAGCTTCCAACTCAAGATCATGAGTGGGATAGTTTTGTCATGAATTTTTAGATACCGTGATGCATAAGAAACAACTCTATCATTTTGCATAAGGACACAACCAAGTCCTTTATTTGAATCATCACTATAAATTACAAACCCAACATTCCCCGATGATAGAGTCAATATAGGAGCATTGAACAATATTATCTTCAGTTCTTTAAAAAACTCTTCAAACTCTTTTATCTAAACAAATTTAACCCCTTTACGTGTGATCTTGGTTAATGGGATATCCAATCATAAAAAATTATAGGTGATGTGCCGATAATAACATGCTAAACCAATAAAAATGTGTACCTCAGTTATACTTGTCGGTGATGGCCATTCTTGGATTTACTTGGTCTTTGAAGGATCAATAGAGATTCCATACTTAGAGACAATATTTCCAAGAAAAGAAATCTCATGAATCCATAATTCACACTTTCTAAACTTCCCATACAATTCATTTCTTCTGAGGGTTTTCAGAATAGCACACAAGTGATTTTCATAATATTCATATATTTTTGAGAAAAACAAGATATCATCAATAAATACTACTACAAAGTCATCAAGATATTCCTTGAAAACTCTATTCATTATATCCTTGAAAACAGAGGGTGCATTAGTCAATCCAAAATGCATTACTATAAACTCGTAATGACCATACCTGGTACTAAATGCTATCTTTGGAATGTCTTACTTCTTTACACACAACTGATGATATCTAGATCGAAGGTCAATATTTGAAAAATATTGAGCTCCATGAAGTTGATCGAATAAATCATCAATGAGAGGTATGGGATACTTGTTCTTTATTGTTATAGCATTGATCTCCCTGTAGTCAATGTACAACCTCATAGATCCATCTTTCTTCTTAACAAAAAGAACAGGGGTTCCCCATAGAGAAACACTAGGGTGAAAAAATCCTTTATTACTCAATTTATATAGTTTTTATTTAGTTCTAATAATTCTATAGTGTCCATTCTATAAGGGTTCTTCGATATGGGCCTTAAACCAGGAATTAAATTAATGGAAAACTTAATTTCTCATTCTGGAGGATGTCCAGGTGAATCCTATGGAAACACATCAACATATTCTTGCACAATAGGTTTGTCCTCTATTTGAACATTACTTTCCTCACCCATAGTTATTTCATTCTATTCCTCCCCAATAATTGATTTTATTAGAGCTACTAGGGTTGGATCTAGATAAGAATTAGGTGGTGACGTTTCTTCTCTAAAGAGAAGGTACTTATTATCATCATCGAAAATTGTAACCTCCTTCTTATTATAATAAATTTTATCAACATGGTCTGAAATCCAATTAATTCCAAGGATGATATCAAATCCAATCATGGGTATGACAATGAGATCAGCAGATAAATAACATTTATATACTCTAATGGGAACTGATTCAAAAAACTTTGTTACAATGATACTTCCCTTATGAGTTTTTACTAGAAACTCCTATGTTAAATAAAGTTGGAAATATCTAATTTTCTTAGAAAACTGGGAAGATATGAAACAATGAGATGATCCAAAATCTAATAAAGCATTAGCTAAACTTGAGGAAACCATTAAATTACCTGCCACCATGTCTTTAAGAGCTTCAACCTCAACAGTAGTGATCACATAAGATTGGCCTTTATCCCTTATCCTTTTATGATGTAAGTTTCCTTAGAACTTAGGACACTCGTCTGCATAATTCCCCTTTTCTCTAAAATTGTATCATTCAATATTGACAACCTCTTTCTTTCCCTTGTAATCACAAGCTTGGTGGCCTTTTTCACCACACTTGTAATAGACTCAAATTCCCTTAAGGAATGTACCAGGGTGTTTATTCCCACATTTACCACAGGATGGATATTCAACTTTACCCTTCTTCCCCTTATTTACATTTCTAGAGTGTTCAACAGATCTCTTTTTCTCTTACTTTTCTTGAATGTCGTAAGACATAGAGAATTTTTTTTCTGTCTTGATAGCACATGAGACAATATCTTCATATGATGAGAAATATTTTGAGACTAATGCTCATTAGAGAAATGGTTTTAACCCATAAAATAATCGATAAATCTTATTCCTTGGGTTATGTATATAATCTACTACATGCCTTGCTAACCTTGTAAAGTTAGCCTCATACTTTGCGACATTCTCATCCTCCTTTTTCCTCAGACTCAGAAATTGTATTTTCTTATCTACTCGATGGTCACAAAAAATTATTTTTCTAAGAAAATATCTTTAAACCCCCTCCATTCCACACTTTAAAATTCTTCATCCTCCTTTGTGTTTTTAATTAATGACCACCATTGATCTGCATCTCCTATGAGGTAATAAAAAGCCATGATGACTTTTTCCCTTTCACTACTCTCCAAAGCCTAAAATATTTTCTCTAAGGAACTTATCCATTGCTCAAATACAAATGAATTTGTAGTCTCATTTAATGTTGGTGGTTTTTTCCTCATGAACTGATCTAACATTGATCCTCCACATTGTGGATCAGGGTGCTCCACATGGGTAAGATTATTATTCATAACCTGAGTGAGTTTTCTTAGTATGATGATAAGATGATCAGCACCGGTTGTGTCACCAGATCCCCTATAATTATCTTGATTAGGAATTAAATCACTACAAGGATTATGTGCATTGAAACAGTTTACATTCCTTTCACTAGGCTTCATCTCTAAACAATGGCATACACTAGATTTGTTTATGAATCGCAATATATAATTAATTTTTTTTAAAACACTTAAAATAAATTGGAGAGTTTATGGATATAATCCATAATCATAAAAATGTTTTCTTTGAGTAATTATTTACTAATAAATCCTTTATAATGATTTTTTAAGAAAATGTGAATTATCCTAAGTATATCCCCCGAGAGTGTCATAACCAAGAGTGCAACAAGGCCCATTGTCGTGTACTAGGATACCCCATGCCAAGCCTAAAACTCCTTGTTAGAGTTTTCACTCCTAGGTACATTTGTGCCATTTCCGCCTCTATATGGTCATATAAAGATAAAGATGTATTTCTAGGAAAACTCACAAAATATCTACATTACAAAAATTCTAGTAAGTTCTTCTATACTAATCCTCAAAGTTTATCTTATGGTAATGTTATATAATCATAGTTTTTCTAAATATAGCTTCCAAGGTTTGTAATAAAATTCCTCTGATACCAACTATAATTCCCCAACCCTAGTTACCTAGAGTCAGTTAATTATTAAATAACATTGGCATGATAAAAAGGGATCAAGTCCTGAAAGACCAATCAATTTAGTAGCCTAGGAATTACAAGATACAAACATAAGTTTTACATTACATCATGAGATAAAAACAACAACAAAATTTTGTCCCCATTAAACACAATTATATCCCTTATCCTATCCCTATAGGTCAACCATAAAATACTTATTCACATCCTGGAAAAAATAAAACATAGAAAGGGGTGAGATCAGATTCTCAGTAAGGATAAAAATAGAGTGAAAACTTTCATAAATAAGCATAAACATTTAAGGCAATGTATAAGACTAAAAAAATAACCATTTTAAACTTAAAATTCATTATAATATGGAAAATATAAATCAAATATTTCCATTCACTTATTCACATGGATATTTTTCTAGTCAAATAATCACATGCAATATTAATAACTAATCTCATAATGATGGAATGCATAATGCCATACTTCATAACCACATAGTCAAGGCCTCATGCCAAGACTAAAAATAAGATTTTTTCAAGGCCTTATTCCAAAAACTAGTTTATCTCATGAGAAATACTGATGCATTGAGGAGCAATAGTGGGCTCCACCCACCACTTACTAAGTCCAACACATTCCTCATATGAAAAGATTGAAACATAATATAAACATTCGTATTAAAACTAGCATATGAAATTTTAACACTTTAACCATAAAACATGAATGGTATAAAAATAACACATCCATAGTCAAACATATAAAAAAAACCTTTAATACAATATGGAAGATTTTATCATAATAAATCAACTTCAAACAAGTGTAAAATCCATCAAAGGATGTTGACATAGATGAAATAAAAACTATTTGAGAGAAATATCTCTTTCTATTTTAAAATCATTTAAAAGTCACATATTTATAAAAGAAAACATTTATTTTGAAAATATTCTTAGAATATTGTAAGGTAATCTTTGAAGGTGTTATAATGGAGGAAAATAGCCGCACCTGTTGTATAAGTTAAAAAAATATTCTTTCCTAAATTTTGTTGAAAAGGTCGCAAAGTACCTTGTTTGGAAAATGATAGAAAGATTCCTTTATAAACATTTTATAAAAATTTAAACAAGGATATAAATTAATTTATCCCATACTCTAGGAAATAGTAAAAATGTTTTGAAATAAATTTTTAAGAAACATGGATGTGGATGATAAAGAGGTCCTAGTAGATACTCACGTATACACTACCTTGGATAATGAAGAGATTGTAGAATTAAACTTACCTTGTAATTTTACTTGATCGAGGGTATGTTAACCTACTTTATAATAGTTAAATAATTTTTATTAAATTATAAATTAACCAAATACATAAATATGATATCATATATGATCTTATAATATTGCTTTGTTAATAATATTTCAGTAGTATCATTGTTTTGGAAGTTAACTGATTCATTTTCGTTTATATGATTTGTTACATAAGTAATGTTTTTTATGGATAGGATGTATTTTATTCATATAAATAATTATATTATGTTCTTAAAAATTATTTTTAACTATAAAATAAAAATTATTCTTGAATGGTTACTATGGGGAATGAATTTCATCACGTTCGTGGAAACACTAATTCGTACGTACGTACGAGCAACAATATCATTCAATTGAAGGTGAAATTTGTATGTAATTGGATGGAATATAATATATACATAATCCTTAAAATGATATATATTATTTAAATTAGTTATAATCATTATTATACCCATCCAAATAATGAAGTGTTTGAATAACAAACTACACCACGACGTGGAGACGGTAAGCTGTATGTACACACGTATGGTGACTTGTCATTCATAGGATGGATAGAATAATGAATATGGTTGTACCAAATTTATAATAACATCACATTATATATAATTTAATGGAGTTATTATTTTTATATGGAAGAAACAAATAAAGAGGAAGTGGAAGAAGAAAAGAACTTTAAAAGAGGTAGTGAAATTATTACCTCTTCTTCAGGTGTTTCCTTTTGAGTTGATCAAAAGGGCTCCTTAGGTTGGATTTATGATCAAAGTAAGGCCTCTAGGTCCAAGTGAGGGTAGTTTAGAGGATATTTGATCAGGGGTTTACCGAGCCAAAGGGATTTGGAGGTGTTATTTTGAGATAAGGGGAAGTACCATTTTATAAGGGAGGTGAGGGTCACTTTATGAAAATCTTGAAATATTATTTTATTATACAGTAATATTTGGTTTATAATGGCCCAAAAATTATTTAATTAAAGAATAATGTGGGTATTAGTCAAAAATATTTCCACCAATAGGTTTTATATAGGTTTAGGTCTCCATATTAACCTTATCTTTTAGATTTAACTCTTAGTTAAATAGTTTAATTTTTACCATATATTCTTGTATTATTATAATAAATGGTTAATAAACTTACTATAAAAATCCAAGAGAACCCCTAGTGGTTCATTATTGATATATATAGAATTATATAAGTCATTTTAATGAGACTTATATTTTTAGGAATATTATATCAATTAATAATATAGTATTTGTTTTAGAAACGCATTTATGTCAATTTTGACACTATTTTGGTATTTGATTTTTATTAAAGTACTAAAAACATGATTAATTAAAATAAAATTTATTTAATCATCCATAACATGTAATATTAACCTAGAAAAATAGTTGAATTCACCATAAGTCTCAATTTACATTTATTTGGATATTTATAATTTCAATTATTTTAATATTTCAATAATAAGGTAATTACAGCATCATCATTGTGTCATAATTAAATTTAATTATTTAATGTTTAAAAACTGTAAATAAAATACCATTATGTAGGAAATATTTTTTTTCTTTCTAATTAACATTTATTGTCTAATTTATCTTATATATAACCCTATATTAAAAATGTTTTAGTTATTAAACTATGAATTTAACACTTTTAACTCCTCTTTAAATAAAATAATAATAATTGTTCTAATCTAATCCAAGTGGGTTAAAAGGAAAATATTTTATTACTAAGGTTTATTTTGGTCTAAATACACTTATCCAATAGAATTAGGACATGTGTTAGGGTAATTATAATATCATTTTTACTTTAATTACCCTATTTACTTTTAGTCGTGGTAAATAAAAGTCAAAAGTTACTATTCACAAAAAATTATTTTCGTATTATTGAAACACATTTTACTTAAATATATCAACCATGTCTCTCTGATTTTTGAAATTAAATTCACAGAAGTGGTAAAATTTCGTTTTATATAAATTGGCAAATGTGCCTAGAAGGTGGGTAAAAGACGGTAAAAAAGTTCAATAAAATTATTTATATATAATATTATTATAAAATGAGTCCAATGAATTAAAATTGAATATATATAGGCATTATGTATCTATTTTTACCTAAGTTAAATTTAAATAAAATAACTAATTATTTAAATAAAAAGTTGGTTTTAAACAATAACACAACGTTTTTCACTATTCATCAAAAATTGAAAGTTTTCAGAAAAATACCAAAAATTCACCCTAAGATAATTTAGATATTAAAAATTAAAAAATGACGTCCATTTTGAAAAATAAATTTTATAAAATTTTAAAATTTAGGTATTAATATTTATAACGACTAGTTTGATTGGTGGTGGTGTGTTAAAAATCCAAGTTGCATACAACGCAAGCTATTGTATTATTCAAAGGGAAACATACCATAGAAGCTTGTGGTGTTACATTTCCAAGACTTGATGTTATATTTATGAGTAGTTTCTTGGCTAGCGAACCTCATGACAGGAATCGAGTTTCCATGGGATTCTAATAATTTTGTTTGACTTCTCCTCCAGGCAAGACGTATAGGTTGAAGAATGTATATGGACATTGCAAAGAGGTGGCGTGTTTTGGTCATTGGGATTTTTATTATGATGGATTTGGTTATGTTTGATTTATGTAATGTTCATATTTGTTACCATTGTTTAAAATTTTCATATTGGTTGTATTGATGGTTTTCTTTATGATTATTACTTCTTTTAGCAACATGCCTCCCCGAAGACATCCTGTTCGACCATAGGAAGAGGCTGGAGAGAGTTATCCCTTACTAATTGATCAAATATTAGTAGAACCTATGGTCTAGGTAGTCCAATTTTTGGGATAGGGATTGGGTCCTAGTCCCACTCCGGTTAGAGGAGTTGAACCTGGTCCTAGGAAAGAAACATCTCAGGAGTTCTTAAGAATAAGGCTCCTTCCTTATAGGGTAGCATGGAACCTCAAGAAGAAGAGGAGTTGATTGAGAAGATAGAATGTATGTTTTAATTCCTTAACACTCCTGAAGAATTCATTGTGAAATTTTCGTCATTCTTATTATAAGGTCCTAGTCGGAGGTGGTGGGACTTGATAGTGAAAATTGAAAAGAATGAGCAGATGAACTAGAATGACTTCATGGCTATTTTTTATGATCATTAACATCCCGAGGTGTTAGCCTATGCCACATTCTAAGAATTTATGGATGTTATTCAGGGGACTAGTCTATGATGGAGTACAATAACTGATTTTCTGAGCTAGTTTGATACACACCCAAAATCATTTCTAACGAGCAGATGAATGCTCGAAGGTTTGAGAGGGAGTTTTGGATAGAGATATATTTTCATGTATTTATATTCAAGATTAAGATCTATACTGAGGTATTTTAACATGCTTGTATGGTATATATTGATCACAAGGGTAGGTCTAGTTCCTTTAGGGTTGTGTCCGCAATGGGAAGCGAAATCTCATCAGAGAATAAGAGGAAGTAGGATGATAATGGAAAGAAGGGTGGTGGTATCTCAGGAAATCCTCCCCGACTAATGTCGTCCATGTTTTTTGATTCTAGGTTAGTTGTTTTCCATTAGTGTGGCACGAAAGGTCACAAATTTCCTTCATGAATGTATCCTACCAGACCCTATCAGCGATGTGGTGCTATGGGGAATTTACAGCTGTTTTTTCAGCCCACACATGATTATCAGTGTGGTGTGGGATATATAGCTTCTATAGGAATGAAAACTCAGTTAGAGCTATCCAGGATAGTGGGATCTCAATTCATAGGTCATGGCAATAGGGTGGAATCATCTTCTTGGTAGAGTCAGATTAGAGTAGAACTACAGGCCAGTGGCCATTCTTAGGATCAGGCTGAGATGAGACAACTTCATGCGGTGGGTCAAGAACCATTGGGACTGGATGAAGGGCCTTTGACAGTTATAGGTACCATTTCAATTTCATCATCTATAGTTGTTGTTTTATTTGATAATAGTGCTTCTGTTTCATTTATCTTTTCCTGCTTCGTGAACTTGTTTTATTTTCCAATCGAGCTCAGGTATTATGTGATGGATTTGGTAATGATTCTTGGTAAGAAGAAAGATCTGGGTCTCATATTTCCATCTTGTGCACTCACCATGTCAAGGGTCAAGCTCAAATGGGATTTCTTGGTCTTAGATATGGGACTCTTTGATATAATCCTCATCATAGATTGTGTGGTACACTTATAAGTGTACATGAATTTCTATAGGTGTGAGTGAGTTTCAAGACACTTAATGGAAGTACCTAGGTCCTTCATGGTGAATAGGATCCTCAGTCGGGTTGTGATGGACCTCCACTTTTGGAGTTAGATAGTCTCATTTTTCAGTTATCATCGCTCGTATTGGAGGATGATGGTGGAACTTCTGATGGTGGATTATCTCATGTGGTGGAAGAGTTCCTAGAGGTATTTCCAAAAAAAATTCTCTGGTTTTCCTCTGGACTAGTAAGTGGAGTTATCTATAGACTTGGTGGTGGGAACACAACTGATATCTCTTCCCTCATATCATATGGCCCCCACTGATTTGAGGGAATTAAAGGTAAAACTAGAAGATTTGGAATCCAAAGGATTCATTCGACCAAGCATCTATCCTTGGGATGCCACAATCTTGTTTGTGAAGAAGTCTAATGGATCTCTCTTGTTATGCATTGATTACTGAAAGTTAAATAAAATGACCATTTAGAAAAAGTATCCTTTACCCCGAACTGATGACCTATTTGACAATTTAAAATGATAAAGGTGATTTTCTAAGATAGACTTGCATTCTGGTTATCACCAAGTCAGGATAAGAGAGGCAAACGTTCTAAAAATGGATTTCCAAAGAAGGTATGACTATTTTGAGTAATTGGCCATGCCATTCAGGTTGAAGAATTCTCCAACAATCTTCATGGTGATTATGAATAGAGTGTTCCATTAGTATCTTTATTATTTTGTTGTGGTATTCGTAAATGACATCCTGTTTTATTCTGAATTTGAATAGGATCATCAGAAATTTTTGGATCATATAGGGTGTAACACCCCGATCTTCCACGATACGCTTCACATTCAATAATGCAATAGCTTGCATTGTACGCAACTTCGAGTTCTAACACACCACAACCAATCAAAGTAGCCATTATGAATAGTAATACCCACTTTTTAAAATCATATAAATTTTATATTTCAAAATGGACTTCATTTTTGTATTTGGAATATCAAAATTATCCTAAGTTGATTTTTTTGTAATTTTCTGAGAACTTCCATTTTTTTATGAATAGTGAAAAATACTTAAAAACAACTTTTTTAATCAAAATAATTTATAGTGATAAATTATAATATTGAGTGGTTTTAGAGTATAATTCGAATATATTTTTACCATTTCATCCAATGGTTTTCGTTAGAATTAATTTCATTTTGAAATCGGACATAAAAAATTGTCAATCTTTTGATATATATTGTTTCTAAAAAACACGCTATTTGTTGTGACAGTGAGAATTAATTATAAAATTAATTAATGAAACTTATACGTTTGGAATTTTTTAAAATAGACATCATTTTTGAATTCGGAATATCAATTATAGCTTAGGGTGAAATTTTGGCATTGTTCTGAAAACTTCAATTTTTGATGAATAGTGAAACCACTAAGTGGTAGTTTAAAAACTGATTTTTCATTTAAATGAAACATTACCACTTCTGTGATTTGATTTTCAAAAATACGACATACATGGTCTTCATTAGGAAGTAAAATGTGGTTCAATGGGATTAAAATAATTTTTGGTGAATCGTAACTTTTAAGTTTAATTAATCACGATTAAAGGTAATTAGTGAAATTTAAGGTAAAATGGTATTATAAAAATATGAAAATACCTTTACACTTTTCCTACCCCTATTGGATGAGTCATGGACGACCAAGACAATACATGGGTCAACTTGGGGACCCCATGGAGCCACTTTGGTAGGAAAATGACATTAAAAACATTTTATTTAATGTTAAAATAAAAATGCCACAAACATGAGTTGTTTTACTAAAACAATTTTTAAATGGGGTTATAAAAGTAATATTTTTGACTATAAATATTCATTAGAAAGCTAAAACTATTTCCTACATAATGATACTTTTTTTATAATTTTTAGACATTAAATAAATTAAAGAGTTTATTACACAATGATGATGCAACGATTGCCTCATTAATTAACGATTTAAATAAAATAAAAATATAATGTAAAATCTAAAACTTACACTTGTCCAAAGCCTATTGTATGAGTATATTTCGAACACTTATCACCTTATACTCGAAATACATAATTGTGGGACCTTTGGAATCCGAAAAGCACTTCATAATAATGTAACATTTCATGAGTTTCCAAGAGTACCCCTCCTCTCCTCTTATAAAAGGCCCCCACCACTACCACCTTATTCACACTTTCAAGACATTTGGCTTGGCCAAAATCTGACCAAATACTCTCTACACTTCCCTCTCTTACTTTTAGAAGCCTCACTTTGGGCATAAGTCTTCCCAAGGAAGCCTTTGGCTCAAATAAAAAAGAGTTACCCGATTTTAAGGTAATGTCTTCTCTTATGTTATTTTGTTTTATTTTGCTTATCCAACCCCTAAACTCTTTTTATTAATTTCTTATGTAACAAAAACAGTATCCTAAATATACTAGAATGTTTTTATAAGAAGGATTTGATCTACACTTACACACACCTACATCTAATGGTTAAAGAATATACTGTTTCTGTGGATGGTGAATTTCTACCTCACGAAACGATGATCGTTCAACACTCATATAACACCTTCAAAGGTGGCCATTAAGACGTCACTATATTTATATATGATATATAATATGTTTATGTTTTACTTAAGCTTCTGTATTTTTCATTTATGGCATACCTTTATGGTGTCCATTATGGGTAAACACGATATTTTCATTTTAGGAAGTGCGGACTACCGCCCCCTCAAAGTGATTTGAATCGTTAATGCCATATGTGGGATGTATAAAAGATGGAGTAAATGTTATTATACATTATATTATACTGAAATTATATTATACCTTTATATAATTATAATTTTATTCCATTAAATAAAAAATTGAAATGAAAGTAGCGTTCATGCGTACGTACGGCTTACCGTCTCCATGAACGGTGCATTTCATTTCTTACCTCTAAATGTTACGTAATATTATGAATGAATGTATATACTGGATATATATCATATATATGATATCTAAATCATGAATATAATTCTGGATATAATTTATATTTCACCACATGAACAACTTGTAATTATAAGAAGTTTGTTTTTGACTCAAGTATCAAAGATCGACAAAACGACCGTTATTAACTTAAATAATTACATAATGTTCATGACATGGTAATAAATGATATAAAAGGAATAATGAACTTGAAAAAGGTTCTTAAGAAGTTAGAGATTAACTCTAGTTTATTATTCAGGAGGTTAAAGAGCGGTCGAGTCAAGTCGGACACGAGGTAAGGGAATTTCTTAACCCAATTTCCATTCTTTGGGTTAATCTCCTAATTTCAAATTATGTTATGATATTATTATATCCTATCTTTTATTTTTACTTTCTTTATGTGTACTTATGTTGAATACACATAATAGATCTATTTTATTTAAAAAAATTATCTTGTTAAGGACTTCGTCTCAATCTCCTTTCATTGAGGCATATTTTGTTTTATACACAACTTTCTTTTATACGGTGTATAAACCCCTTTGACTTTTACGTTTATTCAAAAGGAATATTTTTTATACGAAGCATTTTACTAAATGACAAAAAGGAATGTTTTTCTTTCCGTACATATGTGGCGACAACAACTTCTCCGCCGCCGTGACCATTATTTGAGTTTCGACTTCCTCTACAAGCCATAACTTTTTTTAAATGAAAAATAAATACAAAGTTTTAATTTTCTTTTATTTTGGTATTGAAAATGGTTTTGAAAGTGTTTTTATTATATCAATGCGTTGTATTGATATCTTGTGATTGAAATGTGAACATTTTATGTTTCCTTTATGCATGTTTTATGTGATACGATTATGTTATGGGTTATGATATATTTAAACCTATTCATATGAGGAATGCATTGGACTTAATAAGTGACGGGTGGAGCCCGCTATAGCTCCTCGATGCATCGGAATGTCTCATGAGACAAACTAGTGTCTTGGCACGAGGCCTTGACAAAATCTTATTTGTAGTCTTGGCACGAGGCCTTGGCTACGTGGTTATGATAGTCTGGCATTATGCATTCCATCATTATGAAAGTGGTTATTGATATTGCATGTGATTATTCGACTGGTATAATATCCATGTGAGTAAGTAAATGGAATTATTTAATTTTATTTTTTCCATATTATGCTGAAGTTCAAGTTTAAAAAGGCTTTTGTTTTAGTTATACATTGCCTTAAATGTTAATATTTATTTATGAAAGCTTCCGCAATATTGTTATCCTTACTGAGCATCTGAGCTCACCCCTTTCAATGTTTTAATATTTTCCAGGATGTGAAGAAGTATTTTATGAATGACCTGCAGGGATAGTCAGAAGAGGATATGAGTGTGGACTATGGAGACATTGTTATTGTATTTTTTCACTTTATGATGTAATGTAACGTTTATGAATGTATCTAGTGTTTCCAAGGCAACTAAACTAATCGGTCTTTCGAGACTTGATCTTTTGTGATCATGCCAATGTTACGAAGTAATGCACCGACTCTGGGTAGCTGGGGTCGGTGCATTACATAGGGAACTCATCAGGACTATCATATTTATTCTATGTTTTCTAAGTTTCCCTTTTGGATTAAATAGGTAAAGTTTCTGGGTTATGTGATATCTGAAAAATTGGTTTTGGTGGACCCTGAGAAGATCAATGTAGTTATGTCATGGGAGAAACCAAATAATGTGTTTGAGATCATAATATTTTTAGGCATGGCTGGATATTATAGGAGATTCATTTGGGATTTATCTCAAATAGATTCTCCCATGAATGCTCTTATCCAGAAAGGGGTGAAGTTAAAATGGGACCCAGAATTCCAAGCATACTTCAAAGAGATCAGGTGGTGGTTAGCTGCCATTCTTGTGTAGATATTTCCAGAATATGGAAGGGGCTATGTGGTTTATTGTGAAGCCTTAGGTATGGGTCTCAGGTGTGTGATTATGTAGGGTAACCATGCTATGGCATATGGATCTGACCAACTCGGACCACATGAAAAGAAGTATCCAACCCATCACTTGGAGTTGGCAGCGGTGATGCATGCTTTGAAAAGGTGGAGATGCTATCTATTTGGGATGAAATTTGTAGTTTATTTAGATAATAGAAGCATATCCTATATTTTCTCCCAGAAAGATATAAATATAAGGAAGAGTCACTGGGTTGAGTACCCTTAGGGGTTTGATTTTGAAATATTCTATACCCAGGAAAGGGTAATTTTGTGGAAAAACCTTTAATAAGAAATGTTCTAGTGCAAGCATCGAAAGAATATAGTGATGAGTATACCTTGATGGAAAATTTTATCATATGACCCTGGAGACCAAGGATCATAGTGGAGGTGAATTCTTGGATAGTGTTAATTTGGATCATTCTATTCTAGAGCTGATTCAGTGGGAGAAGCCTGGTGATGAACCATGATAGCAGTATATGTAGTTTATTTATGGTGGGGATACACCTTGTGATTAGTCATTTTTTTAGAGGGAATCTTGTGTTTCATGGGCTGCATCATGGTGCTGTTATCTCTGAGGAAGGTGGTGATGTGGGATATCCAATAGTATCAGTAGTTTGTTCATCCTGGATCTACCAAGATGTATTATAACATGCTTTAGTAGTTATAGTGGCCAAGTATGAGATGGGATATATCTTAATTCGTATCCAAGTGTTATAATTTTTAGAAGGTAAAAGAAGAGCATCAAAGTAACTCTCATTTGATTCGTCCTCTACCCATTTCTACCTAGAAGTGGGTGAAACCTCATTCTTGGAGATGGGTGAAACCTCATTCTTGGAGATGATCTTGGTTCAATAGACTTCTAAAAAGTTAAATATGATTATAAAACAATTATTAATAGATTAGAGTCATAAAAAATCTTATATCAATCAGAGATGCTAAGATCTATATTTTTCTGTGGGTGAATGGGTGTTCCTGAAAGTGACACCCTGTTTGGGTCATCATTATTTGGGAAATCAAGGAAAGATAACACCAAGGTATGTCAGAACTTTCAAGATCACTGAGTGTGTTGGAAAGGTCACATATAGGTCCGTATTTCCTTCATAGTTGATGTCAATTCATGATGTATTTCATGCCTCCCAGTTGAATAAATATAACTTAGATCCTTCTCATGTGATAAATTGGGAAGAGTTAGAGATAGATCATGATCTATCTCTGTTTGAGCGGCCTGTACACATAGTATATTCCCAACAGAAAGTGATTTGAGGGAATTATATTCCATTGGAATGAATTATTTGATAAAACGGTGATGATATACATGAGACTTGGGAGCATAAGTCATGGGTTGAGAAAGAATAACCATTTTATTCTCTAATCAAGATTTGGAATGACTTTATGGGGGTGGAAATCTTTCATAGTAAAAATAATTATCAAAACTATGTTTTCATTTTTAGGTATTCATTCTATTAATTTTATTCCTATATTTATTCCTTGGGTTTCATTTGATTTTATTGAGAAAAATGGGAAATTTGTCTTTGGAAGGGGGTGGTGCATGACTTGTGCACAGTTAAGGGAAACCATGCACCTTTCCCAAGAAACCGTGTGACAAGGTGTCATTTTTGAGTAGATCTAAAAAACATGGTTAACACACAGTTTGACAAACCATGTGACTAACAGTGTGATATGTCCCTTGTGAAAAATGGCGACCGTATGATTGCCACACGATTTGGAAAACCGTGAAGGCTAACAGTGTGGACTATCCAGGTGATTAAAAATTAGATTTTTTATTTTTATCACTCCCAAATTTTTAACTCTAAACCCCCCAAAATCTTTCCCACCCAGGTTCCTTCTCCCAAGGTGCCTCCTTCTCTCCCATTTCCTCCCTTGGACCTCTATTTTTGAGGTGGATTTTGTGCTATTTCTTCATGATTTCTCAAGTAAGTTCCTTCTTCTCTTGGTTTCTCCCCATTTTCTAGGCGTTTCCCTCTTCTTTATTGGTGTTTCAATTCTCCAATAGGTAGGGTTTCATTTTTAGGGTTAGATAATAATTTTTAGGGTTTAATATCAATGTTTATAGTTTGATATTTTATTTATTGTGTTCGATTGATGTGCGGTTGTGGTTTTACACCATTTTCCTGAAGTTTCTTCACTCAAGGTAAGTGGTTATGTGCCTAAAAATCATTTCAGTAACTTGATATACTTGTTTGAGTATTTAAATGTGTTCTATGATTTGTGTGTGTGGTGGAAAAAGGTGTTTTTGAAGAGTTTTGAGATTTGAATAGATTGAAAATGATATTTATAAAGGAAATTGGGTGTATTTGTTGTGTAGACCGTTGTTTTTCTTATTGAAGGTACTTTATAAATTATGGGACATGTTTAATAAATTGTGAAAGTGGTGTGAAATAGGACTTGGAATGGTTTTTCTGTGTGTTTGGATTTTAAAGTTATCATAGAGCCTCCCCCCAAAGATGTCCCTCCCGAGCTGGAAATAAAGAAAGAGAGATAATGACCCCCGATTCCTGCCTCCAGTAGGCCCCGAGGTGGCGGCTAGCAACAAAGGTATAAAAATATAATGACATGGGAGGAATTACCCTTTTTATGGTAACCAAGATCTGAAGATAAGATGTATGAATCTCAAAACAACTCCAAGACACACACACACACACACACACATATAAGAATATAAAATCTATCCCACATGCATATTTAATGTAAAAATTTTATAAATAAAATGGAAATCTCTAAAGTAAATACCAAAATAATAAAAACTAAGTAGTGACATAACAAATTTACCAAATATCTGAGCTAGTAAGGTCCATCATGGTTCACGTAATATCCCTAGAATCCTGAAAATAATTTTATATACATAGGGTGAGAATAAAAGTATACTCAGTAGAAAATCCAAATTCTGCCATGAACAAGTGGGAGAAGCATACTAATGCCCCTGTGAGAAAACAAAAAAAAAACTCAAAAGCACCTAACAAGGTATACTATCCACCCCAACCACACCAAGTAATGTTCACCAAATAATGAAAGTCAAGTCAAGTAAATTAGTAAGAACATTGATTATAGGGAACCCCGCACCACTTTCCACTGGTTAACTAGTCATCCCTAACGGGGAAAGTCCTGATGTTACCATGATCTTCCATAATCCCCACTGTCACAACCTGCCTGCACACACCTGGTCCACATGCCACATCCCGCCCACAAACACCTGGGCCACAATCACATCACATCCCACCCAAAGAAAACAAGGCCAAAAAATCACAACCTCATCCTGAAGACACTTGGGAAAGTACAACATATCTCATCCTAAAGACACATGGGAAGCACACCTCACCTGCATACACCTATGCCTCACAAACGCATCACAACCTACTTAGAGAGTCTTGGGATACCATTTCCTATGAGAGGAAGTAGAGAAGATCCAATATCTCACCATCCATCCTCCCATCAGGATGTTGGGAAAGTACATCCTCCCCCATAATAATGAGAGTGTTCTACACATAGTGTTCAACACAGGTAGGGTGCATATAGAAATCACAAGGAACTACACGTATATATATAGGTACCAAACACTCAGCCCAACCTATGGGTTTTCAAAAAAACAACTAGAACACACAAAACTACCCTTGTAGCCACCTCTAAATGCATGTATCAGAACGAATGATGGTCAATTCCCAATTCGATAAAAGAAATCCACTTGAAACCCGATTATTTTTAAGTTAATACACATTTAATGGTTATTAAATCCTAAACCAGGAAACTAACAAACATACAAAACCAAAAGTTACATCATATCCCACACACACTTCACAAAGTCCCTAGAAACTTTGGGAGAAAGGCCCACACAAGGTAACAACATCCTTCTTCAAAATAATCCCTCCAATAAAACAACAAAACTCAACTAGATTTCAGTCCCAATTCACACTCCCCTTTATTGAACACATATTCAACCACTTCAAGACCTAACACACTTGAAACAGACCCACCCCATCATCTATATCTTGAAGTTTCCTATCTCCCCACCTTACATGGCTGATCAGATAACATTTCCCTATGTAGAGAAGCACGATGCCTAGTCCCGATGGCAGTTTCCATACCCTCTCATTCTTCCAATCCAGTTAGCTCTAATATGGTGGTTTTTATTCTTTACATTGAATCCTCATATGGGCCTATCCCGTGTGGTCTTCCCGATGGAAGTTGTCACTGACGCAACTCACCGACACCCAACTCACTGTTGCCCGACCTACTGACAGCCGACCTATGGACACCTCGACCTACCGATGCATCAATGTACCAACACCTTGACCTATTGGCGAATTGACCTACCGACACATAAACCTATGAATTCCTCAACCTATTGATGCCTCGACCTATCGATGCCTCAACCTACTCATGCCTCGACCTACTGACGCCTCAACCTACAAATGCCTTGACCTATGGACGCCTCGACTTATCGACACCTGACTCACCAATGCCCAGAATTACCAATACTGAGCTACCGACACTGAGTTACCAATACATCATACTGATGGAAAAACTGTAATTTTAGAAAACTCTTGAAATGAGCTACCGTTGCCTCCTAGAACACCCAAAAAATGTATTTTGAAAAAGTAATGGATTGTGGAGGTTCGAGCCACTACATCAGATACCTCTCAAACTATTATCTCCCTCAAGAATTAAAAACCAAACCTAGAAGAAAGAGGGGTCCAAACAACCACCCTATAAGATACCTCTCAAGGATAAACCACCCTATCTTGTTTTAAAGCTGGAGTGAAACCTCAAAATCTAAGAACACCTCCTCCCACATCTACTAACCCAAATATCCACAAGATTCCCCACACAAGCTCCAACTATCTAGACACATGAATTAGATAATTTTTCATCCATGTCAAGATACTACCCACTCTTGGCGGCACTGACTTGCCTGCACGTGTTTAATCACATCTCAATTAATGCATCTCAATTAGAAATCAGGTCTCCCCCTTTTTACATGTTAGGACTTCATCACACACTATAGAAAAAGGAAGCAACCCATCTTATAGAAAACAAGGTTAAAGCACTATATCATAATCAAAACACATAATCAAAACTCAAAACAACTCCAGGTACTAGGAAAACATTTTCATATCTCACTCCCATGTAATATCCTCCAGGAAAACATGCCCCCACAACACGGGAACCAAAGGAGTGGTTCGACCACATAACACCTTCCCCTAATGATCTTGGATCTCTACTAGCCATTTCACGGATGTTGCGTCATCGTCGATATCCAACTCTCCCCAGTCAATGACATGTGAGTCATCGTGAAGATATCGACAAAGATAAGGGACATGAAATACATCATGGATCCTCCCTAACTACGGTGGAAATTATAACTGTTATGACACCTCAAAAACTCTCCCCAAAATCTCAAAAGGTTTGATGAACCTGGGAGAAAGTTTTCCACCTCTACCGAACCTACAGTGCCCACATCGAGGGGAAACATTCAAGAACACATGGTCCCCAACCTCAAACTCCAAGGACCTTCTCCTACGATCAACATACAACTTTTTCCGGTCATGTGCTGCCTTCATCATCTAACCGACAAGCTAAACTTTCTCGGTTGTGCTCTCCACCACATTGGGACCAAGAACAGTTGCTTCTCCAACTTTTTTCCAGCACAAAGGTGAATGACACGATCTCCCATAGAAGGCTTCGAATGAATCCATAATAATAGAGGAGTGATAAATATTATTGTAATAAAACTCTACTAAAGGAAAGTGTCTCTCCCAAGTTCCACCAAAGTCCAAGATGCAATCTCACAACATGTCCCCCAATGTTTGGATGGTCCTCTATGTTCGTCCATTTGTCTAAGGGTGGAAAGAAGTGCTAATAAGTAACTAAGTGCCAAAGGAACTCACAAGGTAAAATACATATCCCGATATAATAAAATGGATATGAGAACCCCATATAGCCGCAACAACTCATCCACATACCTTCTCACCAAGGAATCTAATGCACTCGACTCCTTAATCGCTAAGAAGTGAGACGATTTCATTAGCTGATCCACCAATACCTAGATTGCATCGCATAATTCCTAATCCTTGGGTAATATTCTGATGAAATTCATTGATATGTCATCCCACTTCCACTTAGGTACATATAGGGGCTGAAAAAAAACCATTAGTAACATGATGCTCAACCTTCACCTGTTGGCACACTAGGAACTTTTCCACAAACTATGCAACTTCCCTCTTCATCCAAGGAAACCAAAACTACTCCATTAATCCATGGTACATCTTGGAAACTCCTAGGTGCACTACCAAGGGTGAGCAATGAAAATCACTAAGAACTTCCTCATACATCACTACTAGAACATAAAACTTCCATGGAACAACATCTGATTCTGGACATCCTATGACCGTCCCTCTAGAGCATCACCCTAGTCAATGCGATCACACATCACCATCGCCTCTGAGTCTCCCCACTGAGACTCCTCCACCTATTTAATTAGGGATGACTTCACCATCATCTGAAATAGATAGCCACTACCATCATCCATTCCTATATCTAAGTGAATGGAATCCAACTTTTCCATCACCCTCCAAGCGTTCATAGATTCTAAAACTACCTCCTTCCGCGACTTCCTACACAAGGAATTATCTATAACGTTCCCCTTTACTAAGGTGTAGGAGATCTAAAAATCATAGTCCTGAAGAAAATCCATCCACCACTTTCTCATAAGTTCAAATATTTCTGGGAAAAGATATAACTCAAGATCTTATGATGTGTGAAGACTACAAAGCACTCCCAAATGAGATAATGTCGCGATAAATTTAGTGTAAACATGACCAATACTAGATCCAGATCATGGGTGGAATATTTACATTCATGGGGACATAACTACCTATACCTTTAAGATATCACTTTCCATTGTTGCATCAGCACACACCCGAAGCCTAGAATGGAAGAATCACAAAACACTTTGAACATCACCCTTTCCTATGAAAACATGAGCACTGGAGCACTAAACAACATCCCATACAGATAGCTAAAGGCTTTCTAACAAGGCTGACTCTACATAAAGGCTTAGTATGTTTTTTCATAGCCATCAATGAAGATGCTACTCAAGAGAAATAGGGTAAAAATCTCCAGTAATAGCCTACCAGAATGAGAAAACTATGAACCTATGCCAAATTCTTGGGTGCTTCCCAATAAACAACTACCTCGACCTTTGAAGGGTCCACTGATACACCCTTATAAGAAACCAAATTTCCAAGTATGTGGACCTACCATGTACAAAACTTTCACTTGAAAAAATTTCCGTAGAGATGGTGGCATCAAAGGACCTCCAGGATAGTCTTGAGATGATCAGTATGCTCTCTATTTGACATTGAGTAGATTAGAATGTCATTGATGAATGAAAAAAATTAATTGGTCTAGGAACTCATGAAAGACATAGTTCATAAGTCCCAAGAACACAGTCGGTGCATTTGTAACACCGAACATCATAACCACAAACTCGAAGTGTCCATACCTTCACTTGAAAGCAGTCATCGGGATGTCACCCTCCTTCACCCTCAACTGGTGATACCCAGAACCCATATCAATCTTACAAAACTAACTTACTCCCCTTATGTGGTTGGAAAGATATTCTATCCTTAGGAGGGCGTAACAGTTCTTGACTGTTATCTGATTAAATATTCAGTAGTATATACAAAGCCTCATACCACCATCTTACTTCTTCATAAACAAGATCGGAGAACCCCATAATGACACACTAGGACAGATAAATCCCATCTTTATTAGATCGCCAATCTGGATCCACAACTCTCACAGGTCAGAAGGTGCTATCCAATAAGAATCCATCGAGACCAAAGAAGCACCGAGTTTCAAGTCTATCCCAAACACAACATCACGTCGATGGGGTAGTCACAAACTCCTTAGTAAAAACATCCAAGAACTCCTTGATAGTTCCTAAAACCTCCACCATCTCAACATCAAATGATTCCACTAACATCTCGACCAATAAGGAAATAAAAGGATATACACACTGATTTCCCATTAGACAACTTGACTCGCCAAGGAAAGCCACACGTTGTCCACCCACTTTTGAAAACAAGACTCTTCTCCATGAACAGTTGATGAAAACATGCATGGAAAACAACCAGTCCATGGTAAGGATGACATCGTATGGATGAATATTTAGAAAGAAGTGATACCCAATGGATTGATGTGGCCTCAACATCAGTCTACATCCCCATCAAACATCAAATAAGCTAGTATGACCTCTAACCAGTGTACTCAAAACCAATGTTACAAAAAGTTTCTCTATGTATAGTACCAGAGCATGGGCTATACCAGGTGAAAAAAAGGAGTGAGAAGCTATTGAATCAAAAAAATCACAATCAAGAGTACTGAACACACTGATCATACCTCGAATGATCTATGGCCCCACTGGAACTGTTGTCTCTGCGGTGTGCAATTGACCACACCCAGCTCCTCTTCCCCTCTTCTATTAGCCGAATCATCAACCATGCCTGGGTTGAGGTCCCTGTGGAAAACCCTGAGGTCAAAATCCAACTACTCCATCTCCCCTCTACAGAGCAGGATCCTACTATCCCTACTGCTGAAATGGCCGGGCCGACAATTGTTGCTGAGGCGGGAGTTAAACCTGACCACCTCCACTATACTGAGCTTGAACTGGGCACTGATTCTAAAGGTACCCTCAACCTCCATAAGAGAAACACCTCTATCCCAAGACTATTGGAAAAGCTCGTGGCTCAAAAGGTCAAAACTAAAAATGATGAGGACAACTACATGGTGGCCAAAACCTCAAAGGCTCTGGAACCTGAGACCTACGACTGGAAGCCTTACCCTTATAGAACACTTCTAGATCCCCTCTCTTGGTATACCTCCTCAGGAGTGTATTATCTTGACTACCTCCACCTTCTTCTGGACCTCTAGGTACGTCAGCAAGGTAAAGGGAGTAACTGCATACTGGAGAGAGGGACAAAGTGCCTCCTCTAAGCATCTTTCCCAAGACTCCTCATCTATAAATATATTTTGGGAAAATAAAAGGAGATCCTTGAACTTGATCCCCAATTTTTGTACTGACATACTCCCATACTAGTGGGTAGAGTATATCCTCTTTCTTCTCATCCTTTATGGTCGATGAAAGGAATTACGCCTAAAACTCATTCTCAAAATCGACCCATAGAACATCAGCCTCCTTCCTCTCCCACTTATATAGCATCCACCACTGATGCAAAACCCCCTTCATTTGACTAACTTCCAAAGAAACCCAATACTCCTTCGGAGCCTGGATCAGGATGAAGGTGATATCGATCTCCTCGAGCCAGCTCTCTTTCTCCATGTCCGAGAAACTACCCTCATAATTTCCTAGAGTCTGATGTAGGAAATATTAAAGCACCTTTTGCCACTAATTGTCCTCCTCCTCTAGATCAACCCTCCTCCAATCATCCAGATTGGCCTACTGGTCCTCTACTTCCTAATCCATTCTTGAAAAATGATTGGGTGACATAGGTGAAAGGTTAACAACGAACTCATAAGCCTGATTAATATGAAATTTTTTAGGATTTATTTTTAACTCATAATTTATTATAATTTTCAAGTAACACACAAAATAAACAAGAACCCAAGTCATAATGATGCATGTAACTTTCCTAGGGTCTTTACCCTACAAAAGGTGTAGCCTCACTTGGTCATTTGGTAAGCTCAGAGTCATTTATTTGGATCATAGGGGAGATTAAACTCTTGTTTCCTAGCTGGTATTCCTTGGCCCATGTCATGCAGCAAGATTACCTAACATTGTTTCCCTACCAACCCATGCAATCCTCACAGTTCCTAACTCAAAACTCAATCCTATCTCTAAAACTTAACCTCTGATACCATTCTGTCATGACCCTTCCCTTTAAAGATGCCCCTCCTGAGCTGGCAATGAAGAAAGAGAGATAATGACCCCTGAGTCTCGCCTCTAGTTGGCCCCGGGGTGGTGACCAACACCAAGGGTATAGAAATCTCATGACATGGGAGGTATTACCCTTTTTATAGTAACCAAAATCAGGAGATAAGATGTATTAACCTCAAGAAAACTCCAAGACACAAAGATATATATATATATATATATATATATAAAAGAATCCTAAATCCATCCCATATTCATGTTTAAAGTTAAAAAACTATAAATTCAATGAAAATATCCAAAGTAAATACCAAAATAAAAAAAAACTAAGCAGAAACACAACAACTGTCCCCAACATTCGAGCTAATAAGGTTCAACACAGTTCACATAATCCCCATGCAAACCTGAAAATAGTTTTATATATGTAGGGTGAGCATAAAGTTATACTTAGTAATAAATCCAAAGTCTCTCATGCATAAGTAGTAGAAGCATACTAATGCCCCTATGAGAAAAAAACTCAAAAGCCCATAACAAGGTATACTATCAACCCCAAACTCTCCAAGGAACACTCACCAAATAATGTAAGTAAAGTAAAGTAAAGTAGTAATGAAGTCAATTATAGAGTACACCTCACCACTTCCCACAGCTTAACTACTCATCCCTAACAGTGAACAACCAAACGCTACCATGATCTTCCACAAGCCCCACCATCACAACCTTCCTACACACACCAGGGCCACATACCACATCCTACCCACACACACATGATCCACAACCACCTCACATCCCGCCCATAGACATCTAGGCCATAAAACCAAAATATCATCCTGAAGACACATGGGAAAGTACAAAATATCTCATCCCAAAGACAGCTGGGAAGAACACCTTGCCTGCAAACACCTGGGACTCACAACCACACCACAACCTACCTAAAGTTTCTTCCGATACTAATGACTAGAAGGGGTAGTAGAGAATAGACAATAACTAGCCATCCATCCTCCTACTAGGATGTTGGGAAATGACACCCTCCCCCATAACAATGGGGGTGTTTGGCATGTAGTGATCAACATGGGTGGGATGTGTATAGAAATAAAAAGAAACTACATTTATATAAATAGGTACTAAACACTCAACCAAACATATGGGTTTTCAAAAAAAAAACAACCATCCCACACAAAACATCCCTTACTACCACCTCTAAATGCACGTATCAGAAAGAATGACGGTCACTTCCCAATTTGATAAAGGAAATCTGTTTGACACCCAGTTATTTTGACATTAATACGTATTTACTGGATATTCAATTCCAATAGAGGAAAATAAAAAACACAACACACCACAAGTAACATCATAACCCACACACACTTCTCCAAGTCCCTAGAAACTTTGGGAAAAAGGCTTATTTAAGGTAACACCATCATTCTTCAAAATTATCCCTCCCATAAAACAACAAAACTCAACCAACTTATAGTCCCACTACACACTCCCCTTTCTTGACTACCCATCCAATCGCTGCCACCATCATTCTTCAAATTCATTCCGCTATGTCTTTCCTCTCAATATGTAAACCCCCTGACACACCTCATCACAACCATACTCATCAGACCCGCTACATAACAACAACACACCCAGAAAACCCTTTAATATAAACATAACACAACTTGAACCTACATCCCAACTTCTCAACCACTTCCCAGATGTATTCCCATTGAATAAAAATTTCATCCATACAACAATAAACCAATCTCTCAACCCAAGATTCCATTACACCACCTGTCTCCTCCCACACACATATCCACACTCCCACCCACAACACCACACAACCATCACAAGACATAAGGGAGAACAAAACCATACACAACAAACATTCAAACCAAACAAGAAAGGTATGTTCAGATTTAGTATCACTCATGATTTAATTCCACTTTGATAAAACATGGGTTATCACAAAAACCAGTTTGATCCTGTGGAGTCCATTTATTTAACCAAATATACGTGGTTAATCAATTAAATATATACAAATGTTAAATATGAAATAATCAACAAGTATTTATTATCCATATAGGTGCACAAATAAAGAACACCAATGAATATGATTTTTAGAAGGCAAATAATCAATACACTTCACAAAATGCATCAAAGATAACAGATAAAACAAAACTATAATCACCATTATCTTCCCATACCTTCATTTATTACTTTTTATTATCTTAATTAAATTAGTTCCAACCTTATTTATAATGGGAAATCAGTATACCCACCCCAAATGATGCACAAAAGGAGATATGAAGGAAACCCCTACCTAGAACAACAGACGGTCAAAAATTCTTCCTTGCGCAAAGAACAGGGGGTTGCACAAGTAGTAGGAAAGACTCCAAGGAAAACTGAAAAGACTGCTACAAAAAAGGTGCACAACTACTTGGGTAATAAAGGTTATGGGTAGACCAAGAGAAAACAAAAGGTTTTAAGGAAGATAGGATCTAAGCATAGGAAGAGACAAATCCTATATCAATGGAAGGAAATAGTTTCAAGGGCCATTAAAGTCGAATTTTGGTAAAGACCACACGATTTAACTATTTCAATGTCCCTAGAGAATTAGGATATTAAATGTATAATTAATATCCTTTTAAATTCCTTTATAAATGCTCAAATGAGGTTTCATACTAGATTTATGTCAAATAAAATGTAAGAGGGGTGAAACTAGAAAAACTGGGAAAAATGGAAATGACTCACCAATTGGTGAGTCACCAACACAAGTCACCAACAGTGAGTCACCGACAGTGAGTCACCGACACCTGAATCACCAAAGAATGATCCCTCGATGTTGAGCCACTGATGCAACTCACTAATAGTGAGTCACCAACATGACTCACTGACACCTGACTCACCAATTCCCGACCTACCCATGCTCAACCTACCGACACCTCGACCTACCGACATCTCCACTTACCGATGCCTTAACCTACCGACGCCTCAACCTGCCGACGCCTTGACCTACTGATGCCTTGAACTACTCACACCTAAACCTACTGACTCCTTGACCTACCGACACCCTGACTCACCAACGCCCTGACTTACTGACGCTGGGTCACTGATGCATCCTACCGATGGAAAAACAATAATTTTAGAAAACTCTTGGAATGAGATACCATTGCCTCCCAGAACATCCCAAACACTGGATTTTCATAATGTAATGGATTGGGGAGGTATGGTCCCTTAAAAAACTGATTTTTGTTGTGAAAGTAGTGAATTATCAAGCATGGTTATATTTTTTTCTTATGTTTATGTAAAAATGATGTGTTATGTGATATGTAGAATGTGAATTGAGCACAAATGGAATCTTGGGTATCCAGGTCGGTGGGCTTAGACTAGTATGCTAGTTGACTCAGAAGTGGCTTGTCCTAGATTCATCTAGAAGGATTGATGATGAAACACTAACTAAATGATTATGGTATCTGGAAACACTATAATTTTCGATTCTCTTTACTCTAGTGTCTCATGCACGAGGATTATTTATAGTACAATTATTATTTCACCTTTCACTGAGATATGATGTATCTAATATCCCATTTCTAGCTAGTTCCTTGAGGGTTATCCCATGGCTTAGTGATCTCTTGTGCTGTGGTTCTCTCTATCATCATATGGTTGACCTTGATTATACTTAATTTTTATTTTTAAAGAATTATTTTTAAGGAAAAGGCTTTTATTTAAAAGTGCTTATCTTTAATAAAAGTTTCCCTTAAAATGTTTTCTTTAAAATTATTTATATAAATTTTTTTCTAGTTTTATTTTATAAAACTTTAATGGTGATTTATCTTAAAAATTTTATTGCATGGAATCTATTTATTGGGTGGCATAATATTGGGATTTGGCTCGCACCCTACTTACAACTTTAGGTGCAAGTTGACTTGGTTATGTTTGACATAGGTAAAGGCAACGTGTTTAGAGATGGTGGTTTAGAATACTAGTGGTTATACCATTATAGGTATTGTGTTGGTGCCTTGAGGATGATTCTCCTATTTTTATATGGGGGTTTTTAGGATGGTGACTTGTTTCCTTTTTGGGTGTAGACCTTTTGGGTTTTTTATTTAAAGTTATAAACTTGAATCTGAATAATTTATTGTACCTTGTTTAGTTGTGATATTCAGTTTTGGTTTATTTATTATTATTACTATTTATTTATGTTTATGTAGTTTAGTGAAATAATTCCCAAGATATATCATTGATACCCGGTCATTTGTTGTTAGACCGTGGGGATTAGGAACACCCTTCAGACCATGCCATGAACTGGGTCAGGTGTCAGGTTGGATGTCCCTCCAGCCTAGTTTTTGACATTAAAAATAAATGGATCCTAGTTAAATACATATGATTAACCACCAAAATTAACTCCCTACTTATTTCATTTGAATATAAGGAACATTATCCAATTCATTAGAGAGTTATAATGGGATCAACTGTCATATAAGATGCATTAGGGTTACCCATTCATATAAGTTATATCAGGTTCACCTAATCATATTAGCTATATTGGGATCACATATCATAATATATAATGATAAAGTAACATATAATTAATAAAACATTTTAATCTTTCACATTTTTATCATAAAACCATTTAAAAAAACTTTTTAACCCATATGAAAAACACTTTCAGAAATAGAAATATCCTTTTCTTTTAAAACATATTTTCAAAACTAAAATACCAAGAATAAAGGTAAAAAGTGGTTTTATTTTAAGAAAACATGGATTATTTTAAAGGAATCCAAACATTTGAAAATTATTATAGTGTCAGGAAAATTCATTCAATCTGTATATGTTAAAATAAAACATCACTTTTCCTTTTTTAAATAATGTCAAAAATTTTCCACCTAAAATGTGTAAAAATATTCCTTTTCAAAATATTTTTAAGAAATTGAAAAGTGACATTAAATATTATTTATAGTTTATTTATATCGAAAAAATACATCCATAAAATAATTTTAAGAATATGGACATAGAAGAAAATTATTTAGAAAATAAAACTTTAAAACATTTAAATAATAGTTTTAAGGTAAAGTGTACCTTACCGTGAGTATGATTCGTCACACATATTCCTTAACATCATAAATAAAAAAATAATGTGAATTGTTTAATTTATTTTTTTCAAGTTTATTATTACTTTTATTTTATTTTTTACCATGTTATATATAATTACTTAATCAATTAAGTTCATGTCAGTTGTTTTGTCGATATTCAGCTCATATGTCCAAAATGACATTGGTAGGTTGACTATGGTCAAAGAGGTCATTATTAAATCATATCCAGAATAATAATCATTAAATAATTATCATTTTTATACACAATTTATAATTTTTAAACCAAAAATGAAATATGGATATGAAAAATGAACTCTCTTACAATCATGGGGATGGTAGGCCATATGCTCACATGAGTAACATTTCCACTTTTCAACAAACCTGAGAGAAATGAGGTAAATATTATTTTATATTTCTAGAATTATTATTATACAATAAATATCATATAAAATCTTTAAATATGTTATATATACCATCTATTTGATGCACTGATGAAAACAAATCACATCGCTTCGTGGTGGTTGTAATACACACATACACACGAATGACATTATCATTTTTCACTTGATGAAATTGTAAGAAAAAATATGATATATTATATTTAAAAAATGATAATTATGAAGGGAATAATATATATATATATATATATATATATATTAAATCTATCATTACAATTATCCATGTGAGGTGGTGATGGAAAATGGATCACATTGGTTCTCAAGGTGGTAGTTCGCCGTATACATGAACGATGAATTTATTTACCATTTGATGGAAAAAGGATATATATATAGAGTATACCATTAATATAAAAAATAATATATTAAAGATATGCTTTTTATTATTACATAATGTTTGAATAATATTTTAAAGAGGTAGAGTAAATAAAACTAAAACATTTGGTTAAAATCTATACCTCTTCTTCAGAGGACCTCCTTTTCTTTACACCTCAATCCCTATATGGTTGGTATTATTCCAAATATAAGACATATAAAGTATGGATATGTATTTTAGGAAGGTAGTTAGGTAGGTATTGGCTGAGATATAGTTCTCAAATGGTGTGAGGTATAGAAGAGAGGAGGTGCCCTTTTATAAGTGAGGGGTAGAGAATTCATGGAATTTATTTAAGTATTAAATTAATATAAATTAATTTTCATATTAATGTTGGTACAAATTGATATAATTAAAATATAGGATTATTATGGGCCAAAATAATCTCATAAAATAAAATTTGTACAAGTTTAGATTATGTTCTTACTCTTATCTTTTTTTTAACCCCTGTTAAACCTTCTCAATTACCATAATATCAATGTTTTTTACTCTATGGGTCAAGAAAGTTACTATGAAAGAAAAAATAACTCATAAATAGATCATGGTTAATATTTTCAAACATATAAAATTATATTGTCTGAATTTATGTTTTTATTAATTCTAAATCATTTAATAAAATAATTATTATTATAAAATATCATTAATGTCATTTTTGTAAATACATGAAACATTATAATAAAATATGTGTTTAACTCATGTAAAATGATTCCAAAATTAACATTTACAAGAATATAATAATGATATGGTCATAATTTAAACATACGATCAAATTTATATTGGTTTAGATATTATTTTAAACCTTATCATTTGGTTTAACCCCATGGTTAACCAATTTTAACCTTAACAATGGTAATGACTTTTTCAATACTAAGGGGTTATAATTTTACTAATCAGGTGAAAATTGGATCATAAATGTAAAATGGATGAAATTTGATAATACTTATCTTTATAATTGTTCTAATTAATATTTTTTTAAATAATTTAATAAAATATTATTTAACATAAAATTTCATTAATGTCGTTTTTGAAACTGTTAATTTTATTTGAATTTAAAGATAAGAATATAGTAACAAATATAGAATATAAACCTTTTAAAAATACCTAATATGTTACATTGGTCTAAAAAATTCTCAGTTTACTATAAATCACCCAAAAAATAGTACTTTTATAGTTTATAAAATTATTTACTTTAATTTTATACTACTTCAACATGCATTGTTTTAGTTTTGTATAATAATTTAATATAAATTGTTCATTACTAACAATTAAAAATAAATTACCATGATAAAAAAACAAATATTTTTTCAAATAAAAATTTATAACTTCAGATAAGTTATTTTTATCCCTATCAAGAAATATTATAGATAATAAAAAAGAGTGGCATTTTTGATTTTATCCTTTACCTAAAATAATATAAATGTTATAGTTAAAGGATAGTGGCATGAAATTGAAAAATTTCAGAATATTATATTTCCATAGTAGAGACACACTCATCAAATGAAATAAAGTCAATTTTTTTGGGTGATTTTAAATCCTTATTCCATAGTTTTTAATTTGTTTTACCCTTTTTACCCTTACTGAGGTGACAAATTTTAATACTATTACTATTCATTATGAAAAAAATAAAAGGTACTTATTTAATAAATTTGGACTTTATAATTAAAAATATGGGTTCTGTTTTTTAATATTTTATTTTTTCAAGTGATAGAAATTAATTTAAGATAAAAATGAAAAATGGAACAAACACTGTTTTTTTTGAAAAATGCGATTTTAAACTAAAAAATAAACGTATAAAAAAATAGATATAAGAATTATTCCTATATAATTAATTACATTATTTATAACTAAATAGGTATTATGTTGATTTATGGGAAAATTAAAAGCATAATGATACTTTTTAATGAAAATAAATGATATTTTTACAAAAATCTATATTTTTCACTATTTACAAAAAATAAATTTTTTCAAAAGATTCCCAAAATTTCACACAAAGATAATTTGGATATTATATTTTTAAAAACTATTTATATTTTTATCATATAAAATTTATAAATTTTTAATAAATTAATTATAACATTCACTCACAAAAATCAATAAAATCCATTTTTAAGAAAAAATATTTTTGAAGTATAAAATGACGTTGTTGAAAAAAGAATGTTTATTTCCTTATAATTAATCAATATATTTGTATTGAGTTATACCTTTATATATATGTATATATTAATTCATTTAATGCTATTCTTATATTGCAATTTAATAGCTAGGTTATAACTATAACATTAAAATATTAATATTTCATGGTTTATTTAAGATCAATGTTGTGTGTTGTATACGATATTGAACATAATTTTTTTTAAATATTTGGATATTACACTATATTAGTTGGATTATTATAAATAAGATGAATTATGGAATTATTAAACCCATTCAAGTTTCTTTATGTATTATTGATCCTTTACATTTGATATATATCGATGATCTTATTTTGACTTGTAATGGTTATAAAAAGAACATTGAAAATATTAAAGAAAATTTTGAACACTATGATTGTTTGTTTGTTTAAAGAATAAATTAGTCTAAATCCTATATTTTATTTAGGTAAGGATTTAACTAAGTCAGGAAGAATCGATTGATGGGTTTTCTTGGTGTTAAAGTACATTCCTTCCCTTTAACTTATTTGGGAGTCCCTCTATTTTAGGGATGAACTAAAGGATAATATTTTTCTAGGATCAATAAAAAAATAAATAAACATTTATTAACCTGGAATGGTAAATCAATATTTATGGATGAAATAACTTGCATAGGGAATACAATGATTATCTATAAAATGGTTTACTCTCTTAGGATGGACAAATGGTCATTGAATCTAAAAAAACAATAATTATTTAATTCAAAACATTGTTTTGTGTGAGAAAAAATTAGAGGAAAAAATTATTACTATTTAATGGGTATACTGTAGGTTTGAGGTGCAGTGGAAGTGTAGGTTAGGAGTGTACCCAACTTTGCAAATTTTCATAATCAATGATTAATCTAGGATCAATACGATGATGAATGCCAATATCCACAGAATTGAATCAAAGATAAAGGTAAAATGAGAGAACCCGTAACCAAGAAGTGCAGATCAACATATTTTGTTTATAATTAATCTAATTAAATTATAGAATTACATCCATGGTGATTCTTTCTTTGTTGATGCATTCAACGATGAGTCCATGGGGTGGATTTATTGCGATGTAGAATCTGAAGATATGAATCCTTTGGTGATGATCCACACGTGCTCCATGTATATCCGGACATTGCCGAATGAGTCTCTGGGTGCTAACATGGAATATCATTGCTCTTATGATGTCCATATTCGATCACCTTGAGAATCAATTCCAAACCATTCTCCATGATTCATTGGAGAATGATCTCTCTCATTCTTAAGAGCGTTCTTGTAAAGTGAAGAGTTCTCTAGGATCGAGATCTTTTCTCCAAGGATGTTTTGCACATAACGATTGGTTAGCCGGATGAATGACCCCTTGGCTAATTTAAAGAGTAATAACATAACAAACAATTTAATTCACCAGGTAATAATAAATAACTATCATAGGTTCCATTACTTAATTTATTATTCCATTTGAAACCCCATGTCAATTAATAATAACAATGATATTACTTCCATGACATGTGCTTAACTTGAATGTTATATTTAAATATTATTTAACAAATAATATTTAAAATTATTTCTCAGTGGACCTATAACATGGTCCTCTAATCCTCCTCAATATTTACTGGGCCTTAAATAATGACTATTTATTTATTAAATAAATATAACTGCATTATTCACTGATAAATAAACATTCTGTCCATAATATGTTCTCTCGAATAACTAGAGACAAAATAAATGTGATCAGGCATACTTGAATAATTAATAAACCCCAAATGGGAATAATATATATTAAACTTTTTAACTAAATAAATTATTTAACTGAGATACTGGCTATAGTTAGTGTGTGACCCTTTAGGCCTATTTCTCTTTGGCATTAGTTGGGATAGCCTAAAGTCCAAGATTATTGTCTAGAAATGGGTCAATCCACCAAAGAGAAAGAAGTTTATGTCTCAACAACATGTTACCTCACATGAACTCTTACCTTGTAATATAATTACTTTGTCCCTATATCTCTAATCAAGCGGGTTGCATGCAAGTTCCATCAACCCATGTACTCAATTTCACATTCTTTGTATTCCTAGAATTGAAATTTCCTAGAGAGCACCATGGCCATGGATTTAGTTAGGCTATATTATTTCCATCAAAGGGCTTGAGATATCTACTTTTGTAGAAGTGGAAAATCTTTTATTTCACTATTCATTAATGCAATATTAATCGTGATGCACCCAACATATTTTTACCTCATCACGAACATCTGTCATCACAGTTTTCTTCAATACATCTAAGTGTGTGAGTCATAATACCCATTAATAATAATTTTAAAGTCTAAAGACCAATATACACATACGCAAATAGAAACATCCAATGAAACTTATGAATGTGGATTTACTACTGGTGGGTCTTATTCTCATAATATTCTCCTAGATATTATTAAGGGTGACCACCATGATAAGGTGCCTCAATGTTTCATGATTCCCCAACCCTGATATCCTGTATCATTTTTGTCCCTTCAAAGTATATCATTCGGCTATATAACATATATTCAAGAATAGCGTCCTGGAACTTATGGGTTCTCATCATAACAAGGATCCGCTATGACATTTTAATGGGATAACTATTCTTAGGACATTATCATATACTATGTCACATAGAAGAACAATCATGTTGTGATAAATATTTTATTAATATTCATCCAATGAATACAGGGTTTTTCATAAAGTACAAAGAAGTTGTTTTCTAGGGAACCAACTATAATAGTATCCCACTTGCACTAGAGCCAACTACTAACAACCTTAAGTTAGTTAGATCTCACATGATATTCATTCTTTTAATGAGATAGGTATTTTGTCAAGGGGTCCACCACATTCTCTTCTGTGGACAATATTCTCACTGAAACTTCCCCTCTTTGATAGAAATACCTCAAGAGGTGATACTTATAGAGTATGTGCTTTGTCCATTGATATGACCTTGGATATTTTTCAAGAGCTACCACTACAATATTATCACAATAAAATGTAATGGGATATTTTATGTTAGGCACCACATCAATCTCTTAGATAAAGTTTTGAATCTCGACGGCTTCCTTGGGTTCATCAAAATCGACTATATATTTGGAGTCTTCTATAGAATCAGTGAAAAATGGAATATTTGAACTCTTTCATCTCCCAACTCCTCCCTTGAGAAAAAAAACATATCTTGATTATGACTTCAGATCATTTTGATCTGTTTAAAAACCATCATCAACATTCCCCCCAATGACAATCTCTTCATATCCTCCATACACCAGGAACATATCCTCGGTTCTTCTGAGATACTTAAGCATAGTATTGATAGTAGTTTTATGTGTTATCTTGGGTCTTCTTGATATATTCCTACCATACCCAGTGCATAGAAAACATCAATTTTGGTACATAACATTGCATACATGATAGATCCTATCACTAAAGCGTATGGAATCTTACTCATCCTATCTTTCTCATCTTGTGTCTAAGAAAACATTTTATTAGAAATATGTATACCATGTGATACTAGTACCAGTCCCCTCTTGGATTTATCCATACTAAATAAATTTAGTATCTGGTCAATGTATGTACTTTGACTTAGTCTAGGTAGCCTCTTAGATCTATCAGGAATGATATTGATCCCTATAATGTATGCTGCTTCACTTAAGTCATTTATGGAGTATCACTTGTTCAACTAATACTTGATTGACTACAAGAATGGTATGTTATTTCAAATAAGAAATATTTCTTCAACATACAATATTAAGATAACGACTGCTTTCCCATTAAACCTCTTGTAAACACATGGCTCACATTCATTCTTAATGAAACCAAATTATCTTATTTCTTCATCGAATTGAATGTTCCATGACCTTGATGATTTATTTAATCCATAAATGGATCTCTACAACTTTCATACCCTTTTAGCACCACTTAGTGTCACAAACCCTTCTAGTTGTGTCTTATAGAAATCTTTCTGAAGGTTCCTTTTAAGAAATGCAATTTTGACATCCATCTGTTAAATCTCATAGTCATGGAAATCTGCTATGGAAAGTATAATTTTTATGGATTTAAACATGGAAACTAGAGAAAAGGTTACATCATAGTCAATTACTTGATGTAGTTTAAAAACTTTAGCCACTAGCCTTGATTTATATGTACTAACTTGTCCTTACATGTTTAGTTTCTTATTAAGTACCAATTTACACCCAACAAGCTTTGCATCAACTGGTACATCGACCAAAATCCAGACTTGGTTTTGATACATGGAATCCATCTTAGATTCATAACTTCTAGCCAACTTGCAGCTTCTGGGATCTCCATTTCTTTCTTGTAGGAGATAGGTTCATAATTTTTCAAAAATAATGAGTCACCATCCTCAGTGACAAGGAAAAAATATCTCTATGGTTCCCTTACCTATCTTGTACTCCTACATAGTACTTGTGTTTTAGGAAATACCTCTTCCATAGGGACCTGGGGAACTCATTTGTAACCCCCTGACCACAGTTACCTAGTGTTGGTGCTTTATTACAAAACATTGGCATGATACAAGGAATCTTGTCCTGAAAGACTAATCAGTTTAGTCTTATTAGAAATAAGATATATACATAAGTTCAACATTACAACTTGAAAATAAATAAAACACTAATTTATTCCATTAGAAACATCCAAGTCTCCTAGATTATTCCCTAAAGTCACTCATAACTAACTTCTTCATATCAAGGTAAGATGAAACATAAGAAATGGGTGAGCTCAAATGCTCAGGAATAGTAAGAAATATAGTGGAAGATAACCTAAACTTTAGGCATGATGAATAATTAAAAACACATGCCTTTAAAAATAATAAACATGAACACTTTATGGAAGGAATTTGAGATAAGTAAATAATTCCATAATAAAACATAGTCATGGGTATTCTACTAGTCGAATAACTACATGAACCATCATTATTATTTTCATAATGAGGGAATGTATAATTATAGACATTTTGAATCATCTTGTCAAGGCCATGACCAAGAAGTCTAAAAATGATTTAGGCATCAGCCAAAACCATATTTCAAATTGGGAAATGCCTCGGCCAATTCCACATCTAGTTGTCTCATGAGACCTATCGATGCCTCGAGGAGCTATAGTGGGCTCCACCCATCACATAATAAGTTCAATAAATTCCTCATATAAAAATGTTGAAACATAACATAAAAATTAGTATTAATAATAGTATATAAAATGTCAATAATTTTACCATAAACCATGAATGGTATAGAAATAACTCATCCACAATCAAACATATCATAAAACCTTAAATACAATATGAAATATTTGTATCATAATAAATCAACTTCAAACAAGTGTAAAATTTATCAAAGGATGTTGACATAGATGAAATCAAAACTATTTGAGAGAAATATATCAATTCTATTTTGAAATAATTTAAGAATCACATAATTATAAAAGAAAACATTTATTTTGAAGATATTTTTATAATATTGAAAGGGAATATTTAATGATGATATAATGGCAGAAAATAGCCGCACCCACCATATAAGTTAAAAAAACATTCTTACCATAATTTTGTCTAAAAGGCCATAAGGTACCTTGTTTGGAAAATGATGGAAAGATTCCATTAAAAACATATAAGGTTAAATAACGGTATAAATAAATTTAACCCATAGTATAGTAAATAGTAAAAATGTTTTGAAAAACATTTTTAAGAAAACACGGATGCGGATGATAACGAGGTCCCAGTAGATACTTACATAAAAACAACCTCAGATAATAAAGAAATTGTCAATTAACCCTTACCTTATACTTTTACTTAGTCAATGGAATGTTAAACATATATATAATAGTTAATTTTTTATTTTTAAATTATAAAATAACTATATACATAAATATGATATCATATATGATCCTCTAATATTTCTTTGTTAATAATATTTCAGTAGTATCATCATTTCGTGTGTTAACTGATTCATTTTCCATTTTATGCTTGGTTACATAATCCATTTTTATTATGGATAGGATGTATTTGATTCATATAAAAAATTATATTATGTTCATAAACATTATTTTTAATCATAAAATGACAATTATTCTTGAATTATTACGATGGGGAATGAATCTAATCTCGTTCGTGGAGACGGTAATCCGTACGTATGCATGAGCGACAATATCATTATATTGATGGTGAAATACTATGTAATTGGATTGTATATCATATATAAAGAATAAATAATATGTTATATTTTTTTATTTACATCAGTTATAATAATTATTATACCCATCCAAATAATTAAGTGTTTGAATAACAAACTACACCACGACATGGAGACGGTAAGCCGTACGTACACACGTATGATGATTTTTTCATTAATAAGATGGATAGAATAATGAAAATGGTTGTACCATTTTTATAATAACATAAAAACATCTATAATACAATGTAGTTATTATTTTATAATGGAAACCAAAAAGAAATAGGAAGTGGAAGAGGAAAAGAACTTGAAAGAGGTGATGAAATATTTGCCTCTTCTTTGAGTTGTTTCTTTTGATTGATCAAAAGGGCTCTTTAGGTTGGATTTTTGACCAGATAAATGCCTATTTGATGAAGGGAGAAAAGTTTGGAGGATATTTGGGAAGGGTGTGGCTGAGAAAAATGGCTTTGGAGGTGTGAAATTAAGTGAAGGGGAAGTACCCTTTTATAAGAGAGGTGAGGGTCACTTTTGGAAAAGCTTGAAATATTATTTTATAATAAAATAATTTTCGGTTTATAATGTCTCCAAAATGATTTATTTAGAGGATAAGGTGGGTATGGGTCTAAAAACTCTCAAAAAATATGTTTTAGACAGGTTTAGGTCACCATATTAACCTTATCTTTTAGATTTAACTCTTAGTTAAATAGTTTGACATTTACAATGTCTCTTTGTATTTTTGTATTATATGGTTAATAAACTTACTATAACAAGACAAGAGAACCCCAAGTGGTTAATTATAATATATATAACCTTATCTAAGTTTTTTTTCCAAAACATAAATTTTTAAGAATATTATATCAATTAATAATATAGTATTTGTTTTAAAAACACAATTATGTCAATTTTGAAACTATTTAGTATTTTGTTTTTATGAAAATCATAACAACATGATTAATTCAGAAATAAATTATTTAATATAACCTAAAATGTCATATTATCTTATAAAATTAGTTTAATTTATCAAAAGTCATAATTTAAATTTATGTGGATATTTATAATATCAATTATTTTAATCTTTAATTAATAATGTAATTACTGTATCATCATTGTGTCATAAATAAATTAAATTATTTAATGTATAAAAATTATAAATAAAATATCATTTTTTAGGAAATAGTTTTATCTTTCTAATGAATATTTATATTTGAATTTATCTTTTGTTTAACCCTATATTAAAAATGTTTTAGTTATTAAACTCTGAATTTAACTCTTTTAACTATTCTTTAAATAAAATAATAATAAATGTCCTAATTTAATCCAAGTGGACCAAATAGGATTATATTTTATTCCTCAGGTTGTTTTTGGTCGAATTATACCTATACAATAGAATTAGGACATGTGTTATGGTAATTATGATATCATTTTTACCCTTAATTATCCAATTTACTTTTAACCGTGGAAAATAAAAGTCAAAAGTTACTATTTACCAAAAATTATTTTCATCTTATTGAACCAATTTTTATTTACTAATATTAACCATGTCTCTTTGATTTTTCAAATTCAACTCACATAGGTAGTAAAATTATGTTTTATGCAAATTTGCAAATACTCCTAGGAGGTGGGTAAAAGACGGTAAAAATTTCAATAAAATTTTTATATATCTAAACTTATTATAAAATGACTCTAATGAATTAAATTGAAATTTTATAGGTATTATGTTTCTATTTTTACCTAAGATAAATTTAAATAAAATAAATTATTATTTAAATAAAAAGTCGGGTTTAACCAATAACGCAGTGTTTTTCACTATTAATCAAAAATTGAAGGTTTTCAGAAAAATTCCAAAAATTCACCCTAAGCTAATTTTGATATTATAAATTCAAAAATGAAATCCATTTTAAAAAATAAAATTTATAAAATTAAAAAAGTGGGTATTACTATTCATAATGGCTAGTTTGATTGGTCGCAGTGTGTTAGAATCTCGAAGTTGCGTACAATGCAAGCTATTGCATTATTTAAAGGGAAACGTACTGTGGAAGCTTGGGGTGTTATATTCTTCCCCCCTTAAAATAATTTCATCCTAGGATTTTCTAGAATATTACCACACAAAAATATTTGGGTGGTTCTTCATCATAAGTTCCTTTGGTTCCCACATTGCCTCTTCCATCTTATGGTTTCCCTATAGAACTTTTACCAGATGAGTCATCTAGTTTCTCAACACTTGTTCTCTAGTATCAAGAATCTTGACATGCTCTTAACAATAAGTCAAATCAGGTTCCAGTTTAATTTCCTCATAGGTGAGTACATGCTTTGGTTCAGGCACGTATTTTCTCAACAGTGATACGTGGAAGACATCATGAACTTTGGATAGAATTGGTGGCATTTCCAAACAGTAAGCTACAAAATCAATTCGTTCAAGAATTTTGATAGGTCTAATGTACCTGGGACTTAATTTACCCTTCTTACTGAATTATATAACTCCATTCAATGGATATTACTTCCAGAAAACATGATCTCTTACCTGAAATTTCAAATCCTTCATTCGGTTATTGGCATAGCTCTTCTGCATACTTTGAGCTGCTTTGATGTGGGATTGGATAACCTTCACCTTTTCTATCGTTTCCTCAACAAGTTCTGGGCCTACGAGTTTTCTTTCACCAAAATCATCCCAACAAGTTGCTGTGCGACATCTCTTTCCATATAATGCTTCATATGGTGCCATCTGAATACTTTAATGGAATCTATTATTATTAAAACATTTTACGAGAGGTAAATATTGATCCCACATACCTTGAAAGTCAATTTATCAAGATATCAACTTGTCTTTTAAGGTTTGAATAGTCCGTTTTGATTGTCCATCAGTTTGAGGGTGGTAGGTAGTGCTCAAATGAAGTTTTGTATCCAGGGATTTATGAAGACTTTTCCAGAATCTTGATGTAAAATGGGGATCATGATCAGAAAAAATCGATAGGGGTACTCCATGAAGTCTTAAAACTTCATTAATATACAGTCTTTCTAAATGTTTAAGTGGTAAATATTCTCTTATAGCAATAAAATGTGCGAACTTGGTAAGATGATCAACATTGAACCATATTGCATCATTCCTTCTAGGAGTCTTTGGTAGCCCCATGACAAAGTCCATTGTAATATCACCCCATTTACACTCAGGTATGGGAAGAGGTTTCATGACTTCTCTAGGATGTTGTCTTCCAGCTTTCACTTGTTGGAAAACCATACATCTTGACACAAAATCAGAAATCTTCCTTTCCATGTTGTCCCATAAAAAACGTTTCTTCAAATCTCTATACATCTTGGTGCTCCTAGGGTGTATAGAGAAATTGGAGCTATGAGTATCATCCAAAAATCCCCTTTTTAGATCAGGTATATCGGGAACACATAGTCTCTTCCCAAATTTCAAAATTCCATCTTCATATACGAAGTCACTTAATCTACCATCATTTACAGCTTTAATATTCTTTTTAAACTCCTCATCATCAGTCTGAGAATTTTTTATCCTTTCTAGTAAAGATGGTTTGGAAACCATTTGAAAAAGTATTGATGTTTTACCTTCCATGGTTAATCCCATATCCATCTTTACTAGATCCATAAAAATATGATCTCTTTCAACTCTCATCTTGTTCAAAACTTCATGATCATTTCTACTAAAAGCATCTGCCACCTTATATACCTTCCCCAGGTGGTAGTTTATTGTGAAATAATAATCCTTGAGTAGTTCAATCCATATCCTTTGCCTCATGTTTAGTTCTTTTTGTGAGAAAATATATTTCAACCTCTTGTGATCAGTATAAATCTCACATTTTTCACCATAGAGATAGTGTCTCCATATCTTCAGAGCGAAGATTATAGCTGCTAACTCAAGACCATGAGTGGGATAGTTTTGTTCATGAATATTTAGCTGTTGTGATGCATAATAAATAACTCTATCATTTTGAATAAGGAAACAACCAAGTCTTTTCTTTGAAGCATCACTATAAATAACAAACCCATTGTTCCGTGATGGTAGAGTCAAGATAGGAGAGTTGAATAATATTCTCTTCAGTTCTTCAAAAAATTATTCACAATCTTTTTTCCAAAACAATTTAACCCCTTTACATGTGAGCTTGGTTAATGGGTTAGACAATCGGAAAAAATTCTGGACGAAACGTCGATAATAACCTTCTAAACCAATAAAACTGTGTACCTCAGGTATACTCATCGGTGCTGGATATTCTTGGATTTCCTTGGTATTTGAAGGATCAACAGATATTCTATCCTTAGAGACAATATGGCCAAGAAAATAAATCTCTTGAAGCCAGAATTCACACTTTCAAAACTTCCCATATAATTCATTTCTTCTAAGATTCTTTAGAATAATGCACAAGTGATTTTCATGATCTTCATATCTTTTGAAGTATACCAAGATATCATCAATAAATACCACTAAAAAGTCATCTAGATATTCCATTAAAACTCTATTCATTAGATCCATGAAGATAGAGGGTGCATTAGTCAATCCAAAAAGCATTACTATAAACTCGTAATGCCTGTACCTGGTTCGAAATGCTGTTTTCGGAATGTATTCCTTCTTCACACACAACTGATGATATCCAGATCAAAGGTCAATATTTTAAAAATATTTAGCTCCATAAAGTTGGTCGAATAAATCATCAATTGGAGATAGGGTATACTTGTTCTTTATTGTCATAGCATTGATCTCCCTATAGTCAATGCACAACCTCATAAACCCGTATTTCTTCTTAACAAAAAGGATAGGGACTCCCCATGGAAAAAAACTAGGGATAATAAATCCCTCATTACTCAATTCCTCTAGTTGATTCTTTAATTCCACTAATTATACAGTGTCCATTCTATAAGGGGTCTTTGATATGGTCCTTGAACTAGGAATTAAATCAATGGAAAACTCAATTTCTCATTCTGAAGGATGTCCAGGTAAATCCTTTGGAAACACATCAATATATTCTTACTCAATAGGTATTTCCTTTATTCAAGCATTCTTTTCCTCACCCATAATTATTTTATTCTCATCCTCCCAAGTGATTGAATTTAGTAGAGCTACTGAGGGTGGATCTTGATACGAATCAGATTGTTATGTTTCTGCTCTAAAGATAAGGTACTCTTTATCATCATAGAAAATTGCAACATCCTTCTTCTTACAATAAATTTTTACATCATGGTCTAAAATACAATCCATACATAGGATTATATCAAATTAAATCATGGGTATAATGATTATATTAGAAGATATATATCATTTGTATGCCTTAATAGGGACTGATTCACAAAACATTGTTTGAATGTTACTTCCCTTAGGAGTTTTGACTGACAACTCCCTTATTAAATCAAATTGAAAATATCTAATTTACTTAGAAAACTAGAAAGATATGAAACAATATAATGATCCAAAATAAAATAAAACATTGACTAAACATGAGGAAACTGTTAAATTACCTACCACCACATCTTTCAGAGCTTCAACCTCAGCAGTAGTGATCACATAATATTGGCCTTGATCCCTTGTAATTTTCTGAGGTAAGTTTCTCAAACACTTAGGACATTCATTTTCATAATGTCCCATCTCCCTAAAATTGTAGTATTGAACATTGATAGCTTCTTTCTTCCCCTTAAAATCACTAAAAAGATGGCCTTTCTGTCCACATTTGAAGCATACTCCTTTTCCTTTTAGACAAACACTAGGGTGCTTCCTTCCAAAATTATCACAGGGTGGAAATTCAACTCTTCCCTTCTTCCCTGTTTCCTTATTTTATTTCCTAGAGTGTTCGTCATATATCTTCTTCTCTTACTATTCAATAAAGTCATAAGACTTAGAGAATTCCTTTTCTGTCTTGATAGTACAAGAGACAATATCTTCATACGATGAGAAGGATTATGAGACTAATACTCGATGGAGAAATGATTTTAACCCATCAAAGAACGATCAATATTACTTCTCGGGTTACATATATAATCTGTAACATGCCTTGCTAACCTTTAAAAGTTAGCTTCATACTCTGCGACATTCTCATCCTCCTTTTAGCTCAGACTCAGAAATTTCCTTTCCATATCTGCTTGATGGTCATGAGGAAAGTATTTTTCTAAGAAAATATATTTAAACTCCCTCCATTCCATTCTTGATACTTCTTAATCCTCCTTTGTGTTTTGAATTAATGACCACCATAGATCTGCATCTTCGGTGAGGCGATAAACTGCCATGAATTTTTTTCCCTTTCGCTACTCCCCAAAGAATGAAATATTTTCTTTAAGGAACTTATCCATTATTTAGCTACAAATGGATTTGTAGACCCATTGAATGTTGGTGGTTTTTCCTCCTTATGAGATCTAACATTGATCCTCTGCATTGTGGATCAGGGTGCTCCATACGAGTAAGGTTATTATTCCAAACCTGTGTGAGTTGTCCCAGTATGGCGATAAGATGATCAACACCAGTTGCATCACCAGTTACGCTATAATTATCTTGAGTTGTAGGTAAATCTCTACATGGATTACGTGCATTGATATGGTTTCCATTCCTTCCACTAGGCACCATTTCTAAACAATGGAATATAGTAGATTAGTTTATGAACCACAATACATAATTCTGAACTTGTAAAACAATTAACATAAATTGAAAAGTGTATGGATATAATCCATAATCATAAAAATATTTTCTTTGAGGAGGTATATACTCATAAACAACTCATAATGGTCTGTAAGTAAAATGAGAATTATCCTAAGCATATCACCTGGGAGTTTTGTAACTAAGAGTGCAACAAGACCCATTGTCGTGCACCAGTTCCCATTCGAGTATATTTCAAAGTGGTGTTTTTGGGTTTTACCCATAGGTACATCTATTCCAGAGCAACCTCTACCTACTCATATCCTGAAAGGGATGTATTTCTTATAAAACTCAAAAAATATCTATAGTACCAAAATTCTAGGAAGTTCTTCTATACTAATCCTTAAAGTTTGTCTTAGTGTAATGTGATCTAATAAGAGTTTTTCTAAATCTAGTTTCCAAGGTTTGTACTAAAATTCCTCTGATACCAACTATAATGCCCTGAACCCAGTTACCCAAAGTTGGTTCTTTATTACATAACATTGGAATGATACAGGGAATCATGTCCCGAAAGGCCGATCAGTTTAGTATTATTGGAAACAAGATACATACATATGTTCAACATTAAAACTTGAAAAAAAATAAAACACTTATTTGTTCTATTAGAAACATACAAGTCTCCTAGATTATACCAGAAAGTCACTCATAACTAACTTCCTCATATCCTAGGAAAATAAAACATAAGAAAGGGGTGAGCTCAAATACTCAGTAAGGGTAAGGAATACAGCATAAGATAACATAAAAATTAGGCATGATGAAAAATTAAAAACACATTCCTTTAAAAATAATAAACATTAACAATTTATGGCAGAAATATGAGCTGAGTAAATAATTACATAATAAAACATAGTCATGGGTATTCTACTAGTCGAATAACCACATGAACCATCGTTATTATTTTCATAATGAGCGAATGTACAATGTCAGACATTCTGAAACATCTTTTCAAGGCCTCAGCCAAGACATCTAAAAATGATTTAGTCCTCGGCCAAAACCATATATCAAATTGGGAAAGTCCTCATCCAATTCCATGTTTAATTGTCTCATGATACCTACCGATGCATCAAATAGATATAGTAGGATCCACCCATCATATACTAAGTCTAATACATTCCCTATATGAAAAGGTTGAAACATAACACAAACATTCGTATTAAAACTCGCATCCAAAAAGTCAATAATTTAAACATAAACCATGAATGGTATAAAAATAACTCATCAACAGTCAAACATATTAGAAAACCTTAAATACGATATGAAATATTTGTATCATAATAAATCAACGTCAAGAAAGTATAAAATTTATCAAAGGATGTTGAAAAAGATGAAATCAAAACTATTTGAGAGAAATATATCTTTCTATTTTGAAATAATTTAAGAGTCACATAATTATAAAATAAAACATTTATTTTTAAAATATTCTTATAAGATTTTAAGGGAAGCTTCAATGATGTTATAAAGGTAGAAAATAGCCACACCTACTATATAAGTTAAAAAAACATTCTTACCCTAATTTTGTCAAAAAGGTCATAAAGTACCTTGTTTGGAAAATGACAAAAAGATTCCTTTCAAAATATATAATGTCAAATAAGGGTATAAATGAATTTAACCCATAATCTATTAATTAGTAAAAATGTTTTGAAATACATTTTTAAGAAAACACATATGTGGATGATAAAGAAGTATCAATAGATACTTACGTAAAAACAACCTCGAATAATAGTTAAAACATTTTTATTAAATTATATAAGAAATATATACATAAATATGATATCATATATGATCCTATAATATTGCTTTGTTAATAATATTTCAGTAGTATCATCGTTTCAAGTGTTAACTGATTCATTTTCCATTATATGCTTGGTTACGTAAGCCATGTTTATTATGGATAGGATGTATTTGATTCATATAAAGAATTATATTATGTTCATAAACATTATTTTTAATCATAAAATAAAAATTATTATTGAATGATTAATATGGGGAATTAATCTCATCGTGTTCATGGAGACGGTAATCCGTACGTACACACGAGGGACAATATCATTATATTGATGGTGAATTGTATGTAATTGGATGATATATCATATATTCAGAATCATTAACATGTTATATTTATTATTTTCATAAGTTATACTCATTATTATACCCATCCAAATAATTAAGTGTTTGAATAACAAACTACACCACGACATGGAGATGATAAGGCGTATGTATGCACGTATGGTGACTTTGTCATTCATATGATGGATAGAATAATGAATATGCTTGTACCATTTTTATAATAACATCATAGTATATAGAAGATAATGTAGTTATTATTTTATATTGGAAACTACAAATAAAGAGGAAGTGGAAGAAGAAAAGAACTTGAAAGAGGTGATGAAATATTTACCTCTTCTTCAGGTTCTTCCTTTGATTTGTTTGAAAGGTCTCATTAGGTTGGCCTTTTGACCAAAGTAAGGCCTATAGGATGAACAGATGAAAGTTGGGAGGATATTTGGGGAGGGTTTGGCTGAGCAAAATGGCTTTGGATTTGTGAACTTAAGAGAAGGGGAAGTACCCTTTTAGAAGAGAGGTGAGGGTTACTTTAGGAAAAGATTGAAATATTATTTTATAATAAAATTATTTTCGATTTATAATGGCTCCAAAATGATTTATTTTGAGTATAAGGTGGGTATGGGTCTAAAAACTCTAAATTGGTTTTAGACAGGTTTAGGTCACCATAGTAACCTTATCTTTTAGATTTAACTCTTAGTTAAATAGATTTACATTTACCATTTCTCTTTGTATTTTTATATTATATGGTCAATAAACTTACTATAACAAGAAAAGAGAACCCCAAGTGGTTCATTATTAATATATATAACTTATTTTATTTTTTTGACCGAAACTTATATTTTTATGAATATTATATCAATTAATAATATAGTATTTTTTTTAAAAACTCAATTATGTCAATTTTGAAATATTTAGTATTTGGTTTTTGTGAAAATCATAACAACATGATTACTTCAAAAAAAAAAAAAAATTTAATCAACCCTAACATGTCATATTAACCTATAAAATTAGTGGAATTCATCAAAAGTCATAAATTAATTTTATTTGGATATTTATAATATCAATTATTTTAATATTTTATTAATAAGTTAATTACTGCATCATTATTGTGTCATAAAAAAATTAAATTATTTAATGTCTAAAAATTATAAATAAAATACCATTATGTAGGAATTTTCTTTAGATTTTTATGGAATATTTATAGTATAATTTATCTTATGTGTAACTCAATATTAAAAATGGTTTAGTTATTTAACTTTTAATTTAACTCTTTTAACTCTTCTTTAAATAAAATAATAATAAATGTCTTTATCTCATCAAAGTAGACCAAATAGTATCATATTTTATTCCTAAGGTTGTTTTTGGTAGAATTATACTTATCCAATAGAACTAGGACACGTGTTAGGGTAATTATGATATCATTTTTACCCTTAATTACCCTATTTACTTTTAACCATGGTAAATAAAAGTCAAAAGTTACTATTAACCAAAAATTATTTTAATCTTATTGAACCAAATTTTAATTACTAATAGAAACTATGTCTCTTATATTTTTTAAATTCAACACACAGAAGTGGTAAAATTAATTTTTATGCAAATTTGCAAATGCTCCTAGGAGGTGAGTAAAATAAGGTAAGAAGTTCAATAAAATTTTTATATATCTAAACTTATTATAAAATGAATCAAATTAATTGTATTGAATTTTAATAGGTATTATGTATCTATTTTTACCTAAAATAAATTTAAATAAAAAGTTAGTTTTAACCAATAATGCAATGTTTTTCACTATTTATCAAAAATGAAAGTTTTCAGAAAAATACCAGAAATTCAACTTAAGATAATTTCGATATTCTGAATTCAAAAATGATGTCCATTTTGAAAAATAACATTTATAAAATTTCAAAAAGTGGGTATTAATATTCATAACTGCTAGTTTGATCGGTCGTAGTGTGTTAGAATCTCGAAGTTGCGTACAATGCAAGCTATTGCATTATTCAAAGGGAAACATACCATGGAAGCTTGGGGTGTTACATCATTCCTATACCGACTCTTGGGAATCTTTAGTATGGAATTACTCATAGAAAATCTTGCTCGCACTATCCTTTTTGAGGATGTTCTCCCTCTTAAGAAATATAAATTGTATGGAAATAGTCACTTTCTTGTCTGAGGGTTTGTATAGATAGTATCACTTTGTTTCATTTAGATACCCTATAAAGATACACTTCATACCCTAGGGTGATAGTTTGTTTCTTGATAAAGTCATAACAAATTCCTCGCATCCCCATTCTCTTGTATGTGAAAAAGTGTATTTCATTCCACTTCTTAGCTCGAAGGGAATCCCATTTTCCACCTTAGTTGGTACTTGGTTTAATGTGTATGCCACAGTTTACAGTGCATATCCCAAAAAGGATAATGGAAGATCTGTATGACTCCTCATCAACCTTACCATGTCCAATAAGGCACAATTCCTCCTTTCACTAACACTATTCTACTGTGGTGTATAAGGTGGAGTGAGTTGAGATAGAATCCCAGACTCCTGTAAAAGGATGATGAACTATTGGTTAAGATATTATCCTCCTCGATCTAATCTAAGCTTATTTATATTTTTACCAAGCTGAATCTCTACTTCATTCTTGAACTCCTTTAATTTCTCAAGGGACTCAAGCTTATACCTCATTAATTAGACATAGCCATATCTACTCAAGTCATTAGTAAAAGTAATGAAGTAAGAATATCCACCTATAGATTCTACTAGAAATGTTCCAAACACATTAGTGTGTACCAATCCTGGAAGCTCTTTGGCCCTTTCACCCTGTCCACCAAATGGTGGTTTGGTCATTTCCCTTATAAACACTAATGACATCTATCAAGTGGTTTTATCTCAGAAGAGTCTAAATAACCATCTTGAAAGATCTTTGTCAAGTGCTTCTCATTTACATGACCAAGGCATTGATGCCATAACTGGGTGTTGTATGAGTCATGTAAAATTGGTTCGTTATCAATTGAAAACACTTGGTTCTCAAAATTTAATACATATAAACTGTTATTTAAATACGTTATACCATAACATATGTTTCTTTATAAAAGTAACAAAATTTATTTCTAAACATAAAAATAAATCCATATGTATCTAAACTCGATAAGTAAATTATGTTATTGGTAACAATAGCTACATAATAATAACCATATAAAATCAAAATCATTCCCATTGGCAATGTGAGGTGGTATTCACCAACAGAAAGAGCATCAAGCCTCACACCATTGGAAGCTCGTAGATCCACCTCTCCTCTGTAATTTTTCCAAAATCTACTTTTTTTCTACATTTGAATATATATTTGAGCTCCACAAGATGTATATAATACCTAATGTGTATAAATGGAAAGATTTCACTCAATAATGAACAAAACATTGGATTCTCCTTGCCTCTAGGTGCAGTTCCTCTTCTAGTGGCCTGACTTTCCACATGCAAAGCATACTACCTCTTTTCCTTTCCCTACCTCTGGATCTTCTTCTTAGTCAGACAATGCTCATAGGCTTAGATAGTTTATAAATATTAGGCACATTTTACTTGTCCTTACTCTTATTATTCACCATAAGTACTGTAGGGTTTTCACACCCCATGTCCTTATCCACTTGGAAAATCTAGGTAAGAGGCTCTAATAGACTCTTCTCATTATTGATCATATTATAATTCACCATAAAACTAGAGAAGGTCTTGGGCAGTGATGATAGTATAAGATCTGTATGCAACTCATCTGGGAATTTAATCCCATATGTCCAAATTCTCTATGTATTCAATAATATTGAATACATGTGGTCTAACTAGTGTAGAATTTCCAAGCTTAGTTGTGAAAAAAGTAATGGAGATATCATACCTCTCCTATCTCTTTTTTTCTTGATAGAGATATCGAAGGTGATGCATCCTGCTATAAACATCCATTTCCTCATATTTCTTCAAGTTCTCATTGCTCATGGATGATATCATGGGGAACTGAACATCAATAGCATCATTTATATGTTTATCATGAAAAAAGAGTTCCTCATCTCTCGCCACATTTCTAAGCACAACTGGTAAAGTATATTACAACACATAAAGTTTCTTCTGAAGGAGAAGGATAACCCGAAGGTGGCTTTGCCACTCTTGGAAATTAGGGATGGTGAGAAAGTTTTCCTTATCAATTATGGATCACAATGATATGTTTGATGTCATTTTGATTTTTTTTCTACAAATTAATATGGAAAGAGTTTTAGTACATTATCTTGATAAATATATACAAATAAATAAATTAATATCTATTAGTATCCCACTATTTTTTTGAAACCCAATATCCCCCAAGATTGGCTTTAGAATGTCCTGTTTCTTGTACATTCTAGTGGAAAAGATCCATATTGACCTTTTCATTACACCAACTAGGGTTGTTCAAGAAAATTTAAAGGTTTTAGGTAGGAATTCCAAATACCAACTTCATTAACTCACAACTCCTTGATCTGTTGAGTGGACTCCCCAATATTAAAATCCTTAACTTTGGATTTCATCAACCTCTTCCTCTCAGTTACACCCATTCATACTAGGGAAGTCAATTCTTGATGTAAACTAAGTTAATTCAACCCAAAAAAATCAAATTATAATTCCCTGATAATTGGAATCACCCCAACTAGGGTTGGTCAAGAACTTTTAACTATGGATCGATTCTAACTAAAGTAATGGAAGACTATACCGACTTAATATTTAATAAATGAATTTTATCCTTTATGCATAAATTTCCACTTTTTATCTTTTCACAAGTTTGTTAATGTTATGTGAGATATACTTAAGCGAGTAAACATGTATAGATAATATTTATGCATAAACCAATTTTATTTTAGTTCCATATTGTATGCATGTTAGTTCATTAATTATAAGATCACATCAAACATCTATAATTAATAAACATAACAACCAACAGAAAAAAATAAAGGGTATGATCATGAGATTTATCATTGGTTAGTTTATCTAGAAGTTCAAAATATATCCCTAACATAGTAGAGAAACACCTTGAACCATTTAAGGTTCGTGTTTACAGCTTTCCACCTATCCACATTTGTATCTCCCTAGATTGATTTCACCTCAAATCATAACTTGAAAAAACTCTACTATCTTGGGAGATCCATATATTACATATGATTTTAACTCACACATAGGTGAGGGCTAAATTGGGTTTTATAGAAAAGAAACCATGCACACACAAGCCCTATATATTAATGAGGAGAATACACACATGGAAAAAATTTAATTTAATAAATAAATTAAAAGGGACCCAATCACAAACAAAGGTCTGGTCCAACTCATGATCATTCAGAAACAAGCAATGATTTATGCATTTAATAAAACTATCATTAAATTCATTAATCATTCTTATTAAGATAAATTATACAAGAATCGATTAATCATTATTTTTAATTAATCCATCCTTTTATTCTTAATCCTTTTTTATGAATTACATTGATATTATCATCCATAACATTATAAATAACTTGTACCTTGTAAGGAACCTGGTGAATACCCATCCAAAACCACCCAGCTTGTATTTATACTTTTATACACTTTATTCTTTGTGACATGTATCATTCACGAAGAATTATAATTATAATAAAACTCATACATGATGTTAATATCATTGAAAATTATGCATATGTTTATTAAACATATTTATATATATCAAATACCTATCAAATGTTGTGTCCCTTATTTACACCCACATAGAGGTACATTTCTCCAGGGTTACATAATATAATAATAAATTTTTAAATTTTCATAATCTAGAAATAGTAAATGGCATATAGATCTGACTACATGGAGTGTACCCTCCGTATTGTCCATCCGACATGCACGCCTGGGGAAACAGTGTGTGTGGTGTACTTCCGAAATCTTTAGATTACACAACATATCCAGTGGGCCACACCCTGTGTAGACTTCATGTTACATAGTCACCATCCATAAAATCCATATATGGGATACACAATTTAACCCTGACCCAAAAGGACTACACGCCATGTTCAGTAGGCTACATGATGTGTAGTCCAGCTGACCATGTGCCGGTCTGTCGTGATCAACATATAATGTAAGAATTAACTATACCGCATGTCGTTAATGCACATGGATTGAGTAATTGCTGAATTACTCCTGAAGCATTGAACACAAATACATGACATGTAGATCTGAATACATGTTGTGTATTCTTGTGTCATCAGGAAAAACCATCAGCGCTTCCTGATGATATCCTCGATTTAATTTTTATTATAAAATTATTTGTTTATATTATATTTATGAGAAATGATAAGGGGGAATAGATCACGAAATTCCAATTATAGGAATGATAAAACACGAATTGAAAAGATAAATTATTAAAGTGTAAATCATCATAAAATTATTTAAATAATTATAAATAGAAATATGACCGCTCTGATACCACTTTTAGGTTTCGGGCATAGTGGAAGAATGGGTTGGGAGTGTACCCAAATTTTTAAATTACCGTAATCGATGATTAATCTAGGTTTAATACAATGATGAATGCCAGTATCCATATTGAATCAAAGATAAAATATAAAGGAGAGAACCCATAACTGAGAAGAGAGGTTCAACACATTTTGTTTATAATTAATTTAATTAAATTATAGAACTACCTCAAAGTTGATTCTTTCTTCATTTATGTGTTCCACCACAGGTCTAAGGTGGGGACTCGTTGCGATGTAGAATCCAAGGATAGGAATCCTCTAACGGTGATCCAAACGTGCACCACATATCTCTGAACGTCACCAAATGAGTCTCTGGGTTCTAGCACAGAAGATACCTATGCTTGCGATGTCTTCCTTCAATCGCCTTGAGAATATCTTCCAAATCATTCTCCTTGATTTAGTGGAGGATGATATCTCTCTTTATTGAGATCATTCATGGAGTGGGAATAGTTCTCTAGGCTCAAGAGCTTTTCTCCAAGGATTTTGTGCACACAACGATTTTTTAGCCGATCAAATAACCCCTTGGATAATTTAGAGAATAATAACATAATGAAGAATTTAATTCACCAAGTAATAATAAATAATTAGCACATGTGTTGTTACTTAATTTTTTATTCCATGTAAAACCCTTTGTCAAATAATAATATCAATGATACTATTTCCATGACATGTTCTTAACTTTCACATTATATTTAAAAATTATTTAACCCAATAATATTTAATATTTTTTATCAGCATACCGATAACTTGGTCGGCCAATCCTCTTCAATATTTAACAGGATTTGAATAATTACTATTTATTTATTAAATATATATAACCGCATTATTCACTATAAAATAAATATTTTGTCTACAATATATTCTCTTGAATAACTAGCGAAAAAATAAATGTGATCAGTCATACATGAATAATTATTAAACCACAATCAGGAATAATATTTATTCAACTTTTTAAATAAATAAATTATTTAACTAAGATACTGGATGCACTTAGTGTATGACCCTCTAGGCATCTTTCTTGTTGGCATTAGGCGGGCTTGCCTAAAGTCCAATATTACTGTCTAGAAATGGGTAAAGGCACCCAAGAGAAATAATTTGATGTTGCAATGACATGTCACCTCCTACAAATGATTATTGTGTAATATAATGCCTTTTTCTTGATATCTCTAATCAAGAGGGTTGCATGCAAGTGCCATCAACCCATGTGCGTGATTTCTCATTCTTTGACTTCCTGGAATTGAACTTTCCTAGAGAACACCATGATCATGGATTTAGTTAGGCTATAAAATTTCCATCAAGGGGTATGAGATATCTACTTCTGTAGAAGTGGAAAATCCTTTCTCACATTATTCATTAATGTAGTATTTCTCATGATGCACCCAATATATCCTACCTCACCACAAATATTTGTCATCACATTTTTCATCAATAAATCTAAGTGTGCGAGTCATAATATCCATTAATAATAATAATAATCTTAAATAATAAGGAAGAATATACTCTTCTATAGATAGAAACGTACAATGACACTTATGAATAGAGATTTCCTACTGGCCAATCTTGTTCTGATAATATCTTCCTAAATATTACCAAGGGCTCACACCATGAGATGGTGCCTAAAAGTTTCATGAGTCCCCACCCCTGATATCGTGTATAATTTTTGTCCCTAAAAATGATATCATTTGGCCATAGAACATATATTCAAGAATGGTTTCATGGAACTTCCAAGTTCTCAACATAGTAGGGATCCACTATGACCATTTAGTGTGACAACTATTCTTAAGACATTATCACATATTGTGTCACGCATAAGAACAATCATGTTGTGATAAAAAGTTTATTAATATTCATCCAATGAATATTGGGTTTATCATAATGTACAAAGAATTTGGTTTCTAGGGAAACAACTCCAATATATACTTCTATAATCCTTTTGAAGTAGAAGGACTTATGGTTGATAATATGTAAAATTTCAATGAAGACCTTGAGAAAAAATTTCTATAAATATTACTTTCTAACATGAATAGTTCCAAAACTTTTCTTAAATAATGATTCCTGAAAAATATTAGGATATGAATTATTTCTTATATGGATTATTATATTTTCTATAAAATTGTGAGGATTATAATTCTATTATGATGTATTCAATATTATTTGTTAATACCTCTTCTTATGTAAAATTTTGAAAGTAAAACTATCATGGAATACCATTAATTGATCTTATAGAGGTCATTGAAATGGTGGAAATATATATCTTCATTAGAGATTATTTAATAACTAACTTGATAATTTTATTATCATATTTATGAAAATCATTAAAGGATATCACCTTTTTTATGAAGATATCCTAGTTTGGGATCCATTTAAAAAAGGTGTTTTCAAGTTTTATCTCTTCTATATTTTCTATAATTAGGAATTAGGGAATTCATGGAACATTTTTAAAAGAAATGGAATCTCCAAATAAGGGTGTAAATCTTACCCAACATCCTAAAATCTCTCCTGACCTAACCCAACTAGGTATGATCTAAAAAATCCTGGACCTATTTGAGCTAAGGGGCTGTTCAGTCTTGGCCTAGGTCAATATATTTTGTTCTGGGATGGACTAAAAGCACAACCTATAAGTATTAACTAGAATCCTATCCTGATATCCCTCCCTATAGGTTTGAATCAGTCCTAGAAGACCCCAAAGATTATAGGAAAACTTGTAGCATGGGAGATTCGAACCCCTACCCTTGTTTTCCAAGAATACACCTAGAACAACTACTCAAGGAATTGTGCCTAATAAATTTATTTGATATCTGTAAATATATATATATATATATTTTAAAAAATATATTATAATAATAGTTTTTAAAGAATATTTTTTTCTTTGATATTAATGAAATAATCACCCAATCCTTGTCCTAGCCTCTCCTGAAGAATCAGGGTTGCTCAAGGTCAAGCTTGGACTAAGTTATGATACTATTCAAACCAGTTTGACCGAGCCTGAATAGTTCATTCTAGCATGATTGGGTATGGTCTTGGGAATGATTGAGCCATTTTTACAACACTCACCATATAACAATATCGACAGAGTCACACATGGTAATTTTACTACTAAAACTAATCTGAATCATATTGGTATCCAATTAGCATATCTCTATCTATTTTAAAATTTGATGAGGAATTTATTTCTCTCCTTATAAATTGTAAATTTTCAACATGATTTTGGTAGTTTATCTATGATTACATTGATATTATGTCCATCATGGCTAGTTCTAGGGAATCTTTTATAATTGAACATTGATTTATCTCCTCAACTAAAGAATATTTTATTGGTTTCTTCTACTGACATGTTTCACAACATATAATGGAATAAAAAATCTATGATTGATTAGAGTAAAGAGGTCTCTATAATGGAAAAAATTTATCACATTATTACATTTATTTAGGGGGACAACTCTCTTAGCGTCATAAGTTTTAACACCATATATGTCTTATTATTTATTTATCGAATTTCTGTGTAGGGGAAATTTAATAACTATAGGGTATTGTTAAATGTTTTCTGGATGCCTACAAAGGAAGTTTGGATAAAATTAAATACTTATAGAGTGAATAAAGGAAACTTAGTTTCTATAGGTTGTGGTGGTGTACATATGAATTCCATTGGAGTGGTCACTATATGATACTGTAAACAAAATGACACTATAATTTCATTTTATGTTTAACTTGAATACGTTATTGTATCTATGATCTAGGTATGACATGAAGGATGATAGAGGTTATGCATTGATATGGACCCCCACTTCTTGGTATAACATATAAGAAACATGATTCCAACACCTTCTCGAAGGTTCACTACTATTTGGATGAGATTAATTCAATACCAAGATGAGGTACAACTTGTTATTTAGTATGTTAATAAAGAAGATAATCTATAGATTACCTCTCTTTCTAATATAGGAATCAAGGTATCTAATCTTATTACACTTATTAACTTTCATAATGATTTTTATAACATTTCACTTTATAATAATTCAGAAACAACTATTTTTTATTTTTATAGTTTATTTTAAATAGGCCATTGAGATTATTATAATAATGTTCACCTTTCTAAAAAATGTATCTTTATTTGATAAAGGTATCACTTTTCAGTGTTTTTTTATCATTGATAAAGGGAACCCTTTATCAAAGACTTTTTTAGTGGTGCTAAAGGTATAAATTTGTTAGTTATTTTTAGTATTGATAACTGGTACACTTCTTAATATCAAACACACACACACATATTCATAAATATGATTTATATAAGAAAATATATAATTATATAAATACCATTTATATATATTTCTATTCATTTACCTATTTGTGATTATATATATAATTGCAATTACACCAACATATTATAAAATATATTAATATGATCTATAAAAATAAATATATAAACACATAAACTATATTAATAAGAACTATATAAATACATTAAATATATTCAATTATTAATTTTATATATTTATTTTCATAATTTATAGTTTATAATATAAAGTATTGTTTTATCAGAGGATCGTTTGGTAATTTTATGGATGTGGTATTGGGATACCATATTATTTCAAAAGTTTATCATTTTCAATATTTAGGATAATTTCTATAATGTGATGGGGATATTAATGTAGAGTCACTCATAGGTTTCAAATTGGATGGATAAAATAGGTAAAGTATTTTAGGATGCTTTGTGATCATAAAATTCTTTAAAACAGAAAGCTTAATTTTAGAGGACTATTTTTTGAGCAACAATTCTATATTATAGTGAGTATTGGCCTTTGATAGGAAATTTTGAATAAAAAATAAGGGTATCAAAAATGAAAATATTAATATGGACATGTAGATTTAATAAGATGGATAATATTATAAGTGAATGTACTAAAGAGAAAATTAGAGTGGCTTTGATTGGTGAGAAGATGACTAAGATTATATTAAAAAGATTTATACATATTAAAAGAAGACCTAGGGAACCACTTGTTAATAGGGTAAGCTTAATGATTAATTCACTCATTAAAAGTGGTTGAGGTAGACCCAAAAGGACTCTTAAAGAGATTATTCATGATGATCATGTTCTAAATGGTTTTAATGAAAATATGTTATTCAATAGAGCTAATTGTTGATGTTTGATCTATATAGCTGACCCCATTTAATTAAGCTTAGGGATTTATTGTTGTTGTTATTAATGTTCTATAATTTATAATATATATATATATAAATTTATAATAATATGTGTGTATTTATTTATATATATATATATATATATTAGGTATAATTATATATTATAAATTATATAAATATTATAGTATATATAAATAAATTTGTTATCAATGTTATTTTTAGAATTTTTATAATAAAAAATTAATAAATTTATGTTAAGAAATAAAAATATTTAATAATTTATTTAAATACATTAGATGAATGTCCATGTAAATATAATATAATACAATACAATTTCATTTTATCAATTATATATATATTATAAATACATTATAAAATTTATAAAAATATACATATACAAATGTATATAAATAAATATAATGTTTATATATAAATATATATGTAGATATATATGTAGATATATAGATATATATTTATTTATTTATAACATATATTTATGTAAGTACACTTAGATTAATATATGAAAATAAATATAAATATTTTTTTTCTATGATGCCAATCCTATATGACATGGATAAAAAATCTCATAGTATATCAAAAGGGAACACTTAAAATGAAACCCATCACTGATACCAATTGGGAGTGAAGGGCCGAAGTTTTGATGGCATAAACCAATTCAATTTATGGTTTTCTATACCCACATACACACAAATATATATATATATATACACACATGCGTACACACATAATTTGAAACACACACATATATATATATATGAATATATATAATTTTATTAACATATCATTATATAAAATGTGTATATAAGTATATATATAAGTATATATATAATTATATATATATATATAAGTATATATATAATTATATATATATATAAGTATATATATAATTATATATATATAAGTATATATATATATATATCAATATATAACAAGTCAAATTATCCATGCTAGTGGTAAGGGTGTTTCTTGAAAAAGTGATGTGTAAGGGTTCAAATCTCACGTCTCTCAAAATAATTAAGTTTTTTAAGTTTTACAAAGTAATTATAGTGTGTTGATGTGGGTTGAGGCATGTGGTGTCTATAAAATGTCCCAATGTTGGGTTTTTATACCAGGAGATATTTAAAAATATTTTATTTCATTTACCAGTGGTTGTAATTATCATTAATAAACGGTAGCTTTTAGCAATGCTAAAAAATATACTGATAAAATTTCCCTTTATTAATGTTAAAATAATCGATGATAAAACCCTCTTTTATCAATTATTTCTTAGTTTTGATAAAAGAATTTGTCTTTTAATAGTGCTGGTAATAACTTCTATTTTCTATTTCTAATAAAACCCATTTTAACATTTTTAAAAATATAATCTATAGAAGTGTTGAAGAGTGATATTAAAAAATAAATGATACGTGATTGATTATTTTAATAACATTTCTTATACTTTTTGGATTTCTGTACAGATCACATGATGATCTTGGAAGTTTTTTGAAGACATTTTAGTATGTTTAGAGTTAAATAAATTCATACATGAAGCATAGTTTAAGGTCCAAGAAGAAAAATAATGAAGACGATATATTACATTTACTACTGGGTACCTAATAGTCTTGTATCCAATTCTCCATGGTGAAGTAGTAAATCACAATTTCTAGAATTTCAGTACTATGCTTCCAATAGATTATATCATGTTATTAATGAGTGAAATATAATATAATATTTTATTTAGTAGAAACATACACTAGACTATGGGGTTTAATGTGGTCCCCATATAAGATATAATGAACCCTTTATAATTATGTAAAATTTAATTTATTTAGATTTATATAATCATATTTGATACCTTAAAGACTAGGTCATGTTAAATGAACTTAAAAAGTTATTATATTTGGTGTTCTAGTTATGGAATAGGAATTGAAGGCTTAAAAATCATCTTAGATCCTTAAAAAGTAAATCATGTTTGTAAACACGCTTTAATAAGTTAAATGGATATTTTTTTGATGTTTTGATTGATTTTTAGTGTGTAATAACTCTAGAGATATGGGGTAATCACAATGTGTATTTTTTTATAAAACACATTGTGTATTATGTGATTCATATTTGGAGAATCATGGATATACTATTAAATATTTGGAAAAAGAAAGCAATAGCCTTTCTCAGTGTTGAGAATGATCTCCCTTTCTCAGTGATTTTATTTATAACACTATAAAAGGATATTTCCATATTAACCTAAAAAAATATATTATTCTTCATCACAAAATTAGTATAATTCCTACGATTTGAACTACCATTGTTTCTTTAACAGTTATTTTTCTCCAAATTCGCATAAAATTCGAGCCATGTCAATCAAAATATTTTTTTATGCATGTGATGTCCATTTTAATGAAAATAATAATGTTTATTTAGTTTTTTATCTTTATTTTATTATTATTTTGATATATATATTTCTATACACACACACACACACACACACACACACATATATGTATATGTATATATATTTATATCGTGCTTCTAATATATATAAATATATATGTATATACCCACATGTAACGCACACACACACACACACACACATATATATATTATACTATATATTATTTTATGGAAACAAAAATTTAATAATCATAATAGGGTAAAAATACCTTCACATGAGGGAAAAATATCAATTTTCCTCAAGGACATACAAAATTGGAAATATATAAAAGAGAGGATGGATGTCCTGGACATGAATGGGGGTATCAACCTTGATTAAAGTGAAATTGAGTGGAAGGAAATGTGGTCTAAACATGATAATAATTTTTACATTAGTAGGATAAAATATCAGAAGGTAGAAACGATTGTCTATAATGTAACCTACTGGAATGGGATTTAACAAAATATATTAAAAATACATGAATTTAAATTTTGAAAGCCTATGCATCTAAAAAACATGGATAGATATAAAATATCCATAAGATGTTATCAAAAAACTAATGAACAACTATGAAAGGACCCCCCAAATTTGTGTTACACAATAGGTACCAATCAACGAATAAGAGAATAAAATTAATAGTATTGATGTAAGAAAATAATTTAATAAAAAATATGAATAAATTTAATATAAATCAATCGATAAAGTGATTTATCCCAGTGAAATCTCAAAGAAATCAATAAATTGGAAATTAATGAATTTAATTAAGAAAATATTTTTTCCACAAGATATCATTGTATAATTAATTAATGTTTAAAAAGTATTATATCTAATATAATAATATCTTATTTGATTAATATCTTAATTTTCACAATACAAGAAAATATTATCACATCTTGATTAGAGATGTAATTATTTTAAACTTCAATGAACTTATCATGGATGGATCATGGTTTATATTCTTTTCAATATCTTTATTCTTCAAAGAAACCTCTGTATATTATGTTTCTTTTAATTCATCATCCATGAAATGAAAAAATTAGCATACACTTCCAACATGAAAGGATTCATGTTTTCCATATGTGACTTTTTATCATAGATCTGATTTTATCTTTGATCGTTATTAATTCTTTATAAATATTATATTCCTTTTAACATAAGATACCAATTTTTAAATCTTTTGATATACTCTCTAATATTATTGACAACCATTTATAATGAAGTATAGTCTTTATGAGGATGATATTTTTTAGTCTTGTGATATACATAAGCACCTTAATCCACTAATTTTCTTTTAACTTTATCATCAAATATAAACTTGTAATAGAAGTTTAATCATTAGTAACATCACCTTAATCCACTAATTTTAATTATTAACATTACCTTATAAGTTGAGTGATGGTCTTTTTATTTATTTTTTATTTAGTGGAGGAATTTATCTTATTGTAATTCCTCTTATAATGGAGAAAATTCCACATTAGAGGTAGCCTCATTTAGAACATGAACTATTTCTACCTTTTAAATCTTCATTTGAGTAATTAATGGGATAAAAGACTTTAGTATATATTTCCCAATATAAACCAAATTTTAGAGTTATTTAGGTACTAAAATACTTTTAATAATATTAATATAAAAAAATTAAGGAAATTGAAAACATAGGGAAATAAAAACAAGGATTAATAGGGAGGTGAGGAATGAACTATTTCCATTAATTTTTGTTTTGAATTGGAATCTAGAATAGGGGAATAAGAATCTATTTTTTGACGATACATTGAAATTTTGGAGTCAGAGTATCCGTAAAACTGACCCTATGAGTATTAGTAATGTCTTGATTAAATATTCACTTAGACTGTATGTAACCCATAATAAATTAAGAAGAGAAATATTAAGGGGGTACTTTTACAATAGAAAAATTGAAAGAATCCTATTTTTATATTAATAATAAAAACATAATTAAGAAAAGTATTAAAAAAATCTACCTTGATGAAAATAATATCAACTAAACATCCATAATCCATGATTGTGGAAAAGTTATCTTTAGTGGGAAGATCAATCATGTTACTAATCTCTATTATTGCAAGAAAATGCATTATGTGAATATGTAGATGACTAAGGGAACCCATGTTTGTCCTAGATAAGGTAAATACCCTGGGGGGGGGGGGTGAATCAGGGTATGTTAGTTTAAAATGAATCTCATTAAAAGAACTATTCTATTATACTGGGAACTCTTCACTCCCCCTCATAATGAATATTATTAAATAAAAGTTGTAAAGAGAGATACAATCAATTTTTACTTGATTGATCTGAATTGAGATAGGTCCAAGGAGCATACATTGATAAAGTGATCATGTACCAAATTACCAAAGTGAACTGAATATTTCTTTATAATTTAGAGTTTTATCATTGACCCTCAATATTTACAACCCAAATAAATTAGATAAGTCACTGATCTCAATCATTCAGACAAATCACTATTCCTTTAAGACAAACAATCATGATTTTCACAAACCTAGAATGTTATTACACCAATGATGGTGTACCAATATGACCCACATTCATCAATATAATGAAACTACTTAGACCTCTAGTGATATATTCCCCTATATCTTTCTCTCTTATCTCTTTTAATTTTTATAATAGATCTATTATTCAAATTCCATTTATCTATGATCCTCTTACCATTATTTTTTAGAGAAATACATATCTTTAAAAATTTAGAGAATATTGATATTTCCCTTATTATTGATACTAAAGTATCCTTTATTAGTATAATAAAATTTATAAAAAATGGATTTATAATTTTGAATGAACAATACATAATTTTATCCTTATAAAATCCTTAAAATATGGAACTTGGAATTATAGATATTCTTCCTGACTCTACTCTGTTGTATTATGGACAACCACATCATTACACAATTACTATATTTCCTTAAAAACTTAAATTTGGGTTTTTAAATATTAGGTATCATCATGATGTAATAATAACCATTTAAGTATAATTCCCTTCACTTGTGAGTTTTATGACTCAAACTTCTACATTCCCATCATAATGAAATAATTATAAAATATATTTAATTAAAAATACCTTACTACACAACACAAACTTACATTTAGTATTCCCTATAAACCCATAAATATATTTTATTAATTATTACACATGTTTTTTTGGTGAGTTTATTCTTACATATCCTCAATTTTATTTCTATGAAGATCATATCCCGATGTGACACTTAATTTCACAGTGAATTTTTTTAGCTCTAGACCAATTTGGACTAAATTTTCATGGAGTATGTATAATTGTGTATCCACTAAATCTAAGGTATATTATCATAAAAATCCATAGTAAAATATTATTTTAATAACATGACCTCTTCCATCATGGTACAACCATTCATTCACCCATACATTTTTACTTGTGTATAAAACAAGTTATAGTAAGAATCATCATGTTATGAACAGATTTATTCTCTATACAAAGAATATATAAAAGAAATTACAAACTCATAAAACATAAATGGTATTAGTTATTCTATATTTATTTATCTTTGGATGATACTCTAGTAGTAATGTAAATAGAAACTACTAAATAATGATTTTAGATGATTTTTTATATCAATTTATCTCTTTCGATTTGTAGACAATCCTTCAACACAACTTCAGAAAAATCCTTCTAAAACAAAAAATAACACAACTTGAAACTTATTTATTTTATATATTTCATCAATATATCAATAATTAGATACTCTAATTCATATGAGTGAAGGCCACTATGAGAAGCATGAGTCAAAAAAACATTCCTCAAGGAAATAAAACATTGATTATATTGATTTACTTCCCCTGACTAGAAATTGAAATATTTCCCATCAATGAAATCTTTCTATATAGCATGAGATATATCAACCCATGTTAATAAGAGAAAAAATTCTATCAATATCCAAATCATGAAAAAATTCTCCCTTTTTTAAAAAAAACCTAAAGCGATATTTTTTAATATTTATAAGTGATGAATAAAAACCCAAAAAATTAATCGATGAGAACTGTCATACCTTAATATAAATAGAAAATTTCCTAGGGATTTATGGGTTACCTTCCTCAAACCATATATTTAGATGGAAACAGATAGAATCTAAGTGAAAAATAATGACATTCAATATCTTCCCTGAGTAGTGCCTTTGTCATGATGTCTGTAACATGATTTTTTATAGACATATAAACCAAATAAAATAGTCCTTGTTGAACAATTTACCTAATGAACTGAAACATTATCTTGATGTTCTCTAAAATTAAGTAATGGAAAAAAAATTTTCTTACATTTATAGAACTAAAGTTATAAATGTGATTGAAATAAAAAATTTAACATCAGATCCAACAACATCAAGTTATTGGTTTATCTATATAAATTCTATATAAGATTGAGTAGTTGCAATATACATAGATTATATAGCACTAAATGAAATGAAATATTCCATATTTATTATTAATTATATAAAAAATACACAATAATATAATATAGAATACTCTATATGATTTCAACTTGCTATTATATAATAAAATATCCTAATCCATATCAGTAATTCCCAATAAATCATACTTTGAATAATCATTGTAAAATAGTCCAAAATCCTCCATGCATTTGACACATCATAGAATTATTTTTATTATTAGAATGTTTATTTCATTAGTATTAATTTGTTTCCATTAAATATTAAAATTGGAAAATATATTGTCAGTTCATATAACTATTATGAAAAATAGGACCCCAAAGATTATCCAATACTATATCACATCTACCTCTTTACCATTATCATAACTTGGAAACAATATAAATATAGCTAATTATGTTTTAATTACCTCTGAATCATCTATTACAATATTTTTAGAACCTCCTTCATATATTTAGATTGTGAAATAATGGTTCAATGCTTTTCTTATGTCACCCAAAAACCACTTAATAAAGTTAACACACCAATTATTGAAATTTTGAACTCAAACTTCATGAAATCATCAAAATTATTTCATCATACCTCAATAGATCCCCAAAATATTATGCCATCAGCATAAATAAGCACCAAAATTATTTGATCATTATTATTTATAATGTAGATATTTTGATTGACTCTTCCTTGTTGGAATACATTAGTTTTCTATAGTTAATACAACCTAGAATACCAATCCCTCAGTTCCACATCTTTTCCATAAAAATCCATCCTTAACTAGAATTTTTTAATATTCATGAATGATAAATATATCTATTTTTTAGAAGTATACACCTTCCTCAATATATCCCTTAAGAAATATATATCTACTTCAAACACATTGAATCCTTTTTTCAATACAATAGATAAGAAAAGGTAAATCATCATCATATATGTGATAATAAAAAACATATAATCTATATTAATCCATTAAATTTAAAAAAAATCCATGAAAACCAACCATTCATTATTTTGAACTACCATTTTAGAATCGTTTATTTTTTTAAATAAAATCCACTTGGTTTTGATGACATTTTTGTCTATTGGCCTTAGAATAATTTTCTAAGTTTGATTCTTCTCAATTTGATCAAGATTGTTATTAAACTCTTTAATCCAATCTCATATTTAGTAAGTACATCTGAACATATTGTATCTACTTGATATAAGAATGATGTTTTAGTAGATACTTCATCCTTGTTTGTACTGAAGCTTCTTGATTGCCAATAATATTCAATTAATAAATATAATCCCTAATTATTTAATTATTGGAGAATATATGTTAATTGATCAACCTCATTTCCATTTTATTCATTAAAATAATATATAACTCCTTGTATTCACAATGATTTTATTATTTTAGGATCAACTTCCCTTGAAATATTCTTAATGGTTTGATAATTTTACTCATTTTCCAAAAAAGTGATATTTTCTTTCAATTATTCTTCATATCCATTTTTGTGGAATATTTAATCCATACTCTTTAAGAAGTATCCATGTAAAATAAAATAATCTCCCTAATATTTTAACATTTTATGTTTCTACTTATTGATAATAAATAACTTATTCTTAAAGATTTAAATTTTTTAAAAATACGATTCTCCCCATACCTCATATCTTCAAGGGACTTCTCTTATCCCAAAAATAACCATGCCATAGTAGTAATGTAGAATAATATTGAGACAACTTACTCCTAATATATCATTGGTAGGTACTTTTAAACGATCATCATTTGATCTTTGTTGTTAACAGACAAGTTTATTCTCTCAATAACACCATTTTGTTAAGGATTCTTCACTAGTGATACTAAGTTATTTATACGATAATTTTAGATATGTTCAACCAGTTTATTATTATTTAATTTCATACCATTATCATTGCATATTTTCTAATTTTATATATTAAGAATATTCTCCACCAATATTTAATAACTTGTAATACACTTGGACACATTGGATTTCTGAGAGATAACCATCAACCAATACATCTTTTTGTAATCATAAATAAATAAAATATAATAACTTTTCTTATCCATGTATTTATGAGGTTTTGGCCCAATCACTCCAATGTGAACCAACTCAAGAAACCTCATTAACCACTCATCCTTTTAATTATAAGTATTTTCAATAATATTTAAATTTTGAAATGTTTCACCCATGTCGGTATGATCTTGTGATGGTTTGAGGATATCATGAGTTTCTTCACTCTTCTCTAAATACTCCAAGGAATTTTGTTTGAACTAGACAAGAATTTTGTGCAATTTTTTTCTCACTATACTTTTTGAAAAACATGTCTTATTATCTAATTATAACATAGAATTTCCACTTTGTTCACTTTACTTGAATCATAATTATACCATGTCCTCCTTTGATTAGTAAATAATTTCTTGGTGAAATTTATTGCATTATTAGAGTCCCAAATTTTTCTTATAATAATAAAATTGTAAAAAATGCATTAAATAATAGATACATACATTCCCCTTAAGTCATTACCTATAATTTTTCATTTCCCAAGTCCAATAATTTTATATCCTTCATTATTTCCAAAACTGACTATAACTTATTTATCGAACACGATTCACATTAATTTTTTTATCACTTACAATATGGGAAGTACATACACTATCTAGGATCCACACTTCAACCCAATCTATTTCTTTTAAAAAAATCACCATGAAATTCACATTTTTTTCTCCTCATTTCTTAATACATGTCTTATTCTTTACCTTTTTAGGTGGTGAATATGTTTGTTCCTACTCCAGATATGACAGATCAACATTATCATTAAATATTAAAAAATGGTTTTCTATTTTTATACCACATGAATATTCTTAAATCTATTGATAATTTTCATTGCCAAGTATCCCTTGACACTCTTCTTGAAATTCATGATGAGAAATCCCTAGCTTGGTATCCATACCCTTAAGACAAAAAATAATATCTATTAAAAAAATCTATTTGAATGATTTTTTCTCATATTTTTTTTCTTTTTATTGGGACTTAAAATTCTATTTTTCTATGAAAAAAATGTATTAAGAATGTCCCATATTTCCATAATTGTAATACTATAATTTGGTGTGTTTTTGTATATTTTTTGAATGGCCTATTATTATTTTGGTTCTTCTATGAGTCACCCATAGGGATCTTCAATAGATGTGTGTGCCCTTGTTTCTTTTCATTAACCACCATTGTTTTTTTACTTGTGATGAAAAAATAATTTAGATATTTATTTATATTAAAATGGTGCATTTTTGGACATTCCCAAAACTACTCATTTGGATTATAATGTTTTTCCCCTACCTTATCCATAGTCTACATATTCTAGTTTCTCGATGTCATATCATAAATCAATATCATTTTATGGTATTAAATCATTAACCATAAGTGTAAAATATCCACAATAAATACTTTTTTATATTTGAATATATCATTTACTATATTTTTCAATAATTTTAAGATTTAATCTTGCTATTCAATTTTATGTTTATACTCAATCTACTTCTCTAAATGTTTCATATTTCCATATTTGATCCATTTAATTTCATCCTTCAACTTGGATTTTGTTTCTTATTATTACTCTCTACAATGTTTAGAATCAGGAAAGACACTATTATCCTTCATTGTTTTAGCCATATAAAAATCAATTACTTCAATATAAACATGTAAATGTTCTTTATTTTCTATTATTCCCTAAAATTAATCATTTTCACCATTTTTTTCCTTTGGTTGTGGTTTATTTATGAAAACCACATGGAATTATTTGTTAAGTAATTTAAAGTCCTCAATATATTTTATCTCCATCTCTTTCAAGATAGCATCCACTTGTGGAAACATGTTTTTATTCCTGAAGAATTTATACTATGAACTCCTCTTTCCATTAACAAATTTTTATTATTTCTTCATGATTGATTCATCTTCATCATCATCCTGGAAATCCATGGAAATTCTATAGCAAGTTGACTAACCTTTCCAAACCAAAATAAAGGGAGTGGAAACTTGCCTTTGAATTTTCCATTTCCCCTTCTCAGATTTGAGGAAAGGAAATACATAACCCCATTGACTTCCCAATCTTTATGATCATATTCCATGTAACGAGAAAAAACTTTATATATTGAAACTACCATATGAATATACATGTGTTTCATATTTATGAAAATAGAATAGTTTAAGAAGCATGAGACACATAATAAAAACTAATAATAAATTATTTAATCAATTTGGAATATTAAATATAGATAATAAATATACAATATAAAATTAATAATAGTATAATATGAAAATTAATAGAAAACAAGAACATAAATAGAATATCAAAATGATGATCATTATGTTAAATTAGAATTATCACTATAACAAACAACACAGAAAAAACACAGTTAGAATAATGACTGGAATGATGTAAAAGATTGAAATATCTTTGAGATAAACTAAATTTTTAATGAAATAAGGAAATATATGGCATTTAAAGGATTCATAAAACTAATATGATCATTAGAATATTACCATGAATGTTGGTAATAATAACCTTACCATTAGGAATAGTAACTTAATCATTAGAGTAGTAAATTAACCATTATAATAAAAAAGTGTATTGTAAATAATATTTTCCACAAATTAAATACATAAATATAAATTTTATAGTGTATCAAAAATAAATATTCAAATTAAAAAACAAAAAATAAAGTATATGTTCATTTTTAATTAACAACATTTTTTATATTCATAAAAACATTAGCTTTTATAAAATTTCAAATAACCTATTTTATAAATTTTTTTTGATAATATAAATTTAATTTTTTTAATAATTATGTTTTAAACTTCCAAGATTGATTTTTTAAAATTACTCTAAAAACATGAATTTATAGCTGAATAGTAAAAATATTGTCCTTAAAATACTACATGTTTTATGAAATTTTAATTAGGTATTAATGACCTGATAAAGTATAAAATGTTTTGATAGATTAAAAAACTATTTAATAAGATAAATTACTCATTTTATGATAATAAAAATCATTTCCAAACGTAAAAAATAATATTTACAGTTTAAAAATATAAAGTGTATCTTTAAAAAAACTCATTTTTTTATTTTTTTCATTCTTTTTATATAAAGATGTAACCAAGATATTATCTATACAAAGAAATAGTTATAAATAAATTATGGTGATTATAATTGGATAAAAATAGAAAAAATGTATAAAATATACCTTTAAATTAATGTTTTAAAAAATCTAAGTTTATTATACATGTGGTGTAAATGTGATGAAAAAAATGGGAACTATGGTAAATGGACTCTCAAAACCAAATATTTTTTGGGTTTATTTTATTTTCCTTTATATTTTCACCATATTTTTTCTAAAAACCCTTTATAAATATATTATATTTAATAATAAATTTTACTTTTGTGGTGACATGAAATTATTTTTTACGTTGAGTTTCATTCATATCCACCTTTAGTATTTTATTCAAGATGTCTTATTAAAATATCTTATTGATTTATCTTATTTTTATTATTTTACCCACTAAATAATATGATCATTTAATTTTTAATAAAACCCTTGTATATCCAAAATAACTATTAAACTTATTCCTTTGGGAATACCCATGTTTATTCACCATTATATAATTTATGATTATATTACAAAACCCATTATTTTCACATGGGTTTATTTAATGTTTACAACTAATATATGTCTCATATCAATGTATAATTCATGATTATGATCATATAATAATGTGATGAGTGGGACTAAAATTATATAGGCCTTAGATGCATTGGTAAAGTGTTATATCCCATGAGATTATATATGTTATACATCAACATGATTCTAGATTTGTTTAAATTCTATGTAGTAAATTTTTTAAATATATGTGATATATAAACATGATACTAACTTTTTTCAGATTCTATGCAAGGGATTTTTCCACAATAATATGATGTTTCATTTTTATAAATTTTACACTTTTTATGTCTCCTTAAAATTATTTCCTTATACTTATGATTATGATCCTATGAATATAATATAATGATGATGATTATGATCAAACATTGACTAAAGGGATCATGAAATAATATAAGATGATTATAAATAAGGATTTAAATAAATTTTAATGTTATATATTTTTTAATTTTACATGAATATTATTTTCCTTTGAAACTAATCCTATCAATTATGGATTGTAATATCATTATTGAATTTATCTTAAAAATGTTGTAATAATCATATATAAAATATTTGGATCACTATTATTCATTGTAGATAAAGGATTAGTTAATTTGTGTATAATGTTAATAAAAGATAACCTATGTTAAACATAGAGAAGTCATAAGTCATGAAAATGGGATTGATTTATTCAATGAATAATATTTTTATCCGTACTTTATTTAATTATGTTTTTTAAACATTTATTCTTTAGAAAATTAAAGAACATGAATCAATATAATGAAATAGTAAAAGGTGAATTTTTAATCACCCAAAAACAGTGAATGTTTTATTTAATTAGAGTTCAACATAGACTTTTATGTCTTTCATGTTTTTTAGTACTATTTTATCACCTCTTTGTTACCTTGAAATAGAGACACTTAAGTCAAAAGGGATCTTCCAACAATTTATAACCATAATTTTTAATATTAAAACCCACTTCATTAAAAGTTTATAAATTTATATATTTTATACTTCTCTATAATTTAATATAATTTTATATTAATTCTAAATATTTTACATAATATAGAATATTTCTCAAAAATATTATAAATTTATTAATTTCACTGGATGGACGATATCTATTATATTGGAAAAAATTTCTTATGTATACCAAATGAACAAGTACTATTTATATTAGAAAAATTGATACCACATTCACCAGATAGAGGTATATAAATTCTAAAAGATATAGTTTAAAAAATTCCACCATATGAACATTTACTAAATCTTCCAGACTGAATTTATTAGATGAAGGTAGACATGTCTATTGGACTTTTTTTATAAAACCTACCAAATGAAGAACTACATAAACTCTACCATTAAAATATATCTCATTCTATTAAATGAAATCTATATACAATGTAGTGGTGTAAAACATGATGACTATTACAGAAGACTCTCTGATGAACTTTCCAAGTGAAGAATGAGTTTTTATGATACTATCATAGTCACCTTTGAGAAATGTGGAATATGAATATTAGGATTGAACTTATAAATAAAATATTTATTTTATGCAGAGATATATTTTTTCAATCAAGAGATATAAAGTAGTTGTGAATTGTTTTCAATATCATTTTACAAGAGAGTGATTCATTGTAATTTTTAGAGAGTTCTTATTAAGGAATCGGATTATGAAGACACTATTGAAAATTACATAAGATATTTTTCTTTTTTAATAGTTGTGTTAATTATTATTTATCAGGGGATCTCAGGGTAGAGAGACTATTGAAAATCCATTTTCTATATGGGGATGAAATAATTTAGAGGGAAATAAAACAAGTGTGAGAAGAGAAAGGGGAGTCAAAGAACTCTCCCAAGTCAACCTATGTAGACCCCACTTATAAGACCAGAGGCTCATGAAGGTCGAACCTATGTGGCCTAGTATTAGCATAAAATACCTAAACAGGGGTCTTGAATGTGACACCTACATGATGGACATACGTGAATGGTATCCCTCGACCAGGGTACTAATAATTTCCTATAAATAGGACTCTTGGGATCCTTATTTGACACGATTTGAAGACAAAGAGACTGCTTAAAGCTCTTCTTGCCCAAGTCTCTCACCCAAGTCTCTCACCCACCCCTCCAAACCATTATTTAGTTCCCTAATCATATAAAATAAGAGATAATTAATAATGGTAAATGTATTGAGTTCCTTCATAGCCCATAATACTAAGAAATTTTTGAGGAACCATACCCTTAGTCAAAACTACAAGGAAAAAGGGTTCATCAATTTCATAAAACATAAGTGATAGTTATCTAAATACACTTGATGAGACCCTTGGATCCTTGATCAAGGCCTCAACAAAGTTTTGTTTCCCATATTTTCCATCTAACAATGGGAATCTATATCTCTATAAGGCCCACTCTATGTGAAACACCCTAAGTCCTCCCAATTCCACCCTATGCGAAGCACCTATATATCTCCTAGGTCCACACTAAACATGAGATCTATCTCACCCAGGTCCACACCACACGATACCCTCTTCATCTCTCCCAAGACTCACCTGGTAGAGACACCCTTTGAACCCTATTTCATGACACCAATGGTAGGGAACCTCTTTCCATGGATCTCTCATCTGAGGGGGACCAATCCAAGACCTCCCCCAAAGCCTCCAAATATGTTTTATCAGATAAAAAGTAACACCAACATGTCCGCTCAATTATACATTCTCATTATAATGGATGTTTCACATTTATTCTTCCTAATATGTGGGATCCTTATAGTGTTCTCAATTACACATTCTTATGGAAATGAGGATCCAAACCTTAGAGATAATGAAGGGTCCCCAAGATATGAAAACAAGAGATGTGGTAGGCACATATAATATATGTCTTTCTTCCTAAATTACCCACCATGAATTTATCCTCATCCGCTAGAAGATGAGGAGAAAGTTTCACCTTAGGGAATCTCTCATGGAGTAAGCCCATAGTCTTTATTATGGGATATTAAATTCGTCCCACCTTCTATATCCACACACTCATCTAATAGCAGACGAAAGAGATTGTTTAGATTACCAGATATTTGAATTCATCCTATTTCTCACATCGAACATGAATTAAATGGGGTTAAAGGTTAGTGGAGATCATCTCAATAGAAAAATCAAATATCCATTTGGGCCTCCTACTAGGTTTAATATGAAAACCTTATGAACTCGGTGTGATTTGATTACCGTATTCATGGTATATGTAGGAATCCTCCTCTGATTCTATACCCAATACTTTCAAATCACAATCATCCATATTGATACAAATTCACAGTATGATCATGTCCCCAACTCATTAGTACATATTTCTTTTGGGTCCTCCTTATTTCATCATTATCATCCCTAATTCCCAATGTAGGTCACCTCGATACAAGGTCGCTCTCCTTGTTAAATCAACCATCAGGACAACTTCACCATAATTCCCACACCAACCCTTGATTAGTCACATTTAACCTAGGCATCCACACATCATTATGTTAAACTAAATAGTATGGTTCTTATCACACAATCATAAAAGGTATGACATGTCTAGTTATGTGGAACTTAACTACATGGGTTAAAATTAATTTCACAAGGATACATAGCAAGCCCTTATCATGTGACCCATCCTAACATAAGAACAACTCCCATATTCCCAAATGATGATAAATTCTTGAGTTCCCCATTTCATGACTTAAAAACCAATATCATGATAATAAAAAACATAATAATATCTATTCTATGTACAAATAGAGTCATTAACCGAGAACCTAAAATACATACAATTGATTCTAAATCTAATACATGGTAGAAATCGATGGTTAATATAAGGGTGATCTATTCTATATTAGGTAATTAATAAGGGATTCACAAATATGTCTTAAATCTATAAGAGAGTCATGTAGTGGGTAATAAACCCCCCAAAAAAGGTGTGATGAGACCGACAACCCATCCTCTCGAACAATGTGATTCCCTATGTGTTGTTGGAACCATTTCCCAATAACCACCTTCCTTTGGAAAGTAGTTTTATGATACATCACAAATAAGGTAACTGTTGTGGGTTTTAGGTTCCACGAATAAACCCCAATTTAAAACACTCAAAAAGGAAACAAAAATAAAAAGGGTGTGTTTGACATGAAGTTTCATTCCACCACCACCACAAAACACCATTTAAACCACACTTGATTTTACAAATGATATAGTGACTTTTCTATGAAAAATAAAAAATGGAAAACTCAACATGATTCCTTAACCAAAATGACTATGTCACCCATTTTTCAGACCCCCTTCATGATCTCAAAAAATTAAAATGGGATAAACATGTATTTTTTATCAATTTATTATGAATGTTATCATTTATTGAGGCGATGCTCTGATATGTATTTATTGTTTTTTGTTTTTTTCTATATTAATGAACTTTCTACAAAAAATCTCTTCAATCCAATGGATTATTTAAGATTGAACTAGATATACACATTATCTAATATATAATATTGGTACTCATGTAACCTGAGGTCACCATCACTAACCCAATGTTTTATACACTGGGTTTTGAACACACTTGGTTGGGAGTACCGCCTTAATGGTATTATCCCAACCCTGGTGGTAGCTCGAGAATCCCTCCAACACATGAAACCCTACCAAACATCCACTTATTGATGAATGGTGGCCTAAAAGATGGTGAAATTCATTTATACATAGAATAATTTTAGGATCCTTTCCTCAAAATGTAGAAACAAGTTCCTACCTTACCTTAGGTAAGTTTACTAAGAGGCCATTTGTGTTCACATCTCAACAAAGTAAGAGTCTCTATAAAGAGATACTTTCAAAAACTTCCACTTCTAATGTAACATGGTGTCAAGTCCTTAACATGATGATGAAACCCCCTTATGAGATTTGGATTAGGTCAAATAGACCTAGTAATCTAGGAAATATTTCTGAGTATGGAGATCAAACAATCAAGAACACACTCACATTCCTATTCATTTGAGATAATCCCACCCATAAGATGTGGTGAAAACTTATGAGCATGACCATATAACCGATCATAAACATCAATCCTAGCAATAAAATTTGGAATCAACTAGATAAGACCACCCAAAATACATAGAGATAAGTTATGAGAATTCCCATATACCTGATCATGCACATCAAGTCTTCCAATACAATTTGGCAGCAATTAGAGAAGCCTACCAACATGCCCCGACAACAAACTGATGCAAAGCCCATATCTCATCCCCCACACTAGATGATTATTGGTATATACCAGAAAGAAATGGAGGAAATGATTAGGGGAAAATACCTACCCCACCCAAAAAATGGGCGTACATTCCCATTCCTTCCACAAAAGTCACCCATCACATCTTAGAAATGATGTAAGGGAAAGATTTTAACCCAAATCAAATTCCACAATTTTCCATGAGAAAATAATTTCAATATCCTTGGTTACGAGTCCCACATATAAACCCACCTCCACATGTGGTGTGTTATATCAGCATAATGATAAGTTCACTAGGGATCATACATGTATTCTTGCTCTCATAAATAAGAGTTGCATGAAGAATTCTGATGTGAGAGTGCAACTATATTAGAAACACATTCGCATTAAAACTAGAGGTCATTGGTCTATTCTGGTGGTTGTTATAGGGAAGGAATATATCATTATAAAAACCATAGAGACTTGAATGAATGCTATGATAGCAGCAAGGGAGTCGCTCAGACCCACACTCGTACATGTAATTTGCCATCCACAACATGTGGTTCTAGCTGCATGAGGGAGAACATCAAGGAAAAAATCCCACTTAGGGTAGTTCAAAATTCTGTATTAGGATCACAAACCTATTCTGATAAAGGATAGTGTTATTGAATCCATAAAATCACTATCAATGTTAGACCAAGATCCCACTACTTTTTTTTCCAAATTATGGAATTAATGGTCATGGTTGCAAAGGTCCTCCTTTCAATTTTACTACCAGAAACTATGGATATCCTCCCCAGAATATTTACTATGAAGGATCTATTTTTGTTCACAAGTTTATTGACCTTCAGAGTTCATATTTTGGCAAAACCTGTGACAATACTCCTTAGGTATATAAAATAAAATAATAAGAAGGCCCTCCCCTTTCTATCATCTACCCTGAAGGCCCTCCATAGTGTAATGTTTGATTTATACATTGGATACCTCCCCTTTCTAAATCAATTATGAGAAATCCATTATATTATGTGGTGATTGGGGAGATAGGGCCATTCATTCCTGGTGCCCTATCATTGAAAAGTGAAATATTTTCTTAGGTAAAGGACAATATGATAAAACATGTAATTCCCTAACCCTAGTTACCCAGATTTGGTGCATTATTACATAAAATTGGAATGATCACAAGGGATCAAGTCTTGAAGGGCCAATTAGTTTAGTAGCCTTTGAATTACTAGATACAAAGATAAGTTCTACATTACATCATGAGATAAAAACAAAAACAAAAATTTTTCCCCTCTGAACACACTTATATCCCTTATCCTATCACTGAAGGTCAACTATAAAATACTTATTCACATCCTAGTAAAAATAGAACATATAAAGGGGTGATCTTAGATTCTCAATAAGGATAAAAATTTAGCGGAAACATTCATAAATAAGCATAAACATTTAAGGAAATGTATAAGACTAAAACATAAGCCTTTTAGAATTAAACTTCATCATAGTATAGAAAATATAAATCAAATAATTCCATTTACTTATTCACATGTATATTCTACTAGTCTAATAATGACATGCAATATCAATAGCCAATTTCATAATGATGGAATGCATAATGCCATACTTTATAACCACATAGTCAAGGCCTTGTGCCAAGACTATAAATAATATTTTTTTCAAGCCCTTGTTCCAAGACACTAGTTTGTCTCATGAGACCTACCGATGCATCAAAGAGCTATATTGGGATCCACCTGTCACTTACTAAGTCCAATGCATTCCTTATATGAAAATATTGAAACATAACATAAACATTCATATCAAAACTAGCATACGAAATTTTAATACTTTAACCATAAACCATGAATTTTATAAAAATAACACATCCATAGTCAAACATATCACAAAACATTTAATAAAATATGGAATCTTTTATCATAATATATTAACTTCAAACAATTGTAAAATCCATCAAAGGATTTTGACATAGATGAAATCAAAACTATTTTAGAGAAATATCTATTTTTATTTTCATATAATTTAAAAGTCACATAATTATAAAAGAAAACATTTATTTTGAAAATATACTTATAATCTTGTAAGGTAAGCTTAAAAGGTGTAATAATGGCAAAAAATATCCACACCCGCCATATAACTTATAATAACTCTTTCCTTAATTTTGTCAAAAGGGGCATAAATTACCTAGTTTTGAAAACAAGGGAAAGATTAATTTATAATTTTTTTTATAAAAAGTAAAAAAAGGGTACCAATAACTTTAAACCACAGTATATGAAATAGTAATTTTTTTAAATACATTTTTAAGAAACACAGATGTGGATGATAAAGAGGTCCCAGTAGATACTCACATATAAACAACCTTGGATAATGAAGAGATTGTAGAATTAACCCTTACCTTGTACTTTTCCTTGATCAAGGGTATGTTAAACTCATGTAAAATAGTTAAATAATAATTATTAAATTATAAAAGAACCAAATACATAAATATGATATCATATATGATCTTTTAATATTTATTTGTTAATAATATTTCTGAAGTATCATTGTTTTAGATGTTAACTGATTCATTTTCCATTATATGATTTGTTATGTAATTAATGTTTGTTATGGATAGGATGTATTTGATTCACATCCAAAATGATATTATGTTCTTAAAAATTATTTTTAACCATAAGATGAAAATTATTCTTGAATGGTTACAATGGGGAATGAATTTTATTGCGTTCGTGGAGATGGTAATCCGTACGTATGCATGAGAGACAATATCATTCAATTGATAGTGAAATCGTATGAAATTAGATGGTATATTATATATACAGAATAATTAACATGTTATATTTATTAATTACATCATTTATACTCATTATTATACCCATCCAAATAATGAAGTGTTTGAATAACAAACTACACCACAACGTGGAGATGGTTAGCCATACGTACGTACATATGGTGACTTGTCATTCATAGGTTGGATAGAATAATGAATATTGTTGTACCATATTTATAATAATATCACAGTATGTATAAGGTACTAAAGTTATTATTTAGGTATGGAAACAACAAAGAAAGAGGAAGTGGAAGAAGAAAAGAACTTTGAAAAAGGTGGTGAAATTATTACCTCTTCTTCGGGTGTTTTATTTTGAGTTGAAAAAAGGGATCCTTAGGTAGTCTTTATGATCAAATTAAGGCCTCTAGGTCAAAGTTATGGTAGTTTTGAGGATATTTGAGGAGGTTTTGGATGAACCAAATGGCTTTGGAGGTGTGATTTTGAGAGAAGGGAAATTACCCTTTAATAAGGGAGGTGATGGTCACTTTAGGAAAAGATTGAAATATTATTTTATTATACAATAATATTCAGTTTATAATGGATTAAAAATTATTTATTTAGAGACTAAAGTGGGGATGGGTTTAAAAACTCTCATAAAATAGGTTTTAGATAGGTTTAGGTCACCATTTTAACCTTATCTTCTAGATTTAACTCTTAGTTAAATAGTTTAACTTTTACCATATAGTCTTGTATTATTACAAAAAATGGTTAATAAAAATATTATAAAAATTCAAGATAACCCCATGTGGCTCATTATTGATATATATAACCTTATATAAGTGCTTTATCTAGACCTTATATTTTTAGGAATATTATATCAATTAATAATATAGTATTTGTTTTAAAAACTCATTTACGTCAATTATGACACTATTAGGTATTTGATTTTTTTTAAAGTCATAAAAACATGATTACTTCAAATAAAATTTATTTAATCAAACCTAAAATGTAATATTAACCTATAAAATTTGTTGAATTCATCATAAGTCTCAATTTACATTTATTTTTATATTTATAATCTGAATCATTTTAATATTTCATTAATAAGGAAATTACTGCATCATCATTGTGTCATAATTAAATTTACATATTTAATGTATAAAAATTATAAATAGAATAAAATTATGTTGGAAATATTGTTATATTTCTAATGAATATTTATAGTTGAATTTATCTTATGTATTACCGTATATTAAAAATGGTCTAGTTATTAAACTTCGAATTTAACACTTTTAACTCTTCTTTAAATAAAATAATAATAAATGTCCTAATATAAAAAAAGCGGATCAAAAGGATCATATTTTATTAATAAGTATGATTTTGGTCAATATAAAGTTTTCCAATTGAACTAGGACTTGTGTTAGGGTAATGATAATATCATTTTTACCTTTAATTACCCTATTTACTTTTAACAGTGGTAAATAAAAGTCAAAAGTTACTATTTTAAAAAATTATTTTCATCTTATTGAAACAAATTTTACTTAATGATATCAACTGTGTCTCTTTTATTTTGTAAATTCAATTCATAGAAGCGGTAAAATTATGTTTTATTCAAAATTTAAAAATGCGGCTAGAAGGTGGGTAAAAGACAGTAAAAAGTTCAATAGAATTATATATATATATTATACTATTATATAATGAATCCAATGAATTAAATTGAACATATATAATTATTATGTAACTATTTTTACCTAATATAAATTTAAATAAAATAACTAATTATTTAAATAAAAAGTCAGTTTTAAACAATAATGTAGTGTTTTTCACTATTCATCAAAAATTTAATATTTTCAGAAAAATACCAAAAATTCACCCTAAGTTAATTTCAATATTCCAAATTCAAAAATAAAATCCATTTTGAAATATAAAATTTATAAAATTTCAAAAAGTGGGTATTACTATTCATAACAGCTAGTTTGATTGGTCACGGTGTGTTAAAAGTCCAAGTTGCGTACAATGCAAGCTATTGTATTATTCAAAGGTAAACGTACCGTAGAAGTTTTAGGTGTTACAAAATAGTCATCCAATAAACCACCTATGGATTATTTTCATTATATAAAGGTAAACAAGATCCCTACGAAACCTACTATCTACAACAAACCAGCCTTGAAATACCCACTTTGGGTAGATAAAGCCGAGGAATATCTAATAGAAAAAGAGGAAAATAAATTAATTATGAGTAGGAAAATGTCTAAGTATAATATACCCATTATGTTTTGGCCATTATCCACTTCTTAGTTTTACATTCCAGAGTTTCTATCATAAGAATGCATATATGACATCTGTCAGAACCTATGGAAAAATCTTCATCACCTGAAAATGAAATTCTTTCCTTATGAAGGGTTTGTAGACCATGTTAAGGTAATAGAATAAATTCATTGAAAAATTAAATTTTTATTCCTTCAATATGAATGACGTCCAAAATTAGGAAAATAATAATATAATATTTAACTTTCATGCCTCAAAAAATTGCATGAATTACATCATATGATCATCAACACCACACTTAATTCCCATATTAGGGGATGGGGTAACACAAATCTTTTCATTTCACCTCACTCTATGATCTTAAAAATTCAACATAAGTTACATTGTGTAATGTTATTTCTTTTAGTCATTTATCAGATGTGATCTTTTCTTAGGAAAGATGGTGCACTCAATAAGAATTGGCCTTGAACAAATCTCATATATGTTAGTCACAATGAGAGAAATCTATTTAAAGACTCCTACACTAGTCTTCCAAGAACATTAAGAAATATTAAAACTTAAGGGATTCCTATAATCATTAACTAATTATTCCTGTATAATCAGGTGGATTGTGTAAAGACAATATATTTCACCTGGATCATACTTAAATGAGGATGCATAAGATAAAAGAACATCCATGAAATTAGAAACCTCTGTGATATAGGAGAAACTCTATCCTATATGGATGGGGGAATTTTTAACACAATATATCCATTCAAGGCCAACAAGTTTGGCCTAAGGCATGATAACAGTGGAATGAGAGCAACCCCGACCCATAGGGATGGATGAATTTTTAACAAAACTTCATATCTAATGGAAATAAATATTTTCTATTTACAAGGTACAAAAAAAAAATTAATCATCCCAGTTCTTCCCATCTCATGCCCCAGTTCCCTCATTAGAAGCATGTATGAAGAAGTTGTGTGGAAATTCACTTATATTCACCCTTTTCCAAGTATCACTAAAGAAATATTATAAGGGAGAGAATAGGATCAGTAATAATCATAGACAAATGATATTTATTAGGGGCACAACTTAATTTATAGATTATAATTACTTTGGTAGATTTCATGGGTTCAATCATATATCCTATCATTTTACTACCAATACAACACCTATAATGCTTTACTCAATTATGAATGTTATAACACTACTATGAAGGATGCCATAGAAGATGATTCCAACATATAAGATCAAGAAGAGGATGTTTCCATTAAAAAAAGGGTCCAAAATTGAGATAAATGAAGATGGTGTTTATACCAAGAATTAAAAGATTTCTAATAACTTGAGGGTTTCCATGACTGTTCAACCGCAACCTCCTCGACGAGCTTCCACCAAGGAGAAGGGTAAGGGAACAGTAATTTCTTATCATCTTATAAAAATAATTGAATCACTCATGATAGAATATAGGTTCATGCAATATGAGATGAAAATGTGGGGCATTAGGAAGGAAACATTACAATTGGGTATGTCCTTAAAGAAGATCCCCATATAAACCTCATGGATAAAACAGCTCAACAAGAAGGGATCATTATATCAATTAGAGTGGACTTAAATAACTCACTCAACCCTGGGACTAGACATCTAGTTTATTTAGACCCAATCATAGTAGGGAATCATGAATTCCCTCAGTTAGAGAAAAATTTGAACTAAACCAGGAAAATCATCAAAGGTTAACATGTGTTGGGTGTTAACTACATGTATTGAAGGAGCCAACACATCATGACCTACCTATTGCTAACCCTTTTAAAGATCATGTTCATCCAAACATCTCCTAGGGTATTATCAATACTATTGAACCATTGGTAGCCTTATTGGAAGCTATTTAGGAATAATGCACACCATTATAATCGGAAAATAATCCTTAACCTAAATGGGAAGATGTGACCCTTCCCCTGCCAAACTTTGGGAGCCCTATATTTCCAAAATTTAATGGCTCATGGGACATGGTGAAATATATGATGTATTTCATTCCCCATTGTGATCCCGTGATGGGAACCCATACACAATAAGAAGTAATAAAAATTAGGTTCTTCATACAAACATTGAAAGGCCTATCCTTTGTATGGTATACTTGTCTACTAGCTTGGTCAATAATTGGATTAAGTGTTATCCATTAACAATTTCTATTTCAATTAAGCTCAATGATATAGAAGAAAAAAATCATTGACCTATAAAAATAAAAAAGTTATAATATGAGAGGTTTTCATATTTCATTTCTAGGTGGAAGGGGTTGAGTTACTCACTAAACATACTACTTCCCCAAGAAGATTTGTTGGCCCTTCTTATAGAGAATATTTAGGATGAGTTGTGAACACCACTCATCCCTATGAAATATACAGGTGAGTTTTGGGATCTTACCATAGTTCTTCAGAGATTATAAGATTCCATCTTACGAGCCAATGTCAAGCCCCAACTAATTCTATTATCTCAAGGGAAGATAATATTGAAAGAAAATTCTACTATTATCATACTTAAGCTAACCCTTACACCAACTACATCCCCAAAGACCACACCATACCACGTGAAACCCCCTCTCAATCATCATTAATGACAACCTCCTCATTAGTGTGAGATAAATTTATAGAGGAAAAATTATTTTAAGGAATATATGAAGAAATTTTATGCATTACCAGATGAGAAAGTCCATACCTACTTTATAGTGGATTTTTATAATACTTTCCTCAACTCTAGAAAGACCAGGAGGCCCAATAATTTCAATCTAAATGATATCCTTAACTATTTCCACTTTCACCATAAATTGACATACACTATCTAGGATTTATTTGTTTTCAATGAAACCCCAAAAAATGGTGGATTCCAGGTAAGTGATGTTGATAAAATTTCCAGAACAAGTGGCTTGTGTTTTCACTACTACCTCAGAGGAAGGTAGTGCGGGAAAATAATTTTTTATAAATTTTTTTATAGAATATCAATGATTGGATGGATTGTACGAAATTAAATCTAAATCATTCTATCCACAAGGTGAAATTGAATAAACCAACTGTTCCCCCTAGTTTCTCCTTCCACAACACAACAAACCTCGTCGGTGTTGTAGTCCTCCAAGAACCAGTCCTCCATGAAGTGTCACAATAATAGTATAAAAAGTCATAAGTAGGAAGAAAAGCCTATATGGATTTGAAAAATATCCCAAAATATCTTATATTTCATGACTCCATCCCATATGACACATGCATCATCCCACCAAACGATACTACAAGAGTTGACCCACTATATGGAGTCCACAATAGATGAAGAATTAATCTTCAGGTTCATTAATTCCATTAATTTAATTGATATATTCTCTAATAAAGAGTATGGACATGAACCCAACTTCCCTAAACCTAATTGGGTGACTAGAAGAATATGATGTAGGAGCCGAGGGTATAGGGGAAGGCACAATCACCACATAACTCAATACTCCAGCCAAGTCCCTACTTGAACTTTCTATGTTATTGAAACTTTTGGGAGATAACTTCAATGAACTTATAAATAGTATGGAAGTTCCCAAAAATATTCCAGGGGTTTCCCTAACCCTATTTTCTAGGGATATCAATTAGAGGGGGTGCAGTTATCTGAAAGAGCGCTGTCGTGGGCGCCCTCAAATGATTAGTGTGATTTTGGGGTACTTAGGTGCAGCAGAGTGGCTGACCAAGGTCGTTTCTCAAAGGAGGAAGTGAATTAAAACTACTTTTCAGAGGTATTATAGAAACAAAATAAAAGGGAATAAAAACACTACTTGAAAGGATGGGGGTGGTTGTTTATAGTTTATGAATCTAGAAGAAGTTTGCTGGAAGAAGATTTCATTTTTTTTGTTTTTAATTTTGAAATGATGTTTCGATTAGAATGACACAACAAGAAGATGTTTTTTTAGAAATCTATTTTAAAAGGCGTAATCAATCTAACTCTACCTCTTAAATCATTTATTAATAATTATCATTTAAATTAATATTCACTTAATTATGATCCCTTAATTTGCTAAATCCCGAACCCTACGAGAATTAACTTTACCACGAAGATTGAAGTGAATTTTAACCTTAGGATAACTTCGGAACATGCAATCGCGACACCCTGCTTTGATTGATGCTCTAAAATTAGCTTATGGTCAGTGGTAAATTTTCGGCACATAACCACTCTGGAAATGAGGATTAATTGAGTTTAGGGATTATATTTGAACTCTACAAATTGATCCCATGTGGTTTTGAATTACCGGTTAAGGTTGCGCTCTCACAGTTCACACAATTCCCGACCTCGCGTGTTTTGTGTTAACTATTCAATTGCTTGCTTAGTTTCATTTAAATTAAAAACTCAATTAATAGATCATAATATTTGAATTACAGTATCTCATTGATTCAAAATAAATGAATGAAGAAGGATAGAGGTCGATCGATTACTAAAAAGAACTACTCTTCCATGGGTGGTGCAGTCATCGTGGAGACGTTTTGCATAAGCAACGGATTGAAAGGGTAGAACCCAATCTTGTCTCCACTCTTGATTCCAAACCAATTAAGAAGATTAAGATAATAAGAAGAGGTATGAACACAGAATATTATTTGAAGAAAAATTCAAGAAACAAACATGAAAGAAAAGAAATACAAAGAAGAGGTGAGAGAGAAGAGCCTTTTTGGAAGAGAGGTTTGCACAAAGTCTTACTTCTTCCTAGAGTTGTGAGGGGATCCCAAGAGACACCCTTTCGGTCACACCTTCCCAAATCCTCCACCATCCCTCTCAAAGAGTTAAAACCCCCTTTAAATAGAGTTTGTGAGGGCTAGGGATACATAACTTTTTAAGTGTGAAATGAAAATCTCGGCTAAATATTTTATTCCAACTTTCACCGCCAATTTGACCTCCAAAACGCGTGAATTGACCGGCCTTCTAGAAGGATTATTTGTGCCAAATCATGTCCCCGAGCTTTCCTCAACATTTGGGCTCAATCCAAGCTCGTATGTAGAGGATATGGCCCAAATACAGAACCTTCTCCATTCTGGCGAGCGCAGCCCAACTTTGACTTCATGGCCCAATTTCAACAACCAAATGAACTCTTTAGCTTTAGTGTCCTGAATAAACGTTGTATATAATTACGTTAGGAACACTGTTACAAAATTGAAAATTCAAATAATAAATATAAAAATATTTATCTTTGAAATACTACAGTGCACTATTAAGGGTAAAACTGGAATTTTCACCAAATTTTCAAATGAATGATCAAATCCCAAATATTTTATAAATAAACATGTTTAACACAATGTGAGGAAATTATATCATTTATTATAAATAAAATATTCAATAAAATAGTGTTTTATCAACTCCCCCACACTTACCCTTTTGCACACCTGGGCAAAACCTCATATCAAGTAAACATCAATATCAAATCAAAACCAATTTTAAAACACATATCTTTAAGATCAATAAATTTCACACCAAGAATAAAAAAGATATAATGCCTCATAAAAAACCTTATTTCAAGTTCTCCATTTATATCATTCAATATATTTCCACTTCATTTATCCGCCCATGCACAAAACACTTACCTCGCTTGAATTTTCTCTCATCACTCAAATATCAATTTTTTTTTGCAATGTCTTTCTCATCCAAACTCATACAAGGGTCACCATAGGCTTGATAGATTCCTTCATCGCTACCCGATGTGAGTCAAGGACATATGTTTATCATGAGGACTTTTCAGGGTTGTTCTGTGGCTTTCGGTTGGTAGGATTAAGATGTGAAAAACTCTGAGGCTGAATGAGGAGGGCTTGACTCTTTTAAAGCAAAATTGCATTAATCTAATTTTCACTTAAATATGGTCTTCTCTTCAATCCCCATAGTATCAATTCAGCTCCATCATCATGAAAAGTCATGAAAGGTTTACACCATTCATCATTTCAGCATAAAAAATGTCAATCTTCTAAAACATGATTTTCTTGAAAGCTCCAGATGGGCACAACTTTCCACCTCAATTAGAAGCTCCAGAAAAGGCACAGCTTCACTTGTCATGAAATCTCCAGAAAAGGCACAACTTTCAATATAATGACTTTCTTTAGCAGCAAACACATATCTTCAGAATTTAATTTTCCACCCAAAGTATCACATAATGTGGTGGCACAACACAAGACAGCTTCCCCCACACTTAAGCTCAACTAGATTATGCAATTTCACTTCAAGAGTTGGTTGGATAGGGAAAATTGGCTTGTAATGTGGCTTAACCTAACAGGATGTGCATGGCTTCTAAGGGCTACAAGGATTAAATATTCAAGGTAGGCCATTATAAAAAAGGATTCTTTGAAATAGGGGTTTTAATACCAAACAAATGCCTCAATCATTTAAACATAAGTACCTCAAACCCTCAAGTTTTGACAGGAATAGATCAAATTCTGGTTAAATCAAGTATGGTTTGGTTCTCTCAAGAAGTGAGGTGAATGTAAAGAATATGAAAATAATGGTTTAGAAGCCTCACAGGAAAGTGATTTCAAATATAAAGACAGTGATATTGGCATGGGATTCAAAATTCAGCGTACTTTGCATGAAATTACTAAATATTTGAACTTGAAACAAAGTCATTTCAGCATTCATTTAAGCTTAGTTTCAAGGGGTAAATTGTTTCACTTATTGATATAGATTTAAAAATGGTGATGAGAATCATTTCAGCTCAAAAGTTTCAAAAACACATAGAAAATTGTAAAATAAACACACAAATTTTGAAAAACACACAATTTTTTTTTTGGTTTTTTTTAACAGCAAAACAATTGAAATTACTAAACTAAAAGGTTCCCTCCCCCATACTTAAAATATTGCATTGTCCTCAATGTGAACCCGTGAGATGATATATGCACATGAAATTCAGAATTTTTAAATAGGACAAATAATATAAAAGTGAAAGGGTTAAGAACAGCCTGATGTGATCAAGTGATGATGGGGTCATGCAGTGTGATAAAATCCACTGCATCAGTAGGATGTCCCTCAATGTATCTCTTCAAACATTGCCCATTGACTGTAAATCTCCTTCCAGTGTCCTCTTGTGTGATCTCCACTGCACCATAAGGAAAAACATTAGACACAATATAAGGACCTAACCATCTGGAATGCAACTTCCAGGCATCAACTTCAGTCGTGAACTATAGAGAAGGACTTTCTCTCCAACATGAAATTCCCTTTGTTGGATCATTTTGTCATGAGCTGCTTTTGATCTTTCCTTGTAGATCCTTGAGTTCTCATATGATGATAATCGAATCTCCTCAAGCTCTTGAATTTGCAACTTCCTTTGAATTCCAGCTTGGGCCAAATCCATGTTGCATATCTTTATAGCCTAATAAGCCCGATGCTCGACTTCCACTGGGAGATGACATGCTTTCCCAAAAACAATCCGAAATGGGGACATACCAATGGGGGTCTTGTATGCTGTTCTATAAGCCCACAATGCATCATCCAAGCGCTTGCTCCAATCCTTCCTATTTGGCTGCACGGTTTTCTCCAAGATTTGTTTCAACTCACGATTTGAAATCTCAGTCTGGCCATTTGTTTGGGGGTGGTATGGTGTTGATGTTTTGTGTGTCACCCCATACTTTCGAAGGAGGGAAGAAAAATTCCTATTGCAAAAGTGTGTCCCTTGGTCACTGATGATGGCCTTTGGTACTCCAAACCTGCAAAAAATTTGTGCTTTGACAAAGTCCACAACAACATGAGAATCGTCAGTCCTGGTGGCCTTGGCCTCCACCCATTTACTCACATAATCAACAGCAACCAAAATGTACAAAAATCCAAATGAACTAGGAAAAGGACCCACAAAGTCGATGCCCCATACATCAAAAATCTCACAAAATAGTATGGGTTTTTGGGGCATCTCGTGTCTCCTAGAAATGTTCCCAGTGTGTTGGCAACGAGAGAATGACTTACAAAACAAATGGGCATCATGGAACAATCTAGGCCAATATAATCCAGAGTCCAAAACTTTCCTAGCTGTCCGTTGGGGTCCAAAGTGTCCACCACATGCAAGTGTATGACAGAAATGCAAAACAGACTCAAACTCATGATCGGGAACACACCTCCTAATGACTTGGTCACTACACATGCACCATAAGTATGGATCATCCCAAACATAAAATCTTGACTCACTCTTTAATTTTTGGACTTGATGTTTCTTCAAATTTACTGGGATTTCAGAGCCAACAATGTAATTAACTAAATCAGCATACCAAGGATGCTTACCTGAGATGTTATAGAGATGCTCATCGGGGAAAGTGTCCTGAAGTGGTACCTGGTCCAAGGTGTCACCCTCTAGTGTGTGAGTAAGCCTACTCATGTGGTCCGCCACCAAGTTTTCTGACCCCTTTTTTCTTTTATCTCGATGTCAAACTCTTGAAGAAGGAGCATCCAACGGATAAGTCGCAGTTTTGCATCTGGCTTCTTCAGGAGGAACCTCAAAGCTGCATGGTCAGAAAAAACAACTACTTTAGAGCCCAATAAATATGAACGGAATTTATCTAAAGCAAATATGACAGCAAAAAACTCTTTTTATGTGGTTGTGTAATTTTATTGGGCTGAATCTAGTGTCCTTGATGCATAGGCGATCACATGTGAACGTCCTTCCACCCTCTGAGATAAGACAGCTCCAACCGCGAAGTTGGAGGCGTCACACATAAGCTCAAATGGAAGGTCCCACCGTGGGGGCTGTATGATAGGTGGAGTGGTCAGACACTTCTTTAGCTCATCAAAGGAAGTCCTACAAGAATCATCAAACACAAAATCAGAATCTTTTTGAAGTAATCGTGACATAGGAAGAGCGATCTTACTAAAATCTTTGATTAAGCGCCGATAAAATCCTGCATTCCCTAGGAAAGATCTAACATCACGCACACATGAAGGATAGGGTAAGGATGAAATAATTTCTACCTTAGATCTATCAACCTCTATCCCATGTTTTGACACCACATGCCCTAAGACAATGCCATGCTCTACCATAAAATGACATTTTCAAAGTTCAGGACCAGATTCTTCTCAATACAACGATTCAACACATTTCCCAAACTACTTAGACATTCATCAAATGAAGACCCATACACTGTAAAATCATCCATAAATACCTCCATGCAGGTCTCAATAAAATCAGAAAAAATACTCACCATACATCTCTGGAAGGTACCTGGGGCATTGCAAAGTCCAAATGGCATCCTCCGGTAGGCAAATGTGCCAAAGGGACAGGTGAATGTAGTCTTCTCCTGATCCTCTGGAGCTATAGGAACCTGAAAATATCCAGAAAATCCATCCAAGAAACAATAGTGTGTTTTCCCAGCTAGTCTCTCGAGCATTTGATCAATAAATGGGAGGGGGAAATGGTCCTTGCGAGTGGTCTGATTTAGTTTCCTATAATCAATACACACACGCCAACTGTTTTGCACCCTCATTGGAACTAAATCATCTTTCTCATTTTTAACAACAGTAAAACCAGTTTTCTTAGGCACAACCTGAATTGGACTTACCCACTGTGAATCTGAAATGGGAAAGATTATACCTGCCTCGAGCAATTTCTCAACTTCCTTTTTAACAACTTCCAGGAGGGTGGGATTGAGTCTCCTTTGTGTGTCTCACCGGTTTAGCCCCATCCTCCAAGAGAATCCTATGCATGTAAATGGAGGGGCTAATACCTGATATGTCAGCCAAGGTCCACCCAATTTCCCTGATGTTCTCCCTCAAAATATTCAAAAGCCTTTCTTTATGTTCAAAAGGGAGATTGTTAGCAATGATAACAGGTAATCTCTCACCACTCAACAAGTATGAGTATTTCAGATTTGGTGGCAATGGCTTGAGTTCTAATGAATGAGGGTGTAGTATGGATGGAGACATTGAAGGAACTGAAATATGTGCACAAAGAGCATCAGTATCAGAATAGACATCATCAAAATCATAGAATAAAGCATCAAATCCATCAGCATACTCAACAGACATTTCATAATCAGAGTGAACATGATCAAAATTAGAATATGAATCCACATCAAAATCAAATCTTAGAGAGTCTTGTTCATTAGAAACAGGTGTGGAAGTTCTCTTAGTCATTAAACCAGAACCAATACTCATAATCTCCCTAAGCATAGGACAATCCAATTCCATGATGTTTTTACTTGGTGGTTCAAAATGGGAGATAACAAAAGCAGAATGGTCCTCTGAGGGGTACTTCATGGAATCCATAACATTAAATATCACAAATTCATCTCCAAACTCCATGGAAAGTGTACCCTCATTGACATTTATGATAGTTTTTGCAGTTTTGAGGAAGGGTCTACCTAAGATAATGGGGGCATGAGAACTTACCTGATCATCCTCCATGTTAAGAACATAGAAATCCACTGGAAAGATCATGTCTCTTACCCGGACAAGTACATCCTCAAGGACTCCCGCTGGATATGCCGTAGTTCTATTCGCCAATTGCACCACTACTCTTGTTGGCTTCAACTCACCAACCTGCAAGGAAGAGAATACAGAGTGAGGCATCACATTTATGGAAGTACCTAAATCACAACGTGCATCAGAAAAGTGCAACTCCCCTATGGTGCATGGGATGGTGAATGTCCCTGGATCTTTGCACTTTTTTGGCATTGCTAGAGTTGGTGAAATGAGTGCTGAGACATTCCTTCCAAGGTTTATCCTCTCATTTCCCTTGAGCCCTCTTCGATTGGTGCAGAGTTCTTTTAAGAATTTGGCATACCTTGGAATTTGCTTAATGGCATCAAGTAGAGGAATGTTGATCTCCACACGCTTGAATGTGTCCAAAACCTCCTTTTTCATTGCTTCTTCAGCAATCTTCTTGGTTTGAACAACCCTATTTGGAAAAGGAAAGGGTTTAGGAGGAACATCATCAATCTTTTTCTTACCTTTATCTTTCTCCTTGGATTGTTCATCAGTTGGTATGGAATGCGGCTTCTCTGAAGTTGAGGTGAATCCCGGTGGAATGGTAGGTGCAGATGTATCGTTCATTTGCTTCCCACTTCTCAATGTGATGGAACTAACATTCCCCTTTGGATTTGGAGTAAGTTGGGAAGGTAGATTTCCATAATTCTTACTCACAAGTTCATGGAGGGCGGTGGCAATCTGACTCATTTGAGTCTTCAACTCTCTCAGCTCCGAACCTTGACTCTTCAGCTCATTCTGTTGATTAAGAACAATTTGTTTCAAAAGATCATCAGTGTTAGAGTCTACCTTGTGTTGGATATTCCCTTGTTGCTGACTCGTTGATGTTTGAGCTTCGAATCTCCTTTGGGGTTGTTGGAAACCCTGTTGGTAAGGTGGAGGCTGCTGGAAGTTTGGTTGAAAAGGGGGCCTTTGTTGTTGTCCAGAGCCATACCTCATGTCCGCTAGATCTTTCCACCCTTGGTTTTATGTTGGATCAAACTTCTTTTGGGGATATGGTTGTTGTTGTTGTTGCTGAAATGGTCTCCCAGGGAACACTGCTGCACAATCTTCTGTTTCTTGGAGTTGTGGGCAACAGTCAGTTGGGTGGCTTGTCTCAGTGCAAATACCACAAGGCCTTGAAGGAGGGGGTTGGGATGTCTTTTGAGCCAATGCAATCTGCCTCACCATAGTTGTCAATTCATCTAACTTAGTATCAATCAAATGACTTTCAAGAGAAGAAGGACTTACTTGATGTACTCCTCGAACATGTGGTGTACCTCTATCACCGAATTGTTGAGAGTTTAGGGCCATTTTGTCGATCAATGCTCGTGCAGCTACTGGTGTCTTTTCCACCAATGCTCCTCCAGCTGCAGCATACACCATGCTCCTCTCCATGGGTTTGAGTCCTTCTTAGAAGTATTGGATGAGGAGTTGCTCACTGATTTGGTGATGTGGGCAGCTTGCACACAACTTCTTGAATCTCTCCCAGTACTCATACATTGACTCCCCTTGGGCTTGCTTGATCCCTGATATCTCCTTTCGAATGGATGTGGTCCTTGATGCTGGAAAAAATCTCTGCAAGAAAAGACGTTTCAAATCGTTCCAACAAGTTACATCTTCGGGTTGTAAATAATACATCCAATCTTTCGCAGCTCCATCAAGTTAGAATGAGAATGCTCTTAGTTTGATTTGATCTTCAGAGACATTTCTAGGTTTTAGGGTTGAGCAAACCACATTAAATTCTTTCAAATGTTTATTGGGATCCTCACCAGAGAGGCCATGAAACTTTGGAAGTAAGTGAATTAACCCAGATTTCAGTTCCAAGTCCGATTCGAGATTTGGGTATGCAATACAATTTGGTTGATAGTTACTATCAGGTGCAACCAATTATCGAATGGTTATATTAAGTTCATTTCCATTGTTTCCAGCCATTGGTTCTTGTTTTATGGTTGAATTTGAATTGCTTCCAATTTCAATGTTCTGATATTGGAGTAATTATCCAACTGGTTGAATGTTGAAACTTCCCGTAGACTGAGAATGTCTGATTCGTGCCCTAAGGCTACGTTCAATCTCAGGGTCAAGATCTAAGAGATCTTCGGGATTAGTTCGTGTCATCAATCAATGAAAGATGAAAAGAAGGAATGTGGACCATAGTAAAATAAAAATTTGAAGTTTGAGTTGATGGTCCAAAAAGAAATAGAAAGAGATAAAAGAAGAAGAAGAAAAAAAATCAGATTGGGTAAAGACGGAAGAAAGAAGAGAGGAAGAGAATTAAAATGTAAAATAAAATAAATACCTCTAATTGGTTGAAATAATTACTTGCCTCCCCGGAAATGGCGCCAATTTGAAAGAGCACTGTCGTGGGCGCCCTCAAATGATTAGTGTGATTTTGGGGTACTTAGGTGCAGCAGAGTGGCTGACCAAGGTCGTCTCTCAAAGGAGGAAGTGAATTAAAACAACTTTTCAGAGGTATTATAGAAACAAAATAAAAGGGAATAAAAACACTACTTGAAAGGATGGGGGTGGTTGTTTATAGTTTATGAATCTAGAAGAAGTTTGATGGAAGAAGATTGCATTTTTTTTGTTTTTAATTTTGAAATGAAGTTTCGATTAGAATGACACAACAAGAAGATGTTTTTTTAGAAATCTATTTTAAAAGGCATAATCGATCTAAATCTACCTCTTCAATCATTTATTAATAATTATAATTTAAATTAATATTCACTTAATTATGATCCCTTAATTTGTTAAATCCCGAACCCTACGAGAATTAAATTTACCACGAATATTGAAGTGAATTTTAACCTTAGGATAACTTCGGAACATGCAATCGTGACACCCTGCTTTGATTGATGCTCTAAAATTAGATTATGGTCAGTGGTAAATTAAGGCACATAACCACTCTGGAAATGAGGATTAATTGAGTTTAGGGATTATATTTGAACTCTACAAATTGATCCCATGTGGTTTTGAATTACCGGTTAAGGTTGCGCTCTCACAGTTCACACAATTCCCGACCTCGCGTGTTTTGTGTTAACTATTCAATTGCTTGATTATTTTCATTTAATTTAAAAAATCAATTAATAGATCATAATATGTGAATTTCATTATCTCATTGATTCAAAATAAATGAATGAAGAAGGATAGAGGTCGATCGATTACTAAAAAGAACTACTCTTCCATGGGTGGTGTAGTCATCGTGGAGACGTTTTGCATTAGCAACGGATTGAAAGGGTAGAACCCAATCTTGTCTCCACTCTTGATTCCAACCCAATTAAGAATATTAATATAAGAAGAAGAGGGATGAACAGAGAATATTATTTGAAGAAAAATTCAAGAACTAAACATGAAAGAAAAGAAATACAAAGAAGAGGTGAGAGAGGAGAGCCTTTTTGGAAGAGAGGTTTGCACAAAGGCTTACTTCTTCCAAGAGTTGTGAGGGGCTCCCAAGAGACACCCTTTCGGCCAAACCTTCCCAAATCCTCAACCAGCCCTCTCAAAGAGTTAAAACCCCCTTTAAATAGAGTTTGTGAGGGCTAGGGATACATAACTTTTTAAGTGTGAAATGAAAATCTCGGCTAAATATTTTATTCCAACTTGAACCGCCAATTTGACCTCCAAAACGCGTGAATTGACCGGCCTTCCAGAAGGAGGCTTTGTGCCACATCATGTCCCCGAGCTTTCCTCAAACTTTGGGCTCAATACAAGGCCGTATGTAGAGGATATGACCCAAATACAGAACCTTCTCCATTCTGGAGAGCCCAGCCCAACTTTGACTTCATGGCCCAATTTCAACAACCAAATGAACTCTTTAGCTTTAGTGTCCTGAATAAAAGTTGTATATAATTAAGTTAGGAACACTGTTACAAAATTTCAAATTCAAATAATAAATATAAAAATATTTATCTTCGAAATACTACAGTGAACTATTAAGGGTAAAACTGGAATTTTCACCAAATTTTCAAATGAATGATCAAATCCCAAATATTTTATAAATAAAAATGTTTAACACAATGTGAGGAAATTATATCATTTATTATCAATAAAATATTCAATAAAATAGTGTTTTATCATTATCCAATAAACCATGTCAAATAGGCATACCTATTCAACCTAACCCACTAAAGATAGGAGCGCCCTCAACATCTATTCCAAGGTCCGATCTACCTACATTAAGTACTTTATCCCCTAATTAACTTATTAATGAGTAGCCTCATGCTAGTAAGTATAGAAATATATCCCATAAGTTTTAAATTTAAAAGAAATTGTGTATTTTTTCAGCTATATTTTCAATCCTAGATACTCTAAGTTTATCGAAAGACCACTAAGTAGCACTCATAGTGGCTTTGTTGACCCATTAAGAGTTTTAAACTGAGGTTACTTCTACTAAAGTATATCTTGTAGAGATCATTATTGTATAATGCTAGAGGATTATCTCATTCAAAGAGAAAGAAAAATATTCCATTATATAGGGACACATCAGACCCATGTATGTGTCTGGTAGGATACATGATGTTGATATCCAACAAGATTTCATTAAAAATGGACCAGGAGTCAACATCATTCCTTTTTGAACACTTATTCATGTTATTTATAGTGAGTTCAACCTATCCCCTTCAAATATAAAGCTACATGGTTATGAAAAAATTGAGTAAAATTACATTGGAATAATCAAGCTCAGTGCTTAGTTTGGGGATCTCAAATATGAATTGGAATTTTTGGTTATTCAATAATACATGACCTACAATGTTCTATTATGAAGGTATTGCTTGAATCAACATGTGGTAGTCCCCTCATCATACCACCAATGCATCAAGTACTTAATGAAAAAATTGGGATGTTTCATAGTGATAAAGTACCATTTGAATCTTGAGAACCACAATATATCAATGTAGTATTCTACCAGAAGGAAGGGAAACTAACCATGACTCATGGTTACACTTGGGCCACTACCCTAAATGGCCTGGAAATGATATCAACCAATCCATTCAAATATATCAGTGAATAATATTTCATGAACATCAATCATATTGAATATATACGTCCAAATTCGAGTACATATTCAAAAACATTCATTATATTATTCATGATGACTAATCATAATAGTATTAAAAAGGTCACTGAACCTCCAAACAGTGGTAAAAAATTTGGTGAAAATTACATCATTTCTTACATTGAATTTTACTAGATCCCTCCATCATCCACTGAATCAAAAAAAAATATATTGTAACCAGGAGTGAGTGGGGATACTTATTATCCACCCCTCATCTTCCCCCTGAAACATTAAAGAAACCCAAGTCATTAGTCAAGTCATAGGAAGATAATTATTCTTCAGGATTCCAAAATTTTGAATCCTCTACTAACTCTGAAAAAATTCCTTCATCACCTACTTCCATTAAGAGTGAAATGAAACTGGAAAAAATTAAGAGGAAGAGGAAGAGTAAGAGGAAGAGGAATAGGAAGAGGAAGAGGAAGAGGAAGAGGAAGGGGAAGAGGAAGTGGAATAGGAAGAGTAAGGGGAAGATGAATAAGAAGAGGAAGTGGAAGCAATAGAGTAGGAGGAACTCAAGATTTACCCTCTAAAATATTAGGATGGTGTCCTTACCACTATTGATGAAATCAGAACAATAAACCTGAGTTCAGAGGAGGACCCATCACCAAATTTGATTAGTATGATCATGTCATACAAAGAAAAAGAGGTATATACCTCCTTTTTAAAGAAATATCAAGATGTGTTTTCTTGAAATTACATAGAAATGTCATGGCTCGATCTTAATGTGGCCACTCTCCACTTGATATTTCAAGAAAACCATAAAGGTTACAAATAGGAATCCAAAAGGACACACCTAAATCATGCCTCCCAAATTGAGGCTAAATTTGACAAGACAATCAAGTCTGATTTCATTTAGAAAGTATAGTATCCAAAATGTAGAACCAATATAGTCCCGGTAAAGAAGAATATTGGGAAAATAAATGTTTTCATTGACTTTAGATATCGAAACCAACATTTTCCAAAATATGATTTCTTAGTTCTAAAAAAAACTACTAATCGATGCTATGGATAAATATCATGACCATTGTTTCATGGATGGCTATTCAGGGTACAATCAAATCCAGATGGCCCCTAAAGTTAAGGAATCCAACAATTTTAAATAGCCATAAGGGGTGTATTTTTATCAAGTAATTCCATTTGGTTTTAAGAATTATGGCACTACATACTAATTTGTAATGAATCACATCTTCAAACACTTTTTGGGGAGGTCTGTGGAGTTCTATGATAATGATATGGTGGTTAAATATTCATAAAGTTCTAACCACCTTGCCGATATTGAGACCATATTCAATAAAATGCGGCATCATAGCCTGAAAATTGCCCCTTTAAATGTGATTTCATATTTTCAGTAGGAATGTTTCTTGGCTTCATAGTATTCCATCATGGTATCAAATTTGATCATGAGGAGAAAAATTCTATCCTTCATATCTCATCTCCTCTAAACCTCAAAGATTTTATGGTATTATAATGAACAATTTATTCTATTTTTCAATTTATATAAAACCTCATCAAAAAGTTTTTTTCCCTTTACTAGGTTGATGAAAAAGGGGGGTCACATATCAATGGACTGGTGACGTTCAGGAAGAATTCGATAGTCTCATGAAATATCTTTTGATTCCACCAGTTTTAATACCACTTATTCAGGGAAATCCTCTCATTTTGTATGTGACAACCTTAGAATAATCGCTGGGTTCTTTCATTTCACAAATTAATGACAAAAATAACGAAAAATGTTTATTATATTGACCAAACCATTCTTGATACTAATAATTTTTATTCATATATCTAGAATTCTTTTCTAACATTAATATTTGTGGTTCATAACCCGAGGTACTACCTGTAAAACTAATAATTCTACTTGGTCTCCCATAATAACCCACTGAAATATATCCTTAGATTTCCTATGTTGAAAGAAGGATTGGAATGATGGGAGGTCATCTTATATCAGTTTTACATTAATTTAGTGTCTTAGAAAGTGGTAAAAGTCCAAGAATTAGCATACTTCCTTGTAGAACATCCCTATGCAGAAACAACTTCGTTGAATACTGAATTCCCTGATGAAGATATCTTCAATATTTAAGAGGGCCTCCAGATATGGGAGATGTATTTTTATGGTTCATCTAGAATCCCAACATATAATAGAGTGAAAGACCCTAAGCTCAATAATTTTGGGTTGGGAGCCATTTTTATCTCCCCAGTAATGGTAGACTTACCTTGATCTTTCCTGTTGTTAGAAGGTTTCAAAAATAGTGAGGTAGAGTATTAGGACCTCATCATAGGGATACAACTTGCACTTCAAATTATATCAAACCACATAAAGGTAAAATGATATTTATAATTGGTAATCAATAAAATCAATGGTGATTATTTCATCAAAAAGGAAGAGATAATCCACCTTATTGAATATGTATGAATACTAATGGAAGAATTCCCCTCAGATATGACATTGACTCACATTACATGATCACATAATTCCCAGATAAATGAATTAGAAAATTTGTCTATGGATTTGGTGGATCCACACTAGGATGAAATAGTCTTCAGCATTGTGCAATACTAGATGGTGCCACCTTTTGTTCGTGTTAACATGGAAGAAATCAATGAAGTTAATTCCATCCCAGAACTAGATGGTCCTAAAACTAGTTTGATGATTCCCACTATGGAATACCTTAAAAATTTTATACTCTCATTGGAAAAATATGGAAAGAGAAAACAAGACGATGAACAATTAAATTTACTTTTTATAACAACCCATATCACTAAAAAGTATTCTATAAATGGGGCATATATGGAGTCATCCTTAGGTGAATTAACAGAGAAGAGACTATTTATATAATAAAAGAAGTATATATAGGGGAATGTGGTTCCCAATAGTGAGGGTTCAAGATTTCCCATCAAATATGGAGGCTTGGAAACTTATGGTTTTCAATGATGGTGCCATTCTTACTAAGTGCATGCCAACTTCAACCATCCACCCCCAGAGTTTCTATACACATCCAAATACTCCTAGCCATTTTTTACAGGGAATGGATGTTATAGAAATATATAATTCTACTACATCCAAGCATTTCAATTAAATCCACTCTACCATTCAATTTTTATCCAAGAGGGCTGAGGATGTACCTCTCAATGAAGCCAGGGTAAAGAATATAGTTAGATTTGTTAAATCCAATATCATTACAATATTTAGTTTCCATCACATTATACTGATGTAAATTTTCTCTATTTTTTATTCTTATGAGTTTTAAAGGCTATATCAAGAGTATAATATTAATTACAACCATTCATCCTGCAATCATGCATCAACTAATGAAAAATAAAGGCCTTTAAAAATAAATTATAAAAAATAATTCAGAAGATTTTGGATAAATATATAAAATCTTGGTCCAAAAATATTTTCATGCCTTTTGGGATTACTAGACTATAACCTACACCACCACACATATGAATCTATATTCACTAGTATATGGGAAAAAAGAATTCCTACCCATTGTGGTCCAATTGAAATCACTTCACATTGAAATTTGTGATTAGTTATCCATAGAAGAGGAATAAAATAAATGTATGGATGAACTGGAGTGACTTCATTAGAAAATACCATACACATTTAATCACATTTATGTCCACCAAAATCAAACAGTATGATCTTTTAACCATAAAGTTTTCCTCTATTGTTTCCTCCAAGGGTAAATGGTATTGGTTCTCAGGGTTTTTATTATATTAGGGAAGAAAACTCCAAATCTTAAAACAAATTGGGATAGACCTTATGACATACATGAGGTCCACTATAACAAAATGTATTCCTTGATTTCAATGGATGGAGAACTTGTTACAACCTCTACCAATGCAAGGTTTATCAAGAAATACTTTGTGTAATAGTGACTAACAATCTTTGTCACATGAACTTAAAAGGTATGGCATATGATCCTAGTTGTATAACCTAAAACTAAAACACCATAGTCTAAGTTTTATGTCTTTAAAATACATATCATAATTTCCTATTCAAAATATATTAAATTGTACAACAAATTCCTTTTAGAATAATGTAAAACTGCATGGTTCACATCCCCGTTGCATGATGTAAAACCACATAATATTTTGGTCCATAATTGAGAAGACCATAATTTTTGGTGTTGGTATCCTACTACACCACCAAAATATTCTTATGAAGAACTATATATGGATTTTTTATCACCCTTACGAGATACATAGCAATGCCCAGACACTATGTCCTGGGACTGGTTTTAAAATATTGAAAATTCCCCCTCTCCTACATATAAGAAAAATTGATGTAGGGGACTCCAAAATAGATGTTTTAATTTTCTGTCATGTTTTAAGTAAAATCCTATCTCATTACACATGATTAAAATCTGTATAAGGAATCATTATAATAACTAAGTATGTCTTTATTCTCACCCATATGCGATATGTAGTGAGACCTATGGCCTTTTTATTAGGCCCAACCCCATAACTTTATCACATAACATTAAAATGTATGAATTATAGTCCTAGTAATATAAACTAAAACTAAAAGACACCATTTATACTTACCACATGTTGTTAAACTGCTTGGAGAGGTACTTATCACACAACCCTAAAAGGCATGCCCCATATCATCATAGTAACAATACATTAAATTGTATGATGATATCTTTATAACATGATATTAAAATGTATTATTACCATTTATACCATAAATAGAATTACTTGGTAAACTATATTAGGAAGAAACATTTCGCAAACATGAGATTCCTATTGTGAGATGATTTACTTAACACCTGGACAACATTTATAGGACTTAATTCCTTCTCTTCCACACTAGGTAACCTTTGTCTTTACTTATTGACATTAAACTACATAGTTACATTCCCTATCAATCATAATTAAGATTAACCTAGACTATTTAAGAATTTATTATCTCCCCTATGATATATGTAAGGATTCATTAATCCTATATCCTAGTCCAGCCACCAAATGAAAAAAATTCACATGTCCTTTATTTTAATCACATCAATGTGGTGAAAGAAACATTTACCACTCCTTGTTTGTCACACTGATCATATATCACATGGGATTAGAAATTTTGGTAAGTGACTCCCTACATGATCAAGATTCATTTGTTTACGTTAGGGTTATCATGGTCCTATATAAAATACCTTAAAAGGTACACCAAAATTCTTTACTGCATGACGTTAAAATGCATAGTTGACTTCTATTTCATGACGTAAAACTTTCCATTGCTATAGCCCTCAATAGAGAAGACCACTATCATTGGTGATGGTTTCCCACCACACATCCATTAAAAAAATATATGTGTCTTGATTCTCATTATTATGTGATATTTAGATAATACTTGATCCTTTGTATTGGTCCTAAACACAACGCAAAAAATCCCCCATCTTGGCATGCGGGTTATACCCATAAAAGGAATTTTTATTCTAAGAACTATGTGTGGATTGATTCTCATCCTATTGGTATATGTAGTGATTCTTGGATTCTCAGTCGGAATGGCCCGATGTTCTTCATTTATTATTATTATTTTTGATAATCTACCTTTCAATGGGTGAGGTGGAACCCTTACAAGTTCGGAAGTCTTAGAGGCAATTACATGACACATAGGTCTTAGAGGGAATCACCCAGACAAGACAACTTGAAACTACTCCTCCCCAGAATATGTCATGATATAAGCACTCCACCTTTATAGGGATGGTCAACTAACTGTCCTATGCAAAGCTGCACATACCCGATACTGATGGAAAAGATATACCCTCTCATTCTTCCAATTCTGGTTTGCTCTGCTCTAGTGAATACGCCTACCCTGAATCCTCACCTGAAGCCTTATCCCTTGTAGTCTGACTGGTATATCTTCATTCATGTGTCCCGAAGGCCATGGGGTGTCCCTAAGGCCTTAAAGTGGATTGAAGGCCTTGAGAAACTATTGTCCTGAAGGCCTTGGGTGGTCTAAAAGCATTGCAGGACCCGAGGACCAAACTGGTGGCCCGAAGGCCTAGATGGATGAATAGTTCTAGCTACTACAGTACCGAACATTACCTGCTATAGTGCCTGCTACAGTACCACTATAGTACTACTACAGTATCTGAAATAGGCCTCCACCTGGATTTGATCTTGGGTCACTTGGATTCACTTGCCGATTCCTCACCAATCGATATGAGGCTCATGTGCATGATTATAGGATTCTATATCCCAACCTAGCTTCAATATAATAAAATCCCCCTCCCCACACAAGAATTCAATCAGTATTGTGAATCTATCCTAGAACATGATGTGGAATGATTCTCAAATTAATGATATATGTAGTGATTCCTATATCCAATGTCATGGAGTAACAAAAATTTATATAAAAAAATTTCCCACCCTTTGTATTGGTTATAACTTTTTAGGGAACATTTCCTCACTCTTGATTGATTTTGGTAAAAAAATTCCTTATATACTCAGGTACCTTCCTTACCCAAATAAAAATATGTGTCTGGGAAAATCCAAATATCCATAATAATTCACCATACATCATTAATAGAATTTAGGATACTATATGACACCTTTGTTTGACTATGAATAGTACACCCTAGTTTTTCTTTGTATAATTCTCCCATAGTGGGACCAGTTAACCAGAGTCATCTTCGTCCTTAAGAAATATAAATTCTTTCTCCATACACGCCAAAAATATCATTATAGAAACTAATTTTCAAACATGATCCATGGTCATTCCCTATTTACTTTTCCCACACCACTTTTTAGATCTACAATCCCCTAGATTGTGTCTTATAAAATTCCCTCTTCATTCCTCAAAAAATGATGGAAGATTCTAGGCCAGATCCCCATGAAATGGAAAATAAATAATATTCAGATCAAAGATAAATGAACATAAATTAACCCCTTAATGGATTTGATATAAGACATTAAACTTCATTGTCCATGTCTCAGTTCCATGAAATTAAACTTTATGATGCATTAACCCTCATCTTGGATGATATTTTTCTTCTGGTGCTGGTCATCCACCGCATCACTATAACAACCCTACTTTTTATTACCAACTTAAACATGATTTATTACATAAAACCATCACTTGATACAACATAGAATATTGATAGTTCTAGTGTCTTTGTGTATTATGAACATTACTTAACAACTTAAAACATAAAACACAACATCTTATTGAAAAATTCTTATACATGACAACATCATTCCTTCTTACCTAGCATTGCATCAGATAACATGAGGACATGAATAATAAAAGGGTAATATATAAAGACTCGTAAGGGAGTATAAAGACATTGAATTAAAAATACAATACATTTTTGGAAATAGTCATATCAATGGAGCATAAGAGAAACATGAATATAAAGGCATGCTATAGCATGATTATCATAACATGGAAATGTGGCAACAACATTTAACATGATATTAGAATTATCCAAGGATCATTGCACATGGAGAATGAGTAAACCCTCATTTCACATGAATTATCTTGAGAAAAACCTCATTTAACTTGACTTATTATGATACTAAACTTTACCAAATGCATTGTAGTGCTATCAGGGTGCACCCTTATTAAACATCTCATTTCATGAATAAGTGTGCCACATAAATCATACAACATGGATTCATTAAACATCATATTTTATTCCATGATAAAGGAATGTGTAATTAACACATGAAACTATATAATCAATAATTAAATGTTCATAATGGTGAATACCCTTGATAGATAAATGGGCATGGTATTCACCACACAATGACTTTGGCTTGAGAAAAATTGCTGTGCAATTTTGGTAGCATAACGATGTGACATAAGAATTCATAAAAATGGTTGATGAGAGAGAAAGGGGTGTATCATCATATGTACATTAAATGGACAGTACAAGGCTCATATAGATACATGTCCCAATAAATTTAATGGAATTTAGATTCCTAATACAAAACAATTGCTTGAATGTGAATGAGAAGAGAGAAATTCCTTACAGAATTTTGGCATGGTAATGGGTGTACTTGGGAGGCATTAATGAGAGAGAAAGAGGTCTATAATCATTTAAAACATAGATAGGGAAATATAAGTTAGGTTAGAAATCATACCCCAACATTTTTAGTTGAAAGTAAATGGGTATTAAAACAGAAAGAAACATGGATAAAAATAAGAAAGGAATAAATCCCTTAATTGGAAGTGTGATCCCAAAGGCTTGGGTGGGGATTTAGAGAGGTTTCTTGGGAGCTTGGGGTGCCTTGGGAGGATTCTAGAGATAGGATGGAAGAGTTTGGTTGAGCTCCAAAGACTTTTATTGAAGAGGAAGTGGGATCTTGGGTGAGTTTATATAGGAAAAGAGAGAGAATTCTTTATTATTTAGGTTTTGGACACCACACATTAAACTAATCAAAACCACAAACCAGCCCATGGTTTTTGCCTATGGATTTTGAAAAAGGGGATTGGAAACCATTATTTTATACGTTCAATTGCCGAAATTCTTAAAATATTAAGCTTTATTATGTGGATGTGAGCCACACTCTCAAGGAAATCAATTTAAAAATTTAAATGTTTTATAAGTCTTTGAGGATCCACTAAGGCTTTGTAAAATAAATAAAATAAACCTAAAATAAAATTATTTTAATTGTAAAACATATATTGGCCTAACATCCCATTTATATTATTTTATTACATCACTATTTGGTCATTATGATGTCATAAAACACATTAAATAATTATACGGTATTTAATTTTTACCCAAAAATTCAGCTATCTCAGAAAATTATGAAAAATTCACTGTTGGATAATTTCAAAATCCTGATTAAAAAACTAATATTCATTTATCTAAATAATTTTTATATATGTGAATTTTTACTTTTAATATAAAAACTAACATTTATAAAAATTCATTGGTTTTGATAAAAACGACTTTCAAACGTTAATAAAAATCCCAATTGTATCCATAAAAATTATACGATCATTTATATTTAATAAAAAGTAACTAAGTAATAATATTTTACTAAAAATATTATTTAATTAAAAAATCCATTAATTAATCAAAATATATTTCTTAATTTAATATTAACTAAAAATACTATTTGGGATTTAAAAACTATTTACAAAATAACAATAATAAAATGAATGAATATTATTTTTATATAAAAAAATAATGTACATAATCATAGAGCTAAGGTCTTGTTACATAAACCCTTATAACACCTGTATAAGACTGAATGGTAAGGTGTGCAATGATGACATACTCTTGGGGTGGCTTGGATAACATCGCTTGGGTGGTAATCTCTATCAACTTCCACTTCTCCTGTAGGCGGTTCCGTTTGAGCTTGACTTGTTGAATCTTGACTTGGGCTTTGTCAAGTGAGAAGCCTAGTGAGTCCAAATACTTTCCAAGATTCCATAAATGGGCTTCGTATGGAGAAATTCTACTGGATGGGGTAATCATATCCTTTTTCTGAGTAAATTGGATTTGTTAAAGCCCTATATTTATACTAATCATGTGATAACTAATAAAAATATATATTAGCAACTATCACAATTATTAATGTTATTTTAAAATCCAAAAACAAGAAAACAAAGGAAGTGCATATGTTATATAAACTTTTTACATAATAATACATTTAATTAGATTCAAGAAGAATTTTCATTAATGAATGTTTGGGTTGTTACAATCTTCCCCCCTTAAGAAAATTTTCCCTTGAATGTTCCTTTTCCCACACTAAAATAGATGTGTCTGACTCTACTTCATCACTTCCTCCGATTCCCATGTTTCCTCTTCAAACATGTGGTTTCGCCAAAACACCTTAATGAGGGGCATTGACTTATTTGGTAGAACATTTTCTCTACGATCTAACATCTTCACCGAATTCTCTTCATTGGAGAGGTTATTCTCCAACTTTATCACCTATGGATTGAGTACATGCGATGGGTCATGTATATACTTCCCAAAGAGTGATACATGGAATAAATCATGTACTTGAGATAGGTTCGGTGAGAGTGCTAGTCGATAAGACACTACTCCAATGCGATCAAGGATCTCAAAAGGGCCGATGTACCTTGGAATATGCTTTCCCTTCTTCCCAAATCCCATAACTCTCTTCCACAGTGATATGAAGAGGAATACCATGTCTCCAACATCAAAATCTAGGTCTCATCGATGATTATCATCATAGATCTTTTTTTGACTCTGAGCAGCTTTAATTTACTACTGGATGGTCTTAACCTTCTCCACCATTTCTTTGACCATTTATGGACCTAGGATTTTTCTCTCCCCAACTTCATCCCAACATGCCAATGTTCTGCACCTTTTCCCATATATGGCGTCATAAGGATCCATTTTTATGCTTGAGTTGAAACTAATATTGTAAGAGAACTCAATCAGAGGAAGATGCTGATCCCATCCTTCTTTGAAGTCCATTGAGCACACTCTCAACATGTCCTCAAGTTTTTGGATAGTCCGCTCAGATTGGCCATCAGTTTGATGATGATAAGACATACTGAATTTCAGCTCAGTATCTAGATCATGTTGAAGACTCTTACAAAACATAGAGGTGAATATTGGATCTCAATCAGATACAATCGATAGTGGTACTCCATGCAGCCTTACCACGTATCTGATGTATATCCGTTCCAGTTTATCCAGTGAGAAATCCTCTCAAATTGCAATGAAGTGTGCAGTATTTGTAAGATGATCTACAAAAACCTAGATATCATTATTTAATTTGGATATCTTTGTAAGTCTGATGACAAATTCCACGGTGTTTTTCTCCCATTTCCATGCTGGTATGGGTAAAGGATGCATTATCCCCTTAGACTTCTGCCTCTCAACCTTCAATTGTTGACATACCAGGAACTTTGATGTATACTCAGTGATATCCTCCTTCATGTTATCCCACCAATAATGCTCTCTAATATCTCAATGCATCTTTGTGTTTCCTAGTTGAATGGAGAAATTTGAACTATGTGCATCATCCAAAAGTTCATTTTTTAACTCTGGATTTTATGGAACACATTGTCTTGTCCCAAATATCACAATTCTTTCTTCATTAACATTGAACTCCGAGGATTTCCCATTTCTGATAGTTTCCACCTTCTTCTGAATTCCCACACCATCCTTTTGTGCGTCCATTATCCTTTATAAAAGAGATGTTTGATCAATCATTTGTGAAAGGATTGATGATGTTCACTTATTTATGATTCCCACATCCATCTTCATCAAATGTAAGAAGATTGGATCCATTTCAATTCGAATCAATGATAGAATCACTGAGTCCTTTCTACTTAGAGCATCCAACACCTTGGTTACTTTCCCAGGGTGGTAATGCATTGAGTAGTCACAGTCTTTGATCAGCTCTAACCATCTTCATTGGTTTATGTCCAAATATTTCTGTGTGAATATATACATGAGGCTTTTGTGATCCGTGTATATTTAACACTTCTCCCCAAAGAGGTAATACTGCCAAATTTTCAAAGCGAAGATCACTACAACCAACTCCATGTCATGCGTTGGATAGTTTTAATCACAAAAATTCAATCATCTTGATGCATAGGCAATGAATTTGTAATTTTTCATCAAAACACAGCCCATTCCCTTCTTCTAAGAATCACTAAATACCACAAAAATTTCTTCACTTGTGGGTAGTGTGAGCACAGGCATTGTGATAATTCTCATTTTCAACTCCTTGAAGCTCTCTTCTCATTCATCACTCTAATAAAAATTTATTCCCTTCTGAGTTAACTTGGTAAGAGGGCTGGGAAATCATGAGAAATTTCTCACAAATTGGTGATAATATCCAGATAACCCCAGGAAGTTATGGATATATGTTACTGAGGTTGGCCTTGGACATCCCTCAATTGCAGCTGTCATGGGGGGATCCAAAGATATCCTATTGCTCATGATGATATGACCCAAGAATGATACTTCCTTCAACCAGAACTCACACTTGATATACTTGGCATTGATCTTCTCCTTTCTCAAGGTATATAGTACAGTGCTTAGATTCCCCTCATACTCCTCTGTTTTGGAGTATATTAGAATATAGTCTATAAATATAACCATAATTTTGTTGAGGTAATATCTAAATACTCTATTAATCAAGTCCATGAATATTTCTAGATCATTAGTGAGTCTAAAAGGCATTATTATGAATTCATAGTGCCCATACATTACATGAAAAAAGTCTTGGGGATATCCTCCTTCTTCACCCTTACATGGTAATATCCCGACCAAAAATCAACCATGGAGAAGTATTGTGATCCACATAGCTGATCAAACAAGTCATCAATTCAGGGACGATGATACTTGTTCTTTATCGTGATTTTTTTGAGCTCACGATAATCAATACAAAGATGCACTAACCCATCCTCCTTCCTGAAAAAGAGGACTGGTACACCCCATGGTGAAGCACTTGGGTGTATAAAACCTTTATCTAGATTATCCTGTAATTGTTTCTTCATCTCCTCAAGCACCACAACAACCATTATATATGGAGTCTTGGATATTGGGAATTCCCTAGGTATAATGTCAATTGATAATTCAACCTCTCTTCTAGAAGAAAGACCAAACAAATCATCAGGAAACACTTCAGAGAATTCCCTCAAAATCAGTATGTCTTCAAGGATGGTTTCTTCCTTATACTCAATCATCTGAGCTAGATATGCATGATCATAGGGTAGAAATATCCATTCTTGAGATGATGGTGCTAAAGAAGATTCATCTTTCTCCTTGCACTTGTATAGAATCGGGGGTCGATTCTTCATATGGAGAGTGATTTCTGCCTCACGGTAATTTTTGTTGGCTCCATATAAAGAAGACCAATCCATACTGATAATTGCATCAAATTCCACCAGAGGGAGTATGACCAAGTTTGATAGGAAGTTCAATCCAAAAATAGTGATTAAGGAAGAGTTATATTCATGGGATGCAATGATTTCCCCATTTTTAGTTCTCACCGACTTCTTTACTTGCATGATTTGTGGTGGTGTTGAGATTTTTCTACTAAACATTAAAGATATAAAAGAATGTATAGAACTAGAATAAAAAATTATGTTCACTATTATAGAATGAATAACTAGCGTACCTATCACCACTTCATTTTTGGGGTTCCCTTCGGTGGTAGTGATGACAAAATCTCACCCTTGCTGCCTTAGAGGTTATTGTTTGCCTCTGAAAACCCTTGTCTTAGGGCACTAATTTGTAAGGTGCCCTGATTATTTGCAGTTAAAGCAATAAAAGATGCGTTGAGGGTCGAATAAAGCATTTCTCTCCTCTATCGCAGCCACAAATTTTTCTAGTTAGCAGTTAATGTCTAGGTTCCCTTCTCTTCCACACTTAAAGCATTTCCTCGTCCACTTTAGGCAATTTCCAAGGTGCTTCTTTCCACACCTTTAGAAAGTGGGGTGCTGAATTTTCTTAGTACCATTGGATTTATCCATTGGACCACCAGAATTTAATTCCACCTTACGATTCTTATCCCCATGATTCCCCTAAGATTCTCCAATCTCCATTTCAACCTTTAGGGCACATCAGACAGTTTCCTCATATCTATCAAAGTCATGGATCTCCAAGGCTTTATATAGGCTAGGTTTCAGCCCACCAAAGAAACAGTCAACCTTAAATTCAGGGGTAACGACAATTCCAGAGGTGTATTGTTCAAGCATTGTGATGTTTTACTTGTATTCTCTGATGGATTTGTCGTCTTTTTTCTTGAGTAAAAGGAAATCCCTTTCCATCTTAAGTCGGAGTGTGTGAGGAAAATATTTGTCAAAAAACATTTTCTGGAAATCCTTCTATTTCAATGCCTAGATCTCCTCCTTAGTCTTCATATTTTTGATCAATGTTCACCATTGATCGGCTTCACCCTCCATACAATAAGAATCTAGAAGAACCTTCTCTTTTTTGGAACATTGAAGGATGGAGAATATCTTTTCAATGGGGTTCATCCATTGTTTGAAAATTGAGGGATCAAATGATCCATTTAAAGTAAGAGGCCATTGTCTCATGAAGATCTCGATTGTGACTTGTTCTTTCTTGGGGGGGGGAGGGGGTTGAACATTCCTCTTGGCCCATGTTTCTATTCAAAGTTTGAGTTAACTGAGAGAGTATCATGACAATGTTAGAGATTCCCGCTCCCATTGGATTGGGTATATCATTAAAATAGCCATCACATTGATCTTCTCATCGGTTTTTAGCCTGAGTCCTCCTATTACCAGAAATTAGCTAGAATAAAAGGATAGTTAAGGGTAACAAATAAAGGTTAAACCAAGGGAAAAATGGATTAATTATAAACATCTTTTAGTTCCTTAACTTATGAATTTATAGGCTGTAATCTATGTTATCCATGATATACTTCCCAAAATTTATTATTAGGGGCATTTTTTCTTCCCTTAACAATGGTTCATACTAAGCCTGTGAATTTACCAAAGCCTATCCCCCATGAGTGTCATAACCAAGAGTGCAGAAAGGCCCGTTGTCATGTACCAGGATACCCCAGGTCAAGCCTAAAACCCCTTGTCATAGTTTTCACTTTCAGGTACATCTGTACCAGAGCCGCATCTACTTTCTCATATCCATACAGTGTTTTATATTCTTGATAAACCACTTATTCAATACTCACAAAAACATAGGAATGTTTTTGTTATACTTAGTCTTATACCTAAGGATTTCACTAGGTTTTTCTAATCCTAATCCCCAAAATAACTAAACCTGATACTAACTATAACAACCTTACTTTTTATTAAACACTTAAACATGATTTATTACATAAAAAATTCACTTGATAAAACATAAGATATTGAGAGGGATAGTGTCTTTGGGGATTAAGAACAATACATAACAACTTAAAACATAAAACACAACATCTTATTGAAAATTTCTTTTACATGACCACATCATTACTTTGTACTTAGCATTTCATGGGATAACCTGAGGACATGCATAATAAAAGGGTGATCTATAAATCCCAGTAATGGATTAAAAAGTAATAACATGAATAATACAATATATGTTAGGTAATAGGAATATCAATGGAGCATAAGATAAAAATTAATATAAAGGCATGATGTAGCATGGTTATTATAACATGGAAATGTGGCAACAACATTTAACATAATATTAGCATGATCCAAGGATAATTGAAAATGAAGCATGATTAAACCCTAATTTCACTTTAATTAGAAAGAGTAAACCCTAATTTCACTTTAATTATCATGATACTTAACTTTACCCAATGCATTAGAGTGCTATTAGGGCGCACCCTTATTAAACATTTCATTTCATGCATAAGTGTGCCACATAGATCACACAATATGGATTCCTTAAACATAACCATTTATTCCACAATAAAGGAATGTGGAATTCAAACATGAAACTATATAATAAATAAGTAAATGTGTATAAATTTGAATACCATTGATTGATAAATGGGCATGGTATTCACTACATAATGACTTTGGCTTGAGAAAAATCATGGCGCAATTTCAGCAACATAACAGCTTGACACAAGAATTCATAAAATTGGTTGATGAGAGAGAAAGGGGTGTCTCATAATATGTACATGAAATGGAAAATAAGGGGGTAATATAGATACATGTCCCAAAAAATTTAATGGAATTTAGATTTATAATACATAACAATTGCTTGAATGTGAATGAGAAGAGAGAAATTCCGTACAAAAGTTTGGCATGGTAACAGGTGTACATGGGAGGAATTAATGAGAGAGAAAGAGGTATATCATAATTTTAAACATAGGGAGGGGAATATAAGGGAGATTCAAAATCATAACCCAAATTTTTAATTTAATTTAAAATGGTATTACAACATAAAGAAACTTGGATAAAATAAGAAAGGAAGGAATCCCTTACTTGGAAGTGTGATCCCAAAGGCATGGGAGGGGCTTGATATGAGATTATTGGAAGAATGGGGTGCCTTGGGAGGATTATAGAGAGAGGATTTCAGAGGTTATTCAATATCGAAAGGCTTTTAGTGAAGAGGAAGTGTGATCTTGGTTGGGTTTATATAGGAAAAGAGAGGGAATTCTTTATTATTTAGGTTTCGGACACCACAGTTAAACTAATCAAAACCACAAAATATACCATGGTTTTTGCAAATTATTTTTTCCAAAGGATAGTGGAAAACATTATTTTATAAGGTAAATTGCCTAACTTATTAAAATATTAGGCTTTCTTATGTAGAGGTGAGTCACACTCTCAAGGAAATAAATTTAAAAAGTTAAAATGTTTTATAAGTCTTGGTGGGTCCACTAAGGCTTTGTAAAATAAATAAAACAAACCTAAAATCACATTGTTTTAATTTTAATAAATATATTTTCCTAAAAAACCATTTATTTTATTTTATTATATACCTATTTTGTCATTATGATGTCATAAAACACATTATATAATTAAATGGTATTCAATTTTTACCCAAAAATTTGATTGTCTCAGAAAATTATGAAAAATTCACCATTAGATAATTTCAATTTATTAATTCCAAAAATAATATTACTTTTATCTAAATAATTTTATAAATATGTGAATTTTAACTTTTAAAATAAAAACTGATATTTATCGAAAATTCACGGGTTTTGATAAAAACATATTTCAAACCTTAATAAAAATTCCAATTGTATTTATAAAAATTATATGATCATTTATATTTAATTAAAAGTAACTTAGTAATAATATATTATTAAAATATTATTTAATCAAAAAATAAATTAATTTATCAAAATATATTTCTTAATTGAATATTAAGTAAAAATACTATTTGTGCTTTAAAAAATATTTTTAAAGTAACAATAATAAAATAAATGTATATTATTTTTTATATAAAAAAATAATGTACATAATCATAGTGCTAAGGTCTTGTCACATAACCCTTTATAACACACATATAATACTAAATGGTAAGGTGTCCGATGGTGACAAACGTTTACGGTGGCTCGAATAACATCTCTTGGGTGGTAATCTCTATCAACTTCCACTTCTCCTGTAGACGGTTCTGTTTGAGTTTAACATGTTGAAGCTCAGCTTGGGATTGGGCAAGAGCGAAGCCCAGTGATGCCACATCCTTTTTGAGCTCTGACAAATGATCTTCGTATAGAGAAATTCTACTGGATGAGGCCATCACTTCCTTTGTATGAGTAAATTGGATTTGTTAAAGAAATATATTTATACTAATCATGTGATCACTGATCAACAAATATATTAGAAACGATCACAATTATTAACTATATTTTAAAATCAAAAAATATAATACCAAGGAAATTTATATTTTATATAAAAATTTTACATAATAAGACATTTAATTAGATTCTAGAAGAATTTTCATTAATGAAAGTTTGGGTCGTTACAATCACCCTGAAGAACTTTGTGTAAGTTGATTATCATTTCATAAAGACACTTAGTATCGCATGGATCCCTCATCCTAGGCCCAAAAATTTATCAATAAAAATTCACCTATTCACATTTGAGTCAAATCAACATAGATACCTGGTTATCAAAAACCACATATGGAATGATTCTTATCTCAATGAGATATGTAACGATTCCTAGATCCTTCAATTTTAGACCAAACACTACAACAAAAAATGTAGGTGTTCTTCCATTCATAGACACAACCCTGACTCATATTGGAAGTTCTAAATTTCTTCTAAGACCCCTTATTTGTGAGTTTTTTTTATCAAAAATATAATCCCCCATTATTTAAATACAAATAAAATTTAAGTAGAGAGTGTATCATCTATGGCTAGTGTTGAACCATATAATTCTGTCATTCTTTGACACATTACTTTCATAAACCACCCTCCATGGTCTTGAGAAATTTGGATCCTTGTAAACCCCCATTGGACATCAGTGATAAAGAAAACCAAATCCAAGGGAATCCTTTGTTTCAATATGCATAATACAACCCATTATAGCTTTTTTATAAGTCACTCCAGTAAGTAATTTCAACCAAATGCACCTTCATCCTTATAACAATACCCCATAATCCATATATTCCCTGATAATATCATGATAAAAACCATTTTTCAAACATGCTTTATTGTAATTTCCGACATACTTGTCCCAAATTATTTACTAAGATCTGGAAATCATAATATTTTTACTTAAAACATTTCATTGTATACTTAATGAATTGTGGAACATTTTCAATAAGTAAAGAATTCCAAAGTCACCAATCACATAACTCATGATAAAAAATGTTCAACCTAATATACTAGTTGTATTAGTGTGTCTTGCAAGACTCTAAAATTTCAATAGAAATAGGCATAAAACTTTTTAGGTTAAAAAACCACAAAGGGAGGCCTAAGAAAAATCCAAGTCTCACTCTCTAAGTCTTCTTCATATCTAAATTAGGAAAAAATTAGGGTGGTGATGTAAAATACCAAAAAGTTCATCAAATCCATTATGAAATTATAGAAATAGTTTAACTACACTTTCTAGGTCCAAATTCCTAGGAAAAATTAGAGCACCCTCCCATTCGTATCATTATAACTACGACACATTGACACAACATCATTCAATCAAAAGAGTTAGATACTATGTTATTTTATAATAATAACAATGAAAGGAAAAAACCGATGAGTGATAATAATATTCTTTTTATTTATAGAACATTATTTATAAGGGTATCCATAAGTTGGAGTCTTTCTATCAGGTGTTACAGATGTTCCTAAAAATAGTCTTTGATATGTCGAAGCGTCGATTAATCCTTATCCACAATTCTTCAAATCCCAGTCAACTATGAGGAAATGTAATCCTTAACATGATGAAGGTTATCCTTTTCCATTGTAATATATTCTTTTACCTAGACCTAGAATCTCTTTAAGGTTAGGTTGAGTTAGAAAAGATATACCTTGAAAACATCCAAATTTTCCTGAAGTCGTATCATTTCAATATATTTCTCCTCAATTTGAAATTGACACTCATATACTTACTTTGAATGATTAAGCTCCACTTAGGATATAATATCTCTAAGGTTGTCAAATTGGACATGCAGTTGAGACTCAAATTTTCATGACCTCTTCTCTTACTCTTGATGTCATGAAGTCTCTTTTATGACATTATAGATTGATCAAAAATCAAATATTACATACCCCAAAGTTGTGAACATAGTATAAATTTGGTGAAATTGAGGGGGAAATACTTCAAGAGGTGTCTCTAAAACCATCCTTTAGATTTCTATCTATATGTAACAACATGAGACATGAAAATTATCCTAGGACTCTAGTTCTATATCAGATTCACTGTTAGATGAGAATATATAACCTGAAATCAATTATCTTATGGAAGAAGCTTGTGTTGTCCCTTTGGTAGTAATGTCACATTGACTTACACCATCAGTTGAGCTGGTATAGAGGTTCCAACTTAATGTTTGAACATGGTTTATAATGTAACTAAATGATAAATGAATTAGTATCCAATGTTAGGATATATTAAAGAGAGTGGAAAAAAGGTGATCAATTATGGCTTACCCATTAATAAATCATACACTAGTATTGATTTCTCTCTAACATCCATGATCATAATGATTTCAGTTGGGATTTACTAATTAGTAACATCCTTCTCGGTTTTATTAGAACATGGGATGGAAGGATTATGAGAATATCCCTCTTCGAGACCCTTGACTATTGTTCCCTTAGCAACAAGAATAGGAGAGACCTAGATTCCCTTTCCATGCATCACTATGGAAATGTTTTCCATAGACAAAGCTAAAAAAATAAAGCAGTCATGATTAAAATATCAGGCATAAAGGTTTTTTTTATGAATTTAAATATTGAAATATTTCTAACTCCTTATTTAATTCCAAAAAATCTTATAAAGAGTTGTATATATTAATTTGTGCAATCATATCTTAAATTTAAAAATTAAGAGTTCTCGTTTCATGAATTAATACCCGAAGACACATTTAAGCCTCATGCATGGGGAAATGTGGGAAATCAATCTTGATACCCAGTGGAACACCCTTCTCTGATGACCTAAGACCTTGATCAACTTCTCTTGAGACAATGACAGGGTCAGCAGTGGTTACCATAGTGTCCTCCAATACATTATGTGGGCTTGAAATATAGTAAAAAATGAAAGTTAGTCACTATTTTATGATGTCCTATTATGCATAATCAACAATACCTAGATATTCTTCTCTTACTACAGTGACATGAACATATGATGTCTAGTACACTAACAACCATTTAGTCAAGGGTGCATACTTGTCAATAAGAGTTCGTACCACCTCTAGATTGTCTTCTTCATATATTGAGGGATTAGAGCTACAAACCTTGGGGGAGAAAAGTGAAGAAGATCCTAGAAAGGGAAAGCATAGTTAGATTGGTATGTCAAGGGAGTTATAAGAAAAAAATGAAATTCTGAAGACATACTATAACATATACTCATGTCCAACATATTTTCCCTTTTCTATTTCTTTAGATGCGATGGTGAGGGGAATGTTTCAGTCTTCACAAATATGGGAAAAATATGGGGTAAGAGTCCCAAATCCATAACCTATAACATTAATCTCTGACCTAGATATAACTCCTTAGGGTATGGGAAGATCCCTCAACCTCGATTGGGGTTCCCATTAAAGTGTATGTTGGGGAGGCTAGTTCGGAAGAAGCCTCTTTCAATAAGTCAAATTTTCCCTTTAATGTTAATCCTTATACTCATAAAAATAATTATTGTTTAAAAGGAAAGATAAATAAACTTATATAACTAGAATTGAAAAATTCTTCCCATTTTTCATTGGATCAGTCAGCTGCTACCTTAGCATCACTACCATCTAACATCCCGGTTACCCACTTAGTTGTTGGAATCTGGTCATCATCCATAAATACTAATATCTCCAACTCCCAAATATACTGCCCAACCTCAAGGAAATTTGGGTTAAATTGACTATTTGAGGGAAATTGAATATCCCCATGCTATAGAATATGTATTACAGAATGGAAAATTACCCCTATATCTCTTATTTGCGGGTTTATCCTTGATAGGCTCAAACCACCATAGGTTGTACATAATCTGATGTTGATATGGATGGTTGTGAGGAATACCTTGTATCATTTGACTTTAATAACTATTCGAGAATATCTACTTTGGAAGGAGGATAAATGATTTGAAACATGGGTCTCCTTCTAGGGATGATGACTAGACCACCTCATCTTGAAAGAAATGTTATTTTCAACTCTAGCATTAACCTTGGCCCATGTCCAAGATCATTTAGATTTTTTTGAAGATTTTGTGTCATCACCCTCAAGCTAAGATTTTCTACTACGATTTCCATGTAAAGCAGTCATTGTGGACTTCAATCGAGGGAAACTTGTTGTTAACACCCATTAAGGCTTGGATAAAATATAGGCATTGGAATACCTGAAGATATACCCAATGGATACACCCAGTATATGTAGCTTAATCGATTCCTATGATACCTCCAAGGCCATGATGATCTAGAATTTCTAGGACAGTAGTGTGTGTCTCTAAAATAGAATATGTGTGGGGGGATATATTTTTATGTTTTATAAACATGAATTGGTATGGGAAAATCAGTATAGATCATATTCTTTACAAATAACATCACTATCAATATAGTTTTCCAGCCCACTATCTCTGAATGCAATTATATATGACCTCAGGTCATCATCAAACTAGCCATGTTCAATGAAGGTTGTAGTAAGTAGATCACATTATGGGAAAAAGTTAAACTCTCCTATTACATTTATATTCTTTATATATTTCCCATACTTCAATGATAAGGGATGAATACTATAAATTTCTTGAATGAATGTATGAAATCAGATTTCAGGAACTTCAACTCCACTTAGCATGGAATAAGAACTGAACTATGCCATAATCCACCCCAAAATCACTTGAAATAGATCTAAAATTTGATATGGGGACTTCCATATGTATATGTTCAATAAGAACTGGTAAATGTTTTCTAAAATAGGGGCATCAAACCCTATGTGCTTTTCATGCTAATTTTTACACTAGATAAAATGTCCCTAGCCTCACATCACCATTAGATTCATGGACTATAAGTAGGTAGGTACTCAACTACATCGCTATGAATCCTTCTATGTGGGTACTCATAGGGACGACATACTTGACTATATACCACTAATGATCATATGGGACTTTCTCTAACATAGAACATAGTTTACTAGGAATTATTTGATTATCTAATGAAGGAAATCTTGTTGGGAACTAGAAACTAGACCTTATCCCCTTTTCTCTAGGAAGACCTTAATCTAAGTCTCAGAATGAATATCACCCATCAGGAGAGGGTCATTTTTTTGAACCTCCTGATCCAGCTTTAATAGCTCATAGGATGAATATGATATCCTTTCAATGTCATCCCATGTTTATTTTTTCAGGATAAATTATTCATAGAATTCTTTGAGAATTGGCACTCCAAATATCTTATAGACATCCCATAAAATAATGTTTACTTCACCATGTGTGAGATGAAAAGTATTTTTCTAAGGGATTCATTGACTCAAGGGATTAGGGGTGATTTTTGGATTCTTTTTCACGTATTTCTATAACACCCAGGTAGCTTTATAAATACCAATCACTTTTAGTGTGATTTTAAATTATATATGAGAGTTTAGATCCCTAGAATTCCCACAACCATTCGGGTTTGAATCCCCTATTGGAATGAAATTCCCAATACTCCTTCTAGACTTTTGACCAATTATTCATGGAAGTATGAATGATCAATTGATAACAATGAGGTTTTGACTCTAGGGTGCGAGGCTTCAGATCTAGGGTACATATACTGTGATGCATGACACATACAGCGGGTACTATTACCTCATTAATGAATACACCTATAGAAGATATTTTGGTAGGGGGATATTTGGTGTACTCTAAAAACCATGACTTTGGTAAATGACTTTATGGCTCCAGGATAAAGGAATATTTTATAATTTTTTTTCATAAAGTGGAAGGTGGTAACTTAGCGGGTACTCATACAGAAACTTCTTCAAGTATTTTTAAAAATCCAGAAGGGTGGAGTCACACATATTATAATAATCTAGCCTGATGGTATTGAGAATTTCCTTAACATGTTAATCAATTTTTTCAGTACATATCCATTGAGTTACCATAATAAATCTATATAAGAAACACTGATATTTTCATTAGAATCAAGTCCTTAGTTTGGGGTTTTCTTTATTGAGAGATAGTTTAAAAAAGGAGTGACTTTGTTTAGGTCACTCGATCAAGTGGCCTAGCATAGTTCACTCACTCAAGTGGCCTCACATAGGTTACTCTCTCAAGTGGCCTTGTGAAATTAACTAGCTCAAGTGGCCCCATACAGGTCACTCACTCAAGTGTCCCATCAAAGATTACTTGCTCATGTAACCTCATTCAGGCCACTCGGACAAGTGTTTAGTGTACATAATGAAGTACGTGATAGGAGAATCACAAATGAAAATGCATTTAAAGCTGTGTGAAATACTAGTACAGTGATAGAAATTAATTGGAGTTAACAAGTAGAGAAATTATTTAGATAGGAAACCCAATCTATAGTTTCTCAATCACCTACGTAGATGACATACATTTCCATCCATCATGACTGAGCTATGTGACTGACCTCACTACCACAGAATAGTCTTTTATCAGCACTAAAAGTCCTTTATCAGTGCTAAAAGGCACTATCAATCAAGTTGATATTAAAGGGGGGTTACCCTTTATCAGTTCTAAAAAAGCACTGATAAAGGGATCCTTTATCATCACTATTCTAAGAAATGATAAAGGTGGGCCTTTTTCAGCACTAATTGAAGTGATGATAATAGATTCCATATTTGGGCGTGTTTTTTATATAACAGAACCCCCATCAACCTGAAAAAATAAGCATCCAACCAAAATAACCAGAACAGAAAAAATAACCTATACAAACTAGAAAAAACCTGCTAAAAAATAACCACTCATAGTATATATATATACAAGAACCACATACATGATGAAAATGACAAAAAAAGAAGCAGCACACACAAAAGTTTGGAAAACAATGCTATATACATTTAATTGAATTCATGAATACAAAAATATTCACTCATGGTATATACCAAAAAAACACTTCTATATACATTTTGAACAATGTTTTATAAAATTAAATTTACAAATATCCAACCAAAAGTTAAAAACATTAATGTTTCTCTTTTGACATCTATAATCCCCTATAAAAAATGTCCTTCGGTGGTAATAGTTGCTGAAAAAATCATCCCAACTCGAGAAAAAGGTTCCACCTATATAAGAAAACAAATATTACATTAGTAATACTATAAATAAACAATTTAAACATTAATATGATGAATACATTAAAAAATATCAATTTTTAATAAAAATGACATATTTGGAGTTATAATAGTCACAATGTGCATTGTATTGAGGTGGTGTTGATTCTTACACGTCACAAATGACTGATGGATCATTTTTATAATGTATCAAAATAATCATAATGCATTTCCTCTGTTTTTAGTATATCAATTGTGTTTTTTACTAAAATACCATTTCAAACTGAAAACATGAAATTTGAGTCATACCTATTTCATTGTGTGTCAGTTTGACATGAGAATGCTTCATACATGTCACAAAGGACTTAAAAATTGATTTCCTTAACTTGGAAGACAATCAGTGTGTGTTTTCTTGGTTTTCAGTGAGTGATACGTTTTAAGTTAAAATGAGAATTTTAAACAGATAACAGACACTTTTAGTCATACCAGTCACACCATTTGTCAGATTAATGTGGGGTTGATTTATACACATCAAAACTAACTCATGGATCATTTTACTAAAATATAAAAACAATTAAAAAGTGTTTTCTTGGTTTTCATCCAGTTAGTTGTGTTTTTTATAAGTATTACTGTCAATTTTTAATAACAAGACGCATTTGGAGTCATACTAGTGACACCATGCATCTAATTGAGGTGTGCTTGATTCCTATATGTCACAAATAACTGATAGATCTTTTTCCTAATGCATTGAAAAAATTGGAATGCATTTCCTCAGTTTTCAGTATGTCAGTTGTGTTTTTTTACTAAAATGTCATTTCAAACCAAAACATGCAATTTGAGTCATAACGATCAAATAGTACATAATTTTGATGTGAGACTACTTGATACATGTCAAAAAATATTTAAAAATTTCTTTCCTTAATATGGAAGACAATTAGAGCACGTTTTCTTGGTTTTTAGTGACTGATGCATTTTGAACTAAAATGTCAATTTTAAACTTATAGCAGTCAATTTTAGTTATACCAGTCACACCATTCTTCTAATTATAGTGGGGTTGATTCCTACACATCGAAAATAACTCATGGACAATTTTTCTAAAATATCAAAACAATAGAAATGCATTTTCTCAGTTTTCAGTATGTCAGTTGTGTTTTTTTACTTGAATTAATGTCAATTTTAAATAACAAGACACATTTGGAGTAATAACAGTGATATCGTGCATCAAGTTGAGGTTAAGTTGATTACTACATATCAAAAATGACTTATATATCATTTTCCTAAAGTATCAAAACAATCAGAATGCATTTCCTCAGTTTCTAGTATGTCAGTTGTGTTTTTTTACTAAAATTCCATTTCAAAATGAAAACATGCAATTTGAGTCATACTAGTCACATCGTGCATCAGTATGAAGTGAGAATACTTCATACACATCAAAATGGATTTAAAAATCACTTTAATTAATTTGGAAGACAATTGGAGCATGTTTGATTTGATTTCAGTGAGTGACACATTTTAAAATGAAATGTCAATTTTAAACCGATAACGGAAACTTTTAGTCATATAGGTCAAAACATTTGTCAAATTGAGGTGGGGTTGATTCAGAAACATCAAAAATGACTCATGGATCATTTCTCTAAAGTATCAAAACAATCCGAATGCATTTTATTGCTTTTCAGTATGTTAGTTGTGTTTTTTTACTTGAATTAATGTCAGTTTTAAATAACAAAACACATTTGGAGTCATACCAGTGACACTGTGCATCTTATTGAGGTGTGTTTGATTTATACATGTCAAAAATGATGGATATATCATTTTCCAAAAGTATTAAAACAATCAGAATTCATTTTATCAGTTCTCAGTATGTCAGTTTTGTTTTTTAATATAATGTCATTTCAAACCGAAAACATGCAATTTGAGTCATACTAGTCACATTGTGCATCGGTCTAACATGAGACTTCTTGATACACATCTCAAAGGACTTAAAAATCACTATAATTAATATATAATGCAATCTGTGCACATTTTCTTTATTTTCAGTGAGTGACATATTTTAACTAAAATGTCAATTTTAAACTTGTAATGGACACATTTTTTCATACTGATCACGTAGTGCATCAAATTAAGGTGGGGTTGATTCCCACACATCACAACTGACCCATGGATTTTCCCCAAAAGTATCAAAACAATCCAAATTAATTTTCTTAGTTTTTAGTATGTTAGTTGTGTTATTTACTTGAATTAATGTCAATTTTAAAGAACAAGACACATTTGGAGTCATACCAGTGACACCGTGCATCATATTGTTGTGAGGTTGATTACTACACATAAAAAATTATTTATAGATAATTATCCTGAAGTATCAACAAAATAAAAATTAATTTCCTCAATTTTTAGTATGTCAGCTATGTTTTTTTACTAAAATGTCATTTCAAACCGAAAACATGCAATTTGATTCATATCGGTCACATCATACGTTGGTTTGACATGAGATTACTTGATACAAATCACAAAGGACTTATGAATGAATTTACTTAATTTGGAAGACAATCAGAGTGTGTTTTATTTGTTCTCAATGAGTGACACATTCTGAACTAAAATGTCAATTATAAATTCATAATAGACACTTTTAGTCATACCGATCACACCGTTCGTCGGATTGAGGTGAGGTTGATTTCAACATATCACAACTGAATCATGGATCGTTTTTCTAATATATCAAAATAATCCAAATGTGTTTTCTCAATTTTAAATATGTTAGTTGTGTTTTTTACTTGAATTAATGTTAATTTTAAATAACAAGACACATTTGGAGTCATATCAGTGATACCTCGCGTCGAATTGAGGTGTAGTTGATTCATACATGTCACAAATGACTAATAGATTATTTTCCTAATTTATGAAAACAATAGTAATGAATTTACTTTTTTTAGAATGTTAGTTGTGTTTTTTTAATTGAATTAATGTCAATTTTTAAATAAAGACACATTTGGAGTCATATTGATGACATTGTGTGTCAGATTGAGGTGCATTTGATTCCTACACATCAAAAATGACTCATAGATCATTTTCCTAAAGTATTAGAACAAATTTTAAGAACATTTTTTTCCTATAAATAAATGCACCCTTGCCTCTAAAACCTAAAAAAGAGACATTCCTGCTCAATATACTCAATCTACCAAGTTTAGAAGGATTATGGAAAAGGCTTTTATCCCAATACTGTTGACACAGAATAACATCCTCCTTATGAAGCATTGATTTAGTAAGCCTAGTAAAGAATCAACTTCCATATATTCAGGAACTCTAAATGAATATATAACAGTTGGTTCTTCATTGGGTCAACTAAAGGGGGGAATTTCCAATGTTGTAGATTGAATCAATGTTTTTTTAGAGAAAAACCCTTCTCATTGTTGAAAATGAGAAGAGTCGAGTAAGCTCCTATGATTGTTATGTCTCAAGATGTCATAAAAAACTCAAGGGATGGGCAAATACCTTCTAGATACTCATTATATGTTGTGGTCCATCAACAACACACATACCCTGTAAAGGAGGTCCACCAATTTTTTTTAAAAAGAAATCAACGTGTAATTTATTTTGTGTGCAAACGAGGACCACCAACGACCATGATTTTTAGTGGGGTGTTTAGCCCATACAAATCAAAACATTACTATAAAAAAGATAAAGATAAGTCATACAAGATTATTATAGTTGAAATTATTTGAGAAGTCTACCATCTTTATTCTATATTTGTACATTTTTCTATCAGGTATGTTTCCCATTTGTTTCTAAGCATTTCTATATCATCTTTTGAATATGACTATTTTCATAAATCATGGAAATACTGAAAAAATATAAATACACAAAGGATTAATAATTATTTTAAATTAAATAACAATTATCTTTGAAAATAACTCTTTAGGGATGCTGGTTTGTTCATGGAATATGATCAATTTTATAAATTTACAAATATAATAACCACAGTATTTATCATTTGTTTGTTTCAGGCACTGCAGAAACATTGAGAAAAATAATTAACTTTTTTATATGTGTTTGGATAGTGAAATATTATTATATATAACTTTATTTGTATCCAGTCATAGTACTTGTTAGGTTTCTTATCCTTTTCCCCTGGCCTCATTCAATGATGTAGAAAATTATCATGCACCGCCCTATCATAATAGAATCCTCATAGAAATATAATATAAATTATATAACTCAATCTTTGGTTATAATATGTAGGATGTGGTGTATTAAAAATTGAAAAATTCCATCATTTGTGGCTGGTTTGTTGGATATCCATGCATTGAATCCAGAAAATAAATCTTTAGAGTATCCAAATTGATCGCATTGAGAATCCAATGCTACATAAGAACACAAAAAAGAAAAAGTAATGAAAGAAATTAAAATATATTTGATATGAATAAATTATAGAGTTTTACCCCTGCATCATTAGTATTAAGAATATCCTATCATCCGTAATTTTACTTTTAAACGATTTGAGCTATCCTGCCGCTATTTCACCATGTTTCATGGAAGTTATGTCTTCTTGTTCTATAAAGGTGACGTGAGGACAAACGTGTCCAAATTTTTGTTCATGGGGAAATCCCTTCAACTATTTTTTATATATAATCCTGAAAAAATATGAAATGTATTTATTCATAATTACCATAGTACATCATCTTTTTGAAAATCAAATCATAAAAACATACCTCATGTAAACATTTACAACTGAGCTGCCTAACAAATCATAGTTGAGGATTTTAGTTACACTTTCATCACCAATGAAGTATTGATCTTACCATCCATACATATTTGCTTAAAAATCAATTATTTTATCACCACCATCTTTCAACTTCGTATCCACATGATCCTTCAATGATAATAAATGTGGATATAGAATGGTGGAGGGTTAAAGTGCTTTGGGTAGATCGTTTTGATCGGTTGGTTGATCTTTGAGATGGTTTTGAATTGGTCTTTCATTTCACCCCTTCCCTTTATCCATTTGCAATAACATGCACCAGTTTAGTACTTTTTTTTATTAAATGTTTAAGGTTTAGATTGAAAATAAAATTAGAAGTGAATAGCTCATTGTCGACATGTTTTTCTACATGATGTGACATCCATGCGATGAATGTTCCTAGATCTTGTTCGACCGTAGGAACATCTACATCATCAATTGGAATAGGTAGTTCACACTCAGCTCTAGGTTTATAGTAAATGATACTTTGGCATGATCTGTTAGAAGTTTTCTATTGTGTAGCATATTGTTCTGGATATTGAACACTGCAGCCCTGGCTGCAAGGCGATGGGTGGGAATTGATAGATATAAATCAATATTATTTTCCCCTTGTAGAATATAAATATAGGAAAGGTATCAATGTATAGTTTCTATCTGATTCACATTTCACATATAATTTTTTTATAAAATTGAATACCTCAGTTAAGATTTTTTTAGGGGAATGGATCGCCTTAAAACTGGTGGGGGTGGGGGAAAGATCTTCACGTGTGGGTTGTTCTTGAGTTGTTTCTTCTCTTTGCCTTCCCCATCCAAATTTCTATCAACTCTCTCTATTATTATAATTATTCTTAAAACATAGATAATTAATCTATTATCTTTTTCATTTCCTTAGTTTGATCCTCTACTTGTTTTTTTCTAAAAATATTTTTGGGGTGTCACCCAAAAACCAGCACCTCTAACGCGACCATACTTTTATGGATTCTTAAAGGCCAATGAAAGTATGTCTACATCTAGTTTGGGTGTTACTGATTCTTGTTAATATGTCAGATAGAAAATATAGAAAAATAAGTAATCATTATTACGTAATATATATTTAAATAAAATATATTTTTATTATGTCATACTTGAACATGTTTCCAACAAATTTTATTTTTTTATCTATTAGTTTTTCATCTTTAGTTACACGCACCTCCTTCCATAGAACATGACATGGGATGGAATTTGCTATGGATTTGGACTCTTCAATATGTATATAAACAAAATAACATAGTTATTGTGTTGTTTTATTTCACATAAAATTATTATGGTATAATTAAAATATGTACCAATTTTTTTAAGTGATGCGTACCCCATCCTTTCTTTATGGTAGGGGTATGCTGGTTTTGATGCCCATTGTTTATTTTCAGCACTCAGTTTCTGTTTCATAAATAAAAAATTATCAATAAATGTGATGAATACATGTACCATCAAAAAAAATATTACCAAACAACATTTACTTGAAAAGACTGATTTGCATGATATATTGTAAATGCATCCCACAATGCTTGGGTTTTTAGGTGTATATAAATAAGAGGTGGGTGCGATTTATTTTCCCTTCAGCATATTTAAGATTATATTTCCTTAAAAGTGTGAAAAAACCACCATGAATCCTTCCAGCAACCCTTAAGTCATAGTATTTTTGTGTGTCATCTACTATAAATGAACTTTGCAAGTGATGATGAAGTGTAAGTCAATGTTTCATTATTTAATTTAGTAAATTAAAAAAATGATATCACAATGTTACCATAATATCTCCCCACATCATCTTCTTAATATCATCCACAACATGGTTCCATAAAGTTACATCAATTTCCATGGGATTCTAGGTGACGATTCCAATGTAACTACTAAACATTTCCTTGTTGGAGTTAACATGTTAGCCCTGCTTATTCCATCCAATCTCATATTTGATGCCTTTCTCTTTAGCCTTAATGATTTTTTCTAATACCATAAAACTATGACGCTCTTATTTTTTATGCTTCACTGGTGTTTAGTCACCTTTAATTTCCTTATACCGACTATAATCAATATATTCCTTCATATTTGGAGGGATATCATCAGCATGTGAAAATAGTGGTTGTACCTATGCACTGGGAGCAACAACAAGTCGAGAAACCTGTTGTTCGTCTACAATGCGAGTAGCAGCAGGTTGAGAAACCTTCTATGCCTAAGGATTGGGAGCATCATCATGTAAAAAAAGTATATCTACAAAAATGCTTTAAAATTTTATTAGATAACATAAATGCAACAAAAAATAGATATTAACATAGGGAAACAGGTTGAGAAACTTGTTGTTCATCTGCACTGTGAGAAAAAACTGGATGAGAAACCTGTTGTGCTTGGGGATTGGGAGCATCATCAAGTGTATAAGCCATTATCTACAAATGTGGTTAAACATTTAATTTATATAACATAAAAGCATAAATGAACATATATTGACATAAGTCAATAGGTTGAGAAACTTATTCTTTGTCTGCACTACGAGCAGCATTAGGTTGATAAACCTGTTGTGCCTGGGGATTGGGAACATCATCACATATAGAAGTAACTATATAGAAAATTGGTTTCACATTTAATTTAGATAAAATAAAAGAATAAGTGAATAGATTTTAACAAAAAGTAACATGATGTATATTATAAAAAGAATATAACCTGATTATTGAAATATCTTTTTTTAAATGGTTGAAGGGATTTGAACCCACTATTAACTATCCAAATACCTTCATTGTGGTATCAAATGATATAAGAAACACCATCTACACTAGGACTACTACAAAATTATTACTACGTCCCAATGAAAGGGTTACCCTCCATTGATTTTTCATCTGAATCTTTAGTGGTTTTGGTCGATAATAGAACAATTGACCAGTTTTGGTTTGCAGGATCTGGAACATAAAATACTTGTACTATCTGTGATGCCATTATAAATGGTTATTCTTTGTACCATTCTTTAATAAAATAAACTTTCACAAATACTAACTCATTTATTTTAATATAAGTTATTTTAAAAAACCTCTTACATTGAAAAATCGGTACTCGGAATGTCGTATAATCCAACTCCCATATTTTTTATTATGCCAAAATATGAAATATTTATGTAAATTGTATTTCTATCATTAGAACCAGAAACATGCATCACTTCAGCCATAATTGTAACTACAATATTATATCTGGTATTGTCTTCATCATGTTCATTAGTATATAATTTATAACCATTAATTACATAAGCATTGTAAGATAATATGTACACACTTAGTCTTATGGCTATCCATTGAAGTCGTTTTGAAATTGAGTCTGGATTTTCATTTGACTCCTTAAAAATATGGTCATAAAACCATCCTCTAAATTGTTTTTTATGTTAATTTGATATCCATTTTCATCCCTTGATGGATTTGAATGCCTAATAATTTCTTTGTGGGTTTCAACATATGGGTCAAAGCCCACAATGTTATGAAAAATGTAAATGTGGGCCTGCATCCGATCTATAATATTGATTGTGACAACCTATTTTCTAGAAATTCCTTCACCTGCAAGTCACCCAGTGTGACAAGATTTTGTTAGACCAATGCTTTGCACACTGGATAGGTATTCGGTACAAAATTCAACAGCTTCCTCAACAATATATCACTCCTCAATACAACCCTCTAGCCGAATTCAATTTTTGACATACCCATTCAAAATCATCATATACCTTTTAATGAGGTAGATCCATCTATAGTTTATAGGACCACATATCCAAATATCTATAACCAATTGAACCATCAAATGAACCATCATATAAAAGAATGTCAGTGGGGAAAACATTTCCAATTCACATAATATGATGAAAATGTATCTTTCCATAGTCAGTAATTTCATGAGTTATATAAATTTTCCACATATAAATTTGAAGAAGAAACCGATATTCATTAATGTATGACATAAATTATTGGAAAAAATGCAATGTAAACCTATAAGAATTAGATATTTCATCAAAACATGATAGTCATGTGATTTTAGACCTTCTAACTTTAAATAATGCATTGAAACGATGTTCTTGATATTCAATGAATACCCCTCTAGAACCTGTACGTCATTCAAGAAGTTTCAAAATCGATATCTCTCCTACCCGGAAAGAGTGTAAGCAGTAGGAGGAAGAAATTTTTATTTTTCACCCTTCACTGATGCCAACTCTTCTCATATTCCCATGTCAACCATGTACAACCTAGACTTAACTCCATTATTTATTTTTCCAAGTCATTTAGAAATGTGTCGATGACACTATCACATACATTTTTTTCAACATGCATAAAATAAAGAAAATTTCTAACGTACAGACAATTCTATTATGGTAATTCAAAAAAACTGATTCCTTTTTCCAACTGGTTTTCCTAAGGCTTTTTGAAAACAGTTTACCAAAAGCAGTGTTTACATATTTTACTTTCTCAAATATTTTACCACCTGTTAGTGGATATGGTGGTGTGAATTCTTCTGAACTTCCACCGAATGATGTTTTCCATGATTATTAATTTTTTCATCAGGTAGAAATCTGTGATGTCCTAGAAACACATTTTTGATGAATGTTTCAACCTAATTGATTGTGTACCTTGTTCACAGATGGGACACCCAAGAGTTCCTTTAATTATACATCTTGAAAAATTTTCATAAGTAGTAAAGTCATTTATCATCTCGTATAACATGGACCTCAACATGAAATCTTCATTTCTATAATCACCATAAATCATAACACCTGAATCCCACAATAATTTAAAATACTCGATCAATGGATCCAAATAAACATCAATATCATTACCCAATTATTTGTGTTCTGATATAATAATAGATAATATGATGTGTTTTTTTGATACATAACCGTGGTGTAAAGTTATAATTTACCAACATAATCATCCGTGTACTTTGAGTACTGATTTTAAAACCAAAGGGATTCACTTAATTTGTAGATAACGCAAGACGAAGGTTTCTTAGCTCGTTTCCAAAGTCAGGATACTCATGATCAATTCTATTCCACTCAGGAGAGTCTATTAGATGCCGTATTTTTTCATATTTATTTCTTTTGTCTACATTCCATGTTAATTTCCCGGCAGTATCCTCACTTTCTTATTGGCGCCTAAACCATGGAATGATTGGAAAGTACCATGTAACTATTATAGCACCAGATCTTGCATTCTTGTATCAAGAAGCACCACACTTTGGGCATTCTGTAAGTTATTTGTGGTCCATGTAATACAGTATACAGTCATTCAAGAATTCATGTATTATTTTATAGATCATACCCATCGAGCGTAGTAGTCATTTTTCACTGTATTTTTAGCTCGAGAGCTCATTAACTTTTGGGAGCACGTCGTTCAAGATAGAAAGTAATTTGGTAAAACTAGTATCACTCAATATGTTGCCTACATTCAAATTATATAGCTTTTTTATGGATAACAATGCTATATATTTAGTGCAACCATAATAAAATGGCATCTTTTCACAACTCTTTAACTACTCAAACAATTTTGGGAAATCATAAAGTTCATATTCAACTGTCCTGGTCATTTCTTTAATAAGATCATCATCATCATGCACATATGAAATCATGTCCTCAATACAGTCTTCTTTATTTTCCATGCTTGTAATCATATCAAATGATCCATAAAATTTAGTGTTATCCACATATCTAGATACATTCTATTTTCCCCATGTTTATTCAAACATTTATAACTTTGATCTATTCCAGGATAAATCAAGTGTTCTTCCAACTCCTCTAGACTAACTTCTCTTGAATAAAAACATTATAAACACAGACAAAGGATTTGACAAGGATCATATGCCTGATAATTTAAAAACTTGATCAATTCTTTCACTCCATCTTCATAATCTTTTTTCAGATGATTGGAATACATCCATTCTTTTATTCATATCCATCCTATTAGATTCAGTGATATTAATATTTAATAAAATAAATACACAAAACGTTGATATAAAAACTAAGCAAGTCTAAAAAAGTTATAGACATTAAATATCCTGTGAAAACTATTTATAGAATCATAGTTTAAATCCCATTAAAAATCCAACCATTTACACAAATTCCTCTTTAAAATAACAAAACCCTTTTAAAATAAACCAATTAGTTCCAAAAATCCTTTCACAAAACCCCAATTAATTTTTTAAAATAATTTTAAACCAATTTAAATCCAAAAAAGGGTATGTTAAATGCATATAATTTTTTAGGAAACATTTCAAAACACATAAATCATTTTAAAAGTGTACCCCTAACAAAATAACTAGATTTTATTTTCACATCCCTCTATCTAGACAATGAAAATCATTGATGGCCACATGCCTTATATGACTCATGAAACCCCCTATCTAGCTTTGATCACTAGTTTTATATGTTCCTCCCATCAACCTTATAGACCGACCAACCACTGATCAGGCTAAAGGGAATCTAATCAATATAATAATTTAATTCTCTATATATAACCACTGATCAAGAAATAAAATGTCATGGGATATAACCTAGGTACTAGTGTGTGACGATCCAAAATGGCACTATAACTAAATGGAACAACATCTGATATATGTTTCATCCAAGAATAACACGATCCACCCAATTAAACCATACATAACTCATTATAAGGGAACCTTACCACTATCCATGTCTTAAAAACAACTAGGGGCCCATAGAAGTGTGTGTACCAACTAGGGCAGTATGAATCAAGACCTCCCACCTAGAAACCCAAGTTACCATAAACAAATAACCATAGAGGTGATAAAGAAATGAAGATAATTAACAAAAAAAATCTCTCAACTCACCTCCAACAATATCACATATAATATCCCCTTTTCAAATCATGCATCCATCATATAAATAATCAATAACCCATAATAGGTGAAACAAGAATACAAAAAATCATTAAGGTTCTCATGAGAAATAAACCGTTTACTTTTTAATGTGAAAAATGGGTATTCACATGAAAACCAACTTAGTATATAGAGTCTCACTCCCCTTCTTTAAAGTCTTATAATTTCAATGATTCTGGAAGAACTTGAAAAAAAAATCCCTTTTTCTTTCCCAAACATTCTCCAAGAACATGGGAAATTATTTTTTAAAAACAAAAAATGCATAAGACCTCAATTTACTATGAAAAACATTTAAATAACCCTATTAACCTGTTAAAATATGATTTTCATGAGAATTAATCTAATTTTAAAATATTACATGAAATTATTATGAAAAAAACCATAATGACAAGACTATAATTTAAGAATGAAATTTATAATTTCACCCAAAACACGTAAATTACTATAATTTAATTGAAAATAAATTTATAAAGTATACACATTCCATGAATTATAAAATAAAGGAAGAGAAAAGAAACACCTACTTTAAACCAAATGGTAACCAATACACAACATGTCACCTTCCATATAAAACACTCAAAAAACCTAATGCCCAAAATCCTTATGAAAAATGAATTTCAATTCTTGGGAGAAGGAGAAACCTATAGGAAATAGAGAAGAGCAGAGGGATGAAGGAGATAAATAAGAAAGAGTGGGAAGAATGATTAAAATGGAAAAATAATTTTTTTCTTAAATAACTAAAACAAATTCACATAATACAAACGTAAGAAATCATAGAATATTATAATTCCCCTTTTTGAAAATAATTCATATCATAATAACATATAAATTGTTACTAAAGTATCACTACATGGAAAAAAATCCTATGACAATAAATATAAGTGAAAATACATACCTTTTCACAACATTTTTTTAAAACATTTATGTAAAAAATTATATTTAATTTTTTTAATGGAAATATATTACTATTGAAAACATTATTATAAATAGTTCCTAATAAAAATTTATTTAACATACACAAAGGTTTTAAAAATAAGAAGTAAAAATAATTTAAAAATTGTTTACTTTTTACAGAATCCTTAATAATTCAAAATTGAAAAAGGCATAATGTATTCAAGGGGAAAGGCCTCTGTAATGTGGTAAATAAGAGACCCCTAAGTCATGGAGTTGTAGGTGTGTGAGACAATCAGTTCATTTGGGGAATGATCAAGGACTTATTAATGGATGAGTAGTGTGGTGATGAAATCAATGTTTGTAAACTCATTGTGGGTGTTATCTCATCATGATAGTTTTTAATTTGAGTAATGATTAGTTGTGGTTCATGAAAATACGATAAATTTTTTGGTCACTAATAAGCCCATGTGAGGATGTGGAGAGTTAAACTATAAGAGTCATGTCTGGGTAAGTGGATGGGTCCTTGAGTTATTCCATTGGGTTCAGTTATGTGAGTATGTATGGGAGTTGTCGGAAATGATTGTGAGTGTCAATATTTAGCTGACAATGAGATATGTTCATGCTTTTTTTTTGTAGTTATGTAATTACTTAGTGCACATTGGGAGTGGTGTGTTGGTGAACCTAACCTGTAGGTATAAGTGGTTGGTTTTGTGTGTGCTCCTAAGTGGCTGAGTTGCACTAGTAGATGAGAGATACTCATGTAAGAGTATCAATTAGAGGAGATCAAGAATGAATCAATGATGCCAAACTATAGAGTGGGTCTTGGGTTGTTAGGGGAACTTGGTGATGTGAGCTAGTATGGTTTATCACTCAATTAATGGGTTAAATCATGTGACAAATCATAATGAAGTTTTACTTAGACATATACACATGATAAAGTAAGAAAAATTTGTATTATTTAGACATTGTATGAGAAACATATACTATGAATTATTTATTGGATTGAAAAGGCATTGAGAAGGAATATGGTGCCTAATATTTGAGTATTTTGAATCGTGGGTGTATTCAAGAAGAATATTGGAATCAGAAGTTTGATGCATAGGATCAGTGGCCCAAGATGGTCGAGCAAGACCTCTAGAGACAATTCTTAGGGATGAAAAGTTCTTATAAGGGGATATTGTAATGGACTCAGACTTTTTAGGTGTGTTATTCCTTATTTTCATCCATTCTTTTAAGTGATTTTAGTTATTATATTTTAGGGTGAAATCATTCTCATAGTTATGTATGCCGATACCCATTTGTTTATCGCAAACTCATGGTTATTTGGAATGGGCATCATGCCTTGTACGGAGCCATCTTTGGTGAAATTTCAGGTCAACCCTTGTTAGGTTGTAACATATATTCACTTGAGTACTTATGGGAATAAACAGTTCCATCCCCATATGAATCTTATTATCTTTTGGAACTAGAGGCTCAAGCTTAATATACTATGTGGTGTGATACTCTTTATTATAGATTGTAATTGTTAACCTCAAAATTTCACAGATCACATAGAAAAAACTTGTTATGTAGAAAATCTCCTAATTATGCTTTTACAAGAACATGAAAACATGAATTTCTCCATCATAGTGTTTTCACAAGGAATCCAAGTATACTTAATCATTCATACTGAGATGTCCTATATGTCATGGAAATCAAAAAATGGGTAGAACCACCATGGTATTCCTGAGCCACTTCTGAAAATGTATAAACTCCCCATGACATGAATAACTCTTACACATTACCCTCTTAGTGTGGCCATTATAACCATTACATTAAAAAATCTTATATATAAATGAAATTATCTATATTACCAATAAAAAGTTCATGAAATTGATATTACATATCCCATAGTGGATAAGCTCCCCATTTTACAATACATTTCACAAATATTAAAACTTCCAGCTCATTCTCCACTTATTTAAAAAAATTCTAAATTTGAGTTTCAAGATTAAGAAAATTCTTCAAATATTACTAAATCCAAAATTTTTTTATTGAGTAATCTTACCACATAGAATTATACCATCAAAAAATATATTCAACGATTTCATAATTTAATATAGGAAACAAAATATTAGGCTAATAACACCGCTACAATAAATTACACCCACTTAAATTCATATGTTTTAAGCAATAAAAATATTTATATTCTACCATGATGAAAACCCACATTCCATTGAAGATTTTTAAATCAAGCATTTCAAAATATGGTGTAGGAAAATTAAATTTTACTAAATATAACTAGTGCACAAACCAGGACCACCAATAAACATGATTTTCAATGGGGTGTTTAGCCCATATAATTCACAAATCACCATCAATATCAAACTATAATAAGTGAAACTAATGAGAAAGTGAAAAAAACTAACCGTGGATGTCTGGTTAACATGTGGCAGAGGTGTGTTCACGGTGTAGGACCGCCACGATAGAGGAGAGACACCATGAAGTAGAGGAAATGGAGGAGGAGAGCTGCAACGAAGGAGAGGCACAACTGAGGGAAGATACTGGTGGAGGAGAGGCATGACTAAGGAGAACCATGCAATAATCCTTAGTTCACAGTGGTAGAGGAGTCAGTGACTGAGGAGGAGGAGGTAGGAGAGGAGGGAGGAGGGGGAGAGGAGGGAGGAGATGAGGCAGTAGTAGTGGAAAAAACGGTGGTAGTAGAGACAATGGAAAGGATCCTCTTCCGTGAGAGCTTGAGGGGTGCAAGGAAGGAGGATAAAGTTAGGGTTTATTTATAAAACTCAACGACACTTTTATCAGTGCTAGATAAAAATTTCTGATAAAAGTAGGTTTTATTAGAACCTATATTGAAAGAGATGTTAAAACATGCCTTTGTCAACACTTTTTTAGTGATGATAAAGGCACATCTTTATCAGCGCTAAAAAAGCACTGGTAAAAGAATATTTTATTAGTGCTACAATTGAAAGTGCTGATAAAACATGCCATTATCAGTGCTAAAAAAGTGCTGATAAATGGATGTTTTATCAGCACTTTTTAATTAGCTTTGATAAAACATACCATTTATTCATAATTATAAAATTATCACCAATATATTTGTTAAATTTATAATTTTACAAATATTTATAATTAATATATTTATTATAAATAAATAATTTAAATTATAATTATATATATATATATTTGTGTTTGTTTTTGTCTATAAATTATAAAAAAAATATATAATTTTATAATTTAAATTATAATTAAATATATATAAATATAAATTGATATATTATTTTTAATTTTAATTTCCTAAGTATTTATATATATATATACATATATGTCTGTGTCTGTGTATATATATTCATTAAAGACATATATTTATAAATAAATATATTTAAAAGGTTTTCATAAATATATATTTATCATTTTTTAAAAATATTTTTTAGTTTTATAATTATTTAAACATATTTATATTTAATTAGTTATATATAATTATAATTTTATATAACATATTTAAAAAGTAAATAATTATATATAACTAAATATTTATGTTTTTAAAAATAATAAATACATTTACTGTTTATTTAAATATATTTATAGTTATTTTAAGTAATTATGAGAAGATAAAGCTTCATATATATAGGAAATGAATGAATACAACAAGTATATATAGTACTATAGTATATATGGGAAACATTAGAGTAAAAAATTAAAAATATATTCATGAGAAGAACGTACGCATTAATTGAAACATTCATTTGGAAACATAAATTTATATATATATATATAAAATAAGTATATATATATATATTAAAAATTATTTGTATATAATATTATAATCATATAGTATAATAAATATAAAATAAATATATAACTAAAACTAATAAACATAATAAATATAAATAAAAAATAAACATAATAAACATAATAAACATGCGTTTTTTAATGTATACATATAAACAATATCTTTGAATATAATTAAAAATATTTTTATATAAATTAATAATATTTTATATTAAAAACTTTTATCAATGCTATTATTAGCACTGATAAATTGTCCTTTATATCAGTGATTTTTGTTAGCACTAATAAATGGGGGACTTTATCAGCGTTAATATTAGCACTGATAAAGGGTAGATTTATCAGAGCTTTTTTCTAGAACTGAAAAAACCCAAGCACTTCCCTTTCTCGCATTTGTGGTAGTTCTTGCATGGTGGACATCTATACTCAATATTTCATATTTATCTTTCATATAGGAAGAATCAATATTTGAAGATAACCTATGGGTGTACAAGGACATGAAAATTAGTGGGTGAAAGATTCATCATCATCCATTTTCCTCTCTACCTCAAGATAAAAACCTTTTCCTCCAATCAGAACCAATCCTGATGTTCATGGGGGGATTTTCTGAAACTCCCTTTTTTACATGTGGATAAAAATGTTTAGAGGAAAATACCTCAAGTGGTAGAGGAGAAAGGGGACTCGAAGAAATCTCCCATGTCAACCTATGTGGATCCCACTTATGTGCCAAGAGGCTCGTATAGGCCCCACTTGTGTAGTCTAGTTTGACTAGCCAATACCTTCTTGAGGGTCCTACATAATACACCTTCATGATATACCTACACATATGGTCTCCATTGGCTAGGGTCTCAAGAATTTTTTATAAATAGGACCGTTGGGCTCATCACTTGACATGAATGGAAGATGAAGAGACCTATTGAACCTCCACTCACCCAAGTCACTCACTGAAATCCTCTAAATCTTGTGGTTGTGGTTGATGCCTATAAAAGAAGGGTGAATTGGTAACAATCAATATATTGAGGTCCCTCAATGTCCAAAATACCATGAACCTTGAGAGGAACCATTCCCCCACTGAGTCAAAACTACTACGGTGAAGGGATCTTCAATTACTAAAATATTGAGTTCCAATCATCTAAAGACACTTGAGGAGACCCTTATAGCATAGAGTAAGGCCTCGACAAAGTGATATTACCCATGTTTTCTATCACCCAAAGGGAATGTTCATCTTTACCATGTAAAATATATATGAAGTACCCTTAGTCCTAATTGGTACACCCTGTGTGATGAACCTATAGCTTTCCTAGGTCCACCATACGCAAGACTCTCTATATCTTCTAGGTCCATACTTCACAAAACCCTATTTATCTCAACATAGACTCACCAAGGCGAGACACTCTTTGAGACCTATTTCACACTAATAATGGAAGAGATTTTATTTCTTTGGATTCCTCATCTAAGGGGGACCAGTGTAAGACCTCCCCTAATGTCTATAGATATATATGTTTAGAGCATAGGGTACAATGAGATGTCCTATTGATTATACATTCTCATGGTAATGGAATTCCCAAATTTATCCCACCTAATAGGTTGGATCCTATGATTACCCTCAATTATACATTCCCATGGTAATTAGGATTCCAACCTTATGGATAATTATGTCTCCCCATGGTTTGAAAACAAGAGAGGATAAGGGAATATATAATCCTTATCTCTCTTCATGATAACACCACCATGACTCCATCCTCATCTAGCAACATATGAGGAGAAAATTTCACCTTATGGAATCCCTCCCGGAGTAAGCCCCTAGTATTTATTATAAGATATTAAGTTCCTCCCACCTTCTATATCTTCTCCCTCATCCACCAGTGGATTAAGGTGATTGTGTGGATTTCCAAATCATACACTTCCTTGCGTTTCAAACACTAATAATGAATCACATGGGTCTAGAGGTTAGTGAAGACCATGTCACCAACATGATCAAATATCCATGTGGTAATACTACTAAGTGTAATCCCAAAACCATCTAAACTACAATGGATTTTATTCCTATATTCATGGGATATGTAAAAATAAATCTTGAGGTTTGAACCCAAAAATTTCACACCATCATAATCTTTATTGAGACACATTTACAATAGGATCATGACCCAAAATTAGAAGACCATATTATTTCTAGGTCATCCTTATTTTATCCTTATTATCCCATATTTCCAATATAGGTCACCTCGATACAACTCCATACTCCCTAACAGAATGACCAATAGGGATGCTTCGACATAAGTCACACAATAACCCTTAGGTAGAAACATTTCACCTAGAAAACCTCTACTCACGATCTTAAAATATGAAGTAAAGTACTTGTAACATGACCTTAAAAGGTATGATGTGTCTAGTTAAGTGGCACCAAATTATGTGGGTTCTGATTCCTTTCACATGGATATGTATGAATCCATTCCCATGGGCCTAATCCTGAAACCAAAACAACTCTGGTATTCCTTGATGATGATAAATTCACAGCACCCCACTATGTTTCTTAAAACTAACATCATTATAATAAATGACATAAGAATATATAATATATGTATAAATGGTGCCATTCATGGAGAACCTCACATACACATAGATGATTCTAAATCCAATACATGTTAAAAATGTATTTTCAATACAGGGTTTACCCATTATATATTTTAGATTTAATAAAGTATTATTGAATATGTATTATATATATAAGAGAGTCTCGAAGTAGGAAATAATCCCCACAAAAATGTTAATCACTAGAAACTAGAGCTATCCCAACACATCTATACCCACAATTTAGAGAAACTCTGGGAATAGAGATTATATGAAAAGGTATACCCACAATTTGAAAAAACTGTTGGTATATGTTGAGCTATACAAGCAGTTTTTCAAAAATTGTGGGTACAAATCCTTAAAAAGTTAGGATTCCCCTTGGGCTCCCTCATCCTTATTAGAATACCTAATCTCACATCCCCACCTATAAGCCTTGGCATCACCACCACCCCTCCTTAGGTGACACTTCCTCCATCATCTAGGTGTTCTTCCTCCATTCATGGAACTGTTTTTTGTGATCTTTAAGAGGTAAGAATTCCTTACCTCCTTTTCTTTTTTCTCCCATAACCCGAGTGCTGCCTAATTATATTATTATGAATTCTCCCCTAATTGATGGATTTTTTTTATTCTGATCTTTTTCAACATCAAATTAGTGAGTTCTAAATCCATATTCTCTTCTGTTAGATATTATTTTCACTTTTATCTATATATGTGATTATAATCAAGCATGTTAGCTTCACTTATATCAGAGTGTTTTTAAATTTATATTAAAAAAAAATCAAATATAGTATATTAAATTCTTAAAAGTATCATTTTAACTATAATTTATTTATTTTTAAAACTATCATAGGGATTCTAAAGAATTTAACTTAAATTTGTGATTATTTTGGTGGAATATTTTATGGATTTAGATATTTTTATTGCTTGGAATAATATTTATGTTAACTATGGGGGTTAATTTTGGTTTTTATTATCATAGTGTGATGTGATTTAATTATATAAATTTAATTTTTTATATCATGAACCATGTTTAAACTATTTATTTGATTATTTTAACCTAAAATTAAATTATTATATAATCATTTACAAGATTATATTATTATAAGTAAATCTCAAATATTGATTTATCCATGATGGTTGGTTCTTTAAGAATTGTCTATTTTAATTATATTACTTGTCAGATATGTTTATTATAATTCATTAATATTATTTATACATGAATGAATGATAACATATTCTTTCAAATAATTAGAAATTTATAATTGAAATGTTTAAGAATTTTTAACCTTGATTATGTACAAATAGTTATAGAAGAATTCATTAAATGTCATGAAATAATTATATAAATTTGAATAGAATGCTTACTGGATCATGTTCATTTTATGAAACATGGTTTCCATTGATAAAGTTTTTATATAATAATTTATTTCATTAAGAAAATTTTAATGTTATGAACTATTTTGATTAACTATTGACTATAACTATGTTCTTTGTTAATAATGATTACTTAGTTCATTTATCATATATTGATTATTTATCCATTTATTTCCAATATAAATTAAATTAATTAAATACCTTCTCCCCACACTTTACCTCAATTAAGAGGTTTCAAAAATGGTGATGTAATGGATGAGTTTCATAAAGTGGAATGGAATAGATTAATTATTTAGTCTTGATGGATCTTCCCCATATTAAATAATTCTTAAATTGAAATTGAACATCATGTAAAATATATATTCCTTGTGTTTGAATAATATAAGTAATTTTAAATTTAAATACAATCCTTTCATGACTAAATATTATCCTCAATTTTGTTTTCAAAGGACAAAACATCTATGGATAATAAATACACATTTTATTCCAGTATTACTTACTTGTTATTTATTTTAATACATGAACCTTTTTTTCATTTCCATGAGTATGTACTAGGTTTTTCTTATTATATTCCTTGTTCTTTTTTGGACAGATAATAGTATTTTATAATGGTCACTTGCATCATGAATTGTATTCAATTTGGTTTCCTATTAATGTTATTTAACGTACCATACACTATACTTTTAATTTGTAATTGAAATTGTATATAATTGTAATTATGGTTTAAATTTTTGATTGGAACATAAATATATTCCCTTGTAATAGAATATATAGAATATGTATGTATCATGTCGATCGGATTTCAACTAAGTTTCAAAAGAATTTCGTTTTAAAAACATATTTTAAAAATGATTTATATGGAAGTTGTATATAGTGTCCATGTTATAATTGTGTTATAAGTCCATGGTTAAGACAAGAAGAAGTTATTTAACCTATAAAAAAGTTTTATTCAAAACAAGATATTATTTTTGTTACCACTATTAATAGATGATACAATATTCCACTGTTCATGGATGGAAAGAAAGAAGTGTTATGGAGAATTTGATATTTGATTGGTTTCCATTTATGAATCATCATGAGATAGATAATATGCCAGTAAACAAAAGAAATTATATCAATACACATGAATAAAGTACTAAATATGATGATGTTGATATAGTTAAAACATTAATTGATGATTCAAGAACTCTTGTATTCTAGGAATGTACTAAAATGACAAAGTAAGAATTTTTAATGTGGTTATATCATGAAAAACCCATGTATGGAATTTCTAATACCACCATTGATTATATTATTATATTTTTGAAGGAATGTTTTCTTTATGGTGTAAATATTCCCTCAAATAATTATAAGGAATGGATGTTAATTAAGAAACTCATATTTTCTACTAATAAAATTCATGATTGTTTGAAAGATTTAAATTTATTTTGACAGGAAACAACATACCTTAATGAATGTAAAGAATGTGGTATATATCTATGGAAGGTAAATGTATATGTAACACTATATAATGTTCCATAAAAAGTCATGTACAACATTAAATTGATTCCTAGGATTCATAATATATTCATTTCTGTAGAAATATCATCCAATATGTGATGAAATTATGCTGAGATAATTAAAGATAATGGTGAGTTGGTTCATCCAGAAGATGTATTTTCATGGTATTCATTTTATAAAAAGCATCCCAATTTTTTAGTTGATGTGTATAATATCAGGTTGGGTCTATCCTATAATGTTTTTAATTTCTTTGGTCTGATGTTTATATCTCACATCATGTGGCTATTTTTCATTCACATTTATAATCTTCCTCTATGGATGTGTGTGAGAAAACCATTCACTTTCTTGATTATACTAATAAATGGATTATTTGATCTTGAAAATGATATATATGTCAACATGAAACATTTAATAATATATTTGAAGCATCTTTAGGATATGGGTGTGCGCACATTCGATGCTTGTTAAAAAATAAATTATAGATGTGTGCTTTCCTTATATATATTATAAATTATTTCCTAACTTATTAAATGATGTTTAGTTGGAGAAAAAAATGGAAAACTATAATGTCCTATTTTTATGAAGAATATATGATTCAGAAGGATTAATTATCATCATAGTTTTAGTTTCATGGTACATCAATGATTATTTCCAATGAATCATCAATAAAAAAAGAATCACCAGAGGTTTGATAATTTTTTGATATTGAACAACCACCTCAACGTATGTTAGGACCTGGTGTGATAAATAAATTTAAATTTTTTGGTTTTCTATTAGAGAGTGGTTAGATGAAATCTAAAAAGAGGAAGAATATTGACACTGAATCCACTTATAATTAGAAAAATAGAAGTATATTTTTTGAGTTTCCATATTGGTCTACCAATTTTTTATTTCATTGTTTAGACATAATATTCATTGATAAAAATATGTGTAAAATGTTTTTTTTAAATTCTTCGAAAGAAGTGATTTGACTTCTAATATCTCCATGACATGTGGATTTTGGTATTTGACTAGAAATTCATCCTATGTATATCATTATAAACAAATTAAAAGTTCCTTTTTCTTCTCATGTGATGAAACCATTATAGAAAAATAAATTTCTAAATGTATTGGAGAATATCAAGCTTCCTGATTGATATTCAAGAAACATATCTAAATGAGTCAGTGTAAGGGATTCAAAAATAAAATCCCTAAAAACTAATGATTATCACATACTTCTTCATGAATTGATATCAATATAAATCCATCATTTGATATCCAATAATTTAATGGTGAAAATAATTTTATTGTACAATTTTTTAGAGACCTTTATGCTAAAATAAAAGTCTTTTTTGATAAAAATGTAGTAAGAGGCAGCATTAATTTTGGGTGGGTCGGAAAAAAATCTCCTCCATCATTTTTCACTTGCATGTTGCATTTAATAGTTCATATTCAAATTGAAAGACTTTGGGTGACGCATTGATTTTTGGTGGATATGTCATACTAAAATAAATATGTGCATAATGAAATATTATTTGTGAAACAAGAACCATCATTAAGTTTTTATTGTGAGAGGTTATTTAGATCTAGAATGTATGGATTTATGTTCAATATATTTTTCTGATGTGAGCACAAGACACAACCAATAAATGAGAAATGAAGATGAGATGTATGGGGAAATTGAGACCTCATTTCCATCCATTCCCTAAATATAAGGAATTATTGGGTCATATATATTGTCTACAATGATCCTTGAAGAGCGGGATATGGCACATCGCATAGTCTTTTTTAACAGTGTTTTGTTCGATGACTATGTCAAGTAAGTAATTTGAATATTTATTTGTTATCTCATAGTAGGTTATTTCACATAAACCTTAAACTTTAATTATCATTCTATGTATGAAACATAAACAAATTATAAGTAGAGTTCATCGATATTTTACTTTTAGAAATATAGAGAATTTTCATAATAAAGAGATTCCTACTTGGTTGGAATCCCAGATATGACCATTACTTTAATTAACTTTAAAATATATATTAATTTAATTTTATTATTTATATATATTTTAGGTATTTAGTTTACCTATTGGCTCTATTTTTCAATAATTAAGAGTGTTGTATTTTGGTCCCAATTCTTTGGTTTACGAATGAAAATATTTAATAATCAATGGGTATAAATTTTCTACAACTGATCGAGTGGTGAAAATAAGAACATAACATGATGGAATTATGTTAATTACTATAACAAACTATTATGATAGTGCATCAGATTGTGGGTCTTGATATGAAAATGTTATAGACTTATTGATAAAATATTGTCATTTTATTACTACTCTCATTAATGATTCACTATAATGAAATGTAAAAATCATGATTTAATGAATTGGAATTGTACATTTATTGATGATCATGGATTTAGAGTTATTTAAATGAGTTGATTCCTTAATACCAATTAACCATAATATTTGAAATCAATGAAAAATAAGTGTTTTATGTGAAAGATCACCTGATACCTAATTAAGGTTCCATTAATGAAGTAATACCAAGATTTATTTTCATGATGGTTGGAAAAAATGTGATAGCATTGATGAACCCATTAGTTTTGATGAAAATATTTCATTTAATGAATCAAATTGTCCCATTATGAGAGTTAATGTTAAACCTAAAGTTGTGGAGGGTAACATATAGAAACAACCATATATGTTCACAGTTCATTAAATTTACCTTGATGTGGATTTCTCAGGTTGTTACTACTATAATTAATTTAATATAGTTTTATTTTGGAATGATATGTTTAGTTTATTATTTTTTGTTTTCATTTAATTTAATTACATTTATTTATTTTCAAAAAAATGGGCATAAAATAGGTTTTTAAAAAATGTGTAACTTTGTTTTAAATTATTATTTATAAAAAATTTTATGATTATTTTTATTACTTCTTTGACATATAAGTTGTATGCATGGTTTTTAAAAACTATTTCTAAAAAATGTACATTTCATTATTTTGAAGATTAAGAAAAATACTGAAGAAGTTCAAAAGAAGTGATTATTTCGTAATGATTGATGGATTCACGAGCATGGGTTGGCTCCTATGATTCCTTTAGGGAGTATAAAAATTTTAATATGTTTCTTATACATTGCATATAATGTCATGTTATTATTCTTTAATAATTTATTTAGGGATATTCAATTAAAATAGAGTTGAATCCTACTTATCCTACTAGTATGGGTCTGAGTGGGGGTGTTCCTAAAGCTAAAATAAGTAACTTTCGTACCCATTACTACCTTGAACCACCAGTGTACACCCCATCTACTACACATTTCCATCCTTCTCTTGAGCCTCAAAGGATTTTCCCACCCATACCTCCATCATCATCATCATCTCATTTAGCCTCTTATTCTCATACCATGTCTATGATACCTCAAGGGATGTTCTCACCTTTACAATATCCATATCCTTTGATGTATCCCCAACCCTACTACCCATATCCTTCCATGTCTACAATACTTCTATTTTCAAATATCCATCCAAGATATGATGATTTTGTTCCTTTAACTTCCACAACAGTACATATAGATCACCCAATGCATGCATTAGAATAGGAACTTACTTCAGAGACTACTTATTCAGAACGTCCCACAGATCCATCATAGCCTAATGATCAGCCTGCATCACATTTTTTTATTTATTTTTTTCAAACCATGTCACATTATTTTTTTCTTGTTGTATTGTGACTTAATTATTATTTTTTCTCCTTTGATATTATTAAGTGGGATTTCTTGTAGGAGTTGTGGGTACACTCATATGGTTAAATCCTAGAATAACCACACACAAGTAATGGTGGATTACAATGAAGAAAATCATAAGATAGTAAAACATTATAGGTAGTGTATAAGTTTAGTCAGAAATTTAACCAAGTACAATGATATCATTCTGGTGTAACCAGTCTCATAGATGTATACCAGTAATGAAATCAAGGAGAAATCATGATAGGAGATGTGGGTAAGAAAATTTGTTAAATTTACATCTTTTTTTGTATTTATATGAATTAACATGTTTGTTTCATAATCAATTTAACTTTCCTAATGGTGAAGCTGTTAATGTTGAAATTTTGATGGATCTTGGAGAGTTCTATCGATCATATAAGAATGAGTTATATTTTGGTTAAAAGAGTATAGTGGGTTCTGATTTAAAGGGTGTACCAATATCCCCTGACTATACAATAAATAAATATCAATAAATGAATGCATACTTGAATAATGATGAGTTTAAGGTATACCTAATCTTTAATGGTTTTCATAGAATATTTAATTCTTATAAATAGTATTAATTTTTCATTTTTAGGATACTTTGAAAAGAAAGATTCAATGATGTATTTTCACACTTTGAGGGGCACTATATTGACCGATAATGAGAATATTTAGGTACTTTAACATGAATACCAAAAATATCTATATTTATATTGTTACTTAGTTAAATTTTCATGCTTAAATTTAAGTTTTATTTTCATTAATCCCTTTAATATAAGGATGTAAATACTCTTTTCAAATGGCCTAATGTCCTAATGGCCTATAGGCTAATTGGAAAATTATCCAAATCGCATAATGGTTAATTAGCCTAATGGACTAATGGAATAATGTATTAATGTCCTATTAGACTATTAAACTATTTGAAAACTTCATAATCGACTATTTTGAAATATCCTAATGGCCTAATATCCTAACGAACTAATGGAAAATTGGACCAATGGATAATTATCCAATTGGATTTATGAACTAATGGCCTAAATTCCTAATGGACCAATAGAATAATTACCTACGTCCTAATGGTCAATTTTTCTAATGGTTGATTGGAGTAGTTGGCATAATGGTATTAATTGGCATAATGGGCCTAATTAGCCTAATGGACTAATGGCCTAATGTCCATTTGGACCAATTTACCAATTAGACTAATAGTTTAATTGCCTAATTGTTTAATTGCTAATTTTCCTAATGGCCAAATGGCATAATGTACAATTTTCCTGATGGGCTAATTACATAATTTCAAATTGGTGTAATGGCCTAATGGCCTAATGGACTAATGGCCATTTGTTCTAATAGACAATTATATGAATGGAAAATTGACCTAATGCCCTAATGTAGTAATGGCCGAATGGCCTAATGGCCTAATTTTTCAATTTTCCTAATGGAATAATGGCCAATTGAAGTAATGATATAATGGATAATTGTCCTAATAGCCTAATGACCAATTAGAATAATGGAAAACTGGCCTATGGAACTAATGTACAATAAGCCTAATGGCCTAATGATATAATGTATAATTGGCATAATGGCCTAATGTCCAATTGGGAAATTGGCCAATCAGCCAAATGGTCTAATGGAGTAATTGGACTAATTCCCTAGTGGCCTAATGTACAATTGGCCTAATGTTCTGATGGACAATTAGACCAGTTTCCGAATGGCCAATTGTCTTATTGTAAAAATTTATAATTGGACTAATGCCCTAATTGGACAATTGAACCAATGGCATAATTGTCCAATTGACCTAATAGACTAATGGACAATTGGATTAATTTGTCTAATGGACAACTATCATAATGAAATAATTGGATAATAAGCCTAATGTCATAATGGAATAGTGGAATAATGTCTAATTGGACTAATGTTTCAATGAACTAATGGAAAATTTTACAATTGACTTAATTTACTAATGGACTAATTATCCAATTTGCATAATAGCTCAATAAACAATTGGCCTAATTGAATAATGGAAAATTGAACTAATGTCTAATTGTCCCAGTGGACTAAGGACCTAATGGCCTAATGGCCTGATGAGTTAATGGTATAATGGACTAATATCCAAATTGACAATTGGTAAAATAGCCAATTTGGATAATGACCTAATTATTTAATTGGACTAATTGGACAGTTGGACTAATGGTTTAATGACCTAATAGAAAATTGGCTAATTGGTCAGTTGACCTAATTTACTGATAGAATAATGGCCAATTTTCCAGTTGTCCAAATGGACTAATAGATAATGTCCTAATGACCTAATGACCTAATTTCCAATTGGAAAATTAGAAAATTGGCCTAATGGACTAATGGGAAATTTCCCTAATGGACTAATGGGCCAATTGGACCAATGACCTAATGACCTACTGGATAATTGGACTATTGGCCTATTGGCCTAACAGACCAATAAACTAATGACCTAATGGCCTAATGGCCTAATGTCTTAATGTCCTAATGTCTCAATGGACTAATTAAATAATAGAATAATGGACTAATGTCCTAATGTCCTAATGACATAATGGACTAATATCCTAATGTCCTAAAATCCAATTAGAATAATTGAATAATTGAAAAATTTTCCTAATGTCCTAATGGCCTAATAGGCTAATGAACTAATGGAAAATTAGCTTAATGGATTAATTGTACAATTAGACTAATGGCCTAATGGACAATTGTCCTAATTGTCTAATGTCCAAGTAGCCCAATGGACTAAGAGAAAATTGGCACAATTGCCTAATTGGATGATTGAACTAATTTCCTAATGGTCTAATAGACAAATGGCCTAATGGACTAATGACCAATTGGTCTAATAGCATAATGGAATAATGTAATACCAGCCTAATGAAATATTTTCCTAATTTACTATTGGACTAATGATGTAATGGCCTAATTAAATAATGGTCTAATTGTCCAATTAGTCTAATGACCTAATGGAATAATGGACAAATGACCTAATTGGACAAATGAAGTAATGTCCTAATGAACTAATGGCCTAATGGACTAATGGCCTAATGGCCTAATGGCCTAATTCCCTAATGGCCTAAAGTCCTAATGTCTTAAAGGCCTAATGGCCTAAAGGCCTAATGTCCTAAAGGCCTAATGGTATAAAGGACTAATGGACTAATGGATTAATGGCCTAATGAACTAATGGCCTAATGGCCTAATGTCCTAATGGCCTACCTCCCTAATGACCTATTGGACTAATGTCCAATTAGCCTAATGGACAATTAGCCTAATGGCCTATTGTTTTAATGGACTAATTGACTAATTGTCATAATGGACTAACGACCCAATGACCCAATGGACTAATGTTCTAATGGCCTAATGACCTACTGGCCTAATATCCTAGTGGCCTAATGGACTAGTGGCCCAATATCCTGATATCCTAATGGATAATTGGCCCAATGGCCTAATGGATTAATGGATAATTGGAATAATGGCCTAATGGGATAATGGCCAATTAGCCTAATTGGAATAATGGATTAATGACCTAATTGGTTGGTCTAATGGTCTAATGGCCAATTGGCCTAACAGCCTAATGACCAAGTGGCCTAATGAACTAATGGGCAATTAGGATAATGTCCAATTGGGATAATTAATTAATTGGACAATTTTCTTAATGTCATAATGTCCTAATGGTCTAATGAAAAATAAGACTAATGGACTAATGAAATAATGGACCAAATTGTCTAAATGTCCTAACGACCTAATTGACTTAAATGACCTAAATGAACTGATTGGACAAATTAAACTAATTGGGATAATTGGAATAATTACAATAAATTGACTAAATGGCCTAAATTCACATAATTCTCCTTAATGGAAAAATTGGAATAAATGGAATAATTATCCTGAATTATCCTAAATTCTATCGAATTGTCTTAAATAGGCATAAATGGCATAATTATCCGAAATTGGCCAAATAAATGAGATAATTAGCCTAAATTGGCCAAATAAATGGGATAATTAGCTTAAATTGGCCAAGATGGAATAATTGACCTAAATTGGCCAAATAAATGGGCTAACTGACTTAATTGGACTAAATGGATTAATTGGACTAAATGCACTTATTGGCCTAAACTACCTAAATGATCAAATTGTCCTAAATGACCTAAATGGCCTAAATAGGCCCAAACGACCTAATTTTCCTAAAATGGCCAAATAAATGGCATAATTGTCCTAAATTGGACAAAATGAACTAATTGGACCAAATGGAATAATTGGACTAAATGGACTAAATGTCCTAATTGGTATAAATGGAATAAATTCCCTAAATAGAATAATTGGCCTTAATGACCTAATTATAATAATTGACCTAAATGAACTAATTGTCCAAATGGCAAAATGGACAAATAAACAATTTACTAAACAACCTAACCTAAAAATGAACCTAAGGACTAAATTATCAAAATTACCAAGTGACTTAATAACTAAATAATGTAACAAAAATAGAATTGGACTGAAATGAACATACAATAGGAATCCATATCATACCCATGTTTAGCATGGTAATTTTTATGCATTGTTTATGTTATGAAAGAATTATTAAATTTCTAATTAAATGTATATTTAGATTCTTATTCATTTTATGGATTTCATAAAAAACTATAATTTTAATTCATTCTAGGTTTATCAATTTCAAATTATCCAATAATGTAGTATTATACTAATCAATCTCATTTTTAGTAAGTATGATTGGGTGTTGAAGGTCGTGTTCCTCGATAAAAATTATTTTTCTTGAGTAGTAAGAAAAGTATGGAATTATAGAAATTTTACAAAAAAAAAGAAAATATTGTATGTTTTTTATTGATATTTCAAATATTTATATGTATTTCATAAATAAATATCTTATTAATTTGTTTAATAGTGTGACCTTGATGCCCTCGATAAGATACAAGATTCTAACTATGGGATAAATGATCATTTGATTCAGCTATTAGGTGAGGAGCATCACAAAAGAGTATGATGTTAAACTAGGAAAAAAATCACCCCCACACAGTATTGGCCCTCATTGGGTGCCTCTGAAACCTCTCAGACCACTGATATACAAAATTCTCTTGTATAAGTAGATGAGGAAAAAAATAGCTTTACATAATCATGAAATAAGAAAACTAAGCACCGAAAAAATCTCAAAAACTATGCCAATTATAAGTCCATAACTTCTATTAGAGGATGATAATAATTTTGATTCATTTAGGGAATTAATTTTCTCTTTATATGATGCCCCGAGTGATGTAAATGAGGGTCCTAGTAGTGGTTGAGATGATGATGATGGTGGTGGTGGTGGTAATGATGATGATTCTAGTGATTCAGATGATGCTATTAGTGATGCGGATGTTGTTGATGGTGATGAGGATGAGGATGTTGGTGATGGGGGAAATATTAATCCCATCTATTTTTGAGATAATAGTAAAGAGACATGTGGGTGTTGTATAATGACTTGAATTTATTGGTTGTATATATATATGTTATATTATTGAAAATGGTTTGAAAATTATTTCAAGTAGTTGGTTGAATGATAAATATAAAACATATGTATTGAATTGAATGTGTAATGTTGTTTGTATTTTATTTACAAGTTTAGGATGTGATAGAAGTGCCGCTACTACCAAATGGGGACAAGTAGCTATAACCATGGTTCAATGTACTATGGGTTTATGGTTTATGCTAGGAAAATATATACCCATGGTTCTTTGAACCATGGGTATAGATATATAACCATGATTTAACCAAAACCATGAGTGTGATAAAATATCCTAAGTTGTACCCATGGTTGCTATAGAAACCATGGGTATTGCTTTATACTAATGTATCCATCAACCATGGTTTATAAAACCATGGGTATAGACTATTTACCAACCAATGTGAGTCCCTAAGTGTTGTTGGAACTATTAATCAATAAAAACATTCCTTTGGAAAGTATTTTTGTAATAAATTGTGAATAAGGAAAAAAATTGTGTATCTAATAAAATGAATAAACTCTGTTTGACACCACTTGAAAATGACACAAAAATAAAAGGGGTGTATTTGGCATGAAGGGTAGTGCCACCACCACCACCACAAAATTCCATTCAAAGATCAAATGAATTTACAAATGAAACAAATAATTTTACATGTAAAATAGAGACAATGTTTATTCTTATCAGTATAATCAAGGTTTTATGAGGCTAGGGAATAAAATTTGTTTCTAATATTCTGATCGAGGGATTTTTTGATTTAAGAAATACTTAACTTATTAGAACACCCCAAGATTTTAAAATATGAATATAATATTTGGTAGAGTGTATGTCACAAAAAACCAAGAATAGAATGGAATATAAAATCATGATAATTTGAGATATATTTATTTTTAATATAAATTTAATCTCCTCCATAGTTTGAAATACACTTAACACCAAGTTTGAACAAAACATGACACTCTATTAAAACAATATTATTTAATCATTACCATTATAAAATATCCATTAAATTAGAATGTATGAATAGAATTAACTATATTCTAAAAATTATATGGTTTAAATTTAAATAAAATAGATATCCATTTACTAGAGATAAAATTATAACCATTTTGAAAGAAAAGGAAGTGTTTTCCCAAAAATCATATGTTTTCTAAGAGAAAATTTAGTCACGATTTGCGCACATAATTTATAATACTTTTTTACTAATTTTAGAATATATATTTAATAAAATAAACTTAATTTTTGAATTAATCATATTAAATTTATCTTAGGGTGAATTTTTGGTAATTTTTGGAAAAGTTTCATTTTTGAGGAATAATAAAAAATACTAAATTTTAATGAAAAACTTCCTTTAAATTTAAATTATTTATAATATTAATTATATTTTTTATTGGTTATAAAGTATAATTAGTTAAATTTTATATCGATTAATCCAATTTAGTTTTTTTGAATCATTTTCCTATGAAAATTTGATATAAAACATTGTAATTTTTTTTTAATATTTTCTCTTTAAAAACCCGATTTCTCATCACGTTTGTGGGATTAATTTTAGAATAAAATTTTACAATTATGTGAATAGAATTTGGAAAATATTGATTCAATATTTGGAATTATAATAATTTAAATTATATAATAATTGAATATTAATTTTTTACAAAAATTAATATTAAAAATAGTAAAAATTATTTTATAGGGTTAAGGTTAAAATGGATTTATAAGGGGTTATAATAAAACGTTAAGGGTAAAAATAACCTAAAAAATTGTATAAAATATATTTTTATGGCCATATTTAGACTCTATGATGTCTAAGTATCTATAATACTCAATTTTTACACATTTATCATGTGAAAAATGTTGTTACACCATTTTCTTTCAAAATAATTACAAGTATTCCACTAAGATCACTTATAAAAGGCCTCCCACTCCCATATCTTATTCACACATTAAAATCATTCTTGATAAAAAATACCTATCCAAATAACTTAAAAAAATTACCTCATATAATACTATAAACCTTAGTTATAGAATAAATCCATCCTAGGAAGGATTTGGTGCAAACCTAAGGAGGACACCTAAAGAAGAGGTAACGATCCTCAACAAGCATTTTTATTTTATTTTTTTCCTCCATCTCCATAAATTCTTATTAAACCATAATTATATAATAAAATATATTTACATATAAATATATGTTTTTATATCAATTTTATGGTATAAAACCACACACAATTCCATCAAATGGGTTACAAAATCATAATTCTTGTGTACATCAGACTACCGCCTCACAAAACGATGTCATTCATTTTTCCTTTACCACCTTTCATGGTTGGGTATAATAATGGATATAAAGTATATATATGATATTTATAATATAATTATTCCTATTTAATTATCATATCTTATATAAATTTTTACATTTTTATTTCTTAGAATATATGATATCGTCACTCATGTGTATGGCAGACTGTCGCCTTACGAAGCGATGTGATTTGTCTTTCACTAGTGCTTTCCATGGAAGGTGATATAGATAAAGTTAAAAAATATATGTTAAATAAATTAAATTATTATTATATTAATTAAATATTTATCATTTTGAAATATAATATATCATTTTATTTCTTACAAAGAATACTGATAATGTTGCTCATTTACATGTGGACTACCGCCTACACAATGTGATGTGACTCTCTTTTCATCACCACACCACATTGATAATATATATAATTATATTTATTTAAATAATATGGTATATATATATATATATTATTTTTATCATTATACAATGATAAAATATTAGTTAAGCACTTTTAGGATTGGTTTAAAACTATAATTTATTTATAAATATGATAATTATTTTATGATTATTATTCTTTATATGATGTAACTATATAATATACATAAGAACCCTAAATTTATCAGGAAAATGTGAATGATAAAATAAGGAAATTAACACCCTAAAGTAATGAAAATAATGAAATATTATTAATGAATGGGTGATAAGATATTATAAAAAGATCATATATGATATTATAAATATTAATATGGTTATTTTATAAGTTAATAATTAGTTTAAAACCACTATACTTGAGTTTAAATCACGTTCAATGAAAAGGAAATGTGGGGTAAGAGATTCTCATTTCACTTTTACTTTTTTGAGACATACGCCATATTTACCTTTTATTTCTTTTGTGTGGTTTAAATATTTAATTTTTTTTGGTTTTATATCATGAATTATTTTATACTAATGGAATTTAAAGTTTTATTAAATGTTATTTCTTTCATAGAGAATATTATTCAAAATTTACCAAAGTGGTATGAGTTTATTTCACAATCTCATCATTATTTAGGTTTTTTTTAATTTAAGTCTCTATTAGGGGAATTATTTGATATTTATATATTAAAATAAATATATTTTATTCTCATCTGGTTATTCATAAATTTATATATGTAATTTTATCATTTCCCTCTATTTGGTACATAAAATTATTAAGAAATGGTTTTTATGAAAATATGCATTTTTTTTCTCTTTAGTTGAAAATCCTTTTTCTTATAAAACCATGTTTTCTCAATATATTTTAAAAAATGTGTTAGAATTATCAAAATTATTTATTAAAGTAATTTTTAACCATGATTAATTTTTTATAATTTTTTTGAAAGGAATCTTCTTGTCATTTTTTGAATATAACACTTTTCTAAAATTTTTATAGTGCAAAATGAATTTTATTTTTAAATTATATGACATGTATGGAACTAACCTCTATCATAACCATTATTTCATTAATTATTAATTTAAATTATTAAATTTTTATTTTTAAATTGAATGATTTTCCAAATATTCTAAAAATTCTTAGTTTTTAAAAATTATTTTCAAGGAAATGAATTTTGAAAATATTTTACAAAGTTTTTAGTTTTAAATTAAAAACTGTGATTTTCAAAGAACATTTATTTTCCTCATGAAATGTTATAAGTGATATTTTAAAAGAATTTTAAATCTAATAATACATTCATTTATGATACTCACATTTTAATGCGGATATACTCTATTGATACCATCCTTATTATTTTTCTGGATGGTTTATGATTAGTTTGTCTAAGGATGTACTAGGTTGATACCAATAACTTTACTCTTGGTGGTTTTTAATTATTTTTATTGATTGAGGAAAATTATTTTGATTTATAATTCTATTTTAAAAAGATATTTTTATTTGAATTATGTTTCACCCCTTTTACAGTAATGAATTGGACCTTTTATGTGATGGGTAAATCCCTCTATATCCCCTCTATGCATCGGTAGGTCTCATAAAACAAACTAGATATGGTTTTGGACGAGGAATTACCCAATTATATAAATATATTGGTGCAATACTAAATAATATTAGATTTATTGGAAAAAACTCAATGATATTATATGTCTTGGTGAAATCCTTGACAATATGTTTTATATGTACATCATTTTTCATTCCATCATTATGAATTCAATTATTGATATTCCATGTGATTATTCAATTACTTAGAATATCCACAGTATTGTTTTAATCTCATGTGATTATTTATATGGAATTATTTGATCATATTTTATTCCTTCTATATTATTATCATGTTATTGATTAAATGGAACATGGTTCTATCATTTACCCTTCCATATTTATTATGACTTATTTATTTATAGCTTATACTGTATGGTTACCATTAATAATCATATGAGATCACCCCTTTATTATGTTTTATTTTTCCAAGATACCATGAAGTATTTTGTGATTGATATGAAGGTATAAGCTATAGGGGATAATAGAATTCTCAAATAAATTTATTTTTATATTTTATGTTTTAAAATTTAATGTGAATTTTAAGTATGTATCTACTTCACTAAGACTAATAAACTATTGATCTCTTCAATATACAATTCCTTATATCTTATACAAATTTAATAAAGTAGAAACAGAATCTAGGATAAAGGGATAAGGGAAATATAGTTAGTATCAGAGGAATTTTAGTATAAACCTTGAGAACTATATTTAGGAACACATTTATTAGGGAACCTAACCCGATGATAAAATTTGATAATAAGAATATAAGAACATCCTAATGTTTTGGTAAGGAAGAGTTTATGCGTTTTTTCAAATAAATACATCCCTATATGAACACTAAAAGTGGATATGTTTCTGGAATAGATGTACCAAGGGGTAATAACTGTTAAAAGGGAACATTGGGCATGACCCAATCATCATCTAGTGCATGAAAATGATCATTTCTTCACACATAGTTTGACATTGTTGGAGTTGGTGCCCTATAACTAACATATTTTTACTTTATAATAAACATTTATTTATTATATGGATATTAATAAACTCCTCATCACCTCATTATTGTTCTTCTGTGTAACATTTCATGTTATAATGTCCAAAGAGTAGCTATCACACTAAAAAGTAATAGTCGTTCCCCTCTATGAAGATAACTTAGAAGTTCCATGAAACTATTCTTGAATATATGTTCTATAGTCAGATGATATCATTTTAAGGGACAAAAATGATATAGGCTATCAGGGGTGGAGACTCATAGGACTTTGCGGCACCTTCTCATGGTGTACGCCCTTGGTAATGTCTATGATTATATTTTGATAATGAGACCCGTGAGTAGGAAATCCACATTTATAAGTGTCATTAGACATTCCTATCTACAGATTTGTGTATTGGTCCTTAGAAATTATGATTATTATTAAATGTAATTATGGATCATGAACTTAGATGTATTGGTGAAAACTGTGATGACATATGTTCGCGGTGAGGTATGATATGTTGGGTGCGTCACGAGTAATACTATATTAATGAATAATGTAAGAAAGAATTTTTCCAATCCATTCCATAGAAGAGGTTGATATGCCAAGACTTTTGAAGGAAATGATAGAGCATAAAAAAATCCATGGGCATGGTGTTTTATAGGAAATTTTATTTTTTGGGATGTCAAAGAATGAGAAATCGATCCAACGGGTTGATGGAACTTGCATGCAACCTGCTTGATTGGAGATATCAAGAGAAGGGGATTATATTACACAATAAGTATTCCTAGGAGGTGTCATGTCATTTTAGCATTAAATTGTTTCTATATGGGTGCCTTGGCATGTTTCTATATGATAACCTTGGACGTTGGGCTGCTCCATCTAATTCTACTAAGAAATAGACTCAGAGGGTCACACAATAAGTGTATCTAATATCTCAGTTAAATAATATATTATTTATGATTTAACAAGTTTAATAAATATTATTCCCAATTTTAGTTTAATAATTATTCATGGAATCCTGATCACATTTATTTCGACATTAGTTATTCAAGATAATATATTGTGGGTGGAAGAATTAATAAATATTAGTTTTCTATTTAGTTAATATAATATTTATATATTTATTGGTGAATAGTTAAGTGATATTTATTTAATAAATAAATTGTCATTATTCAAGGTTCAATAAATATGGTAGAGGATTGGTGGACCAAGATAATGGTTCTATAAGAAATAACAATATTGATTATTATTTGATTAAATAATATTTAATTATAACTCAAAAGATAAGTTCATGTTAGAAAATAATAATTTTTTTTGTTATTATTTGACATGGGGATTTCAATTAGATTAATAAAATAATTAAGTCACTTATGAAAATTATTTATTATTACTATAGTGAATTAAATACCTAGTTATATTATTCTCCTATTTTCCAAGCACCATCCAAGTTCCGCTTAATGGTGTTCTGAAAAATAGATTGGAGAAAATCTCTCAATCCTAGAGAGTGCATCCCTCTACAAGAACTCTTTCATTAATGTGAGATATCCTCCTCCACTGGATCAAGGAGAATGCTTTAGAAGCAGTTCTCAAAGAAATCAAAGGCAGACATTTCAAGTGCAAGGATGTTTCGTGATAGAACCTAAAGACTCCTTCTATGATGTCCTGAGATACACCCAACACGTGTGGATCTACTCTAGAGGAAACCAACACATAGATTCTACAACACAATGGTGGAACACTATAGATCTATGGCCAGATGCATCAATGAAGAAATAATCACCTTGAATATAATTATTATTCAATTAAATTAATTAAAAAAAATATGTTAATCCTCTCTCTTAGTTATGGGGGAAATTCTTCTTTTTCAAAATTCTTGATTCAATTATATAGATACTAGAGTTTATCATTATATTGATCACGGATTGATCATTTATTGTGGAAAAAATTAAATTTCGGAACCGGTCCTCCCATGCTTCCACTATGCCTGGAACCTACAATTGTTATTAAAGAGAGGTTTTATTATTGTTTATAATTATTAAAATAATTTGTTGATAATTTACACTTTAATAATTTATTTTTTCAATTCAAGTTTAATCATTATTTTTAATTTTAATTAAAATATCTATTCTTCCTCTATCATTTCTCACAAATTTAATAGAAAAGATTAATCTTTTTATTAAAATTAATTTAAGGAACTCATTTGAAGGTTCCAAGGGTTATGTCCCATTAATAAAACAATATACACTATGTAGTCAGATCTATATGCTGTGTATTTTTGTTTAGTGAATCAGGAGAAGTTTAACAATTACTCAAGTAATGTGCATTTATGAAACTTGGTATAGTTAATTCTTACATTTTCTATTGTCTGGGATAGACAGGCACACAGTTACCAAATTACAAGCAGTGTGGTCCACTAGACACGGTGTGTAGTCCCTTTAGAGTGAGGGAAAAACTATGTATACTATACATGGATCAGCCGACCAGTGACCATGTAACTTATAGTCAATATAGTGCGTGGACCAATGGACACACCATGTACTATGAAATTTCCAAAGTATTCCTCACACACTAAGTCCCTAGGCATACAATTTGGATAGATGGTGAAGGTAGTACAAACCATGTCGATCGAACCTACACACCGCGTACTCTATGAAATTATATAGAATTAATACTTTAATATTTTTATAATTTTTAAATCTTCATATCATGTATTAGTAATATTATAGGTTGTTACTCTAAGTGAATTTAATCATAACACGTGGATGAAAATTCATGTAATTCATGTAATCATCCATGAAGTATACAACATGAAAGTACGTGATACGTCATGGATTCCATATGTAACAAGAGTAAAACAATATATGATCATAATAAATGTTGGTTAGGTTTGGACATATATTCACCAGGTTAAATCCAAGGTACAAGTTATGTACAAGGTTAATTTTAAATGAATTCTAGATTTTTTAAAGTTATAATGGATGATAATCTCAAGGAAATTGAGAAAATGGATTGAGATAAAAGAATTGATTAATTGAAGATAATAATTAATTTATTTGAGTGTGATTTATCTTAAATAAGAATGATTAAATAATTGAATTCTATTTTTTTTAAATGCATAATTTTGTTCATTCATGTGGATGATCTTGAGCTAGACCAGACCATTATATGTGATTAGTTTCCCTTTAATTTGTTATTAAATTAAATTTTTGTATGGCATGCCTTCTCTCCTCATTAATGTGTAAGGCTTGTGTTCCCATGGTTTCTTTTACGTAAACCCCCTTTTACCCCTTACCTACATTTGAGTAAAATCATATTTAATGGACGGTGATCCCAAGCTAGTAGAGGTAGTTCATGTTAGGAGATGAGGTGAAACCAATCCATGGATATACAAAGGTGGACAAGTGCAAAGCTGTAAACATGAACTTAATTGGTTTAAGGTGTTTATCCCCTAGGTCAGTGGTTAATTTATCAACTTCTAGATAAACTAACAATTAGAACAATATCAAGATAATACCATTTATTTTATTTCTGTTAGTTGTATGGTTATTCCTTATGGAAGTTTTTTTTGAGATCACATAATTAATGAATTGAAAAGCATGTAAGATTGAACTGAAATAAACTACCTTATACGAAAATATTATCTAATACATTGTTAATAACATAACATTATCCCACTTAATATTAATAAGAAGGTGAAAAAATAATAATAAATGTAAATTTATGCATAAAAGATAAAATCCTTTAATAAAATATTATGTCAATATAGCCTTCCATTACTTTGGTTAGAATTGAACCATAGTTTAAAGTGCATGACCAACCAAAGTTGGGGTGATTTCAATTATAAAGGAATTATAATTTGAAGTTTTTCATTGACTTAAATTATTTTACATCAAGGGTTTACTACCAAAGTAATACTTGGTGTAACTGAGATGAAAAGATTGAGGAAATCCAAAATTAAGGATTCAGGATTGGGGAGTCCACTTAATGGATCAAGGAGCTACATGTTAATGCAGTTGGTATTTAGAATGCCTACCTAAAACCTTTAAAATTTCTTGACCAACCAAAGTTAGGGTAATGTGAAGGGAAATATAGATCATTTCCTCTAGAATGTCCAAGAAACAAGATATTCCAAATCCAATGGTGAGGGATATTTGGTTTTGATAAAATAACAGAAGACTAATGAATATTTATTTATTTATTTTTCTTAATTTTATTAGATAAATTTCTAAAAATATGTTCATATTATTTATATAAATGACACTAAAAATGAAATCAAACAAATTTTTGTGATCCATAACCGATAAGTAAAACCTTTTCACTATAACTAATTTATAGGATTGGAAAAGGCACCCTCAAGTCATCCTGCACCATGAAAGGAAACAATATGTGCTGGAAGAACCTTTACCAGTTGCACCTGAAAATGAGGCGAGTGATTAGGAGAACTCTGCGTACGCAAAACATTTGAATGATGTTATGGATGTTCAGTATCTCACGCTATCATCAATTACTAATGACATATTGAAAAAACATGAGGAAATGGATGCTTATAGGATTATGTATCACCTTCAGTATCTCTATCGAGAGAAGGTGAGACAAGAGAGGTATGATATCTACAATTCTTTGTTCACCACTAAGCTTAGAGATTCCATGCCGGCTGGGCCACTTGTAGTTAATATTATTGGATAAATTGAGCATCCGAACATATTAGAGATTAAATTCTCAGATGATTTTTATATAGATATCATACTATCATCACTACCCAATACATTCTCTAGTTTTATTATGAATTATAATTTAATCAATTATGAGAAGAGTCTAGAAAAACTTATTACTTTAATTCACCAAGTGGATAAGGACATGGGGTGTGAAAAACATACAGTCCTTATGGTGAATAGGAATAGGAAGGACATGGAAAAGGGGACTAAGAATTATAATATTCTAAATCCCTCAAGAAATGTCAGATAAAGAAGAAGAAAATTCAAAAGTAGGTCAAGGAAAAGGAGGCAGTATGATTTTCATGTGGAAAGTCTGGCCACTGAAAGAGGAACTGCACCCAGAGGCAAGAGGAATACATAGGGTCATTTATTATCAAGTGAAATTTTTTCATTTCTACACATTGGGTATTATATAAATCTTGTGGTGATCACATCTATATTAAAATTCATGAACCAAGTAGATTTTGGAAAATTTCTATAGGAGAGGTGGATCTGTGAGCTACCAATGATGTGAAGATGGATGTTTTTTCCATTGGTTACTACAACCTCTCATTTCCAATGAGAATGATTTTGGTTTTACATGGATATTATTATGTACCTAGTTTAACCAAAAACATAATTTTTGTATGATTTTTTGATACAGATGGGTTTATTTTCAAATTCTGAAGTAAATGTTGTTTCTTTTATAAGGACAACATATGTTATGGTATGACACATTTAAATAATAATATGTATGTATTAAATTATGAAAACCAAGTGTTGTAAATTTATAATGAATCAAGTTCACATGACTCATATAACACTCAGTTTTGGAATCACCATCTTGGTCATATAAACAAGAAGTGTTTGAAAAAGCACTGTCAAGATGGTTATTTAGACTCTTCTGAGCTAAAACCACTTGACAGATGGCACACTTTTTTACAAGGGAAAATTACAAAACTGACATTTTTTTGGATTGGGGGAATGTTCCATAGAGCTTATATGACTGGTACACACTAATTTGTGTGGAACATTTCTAATAGAAGCTAGAGGTGGATATTATTACTTCATAACTTTTACTAATGACTTGAGTAGATATGAATATATTTACTTAATGAGGTATACGTTTGAGTCCTTTGAAAAATTCATGGAATTAAATAATGAAGTGGATAATCATCTTGGTAATAAGATAAAGAATCTTTGATTAGATCAAGGTGGATAATATCTTAACCAAGAGTTCATCGACTTTCTATGGGTTTTTGGTATTCTATCTCATCTCAGTCCACTTTATACAGCACAGTGGAATGGTGCTAGTGAAAGGAGGAACTATACCTTTTTGGAAATGGTAAGGTTAATGATGAGTCATGAAGATCTTACATTATCCTTTTGGGGATATACATTACAAACTATGGAATACACATTAAACTGAGTACCAAATAACATATCATATGGATTCCCTTTGAGTTATAGAGTAGAAAGAAACCAATTTTGTTGCATACACGTGTATGGGGATGTGAGGTGTTTGTTTAGGCTTTCTTAGGAAACAAACTAGAATTATAGGGAAAAAATGTATCTTTATAGGGTGTCCTATGGAAACAAAGGGATACTACATATACATCCCATCAAACAAGAAAGTGACTATCAGCAGACAATCAATATTAAATGAGTGGGAGAACATCCTTCAAAAGGATAGTAGGAGAAAGATTATTTCAATGAATTTGATGATCAAGATACACATGAGTTGGTACATGATCAAGTTTCACAGGTCCCTATCAAATAAGTAGTTTAAAAAACACTAGTACTACATAAGATCTCAAGAAAGATAAGGTAAAAAAAAGATATAGTTTTCTAGTCACCGGGGATGGTGACTAATTATTGCTGAACAATAAAAAACCTCTCTTTTACAAGGAGGTAATAGAGAGATAAAAAGCTACAAGATGGATAGAAGATATGAATTATGAGATGGATTCCATGTATCGGAACCAATTTTGAGTTCTGCTCGATGTACCAGTTGATGTAAATCTAGTAGGGTGCAAATGGATATTTAAGAGGAAACTGGACATAGAAGGTAAATAAAGTACCTTTAAAGAGAGGATCGTGGTTAAAGGGTTTAAACAATGTGAAGGAAGTGACTACGATGAAAACTTTTCACCAGTTTCCATGTTTAAATACATCATAATCATATTTCCCATAACAGTTTACCATGACTATTAGATTTTATAGATGGATTTTAAAACTAAATTCCTTAATGGAAACCTTCAGGAAGACGTTTATATAACACAAATAGAAGGTTTTGTAACACCAGGTGATGGAAAAAGGGTTTTCAAGTTTTATAGGTCCATTTATAGATTGAAGAAATCATCTAGGTAATGTAATATTCAATTCCATGAATCTATAATGAAATTTGGTTTCATTAAGAACGAAAGTGATCCATGTGTTTACGAAAGGTTTAATGAGAATGTGGTCGTTATACTAGTAGTATATGTTGATGAAATATTACTTATTGGAAACAAAATAATTTTATTATAATTAGTTAAATACTGGTAAAATAAGTGCTTCTCCATGAAGGAATTAGGTGAAGAAACATACATTTTTGGAATCAAGATCATTCATGATAGATCCAAGAGAATTATTACACTAAGTCAAAGTATATATTGACCAAATACTAATGAGATTTAGTATCGAAAAATCTAAGAGGGGATTGGTTCTAATGTCATATAATTTATATCTTTCTAAGAAAATTTGTCTCAAGACACAACAAGAGAAATATAGAATGGGTAAGATCCCATATGCTCCAGTGATGGGATCTATCATGTATGCCATGTTATTTACTAGACTTGATTTTTCCTATGCGCTGATCATGGAAGGAATATATCATGAAAATATAGGAGAATTACATTTAACTATTGTTAAGACTATTCTTAAGTATCTGAGATGAACTAAGTATGTGTTTCTGGTGTATAGAAGAGATGAGGAGATTTTCATCAGAGGGTATGCTGATGTTGGTTTTCAAAAAAATCAGATTGATATGAAGTCATAATCAAGATATGTTTTCTATCACAACATAGAAGGTATGATCTGGAAGAGTTAAAAGAATCCACTTTTTGTTGATTCTACAATGAAGTCTAAGTATATAGAGGCTTCTGATGTAGCTATGGAAGATATCAGGATTTGAAACTTTTTCTAGAATATTGATGTGGTACCAAGTAATGAAGACCCTATCACATTGTATAGTGGTAATACATTTTTGGTGGATCGTTCACAAGATCCAAGGTCACATCAAAGGCCAAAGAACATACTCTGTAAGTATCACCTCTCGAAGGATTTCTATCAAAGGGGTGAAGTTGTAGTGTGTAGAGTATCCATAGAATAAATCGCGATGGACCCCTTTATTAAAGGATCATCTCAGCAGAATCATGAATATCATGTGAGAGCTAGGAGGCTGAAGATTGTTAGAAGTTGTATCTAGTTCAAGTGATATTTTGTTGGAGTTGGTTCCCTAGAACCAAAATCTATTTACCTTATAATAAAAATATATCCATTTGATAGATGTTAAAAAAATTCTTATCACATCATTATTTTTATTTTGTATAACATTACATGTGATAATGTACCATGAGAAGTTGTTGCACTAAAAGGTCATAGAAGCTCCCCTCTATGATGAGAACCTAGAAGTGTCCTGACAATATTCTCGAATATATTTTCTATAGCCAGATGATCTCATTTGCAGGGACACAAATGATATAGGATATCATGTGTGGAGACTCATAGGACTTTGAGGCACCTTCTCTTGGTGTACTCCCTTGGTAATGTCCAGGAGGATATTATGAGAACCAGAACTTTTATTAGGAAATCTATATTTATATGTGTCATTTTATGATTCTATCTATGAACATGTGTATTGGTCTTTATACTTTAGTTTTACTATTAATGTGTATTATTACTCAAACACTTAGATGTATTGGTGAAAACTATGATAACATATGTTCACAACGAGGGAGGATATTTTGGGTGTGTCATGAGTAATATTTCATTAATGAATAATGAGAGAATGTATTTGTCTCTTATATTGCATAATATAAGTTGATATCTTAGGCCCTTTATGGAAATAATATATCCTAAATAAATCCATATCCATGTTTTTCTATAGGCAAGTTCATTTTCTGGGAAGCTAAAGAATGAGAAATCGAGCACATGGGTTGATGGAACTTGCATAAAACCGAATTTATTAGAGATATCGAGACAAAGAGATTATATTACATAGTAAACATTCATATGAGGTGACATGTGCTTGCTACATTAACTTCTTTCTCTATGGGTGGTGTGGAATGTTGCTAGATGCTAACCTTGGACATTAGGCTTCTCCACCTAATTCCTCTAAAAAAGAGGATTATAAGGTCACACACTAAGTGTATCTAGTATTTTAGTTAAATAATATATTATTTTATATTTAATAAGTGGAATAAATATTATTCCCAGTTGTGGTTTAATAATTATTCACGGTTGCCTTGTCACATTTATTTCGACACTAGTTATTCGAGAAAATATATTGTGGGTGGAATAGTTAATAAATATTTATTTTCTCTTTAATGAATATAATATTTATATATTTATTAGTGAATAATGCAGTGATATTTATTTAATAAATAATCATTATTCAAGGTTAAATAAATATGGTGTAGTATTGGTGGACCGAGTTAATGGTCCAGTGAGAAATAATAATATTGAATATTATTTCCTTAAATAATATTTAATCATTAATCGCAAGATAAGTGCATGTCCAAAAAAATAATTATTTTGCTTTTATTATTTGACATGGGGTTTTTTCTAGGGTTAATAAAATAATTAAGGCACTTTTGTAGATTATTTATTATTACCCTAGTGAATTAAATACTCGGTTATATTATTCTCTTATTAGCCAAGCTCTAGTGAAGTGATGCTTAATGGTGTTGTGCACAATGGATTGGAGAAAAGCTCTCTAGACTAGAGAGTTAATCCCTCTCCAAGAATGCTCTCAAGAACAATAGATATCCTCCGCCAACTGATCAAGGATAACACATTGGAAACAATTCTCACATCGATTAAAGTTAGACATTACAAGTGCACGAAGATTTCATGCTAGCACCCATAGACTCATTCAGCAACATCTGGAGATATGTGAAACACATCTGGGTTACTGATAGAAGAATCATACGCTTGGTTTGTACAATTCAATGGAAGAACACTACATATCTGTGGTCAGATGCATAAATAAAGGAAGAATCACCTTGGAGGTAATTATTTTTTAATTAAATTAATTACAAACAAAATATTTTGATCCTCTCTCTTGGTTCCAGGGAAAATTATTATTTGTCTAAATCATTGATTCAATTTTTTGGATATTGGCATTTATCATCATATTAATCCTATATTGATCATCAATTATGGAAAAAATTAAATTTGGGCACTGGCCCTCCTATGATTTCACTGTGCTTGAAACGTACAGACCCTCCTGAAGGATATGATTATGTTAATTCAAATTTTCCATTAAACAATTATGAAGGATTTATAAGTAAGGATATCCCCAAATAAACCATTTTTATTATTAACAGATTATCCATGCATAAATTTTCATATTTATGTAAAGTATTTCACTAGTTTTGGAATTATACATTTTGTTTCATAATATTATAATCTAATAGAGAATATTACATTATTTAAAAATGGTGACTAATAGAAAGAATGAGAACTACATCAATGCACATAATACATGTATGGATTTCTATCATGAGAAAGGTAATGAATCTAGAGCTTGATATTTAGTTGGAACTAATCAAATTATAACCATATTGTGGTAGCCGACTCAGGTTATGAGTAATAACCTTTATCATATAGAGTAGCCTATTGATCCACTATGTAGTGTAATAATTATGTACTTATTCATTCATTAATAACCTCTATAATTAAATATGGATATAAATCCATTTTTAGTTAATAAATGGATATGTTCCGTAGAGAATATATTTCATTCTCTATGAAGTAGTGAAAGGGAGAATGCCATCATGATAGTTTATCATCTCTCAAGAGATGTATATAAATGATGATCATTGATTAAAAACACCATGGATGGGTATGGAATAAAAATAATGGAGTGGAAGGATTTCAAGTTAAAATTAATGGAAAAATATTTTCCTCATGAGTAATAAGTGAATATGGAATGACAATTATTTAGTATAATATAAAAAGAAGAGGGAAATGATTATAAGTATAAATACAACTTTAGAAGTTTATCCAGACATGTTGTAGACTACATAAATAATCTTACAGAGAAATATTGATCATTTCTTTGATGGGATTAATCCAATACCATAAATGGAATGGGTCTCCTAAACATTCACATTATACAAGGACATAATATCCTGAGACATAAATACATAGAAATAACTCTCCAAGTCTTATCAATTCAAAGGTAAGCAAGAGGATAATAGGATGAAAGAGAAAAAAGGGATCAAGGGAATAGGGTAAATAAGTATTTTCTAACATGTGATACTTGTGGAATGAAACACCTTGGTACATTCTTAAAAGAAAAAATTGTCTTCTTCAAGTGTGGAGAAATATTCCATCATGGTCACGATTTCAAGGGTAAGACAAAATCTTCCAATGTGCAATGCTTCCACCACAAGGATATGGGGCACTATGAAAATTAATTTCTTAATCATCAAGGGAAAATAACTTAAAATAGATAAGGACTCAAGGTAAATATTATGCTATTACTATATATGATGTGGAATGATTACTGTTCTTGTGTATTTTGATCTAAGAAATATGTTGTTAAAGTATTTCGTTAATGACATTATCAAAACATATAAGTATTTTACTATAGTAATTTTTCATTAATTATTTAAAAGTATATGTTTAATGGTACTGATGACCAAGAAAAATTATTCAGTGTAAAGTTGAACTTCTAAGAAAACAAATGATTGATGGAAAGATAACCCTTAATATGTTACTGATGTTAAAATAATGATGTTGAGATAATGATATGATTGATAGGGATGAATTAAATTGGATTTTATGAAATACCTTGGAATTGAATAATGATTTGATGAAAAAAAATAATATGCTATCATTGATGGAGCTTAAAACATATTTGGATTTAAGGAATACATCCAATAATCAATCTTTTACATAAGAAATATAGAATTATTCATTTTTTAATGAGGTTTTATGTTAATTTAGGTTATTACCATGTTTCAAGATAATACATGATGAAGGTATACAAATTTCTTTTGTATGAATATTAAGGGATAATTCATTTTTTTTGGATTAATTATATCTTCATTTTGAAAATTTGGTGACTTTTTTTATAATGTTTTGGATCTTAATATTTTTGAAGGGTCATAAGGTTATCCATTTATGAAATCACTTATGTTTAAATTTCAATGAGGTTTTACTGATTAATATATTACTTCACAATATGGATATTTATGCATATTGGATAACCTATGAAAACCATTTTATAATAAAAAACTAGAGATTTAAAGAAGCACCTATCATTCCATCATTGATATTATGAAATGATAAAAGTAAAATTTATTGCTTTAGGCATAAAAAAATCATCTTTGATATTACTTTCTTAAAGTAAGAAATGAAGTGGAAAATTATACAATCACAAGAAAAAGTTGATACTATTCCTATGAAATATAATCATATCAAGTAAGTATTTTTTCATATATTATAAGTCCATACGGTGAAGGAATTCTTAAACTCTAGAAAAAGGATATTACAACAAAATTTTATCATTAAACATTAATTTATAATGAAAAAATGGTATTTTAAATCATTAATGATTTATGGTTTTGATTCCTGGAACATTCCATTGATCAATCAATTTCTTGTGATCAATGTCATCTATTACTCTCTATAATTATTTATGCTTTTTTTCCATGTCTATATCTTTACCTAGCACAAATGTTCTCCTACTTATAAACTTGGTAATGTTTTATTCCATATAAAATTTTTATATACCTTCCCTCTTATCAAGTGGATTTTTTATTAACCCTTATCATGATGTGGGATTTTAATAATGGTATTTTTCAAATGAAAAACTCTTAGTCACCAAGATTAATATTAAATTGTGAAGACACAATTCATTTAATGGGGGTAGAATGTAACACCCTGATATTTTAAAATATGTATATCATATTCGATAACATGTATGAAAAAAAACATCAATAATAGAATGGAATATATTATCCTAATATTTTACAATATATTAAAAAAATGAAATATCTTAGATATCTTGCAATGCACATAACACCGGGTTTGAATGAAACATGATACTCTATTAATATAGTATTATTCAAACATTACCATTATAACCTAGCTGTTAAATTAGAATGTATGAATAATAATAACTAAATTATGAAAATTACATGGTTTACATATAATTAAAATATATATCTGATAATTAAAGATAAAATTATAACCATTTGAATGGAAAAGAATTATTTCTTGAAAAAATGTATTTTTTTCTAAAAGATGGTTTCTTCATGCTTTGAACAAATAATTTATAATTAATTTTTAGAAATTTAAGAATATTTATTTGTAAAAATAAAATTCATATTTTAATTAATCATATAAAAATTATCTTTGGGTTAATTTTTGGTATTTTTTTTAAAAAGTTTAATTTTTTGATGAATAGTGAAAAAAACTGAATTTTAATTGAAAACCTATTTTTTATTTAATCCATTTATAATATTATATTATATTTTTAATTAGTTTTAAAGTAAAATTATTTAAATTTAATATTATTTAATATAATTTATATAATTTTAATCATTTTCATAAAGAATTGTGATATAAAAACTTTGTAAACTTTAGAGCATTTTCTCTTTAAAAATCCGGTTTCTCGTCTCGTCTGTGAGATTAATATTAAATTAAAATTGTTAAATTTTGTGGGTGGAATTTAAAAAAATTGAATAAATTTTTTAATAAGTATAATTTATATTATATAATAATTTTAACTTAATTTTTATCCTAAAAAAATAGTGAAAATTGTAAAAATTATTTACCACGGTTAAGATAAAAATAGATTTAACATGGGGTTAAACAAAAACAAAAAGGTAAAAAATGACATAAAAACTTATCTATAATATATTTTATAGAAATATTCAGACCCTATAATTTATGACGTTCAATAATAATCCATTTTTGACCCTTTTTCCATGTGAAAAATGTGGGTACGCCGTTTTTTCAAAATAATTACAAGTGTGTCACTCACCTATCTTATAAAGGGACACCTCCTATCATATATTTTTAACAAATTAAAACCCAATTTTGTTGTCCAATACTGACCCAAATAACTTAAAAGAGCCATAATATCATCATATAAGAATTATTATTGTAATAAATAAAACCTAGGAAGGCATTGGTGGAAACCTAAGGAGGATACTCAAAGAAGAGGTAACATTCATTAAGGAGCATTTTTAGGTTATTTCTTCCTACACCTACTTAAATTCATATTAAAACATGATTATATAATAACCTAAGTATCTCACACATACCTAGATATTTTTATGTTAATTTTATGACCTAAAACTACACCCACATCCATAAAATTGGTTACGAAATCATTATTCATGTGTATGGATGACTACCTCCTCGCGAACCAATGACATTTGTTTTTCCATTAAAACCTATCACAATTTGTTATAGTGATGGATATAAAGTATATATATGATATTTATAACATAAATATACCTATTTAATCATTATATTATATATAAAATTTTACTTTCCATTTCATAGGAGATACAATAACATCGTTCATGTGTATGATAAACTACCAACATATGAAGTGATGTGATTCATATTTCACTAATTACTTTTATGAAACATGATAATGATAAAGTTAATAAATATATGAGATATAAATAAAATTATTATGAAATTAATGATATATTTATTAGTCTGAAAGATAATATATCATTTTCTTTCTTTTAATGAAAAATGATAACGTTGTCGTGTACATGTGGACAACCACCTTCATGATGTAATGTGACTCTGTTTTCATCATAACACCACATGGATGATATATATAAGTATATTTAAGGAAAAAATATGGTATATATAAGATATTATGATCATTCTGTGTATATAAAATATTACATAACTTATTTTTATAATGATTAGTGAAATATGAAAACATTATTCATGCGTATGTACGACCTACCATCTCTATGATTATAACATAGTTCATTTTTCATAATAATAATTAATGATTTGTTTTAAATGTATAATTATGTATAAATATTAAAATTATATCATGATTATTATTATATATATGATGGAACTATATAATATTTCGATGAACTGGAACATTTTTGACAAAGTGTGAACGAGAAAACAAGGTAATTAACACCTGGAAAAATAAAAAAATTGAATGATTATTAATGAATGGTTAATAAGATGTTATATAAGTATCATATATGGTATTATAAATATTAACATGGTTCTATTATAAGTTAATAATAAGTTTAGAACCATTATAAATGAGGTTAAATCATGTTCAACCCAAAGGAAGTAGTAGGTGAGAGTTTGTCATCTCAGTTTTACTTTCAAGATAAATACACCATATTACCCACTTATTTCTATTATGTGGTGTATATAATTAACTTTTTGTATGTTATGTCATGAATTAATTTATATTAATGGTATTTAAAGTTCCTTTTAATGTTATTTATTTCATGGGGATTATACTTCAAAAGTTACCAAAGTGGTAAGGGTTTCTTTCACAATCTCATCATTATTCGATATTGTTTTTGATTAAATCTCCTTGGGGGAGTTACTTGATATTTATATCTTTAAATAAATATTTTTTTATTATACTATGTTTATTAAGGAATGTTTTGAATTAATAGTACCATTTTTTCTATCTTTTACTTAATATAATTATGAATTTTTTTAAGAAAATCCATCTATATTTATCTCTTTGATCGAAAATCCTTTTTCTTCTACAACCATGTTTTATAAATATGTTTTCAATTTTTTTAGAATTATCCAAGTGATTTTTTAAATACCCATTTTTAATTTTTATTAAACAGTTTTAAATGAATCTTCTTGTCATTTTTTGAATGATTTACTTTTATAAAATTTTTACAGTGAAAAATGAATATTATTTTTAACTTATACGATATATAAGGACCCACCATCATAACAATAATTTTTTGAAGCCTTATTTACAAGTTTAAAATACTATTTTAATTATTTTTTCTAATATTCTACAAATTAATAATATTAAAAAGTGATTTTCAAATAAACATATTTTGAAATTATTTTACAAATTTTCTACTTTTAAAATGAATGGGTGATTTTCAAAGAAAGGTCATTTTCCTGAATAAATATTCCAAGTGGTATTTAATTTTTTTTACATATATTAAGACATTATTTTACGTTACTTTACATTAACAGGGATATAATCCAATGATACCATCCTCATTATTTTCTTACATGGTTTATGATTAGTTTGACCAGGGATGTACTATGCTGAGACCATTCACATTATTCTAGATGGTTTATGATTATGTTTATTGATTGGGGAAAGTATTGAAATTTAATATTATTGTTTAAATATGGATGTATTTGTGCATTGTATTTCACCCCTTTAATAGTATGAATGCATTGGACCTTGTAAGTGATGAATAGGGATTTTTATATCCCCTCGATGCATCAGTAGGCCTAATAAGACAAACTAGATATGGTTTTGGCTAAGGTCTTACCCATTTTTAGATGTCTTAGAACAAGCTTAAATGGTGTTAGATATATTATAAGAAGCCTCAAAATTATTATATGTATCAGAATAAACCTTGATGGTATGTTTTAGTTGTCCAAAATTACACATTCCATCATTATGATTTCAGTTATTGATATTCGAGGTCATTTTTCGATTAGTTAGAATATCCCTTGTCAAGTTTCAATATCATGTAATTATTTATATGGAATTATTTGATAATATTTTATTCCTTCCATATCATGATAAATTTATTGATTAAATGGCATGTGATGTTTTCATTTACCTCACCATGCTGATTATACCTTATTTAATCATAGATTATTCTATGCTCTTACCCTTACGGTGCCTCTGAGATCACCCATTTCTTATGATTTATTTTACCCATGATACCAAGAATCATTTTGTGATTGATATTCAGAGATAAACTAAGGAGAATAATGAAATTCTCAAAGAATTTCTTTGAATAGTTTATGTTTTAAAATTTAATATGAATTTCAAGTATGTATCTAGTTTACTAAGACTAATAAACTATTCCGTACTTCATGATATGATTCCTTGTATCTTATGGCAATGTAATAATATAGACATTGGATCTAGGCTACTAGGGTTGTGGAACTACCCTTATGGGGATATTTTTTAATACTTAGTAGAGGAGATTAGATATCAGATATGGAAGTTAATACTTTCACTATAGAAGATAAACATGAATATAAACATATATATCATGTCATAAACACATTTCTATATTCTATGACTAGTAATATATACAATCAATTATCATCCTATGAAATTTTATAAAATATTTAAAAAAACATTATGTGAATCATTTTGAAACTACTTATGTCATAGAAACCAAAAGAGCATTTCTATGTGCATATTATTGATATTTTGATTTAATATTAATATAATTAGTTTCCCATAGACATCAAAAAATTATGATAATAGTAAATAGCCTATAAAATCTTAGATATAATGATTTTTTTAATGATCAGTTTGTTAAATATATTATTAATATTATTCCAAATGAGTTGGAATATAAGTGAATGACTCCAGATGATATGAAGAATCCTAAAATTTTTCGATTAGATATTTTATTTGGAAATATCATTCAATTTTAGGGAACATTGAAAATATAACCACAATATAAAAAGAATAATGGTGTAACTTTTTACTCTATACTTACTACAGTTAGTAAATGTTGATCTTTTAAAGAAGTTCCTAAGTCCTCAAAGAAGAATAAAGATAAAGTTAATAATGAAAGTTGTTTTTCTTAAGAGAGTGATATGGGGATTTTTAAAATTTATAATTGAATTAATAATATCATTAGAAAATATATTTTTTATAAATACAAGAAGAATAATAAATAAATAAGTGATAATAATGATAATTCATAGATGATATGATATGAATGCAATAAACATGTTCATATAATGAAACATTGTACTAGGATTAAAGGGAAGAATAAGAAGGATATGAATTCAATAATTTTATACAAGGAAAAGGGGAAGAAAATTTTAAAATCATAAAATTTTTAGTGTGTAAGTGGTGGAGATAGTTCTGTAAAATTCCTTTAGATAATAGTGATGAATATTAGAAAATTATGGGTTTTTAAATATAAAATAAAAATATCAACAAATGTATTATGGAGAATGTATCTTTTGGATTCATCATGAAATTAAAATAAATAAAAAATATCCTGATTTAGATAATGAATATCATACTTCTTATGATGAAGAAAAAATAATACATCTAATAATGGAAATAATATACCTAGTTTTAAAGAAGTTATAAGATATGAAACTTTTATTAAGAAATAAAATAAAAAGTTAAGAAAGACTATGAAAATTCTAATATAAAACATTCCAAAGAAAAATTATTTAATTTAAAAACATACATTAGAGATTCCAAATATTACTTCTGAGTTTCAATGAAAAAATATCATAATTTCATTGTTAAAATAAACTCTAAAATATTCATTATAAAAAAACATATAGATAAATTCACTTTAAGGAATAAATATTTTAATAATATATTCACACAATTAAAACCCAATAGAAATAATTATGGGATTTTTACATCATAAAAATTGTATTTAAAAAACAATTACTTTTTTTAAAAAAGTGCACCCTTATGTGGGAAAGTTCAGAGGGGCAGACATTAGAAGAAAAAATTTATATTAAATAAGGTCAAATATTTTGGTTATCATAAGTCTTATATCTAAAAAAATTTAGAAACTATTAAATATAATAAAGATATAAATATTTTAATTTCTATGGTTTTATTTTAAAATAATTCTGGACTGCAGAATGTTTGGGTACCGAAATCCCAATTTTTCAATTTTTGGGAAAGAAGATTAATATAATACATAAGAATATACGGTACATGGATAGTGTTTTATCTAGGAATATTAATGTCAATTTTTTTTATCATATTATAATTATTAATTTTATAAAAATTACTTTAGAGGATATTTCTCAAGGAGAAATATATGGTATTATTTATATTTTACTTCATAGAGAAGATTTAGTTTCCAATTTTTTATATATTTCAGGTCTTAAGAATAATCTCATTTTAATAATATAATTATGTGATAAAGGATTTATTATAAACACTGGAAATGTTAATTGTATGGTTCAAAGTTCATAAGGTAAATTTAATCATTCTTCCAATAGGCATGAGAATGCATACACTCTAATGCTAGAAGACCTTTGAAATAAAGAAAAACCTTAACCAAGATTAATGGAGGATCAATATTGGTTATGGTAAATAATATTAGGAAACCGTAACATTATAAATTTATCAAAATTTTCTAATAAATAACAAGTTAGATGTTTATCAAAGAAAAGGTTTAATTCTTCTAAATTTTGCGATCATATCAATTTAGAAAGAAACAGAAGTCAAGTATTAAGTTTATCAATAAAGTTTCAAACTCTGGTGCTTTATATTTAGTGCATATAGATTTATTTGACCCACTAAAAATCAGAATTATTTTTTTCAAATACTATTTCTATTTCATATTTGATGACTACAATAGATATATGTGGGTTTATTTTCTATAGAAAAAGTTAGAACCCTTCTTCTATTCTAAAAACATTATATCCCATGTTTAAAATTAGATATAGTGAACATTTGCCAAAGCTGGTGCCGACAAGGTCCTCTATCAATCATTCCTCTAAAGAATTGATATCTCTAGAGAAACTGAACCTCATAAGGAAGTACGCGAAGATACTTAAGCACTATGAGAGCTCGGAATGAGAATCAGTCATTGCAGAGGATCTCCATGGGTGTGGAGACGGGTATGACTTTTATGACATGTAATTGGTTTCCCTTGTCTGTTTGCTTGTTCACTGGACTTTTCTTTTCTTAATAAATGGTCTGAGGATTTTCCTCGGACTGAGCTTTCCTGGAATAAATCTTTATTTCATATAACACATCTAGAAAATGATTTAGTTGAATGAATAAATAACTTTTTTTCATGAAATTAATTGAATAATTTTTGAGTGAATACTTAATTACTAATTTATTTTGGGATGAAGTTTTTAGTACTTGATTCTATACAATATATCATGTTTTAATCAGAACATTTATTAATAAAACTCATTATGAGTTATTGACCAGAATAAAACCAAAACATTCTTATTTTAGATTTATTTAATATAGGGTATTCACGTTGAATACAAAAATTAATTTAAATATATTTTCTTGAGAAGTTGATGAAGGAAATTTTCCCATTTATTATAAAATAAGTAAGTATTATCATGTTTCTAAGAAAAGAACAAGTACTATTAAAGAAAGAGTGCTTTTTAAATTAGATTAAATCGACCATTTTGATTTCAAACATCCTAAAACTACATCTTTAAATGATTTTTCCAAAAAACTATTTTTCAAATCATGTTGGAAAATTACTCATATGAGATAAATACTATAGAAACATTTTTTTTATGTTATATATATGGATAAAATCTGATTTGTTTTATGAATAGAATTTTTAAAACCTAAGGAATAAGAAAATATTAAGGGATTTTCCCACTAATGATATCATTGGTGATGTAGATAGACCTTTCAAAACTATAAGTTCCTTAAGAAATGAATGTAAAAATTATGAATTGTTATCAGAATTCAAACCTAATACTTATGATGAGTCTTTAGTTGATTAGAATTTGATAAATCAATTATACGATGAACTCTATGTATTTGAGAAGAATAAGGTTTTGAATTTGATAGAATGTCTTAAAGATTTTTTTATTATTGTGATTGGTGTAAAATGGACTTTCCATAATAATCATGATGAAAATGAAACCATAGTAAAAAATAAATCAAGATTTATTTTTAAAGGTTATAATCAACAATAAGGAATAGAATTTAAAGAAAATTTGGCTCTTGTAGCTAGAATGGAAATCATTTGTATACTTCTTTCATATACAGCATTATTAAATTTTACTCTTTATCAATTGGATATAAATTATTATTCTCTGAAAGAATTTGTACAGGAGTATGTTTAGGTTTAATAACAACTTGGTTTTGAAAATAAATAATATCCAAATAATTTATTTAGACTTACTAAGGAACTCTATGGACATAAACAATCCCCAAGACCATAGTATGAAAGACTTACTAAATTTTAACTTAAAAACAATTTTTATAGGGGAGATACTTATTCAACACTTTTTATTAATTTTTTTTGGAAACCAAAATTTTTCAAATATATGTTAATGAAATTATATGTGGTTTAAAAAAAAAACTATTTCCATTTCCTTTATAGTTCTTATAAAGTCTGATTTTGAAATGAGCATAATGGGTGAACTTATATTTTTTCTTGGTTTTCAAATTTCACAAAAAAATGATTTTTTTATCTTAATAGAAGTGTAAAAATGATTAATATGAATGTTTTGGTTATGAAAATTATAATGGTATTAGTACTCTAATCAAAACCTCAAAATATTGAGATCCTAATTAATTTGGGAAGTAAGTAGATCATTTTATAGAATAATGATTAGTTGTTTAATATATATTACAGGTAGTCGATCAAAATTAATGTTTTGTATATGATTTTTACAAATATTTTAATCTAATACAAAATATTACAATCTTAAAGTATATATATTAATTTTTTTACTTAACTTAAGAGAACTATGGATTGTGGATTATTTTATTCTATGTAAATGAATTTGAACTAATTTATTTTTTCATATACTGCTTTTAGTAGATGTAAAATGGACAGAAAAAGAAAACATATCATTTATCTAAATTGGATTTATTTTCTTGGTCTTGTATGAAAAAAATTTGTTATAAATTTCCACTACTAAATATGAATATGTAATAGTAGGAAGTTGTTATGCTCATGTGTTATGGATGATACACACACTAACTGCTTTTGTAAAGGGTTTTATGAAAACTCTTAATTTAAGAGATAACACAAGTTACCTAGATTTAAAAAATGAAACTCATCACTCATGAGCTATAAAAAAATATACATGACATAATTTCTATTAGGATCACAAAAAAAGGAGATACTATTTGACAATTCATCAGAACAAATGATTTTTTTTATTTTTTTACAAAACCCTTGAATTCTGATAGATCTTAATATATTAAACAAAATATTAGAATGGTCAACATAAAATGATCATTTATCTATTTTTTAACAATATAAAAATAATAAATAACTCCTTGAAATAAGGGGATAACTATAACGAACATCACTTTTCATACATTAACATTAAATAATTTTTTTGCAATACTTAATGCATTACAAAAACAAACACCCAAAGTTTATATTAGTTTAGTGCATTTGGAAACATAAAAACATAAACATTGGTATATGAGTGACCTAAATTATCTCCCAATAGGTTTATCATTACGATAACCCTTATTTGACCCATCATAAATAATACACATCTTCATAACCTGGGGAAAGGAAACATAAAAAGGGGTGTGCACAGATTCCTAGTATGGGTAGACAAGGGAGATAGGTAAGCATAATCATTAAAATAAGGTTATGAGAACATGTAAATAACATTATAAAATCATAAACATCATGTATAAGATCATATACATGATTCATGGAATAAATGTTTTCAGCTCATAAGGCATGAATCATAAGGGAATCAAAGAACATGATTCGTGATAACATAAAAATAGCATAGGACACTGAATTTTGGTATTTACATAATCATATAAAAACATTTCATATAAATCAAGGATCATTTGAAAAAATTATTAGGACAATTAATGGGGAATAAACCTATTGTGTGGGATATTATACCATCCCAGTCGCAATCCTTTCCATATAAGGGATTAGGTTTCCCCATCTTCCCATAGCGAATCAGGTTTCCCACATTCCCATAGTGGATTGGGTTTCCCTATATTCCACAGTGGATCAAGCCCATAGACTTGATTCCCATAATTATCTCATGATATATAAATATTTAACCAATGTATTTTATGCTGATATATGTCTCCCCCATCATAAAAATATGCATACATGTTCCATAAGATAATAAAAATTTCATCGTATTATGACCCATTAAAGGAGACGGGTTTATTAAAAGTTATATAATAATCCATGAAATTAAATGGTTATCATAAAAATGTCATAATATCATAACCTGTGGAAAAAATATAGGTCTCATAATCATTTCTTCAATATATAACACATAAAAATATGCAAGATTCAAAAGCATATAATATGCATAAGTGGAAGAGGTTTCATAGAAATCTTGCCATATTAAAACTAAAACAATAAAATATAGAATAATAATGGTGTCCTTGGAGCATAAAATATTTAAAATATATTAATATTATATGGAAAATATATTTTGAAAAAATTTATTGGGAAAAATTTCCTTTCTTCTTTGAAAAATACTTTTTTAAAACAAAAAACTTTTTTGGAAAATGTTTTTCTTTGAAAATAGATTTGAAGAATTATAATTGAAGATTTGAAAACCATAAAAAATTTAAAATTATTTTTCCTTGAAAGTGAGCTTAAAATATCGATTTTTTTTAAAACATGTTTTTTGAATAAAATATATTTCTTACCGAAAAGAGAATTGAGGTCATATTTTAAAAAAAAACATTTTCTTAATTATTATAAGTACCAAAGAGTGGAAAAATGATACTAATGCATGAAGAAATCATAAATAAATAGTATAGAATAAAATTCATTATTTTTCTTGAGAGATGGATCATAATATTTCATCAATGGAAGCATAATCATAAACAATCTCGATAAATGATGAAATTTTTTCAATTAACATTTACTATTTGGTAACTTTAAATCATACTCCCTATATAAGAAAATGAAATTACATTGAGATTAAAATATCATGGAAAGAATAATATTCGATATATAACTTGAAAAATGGCATAATATACACCTGGTAAAATAATATAGATGCATAACAAAACTTGTGTCTCAAAGAAGAAAAATTGAGAAAAAACTACCTTACTAATTTGGTAGATTTTTAATAGTGAAGCCCCATGAAATAGAGATCATGAATTGGATATTTAAATAACCATAAATTTAAGTATAATAATCATAGAATAAATTCATTATAAGTTTATAAAACACATAAAATAAATGATTGGGGATTAATACATAAGTCTCACAAAAAATAAAAGTGTAATGAGAAGTCCCCTTACCTCAAGTCTTGAATTTTTTTATACACATTAAAAACTACTATTTAATAAGTATAAGTTTATTACACATCTACCAAAAAACTATATTATTATATATTATACCATATATGATTTTATTATGACTTTATATTACCATTTTAATAACAACTTAATGTTTATGTTACATTTCAGGAAATATCCACTTTTTTTGTATATGTTTTGGATTTTTAATATTTATCCTCCTAATTAGATTATGATTTAATTATTTAAAAAATTTAAAACATGATTTAAATATCATATATATTCATTATATAAATATTTATAATAATTTAAAAAGGATAGGAATTTGAAATGTAATACACCATTCATCTAGAGGGTAGGCAATACATATGCATGAACACTATTTCTGTATTGTTGTCATATTGAAAGAAAAAAAGTAAATGACATATATGTATATAAATATAAATAAATAAATAAATATATATATATATATTATCATTCTATTATAATTATTATTTCATATTTATCTTATAATTTTACTAAAACCATCATTAATACATTCCATGTAAGGCATGAACGAATCACATCAGTTTGAGGTGGTGATAATCCACACGTCCACAAACAAAGTTATTGTTTTTACAAAAAATGGAAAGCATGAAGGTATGTTTTATATAATAATTCGAGAAGAATAAATAAATCATTAATATCATATAAGAATAGTGTTTCCATCATAATTCCTGACCATGAGAGGTGATAAATGAGAAATGAACAACATCGTTTCATGAGGTGACAATTCTCCATACACAAGAACAGTATGTTTGTTACCCATTATATAGAAGTGTGTGCAAGTTTAGGTATAACCATTAGAATAAAATCATATCATTATATTGGGTACACTTTTTTGAATATATAATCATTCAATAAGAAGATTTTAGGGGGTGGATAATAAAAATAAAACAAAAGAGCTTGTGGAAGTATGTTACCAGTTCTTTGAGTAAAGTCTTTTTGTTTTCACCAAAGGGATTAATTGGTTTGATTTATTATCAAATTTAAGATTCTAGGTTTATATAATCGATTCTTTAGCTTATTTGGGTAAGTATTGGATGAGACAAAGTGGATTAAGATGTGTAAATAGGCAGAATGTTGAATTATTTTTTATAGAGGAGTGTCATTCTTATAAATACCCTAAGGTAAACACTATTGAGAGGTATGACTTACGTAATGTGGTTCATAAGTGAAAAAATAATATAATAAATTTGAATTATGGTCAATAAAAATATCCATCACAAAAAAATAAGTGTTTTGGTCAGAGTAGGACACTCAAGAGGGGGGTGAATTGAGTTCCTATTCAGAATTTCCATTTAAAAACTATTTGAATGTCCCCCAATTTAAAATCAAACAAATTTGTTAACCAAAGTAAAAAACCTGTAAAAGATTTTATAATTTTAAAGATTACTCTATGATTTATTAATTCTCCGTTAACTAAATTTTGGAAGTTACTTAAAATTTTGATATCATTCTACTAAAAAAATTCTAGAAGAAACACAATCAAATATTAACTATCGAAGAAAAGTAATGTTTTCTCGTTTGAATAAAAAAAGATAAACATGAATATATAACTTGAACAAAGTGGATAAAAATAAGAGGTTCAGTATAAAGAAGATACTTAGTCCTCTACACTTGGTAATCACCTGCCACTAAGAAAAATATATATAAAAAAAATTGATCCACACCATGGATCAGGGTTTAAAACTTCCTACAAGCTATTGGTCAATTTGACCTCTACCACAATTTTATGTGGAAAAAAATATGACCAAGTCATACAAAGACCGCTTCCATTGTTATATGTGGGAGTAAAATGGTGTAAAAGAGAATTATTGAGAGGATATCATATATGATCCAATTTAGCACAAGAAATAGTGTGTGTTTTTAATATAGATGCATACACTACTCAAAAGAATAATATAATAGAACACAATAGAGCAGAATATAATAATAAGGGATTAAAAATGCTCTAAGTGTTGTTATATATAGATCTAGACTCTTTGAATGTAGTATATTTGATGCTTAGGTCCTCTTCTAGAAATAGACTCAGAAATAGAGTTTCATGAGGTCTATGTTATAGTTTCTAGTCCAATGTGATGTCCTTAATAACTATTCTTCTTCTTTGAGTTATTGCTAATGCAGAGATTCTTTCAGGATGGCTCATAGTGAGTTTTTCATTATCTTACAACAAGAAATATGGATTATTGTGGATCTTCTTCTGTGTGGTATGATGTGTGTCATGTTCTTCTCTTCTTCATCTCATGTTCCATAATATATTAATCCTCAGGTGTTTGTGTTTTGTCCAACAAGAAACATGATTTTCACACCTTGTACCTCGTATTCTCTACTGACATGTCTATAAAAGATCATTAACAATATCAGTATCATTTAATAACTCAAATATGACTGTTAGAAATGATTTATAATTTTATTGAAATATAGAATAAATAGATATGTATGTAATGATGTCGCAGTCAGCGGTGACATTGGAACAATGTCATAGGAATGGTGAGTCTAGAGCAGTGACACAGTCAGCAGTGACTTTTACTTTGCTTCTAAGTAGTTCCTCGAGATTGGTGTCTCGTACTTTGTAAGAATTTTGAAATTTTTTGGTGATGTAATAGTGTTTCGGAACAGTGCTAGGTCCTTTGTGAGAAATAGTGTCACTAGCAATGGTGTCATTGAAACCGTGTTGGGTAATTTTTCAAATTCTACAACTGGTAGCATGATACAATAGTGCCACTGTAACAGTGTCATTGAAATGTTGTTTGGTACTTTTTTGATTTTGAGACTAAACGGTGAGACTATTTGATCACAACAACAGTGACTATGATTTCACCTTAACCCTGAATCACACTTTAACAAATATCTGTAATCTATTTTAAAAAGTAATACTCACAAAATGGATTAAGATTAAACATAAGCATATTGAAACATAATGAAACATTATTAAACAATATTTATAATATTATACATGATTTACAAGAGTGAAAAATGATTTTTGAGCATTAACACAAGAGGAGTCCAACAATATCCCCCTTTTTGATGATAAAAAATCATGGAATTTACAAGCGATACATTTTAGAAAGGAATAAAGAAAATTTATTAACATATCAAACAGATTATATGAGATTAAGACATAAAATCAAGGCAGTCCATAAATTCTAGTTCTTCTCTATCATTTATGATTATAAAAAAAAGTAATAAAAATAAAAACAATCACTAATTGAAATCAAAAATCTAATAAAAGAGATAGAAAATTTCATAGAATATACTGATAGTTTTTAGTATAGTCACAAAAAGAAAATACACCGTGGCCCTATAAAAAATCATCCTTCACTTCTATTCAGATTTTGTAGCCTTCCCATTATCTTTGTCAGAGACAACAAGAGTAGGAGCATCATGTGAAGAATTAATAGAGGGGGAAGAGACAGATCCATGAGAGAGGGAAGGGAGAGGCAACCTTTCAAAAATAGAAGGTTCAAGGATTGGTATGGATAGATAATGAGGTAAGGGTTGCTCAGTGATGATAGGTATGATCTGGCTCAGATCCTGAGTCGGAGTCATGGTCACAGGAGAAAAATAGTTGGAGGAAGAAGGTGTGGTAGAAGAAAGAAGGCCAGGTCTGAGTGGAGTAGCTGTAGGGGAAACTATGGTTGTTCTTTGAACATGAAAAAAGGCTTCATAAGGTTGATAAAATCCTTAATGATTTCACCACCAAACTCCATGTACTTCTCAAATTCATCCTTATTTTACATAATCTCCTCAATTGTAAGAGTAAAATCCTTTAACTTCATGACTTGTTCTTTAAAAGCTTGAGTCACTAGAGGTAGATTCAAATTCTCCACCAGATATTTGAAATAACTTTTCACCTGGTTCTTGGTGCAAATCATTGTAAAATTGTAATCCACCTTCTTTGAAATATTTGCTTGAGCATCAGTTCTAGTCTTGGGGTAAAATATGACCATATCATGCACATGCTCACTATACTTTTCAATCTTACTCAGGATTTCCATATTTTTACCACCAACCAATGTTTGATGCTCTTCTACAATCACTTATCTGATCAAATCATTTTCCAAAGGTTGAGAGGTTTGAGAAGAAGCAGATGGAGTTGAATCAATTGGGGATAGAGCATTGAGCCTTTTAAGAATAATTTCTAAAGATCATATATACTCATCTATCAACTGATTGATTGCATCCACAAGTCCTCACATTTCATTTTATATTTTGGTGTTGTTCTTGACCACTTCTTCAACCACGTAAATCAAATTAGGTTGAATATGAGATACAAACTTCCATGAGATCATGTCAGCATTAGCCTCACTTTGGCTAGCAACAGACTCTGGAGCAGGAGAAGGTTTCACATTTTTCTCATCTCCTCAACCAAAGATCTTAAGAATTTTACTTCAACATTTAGCTATTTATTTTCAATCTTTGCTTCCTGAATCTCATGAATCATTTTGGGTCGAGTTTTACAAATTAACTTATGTAGAATCATTCTAGCATTTATTTCACTAATTTTAGTCACAATAGTAGGCTATAACTTCATAATCTTTCTAAAAGTAGATAAGAGATTATCTCCAAAAGCTTTTAGATCATCAGGGATTAAAAAACTAGTGGTTTTTTTGAGTAGGTTTAGGAATATGGATAGGTGTTGGATACTTATTAGATATAACTTATTTAGCTGTGTTTGGTTTGAGTTGAAACTCAGTCGAGAGTTAAATTTATTTCACTATGGTGTTCTGTGAATAATAAACATCAAATTAGCTGGGAAACCTATACTACGAATCCACTGAACTTGAATCAATAGGATTTGGAACTTCAATCCTTTCATAACTGGGGTCTCGCTCCCCCTCAACTAATGATTCCCTTGGATTATTAAGTGACTCCATCACATGACCTCTTTCCACATCCCTTATTATCTATTGGTTCCTATCATCCTTAGCCACAGTTCTTTTTGATAAAAAATCTTGTTTCATCCTTACATCAGTAGGTAAAATTGCTTCTATTTCTATAGATTATTCTTTTTTTATGTTGTTCAATAGAAACATGTGCTTAAATAGTTTCTTCACAATTATTATCATCTTTATCCCTAGATATATTTTCTTCACATTAACCTTCACCACCTTTAGAGAAAGGATAATCTCTAGAGGTAACAACCTGAGATGGTTCAAGAGATGCCTGAAAAGGCTCTTCAGTAATTTTGGGAATATTTGGATCACTACTTTTAGAAAAAACTCCATATTTAGCTCTATGAATATAATATTCCACTCCTTCAGCTAAATTTTTAACAAACTCATATGGTTCCAAACTAGTATTAGTTATATCCTGAGGTCTTGAAGGGTTCTCAATAGGATTGAAATCCTCATACATCCTTTCATTGTCTTCAACCCATAACCTCTTCCATGGATTCCAACTAATTTTCATTCTACTTCATATATCCTTAGATAGAAAACACTCATAATTCTCAAAAACTTATTTATTATTCCCTACCAAACCCTTGCCTTGAATCATAGAAAAATTTAATCTTGAATAGAATATGGAGGTTGAATTTGATGTCGTCTTGATCATATCACAGATGTACAGGACAAGGTACTTGCACATATTTATCTTGTGACCATTATTTGAGAGATGCAATAAGAATATATATTTATATTTCATAGTAGAAAAGTCACCTTTCCCTAGACATATCAGGTTTTGAATAAATTAGAACAATAATCTAGTCTCTCCATCTAATTCAGCAGCTATAGGACTTATCCTTTTTTCATCTCTAGTCAAGTCACCCAAGGACTCTTCTAGGATAAATATGTCATTTAGAGGTGGTGGAATTCCTTAATAATCATTGAATATACCTTCATGAGGTACTATCAAACATGCATCCCACAACCTTGAAGAAAAAGAACACCTTTATCCATTTACCCAACTTCTAACCATAAAGTCATCCTTTTTATTGAACGTAAACTAGACATACTGATAAAAATAAAAAACAAACATCAGATAAATGGGTCTATTTAAATTTGTAAACCATTTTAACCATCCCTATTCTTTCAAAACATTAAGAACAAGTGATTTACTCAAAAGAATATAATTGACACATACTTTATTTTCAGGCATGACTACACAATCTACATGACCAAAGATTAGAGGTTTCTTTTTCCCTTTGTTTGAAAACATGCACTTTCTAGCATGATGGATGCTTCATACTTGTCATTTCCAACATGTAGGGAGGGTTTTGAGTAGAGTAAAAATTTCATTAGAGTATGGTTTCAATTTTGGGAGTAGAGAGCATGAGCGAGGAGAGAAGTTGAGTTATGGGTTTTTATAACATAGGGATTCGAAGAGTCACAGATTAAAAAAAATAAAAGTGAAATAAAATATGTAAAATATAGATGTAGGAAAAGATTACTAAATATATAAATATGAGTCATAATAGTGAGAATGGAATGTGTAGTTATGGTGAAATTGAAATGGCGTGACTCTGATCGGTGAGACAATATTTATTGTGAAAAAAATAAGGAGATAGTAAACTGTGAGATAGTAAATGGTCACTCAAGGTTTATTATTACCAATTCATGTATAATTTATCTCATTCTTTCATAATTTAAGGGATTTGTAAAAACATCATCAAGCTCATGTTTCAGTCCAACGAATTCTAAATTAATATCACCTTTTTTATAATGATCTGTAAAAAAGTGATGTATTACATCAGTATGTTTTGTTCCTGAATGAGAAATTGGATTCTCAGACATGTTAATTGAATTCGTGTTATCATAGTTTATAGGGACATGCCTAAATTGATATCCCTAGTCTAGTAAAGTTTGTTTCAACCACAAAATTCGAGCATAAAAACTACCAGCAACTATGTAATCATCTTTAGTAGTGGATAATGAAACATAATTTTTCTTCTTACTACACCATGATACTAGTGACTAGCCCAAAAAGTGACATGTTCCAGAGGTGATTTTTCTATCTAAATTACAACCCCCAAAATCAGAATCTGAATAAATAACTAAGTGAAATGATTGTCCTCTAGGATTGAACAATCTTAAGTTGGTAGTATGTGTGAGGTATTTGAAAATTCATTTAATAGAAAGAAGATCTAACTCTTTAGTATTTTCTTGAAAATGATAATACATACATACACTAATCATAATAACAGTTTGACTAGTAGTCAAGTAGGGAAGAATTAAAATCATACCTTTGTAATTGTTTTGATCAAAAGATTTTCCATTTTCATATTGATCCAATTTATAGGCGGTTCTCATAGGAGTATCACTACTTGTAATGTTATCCAAACCAAAACTTTTTAGAAGATTTTTAGTGTATATAGTCTAATTCAAAAAAATATCCTCTTTATTTTGAAATATTTTTAATCCAAGAAAGAATTTGAGTTTACCCATTAAATTCATTTCAAATTCATTTTGCATCATTTCTGAAAAATCAACACATAATATTTTTTTGAATATCCAAAATTAATTTCATCGACTTAGATTTGAACAACTAAATAATCTTTAGATATTATTTTTTTAAAGAGAGTAGGATCATTTATACCTTTTGTAAAACCTTTAGAAATAAGAAAAGTACTTATTCTATCATAACAAAATCTTGGTGCCCGTTTTAAACCATATAAAGCCTTTGTTAATGTCAAAACATAATTTGGAAAATGAGGGTTTATAAAACCTGGGAGTTGTTAAAAAAAAATTCTTCAAATATATACCCATTTATGAATTCACACTTAACATCCATTTTATATATTTTAAAATTTAGATGTGAAGAATATGCTAACAAGATTCTAATTGCTTCAAGTCTAGAAACTGGAGAAAATGTTTCTTCATAGTCATTTTCTTCTTTTTGACTATATCCCTGTTAAACCAATCTATCTTTATTTCTTACAATAGTACTGGGTTTTTCAAATTTATTTCTAAACACCAACTTAGTGTGTATAGTCAAGGTGTCATTAGGTCTATCCACCAGTTTCCAAACATTATTTCTTTCAATCTGATTCATTTATTTTTGCATAGCAATTACCTAAGTGAGTGAATATTACAGTGTTTTGGTCTCCTATGCCAAATAAAAGACTCTTTATGGAAGGAAATAAAATAAGAAACATTTTGAGAAATTAAGGAATCTTAATTAATAACATAAACCTTTTCATTTCTAAAAGTAGTAAAAACTAATTTATTTTTAGAATTTAAAATATTGGAAGAATCATTTTCAAATTTAACATTGAAACCATCATCACATAAATGAAAGATGATAAGATGATTATATTTTAATCTATTAATAAAAGGTAATTTGGAAATTAAAACTGAATTAGAGTTACCAATTTGGCTAAGGACAATTATTTTTCCTTTAGAATTGTCAACAAAGGTGACATACCCATGATAAATCATGAAAAGATTTTTGAAAAATGAGTAGTCCTATATCATGTGTCTTGAACATCCACTATCCAAGTACCATATAATTCTATAGGTTCTCTTCAAACAAATTTCTTATAAAGAGATCAAACAAGAGAGGATTTTGGTACCCAGACTTATTTGGGTACAATAACATTAGTAATATGTACTTTGGGAACCAACATTTGTTTCATGGGTTTCCTATAAAGAGTTTGTAAAGTATTTAAAAAATAAACTCTATTTGGACTAAAAAAACTAGAGATAGTAAATGACTATTCAATACTAGAACTTATAGCATATTTTTCAATTCTGGGCATGAAAAAAGATTTTCTAAATTTTGAAACAAATTTTTTTTGACCATATTTTTTTCCCTAGTAGGTACCCTATACCATTAATGTATTTTGGTGCAAATTTTTTACTAATAATTTTTTTAATATTAATATTTCTGTTTTTAATCTTTTGTAAGCCCTTTTTCAACTACTCATTAGACAATTTATGTTAATTGGTCTCTTTATGAAATTGATCATTTTTCTCTTTTTCCATAGTAAGTTCACATTTAAATGTAGAGGTGATAGAATATTGTTTCTTTAAAAAAATTTATTTATATTTTAATTCATTATATATATCTAAATGAATTTGGAAGTATTCAGACATTTCTTCATTAGTCATATATTCATAATTAGATTCATCTCCAGAATAATAAAAGAAATTAACAAGAGACTCACGGGTTACCTCATATGTATTTTTCATGAAACACATATTGGATTTATTATCCTCTTTATCTCATGGTGACTCTGATTCATTGGAGTTATCCTTATAAGAACTACATGTGGCCTTTATTTACTTCTTGTACTTCCTATATTTTTCATCAAATATATTCTTATATCTAAAATTATCATAGTTAGCCTTTATATGTCATCCTTTCATACATTTATAGCAGACTATCTCATTTGTATTTTCATTTTTCTTCCAGTCTTTTTTATAGTTTTCCTTATTTCCAGATTTTCTTTTGTAACTGGGATTTCTAGAAAACTTATTCTTCCTAGAAAACTTTTTAAACCTTCTAGTTAATTGATTCATTTCCTCATCACTATCTTATGGTGAATCTTCATTACTTGAATATTCATGATGAGTTTGTACCCTTTCCTTTTCTTTATTTTTGGAAGTAGTGGTTTTGAAAACCACTAAATTTCTCTTTGGTTCATCCTAATATTCTTTATTGACCATTAATTCTTCCTCATACATCACCAGATTTCTTATAATCTCCTTGATTATAAACTTATTAATATAATAGGATTCTCTTATTGACACTAATGTTCCCCTCGATCTGTCCGGTAGACATATAAGAATTCACACGTTTTGTTCCTTAGTAGTAACTTCCTTTACCCAAGAGATCATATTATTTAAAATTTCAGTGAAATATAGATACATGTCAGAGATAGTTTCATCAGCCTTTATCTTAATGTTATCCTATTTAATATTATATGTGTTAAGTATCATCTCTTTAACATTAGTGGTTTCTTCATGTGAAATACCTAGAGTATCCCAAATATCATGGGCTGTTTTACATGAATAAATCCTATTAAATTATTCATCTTTTAAAGAAAAATATAATAAATTAATATATTTGTAGTTATATCTACAATCAGTCTTAGTTGGGTCATCCCAATTATTTTAGGCAGTAGCATAAATCATATATTCATCTACAATGGAAGGCCAAATTTCAAAACCCATACTTTCTAAATGCATTTTCATCTTAATTTTTCACTAAACATAATTAGTTCTATTAAAAAATGGAGTTTTTTTTAGTAGCAACACCTTCCAATCTATTATCTATAATATATAATAAATAATATATTTTTAAAGAGCTAACAATTTAGAACCAACATAAATCTTGATATCTTTAAAACACAACTAAAATTAAAGTTAAAAAGATTTGAAAAAGAATTGAAAACTCTAATACTAGAAGACTAAAAACTCCATTGATACCAAATTGTGGTCAAAGTAAGACACTCAAGAGGGGGGGTGAATTGAGTTCCTATTCAAAATTTTAATTAAAAAAATATTTTAAAGTCTACAAATTTAATATAAAATAGGCTAGTTAACCAAAGTAGAAAATTTGAAAAAGATTTGAGAATTTGAAAGATTCCTCAAATATTGATTAATTCTTAGTTAAATAAAATTTTGAAGTTACTTAAACTTTTGAAATCATTCTACTAAAACAAATTCTAGAACAAACACTATTGAGGATTAAATATCAAAGAAAAGTAATTTTTTCTAGTTTGAATAAATAAAGACATGTAGGAAAACAAGACTTGAACATAGAGGATAAAAACAAGGGGTTCATTCTAAAATAGATACTTATTCCTCTCTGCTTTGTGATCACCTACCACAAAGAAAAATATATATATAAAATATTGATCCACACCCTAGATTGGGGTTTACAATAGTATACAAGTTTTCCAAGTCAACTAGACCTATACCACAGTTTTATGTGGGAATAAAATATAACCAGGTCACATAGAGACTTATTCCATAGTTATATGTGGGGGTAAAATGGTGGAAAAGAGTAATAGTGAGAGGATGTCATGTATCATTCAGTTTAGAAAAAGGGATAGTGTGTGTTTTTAATACAGATACGAACACTACTCAAAGGAATAATAAAATAGTATACAGTAGAGAAGAATATAATATTAAGGGACCATAAATGCTCTGAGTGTTGTTCTACACATATCTGGACTCTTTGAATGTAGCATATTTGAAGCTCAGGTCCTCTTCTAGAAATAGACTTAGAAATAGAGTGTCATGAGTTCTGTGTTCTGTTTTCTAGTTCAATGAGATTTATTTTATAACTCTTTCTCTTCTTTGAGTTGCTGCTGCTGTAAGGATGTTTTTAGTATGGTTCAAAACAATTTTTTATTTAGATTACTGTACGAAAGATAGATTATCTTGGCTATTATTCATCATGGTTTATCATGTGTCGTGCTCTTCTCTTCTTCAAATAGTGCACCATCATATATTAATCCTTTGGTGTTTGTGTTTTGGACAACAAGAAGCATGATTTCCACACCTCATACCTCATACTATCTATTGACATGTCTGAAAAATATCACTAATAATATCAGTATCATTTAATAACTCAAATTTGACCAGTATAAATAATTTTAAACTTTATTGAAATAAGTTATAAATGACTAAGTATGGAATATTGTCATAGTAAGCGGTGAAATAGGAATGATGTAACAATAATGGTGAGCCAAGAGTGGTTATGTAGTTAGAAGTGACTTTTCCTTTGCTTATAAGAAGTGCCTCGAGACCGGTGCCTCATACTTTTCATAAATTCTGAAATGGTTAGGAAATTTAATGTTGTTGTGGCAATGGTGTTAGGTAATTTGTAAGAAATGGTGTCGATGGAAACAATGTCATTGAAACAGTGTCTAGTACTTTGTTGAATTCTGGAACTAGTATCATGATACAATGATGTCACTATAACGATGTCATTGAAACAATGTTTGGAACTTTGTCGATTTTCAGACTAAACAGTGAGACTGTTTGGTCACACCAATGGTGATTATAAGTTCACCTTAATAGTGAAATATACTTTATCAAATATCTTTAATCTTCCTTAAGAAGTATTACTCACAGAATGTATTAAGATTAAACATAAGTATATTGAAACATAATGAAACATGATTAAATAAGATTTACAAGAGTGAAATGTGATTTTTGAGCATTAAAACAAGAGGATTCCAACAAAGTATATTTTTATAATTTAGTTTCATAACTTCTAAGTTTCCCCACTTTTATCATTTTGGTTTTTATTAAGGGAAACAATTTTCTGACCTAAATAATTTTAAAATTAATACTAAATTAAAGTGATATTTATTACATAATTTATATGTACAGAAATATAAATATTATATATAATTTAAAAAAATTAAATACCATGTCTATTGGAAATTAATTTTAAAACAGGCATATGTAATGTGAAAAAACATTACTTTAATCTAAATCACGATAATAATGTTTATTTATATTAAAAGGTCAATATATTAATTATAAAATACAGATTGGTTCATAATTGGACTATATTTTATATTTAATAAAATTTTAAAATTAATTGTAATAATATAATATTTTTAGTAATTTCAATTATTTAAATAAAATATCATTTATTGTAAAATAACATCAATATAAATTTTGAACTAATTTATTTAATTTTAATTTAAAAATATAAAAACATTATTAGAATTAAAATATATTAATTTCACATATGTTTAACATGATAAATTCACCAACAAAAATAATGGAACACAATAGTTCATTAAATTTACTTAACTATTAATGTTTTTAGCATCATTTATTTTATTTAATTATTAAATAAACAATCCATGTGTTAGAATTTGTTAAGAATTAAATGTAATTATATATTCTATCAAAATTAAATTTAAATTACCCTGATATAAAACCTCATTTAGCTTTCTTGATAATTTTTATAAAAAAAATGTTGCTTCTTCCACACTCTAATGTTTAATAAACGTTAAAGGTAAGGAAGTTCCTTTTTTCACTTTTTCCTTAATTAACTTATTATATAGGTCATCTTTATGGAACGTTTTTCCAATAATTCGTAAAATTAGAACCAAGAGGTGAAATGGTTGAACTATTGGTAGCTAGTGGATTTTCGACAAGTGTCTATGTCACTTTGGACCTCAAGTTTAAGGTTTATCCCCTTATTAATCTTAGTTTTACCTTACTCACTATAATTAATTTTAATTACTTCCACTAATATTTTTTTCAAAAAATAAGTTTATATTATTAGAATATAAGTATTATATGTTTCACAAACATGTATTCCTCTTTTTAAAGTTAAAATCATATAAGAAGTAAAATTAAATTTAAAGATAATCCCATAGATGTGGAGACAAACATGGTTTTTAAAGTGAAAATGTTTAAAAGATCAATAAGATTTTATATCTAAATTCAATATAAAAATTATTCCAATGACCTAAATTGGATAAATATATGTATAATTGATATAATTTTACTTTAAAACCCAATTTAAAATACAATTTATCCTTAGTAATTATTTAATCAAAACGGTGGTTTTTAACTAAAAAGTCATATTTTTCACTATTTATCAAAAAAATAAAATTCTTATAAAAATATAAAAAAATCATCCTAAACTAATTTTGAAATTAAAAATTAAAAAATGAAGTTTATTTTAAAAAATAAAATTTATAAATGTTTCAAAATATAGTTTTAAAATGGGTGTGCTATTAAAAGGTGGTAAAACTAGGTCTTGTGTGTAACACAATCTAACTCAGTGTTGTGTGTAGCGCAAGATTATGTTGATATAAAATATAAAGAAATATTAACTTGGTGCAGCGTATGAAGAAAGAATAATTTTATTCTTTCATGTAACAAAATCTATATCTAGTGTTGTGTAAAATAAAAAATATCAAAGACATTAAATTAATTCGAAAACAATATTTCACCAAAATCTCAGGGTGATACATTCTACCCCCCTTAAAATAATTTTCCCTAAAAATTTTTCTCAGTTAACAAAATATTAGTACTTAAAAGTTCCTTTTATAAAATCCCACATTATAAAATTTAATACTAATACTTCCTTTAAAAAAATAATGTTGAACCATAATGTTTATCCATAGTAACTCATATGTAAGAGAACATAGGTGGAAAGTGAAAACATTTACATAGAAAAAAAGTGTAAATAATTATAGGGATTTTTAAAGATCATTAATCACAAGAAATCAGGTGATCTAGAGAACATTAACTCTCAAAAAAATATAAACTGAGAAAGCATGAAAGAGTATATTGATATTATCAAAAATCTTGATAATAGGAGAACAATTTATTTCAAGACCCTTTTCATAATGAAGATATACTTACTTGATTTCATTCCATTCTGTGTGCACAGTTTAATACTTTTTTTTCACCTTGGTCAATTCAAACTTCATCTCTTACTCGAGGGAATAAAGGTGGATTTTTTATTTCTGAAGAACTAAAAGATCATGATATCCATAAATATAGTGATAATTAATTATATCTACCTTTAGTTAACATCACAGATTAATGGTTAACACATGTTATCCAATATGCATAAATCCTAATTTGGAGAGATAATACTTTAATCTACAAAACCTCATCCAAAGTTTGACATAAACAATTTGATAAATAGTTAACTTTGTAACCTTCCCAAAAAATGAAAATCCAAAACATTATAATGAAGGTCACTAAATCAGCTTAACACTGATCCCCTATATATCATAAATTATCTCTTAATATTCCAAACATTTGAATACCCTCATCATATAGTCTCTTGAAACATGGTAATAACCTGAATCACCATTAATCATTTTGGATAATATACATGCTTCCTTATTCAAAATATTACAAGATATATTACATAAATACAAAAAGTTGTAAACTTTATCCATGATAACATAGACCAAATTTTCAACAAATACTTTATCAATTAAGATTTCATAAATACAATCCAGTTTACTTTATCCATATTATAATCTCTTTATCTGTATAAAATATGATTTTCTCATCCTTAGAAACACGTTAAGGGTTACCTCCCCTTAATGTAATTTTGACATTAAATCAATTTTCTAGGTCATAAATAACATTTCACACATTTTTGGAAATGATTAATGAAAATATTCTACAAACAATTCTTATATACTTCATGATTCTTATAACATAATATTATAATTCCAAATCATATACAATTGAATCATTTAACATTATTCTAAAACCAATACTTAGGATTCATCAAATTATTCTTTAATACCTCTTTACTAGAATATGAAATATGAATCATGTATTAAGGTTCCCCAACCTCAATCTAATAATTCTTATTACTTTTAATCTAAACCATATTGGAAGAAAATTTCATACCTTTTCACATGTCATTCACGGTCACTTTATCTTTAGCAGTATAACCAATACTCATACCATCTTCCTAATTCTCTTCATGATATTTACACTCAATAATTCTATTTCCATAAATTAAATACTTTCTACATTTGAAATATTAAATTTTAAGCCAGTTCTTTCTAGTCCCTTCCATTAAATAAAACTAGAAGGGATATTGTGAGAAACACTTATCATGGTGAAAAACCACATAAGCATGAAAAATTACTTATAATATGTCAAGATCATGACAACTTCTTTAAACTATTAAACCTTTGGTTTATCATAGGTTATTCATAGTCATACTTTATTTAAATCTTTCATGATAGTTCATAAAGAGTTTGTGAATTTCCAAAGAATATCCCCCAAGAGTGTCAAACTAGGTGTGTAATAAGGCTCATTGTCGTACACCAGTTTCCAATCAAGTCTATCTCAATACAATGTCTTCCGGTCTGTTACCTCTATGTACATCTATGCCAGATCACATCCACTTATAATATCCATAAAATGTTTTAATTTATTGGAAACCTCTCCATCAATCCATTACTATTATTATATGACATTTTCCTATACATTAACTCAACCTTTGACTTATTATTAACTATATCCCTAGAAATATCCTTATAAATATCCCTCAGAATCTCAATAAAATTTTCTCATCCGAGTTTCAAAAGGTTGACTAATCCTTTTCTCAAATACCAACTATAACAAACATCTATTTTCATACATTAACATTACATGATTTTATGGAATACTAAATACATTAAACAAATAGATTCCTAAATATTGTATTAGTTTAGTGCCTTTGGAAAATGGAAATGTAAAAACTAATATATAAGTGAGATACATTATATCCCACTAGGTTCTTCATAAATATAACACTTCTTCAAAACATCATACATAATACACATATTTATTACCAAGGTAAAGGAAACATAAAAAGGGATGAACCTAAATGCTCTGTAAGGATAAATAATGGAGATACGTAAGAATAATCAAGAATATAAGGGTTTAATAACATGATTATAAAATTTGAAGCTCATAATCTATATATCAAGGATAATATACATGATTCATCGAAACAATATTGTTAGTTCACTATACATGAATCATAAGGGAATCGAATAACATGATTTGTGAGGGCATAAAGTTGGAATAAAACATAAACTTGTGGAATTCACATAATCATATAAAAACATTCACTATAAGTGAAGGATCATTTCTAAAACTTATTAAGGAACTTCAGAGGGACTACACCTACTGGGTGGGATGCCCTACCATCCCCTGTTGTAGTCCTGTCTTTATAAGGGATTGAGTTTCATTATCCTCCCATAGTGTATCGGGCTTCCCCATCTTCCCATAGTGGATTGGGTATCCCCATCTTCCCATAGTGGAATGGGTTCCCCCATATTCCTATAGTGGATATAGTTTCCATATATTCCATAGTGAATCAAGCATATTTACTTGATTACTATAATTATATCATCAGATATAAATCTTTACCCATTGCATTGTAGGGATATATGGGTCCTACCAATCATAAAATCACATATACATGTGCTCCAAGATAATAAATATTTCATCATATCATGACCCCTAAAATGATATGAGTTTGTTAAACATTATATCATAACCCATGAAATTATATGGTTATCATAAACATGTCATTATATGATAACATATGGAAAAGAGACATGTCTCATAATCATTTCATCAATTTATAACATGTGAAAAGAAGTGTGTTTCAAAATCATATAACACATGGAAGAGGAACATGTTTCATAGAAAACCTGATTCTTAAACATAAACCAATAAAATAAAGAATAATATTGTTTTACTTAGAGAATAAACTATTTAAAAGGTTTTCATCTTAGATGGAAAATATCTTTTGAAAACATTTCTTGAGGAAAATATCATTTCTTCTTTTAAAAACACTTTTTTGAAACTGAAAACATTTTTGAAAAACATTTTTATTTGAAAATATATTTAAAAACTTATAAATTAATCTTTGAAAAACATAATAAAATTTTAAAATCCTTTTCCCTTGAAAATGACATTAAAAGATCATTTAAAAAATATTTTTTAAAACATTTTTGAAAACATGGTTTTTGAATTAAACAAATTTCTGACTGAAAAGAGAACCAAGGTTAGATTTTATTAATTTTGTTTATATATTATATTAAGTACAAAAGAGTATAAAAATGGTACTAATTCATTAATACATCATGAATAACCAGTGGAGAAGGAAATTCATGAGTGTTCTTGAGATATGGATCATAATATTTCATCAATTAAAGAATAATAATAAAAAATCCTGATAAATGATTTGATTATTTCAATAAACACTTACCACTTGATAATATAGAATCATATTAACAAAGTAAGAAAATTAAATTCAATGAATCTTAAAATATCATGAAAATAATGATATTAATGATATAAAAATTCAAATTTTAGCATATAAACCTCATTAAATAATATATATGTATAACAAAACACGTGTCTCAACGAATGAAAATTGAGACAAAACTACCTTATTGATTTGGAAGCTTTTGAATCTTAAAAGTCCCTAAAATAGAAATAATTAATTATATATTTATATAACCATAAATTGAATTATAATAATCATAGAATACAGTTATGGGCATTATATGAACTACACAAAATAAATGTGTGGTGAATAATACATAAGTCTCACAGAAATAAAAGTGAGATGAGAAATCATATTACCTCATGTCTTTAATTTCTTCATACTTGTTAAAACTGTCTATATAATAAGTATAATTTAATTATTAATCTAACATAGAACCATATTTTTATATATCATACCGTATATTATTTCATTATGACTTTATAATACACGTTTAAATATGATTTCATTTTTATGTTACGTTTTGGGGAATATCTGTTTTGTTTATTTTGTTTTGACATGTTATTCTTGATACTATTAATTAAATCATGATTTAATTATTTATAGAAATTAAAAAATTATTTAAATTTCATATATAATTATTATATAAATATTTATAATAATCAATAAATTATAATATTATGAAATGGAATACACCATTCATGAAGATGGTAGACCGTACGTACGCATGAATGTTGTTTCTATTTTGTTGTTCTATTGTAAGAAAGAAAGTTACTGAAATATATGTATATATATATATTATAATTATTATTTCATTTATATCATATAATTTTACTAAATCTATCCTTAATACATTCCAATTAAAGTGTGAATGGATCATATCGCCTTGAGGAGATAGACGTCCACACGTCCACAAACGAAATAATCGTTTTTACACAAAATGGAAATCATGAAGTTGAGGTTTATATAATAATTTAATAAGTTTAAATACATCATAAATATCATAAATATCATATAAAAATATATTTTCCCTACATAATTTCCAACAATGAGAGGTGGTAAAGTAAAAAACAACATCGTTTCATGAAGCGGTAGTTCTCCATTAAAAAGAATGGTAAGTTCATTACCCATTATATAGAAGTCCATATAAGTGTAGGTTTAACCCTTATAATTAAAATATCTAAGTTTATTGAGTATAATTAGGTTATTATATTAGTATATAATAAGAATATTTTAGGGGGCGGAGAATGAAAATAAAATAAAAGAGCTCGTGGAAGGATGATACCTCTTCTTTGAGTAACTCCTTTTGGTTTTCGCTAAAGGGGTTCATTGATTGGACTAATTTCCAATGTTAGGATTCTAGGTTGATATTAGGGATTTTATTAGATTATTATTCTAGGATTTGGATGAGACTAAGGGTCTTGGTATGTTTAATGAAGGGGAAGATCAAATGCCTTTTTATAGAGGAGGAGGAGTGACAATCTTATAAATACCAAAAGGAAAACATTATTGGGACATCTATCTTACCTAATGTGATTAAAAAATTGACAAATAATTTATTAAAGTTTAATTATAGTTGATAAAAACCTAGAAAACACAAAAATAAGTATATTTTTATAACTTTGTTCCCCAACTTGTATGTTTTCAACTTTTATCATTTGGGTTTCTACTAATGCAACTAGTTTTATAACATAAGTAATTTTAACATTAAGACTAATTTAAAGTGATATTTATTAAAAAATTTAGGAATAATTAATTATAAATACTATATATAATTTAAATATATTAAATCTCATGAATTTTGGATATTAATTTTAAAACAAGCGTATATAACACACAAAAACACAACTTTAACATGAACCGTGATAACAATGGGTTTTCTATTTAAAGATCAATATTTCAATTATAAAATACCAATTGGTGCATTAATAGATCATATTTTATATTTATTAATATTTAAAAATTGACTGTAATAATATATTATTTTTAGTAATTTTAATTTTTTAATAAAACATCATTTTTTGTAAAATAACATTTGTCAAATTTAAAATTATTTATATAATTTTAATATAAAAATACGAAAAAATAATTATAATTCAATTAAACTAAGATAAAATTTGTTTGACATGATATATTCACCTAATAAAATAATTTAACATAATAGGTCATTAAATTCACATTTCTTTTAATATTTTTAGCATCATATATTTTATTTAATTGTTAACTAAATAATCCATGCGTTAGCGTTTGTTAAGAGTTAAATTTAATTATATAATATTTAAAATTAAAATTAAATTATCATTATACAAAAATAATTTAAATTTAAAAATAATATTTATATTTCAAACTATGTAGCTTCTTCCATACTCTAAATCTTTATAAATTTTAAAGTTAAGGAAAGATCCTTTTTTTATTTTTTTCCTTACATAACTTATTATATTAGTTAATTTCATTTAATGGTATCCCAAGAACTCATAAAATTAGACACAATAGGGTATAGAGTTTAAATTTTAGCATAAAATGTTTTTTTGACAAGTTTATTTATCATATTGGCCCTTAAGATTAAGGTTTAGACCCTTGTTAAGCTTAATTTTACATTAATTACTATAATTAATTTTAATTACTTCCACTAATATATTTAGTCAGAAATAAATTAATATTATTAGACTATAAAAATTATAATGATTACAAATTTTTATGTTCAATTTTCCAAATTCAAATCACATAAGTGGAAAAATCATATCTAAAGCTAACCTTAGAGACGTAGTAGGAAAAAATGTTTTTAAAGTGAAAATATTCAAAATTTAAATATGTTTTTATATCTAAATTAAATATAAAAATTATTCCAATTACCTAAATTGGATTAATATATGTATAAATTTTCTATTTGGACTTTAAAACCAATTTAAAATATAATTTATCATTAATAATTATTTAAAGGAAAATACAGTTTTTAACTAAAATGAAATATTTTTTACTATTCCTCAAAAAATGAAACTTCTCAAAAAAACCAAAAAATAATCCTAACATATTTTTATCATTATGAATTAAAAAATAAATTTTATTTGGAAAAATTAAATTTATAAAAGATCGAAAATTTATTTTTAAAATAGGTACGCCATTAAATGGTGGTAAATTTTGGTCTTCTGTGTAACACAAGAAAACTCAGTGTTGCCTATAACACAAGGTTATCTTGGTGTAATGTATAATGAAATAATATCATGATATAGAATAAAAAGGAAGAATAATTTTTTTCTCTCATATAAAATAAGCTATATTTAGTATTATGTTAAATGAAAAATATCAAGAAGATTGAATTAATTCAAAAAAAAAATTCACCAAAGTCTCAGGGTGTTATAATAATAATTTTCATATGTTTTGAAAAAATGTTTCTTTGGTGTTTAGAATTTTTCTAAAAAAATGTTTCTCATTTAAATTTTTTTTATAAAAAAAATTCTAAACAATTTTTTAAATATATATAATGATTCATCAAATTGAGATCTATCTGAATTTTCATCGGAAAAAAATCAATCCTTATTGTCACTTTTTTAGGAAAAAATAATATGATATTATCAAAAAAATCATAAAAAATTTTATAAAAAAATTATTTGGGTGGTGAAATTTAAATATTTTCTTGTAAACATTTATCTATATATTTATATCTTTTCACTAATTTTTATAAGTATTATTAAAAGATTTCCATTTTTCAAGAATTCAATGTTTTATCAGAAGAATATTTTTTCCCATGAACCCAGAGGTTTTCATTTGAAGAAAATTGCATTCATTAAAACATAAATATTTTTGCCAAATATTAAAAAAATTGAGTTAAAAATCATTTAAATTTCATAAAACATTTATGCTAATATCATTCAAAGATCATATCTAATCCATTGGTTTTTTGATGTTTTTTAACCATTGGATATAGTTAAAAGTTTGATCATATCTCTCTAAAAATCTATAAATATAGGATAAGTGGGTCAACCCTTCTTCTTCACTTGAATTCTGAGGAGAGTTGTCACTATCTTGAATTTCTTTAATCTGATTAGTTTTTATGGGAATTTGATTAGATTTCAAGTTAATTATATCATTTAAACTTCATTTGATAAAAACTTATAGAATCCACAAAAGATTTTCCTAAAAGAGAATATGTTAATGATTATTTAATTAAAATATTTTTTTTTTGAAAATTATGATTTTTTTTTGAGATCAATAATTGTTTTCAAATTTTGTATTTTTTGTATCTTTTTAAAATAGATTTTTATTTCTCTTAATCCAAAATCATTATATAATTTTATATGACTACTATATTGAATAGTGGATGGGCTCAAAAATATTTCTTTCACTCCTTTTGGGAAATCATAGTCTCAATATCTAACAAGTTACTAAGATGGATAAATTTTCATTAGATGGAAAATTAAATATCATAACCCACAAGTTACCTAAGAATATTAGAAATTTAGATAAATATCTTGTAGAAACTACTCTATTTGATACTTATGAGAAAGTAAGGAAAGCATATTGCCTCTCACCGAATGAAAGGATACTTTCTCTCTGGATTAAACAATTTTTAATACTAAAAATATGTGCTATAGAAAATTAAAATGTTTAGGATATCTATATATTATATTTTCTATACACAAATATAATTTTCAATATTGTAATGTTTATGTTCAGTTGTATTAAGGCAATAAAAAATGGAACACTGAATTTGATGGTTGATTTATACCTAAAAATCAAATGTGGATGGATGTTGAGCAAAGGTGTATTTTTCGAATATATAAAAATGAATAAAAATTCAATGTATGATGAAGTCCTATATTATTTGTGATTTATCATAGAAATATAAATATGTAATGATTTTTAGAAATATTCAAGATAAATGGTGACGATTCTTAGAGAATTTTTCTAGACTAATTTGTTGTTACTTGGTAAGACAATTTTCCATGATTGGTGATGATTCCTAATAATTTTTATTGATTGATCTAATGGAATTGGATTTCATTCTTGGAAAATTATCCTTGTTACTCTAATGATTGTTGAAGTGATATTTAAATGGAAAGTCATGTTATCCAGAGATAACATTACATATATCAAGTGTAAGACCATGAAAATTAGTATTTTCATGAAGTGAAGAAGAGTAATTGAAGACGACTATGAAATGAGTTTTATTATATGAGGATATGAAGAATATTTCCATGCAAAGTAAAGGGAATTATATGAACCTGAATTAAAGATTCCATTTGAAATAGGGTGTCATTTTAATTGAGGAAGTATTAAAATTTTATTTATATTATAATTTGATTATTTATAAGTATATGAATAGGACTCGCATAAAAAATATTGCCAACTATTCATGGTATCCCTATCCAATCTCAACCAAGACTTTTGTGGGACCTAGGGGTAAAACATGCTCAATGGATCTCATATAGGGAAAGCCTATATAAAAATATATATGAGAGTGGGACCATGTATAAGGATTGAGAGAGTTTGAATCCAAAAGTTAGATTGGTATCACTGATAAGGCCCAAAATGAAGATGGACCGCACTGTATAGGTGGTAGTGTGACAAGGGAGTGGCTGGGAGCATACCATATATACACTTCGGGCAGTATAAAGTGAGGAGGTAATTAATATATATGGAGATAGATCCACGGGTTGATATTGGATAGTAGAAGAAATGCAATGTTAATATATCATAAAAATTATGGAGATAAGGTGAGCCGTTTGATCCAATAGACCCAAGCATTTCGCTCAAGCAGGAATCATTGTCTTACTCCTCCTCCACTTGAGGGTTCAGTAGAGAAATGTGTTTTCTACCATTCATGAAATGTGGAGATAATTCCCATATCCTATGTGATTCCACTGAAATATACATTGATCTTTTATGATCTAGATGATTATGAGATACATATTGCACACACGATTCATGCACTTCCATGCATGAATAGATAAGTAGATCCGTGATCATTTACTTATGAAATATAGGTATTCAAATGAAATTAAATGTTATTTTAATACTCAGGTAATATCGTAATGATATATTCATGTTTTTTCAATTGCATTAATATAATTTCAATTAATTGAAATAAGGAATCAATATCTAGGGAGATAATTATGAAAGACTAGTAGATGTAGTCTTTTTGATTTTGAGTGATGGAAAGAGAAGCTCAAGTATTCGTTACATTAAATGAGTTTAATATTGTATGTATAATGCATGCATACAGACGTTGATCTGAGGAGTCATGCAGTCATGTAAGAAGAACAGGTTACCTGATCTCCTTGAGTATCCAAACATGAGATATATGCATACTGAAAGTGTGATATAGAGGATTACCCATGTGAAGAAGAATAAAAACCGAGTCTTCGGTCATTTACCACATAAATTATGAAAGTCCACATGAGAATAATAAATTAAATACCCAAATGGGTATTTTAGATTCACTCCATGAATGAAATATGAAAACCATTCAGGTATTTAAATATGAGTATAAAATGTGACACACAAAATCAATTGGGTATTTTATTTTAGAAATATAATACCTAAGAATCATTGAGTATTAATATTTGAAGGAGGAAAAATAAATTTATTTATTTTTAAACACATTTAAATAAGGATTTAAATGGGAAATTTAAATCATTAAATTTATTGAGATCCCATGAAACATAATATTTTGTGTATATAATTTTGCATGTAGGTGATGGGTAATATGTAAAGACAATTGTAATATTTTTTTGAGATCCTGATATAGTTTTTTGTATAAAATAGAGAAAGAGTCAGTGTAACACCATGAGAATTTTATGAGATAGATTTTTTAAAATTTCATTGATGTATTGTGTTATACACTACACCAAGATAATATTTCACCATACACAACATCAGCTTCACTTATGGTATACGTAACACTATTCTTGTCTTGTATTATAAACCATTTCATGTTATTTTTATATATTTCATTTAATGCAAGACTGAGTTTAAATGAACAACTATATATTATTATGTTACCTTATAACCAAACCATTATAGTGGTGAGTATAAATAGTATTGACTAAATTATGAAAATATTCTTTACACATGAATATATATATATATAAAATTAACTCTTTTTTGAGAAGTTAATTATAAATGAATATAAAACCCATTTTTAAATAAAAGGAAATGATTTTCAGAAAAACCATTTGAATGAAAACAAGTTTTTTTATAAAATAATATATCAATCTTGATGGATTTTATTAATGAAATATATATGTAATATATATTCAATCAAATGTTTAAAAATCATCCTATATGTTTTTTAGACATGATATAAGAACAAATTCCAATTTTTAGATAAAAGAGGTATTTTTCAAAAAATGCAGTTTTACCGCCTTTTGATAGTGCACCCATTTAAAATATATTTTTTACACATTAATATACCTTATTCAAAAAAATAAACTTCTTTATTGAAATAAGGATATAAAAATTTAATTTTGTATAATTTTAGGTATTTTTCTGTTATGTTTCAAGTTTCGATAAATAGTAAAAAATACTAAATTTTAATTAAAAACAAAAATTTTCATTGAAATAATTTATATGGATAGATTATATTATTTAATGGTTTTAAAGTAGAAATATATTATATTTTTATTATTTAATATCTTATAGGTCATTGGGATTAATTTTACTTTAAATTTATATATAAAAACATTTCAATCTTTTGTATCTTTTAATTTCTAAAACAGGTATTTTCATCCCGACAATAAGATTAATTTAAAATTAATTAATGAAACTTATGTGTTTAAAATTTTAAAAAATAGATTCCATATTTGGAATCAGTGGGTCCGAATTATGTAAATATCTTTATATTATTTTTGGGCACTATATATAGTAATATCAGTAATTTTTATTAATATGGTAAATGGTAAATTGGGAAATTAATGGTAAATATAATATTATAAAATTATCCTAACATTTTTATAATATTATTGGTTTAGTATTTTTCATCCTAAATCATCATTAGGTATAAATGGTATCCTTTGGAAGCTAATTGGATAAGATTAGTACATTTGGTTTATTTTATTTTAAGAAAAGTTTAATATTCCTTAATAAAAATTTAATAACTATATCATTTTTAATACAACGTTATTCAAAATATAAATTTAACTATAAATACTAATTTTAAATCTATTTTTTTATTTATCATTTTAATTTAATTTTAATTTTTAGGAAATAAATAATTACTTTAAAGACTTATACTTTGATGATGCAGAAATTATTTAATTGATGAAAAATATATTAAATAATTTTTATTGATATTATAATAACCATTAAAAGACAAAACCACTTGAAAAAATATTATTATATGAGTATATATCAACCCTAATCATCCAAGGGATGAGTTATTGACTATTTGGATCCATATAGAAAATATTATGACATTTATAATATTTTATCTAAAGTGATGTTAATGTTGTCACATTAATGTGTTAATACATATAAAATTTTTAATGTAGGAATGTACAAAAGATATATTTGACTATAAATACCTTAATTAAATGTAGAGGATTTATATTTTTAATATTATTTTAGTTTCAATTTTTATTCACCAAATAAGTATATTAAATAATTACACAAAACTGATGTAGTAATTATTTTATTAATAATGATAAAAAATTAATATTAATAATAATATAAGAATAAATATAATTTTTTATAATTAATATATCCAAAAAAACTTATAGATAACCTTTAAATCTTAGGAATATAATAATATTTTTTTTGAAGTTAACTTAATATCTATATATTTTTAATAATCAATGAATTAAATATTGTCAAAATTGACACTATTGATTTCTTATAGAAATAATATATTTTTAAATTATTTAGAAATAGTAAAACATTTTTTAAAAATATATAATAATTATTATATGTTTTAATATGTTCTAATTTATTCATTCATGGTTTAATTTACTACAAATAAGTAAATATTTCACCCTTTTAATATTGAAATATTTGGCTCCTTAGTTAAAATTAAATAGAATAACTAAGTGTTAATTAAAATGATGGAGTTTACACTCACAAAAAAACTTCCCTAAAATTTATTGGTTTATTATATTATAAAATTATATCATATAATATTAGAAACTAGGTTATTTAAGAGGTTTTTGATGGGTTTTGATTTTATTTTTGGAGATTCCAAAAGTGTCCCCCACAACAATTATTAAATGTAATATCCTCTTACAATTATTCACTTCACTTTGAACCTTAAATCTTGGAAATCCCTTTCCCATTTATATTATAAAATTATCTAGTCATATTCTATAGGTTTTGGTATTCTAAAAAGATCAACTCTAGTGCTTCAAGATGAGATCTAGAGGGATCACATCGAACAAGAGGTAATTTTCTGTACCTATTCTTTCAAATTTATTTCTTCTTCTATGTCCTCTTAAGGATATTTTTACATTATAAAGTAATAAATACAGTTTAATTATATTCTGAGATGTAATTTTTGTTATTAAATAACCATATTTTACCTTCTATCTATCCTATTAAAAACGAAATCGTTACACGTGTGTACGTACAACTTACCATCTCCATGTCGTGGTGTAATATGTTTTTTTACCACCACCTTACTTAGATTCATATAATGATGGAAATAATAACTATATATGATTATTAAAAAATTATATGGATTCTAGAACAAATTATATACCATCCAATTCTATACCATTTCACAATTATCACTCGTGCGTACGTACGACCTACCAACTCCACAATGCGATGTGATTAATTCTACATTATATCAATTAAATAATGATTATATTAATGTATATAATGAATAAATATTATATATATTATATTAATATAATTTTGTAAATGATTTAATTATAACCTAGGAAGGAAAACTAGAACTTATTCTATAAAATATGTATAAGAAAATGAAGTAGTTAATACCCGGATAATGAGTAATAATTAAATGTTATTAAAAAAATAATAATGTGATCACATATAAGATCATAAAAATAAATATGATTCTGGAATAAGTCAATTATATAATTTAAATCATTATATAGGAGGTTAGGATATATACATAGGATATCAGACCTAAGTTAAGGGATAATTTTTCAAACTCATTATTATCTGAGATTTTTTATACATAAGTATTTACTGGGGTATGTTTTCTATCCATGTACGTGTTTCCCAAATATGTATTTCAAAATATTATTTCTATTCTTATACAAAATTTTAAAGTAAATTTTAACCATTAATAATTTTTTATGAAACATTATGAAAGGAATCTTTTTTCATTTTCGATATGAGGTAGTTTTTAACTTACCGAAAAAAGTAAGAGAAAAATACTTTCTTTTAAATTATATAGAATGGATGGATTTTTATGCTTTCATAACACCTTATTTCCATGAATATTATATTAAAATAATTCAAGGTAATTTTCAAAGAAATTATTTTCTGTTAAAATTGTGTGAAATCTTGATAAAAGAAAATGTTTTTGAAAAAGAAATGATATTCTCCTCAGGAATTAATTTCAATTGTTCAATCAAAATTATTTTTCATCTAATATGGAATTATTTAATAGGGTTATGCTTCAAGTATACTATCCCTATTATTTATATGGTTTTATTATATCTATATTGGAATTCTATTTTCGAAATCCATTTGTTTTACATGGATTATGTTATGATGGAATGATTTTTAAGAAACCCATTTTATTCCTTGGGTTATGAAATGATAAATGATTTATGTTTTTATAGAACATGTTAGAATGATTTAATTATAATATGGGCGAGACCTATATCTCCCTCTAATTCATTGGGTAAGGATTTATATCTCACTATATAGATAAGGATGGAATGGGAAATGATTTCGGTTCAGTAATATAGGGATGGAATGGGAAATAAACCCGATTCAGTAATATATGGATCAAATAGGAAGAAAAAATGGTTTAATAATACAGGGCTGGAATGAGGAGTGAAATAAATTTAGTAATGGAATTTTTCCAATATGATGGTTTTGGAAGTGAGCCCTAACTAATATGAAATGATTTTATATTCTTATGTGTATTCCACAAATTCCATATCTTATGTTATTCTATTTGTAAAAATGTTCATTGATTCTTTATGAATAATTATGATTTATTCCGTGAAATGATATCATGATCTTTTATATTTAGGATACAATTTTCAATTTTAAAGTTTTTATGTATTATTAGTATGATATGATTGTTATTTCCCTTGTTTACCCTTACTGAGCATTTAAGCTCACCCATTTTTAGGTTTATGTTCCCAAGATATGAAGAAGAGTATTAAGTAAGATATGTCAAAAGAGGATTCTAGTTATGATGTAAAAAGAAGGAGATAATGTAGAGGTTTTAAGAAGAAGTTGTTTATGTTTCCCAATTACCAAAGACACTAAAAGAATATGGTCATTGGGAGTTTTTTTGGGTATTGTGTTGTACATTCAAAAAATGATATAATATCCATGTACATCAAGATTGGGTCATTAGAGTCAAAGCCTGTTAATTCTTAAAGAAGGTGATCACATGATCCTGATAATTTGAGGGGAATTATCAAGACCATCATTTATGAAGTTCTTGTTGATGTTCACAAGGAAGAAGAAACAATATTTCTTGCAGGGAAAGAATATCTCTTGAAGAACTGGTGGTGCTAGAGTAAACAACTCCATTGAAGGCTGGTAGTACCAATATAAATACCTCCTCCCACTCAGGAAGATAAATCATTTCTAGTATAATTATTGTGCACTAATTATAGGCCTTTGTAATCATTTCAATTTACAATGATAAGAGAATCCTTGAAACAACCATAGGTTGATCATGGTAAGGAGTAGGTATTAGAACCAAACCTTGTAAAAATATTTATCTGCAACTGTCTCTTTTATTATTTGCATTGCATGTGTATGTGACCATTGAGATCACACAACATGATCCATTCCTCTTAACCGGGTAAAGGTTCGAGAGTAAGAGGGTCCAATTGAAAAGAAAGTAAAACTCACTAAAAGGTTGGGTACACTGATTTATCCCCCCTCAGTGTGCCTACATAATACATCCGAGCTCTATAAGTGGTATCAGAAGGTAGGTATGCCTATTATTGGATAAATGTTTTTATCTCTAGTTTTTTTTTCAGGTGAATAAGTAGTGCATATTTCAATATTATTTTTAAGTTCTTTAAGAGGAAGGCATTGTCTCTACTCCTATTAAATAATACATGAAAGTCTCTTCCAAGAATCAAAAAAATTGGAAGAAGGAAGTAAATAGATTGAGTAAAATATCAATAAAATATGAAAAGTATCAATACTATCTTATCAAATCAGTTGAGAATTATCATTTTGGAGAAATAATATCAAGATATGGTGAATTTAAAGAAGTTGAATCTATCGAAAAATTGAGGAATTTTATTCTCAATTGGAAATATATATGAATAATATTACTAAAAAAGTGATTTCATATATTATTTTTTCATTCATTGATATTTTTGATAATAGAGAACAACATTAAGAGAAAATTAACATATTGGAGGATTAAATTTCAATTAAATTAAAAAGGTAAAATTCTCTCACAAAACCTATTAAAGAAATGAAAAACTCGATGACACTTTACAATGAAAATATTTAGTTAATTGAAGAAGAACTTCAATGGAATGTTTATCAGAGAATATTAAGTAAATATGTTTATGGTGAAGTAATTCATCACCATGATTTTTTTTAAATTTTTCTATGAATTTATGATATTCTAAACTTGAATAATAATCATGAATGGTAAAGGATCTTGAAATTATAGTGTAAGAAAAGACCAAGTATCATGAAGAGTATATTCAAAAGATCTATTCTCTAGAATAATCTCATAAATCATCTCTCAGTGTCAAGGAAACAAATTTTCAATTTAAAAAAAAGAATAAAATACCTTGAAAACTCTTTGATTGAAAGTAGAAAATATCATAAAGATCAGATTAAAATAATTATAAGTGAATTGGAAGGAAAGTTGACATTACATGAAAATGAGAAATTTTCATTTAGCATGAAATGTATTGAACTAAATAGAAAATTGAGAAATTTGAATAAGTCACCTGATGGAACTTCCCAAGTTACAAAGAATGAGTATTATTCCAATCATAAATATGAAGAGAGTCTACCTCTAAGAAGAAATGATACTATATGAATAGTTGATATGACCAATGTCTCTAGAGGGACTCATATTGGTGGAAAGAAGAGATCAAGATCTTCTCTTGATCAAAATTATACTATCTAAGAGATGAAGGTAACCCATAACCCAATTAATTTTGTTTTTACCATTTAAGCCACATCTTCTAGTATAGGTTTAATTTAAAAAATTAGGAATATATGGGTTGAACATTATACTAATAAATCCCCTAAAAACAAAGCGTGGATACTGGAAATATCACGAAAAATATCTCTCAAAATTATCCTATAAAAGGTAAAAGACAAATTCAAAAACCACAAGGCACTAAAAATAGTCAAACTAATACTATATGAAAAAAGAGATGTGTTGGATATTGTTGGTGTTACAGGAGGTTTGGGCATCCGGCTGCTGAATTTTGGAACAACATGAGATTTTTTTTTGAATATAGGCCTCCTTTATTAAGGGGTAATAGTGGTGAGTAAATGAATATAGATCATAAAAAACTAAATCAGAATACACATATGAAGAACAATTTGTTCATCAAGAACATATTTGGGTGTATTGAATAGTTCTTTGAGTATTGAAACATGTGTGGTCATATAGAAGACGAGTGACTGTATAAACCATCTAGGTACAACTCTTATGATAATAAAAGACCATAACAAATGTATAAGTAATGAAAAAATTGAGAAGTCATCCTTAGGGAACAAACAAAATAAATTAGTCAAGTAATTTACCAAGCATGATATACCCAAGAATAATAATAAGTTATATTCCAATAATGTTATGTCAAACAATAAAACATGCTTCTTTTGTTGAAAGAGAGGACATACCATGGGACACTATAAATTGGCCATAGAAATGAATAGGAGAAAGATAAAATCAATAACAGAATAAATTCTTGATATATACAAGAAGATATGATTAATTGAAGAAATTCCTAAATAAGACACTGACAGGTTACCTAAGAAAGATTCTAGAGAAATGAAAAAAGATAAAGACAAATCATTATCTAGAGAAAAGTAAAATGGAAAACAGATTATTCCACATAAATAAGAACTCTAATTTCATGAGTGGTTAACAAAAAATGACAACTCAAGTGTCTCACAAAATTTTTGTGGAAGATGCAATCAGACTGGACATAATTTAATAAATTGCATGACAATTAAACAAGCTTAGAAGGTGATACTAAAGATAGAAAAATAAGGATTAAGGGAACCTATTCTATTAATGGTATATGTTAAAATAAATAATCCATATAAGATGACAGTGATTGAAAGAAAATATTTTATGTTGTTGAAGAAATATTTTAATGTAAAATGTAAAGGAGACACAAGCATAAAGATTACCAGACCCTTTCAAGCAACAAGAAAAGAAGTCTTTGATTTGAGATACAATAATCAACCAAGTTTCATTTATTAAATTTTTAAGTGTTGAATATTATTCCCTTATTTTTTTATTTTATTTTTGTGATTACATTACATATAATTGAAGGTTAAAATAATTCTCAAGATGACAAATGAATGAAAAAAGTGGAAGATAACAATATGGAATGAATATTCAAGATATGATTAAAACTTGAATTATTCCACACTGGTGGATCATCAACACCTGGAAGAATATCTGATGAAACTATCCACCAAGTAAAATGAACATAGTTCACTCTTTAAGTTAAAGAAAACATGAAAGAGATGCTAGCAAGGCTTGATCTATACACTACTACAAAACATGACTTTAACAATATTGTTATTTATCAGCGCTATTACAAAACATTGATAAATGACATATTTATCAACGATAAATAAAGTGCTGATAAATTTAACCTTTTATCACTGCATCTTTTTAGCGCTGATACATGAAACCTTTATCAGCGCTTTATTTTTACTGCTGATAAAGGATATCCTTTATCAATGCTTTAATTTTAGCATTGATACAGAGTATCATTTATTAGCGCTTATAAATGATATCCTTTATTAGTGCTTTATTTTTAGTGCCAATTGGTATTTATATAAACAAAAAATAATAATAAAATCAATAAAAAATAAAAAATAAAAAATAAAAAATAAAAAATTCATTTATTAAAATAATATTAAAAAATTTATTAACTAAATAATTATTAATAAAAATAAATAGATTTATTATAAATTATTAATTATTAAAAAAATTATTAATTAGATAATTATGACAATTAATGTTATTAAATAGTATATATTAAATATATAGATATATATTAACATATGTAAATATGATTCACATATTACAATATATTTATGCACTTTACATTAAATAGTCATATGTTTATTGAATAATGTTTATAATTAAAAATTAATATGAATTAAAAATATTGACTATACTTGTATAATACTCGACATATAATTGAATGTCATTGGATTTTTTAATTTAACATAGATCAAATTTGTGTTATATTGATATTACATATATGTAATTAATGCATTTTTATATACAATGCACAAACACCAAAATTATCCATTTTTTCAATATTGGTAAATTGTACTTATTCTTAATTTATTCAATTTCACTCAATTTTAACATAGATGCATGCACTTAAAAGGAGACATTCATTAATAATGTTAAAAATATATTTGTAAAAAAATATTTATAAATAAAAATATTTATAAATTTACATTTACTATATTTATACAATTACATATTTATAAATATAAATAAATAAATATTTTTTTGAAAGTATTTATATAATTATAAATAAATAGATTATTAAATTCAAACAATTATTAAATTTATAATAAAATTATTTAAATAATAAATATATTTAATATATTTATATTTATGTATATTTATTAAATATATATATGTATAATTATATAAATATAATTATAAAAATATTATTTTTTTAAAAATATATCTATAATTATAAATAATTATTTATAAAATTATAATAAACATATTTAAAAATGAATATCTTTACTATATTTATATTTATATATATTTTAATTAAGTATATTTAAATATTTAAAATTTTATTTATAATTATAATTATAAATCTTTTATCAGTGCTTAAGTAATAATGGCCAATAAAATCATCTTTATCAGTGCTTTATTTGCGCTTATATAGATGAGGATTTATCAGCTCTAACCAATACACTGATAAAATTATTTTCATTTTATTTATTATATGAAATATGTGAATCAAGGGAGGAGTTTTGGTTGATGAAAAATCTCATAAAAAAGTGGGTGTAAAATATTCTTTTACTTGAAATTTCTGTTGTGTCTGCTGTAGTGTGTAATAGAATATATTACTTGATAAATTTGTTTTACACATCCCACCTTTTTGAGAGGTATATATGTTATGATAATGATATCACAAGAATTATTTGTAATGTAAAAAATAGATATGCTTGGTTTTATATATCTGATTTTCTATATTATTTTATCCTTTGTATACTTAGAGTAGAACAATTAAAGGCTCTTTGCTAAGTGAACCATGTTGTACCATCCTTCTTTCAAACAAAGGAGAAGTTATATAAAATTACATAAAGAATAGAATAACACCCATATATCAATAATTTGTATTTATTATCAATAAAGAGGATAAAAGAGATTGACTTTATGGAAATGATATTGACCAAAAATCCAAAGGGGGTGATTGAAAATCCCATGTGGATAGTTGATGAGTATGGTTATATTTTTTATAAATATATAAGAAGTAATCAAAGGTCATTGCATGATGAATTCCTCTATTATTAGTGATTAATCATAGAATGAAAAATATGGAAAGAGTTTGAGAAATATCCAAGAAGGCTGGTGATGAATCTTGGAGAATTATTATAGACTCATTGGTTTCAATTTGGCAAGAAAATTCTCCATGATTGGTTATGATTCCTAGAGAATTGTTATGGATTAATCGTTTGGAATTGGATGGAATGATTGGATAATTCTCCTTGTTACAATGACAATTGTTTAAGTGATATTTAAATTTCAAAATCATTTGATTTTTAGAGAACATTACATATAATCACAACAAAAAATAGGCTTTTATCAGCACTAAAAAGGCCATTATCAGTGCTAAAAAAGCACTGATAATCAAGCCTCTATTAAAGGGTGGGTTCCCTTTATTAGTGCTTAGAAAAGTGATGATAAAGTCCCCCTTTTATTAGAACTATGTAAAGCATTGATAAAGTCCCCATTTATGAGGTCTTCAATTGGCATTGATAAAGGTAGGCCATTATCAACGCTAATTGAAGCGCATATGAAGGCTTCCCTGTTTGGGCGTGTAGTTTATATAACAACAAAAAATAGAAAAAACATGAAGATAACCACATAATTTTTGTCAAACCACTCATATTATATAGTCACCAAACAAATCATCCCAACATATTATATAAAAAATAACTACACACATGATGAAAATGATGAAAAAAAAGTAGCACACACAAAAGTTTGGCAAACAATGCTATATAAATTTAACAGAAATCATGAATAAAAAAATATTTACTCATGTTATATACCAAAAAACACTTCTATATATATTTTGAATAATGTTTTATAGAATTAAATTTACAAATATCCATCGAATAGTTAAAAAAATTATGGTTTACTCTTTTGATGTCTATGGTCCCCTCTAAAAAATGTCCTCTGATGGTAATAGTCACTGAACAAATCATTCCAACTCGATAAAATGGTTCCACCAATATAAGAAAACAAATATTATGTTAGTAATTATATAAAGAAATAAATTAAACATTAATATGAAGAATACATTAGAAAATGTAAATTTTTAATAAAAATGATACATTTGGAGTTATACTGGTCACACTGTGGGTCATATTGAGGTGGGGTTGATTCTTACACATAAAAAATGACTGATGTTTCATTTTCCTAAAGTATCAAAACAATCAGAAAGCATATAATTAGTTTTCTGTATTTCAGTTTTGTTTTTTACTAAAATGTCATTTCGAAGAAAAAACATGTAGTTTGAGTCAGACCAATCGTATCGTGCATCAGTTTGATGTGAGACTACTTGATTCAGATCATAAAAGAATTACAAATCATTGTCATTAATTTGGAATACAATCAGAGTGTGTTTTCTTTGTTTTTAGTGAGTGACATGTTTTGAACTAAAATGACATTTTTAAACATGTAATAGACACTTTTTAGCCATATCGATCACACAGTGCATCAGATTGAGGTGGGGTTGATTCCTACATATCACAACCGACTCATGGATCATTTTCATAAAGTATCAGAACAATCCGAATTCATTTTCTCTGTTTTTAGTATACCAATTTTGTTTTTTACTTGAATTAATGTTAATTTTAAATAACAAGACAAATTTGAAGTCATACCTATGACACCATGCGTTGTATTGAGGTGGCGTTGATTCTTACATTTTAAAAATGACTAATGGATCAGTTTCCTAAAGTATCAAAATAATCAGTGTGAATTTCTTCATTTTTCTGTATGCGAGTTGTGTTTTTTTACTAAAATTTCATTCCAAACTGAAAACATGAAATTTCAGTCATATCGGTCACATAATGTGTCAGTTTGATGTGAGACTTTTTCTTACATGTCAAAAAGGACTTATGAATCTCTTTCCTTAATTTGGAATAAAATCAGAGCACATTTTTTTTGGTGAGTGACATGTTTTGCACTAAAATGTCACATATAAACTTGTAACAGACAGTTTTTAGTCATACTCATCAGACGATGCATCGAATTGAGGTGGGGTAGATTCCTACATGTTGCAAATGACTCATGGATTTTTGTCTTAATGTATCAAAACAATACAAATGTGTTTGTTCAGTTTTTAGTATGTTAGTTGTGTTTTTTACTTGAATTAATGTCAATTTTATATAACAAGACACATTTGGAGTCATACCGGTGACACCATGCATCTTATTGAGGTGTGATTGATTCGTACACATGAAAAGTGACTGACATATCATTTTCTTAAAGTATAAAAATAATGAGAATGAATTTATTTAGTTTTCAGTATGTTAGTTTTGTTTTTTTAGTAAAATTTTATTTCATATGGAAAACATTCAATTTGAGTCATACCAGTCGCATCGTGCGTCATTTTGACATGAGATTACTTTATACATTTCACAATGGACTTAAGAAAGACTGCCATTATTTTAGAAGACAATCAGAGCATGTTTTATTTGTTTTCAATGTGTGATATGTTTTGAACTAAAATGTCACTTTTAAACTGATAACAAAAACTTTTAATCATAACAGTCACACCGTTTGTTGGATTGTGGTGGGGTTCATTACTACACATCAAAACTGACTCATGGATCATTGTTATAATGTTTCAAAAGAACCCAAATGCTTTTTATTATTTTTTAGTATGTTAGTTGTATTTTTTTACATGTATTAATGTCAATTTTAAATAACAAGACACATTTGGAGTCATACCGGTGACACCATGCATCAAATTGAGGTGTGGTTGATTCCTACACATAAAAAATTACTGATAGATAATTTTACTAAAGAATGAAAACAACCGGAATGCATTTACTTAGTTTTCAGTATGTTAGTAGTGTTTTTTTACTTGAACTAATGTTAATTTTAAATCATGACACATTTAGAGTCATACTGATGACATTGTGCATCTGATTGAGATGAATTTTATTCTTACACATAAAAAATTACTCATGGATCATTGTCCTAAAGTATGAGAAAAAATTTTCTGTACATTTTTCTACTTGAAAATCAATGCACATGTTCATTTAAAACCTAAAAAAGAGACCTGACGTGCTTAATATGGCCAATCCACCTCATTTAGAAGGATTATGAATTTTTTTTTGATCCCTATAAGATTGACATGATATAACATCCTCCTTCTGTAGGATAGATTTAGTCATCCCAGTAAAGAACCAACTATCATATATTTAGGGCCACCAAATGAATATATAATAGTCAGTTCTTCTCTATGTCGACTAAAGAGGGGAACTACCAATGTTCCAGATTGAATCAATGTTTTTTTGGAGAAAATCCCTTCTGGTTATTAAAAAAAATAAGAGTGGAGTAAGATCCTATGCCTGTCATCTCTCAAAATTTCACAATAAATTGAAGGTATGTGGAAACCCCTTCTGGATACTCGTTATCTTTTTGGGTCTATCAACAACACACATACCCTTTAAATGAGGACCACCAATTTCTTTTAAAAAATCGATCAACATGCCATTCATTTATTGTGCAAACAAGGACCACCAACGACCATGATTTTCTATGGCGCATTTAGCCATACAAATCAAAACATTACCATGAAATTAAGAGAAATATATGGTATACATGAATATTGAAGTTGAAATTATTGTAGAAATTTACCATCTTAATTATATATTTGTACATTCTTCCATCAGGTATGTTGACCATTAATTTCTAAGAATATATATATCATATTGTGAATATTACTTTTTTATCAGTCATGGTTGTACTGAAAAAATATAAATGCACCAAGGATTAATATGTATTTTAAATTAAATAGCAATTATTTTCAAAAATACCCCTTTAGGGATGCTGGTTTGTTCATGGAATATGATATCTTTCATAAATTGACAACCATAATAACCAAAGTATTTTTCATTTTTTTTGTTTCGAGCCCTACAAAAACATTGAAAAAAATAAGTAAATTATTTATGCCTGTTTTCATAGTGAAATTTTATTTTATATACCCTGATAATTATCCAGTCATATTACTTTTCAGGTTTCTTGTCCTTTTCCCCTGGCCTCATTCTATGATGTAGAATATATTTATGCTCCACCCTATCATAATAGAATCCTCATTAAAAGATAATATAAGTTATATAATTGGATGTTTAGTTATAAAATTTTAGATATATGTATTGTAAATTGACAAATGCCATCATTTGTGGTCTGTTTTTTAGATATCCATGCATTGAATCCAGAAAATAAATATTTGAAATATCCAAATTGACTACAATGAGAGTCCAATGCTTCATAAGAACACAAAAAAGAAAAATTAATGAACAAAATTAAAATATATTTGATATTATTGGAATTTGTAATTTTCCCCCTAAATCCTTGGTATTAAGAAGATTCTATCATCCATAATTTTTCTGCTAAACAAATTGAGTAGTCATGACACTATTTCACCATGTTTCTTGGAAGTAATGTCTTCTTATTATGTAGAGGTGACATGAGGACTAATGAGTCCAAATTTTTGTTCAAGGGGAAATACCTTCAATTGGTTTTCATATATATTACTGTGAAAAATATTAAATGTATTTAGATATAATTATCATAGTATATCATCTTTTGGAAAATCAAATCATGAAAAATTCCTCATGTAAACATTTACAACTATGTTGCCTAACCAATCATAGTTGAGGATTTTAGTTGCACTCTCAACACCAATGAAGTCTGGATCTTCCCCTCCATACATATTAAATTCAAAATAAATTATTTGATTACCACCATCATTCAACTTCATATCCACATGAGCCTTCAATGATAATAAATGTGGATATTGAACAAGAGGGGTTAAGGTACATTGGTTAGATCATTTTGATCAGTTGGTTGATCCTTGAGATGGTTTTGAACTGGTATTTCATTTCACCCCTTTCCTTTGTACATTTATAATAACATGCATCAGCTTATACCATGTTTCATTAAATGTTTAAGGTTTAACTTGAAAATTAAATTAGAAATTAATACCTCATTGTCGAAAAGTTTCTTATAAGATGTGACAGCCATGTAACGAATGTTCCTAGATCTTGTTCAACCGTATGTATATTTTCATCATCAATTGGAGAAGGTAGCTTTGTTCTCAGATCTTGGGATACAGTAATTGAAAATCTGACATGATCTGTCAAAAGTGGTCTATTGTGCAACATATTGGTCTAGATATTGAACAATGTAGCCCTCGTTACAAGGTGATGGGTGGGTGTTGATAGATATAAATCACAGTCATTTTCACCATATAGAATATTAATATAGGAAAGGTATCAATGTATAGTTTCTATCTGATTCAAATATCATAGAAACAATTATTATAAAATTTACTACTTCAGTTAAGAGTTGTTTTTGAGGGGAATGGTTCGCCTCAAAATAGGTGAGGGTTGGGATGGTATCTTTATACACGAGTTGTTTATTCTCTTTGCCTCCTCCATCAAACTTTCTATCAGCTATCTCTAGTATTTAAATTCTTCTTGAAATATAGATAATATTTCTATCATCTTTTTTATTTCCCCATTTTGATCCTCCACTTGTTTTTTTCTCAAAATATGTTTGGGATGTCACCCCAAAACCCACACCTCTGATGCGGCTATACTTTTGTAGTTTCTTCAAGGCCATTAAAAGTATGCCTACATCTGGTGTGGGAGTTATTGATTCAAGTTACTATATCAGATAGAAAATATAAAAAAATAATTTATCATTGTTATGTAACAACAATTTAAATCAAATTTTTTTTATGTCACACTTACACATGTTTCCCACACTTTTTGTGTATTTTCAACTATTAGTTTCCCATCTTTAGTTACACGCACCTCCTTCCATAGCACATGGAATGAGATGAAAGTGGCTATGGATTTGGACAATTCAAGATGCATATAAACAAAAGAACAAAGTTATTGTGTTGTTATATGTCACATAAAAGTATTATGGTAGATTTTAAATACGTACCAAATCTTTTTCAGGTGATTCATACCTTATCCTTGCTTTATGGTAGGGGTAGGCTGGTTTTGATGCATGTTGGTCATTTTCAGACCTCATTTTTTATTTCATAAATAAAAAATTGTCTATAAAAGTGATGAATACATGTATCTTTAAATAAAGTATTACTAAATAAAATGTACCAGAAAAGACTGCTTCACAGGATGACCAATAAACATATTCCACGATTATTGGGTTATTAGGTTTGAATAAATAAGTGGCGGGTGTGGTTTTATTTTCCATTTAGCATATTTAAGATGATATTTTGTTAAAAATTGTGAGAAAAACCCTGTGAATCCTTCTAGAAACGTTTAATACAAATTTTTTGTGTGAGTCATCTCTTATAAATGCACTCAAAAGGATATGATGAAGTGTATGTCAATGTTTCATCATTTAATTTTTAGTAAATAAAAAAATGATATCATAATGTTACCATAATATATCCCAACATCTGTGTCTTAATCTCAGCCATAATGTGGTTCCATGAAGTTACATAAATCTCCATGCATTGACGAGTGATGATTCCAATGTAACTACTGAACATGGCCTTGTTGGGGTTAACATGTTGGCCCCTCTTATTCCATCCAATCTCATATTTGATGCCTTTCTATTTAGACCTAATGATTTTTTTAATATTGTCAAACTACGATGCTCTTGTTTTTTCTACATCGTCATTGTTTCATCTTCTTTCATTTTCTCAGATCCACCATCATCAGTATTTTCTTCCAACTCTGGAGGTCTAGCATCGGTATGTGCAGATGGTGGTTATACCTCTACACTGGGAGCTGCAAAAGGTTAAGAAAACTATTGTTCATATGCACTACAAGCAACAACAGGTTGATAAACCTATTGTACTGGGGGATTGAGACCATCATCACACACAAAATTCATTATCTGCAAAATTGGTTTAAAATTTAATTTAGATAACATAAAATAAACATAAGAAAGATATTAACATAAGGTAACAGGTTGAGAAACCTGTTGTTCGTCTATACTATGAGTAGTAACTGGTTGAGAAACCTATTGTTCCTGGGGATTGGGAACATCATCACATGCTGAAGTCATTATCTATAAAATTGGTTTAAAATTAAATTTAGATAACATGAAATCAACAATGAAAATATATTAACATAAGGAAACATGTTGAGAAACCTGTTGTTAATCTACACTGTGAGCATCAGCAGGTTGAGAAACCTATTGTGCCTAGGGATTGAGAGCATCATCACGTAAATAAGTCATTATTTACAAAATTTGTTTAAAATTTAACTTAGATAACATAAAATTAGCAGTGAAAATACATTAACATAAAGTAACAGGATGTATATTAGAAAAAAATATAACCTGATTATTAAACTCTATTTTTTTAAAGTTTGAAGGGATTTGAACCCTCTATCAACTATTCAAATCCTGTCATTATGGTCTCCTATGGCATAAAAATTTTCTTCTACACTGGTACCACTTCAAAATGATTGTGAAATCCCAATTAGAGGGTCATCCTACTTTGATTTCTCATCTAAATCTTCAGTGGTTTTGGTCGATAACAGAACAATTGACCAGTTTTGGTTTGTGGGATCTGGAACATAAAATACTTGTGCATCCTGTGATGCCATTATAATTAGTTCATTTTTGTACTCTTCCTTACTAAAATCAACTTTTAAAAATCCCAACTCATCTATTTTAACATCACTTATGTTATCAACCAACTTGTATTAAAAAAATAGGCACTCATAATGATGTATAATCCAACTCCCATATTTTTTTGATGATGCAAAAATATGACATATTTACGTAAATTAGATTTCCATCCTTAGCACTAGAAACATGAATTTATTCAGCCACAAGTGTAACTCCACTATTTCGTCTGGTACTGTATTCATCATGTTCATTATTATAGAATGTATAACTATTAATTATATAATAATTGTAAGATAATATGTACAAACTTATTCCTCCATCTAGCCATCAAAGTTGTTCTGAAATTGAGACTGTATTTTCATTTGAATCATTAAAAATATGGTCTTGAAAACATCCTATAAACTGTTGATTATATTTATTTGACAGCGATTCTTCTACCCTTGATGTATTCTAATGACTAATAATTTCTTTGTGGGTTTCAACATATGGGTCAAAATCCAAACTATTAAGCACAATGTAATTGTGGGCTGCTCTTGATATGTAATATTGATTGTGATTGCCTTCTTTTCAGAATATCCTTCACCCAAAAGTCTCTTAGTGTGACAAGATTTTATTAGACCAAGGATTTTCACACTGGATAGGTATTTAATACAAAATTCAATGGCTTCCTCAAAAATATATCACTCCACAATTCAACCCTCTAGACAACTTTGATTTTTGACATAACTTTTCAAAATCTGCGTATACCATTTAATGGGGTACATCAATATATAGTTCAAAAGTCTATATAGCCAAATCTCTCTCACCAAGTGAACCATCAAATGAACCATCATATCAAATAATTTCACTAGGAAATGAATTTCCAATACACATAATAATATGAAAATTTCTTTTTCTATAGTCGAAAATTTCACTAGGTCTATAGCATTGCTACATATAGCCTTGAAGAAGAAACAAAGATTCGGTAATCTATGATGGATATTCTTGATCTAAATGAAATTTAAAGCTATAGGAATTATATTTTTTATCAAAACATGGACAACATGTGATTTCAGACCTTTTGACTTTAAATCATGCATTGAAACGATGTTCTTGATGTTCAATGAATACCCCTATAGAACCTTTATGTCATTCAAGAAGTTTCAAAACCGATATCTATCCTACCTATAAAAAGTGTAAGAAGTAGGAGAAAGAAATGTTCTTTTTTAACCCTTCACTTGTGGAAACTCTTCTCGTATTTCCATTTTAACCATGTCCAACCTAGCCTTAATTCCATCCTTTGTTTTGTCGGGTGAATTTTGCAACATGTCTATGACACTATCACATACATTTTTTTCATCATGCATAACATCAAGAAAAGTTTTTACGTATTGTGAATTTCATTATGGTAATTAAAAAAAATTATTTATTTTCCAATTGGTTTTCATAAGGATTTTCAAAACATTTTACCAAAAGTAGTGTCTATATATTTAGCTTTCTCAAATAGTTGATCACCTATTAGTGGGGATGGTGGTGTACATTCTTTTGAACATCCATCGAATAATGTCATATAGGATCAGTACTTATGTCATCGAGGTAGAAATCTAAACTGTCCTAGAAACATAGTTTTCGATGAATATTTCAACCTAATTGATTATGTACCTTGTTGAAAGATGGGACATCCAAGAGTTCCTTTAATGCCATGTCATAAAAATTTACATAAGAAAGAAAGTCATTTATCATCCCATACAACATGGATCTCAATGTGAAATCTTCATTTCTGTAAGCATCATAGATCCTAACACCTGAATACCACAATAATTTCAAATCTTTGATCAATAGATCCAAATAAACATCAATATCATTACCTAGTTGTTTGGGTCCAGATATAAGAATAGATAACAAGATGTTTTTTCATTTCATGCATAACCATGGTGTAAAGTTATAATTTAACAACATAACCAACTATGTTCTGTGGGTGATTATTTGAAAACCAAAAGGATACACTCTATCTGTAGATAATGGAAGACGAAGGTTTCATGGCTCATTTCAAAAGTCAGGATACTCATGATCAATTCTCTTCCACTGAGAAGAGTCTACTAAATTCCATAATTTTCCATCATAATTTCTTCTTTCTATGTTCCACATCAATTTCCCTGTAGTCTTCTCACTTCTATATAGGCGTCTACACCATGGAATGATTGGAAAGTACCATAAAACTTTTGTATGACCGAATTTATATTTCTTGAATTGTGAAACACCACAATTTGGGAATTCTCTAAGTGATTTGTGGTCCTTATGAAATAGTACATAGTCATTCAAGAAGGTTTCTATTCTTTCAGAAAACATACCCATCGAGCATAACATTCTTTAGGCATCGTATGTTCGGTTTACGAGCTCATTATCTTTCAATATAATTTCATTCAAGGAATCAAGTAATTCCATAAAATGAGAATCACTCAATTCGTTTCTTACTTTAAAATTATACAGCTTCATTAAGACTGAAAATTCTATATATTTAGTACCACAATCATAAAATGGAATCTTTTCACAAATCATTAACTTCTCAAACAATTTTGAGCAATTGAGAATTTCTTCTTCAATTTTTCTTGTAATTTCCATCATACGATCTTAATCATCATGCACATCTGTAATCACATCCTTGATATGGTATTCTTCTTTTTCCAAACTTTTAATTATATTAAATCATGCATAAAATGATGTTTTATCCTAATCACTAGATACATTTTCTTTTTCTATGTGTTTTTTCCAACATTTATAACTTTGATCTATTCCATGATAGATCAAGTGTTCTTCCAACACCTCTATACTAAATTTTATGGAATAACAACATCATAAACACAAAGAAAGGATTTGACAAGGATCAAATGCATGATCTTTTTAAAACTTTATGACATCTTTCACTCCATCTTCATACTCTTTTATCAGATGACTAACATCCATCCATTCTTTATTCATATCCATCTTATTTGATTTGGTGATATTAATATTTCAAAAAAATAAATACAAAATTTTTTGATATAAATATTAAGTAAGGATAAAAAGGTTATATAATTTAAATCTCCTTTGAAAACTATCTATAAAATCACAATTGAAATACCTTTAAAAAACCAACCATTTATAACAATTCATATTTAAAATAACGAACCCTTTTTAAAATAAACCAAATAGTTTCAAAAATTCTTTCTCAAAAAACAATTTATTTTTTTAAACCATTTTAAACCAATTTAAAACCAAAAAATGGTATATTAAACACATATAATTTTTTAAGTAACATTTAAAAACACTTGAATCATTTTAGAATTGAACCCCTTAAAAAAATAATATATTCCATTGTCACTTATGTCTATTTAGAAAATGAAAATCATTGATGGATTCACGCCTTATATGTCTCATGAAACACCCTATCTAGCTCTCATCACTAGTTTTTAGTGTTCCTCCCATCAACCTTATGGACTGGCCAACCCATCACTGGTGGGTGAACTCCTTTTTTAGTGTTCCAACCCCCCACTGGCTAATAAAAACCATATTCACATTTAAATTTTTTATTAGAGTTTAACACCATCACACTCACCCGTGAACATAGCAACTCGGTAACTTATTTACATGTATTATAATGAGTAGAGCTCTATGCAATCACACCCACCCTTTTTTAACCTTTATACTTACTAACCTATTCAAATAACATTTATATATCATGATATATAATATTTTACCTAATGAATTGGTGGAAAATATAGTTACTACCCATCTTATAAAACAAAAATATGTTTTCCACTTGAAAATAAAACACTCATTATCTCAAAAAGAACCCATATGAAATGGAGAAAATAAATTCACAAGGAAGAAGGGAACAATGTGATCAAGGAACAATATAATAATAAAGAAAACCAATATTAATAGTTACACCAATAATATAACGACCCATACTTTACATAAATTGTTAATACTTCAAAATTGAAGCATACTTATTACAACATATAACAAAACCACGAAAGGACCGTATAGGTATAGTGTCTTTAGAAACTGGGAAACATAAACAACTGTTTCATAAATCTTCTATAGTGTCTCCCATTTATTTCATCATATCTAGGGTCTCTTTTAGCATATTATACTTAATATCCATCTTCCTGACCTGGGGAAAAGAAAACATACAAAAAAGGGTGAGCTCAAATGCTCAGCAAGGGCAAATAAAGGAAATAAAAATCATATCATATCTTTTTGAAAATCATAACCTGCAAAAGAGATCATAATATCTTAACATGGAATAAATCATAGAAGTGAAAATGAGATCCTCATAATCATAAAATAAAACTTGAAACTTTGTGGCATGCACACATAATCATGGAAAATCATTTCTTGTTAGTCATGACTCATTGCCAAGACTATCTTAGCGGACAAAGTCCATTTCTGAACCGAGTTCACTCCTCATTTCAGTCCTGTATCACTGAACCGAAATAACCTTCCGTTCCATCCATGTCTATCTCATGAGATATAAATCTTTACCCAATGAATTGGAGGGAGATATAGGTCCCACCCATCTTATAATGAATCCTTTCTTATGTGTGCCACATAATCATAAATCATACATCATCGCATAACACATGTAACAAAAATGGGATTCTTGAAACATCATGACATCATAAAACAAATCATATAAGGTAAATGACTTCATAAAAATAATTCCCTCAAAACATAATCAAATCAATGTAATAATAGGGATAAAATCAGAACCCTATATTATCTTAGATGGAAAATAATTTTGTTAAAACATTTAAACTCCATTCTTGAGGAAAATATCCTTTCTACTTCAAAAACACTTTTCTTTTCTTAACATGTCATACAATTATAAACTAAAAGAATTTGATTAAAAATAAACTTGAAAACTTATAAATAAATATTCTTGGAAATAATGTTTTAAAAATCCATTCTTTCCGTATAAGATAAAAAAACATTCTTCGTACTTTTGTCGGAAAAGTCAAAAAGTACCTCGTACGAAAAACGAAAAACGATTCCTTTCATATTCTTTACTAAAAACTCACCAAAGGGTAAAATTGGAATTAAAAATTTGTAGGTGGATGGAAATAATATTTCATATTCAGGAAACATGGATGTGGATGATAAAATACACCCTAGTAAAAACTAAAGTATAAACAATCTCGGATAAAAATGAGATTGTGATATTTCCCTTACCTTAGGTCCGATTTGCTTTGTACATGTCCGAATCTCCTGTATAATGGTTAAAATAATGTTATTGACTTATTCCAGAATCATACCTATTGATATGATATCATATATGGTCATATTATTAGCTTCTTATTAGTAATATTTCATTGTTACTAGTTACCCGGGTCTTTATTGCCTTTTGTTCTTATGCGTGTTTTGCCGAATAAATTATTATTATTATTTTAAGGTTATAGATACCTTATATCCAGAATGGTATTAGTGTAACATATATAATATTTATTCAATCAATTCCTTTATATAATTACTATGTAATTATGATCATGTAGAACGAGTCACATCACATCGTGGAGACGGTATTCCGTACGTACGCATGAGCGATGATATTGTTCCCATGATCATGGAATTATATTTAAGTGTATTTATAATATTTCAGTATCAATATAACTTTATAATAATCATATATAGTTACTCATTACACCATTATACCCATCCTTGTAAGGTGATGGTGGAAAATAGATTACACCACGGCGTGGAGACAGTATTCCGTACGTACGCACGCGCGGTGATTTCATTTTTCCGTAAGATGGATAGAAGGTTAATTAGGTTTGTTTTGTATTTATAATAACATATCAGTATGTAAGTAATACTTATGTTATTACTTTATCATGAAACAACTAAAGAAGAAGAATTTTAAGAAGAAAGAAATTGAAAAGATCGGTAATGGATATTACCTCTTCTTTGAAACGCCTCTTTGAGTCCTCCACTTAGGGAACTAAGATTGGTCTTTGAAGAAGACCAGGACCTATAGGATTATTATAGGAAAGTGAATAAGGGATTTTTTCAGGGTTTGGCCGAGCTTGAGTGCTCAAATTGGTGTGAGGAGGAGGGGGAGGAGGTGCCCTTTTATAAGGGAGGAGAGGGGCACCATAGGAATATCTCAAAATATTATTTTATATTAAAGTCAAAATCGGTTTATAATGGTTCCAAAGGGTCTTATTTAGAAGGTAAAGTGGGGATGGGTCTCAATACTATCATCCAATAGGATTTATACAAGTTTAGGTTATTATTTTAACCTTATCAATTAGATTTAACTCTAAGTTAAATAATTTAACTTTTACCGTGACTTTTTGTTTTCTTACACTATATGGTTAATACACTTACTATAACATGCCAAACGAACCCCAACTTGTTTATTATTAATATATATATCCTTATCTAAGTCATTTGTCCGAACCTTAGATTTTTAGGAATAAAATAACAATTAATAATATAATATTTGATTTAAAATCTATTTTGTGTCAATTTTGACACTATTTGATATATGATTTTTTTCAAAGTCATAACAGAATTATATGTTCAAAACAAGTTGATTAAATCAACACTAATATATCATAGTAACCTAGAAAATTATTGTAATTCATAAAAATTCTCAAATTACATTTATTGGAGCAATTATAACATCACTTATGTTAACATTTCCTTAAAAGGGTAATTACTGCATCATCGTTGTGTCATAAATAAATTAATTTATTTAAAGTCTAAAAATTATAAATAAAATATAATTATGTAGGAAATATTTTTATCTTTCTAATGAATATTTATAGTCGAATATATCTTATGTATAACCCCATATTAAAAATGTTTTAGTTATTAAACTTTGATTTTAACAATTTTAACCCTTTTTTAAATAAATTAATAATAAATGTCCTAATCTAATCCAAGTGGGCCTAAATGGTCATATTTTATTCCTAAGTTTGTTTTTGGTCGAATTACACTTTTCCAATAGAATTAGGACATGTGTTAGGGTAATAGTAATATCATATTTACCCTTAGTTACCCTATATACTGTTAACCGCGGTAAAAAAAGTAAAAAGTTACTATTCACCAAAAAATTATTTTTATCTCATTGAACCAAATTTTACTTACTGATATCAAACGTGTTTGTCGGAGTTTCGAAATTCCATTCACAGAAGCGGTAAAATTATGTTTTATGAAAAATTCAGTTTTTAACCTGCCAATTAGTGGTTTCACTATTTATCAAAAAATGAATGTTTTCAGAAAAATACCAAAATTTCACCCTAGGCTAATTTCGGTATTCCGAATCCAAAAATAAAGTCCATTTTGAAAAATAAAATTTATAAAAGTGGTTATTACTATTCATAACGGCTATTTTAAATAATATTTTAATAGCATATCGTCGTTTAGTGAAACTCGGTATTGCGTACAACACAAGCTATCGTGGAAGGTCGCGATTGCGTGTAAAGTAAGTCAAGCTAGTGTGTAGTGAAAGATTCCTTTGATGATATATTTATAACATAAAAACAAAATATTACTCATAAAAATCTCGGGTGTTACATTCTACCCACCTTAAAAAGAATTTCGCCCTCGAAATTCGTCACTTTGTAACAAACAGATGAGGATACTTCTCCCTCATCATATCCTCAAGCTCCCATGTAGCTTATTCAAGTTGGTGGTTCCTCCATAAAACATTCACCAATCGAGTGGTCTTGTTTCGTAGGACTTTTTCGCTACGATCCAGAATCTCTATTGGTCGTTCTTCATAAGAAAGATCTTGCTCTAGCGGTACGACTTCTGAGCTGAGTACATGTGAAGGATCAGGTATGTACTTTCTCAGAAGAGATACATGGAATACATCGTGAACTTGAGAGAGATTCGGTGGAAGCGCCAATTGGTAAGCTACCTTCCCAACACGATCCAGTATTTTGAAAGGACCGATATATCTAGGGCTCAACTTTCCCTTCTTTCCAAATCTCATAACCCTCTTCCAGGGAGATATTCGTAAGAACACTTTATCACCCACATAAAACTCTAGGTCTTTTCTTCGGTTGTCGACATAACTTTTCTGTCGACTCTGAGCTGCTCTTATGTGTTGTTGAATAGATATGACCTTTTCTGCCATTTTATAAACGAGATCAGGTCCTAATAGCTTTCTTTCCCCAACTTCATCCCAGTAAGTTGGAGTCCTGAATTTCTTTCCATAGAGAGCTTCATAAGGAGCCATATGAATACTGGAGTGAAAGCTATTATTATAAGAAAATTCCACCAAAGTTAGGTGTTGATCCCAACCTCCTTTGAAATCCATAGAGCAAGCTCTCAACATATCTTCTAGGGTTTGAATTGTTCTCTCAGACTGATCGTCTGTCTGAGGATGATAAGCAGTGCTGAAACTCAACTCTGTATCCAGAGTATGATGAAGACTTCACCAGAAATTCGAGGTAAATCTCGGATCCCGATCAGATATAATAGAAATTGGTACTCCATGCAATCTTACCACTTCCTCTACATATATCCTGGCAAGATGATCTAGAGAGAAATCCTCTCTAATAGCAATGAAGTGTGCAGACTTTGTAAGACGATCAACTATGACCCAAATAGCATTATTGCATTTTGATGTTTTAGGAAGTCCTGTGACAAAGTCCATAGTGATGTTTTACCATTTCCATTCGGGTATGGGTAATGGTTGTAACATCCCCTTAGACTTCTATCTCTCAGCTTTAACTTGTTGACAAACCAAGCATCGAGAGACATATTCAGCAACATCTCTTTTCATGCCATCCCACCAGAAGTACTCTTTTAGGTCCCTATACATCTTCGTGCTTCCAAGATGAATAGAGAATGAAGAACTATGAGCCTCATCCAGCAGCTCCTTCTTTAATTCCTGAATGGGAGGAACACAAACCCGATTCCTGAACTTTATTATCCCATCACAATCAAGGTTGAATTCGGGAACATTTCTCACCTTCTTTTGTAACTCGACATCTTCTTTCTGTGCCTCTTTAATCTTCACATGTATAGATGGTTGAACATTCATTTGAGAAAGATAATATTTTTCCCCTTCCATTATAATTCCAAGATCCATCCTTCGTAAATCCATAAATATTGGATCTTTTGTGATCCTCATCATGGATAAACTAGCATGGTCTTGTCGACTTAATGCATCTTCCACCTTGTTTGATTTCCCAGGGTGGTAATGGATTGAGCAGTCATAATCCTTAATCAGCTCCAACCATCTTCTTTGACGCATATTCAGATCCTTTTGTGTGAAAATATACTTTAAACTTTTATGATCAGTATAAATATCACACCTTTCACCATAAAGGTAATGCCTTCAAATCTTTAATGCAAAGATTACCACAGCTAACTCCAAATCATGTGTTGGGTAATTTTTCTCATGGATTTTCAACTGTCGTGAGGCATAATCTATCACCATATCATTTTGCATAAGAAAACACCCCAATCACTTCTTGGATGCATCACTGTAGATCACAAACCTTTCTCCACTACAAGGCAGTGTGAGCACAGGTGCACTGGATAACCTTCTTTTCAACTCCTTGAAATTCTCTTCACATTCCTCTGTCCAAACAAACTTAACTCCTCTCCGAGTCAACTTGGTGAGTGGATTGGATAATCGTGAAAAATCTTTTACAAAACGTCGATAATATCCAGCCAAACCAAGAAAACTTCGGATCTCAGTTACTGTTGTTGGTCTCGACCATCTTTCGATAACGTCTGTTTTTGCTTGATCCACAGATATCCCCTATTTTGAGATTATGTGACCCAAAAATGCAACTTTTTGAAGCCAAAATTCACACTTGGTAAATTTGGCATAAAGCTTCTCCTTTCTCAGGGTCTTCAATATAATTCTCAAGTGATCTTCATGCTCTTCCTTGCTCTTTGAATAGACAAGAATATCATCTATAAAGACTACCACAAATTGATCAAGATAGTCTCTAAAGACTCTATTCATTAGATCCATGAAGATAGCAGGGGAATTAGTAAGACCAAATGGCATCACCATAAATTCATAGTGTCCATACCTTGTACGGAAAGATGTCTTTGGTATATCCTCCCTTTTGACCCTTAATTGATGATACCCTGAACAAAGATCAATCTTGGAAAAGTATTGAGCTCCGCGTAGTTGGTCAAATAAGTCATCAATGCGTGGGAGAGGATATTTGTTCTTGATAGTGATCTTGTTAAGTTCTCGATAATCAATGCAGAGTCTCATTGATCCATCTTTCTTTTTAAAAAATAGAACAGGTGCTCCCCAAGGTGACGCACTAGGGCGTATGAATCCCTTATCAATATTATCTTGGAGTTGCTTCTTCAATTCCTGCAACTCAATTGGGGCTATTCTATAAGGTGTCTTTGAAATAGGCAAAGCACCCGGTACGAGTTCTATTGAAAACTCAACTTCACGATTTGGTGGAAGACCCGGTAATTCCTCCGGAAAGACATCATCGAACTCCCATACGATGGGCATATTCTTAATCGCGAGTTTATGACCAACCATTTGAGATAAATAACCTTCATTTAGTGGAATCAATACCCATAAAATGGAAGAAATTTACACTGGAAGGTTATGTTCATCCTTGCATTGATAGACGATCATAGATTGATCTGGAATATGAAATGTGACTTCCCTTCTTTGGAAATTGATATGAGCTCCGTATAAAGAAATCCAATCCATGCCAAGAATCACATCGAATTCCACTAAAGGAAGGATCACAAGATTTGCAGGAAGCACTTTCCCACAAACGTCAATCGGAGAAAAATTATAAACTTTTGATGCGATTGATGTGCCATTAGGTGTTGTCACAGCTAACTCAACATCTAATTGTTGAGGTAATACAGTGATACCCTTAGAAAATTCTTCAGAAATAAAAGAGTGGGTGGATCCAGAATCAAATAAAACATTTTCTACTTTAGAGTGGATGGTAAGTGTATCTTTCCCCACTTCGTTATCATACTCCACATCGCTGATAGAAATTGCATGTGACTTTCCTTTATCTTTAGCCTTAAGAGTTTGTTGACGTCGACCATCATCATCAACCCTTGGATTTGGGCATTGATTGGCATAATGCCCCATATCCTTGCACTTGAAACATTGAAGTGTAGTAGGTTCATTCTGTGTATCCCTTCCTTTGTTTGCGTCATTAGACATCTTCTTCCCATTATCGCGGCATTCAAATGCCTGAAGACCTTCCTTTCTACATTTCAAACATTTACTTGTCCCTTTAAGAAAAATCCCTCCATGTTTCTTTCCACACTTTGAGCATAAGGGAAAGCTCATATTATTTTCAGTGTGCTCTTTATATTTTCCTTTGAATTCCATTTTCCTCTTCTTATCAAACCCATATGACTGATGGGTTACTCCAATCTCTATCTCGACTTTGAGAGCACATAAAATGATTTCCTCGTAGCTATTGAAGTCCCTTATGGCTAACGCCCTTCGAAGACTTGGTTTTAAGCCACTAAAGAATCGATCGATCTTACTCTCAGGTTGGATAATAATACCAGAAGCGTAGCTTGCAAGTCTTGTAAAATTTTCTTCATAGGTACCAACAGATTCATCATCCCTTTGCTTCAGTTCAAGAAACTCTTTCTCCATATTTGTTCGGAGAATACTAGGGAAGTACTTATTGAAAAATAAGTTCTTGAACTCGTCCCATTCCATGGACTCAATTTCATCCCTTTTCCTCGTATTCTTAATAAGATTCCACCATTGATCAGCATCTCCTTCCAAACGATACACTGATAGGATGACTTTATCATGTTCAGGACATTGAAGAATTGAAAATATCTTTTCAGTAGTACTAATCCATTGTTCATAAACTAATGGATCAGTAGACCCGCTGAAAGAAGGTGGACGCTGCCTCATGAAGGATTCAATAGAATGTTGCTCCTTCCTTTGCTCGTTTGGAAGTCCTGCATGATTCATAGCTTGAGAAAGTTGTGTGAGAATGGCTACAAGATTTTTCATTCCAGCTCCCATATCGTTTGGTTGCTCAGGGGAACAATCATTGCATTGCCCATCACATTCCGCATTAACACGGTTCCTTCGGGTTCCAGCCATTGACTTAAACCAAGAAGAATAGTGCGAGAAACACTAATTATAATAGGAAAACCACATAATTCAAGAATAAAATTTTACACTTAAGGTCTAATCCTAGGTTATTCATGGCCATTTCTAAAACACTAAAATTGTGTTCTATGCTTAGACTTATCCTTAGGGTTCTTACTAAGTCTTTCACATCCTAGGTTCCAAAGGTTGACTATACCTTTCCTCTGATACCAACTATAACGACCCATACTTTACATACATTGTTAATAATTCAAAATTGAAGCATACTTATTACAACATATAACAAAACCACGAAAGGACCGTATAGGTATAGTGTCTTTAGAAACTGGGAAACATAAACAACTGGTTCATAAATCTTCTACAGTGTCTCCCATTTATTTCATCTTATCTAGGGACACTTTTAGCATATTGTACTAAATATCCATCTTCCTGACCTGGGGAAAAGAAAACATACAAAAAAGGGTGAGCTCAAATGCTCAGCAAGGGCAAATAAAGGAAATAAAAATCATATCATATCTTTTTGAAAATCATAACCTGCAAAAGAGATCATAATATCTTAACATGGAATAAATCATAGAAGTGAAAATGAGATCCCCATAATCATAACATAAAACTTGAAACTTTGTGGCATGCACACATAATCATGGAAAATCATTTCTTGTTAGTCATGACTCATTGCCAAGACTATCTTAGCGGACAAAGTCCATTTCTGAACCGAGTTCACTCCTCGTTTCAGTCCTATGTCACTGAACCGAAATAACCTTCCGTTCCAACCATGTCTATCTCATGAGATATAAATCTTTACCCAATGCATTGGAGGGAGATATAGGTCCCACCCATCTTATAATGAATCCTTTCTTATGTGTGCCACATAATCATAAATCATACATCATCGCATAACACATGTAACAAAAATGGGATTCTTGAAAAATCATGACATCATAAAACAAATCATATAAGGTAAATGACTTCATAAAAATAATTCCCTCAAAACATAATCAAATCAATGTAATAATAGGGATAAAATCAGAACCCTATATTATCTTAGATGGAAAATAATTTTGTTAAAACATTTGAACTCCATTCTTGAGAAAAATATCCTTTCTACTTCAAAAACACTTTTCTTTTCTTAACATGTCATACAATTATAAACTAAAAGAAATTGATTAAAAATAATATTGAAAACTTATAAAGGAAGATTCTTGGAAATAATGTTTTAAAAATCCATTCTTGCCGTATAAGTTAAAAAAAACATTCTTCGTACTTTTGTCGGAAAAGTCAAAAAGTACCTCGTACGAATAACGACAAAAGATTCCTTTCATATTCTTTACTAAAAAATCACCGAAGGGTAAAATTGGATTTAAAAATTTGTATTTGGATGGAAATAATATTTCATATTCAGGAAACATGGATGTGGATGATAAAATACACCCCAGTAAATACTAATGTATAAACAATCTCGGATAAAAATGAGATTGTGATATTTCCCTTACCTTAGGTCCGATTTGCTTTGTACGTGTCCGAAGATCCTGTATAATGGTTTAAATAATGTTATTGACTTATTCCAGAATCATACATATTGATATGATATCATATATGGTCATATTCTTAGCTTCGTATTAGTAATATTTCATTGTTACTTGTTACTCGGGTCTTTGTTGCCTTTTGTTCTTATGCGTGTTTTGACGAATAAATTCTTATTCTTCTTTTAAGGTTATAGATACCTTATATCCAGAATGGTATTAGTGTAACATATATCATATTTATTCATTCGATTCATTTATATAATTACTATGTAATGATGATCATGTAGAACGAGTCGCATCACATCGTGGAGACGGTATTCCGTACGTACGCACGAGCGATGATATTGTTCCCATGATCATGGAATTGTATTTAAGTGTATTTATACTATTTCAGTATCAATATCACTTTATAATAATAATATATAGTTACTCATTACACCATTATACCCATCCTTGTAAGGTGATGGTGGAAAATAGATTACACCACGGCGTGGAGACGGTATTCCGTACGTACGCACGCGCAGTGATTTCATTTTTCCGTAGGATGGATAGAAGGTGAATTTGGATTGTTTCATATTTGTAATAACATATCAGTATGTAAGTAATACTGATTTTATTACTTTATCATGAAACAACTAAAGAAGAAGAATTTGAAGAAGAAAGAAATTGAAAAGATCGGTAATGGATATTACCTCTTCTTTGAAACGCCTCTTTGAATCCTCCACTTAGGGAAATAAGATTGGTCTTTGAAGAAGAACAGGACCTCTAGGATTATTCTAGGGAAGTGGAGAAGGGATTTTGGCAGGGGTTGGCCGAGCTTGAGTGCTCAAATTGGTGTGAGGAGGAGGGGGAGGAGGTGCCCTTTTATAAGGGAGGAGAGGGGCACCATAGGAATATCTCAAAATATTATTTTATATTAAAGTCAAAATTGGTTTATAATGCTTCCAAAGGGTCTTATTTCGAAGGTAAAGTGGGGATGGGTGGAAATCCTATCAACCAATAGTATTTAGACAAGTTTTGGTTATTATTTTAACCTTATCAATTAGATTTAACTCTAAGTTAAATAATTTAACTTTTACCGTGACTTTTTGTTTTCTTACACTATATGGTTAATAAACTTACTATAACATGCCAAACGAACCCCAAGTTGTTTATTATTAATATATATATCCTTAGCTAAGTCATTTGTCCGAACCTTAGATTTTTAGGAATAAAATAACAATTAATAATATAATATTTGATTTAAAAACTATTTTGTGTCAATTTTGACACTATTTGATATATGATTTTTGTGAAAGTCATAACAGAATTATATGTTCGAACCAAGTTGATTACATCAACAAGAATATATCATAGTAACCTATAAAATTAGTTTAATTCATAAAAAGTCTCAAATTACATTTATTTGAGCATTTATAACATCAATTATGTTAACATTTCCTTAAAAGGGTAATTACTGCATCATCGTTGTGTCGTAAATAAATTAATTTATTTAAAGTCTAAAAATTATAAATAAAATATAATTATGTAGGAAATCTTTTTTATCTTTCTAATGAATATTTATAGTCGAATTTATCTTATGTATAACCCCGTATTAAAAATGATTTAGTTATTAAACTTTGATTTTAACTATTTTAACCCTTCTTTAAATAAATTAATAATAAATGTCCTAATCTAATCCAAGTGGGCCTAAATGGTCATATTTTATTCCTAAGTTTGTTTTTGGTCGAATTACACTTGTCCAATAGAATTAGGACATGTTTTAGGGTAATAGTAATATCATATTTACCCTTAGTTACCCTATTTACTATTAACTGCGGTAAAAAAAGTAAAAAGTTACTATTCACCAAAAAATTATTTTTATCTCATTGAACCACATTTTACTTACTGATATCAACCGTGTCTATCGGATTTTCGAAATTCCATTCACAGAAGCGGTAAAATTAAGTTTTATGCAAAATTCAGTTTTTAACCTACCACTTAGTGGTTTCACTATTCATCAAAAATTGAAAGTTTTCCGAAAAATACCAAAATTTCACCCTAGGCTAATTTCGGTATTCTGAATCCAAAAATGAATTCTATTTTGAAAAATAAAATTTATAAAAGTGGTTATTACTATTCATAACGGCTATTTTAAATAATATTTTAATAGCATATCGTCGTTTAGTGAAACTTGGTATTGCGTACAACGCAAGCTATCGAGGAAGGTCGCGATTGCGTGTAAAGTAAGTCAAGCTAGTGTGTAGTGAAAGATTCCTTTGATGATATATTTATAACATAAAAACAAAATATTACTCATAAAAATCTCGGGTGTTACAAATAAAATAAGCATAAGGGGTATATAATTGATATAATAATATAATCCCTTATATAGAACCACCGATCAAGGAACAAAATGTCATAGGATATACCCTTGGTACTAGTGTGTGATGATCCAAAATTGCACTATAACTTCATGGACCAACATCTGATATATGTTGCATCCAAAAATAACATGATCCACGCAATTAAACCATACTTAACTCATTGTAATGGAACCTTCTACTTGACTTATCTTAAACACAACTAGGGGGACCCTAGAAGTGTGTGTACCAACTAGGGTAGCATAAATCAAGACCTCCCACCTAGACACCGATGTTACCATAAACAAACAACCATAGAGGTGAGAAAAAAATCAATATAATTACTAAAATATTTTCTTTCACCTCACCACCATCACCAACACATATAAAATCACCTTTTTACATCATACATCCATCATATAAATAATCAATAACCCATAACCGGTGAAACAAGTATAGGGGAAATAATTGAGGGTCACATGATAAATAAACCATTTAATTTTTAAAGTGAAAAATGGGTCTTCACATGAAAACCATATTAGTATATAGAGTCTCACTCCCCTTCTTTAATGTCTCATCACTTCAATGAATTTGGAAGCACTTGAAAAAAATCTATTTTTCTTTCCAAAACATTCTCCAAGCACATGGAAAATTCCTTTAAAAAACCAAAAAAGGAATAAGACCCAAATTTAATATAAAAAATATTTCAATGAACCTATAAATATTTTTAAATATGCTTTTCATGGTAATTAATCTAATTTAAAAATATTATATGAAATTATTATGAAAAAACCCCTTATGACAATCATAGAATTTAATAATGAAATTAACAATTTCACCGAATAACCCATACATTACTATACATTAATTTAAAATAAATTTATAAAGTATACACATTCTATGAATTATAAAATTAATTAAGATAAAAGAAACAATTACATTAAATTGAATGGTAACCTATATGCAACATGACACCTTCCATGGAAAACACTAAAAAAAACTAAATCCGTAAATCCTCATGAAAAATTAATTTCAATTCATAGTAGAAGGAGAAACCTATAGGAAATATAGAAGAGAATAGGTATATGGGAGATAAAGGAGAAAGAGTGGGTGGAATTCTTGGAATGGAAAAATAATATTTTTCTTAAATAATTCAAAAAAAATCATATAACACAAACTTAAGAAATCATAAAATATTATAATTTAAATTTTCAAAAATAAATCATATTATAAGAACATATAAATTATGACCAAAATATCACTACATGGAAAATAATCCTAAGATTATAGATATATGTGAAGATACAAACATTTTCACAATATTTTTTTAAAACATTAAAGTGAAAATTATATTTAATTTTTTAAGGGAAGTAGATTACTATTGAAAAAATTATTATAAATTTTTCCTAATAAAAAGTTATTAAATAGTCCCAAATGTTTTAGAAATGATAAGAAAAAATACATTAAAAATGTTTAATTTTAATAGAATCCATAATAATTCAAACTTGAAAAAGAAATAATGTATTCATGGGGAAAGGCCTATGTAATGTGGTAAATAAGAGACCCCTAAGTCATGGTTTTGTAGGTGTGTGAGGAAATGAGTTCATTTGGGGAATGTTATATGACCTATCAAGTGATGAGTAGTGTGGTGATGAAATCCATGTTTGGAAATTCACAGTGGGTGTTAGCTCATCATGATAGTTTGTATTTTGAGTAATGATTAGTTGTGGTTCATGAAAATATTATAAATTTTTTGGTCACTAACAAGACCATGTGAGGATGCTGAGAGTCAAACTGTAAGAGTCATGTTTGTGTAAGTGGATGGGTCCTTGATTTATTCCATTGGGTTTAGTGATGTGAGCATTTATGGTAGTTGTTGGCAATGACTGTGAGTTTCAATATTTAACTGAAAATGAGATATGTTCATGCTTATGTTTTAGTAGTGATGAAATTTCTTAGTGCACATTAGGAGTGGTGTGTAGGTGAACCTAACCTATACGTAGAGTTGGTTGGTTTTGTGTGTGTGGATAAGTGGATGACTTGCACTGGTAGATGATATATACTCATGTCAGTGTATAGATTAGAGGATATCAAGAATGAATCAATGATGTCAACCTATAGAGTGGGAATTGAGTTGTTATGAGAACATGGTGATGAGAGATACTATGGTTTGTCACTTATTTCACGGGTTGAATCATGTGAAAAATCATAATGATGTTTTTTTGACATCTAAAATTAGAAAAGTAAGAAAACTAGGTATTATTTAGTCATCGTTTGAGAAACATATACTTTGAATTATTGATTGAATTGAAAAGGTTTTGAGAAGGAAGATTACGCCTAACATTTGAGTTTTTTGAATTGTGGGCATATTCAAGAAGAATATTATAATCAAGAGTCTGATGTGCAGGCTCAGTGGCCCAAGATGGTTGAGAAAGACCTCTAGAGAAACTTCTTAGGGATGATAAGTCTTTATATGGGGATATTGTATTGGAATAGGATTTTCTATGTGTGTTATTTTTTATTTTCATCCCTTGTTTTAAGTGATTTTAGTTATTATCTTTTATGGTGAAATCATTCCCATATTTATGTATGTCAATACCCATTTAGTTATTTCCAACCCATGGTGATTTGGAATGGGATTCAGGCCTTGAACTGAGCCATCTGGGGTGACATGTCATTTCAACTTGTTTTAGGTTGTTACATATATTCATCTGAATACTTCTAGGAATAAACATTTTCATCACCATCCAAATCTCATTCTCTTCTGAAACTAGAGGCTCAAGCTTAATATACTACATGGTGTGACACTCTTTATTATAGATTGTAATTGTTTACCTCAAAATTTCATATCTCACACAGAAAAAACATGTTATGTAGAATATCTCATAATTATCATTTTACTAGAACATGACAATACAAATTTATACATCATAGTGTGTTCACATGGACTCCAATTATACTTAATCATTTATACCAAGATGGCCTATATGGCATGGAAATCACAAAGTAGGTATAACCAACAAAGTCTTATTATGACACTTCATAAAATGTATAAACTCCCAATGACATGAATAACTCTTACACATTGTACATTGATAAACATTGGGATAAATAAACAATACGAATAGGAAGATAAATCTAAAAATAAGTATTAGAATATCATGTAACCCATTTTCCCATAGGATCTAAGGAGACACCTAGTCCAAACAACATAGATTTATTTAATTCAGTCATCTGATTTATAAAACAAGTGTAAAAAATGACTTAAATCATGGAAGGGATTCTCATCCATTATCTGACTCATAAAGAATAAAACATCAACCTATTTACCTAAACCTTGGATGTGGGATGCCATTTCAAACAATGAGAACCATAAATGATAAAAAAATTTCATGAATGCTCAGTCCATCACTTACTCATAATTTAAAACAATAGTTCTTAGAGCATTAGTCCACAACCAACTCATATATTTAAAGAATAGTGCCTGGGGAATTAGTCCAGTACCTTAAACCCTAGATATGAAGTATCAGTCGACAATTCATACCCATATGGTATACCATCATGCCTAAAGCATAAATATGGAACTAAAACCATAGATAATACTCCCATCACCCATATAATTAGTCTGATGCCTAGTCCATAGTATACTACCCTTGTTTGGAGTGTCACTCCAACACTTTACTCATATAGTTTACTACCACTTCCTATAGCATAATTCTAACTCTTTACCCATTCATAATTTTTCCAAATACTAAGGTTCAACATCATGACCTTATAAAGAATAAAAAAAACAACAAACAATCTCTTTTGAAACCATTTTCATTTACTAATGACCTTATTATCCTTTAACACCAAAATAAGGCCAAAGCCTTTATTTCCATCAAAACCATTAAAAGAATCATCAAGGAATTTCACCAATGGGGAGAACACACACCCAACTCAAATAAATATTTTAAATCCCTTTATAAAACACTTTTTATAAATCCCTAGGAGCTCAACACCTAATTTTAAAACATGAACCTAATAAAACACCCAATTTATTCCCAAAACCACCCAAAACTCCAGCAACCTTCTCGGTGACATCATATTCTCTTTTCGAAGTACCTGATACATTGGTACATGTGACCTTCATGTATCACTATAAGGTACTACATACTTTTACATTTCATTTTAAATGTGGCATGAATAATTTTATATATATAGGGATTGTTACACATTTCTCATTTTTCTAGGAACTCTACTCATGGTGTAACACTTATACTCTTTCCATGGTATTTTCCACAACTTCTAAATTTTATCAAATGAAATTCATCCAACTCAACTGCATTATCAAAATTCCATAATTATTCTATTGAATATCTTCATCCCCTCTTATAAAATAACCTCCAAAAAATATCAAATAATTATTTTTTTGTAACTTTCAGAACAACCATATACCATTCCAAACATCTAATTCCAGAATAACATCCAATAAACAATCATTTGTTGATAATAAATCCAACACCAATAATCAACATATGTTGAAAATAAATTTATCACTTTAAATGATTATAAAACACAGTTGTATTACATTTTTTCCAATAAATCCATCACTCACATGTTTCCAATAAATCCAATACTAACATATATACAATAAATCCAACATTTAAACATTTCTAATAAATTCAATAACAACACCAATTATCATTTAAATCCTGAAAATCTCTCCATATTAATTATTTGGCATTATTATCATGAATTAAAAACATCATAACATCATGCTTCCTACTTCATATTTAAGGGACCAATAGATTCATGGATTCATCATTATTCCTACTAACTATTTCACAAAAAATTTAAATAAAACACTCATAGTAAATGAAAAACATATAGTCTTTGATAAATCCTCTACCTTATGAGAGTCACAGAAATGGAGAGGCACCGCGGAGGAGACTCACTAGTGGAGGTGAGGTGCGGTAGAGGAGAGCTGCGTAGCGAAGGACAGTTTGCGGTGACAGACAATTCAGTGGATGAGGAAGTGGAGGTAGGAGGGGAGGTGGTGGCGGAAGTGACATCAGTTTGGATCGACTTTCATGAGAGATTTAGGGGTGCGATGAAGGAGGAAAAAGTTATGGTTTATTTATAAAACTCTGCGACACTCTTATTTGTGCTAGATAAAAAGTGCCGATAAAAGTTTGATTTATTAGTCCTAATATTGAATGTGCTGATAAAACATGCCTTTATCAGTGCTAAAAAACACTAATAAACGTATGTTTTATCAGCACTACAATTGAAAACACTAACAAAACATGCCTTTATCAGTGCTTTTTTTATCACTGATAAAGGCTAATCTTTATCAGCGCTAATAAATCAGTGATACATAAATGTTTTATTAGTGCATTTTTAATTAGCGCTAATAAAACATACCATTTATTCATTATTATAAAATTATAACCAATATTTTTATTACATTTATATTTTACGAATATATATAATTAATATATTTATTATAGTTTAATAATTTAAATTATAATTTAATAAATAAATAAATAAATAAATATATATATTTGTGTTTGTGATTGTGTATAAATTAAAATTAAATAAATAATTATATTTATGTAATTTTAAAATATAAATTATAATGAACTATATATAAATATAAATTTATATCTTATTTTTAATTTTAATTTCATAAGTATATATATATATGTATTTTTTTATGTATATATTTATTAAAGACATATATTTATAAATAAATATATTCAAAAGGTATTCATAAATATATATTTATCATTTAAAAAATATATTTTTTAATTTTAAAATTATTTAAACATATTTATAATTAAATATTTATATATAATTATAATTATATATAAAATATTAAAAAATTAAATAATTATATATAACTAAATATTTATACTTTTAAATATAATAAATATGTTTATTGTTTAGTTAAACATATTTATCAAGATTTTAAGTATGTATGAGAAGATAAAGATTCATATATATAGGAAATGAATGAATACACCAAGTATATATAGTACTATAGTATATATGGACAACATTAGGGTAAAAACTAAACATATATTCATGAGAAGAATGTGCGCATCAACTGACACATTCATTTATAAATATAAATTCATTTAAATAAATATATTTAATATATATTTGTATATATATATATATTAAAAAGTATTTATATATAATATTATAAACATATAGTATAATAAATATGTAACACCCCGACCCCAGTTACCCAGAGTCGGTGCATTATTTTAATACATTGGCATGATTACACGGAATCAAGTCCCGAATGACCGATCAGTTTAGCAGTCTTGGAAAAATAGATCACATACATGAATGTTACATTTGCACTTTAAGACGTACAAAACAGCATAAATAATCTTTATGAACGCCATTATTCCCTTGGCTTAACACTGCATATCAATCACATTACACTTCTTGGAATCCTGGAAAAATAAAACATAGAAAGGCTTGAGCTCAAATGCTCAGTAAGGGTAAGAAATACAATGGAAACATTCAAAAATAAGCATAAACATTTAAGGCAGTGTATAAAACTAAAACAAAAGCTTTTTAAACTTGAACTTCAGCATAATATGGCAGAAATAAAATGAAATAGTTCCATTTACTTATCCACATAGATATTCTACTAATAGAATAATCACATGAAATATCACTAACCACTTTCATAATGATGGATTTCATGATGCCGAAATTTAATTTCTGTGTCAAGGCCCCGTGCCAAGAACTATGGGATAATTGTAACCGGAACCCAACACGAAGAGCCTCTATAACTGGACTCCATCCCGAAGTGCCTCTAATAATCGGACACCGACCCGGAGTTCCTCTAATAACCGGACACCAACCCAGAGTGCCTATAATATCCGGACACCAACCCGGAGTGCCTCTAATAACCGGACACCAACCCGGAGGGCTTACTTTTACTGGTCCCCAACCCGGAACATCCTAGTCCAATACATTCATCTTAAGAAGAGGATGAAATATAACATAAACATTCGTATTAAAACTAACATACAAAATGTCAAAATTTTAATCATAAACCATTAATGGCATAAAAATAACTCATCCATAGTAAAAAATGTCACAAAACCATAAATACAGTATGGATTATTTGTATCATAATAAATCAACTTGAAACAAGTTTAAAATTTATCAAAGGATGTTAACATAGATGAAATCAATACTATTTGAGAGAAATATCTCTTTTTTTGAAATCATATAAAAGTTGAATAATTATGGAGAAAACCTTTATCTTGAAAATATCTTTATAAGATTGTGAAGGAATCTTCAAAGGTGTAATAACGGCGGATAATAACCACACCCGCCGTATAAGTTAAAAAAACATTCTTACCTTAATTTTGTCAAAAGGTTAAAAAGGACCTTGTTTGGAAAATGACGGAAAGATTCCTTTATAAACCTCTTATAAAAAGTCAAACAAGGGTATAAATGTCTTTAACCCATATTCTTGTAAATAGTAAAAATGTTTTGAAATACATATTTAAGAAACATGGATGTGGATGATAAAGAGATCCCAGTAGATTATTACGTATATGCAACCTCGGATAATGAAGAGATTGAGAAATAAACCCTTACCATTTTGGTAACTTATGAAACGTAAAACCCATGAAAGAGGTATCATAGAATGAATATGTCAATACAGATAAATTAAAGTGTATTACACAAAGAATATAATTATGGGCATTACATACACCACACAAAATGTAATAGTGGAAATATGTCATGAATCTCACAAGAATAAGGAGTGAGATGAAAACCCCTTACCTTGCAATTTCCTTTAGTCGAGGGTACGTTTAACCTACTGTACGAAGATCATAGTATGTTATTAAATTATACCATAACCATGTTAATATTTATGATATCATACATGATTCATTTATTACTTTATATTACCCATTTAATAATAATTTCCATGTCATGTTAACATTTCGGGTAATAATCGCTTTCTTTATCGTACGTGTTTTAACTTGTCACTCTTGGTTGTATCACTTAGATCATGATTTAAATACTTCCAGAATATAAAACATGATAAATATATCATATATATTTAGAATATAAATATGTATAATAGACATATATATTAAATGGAAAACACCGTTTATGGAGACGGTAGTCCGTACGTACGCACGAGAAAAAATATCATTCTTTTGATATTAAAATAATATATAATTGGATGGTATATCATATATTTAGAATCCCATCCAAATAATAATATATTGAATAACAATTACACCACGACGTGGAGACGGTAAGCTGTACGTACGCACGTATGGTGACATGTCATTCAAAGGATGGATAGAATTATGAATATGGTTGTACCATATTAATAATAATATTAAAGTATATAGGAGATACTGTATTAATTATTTTAGAATGGAAAAAAAGAAAGAAGAATGGAAAAAACAAAGAAAGAAGAAGTGGAAGTAGAAAGGAACTTGAAAAAGGGTGGTGAAATCATTACCTCTTCTTCGGGTTCTTCCTTTTGATTTGATCAAAATGGATCCTTAGGATGGATTTATGACTAAATTAAGGCCTCTATGATGAATTTAAGGATTTTGAGAGAGTACTTTGGCAGGGGTTGGCCAAACCAAAAATCTTTTAAGGTGTGAAGTTATGAGAAGGGGGGTGCCCTTTTATAAGAGGGGTGAGGGGCACCTTTGAAAAATCTTGAAATATTAATTTATAATAAATTCATATTTGGTTTATAATGGCTCAAAAGTTTATTATTTAAAGTTTATGGTGGGTATGGGTCGAAAAACACTCAACCAATATAATTTAGACAGGCTTGGGTTACTATATTAACCTTATCTTTAAGTATTAACTCTAAGTTAATTAGTTTCACTTTTACAATGTCTCTTTGTATTTTTATATTATATGGTTAATAAAACTACTATATATATCAAAGATACCCCAAAGTGGTCCATTAATGATACAACTATCATTATATAATTATCTTGGATGAACCTTAGATTTTTAGAAATTTAATATCAATTAATAATATAATATTTGTTTTAAAAACCCTTTTATGTCAATTTTGACACTATTCAATAATTGACTTTTGTAAAACTCATAACAGAATGATTACTTCAAAAAAAGTTAATTAAAGCAATACTAATATGTCATATTATCCTAGAAAATTAGTGTAATTCATTAAAAGTATCGAAATATATTTATTTGGGAATTTATAATTTCAATTATTTTAATTTTTCACTATTATGGTAATTACTACATCATCATTGTGTCATAAATAAATTAAATTATTTAATGTCTAAAAATTATAAATAAAATACCATTATGTAGGAAATCCTTTTAGCTCTCTAATGAATATTTATAGTCTAAAATAAAACATATATAACCCTATATAAAAAGTGTTTTTCTAAAAGATATATGCTTGTGTCATTTTTGTATTCATTTTAACTTAATTAATATAAAGAGTCATTATCACTTACAAGTGGCTCCATGGGGTCCAAAAATCGACCCAAAGATGCCCATGGTCGGACATGTATCAACCAATAAGGTTAGGACACGTTTTAGGGTAATTTGTTATTATTATAATATTATTTGTTAACCCTTATTTACCGGATTTACCCTTTAACCAAGGTAAATAAAATATTTACCGAAGTAATTATTCAAAATGTCTAAAAATAAACGTTACCTATTTACACAATTTGAAAATCCTGATTCCAAATATGGAATCCATTTTTCCAAATTCAAAACACATAAGTGGCAGAAATTAATTTAAAATTAATTCCCGCTATCAAAACAAAAAGCTTGTTTTTAAGATATAATAACTATCAAAAGATTCATACTTGTTTATGTTCGGTTTAATTGTGAAATTATGTCAAATGACCAAAATTGTATTAAATAATAAAAATATACTTTAAATGTACTTTAAAACCACTCAAATTCATAATTTATCACTATTAATTATTTTGATTAAAAATTTTGTTTTTAATTAAAATTTAGTAATTTTCACTATTCATCAAAATATTAAAGTTATCCGAAAAGTACCAAAATTTCACCCTAGGCTAATTTTGATATTATGAATCCAAAAAATGAAGTCCATTTTGAGAGATAGAATTTATAAAATTTCAACAAGTAGGTATTACTATTCATAACGACTAGTTTGGTAAGTTATGGTGCACTTTAACTCGGTGTTGCGTGTAGTGCAAGTTATTGAATTATTTTGAAGAAATAACACACTATAAAATCTTGGGGTGTTACATTCTACACTCCTTCAATAAATTGCGTCCTCACAGTTTGAAATTGTTCTTCGAAAATAAAAGGTTGAAAATAAAAAATATCTTTGTAAAACCCACATCGAAAATTGGGTTACTAAAATTTAGTCTTAATATGAGGAAAAGAGAAATGAAAGGGTCACCACCAAATTATGATCTCGATTAAGAGAACATTGGTGCAAATTAGAGACATATAATTGGAGGAAAAACATAAAAATTTATAGGTAGTGATTGAGGTCATCAATCACAAACAAGTTTAAAATTGAGGTCCTTAAATTCATCAATCTATGATGATTTAAAATACCATCGGTTCAACAAAACATAAGGTATTAGGATAACACATTTTAACATTTCAAAATATATTAGTTGAAATACCACATCAAAAAATGAATTAATGATGCCTCTATTTAAAATAAAGAGTGAAAAGTATGAAGATTACCGAAAATAACACATACTAGGGTTCCATGTAGGAAAATATGGATATGGAAGAGAAATCTAACCATAAATTATCTGATGGAGAGTGGTAGAGAACATGGCTATGAAAAGACCAAAAATCCCAAAGACATAAATTAGTGATGATTTAAGGTACCATCTAGGACAACATTTTTGTTCTAAGTTCCTTTTTCTTAATGTTGAGGAATTTATTTATGAGATTGGCTAAGATCATAAGGATATATACTTACTTTATAATTAGAGTTTTATCCATTAATAAATTTCTACCACAAACTCATCTTTCACCCCAAAACATAATACAACTCAAAAATACTCTATTTATCCTAATCGTATAGGGTTAAAAAATGAATTTATAATGCATCTAGCAGATCTTTTAAAAAACTACATTATTTAATCACGGACTTTACGTGGTCCAGCGGTAGGTGATACACCCTTGTCGCCCTTCGTTTGTGTGTTCAAGTCTCGCGGCCTTTCCGGACGCGATGGGTTGCCGCCCAACCTCCGAGTTGTCCTTTTATGGAAATACAAAAATAATCCAAACTAGAACTATCCAAAATGCTTTAGTCCTAAAATGAAGATCCTTTTAGCTGCATAATAACATGTGAACACCTTCATCATGTACTATTTTATAACACTGCAACATCCTGAATTACCATAAAACCTTATTGATTACAATCATGATCCCTTATTCCTTAAATAATAATGGATATACTCCATCAATCCAAAAATGTTGTAAACCACAACAATGATGGAATATACAAATCATTAATCAGTTTCAAGGTAGTCAAGAATATCCAATATAATTTATCCAAATCAATCATGTATTATTACAAAATCACTACCTCGGTATCAGAACTATATTATGGTTTATCATTATCTCAACCATATATTTTCCAAAAATTTATCCTGCTATTGAGTCACTTTTCTTTGTTCCACACAATCTAAAGTCATTAATGAAATATTACTGCAGTACAATCCTTATATACTCCATAATTATTATAACAAGTACATTGTTGATACAACACTCAAATGACATAATCAACATAAGAACTCTAATAATTCCTCTTCATCAGTGGTAGTATCATAACTTGATTATTATCCAATTGCATCATTTGAGGCATAGTCTGATGACTGGGACATAGGTTTGTGTAGTGTCCAAACTCCTTGCAAATGAAGCATTGTACATTTGAAACCATTTTCTTACCCTTGCAATCACGTACTGTGTGCCTTTATTCTCCACACTTATAACAAACTCCCATTACTTTCAGGCAAGTTCCAGGGTGTTTCTTCCCATAGTTATCACATATGGGAAAATTCTTATTTTCCCTCTTCCCTTTATCCATCTTTCTCTCTTCCATCCTTTTCTTCTCTTGCTTCCCTTCAAAGCCATAGGACTCCGAGAATTCATTACTCATCTTATCAACACATGATACTATTTCTTCATATGATGATAATATGTGAGAAACTATTCCCCTTCTAAATTCTGGATTAGGACCACAAAATATATAATCCTTCTTACTCTTTGAATCATACATATTATGGGAGTTCACATTCCTTCTACTGGGCGCCAATTCTATATAATAGCATAAACAAGTTCAGTTTATGAATTGCAATGAATAATTACCAAACCTGTAAAATATCTAACACAAATTGAACAGTTTATGGATATAATCTATAATCCTAAAAATGTTTTCTTTGAGTAACTATATACTCATAAGCCCTTCATAATGGTTTGTAGAGAAAATGAGAATTATTCTAAGCATATCCCTCGGGAGTGTCGTAACCAAGAGTGCAACAAGGCCCGTTGTCGTGCACCAGTTCCCGTTCGAGTCTAGCTCAAAGCGGTGTTTTTGGGGTTTACCCCAAGGTACATCTGTGCCAGAGCCGCCTCTACCTGCTTGTATCCAGACAGGGATGTATTGCTCGGAAAACTCACAAAATCTCTACAATACCAAAATTCTAGGAAGTTCTTCTATACTAATCCTCAAAGTCAATTTTAGGGACGTGTGCTCTAATCAGAGTTTATCTAAATCTAGTTTCCAAGTTTATTGCTAAACTTCCTCTGATACCAAATGTAACGCCCCGACCCCAGTTACCCAGAGTCGGTGCATTATTTTAATACATTGGCATGATTACAAGGAATCAAGCTCCGAAGGACCGATCAGTTTAACAGTCTTGATAAAATAGATCACATACATGAATGTCACATTTGCACTTTAAGACGTACAATAGAACACAAATAATCTTTATGAACACCATTATTCCCTTGTCTTAACCCTGCATATCAATCACATTACACTTCTTGGAATCCTGGGAAAAATAAAACATAGAAAGGCGTGAGCTCAAATGCTCAGTAAGGGTAAGCAATACAGCGAAAACTTTAAAAAATAAGCATAAACATTTAAGGAAATGTATAAAACTAAAACAAAAGCCTTTTAAACTTGAACTTAAGCATAATATGGAAGAAATAAAATGAAATAGTTCCATTTACTTATCCACAAAGATATTCTACTAATAGAATAATCACATGAAATATCACTAACCACTTTCATAATGATGGAATTCATGATACCGAACTTTAATTTCTATGTCAAGGCCCCATGCCAAGACCTAAGGGATAACTGTAACTGGAACCCAACCCGGAGAGCCTCTGTAACCAGACTCCATCCCAGAGTGCCTCTAATAACCGGACACCAACCCGGAGTGCCTCTAATAACCGGTCACCAACCCGGAGTGCCTCTAATAACCGAACACCAACCCGGAGTGCCTCTAATAACCGGACACCAACCCAGAGGGCTTACTTTTACTGGTCCCCAACCCGGAACATACTAGTCCAACACATTCATCTTAATAAGAGGATTAAATATAACATAAACATTTGTATTAAAACTAACATAAAAAATGTCAAAATTTTAATCATAAACCATTAATGGAATAAAAATAACTCATCCATAGTAAAAAATGTCACAAAACCTTAAATACAATATGGATGATTTGTATCATAATAAATCAACTTGAAACAAGTTTAAAATTAATCAAAGGATGTTGACATAGATGAAATCAATACTATTTGAGAGAAATATCTCTTTTTTTGAAATCATTTAAAAGTCGCATAATTATGGAGAAAACCTTTATTTTGAAAATATCTTTATAAGATTGTGAATGAAGCTTCAAAGGTGTAATAACGGCGGAGAATAACCGCACCCGCCGTATAAGTTAAAAAAACATTCTTACCTTAATTTTGTCAAAAGGTTAAAAAGGACCTTGTTTGAAAAACGACAGAAAGATTCCTTTATAAACCTCTTATAAAAAGTCAAACAAGGGTATAAATGTATTTAACCCATATTCTTGTAAATAGTAAAAATGTTTTGAAATACATTTTTAATAAACATGGATGTGGATGATAAAGATATCCCAGTAGATTATTACGTTTATACAACCTCAGATAATGAAGAGATTGCGAAATAAACCCTTACCATTTTGGTAACTTATGAAACGTACAACCCATGAAAGAGGTATCATACAATTAATATGTAAATACACATAAAATAAAGTGTATTACACAATGAATATAATTATGGGTAGTACATACCCCACACAAAATGTAATAGTGGCAATATGGCATGAATCTTACGAGAATAAGGAGTGAGATGAGAACCCCTTACCTTGCACTTTCTTTTAGTAGAGGGTATGTTTAACATCCTGTACGAAGATCGTAGTATGTTATTAAATTATACAAGAATTATGTTAATATTTATGATATCATACATGATTCATTTATTACTTTATATTACCCATTTAATAATAATTTCCATGTTAAGTTAACATTTCGGGTAATAATCACTTTCTTTATCGTATGTGTTTTAACTTGTCACTCTTGGTTGTATCACTTAGATCATGATTTAAATACTTCCAGAATATAAAACATGATAAATATATCATATATATTTAGAATATAAATATGTATAATAGACATATATATTAAATGGAAAACACCGTTTATGGAGACGGTAGTCCGTACGTACGCACGTGCAAAAATATCATTTTTTGATATTAAAATAATATATAATTGGATGTTATATCATATATACAGAATCATTATCATGTTATATTTATTATTTATATTAATTAAAAATCATTATTATACCCATCCAAATAATAATATATTGAATAACAATTACACCACGACGTGGAGATGGTAAGCCGTACGTACGCACGTATGGTGACATGTCATTCAAAAGATGGATAGAATACTGAATATGGTTGTACCATATTTATAATAATATTACAGTATATAGGAGATACTGGATTCATTATTTTAGAATGGGGAAAACAAAGAAAGAAGAAGTGGAAGAAGAAAGGAACTTGAAAAAGGGTGGTGAAATCATTACCTCTTCTTCGGGTTCTTCCTTTTGATTTGATCAAAAGGGATCATTAGGATGGATTTTGGACTAAAGTAAGGCCTCTAGGATGAATTTAGGGATGTGGAGAGAGTATTTGGGAAGGGGTTGTCTGAACCAAAAGGCTTTGAAGGTGTGAAGTTATGAGAAGGGGGAGTGCCCTTTTATAAGAGGGGTTAGGGGCACCTTTGGAAAAGCTAGAAATATTAATTTATAATAAATTCATATTCAGTTTATAATGGCTCCAAAGTTGATTATTTAAAGGTTAAGGTGGGGAGGGGTCGCAAACCAACTAACCAACAGAATTTAGATAGGTTTGGGTTACTATATTAACCTTATCTTTAAGTATTAACTCTAAGTTAATGAGTTTCACTTTTACAATGCCTCTTTGTATTTTTATATTATATGGTTAATAAACTTACTATATACATCCAAGAGACCCCAAAGTGATCCATTAATGATAAAACTATCATGATATAAGTCTCTTGGAAGAACCATAGATTTTTAGGAATTTAATATCAATTAATAATATAATATTTGTTTTAAAAACTCTTTTATGTCAATTTTGACACTATCCAATAATTGACTTTTTTAAAAATAATAATAGAATTATTACTTCGAAACAAGTTAATTAAATCAATCCTAATATGTCATATTATCCTAGAAAATTAGTGTAATTCATTAAAAGTCTCAAATTATATTTATTTGGGTATTTATAATATCAATTATTTTAATTTTTCAATATTATGGTAATTACTGAATCATCATTGTGTCATAAATAAATTAAATTATTTAATGTCTAAAATTTATAAATAAAACACCATTATGTAGGAGATCGTTTTATCTTTCTAATGAATATTTAGAGTCAAAAATCCAACGTATATAACCCTATGTAAAAATTGTTTTTCTAAAAGATATATGCTTGTGTCATTTTTGTATTCATTTTAACTTAATTAATATAAAGTGTCATTATCACTTACAAGTGGCTCCATGGGGTCCAAAAATCGACCCAAAGATTCCAATGGTAGGACATGTATCCATCAATAAGGTTATGACACGTTTTAGGGTAATTTTTTATTATTATAATATTATTTTCTAACCCTTATTTACAGGATTTACCCTTTAACCATGGTAAATAAAATATTTACCGAAGTAATTATTCAAAATGTCTAAAAATAAAAGTTACCTATTTACACAATTTGAACATCCTAATTCCAAAAATGTAATCCAATTTTCCAAATTCAAAACATAGAAGTGGAAGAAATTAACTTAAAATTAATTCCCACTGTCAAAACAAAAAACGTGTTTTTAAGATATAATAACTATCAAAAGATTGATACTTGTTTATGTTCGGTTTAATTGTGAAATTATGTGAAATGACCAAAATTGTATTAAATCATAAAAATATATTTGAAATATACTTTAAAACAACTCAAATTAATAATTTATCACTATTAATTATTTTTATTAAAAAATTTGTTTTTTATTAAAATTTAGAAATTTTAACTATTCATAAAAATATTAAAGTTATCTGAAAAGTACCAAAATTTCACCCTAGGATAATTTTGATATTCCAAATCCAAAAATGAAGTCCATTTTGAGAGATATAATTTATAAAATTTCAAAAATTAGGTACTACTATTCATAATGGCTAGTTTGGTAAGTCATGGTGCGCTTTAACTCGGTGTTGCGTGTAGTGCAAGTTATTGAATTATTTTGAAGAAACAACACACTATGAAATCTTGGGCTGTTACAAAATATATAATAAGGATATAACTAAATCTAATAAACATAAATATAACATGAAGATAATAAACCTAATAAACATAATAAAAATTCATTTTTTATTTAATGTCTACATATAAACATTATTTTTGAATATAATTAAAATATTTTAATATAAATTAATAATATTTTCTATTAAAAAAATTTATCAGTGCTATTATTAGCACTGATAAAGGGTAGATTTTTAGCGATTGTTTAACAGTAATAAAAATTTCCATTTTGTAAGTCTTTCTTAATTAACACTGATAAAACCTGAGCGCTTCCCTTGCCCGCATTTGTGGTAGTGAATATGTAGAATACCAAGAAATCAATTATTTTCAGGAAGTGAAGAAGAGTAATTGAAGATGACCATGCAAGATGTTTTATTTCTCGAGGATATAAAGAAGATTTCGATTCAAACAAAAAGGAATTCCATGAAGGGAAATTAAGATGGTCATGAAAAATAGGTTGGCATTTTAATTGAGTAAGGCTTGTAATTTCATTTATATTATACTTAGATTATTTTTAGTTATATTAATAGACCTCATATTAATAGTTTTTTCAACCATACATGGAAGCCCTATAAAATATTAAAAAGTATTTTATGGGACCCATGTAATGTCCCGACCCGATTCACCACTAAACCAATGGCCGAACTGGTCACCACATGACCTCAAGCGCGTCTCCCCGTATGCCAGAGGCTACTGACTAGCAACAAGGATCTAAGGATAGTTAGTGGGGAGACTATAACCTATTATCAGAGTTGAACAATGGTATATCAGGGTGGATAATGAACAATAATGGATGTAGTGAATCATAAATGACAAACAACGGAAGACAAATAATACTCATTTTATAAAAGTGGCCAACGCGAAATTATACAGCAGATGCATGCATGACATGATAATGATATAAAAGTAGAAAACAATGAACAATACAACATGATTTACATTCCAATACAAAAATAAATAAATAATGACTCAAAGCCCCAAGGGTGATCTCCTCGAGCATCCCGAGCATCCGCTTGGTCCTCTACACCTATCTCCCAAGTAAATGCAAACAACATAGTCCTGCAACCAAATAGAATCTACTCAGGTCCCCAGTGCAATGGCGACCCAATTAGGGTGTGAGATATAAATCTGAGTAGTCCGGGACCACCAGTGTCTACCCCAAATCCATAAATTTAATAAATAATTTAAAACACGTGAAGGAATGCATAAAATATAGTAATCAGTACAAAGTAACTACACAATCAAGTACCTGCTTCAGCCCTCAAATGGTGTCAAAACCTGCACTTTTCATTTGTTATGAATACTCAACAATCATTACATAATAATTTTTCATTAATTAGTTACTAATATATTATTATGAAAGTCTTGAGATCCAGCCTACGCCCAACATCCCTCGTATAAGTCACTCACCACAGATGTCTCTAGAGACCATCTAAGTAATCAAAGTAAAGACTGAATCCAAGATTGTTCTTTGTCTTGGATAACATGTCAAAAGTTATTCAATTTTATCTTTCATATATTATGTCTAAGTCCATCCACCAAAATAGTGATTCGCTCCTGGGTCCGTCCACTAATAGTGGTTCACCCAATTCATTAAAAAGTCTAAACCCTTTCTCATAATCAATTCACAAAACATCATGTACCAATATCCTTCATTAACCATTAACTCATTTCGTTCACGAACAATTGGACCCATAGTATAATGTTAATTAATTGATGTAGAACATCATTTATATCACCCTCATGGGTATTCAGAGCATCAGTCCATGTCTCACAACCCATGGGTATTTGGATTCGGGATCTCAGCTCGGTGACAGTTTCACTGCTTCTAGGCCTAGGTCCTCTTTGTAGATCCAGGTTCGTGGTGATAGATCTGGTGTGCGAGTGTTAGATTTGTCTAATCCCTAGTTTCGGGATCTCGTCGCGGCTTCAGATCGTCGTCAGCTCGGTGGGATTGTCGTCAGCTTTGTGGGACCTACTGTTCGGTTCAGTCAGGGCAGCGGTGTGCTTGACATTGACGTACTCACCTCCAGTGGATCTGGTTCCTTTCTCAGCTTCATCCCAGATCAACATCGGCCATGGCGTGCTATGGTTTGATCAGTTTTGGCTCTAGTGGATTGGAGGGGGGATGACTTTTGATTTGGTGGTTTTGGGTGTAGATGGAAGCTGTTTTGAGGTTCTAATTTGGTGAAGATGGGTTTGTGTTTGATCGATGGTCGTTCGTTCTGGATTTCAAATTTCATGATTGATCTTTAGCTACATGCTTGATAGATCAGCTTCCTTTCTTTCATTTTCTAGGTGGGAGTTTGATGTGTTTTGGATGCGAGGGAGGGTTATGCGATGATGGTGAAGGAGGAATTGTTGTTTATGGGCAAGGTGGATCTTCTGAGTTGTCTACAGATCATGGTGATAACAGTGTCAGGATCTAGTCATCTTCACTATGGTTTCTCTGACATCCTTTGTGGATGGATTCTTCCTAGTGTTCCATTTCATTTTGCTTGATGGATGGGTGAACTTCACTGGAGTTTGTTGACGAGAGGTTTTGTGCCAGTGACGAAGGTCGTGCCGGGGGACTTTCAAGGTAACCCTTTCTGAGGTTTGGCCAACATTTATGATGTTATTATGCCCTGGTTCATGGTTTCCTGGACATTTCCATTGGTTTATGATGTTTTCATGTAATGGTGAAAGTGGTTGTATTGGTATCATGTAGTGGGGTACCGGGAACCCATAAACCGACTTTTGAAAATGGAAAAAAATGATTAGCCTGTAAATGCCACAATCTTATTCCAAATCATGATGTGATAATTAATCCTACCATTAATTACCCTTTTAATCATTCTTCCCATTCAAATCATTTAACTGTTTAATCATATCACTTTAACCAAATTATCCAAACATGCTTAAACTCAACACAAGTTCAAGTCCCCACTTATCTCATGTGGGCAGAATTATTTAATAACATAAAAAGTGTCATGCATTGACATATCATAATCAAGGAAACTCACATTATAATTTTTTTAAGAATCTATAATTCTTGAATAAAGTGTTAAATATTTAGGACCCTACCTTGGGGTTTTGACGAAAACCACAATGAACGATGAACCCTCAAGAGAAACGGGTTGATTCTTCAAGAAATATCCTTAGATCACTTCTCCTAGAAAGACCAAGACCAAAACTCATCATACTTTTAATCCAAACACACAGATTTACCCATAATGGCATAGATCTAAGAAACTATGAGAAGAGGAGATGTAGATCTAAGAAACTGAACAAGAACGAAGAATAACATCTACCTACCTGAAGAAACCGACTTCAATTCGCCAGGAGAAGCCTTCAGATCGCCTCTAAAACTCTTGGGAGAGGTTCTCTTACCTTCAAGGAAGCGTAATCCAGAGTTATGGCTGCTTAGAAGGGAAAACGATCCATTTGAAGGAAAAAAATCCAGATCCACAATTTAAGGATCTCGTTTAAGTGCCCGCACGGTTTTTTCGCATGGTTTGAAAAACTATGCTCTAACCGTGTATTAGATACTGCGTCAGTCACCCTTCTTGCACGGTTTGGATGCACGGATAGACAAACCTTGCACTGCCCATGCAGAATCTACTTCCTCCAAGACCAACTACTCACTATTTGGCCACACAGTTAGATAAACCGTGCAGCGCCCATGCGACTTCCCCTGTGCCTCAAAAACATCAATGAATGTTTTAAAAATGATATCTTTTGGTGTTCCAACACTCAGAATAAAATTCTAGAGCTCGATTTAAAAAGAAAAACCCATTGATAAACTGAGAAAGAATTTAGAAACATCCATAAGTTTAACCCAGTTCAAAACATGGGATCTTACATTATACCCAGCTTAAAAACTTCTTGCCCTCGAGAAGCCATCAAAAAACACTACTAAAACAACCGACCAATCAGCGTCATTTAATCTCGTTAGAAGTGAAATGTTTCATTCCCAATGCCAAACACACCTTTAACCCTTCTCAAATGGATGGATAAGACTTTTTAACTAGATCCAAATATTACTCTAAATCTCAAACATTGAAATAGATCTTATATAATAGGTCATTAGAAGGACCTTGTCAACAAAAATGGTTGAACCTCGATCAAACAATGAAACATGTTTCTCATGAATCCCTAAAAGATGTCGCGGACCCAAAAGCCACTTTCGCCCTTTATCGGGCGGCATTCCTTTAAAACTATTCCATAACCATATTCCAGTACAACGAAGTCCTTACCCAACATCTGGTAAATGTTTCAAGTCAAGCCATCGCAAAGCTATTTTAAAAACAACCATGCCCAAACATGAAAAAGGAAGTAGCCCAAAGAATCAATGCATCCCACGTACTACCTAGATAAAAAGTACACATCAATCCAAACAACATTTAAATAGAAGCGTGGCATAAGATCGATGATATCTTAGTGTCTCCATGATGAGGTCAAGATAGGGGACATGCTCGTCATGTCCAGAAGAGCGCACTAAGAGAAAACTGAGGTCATGAAGAAGATCAGTCAAACCATTATCAGACAACTCTGTTCTAAAATCTCAGCATCACCTTCCAACACATTCATCTTGAACAAAGAGGAAATACCCTCCTTAAGATTTCCCATGACGTCTCAAGAAATGATTAGCAGCTCACCAGCGCGCTAGATTAACAACAAGATTGGCGTGTCAAAACACCTGAATCTTTCGAAAACTATTCCATGTATTGAAATGAAACTGATTCTTTAACGCTCAAGTCACTCTACATGGAGTTGACCCAAGACCATACTCAATAGTACAAAAAGACTTATTATGGAGTCATTTTGCCTCATACGACCATTTTCTGGGATGCTGCTATAAGAAGTCATCCATTACTAAGAAGAAATGGTCAAACGACCCATAAAGCAGCCGACCATGCCCGAGGAACGTCTAACCAACTGACAAAGAGCATTACTCGATGTTCAATCCCATAACAAGGTCAAGAAACACATCACCACCCATTAGAACAAGGGTGTCATAGGAAACTAGAAGTCCTACCTAGGGCAATGACACCCAACAACTCCAAAAGAGTTCGAAAATCCCTAGAGCAAGAAAGGAGTTTATGTTCTCAGGGTGCTACCGACCGCAGGTTATCCCCTTACAGAGAAAAATTGCTAACCCTAAAATGAGTCACTTCAAACAATTCACTAGGCTCAAAATCCGAAGATAAGGCCATTGCTAAGGAAAAAAACACCTACAGAAAGTACTCATGCTTCCGTTCCAAGGCAACTCAAGAGAAGTCCGAACTACCCTTTATATGATGGTTTTAAACAGTGGACACCAAAATAGGTTCCATTTCCAACCTATTATATTTAATCACTTTCAATCATTAATCATCAAACGATTTAATCAAAACATCAAAGTACCATTTTCAAAATGACCCAAGGGAAAACAGACAAGTTCCATAAAAATATCTTTTTAAAACATTTAAGTTAGTTGACATCCCATCATTTTCAGGAAACTTATCAAAATAGAGTTTCTTTTTAAGAAGATAAGGCGACCTACGAGGATCAAATTTTAACCAACCTTGGTTCTCTATAAAGTAACCCAATAGAAAACACACAGGTATTAAAATTCCAAACACCCAAATGGGTCATCCCATAAAAACACTCCCCAACTGACCTACTTGGGTTCACTTGCATTTTAGAATCTAGCCACATTATTTCAGATCAACATAAAATATCTTTCACATTTATAAGAATTTCACACGACATCAAGTCATCTAATTTAATTATGAGTCGTCATTACCCAATTCATGAAGCACCCATACACTCCATGGATTGAAAATTGGCTCTCATTAATCGTTACAAATTTCAATTCAGAAATTAACATAATAAACCTAATGATCCAAATTATATGGATGGCCACCTACCCATCGATAAGGCACACATACACCTTATCGCTGGATTCTCGATCCCATTTAACACAATCAAAATTTATTTAAAATTTTAACATTATCACCCCTTTCACATATCAAAACATCTCTAACATGTTAGCATAAGTAGTAACACAACGACATGTTATAACATGGAAGCATGTCACAACAACAAAACATGCTAATAACTAAGGAAGTACGTCATGTAACCACCCAAGCATGTTAAATCTATCACCGTAACGTGATATCTAGAGAGGCATGCTAAAATAGATCAAACATGAAATTGCACCCAAGGGACACAATCCAAATTATTAGGCATCCTACTAATGTAACTACATGGCATGTTATATGCATGACATGTGAATCTCTAAGTGACTAAGATGATTCATGTATGAAACTTCCTTTCCATATCAGGCCAAGAAAATTATTATTTTCAAAATTCTCCAAATCAATAAACAGTGAAAAATACACCAGTCACTCTAGGTGAAATCATATCAGCTGTAACATCTAATAGTACAGACATCAAATCCCATCCCTGGACACTTGGTCATTTCCCATACATGAGGTGATCAATCCCAAGCATGACTATTAACCCAAGTACAGACATATTCCTAGTCTCCTATCCACCAACACCAAAATAGTAAGACAAAGGAATAGAAATAAACCAGAACCTCTGATACCACTTTGTAATGTCCCGACCCGACTCACCACTAAACTGGTGGCCGAACCGGTCGCCACATGACCTCAAGCGTGTCTCCCTGTACGCTATAGGCTGCCGACTAGCAGCGAGGGTCTTAGGATAGTCAGTGGGGAGACTATACCCTCTCATCAGAGTTGGAAAATGGTATATCAGTGTAGATAATGAACAATAATGGAAGCAGTAACTCATAAATGGAAAACAAAAAAAGACAAATAATACTCATTTTATAAAAGTGGCCAACGCCAAATTATACAAGACATGCATGCATGAAATGCTGATGATACAAAATTAGAAAACAGTGAACAATAGAACATGCTTTACATTCCAATATAGAAATAAATAAATAATGGCTCAAATCCCCAAGGGCGATCTCCTCGAGCATCCTGAGCATCAGCTCGGTCTTCTACTTATATCTCCCTAGTAAATGCAAATAACAAAGTCCTGAAACCAAATAAAATCTACTCAGGTACCCAGTGTAATGGCGGCCCAAGTAGGATGTGAGATATAAATCTTAGTATGCCAAGACCACTGATGTCTACCCCAAATCTAGACATTTAATAAATAATTTAAAACACATGAAGGCATGCATAAAATAATGTAAGCAGTACAAAGTAACTACATACTCAAGTACCTGCTTCTGCCCTCAGCTGGTGTCTGAACCTTCACTTTTCATTTTTCATGCATACTAAAAAATAATTACATAATCATTTTTCATTTATCAAATAATCATATATTATTATGAAAGTATTGAGATTCAGCCTATGCCTGACATCTCCCGTATAAGTCACTCACCGCAGATGTCTCTAGAGACCATCTAAGTAATCAAAGTAAAGACCGAATCCAAACTTGTGCTTTGGCTTGGATAACGTGTCATAAGTTATTCAATTTAATATTTCATATATTATGTCTAAGCCTATCCACTAAAATAGTGATTCGTTCCTGGGTCCGTCCACGAATAGTGGTTCACCCAATTAATTAACAAGTCTAAACCCATTCTCATAATCAATTCACAAAACATCATGTGACAATAGCCTTCATTAACCATTAACTCATTTCATGCACGGACAATTGGACCCACAGTCCAATGTTAATTAATGGATGTAGAACATCATGTATATCACCCTCGTGAGTATTCGGAGCATCAGTCCATGTCTCACAACCCATGGGTATTTAGAGCATCAGTCCCTGTCCCATAAAAGAATATTTGCTAGCAAGGTGGGTGTAGAACACCATGTCTAGCACCCCGTGAGTATTTGGTGCATCAGTCCCTATCTCACAACCCATTTATCAATCATGCATATACATCTATCATTGGTGTAGAACTCCATGTCTAACACCACAAAACCAATCCATTAATTAATTCAAAAACTAATTAGCAACACAAAACACTCTTCAGATAAGTCAACACATAATTTACCAAAATCCCTAACAACCCTGAACCCGTCCACCCAAACAGTGATTTTTCTAGGACTTTAAAAATCTAATATCACCCCATAATCATCACAAAAGATTCTGAACAATGCCAAGATATTTAGCAACCATATCAAAAAACATATCATATTTTAAAACAACTCCATCCAAGACAACTTAAGGCATGGAAAACTAATACGTATCAAAAGTACTTCTGGCTAACAATCGTAACAAAAAATCAATTCACAATCTAAATTTAATGCATGAAAATTAATAAATTCTACAATTAATTAATCAAAAATTATTTCTTTAAACAATCATCAATTAGTTAACCATTTACCCATTAATCTGAAATAAATAATCCCTCCATTAATTATTACCAGTTTCCAATTATCTTCCAAACATGTCAAATATTTGATATTCCCAATAATCTATAAATGACACAATATTATTCCAACTCACGATGTGATATTTAATCCTACCATTAATTACCCTATTACTCATTCTTCCCATTCAAATCATTTAACTGTTTAATCATATCAATTTAACCAAATTAGCTAAACATGCTTAAACTCAACACAAGTTCAAGTCCTTACTTATCTCATGTGGGTGTAATTATTTAATAAAATCAAAATTGTCATGCATTGACATATCATAATCAAGGAAACTCACATTCTCAATTTATTTAAAGATTCTATAATTCTTGAATAAAGTGTTAAAGATTTGGGACCCTACCTTGGGGTTTTGATGAAAACCACAACGAAGGATGAACCCTTAAGAGAAACAAGTTGATTCTTCAAGAACTCACCTTATAGAACTTCTCCTAGAATGACCAAGACCAAAAATCATCATTCTTGTCATCCAAAAACATATATTTACCCATAACAGAATATATCTAAGAAACTGTTAAAAGAGGAGATGCATATCGAAGTAGATCTAAGAAACTGAACAAGAACGAAGAAGAACATCTACCTATATCAAGAATATAGCTTTGATTCACTAAGAGAAGACTTTAGATCGCCTCAAAAATTCTTGGGAGAGGGTCTCCTACCTTCAAGGAAGAGTAATCCCGAGTTATGGCCTATTAGGAGGAAAACAATACATCTAAAGGCAAAACGAGCAAGATCCACAATTTATGGATCTCGTTTAAGTGACCGCATGGTTATTTCGCACGGTTTGACAAACCGTGCAATAACCGTGCATTATCTACTTCCTTTGCCACCCATCTAGCATGGTTTGGCCACATGGTTAGACAAAACATGCGCTGCCTATGCAGAAGCTACTACCTCCAAGACCATCTACGCACGGTTTGGCTGCACGATTATACAAACTGTGTGCCACCCGTGCAACATCCCCTGTGCCTCAAAAACATCAATAAAAGTTAGAAAAAAGACATATTTAGGTGTTCCAAAACTCATAATAAAATTCAAGAGCTCGGTTTAAAAAGAACTATCCATTGATAAACTGAAAATGAATTCAGAAACATTCATAAGTTTAACTCGGTTCAAATCACGAGATCTTACAACCCAGTTGTTAAACATGCCCAAGGGAGCTCAGCTCGTGAAAAGAGAGTGGTTGGGAGTGAACCCTATATAGAATCATTACTTTATAAATTTTAGATTTCATTAATATAAAAGTAAAAAATAGATCCCTAGGTCGATGTGGGATAACGTCATATCCACATTTTTCATCCATCATTAAAATGATGGAAATAATGTGAGTCATTCGATCCAGCAAATCGAAGCCATCAGATCAATTGGGAAGCATCATTTTCCTTTGGGTTTTTTTATTTATGTGTTTAATTTTTTTTATCGAAAAGGGATACAGTTTGAATTTTACTTTAAAAATGGGTCTCCAGATGCATGACCCCTGTTTATGCATCTTCGGCATGGAGATATGCGTGAACAAGGTTCATGCATCTGGCTGAGAATATAAATAAAATGGGGTCCCCCCCAAAATTTATTCTTCTCCTGTAGATTTTTCTATAAAGCCCTACAAAATTTCTTTCGCAACAAATTTTTTCTACTTTTAGGAAGGTAAAATTTATATTTAAATTTTCAATTGTTTAATTATGTTTATTTATTTCATTTGTATGATTTATTTATTTGATTTGTGATATATAGAAACTAGTGTTTTTGTGTATGGTTTATTTATTTCATATGTATTGATATGTAAATTAGTGTCTTTTGTATGATTTAATTTATCAATGATGTGTTTGTTGTGTGAATTTGTATTGAATTTTTAAGAAAAATAAAATTTTCATGTCTAAAATGTTATATGAATTCATATTGAATGTTTATGAAAATTTATTATGTTATAAAAAATGTTATTTTGAATAGAATATTAATTAAAATTATAATTTTTTATACACTAGTAATATAATTTGTGAATAATATATTAGTTATATGTATCAAATTTAAATTTATTAAAAAATATATAGAAAACTTTTTTTTTGTTAATGGTATAAAAACGATTTTGTTTAAATGAAAATTTTAAATTATATTAGTTACAACTAAATTTATTAAATATAAAAAAGATGTAGATATTGAAAATGTATTTCATCTCGTAATAGATATAATAAGTATAACAAAAAACATGGTATGTTGTGTGATGACTGATATTGAGATGACCGACTGATGCATAATTGAAATTTCATGTCTTGTTTTGTGAATGTGGTTATTTAATTTGTAATAATTTCATTTTTTTGTATTGATGACATGTGATCAATCTCTGAATAAGTATGTAAGGACCTGCATGTCCACTTAAAAAATGTTATGTATTTCATACCCTAGACCCCTCACATATATGTGAGTAAATTTGTAATTAAAAGGAAATCCATAAGAGGTGTCCCTAGAAAGGTTTCCCTAAAGAGGGGTTCGAGAGAAAGCATTCGACATGAGGCATTTCTGTTTGAGAAGAGATAGACAGTTGCTGAAATATTTGATAATTGAGACCCCATGAGTCTACCCACAGGTTTTGGTTAGTTTATCAAATAATGATAAAATAATCATAAGTCTCAAGATCAAGTCATTATTATTTAATCATAAGTAATTAAAATATTTAACGTTATATTAAATAATGTAAAATACTGATGTAGTATTTGATATTTTATTAATTATTTTTTATAGGTAATAATTTCTACGCAAATATATTGCAACGGTGAGACCATTTATACTGAGGAAAGATTTAGCTACAGTGTTCCACCTATCAGAGTGTTAAATCTTTATAGTTGTATGACATTGGATGTAGTTTTTAATAAGATTTATAATTGGTTAAAATTGAGGGTCGATAAATCCATTTTTTCAATCAAATATTGACATCTACAACATCCTGAATGTTTCTGGCACACCGATTACACTTTGGTCAATGATGATGATTGTATGGATGCATCTTCCTTATTTAGATAGTAGTGTGCTAATGGTTTGATGGAGTTGTATGTGATGATTTATGATATATATGTCGTGCAACTAAATACTAAAGAATTGTGTTTTATAAGCTCTCTAGAATTTGGTGTTTCACATTAGTCATTTACATTTTCTCTTTTCCATATGACTCCAGTAATAGAAGAAAATCATGAAGAAGATGATCAAAATTTAGAAAGAAATGTAGATGAAATCTCTTTGTGTGATGATATAGTGAATGAATATTTATCTGGGGATGAAGAATCTGGTGAGCCATCAGGATATGATGTGGGTGAGGGTGATATGGGGAATCAACCTTCTGAGGTTCCTTTGAGAGATGTGGGTGAGGGTGATGTGGGAAATTAACCTTATAAGGTTCCTTTGAGAGACATTCATCCACAACATCCACCGATTTGTGGTAATCATACTTCATTGTTGAGTTCCTTAGTTAAAGGAATTTCTCATGAACAACATTTTTATTGGGATTCCATTACACCAGCTTCTGAATTCCCCAACATTATAGGGAACAAGTCTACATCAAATGATAATTCCATCTATGTCAGGAAGAAGTTTGAAAGTATATTGGCCATAAAAATGTGATAATGCAATACCACATTGGAAAAAATTTCACATTTTTGGTGGATGAGTAATAGAATACAAAATATATCATTTTTTTTGTGAAAAATATAGTCCAGAATGTAAATTTCAATTAAGAGAAATTTTTATAATTTGTTTTCATCTTGGAGGATAACCAAATTAGAAGGGCCACACACTTGTGTGCATCCAATCTTGTCGCATGATCACTATTCCCTTGATTTAGATTTTATATTAAATGTTATTTGTGAGATGATACAAACATGTCAGGATGTTTTAGTTTCCCTTTTTCATGAAAGAATTAAACATTTGTATAACTATATGATATCATATACCAAAGTATATAATGAAAAACAAAAGGCAATTGTAAAAGTTTATGGTGATTGGGTTGAATCTTATGATATGTTTCCACAACTTATGGAATTGTTGTCTCTCAACAATCATATTGTTTATCAGTTAGACATTGTTGAGTATGTATCCGCCAATCACCGAGTTGATCGATCAAAGGTGAATTTCAATATAGGTTTTTGGGCATTCAGTCCATGCATTGCTGCCTTTCCCTATTGTAAGAAATTTATTCAAGTCGGTTGAACATTCTTGTATGGAAATTATATAAGTTTTCTACTCATTACTACCACACAGAATGGTAATCATGCTCCTCTTTCACTTGCTTTTTCTATTGTTGAAAAAAAGAATTTTGAATGTTGGAGCTGGTTTTTGGCATGTGTACGTGTTTATGTCACACAAAACCATGGTGTGTGTCTGATATCTGATCACTATTAAGCGATTATAGAGGTTGTGGTTAGTGATGGGGTTTCATGGACTAAGCCGAATGATTATCATCGATATTACATTAGACATATTTCAAGTAATGTGCATAAGAATTTAAGAGATGATGCCATAAAGAAGGCGATCCTCAAGTTGGGCATGTTTTTCTAAACATATTTTTTAAACAAAATTTATTCTGCATTTTAAAACATTGTTATTTAATTGTTTTAGCATATGATCCCCAACAAGAAAGGTTTGATCAACACATTGAAGAGATCCGAACTACTAATGATGATTTTTATGAATAAATGATGCAGATTTTGAAGGAAAAATTGTCATTAGCATATGATGGTGGTAGAAGATATGGCCATATGACCACTAATATAGTGGAGTGCATAAATGGGGTCTTCAAGGGTTTTATTAAACTCTTGATAATATGGTTATTTAAAGATACATTTTATAGATGTGTTCACTACTTTATTGACCGGTCCCAAAAGGCCTATCAGAGGATGGAAAATGGAATGCGTTTTACGTAGCATTTCTAAAGTGACATTGATCCGATACTGAATAAGGATTCAAGATAAACTATTCTAGCCTTTTATAGGGAAAATATGAGCTTTCAAGTAAGACTGTGCTATGACCGGGCTACATGCACTAGATTTTGAGTGTTTGTAGTGATATTAGATAATAGATAATGTGATTGTAGCAACATTCAGGCATTTAGATATCCATGTGCACATGTCATTGCATCTTCTGCTTCAGAAAATATTTCATGGGTGATATATGTTTACCTAGTGTATCACATGAGCACTTTGGTTAACTGTTATATTGTAGCTTGGATGCCTATTGGTGACTTTTATTCTATCTCATTGCATGCTGATCAACTGACCATCATCCCTGATATTTCCAGGTTTCATAATTTGGTTTTGTTTTCATTTATGTTTTTTTCAATGTCTATCATTTTTTAAATTATTGGATTCATACTACTAGGTTATGGTCCCGAGGAAGACCAAAATCAAGTCGAATTAGAAATAAAATGGATTGGCCTCAACAACGAGGAGGGAGAATACAGTGCAATATTTGTCACAACGAATGACATATTTGTAAGCGATGTCCCCAAGTTGCAGCACATAGCTCCACATCTCTTAATCCGTGACCGAGTTTTTGTATTGTATCACGAATATGTATATTAACACAATCATTTTCTATTTGATTGTTCTAGATTTATTTAAATAATATTTGATTTTTTTATTGAATTCACTATAATAAAGTAACAATGATATTATTTGTGCAGATGGATGATTTTCCATTGGTCAGATCTCAGGATACTCTTTGTGTCAAAACTGGTTTTAGAGCGATGGAAAGTTCCTCCATTGAGTGTATATAGATCTCACCATTTCCATCATTCCACACCAACTCCCGCTATCATCCCTCATCTTCGTCGTGCTGGATTCTATGGCCTAGCGATGTACGAATTCCCCTTTCTCGATCATCAGCTCATTACTGTGATTATAGAGAGATGGAGGCTAGAGTGACATACATTCTATTCTATATAGGGGGAGATGAATATGACCCTACAAGATGTGGCCATTATGTTGGGCCTCCCCATCGATGGAGCGGCTCTGACTGGCCGAGATGGAGTAGATTTGCCGGAGCTTGTTCATAGAGTACTGGGCATAGAGGTCCCTGATGATGGTCGGACCATCACTGGTGGTATATTAAGCATTCCTTAGTTATACCAACACTTCACATAGTTAGAAAATAATGCTGATGAGATCACCATGGTGTGATTTTCACATGCATATATTTTAAGGTTGATCGGTGACATGCTTTTTGTTGATCACTCCACTAATTTTGTACATTTGATGTAGTTATCTTTTTTGGTGGATTTGGATAAGGCATGCCGATTTAACTGGGGGTATTCATGTCTAGCATATATATATAGGGCTCTATGTAGCGCATGTCACATCAATAAGATGTAGATCATGGGATGCATTGTTTTTCTATAGATGTGGGTATGGGATCACATACCTCGTTTATCTCCACATGCTTGTGTGCCATTATAAGAAAATATTTTAGTAGAGGCTCTACGTGGACGTTGGTATGTTATTCCTTCCTTAAACTATCTATATTAATTGTATAACTTTCTTTTATGAAATTCAATATAACAATATTATCTACAGGTGGAGTCAAGCACATCGGAATTCAGATTCCCCTAGACGCGATGTCAACGCTTATAGACTTTTATTGGGCAGCATTCGACCACACGATGTAAGTGATTATTATTTATATTGTTAAATATTTATTCTTTACTATACATTTATTCATTTATTAATTGATTATTTATTTTTTCTTTCAGATTTTATGGATTCCATATATAGATTCTATTATCCTGATTCTTCCACCATACTGTACGACGATGCTTGCAATCAGATCTTGTAGGGTTCTATTGATTCATTTTCATACTGTATGACGATGCTTGTAATCAAGCAGCTTGGTAATACAGGTCCCCAGTCATATTTCTAACTTGACATAGATGAGCCTTTCACGAGCTAGTATATATAATTCCTTCCACAATTCAGTATAATTTTTATTCATATTACTTAACAACATAATTTTTTTGTAGGATGCTTGTATATGTCGTCTAGTTCACATGTATGATCTAGTAGAGCACACTGTAGTTGACCAAACATATTTTTACACCCTTGTATCACAGTTTCATCCTTAGATGGATGATATTTATCATAAAAGTTTCTTTGATCAACCATATGCTGAGGAGGCTGTAGAGCCTGTTGAGCCTGTTGAGGCACATATAGATGTACTAGGGGGTGATGACCCTGTTATGGATCTTTCTATTCCACATGAAAAATATGTTCAGCTTGATCAGTCAGATGTTGGTCTTTTATAGAAGGAGGTTATTTGACATGATCAGTCATATGATCCTCCAACTTCTCTAGCTCAGCCATGGGTAGATACAAAAGCTGGCTAGTTTGACCTGGATTCTTTGTTATAGACATCCACAACACATCAGCCTTCTTCTTTCCATGTTTGTGAGAGTTCTATCCAGACTCCACTATCATTAGATGTCGAATAGGGTTCAAATGATGAGATTTTACATCCAACACCTGTCACACAAGAGGATGTGGAGGTGGCTGCTGAAGATGATGTACAGCGTATACTAGAGCATACACAAATACAGACACGACGTTGATGCGTCTAGTATACACCTTGCTATGGGACAAAGGAGAATCTAAACGAGAGGCATAGATTAGGTTGACTTTTTGATTTACAATACATTATTTATGTGCATTACTATTATCATTTATAAAGTTCTACTTTTTCAAATAAGTGTATTATTGTCATCAAATTATCTTCCAAAATTAATAATTTCTATTTGTTATTCATTAATAAATATTAATACTCTGGATGAAAAGATCCATAGACATCAATAAATATTGAAAAATATTATTTATTTCAATGATTTGAATCAAAAAATCATGGAACATGATTCTTTGTTCAAAAAAATTAAATTGCATGAAGAATAATGTCAAAAAATATTGAATAATTGTGAAGAGTATATGATTATGTTAAATGATAAAAAAACCACAATATGAGATTCATGAAATTAGAAGTTCATTTATCCCATTTTGAGAAAATACATATTCAAAATTTATAAATGGACACATGTTCTACTGGTATAAAATATTCACTCGAGGGTTTTACTGTAAAAATACCTCCATTATGTAAAAAAATTATGGACATTATGAAAAATATTGTTTTCATATTCTTCTAAAATAAGAAACAATCCTTAAGAGGGTCAGAAATGTTTTAGAATATCTAATAATAAGTATTAAAGAAGATCCTTACTTGTGGAGTTATATAATATTTCAAAAACTATGTTTATGAGTGTTTCTCTTTTGGGGGAGGTACATAAAGAAATATTTAATTACTTCCAGAATTAATATATCAATTAGAATAAAATCTAATTAATATAGAACATTCAAAAAGATCATGTTATTGAACGATAAATGTTTTTCTAAATCTATATCCCTTTGTTAACAAAAAATAATAAATATAAGGGGGTTGTAATTAAATTAATCAAATACATAAGAAATTTTTGCTTATAAAAAAGGATAATTTTTTTTACCTTTCTGTAGGAAGCATTAACGTGGTTCACGCATCTGGAGACCCATTTTTAAATTTTTTTCAAACCCTATCCCTTTTCTATAAAAATTTATTAAAACCCATATATAAAAAACCCTTTTCCTCCTCCCCTTGAGGGTTTTGTAGAGCATGGGGTTTTTTAGCATTTATGAAATGAAAAAATCATTCCCATGTCCAATTTGATTCAATAGAAGGCCACATAAATCTCTCATGATTTAGGAGAGTTTGAGATACATGTTGCACTTGTAATTCATCCACTTCCTTACATGAACAAAGAATCCAAGCTGTGATTATCACCCGATAAAATTGAAATATTCAGATAAAGTTAATTTCCAGATTAATGCTCTAGTAATATCAAAATGATATATTCATACAGTTTCACTTGTATAAATATACTTTGAATGCATTAAAATAAGGAATCCATGTCCAGTTATCTTCTTCTAAAAATCCAATGGATGTGGTGTTTGTGATGATGCATGATGCAAAGAGATGCTTGAGTCTTTGGGACTTTAAATGAGTTTTATGACGTATTTATAATGCATGCATGAAGATTTTGAGATGAGGAGTCATGGAATCATGTGAGAAGAAAAAATTACCCAAAATCTTCATGTATTAAAATTTGAGATACATATATTTGGAAAATGAGTTGTGAAGGTTTATCTAAATGATGAATAAAGAACTCAAGTCTTCGAGCAGTTACTCTATGAATTTTCAAAGTCCATGTGAGAAGAAGAAAGTAAATATGTGAATTTTTGTTGAGATTCACTTGATGAAGAAAATAACCACACTATTTATGTATTTCAATATAAACATAAATTATAATACCCACATTAAATAGGGTATTTAATTTGGGAAATATAATACCAAAGAACCGTCATGTATTAATATTTTTAGGTGGAAAAATAAATGTGTTTATTTTGAAACAAATTTAAATGAGGATTTAAATGGATAGTTTAAATCATTTAATTTACTTTGATCCCATGAGACATATTATTTTGTGTATAAATATATTCATGAAGGTGTTGAGAATAATGTACAAACTATTTCAATATATTTTGGATATCTTGATAGAGTTTTTTATCAGATAGAGAAAGATTCATAGCTAAGTAATTCTTCAAGGAGGTGATCACATGATCCTAAGAATTTTAAGAGAAGTATCAAGAAGAACATTTTTGAAGTTATTGTTGAATTTCACAATGAATGAAGAAAATGACTTCTTATGGAGAAAAAATATTCCTTGAAGAACTAGTGGTTCCACTATAAATAATGCCATTAAAGACTAGTGGTACTACTATAAATAAAACTTATCAATTATGAATATTAATCATTCCCTACAAAATCTTTGTGATTAATTATAGGTATTTGTAATCATTGTAATTTACAATGATAAGATAATTCATGAAAAAACAATAAGTTGATTACGAAAATGAGTTGGTCTTAGTACCGAACCTTGTAAAAATCTTTGTGTACAACTATATCTTATATTATTTGCATTGAATGTGTGTGTGAACATTGACAGAATACAAAAAGATCCATTCCTCTTAATCAGAATAGTGGTTCAAGAGTAAGATATGGTAATTGAAAAGAAATTATAACTTGTTAAAATGTTGGGTACACGGATTCACCACTATTAGTATCCCTACACGACCCATATGAGATCTATAGGATCCGATGTTTATTAACAAAGTATTAGTAAATTTCATAGAGAAACAAACAATAAAGAATGATGTAGTCATGATCGGAGAAAAGATGTCATAATTTAGAGAAGAAACCATTAGTAAAATAGTGCTAATTTCTTTCCATATTTTATGAAATATATTGAAAAACAAGTTAACAGTGTGTTTGTTAGTGATGTTTAATAACTCGAAGAAAATAATTTTGAAAAGGGAAAAGTTAAAGAAATGTCTCCTTCAATGTTAAGGAAGAAAGACAAAACTATATTGGGAGAATCTTTCTATCAGTTCATTAAAAGTTATGGAGAAGAGAAATATGACGATACTTTATTTTTTTTAGATTTATTAGAGAATTTTTCTTTAAAGAAACAAGTTAATAAAAAATATAGAGAAAAATAAATAAAAAATAGTAATGCTGGGAAGGAATATAAATAAAAATTTGTAAGGGAATTTCAAAAGATAATTAAAAATATCAATCAATAATTGATGTAGTGGATCAAGAAGTTATTGAGACTGAGGATGTTTTACCTATGTTTGTTCTCTATCTATCAATTATTACTTATAAATTTCAACCAAAAGAAGTTCCAACTATTCCTAAGTTCATAAAAAATAATAAATGTAAATAAGTCTTATTAGATAAAACACAAGCTAAAGGTGTTAATTTCAAAAAAATTGTTGAGAAAAAAATGATACAAATGATGGATCTTATCATCCCAAAGAATTTAATTCCATATACGAGAAGATAATGTTAAAGAAGAAAATTTATTTTATTGAAGAGTTAAGAAATAGTATGGATATAGAGTAGATATCCACCAAAACATCAACATCCTCATCTTATCAATCAAAAAAATATGTTACTCTTAGTGATCCAAAGAAAAAGGAAACCTAAAATGATGATCAGAAGCAATTAAGAAAAAAATCAGTTAGCCAAATCTATGTCCAATGAAGAGGTTGATTTCATTGAAATTTATCAAACTAACTTTGTAGAAAAATAATAATCTAAACCATCAATACAAGAAAAAACTTCAGAACTAGTTAGTTCATGTGATTATAGTAATTCTTATTTTTGTAATAATATAAAAATAATAGAAAATAAGACGAATTACATCAATGAACTAATTTTTAATCTTGAGGAAGTTTTTCACTTATATCCTCACATTCATGGTCGATGTAAATATATCCAAGGAAAAATTGTTATTATAAAAGAAATCAAGTTCCCTAAAATAATTTATAGAAAATATTATTAATAATGAATATAATTTTAATGAAATTAAAATAAAATATGATGTTGAATTTAGAATTATAAAAATTGTTATAAAATTTATAAAAAATATATAGGGTGATATAAAGTTTTTTAATGAGTAAGTATATAGACTAAAAATAAAAAAAATCAATTTCAATGATTTATGAAAGTATCAATCATTAATATTTTTAATTTATGTGGGTGATTGATGATATTAATTATATAACTATAAATAAATATGATGATATGTCCCAGTAAGTGATGAAGATAATAGTTTTAGAAAATGTATTTGTGAAGTTGAAGAAAATAGTTATAGACTCTAAAAAGAACCAGGATGACTTTAATACGATAAAGCTAATAATAAATAATCTTTTAAAGAAATGATGAATTTTTTCCTAAAATCATGAATTTCTATAATAATCAAAATCAAAATTTTTTGGATGGATATTTTTTAATATTTTTGGATGATTGTTTTTCAATATATTGTGATGAATGTGTTTTGAATATTTTTAGAGGAATTTATTTCATATATTTTTTTGGTTAATATATTTCTTATCTTTTTGGTTGAATATTATACTTACGTGTTTTTCATATAATATTTTTTAATATATTTTTTCCTTAACATTTTGTGAAACAACTAATTCTTCAAAAAGAAATTTTTGAAAATCAAAATGGGGGATAAAGGATCTAAAATTTCAAATAAAGGGGGAGAAATGTTGGAAGTGTAATTATTTTGGGAGAAAGGGGGAAAAATAATTTTCTTCGATATTATGAAATTATATGGGAGTAAGTTTTTAATGTTTCTTTACTTTAGTTTACCTGTTAAAAAGTTTTATCTTTTTTATTTTCAAAAAGGGGTAGAATATTGAGTTGAAAGGATAATTTCTCAACTTTAAACCCGTACTTTTGAGAACCACATTCTGATTCTATAAAAGTTTATAAATTTTTAACCTTTCTAAATCCCATGTTTTTATGATGTTATTTTATTAAATATAATTTGTTTCCATGATAACAAATTTATTTCAATGGATTGAACCTTATTAAGTTAACCAGATAGATGATATTAATTGCAATAAAAAAACTTGTATGTATATCGGACAAGCATGTACACTATACATTAGATGGAAGGATACCAAGTTAACATAATGTAGGATTATAATATCTAGTAGATATAGTTTTACAACATCCATTGGATGAAGTTTTACTAAATATATAAAAATGACTTTATCAGATAGAAGAACACATGTTTATAGGTTAAACATTTATAAACCCCACCAAATAAAGAATAACATACATTCAAAAAAATAATGATATATCATTATATCAGATGGAATATATATAAACTATAGTGGTGTAAAACATGATAATTATTGAATAGATATGTTATGATAAACTTTCCATGTTAATAAAACGTTTATCTAATGCTATTTCAACCATCTCTAAGAAATGAGGAATTTGATCGTTGAGAGTAATCCTATAAATTGACAATGTATTCAAGGTGGAGGATTTTTTTTAAAATAATGAGATATAAAGTTGTTGTGAAGAGTTTATAATATATTATTATGAGATATAACTTTATTTTAATCTTTAGATGGTTTTTATTAAGGAATCAGATTCTGAAGATACTATTATAAATTCCTTAAGATATTTTTCTTTTGTAACAGCTATGTCTAACCTTATTGATCAAGGGATCTCATGGTATAAAGATAAAATTTATTCCAATAAGTCAGATCAAGGGTTACCAAGCCTTGGAAAACTAAAACTATGTCTGATCTTTTGATTGATGGATTTTTCCATTTAAGAATGACATGCCTTATAATAATGTGAATATCATGGATAACTTAGTATAGTCAAATAATTCATTAACATTGAAGGTTAAATTGTGGATCATTCTTATAAATGTTTTTTATTTTTCTAATATGTAATTTGTATAATCATGTTTTAATTTTTATTACATGTTTCTAATTATACTATAAGTGTTATAAGAAAAGATTTTATTGTTTATTATGAACTCTTTATTTATCTGTATATAAATTTAATCAGTATTAAAATTTTTCTTAACAATTTCAGTAAGAGGATATTAAGAATAATATGTTTATACACTATAATTCATATACTCTTAGAGATAATTTCATATTATTTTGATACTACAAAAGAATATTGGGTCAAATCCATGCAACCAAAGTGTTGGACTCACACCCTATTAGTGAATGTGGGAAGGTTCATCCTAAAAATACCCCAATCATTCATTTGGAATAATTTGAAGCTAAATTGGGAATGTATTGGCTCTCATTATATATATCTCACATCAGTTCCCTAGAATGAGAAATATTTTTTCGTATCTTGAACCATTATATGTTTCTATATTACTATAAGGAAGATTATGAATCACTTTTATAAAATCCTTCAATGGTATCCTTGTTGATACATGACATTCTTGTCACGATGCATGTAAAAATATCATTTATATTTCTCTTAGAATAATATAGTAGCTAACCAATATTATCCTCTAAGGAGCATTTTTATCGATCAGTCACCACCCTTTTAACTTATTAATAATAATTAAAATTTTTAATTATAAATAAAAATTGGGGGCTATTTGTGATGTGGTGTGGATGTGTGAAATGAAAATAAAGAAATAAACATAAATATTAAAAATAATGGAATTAAACCCGAAGATAAACTATTGGAATCCATTCATTTATTTTTATTATTATTTTAATTATTTTCATTTACTGAATCAATAACATCTATCAAACAACCTCCACTATTTATATTTTTTAAACACATTGGACTTCAAGGATATTCTAATACATTACAACCCCAAATCCTACAATAGTTAACAATTAATTGAACACATTAATAAAATATATGTAATTATCCAAAACCTATCTCTATCATATTCCATTTCAGATCCAAACACATAAACTTCCATATTATTAAGGAAAAGCTATAGAAGTATAGGGAGAGATTTGTTAATAATGAATGTAATGAGGTAATGGAATATGATAATTAAAATACAATCACCATCCCTTTATCTTAATTCATTAATATATACAATAAATAATAATAAAACATATAAAAATATAAAGTAAAGAATCTCAAGAACAGAGTTAGAGAGGAATAAAGAATAAACCAATGAAAAATGATAGGGAAATGGAAATAATAATTATTAAAAAATATAGAATGAATTGAAATGTAAATTAATCGACAAAATATACCCTAATATTATCCACGGAAAAAATACTTAACTACCCCCTTTATAATATAAGGAAAAATATGGTTAAATAGACAAAAAGATGGCATCATCATGCCTAGGGATGACTCAACATGGCTCTATTGGAGATGGTATTCACTCATTTAAACTGGAAAATCAATATCTATAGAATATTATCCATTGTGATATTCTAAATATTATTTTCCTAAAATATCATGAATTATCACTAAAAATATAACACGAATTTTCCATAAAAATCATCTATTTATTTCTTATTTAATTATTTCTCAAAAATCATGTTTGTTTTCATTAAAATTTATAATAAACACTAATATCTAATCCACAATATAGACATAAAGGTCAAATCAAATGAATTTTTAGATTTATCTTCCAAATGACTTTGAATACTCAAGGTTTTATCTTTTATAGTTTTTGAATATTCCTAAATTTATCTTATATAATAGACATTTAAACACTTATAATTTATCATTTGTTTTAGTTGAATATTTGAAAACATATATTTAGGAACATTTAAATTTGTTATTCTTTTTCAATCATGTGGAATAACTAGTTCTATTATCTGGAGCCATTTATACAATCATCATAAAATAATAAATCCATAAAATTTAATTTATGGATGTAGATCCATATATTACTGGCATATGAACATATGATCTTTTGAAACCAACTTCTATGTGTTTAATCATAAATGAAATTATACAATCTTGAAATTTATTATAACTTATCCCAAGAAGGCTTCATATTAGTCCGTAATAGCCTTAAAATACCTTGAGTTGATAATACATGATTATATCCCCATGTTAAATGATTCTAAAACATATCACTTCCTAAAGATTAATTTGACATGTCAGTATTATAATGCATGAATATCAAAAACTAACTTCTGAATGTTCAATTCAATAACACACTTATATGCAATTTCCATGTTATACAATATAATGGGAGAAAATCTAAATTTAATCATTTATAAGATCTTAAAAAGCTTTTATCACCTATAAAACAATTAAAACATACAAAATTAAAGATTTAATTAGTAATAAAAATCATAATATCAATAAAATCAATCATATAAGAATATTAGTCCATATTATCAATAAATTTTATAATAGTATATAGTGATTTAAATTTTATTACATTCTTTATATTATGAAAATCATGGGGATTAAATCATTAAATTAAGAAAATAAAATATATGAAATATTTTTCTTCATCACTCCCCCACAGAAATAATTTTTTCTTCAAGATAAAAACCATAAATCTATATCAAAACCAGAATAAATAATGAGAGGAATTTTCAAGAATATTTTCAAAATATAAATATTAGTTTACCATCTAGGAAAAATAATTTCCTTACATGTTCTTCTCTTAAATTTAAGTTTTTTTAGGACCAAAAAACATTCCATGACCCAAATTCACTATACGTCACATGAAAATTCATGTCGCAATTCATTTAAGATAAATTGATTATGGATATATGATCATATATTAAAAATTAAATTATCACTATAGGGTTGTAAAAATTATTTTCTTCAACACCATTATAGTTACAAATGAATTTAATGAAGAGAAATTTTCATGTTGATTTTGATGGATAAAGGATTATGGTAAACAATATTTAAAAATTAAGTCACAAAAGAAGATGTTTGACTCTTAAATATAATGAATGATTGTTTATGTAAAATGATAGAAATTTTTTCAATCAATTTCATTTACAAAATGTGACACCATACTCCAATTTCTTAACATTTTTCATGGGATAAGAAATAAATTCAATTAATTATCTGATCCGTATTCTCCCCCTTTTTATCTTATTTTTCAATTTTATATTATTAATTTTTCAATGTGGAAGCGATGACTAGTGAGAGAAATGAATGAATGAAAATTCATTCCTTTTTTAGGTTTCTGATTCATATAAGAAAATTAATGAGTAATTAAGTATCATCTCTATATTTTTCCATTTTATTAGAATTTAGGAGAATATGATGAGATTAAGGGAATATAAGGTATGATAATGATGAATTTACATTTATGTTTTAAAAATCTCATAGTGATGACATATACCTATCTCATCAGTCAACACTATATTTATTCCTAAGGAACAAACATGAAATGTTCTTACCCTACCCCCACTAAAATATAGAAAACAACCATGAAAATATATAGAGTGTAGGTATAGAAAGGAAAATTGGCCTGTATGGTTGATTAAAACTATATAGAAATTTTTATATTTCTAAGGACCTAACAAGGGTTGATGTAAATTTTAAATATCAAGGAAAAGTGGCTAGCCAATGTTATTCAAAAATCCTATTAAAAAATTTCATGAAGTCAAAATATTTGAAAATAAAATAAACAAAAGTTCTATTCCTTATACAAGTTCCACGTTTACCTCAAGAAAATAAGGACATTAGGATTAATATGTAAAAATGGTTTAGAATGCCACTTTTTAAAATAAAAATCTTTTTTTAACAATGGTTCATAAACATGGGTTTCTAAAATCAGACTAACTCATAGAAATGTTAAGAAATTAAAATTCAATAAACATTTTTCTTATCAAAAACCATTTAATAATAAAATTTTCCAAAGAATCACATAAAATATCTCAAAGTAAAATCAAGAGTAAAAATCATAATGAATATTCATTTAAGATCATAGTTCCTTAAATAAAAACAAAAAAAAACCAAAAAAACTCTTAAAGCTATTCAATACCCCCACACATAAATGTAACTAACCATCCATGAAGAAAAGAATTGAATAATTGAGGTAGTAATAATAATAATTTGTAGAAATATAATCAAGTTTTATTTTTCATTTGAAAGATTTATTTAAAAACATAAATTCAACTATCTAAAACTAATAAATAAAATAAATAAATTACACATTATTTCAAAATAAAATGATGCAGTAAATATATAAAATTAATGATTAACATGGGTAATACATTAATAGGTGTTGTGAATATGATGAAAATATCCAAGTAGTCATACTACTATCTCTAATATATAAGAGGATGTGATTTATTTCATAATTAAAACCATATACTTATGGATCCCTATCTCTTCTTAATCATCATATTCTACTGGAGGTTCCTATGGGTTGTGTATTTTTTTCATCTCCTTAATAGTGAAGGGTATTTTAGATTGTAGGGTAGGAAGAAATTAATAGCCTTCCTCCACCACCACTACTTATGTGTCTTCATCTTCACTAAAATACATAGATTATTTCATTATAGACACATCAAAAGATTAATAAAAGTGGGATTAATTAAATAATTGAAGTTAAATAGGAATAAAACCAGTTGAATTAATATTAAAAATCTTCCCATTCAAACATTTTATATTATAAAATTATATCCTTATGAAATGATGCTAAAAATTATTCTTCTTTATATAATCCATCAATCAAATATTGAATGTGTCTTGGGATCTCTAAATATTCATCAATAGGTTTATATTATTTATATCAATTTTTAAAATATAAAGAGAGGTACATTTGTGATTATGGTTATTCTTATAAAAAGGAGGATCACGTTGTACATTAAGTTAAAAAAGAGACATTTAATATGAATCCATAACCTATTTATCTCACACATATGTATCAATAGAAAATTTTATTTCATTGATCTCTTGTAGATTCAATAGAGTTTTTTTGTTAATATATTCTCATGTTTTTCTATTTTAACCACCTCAGGATCTTAAATTTAAAATATCAGTGGTTAAACATCTTCCTACACTAGTTCTTATTCTTCCTGCCTTAATTTATATTCATTTTATGCTTAGTGTTACTCTGGTAATAGTTCTATTTAGTTCCTCATATACAAAATGTCCTCCTAAATCTCTTAAAATTATTATTATATTGAATAATGATATTTTTTTTATTTCACATATGAGTAGTTAGTCCACATATTATAAAAATTTTAATTTGAAAGCATCATGGGAAAACATACTAATTTCTTATTTTTTAGAAAATAAAAAATATTAAAAAAGATAATAAAATAATAAGTGAATAATTGAATCCCTAATAATGATACTATATTTTTGAAATGTTTACCATGGGGAAGGAAAATATAAGATTTTTATTTTTTATAGTACAACACAGTGACTGACAAGAGTTATCTCTCGAGGATAATTTTTATCAATTGAGCACTATTATTATTACTCATTAATTTTTTTTAATAATTTGAGAAAAACGTAAATCAGTGTGTTTTATTGGTGTGGTGTGGATATATGAAATAAAAATAAATCATTAATGAAAATTATATGTTAGTATGATTATAATTAAATCCCATGAGAGACTATTGATATCACTTCAATATTTTTTATTTTTATTTTAGTTATTTTTAGTAACGATATCAGTATCATTCATCGAACAAACTACAATATTTATATTTTTTGAAGCCAAATCGATTATATGAAAGGAACTAAATTATACATCATCACCCCAACTCCTCCAACAGTGATGAATAAATTATGAATCTCAATAGATTATATGATATTACTCAAAACCCAGTTCCATCATACATTGTTTCCACTCCAAACTTATCTAACTCTATCATATGAATGATAAGTTATGATAAGTGAGTTAAATTATATATAATATTGAAACTAAAGAGATAAAGACATATGAGAATTAATTGACAATTGTTAGCCCTATCTCACACTTCTTCATTTCCCACCATGAAAACGAATGAAATAAATAATATTTTAATGTAGAGAAACTCAAGAATACAATAGCCTCCCCTAGGATGAAATCCTTGAGTTAGTTATCCTATTTAAATGAGTTGGAGAGGCAAATAGAAATAAAAATTGAAAAAATTAGAGAAAATATAAAGATAAATAATATTTAACTAAAAAGGAAAGATGAATTACAATAGAAATAAACAAAAAACCCTACTTCAGTATTAGAAAAGAATCAAACTCATAGAAAACACCGATTTATAATTGTGTGAGAAATTTGTTTAAATAGGTGGAAACCTGGATTATTCACGCATGTGGATGAATCCATGGGTCCCTTTGAATGTGTGATCCTCTAATATGAATTGGTCAATCTATATCCCCATATCGCATCCTTTTTTATCTATCAAATACTTATTTCTTAAAATCTCAAGAATCATTTCTCAAAAATAACACCTAAGTTTTTCTTGTTTTCTACTAATTTATTTACCATTTAATTATTCATTAATACTCAGTATAATTTTCATTTCAATTTCAACAAAACCAATATCTCTATTTCACATATAAAACACATATGTTTAATCATACAAATAATTGGATATATATTTATAAAGACCTTAATTACCCATAGTATTATCTTCTATAATTATTTAAGATTACAAAAGTTAATCTTCTATAACACTTGTTGAAACTTCTAGAATTTATCATACATGTCAGTTTTGGATTATAGATTATATGTTATATAACATTTAATTTAATTTTTCATCTTCTTACCTTATTTAGATTCACTACTTCCATCATCGGAATTATTTCATCCATTATATAGAATAAAAAACTCCTCAAGTATTAATGTTTTTAAGTGGATATAAAATTTACATGCTTCTAGATATTTAATATATTTAAACCAACTTCTAGGTGTCTTTTTCTCATGCAAGATTTTGGAAGTTCATGATTTATTCTCAGGTAGATACAAAAAGTAGTATGTTAATCTAAAAGAACCTCTTAACCATTAGAGTTATTTTATAAGATAGCATTACCCCACATGAACGATTCTAATATAACTCCCTTCCAAAAGATTTATCTAATGTGAGGGATATATTAGCTCAGAGAATGAAACACTACCCTTTTCAAATGTGATTGTTTCATACACAGTCATGAAATTTCTGTGTTATACATATGTGACTATTGAAAATTCAATTTAATTATCCAAAACCACCAGAATATCTTCCCTCAAAAATAAAAACCTTATAAAAAAATAAAAGTTTCATTGGTAATGAAATTCAAAATATTGAAAAAATAAATTATATAAAAATATTTTCCATATTTTTGATAAAGTCTGAAATATTATAAAATAACAAAAATATGGTTATTTACCTAATATTATGAAATTCACAGTGATTAAATAGTTAAATTAAAAATAAAATATATGAAATATGGTTCTTCATTAATACCTAATGATTAAATATATATTTCTCAAATGGTTGAGATAAAGAAAAGAGTAGTCCTTGAAAACATTCCAATTTAAAACGAATATGTTGATATATTCCCTAATGAAATTACTCACCTTCAAACAGATTGTGATGTAGGGTTCTCAATAGAACTCATACCTAGAAAAAGTCCTAAATTAATGATACCCTATAGGATTTACCAATTAGAATTATATGAGTTAAAAAATAAAGAGAAAGATAATTTTTTAAAGGGTTCATACACTATAATGCATTAACTTGTTGTGCATTTATTATCTTTTTCAAAAGGAAGAATAATTCAATGTGGGTGTTCACCAATTAATATGATATCAACAAGATTTACATAAAAAAAATACCCACTCCCCTGATTTAAAGACTTATTTGATCATCTTCAAGGAACCCAATATTCCTCAAAAGTGTAAATTTTATTCACATATCATCATATAAAGGTTAATAGATAAGATATTAAATATAAAAACATCCATAAAAATATAAACAATATTAGTTCATAGTTACACATGAACGCGGCTGGGGTGGCATGAGAGGGAGGGGTTAAGTGCGCAGGTCACATGGCTGAGTTCCCAAACCTGTTTATTTCTGTCGGTTTCTTTATAGCTTCATGTGCTACTGATGGCAGCGGTAACCCACATTTTAATATCAATTCATAGTGATTCGATTAGATATAACAACATAAAAATTATTCATTTAGTTTATGAATAGAGTATTTAAATACTAACTTTATATACATTTACTACTTTTTACTAATGATATTATCATATATTCCAAGATAAAATAAGAGCATGATGGACATTTGATGATTGTGTTAAATTCATTATGGAAGGATACGTTTTACACTAAGTACAAAAAGTGACTCCTTTATATGTGGTAAGTTATATTCACAGGGAATGTGACCATAAGAGATGGAATTTTTATAGACCCTTATATCATAAAAGACATTTAAGAATAGAATAAACCTAAATGTTTCATAAAGATCCATAGTTTCCATGGATTATATGGGTAACACTGATAGATTGTGGGAAATTTCACAAAATTATCTCGACTATGAACTATGTTAACATGGAATAAGGTGAAGCATGTCAGGATGGATAAATATGAAAATATATGTAAGGAACTTAAGAAAATACTAATCATTGCATAGGTACCACACTCCAATGAAGTGTAGTAGGGTTTTTGATATACAATGACGATTAATAGAAGGGGTAGTAAGAATAATCATCCCAAATGATAAATTTATATCCTATACCTCTCAATAATTAATGATTCATGAAAAAAACTACCCCATGATTGATATAGATTTAGCATATATGATTTTTTCATTTTTTATTTTAATGAATTACATATATAGAGAGAAGTTTAAATGTACAGATTATAAGAGTCTAAAGTATATATTCACAAATAAGCGTCTTAATATGTTTCAATGAATATGGTTGGTGTTAAATAATTATGATGATTAATTAATAAACTAAATTCTAGAAAAAAATGGGAGATGACCGTCTTAGTAGAAAAAGAACCTACCACCCAAAAAATAATAATTATTTAAAAAGAAACCATATTAAATGATATAAAAATTATAGAGATTAAGATAGAAAAATCCATGAATGAAATAAAAAATTTCCGAAATAATTATCTATCCATGAATATATGTTAAAGTCAAGAGTACAGTAAGGGATGATTCAAAACTTTAATATAATATGAGAACAATAATGTAATCAAAGATTCAGGAATTCACTATCAATAAAGATATATTTAGTTGATTTATAACAAGAATTTATGAAAAAAATCACCTATGATAAAAAATATCTACGTGATGACACACATAAATAATCATTCTCCACACATCTTGGAATTACCAAGATATACTAATATCTTATAGTTCACTTACGATGGGACAAAATGAAGAATGATATTACTGAGTAAAATTAAAAAGTTCTTTGTATGTTAATATGATATGCTAGATCATCAAAATTATAAGGAGATTATGAAACAACTACCCATACCAACATGGAAATGGGATAAAATCATCGTGGGTGTTATCATGGGTATTTAAAAGGAATCAAAATAAAATGATGCTCTATGGATTTTGATGGATCAACACAACAATAATACTAACCTTTTCACAATAGGAGAAGATTTTATACTCAACAAACATTCCATGATATATATTAAGGAAGTGGTGAAGCTTCATTGTGAACCAATTTTGATGTAATTTAATCAGTATAAAATTTCCACCTATAATTTCTATAGGATTCTTCAATATGATTGGAATATTGAGTTGAACTTCTATAAAATATATCAGTGCTAGTTTGATTATCAATCAGCTATTGGAGTTTGTTCTTTAGAACCAACCGATTTAGTATACGATTATATATTTTTGATGATGATTTCTAGTCACATTATTATTGTTTCCCTGCATTCCATTTTATGAGATAATTTCCTAAGAATATATGTCTCACTAAAAGGTTATAGAAGTTCCTTAAAATAATAAGAACCTACTGGTTCCATGAAATTATTCTCAAATATTTTTCTATGGATATATTATATTTTTTGATGTGACACAAGCGATATATGATATTATGTGTATGAGGCTCATAAGAAATTTAGACACCTTCTCACGGTTCTCACCAATAGTAATCTCTATGAAAGAAGTTTATAATAACAGACCCGTCAAATTGGAAATTCATATTTCCACATGTTATTGGATATTACTATATATATGATTGTGTTTATATATCATTAGACATTAATATTATCATTAATGCATATCATGACTCAAAATATTTGATGTATTGATGAAAATTGTGATGGCATATGTTTGCGTCTAGGATGGGCATGTTGGGTGAATCACTATTGATATTCAATTAATGGATAATGTAAGAAAATATTTACCCCTTATATCCTATAATTTATGTTTATATCTTAGGCCTATTGAATGAATATAACTACATGTATAAATCCATTTCCATGGTGTTAGATGGGTGAGTACATTCCTGGAAAGTCAAAGAAATAAAAATCAATTATATTTGTGTTTAAAATTAGTATGAAACCTTATTTATTAGAGATATTTTGATAAAGGGATTATATTAAATGAAAAACATGCATAGGAGGTTGGAATTCGTTGCGATCTTAACTTCTTTTTCTATGGATGTCATTGTGTGTTAGTAGACGCAGAACTTGGAATTTAAGTGGGTATTCCTAATTCCACTAATAAAGAGTCCTAGAGGGACACATAGTAAGTGTATCCATAATATCAGTCAAATTCTTGTATTGAATTTAGTATGATAGAATAAATAATATTTATTCAGGTTTGGTTGAATTCTATAATTTAAGAAAAATTTATTAGAAAGAATAAAGTGAGTTAAATAATAAATAATAAATAATAAATAATAAATAATAGTTTTCATGTTTTATGAATATAAATTTTTTTATATTTATTTTAGAAATTTTATAATGACATTTATTTAATTTTATAGTCATTATTTGTGTACTAAAAATGTTGATGAGAGAAAATAGACTACATTTAATGGTATAATTATAAATAATTGATATTTATATAAATTTTTATTGCATTGCACATTACATGAAATGAATAATAATAATATTATTGTTAATGGACATGGGGTTAATTAAGAATTTTATAAATGGTTAAGGGATTGTTTGCAATTTTACAACCCTAAACATTACATAATTATACACAAATTATATCTAAATATAACACCTTCATAAAGGGACTTTTTGGTATGAACAATGAATAAGAAAGATATCTAGAGATATATCTAGAGAGACATACTTCCTAAGGGTCTTTTTTGGTGTGAAAAAATGGATAAGAAAGATATCTAGATATATATATAGAGATATATATTTATAGAGATATATCTAGAAATGTTTTGAGATATATATCTTGATATTTACCTCTATAGATATATCAAGATATATATAGATATATATACATCGGGAGATATCTATATATCTACTAATATAATTCTCTTCATCCTTTATCTTGTCTTCCAGATGGAACCAAGAGTTATCCCTCTTCAAGAAGAAAATATATGTGTTTAACCACAAACAATGAAATTGATTAGGATTATCCATGATAACACCCAATAATTCGATAACATTGATCAAAGATTATGGGGAATGTGTGGATCACCACTAGAGGTATTTTTCAATTTAATCTTATAGTTAAATTATGGTGAAGGAAAATATATTCCATCATATTATCAATGAAAGTGGGATTACAAGTCGAGGAAATTATATATATGCATAGAAATTAATTAAAAATTACATGTTAAGATCCTCTATATCTAGTTCTAATGTATTAATATATTATATTAATCAACTGTTTCCATTAGACATGATCTCATGATCATGTAATGCGATATTTCACATGATTTAAGAATAAAAGTTTTGTTGGTCATACCATAAAGGATGCCTCAATTGTGACAAAAACATACAAGTTCTATGAGATAAGTCACATATTTAATTTATAATTATTTATTATTAGTTTATTGATTTCATGAGTTTTCATTTTATTTTTCTTAAAATGGTTCATTTTAATAATCTCACAAAGTCATATACTATCTTCTTCATTATCAATAACAAATACAGTAACTAGTTACTGATTAAAAATAAATAATAACATTCTGTTTTTTATTTGGATTGTTTGAAGTATTTTTCTAGAGAAAAACATAATACACATTGTATATTTTTTCTTTCACATACACATATTTCTCTATTTGTATAGATCTTACAAAATTGAATCTATGATCCAAATGGATCAGATCAGAATGTAGAATCGGACATATTGACATATGGAGTGTAGAACTACCCATTGTTTAAGTATCTTACACAACGAGTAGTCCCTGTCTTCTTTCAGCCAAGATCACGAGGTGTTCTAGAGAGACTTGCTTTAGATACAAGACACAGGGATAAACATGATATGCAACTCCAAGGTCAAGTACCTTGTATTCCCATTACATGATGTGTACCTTGAAAGCTTTAAAGGCATTAAACCTGTCCAGACCGAAGGCATGTACTACATACATTGGGAGAAGACAAGTATACACTATGTAGTCTTCTACCGACAATGTTTTCAAATTTTCATATAAAGAATAATTAATTTATAATTGAACCTATTGATTATGTGTTACATGTTTTCTTAATTCGATAGTATAAGCCATGTCATAGGATTAACAAAAATATATTAAATTAATTTACATGTTAAAATTTTTAAGTACACATGAGGTTTCCTATATGTACATTTGTGTACTAAATTAATTTAAAATGAAGTTAATTTAGTTTAAAATTATTGTTGATGGCGAGTTAAGGATGGTTGGAAGGGATTATGATAAACTGAATTATTTGGATTAAATTTATATGCATTATATTCATTAAATAATGAATCAAAGTAATTGTTACTAAATTAAAAATTTATGCTCATTTCTTAACGTGTGTATAATCATGAGATCATACCCAAACTTTTTATGTGATTGGTTTCATTTAATTTAAATTTTTAAATGATTATTGATGTCTTATGAGTCATTCCCTCCTTATTATTATGTAATGTCTTACATGAATGTGGTATATTTTATGTTAACCCCCTTATCAAATCTATTGTAATCCATCACTTGAGAGTGAGTAGAAGATTATGTAATTAGGGAGATTCTAGGTGAGTGGAGACGGTCTGAGTTATGGAGATGAGGAAAAACTAATTTGGTAGATACAAAAGAGAAAAGGAGGAATTATACAATAAGTACCAAGTTAGGATTCGTGGTGTGTTTCCCCTAGGATCAAGGTCTAGTTTATCAAATTATAGATAAACCAATCATTATAGAATCTCATGATCATGCCACTTATATTTTATTTGTACTAGTTTCATGGTTTCTTATTTATATTTGTGAATTCTAGAAAGTCAACTAATAAATGGACTAAATATATTTCTATATGGAATAAAATATAATTCAATTGTGAATAAATATTTTATCATACATATTTAATCACTTAAGTAAAATGTTATATTAGTATGGAATTCCACTACATATTTTAAAAAAATCTCATAGTTTAAAATTCTGGACCAACCCATGTTGGGGTGCTTTCAAATATAATGGAAACATTAAGCTTTGAGTTTTGGGTTTTATTAACTTAGTCTACATAGAGGGTTGAAATCACAAGTAGAAAATGGTGTAACTAAGATTCAAGTGTTGAGGAAATCATTAAAACATGATTTCAAGATTAGTGATTCCAATCAACAGATTAAGGAACTACAAGTAAATTAGTTAGATATTTAAACCTACCCAAAACCATTCAAATAGATTTAAGGGCCCATTTATGGGTTATAAGAAGGGGTATATGGATCCTTTCATCTAGAAAATATATGAAAGAAGATATTCTCAAACTGATGGTAAGGGATATTTGGTTTCAAAAAAATGTGGCATATTAATGTAACATAATTTAAATTTTTTAACATTATCAATACAAGTACTAATTATAAACTCTTAATTTTTGAAAATAACAATCAAATGATATAAAAAATATCACTATGATTCATAATTGGGAACTATAGCCTTATCAACTGTGAAAATTATAATGAATGGTATTGGATTTTTTTTCATTATACTACACCATAAAAGGAAATTATATGTGCTAGAAACCACACTTCCTGAGTCACCTGTAAAAGAGGCTGGTGAGGAAGAAGTACATATACACTTGAATCTTGTGGAAGACATAATGAATGCCTATTTTTTCATTTTATCCTCTCTGTCTAAAGATATTTTGATGAAATATAGAGATATAGATATGTATAATATCAAATCATACCTTTGAAATCACTATTAAGAGAAAGAGGGTTCGTAGAGATATGATATATCCAATTAATTATTTACATTAAATATTGGATATTCGGCACCAATTTGGGTACACATAGTTAATACGATTGGATTTATTTGGAACCTAGACATCTTGGGCTGGAATAACCTAAATGAGATGAACATAGACTTTATTCTGTCCTCACTACCTAAAAAGTTATCTAACTTGAATATGATTTATAACATGAGAAATAAAGAGAATACTATTTCTAAACATATAAATCTTATTTACCATGTTTATAAAGTCATGGGGAATAACATTTTCACTATCCTTATGGTAAATAATAAGATTCAGAACAAGGAAAATGGACTAGAGAATCATTCTATGTCTAAGTCTCCAATGCACAATACTTTCAATACAAATAAGATCCAAAGGTAAGGGAAGAAACATATTGTTGCATGTTTTTCATGTGGAAATAAGGTAAAATGGAATAATAATTATGCCCAACCAAAGAAAAAAGTACAAGATTTAGGTGTGATGGTTATTGATTAAAAAAAATTGAAAATTGATAAAAAATACACACAACTTATATAACACCCAATTAGGGAATCACAATCTTGGTCATGTAAATGAGAAGAATTTGAAAAATCTATTTCAAGATGGTTAATTATACTATTTTAACCTAAATCCACTTGAAATAGGTCATGATTTTATGTAAGGTAAAATAATTATACCACCATTCAAGGGTTAAGGTGAAAGGGCCATTGAGCTTCTAAATGTTGTACACACTGATATGTTCAAAACATTTCTTGTAGAGGATAGTGGTGGATTCCCATACCTTATTACTTTTACTAATGACTTGATAAGGAATGATTATATACACTTAATGAGGTATAAGTCTAAATAATTTTAGAAGTATATATAGTTCAAGAATGTGGTTGAGAATCAACTTGGTAAACAGTTAAAGAAAATTTGATCAGATTGAGGTGGTGAATATCGTAATGAAGAATTTATCAAATCTGTATGGGAGTGTGATATTTTAACTTAAATCAATATAACTTATACACCATAGTGGGATGATGTTAGTGAAATAAGGAATCATACCTTCTTGGACATGGTAAGTTCTATGATTATCCATGAATGTATTCCATTATCATTTTAGGTATATGTATTAAGAATTTCATTATACTTACTAAATTGAGTACCAACTAAAGAAGAAAATGATACTCTATTTGATTTATTGAGTGGAAGGAAACCCATTTTTTCACATATTCATACATAGGGTTGTGATGTGTTTGTTTAGGATCACTCAAGAAACAAACAACCACCATAATGCATGGAGTGTATCTTTATAGGGTAACCTAAGAAAATAAGAGGATAATATCTATAAAGAGCCTCGGATAATAAATTGATTTTCATAAGAAAAGAGGATTTTATTGAGAAGGAAAAAATCCTCAAAGAGATTAGTGGGAGAAATATTTACTTAAATGAAGTTAATTCTCAATATACACAATAGTTGGTATAGGAACCAATTTCACAAGTCCCCCGGGAAGATGTTGTTCATGAAACATAAGTACTATGTAGGAGTGATAGAGTTGTAAGATAATTATAGAGATATTATTTTGTAGTCAAATATAGTGTTGAACCATTATTGTTTAACAATGATAATCCTCTCATACAAAAAGGTAGTAGAGAGTACATAATATGTAATACAGAAAAAACCATGAATTATGAGATGGATTCAATATATCAGAACCATGTTTGGGTTCTGATCGATACACCAGTAAATTTAAACCTATTAAGTGTAAATTGGTATTCAAGAGAAATATAGATATGTAAGGTAAATTAAAAAACTATAAATAAAGGCTACTTTCTAAAGGATTTATAAAACGCAAAGGGATTAACTACAAAAACACCTTTTCTCAAATTTCGATGTTTAAATATTCCTGAATTTTTTTTCATTGTAACTTTCAATGACTATGATATTTGGTAAATGGATATCAGAACCTCATTAATTAATGTGATCCTTTACGATGATGTGTATATGACATAACTATAAGGTTTTTTTATCTCTAGTAAATTTAAAAAAGAAATGTATATTGAAGAAAATAGTTTGTTGTTTGAAGAAGGAATCTAGGTCATGGAACATTTGATTCAACAAAGCCATAAAATAATTTGATTTCATTAATAATGAATTCAATCCATGTGTTTATAAATGGTTAGTGGGTGTATTATTTTTTTCATAGTAGTATATATTGATAACATATTAATAATTATAAATGATATACCAACCTTACAAGAGGTTATGGAGTGGTTGAGAAAGTGCTTCTCCATGAAGGACATAGGACAACCATCCTACATTCTAAGGATCAAGATCATGAGTAATAGACCAAGAGGTTTCTTGGACTAAGTCAGAGTATATACATTGACTAGATAGTGAAGATATTTAGTATGGAATAATCCAATAGGGGATTGGTTACAGTGCCACATGGTTTACATATTTCCAAGAAAATGTGTCCTCATACACAATGGGAAAGAGATATTATGCGTAATATTCTATATGCTTATATGGTAGGTTATATCATGTATTATATGTTATTTACAAGGTTGGATGTTTATTATGCATTGATCATGGTAGGCAGATATTAAGAAAACCCAAGTGAACAATACTGGACTACTATTAAGACTATTCTTAAGTATTTGAGGTGAACTAAGGTAATGTTTCTATTCTATAGAGGAGATGAAGATCTTACCACTAGGGTTTATAAATATTCTAGATTTTGGGTAGATTTGAATTATTTTAATCTATAGTATAGATATATATTTTATCTCAATAGAGGAGCAGTGAGATTGAAAAGCTAAAATAAGATTGTTGTCATCATTCTATTGTAGAGTCTGAGTATATAAAAAATTCTGATACTATCAATGAAGTATTATAGATTCAAAACCTTTTCAAATATCTTAATGTGGTACCTTTAAGTGAATACCCTATCACAATTTACTATGACAACATTACAATATTGACTCTCTCTATGGAGTGGAGGTCAAACCAAAGGACAAATCACACACTTTAGAAGTTTCATCTCTTGAGGGATTTTCCTTAACTAGGTGATGTTATGGTGATAAGAGTATCCACAAATGAAAACGTGGTAGACCCCTAACCAAGGATTTATCTCAATAGAATCATGAGCATCATGTGATATCTAGTGGATTCAAATATTTTGTTAGTTGGCACTAGTGTAGGTGGGAGTATATTGGAGTTGGTTCCCTAGAACCATCCTATTTAGTACTTGATTAATTATTTTTAATGATGTTCTAATATCACATTATTTATATTTATTTGTATGAAATATTTATGTGATAATTTTCAAATAATATAAGTTTTACTTAATTATTATATAATTTCTTCTCTACAATGATAACATACTGGTTCCATGACATTATTCTAGAATCTTTTTCTATGTCAAGATGATATTTTATGAAGGAGCATAAGCGATACATGCTATTTGGGGTAGGAGGACACTAAGACATTGATACACTATCACATGGTGTTTTACCTTGGTAATCTCTAATATTGTAGGTAATGATAACAAACACATCAAATTGTAAATGCAATTTTTCATGTGTTATTGGATATTCCTATATAAAAACTTGTGTACTCATCCTTAGACTACAATATTATAATTAATGGATTGATGAATCATAAAATTTTATGTATTTATGAAAACCATGTTGAAATATTTTCACATATAGGTTGAGTATGTTGGGTTTATCATGCGTGATATTTTAGTAATGGAAAATTCAAGAAAGGATTTATCCCTTAATCTCTATAATGAAACGTTATATCCCAAGACCTTTGATGGAATATAATAGCGTGTATAAATCCATGTCCATGGTGTTATGTGGGAAATTGAATTTCTATAAATCCAAAGAAATAGAAATCAAATATATAGGTTGATGACATCATTACACAACCTTATTGATTATATATATAACGATAACGGGATTATAGTACACAGTAAATGTTCATAGGTGGTTCTACATCATTGTAATTTTAACATCTTTGTTTAGGGATTCCTTGGAATTTTGATAGAATATAACATTGGTATTTATGAGGTTATTCTTAATGCCACTTTTAAAGATTCATATAGGGTCACACCCTATGTGTATCCAAAATCTCAATTAAATTATAGTATTGAATTTAATTATTTAGAATAAAATAATATTTATTTATTCTTGGTTGATTTCTATAATTTAATCACATGTTATTTGAAACAATAAAGTGAGTTAAATAATAAATAATAAATATTAGTTTTCAATTTTGGACAATATAATTTTTTTTTTCAAATAAATAGCGTTGTGACATTTATTTAATTAAATAGTCATTTTTTGAGGATTGATAAATGTTGATGAGGGAAAAAAGATAGAGTTTAATGATATAATTAGGAATAATTTATATATATTTATATTATTAATGTGTTGTGGATGTAAAGTGATTAATAATATTAATAATATTATTAATGGACACAGGGTTAATTAATAATAATAAAAATGGTTAAGGGCTCATGTACAATTTTCTAACCCTAAAAGAGATTTAATTAATATCTACTTTTATATAATTATATCTAAATATATCACTTTTCTAAAGTTACTCTTTTGTGTGAACCAAGGATACATGATATATATAGAGATATACACACAGAGATATATCTAGAGAGATATATCAAGAGATATATCTTGATATATAGCAAGAGAAATATCTAGATAGATATACTAAGATACAAATATATAGATATATATCTAGATAGATATCTCTAGAGATATATCTTGATAGATATGTCTAGAAATTTATCTATATATATATATATCTAGATATCTATAAGTAGATCTCCCTTACTCCACTCTCATGTATTTGAGAGAGCACTAAGTATTCTCCTTCTTCGATAAGAAAATTTCTGTAGTAAAACACAAACAATGAAAGTGGTCATGATCAGATGTTCTAGTACCCAATGATTCAATAACATTAATAAGAGATTTTGGTTCATGCATGGATCACTTATAGAGGTATTCTACGCTAGAATACTATAATGAAAAGTTAGAATGAAAAAATATATTCCATCAGATCATGAATGAAAGTGGAATTACAGGTTGAGGTAATTATATATCTACTTATAAATTAATTATGAATTATATATAAAGATCATAATCCTTCAGTTTTGGAGTATTAATGTTATCCATTAATCTATAATTTTTATTGTACATTATCTCATGATCATGTAAAGAAATTTTTACATGTGTTTTTGTACTAAAATTCAAGTTGGTCATACCTTCAAAGTATGCTTCCTCTATGATTGGAACCAACACATACTATCAATTTCATACTCAGATCATATTCAATATACTTAAAAGAAGGCTGGGAATAACATATTAGGCTGGAAAATTTATCATAAAACCAAATTTTCCACTCATATATTAAGATATACCCATATAAATACATCTATTGGAATATATATAGACTTATAACAAGATATAAAAATGTTTTTAATGGTCTAATAATTGTAACCCATTAAATTGTGAGATTTTGGGTAATAGAGGTGTCTAGGGGATGTTCTGAGAGAGTTGAGGATTGAATGATGGTGTTAATGATGAAATTTCAATAGGGGTAATGATTCTGAAGCATGGCCAAGTGTTTCGACATAGTGATATAGGGATGGTCCTTTAGGTGGTGTCGTATATAGAGTAATGACATGGGGTTTATTTGGGAGATTTGTCTGTGAAAGGGATGAGTAGCTGTGATGTGAGGGATTGAGATGATACAATTTAGTGGTTATATTGATTTTTTTTATTATTTTGGTGAGTCATTATGGTTGAAAAGTAGAGTCTTATATATGATATTTTTGATGGTTTCATCAACTTTACTATCACAACACCACTGAGATGAACTGAGGTGTGGTCCCTTTCACAAGGATGATATACTTGCTGCACAGAGGTTTCCCCAGGATATGGTCATTATCATAGTTTATAGGATCTATAATGTGTACCACCTTATGTTTCATAGATGTAGTATTGAATAGGTGGATTATGGTGTGGTCCCTTCATTAATATAGTTTTTTCCTATGTAAACACATTTTCACCATGGTGTAGGGTGTTGTGTCATTGTATTCTAATTTCTTGATTTCCTACAAATTTTAGACCCCCATAAAACCTTATATTCCTCTAGTATTTCCATAAATTCTTATGTGAATCCTAGGTGATTTTCTATTCATTTCAACCTCGCCTTATAGTAATTTATTCTTGGCTTCCATAGATATAACATTTGAAATTATAAGGCGATTCCTATACTTTCCTTATTAGTTTTTCATTTGTTCTTCATTATGGAGAGGGTTGTGCATTAGGAGATGTATGGTTTGGATGATGTGGTGACTATAGATTTATTGGGTGTGTTTTTTTATTGGTTTTTATCTATTATTGGTGTGATATTTTTCATGAGTACTTAAATTCATCATTTAATCCTTTCACTGTAATTTAAGAAGCTTTATTTGAGATTGAGGGTCCCCATTCTCTTCATTTTGAAGTCTATGTGTGGGTATTTAATGATTTTTACACCCAATGGGTGGATTTTCATGGCCGTATTAATGAATATAATTATTTTTTTAATTAAAATTTATGTATTAAGAGAGTTTTCACATTTCATTACTTATTTTATTATATTTATTATGAGTTTATTATTTTTCATTCGTATTGCTAAAAATTATAGTTTTTGGGAGCCTTGTTTGTTTTTTTCATGAGTTTATTTGTGAACCTTGTTTTTTTGATTTCTTTAGATCACCTTGAATAAAAGGATAAAGAACTTATATATGACCAATGAACCATTTTACCACAAAATTCTTGAATTGTGTGAGAATATTGAAAAATATAATAAAGTTACATGATGAAGGTCATTTTTATGAATTTGAAATTATAATGTTGTATAATTTTAATTGATGTTATAAGGTACAATGTTTTTGCTAGGTTTTCCATATGTTTTTATGGTGGTATTGTTAGAAATAGTTTTGTAATATTGGTGATTGAGTTTAGAAACAAAATATATTGGGAATCAAAACTATGGTTGGTTGGTTTGGGATGTGATGAGGGTTGGTATATAATGGTTGATATTGGTATTTGTTGTGATGATATGGTTAGGTTATAAATATTTAATATAATGATATATAATGATGGTTGGTGTGATGAGTATGGGCTATTTTTGTGGTGTGTTTATGTTGATTTCTGGTAGAGTTGGAATGAGGTGTTTCTAATGAAAATGATATGTTGAAAATTAAATATAATGTGTTGATATTAAATATTGATGGTCTAGATTTGATGTGTGGTAGTATCTTAAATTAATTTAATGATAAATGATTGGGTCCTATAAATGTTTAATAAAATTGGTTATTAAATGGTATTTAGTAGAAACTCAATAATTCTGGAATTGGTGGGAGACAAACACTTATCACAGGGAATGTAAAAAGAAAATTTCTAATTATTTTTCCTATTGAAGTAAAGTGGCTCACGAGGGTCATATCACTTGAGGAGATTAACATTTTTCATACTTAGTCCAATTATTCAAAACTATTTCTTTTTTTGTTTTTATTATTAAATTAAAGTAATGATAAATTTTTTTATAGGATTATTTTAAAAATAATAAAATTAAATTAAATTTTAAATTACCATGAAATTCAAAATAGAATGAAATTAGAAAGTATTAACTTGGTCATAATGTCATTTATGAGTTCTTTTATTATTCATTATTTTTTTAAATTTATTTTGATAATTTAGTTTTAAAATATCATGTATGAATTACTATTACTTTATTTAGAATTTTTGAAATCTATAATTCCAAATAAATATAAATTTCCCAGCCTATCATAATCAAGGTCGATGTCACACCTCAATTGAGAGCATGACATCTTCCGGGACCTAGATCCATCATATGTTATTTCATCCATTGATTTGATTAACTCAATTGTGTGAAGTGATTATAATCAATGGAAGGGATGGAAAATAAAATAAAATAAAATAATAGAAATAGAATTGTGTTGGATGTCATGGTTGAAAAACTCCACACCAGTTCATGTCACTCATATCTATCAAAATCAAAAAAATAAACTTTATAAATGAATTAAAGATTACCTAACCTGGACTGGGCCAAGTCTTAGGTTAGCCCCTCATTTTCAAGGGTAAGATATCATAATGGTGGATACAGTAAAGTAAAAAAGAAAAGAAAATAAAAATAATAATAATAGAGAGAGAGATATGTAAATAAAATAAATGATAATATAAAATAAACACATGAAATAATATATTAAAATATAAGAAGAAGATGAAGAAGGAGAAGAATAAGAATAAGAAAAAAACATGGAAGAGTGGTTACACAAGGAAAAAATACATGTATGAATTAATTTAGTAAAAAATATAAAAATTAATGAATCATTAAACTAAAATAAAAGAAAGAAGAAAAATAGTATAGCCGCTGATGATCTTAAGCGGTTCACATCTTCCAGTGTTTCAATGCCTAGTAGTAACATTGATTATACATTTTATTGTAAGGGAGGATCCCTCATCTATTTATCAAAATATCCAGATCTTATTTAGTGAATTCTTGTTTCCCATTTTGAATATTTCATTCCTATTAATCAGGGTATAAAATTTGGATTCACCCAAGGAAATTAGTTGTTCAAACCCTCTATTGAAGTGGACCATGCCTTAGTGTGCCTGAGAATTTCATGGATCACATTGATGAAATAACAACATTTGTTTCTTGTAGAGGGGGTAGCGATGGAAGTTGAATTTAATCAACACTTCAATCCTTCAAATTGGTTGAAGGGATCTCACCTTATCATGTAGGGTGTCCCTTATTTGAAGTGAGTTTCATGGAGGTCGGATAAAGCCCATGATATGATTAAAGGTGGTGTAGAGGTGTAAAAATGGTTAGTGGTGTAGGTTTAAGATACTCTAGGAGTCGGCCATGGATGTTTCCGGTGGGGTAGAGGGAGACCAATTGAGGATGAAGGCAGTGAGTAGTAGAGGAAAATTATAGAGAAAAATTCAATCATAAGGGAGAACACAACCATAGTATAATTACGCCATTTTTGTAAGTTAAAAAATAACCACATTAAATGTTTCCTATATCAGAATGGAAGTAAGTGGTTGTATGCTATTATAAAGAAATGCGTTATTGACATAGATTATAAGCCTACATTAGGTTGGGTTCCTAGTCACACACACACACACATGACATGGGATACAACTCACCTGCATGACCCCAGAAGGCTTAGTCCCATGCCATGCATCCCTATACTCTAGCCATGGGCCACGCTCTTCACTGGCCTGATGCCCCTATGTTTTTCACATACCTATATATTGATGATATCCCTCACATGGGAATGCATAAAAAAGGGTCCCATTATAAGTTAAATATGTGGTTTGTATTCCCTCAAGGTGAGGGCTGGCCAAGTTGGCCCAATTGTTTAAGAACATAAAAGTGCATTCAAAACATGTAGAATAAGTTAATTAAATTTACAAAAATTATTCTTAATAAAAATTAAACATTAAAAGAAAAGTTTAAATCCATTTTTATTCTATATTATTAATTTGTCACTTTTTAATAAAACATTGTATTTTATGTGAATATTTTATTAAAAACTAAAAATACCTGAGAAAGCACTTAAATTTATACATGAGAATTTATTATAACAAATAACCCCACACATAAACTATGATTGGACTCAAGAATTAAATCTCAATATTAAAATAAAAGGGAACCAATTTTACTATAATATAAATCTCAAAATACTTATATTAAATGGTTATCATAGTTAAATAAAACTTTCAAAAATCCACATAAAATCTTAATTTAATTTTTCTATTTTTAAATGAAAAACAATCTCAAGTATTTTAATTTTCCCCATTGAAAATATTGGATCATATACTTTCATTACTTTCAATTTCTCAATTTATTATTAGTAAACATTCTAAATCATGATTTACCTCACTTTTGAATCTTTTATCTAATCACTAATGATACAAATTTAAGTATAGTTATGCTCATATCATGGGAACATTTTCCTTATATATAATATTATAAAGGAAATAATTTATCCACTTTATAATGAAAAAATACACATGAAATAATTCAGTCCTTTTAATAATGGTTCAAACGACTCTCAGAATTAGGGTTGGTAAGAGTTGATGTGAAACAATTTAGGTGCAGAGGAGGAGGTTTATCTATTAAATGAAAAGTCATTATATCAAAATAAAATTTCAATGAAATACCCCTTAAAATTGTGACAAATCACACTTCCCAATATCAAAGTAGTTTCATGAATAATCACTACTAAAAAACCTTGATATAACCATGGACATATAGCCACAGTTTTCCAAAACAATGCCTATTGGTATTTACACCAAGGCTATAAACATAGTTTTGTCTAAACCATGGTTATAACCTCTACCTATAGCCAAATGTTTATTTAACCATGGATATAGGGTGTTTTGAAGGGATATAACCATGGTTCTTTGAAACCATGGCTATAACCATGACATATCCACCATTTTCTTAAATGGAAGCTATAGGTATCCTCCATTAGCATGGGGAATTATTTTCACATGGGAATGTGGCGGTAAGACCTATAACCACAATTGTTTTCTATTTTCATGGTTAATAGCAATATATATATATATATATATAGAAACACACACACACACACCATAATATGTTTGTAATACAATGTTAAGGAATATGGCCCCTGAAAGTGGAGGAAGAGAGATCAAATATGGATAATGAAAATTTATTTTAAATATATATTAAAATATTATAGAGGCTATATGCATGATTTTACACCATATAAATAGTCCTTATATTTAAATTTTAATCCATGGATATATACCTATAAAAATAATGGAAAACAGTGACAATTATTTCCACAGTTTCCAAAACCATGGATATAGGTTCTATTGCCTCAGTGGAAATCACATGAATATCCACTTAAAACCATGGCTATAAATTTCTTTATATCCATGCCAATACCAGCCACAAATAGCTATAATTATGGATATATATTATAACCATTATTTTGACCTCTATAACCATGATTTTGGACCACATAAATAAATTTTTTTCTAATTATGAATAAAAGAGTAATGAATGACATTATCCTTATTGATATTTATCTAAATTTATAATTTTTTAAATTACCTTTTAATTTTTTTTTACTTTTTTAAAAGTTATGACAAGAATTAATCCCAGAATTACCACTTATCCACATATGATAAAAATCATTCGTTCGGTAATGGTGATTTTTGATTCTTCCAAGTCACAATCTATTTTTATTTTTAATTATTTTTTTCATTTTTCATTTTCTTCAAGAATGGAAAACAATTTAGTAAAATGAATGAATCATAAACCCTTATCAATACCCATATTTATCACCCCACACTTTTTACATACAATTTATTTCATAAAATTCCCCATGACTTCCTTTACCCCTACAATTTAACATCAAAATATCATAAAAATAGTAAGAGTGTGGTATGAATGGATGAAAATGACATTAAACATTTTCATATTATTAATAAGGTCATTCATGGTTTTTATGGGGTAAGTAAGGATTAACGTATAAGGTGGTATCAAGGGTAAGGGTTTATCAAAACATTCCTCAATCTTTTTAAATGTGTTTTTACATAGTCATTACTTTTGGAAAATAATAATTCAAGTTATAGGAGGTGGAATATACCAAAATCACTCAAGAAATATGTTTAAGATTAAATAGGAATTACATAGCCTAGAAATCATCTCAAAAATGGTCATATGATTTTGGAAAATAATCCATGATATGGATAATAATGAAAAATCAATTCAAATAACTTTCAGAAATTCAAATCATGAAAAATTATAGGAAAATGTCATTTATATGAATCAACTAATTCCCTCAAATCATATATCCCCAATATAATATTCATGTTTGACTCTAATAATTCAATTCTCTACCTTACTTATTCAATATCATTATCATTGAAATATGAAACATAACAACACAAGGTTTCTAAGAAACTCATGTCTTCTAGATAAGTCACGTAATGGATATATTTATGATAGGGCATGAAATTTCTTGTTTAAAGCTCAAAATAGGTTTTTAGAAAAAATTTAGAGAGTTTAAAAGATAAAAATTAAAAGTTAAATTTCTTTCAAAATGAATCTTTTTTCCTTCTAATTCAATCTTATGGGGATGAATTATTTCATCATGATCCTAAAAAAGTAAATCACTCAATTAGAATACAATGCCCGTACTATTAAATTCAAAAATAATGGGGGGTGGGGTGGGATATATGGTAAAATGATTATGAGAAGAAAATCAAAATCTTTGAAATCAAATATAAAGATAAATCTTTGTATGATCCCCTGACTAGACCTTGGATTTTTACTTCATTCAGAGGGTAGTAACTAATATCATTAATAGTTAGGTGGTGGATGGATCTTCTTTTACTTGGACCACCAGACTTTGATATTCCCAACGTTCACTTATTCTTTGTTGGCGAGGAATAATCCATGGATAGAGTATACCAGATTCACCCCCTTCATAATTAAGTATAGATTTCATGGAGGGGGTAAGATGATGTACGGATTAACCTTCATCTTGGTTTCTACTTTTGGAACCTTCTCATTATTGTCCATTTATTTCTCAATATAGGATGCATGAATTGTAATTTCAAAATAAAGGTTAAAATGTAATTTTTTCAGGATAGAATTTAAACATTCATAAAAAAATCATAATTTTTACATTAAATATGAGAATCCTCTATCTTATTTTACTTATTCTAAACTACTTATACTTCTTTATTTACTTCCTCTAATGAATTTCTATCAAACTCGGGGACCTTTTTGTGGTCTTCAGAAGGTGTATGTATTGTTTCTTTATTTTCCTCTAAGGCATTATATGTATTAGAAAAATATAAAAATTCAAAACAATAAGTGGTGATAATCAAATAATATTGAATAAAATCCAATGAAATTTATTTCAAGGAAAGGCCAACTCTGTAGGTTTTTCCAATATCATTCTCTTCCTCAGTGGTAAGTTTTTATTGAAATTGAATCTCAGCGGGTGAGGGAAAGTAGTTGGGTTCCTCTAGATTTCTTTAAAAATTCCACCACTTAGATGGTTTCTTAATATTACATGTCTATAGAGATATACCATGGTCCTATATATTCTAGTTTATTAGGAATGGGGAGATCATATTCTACCTAAAACTCATTCTATACGTAATCCATATCTTATTGATCTCCCACACATAGCTCAATAGGAAAGTAATCCTCATCATTAATCCACTCTAGCTCATCCGGGTGATCTTGGATCTAGTTATTCAAATGGTTGAGATGTTGATGGTCCTCATGTTTATACTCAACATCTTGGATGTATTTTTTTAATTTGGGTAAAACCAGTGGCACTTCCTCCTTTAATTTCTCAAGTTCTTTCTTAGGTCTTGGCTACTCCATTGTTGCATGAACATATTGAAAAGGGATTTAAAATTTTCTCTATAGTTTTTCTATCTATTTTGAAGTTATTTCACCTAGAATTTATCTTTACTAGTGTCTTTTCTTGTTTCTCCTGCACATGTGAATAGTTTCCCCATTCCTAATTAGAGTAGTTTGGAAACATCATGGAAAAAGGAAATTTATTTTAAATTTTTATTATTATTTAAAAAATAATGAAAAACTATGTAAAATGTGAAATAAAAAGTAAACAAATACTAATTATCTCTCAATAAAAAATTCTTGTTTTGAAGCACTCATATTATGGGGTGTGTAAAAAGTAATTTTCTAATTAGTTTTATATGTGCAGTAGGGTGGCTAACTAGGGTCATCCCACTTGAGGAACTTCAATTTTTTTTACTTAATATAATTATCCTAAAATATTATTTATTTCTTGTTTTTATTATAAAATTTAAGTAATGATAAATTTTGTTTTTCATTATTTTTAAAATAATAAATTAAAATAAAATAATAATTTACCATGAAATGCTAAACAAACGAAATTACAAAGAATGGACTTAGTCCATGTTCAGTTTTGAGTTATATAATTATTCTTCTTTATTTGTTTAAATTTAATTAGATAATTTAGTTATGAAATCTCACCCATTAATTAGTATTACTTTATTTAGAGGTTTTGAAATCTTGAATTCCTAAGAAATATAAATTCTACCTTCTCCTATAATCAAGTTAGATGAAACACCTCAATTGAGAGTGTGATATATTTTAGGACATGATTCCATATTATGCCATTTCATCCCTTAATCATCTAAAATAAACTATATTAAGAGATTATGATCAATTAAATAGAGAGAAAAGAATATAATAAAATAATACAAATATTATTTAGTTTCATTTAATGGTAGAAAAACTCCACAGCCATGAATGTCACTCACATATTCCATAATAACAAAAAAAACACTAACAATGAATTCCAGAACACCTATCCTTTTTCAGACTAAGACTTGGGTCAACACCTCATTTTCAAGGGTATGAGAACACAATTTTGGTTAGAAAAATAGAAAATAGAAAGTAAAAAAATATATATATAGAGAAATAAAATAAAAGATAAAATAAAAGAGACTCATGAAAAAGAGATTAAAATAAAAGAAGTTGAAGAAGAAAAAAAAAAGAAGAAAAAACCTGGATGGGTGAAAAAACATGAAAAATACCCAGATGAATTAATTTGTTAAAATAAAATAAAAATTATATAATAATTACACAAAAAATAAAATGTGAAAATTAAAATAGTGTAGAAGCCTATAGAATTCAACAGTTCTCTTCCTCTAGTGTTTGGCTACCTGTACACAACAATACCTCCTCCTTTTATTTGTAGGGAGGATCCCTCTCCTTCTTCTCAAAATATCTTAGATCATCTTTAGTTAATATTTGCCACTATTTTTTAATATTTCATATATGTTACTTGGGGTATCAAATTTGGAAATACCTGACAAATCTTTTTATCCAAAACCCCTAATAATGTGGACTAGACCTCAATGTTCATTAGCATTGCATGGATCACATAGATTATGTAGAAGTAGTGCTTAGATGTGGAGAGAGTGGGGAAGTACTTTAATTTACTCAACCCCTTTATTCATTATAGTGGACAAAGGGAACAATCCTTATCATGCAAGTTTTCTCCTCTTCAAAGTGGGATTCATGGAGGTCAGAGAAAGTATATGAGATGATCAAAGGTTATATGGAGGTATGGAAGTGGTCGGCGGTGTAGGTTTGACCTCATTAACCATGGATGTTTTTAGTGGCATAGGTATAGATCATAAAACAAATGGTGAGAAATGGAAGATGATGATGAATAAATATTTGAGTGCGATGGAGGGAATGAACATAGTTTTATCACACCATTTTTAAGTTGAACAATAACCATATAAAAATTTTCCCACATTGGAATCAAAGGAATATTCCAAAAAAAATTATAATGAAACATGTGATTGTCTTAGATTAGAATCCTAAAATGGGGTGGGATCCAATACACACACACACACACTACATGTTCTACACCTTACTTTCATGGACTGAGTGGCATTAGGCCCATACAATGAACTTGGGGGATCTTTCCACAAGCCCCACTCTTTATGATCCTTATGCCGCTGTGTTCTTCACATCCTCTAACACTAGAATTAGACCTCCCTTGGGAATATATGGCCATGTGTCCCTTTATAAGATATATATGTGGTTTATAGTCCCCTATATTGAGGGGTGTTCAAGTTGGGTAAATTTTTTAATAATTGAAAAATTTATTCAAAACATTTACAACAAGTTAATTAAATTTCCATAAAAAAATCTTAATAAAAATTAAATATTTAAAAGCAATTATAAATCAATTTAATTACATATTTTTTAATTTTCCACTTTTCAATAAAAAATTAATTTTATGTGAATATTATTTTAAAATGAATCATAAAACTTAATAAAGCATTTAAAATTATGCATGAAATTGTGTGTGTTAGTGGGTCTTGTAAATATAAAAAGGTAAATTTAAATGTGTCTTATGTGTGGATTGGTTGTGTGGGGTGCTACATTAGTAGTGGCAGTGGATAGTAGAAGAGTATGTGTGATGTTGTTATGATTTTATATGACATGTTAGTGATCTTATTGTGAACTCATAGGTTTCCCTTGTGTGTTTTCTAATTATCATATATTTTCATGTTATTTTCATACTATACTTATATGATTTAGATAACATTACTAATGACCCAATATTTTATGATCATGGTGATTTCCTCAATATCTAGGGTGGTGGTAAATTTTAGGGCTGGTTACCACAACTTCTCTACTCTTACATCAGTTGTAGTGATGATGATAGGTTAGTGCTAGAGGTCACCTAGTGATGGTGGGTTGGTGTTGGATATTTCCCAATGATGGAAGGTTAGTATTAGATATTTCATAATGGTGATGAGTATGTGATGCATATTAGGGGTATTTCATGGCAGGATGAGGGCATGTGGATTACTTACTTCATGTTCATGACAAATTACTAATCTAGATATGAGATGTAATGATGTGATTAAGATATGTGGTGTAGATAGTAATAATTTCTTACATAAGATGGTAGACCTTCTAGTGTAGGGTAGAAATGGATGCCTTATGGCTCACATAAATTATTAATTTATGTATGATGTTATATGGATGGAAGTGACAAGAGAATATGAATTTTTACATTATGGTGTGAGAGTTTCAAATTGTTGGGGAATCAGATTCGAGGTACCATTAATTATATTCTTTTAATGGTATTTTATTATACTAAGATGAGTCATTTTATGAGACTACCATGGGGTGGTTTGGTTAGACAAATGAAATATTTAGGTTCATGTTTGTTTAACTATTTGTTCACTGGTGTATTAATGTGCTATTTTCACATGTGCAAAAAGACCCTATATAAGATCTCATAGAGTATACATGTTATTATCTTCATACATATACATAAAATATTATTAGGATTCTATGAGGACATTGTTGACCGATATTTACATTATTAACTCAGATATTGGAGCTTCTATAGAGTCACTATTGTAGGATATGTTTCTTTAGTACTAAATTTGAGAAATTCATTGTATTTGTTTGAATTTTCCATGTATTGTGGGATGGTTTTTATTTTCTCTTTATATCATATGGTGGATTTGTTCTCATTTCAATTCTATATTTTGGATCTTTATGAATTCTTGGGGGGTAATTCCTTCTATATGTTAGATGTTATACCCTCAGTGCTGGTATCAATCACAAGTCCATCTGAATATGGGACTCAAGGGTCATTATCTCTCTTTATTCATTAAAAACCTAACAGGGGAACCTTTGTAGGGATGTGTTCATGACATAGTGGTATCAGAGGTTTAGTTTTAGTGATAGGATGGAGATTGAGGATAGACATTTTAATGGATTGAATGGATTGGTAGGTAAATAGTGTTATTATAGATGGGTTCATGACATAGACCTAGAGATAATGACAAGGAAATTATGTTTTTGAGATCCATATGATTCACTACAAGGAATCTGAGTTTATTTAGTGACCAAGTGTAGTAGTGATTCATTAAGGGTAATGATCTAGGAGAGAAAAATGCATCATTATTGTTCTATTTTTGATTGAATGGGCTGGTTTTGGGAAGTTAAAAATAAATTTAATTAATTCCATATTGAAATTAAATGCTACCATTATTAGGGAGACACTTTTTTCAGTAATGGGTCTGGGTATTCATCAGTATATAGTCAAGGTAATAAAGGTTCAATAGGATAATCTAGTTGATCATCATAGGGTCGAACCAAAAGGGGAGGGTGAAGAATATAAGATGACCTTGCTTTATTTTTAATGAAATATTATAGAGAAGTATAAGGGTAATATATCTTATGTGGAGATACAGCATCTAATGGGGATCTTGAGATCACATTTGGTCTAATTTGAGTTTGAGTTATGTTTTGGTTTCTATTGTAATTTTTTCAAATACAAGGGGTGGCATGTCCATGCTGGATACAGAAACTTAGTTATCATAATGAGGAAAATGTTTTATGGGTTGGAATTCAAATGGGGTTTTATATAGAGTTATTTTTTTCCCAGATGAAGGAAGAAAAGTGGTAGGATTTTTTCACCCTTTAATAAGGGATATTGAGTGTGTGAGAGATCCAAATTATGTTTATGGGTATTTTTCACTTCTCTACCCAACTCTTTCTAGATGAGAAGTATAAATTGCAACATATATAAGAGGAATTATGCATAATTATTTGATATACATATAACCAATTTAATCTTTCTATGTACTCAGTGGTGTAAAAGAAAGAGGAGATGATCAAGAAGATACACTCTTGGCAAGGAGTACCCTGAGAAGTATGCCAATAGAGAATTTTTAGGAGAAGATAATCAAATACCTTATTGTAGGTGTCATGTAATTTAGGTTTATGATCTATATATTGTCAATATTAGTACCATGATTACAAATTCTTTAGGTATAGTAGTTCCCAATCTATTTTCGAGGGCCTCCTGTTCTCATGCTATGTCTACGGGGGTTATAGACACCATCATTCTCAATGTATGAAAGAATAGATATGTTAATATCCAATGAATAGTGAATATTCTTTTAAATGGTATCAATAGTTTACTTCAAATTAATTATTATCAGTTGGGGATGCCGACATTTGTTTAGTAGTTATGGAAAATTGATTTTGATTAACTGAGGAAATGTGGAGTTGGTGAGGTCCTTCTCCATAATGGTCCATTTCCTTAGGGGTCTAGACATGAGTGTGGTAAAGCAGGACAACATTTGTGTGGGAGAGGAAGAGAGAATGAGAAGATTTATGTGATTTAGGTTTCAAAGTTAGTGGGGATAGAGGTTTTTGAGGTCTAATCTATTTATCATCTTTCCTACTTTCCAATTTTATTGATTCTAGATCCGCGTATTCCTTAGAGCTTCTGATTTTTTCTATGATTTGGGAATGGATGTGGAGATAATTATATTTCCCATTTTGTTATCCATATAATTTAGTGGTAATGTATTCCTTTTTTATGAGTGCAGGTAACGTCAAATGGTTTTTGGAAAAATACCAGTTGGTGGTAGACTTATTCTTGTTACACATACAACAATTTGATTTTTTACTCTTCATGAACATTCTATATTCTCTGAAATCATTCATCAAATGCTTATAGAAGAATGTTTTTTCTGTTTCATAAGGATAGTGAGTGGAATACATAGGTGATAAGGGTTGAAATATGAGTGGTAGTCAATTGCATCCCCTTCTATACCAGTTAGAAGAGATATGAGTTGAATAATAGGTTTTTGATATTATTATGGTTGTTTAGAATTTTCAAGATGTATTTCTAGTTGAGGTTGGGAAACTATCCCCGAGATGTGTTATTGAGTTTGAAATAGAGTTAAATTTCGGAATATATTTAATTTTGATGAATTCTTATCGAATGAAACCAAAATGGTTGCAGGAGTTGTGGATCTAGTTGATGATTTGATGAAAAATAGATTTGTATAACCAATCATGTCACCTTATGGTGGTCCAGTGTTGTCCTACAAGAATATGGATTATTGTTTGTGGTTTTTTAATGACTACTAGAGGTTTAACTAGGTGAAATTTATGAATTAATTCCCTCTTCCAGTGAAAGATGATTTGTTTAATTAGTGAAATTGGTCCATTTGGTTTTTAAAGATCAATCTATGGACTATATATCATCAGAATATGGTAAAGGATGTGGAAATTCTTATGAGTACCTCCAGATTAAGGTTTTGGAAAAACTAAGTTTGTGTTTATTCCATCCAGTGTCATGACCATAGCAATAATATTCATAGGACTCAGGAATATCATGTTTCATGAGTTTCTTGACCTGTTTGTGGTCCTGTTTATCGATGAAATCCTTGTTTACATGAGATCGTAAGTGAAACATGCAGAACATTTCAATGTATTATTATATGTTATATGATACCACCAACTATAGGGAAATATTCCAAAGTACAAATTTTTAACATGGTAAATAAATTTACTTAGAAATATGGTTTCTTAGTAGGGTTTGATCATGATATTGTCAAATGTAGAGCAACGTGTTCTTGGAAAATGAGCAATATTGTGGTAGTTATTTGAAACGTTATTTTTTATACTATTACTAAAGTATTATGTTTTATTTCTCAGAAATTTTATCTCTATTAATCAATTTAACATGGAAAGTACATGATTTCATCTAGAAGGATTGGTTTTAGAAAAAAATTTACTATATGAAGAAGTAGTCTTTCAGTGATCTAGTGATTATATTTTATAAAGAAGGGGTAGTGTTTAAGATTTTTATGGATGATTATAATATATCATGGGACCTTTTGTGATGTAGGAAATGGAATTTATCTCTTACATGTCTAGGAAATTGCAACCCCATGAGCATAATTATGCCATTGATGATTTAGAGTTGGATATTTTATTGTTTTCACTAAATTTATAGTGGGATTACCTCATCAAATAGCAGTTTATGGTTTTAAAAATTACAAGGTCCTGAAGTATGTCGTCTTTCAGTGGTATTTAAATTATTGATAATGATTGTAGATGAATATTTTACAGTATTATGATTTTGAGATCTCATAAACCCCAGGGAAAGAAAAAATTGTAAACAATGTACAAAGAAGGAAGTCATGACGAGACATCGTTTGGGAGTTGTAATAGGGTTAGAAATGGTTAAAATATATTTTAGAAATTTATCTTAATGTAGAGGAGTTCAGTGGTAGGGGTTGTCTTTACCAAATGACTGTGGAATTATATTTTATGTGATAAGTGGAAGATTCTCTCTGGGTATATTTAAATGTAGAGGTTATGTTAGACCATATTACTCAATGTGATGCTCTAGAGGGGTGGTTAGAGGATATTTAGAGTTAGATGTTATTTCGGGGGAGGCCTCTAATTCCATTAGTGATGAATGGGGCAGTTTTTCATGAGATTAAAAGATCATTATTAGTTGTACATCTAGGTCTGTCTAAGATATATCCTTGCATGAGGAGGTAGTATTTGCGGCCTTGTATGTAGCAGTCTCTTGTTATGATCCTGGAAAGGTTTATATTTTTTTTCCAGCAAGTTAAAGTGGAGAATAATGTTCCTAGAGGTTTTTTTTGCAGTGCATGAATGTCCTCAAGTTGAAGTGGGAGGAAATTTTGATGGATTTTGTCACTAGGTTACCCTAGTCCGTGGGAGGATCCATTACTATTTGATCTATCTTGACAATCTAATAAATTTGACTTATTTACTCTTTATTCAGGGGTAGAGTTTCATGGATTTTCTAACAAGGATTTATATGGATGACGTAATTATCCATCATAGGGTACTGAAGACCATTATTTCTGATTGAGATCCTTATTTTACCTCCCAAATAAATAGAGGATTGAAGCATGATTTTGGTTCCTAGTTTCACCATTTAACTAAATTATTTCCCTATAAAAATGGTCAAAAATAATGAACCATATAGATGATAAAATATATAATGCATGTATGCATATTAGATTTCAATGGGCCATGGGTAAATCAATTACCCTTATTTATGTTTTCCTATAATAATAAAAATCAATTTTACATTAGAAATGAACCATTTAAGGTATTTTATAGAAATCATTTATGTTATCTTTTTTTTTCTAGAATGAGGTTGGGGACTTAATAGTTATTGGACTTGATGTGGTGTAGAGAAAGATAATGAATGTCCATATGATTTATGAGAAGATGATGGTGTTGTATGACCACCAGGAGGCCAATGATAATCATAGATAGAGTCCCATAGGGATTGAATTTGGAGACCATGTGTTCTTGAGGGTTTCCCCTCATTGGGGGTAGTAGAGGTTTAGATAGAGGATTATGTTTTCTCCATGATTTATTAGGCCATTCAAGGTGTTGGAGTGCATTGTAAAGGTGTCATATCAATTGACACTCCAACCATGGTTGGGCATGACCCTTGATGTCATCCACATGTCCCAACACTATTAGTATCTTCATGATGAGTTTAATGTTATAAATTAGTGTCAGCTTGATATCATACACATTGTGATATTTGGGGAGTGGTTGTTAGAGATCATGGATTTTCTAAAAAAGGTGCAGCATGGGTGAACCATTACTTTGGTTCATGTGATATGGAATCACAATGACCTGGAGGAGAGTAAGTTTGAATGTGAGACATAGATGCATTCCCAGTACCTTGAGATTTTTTTTATTTTCTTTGTTTTTTATTTGATGATGTAATTATAGAAATTTTTGGGTTTATTAAAAGTTATTTTTCACTTTTGCTAATGTAATTTGCTGGTTATAGTTTTTCAAATCTAAAAATATTCTTTAGCTTTATCTCATATGGTGCCTTTTAAGACTCTTTATTTTTCCTTCTTCTAGGTTTGGTTTTCTTTCCTGGGGATGAGAATCACTTGAGAGGTATCTATTGTAATGGTCCAGACATTACAACCTATTAATTCTTTATACTTCCATTAATATATGTGTATGAGGGATGTTCTAAGGATGTTTAAGATTTGATGGTAGAGTTGATGCTTATATTTCAACTTGAGGAAGGATTATAGGGTGTGTTAATTTGTTTTCAACCAAGTTATCATTGGGTAGTACTTTTTTGTGTCATGGAGGATAGAACTACAGTATGGAGTCTAGATGGGAGATGATTATAAAACCTAGATGTAGAGCTGCATCTTGGGGGCTTAGGAGGATATAATTTGGTGGTTCTTTTGATATTTCCATATCCATGGTTTGGCATCATGGTTGCGGAATGGAGTCCTCGTGACTTGAATTTTGTTGGTTCTATCTATTTTAGGGTCCCAGCACTGTAGAGATAAACTATGACATAGTCCCCTACACAAGGATGATTTTATAGAAGTGTGGATCTCCCCTTGTGTCAAAGTGCTTCTAGATTATAGGATTTATGTCACTGAACCCTTCATGGTTCTTAGATGTAATTTTGACCAACCCCATTACAGTGTGGTCACTTACGTTAATCCTTGTTTTTGGATGTTATTTTGACTATGACCATTATAGGGGGTCATTTCATTAGTATATTTAAGAGAATATTTGAGTATGGTACGTTAATGTTTCACATATGACTTTTTGATTTATTAATTTTGTTTAGTGATAAATGTTTTGTTGATCTAGGTAGAAAATATTATAAAAGAATTTAAATCTTTGGGTTTCAAAATTTTCCTATAATATTTTGAAGAGTTTTAGGGTTAGTTATTTATAGAATGATTTATGTTGAACTTTGTGTGTAATTTTTGGGGCTTTATATATTAATGAATTACATATTTATGTAAATGTATATTCATATTTCATTTTAGTATTATCTATACTTGTGTTTACCATTCTTTTATTCTAGAAAATGTATAGTGATAGGAGGAATAACATAACATTATTTTTTATAGATATTATGATTTATGTAATGCTAATTATATTACTTAAATCATAGACATTCATCATAGGTATTTATTAATTAGAATATGAGATGAAGAAAGGGTAAATAATATTTCTTGAAACTAAAAAAATGGATGAAATTATACTTTTTGAATGTAAATAAATCAAGTATATTATCACATAATTTCTATCTTATAGGTAAGAAATAATCTAATAATGAAATATGATAATAAATATATTGAGTTTTATGTATAAAATAGAACTTAACTATCAATTTAGTATTTTGGAAACTCATTCAAAAGTATTATTCTAATAATGATATATACATGCACATGAGCCGCAACCGAGTTGCTAAGGACTCCTTAAGTGCATCCAAGAGACCTGGGATCAAATCCAGGTGGAGGATAATTTCCAGTACTGTAGAAGGAATTGTGCAGAACTCTAACAGGTACTGTAGCAGAACTATAGCAGGTACAGTTTGACACTGTAACAGCTGGGAATAGTCCCTCGTTTGGGCCTTCTGGCCACTGATTTGGTCCCCAAGTCCATTAAGGCCTTCGGTCCACCCATACCTTTGGGTTGGTAATGCCTTTAGGCCACCTCAAGGCCATCAGGCTACCTTAATTGCATATGAAAACTAGAAAACCTATAAGGAACATGCTTCAGAAGGAGGAGGAGCAACGAGATTTCACCATAGCAGAAGCTAAATGGATTGCAAGAATGAGAGGGTATGGCACTTTCCATCCGGACAAACCTATGAATGCATGGGAAAGCCTAGCCAAATAGTCATGTAAAGGTAGAGAGATAATTTCATGATGAAGATGCTGGGGAGGATCAGTTCCATGTAGTTAGTCTGGGTTGTATGTAATATTTGAAGCCTATGGGAAATGAATTCCTCTAAGGCCTATGGTCCATATAATACTTACACATACGAGCCTTGTAAGGGTTCCAAATCACCCCTTAAAAGGTGGATTATCAAAATCAAAAAAAAATGAAGGCCTTTAGGCCATTAAAGGATAATGATATATACATGGTTTTAAAATTATTTCATTATAAAATACAAGGATTCCTAATAGTGATTTAGAAATTAATTATCATTATAAAATATTCATCATATTTTATTACTGTGTCATGATACTATCGTTTTTATAAAGAATAAAATTAAAATGATTAGGATACAATTTATTTAATGTGAAGAATGTAACTCCGCATAATCTCAAAATTTAATTCTATTTTAAATAATAACATCATCAATAGCTTACATTACACAAAGCACTAAACTAAAATGATTCAAGGGTTATTAAATGACAAAATTAGTAAATATAAATATATAAATCCAACATGATACTTAGATTTTATTATATCATTTTTATTTATTAAATTTAGTGATTTGATAATAAATAAATAACATGATATAATTAAAAATAATTAGTGCTAAGAAGTGATATTTTTTGAAGATATTTTTTAAAGTATTGTTAATTTTATCATAGTAAATAAAATTGACCACATTTAAAAGTTGATTATGAAAATATGTAATATTTCAATGAGTCAAATAATATATTCACACTCCCTTAATTTTAAATTGATATGTATAATACTTGAAGTATATATTTTTTTTTTATTTTTCAATAAAAGTATTTATTATATTTTTTCTCATAAAATCTAAATATATGAATTTTATACTTTAAATATGATGAAATGAACATAAGTTTTCAATTCAGCATGAAAAAATTTTCTTAGGGTGTATTTTTATTGATTTTTATAAAATAGTTTCTTTTTGGGTTACTGGTGAAAAATACTAATTTTTCAAATACTATCAGTTTTATGAAATTATAATGATGAAAAAATCACTTCAATAATGTGATTTTTTTCTCATGATCAAATTAATATTTAGGACGTAATATGACTTGTTTAAAAAAAATATAATTTTGAACCTAGAAATTGATATATGTAATTTTGGAAATCTATGTTTTATTTTTATTCACATAAAAACTGTTTCCAGTTATTCTCTTTTAATGGATTTTTCAAATAGTTAACTTTTATTTTTGCTTAGTTTTAAATTAAAATAAATCACCTTTCATTTGAAAAAATTCAATTAATACAATGATAATTAATAATATACAATATTTTTCCATAAATTCATTTATATGTTTAACATCCATTTTTCTAAATGCAATTTTTCATTTTTTTTTCTGAACAGATACTAAAAATAATTTTCACCACTTATGGAAATGGAATAATAGAATTTTTTTTCATATTTTTTTCTGTATGTTACTTTTTTTTAATTAGGTTAATTTAGTTTATAGTCATAATGAATAGTTACCATTGTAAAAGATTTTCACCTAGATAATAGTTAAAAGGGTTAATGTGGGGGTGAATCTAAGATATAAGGATTAAAATACATTTCTAACATATCTATATCTTTTTAGTTTATTTTTACCGTGTACTATATTATATTTAAAATTGGATTTCCTTGAAGATGCATTCCTTGAAATATACATGTATTATATATTAAATTTATTAATAATTAAAAAGGTTCCACTCCTTTAACATATAATAAGTAACATATTATCTTCATTTATCTACAAAACATGAACAATTTATGTCAACCAATATCTAATAAAAAAAATTACCAATATCCCAATACATTTCCTATAGGACTTTTTATAACAATAATTCCAACCCTAGATGGCTTAATGTGTAAGATAAAGGAATATATCCAAAGAGGGGGTATAAATTTTGACTAAATTATTTGAAATTAATTTCTTCTTATACCTCCATAAAATCTATTATAACCATACCAAAATAATTAAAATATTTAGAATAATATATTTTAATATTTTTATGATGATATAAAAACCATATTCTATCTCATTTCCATCTTATGGGAAATTAAATCTTTGCTCATGAAAACATGCAGAATTCCACATATGTGAAGCGTTGTGTTTCATTTTTCATAAACATCTCACATGGATGGTTAAAAATATTTTTATAGTCTATTAATATGTTATTTATAACATAATTAATATTATTTAAAAATAAAATACTATATTCTTTCTCACCCACCAATCTGTTGGAAAATAATGAGGTTTCTCGTGCGTACATGTATACCACCACCACCAAGACGTGATGTTATTAATTTTTCTTTACCAATACACATGGGTGCTAATAAGTATGTATTTAAATAATAAATATAATATTTATAATGTTATTATAATTATGTAAATATATACCTTTATATAATTTATTTTCTTTTCATCCATAAGAAAAATGAAAACGTCTCTCATGTGTATATACATGCTACCATCCGCTTGAGATGTTGGATTTATTTTTTTATAATCAACTTACATGGATGGTTATAAAATTATGGTAAATATATAAAAATTCTAATTATAAAATTATCAATATCCATTATATGTTGAAATAATGACCAAGGTGAAAGGATCAAAACTGCCAAATAAAACCATGCATATAAAACAAAATAATTTGCCCCTAAATATTTGATTTTAATATTGAATAATGAGTATATAGGTAAAAGGAAGATATAAATAAATTATATAAATATATAAATAAACTTGGGTCTTATATATATGAATAATATATATAATTTTTTTATACAAAATGTTGGAATCTGTCTGACAAAGTTGGAATCTTAGGTAAGGTTTCTCATCTCAAACATCTTTCATTGAGATATGTTTTACATTATAAACCTATTGGTATTATATAGTGTATATGTGTAATATTTGAAATATTATATCATTATAAACAATATAATTATGTTAATTGATATTCAATTTCAATTTCTCTCTTTCAAGATGTTTTTATCCAAGTGTAATAAAATCTGTAAGGGTTTATTGTAAAATCTCACACTTTATCAAGATTATTAGTGGTTTAATTACCATTGGGGTAATTTTATATTATTAATCTCCCAAATTACATATATTTTATTCTCCTACCATTATTTATAAGGTTTTAAATTATTATTTTAATTTATCATCTATTTTTCACTCAAATCCATTGAATGTTTTTATAAGGAAAAACCAGCCATGTTTCTTTTTTTTTAACCCGGAATAATTTTATTCAATGTCTATATTCATTAATTTTATTCAATATATTACTTATATATATATCAATTATTTTTAAAGGTATATTTATATTAAATTTTACCTTATATTAAAAAGTATTTAAATGAAACTTTTCATTATTTTCTATAAGGGACATTTTTTTTACCATCATTAAAAAAGTGTAAACATAATCTATTTTAAAATGTTTTCAGAATGAATGAATTTTCCCTCCATTATGAAAATTCATCAAGATATTTCTTACTTACACAATTTTAATGGTTTTATAATGTAATATTAATTTCAATTACTCTTTTAAATTTTATATTGTTAATTTTAATATTTATTAAATGTTTTAAAAAGGGACTTTAACCCACTTATGTATATTGTTAGCTTGTACTCCACATTTTCTTACATAAGTTTTAATCATTTTAAAATATAGTATTATTGTAAATTATGTTAAAATTAATATTTTAAAATTATTATTGAAGACTCATGAATAGTGTTTTGGATGTTAATTAGAAATTCGTTTCTGAAACAATATTACCAAAGTATCAAGATAATTTATTTAAAAGTTTGAATTCCACCTCCCTCTCTATTTACTAAGAGGAGTGTATTAACTAAAAAATCTAATTTTTTAATGAATATATGGTCTTATTTATGACCATGTTCTTTATTATCATATAATTATTATACATAATTTCAAATATCATCTTAACTGTTTACCCATTAATTTTTATAGTTTAAACAACCCATTTTATACAAATCATAATGGGGATGTTTACTAAGGGGGATAAATTTTTTATTGATTGGGGAAAATATTGAAAATCTATATATATATGTTAAATACAGATAAATATTTAAAAATAAGGTAGTTTGAACTTACAATGGAAATATGGACATTTCATATGTTATTTTTCTAAAACGATTGTTTATTACTAAGGATTGTGCATTATGTATTGAATTTTTATTCAATTATTTAAAATACACAATGCATTGGAATTAATCAGTGATATGTGGAACCCAAAATTATATATCCCATTGATACCTAAATACATATCATGAAATAAAAAAATATGGGTATTTGGTGTATTCCTCACCTATTTATATATGATTTATTGGCATGAGCCTTTGACAGATAGATTATGATGCCAGATAATATGAATTCTATCATTATAAAATAAGTTATGTTTATTCATGTGATTAGTTATGTTTCTATTTCATTTATGGATATATTTCTATTTCATGATATTTTTTATATAATGAACTTGACTATTGGTACATTAGGATTATTTCCACCAATGAGTGATGCTGATAATACTATGAAAATTTTATTATTGTTTATCTCTTCAATTTTGTTTATTCCTTATGCAATGATCCTAGTTTCCACTATCTGCTTTAAATTATATAGAATTTGAGCTCACTCTTTATTATGATTAAATTTTCAATGGTAACAAATAATTTGAATACATATGATATATTTTTAAGGGTATTATGTTTTGTGAATTTTGTGGGAGTTGTTTATGGGATATTATAGAATAATAAAATCCTGATGTAGTAGAATAATTTAAATTTATTGAGAATGATATGAGATTTATTAAGTAATTTTTTCCTAATTATATAAAGATATAATCTTGAAATGGTATTTGGAATGTATGTAAATCAGTAATTTATTTGAAATTGTAATAATGGAATTCAAAATTTTGTCTCATGAGTTATTATGAATACTAGTACATAAATATTATGTTTTTTAAATGGAATATGGGTGTACGGGTCTTGAATAGTAGAATCCAAGTTGTTTTCATATTCTAAACACTATGATTTTTACACATATGTTATGAACAAAAATTAATCACACCTTTTTTATTTTCGATGCACATTATTTTTCCGTAATGATATGATATTTCATTATTATGCATGTTCCACATTCCATATCTTTTTCAGATAATTTACTAATTCTTATGATGATGATTATTTTCTTTTGATATAATGATGATGGTTATTATCAAACATGAACTTTACTTATTCATTCCTCATGTTGCTTACATTTTATCCCTCCTCATACTTATCTATTATCCCAAAAATTGGTTGTTTTATATATTTATGAAATTATATATATTGAGGAATTAATAAACTAACATAGGAGTTGTCTGAAGAAGGATCTAAATAAATTTTATTTTTATACATATATTCATATTTCATGAACATAATTTTCCCAATACACTAAACTTATTGATTATATGATCTATTATTTTTATGTCATTTATCATAAAAATAATATAATAATATACATAATATAAATAATATGTGGGTTCTTACATTACAATGTGAGTTTCTTCATTTCATTGAATTACACTTCATGAGAGATATACTATGCTAAAAATTTATTATCAATGTTCCTCATCTCACATGTAATAAGAGTGTTGTGAATTTTATCCAATGTAACTTCCTTAGTATCCTTATCTTAAAGCACTAATAATTTTTTTTAAATTAGGGTGGAATTATTATCATGATCCAATTTATGATTTTGATATTTTTAGGGTTTTAATGATATCATGAATGTTCTACTGAATAATGTTAACCCATTCACTGAATGCATGATAAAATTCACTCATATGAATCCTAATGTGTTCATAAATATTCCACATAGTCTGTAATTTATCTTCAAAAAAATTGTAATCATCTTTATAGATATTGGGAAATGTTTCCCACATGTATTGTGAGGATTTAAATGGAATCATCTTTATATATATTTTGTAGAAAAATGATCGCCCTGGGAGATTTAGCATTTTTAATTAACATCTATAACCTATTGGTCATTCTTTACTTTACATATATATCAAGATCCCATATATGGAATACATGTACAAATCCATACAGAATGGTCAAAAATAGCATTTCATTTGATTCTTCTATAATTGAATTTTTTGAAAATTCGAACTCCCTTTTAATTAACTTCAAATTCTGAGGAATCTAATAGATAATTTTAACAATGTAATTTATTCTTTAATAACATTTATTATTCCTAAATAAAAAAATCTATATAATTGTGAATTAGGGTAAGTCTATTATTTCAAAAAACATTTCAATAGTCTTGTTCCATATGAATAGAAACTTTTCAATCTTCACCACAATGAATTTGAAGTGATAATGTAATTAAAGAGAGGGACAATGTAATATCCCAACCCTTACTATTATTTTGGAAATAGAAAACGGTTCACTAACCTTAGGTTACATCCCTAGAACACCACTTGGTGGAAATAAATCCAAGGTCATACAAAAGCGTTGGGGGATGATTTTCATATTAAACAACCACAACCAATCAAGCCATGAAAAAAGAAACCCAACTAAACTATATGATTCATGAATTATATCAACAAAACCCAAAAATTAGACCAAAAAAACAACAATATAAATGTAATAGTGTAATTAAAAATAAGAGATCCAATAAAAAGTATACGAAATATAAATGTAGAAACACTGGTGTCACATCATTCCAACAGATGTGAAAGATAACTCAAGGCTCCAACCACCATCTAAAGAAAGTTGCATCATGATGGTCCAATAGAGACGTATGAGACCATTAATTTTACCTTTCCATGATGAACAATGTCTAAAAAAATAAAGAAGTGAATATGTAGGGGGTGAGTAATCATACCTAATAGGATTTCCCCAAGAGAATTCCAAACTCACACCACTAGAATAAGAACATATTGGATCACTGTCCAAAAGAAAATTTAAAACAAAAGGAACATCAAAGATAAATTCAAATCTCAGAAAATTTAAATTTAATAGTAGAAAAAACTTTCATTTAATTACACTTAGCATAACCAAATCACATCATCTTACCCACACACACATTAATTCCATGTGATAGTACCATACACATGAGCAGTGACTAGTTAATCCACTAAGTCATCATTAGGTTTCCATTCTATAGGTCCCTCTCCTCTAAGAATCTCAAACTCCAATCCTCTAATAATCATTTAGAGTTATTTCATATGATCTATAATCTAGTTTTGAGGGTTTTGGGTATCAAAACAAAGTTAATATCTAATTTTCATAGAAATTAATGTACGCAATATAGTTAGGTCTCATGGTTTATCAAAACACATGATAACTATATGAGTTTTATTGGAAATCACCCAAGGGGACCCATGATTTTTATAAATTTCATAAAAAACCATGAAATTCTACTCTCCCAGAAGTCTCTATTCCTATAGTTAGTCTTATTTTTTGGCCAAACTATGTGACAAAAATGTTATTATCCAGTGAATTCAAAAATCTATTACATAGTTTATTGGAGAAGGTACATTGTTTATCCTAACTACTATCATACCATGTTTCCTTAAAAACAATTCCAAAAAATACCAAAACCATATAGAAATCATCAAAATCAACCAAAAAGTTTATAAAAAAATGAAGAATTTCAAAAAAAAAAATTGGTCGGTTACATTGTCCTAAACATAAGATTTTCCATCCTAAAAAATGAAATTTATTTTCATTTCTTTGGAAAATATCAATCCATTATTCTAGAATCTAGTTCTCACAATCATATTTCTTCCCATGAAATTCAATAGTATTCCATAAAACTCAACCAATGGAAACATTTTTCATGAAACACTTTATGTTTTTAATCAATGATATAAATTGGTGAATGAATAAATGTAGTATCTAGTTAAAGATCAAAATAATCCAATAAAATTACATGGATAGGATCGGGCTCATATTTCCTCAATTGAGATATTTGAAAGACATTATGCACCAAACTAAACCATGGTCATAGATTCAATAAATAACCAAGATCACCAATTCATTTAAGTATCTAAAAATTTCTAATATATTAAAGAGATAAATTTACTTTCTTAAAAAACCGATGATGTCCCATTCCTAGAGAGACATTCAAAAAATAAAAATGATCTCCCACATCAAAGGATAATGGACGATGATGATTATTCTCTTCATATTTCTAAAACAAATTGGGACAAATGAACCATTTTACAATTAATTTGATTTTTCTCAGCCACTTAATGAAAGAGGCTAGGTCCCAATCATGATGTTCCCCATCTCTCCCTAGTAAATTGGAGAAAGAAAAGTATGACCATACAACACCTGAAATCGATCCATATATATTGTGGAATTATAACTATTGTTATAAAGAAAATATAATAAGGGAAAATTATTATCCCATGATCCAACATAATCCATAACATAGGCTTAGAGTACATCTTCTATTATATGGATTTTCTATTCCGACTTCCCATTTTTTTGAGCATGATACATTTTTCTCACAGTCAATTGAGTAACCAATATTTCTTAAAGAGATCAGAATATATGATATGTAAAAGGATGATCTAAATAAAAGAATATTGAAGTTGTTATTGCATGAATTTTTTCCACTTATAGAATATAAATATTATCTATGTTTTCTAAATGTATTGTATTCATGAATTAGAATGACATGGGATGACTTCTCAGTTAGTCTATAATCACTAAAATCAAATCATGCTTCTAAATAGTTTGTGGTGAACTTGTAAAAAATTCCTTATCTATCATCTCCCTTATAGAAACATGTATAGTTATGGATTGCAGTACTCTAGCTATTCATTAGTGTCCATCCTTGACTTACTGACATGTTATTAATTTCATTACAAAATCAAACACATTTCATTTAATACCTAAAAAATAAAATTAGGTTCCTAAATCCATGTAAATATTTTAATTTCATGGATGAATTTCCAAGTTAGAGTAGTGATTAGAAGAAAGAAGTTATTCCTGAAAAGTGGGAAGAGTCACTATTTGATCATGAAAATCAACATAGAATTTCCTTCTTTTTTCCATCCATCAATGGTCTCCCAACCATTATTTTTTTATATAAGGGTATGGAAACCAATATCCTATCATTGAAAATACTTAACTCATTCAAAACAATCAGGTATAAGTGTCACTGTAAATAATATATTGAATTAATTATTCTCAGTACAATCAAAATGCATATTTTCTATGATACTCATCAATTTCAATATATTAAGTGATTTGTTGGAAAATTTATTAAAAAAATTTGGAACATAATATATTTCATAATATTTCATTTTTTAGATGTATAAACCAATTCAAATGCGATCATATAGAGATATTTGAACTATCTTCTTTATCTTAAGATTAATTAATTTTGTGATTGTTTTTATCCTTCTTTGATTTTTTAACACAATAAAATTATCTATAAATAAATAATGAAACCATGTTTTCAAATTAGGAAAAACATTAACGTATTATAAGTTATTGGATAGATAATTATTTTCATAAATTCATAAGTTTAGTGATTAATTCGCTATGACATGATCTCCTTTCAAGAGAACACATCCAACTATAGATCTTGACCCACCATATAAAACCACATAATCATTCCCATGATTTTAAAATATAATAACTTTTTCTGATTTGAGCCCATACTTAATCTATAAAAATAATTTATTAAAAAATATATATTTTAATGGAGTTCCTATTCCTTTGAGTGCATCAATAGGGAATGTGAGATGCGAGTAGTCCCTAACAAGGAGATGATAATAACCTACTAAGCTCAGAATGTTTCATAACTCAAATATTTTCTTAAGTGGTTTCAAATAGAAAACATATTATTTATTTTCAGGAAAATATAATACACCTTTCTAATAAATAACATGTCCAAGGAAACAAACTACTTATATATATATAAATCATATTTAGAGAATTTGTTTGTACATCAAGTGTTCTAAAAAAATTCTCATTTTTTTAAATGTTTTTCATTTTCCTTTCATTTTTGAGAATATAAATGAATGTCATATAAAAAAATTCCATAATGAAATATTCTGGGTAATGTTTAAATACATGATTTATTAATTCCCTAAAAATGAATTATGAATTTGTAAGACCACAGGAAATAACTAGATATTCATAATGAATGTGGAGACTCCTAAAACCTATATTTGGAATATCCTCTTTTTTAACCAAGAGTTGGTGATACCTAGACTATATATCAATTATAGATAAACATTATTATCCTTTCAATTGATAAAAAATAATATCATTTAAATAAAGAAGATATATATTCTGTATTATAGCCTAATTCAATTTATGATAAAAAATGTAGAGTCACAACAAACCAGCCTAATTATTGAAAAAAAGAACTAATGTAGCCCAGGTAATCGTTCTAGGTCATATGAAACCTTCACAATTAATTTATTTCAATCAAACATTCAATTCCATTAATCCCATTGTTTCCATTAAATATGATTAAAGTGAAATTTAATTTTTACCTAGAAAAAGATCAATAAGAAATTTAACTTGCCTTTTAGGTGGTAAAACCAGTGAAATTATTAGGGAAAACAACTAGTTAACACTTGAAATTAGAAGTAAAATTCCTTGTCTCAATTATATCATCATTTCCCAAAGTGACTACTACCTGCAAATAAGAAATAGTCCCAACCACTAATGTTAAAAGTCATATTATTTCATTTTTCACATCTCAGGCTTCTTTAAAGAGATCCACTATCCCATTTGGGGTTGTAAACTTTAATCATCACGTATAACAACCAATAAGATCCTTGAAAAAAACAACCAATCCATTAAAATTATTGAGTCATATATATCAATGTACTAAATACAAAATTCACTATAAACTAGACTATGTCTATTTTTATTCGACAAGATACACATTTAAATGCCATTTATTACCACTATATAAGAATTTTTGGGATACTCATTATGAGTGGAATAATATTGATATAAAACCCCATTTGATCAAAAAAATGGGAAGAAATAAATGAGTGGTATACAAAAGTATCAAACGGAACGTGTATAAAGGTCATGTTTTGAAGAATGGTACCTTCTATAATTGAATGACCTAATTGATCCTATATGAATATCTAATTATAACCATAAAAAATATTACTTTATCTGCCTTGATCATTATTTCCTTGATTTGATTTCATTGTATGAGGAGTCTGGGTGTTCCTAGAATCACCCTGGTTCACTTATTTCTGACAGTGATTATTTTTTTAAAATGATATTATAATTGAATAATAAGATGTCTGAGGCACATGATATGTATTTATTGTAAATTTCTTTGTAGATATAGGGAAATAATTTTGAATATTTATCATCTGATTATAATTATGAAATAATTTGGGTGGTTCTATAAAATCTCAATTATTATGCTCTAATGAATCACATTAGAAACATATGGGCTTGGTACTAGGGCATATAGGATAGTTAGCTGATCCAGTGTTCTGACTATATGATTCTCTACCCCATTTAACATGGTTTCATTCTTTAGATTATTCTTTATATTATATACACCACTTATTCCCATATAGAAAAACATACTTTATCCATCCAGATTCACAATAATATTATTTTCCTCCACTATCACTCTATTTAACATATCTTCATATTTAGTAATAAAGAGTATGAAAATCTTAGAATGAATCTCCATTTAAAGTATATACAAAAATATTCATTCCTTCAAGGGAACAATATAAGCTACTTTTAGAGAAAAATGAACTTATTTTATAAACATAGATATATATTCCATCACTCATATATTTTAGTTCTTAATATGGATTAAAGATATCATATTAGATATCTTTAATGTATTCTGCGATAATGTTTTGTTAACCAATTCTTCAAACCCCTCCAAAATTAGACCATGGAAATTTTTATCTTGTACAAATAAATCTCACCATTAAAATGCTTGATCCTTCAACATGTATGCTAAAAACACGAGTTTTAGTTATTATAGGGTTTTAGGGAAACCAAAATTCTAATTAATTCTATTAATCCTTTCTTTCACCATTTCTAGTTTGGATGCCCCTAAAATATTAGAGGATCATATTTATAAAACTGCATAGAATGATCCACTTATCATGGTTTTTCATTTCGATTTGTCTTATAAATATCTTAAAAATCATCTATTGGCTCACCTATGATTTAGGTCAAACCAAATTTTATATAACCTCTTCTTGTGGGGTTCTTGGTTGTCCAATATGCACCATTTATTTATTGACAAAAAAACCATTTAGTCATCACTCACTAGTAAAATAGAGGATAATATTATTCCAAATAATCAATAGAGAAAACAATATCAAGAAATTTATAAATATTATAAAATATAATTTAAAAAATTTATTCATAGGGGGAAGTCTCATTATTAATGAATGATATGAACCACTCATTGGCTAAACCAATAATAATGAGATAATAATACTTCTATAGGTGTATCAAAAAAAATTTGTACATAGACCATCCAAGAAAATTAATTTTCCATATAAATATATGAAATATGTTTTTATGATACATAATTTATATTTCAACATTTACCATATCACTAATACCATACTAAAATGATTGAACAAACAAAAAATCATCCCATGTATAACATCCTGACCCATAAGCATTGGCTTGGAAGTAAATGACATGCCACAAATTTTTTTTATGTCCCCACAAAAATAAAGGGTCGTAATAGATTCCAAGGTATTAAAAAATACTTACAGGATTATTTTACCATTAAATTACCACAAAATGTTAATACAAGATAAGAAAATCTAATAAAACTGTATAATAAAAGAAGTATAATAATAAAACTCGAAAGGAAAAAAATCCAACAATATTGGAGTAATAATATGAATAAAAAAGGTTTCTAATTAAAGCTAAAAGAAAAAATAACACAACAACAATGATGTGGAATTTATATAACCAATATAAAAGATAACATTGATCTCCAAACACCATCCTAATAAAGTATAATCTTGATGTTCTACTAGAGAAATTCAAGACCTTTCCTTTACATATTCCATGAAGAACAATGTCAAAATATTTCCAAAGTGAATATTCCCAAGGTGAGTAATCCTAACAAGTAATCATTACAAAACTGACTTCCCGACTCATGATACTAGGACATGAACAAGTTATCTAATAGTTTAATAGATAATTTATAATATAATAGAAACATCAAATAAGTTTTTTAGATTTAAAAAATTTAAATTTAAAAGAATAAAAATATTATCATTTGGCTATAATTGGAAAACTCAAATCACATCCTCTTGCTCATGAAAATATTCATGCCAGTTGATATCCCCATACACATGAGAGTTTACTCACCGATCGACCAAGTATTTACTAAGAGACCATTATCCAGGTGCCTGTAGTCCGACTCTATGCCTCTTTTAAGGGTCATGTATAATGAAATGATATAAATACACAACCCACATATTCCATGTTCTCGTATCAATTAATTATATTAGTAAAAAAATATTTTTAAAAAATTATATTAGACACCTTGCATGTATTAACTCTAATTTAAGATTTTGAACATTAACCGAAAATAGATTTTTTGAAAACCATTCAAATAAAATATTTACAATTTATCAATCAATTAAATTTCTAATAGAAAATACTCATGAGTTTAATTTTAAATTAAATTAAATTAGTTTTAATATCTAGTGCTTTATGTTCTATAACATGTAGGTAAGAAAGTGAATACACCTACCTCATAAAGGGTGATGAAAATAAATAATGAAACTACTGAACCTCTTGATTCAGTCTAGAAATTACTTTTTATTAGTAGAGACAATCATAATATCATAAAAAAATCATGAATTGTAGATATATCCATAACATATCATATATATATTGTTCTATATTATATGATTTGGGGAGATCAAGAGAGAAAGAATGAAAATAGAGACTCACCATTGACTCCAAAGATCCAACACAAATAAATCCATAAAAATATATTCTGAATCTAATGGAATCATCGTAAACTCTTTAGAGATGAATAGTGTTTTAGATACAAGGATGATTAGTGAAAGTAGATTTTTTTTGGGATCAAAACCAAGTTAAGATACAATTATTGAATTAATTAATTCACATGAAACGGTAAGAAACCACGATTTAACAAACCATGCAATAACCATAAAAGTGATAAAAAAATAAACAAAGGGGATTCATGGTTGTGGAAGACCATTTGAAAAAATATATTACAACCATACTATGATACAATCCCAAAACTCACAATTTTCACTGTTGGTTACATGGTTTTCCCAAACTGTGAACTACCAAATTACCTACCTAGAAACTCCTAGAATCTATTATATGGTTTCCTTGTGTAAATTCACAGTTTCTCCTAACCGTGATCAAACATAACACCCTTAAAAATACTTCCAAATCACACCAAAACAATCCATAAACTCTCAAAACTCAACCAAAACATTATTTAATATCAAAATACATAATAAAATTGTTAATTACCACAAACTGAGGGTATTACAACCTTTGAAGTGTCACTTGGTTCACCTATAATGGGATATGTCAGAGGAGTATACACTGATAATGTGTTAATTTACCAAATTCACTAATCACATGAATAATAAATTTACTATTTAGAATAGATGCACATACCCTATTTATTTATAATCCTCAAAATAGAGATAACACACTACTATTAATCACTAATAAAACTTACTACTCCTTTAAGATAAATGGTATTAATATTAATAAACCATGAATATGATTACACGTATAATAGAGTATTAATAAATTACTCATTCATACAACGATGAAACTCCTTGGAAATCATTTGAAAAATCCTTATAGATATTCCTATATTATATATTTCTATTTCTTGTATGGATTTTAAATTTAGACTCCCCTAATCAATTATCCCAATTCAACTATTTTTGGAGACTGATATCTCTTCAAAATTCGAAAGAATATATATAATTATCCTATAATTGAACTTTAATCTTCCATGATTAGAACAATTAAATTGTTCTAAAAATTATCTATATTTTTTAGTTAACATTAATTAAATTGAGTTTAAAATAATCCCTAAATTATATAAACTTTAAAATCTGAATATTATTCTTCACTCAACCCTATTTCATAGTGGAAAACAACATCACATTATAATGAAATTATTCACTCTAAAATCCAAAGTTTCGATTTTACCATGTTAGGAATCATCAAATAATGATGAACATGATTGTGGTGAAATTACCAAGCTTATGATTTTTAGGTCTTCGAATCTTACATTCATGGAATGAAAAAAAATTAAAAAATATATTTGAGTATCCATTCATAGAGAAATATTTACTTCATGGTTTAACAATAAATATAGTGGTCTAAATACAACAATACACTTTTTAAATTTATTCTTATGCACCATTGATATTGGTATATTTTTTATATCCTCAATTTTAATCTTATAAAAAACTTTTTCAAAAAATATTTTTTATTTTCACAATGATTAATTGCATCAAACAGTAGATAAAAATGAAAAAAAAATTCATTGGGTCTATATTTTTTTGTGACCACTTAATTTAAGCCACATTATTATATAAAATATAATCTTACTAGTCAAACTTTTGGTTTAAATTTTTAATCATGTAATAATAATTCATTCACACAACAATTTTTACATGAATGTAAAATATATTCGGTGTGATTTATCAAGTCACAATGCTATTTTTGTCCTTCAAGAATAACTTTTAAAATAACTCCCAAAGTCTGTCAACCTATATGGTATAACATCCTTAGGATTTAATGAACCAATTAGGATTTTACTGTTGTATATTTTTCATGAAAGAAATCCTTAAAGTAATTAAAAATTAATTAAAAAAATAAATTAAATAAAATATGTAATTCATGTGAGGGTTTTAAATCATAATATTATTTAAGTATTATAATTGTAAATACATTAAAGGTTCTTGATTTTATAATATATTAGTGATGATATTACTTTTATAAAAAAATGTTTTAATGAAACTGAAAGGTATTGATAAAACCCATTGTAAGTCCACTAAAGAAATGGATTTGATGATATTCATGATCACATTATGGTTTGGGTAAACAAGATAAAATTCTCTAATGAATAAAATCATAAATTTATAGGAGAGGATGAGAAATTAATCTTCATTGAACTATATCACATTTAACCTTTTATATTGGAATATTTATTTCATTGCTAATATATTCCTCAATGTCCATAAAGAAATAATTTTCATAATAAGATCAATTTAAAATAGATTCATATAAGAGGGATAAGGCTAATTTTCCTTTTCATCCTAGATGAGGAAATGCTGATAGAGGTAATCAAGACATGGTTTTTTATTTTTCAATAATTCTTTTTTTTCATGATATTGTCCAATAATTCTATACATATATGTGTATTCATATGGTTTATATATATATATATTTATTCTAAAAAATATTTCCTATATATTATTATTATATATATATATAAGTTATATATAAAAATATTGTATAGATAATATATAAATACAATTATTGTGAAAATATATGTAAAATAAAAAATATATATGTATATGTATATATGTATATATTTTTATATGTATGTATATGTATGTATATGTATATATAATTTATATTTTTATATATAAATATATGTTAGTGGTATATATGAATTTTATCTCTTTTGAATAATATAAGATAAATTTTAATTGATAATTAGGGAGTGTTAATCATATGACCCGAGGGTATGCAGATGTTTACAACGAGATCATCAAATTTGAACTAGAACATTAAAATGATCCAACTGAAAAATATGTTTATGTGTGAACATTTTTTTCAAAAAAAATTGATCTAACTAAATTGGATGAACACCTGATCTATTACATAATTAATTAGAGTTAAAATTTTATATTAAACAATGAGAAAATGTAAATGAATCTAGTAAGGAGATTTCTAATTTATTTTACAAATCATTAGATATCAGTACTAGTGCATATGATGATATATTAGTATTCATAAAATAAAATTAGAATTTGATGATGAATATAGTTATTTAAATTGGTTAAGATATTATATAAAATTTTAAGGATAAATTTGTATAATTATTATGAAAAATATACCATACTCTCACCAATACTAAAATTATATAACAGGGAAGAGGGAAACTGATAGAGTGATGCCAGATTCAAAGATTTTCATTCTCGATTAAAAGATATATTTCCATATATAAATGATCTTAATTATTTAATATAATAAGCTATCCAAGTATTACAATCTATGACTATGATATATATATATATATATATATATATTTCCTCATCACAATGAAACTATATTATTTCAAAATGAATGTAATTCTATTCAAAAAGTTCCCAAGCGTGATGAATTTTAGAACAAAAAATAAATAAATATTGGATGTATAAAATTACAAATCAATTTTCCATTGAATTATATATTTTGATGATTATATAAAATTTTGGAGACTTTATTTCACTTGATATGACACTCATATATAATGATGTATAATTAAAAACATTGACACCAAGTTGGTTATAATATATAGAATAAATATAAAAATTAGTATCCAAAATATAAGAATGGGTCCTAATTTTTTTTTTGTTGCATTACTTGAGGTGATATTTAGTCCCCATTTTATACAAATTGAAACTCACATCACTTGTATAATTATGTCTATAAATTATAATTTCTCGGCACATTTTTTTAATGAAGTGAAAGTAAATTATGTTGTTATTACTTATATCCAGATAGAAACTAAATGAAAATTTTCTTCACATTTAATTGGATTTATTTAAAGATGGTTTTAAATTATTATACACAAGTGTAATAGTTAATTATTCTTAAAACAAATAGGAATTCATATAGGGAGCTACATTTTCCGTAAAAGAAATGACTCTCCTTTTATATGATAAATTTTTAGGATACAAAATTTAAGGAATCTTATGGTGTCTTGTGAATATAGAAGGTGAAAATTAATTTGGTTGGATTATAGAATTATTTCTATGTTTAATAGACATCAATGGATTTTACCTCAATCACATTCATTCTAATCAATTGAAAAACATCAGATGGTAACTATGATGAATATTTGTCAACTTCTCCATTAATAGGAGAGGGAATAATTATTAGTGACCATCCATTTTATGTTTTTTGTTGAATGTGTTTATTGATAATTTCATGTGCCACTTTAATGAGTATTTTTGGACTCTATTAGAAAGTAATATGTTTATAGGATAGACAACATACCACATCACCATAGGTTTCACTATGGTCGTTAGGGTGTCCATATCATATAACTTTATTATTTTCAATGATGAAGGCCCATTTGACTTCGGGAAATTCATATGACTTATGAAGTTATACTATTTACCATTTATTCTACAATATAGTTGGTTTCATTGCAATGAATATTGGATGAAAAGGAAAAAAATGTGTCCAACCACATCTTGAGATGCATGTGGGGGAAGTGTAGAAAAAGATTAATGGGGACTGAAAAAAACTAGAAAATCATGATGCAGGGTGGAACCATAGAGCATGGCCCAGGGAAGTGTGCCAAAATGAATAACCAGGACTGGTAGGGCCCTAAGGGATTGGTTGGTTAGTTCACTATTTCTTATATATAAGAAGAAATTCAGAGGAAAGGATAATGTGGTGGAAAAGAAAATAATTTCCACACTGTGAATCATTGTATCACACTAAAGAATAAAAATAACTAAATTCATGGAGTGTTTTTTTAATTTACTGTAACATGAGGGACTACGCCATATGGGTTACCAACCAATATTCATTATCATTGGAGTGACCGTGTCTCTTTCTCTATGTAGAGTATTTTGTTCCATAGTTATGTTATAACTAGATATGCTATTTTCATATAAACAGTTCACACTATATAGAGTGTCTTTATTGGTGAAAAAATTAATATATTCATCCAATGTACCTAGTAGATTACTATAATCCTTATATTTTAAAAGAATATTATATTCGATAGTGTATATAATATACGACACTAAGCTTAAACAAATAATGAAATATTATTATTTAAATATGAATATTGTAGCTTAGTCAAAAATTAGTGGGTAATAATAGGATTAAACACAATATGAGACATATTTAAGGGACCTAATAAATAAAAATTTATTGATTAATTATTAAGAAAAATACTCAATTTTTAGTAAAGTCATTTTATTCCTCAATAGTAAATTTTCTTAAAAAATGATATTTATTATTTTAAGTGAGATAATATTATAATAAATAATAATAAAATATATAAATTTTATTTGATAAGTAGGAAATAATTTTTTAAATCAACATATCAACTTAGTTTTTGGAGAAATTTGGGGTTTTTATGAAAAGATTGAGTTTTCAGTAAATATAAAAAAATAATATTTTTTAGAAATAATAATTTATTTTCATTAAAAATACACATTATGAATTGAATTTTATCAGAAAGTAACATAAGTATTATTAAATTTTATATTTTATAATTAATTGAATTTTAATAGCACTATACCTGATTTTGATATAAGTTCATTTTTGGTATTAAAAATGCATTTTCTTAAAAACTGTTTTCATTATAGTTTACACATTTATATTAAATTGGATTTATGCCATTTATAAGAATTAAATATTTAAAATTAAATTACATATTTGGAATCATGAGGTTCAATTTTAATAAGTTGGACCATTTTCATAATTATGAATAGTAACATAATAAATATTTGTCACACTGATAAGGGTAGATCTGGAAAGTATTGTAAAAAATAATAGGGAAGGGACTATAAAAGCTACCCTAAAACATTAATTTAAACTATTTTATGTGTGAGGGTAAATCATAATCATTCAAGATTCAAATTTATGGAAATTTAATGCCATTTTTCTTTGAAAATAACTTACGTATAATTTTTCGTAACTTTAATGAAAAAATATCACTCTCATATTTTTTTAATATTCTTGATATTTTTTGATTGGAATAAAAACAAAATATATTGAGATATAAATAATTATTTTAAATAAAAATCATTTCTTAGCATTTAAATTTATTTTTAATTTTGAACTATGATTTATTTACATTAAATTCGTACACAACACCGACGCAGTGCTTGTGCAAGCAGTAGAAAAATCTAGTAAATTATTGAAAAAACTCTCTAAGAAATATTTTTTTACATTATTATAGAATCTAATGAATTTTATATAAAAATATGACATATTATGTGTGATTTAAAATTTTATATTCCAATTCCTTTGGTGTTATGTGTTTTCAATGTCAAATTAAATGTATAGTGTCAAAAATGGCATTAATGATATTTTATATTAAATAATATTTTAATAATTTATTTTAAAATAATGAAAATATTTCAATAGAAACAATAGGATGATTAGTTTTATAAAATTTAATCCATTGGCCAATTATGACCCTTTTTTAATTTATAATTAAATTTATAACCCTTTTATATTGAAAAATTAATTACTACGGTCAAGGTTAAAATTTATTAACAAAGGAGTTAATAAAAAAGATAATGTATAAAATTATATTCAAACCTATAATTTTTCTGGATGATTATATGAATACCAAGTACTATATATATTCTTATTAATTAATTTTTTTAATTACTTTACATGATATAGACACATATTATATTATAATATTTCTTGTATTTTCCAAAATGTCATTAATGATATTTTATAATACAAAATATTTTATTAAATGAATAAAAATTACTAAAAATTACCATTATCAAAAAAAATAATGGGGATATTATTGAATATTTAAACCATTTTCCATATATGGGTTATTTTTTTTATTTTTAGTAACATTCTTGACCCCTAAAGAGTAAAAAACATTGTTATCATGGTAATTGTGAAAAGAGTTAACAAGGGGTTAATACAAAGAGATAATAGTGAAACAATAATCTAAACTTGCCTGAATTTCATTAGAGGAGAGTATTTTGACTCATCCAAATGCTATATTCTATTTAAATTAATTTTTATCCATTTTTATATAAAAATTAATTTTTATTAATTTTATACTTTATAAAACACCAAGATTGCCCCTCCCCTCACTTATAAAAGGGAACCCCTCCCCTCTTATCTCCACACATAAAGAGACATTTATATTTACAAATATATACATAAATCACTTCATAATACACCCCCACATCACAATAGGCCTAATTTTATTATTAAACTAATATTGGAAGGCTTTAGTTATAAATCTAATGATGGTGTATGAAGAAAATGTATAGTTTTTAACTAAGTATTTTCATTTTATATATTATTCTATATCAATCAATTATTCTTTCACCATGATGAAATAATAAAAAATTATATTCCATATAATTATATGTTATTATGTTAAATTAATAACCTATATTCATCTCATCTTCCATAAAACGTAAAATGAAATCATCATTCATGTGTTCGAAAGACTACCACCTCACAAACTGATTTAATTCACTTTTCATTACTACCTATCATTGATAGATATAATGATAAATTATAGGAATATATATTTATTATATTTATTAAATAATTAAAATTATAACAATCTATCATCTATTTTATTACTTTTCAATCCATTGAAAAATGATAACGTTTTTATGCATACATGTGGACTACCACCTCCACGAAGCGATGTGACTCATTTTTTTATAAATGAATCACATGGAAGCTATATATAAGTGTTTTTAAAGAAATAATATTATATTTATTATATAATAGTAATTCTGAAAAGATAACATAATACTTAATTTCTTTTAGAATGTTTTTTGAAAAATTGAAATGTTACTCACGCGTACGTACAACCTACCTTCGCCATGATTGTAACATAATTCATTTTTTATAACCATCCTTTATGGTTGGTTTCAAAAGAATAATTTATATATAAAAATGACAATAATATCATGATTTTATTTTTGTATATCATGGAATAATGACCTATTTGACCAAGGTCAACACACCAAAGTTTTTCTGAAATTATGAACCAAATGTCCTCAAAATACCCAACACAGAAATAACTATTTATGTAATTAAGTATTCCATTGAAATAAATGAAACAATTGGTTTACTAAAAAATTTATATACCTATAAATTTTTATTAAAAAATTAAATAATTTATATATGTTTATTATATTGGATTGAAAGGACATACATGGGAGGTCTGGACTCAATGTAAGGGGTTTGTTATCTCAATTTTCATTTAATGGGTTTTACTTTTACCTTATTGACTATGTTATTTAATGGTTATGTTTGAAATTACCTGTGATTGTAATATATTTTTCCACATTTTTGTGTGGATTTATATATATCACAAATTATCATTACATTTTTTACTTCTAAATTCAATGATATGATCATCTCATTTTTTTCTTCATTGAGGCATATTTTTATGTTATGCACTTATTTATTTTATAGGGTGTATAAACTACCATTTTACATATTATATCATTAATACCTCATAACATTGTCTATTTTATATTTCAATTCAAATTATTCCATCCAAGGTTATTTGAATTTAATGTTACCAAGTTGTAAGAAGTCTCTTAAATTATTTTTTTCACTAGGTTACAACTCTTCTTCATTGCATTTTTTGGACATGAATATGTTTGAGTTGAACTATAAATAGTTTTATTGTATATTACACTTTTTTTGTATCTAAATTTATTTGACATCAAATATCCCTATACTAATTCTCAATTCAATGATAAGATCCTTGTAAGGGTTATTCGTCTCAAATTTTCTTTCTTTGGGAAATATATTTATGTTATGCACCTATCTTATTTTATGACTTGCATATAATGAACCTTTATATGTAATATCCTTAATATATTTATTTACATGATATTTAATGACTTGTTTTAAGATATTCTTTCATGGGGCTTTAAATTCAAATGTTACCAATGTGGTAAGAGCTTTATGTTTCAATCCCATTTTAATAAAGAATGTTTATGCTTGAATTTACATAAGGAAATTATTAGATCATAAATAATACCATTTAATTTCTATTCTTATCTTTATATTTTTATAACATTTAGGTTTAATTACCATTTTTTATCTCTTTGGTATACTAAATGCCTAATTAAATGTTTTTCAAAAATTCCAATCTTATTTATGCACTTTCGGTCCGAAAACCTTTTTTTCATATTCATTTTTATATTTTTTTAATTTTTTTAACTATTAATAAATGTTAATTTAATATAATTCTTACCCGTGTTTAAATTTTTATAATATTTTATAAAAACAATCCTTTCTTCTTAACAATTTACATTTATCTATGATGTGAAAAAATCATTATTTTAACGATTATAAGATGAATAGAATTTCCCACCATTATGACCCATAAATTCTTTGAAGATTCCTTTACATGTTTCCATTTTTTGTTTCAAATAATTCTTTTTCATAATAATATAAAAGAAATTACTTTTTAAAAGTTATTTTTAACATGGATAGGGTAATTTATTTATGATATTTTTAATGTTATTTTTATTGTATTTCTATTCATCAATGATAACAATCCAAGATTTTTCTCCACTATGGATATGTTGTAATGATACCATCCTTATTATTTCTATGGATGTATTATGATTGTTTTATAGATATTTTCATGGAACCCATTCCATTTCAAATTTAAATTGAGCTATAAAAGAATGATGCTTATTGTTATGTTAAAAAATTAATGCTTTCGTGTGTTATATTTATGTTATGGTTATTAGAAATTTTTTATGATGATCGGTGATCCTGATATAGCTCATGATGATTAGTGGGCCTAATATTGCCAAAGACTATGGGAAGTACTTATATGGATCTCTGATTCATTAGGTAAAGTGACAGTGTTAACTAGTTTAGTTTTTCTTAAGAGATTATTGGAATTTACAGGGTTAGTTATTCCATTTTTAAGAGTGAATATAAGAGTTCTATAAAAAAATAATATTCCATGTTACAAATATACTTTATTATTCTTGCATCAGGTTCTAATGGATCTTTTACTTAATGGGTTTTTAAAATGGCTTATGATTTTTGACTTATATTAATCTTATCTTATGTTAACAAATTATACCATTCCATATGTTTAATGATATAGGTTTTTATGGGTATGAATTATATTATATCATGATCATTCAATTTTATTATTTCATCACCCCTTATGTTAATCTTATAAAAATTGATAAAATTAAATTGTTAATGCTTATTTTTTCCCTTACTCAACATTTGAGTTCACTCTTCTTATGTTTTTTCACTAGTTATGAAGAATAAGGTTAAATTATTTTTATATAGTAATGATTCATATGTGGATAATTTTATGGAATATTTTAAATGCTTAACATGGAATATAAAAAGATGATTATAGTTGAAAGAGCACTTACTCGAGTCATTAGTTTTGTTTAGGTAAGTGTTTCTTCTAATTCACTAAAATAATAAACTTAAAAGTTACTAATGTATGTAAGTGGTAAAATATTTAATTTTGATGTTGAATGTATTGGAAGGATAAAATTGGACCACATTCCATGGTATCAATCAGAAACATTAAATATTATTTTTTTATCACCAGAAGCAAGAGAGTGTGTTCAGGGCTATTATAATGGATATAAGAGTAGGGTTTAGAGAACTTTAGAAAGTAGAATTTTTTTATTTGAGATTTTCTGAGTTATAGATACCATAATGGGTTTATAAGTTTAAGTATGATCATAATGTAAATGTCTTAGAAAATCCTTTTTAGGTTTTAAGTTACGTGATTTTGAAGTAATGGCTTATATTTTAAGAGACTTGTTATTATGTTGAGGTATATATAACCCTTATGTTTAACATGATAGATTATTTTAATTTTTTTTTAAAATTTTGGGGGTGTATGCTGATAGGTATGAGATAAACATTGAGGTCAAATCATTCTATAATGTCGAGGTTATTGAGAAAATTTGGGATATAGGAAAATTTATTTATTGAATGATCTTAGTTGAACCTTTGGGGTTATTGTGAACATTTTGGAGTCAAATGTATTATTTCTTAATATGAAGGTTTATAAATTTGGGATATTATATTAAATTTTGATAACCATTTTAGTTTTAATTAATATATATATATTGGAGGAATATATTATAATCAATTTATAGATTATGTGATCCTATAGAAGTTAATTTTTTATCTTCTGACATGAAAAATTTACCTTTAATACTCATCACATGAAAAAAATATGACATTTTGGTGGAAATTGATTAAAGCACGAATATACGCTTTTCGAGTAAGTATATTTCCTCATATTATTATTCAATATGTTAAATTGATTCATAAAATCTAGGAAAATGACATTGAAATAAAACATTTATACTATTACCTTTATTTTAAATGAATTGATAGTAGTTTTCACACCTCATTGATTTATGGTTATGTAGTCATTAACTTTCACGTAATCATTCAACTTATTATGATCAATTTTTTATGTCACACTCCATTATTATACATACATTATGTTTGTAATCTATGTATATATTTTCACTTACCAATAATTTTTTCTTATTTGAAAACCCAGTTATGTGTTATTCTAGATGATATTCGTATTTTCCTTTCTCCCCCTTCAAGAGGAAGTCTTATTAAACTTTTTTATGATGTGGTTTTTCAAATAAATTATTTTCAAATATAAAAACCTTGATTAATAATATAGTGTTCAAATTGTGAGGATATAATTTATTAATGGTGAGAATATAATATCTTGATATTCAAGAATAACATTACGTTTGATAGTAAATACAACAAGCACCACCAAGCATAAGAAAACAATGAAATATTATTATTTAAATATGATTTTTATAGACTAGCCAGTAAATTAGGGGGTATAAATTATATTAATATAATTATGATATATATAATAGGACATAGTTAATAAAATTTATTGATTAATGATTATTAAATAAGAACTTAATTTTTAGTAAAACCATTTCATTAATCAAAAATACATTTTCTTAAAAAATGATTTTATCTCAGTTTATATGTGAATATTATAATTAATTTCTAGATAATTTAATTATCTTATTTGATAAAAAGGATAGAATTTTTTAAATATTAATTTCAAAATTATCCTAGGGTGAATTATGAAAGGATTGATTTTTTAGTGAATAGTAAAAATACAGATTTTAGAAAAATAGTCATTTCATTTCATTAAAAAATAAAATTATTATTTTAATTTGATATAAACATGAAAAAGTTTTATATAATTATATATAATCATATTAATTTCATTTTAATCATCATTATACTGGATTTTTGGTATAAGTTCATTTTTGGCATAAAAACCCATTTTTCTAAAAACTGTTTTTCATTATGGTTTTAATATTCAGTGTAAAATATATTTTTACCAATTATATAAATTTAATACTGAAGAATAAATTTTATATTTGGGATAATAAAGTTTAATTTTGTAAATAGGCCCCTATTATTTTTTTTTTCATTTTGAATAGCAACTATATTAAATATTTGTTTCCCTAGTAATGGAAAATTGGGTAATTAAGGTTAAAAATAATATGATAAGGGATTGGAAAACAACACTAACACATGATTTTAATCTATTTAATGGGGGGGGGGGTCTTACCACACCCATCCAATATTTGAAATTAAGGCAACTTTGTGCCACATTTCTTTGAAAATGACATATTATTTTAAGTAGATATAAAGTAAAAAATGTCTCTCTCTTACCATTAAAAATCATTAATATTTTTATAGTGATAAAAAACTATTTTTGGTTGTAAATGGTCATTTATAATATATTTTTTATCATGTTAGTTTATTTTTAAATTTTAATTATTAAATAATTATTCAACGATAACGCAGTACATGTGAAAGCAGCAGAATAATCAAGTAAGTTATATTAAAAAATATATATGTAATATTTCTGGGGAACTTATAAATTCACATAGCTTTTATATATAATAATAAAATGTTATTTATGAGTTAATGGTTTATATTTAAATTAATTTTCTATCATGTTGTTTTCAATGGAAATTTAAATAAATAATGTCCAAAAGGAAATCAATTTTATTTTTTGTTAAATAATATTTTTTAAAACTATTCTAAAATGATAAAAATATTTTAAGAAGAAAATTAAGATCAGAAATGGTCTAAAATTATATCCCTTATCCATTTATGATTAAATTTTCAACTTTTAAGTAAATTAATAACCATTTTATTTTGAAAAAGTTTTTATCATGTTTAAGGTTAAAAGTGGATAACCAAGGGCCTATTAAAAAATATAAGGTTAAAAATGATATCAAAACCTATAAAAATATGGTTTTATAATTATATAAATTCCATTTACAACTTATCTTAAAATTAATTTTAATTTTTGAACAATTTTACATGTTATTGAATAAAATTATATTATAAAATTTATTCTAATTCAAAAAATGACATTAATGATATTTTATAACCAAAGAATATATTATTAAATGTTTAAAATTAATAAAAATGAAATTATCAAAAAATTGGTTTTTATATCGTTCAATATTTATACCAAAGTACCTTTATGGGTCAATTTTTACTTTTATATAAACTTTCTTAACCCCTAATGAATAATCAACTATGTTATTGTGATAATTGGAAAAAGGATAAACTCGGGGTTAAAATAAAGACATATGTGTGAAAAGAAGCTAAAAATGTCCTAATTTTATTAAATGAGAGGATTTAAACTCATAATCATATTTTTTTATGATCATTTTAATTTGGATCCATTTTTCCTTGAAAAGTGATTTATGTTAATCTAATACTTTATTAAATTCTTTAAATTCCCCTCTCCTTACTTATAAAAGGGAAACCCCCATTCTATCCTCTCAACACTTAAATAGCCATTTTTCTGGAAAAATACCTTCCAAAATATCTTCTTAAAATTACTTCCCACATCTTTAAGGCACTTGTTTGGTCAAAAAACCAATATGTGATGGCTTTAGGTATAAACCAAAGAACTTTTCCATTGAAGAGGTATTATTCTTAACCGATCATTTTTGTTTTATTTATTCATCTATATAAATTTAATATTATTAAACCATAATGAAATAATGAAATTAGTATCCTATATATACTAATATTTTATTATTAAAATGATATAATTTATATTTATATATTCGGGCATAAAATAGGAAACAAAACCATCGTTCATGTATGTGGAAGAGTACCGCTTTGCGAATCGATGGAATTCATTTTCCATCACCAACTATCAAATATGGTAATAATTGTGGAAATAAATTATATATATATGTGTGATATTTTTTAAACAATAATTTTTTTGAAAGATAATATATACTGTATTTTCTTTCCTTTCTATCAATTGAAAAATTATAACATCGTTCATGTGTATGTGTAGACTACCACCTACATGGAGAAATGTGATTCATTTTTCATATAAAAATAACTTAGATTTCATATATAATAGTTTTTAAAGATATAATGTGATATTTATGATATAATAATCTTTCTATAATTATAAAATAATACTTATCTTATTCCCATCATGTTCGTTGAAAAATGGAAACTTTACTCATGCACATATATGACTTAGTTTCACCTTGATTGTAATGAAAATCATTTTTAATTACCATAATTCATGTTTTGTTTTAAAATTATATTTGATATATAAAAATAATAAATATTTGGTTATATTAATTATGGGTATGATGTAAAAATGACCCATTTGACGATGATCAACACATAGAATGCATTTTGTAATTATTAACCAAACATCCTCCAAACACCAAACATGAACTTAAACAATTCATAAATTAAACATTAAATTGAAAATAATGAAAACAATGATATAATTAAAATATAAGAAACCTACACAAATTTCATAAATAATCATAAAATTTATAAAAAGATTTAAATGACATACATGGAATGTCTAGACTCAAGGGAAGGAGTTTTTGAACTAAATTTTCAATCACTAGTTTATACTTCTACATAAATAAATTTCGTATTCCATGGTTTTGCATGAATTGAAATATAGTTTTGATATGTGGTATTACCACTTTTTTATTTGGGTTTAATATCATCATGCATAATCATTTCACTAATTAATTACAACATCGATGACATAATCATTTTAAGGGATTTTGTCTCGATTTTAATTCATTTGGAGACATTTTAATGTTATGTAGCTATTTATTTAATATCATGCATATACTACCGTTTTACATGATATATCATAAAAATTTAAAATTTAATTGTATTTTATGTTTCAATTCATATTATTTCATCCAAGGGGATTTGGCATAAAATTTAACAAATGGTAACCAATATCTTAACAGAAATTCTTTTCATTGGGTTATAAATATTACTAATTGACTATATTATGCCATGATTATGTGTGAATTTATCTTCAATTTTTTTATTCTTAATTTCATCTTATTTTTTATATATTGACATTTATTAGAAATAATTTCATTGTTGATTAAATCTAAATTCAATGATATGATCTTTCTAAGGGTTATTCATATCATGTTTTTGTTCTTAGGGACATACATTTATTTTATACACATATATTATTTAATGAGGTGTATATACTATCCAATTGACTTTTTATATAATTAATAAACTTATATTCATGATATTTAATGGTTTATTTGGATTTATTCTTTCATGGGGCTCATAATTTAAAAATTTCTAAAGCGGTAATGCATTTATGTTTCAATCCCATTTAAATTGGGATTTTTTATGACTAAATTTCATTTGAAGAAATTATATCATCCTTACGAGATTAAATAATTTATTTTTTATTCTACCATGTATATTTTTTCAATTTTTGACACTTTAGTACCATTTTTATCTCTTTCTCACTCCAAATTGTTCAAAAAATGTATTTCATAAAATCTGATCTTATTTCTATGATTTCAATTAGAAAACCTTCTTATTCAATATATATTTTTTATAAAATTATTTTAAAGATGTTTTTGAATATTGATCAATGATAATTAAAATTCATTTTTACCAATTCTTTATTTTTTACATTTTTTAAATAACAATCTTATTGTCATTTTCCTAACAAGGTAAGTTTATCAAAGTTGTGAACAAAATATTAATTTTAATAGTTATGTCATGAATATAATTTATAGCTATCAACGAAACTAAATGATTTTAATTTCCCTTGAATGTTTGAATGGTTCTTCTAAAATAATAATTTTCATTAATATTATAGAAATTTTTAGTATTTAAAATTTATTTTAAAAGTAGAAATTGTATTTTACTCAAGATTGTTTTAACTCCTATTTTTATAGAATTTCTATTCATCAATGAAAAAAACTCATTATGTTTATTATTATATTCTCATAAAATGTCTTAATGATTCCATATTTATTATTTTAGGGATGGAATATGATTTTTTTCAAAGATATTTTAATGGAACCCATTTCTTTTCCATGGATAAATTTAAATATGAATGAACAAAAGTTATTGGTATGTTGAAAAATTAAATCTTTTATGTGTTATGTTTATCTTATTATTCTTGGACATTTTTTTAATAAGGATGATCCTTATATGGATCATGATGATGTGTTAGCCATATATTGTTCACCAAGGTGTTGGGTAAAGGTAAATAGTTTAGTATTTAGTTTTCTCCAAATATTTTATTGGAATTTAATGTGAAGGTTATTAAATTTGTGAGATTAATTGTAAGAGTGATATAAAAAATGATGTTCCATGTTACCAAAATGTATTATTTACTCTTGTATAATGTTTTAATGGATAATTTTCAAAAGTATTTTTTTCATATTTCATATGATTGTTGACTTATATGAATGTTTTATTATTTTAAATTTTTATTTTGTGTCACATTTTTAATGATAAATGTTTTTATGGGTATTAATTATATTATATTATGCTCATGTATAATGATTTTTTCATCATAACCATATGATATTCTTATGATCACTAATGACATTAAATTGTTACATTTTATGTTTACCCTTACTGAGAATTTGAGCTCACCCTTATTATGTATCTTTTTCTCCATGTTATGAATAATGATATTAAAGAATTTATATCTATAATTGTTCCGTGTGGTGAAAATATTATATGGTTTTTTAAGACTTGATTTAGAATATGAAAATCTAGGTATAGTGGGAAAACAGTCACATGAATTCATGAGTATTTTTATGTAAGAGTATGTCCTAATTTTATAATGCTATACAATTAAAAGTTACATGTGTTAGTAAGTGATCCAATATTTACTTTTGATTTTGTATGTTTCAGATGGATTAAATTTTTTCACTTTTATCAGCATCAAGATTTAAATTTCAAGATGATTTCACTATCACCAAATCTAGGAGTGCATTTTTGGGGTTGTTATAGTTAATACATAAAAAAACAACACCATAAATAGTTCTGTGTGTCAAATGGTTTTGTAGAGATCATGTAGAGGATATGGGTGTATTAAACATGAAGAGTATTTATTTAATTTGGTCATCTATAAGAGACCACACTATAGTTAACAATTTGATACTATTAGATCTGATGTTATACTCACTCTATGAAATATTGAAGAGAGATATACTAGAATAAATCCATTGGAAAAGATTATTATAATATTGAATCAGAGATAATATTATGGTCAATCAGTATCAAAATTTATAGGGGATTTTTGATTCATAATTTATAATGTTTTGTGGTACTTAATTGGATTTTAATCACTATATTAAAATATATATGGAATTGGGAATGATATTAAAAACATATAAGAAGAATATTTTGTTCAACCCTTAGATAAAATGAGGTTAGTTTAATTATATTAATAAATTCACATAGTAGTTCATGAGATAGAATATGGGAAGTGAAGGAATTCAATGTTTCCTAAAAATATGATTTGGATGGAGGAGGAAATCCTAAGGTTATTATATCAATATTTATTCATTGGACATTGAAAGAAGTGATACCCCATTTTTAGTGTGATTTTTCATCATACATATCTTGAGAAGAATAACATCACATATAGAGCAGTGATCCCATATCCATGGTGGACAGTAGTGATATTATCAATGTATTTGGGGATAGTTAATCTAGATGGTTAGTGGAACTACTTTATAGTGTAATCCATTTAAGCAGTTCAATTAGCGTATTAGGTGTATAAGCACATTTCTATGAATACTTTTTTGCATTACCCAACTTGATTGCACCATTTAAAATCACCTGTATTAATTATTTACAAATTTATTAACGTAAGAGAGACAATTAAGAGAGATAATAGAGCATTCCATTACATTTTAGAATAAGATCATGAGCAATGGAAGAAAATTAATAAAATGTAAAACCATAAATCACCATACTCATTAGGATATATTCCTTAATTACGAATAACATGTGCTATCAAATAGAGGTTTTTGAGCGATGTATTTTCTCTATTTAAGCATTTAAGTTATGAGAGATATCAATCAAAAAGTCATACCATTTTTATAGGAAACAATTTTCTATTCTGGAAAATGAAAATGAAAATGAAAAAAAACATCTATTTTTTTAGAATATATTGTTCTAAAAGACAATAAAACCTCTATTTATATGGAATAGATGTTTTCACAACATATATACATGAAAAAAATGAGTATGGATAGAGAATATCAATAAAAAAAATACAGAAAGGTGTTGGATTTTGATATTAAGGAAATCAATTACATACAGAGAGCTTTATCCAACCCTATCTATACATAGGCAATGGAGTGAAAATATCTCATGATATATGGAAAAAACATCTACAGTTTAATAAAATTGAATATAATGTTCAAGATTAAATGTTTACACTGATGTGAAATAAATATTATTATTTGATCATAATCCCAAATGAAATAGTTGATGCATTATTGGACCAGCTAAACATTCTCATTGAATACATACAAAGTCTTGGGGATAACATTGATGAAATCAAAATTATTAGTTGGATCATATGATTATTACCTCCAAGATTCAATGTGTTGGTATTATTTCTTAATGAAAAATACCCAATGGAGATAACATTGAAAAGTCTCTATAGTACTCTCATTAAATAAGAGATTAGGGAAAATGAAAATCTATTAATGGAAGACAAGAATACTCAAAAAAAAGGTTTCAAATCTGTGAAGAAAATATATGTGAAAGAATATCTAATAAAATAAGAGGTTGATTAGGTAATGAACTTACTGTCATTTAGGTAAAAAAGGAAAATTTTATGACAATTTTATATTTTATTATTTTTAATAAGTTCAAGTAAGGAATATTTATACCAATTGTTATAAGAAATATCAAGATGATGATGAAGATGAAAAATCTATGAAGAAACATTTCAATGGTAAAAAAGGTAGTAAAAATCCTCGTAAAAATTAACTTATGGTAAAATCATATATTCTCATAAATGTTAATAATAATATGTTTTCTAAAGGAATGAGGTAAAGGATTATAGGGATCTTAGTATATAAGTTATAGTGGGTATTATAAACAAACAAAAATCTTAAAATAGTGATTGTGAAGGAGATGAAATCAAGGGGCGAGTTGATCTTGAATCCAAACTCATGGAATCCGAAGAATAAATTTTCATATAGATCAATAAATTAAAAAACTCTTATAGATTTATTCATCAATCCATGATCTATATGAAATAATAAGAATAAGATAACTCAGAATTGAAATTGATGAATAAATAACTAAAATATAAAAATTATTGGAATTTAGAGAAATAAGTAGAGAATAAGATTAAAATATAAGAACATGAATGAAATGTAATACTCAATGTTATATAATAGTAAATAAAACACTCATCGTTTAATTGTTACATAATGAACATGATATCATTTCATCATAATAGTATAACAAATATTTATTAAAAAAATCACTAAGTAATTAAATTTATTATAGATATTAAATCCAATACAATAAAGTATATAAAAATATGATATAAATCTATAATATTGTACTCAAGTGGATCATAATAAAAAATATTAACAAATAAATGTGATATTTTGTTGGGAATAAAATAAAAAAATTGAAATTGACATGGTATAAGATCATTGAAAATTTTATTTTGATTTTGGTCAATATATAAGAAAAAAATTACAATTGATCAATATGAATATTGGAAATTATGATTATTGGTTAATATAAATATTGGGAATCATGAGCATTGGTCAATATAACCATTTAGAATTGTGACCATTGGTTGCATATCCATTAATAAGAGACTGTTATGATTATTCTATATTATGGAAAATAATGAAAGTTAATTATCACATAATCGAGGAAATGTGATTTTTAGTAATGGGAAGATCATTTATGAAGATAATTTATCAAATATTAGGAAGGAGGATTAATCACTAGGGTTCAGTGTTGACTAATCCCATGAAGAGCTCAAAACAGTGAAGTTGTATTGAAAAATTATGTGGGAGATATTCATGTTAATTGAGATCACCACCTAATATATGTTATCCAAACACCCCATGAAAGTACCCAAATTACACACATTACACTTATTTCATATGTATGTGTGATTATATGTTATCTATATAGGGGTTTAGTTGTATAATAATGTAAATTGAAAGTATGTTTACTCATATAATTTTTTTTAATTATATGTATATACCTATCATAATAGGTATAATGTAGGTAATTAGAGAATTATTTTTATAAAAAGGATTAAATATTTGGAATCAATATATAAAAATAATCCTAGGAGTGAAATTTGGTAATTTTTTATTCAAATACTAAAACATAGTAATATGATGGAATACAGTAAAATATTAATAATATGATTCATATTAAATAATATTAATGTATTAATTTCTGATTCATGACAAGGGAGTTCTATTTCACTATTTTTGGCACTAAATAGCATAATTTCTAATTAAGGGTGGTAGTGGAGCATAATGGTTATAGTGGGGTACTAAAGGAAAGTGAAATAATAAAATTATTGATAAAACTTTTCCATGAAATTCCACTCACCACTTCTAAAAATACCCACCCCATCCTCTCATTTATTCACACCACATTGAAATATCCCACTTCGTTTATATCTTAAGTAGTATATCTCATAGATCTCACTTTATTCTTTAATATTATGGATGGAGAAAATGTTATGTTCAAATCTAGGATGCTCAAGTGTGGCAAGGGTTCCTACTTCCCACTCTTAACTTCCTATTTAAATTTTATTATTTTTAATCTCTTCTAAATTTTTATTTTATATGATTCCATGATATGTATCCATGAAATTATTTTCACACTAAACTATTTTCATGAAAAAATAATTAAAATGATTACTTTATGCCCTTTTGTAATAAATTACTATACTAAAGCAAGGGTTGGTTTTCTATCTCTTTTCAATTCATATTTACATTAAAATTGTATTTTCATTTTTAGCCAACATGTTATTATTCCATTATTATATTAATTTAATGCTATGTTATAATATTACGATATCTTACCCATGTGATCATTCCATTCCCTCAATTTATGCCCAAATCATATACCTTTAAGATGTATAAACCTCTTCATAGCCCAAAAAATCCTATACTTTGTTTAAGTAAATATTTTGGGATTTTAAAATAAAATAATTACATGTTGGGATATTATATGTGGATGTGGTTTTTGATCATATGATTCTAGAGGTAATAACCTCAAAAATATTTTTTCGGTTATATCTTGATCATCATCATGGTGCACGGTGATTAGTCCCTTACTATGCACCTAGTTTGACACTATTGAGGGATACGATATGGTCAATTATCATACTATTTATAAACCAAAAAAAGAAAGTATCTAGTTGGTTATAATGTATGTACTTTATCGGTCTCCTACCATTTAAAAGAAAATTTTCTAAACACATTAAATGTCTTCAATATTAATAAGTAATTGTTAACTACACCTTTATATAAATAACAATATATTGGTGTTTTTTTAAAATTGTGAATCTATAATTATTTCTAAATTTATTTAGTGAATTCAGTTAGACATTGTTAATAATTCATTGATTATGGAAATCTATTAATGACCCATATAATTTATTATTCTCTATTAGAATATCATGTGTGATATAGTTTAATTATGCTAATGTTTCATGTATTTATAAGTTGTTTATCCTTGAAAATTATTCTATTTACAACTTATAATTATTTTAAATATGATAGAATGAATTTGAGATTTATTTTATGGGTGGGACCATAAATTATATCACCTCTTAGTGCATTGGTAGGTGTCGTGGGACAATGAAGATAGTGTAATAGGAGTGTGCTTACCCTTTATGTATAATATGTTGGCATAAGGCCTCAAAAATTTGATTACGAGTTTTGAAATTATGAAATCCCATATTTTAGATTATTTTTGTGATCCATGTGATTATACAATTCACTTTATTCCATGAATTACACTCATGTATTCATTATTATGGCTTCAATTTTAATCATGATTCTATATATGATATATTTATCCTAAATTATCCTCCATTGTATTTTATTACCTTATAGTTCATTTAAGATTTAAATATTTACATTTTTCCCTATTTCACCTAATAATGAAGGGTAATACTATCATTGAATAAGGATGAAAATAAGGAATAAATAATTTTACTTTTAAGTTTCAAAGTTGCAATGTAATGTGAAAAGACTTTTAAGTACTACTAAACCACCATCATTAGAATATAGTATCTTGAACTCTATTTTCAATATAATAAATAACCCAAATGCTTTGGTAAAATTTGGTTGGGAGCATTGCAATAGTTATCAATAATTTTTTTGTAGAAAATTTAATAACTAGATTTAGGAAAGTATAGTTAGAGAAAAAAGATTTTGCCTTAGAAAAATTATAGAAAGTATTATATAATAATATAGATAATTAATTTTAGTAGTTTAATAATTAATCAATAAAATTATTTTTAGATAATGGTATAAACTAGGAGGATTAGAAATCAGAACAAAAAACACACACAATGCGGTCAATATCAGAATAATACAGAAAACATAGTTATTGTTTCTAAGTAGAAAATTACGACACCTCTAAGATAATTGACTCAGGTTATGACAAATAAACTTTCTCGCATAGAGAAACCAATTGACCCTCTATAAGGATATACCACATTAGACCATTTTATGAAGAATAAACAACCATATTATTGTTGAAACACTAATTCTATAAAGTAAAAAAATTATTAAGTCTTTATAGAAAATGTTTTTGGTATTAGATTATTCTAAGAGGGAGAAATTCATTATGGTTGTGTGTGATCTAGGAGGTGATGATGACCAATAATGGTCATTATTTAAAAATACCAATGACATAAAAGATATTTAATGTGTAGAATGGAATTCATTCAAGGTGATTTTTCTAGAAAAATATTTTCCTTAAGAATAACATTTGGAGATGGAAAGAGAATTATTGAACATAATAAAAAAAGAATAATATATAGTGTCTAAATATGAGACTAATTTTACAAGGTTATCAAAGTATTTGGTGGATTATATAAACAACCATGAATGAATGATTGATTTATCCTTTAATGGTTGAACTCTTATTCTTTTAATATCCTTGGTATCCAATAATTTCTCAACATACGAGGTAACAAGAAAAATATCCCTCAAAGACAAAAAAATAGTTACATAAATCATTTTCTTATAAAGGTATTCCTAATAATAAGAGTAAAACTCACCATCAAGTGGAAGTATTTTACAAAAAGTAAAATAAAGTAATCATAGAGTTTGTTACATTTAATAAATGTGATAAAAAACAACCAAAAACCCATCTAAGGGGATTGGGTATATTTTTGAATTGTGGAGAGAAAGATCATCAAACTCAAGAGTGAATATAAAAAGAGTGAATAAAGCAATGAATAATGCATCAAATATAAGGAGACAGAGAATTAATCTAATAAATTCTTTATTCTCAATGTGAATCTTCCACAAAAAAGGTTTATAGACCAAGGTGGTTCATTTCCCTTGAAAAATAAAAATTTGATGCTCCAAATGAGGTGATATAAGGTAATTGATTATAAATTAGTAGTTATGTAATAAATTTTTATTCCATATATATACATTCCATTATATAATATTTTTTTTGAAAATAATATTCATTCGAACCTCTGTCAAGAAGGAATGATTTATCAGTTAAAACACTAAGTGATACATTGAATGCAACAAAATTACACTGGTATGTTGAAATTAGAATTCTTGGGTGTTATATCATTGAAAATATATTATTAATACAAATGGTGGATTTGGATGTAATCATAGGTATATATTAGACATTTAATTATAATGAAATAATTTATCTTAGTGATAAATATGTTATAATTGTTGAGGAAAGTAAGGAATTACAAGTTTTTTTCGAAGAAAAGTCATTACCTAAATCTTTTATTGAAGCCCCTAATAGCTCTTATTAATAAATTATTTATAAGGATATGGATGGAATAAAATCTATGTATAGTATTTTTTTCATAGAATAGAGTAGTTACCTAATTTTTAAGAATATATTAATGCATTTACAAAATAATTACCTATATTACTCCGTTACCAAGAAGTTTAATTCTCTATTGATATCATCCCTGATATAAATATGATATATAAGATACATTATTGGATGGATTTGATTTATTTATAATATTTTAATAATTAAATATAATAACTATGTAATGAAGGGTTCCCTTATACAAGTTTTTAACAATGGAGAGTGCTTGTGTTGTTTGTATAGAAGAAGGACGAGTCAATGAGATGATGAATCCATTATAGGGAAATAAATGGAAATAATATAAATAAAAATTATATATTACCTCTTATTGATGAACTATTATATAATATTCAAGGTTATCAATTATTTTTAAATATTGAACTTTGTTCTTGATATCATCAATGAAAAGTTATGTAGTATATTCCAAAAATATAATATTGTATGAGTTAGAATCATATTGTATTAAAAATAATTCCACTTGGGTTAAAACATTATCCATATGTTTTTATGGATTTGATGAATGTAAAATAAAAATACTACATTGATAAGTTTTTGGTGATATTTATTGATGAAATTATTATATAATTAAGGAGTTATAAGGATCATTATACTCATTTATGATTTTTTCTTGAGGTACTAATGACAAAAATTAATATGGTAAATTCATTAAATGTGAATTATGTATTCAAAAAGTTTATTTCCTTGATCATATTATATTCACGGATTGTATATCTATTGGTAATTCAAAAATGAAGGAAGGAAAGAAATGAATAATATCCACTAACATAATAGAAATATAAATCATTCTTTGGTAGATTTAAATTATCATTGATTTTTTTAAAACTTTCCTCTATTGGATAATCTATTAACCAAGTTAACGCATACAAGGGTTATGTTAACATGAAAAAAGGAATGAGTTTATAGTTTTTAAGAAATAAATATTATATTGGTCAATTCTCCTGTATTAAATATTCCATCCACTGCAAATGCCTTGGTTATTTATAGTAGGGAATTATAAAATGGTATTAGACTCATTATAATGAAAATGATAGTTTTTTGGCCTACACATTAGGAAAATTAAAAACCCATCAGATTAACTATCTGAACCATGATTAAAAATTGGAGGTTGTAATATTTTATTTAAATATATGGACACATTAAAACTACAGAGGGATATGTGATATATACAAATATATATAATCTTAATAGGTTTTTATGAAGGGGTAAAAAGAATTATTTTAAGAAGGCATTAAATAATGAAGTCATTGAGAATCTCCCAGAATGACATCCTTTCATTCCCATAGAAGAGATATCATAATAGAAAAAAATTTGAAGTGTAACTTAGGGTCACATTTTCCTATAAGATAAACGACAACCATAATTATTTCTCACCAAGTGTGTACATTATTATAATTTACATGATTATTCTTATTAAGGATCCGATGTAATATGCTATGGTTAAAGTAAATTAATATTTTTTGGATTATGCAAAAATAATTTAATATTTAGTTTCATGGGATATTCCTAACATAGACATATGTCTTTATCGAGGTACACCAATACTATATGTCTGAGCACTTGTATTTATATGATATATACACAGACCATGATATTTTAAAATATATATTTACACAGAATGATCATAATATGATGAAAATAATGTGTTTAGAAAAACTCAAAGATTATAATTATGCTATGAACTATTATTTTGTGAAAGAAAAATAGGTGTCACGTTCTTTAAGTAGAAAAGATAATGTAACCTTATTTATAATGAGGGTAAATAATGATCCATTTCTCAATGACTTAGTAAGGATATACTTTTATATTATAATAGAAGGTGAATCATCATTAATATTCCATTTAATCACGCAACCAACTTTATTATAGAAGATTAAGAATACTCATCATGGTGATAAATCCATACTAAGGAAAATTGATGATATGCTGAATGAGGGATTATTGGAGTTCAACATTGGTGGTGATAGAGTTTTATAGTTTGGTAAAAGGAAATTTATTACATCTATACCCAAGTTGAATAAGGGTCTATTGGATGAGGCTCATATATTAAAATTATCTATACATCTCAGAAGTACTAAGATGTATAGAGATATCTGAGACAACTTCTGGTGGGAAAATATGAAGAGATAAATTTTATATTATATAACATGATTCTTAGTATTCTATTAGGTGAAGGATAGAAGGAAAAGTACAAAAAGATAAATGCATCCTTTACCTATATAGAATTAGTATTAATAAAATATTAATATATATTTCATCAACAGTATTCCTAATTCATCTAGTGGGAATGATTTAATTTGGGTAATTTCTAATCATATCATATATTCAACACATTTTCTTTCAATTCGAGATGATTTTTCTCGGGACAATCATTAAATCTTGTATATAAATAAAGTTTTGAGACTTCAGGTAATAAACCTAAAGATAGTATATGATAGTGACATATATTTCAAATCAAAAGTTTAATGGAGTATCTTAAAGGATTTAAATATAGAGATTAATCATACCATGGTATATCACACTCAAATATATGGGAAGTTTGAATAGAATTTCTAGATATTGAAGGATTTACTCCCCATGGGTTATTCTCTCATTTTCTTCCATAGATTTTCAATTCATGCCAAAAAATGGTACATATGTTCCAAAAAGTATTTCAAAACCAAAAAAGAACCAAATATGTTGATCCTGACTTTCTTACAGAAATATGGGTAGATTTGTTTTCAAAAATATTCACGCCTTTTCAATCATTGAATGAGATTATTTTTTAGAACAAAAACATATACTCATTTTTCTTACCACCCTAGATATTTTGGTGGATTATTAGTTTAACTCATCCAAATTTTTATATATTTTTTATTTCATCATGAACTATGAATAAATATAGTTTATTATTAATGTTTTCCTCAGGGTTGGAAGGCACATCATTCTCCATAGATGTAGTAGATTGATCTTGAGATGATATCAAGGAAATATTTTAACCAGAAACAAGAATTTTTTTTACATGAAAACTCTTTGGATTTTCATGTTCTAGAATATTTTTTTAAATTTTTATAAGACCATGATTGATCTATTTCTAGAATCATCAATTTTTTATCAATATCCAAATATTTTATATTGAGGATGTTTTTCTCATCATATATTACGAGTTTATTTTTTCTTTATTATTTCTCAAATTTTTGAGATGATATTTATGAATTTGATTATTTTATTAAATTAAATTTTTGTGATCTTTAATATTATTAGATTTAACTTCAAATTTTTATTTTTAATATAAATACGCGACATTTTATTTTCATTTAATACTTAGGTGTTTTATCAGAACCCATTTATGGGGTTTTCATTCTTAATGATTGTAATAACTAACTCACTCTCAAAGCAGGAGAACATTTATTTATGTCCCATATTCACTAATTATTTGGATTTGACATGAATAAAATTTTTTATATTGTTCTTACCTTGTGACATCCTGACCTGGATTCAACAGATAGGTGCTCTAAGGTGGTTTGTCACATGACCTCAGGTGCGCCTCACCATATGTTAGAGGCTTTTGATTATTAGCGAGGTTCTAAAATTTCAGGTGGGGAGACTATTCCATCTTTATCAGAGAAAGAAAATTGTATAATTAAATATGAGAAATTACTGAGATAATAAAATAATAAATAAAGACCAATCATTACATAATGAATCCCACACTTTGGAAAATCACCATCAATTAAAGATGAAGATATTTCCTGCCATATGTGTCAAGTTTGAAGTGGAAATACAAAATAAAGGCACTCTGAAAACCCCCAAGTAGGTTCTAACCTTATGTTAAGTTCCCTAATCCATGCTCCATCCAAAATCACAATACAACCATTAAACATTGGGATATTACCCTTATCATTATCTACAATAAAGAAATCTATTTTAGTACCAAATGAAGACCTAAGTAGGGTGTGATTAAAACATAGTAGGCCACCACCAACAGTGTCTAATGCAATATCCAACCTATAAAATTATTTGTATTTTAATAAATAAATTGTAATTAGGATGATAAATGTAATAATGTTTCACATTTAATATTATTTAATTAACTATATTAGACAATGGGTTTAAGGTGATACTTGATCGAATCAAACCTTATTCTGACCATGCTAGAGTCTGAACCTTACAACATAAAGATTAAAAAATTATTCATTTATGGGATTTTATTATTAAAATTAATTGTAATTTTACTTTGGTACCCTTGATAGTTAGTCCATGTACCATTATAATGAATACTTGGGGAATAAATATAATATAATTAACTCAGGAACATGGGAATCAGTCTAGCACCAATATAATGGTTACATAGAGAATCAGTCTAGCACCAAAATCTCGGGTACCTAAAGCAGTCTTCCATCACCAATTCACAATTATTCATATAGTTTGGAACCCCACGGGTAATCAAAGGATCATTCAATCACCCAAAACTCATTGTTCACATTTTCATAAAGAAATATATCATGTTTTGTCATTAGTGACCTTATTATCAGTCATTCTCCACATAGTGAACTATTTCATTTATAAGAAAATCATATTTTTTACTTTCATCACAAGTAAAATCTAGAGAAATTCTTCCATTAATCCATTTATCATCAATTATTAAGCTAATAAAACCATTAAATCCCATTATCAAACCATATAACATGGATTTAGTTGAATTCCAATTGCCAAATATTTCTATTTTTACATCCCGCAAGTCATCATTTAAAGAAGATTGGAACACCGCATCTGTTTCCATCAAGAACATTCTCATAATCTCTAATGAGTCGAATGAGATCCATGAAGGGTCTCTCAATTTCATGGGATCAATTAAATTTTAAAATTTAAATGTAATTATAAAATATAGAAACAGAATAATATAAACAGAAACACAATATCATGATCATGACTATGGGAATTAGCAATTAGACCTTATACCTTAGGATCATTGAGGAATTCTATCCAAACATTAGCCCTTAATTCGAAGTAAAACAACAAAATTCACAATGAATACGGAGATATAGAATCAAAAACTGGGATAAATATCCAAAAAATATTCATTAAACCTTATAACTAATAACAAATAATGAGAGGAATTACTCCCTCTCTAAGGGGAAGAAAGACATGAGTGAGAGGAACCAAAAAAATGGGGAGATCACTTATTTGAGAGGAGTTGATATTCTTCCACCAGAGCATTGATTTGTAAAAAATTGGATTTGAGAAGCCAATTAATCCTCTAGAAAGACTCCAAGATATAAGGATACTATATTAGGCTATGTATGGGTCATTAAATATATAAACTGTGGGTTCAAGAAATTTTAATTAAATTTTGATGGTTTTTTGTAACCATGTACACAGTTTCCTAGATGGGCCGCACGACTAGAAAAATTGTGGGCCCCTATGATCTATGAGGTGAAAGGATTCTTCTTAAGGCCTACAATTGGTTATAAAGGGCACAAACCATGAAAACCCCATTGTCCCATGGGTGTATGGTTTGGGGGGTGGACACACGGTTTGGTCAAACCATGCACCCCCTTATAGTGGATCTAAATACAGAACCTGATTTTCTGGGAAAAAATACATTGTTTTCCCTAACCATACACCAACCATGAACAACACCATGATATTCTAAAATTCTCAAAATTCACATAAAATGAAATCAAATAAAGACCCAACCAAGGTATGGTTAAAATAATACCTAAAAATGAGTACGAGACATATCCAAAAAGGACAGTATCATAAAATATCCCCACCTTATAACAACTCATCCTCAATCTATACTCTCGAGCATTCCTAAGACTCCGTATTGAATTGGTTGGGACATTGGGCCCACATATCTACTTCAATCTCCCATGATTCCTCCCAAACATGACTATGATTCCACAACACTTAGACCAATGACACAATATTTCCCTGAAAAACATTCTCACAATGATCCACAACGAAAATCAGATTATACTCAAAGGACACATCAATCTCTATCTCAATATCATCAACATTTATCAGATGAGAAGTGTTGGGGTTATACTTATGAATTTGTGAAACATTAAAAATATATATAATAATATACCTTTGGGGAGGATTGAATAAATATACCACCAATCTAATCCTTTCCAAAATCTAAAATGTTCTGATAAACCTATGTGCCAACTTTACCTACATACTAATACTATGGTGAAACAACATTAGAGACACACAAAAGAAGAAATTATCATCTTCTAGAAACTCAAGAGCTCAATCGAATCGATCAGGGTATAAATTCATTATACATTACAGTTTCTCAATATTTTTATGAATCAACTAAACCAATTCCGATGTCTCACGAATGAGACTCAATCCCAATAACTCTAAATGTAACATACCAAGTAAGTAATTAATAATAGATATATTTATCTATGTCTATTTATGAATTAGATAGTGTTTTTGAGGCTTAAAATGAGAGTAAATCCAACCTAAAGCATGGAATACTCTAGTATTTTTAAAAGATTGTTTTACTGCCTTTTGATGGCAATCCATCTTTTAAATCTCTCTATTGAAAATTTTATAAGATATATTTTTCGAAATAAAATTATTATTTATTATTGGGACATCAAAATTTACATTGTGTGAATTTTTGGTATTTTTCCGATAAAGTTCATTTTTAATGAATAGTGAAAATGTTGTATTTTAATTCAAAACCACTTTTTAATCTAATTTATTTATATTATTAGATTATCTTCTGAATTGGTTTTAAAGTGAAATTAGAATATATTTTTACCATTTAATCCAATAGTGGTAATTGTAATTAATTTCACTTTGAAATTGGACTTAAACTGGTGTCAATCTTTTGATACTTATTGTTTCATAAAAACACGCTATTTGTTTTTGACAGCGGGAATTAATTATTAAATTAATTAATGCAACTTATATGTTTTTAATTTTGTAAAATAGACATAATTTTTGAATTTGGAATATCAAATATAGCTTATGGTGATGTTTTGATATTTTTCTGAAAAACTTCAATTTTTGATGAATAGTGAAACCGCAAAGTGGTGGTTACAAAATTTGACATTTCGTTTAAATGGGACTTTACCACTTCTATGATTTGAATATCAAAAATCCAATTTAAATGATTTTCATTATTAAGTAAATTTTGGTTCAATGGGATGAAAATAATTTCTTGATGAAAAGTAACTTTTATGTTTTATTAATCACGATTAAAGGTAATTAGTGTGATTTAAGGTAAAAATGATATTATAATAAAATGAAAATATCTTGAAACTTTTCCTAATCCTTTTTGATGAGTTATTTCCGACCAATACAACCCATGGGTCGATTTTTGGTACCCCATGGATCCACTTGGGTATGATAATGACATTTATGCCTTTTATTTAATGTTAAAGTAAAAATAACACAAACATGAGATGTTTTAATAAAACAATTTTTACATGGGGTAATACAAGTCTGATTTTTGACTTTAAATATTCATTCCAAATATAAAAAGATTTACTACATCATGCTATTTTTTTTATATTTTTTATACATTAAATATATTTAATTATTTATGACATCATGATGATGCAGCAATTACCTCATTAATAAAGGATTTAAATAAAATGAATAGATAATGTAAATTCATGACCTAAACTTGTCTAAAACCTTTTGGATGGGTATATTTCGAACCCTTATCACCTTATCCTCGAATTATATCAATGTGGGACCTTTTAAATCCGAAACTCATTTTAAAATAAAGGAACATTTCTTTAATTTCCAAGAGTGCCCCTCCTCTCCTCTTATAAAAGGCCCCCACCTCTACCTCCTTACCCACACTTCCAAAGCCTTTGGCTCGGCCAAACCCTACCCATTTTGTATCTCCATATACCTATCTAACTCCTTGATTCCTCATTTTGGGCAGAAGTCTTCCCAAGGAAGCCTTTGAGCTCAAACCAAAGGGAGTTACCCGATTTTAAGTTAATGTCTTCACTTGAGTCCTTTTGTTTTATTTTGTTTCTCCAACCCCCTAAACTCTTTTTATTAATATATTTTGTAACAACTCCAGTATCTTCAATATACTAGGATTTTGTTATAAGAAGTATTAGAGATACACTTACACACACCTACATCTAATGGTTAAATAAGATACTGTTTCCGTGGATGGCGAATTTCTGCCTCACGAGACGATGATTGTTCAACACTCATATATCACTTTAAAAGGTGGCCATTAAGATGTAACTATATTTATATATTATATATAATATGTTTATTTTTTACTTAAGATTCTGTATTTTTCATTTATAGCATATCCTTTATGGTTACCATTATGAGTAACACGATATCTTCATTTTAGGAAGTGCAGACTACCGCCCCCTCAAAGTGATTTGATTCGTTAATGCCATATGGGGGATGTATAAAGGATGTAATTAATTTTATTATATATGATATTATACTGTAATTATATTATACCTTTATATTATTATGATTCCATTCTATAAAATATGAAATATAAATGAAATTAGCGTTCATGCGTACATACGGCTTACCGTCTCCATGAACGATGCATTTCATTTTTTACCTCTAAATGGTTATGTAATATTATAAATTCATAAATATAATGGATATATATGATATATATGATATATAAATCATGATTATAACTATGGATATAATGGATACATGAACAACTTGTAATTATAATGAGCATATTTTGACTCAAGTACCAATGATCGTTAAAAAAACCGTTATTAACTAAAATAATTACATAGTCTTCATGACATGGTAATAAGTGATATAAAAGGAATAATGAACTTGAAAAAGGTTCTTAAGATAGTAGAAATTAACTCAAGTTTATTATTCAGGAGATTAAATAATGATCGAGTCAATTCGGACCTGAGGTATGGGACATCGTCTCAATCTCCTTTCATTGAGGCATATTTTGTTTTATACACAACTTTATTTTATACGGTGTATAAACCCCTTTGACTTTTACACTTATTCAAAAGGAATCTTTTTCATACGAATCATTTTACTAAATGACAAAAGGGAATGTTTTTTGTCGTACGTATGCGGTGACAACAACTTCTCCACCGCCGTGACCATTATTTGAGTTTCGACTTCCTCTACAAGCCATACCTTTTTTTAAATGAAAAATAAATACCATGTTTTAATTTTCTTTTATTTTGGTATTGAAAATGGTTTTCATTATGTTTTATTATATCAATGTGTTGTATTGATATCTTGTGATTGAAATGTGGAAATGTTATGTTTCCTTTATGCATGTTTTATGTGATACAATTATGTTATGGTTCTTGGGAATTATTATGAAGACGGGTGGTTCCGTGATAAACTAAGGGAGGGTGAGCCCGATATAGCTCTCCAATGCATTGGGTAATGTGAAGGAGTGAAACATTAAGGTTTCTCTGAAGAGATTTAGGGAATATACTGTGGTGGGTATTCTAAACGTAACCCAGAGGGTTACTCCCTATGTAAGAATGTTATGAATTCCTCAAGTTACCTTTCATGTCTTATGATTTCTATGATTTATTCATGATTTGATAAGGTATGTTAAAGTGCCTATGTTTTATGGGTAAAGTATTATTTCATTCTTATGTATATATGAACTCATGTTTATTTTCCATATTTTTATAACCCTTACTGAGCTTTTTATGCTCACCACACGTTTTTGAAATGTTTTTCGTAGGTCAAGTGAAATGTACATGATAATATGATAGTGTCAGGGAAGTGTCAAGAAATAATCCATGTTTTATTTTCAATATGTTTCCGTTGATGGTAAAAAAGGAATACTATCTCTTATTGAAACCGCTTTGTTTAAATGTGGGATGTAATGCATATTTTATGATCTAATTCTCTAAAACTCTAAACCTGAAAAGATCCTTAATGTGTAATCTTGTAATAACTCAAGATTAATTACGGTTTAAGGCTGGGGCCTTATAGTTGGTATCAGAGGTCGGTTTAGATAACTTAAAGAGTTGGAATTCTATTAAATGATTATCCAAAAATAATTTTGAAATGATATAGCATTTGAAGATTACCATGTTGCTTCATCTAAGACATGTTTGTTCAAAATGGTTTTCCGCAGAGGAAACAAGGAAGCAGTGTTAGGAAGGAATACAGAAGGAAATAACCTTCCGAATCAGCATCCTGAGATGGTCGGAATTGGAAATGAACATTTTGTTGCAGTAATGGCGCAGTTAACTCAAGTGATAAATGGTGCTGGTATCCATGCACGAGATCATCCAAATCAACCGTAGAGGAACATGTTAGTGGTGGAACATTTCATGAGGCAACATCCCCCATCATTCAGAGGATCATCTGACCCTGTGCTAGCTGAAGGGTGGATTAAATCACTATAGAAGATTTTCGATGTCATGGGGTGTTCAGACAATCAAAAGGTTAGTCTTGCTATTTACCATTTGGAGGGTGAAGCAGATTAGTGGTGGTCGATGGTTAAAAATATCAGGGACGCTGATGAGATTGATGCTCTTGACTGGGATGAATTCAAAGGTATGATTCGTGAGAAGTATTTTCCTAAGGCTGTTCGACTTAGAATGGAAAAACAATTTGTGGAATTGAGGCAAGAGGAAGACTCAGTGGCCACCTATGAAGAAAGGTTCACTCGATTGGCAAGGTATGCTCCAAATTTTATCCGAGACCTTGATAGTAAAATCAATCGTTTTTACTTAGGATTAAAGACAAAATATCGAAGGGCATTAGCTTCTTGTGAGTTTAAAAGTTATGAAAAGCTTGTTTGATGTGATGAGAAGGTGGAAATGGAGTTTTCCGATGATCAAGTGTTCTATAACAACCAGCAGAAGAAGAGGTCGAGGTGGCATGAGAAAGGAAAGAATTCTTCAAAAAAGTCTGATGGTAAGAAAACTAAGTTTCTAGTTTGTGATAAATGTGGTAAAATGCATGCTGGGGAATGTCTTATGAATTCTGGAAAGTGCTACCGATGTGGTAAGATGGGATATAAGGCTCGTGATTGCACGGGAAAAGATCAGGGTGATGGTAAGACCAAATTTGATTTATAGTTAGTGAAATGTTTTAAGTGCAATGAGATGAGTCACTATGAAAATGAGTGTCCGACAAAGAGCTTGAGTGATGGGAAGCAGTTAGACTACAAGAAGAAAGGGGTGGTGAAATCCTTTGCAACTACTTCAACAGATGTTGGGCCATCAAATGAAGTTATATCAGGTACTTTGTCTGTTTTTTCAGATTATGCCAGTGTGTTGTTTGATTCGGGGTCTACACATTCTTTCATCTCTGAAACCTTTTCTTGTAAAATAGGAATACCATCTCAAGAAATGACTCTTGAACTTATGGTAAAAACACCTGGGGGAAATTTTGAGGCAACAAGAATTTATATGAATATTCCTATCCTTATCCGTGGAAAGAACCTACTTGCAAACCTTACTGTTTTACATCTAGTAGAGTTTGATGTTATCCTGGGTATGGATTGGATCTCTATTTACCATGCTAATATTGACTGTAGAGCTAAAGAAGTTTCTTTTCATAAAGACTTTCAGTTTGTGTACAAGAATGAACCCTTAATGTTGATAACATATCAAGAGGCCGAGAAACTTGTAAAAGATGGAAATGAATGTTACCTTGCACATATCATTGAAAATAAATGAACTTTTTAGATTAATGATGTGCCAGTGGTAAATGAGTATCCTGATGTTTTTCCGGATGAGTTTCCTGGAATAATACAATATCGGGAAGTTGAGTTTACTTTTGACTTAGTTTCTGATGCTAAGCCAATTTCAAAACCCCCTTATGGAATGGATCAAATTAAACTTTTAGAGTTGAAGGAGGAATTGCAAGACTTATTAAAGAAAGGTTTCATTCGACCTAGCACATCACCATGGGGTGCTTCTGTTTTATTTGTTAAAAAGAAAGATGGTTCTATGAGACTTTGCATTGATTATAGAGCCTTGAATAACATCACTATTAAGAACAAATATCCTTTGCCTCATATCGATGATTTGTTTGATCAGCTCCAGGGAGCTCAGTATTTTTCAAAGATTGGCCTGAGATCGGGGTACCATCAGTTGAAGGTAAAGGAAGAAGATGTTCCGAAGACTGAATTTCGTACAAGATTTGGCCATTATGAATTTTTAGTAATGCCTTTTGGGATAACCAATGCACCTGCTGTATTCATGGACATAATGAATATAATATTCCATGAGTTCTTGGATAAGTTTTTGGTTTTTTTAATTGATGATATTTTGGTGTTTTCTAAAAGTAAAGAGGAGCATGAACGACATTTAAGGGTAATTTTTCAAAGCTTGAAAGAAAAGAAATTGTATGGGAAATTCAGCAAGTGTGAGTTTTTGTTGCAACAAATTTCTATTCTTGGTCATATTGTTTCTAAATATGGAATAATTGTTGATCCTGTAAAAACAAAGGTTGTTAAAGAATGGCCAAGACCCAAAAATGTAACTGAGAATCATAGCTTCCTTGGTTTGACAGGCTATTACCGAAGGTTTGTTAGAAATTTTTCACGGTTATCTAGTCCAATGACTATGCTAACTCGGAAGGGTGTTAAGTTTATCTGGACAAAAGAATGTGATGATTGTTTTCAGGAATTAAAAAGAATATTGGTGAATGCTCCAGTTTTAGCACTTCCTTCCAGGAATGGTGAGTTTGTTATCTACAGTGATGCTTCATTGAAAGGACTTGGTTGTGTCCTTATGCAGAATGATCAGGTAATTTCTTATGCTTCATGTTAGTTGAAAACTCATGAGGTAAATTACGCTACACATGATTTGGAATTAGCTGCTGTTGTTTTTTATTTGAAAATTTGGAGGCATCATTTGTATGGAGTAAAGTGTAAAATATATACAAATCACAAAAGTTTAAAGTATATATTCACTCATAAATAATTGAACATGATGCAGAGGAGATGGATAGAATTAATCAAGGATTATGATTGTACAATTCATTACCATCCGGGAAAAGCAAATAAAGTGGCTGATGCTTTGAATCGAAAAAGTAACGCTTCATTAACAATGTTACGTTTGGAACATGATCCTTTGGTTAAGGATTTGATGAACTTTGGCATAGAAGTTGTTGGTGCAGGATGCCCCTCTGTTTTGTTTCAGGTATCAGTGAAATCTTCTCTATCATACAGAATCAAGAAAGCACAGAAGCAAGACAGTGAGTTGCAGAAAAAGGTAGAGTTGGTTCAGAAAGGTAAGTTGCGTGAATGAAACCTTGATAGTGATTGTGTTTTTATATTTGGGAAGAGATTGTGTGTGCCTTGTGATTCACAGCTGAAGAGAGAGTTGTTATGTGTAGCTCATTGTTCTCCATTTTCAGTTCATCCTGGAAGTACTAAGATGTACAGAGATCTGCGGGAGTGTTACTGGTGGGATGGAATGAAAAGAGATATTGCTGATTTTACTGTGAAGTGTTTGGCTTGTTAGCAGGTTAAAGAAGAGTGCCAGTTACCAAAAGGGATGCTTCAGCCTTACCAGTGCCAGAGTGGAAATTGGAGAATATATCCATGGACTTTGTTATGGGATTAACAAAGACATCTCAAGGTAATAATGCAATCTGGGTTATTGTTGATCGCTTGACAAAATCTGCTCATTTCCTTCCTATTCAAGATACTTTCTCTCTAGATCAACTTTCTCGATTGTATCTTAAAGAGATAGTTAGGTTGCATGGAGTTCCCCTCTCCATTTTATTCGATCGTGATCCTAGGTTTACTTCTAACTTTTGGAAGGGACTTCAGAAGTCATTGGGTACTGAATTAAATTTTAGTACAAATTTTCATCCTCAATCAGTTGGGCAGTCAGAACGAACAATTCAGACTTTGGAGGATATGCTACGTGCTAGTTCGATGGATTATCAGAGAAGTTGGGACCAACATCTTTCTTTGGTTGAGTTTTCTTATAATAACAGTTTTCATTCCAGTATACAGATCGCACCATTTGAGGCGTTATATGGGAAGCGGTGTTAAAATCCAGCTTTCTGGGATGAAGTGGGTGAAAGGAAGCTGATGGGACAAGAATTGGTAGAAGAATTGGTAGAAAAAGTTCAGTTGATACAGAAACACATGAGAATAGCTCAGAGCAGGCAGAAGAGTTATGCAGACAACAGGAGGAAGGATCTCTCTTTTGAGGTAGGTGATCATGTTTTTCTTAAAGTATCACCATGGAAAAGTGTGATGTGATTTGGTAAGAAAGGGAAGCTGAGTCCAAGGTTCATTGGACCATATGAAATCCTGGAGAGAGTTGGATCAGTTGCTTACCGAGTGGCTTTACCTCCGAGTTTATCTCAGGTATACAATGCTTTTCATGTTTCGATGTTGAGAAAGTATATGCCAGATCCATCTCATGTTTTGAGTCCAGAGGTAGTTCAGCTTGAAGAGAACCTATCTTATGAAGAACAACCGGTCCATATTCTTGATCATAGGGAGCAAGTGTTACGGAATAAGGTGATTCATCAGGTAAAGGTTTTGTGGAAAAACCACATGATTGAAGAGGCAACATGGGAATTTGAAAATGCAATGAGGGAAAAATACCCCCACTTATTCGATAAGTAAATGAATTGCGGGGATGCAATTTTCTAAAGGGGGGAAGGATGTAACATCCCAAGTAAGTAATGAATAATAGATATTTTTATCTATGTCTATTTATGAATTAGATAGTGTTTTTGAGGCTTAAAATGAGAGTAAATCCAACCTAAAGCATGGAATACTCTAGTATTTTTAAAAGATTGTTTTACTGCATTTTGATTGCAATCCATCTTTTAAATCTATCTTTTGACAATTTTATAAGCTCTATTTGTCGAAATAAACTTATTCTTTATGATTGGGATGTCAAAATTTTCATTGTGTGAATTTTTGGTATTTTTCTGATAAAGTTCATTTTTTAATGAATAATGAAAAATGTTGTATTTTAATTCAAAACCACTTTTTAATCTAATTTATTTATATGATTAGATTATATTTTTAATTGGTTTTAAAGAGAAATTAGAATATATTTTTACCATTTAATCCAATAGTGTTCGTTGGAATTAATTTCACTTTGAAATTCGACTTAAACTGGTGTCAATCTTTTGATACTTATTGTTTCATAAAAACACGCTATTTGTTTTTGACAGCGGGAATTAATTATTAAATTAATTAATTCAACTTATATGTTTTGAATTTTATAAAATAGACATCATTTTTGAATTCAGAATATCAAATATAGCTTACGGTGATGTTTTGGTATTTTTCTGAAAAACTTCAATTTTTGATGAATAGTGACACCGCAAAGTGGTGGTTACAAAATTTGATTTTCGTTTAAATGGAACTTTACCACTTCTATGATTTGAATTTGAAAAATCCAATTTAAATGATTTTCATTATTAAGTAAAATTTGGTTTAATGGGATGAAAATAATTTTTTGATGAAAAGTAACTTTTAAGTTTTATTAATCGCGATTAAAGGTGATTAGTGTGATTTAAGGTAAAAATGATATGATAATAAAATGAAAATATCTTGACACTTGTCCTAACCCTATTGGATGAGTTATGCCCGACCAAGACAACCCATGGGTCTATTTTTGGTACCCCATGGAGCCACTAGGGTATGATAATGATATTTATGCCTTTTATTTAATGTTAAAGTAAAAAATGACACAAACATGAGATGTTTTACTAAAACAATTTTTACATGGGGTTATAAAAGTCAGAGTTTTGACTATAAATATTCATTATAAATCTAAAAAGACTTCCTACATCATGATATTTTTTTTATAATTTCTAGTCATTAAATATATTAAATTATTTATGACATCATGATGATGCAGCGATTACGTCAATAATAAAGGATTTAAATAAAATGAATAGATAATGTAAAATATATGACCTACACATGTCTAAAACCTATTGGATGGGTATAATTCGAAACCTTATCACCTTATCCTCGAATTATATCAATTTGGGACCTTTTAAATCCAAAACACATTTTAAAATAAAGAAACATTTCTTTACATTCCAAGAGTGCCCCTCCTCTCCTCTTATAAAAGGCCCCACCTCTACCTCCTTACCCACACTACCAAAGACTTTGGATCGACCAACCCCTGCCCATTTTGTATCTCCACATCCCTCTATAACTCCGTGAAGCCTCACTTTGGGCAGAACACTTCCCAAGGAAGCCTTTGAGCTCTAACCAAAGGAAGTTACACGATTTTATGGTAATGTCTTCACTTGAGTCCTTTTGTTTTATTTTTCTTCTCCAACCCCCTAAAATCATTTTATTCATATATTTTGTAACAAATCCAGTATCTTCAATATACTAGGATGTTTTTTTAATAAGTATTCGAGCTACACTTACAAAGACCAACATCTAATGGTTAACGAACATATTGTTTCAGTGGATGGCAAATTTCTGCCTCACGAGACGATGATTGTTCAACACTCATATATCACCTTCAAAGGTGGCCATTAAGATGTCACTATATTTATATATTATATATAATATGTTTATGTTTTAATTAAGATTCTTTATTTTTCATTTATGGCATATCCTTTATGGTTACCATTATGAGTAAATACAATATCTTTATTTTAGGAAGTGCGGACTACCACCCCCTCAAAGTGATTTGATTCGTTAATGCCATATGTGGGAAGTACAAAGGATGTAATTTATGGTATTATATATGATATTATACTGGAATTATAATATACCTTTATATCATTATTATTCCATTCTATAAAATATGAAATAGAAATGAAAGTAGCGTTCATGCATACGTACGGCTTACCATCTCCATGAACGGTGCATTTCATTTCTTACCTCTAAATGGTTATGTAATATTATAAATGCATATATATACTGTATATATATGATATATATGATATATACATCATGATTATAACTCTGGATATAATGGATACATGAACAACTTGTAATTATAAAGAGCATATTTTGACTCAGGTACCAATGATCGTTAAAACGACTTTTATTAACTAAAATAATTACATAGTGTTAATGACATGGTAATAAGTGATATAAAAGGAATAATGAAATTGAAAAAGGTTCTTAAGAAAGCGAAAATTAACTCAAGTTTATTATTCAGGAGATTAAAGAACGATCGAGTCAAGTCGGACCCGAGGTATGGGACTTCGTCTCAATCTCCTTTCATTGAGGCATATTTTGTTTTATACACAACTTTCTTTTATATGGTGTATAAACCCCTTTGACTTTTACACTTATTCAAAAGGAATCTTTTTCATATGAAGCTTTTTACTAAATGACAAAACGGAATGTTTTTTTGTCGTACGTATGCGGCGATAACGACTTCTCCACCGCCGTGACCATTATTTGAGTTTTGGCTTCCTCTACAAGCCATAAATTTTTTTAAATGAAAAATAAATACCATGTTTTACTTTTCTTTTATTTTGGTATTGAAAATGGTTTTCATTATGTTTTATTATATCAATGTGTTGTAATGATATCTTGTGATTGAAATGTAGAAATTTTATGTTTCCTTTATGCATGTTTTATGTGATACGATTATGTTATGGTTCTTGGGAATTATTATGAAGACGGGTGGTTCCGTGATAAAATAAGGGAAGGTGAGCCCGATATAGCTCTACAATTCATTGGGTAACACAGAGGAGTGAAACTTTAAGGTTTCTCCGAAGAGATTTAGGGAATATACTGTTGTGGGTATTCCAAACGTAACCAAGAGGGTTACTCCCTACGTAAGAACGTTATGAGTGCCTCAAGTTACATTTTATGTCTTATGATTTCTATGATTTATTCATGATTTGATGAGGTATGTTAAAGTGCCTATGTTTTATGGGTAAATACTGATTTCATTCTTATGTATATATGAACTCATGTTTATTTTCCATATTTTTATAACCCTTACTGATCTTTTTATGCTCACCCAAAGTTTTTGAAATGTTTTTCACAGGTCAAGGGAAAAGTACATGATAAGATGATAGTGTCAAGGAAGTGTCAAGAAAGAATCCATGTTTTATTTTCAATATGATTCCGTTGATGGAAAAAATGAATACTATCTTTTATTGTAACCACTTTGTTTAAATGTGGGATGTAATGCATGTTTTATGATCTAATTCTCTAAAACTCTAAACCTGAAAAGATCCTCAACGTGTAATCATGTAATAACTCAAGATTAAGTACGGTTTAAGGCAGGGGCCTTATACTAACTCACCCACATCCATCCAACATAAAGGTAACTACACGTAATACCAATGATCATGTCATATGGTTCCATATTAATAGTTTCTTAATAAATATTGTTTTAAGAAAACTCGAAAAGTGATAAGTTCTTATACCACGATTCCTAAAGTCCAGGACACATGCCCACAACATTTCCTCCAATATTTAAATAATATTCTCTAATTTCCTAACAGTATGTGGTTGAAAACCACACTCAAAGACACCTATATACATAATTATTACTGCAAAACATTCTATAAGTGAGAAGTAAAAAATGAATAATGATATCAATCTATATAATATATAACCCAATGAAATTGGATTATTTAGCAAACATAAATAGTTCCCCAATGATCACTCATGAATGTTTACTAGAGAGACAAGAAATGGTCCAATTGTTTCAACCTATTTACAATAACACATATTTCATCATTCTTTTGAGGAATCTTCAAGAGACCCTCCATGATGTATAATGTAACACCATCCCACTTCTATTCCGAAATAGACAATAGTTATTACAGAACACAAGGTCACTAATTCTCAGTGTTCACCAAATGAAATTTGTAGCATCATGTTACAAAAATCGTGATCTCTTTCTTCATTTCTGATCACCAATATGTCTCAAAATATTGTTGTACATCTTTCTATAAGAAGGGTGAACTAATCACTTTGATGCATTAAACTCATGCATCACCTCCTATTACATAAACATAGGAACAACAAAACAACCACTAAAATGGATGATATCATCCTCATTTACAGACCAATCAGAAGTTGAGTCACCACTTTCAAGGATTTCCCTCAAGGAAAAACACTCAAGATCCTAAAACCTCCACTCCTTGATCTAGCTAATAATTGTGGACTAAATAGATAAAGGAAAAAGATTCATCATCCAATGGTCCTCCTAATGTTTTATATGCATCACAATTAAAAAATACATCATCATCCACTCTGATTTTGACTCCTAAACTACCAGAGTTTATGTCTTTTAGCTTAAATCATTAGAAACAAAATTTCATTTCCTGGGAATATAAGCTATAACAATGTAAAATGAATGCATATACTAAACCCATCTTCATTTTCATATATTTAAATATCATTTTTAAAATATTTCCTTAAAAAAGTTTTTGGTTGGTATACACTATAAACATTTCTCCCAAAAGGTAATGGAAACAACCTATTTAGTCATAAACCACCACCACCAACCTTATATCATGTATATGTTAATTTTGTTCATGTGGTATCAATATTAATGAGCCATATTCCATCAATAAATAAATCTGCATCAACATTTACCAAGTCCAATTCCATATGCATCAGAAAACAAGATATAATTCTCACTTGTCTTGGGTTGGATAAAAAATAGGTATGGTAGTCAAATTCTTATTCCACTACTGGAAATAATTCTCACATGCTCTAGAACATTAAAATTTTATACCCTTCTTGACCAGGAACAAAATAGGTCCTTCCCTTTTAGAAAATTATTGGATGAATCTATGATAATAGTTTTCTAAACCCAAAAAGCTTCGGATATCAAAAAAATTATTGGGATACTCCCAAGAAACAACTTCTTGAACATTATATAGTTCTACTAACACAACTTTCTTAGAGATTATATGACTTAGTAAATGTACCCTGTTGATCCAAAATTTCTACTTAGATAGCTTAGAAAATAACTTATGTTCTCATAGTTCAATTAGGATTATGTCAAGATGTTTGGAATGATTTTCATGGTCATGGGAGTAAAAGATTATTTGATAAAAAATAAAGCCACAAAATAGTCCAAAAAACATGTGGATGTATCATTTCACCACTGACATAAACATAGTAGTATCATTTTTTAATCCAAATGGCATCACATCAAACTAATACATACTCTCCAAAGCAGTCTGTGGTATATTAGAAGGTCTCACTCTCAATTGATGATATCCAGACCATAAATTAATCCAAGAGAACAAATAAGCACCCAACTCCTTGTGAAAGATATCATTGATACACTTATGAGGATACTGGTTCACAACATTCATCTGATTTAAATTCCTATAAGAAATACACAAGCATAAATTTCCATCAGCCTTATTAGAGAACAAGACCCGAGAACCCCAAATTTATGTTTTCAAATAAATAAATCCATTATCCATAAATTCTTCCAGTTGATTCTTAAGCTCTTGAAGATATTATGATGCCCTATGGTAATGAGGAATTGAAATAGATTCATCTACATGAATTGGCTTAATTATTAACTAAACACATCTCTCTGGTGGAATCCCTGAAAATTCTTCAAGAAATTCATCTAGAAACTGATCCACCATGGGTGGATAGACACTATGATCCACACCCCCATCATCTAATGGAAGACCCAGATCCTGGGTGGTGAGATCTTTTGATTGCTGAGGAATGGGACCAAAACAAAATACCAAGATATCCCATTATTCATGATGAAAATATCTGTCACCCTTTGGAGATGTGAAAGTTACTCTCCTATGGTTGAAATCTATGTGGGATAGGTATGATACAATCAAATTCATATCCAAGATTAGGTTAAAACCTAACATCATAAGTACATACATATCTAGAAGGAAAATATACTCATCAAACTCAAGGGAAAACCCTTTTATAGATAAATTTACTTCTATTAGACACCCAATGATGTGTCAATAATCATTATCCCACATAAAAACTTCACCATCAGATTCAAAATGTTCAAAAGTTGAATATATATATATATATATAAGAGGCCCTAATATCAAATAAATTAAAAGAAAACATATAATTTATAAGAATAGTACCTCTAAATTTTGACAACCCAACCTTGATGTCCATAATGGAAGGATAAACTACATGAAACTCACTTTTCCCTATTCCCTATACATTGGACTAAGTCCCCAATGCTACATAGTTTTTATAACAAGGGTTCTCTTATCATAATGTAAAATTCCTTCTCCTTGATAAAAAAATTGTATAAATATAACTTCCCAGTTAGTATGGGGTAGAAGACCCCTTTCCAGCACGGTGGTCCAGCCTCGATCCTCTCTAACAACCCATTAGTCATGGGTTCCTATAGTACCTCTACAAGTATCCAATACCAGCAGAAACTTGATACTACACTGGTGTCTTATGAAAATAACTATGAATGCATCCTGAACCACCGTACTAATTGAGTATCACTCTGTTTATACACTGAGTAACTGATACTCCCCCATGGATACTCAATTTTACACTACTCAGATGAATTTACTCATAATGAAACACCTTAATGTTGGAAGAAGTACCTCCCGATCATCCATCAAAAAACTCTTATCCCCCAATAGAATAATCCTTTAGATTCCCATCATAAATTATATCCTAATTCACTACATCAAAAATCTTATTCAATTAAAAGATATTAACCTGAGTCTTAACAATATATTTAAGTCTATTCTAAAAGCACCTCTCCAAATCTGCCTTATCTCCCACCAATGCTTGGACAAAAGGATGCAAGTTGGTGAAGTGACCAGTGTTGTTCATCAATGAAATGATTACCTCGGTTAAAATCATAAACTCTACTACCCTCTCCTTATTAATAATAGATGGGTAAAAAGTATTCTAGGAACATATCCTATAAGTCCTTCTATACCATGCCCTGCAACTGCTCATCCTGATCTAGAATATCCCACCAACGCTTCACCGGTCCTCATAATATATAATAATGTAACATGACTCTTTTCCCAGGTGGAGTATCTAAATGATCCATGATTTTCTAGTTAAACTCAACCCCAAACTAAGATATCTTAGATTCACCCTATTTAGTTAATGTCCTAGGGTTCTGTAATTGAAACTCATAGGATGGATCAAATATATTCCATATAGGATGACCTGGGTATGTTTATATGAACTATATAAAATGATCAGAGTTCTCATGGAATTTTTATTTTTCCCATTCATCCAGAACTATCAGGGCCTCTTGCCCTGCTGTGGGAGGAACATTTCTATCAATATCAACATATCATTATACCAACAATCATCCCCATGGAGGCATGTATCTATAATGATAATCACACATCTTAGGACACATAACACAACAATAACACATTTATATAAGGGTGGTTCACAAAATTCCACAAAAAATGCCACACATACACTACCCCACAGTTAAAACAAAGACAATATCACCATCCATTACCATAATTAACTTGGTCCATGGATAACACCGGGTAAATTTTTTTTATAAATACAATTTTCATATTAAACAACCATTTTTAACCATTTCAAATTTCAATATTTAAAATATTTTTAACCATTATAATTTTATTATTAGGCACCTTTTATTTTAAATTACATCAATAAATAAAAAAAATAATTTTCGAAAACCCACTCATAACTTTCTTTCCATGCATTTCTAATGTAATGCATGTCACATGGATCCTTAAGTGCCTAGAATGATGCATGTATATTTATATCTAGTGAAATATAGTTTATTGAGTAAAATCATATAAAAATATAACATCACACAAAAAGTGAATAACCCCAAGTGTAATAACATTCAACTATAAATGAATACATTAAGAACAAAAATCCCCACCCTGGGTACTTGGGTTTTCACTTTCCCATGGGTTAGCTAGTCACAATCATGAACTCATGACCAAGGGATGAATAGTCATAGTCATCCATATACCTTTCCCAAATAATAAGAAAACTAAAAATAAAATGAGACCTTCATCTTTTACCAGTTTATGATGTCCTAGCCAATGTGCCACATATCAATTCCCCGAGATGGTTTGTTACATGACCTCTGACACACCTACCCATACACTAAAGGATACCAACTAGTATCGATGGTATAATATATAATTTTGGGAGACTATTGTCACTTTATTAGAGAGATAAAATGGAATAAGTCAATAGGAACAAAAACCATGATAATTAAAAAATCAATAATCTCCAAGCATTTCAAGATGAATCCCAAAATAGGTAAGATGAATATGAACCATAATAGTAGATATTTCAGGCCACATAAGTGATAGGTTTCAAATGAGAACCCAAAATAATTACACTTTGAAAACTACAAAGTGGGTCTTGACATCATTTCTAGTTACCGCATCCATGCTACATTATGAATCCCAACTCATCCATCAAACTTTGTTCTCATTCCCCTTCCTAACATGAAAAAAAATCTATTCAGGTACCAAATGACGAACTGAGTAGGGTGTGAGTACAACTTAGTAGGCCAACCACCATAGTTTTCTAAAAAAATATACCTCCTATTATAGTGTATATAGTTATATAAATAAATAATAAATAAACCAATAAAAGTAAAAATGTGTCACATTTATTATTATTTAATTAACCACATTATCCCTTGGGTTCAAAGTGAAACCCAAGAAAATCATAACTTCTTCGGACCATATCAGGAACTGAACCATACACAATAGGGATTTACCATCTATTCATTTATGGGATCTCATTATTTAGATTAATTCCAATTTCACTTCTGTACCATGGAATATCAATCTAGGAACCCTTATCATAGATACTTGAAGTGTTAATCCAACCTCATTATCTCAGGAACTTGGATCATTAGTCTAGAACCAATATCATGAGTACATAGTGAATTATTGGAGCACCGAAATCTTAGGTAAATGGAGCATCAATCCAATAATAATTCACATGCATGCAATAGGGTCATAGAGAATCATTCTAGCGCACCATTTGTACTCATATAATTATTCTATCACCCACAACTCATTATTCATATTTTCATATAGATATATATTAATACTTTTTATCAGTAACCTTCTTATAAATCATTCCAAAAAATGATTCACTATTTCATTTATCAAAAGAAACCATGAAACAATCAACCCTTCAAGGTTAAGAAAATCAACCCTTTTAATATAATTATCAAACCATAAAATATGTATTTAGTTAAATTCCACAAACCCAAAATTTCCTTTTTATATTCCATAAGTCATAATTCCAATGATATTGGAACACCCCATGGGTTACCATCAATACCACTCTCATAATCTCCAACGGGTCTAATAGGATCCATGAGGGGATTCAAAATTCCATGTGATTCAATTCAATTTTAAAATTTAAATGAAATTTCCTGATGTATAAATGAAATTATATGACTAAAAACTAGATAATGATCAGGTCTATGTGAATTACCAATCATAACACCTATCATAGGATCATTGAAAAATTCTCACCATTCCTTATCCCTTGATTTGAAGTAAAACGTCCAAATTCACAATAGTAGAGAAGATCAAGGATCAAAACCTAGGATCAATTTGCAAAGAAACATGCTCCATTATAAATAATATCTTAGCAAAAAATGGGAGGAATTTTTCCATATTAAAGGGGTATAAAATGGTAGAGAGAGGAACCTAAATAAAGAGGAGATCACTTTCTAGAGAAGAGTTGATCATCTTCCACTAGAACTTTAATTTTCAGGAGAAGGGGTTATAGAGGCCATGTAATCCTCTAGAGAGCCTTCATGAATATGGTAAACTATATTAGGTTGATCTAGGGTGATTAGGGAAATAAAAAAAGGGTTTTAGAAAATTTAATTAATTTTTTAGAGGTTTTAATAACTATTCGCATGGTTTCTTAGATGGGCCACATGGTTAGACAAACCATGAATCTCTACTATCTATGGGGTGAATGAGTTCTCCTTAAAGTGCATGGTTTTTTAGAAACATGTAAAAACCTTTAGAAAACCATTATCCTTATGGTAAAAATTGTGGGGTGTGTCCACGTGGTTCAGTAAAACCATGACCCCCCTTCTAGTGGCTCAAAATGGGGCACACATTTTTTTGGGGAAAACCACATGGTGTTCCCTAGCAATGGGCCAACTGTGAACAACCCCATGGGATTAAAAAATCATCAAATTTATCCAAAAAGACCATGAAGATAGACCCAACCAAGGTGTGATCAATAAAGGGGAAAAATATGTAAAAACAAATATGAGACATCTCACAAAAGGTTAGGATTTTTTATCACTCTCCCTTCAAAAGAAATCCCCTTAATTTTTGATCTATCATTAAGATCATTATTATTTTTCATAATAATTTTTAAAATATCACAAATATGAATGGTAATTTATTTTGGATTATTATATAACATAAAATTTTGTTTAGAAGTCGATTCATCTCTTAACGTTACAGATATATTGTCACTCCCACTTCTTCTCAGGTCTTCTTGAGGATACTCTTGAAAATAAGATTCACATACTACTTGATCATATGAATTAATTGGAAGATATAATGTATAAAATTTTACCATCTCCTTAATAAAGGTTTGAACTACCAAATGTACTTCCTACATTTTTGAATAGTATTTAACAGAATCAAAACATGGGGAAACCACTTCGTCTTCCTCTTTATGTAATAGGGATTCCTTCATCTTCCTTTTCTACATATTGTTCCTTTTATTATTTTGAGCCTTAGAAGGCATGTCAATTTGATCTATTTTTGAGAAAAATCATTTAAGGGTCAATTCCATTTTACTTTTTAAGATAAACCAATACTTACAAAAAAATCAACTTTGAGAACCCCAAAATAGTTTTGACCTTCTATGAAAACAATTGATATAATCATATAGGTATGAAACCATAACTAAGATAGTGGGGGTGAACCAGTGTTTGTATACATTTTAAACTAATTCAAACTGTAATCTCATGTAAATTATCCACTTATTTAGTGAATAGATATCTCAATGTCATTATTTAAACTTTAGTATGTATGCATATTGATATAAACAAGAAATAAAACCAAAAAGAGAACTAGGGTTTAGTAACAAGTTTCACTAACATTTATGAAGACTAAATCCATAATGTACTTTTTTTATTATCCTAAGAACACAAAAAATTCTATTTATTATCAAAAAATCATAGTAAAGGGTATGTTCTTTGAACCATTATCTTCAAACCAACTTGGAATAAAGAATGAAATAACATGTTGTTCTGTAATTATTTATAGATAATAGGTTCAACCTTCTTATTTTATGTCCGATCAACATCTCATATTTGGTATAATTTTGGAAAAAATGGGATAATAGACTTTCCCAACATGTAAAAATATTCAGTTAGGACTTAATATTTTTCAGTATCATATTGTATAATACTATGACCTACTTATCCCAATCCATCATCTTAAATATAATCAATAGAAAACATGGACATATTATTATCTATTTATTTTCTTCTTCTTCAGTAACTCGAATAATAACATTCATTAAAACTTGAAATCATTAATCTACCTTAAAATTCACAATATATAATCATGAATTCACATGTGATACATTATTTTTTTCATTAATACAAAATGTCTTTAAGTGGCTTCAAAAAAGAGATTTGTCACCATTTTCTATTGTTGAGACTTGCAGAATATTTATGAGGCGATTACAGTTGAGCACTCCCCCATTTCCTTTTTATTATTTGAATAAATATTCACATCACCATGTTAATAAAATAAAAAAATTTACATAATTATTAAAATTTAAAACTCCTTGAAATATTGGACTTTAGCTCTTTGATCATTTCCTTCCACTCAAATTAAGAATTTCCTTAATCTTTTGATAAATATCTCCATAATTATTATCACTTTATTCAATTTATAAATCTTAAATGAATTCATATTATCATTCAACATTTCCATGAAATATCATATGACACCAATAATAACAGGTGTGTTTCCTTTTTATGTCACTCCATTAGAGTGTGGATACCTCATATCAGTACTAAAATGATACATTAATTCAAACCTTATATTTCATAAATTTTTACCCTAATTAAAATATAGTTATACCATATGAATTAATTTTTTATGAAATCCATTGTATAATATTATTATCAAGTACCTTATAAATCCACTATTATATATTTATCTTAATGGTATCATACATTGAAATATTTATACTATAAAATCTATGAGCACAATCTTCATTGGTTTTTTCTCAATTTCATCTTCACTTATAATCAGGACTTGAACAACAAATAATATTATCATGAATTTTCATCATTGAAAGCATATAATTTTCATTATCATATTTTAAATTCATTATGATATCATATGATATAGAAAATCATACAAATTAACTGATATCTTATGAAGTTAGATATCATAATAGTTCAATACCTCACATGAATCCATGGGCTTAAAACATTTTATATTAGCTAGATATCTTATGAAATATTTATATATTATGAAGTTGAATTGTCTTACTTGAGAATACTTTCTTATGAGATGAAAATATCTTATAGATACCATGTATCTCACTTCTTTCATGGGTATCATGAATATTTCACATATCATATATTTTGGTCTCAGTTATGAGATATTCTTATCGTATGAGAAACAAATATTTCATGTGATGTTAATCTTATATGACACCACAATAATACAAAACATGGGTATATTTAAAGAATATGATGGTATCTTACAAAATCCCTCTATCTTATTATATCTAAAGCTATATTACATAGTATGACACAACCATAATTTTCAATCTAACATATGATATATAAAATTCACATGAAAATACTTAGAACATATTAAAATGACTATAGAAATTATCACATAATTTCAATAAACAATCTAATGTTATTTTACACCAGTTGAAAATTACTTAACTTACAAAAATATTGGATGGATTCATCAAAACAACTCATAAAATCAGTTATCTTATTCCCTATTGATATTAATTCCTCAATATCCTCTATATGCTCAGAAACATCATCATCCATTAAATGTTTTAGAAAAGACCCTCACCACAAACAATTTTCATTACCTTAAAGAAAAATAGATAAATAGTCACATTGATTTTCCAAATAATGATATCGTCTTATTTTTTTATTCTGAAATATTCCTAACTAGATTTATCATGAGAACTCAAAGAATATCACTCTTCCTTTTAAACTAAATTTCCAATTAGTATTAGTCTCTTTATAAAAATATCAAGATAAGTAGTTTCATTAACAAAAAATACTTTTCATAAATGTTAATGGATCTTTAATTATTCAATGGAAGTGACTAAAATCTATTCCATGAAATAATATAATTATTTTATAATTTTCATTGGAACAACATGATTTTTGTCAACAGGCTTAGGAATTTCCAACATCCATCCAAGAAGTGATTCTTCAACATATTAGCATAATTATATTCCCTTAATGAATTTAATCCTTATTAAGAACAAATACAATGGTTAACATGTTACATCAACATTATTGGAACATATTTGTGGATGAGAATCACTATTTAGAGGAAATATAGTGATCCTTCATGATCGCATAACATTACATGACCAATAACATCCAATACAACTGCATATTATAGTAAGGTATGTATAATATAGTGCCTATGAATACTATGAATAGACTTTGAGAAAGGAGAGAAAAACATCAAGGAACCCCATACTTTGGTGATATATTTTTATCTACTATAATAAATTTGAGATAAAAATAGATTTATATACAGAGATAATTGTTTAACTAAAACATAAAATAAATTCCAACAGGGTAACTCCTGAAACTAGTATCAATAGAAGAATAATGATAATTAAAAAACACATTCATTATAATTATACACCCACAAAAAACCATTATGGATCCTATCATATAAATTTCTTATTTTAGGATTCTCATGATTCGATTTTTTATGAGAATAATATCCTTAAAAATAAAAACAATTCATACTCATATGAATCCCCGTTTTCATTTAAAATTATAGTACAATCATGGGAAACCAAGCCTCCTTTACACAAATTCATTTTTCAGTGGAACCCTATCATGGGAAAGTAATGTTCTATGAATGCAAAATATCCCCTCCCCAATGGTCTATGAATGAAAAAAATTTATCCTATGATAAATAAATTTTCAATAGAATGCTATTATGGGAAACAAACCTCCTTTACACACCTTTATTTTTATAGAACAACTATATAGTTTTTGATAATCCAAATGACCTCATGTAATTACTTTATCAGAGATTAAATACCCAAAACCGCAATCTAGAAAGGACTCATCCATCGACTCATGAGATTCATGAGTAGGATGTGAACAATAGAGTTCTCCCCTTCGATCATATAATCTACTAAAAATGAATATTATATATCCCGTTGAATTTATTCTATATGAAATATTCTTTATCTGTTATAACCCTAGATGTGATAATAATAATGTATTCCCATGATAATGGGGGTCACCATCATTTAGTAAATGATAAATACCCCAAGCACATTATACTCATCTTGATTACCCATTAACTATGTATTCCTTTATAGAACACTAAATGATCAATATACCTATATACGTGCCTCCTACACGGAGTAAGAAAATCTCATATCCCCATTAGTGACCACATCCCGAGTCCACTAAATAATACACATACCCATATATGGGACTCCTATAATGTCTATGACACAACCCTTCATCACCGATCCATATTCTCTATGAGTATAGTCTTTCTTCCATTTCTACTTACAAAATATAGAAGTGTAATACATGCATGTATAGACCACATACTAGGGTTAATACATCACCATACATTCTTCTCCTTATTTACAAATACTTAAGAGAAACTAAAAAGTTAAACCCATGCATAATAACATCTCTATATCTCATTTTCTCCTATTTCATATCACATGAATCCTTACCACATAACAATAAACTAAATACACTTGTCTAAGAATAAAACCTCAAACTATTAAACTCAAACTACTTGAGTTTTTTCCCATTTAAAATGATATATATTATTTCTATCTAAGGATAAATCCTAAAAACCCCCATTGTCCATGGATTCATTACAATAAAAGTCAGATCATTGTTTTTGAACACTATACTATTAAAGGTACTTCATTTGATCAATGTTTATCTTCCATAAAAGGTGGCACCAAAGTCCTTGTTATAGAACCTTAAAAGGTATGCCATATACCATTAAGTTCCATCAAACAACATGGGTTCTATTTTCCTTTATCTGGATATATAGAATTCCCCAATCATGGTCCTGGTTCCTTATCTATAACACCTATCACCTCCATGTAAGAAGGTAAATACTAGAGTTCCCATATGTTTTTCTTTAAACCATAGTATAAAAACAAAAATGAAAACAAAAATAAATATCCACTAATACAAAAATATGTTAACATCACCACAAGTTTTTGATTGATCACTTTCATAGAGAAAATGAGTTGAAATATCATTTAAGTAAAGAATTTAAAAATAAATAAAAATTCTATAATAGAGTAGTAGAATAGAAATAGAAATACTTAAGGGAGGATATAACCTCCATCATTTCAAATAACGTGAAATATAATGTTTTTACAGAACATCCAAGTGACCAAAAATATTTTTAACATAGGTCCACATTGACTAAAAAACCATTTATATGGAGGGGGTGTAAGAAATATAACGGTGAACACAATGTGAATCCTTTACCCAGGAAAGATATTGTTTGATTATTATTTTCTTATGATACTACAATAATGGGTTCTTTATTAAGTGTTGTATTTCACTCAGAACTACCTTCAATCCAAATGAAAAATAAAAAATAAAAACATAGGTCCCATGATCCTTGTAAATTCTAGAATTAGTCATATGGAAACTCAAGACATATCAAATAACCATCTTACATTCCATATATATGCATTTTATGTGAAGAAGGTCATAAAAATGGAGCCTTGATTTATGTTTTAAGTAACCTAGAAACTGTATAACGAGTTAGTGAATGGACGAGTATAAAAGTACCATCCCAACTTCTCAATCCTATATTTGGAGGGGTATTGTTAGAGGCTCCAAGAAATGAATCCCCATTATCCATATAGTCAATGATGGTTTTTAGAGAATCAAGTGGTATCTAATTCCACCTCCTGCCACTTCATAAGACTATCATCATTGTATAGAAATAGATATCCCATTATCTCATAGAGATAGAAAATGGATTAGATTAAACAACCACAACTATTTAGGAGATACATAATATGGATCCTTATATTCTTTATTGTCTCAAGATAATTGTTACCTCGACCTCTACAAAATATGAAGAGAATGCCACTTTATAAAAATCTTACCTAGTTTCCTAAATTAGTGAACCCAAAAGGAGGTTTTTTTTTGGGACAACAATGTTTGATGCTCAGGTGGATACTCATATCCCTTTTCCCACCTATATCAATTAATACTATTTCTATATTTTAGTATTATCTCAATAATTAGACCATATTTTTTTCCCATATTGAAGAAGAATGATGATATACCCCAATTAAAACCAAGGTCTAAGATAGTATTCTAACTTACTTTTAAGAAGCCCGTCGAAATATATTTATTTTAACATAGTATTATTCCATTATTCTTTCTCACTTTTATGAATCCCATTAATATATCCCAATAATTATGGAGGTGCATACCCATATCTCTTCCCACTTTCAAAATTCCTTTATGAATATCATGATACAGATTGTGGTTTAGGATTATAATTTAGTTTTACTTTAATAAGGCTACGATCATATCCCATTAGTGATCAAGGAATAGGATTATATCCCCAATTTCACCCTTAAATCCCACATAAATATTATAACAATTTCTAAAGATAAGTCTCATATACCAATTCCTACTTCCACCAATGAAATATGTTGGCAGATTATGGTGAAAACAAAAAGGTGGTATCATAATACTACTCCAATTGACACCTAGGACAAGTCTCATATCCACGATTTCATGTATAAAATCATATTCCCAAACCATTGATGAGTATCATAGAAGGGAACCAACCCCTGAGGATTGATGAAAACACTATGAGTCCATGATTATGATCAAGGATGTATCCTAGGTTGCCCGATTGAGAATGCCTTTAAGGAATTATCATTAAGAGAAATATGAAATCATGAAATTGGTATACGTCCCAAAATATTCTAATATTATTTAATTTATTTATCATTTTTGAACAGTAGCCTAAGAATATTCGATCACTCACCCAACAAGATAAAATAGTTATACCTGTAAAGATCCCCCCTATAGAATCATGATTAGAAACTCTAGATATTATCCATAGAGAAATAACTATTATGGTCCTCTATATGGTAATATATATATCATTCCCAATGTTACTCCTCAGGAAAAAAGTTGTGAAGGTCATCCTCACTACAAGAATATAAAATGGTTTTGATGTTATCCCATTTCCCATTCATAAATAACCAGTAACAATAGAAGCACTCCATGTAAAAAACAAGATATGAACTATAGAGGTACACCCTATGATATATGTTTCATAGGTCCTCCCTATGGTAAATGAAATATTTATAGTCGTGGTCCTCCTCATGATGAAGAATATTAAATCACTGAACATTGATACCATCCCCATTTTTATTATTTTTAAGGCCCTCCTCAAAATAATTCATGTTATCAACATGAAGTTCCTCACCATGGAGAGACTACACTGAGATTACCCTTATACTAGAAGGAATTTTAGAATTAGAGTTTGGATATAATAAGAACCTCATCCTAAAACAATGATATAAAATTTGATTCAAAATATAGTCTTAGGTAATGATCATTATCCCTGATTCCCTCAAATAAATTACTTAATAAAAAAATGTGGATATTGTAACGCCTAGACCCTAGTTACCCAGAGTACGTGCATTATTACATAACATTGGCATGATCACATGGGATCAAGTCCAGAAAGACCAATCAGTTTAGTATCTTGGAATTACTAGATAGAAAAATAAGTTTTACATTACATCATGAGATAAAAACAAAAACAAAAATTTTTCCACTTTGAACACACTTACATCCCTTAGCCTATCCCAGCATGTCAACCATAAAATACTTCTTCATAACCCGAAAAAAATAAAACATAGAAAGGGGTGAGATCAGGTGTTCAGTAAGGATAAAAATATAGTAGAAACTTTCATAAAAAAGATTAAACATTTAAGGCAATGTATAAGACTAAAACATGAGACTTTTAAACATAAAATTCAGAATTATATGGAAAATATAAATCAAATAATTCTATATACTTATTCACATGGATATTCTACTAGTATAATAATCACATGGAATATCAATATCCAATTTCATATTGATGGAATGTATAATGCCAGACTTCATAATCACATAGTCAAGGCCTCATGACAAGAATACAAATAATATTTTGTCAAGGCCTTATTCTAAGACACTACATTGTCTCATGATACCTACTGATGCATCGAGGAGCCATAGTGGGATCCACCGGTCACTTACTAATTGCAATGAATTCCTCATTTGAAAATGTTTAAACATAAAATAAACATTCGAATTAAAACTAGCATACAGAATGTCAATACTTTATCCATAAACCATGAATGGTATAAAAATAACACATCCACAGTCAAACATATCACAAAACCTTCAATACAATATGAAATATTTGTATCATAATAAATCAACTTCAAACAAGTTTAAAAGCTATCAAAGGATGGTGACATAGATAAAATCAAAAGTGTTTGAGAGAAATAAATCTTTATATTTTGAAATAATTTATAATTCATGTAATTGAAAATATTCTTATAAGCTTCTTTGGGAATAAGAGAAGGTGTTATAATGGCAGAAAATAGCTGCACCCACTGTATAGGTTAAAAAAACATTCTTTCATTAATTTTGTCGAAAAGGTCATAAAGGACCTTGTTTGGAAAATGACAGAAAGATCCCATTATAAAAATTTTATAAAAATTAAAACAACGGTATAAATGAATTTAACCCATAGTCTAAGAAATAGTAAAAATATTTTGAAATAAATTTTTAAGAAACATGGATGTAGTTGATAAAGAGTTCCCAGTAGGTACTCACGTATAAACAACCTAAGATAATGAAGAGATTATAGAATTAACAATTACCTTGTACTTTTCCTTGATCGAGGGTATGTTAACCTCTTGTATAATCGTTAAATCACTATAATTAAATTATATAATAACCAAATACATAAATATGATATCATATATGATCTTATAATAGTTATTTTTTAATAATATTTTTGTTGTCTAATTGTTTATGATGTTAACTAATTAATTTTCTTTTATATGTTTTTTACGTAAGTAATGTTTTTTATGGGTAGGATGTATTTGATTCGTATCCAGAATGATATTATTTTCTTAAAAATTATTTTTAACCATTGAATGAAAATTACTCTTCAATGGTTACGATGGGGAATGAATTGAATCGCGTTCGTGGAGACTGAAATCCGTACGTACACATGAGCGAATATATCAATCAATTGAAGGTGAAATCATATGTAATTGTTACATCCCAGGTAAATAAATAAATATGAAATTTTCATATTTATTAATATTTTTGAATTAAATATTAATTTTACTTTAAAGAGGATTCTATGTTCAATGGCGTTCTCGATACGCCACAACAGGTTTCTTTGAAATCTTATGTTACACACTAATAATATAATAATATTATTTTAAATTGTAGTTAATGCCTAGATGTTATATTGGCAGGATTGAATAGAACTAACTAAAATATGATTATACATGTTTGTTAAATGTTTTTACATTTATCCAATAAAGGTTAAAGGCTTAAAATGTGAAGTAATATAATTTTAGGTACAAATACTGTAATATTATTTAAAAGGTCAATTTACCACCTTTTAATGGAAAACCCTCTTTAAATATTGTTTTTTTAACTTTTATATGTTATATTTTAGAAATAAAATTATTTTTTAGAATCAGGACATCAAAATTAACTTTGGGTAAATTTTTTGTATTTTTCTAGATAAAATTCAATTTTTAATGAATAGTGAAAAATAATGTGTTTTAATTCAAAACTGCCTTTTACTATAATTTACATATATGGTTTGATTATCTTTTTAATTGGATTTAAAGTGTAATTAGAATATATTTTTACCATTTAATCCAATTTTGGTCATTCTAAGTAATTTAATATTGAAATTGGTCAAACACGCTTTATGATTTGACATCAGGAATTAATTTTAAATTAATTTCTGCCACTTATGTGTTTTTTATTCAGAAAATGAATTCTATATTTGGAGTCAGGAGGTCCAAATTGTGTAAATAGGTAAATTTTATTTTTATACATTATGAACATTTACTTCAGTAAATATTTTATTGATCATGGTAAAAAGGTAAATCGGGTAATTAATGGTAAAAAATAATATTATAATAATATTAAATTACCCTAACATATGTCCAAATACTATTTTTTAATACATATCTGACCATGGGAATCCTTGGGCCGATTTTGGGACCCCATGTGACCACTTGGGAGTGATAATGACACTTTATTTTAATTAACTTAAAGTAAAGAAAAAAATGACATAAAAAAATATCTTTTAGTAAATCAATTTTTACATGGGTTTATATAAGATATATCTTCATCTATAAATATGAATTTAAAATATAAAAATATTTTCTACATAATGGTATTACTTTTATAATATTCATACATCAAATAAATTAAATTATTTATGATATAATAATGATGCAGTGTTTACCTCATTAAAAATGATTTAAATAAATAAGATTATAAAGATTAAAATAATATTTCCAACCTATCCAATTATTATTGGAAGATTTTATTTCGACCATGAGTCATCTTATCTTTGACTTCAATAAGTTTTGTACATTTAGATATTGAAAATCATTTTATAATAAAATATTATTTTCACACTTTCCTAAAGAGCCCCTCCTCCCCCTTATAAAAAGCCCTCACCTCTAAACCATTACTCACACCACTCAAGAACCTTGGCTCATCCAAACTCTACCCAATTAAGCCCCCTACATCCCTCTATTCCTCCTAAAAGCCTTCACCTAGGATGAAGGCAATTCAAGTAAACCTTTTGGTTCAAACCAAAAAGAGATACACGATTTAAAGGTATTGTCTTCCCCTATGTTCTTTTGTTTTATTTTCCTTCTCCAACACCGTAAACTCTTTTTATTCCATTTTTATAAAAACACCAGTATTTTTAATATACTATTATTTTGTTATTAGAAGGATTTGAACTACAATTACACACACCGCCATCTAATGGGTAAAGAACATACTGTTTCTGTGGACGGAAAACTAATGCCTCTTAAAATGATGATTATTCATTATTCTTCTACCACCTCTTATGGTGGCCATTATAATGGCACTGTATTTATATATGATATATATTATGTTTATGTTTTCTTTATTCTTCTATATTTTCCATTTATAGAAGACCTTTACGGTTTCCACTATGGGAAAACATGATAATTTAATCTGAGGAAGTGCAGACTACCACCCCCTCAAAGTGATATGACTCGTTAATTCCATATGTGGGACGTATAAAGTACAGAGTTAATGATATTATATATGTTATTATATTGGAATTATAATATACCTATGTATCATTATGTTTTCATTCCATTAATTATGAAATAGAAATTGAAGTAGCTTTCATGGGTACGTACGACTTACCGTCTCTATGAACGATGCATTTAATTTCTTACCTCCTAATATAATGTAATGTTATAAATACATATATATACTGGATATATAAGATATATATGATATCTAAATCATTAATATAATTCTAGAGATAATGGAATTTTGACCACATATACAACATGTAAATATAAGAATTTCATTTTTGACTCAAGTACCAAATATCGACAAAACAGCCTTTATTAACTTAAATGGTAGCATAATGTTTATAACATGGTAATATATTATATAATAGGAATAATAAACTTGAAAAGGTTCTTAATAAAGTATACATTATCTTTAGTTTATTAATTAGGGGATTAAAGAACGAACGAGCCATGTCAGACATGAGGAAAGTGACTTTGTTTCAATCTCCTTTCATTGAGGAATATATTATTTTATACATGACTTTATTTTATACACTTTATAAACACTTTTTACTTTTCATTTTATTCAAAGGGAATCTTTTTCTATGAGATGTTTTACTAAAGGACAAAAACAATGTTTGTTTTTAACGTATGAGATGACAATGACATTTCTCCTGCTGAAAGTATTATTTGATCTTTGGCTTCCTTAACAAGCCGTAATGTTTAAAAAAAATAAACACCATATACTCTTTCACATATTTTGGTTTTGAAAATGTTTTTTGGATTCATTATTTGAATACATTGTTCAATATCTTGAAAAGAAATATTGCGATTGCAATTTGGGAATTTTATATTCCCTTTATGCTTATGTTTTGTGTTATGATTATATTATAGTCCTTGGGAATTATTTACATATATGGGTGATTTCGTGATAAACCTATGGTAGGTGAGCCCAAGATATATCCCCAATGCATTAGGTAAAGTGATGGAGGTAAATGTGAATATTTCTCCTAATAGATTTAGGGAATATACTATGATGGGTATTCCAAATGTTACTCTCTACATAGCTATGATAGATATAATGTAAGTATGATATGGATTCCATAAGCAACCATTATGATTTATGTTTTCTGTGTGTTATTCATAAATTTTATGAATTCATGAGGTACGTTAAATAGCTTATGTTATGTATGTAATGACAAAATAATTTTTTCATTATTTTTTTTGTAACCCTTACTGATCTTTTTATGCTTATCCCATGTTTTGAAATGTTTTTCACCGGACTTAAAGATGAATAAGGTCAAGTATGGGATTAATGAAAATTTATTCTGTCTAAAACATGAAACTATACATGAATCTTTTTTAAGGGTTTTAATTTTGTAAAAAAATGGGAACTGAGTTGAAATGTCTACTTTGTAACTTTTGAGTTATAATTTAATAGTTATGACCTAATTCCCCAAAAATATAAACCTGAAAAGATCCTCAATGTTAATTATTCATTTAATTCATGATTATGTAATTTTTTAAGGCTGGGTCCTTATAGTTGGTATAAAAGGTCAGTTTAGATAACATTAGGAGTTAGTGTATTGTTAAATTAATATCCATATATTAATTTATGATAGTATTGAAATGATATAGCATTTACAGATTACCATGTTGCTTTGCCTAAGATATCTCTATGTTCAGAATGCTTTTCCATAGAGGAAATTGATCAGGTATGTTGGAATGACATCATGAGGAAGACAACATTACAAATCAGTATCCTGAGATGGTCGGAACTAAAGCTAAATAGTTTGTTTTAGTGATGACACAGTTGAATCAGACTATATATGGCGGTGGTATCCATACATGAGATCAGCCAGATCAACCACATAAGAACATGTTAGTAGTGGAGAATTTCATGAGGCAACATGCCCCATCATTCAGAGGATCATCTGACCCTATGCTAACAGAAGGGCGGATTAAAGCACTGGAGAAAATTTTTGATGTCATGGGGTGTTCATAACATCAAAATGTTTGTTTTTTTGTTTACCAATTTGAAGGTGAATCCGATCATAGGTGGTCAATGGGGAAAAATATTATGGATAATGAGGGGATTTATGCTCTTCATTGGGATAAATTCAATGGTATGTTTCTTAAGAATTATGTTCTTAAGGTGGTTCATCTTAGGATAAAAAAGAAATTCCAAGAATTTAGGCAAGAGGATGTCTCAGTGGCTGCTTATGAATCAAAATTCACTCAACCAAAAAGGTATGATCCAAATTTCATATGACATCTTGATAGTAAAATAAATCATTTTAACACAGGATTAAAGCCAATGTATCAAAAGTATTTTGATTCTTGTGAGATAAAAAGTTATGAAAAACTTGTTCGGTGTCCAAAGATAGTGGAAATGGAGTTTGAGGATGATCATGAGTTCTATGACAAACAACAGAATAAGGGGTCAAGGTGGCAGGTGAAAGGGAAGAACCCTTCAAAAAAGTTCTAATGGTAAGAAACATATGTTTACAGTTTGTGAAAATCGTGGTAAAAATCATGCTGGGGAATGTCTTTTGAATTCTGGTAAGTTTTACTAATGTGGTAAAATGGGACGTAAGCCTCATAATCACACTGAAAAAGAGCTGGGTAATGGTAAGGAAAAATCTGATTTATAGTCCGTAAAATGTTTTAAGTGTAATGAAATGTGTCGTTATGCAAATGAGTGTCCAATGAAGAACTCAACTGAGGGAAAGAAACCAGACTATAAGAGGGGGGGGGGGTGAAGTCCTTTACAACTACTTCAACATATGTTGGGAAATAAAATGATGTAGTATCAGGTACACTATTTGTTTTTTCATATTATGCAAATGTTTTGTTTGATTTCGGGACTACACATTCGTTCATTCCTAATAAGTTTTCTAGTAAATTGGAAATTTCATATCAAGATATGAATTAATAACATATGGTAAAAAACCCTAGAGGAAATTTTGAAACAAAATGAAATTATAAGAACCTTGATGTCCTTGTGTGCAGAAGGAATCTACATAAAAAATATTATTTTTTTGACTCTAGTAAAGTTTGATGTTATTTTGGGTATGAATTAAATTTCTGTTTATCATGTTAAGATTGACTGCAGAGCTAAAGAGTTTTCTTTTCATAAATAATTTTAGTTTGTGTACAAGAATGAATCATTACTTTTGATAACATATCAGGAAGCTAAGAAAATAATAAAATATGGGAATGAATGTTACCTTGCACATATTGTTGAAAAAAAGGAACAGTTCAGATTAATGACATGCTAGTGGTAAATAAGTACCTTGATGTTTTTCTTGATGAGTTTCTTAGTATTATACCTGATCGGGAAGTTGAATTTACTATTAACTTAGTTACTGATTCTAATCCAATTTCAAAACCCCCTTATCCAATGGCTCAAATTGAACTTTTAGTTTTAATGAAGCAATTACAGGAGTTGTTAGATAAATGTTTCATTCAACCTAGCACATCACCATGGGGTGATCTTGTCTTGTTTGTTAAAAAGAAATATGGTTAAATGATGCTTTGTATTGATTATAGATCATTTAATAACATAACTATTAAGAAAAAGTATCATTTGCCTCATATCGATGATTTTTATGATCAACTCCAGGGAGCTCAATATTTTTCAAATATTGACTTGAGGTCAGGGTACCATCAGTTGAAAGTAAAGGATGCAGACATTCCAATGACCATATTTCATACTAGATATGGCCATTATGAATTTGTAGTTATGATTTTTGGGTTAACCAATTATCCTATTGTATTTATGAATCTTATGAATATAATTGTTCATGAATTTTTTGATAAGTTTGTGGTTGTGTTCACTGATGATATTTTGGTTTATTATAAAAGTAAAGTGGAGCATGAAAGTTATTTTAGGGTTGCCTTGCAGACCATAAAAGAAAAATAAGTTGTATGAGAAATTTGAAAAGTGTGAGTTTTGGTTACAAAAAATTTCTTTTCTTGGTCACATTGTTTAAAAAAATTGCATAACTGTTGATCCTGCTAAAAAAAAAGTTGTTGAAGAATGGAAAATAGCCACAAATATAACCGAGATCCATATTTTTCTTGGTTTGGATGGTTATTATCAGGGGTTTGTTGAGAATTTTTCATAGTTATCTAGTCCAATGACTAAGTTATCTCTAAATGGTGTTAAGTTCATCTAGCCAAAAATATGTGACGAATGTTTTGAAGAATTGAAAAGAAGATTGCAGAATGCTCTAGTTTTGGAACTACCTTCCAAAAAATGGTGAGTTTGTTATTTGCTGTGATGCTTCGTTGAAAGGACATGGTTGGGTACTTATGCAGAATGATCAGGTAATTGCTTATGCTTCATGCTAGTTGAAACCTCATGAGTTAAATTTCCCTACACTTGATTTGGAATTAGCTGCTGTTGTTTTTTGGTTTAAAAATTTGGGTGCATCATCTGTATAGAGTAACATGTGAAATATATACTGACCACAAAAGTTTAAAGTACATATTAACTCTGAAATAAAAGAACATGATACAGACGATATGGCTATAGTTAATCAAGGATTATTATTTCACGATATTTTACCATCCGGTAAAAGAAAATAAAGTGGATGATGGTTTGAGTTGAAAATGTAATGCTTCAATAACCATGCTACTTTTAGAATGAGATCCTTTGGTTTTTGATTTGATGAACTTAGGCATAGAAGTTGTTGGTGCATGAAATTATTCTGTTTTTTTAGGTTTTAGTGAAATCATCTCTATCAGATAGAATTAAGGAAGCACAGAAAAAGACAGTGAGTTGCAGAAAAAGATAGAGTTGGTTCAGAAGTGTAAGTTGCCTAATTTTAGCATTGAAAATTATTGTATTTTGAGACTTGAAAAGAGATTATGTATGCCTTGTGTTTCACTATTGAAGAATGAGTTGTTATGTGAAGCTCATAGTTCTCTGTTTTTAGTTCATACTGGCTGTACTAAAATTTATCAAGATCTTTAGGAGTATTAATGGGGCGATGAAATGAAAAGTGATATTGCTGAATTTACTATGAGGTGTTTGGCTTGTTATCAGGTTAAAGTAGAATGGTAGTTACCGAAAGGGATGATTCATTCTTTACCTGTTCCAGAGTGGAAATGGGAAAATATATCCATAGAATTCGTTGTGGGATTACTGAAGACATCTCGAGGTAATATTGCAATCTGGGTTATTTTTGATCGATTGACTAAATCTGTCAATTTCCATCCTATTAGATTTACTTTGTCTCTAGATCAACTTTATCTATTTTATGTTAAAGAGATATTCATGTTGCATGGTTTTCCCCTCTCCATTTTATTTCATCGTGATCTCATGTTTACTTTTAACTTTTGGAAAGGACTTCAGAAGTTATTGGGTACTGAAATAAACTTTAGTACAACTTTTCATCCTCAATCAGCTGGGCAGTCAGGACGAATAATTCAGACCTTGGAGGATATGCTACAAGCTTTCTCGATGGAATACCAGGGAAGTTGAGACCAACATATTTCTTTGGTTGAATTTTCTTATAATAAATGTTTTCATTCAAGTATACAGATGGCTCCATTTGAGGCATTATATGGAAAGCAGTGTCAAACTCCAGCTTTTTGGGATGAAGTGTGTGAAAGGAAGCTAATAGGACCAAAATTGGTCGAAGAGATGTTAGAAAAGGTTCAGTTGATTCAGAAGCAAATGATAACATCTTAGAGAAGACCGAAAAGTTATGCAGATAATCGGAGGAAGGATCTCTCTTTTGAGGTATATGATCATGTATTTCTCAATGTTTCTCCATGGAAGAGTGTGGTGAGTTTTTTTAAGAAGGAAAAGTTGAGTCTAGGGTTCATTGGACCCTATGAAATTATAGATAAATTTGGATCAGTTGCGTAAAAAGTGGATTTACCTCCATGTTTATCCTAGGAACACAATATTTTTCATTTTCAATGATGAGAAAGTATATGTCAGATCCATCTCATGTTTTAAGTCTAGAGGTAGTTCAGTTCAAATAGAATCTCCCTTATAATGAACAACCAGTCCAGATTCATGACCAAAGAGAGAAAGTATTGTGGAATAAAGTAATTAATTAGGTAAAGGTTTTTTGTAAAAACCATATGGTTGAAGAGGCAACATGAAAATATGAAAATTATATGAGGGATAAATACCCCCATTTATATGATAAGTGAATAAAATTGAAAGGATGTAATTTCCAAAAGGGGGGAAGGATGTAACTTCTTAGGTAAATAAATAAATATGAAATTTTCATATATATTAATATTTTTGAATAAAATATTAATTTTACTACAAAGGGGATGCTATGTTCAATGGTGTGCTCGATACGCAATAACGAGTTTCTATAAAATCTTATGTTGCACACTAAAAATATAATATTATTATTTTAAATTGTATTTAATGCCTAGACATTGTATTGGAGGGAATGAATAGAACTAACTACAATATGACTATACATGTTAGTTACATGTTTTTACATTTATCCAATAAAGTTTAGAGGGAAAAAATGTGAATTAATCTAATTTTACGCATAAATACACTAATATTCTTTAAAAGGTTGATTTAACGCCTTTTAATGGTGAACCCTCTTTCAATCTTGTTTTGGCCACTTTTATATGTTTTATTTCACCAAATTAAATTCTTATTTAGAATCAGGACATGAAAATTCACATTGGGTAACATTTTGGTATTTTTCTGATAAAATTCAATTTTTAATGAATAGTGAGAAATACTTTATTTTAATTCAAAACTAACATTTAATCTAATTTATTTATCTGGGTTTATTATTTTTTAAATTGGTTTTAATTTTTAATTAGAATATATTTTTACCATTTAATCTAATGTTTTTCATTAGAAGTAATTTCACATTGAAATTGGACACAAAAGGGTGTCAATATTTTGATAGTTACTTTTTAAAACCACTCTTTATGTTTTGATAGTATGAATTAATTTTAAATTAATTTCTAAAACTTTTGTGTTTTGAATTTGAAAAAATGTATTCCAAATTTAGAATAAAGAGGTATAAATTGTGTAAATAGGTATCTTTCATTTTTAGACATGAATATTTACTTGAGTAAATATTTTATTTACCATTATTAAATAGAAAATCTGGTAATTAAGGGTAAACAATAATATTATAATAATACTAAATTACCCAAACATGTGTCCAAATCATATATTTTGATAAAAATCCGACCATGGGAATCCTTGGGTCGATTTTGGGACCTCATGGGGCCACTTGGTTGTGATAATGACACATTATTTTAATTAAATTAATGTAAAGGTAAAAATAACATAAACAGATATCTATTAGTAAATACATTTTTACATGGGGTTATATAAGTTATCTATACAAATATAAATTTTCATTTGAAATAGAAAAATATTTCCTACATCATGGTATTTTTTTATAATTTTTAGACATCATATATATTAAATTATTTAGGACATAATAATGATGCATTATTTATCTTATTAATAATTGATTTAAATAAGTAAGATTATGAAGATTAAAATAATACCCAAAACTAGTCCAATTATTATTTGGTGATTTTATTTCCACCATTAGTCATCTTATATTCAACTTTAATAAGTTTTGGACATTTAGAAACTGAAAATCCTTGAATAATAAAAATAATATTTTCACTCTTTCTTAAAGAGACCCTCCTACCCCTTATAAAAAGCCCTCACCTCTAACACAGTACTCACACCTATAAAGCCCCTTATCTCATCCAAAATCTGAACAATTAATCTCCCTACAACTTTCTATTCCTCATAGAAGCCTTCCCCTAGGAAGAAGGAAATTTAAGTAACCCTTTTTGTTCTAACCAAAAGGAGAAACCCAATTTATAGGTAATATCTTCCCCTATGTTCTTCTATTTTATTTTCCTTCTCCAACCCACTAAACTCTTATTATTCATTTTTATAACAAAATATTATTCTTAATATACTATGATGTTGTTATGAGAATGATTTTAACTACGCTTACACACAACATCATAAAATGGTTAAAGAACATACTGTTTCTGTGGACGAAAAACTAACGCCTCACGAAACGATGATTGTTCAATATTCTCCTACCACCTCTTATGGTGGCCATTATGATGAAAATTTATTCATATATGATATATATTATGTTTATTTTTTCTTTATGCTTCTGTATTTTCCATTTTAGCATACCTTTATGGTTTCTATTATGGGTAAACACGATAATTTCATTTGAGGAAGTGGGGACTACTGCCCCCTCAAAGTGATATGGATCATTAATGCCATATGTGGGATGTATAAAGGATATATTTAATGATATTATATATGATATTATACTGGAATTATAATATAACTATGTATCATTTTGTTTTCATTCAATTAAATATGAAATAAAAATGAATGTAGCATTCATGGGTACGCATGGCTTACCATCTCCATGAACGATGTGTTCCATTTATTAGATCCAAGTGTTATGTAATGTAATAAATACTTATATATAATGGATATATAATATATATATGATATCTAAATCATTAATATCATTCTAGAGATAATAAAATTTTGACCACATAGACAACTTGTAAATATAAAATGTTTATTTTTGACTCAAGTACCAAATATCGAGAAACCAACCGTTATTAACTTAATTTATTACATAATGTATATAACATGGTTATATGTGATATAAAAGGAATAATAAACTTGAAAAGGCTCTTAAATAAGTAGAAATTAACTTTAGTTTTTTATTAAAGAGATTAAGGAACGAACAAGTCATGTCAGACATGAGGTAAGGGACTTCGTCTCAATCTCCTTTCATTGAGGCATATATTGTTTTATACATGACATTCCTTTATACTCTATATAAACACCTTTGACTTTTCATTTCATTGAAAAAGAATATTTTCCTATGAGGTGTTTTACTAAATGACAAAAATAATGTTTGTCTTTAATGTACGCGGTGACAACGACCTTTCCGCCACCACGAGTATTATTTGATCTTTGGCTTCCTTAACAAGCCATAATATTTTTAAAAGAATAATAAATACCATATAATTTATTATGTATTTTGGTATTAAAAATGGTTTTTGGTTTTTTATTTCAATATCTTGTTCAATATATTGAAAAGATATATTGTGATTGCAATTTGGGAATGTTATGTTTCTTTTATGCTTATGTTATGTGTTATGATTATATTATGGTCCTTGGGAATTGTTTATGTATACAGGTGCTTCGATGATAAACCTTCGGTGGGTGAGGCAGAGATATCTCTCAAATACATTGGGTAATGCGACGAAGATAAACATGAATATTTAACCTAAGAGATTTATAGAATATACTGCAATGTATTTTCCAAATGTAACTCCCTACATAGTTGTGATAGCTTCAATATAAGTATGATATGGATGCGACAAGATACCTTTAGGATTTATGATATGTGTTATTAATACATATTATGATTTAATGAGGTATGTTAAAGGGATTATGCAATGTATGTAATGAGGAACTAATGTTTTCATTCTTTGTTTAATAACCCTTATTGAGCTTTTTTATGCTTATCCCAAGTTTTGAAATGTTTTTCACATGACTTAAAGATGAATAGGGCCAAGGATGGGATCAAGGAAAAGTCATGAGGTCTAAAACATGGAAATAGACATGAATCTTTTTTTAGAGTTTTTGTTTTCTGAAAAAATGGGAACTGAGTTGAAGTGTCTACTTTGTAACTTTTGATATGTAATATAATAGTTATGACCTAATTCTTTAAAACTCTAAACTTGAAAAGTTCTTCAATGTGAATTATTCATTTAATTCAAAATTATGTAATGTTTTAAGGTTGGGTCTTTAAAGTAATTGGATGTTATTTCATTTATAAATAATCCTTAACATGTTATATATATTATTTTCATTAGTTATACTCATTATTATACCCATCCAAATAATGAAGTGTTTGGAAAACAAACTACACCACAACGTGGAGACAGTAAGCCGTACGTACCCATGTATGGTGACTTATCATTTATAGGATGGATAGAATAATGAATATGGTTGTACCATATTAATAATAACCTCAAATTATGTATAAGGTACTGGATTTATTATTTTTGTATGAAAACAACAAAGAAAGATGAAGTGGAAAAAGATAAGAACTTTAAAAAAGGTGGTTAAATTATTATCACTTCTTCGAGTGTTTCCTTTTGAGTTGATCAAAATAGATCATTGGTTTGGCTTTATGATCAAATGAAGGACTCTAGGTCTAAGTGAGGGTAGTGGGGAGGATATTTTAGTAGGGTTTAGCTGAGCCAAATGGCTTTGGAGGTGTGATTTTGAGAGAAGGGGAAGTACCCTTTTATAAGGAAGGTGAGTGTCACTTTAGGAAATGCTTGAAATGTTCTTTTATTATTCAATAATATTTGGTTTATAATGCTAAAAATTATTTATTTTGAGACTATGGTGGGGATGGGTCAAAGAACTCTCAACAAATAGCTTTATAATATTTTAGGTCCCCATATTAACCTTATCTGTTAGATTTAACTATAAGTTAAATTTTTATCTTTTACCATGTATTCTTTATTTCTACAATAAATGGTTAATAAACTTACTATAAAAATCCAAGAGAACCCTAAGTGGAACACTGTTGATATATCTAACCTTATCTATGTCTTTCGGCTAAAACATGGTTTTTTAGAAATATTATATAAATTAATAATATAGTATCTATTTAAAAACTCATTTATGACAATTTTGACACTATTTGGTATTTGATTTTTGTTAAAGTCCTAACAACTTGATTACTTCGAATAAAATTTATATAATCAACCCTAAAATGACATATTAACCTAGAAAATTGTTGGAATGCATAAAAATTTCAATTTACATTTACTTGGATACATATAACATCAATTATTTTAACCATTCATTAAAAATGTAAATACTCAATCATCATTGTGTCATAAATAAAATAAATTATTTAATTTATAAAAATTATAAATAAAATACCACTATGTTGGAAATAGTTGTATATTTTTAATTAATATTTATAGTGGAATTTATCTTATGTATAACCCTATATTAAAAATGTTTTATTTATGAAAATTTGAATTTAACACTTTTAATTCTTCTTTCAATAAAATAATAATAAATGTCATAATATAATAAAAGTGGATCAAAAGGATCATATTTTATTTCTGTGGTTAATTTTGGTCGAAATAAACTTATCCAATAGAATTAAGACATGTGTTAGGGTAATTATAATATCATTTTTACCTTTACTATCCCTATTTACTTTTAATCGTGGTAAATAAAAGTCAAAAGTTACTATTCACAAAAAAATATTTTCATCTTTTTGAACCATATTTTACTTAATGATATCAACAGTTCTATAAAATTCTATATATCTAATGTTATAATAAAATGACTCAAATGAATTAAATTCAACATATATATGTATTATGTATCTATTTTTACCTAATATAAATTTAAATAAATAACTAATTATTTAAATAAAAAGTTAGTTAAAACAATAACGCAATGTTTTTCACTATTCATAAAAAATTGAATGTTTTTAGAAAAATACCAAAAATTTACCATAAGCTAATTTTGATATTCCAAATTAAAAAATGAAGTCTGTTTTGAAAAATAAAATATATAAAATTTCAAAAAGGCGGTATTATTATTCATAACTGCTAGTTTGATTGGTCATGGTGTTTTAAAACTCCAAGTTTCGTACAACAAAAGCTATTGTATTATTCAAAGGGAAACGTATCGTAGAAGCATGGGGTGTTACATTCTTCCCTCCTTCAAATAATTCCATCCTCGAAATTTCTAGAATACTAATGTAAAAAATGATTTGGGTTGTTTTCTATTATACGTTCCTTGGGTTCCCACGTTGCCTCTTCCATCTTATGGTTTCTCCATAGAACTTTTACCAGATGAGTCATCTAGTTTTTCAATACTTGTTCTCTGGTATTAAGAATTCTGATAGGCTATTCTCAATAAGAAAAGTAAGGTTTACAGTTCTATTTCATCATAGTTGAGTACATACATTGGGTCAGGCTTGTATTTTCTTAATAGTGATAAGTGGAACACATCATGAACTTTGGAGAGACTTGGCGGAATTTTCAAATGATAAGCTATAACTCTAATTTGTTCAAGAATTTCAAAATTTCTGATGTATCTGGGACCTAATTTACCCTTCTTATCAAAACATATAAAACCATTTGATTATCTCTCAAATTTACCCAAGAGATGAAGGTAGAACGGTCTATGTAGTCTAGCTTGGGTTGTCGAATCCACAGAGACCTAAGAAGTAACCTGTAGACACACACATTCTAATGACTATTTTTGGATATGAAGTGGCCAAATTTGGTTGATTTTAGATGGGTTTAAATGATCAATAACAGATTTAAGTGAATTCAATTTAAAAGAATGAGTTGATCCTAGGTTATCGCTCAGGGTGGATTGAATGTATTTCCTTTTCAATGATTTCAATTTCTTATATTTGAGATGGGTTCATTTAAGGATATAAAACAACATCATCAATTAATTGTTTAATTACTACACCCTTTAATACTAATCACCTATACACTTGAATGATCAATTTTTTGAGCACTTCAAGGTAAAGGTTCGTATTAGCACTTGAAGTGTGTGGCCTTAAATTCAACAAGGATGATGGAGTTTAAAAATCATCAAATAAAAATCTCAATTAAAGAAGTGATTATACATTAATGGGGTGAAAAATAACATCCAATCTAGCCCCTTTCTACTCCTTGGATCAACCCATAAGTGGGTTATCCCTCCATTGATCCCATGGTTTTAATGGAAGCGGAAAGTAGACTCATGTGGGAGGAAATGGAGAAGTAAAGAAAACAACAAAAAGTAAATGATCACTCCACCGTTGTGTGAATAATTTGACAAGGTTTAGTGAGAATAAATTCACACCATTAACCAACAATATAAAATTATTATTAAGAAGAACAGAATAAGGGGAAAAGAAGAGATTTTATTAAGAAACTAAAGAGAATTGAACAACTTACATGTGAAAGACAAACTTGAGAAAACAAAATCACATCATAACATTACAATTGAACAAAGCACAAAAGATCATCAACTCCACTACCACCAATACCTTAAATATGAATTTTTTATGCCTTGGTTAAGGCCTCCAATAGTACAAGTCTTCTCAATTAATTTTGGTAGGCCATATGTGGGTGGAAAGTTGAGGGTGAGTTGATTTTCCACCCTTGACCCGAGGTGGCATCCAACTTTCATCCCCCGAACAGACACACTAGTAATACCATATATATGGCCAAATCAAAGTGGGCCATAGAAGCAGAAAATGGAGAAACAGATGTCTTCTAACCTCTTGTAAAATTTAGGCCCATTTGGAGTTTTATATTCGGAGAAATGATTATATTCATGTGATGTTTTTCTGGGCCGTAGAATCTGGCCTAGAATTTTATCTCTAACTTGGGCCGCCTAAATTACCACAATAGAGGCAACATTAGCACTGGATCCTGAATAATGATATGTTACTATATATGTCTTCTATAATCCCACGAAATTTAGGATTCATTGGGACTATATGATGGTCCCCACATTCGAATCTGTGGGCTGGTGTCCAATCTGCCTTCTCTAAAATTGCTTCCTTTCATCACAAAATATCCCCATATTCTTCCATGAATTCTCCATTGATCCATGAATGAAACATGTTCATATTTAAGTTTAGATCAATTTACCAATATATAAAATTAAAATATGGATAATTACATTCCTTAAAATCAGATGAATCATTGGGTACATTAAATTATGTTCAAAAATGTACCACATAATATAGCATTTTAAGAAGGTATTACAATCATAATGTGGAATGATGTTCAAAATGTAAAATGCACTAAAATGGTGTTTATGAATAATAAAGAATATGAATATTATATATATTAAAAATGAATATTATCCACATTTAGTGGCTAATCACACTCCCCAACTTGAGTTTTTCTAGTCCCGAGAAAAATATATCTCAACAATAGGAAATTCAAATTCTTTTTTCTAAAATCATTTTAATACAAAATGATCACCAAAAACCCTTATACCAAACAATACTGAAACCCATCAAAATAATTTAATACAAGATAGTTTTATAATAAGATCCCAATCCCAAGCTCATTCTTTTGTTCAAATTCATTTCCCTATTTCATCCCATATCAATTAAGTATGAGGTTGTGTTGTGCATCACAACAGACATGGTGGTTCATATTTATTAAAGGGGGAAATGACAGAAGCGCTGGGTGGAATCACATTTCAATATTAAGATGATTATTCAAATATTTTTATTGTAATATTTTTTTGTTTTTTGTTTTTTTTCAAATTTTCCATGGTAATTGAAATTGCACTTAAAAGAGTCAACCCCTGTAGCAAGACTTTGCCGATGACTCCCAGGATCAAAGGCCTTAGGGCACCAAGTGAAGCCCACATACTCAAGAATCATCTTGAGTTAACTTAGTGAAAAAAAATTCAAATTACCAAAAATAGAGATAAAATTACTAACTCTGGGCCAGACAACTATGGAGTCATGATCCCCAAGTGCTGAAAGCCACACATTATGTCATTTCATTGCTCTACGTGCAAATTTATTATTATAATTTTTTTATTTTCTTTTTTATTGAATACTCATATTAAAACTAAAATTATCAACAAACCTATGCTATTTATTTGGGGGACCCCATGAACTCAAACTAATACCCCACTATCCAAAGGACGTGCATTGTGATCTTTTTTTTTATTTGGATGAAAATATAAACGATGAAATATCACATTGGATAGCCACACATTCCAAAATCTATGCTCATGAAATTATAAAAGGATTAAAATTAGAATTAGGGCATGCTAAATTATTTGATATTCAGTTTCAAAGTGTGCAATGTGTATTACCATGTTCAAAGTTAAAAGAATTTTTCCTTCCATTTACACATATTTTTTTTTTGAAATCCTTCATTTTTTTTGACAAAAATACATTTTTTATTTTATCTCCCCCAACATAAAACAACACTATCCCCAGTGTTTACAAAAAAGAAAAGTTAGAAGGGGGTAGATGTAGAGAATGAAAGTTAAAAAAGGAATTTGAAAATGAGGATCATGGAATGAAGTCACCTGGTGGTTGAAGTTGAAATTCTTGCTGATCCCTTTTAATCTTTTGATATCCATGTCACTTGCAGAGTTCCCTAGTAGAAAAAGGAAAAACAAAACAAAAAAAACAAAAAAAACAATACTTATATATATATATATATTTATATAATAAAGAAATTAAAATACAAGTATATATATAAAAATTATAGAATAAGGAAGCACAAAAAGTCGTAGGTCAGTGGTAAGTGCGCGCCCTTGTCTCCCTTCGGTCCTGGGTTCGAGTCCCTGCGGCTTCGCCGGTTGTGACGGGGTTTTCCCCATGGCCTATGGCATGTCCCTTTTTATTATTATTATTATATTATTATTTTTTTGGTATTTTTATTTTAACCTACAAACAAAAAAAAAACAAACTGATGATACATTGTCTTCTTTTAAATTTTCTCGGTAAGGCATTACACAAGGATCACACCACGCGACATGGATGAATATGATGCTCCCCTTTCATACCCATCCATACTCTTAATATAAGAACAAGTCAAAAATCTATTTTTTTAAATATAAAAAAGTTTATTTAATCTTATTTAAAATATAAAGTTGATTAAAACTACAAAATGATAGGAAACTTGATAACCATGGGTTGCCTCTCATGCAACGCTTCGTTTAAAATCATTAGCCCAACATGGACCCTAAATCACTCAATTGTTTTTGGTTCATAGGTTGGCTCGGTTAACCTAACCTCTATTTTCTGTTTATCGAATGATTTAATGAATGGTTTTAACCTTTGACCATTGGCCTTGAAAATGTAACCACTTGTGGGATCTTGAATCTCTACTACCCCATGGGGGTATACATGATGCATAATGAAAGGACCTGACCATCTAGACCTTAACTTTCCTGGGTGTAAATCAAGTTTTGAACAATACAAGAGAACATGTTTTCTTGGTTCAAAATGTTTGACCTTGATATTACTAGATTGGTAGGCTTTAACTCTAGCTTTATTGATCTTTGAATTTTCATAACCCTTCATCCTTAGTTCCTCTAGTTCATTGAGATCTAATTTCCTTTTTGTTCTAGCCAATGAGAGGTCATAATCCATTTTCTTAATTGCCCAAAAGGACTTATGATCAATTTAAACAGGTAAGTGACATGATTTTTAAAAAACCAACATATATGGTGACATTTCTAGGATGGTTTTGAATGCTGTATGATATGCCCAGAGAGCATCCAATAGTTTCTCAGACCAATATTTCCCAGAAGGATTGACAATTTTTTCAAGAATTTGTTTGATTTCACGATTGGCTAACTCAGCTTGACCATTGGTCTATGGGTGGTAAGCAGTAGAAACTTTGTGAGAAATACCATACTTAGACATGAGTGAAGAGAATGGATGGTTGCAAAAATGGGTTCCTCGATCACTGATTATAGCCATAGGAATTCCAAATCTAGGGAATATGTTTTCTTTTAGGAATCTAATCATAGTTTTATGATCATTGGATTTTGTGGGAGTGGAATCAGCACATTTTGAGACATAATCAATAGCTAAGAGAATATAGAGGTAACCCTAGAGTTTGGGAAAGGACCGATGAAATCGACTCCCCAACAGTCAAATATTTTAACCACTAAGATGGGAGTGAGTGGTATTTGATTCTTTTTTGTGATGGACCCTACTTGTTGACACCTCGGACATATTTGAAAAAATGTGTGGGCGTACCCTGAGAGGGTGGGCCAGAAGAGACAACATTGAAGAATCTTAGCAGATGTTTTCTTAGAGGAAAAGTGACCTCCACATGCATCACTATGAAAGAATTTAAGGATAGACTCTTGTTCAGATTCTGGAACACACCTCCTAATGACTTGGTCAGGGCAGAACTTATAGAGGTATGGATCATAAAATATAAAGTGTCTAACATCATAAAGGAATTTCCTTTGAGCTTGAGTCCATAAGAATTTTGGAATGACTCCTGTAACTATGAAATTGGCTATGTCCGCATACCAAGGGCAGTCACTCAAAAAGTATAGGTGTTGATCAGGAAATGAATCAGACACAGAAAGGTGATTTCAGTTTTCTTTGAATTCCATCCTAGAGAGGTGATTAAATACAAAATTTTTAAAGCCCTTTTTTATCCTTGATTGTGAGGTCAAACTCTTGTATGAGAAGGACCCACCGAACCAGTCTTGCCTTAGCATCTTGTTTTTGGAAGAGGTATTTTAGTGCAGAATGGTCAGTGAACACAGTGATGGGGGATCCTACGAGGTAGGACCTAAACTTCTCTAAGGAAAACAAAATAGCAAGTAACTCCTTTTCAGTGGTGGTGTAGTTGATTTGGGCATCATTTAAAGATTTTCATGCATAAGAAATGACATAAGGAGTATTATCACAACTATATACTAACACAGATCCTACAGAAAAGTCACTAGCATCACACATGAGTTCCAAAAAAGGTTCCAATTTGGAGATTTCATAATGGGAGGAGAGGTGATAGAGGATTTGAGGGTTGAGAATGAACCATCATATCTTTCTGTCCAAATAAATAGAGCATCCTTAAGTTTGAGAGCACAAAGGGAATGGGAGATTGAAATAAAGTCCTTGATGAATATTCTATAGAAATCATCATGTCCTAAGAACGACCTCACTTACTTTACAGTTTTGGGTGATGGAAGGTGACGAATGATGTCAACCTTGGATTTATCAACTTCAATCACCCTACCTGAGACCAAATGGCCTAGAACTAGTCCCTCATTAACCATGAAATGGCATTTTTCTCAATTTAGGACGAGATTTTTTTCTTCACATATTGACAAGACTCTCTCCACATTCTGCAAACATCCCTCAAATATATCCCCAAACATAGAGAAGTCATCCATGAAGACCTCTAGAAAATTCCCTACCATGTCTGAGAAGATTCCCATCATGCACCACTAGAAGGTTCCAGGAGCATTTCATAAACCAAAGGGCATGCGTTTGAAGGAAAAGGTTCTAAATGGAAATGTGAATGTAGTCTTCCCTTGATCCTCTAGGGAGACCACAATTTGATTATACCTTTAGTACCCATCTAAGAAACAGTAGAAGGCATGACCTGCCACTCTCTCAAGGACATTGTCAATGAATGGTAAGGGGAAATGGTCCTTCTTGGTGAATGAGTTTAGCTTCCTATAGTCAATGCAGACCCTCCATCCACTACTCACCCTTGTTGGAAGAATATCTCCATCCTCGTTGGTTATCACTATAATTCCTGCCTTTTTTGGAACCACTTGGATTGGGCTCACCCATTCACTCTTAGCTATGAGATATATGATACCGGCTTTTAACAATTTTAGAAGTTCTTTCCTTACTACCTCCATGATATTAGGATTGAGTCGTCGTTGAGGTTGATGACATGGCTGTGAATCCGATTCCAAAACAATCTTATGTTGCCCAATAAGTGAGCTAATCTCGGGAATATGAGACAGGGTCCAACCAATGACTTTCATATGTTTCCTAAGGACATCTAGATGCATCATATCATGATTTTCTTCAAGAGAAGAAGAAATGACAATAGAATGTGTTTGATTGTCCCCTAGGAAGGCATACTTTAGTACAACAGGAAGTTCCTTCAATTCAAGATATGATTGGTTCAGAATTTCAGTAGAAGATTGGGACATTGGATCAAGTTCAATTTTATTTCCTAAACTTTTAGATAGTATTGATTCCCCACATGTAGAAGTATCAACTACTAGATTGGATTGATCATATTTAGGGAAGGAATTTGGAGTGGTCTCCATGAAAGTGGTTTCATGAAAGGTTTCACTAATTTTTGGCCCTAAGACTTCATCATAAGAGCAATTTGGAAATGATTCAAGCCAAGGAGATAAACTTCGTTCATATGAACATAGTAAATCAATCTCATCCTGACTTAAACATTCATCAAATATTCCTTGATGTTCCATGGATTCATCATCAATGCTTTCTATCGTGTTTACTTCATGAATGTCCTCATCTTCCTCTATTTGTGAGCTTTCATTATATATGTTCAAGTCTAGACTCATATTCCCAATGGTGATGGTCATGTTACCATTTCAGACTCGGATAACATAGTTGATTGTTGCAAGGAAGGGATAGCCATGGATGATTGGGGTTTGTTCCTTATTTCCTAAGTTTGGATGGTTGTCAAGGACAATGAAGTCAGTAGGGTAGATGAAGTTTTCAACCATTACCAAAACATCATATAAAATACCCTTTGGAACCCTATTTCTATGATCAGTAAGTTGATGTGTGAAAGATGTGGGTTGGAGTTCTTCTAGGCTTAACTGACAGTACACAACATATGGGATGAGATTGACACTATCACCTAGGTCACACAAGGCCTTTACAACTTTTCTCTCTCCTAGTTCAAAATTCATGTAAGGGAAACCTGGGTCTTTCAGCTTAGGAGGGATGGTCCCTTGAATGGTGGTACTCAAATTAGCAGCCAAAAGGACATGGTTTTTATGTGAAAATTTTCTTTTAAAAGTTCACAAGTCCTTAAGGTACTTTGAGTAGGCAGGTATGGTTTGGATGGCATCAAGAAGGGGAATGTTCAACTTGACTTGTGAGAAGATTTACCTCAACGTTTCACTCAATTCAGGCTTGGTTCTCCCCCTCATGCGTTGAGGAAATGGTGTATGTTTTGGGGTTGTTTGTTGAAGAGTTGTTTCCTTGACAATGTTATCAGTTTCCTCAGTTTGATCTTGTGGTTCATTTGAATTTTTATCTAAGTTTGAATCTTTGGATGAGTTCTGAATTAGTTGTTCAGGTTTCTCAATTGATTTCCCACTCCTTAAAATAGTCGCAGCTTTTAGTTGTTCATGATTTGTTTGAGTATAACTTGACTCTCCCCTTGAAGTTGAGGATGGCCCCGCCTGAGTAGGCATGGGTGCCTTTCCAGTTTTGATGGTTTGAAGTTCTCGTTTTAGATAATAGACTTCCGAGTTCATCCTCTCCAATTGTTTGCATAGTTGTTCTAGTAGGATTTGTGGAACAGTTTGGGTTAGTGCTTGAGAAGATTGGTTTATCCCGGGGGGATATTTTGGAGGTGGGATGGTTTGTTGAAAATGGACAGATGGTTGTTGGTATTGGATAGGTTGGTTTTGGAACTGGTTATGGGTTTGGTATTTCTGATGGGGGTAAGGATTTTGTCCCTGTGGTTGGCTAGGTTGTCGGTTATCTTTCCAACAGAATCCTGGGTGGTCATTATACCATTGGTTGAAGTTGTTTTGGTATTGAGGCTTTTTAAAGTTCATGGAATTTACATCCACTGGGGGTCCTCCTAAAAGAACATCCTTGATGGATGGAATGGTTGGGCAGTTGTCTGTATTATGGTCATGTTTTTCACAAATTGTGCAAACAGGGTCAACAGTTTGGATTTAATGGACTTTCCTAAGGTCTATCTCTTCAACCTTCATAGAGAGTGATGCGTGTTTAGCCCTAAGGATTTCCTCTTCTCTAAGTGTATGAATTCCAGAATTTCTTTGTGGATTTTCAGAATAAGGTGATGTTCTCCATGTTTGGTTTTGTTCAGAAAGGGTTTCTAGATACTCGTAAGCATCATCTGGGGCTTTGTTTTTAAAAATGTTCCATTACACATCATGTCAATGAATTGTTTATTCCCTGGACCCAACCCGTCATAAAAAATTATCACTTGTTCAGTAATAGAAAAACCATGGTGTGGAACCATGTTTCGTGTGTCTTTGAACCTCCCTCATGTTTCATAGAATGACTCTCCCTCTTTTTTTTCAAATAAGTTTTGGATACTCTTTTTAAGTGCAATTGTTTTGTGGTGGGGAAAGTATTTTTTGTAGAATTATCTTTGTAGTTGGTACCAAGAGTTTTTGGATGATGCTCTCAAATTGTTTATCCAATTATTAGCTAGATCCTTTAAATAAAAAGGAAATAGAATCAACTTAGTAGATTCTAGTTGATGTGGGGGAAACATGGTTTCTACAATATCATTGAACTCTTTAATGTGAAGGCAGGGCATCTCGGACTCCATTCCATGGAATGTGGGAAGGTGGTTTAGGACATAGGATTTAAAGATGTAGTTGGAATATACCAGGGAATTGTGTCTAATGCATGAGGGGGCATTGGTCCAGGAAGGTGTGAGGTAGTCATTCATGGTTTGATCAATTTCATTCCCTATGTTTGGGGCTGCCTCATTTGGGTTTCCATTTTGGTTCCCACCGGGTTTATGAGTTGGTTTTTTTGAAGAACTTCCATTGAAATGGGATAAATTTTTGACTCGGGGGTGTTAGGAAGATTAGGATCTAATGGAAAGAGTTCCCTTGGAGTACTTGACTCCCCAACCCCAGGACTATCCACCCTAACAAGACGATTTGATTGATCGTGGGTGTAGGCCGACATGCACCAAAAGAAAAAAAAAACAAGAAAGGGAAAAGATAAGAGAATTTGGATGAGAACGGAAGAAATGGGTGAGAATTTAATGGGTGTTTACATGACTTGGGTCCCTGGAAATGGCGCCAAAATTTGATTCTTCCTCAAAATTAACCAAGAGATGAATGTAGAACAGTCCTTGTAGTCTAGCTTGGGTTGTGCAATCCACAGAGAGCTAAGAAGTAACCTATAGACACGCACATTCTAAAGGTTGTTTTTGGCTATGAAGTGGCCAAATTGGGTTTATTTTAGATGGTTTTAGAGGATCAATAACATATTTAAGTGAATTCAATTTAAAAGAATGAGTTGATCCTAGGTTATCGCTCGGGGTGGATTGGATGTATTTCCTTTTCAATGAATTCAATTTCTTATATTTGATATGGGTTCATTTAAAGAGATAAAACAAAATCAACACTTACTAGTTTAATGCCTAAAACATTTAATAATAATCACCTATACACTTTATGGATCAATGTTTTGAGCCCTTCAAGGTAAATGTTTGTGTTATCACTTGAAATGTGTGGCCTTAAATTCAACAAGGATGATGGAGTTTAAAGATCATCAAATAAAAATCTCAATTAAAGAAGTGATTATACATTAATGGGGTGATAAATAACATTTAATACAGCCCCTTTATACTCCCTTGTATCAACCCATAAGTATGTTAGACCTCTATTGATCCCATGGTTTCAATGCAAGCAGAAAGTAGACTCATGAGGGAGGAAATGAGGAAGTAATGAAAACAACAAAAATAAAATGATCACTCCACCGTTGTGTGAATAATTTCACAAGGTTTAGGGTGAATAAATTAAAACCTTTAACCAACGGTATCAATGTAATATTAAGAACAACTGAATAAGAGTAAAATAAGATATTTTATTAAGAAACTAAAGTGAATTGAACAACTTACATGTGAATGACAAACTTGAGACAACAAAATCCCCGCATAACATTACAATTGAACAAAGCACAAAAGATCATCAACTACTCTACCAACAATACCTTAAAAAGAAATTTTTTAATCCTTGTGTAGAGCCTCCAATAGTACAAGTCTTCTCAATTAATTGAGGGAGGCCATAGGTTGGTGGAAAGTTGAGGGAGAGTTGATTTTCCACCCTTGACCCGAGGTGGCAGCCAGCTTTCATCTACCAAACAGATGCACTTGGAAGACCTTCTAGATAGCCGAATAATAGTAGGACATAGAAGAAGCAAATGGACCCCCGGATGTATTCTAACTTACTGTAAAATTTGGGCCCAATTGGAGTTGTATAGTCGGAGATATGATTATATTAGTGGGATGTTTTTATGGTCCACAGAATTTGGCTCAGAATTTTATCTCTAACTTGGGATGCCTAAATAACCACAATGATGGCCTAATTAGCACTGGATCTTGAAGAATTATATGTTACTATATATTTCTACTATAATCCAAAGAAATTTGGGATTCATTGGGACTATATGGTGGTCCCCACATTCGAATATGTGGGCTGGTGTCCAATCTTCCTTCTCTAAAATTACTTCCTATTATCACAAAATATCTCCATCTTCTTCCATGAATTCTCCAATGATCCTTGAATGAAACATGTTCATATTAGAGTTTAGATCAATTTATGAAAATATAAAATTAAAATATGGATAATTACATTCTTTAAAATCATATGAATCATTGTGTACTTTAAATGATCTTAAAAAATGTACCACATAATAGTGCATTTTAAGAAGGTATTACAATCATAATGTGAAATGATGTTCAAAGTCTAAAATGCACTAAAAAAAGTTTATGAATAATAAATCACCTGAATATTTTATATATTAACAATGAATATTAGCCTCATTTAGTGTCTAATCACCATTCCATGGAGATTCCATCAAGAAAATATGATCTTCTACTTGAAATTCCAAATCCTTCCTTCAGTTATCGACATAGATATTTTTCCTAATTTGAGCTGCTTTACTGTGGGTTTGGATAAGCATTACCTCTTCCATTGTTTCCTCATCAAGTTCTGGGCCTATGAGTTTTCATTCACAAACATCATCCCAACAAGATGGTGTGTGACATATATTTCCATATAATGCTTCATATGGTTCCATATGAATACTTGAATGGAAGATATTGTTATAGAAAAATTCTACCAGAGGAAAATATTTATCCCACATACCTTGAAAGTAAAGTGATCAAGATCTCCACATGTCTTCTATGGTTTGAATAGTCTATTCTGATTGTCCATCAGTTTGAGGGTGGTTGGCAGTGCTCAAACGAAGTTCAGTATCCAAGGCCTTCTGATAACTTTTTTAGAATCTTGAAGTAAAATGGGGATGAAAATGAGAAACAATAAATATGGGTACTCCGTGATGTCTTAAAACTTTATTAATATACAGTCTTGTGAAACGTTCAATTGGTAAATCATCTCTTATATCAAGAAAATGCGATGACTTGGTAAGACGATCAACAATGACCCATATTGAATCATTTCATTTAGGTGTCTTTGGTTGTATCATGACAATGTCCATCATAATATGATCGCATTTACACACAGGTATGGGAAGAGGTTTCATGAATCCTCTAGGATGTTGTCTTCTAGCTTTTACTTGGTGAAAAAACATACATCTTGACACATAATCAGCAATATCTCTATGCATGTTCTCCTAATAAAAATGTTCCTTAAAATTAATCTTAGTTCTACCAGGGAGTAAATAGAAATTGGAGCTATGAGAATCATCCTTCAATTCTGTTTTTAGACCAGGTATGTCAGGAACACAAAGTCTCTTCCCAAATTTCAAAATTCCATCTTCATATACGAAGTCAATCAATCTCCCAACATTCAAAGCTTTAATTTTACTTTTAAAATCCTAATCACTAGTCTGAGAACTCTTTAAAAATTTTAGTAAAGATTGTTTGGAAACCATTTTAATAGTTATTGATGTTTCACCTTCCATGGTTATTCCCATATCCTTTTTTTCTAGATCCATGAAAATATGACCCCTTTCAACTCCCATCTTGTTCAAAACTCCATGATCCTTTTTGCTCAAAGCTTCTTCAACCTTATTTTCCTTCACCGGGTGGTAGTGTATAGTGGAATCCTAATACTTGGGTAGTTCAATACATCTCCTTTACCTCATGTTGGGTACTTTTTGTGAGAAAATATACTTCAAGCTCTTATGATCGGTATATATCTCACATTTTCACCATAGAGATAGTGTTTCCAAATCTTCAAAGAAAATATTACAGATGCTAAATCTAGATCATGAGTGAGATAGTTTTTTTCATGAATTTTTTGCTACCATGATGCATAGCCAATAAATATATCATTCTGTATAAGGAGACAACCGAGTCCTTTCTTTGAAGCATCACTATAAATAACAAATCCATCATTCCCCGATGGTAGAGTCAATATACAATCATTGACTAATATTATCTTCAGTTATTCAAATCATTCTTCACACTATTTTGTCCAAAAAAGATAACACCTTTATGTGTTAGATTGGGCAATGGGTTATCCAATCACAAAAAATTATGGACAAAGTGCCGATAATAACCTTGTAAACCAATAAAACTATGCACCTCAGTTAAAATTTTCAGTGTTGGCCATTCTAGGATTTCCTTGATCTTTGAAGGATCAACAGAGATTCTATTCTTAGAGACAATATGTCCAAGAAAAGCAATCTCATGAAGCAATAATTAACACTTTCTAAACTTCATATATAATTCATTTCTTCTTATGGTTTTCTGAAAAGTGAGCAAGTGTTTTTCATGATATTCGTATCTTTTTGAGTAAACCAATATATCATCAATAAATACTACTAAAAATTCATCAATATATTCCTTAAAAACTCTATTTATTCGATAAAAAAAAACAGAGGGTGCATTAGTCAGTCTAAAAGGCATTAATGTAAACTCGTAATGCCCATACCTGGTATGAAATGATATATTGGGAATGTCTTCCTTCTTCACACACAACTGATGATATCCGGATCGAAGGAAAATCTATTAAAAATATTCTTCTCAATGAATTTCATTGAATAAATCATCCATGTGAGGTAGGTGATACTTGTTATTTATTGTTATATCCTTGATCTCCCTGTTCTCAATGCACACCTCATATATCCATCTTTCTTCTTAACAAAAAGATCAGGGGCTCCCCATTGAGAAACACTAGGGTGAATAACCCCTTTATTACTAAATTCCACTAGTTTTTTCTTTACTTCCAATAATTACAGAGTGTCCATTCTATAAGGGGTCTTCGATATGGGCCTTGAAATATGAATTAAATCAATGGAAAACTCAATTTCTCATTCTAGGGGATGTCTTGGTAAATCCTCTGGAAACACATGAACCTAATTTTGCACAATTGTTACATCCTCTATTTGAACATTCTTTTCCTCAACCATATTTATTTCATTATCTTCCTCCACAATAATTGAATTTAGTAGAGTTACTATGGGTAGATATAGATAAGAATGAAGTGCTGAAATTTCTTCTCTAAAGAAATGGTACTCCTTATCATCATCGAAAATTATAACCTCCTTCTTCTGAAAATAAATTTTCGCAACATGGTCTGAAAGCCAATCCAATCAGAGGATTATATCAAATTCAATCATGGGTACGATGATGAGATAAAAAGATAAAAAATATTTGTATGACCTAATGGGAACTGATTCACAAAACATTGTTGCAATGATACTTACCTTAGGAGTTTTGACTGAAAACTCCCTTGTTAAATCAAATTGGAAATATGTATTTTTTTTAGAAAACTGGGAATATATGAAACAATGCAATGATCAGAATCAAATAATGCATTTTCGAAACTTGAGGAAACCATTAAATTACCTTCCACCATCTCTTTTAGAGCATCAAACTTAGTAGTAGTGACCGCATAAGCTAGGCCTTGCTCCCTTGGCCTTTTCTGAGGTATTTTATTTGGCGCTTAGGAAATTCATTTACATAATTCCCCATTTCACAAAAATTATATCATTTAACATTGAAAAACTCTTTCTTTATCTTGTAATCACGAGCATGGTTGCCTTTTTCATCACATTTGTAATAGACTCCCATTCCATTTAGGAAAGTTTGAGGGTGTTTCTTCCAAAATTTACTGTAGTATAGATATTCAACATTTCCCTTTTTCCACTTATATCCATTTCTAGAGTGTTGAGAAGATCTATTCCTCTCTTGCATTGCTATAAAGTCGTAAGACTTAGAGAATTCAATTTCTATCTTGATAAAAAATGAGATAGTATCTTCGTAGGATGATAAGTGTTTATAAAAGAATACATGATGATGAAATGGTTTTAACCCATCAAAGAATCAATCAATATTAATCATTGGGTTACTTATATAATCTGTTGCATGCCTTGCTAACCTCGTAAAGTCAGCCTCATACTTTGTTACATTCTCATCCTCCTTTTGCCTCAGACTCAAAAATTGACTTTCTATATCTTCTTGATAGTCACGAGGAAAGTATTTCTCTAAGAAAAGCTCTTTAAACTCCCTAAATTTTATACTTGATACTTCTTCATACTCCTTTGTGTTTTGAAATATTTACCACCATTGATATGAATCTCCTGTGAGGTGATATACTACCATGATGACATTTTCCCTTTCACTACTCCCCAAATCATGAAATATTTTTTCTAAGGAACATATCCACTCTTTGGTTACAAATGTTTTTGTAGTATCATCGAATGTTGGTGGTTGTTTCCTCATAAAGTTTTCTAACATTTATCCTCCACATTGTGGATGAAGGTGCTCCATACGGGAAAAGTAATTATTCATAACCATAGTGAGTTGTCCCCATATGGTGATAAAATGATTAGCACCTATTGCGTCACTAGCTCCAATATAATTATCTTGAGTAGGAAAAAATACCTACATGGATTATGTGCCTTGATACGATTTCCATTCCTTCCACTAGGCACTATTTCTAAATAATGTCATACACTTGATTTTTTTATGAATCACAATATATTATTCCAAATTTAGAAAACACTTAACATAAATTTAACAGTTTATGAATATAATCCTTAATCATAAAACTTTTTTACTTTAAGGAAGTATTTTCTAATAAATCCTACATAATGGTTTGTAATGAAAATGTGAATTATCTAAATCATATCCCCCGGGTGTTCTATAACCAAGAGTGTAGAAAGGCCAATTGTTGTGTACTAGGATACAATGGGTTAAGATCGAAACTCCTTGTCAGAGTTTTCACTCCTAGGTATGTTTGTGCAAGATATTTCTCTACCTGATCATATATAGATAAGGATGTATTTCTTGGAAAACTCACAAAATATCTACATTACCAAAATTCTAGGAAGTTCTTCAATACTAATCCTCAATCTTTATATTAGGGTAATGTTCTCTAATATATGTTTTTCTAAATTTAGCTTTTAGGGTTAGTACTAAACTTCCTATGATACCAACTATAAAACCCTAACCCTAGTTACCCTGAGTCAGTGTATTATTACATAACATTGTAATTATCACAAGGGCTCATGTTCTGAAAGACCGATTAGTTTAGTAACCTTGAAATTACTAGATACAAACATAAGTTTTACATTACAACATGAGATAAAAACAATAACAAAATTTTTACTCTTTGAACACACTTATATCCATTATCCTATCCCATTAGGTCAACCATAATATAAATCATCACATCTCGAGAAAAATAAAACATAGAAATTTGTGAGCTCAGATGCTCAGAAAGGATAACAATACAGCAGAAACATTCATAAATAAGAATAAGCATTTAAAGAAATTTATAAGACCAAAACATATTCCTTTTAAACATAAAAATCAACATAATATGTAAAATATAAATAAGATAATTCCATATTCTTATTCACAAGGATATTCTACTAATCTAATAATAACATGCAATATCAATATCTAATTTCATATTGATGGAATGCATAATGACAGACTTCATAACCACATATTCAAGGCCTCATGCCAAGACTACAAATAAGTATTTTTCAAGGCCTTATGCCAATACACTAGTTTGACTCATGAGACCTACTAATGCATCAATGAGGTATAATGGGCTCCACCTATGACTTACTATGTCTAATTCATTCTTCATCTGAAAAGTTTTAAACAAAACATAAACATTCATATTAAAACTAGCATACAAAATGTCAAAATTTTATCTATAAACCATGAATGGTTTAAAAATAACACATCCACATTCAATCATATCATATAACCTTCAATACAATTGGAATATTTGTATCATAATAAATAAACTTCAAACTATTTTGAAATCCAACAAAAAATGTTGACATCGATTAAATCAAAACTGTTTGAGAAAAATATCTCTTTCTATTTTGAAATCATTTAAAAGTAATTTAATTTAAAACAATCTTATAATCTTGTAATGTAATCTTCGAAGGTGTTATGATGGCAAAAAATAGCTACACCCACCATATAAGTTTAAAAAACATTCTTTCTTTAATTGTTTTTGAAAAGATCATAAAGGAACTTGTTTGTAAAATGATCGAAAGACTCCATTAGAAAAATTTCATAAAAATTAAAACAAGGGAATAAATGATTTTAAACCATAGTCCAGGAAATAGTAAAAATGTATTGAAATACATTTTTATGAAACATTAATGTGGATGATAAAGAGGTACCAATAGATACTCACATATAAACAACCTCAAATAATGAAGAGATTATAGAATTAATCATTACCTTGTACTTTTCCTTGATTGAGGGTATGTTAACCTTTTTTATAATAGTTAAATCATTGTTATTTAATTATAAAATAACCAAATACATTAATATGATATAATATATGTTCTTTTAATATTTTTTTATTAATTATATTTTTTTAGTATCATTGTTTTAGATGTCAACTGATTCATTTTCCTTTATATGTTTTGTTACGTAAGTAATTTTTTTTATGGTTAGGATGTATTAGATTCATTTCCTGAAAAATATTATATTCTTAAAAATTATTTGTAACCATAAAATAAAAATTAATCTTGAATGGTTATGATGAGGAATGAATTTCATCACGTTCATGGAGACGGTAATCCGTACATATGCACGAGCGATAATATCATTAAATTGAAGGTTAAATCACATGTAATTGGATGTTGTATCATATATAAATAATCTTTATCATGTTATATTTATTATTTACATCAGTTATACACATTATTATACTCATCCAAATAATTAAGTGTTTGAATAATAAACTACACCATGATGTGGAGACGATAAGCCATCCATACGCACCTATGGTGATTTTTCATTCATAGGATGGATAAAATAATGAATATGGTTGTACCAAATTAATAATAAAATCATAGTATGTATAAGGTATTGTAGTTATTATTTTGGTATGGAAATAACAAAGAAAGAGGAAGTGGATGAAGAAAAGAACATTGAAAGAGTTGGTGAAATTATTACCACTTCTTCAGGATTTTCCATTTGAGTTGATAAAAAGGGATCATTAGGTTGGATATATTATCAAAGTAATGAATCTAGGTCAAATTTAGGGTAGTTAGGAGGATATTTTATTAGGTTTTGTCCGTGACAAATGGATTTGGAATTGTGATTTTGAGAGAAGGGGAAGTACCATTTTATGATGGAGGTGGGGGTCACTTTTGGAAAAGTTTGAAATATTATTTTATTATACAATCATATTTTGTTCATAATGGCTCATAAATGATTTATTTAAATACTAAGGTAGGTATGAGTTGAAAAACTCTCAACCAATAGGTTTTATACTGGTTTAGGTCACCACATTAACCTTATCTTTTAGATTTAACTCTTAGTTAAATATTTTAACTTTTACCGGGTATTCTTGTATTATTATAATAAATGGTTAATAAAATTCTATAAAAATACAAGAGAACCCCAAGTGGTTAATTATTGATATATCTAAGCTTATATAAGTCCTTTGTCTAAACCATATATTTTTGGAAATATTATATCAATTAATAATATTGTATTTGTTTTAAAAACTCATTTATGTCAATTTTGACAATATTTGGTATTTGATTTTTTTAAAGTCCTAAAAACATTATTACATAGAATAAAATTTATTTAATAAACCCTAACATCTAATAGTAACATATAATTTTTAATGCATCAAAATTATCAATTTACACTTATTTGGATATTTATAACATCAATTATTTTAACCATTCATTAAAAAGGTAATTACTGCATAATCATTGTGTCATAAGTAAATTTAATTATTTAATGTCTAAAAATTATAAATAAAGTACCATTATATATTAAATCTTTTAATCTTTATAATGAATATTTATTGTAGAATTTATCTTATGTATAACACTATATTGAATATGTTTAATTATGAAAATTTGAATTTAACACTTTTAACTCTTCTTTAAATAAAATAATGATAAATTTTCTAATCTAATTTAAGTGGGTCAAAATGGTAATATTTTATTTCTAAGGTTGATTTTGGTTGAAATAAACTTATCCAATATAATTAGGACATGTGTTATGGTAATTATAAAATCATTTTTGCCTTTAATTACCCTCTTTACTTTTAACAGTGGTAAATAAAGTCAAAAGTTACTATTTTTAAAAAAGTATTTTCATATTATAAAAAATAGTTTACATAATAATATCAACCATGTCTCGAGGATTTTTTAAATTCAATTCACAGAAGTGGTAAAATTACATTTTATGAAAATTTGCAAATGCGCCTAGAAGTTGGGTAAAAGACAGTAAAAAGTTCAATAAAATTTTATATATCTAATATTATTATAAAATGACTCCAATTAATTAAATTGAATTTATATAGGTATTATGTATCTATTTTTAAGTAATATAAATTTATATAAATTAACAAATTATTTAAATAAAAAGTCAGTTTTAAACAATAATGCGTGTTTTTCACTATTTATAAAAATGGAATGTTTTCAGAAAAATACCAATAAATCACCCTAAGATAATTTAGATATTCTGAATACAAAAATGAAGTTCATATTTTTTTTAAATTTTTTTATAAAATTTCAAAAAGTGGGTATTACTATTCATAACGGCTAATTTGATTGGTCGTGGTGTGTTAAAACTCCAAGATGCATACAATGCAAGCTATTGTATTATTCAAAGGGAAACATACTGTAGAAGCTTAGGGTATTATAGATATTCTATATGATTATATTATAATTGTATATGTAGTGGAAAAGATAAATCTATGGTCATATTAGGTTGAAGAACTCATTACATAGGATGATGATAATTCCATGGTTGTGTTGAAATAACTGAAGTGAAATAGAATTCTGGTGATGTTTCAGGACATAGAAGCTTTCTAGTATGAAATTCATAAGGAATTAAAAGTGACATGCATAAATTATTTCCAACATAACATGTGGGTGGATCTACAACATGTCAAGTGTAGATATATGACTTATAGGGAGTATGCTGACTATCTGAGGATATTGGATTAACTTTTCTGTATTGTTGACATGATCACCTTTTTAGTATCCTAAAACTCTATATTATAGAGAAAATGTTAATGTCTCTATCATTCTTAGCTCAAAAGTACGAAGGAACTCTTACAAAAATCTACTAATACCCTATCAAATTTTCATTTCACATAGTGAGGTGAATATAGATCCCCACACTTTAATTTACTTATGGAACACCAATTTTTTTGGAGAAAGTATTCTGTAATTTCATTTATTTATGATAAGTTTTAGTATTTCATTTTTATATACTAGTAGTTTCCTAAAATGAAATCATTCCATTCCAAAATTTCCAAACTAGCTGTAAATAACATGGGAGAGACCCTAATAAACCTCTATATCAAGTTATTATAAAGTTCAATGAAGCCTTCCATCTAAGGAAAATGAAACCCACAGTCACACAACAACCCTTTATGGAGAGAATATATTATGCTAAAAATGTTTTACATCCTTCTTGTGTCAGGATAGATGCTCAAAAATATGAGAAGGATATGATAATAGTTTTTTAGTATAACCGTAGAAGAAACCCTATTCCATAGGGATGAGTTCATTTTTACTACCAATACCACCCTTGGGATCATTATATTAATAGAAAATTCAAAAGATGACAATTTCATATAAGTGTTCACTGGATAAACCATCACATAAATTTAGACTTTTCCAAACTAGAGGAACTTCACTGGAAACACTAAAATATATTCTTTCAATTCACGATCCCTGTATCAAATTAGGAGAATGTTTTGTAGAACCTATTGGGTCCTCTTTCATGATCACCACTCGTAAAATTATTTTAATAGAACATCAGTTATTACAGTTAAATCATTTTAGGGGAAATATTTCAAAACATATAAAAATTATGGGAAATCACATGGTGGTTTATTATTTTTTCATTGATAAGTATTCATAGGATAAAAAATCCCCCTATAAAACTTATGATGGTGTGATTACTTCTATATGATTTGTGTCATTAAATGTTATTGATGTCAAAACTGTGGATAATATAAAGCATTACACTAAAATAGAGGAAAACGATGAAGATAAATCCATAAAAAATTATATTTTCACTAAAGCACATGAAAAAAGGTGTGTATAATCTCCAGTAGTGGAAAAAAAGAATTCATAGGTCCTCCAGACTTTTCACTACTGACTACTCCGTGAGCTTCAAAAAATGATAATTGGAAATGAGTGTAAATGTTCTAACCACCACTTGAAGAAGTTGATCCTTTGAATCTTGAGGATAGTATTACATAATATTAAATCATGATGGAGATAATTATGTGACTTAATACTGAGATTCTAATATGAAATTACTAATATGTAATGCATCATTAATTGAATCCCTCTTAGTAATAAAAAAATAATTTCCATTACACAAGGGTATATTACCATTATTTATTATTACATATAAAATATTGTTATATTAGAATTATTAGTATGTATTAAATATATATAAAAGTTATTTAGTTGTTAAAAATATATAAATTTTCATTATAATTAAATTATATGAAATAAATAAATTTATATTAAATAGATTGAAATTATAAAAATTCATTATTAAAATATAATTGATTCTAATGAAATATTTTTTATTATATATTATTTTGAAATTTATAAATGTTTAAAGAAATATATCAATAAAATATTTTTATAAAATTTAAGGAGTGTGACATCCTAGACCTAGATGCCACTGAAGGTTCCCCAAGTCTGGTTGGCCACATGGCCTTAAGCGCATCTCCCAAAATTCCAAAAGCTAATGACTTACAGTGAGGGCCTTGGGTTTGTCCTCATGATACCCTTTCTTCATTACTATTGTTTATAACAGCCGATAAATATAACATAATAGGAGATACAAAGTGTAAGAAATTTAATAATAAAGATAACTCATAAAATAAGTAGAATAAATTTCAAATAACTAAACAACTGGTCAAAATATACAAAAGGTGATTGTGACATGTCATGTATTTAATAAGCTATAGGACATGGATACAAAAAAGCATACAAGAATTTTATGAAAATGTAAATAAAAGGAAAAAAAAATCTATCCAAAGAATCCCATGTTCCTGCTCAGTCATCTTCTACCATCTCCATCCTAATACAAGAATCAATCAAGTGTGTGAAGTTACAAACTTACATTTATCAAGATATACATACATCTAATCTTCCTATGTACCAATGGTGCCCATATAGGGTGTGAGATAAATCTCATTAGGACAGCACTAATATCATTTCCATGTAATATAATTTGAAATAGTGTGAAAGAATGCATTTATAAAAGAAAAGAAGTACAATAAAGTAGATACACATGTTCTTTCTTCATCCATCATTTGGTGTTTGAATATGTAACCAGTTAAGTAATTAATTTTAACATATAAAATAAAGTCATATGAGGCATACCTATCACTTGTATCAACTCATGATAGTAATCGTAGAGGTTCCAAGATGTAATAAGGAACCTATTTGACATTAATAATGAGGGGTTATAATGTAAAAACCAAGGTATTCAAGACCTCAAGGGTCACCAACTTTGTAGTAAATGAGACCTAGATATAAGGGTAATATTTTCAACCATGGAGACATGTCCAGGGTAACCCACAATATTATAATCTTACAAAGTCTAAGGAATATATCCAATGTAAAATGGAATAAGCTATGGCTACGCCCAAGGATATAACCAAGGATCCTCATGTCTGAAGAAGACTTCCTAGATCCAAGGAGTGTATCCAAGGAATCCTATAATTATATTGAATAGAACCTATGGTTTCATACAGGGAATCCACTAATAGATAAGGATCAGTTCCAAAGGTGGGTCTCAACCAAGGTAACCAACATCATTCTATTAGAATGGAATCCTTGAGAGATCAAGTCTTTTCCTCAAAAATTTAAGGAAAGATTGATTCAAACCAATAATATAAATATTTCAAGGCCCATGTGAATAATTAATAACCTTAAAATTAAATAATTTAATCAATTATTCTATGTGATGTTCATACCATTTAATAACGTGAAGATGTTCAATTAATTCCTTTCATTAGTGTGATATGGCCAAGGGGCATACAACCATTACTAACATTTCATGTTTATGTCATATTCAACTCATTTATGTCATTTTAATTTATTATGGTTCACTCCACTACCTTCCATCATATGTTTCAAGGGATTATATGAACATTCAACTAAGCATTCATTTAAATTTAATGAGTCCAAGTCATATTAATAAGATATAATTACCATTACAATTTAATAGTAGTTTAACAGGTGAATCACTTACCTTAGGTGGGTCACGTTTTAGGAAACAATAGTTATATCCATTTTACAATTCAATAGTCATTTAACATGATAATACTTATCATTTTCATGGTCATGCTCAAACACACCCGAACGGTGGAGCATACACATGTCAAAACACTAAAATCTCAAAAAGACAGATTATGAAATTCACCCTACATGGGGTGGTTGAAGATATAGACATAAAAACTGATAATGATTTAAAAATATTGAAAGGGTTTTGTAAAATGGTTCTAATGAATATAAGAAAGAAATATAAATTTAGTCAATGATGTCCAATGTAATCGACGCGTGCCCATGACATCTTCCAAAATGTCAAATGTCAAAGAATGAGTTATAGGAGACCTACCTTAGGCTCGTATGACTCTACTTGTCTAATATGAGCCTATAATTTATCATGTATTGGGGTAGAACTAATTAATGGATCAATTATTTGAAAATAGGGAATCTGATCCTACATCTAAATAACATCATTGATAGGAATAAGAATGAAAAATGATTAAAAAGGAATTGAGAATGTGTTATTCTGGATCCAATGAGATTAAAGGTGGTATGATTAGACTCCAAAAGGGAATTAAATCTCAATTCGTAGAATAGACATCAAGGAACTCAAAATGGGAGAGGGAAAAGGCTAATATCCACTGTAGAAACCAAATTAAATGAGGGTTCATTTAATTATATCATTTAGGGGAAAAATTATAAAATCACCTCAAAATGGCCTTCACACAGTTTTTCTGTATGTATTGGACATACCATGTTATAACCATGTATGGTTTTCTATAGGTAAGGGTTACCTATATGGTTAGGCCACCCATCCAGGTAAATCGTGCACCAACTGTGCGAAATTACACTATAAAAATTTCGTAAATTCTATAACGATAGTGTGGCCGATTTCACATGGTTACAACAAACCATGCACTCTCCTGGTACTCACTATCCTACCTCGTATAGTTAAAAATAACTATGAAACCTACCCATCAAAGTTTTCTCTAACCATTTGAAAGTCCATTTTCTTCCATCGGCTGGAGTTCTTAGATCTGAACAATCTCTAGAAACCCATAAAACCTTTCGCTAACTCATTAGGAATCCATTTTAGGTCCATAAAATAAAATTACTCCAAAATTAAAAGGATCCATACCTAAGTTAAAAACAAGTTTTTTTATAGTATTCCCCCCTTAAAGGAAGTCATCCTCAATTTTTCCTTTTAAGGGCTGAGAAAAATTGCCTAAGAACAACTTCAGACACTTGACATGTACATCAACCTTCTTCTCTAATGTCTCATCATGTACATGTCCATGCTTCCATATCATTCATACTATATAGACATACCAATATCGGAGTGCCTTCATGCTTCTATAAAAAATATGTATAGGATACTCTATAAATGAATCATCGAAATCTAGATCAACCTCCTCATGATTAAAAGTATGAGATGAGTTTTCATGATAGCAAGAAAGATATAAAATGTGGATGATGTCATGAATGGAATAACACCTTTTAGTAAGAAAAAACTGATAGACATACACCAAGATTCATTCTAGAGTCGAAAACATCCTTTTCCCTAGCCTGGGTGATACCTACATGAAAAAACGATCCCTAACCTCAAACTGCAGAGGTCATCAATGAAAATAGACATACAATTTCTTTCTAGAATGAGTAGTAGAGTTATTTTTCTTGATTATATGATCCTAATTTGAAGTCTCCTATATTATATGATGACCTAGTGGGGCTGGATCTCCTACCTTTAACCAACATAAGGGTGAACGACATGGTCTACTATACAAGGCCTCAAAAGGAGCCATCTGAATATTTTATTGCAAGCTATAATTATAGGAAAACTCAATGATAGAGTTATGAATCTAGAAAGAAACTATGAAATTTAGGATTCAGGCATATGTAATTCCCCATAAAACTTAAATCATCTATTCTAACTACCCATCATTTATAGGGTAAAAATATGTGATTAGAAGTACCTGCATACCCATACCTTTTTACAACCCCTTCTAGAACCATGATGTAAACTGAGTGTTCCTATATGTAATGATAGTCTGAGGGAAGTCATGTATTAGAAAAATCTCACAGATATACAAACATTCTATCTCATCAATTGACAAAGTCTTCTGGATAGGATTGATGTGGGAAAACATCATCATCTGGTCATTAACTATACATACAACATTGTTACCTCTAGGCGACCTAGGTAAGATGACTATGAAGTCCATGGAAATAGCTTTCGAATTCCATTTTGAGATTGGAAGCCGCCATAACATTACTAAAGGTCTCTAGTGCCCTGCCTTCACCTACAGACAGGTATGAAACCAAGTGATAAAACTTTTTATCTAACATTTTATTCAATGTCACAAATACTAGAATTTCATATCTTGATACATTCTAGAAATTACTAGATGAACTACCAAATAATAATTATGGTAATTTTGTATAAATAATCTCTTATATATATAAGAATACATAAACATCCATTTATAAGAAGGGTGTTACCTCTACACATAGACAAATCTGGAGGCAGGTTATCTCCTAAAATAGTCTCACAGAGAACCAAGCCCTAAAGAATTGAAAATTACCTGATCTTCACCTTCTACAGGAGGGAAGTGGTAACTTTCAAGGTTGATAGATAGGACTACAAATGACTGTCCTAAAATTCTATATGTATCTTATAAAATAGGTCCATTTATTTCCATTCATCACTGGATTCCTTTACGGCATGTGCCTTAGTTTTCTGGCATAGCGCATCAACTACTACATTGTATTTTATAAGAATATATGCAAGCTTAAAACAAACAGGGTGAAGCTATTTGAACCACATTTTCTGTATAAGATTCATGTTATGCTACATAAACATATATTGGAGTTTTTATGGTTTTTGTACACCACAAAGCACTAATCCAAGAGATAAAATCTCCAACAACATAATGTAAGGAAAAATGCTGCTAGCTCGACATTGTGAGTCAGGTAATTTCTCTCATGAGGCCTCAACTATCAATATCAATATGAAAGAAATCTATGTTTCTGCATCAGCAGTGCTCCCAGACTAATGTCTGGTGAATCAAAAAATATGGTATATCCTCTTCCTAGCTCTGGAAGAATCATAATAGGGGCCGAGACAAGCCTCCATTTCAACACATGAAAGGATTTCTCACACTATTCTAACCACATGAAAATAAAAAACATCTTTGTAAGACTAGTAAGTATTGAATCAAGGTGTGAGAAGTCATATATGAAATACAAACAATATTTATCTATCCCCAATAAACTCTATATGTCAAACATGTTCTTAGAAAACGACCAATAACCCATAACACCAACCTTCTATAGGTTAGTGAAACTTTTGATTTTGAAATAATATGACCCAATAAGTGAACATGTTTTATCTATAAGTGGGGATTATAAATATTCTCATATAGATGATGATCTTTTATGGTACTAAAAATGATCTCAAGGTGCTTATCATGGTCACTATGAGTGTGAGATTACACCAAGATATCATCCAAAAATATTTCGAAAAAGGAATCAAGATAGGGTTGGAACACAATTTTCATCAAATCCATGAAAATTAAAGGCACATTCATAAGGAAAAATTAAATAACCAAGTAATCATACAAACCATACCTACTATAGAAAGGTGCATGAGGTATGATGGCCTGATTCTCACATGACGATAGCCCAATCTATTGTCCATCTTATAAAATTCCATAGATCCTCATATCTGGTCAAAGAGATCATCTATTTGGGGTAGAAGATATTGGTTCTTAACGTTTAGATGGTTCAACCATCTATAATCCACACATAGATGAATGGACCCATTCACATTCTTATCAATGATCATGATTGGAACCCAAGAGTAAGTGCATGGCCATATAAAACTATTTTCCACTAGACCCTATAACTACTGCTTGTTCTCATACACCTCAGTAGGTTCCATCCAATATGGAGGAATTGACACTGATTCTACTCCAAGAATGAGCACAATTGTAAACTCTGCCTCTCTCTTATAAAGTAATTCATGAAAATCATTAGGAAAGACATACCTAAAATGATCTACTACTAGAGGTAATTAATCCTAGTATAAACTTTGATCCCCTATGAATAGATTGGAAATATGGGTGGTCACTCCACCTATTCCATGAGCCTCTGGTCCATCTCTACTTGCATGGACATCCCAATTACCCTTATATAGATAACTGTTACCTTTCAGTGATGGAAATGATACCTTGTGGAAATAATAGTCTACAAAGGTATGATATAGAACCCACCAATACATATTACGAATTATATTTAAGCCTCTCATCCCAATAAAAAAGAATTCCCATTATAAAGGGTAGCTTCCTACATCAAGGGTATAGTCCCTACATCGGCTTACTCTCTCTCACCATACTAAAAATGGTGTAACTAGGGTCATTACCCCATAATAAAACTATATTTCCATCCTAAGACGTTCCAAACTAGATAAAACGATGAATGAGTGTAATGAACCAGTATCAAATATTCCATATACTATAGTGGAGGATTATATAATAGTACCTTGTATTGTAGATGGTCCTATAGCCTGATCCTCAGTAATCATTTATAATCCTTGCAGCTGACCTGATCCACAACCATGTGCAATAGCTAGACTACCATGATCAAAAATATTCTACTGGCACTTCTGGTGATCAGGAGTCTGGATACTACAACAATAACCTCCTTCTCATCTAGTTCAATTGGTTTTACTCTAAATCCCCACTCGACACGGTGTAAAAGAACATATCTCGGAAGGTGGAGCTAGTAAAAAACCTCTTCCAATTGAAGATGATGGAATGGTATGAAAGAATCTTTGATGATTCCCTATATGAACACAATCCCGACACTCTGGAGGGTCTTTTTTACACTGAGGTTTCACATTCCCCTTTTTTCCACACGAGTGAAACACCATCAGGTTACTAAAATGTGTACTCTAGCTGCCACTTCCCTGAAGAGAAACCACGGGGGACTGCTTCCTGTAACTGTTGGAACTACTAACATGCATCAATACTGGACCTCTATGACCATTTCTATAACCATTAATATGTTTTCTCACTTTTATAACATTCTAATTGAATTTGATTTAGAAAAGGAAAGATGGAAAAAGTCATTCACCTAAGTACATATGCAATACACAAGCCCATCCTCAAATCATTTAGCACATTAAAGATCATCACCAGTTATAAGTGGTAAAAATCACTTCAACTCAATGAAGCAAAATGAATAATCCATAACTATCATTTAACCCTACTTGGGATGTATAAAATATTTGGCTCTTTTAGCTCTCTGAATCTGAGGAAAGAACAGGTAATATAAAGTAGTATGAATGTCAGCCCATACCATTCCCTGATGGTAACCAACATTGGTAAACACATCCCACCATTTCTTGGCCGAATCATGCAACATGTATGAAAAAAACATGACCTACAATACCTAGGTGTCTATAGAAGATAAATTATAGAAAATATGGCCTCAATACAAGACATAATAGCCTATGGATTTCCATCCCCCAAAAAGGTAGGACGATGCTGCTGTTGGAATTCATGGGTAAGATCATCCATTTTAGGAGAAAATAAAGGAGCACCATGCATGGAATGAATCATAAATAAGAAATTATCATTAACATGATCATAATTTCTTAAAATAGGTTTAGTTGGTGTTGACTCAAGTGGAACTCCTAATGGTAAGACTGGTAGTTCATGACCCACTACATCTGGAGCGTGGTCATCTCCACCCTCCTAGAACATGACAAGAGGACTTCATGGGGGAATTGGTCTAAAAATTCCAAAAACATGCCTTAGAAAAATCTTATAGTCATACAGATATAAACACTATAAGAAGATGAGCATTAGAAAGGGATCACTACCCATCATATAATACCCCAACTACAAACTTATAAGTCTCGGTATTGGTATGTTCTAAACCAATAGTTTCAGGGGTTTTTATAGATGAAGGGTTAATACCAAATTGGATCATCAATTACTAGAAACCATTTAATTCATTTCATATTTAATATCTGGGTTCACTCCTTTACCTTCCATAAATATGATAAGAAAGGATAAAAAAGCACCACCATTTCATTTTAAAATTAATTTTTAACTTTTACAATCTTCATTTTCTTATTTACATATATCAAGGTTCATCTAAAATGGATTTTAATACCTAGTGAATCAGGGACCATACTTCATATCCATGAAAATGAATCCCATTTAATTTTAATCTAATGGATTGACTTGATATATTACTAATTCCAACCCGTAAGGGCCCATAAAACCTCATGAATTGAAACCAACAATCACTAAATCATAGCCAAGGAAAATTCCATGAATAATATAACTACTGTATCATCACTCAATAACCACAGTCATATTAAGAATTTAAAGGAGTGAATTCACCTTGATGTCCTAGAAATATTCATGGAATGAAAATTATAGTTGTCTATGATGATGCATTTAATAATTCTCCTTACCCTCATATCATTGGGAAAAGGATGAAATATGATCCTCAATCGGAATATGAATAAATATATCCACATAGAATGTTATTCAACCATGGTGAAATGATATCAAAAGTTGTAAGTGAAAAAAAACAACAATTATAATTTAGAAACTTCTCCTTTACACCGAACATGACTTCAGGACGTTCAAGAACACCTTATGGCCAAGTTTAAGTGTTCCTAATCTCTAATATATTGCCTCCAAATAGTAAATCAACAATGGAACGACATTTGATACCACTTTGCAATATCCCAGAATCAGATACCAATGAATGTGCCCCGAGTTTGGTTAGCCACACAACCTCAAGCGCATCTCCCCAAATCATAGAGGTTGCCGACTTGTAGCAAGAGCCTAGGGCCTGTCTACATAGAGAACATTCCATCATTACTATATTGTAACAAAATGGAAAAATATAATATAACATGAGATAAATTGTGGAAGGTATATAATAATAAATAGAACTCACAGAATAAGTAGAATGAATAAGAAATAACTGAAAAAATTATCAAAATATACAAAAGATAATGATGATATTCCATGTATCTAATAAATTAGAAGACATGGATATAAAACATCATACAAGAATGATATATAAGAAAAATGGTATAAAAACTATCCCAATAATCCGGAGCTCTAGCTCAGTCATCTACCACCAGCTCTATCCTAATACTGAAATCAATCAAGTGTCTAAAGCGATATGCTTCCCTTTATCAACACTTGAAAACATCTAATATGTCGGGATTCCAATGGCTCCTGGATAGGGTGTGAGATTATTCTCAGTAGGAAACCAACAAAGGGGTCTATAACCACATATCTGTGCAATATAAACTGACTCATTATGAATGAAATCATGTATAAACGTAAAGTAGTACAATAATGTTAACACCTAAGTACTTGATTTATCCCTTGGATAGTGTATGAACATGTAATAATTTCATTAATTAATTAATTACATTTTGTATAATTAAGTCACTTTATGCATAGTAGTCACTGAAATCACCTTTTTATAGTAACAACATAGGTTTCAAGATGTAATAAAGAAACCTATTGGATATTAATAATGAAGGGTTCCAAGGTAATAACCAAGGAAACCAATACCTTAAGGGATTCTAACTCAGTAGTCAATTTATCTCGACTATTGTGGAAAAAGTGTAATCCAAGGAGTGACATCCAAGGCATTCCCTAATAGTGTGATATAATTGATTCTATGTAATACATCCAAGGAAAAATTGTATTAGCTATGGCTAGGCATAAGGATATAACCAAGGCACCTCGTGCCCATAAAAACCATGCTTAATACAAGGAGTGTAATCAAGGAATAATATAGTGATATAAAAAAGATCAAATTTTTTCATATAGAGAATCCAATTATAAACAAGGACTGAGTTCCAAGGTGGGTTTCAACCAAGGAAACCAAAATCCTTGTATTAGAATGAAACCCTCGAGAGATTAGGGAATTCCCTTCGAAATCCAAGACAAGATTGAGTCAATCAAATCCTATAAATATGTCAACGTCCATGTATATAATTAGGAACCTTACATTTTAATTATTCAATCAACTTATCCAAGTGAAGGTTATACCATTAAATATGGTCAAGAGGTTCAAGACTTGCCTTTCATTAGTGTGACAAGGTTATGGGGTATACAACCATTAAAGTCATTTCACATTCAAGTCATATTCAACACATTTATTTCATAGTCATTTATTATGGTTAACTATTATACCTTCCATAATATGTGGAAAGTGTTATATAAAAAAGTAACCAAGTATTCATTTACATTTAACAAGGCCAAGTCATATATATAACATATACTATCTATTTCAATTTAATAGTTATTTAACAGGTGAAGCACTCACCTTAAGCGAGTTAAGTGTTAGGCATCGATGGTACTATCCATTTAACAATTCAATATTAATTTAATGTGAGAAGCCTTACCATTAACATGGTCAAGATTAAACACACCCGAATGGTGGTGGAGACATACATGAAACCACTAAAAGCTCAAATATATCAATTTTAGAAATCAACATTCATGGGGTGGTCAAAGTAGTGGACATGACCACCAAAAATTATTTAAATATATAGAAAGGGTCTTAAAACATGGTTTTAATGACTTTAAGCAAGACATATAAATTTAAACAATGACACCTGATGAAATTGGTACATGCCCATGACATTTTCCAAAATGACTAAAATTAAAGGATGTGTTATAGACCACTTAACTTAGACTCTTATGTTCTCCTCATCCAGTATCATCTTATAATTTATCCTGGATAAGAGTATATCCAAGTAATGGATCAATACACTTAAAATATGTTATATGAGACTGCATCTAAATAGAATCATTGATAGGATGAATAATGATTAATTATTAAAAAGGATTTGAGAATGTACCTTTGTGGATCCAATGATATGATCATCATTCTATTCAAACTTTAGATTGCAACTAGATATCAATTCCAAGAATTGACCTCAAGGAACTCAAATCAGGATAAGAAACAAGGCCACAATCTACTAGATAACCCAAAATAAAGGATGGTTCATTTAATTATACCATTAAGGTTAAAATGGATAAATCACCAAAAAATGTACTTCGCACAGTTTGGCCACATGACGTAGCCAAACCATATGAAAACCAATCACAATTAGACTACACATTTATAGAAACCATGTTACAACCATGTGAAACTCCACTGTAAGTGTTGTAGACATTCTCTCATGGCTGTGATACCTATTTCACATGGTTATCCGAATCCATGTTCCATCATGGTGCTCAATGTCCGACCTCGTACAATCAAAAATAAACATGTGGCTTGTCATGTATGGTTTTATATAACGATGATACATGCCATTTTCTCATACCAACTTGGGTTTGGATCTCCTAACAAGTTCTAATCATTCATGAAATCGTTTTTAACTCATTAAGAATCCATTTTAGGTCTACTAAATTATATTAAACCAAAATTTAAAGGATCCATACCTATGAAAAAAACCCAGTTCTTATAAAGAGTTATTAATATAATAAATTAACAATATAAAAGATATAATTAAGTCACTATATGTAATACTAATCCAATTATTCATGGAAAGGCAATAATTATTTTTTAAAAATATTGAATTTATCATATATTATATGCTTTTAATTAAAATTTAAATTTCTGAAATCTGGATTAAAAAATTTTATGATATATATATATATATATCTAAATCATATAATGAATATTAAATTGTATAGAATAATAATAAACTCATTTTAATACATAAATATATATATATTTTAAAATTTTATTTTATTTTTTATACATTATTATATTAACTAACTAAATATATAATGGTTTAATGGTGAATTTTTTAAAATTTAATTTGTATGTGTATATAAATTTTAATCAATATTTTAGTGATTATTAGTTGATATAAAATATGAATAAGAACACTTAATTTTTTTTAAAGGTTAGGGCCAAAGCCTCATTCTTATTCCCAGTTAAAAAGAATAAGAACACTTAATGTTAAATAATAATTTTGATTTTAATTATTTTTTATATATCTTATGTTTTCATCTAAAAGTAAAATGTTTAATATCTAAAAGTTAAATTTGATTAAATATATAAAAAAATTTGATTAATCTTTACACAATTTGGTAAGAGCGGTAATATTATATTTGTAACAATTTCTTTCCATGGTATGTTGTTAAAGATGGTGTAAAATAGGTGAAAACATGTAAAAATAACTTTTCTTGATTTTTTGATGATTAAAATGATATAATTTATTTTTAAATATGAATTTTTATGTTTAATATTAAAACCATCATTTCCCATAAAGTTTTTCTTACCTAACTCACCAAGATCCCATGTGATTCAATTTTTACCCTTTACCTAACTCAAGAATACAAGGAGTTGTCCCTCATTTTAACCTCTAAAAGGATATCTTTTCCACCCACTCTAAACAACATATATCCTTTTATTTTATCTTGAATACCTACATAAATTAAATATTTTAAGTTTTTGTCTAAAATTTAATATCCATTGGTCATATGAAGGTTTCCTACGTACTAATTTTGGATGGAAGAAGTTGTGATAAGGAGAGATTCCATCAAAGGAGTTAGAGTACATCTAACCAAACAGATGCCCAAGATAAGGTTTTATCATCTCAATTTACCTTCATTGAGATAAGTCTAATATTAACCACATGTTTTATTATATTTAAGTACATACAACCCATGAATTTATTTTATAATATATTTCATGAAAATATTGATATTTATAAACCCATAAAAGGAACTCTATTTTAAGGGGTTTTTATTTTAAAGTTACTAAATTCATAAGGATTCCTTGTCAATATAACATTTAACATAGAATTATATATGAATACTATTCCATTTATGAAATATATTATAATTTTTCTCTCTAAAGATCATTTATTTTCTTTTACTCTCGTAACTTCTATTATTAAACATTGTTTTTTTGTTTCACATCTCTTTGGCTCTTGATTCATCAAATAGATTAATTGTGAGTTAATTCAAACTCATCTAATTTTTTGCCCATAAAACATTGTTATCCATATTCATATTTTAATTTTGTTATATATATTTTCTTCTTTATGATTTGATTATTTATTAAGGCCATTTCCTATCAAACCTGGCATTTTTTCAAAATAATTAAAGTAATTCCTTTTAATGATTCTGATATGTGTCATTTTATATTATCTTGGTCATTCTTTATAAGTGGTTGAAAATAATATTTTAATAATTTTATATATATGAATGAATTTTTCTACTATATTTTCATTTTTCCTTATGAATATTACTTTCAAATTAAACTTGGTGTACCAAAGTAATTTTCCCCAATTTTTTATAAATTATTTATTTTTTTAGATAAATATTTTCCAAAAAATAAAATATATTTATTCATATTTTTTAAATTATATTTCTATTGAAAATAATATCCATTTGTAATATATGTTTACATCCTTTAACATTTTTTAATTCTCACCAAATAAATTCTCAAATGGTACCATCGACATTATTTCTTTTGATGATGCACGATCACATATTTTTGAAATCTTCTCAAAACATTTTTTTTCAAATGGGTTAATTTATATTTAATGAAATTATGACAATTTTTTCTTATCATGTGGAACACATATGTATGGGTTATAATTATGTTATTTTTGGGCCCACTATATCTCTTTAATGCATTAGGTAATGTATTTATATCTCATGTTATTAAGAAGATACATGGGTGGTTAGGATAAGCCAAAAGTGCTATTTGTAATAAGTGGTCAGCTCATGGCCACTATGTTTTGGGTTGATTTTTAGACTAGTTCATTATGATATGTATGTGTTAGTGTTTAACCTTGACATACATTATGATTTATATACTTATTTTTATGAAACATTCTTATATTATGAAGCGTACCTATATCATGTTCTAATTACTCATGATCGTTGAATCATTCTTCCACACTCCTATGAATAATTAATTACATTATTCAAAAATCCTTCTTTGATCATTTATAATTTATGATCCATGTTTTATTAGGTATGATTTATTAATTTTAGGTTCATAAGTAATGATTATGTTCTCATACCCATATATTTATCTTATTCTCACTTATGATCTTAAATTTATATCTCTTATTTTTACACCTTATTGAGAATATAATATATACATTTATTTTGTTTATATTCCCTAATATATAAAAAATATTATAACATATCATATTTCTAGTAGTCTATAAAGTATGGCTTTACTATGGATAAATCTAGATGGCATTTTCAAATAAATTATTAATTAATATATTCTCTAATTATTTATATCTAATAGGTTATTGGGTGTGATTTATTATGGTATGTAATGAATATTCATGTAAAAATATGTAATATATATATGTATGCTATGGTTGGGAAACCCTAATTATTATCACAGCAGGGTTTATTTTTTTAGGAATTGGTTATAATGAATAAGTTGATAAAACTGAAAAAACTCATGTTGATCCAGAAGTGATGTACGATGAACCTAAAATTTCATAGGATGAAATAAAGGATCCATGATTTTTTTACATTTTAATTTTTATTTCCCTGATCTCTTACCATGGTTGATATTTCTTGATCGTCACAGTAACATTTTTGGTTTGATTAAATAGATGGAACAAGGAAGAATGAACATAACAATGAGTAAAATGGAAAATGTAATGATTCGACAATAGGAAACCAATTTTTATGGGATACAGTAGTGAAAATGTTATGGTTATGAAAACCAAACTATAATTAGTTATGATTATAAATATAAACATTTTCAAAACTCCCAACCACATAAATTAAAATAATAAATGTCTATTATGGAAGTTTTAGTGATAAATACCATTGATGAAAGAATATTCAACATTCTATGCCTAAAGAATATTGGAATAAGTTCCTATGTAAATATCTTAATGGAACTATAATATGTTTTATGTGTGGTAAAATAGGTCATAGAGAAAAAAATAATGTGAAAAAATGAAAGTGTTCAATTGACATGATAAAGGAAAATAATGTTCTTCCTATATTACAACTAAGAATTCAATGAATAAGATTTGAGGAATTTGGGAACTATAAAAATTATTTTACCAATAATAGGCATAATTAATAAAATTTAATACATAAAATAACTATTATAAAGGAAAATGGGATGGCTTACGTAATCAATATTTTTGAAGTAGGTCATGAAAACGATGTTTTGTAAGGTTTACTGACCATGAACTGAAGAATATTAAATAACCTATTTTATTCTATTTATACAAACTAATTTATATCTGGAATATTTTCTAAAGGAATAAAATAAACACCCTAAGTATTAGATAATTAATTATCTATGAAATGTACTAGTTTTGTGTAGATTGCATCAAAAGTCTGTTACTTCTCTATGATGATGTTTTGTGAGAAAGCACTTCATATAAAACTTATTATTCCAATTTTAGTTTAATTTTATCTGACTTTTTACATTTATTAGATCCATCAAAATATACCCCTTATTAATTGTTTGGACATATAAATCACATTTCATATCCAAAATCAAATCATTTTAATCTATCAGGGAAAGGTTAAGTATAAACTCATCATGGAAATTAGTTTCATTATATTGTTCTTAATACACTATTATGAGGGTTAATTTTATAAAATTTTTAGGTAGAAACTCAATATTGAGTGTTTTAAAATTGTGAATTAATATATTTATTTTTTTCATAAAAGCTTGGCTAGAATTCCCACAGACCATGAGTTTTATTTTTTATGGAACTCTTACCCAAAACTATGCCTATTTCAAAGACTTATTATTTATTATATTCAATTTAATTGGAATAATTGATGAACAAACATCAGGATAATATGGATAAGGTTTTTATATTTCAATGTGATTACCATGGGGTGCACTAGTCCTCTTTGTTAATATAAAAGATCGATCAATGGGTCTTGGAATTTATTAATATATACTTATCAATAACGTGGCCATAAAAAATCATCTCAACCCTATATTGATTAATTATATGATAAAATTTCAGGGTATTAACATTTATCAGAGATTTAAATTTTATCTTGATATCATCAATTAAAGGTGAAAAGAGAGTATATACAAAATATAACCTTCTATACAGGATGTGAATACCATGATTTTAATAATAATTTTATTAATAATTATAAATTCCCCTTTCACAATATTTGATATTATGAATAAAGTCATTATATATTACCATGATTAATTTGTGTAAGTATTTATAGGTGATATTTTATTATTTTCTAAAAGAAATAAGAGTAAGATTATCATCTACAGATTGTGATGAATACATTGATAAAGGAAAAAATTATGCTAAATTTAGCAAGCATGGATTATGATTAAAAAAACTTTTATGGGTTATGTAATAACATATGAGGAAATATTAATGGAACCTTAAAAGATAGGTGGAATTTTAGAATATACCAAAATAACCAATCGAGTGAATATCCATTATTTTATTGGATAAATTTGTTATGTCTATAAAATACACTAACCATGTTACATCATAAGAGATTAGTATTCTCCTTGATAGATGAATACGATAAAGATTTCAAGGATATTAAAGTAAGGTTAATCACTACACATATAGTAATTTTACCGTATAATGGAGAAGTGTTTGGTATACACAGTGAAGCTTAATAAAAGTTTTTTGTCTATTTTCCTATGAAAAATTACTTAGTGGTAGTATATGCCTCATGTTAATTTAATGCCAGAGATAAATAAAAAAATACATGAAACAAGTATGGAACTAGAAGTGGAAATATTTTAATTAAATATATATAAGAATTATCTCAATGGTGATAATTATGATATTTATATTTATAATTATGGATTCATTTAGATATTCACACAAATCAAGCTGAACAGTCACTAAAGGTGATTGTTGGAGTTGATTAAGGATTGTGAGTGCTAAATGCATTACAACTATGGGGAAAAATTATGTCACCAATTATCTATGTAGGAAGGATTATGCTACCTTATATATGATGATGATTGAAAGAGACTGAATAATTAAAGATTTTCTAAGGATGAACCCTAGAATCATAAGGGAAGAGGAAAATCATATCATTCCTAAATGAATACTCAACCATCCATCAATGTGAAGATAAAGGATGTGTAGATTGAGGATATAAAACCACAAAATAGACTAAAGAATATTACAATGTTAAAAAATGAAAATGATGGAATTATAAGATTGAGTAAATGAATATATTTCTCCTAAATACTATAATTAGGGAATGATATATTAGATTATGTATATAGATCATCACTGTACATCTATCTAGGATTCTCAAAGATGTATAAAGATTTCAAGGATCACTTATAGTAGTAAAATATAAAGAGTGTGATTTTAAAGTATATATCTTTAGTTATTATTTTATTTAGAATACTACCATCTATTTTCAAATATGGAATAAATTAAAATTTCATGGAAAATATTTGGGGGGGGGGGGATAATTTATCATTTCAAATTTAAGTATAGATTTTCTTTCCCTAAGATACTTTCATTATTATTTATAATTAATTGAAACATAAGTAGAAAATAAACCATATAATAAATGAATCTAATTAATAAAAATTTATTTTCCTATAACGGAAGTACATTAAACCATATATTAAATAATCAATATAATTACAACCCCAACAAGTGAAAAAATTAATATGGGAAAATAAATAGAAAAAATTAATATTTATATAACTAGGAAATAACCAAGATCATATTTAAGCTTGAGAATCATAATTATTAGAGCTAAACCTATAATGAAAGAAAATACATGAAAGGAGGAATCATTTCTTAAAATTAGAAATGAATATTAATTAAATTTGAATTGTTATTTGGTAGGTTAGAATGGAATTAATTCATAGGATTTAATGCGGGTTAATAGATACTATATGACAATTATACAAGGGTATATAGTTATTGGGTATAATACTGGAAAACACTTTTCCTATTTTGAATTATTGGAATTTTATTAATTTTATTAATTTTTATTTAGATAATAAAAAATTATAAATGTTTATTATAAAAAAATTATTTGAAATTAAAATAAGATAATTTTTGGATAATAAAAAGATACTACTTAAATTAGAATAATTACGTGGATTATAATGAATCTATTTTTATAACGCATTTTTATTAAATTTATTACTTTTTAACGAATAATATCAATAAAATTTATTAAAACTATTTATTGAATGATTGTTAAAATAAATTAATAACATCTACAAAATAACTAAATTAATATAAATAATATTATTAATTTAATCATTCATTGCTAAACAAATTTTTTTTAAAAACATTGGATTCATTATATTTTATATGGTTTTATTTAAAAGTTACATTTCTATATTTGAATTGTAAAATTTCATAAAATTTATTTTTTATAAATATAAAAATATAAATTATAATTCATATAATAAAAATTATTTTTTTTGTAATACGAATAAATTCATTTTAATAATTAAAAACAAAATTTTTTAAAAAGTGTATTTCTTGAGTTAATAATTTTTTAACAAACTAAATATATCATGGGATACATCTAATTTAATTTAAATAAATTTATTATAATTATACAAAAAGTCACCACTCATGTAATGTTCTGTTGTTGATATTATGTAATAATAACAACAAATTATGTTTGACAAGTTGTTTTTAATAAACACAATTATATATATATATATATTCTATGTTTTAATTTAAAATAAACATTTATTATATATATATAAATCTAATTAGATTAAATAAAGTATATATTTTGAATCATGATTTAAAAATTAGGTTGTAGTTGTCATCTTATTATTTAGAAAACAAATATTTACTATGGTAAATAATTAAACAAGGTATAAAGAGGTAAAAATAGTTAAAAATAAAATAGCTCAAAATTTTGATAATTAAAATGAAATAAAAACATTATATGAAGTACTGTATAGGTTTGTGAGTCAATATTACATGTCTTGACAAAATTTAATTACATATGTCACCTCTATCCCAAGTGATTACATATTATCATTTAGCTAACATTTGTTTCCAATAGAATGTCCTCATTTTCACCTATTGAATGATCTCTCTTCAAATCAATCTGTGAAAAATATTTCATTTTTCCATCTTAAATCCAAAAAAATCTCTCTTCTAAATTTATCTCCCATGTTTTTTATACTTTGGTAATAGTAATATGGTATATTTCTTGCATTATAAAGGAATATGTTATACAAAGGAGAAATTTCATGAATTTTTTTGAGAATGTCTTACCAAGAAGAAGTTCATGGAAAGGTTTTTCACATCTCAATTTACATTTATTTAGATATTATTCATATTCATAAATTTTATTCTTTTGTGATATGTATATTATTCCCATGAATTTATTTTATAATACATTTCTTGAAATTAATGGGATTTACAAATACATGTATGGCTGTCTCTTTCCAAGGACGTTGATTCATAAGTTACCATATCAATATATGTTCTTTTCCAATATCAAATTGAATTTGTGATTATTAAAGAATCGTTCCCATTTAGGTAATTTTTTTCCTTTTTCTATATACCCTATTAATTTTATTTTCCTCTAGTTGTTTATAGGAATTACATGTCATGATACCATCTTACCTCCCTGTAGATCATGATTCAACTAAAAAATTTCACGTAAGTAGAGTCATACTTATCTCCTCTTTTAAGTCATTAATATTTCTCCTATATATTTATATTCATTATTTGTTTATTAGTTTTATACTTTATACGTATATTATTTTTTGAGTTTATTTTATTTTATCCTTGATTATATTTAAAAAATAATCAAAGGAACCTCTTTTTAATGTTTTTTTCATTAGCCATTATCAATTACACTCGACATTTTTAAAAAATTAAAATGAATCACTTTTTTACCATTTTACAAAAAATATCATTTTAAAAATGTGTTATTCGGTTTTCATTATTAATAATAGTTTCTATGATGTCATATATTTCTATATAAATTTTAATTCTCATTGTATTATAAATAATTTTTTATTAAAAATTGTTTTTTTCAAAATGTAAATTATTTTTCATCATTATTTTCTAAAAATATTATTGAATATGATAAAAGTGTCATTCATCTATGTGAAAAAACATTAATATTTTTTATTATTAACTATAGATATGCTCTAATGATACCATTCCCCTTGTTTCTCTCAATGGATTATGATCATGATTGATGGAAGTCTTATTGATACCATTTTTTTCAATTAGGTTTAGTTAAGATATGAAGATATTATGAATGTTTTCGTGATTATGTAGCACAAATATTAATGGTTTATCGTTAGCTGATATAGGGATATATTATGTAAATCAAATGGATTGGGAAATGTTTTCTATACAATGAGATCAGGATGGGCATGGGTGGTTATCCAATTTCCAAAATATTATGAAGCCTGGGTAGTTTGACCATGTCCACTATATTATTGGAATGTTGTTATCCTAGTAAATTATTATATAAATATCTCAGTGGTTATATATAAATTTTTTTATGAATTATAGGATTATGTTTATCCACATTTTTATGTTATTAAATGTACCTGTATCATGTTCTCATGACTCTTGATTATTGACTCATGTTTCCAAAGTCATATAACTAATGTATAATTTTATAATTTTTTTATGACATCATTAAATTTTTTTAATCCATTTTTTATTTAGTGTTATTTCATTATTTTATGTTTATTTACCTTATTATATTATCATAGACACAGGATATCTTATGCCTTATTATGATCTTTGAGTGATATCTCTTATGTTAACCCCTTACTGATTGTCAGAGTTCACTATTTGTTATTTTTCCATTTTCTATTTTATGTAAAGGAGTAAAAAATATGATAAATCTATAATTATTTATAGTGTGGGTATACTATTTATAAATGTTCACAATGTTTTAAAATAAAATATTTATGTAACAAATATCAAAAGACACTAATACTATAGTTCCTTGGGTATGAATTATTTTGAGATATAACTAATTTTCATATAAAATTATGAAATATGTATGTATGATATGATTTGGTCATCTCATCATATTGACTAAATGTATCCCACCATTTTTTGAGAGCTCAAGGAAGTCACACAATGGCTTTATGATGCTATTCAGTGCTCTAAGTTCACGTTTTGGGACATTTTGTTAGCATAAAATAAGCCTAGTAGGGAAAAACAATTAAAAAAATAGAATAATCTTGGAACTTATACCGAACACATTTCAAAATAATTCTCAACACTATGCAATGTCTTATCTTGAATAACTATGGTCACATCATCCCCACATTATAAATTGAATAAGGATAAAACTTCCCAATGCTAGAGGATCATAAGAATAAAAATTATTCCTTATAGAATGAGTAATTATTATGATTCATTATTCATTACGTGTAGAAGAACCTAATTATAATACCATATAACATAAATTTAATAAATTTAAGGTGAATTATAACCCGATTACTACCACTACCACCAACAAAGGGGACTAATAATAACGAATAAATCACTTTCAAGGATATACTACATAAGATACATTAATACAAAAAGTAATCTAGGTAAAAACCTAGTACATATGAGATGTATCTATAAATTTTCACCTAAAGGAAAATAAAACTGTAAGGAAGTCCTAGATAAGAGAATGAAATAATTTTATAACTATAAGACTAGTAAATCCTTCAACCTAGCATATTACTTACTCAAGGGACAAATGAGTCTTCTAGAATTAAAAATAATTCTATATATAACATCATATGAATCATATTAATTATCACATCCTACAAATATTTAGTTAATCTAATTTAAACAAAAAATGAAACATGAATAATATCACTTGTAGGAATCGAAGATGATATAAACACTCAATGGCTTCTTACTCCCAACATTGCAAGGATGAGTACCAGGTTCATATGAATTATTTTCATATGATAAAGATTAAAAGTAATTGATGGTAAATGTAATCCACTTTATATACCCCATAATTGATGAGGATGACTCATAATAACCCAATTTATACTATAGTAATACTGAAAGAGGTCAAAAAGTCCAATGAAGTTAGGGAATATCAAGTCTTAGCTGTCCTCTATACCCAAGAATCATTTCTATTGAAGCCATATATACTACTATAAGATGATAATTAGGACTCAAATGAGATTATCATGAACATTGATCTCATCCTAAACAATTCATGTATTTCTTGGGATTAATTATACTATATTTATGAATTGTTTAATGAAATTTACCTAGTCATTATTTAAGTGTGGGAAGGTTGATGTGGTATAACCCAAAAAAAATATAACTCTAAATTTTATTCATTGAATGTTTTATTAGTGAAGTCCAATTCAACCCCTAATCCTAAAATCAAGAAGAAACCTAATGGTATAGAGCATTGGACCTTGGTCCATAAATATTTTATTTTATAGCATCTTTCTATCATCCTGGACAATATATCTATATTTACTTCACTTCACCTATTGAAGGAACTTAGTGAAGCCCATATTGGGATTTCATTAAACCTTTAAGAGTATGATAACATATTTAAGTATAGAAATAATTATCACAGAGAGACTATATCTATGGAATGACACATGATCATTTCCTTCATTGAATAATACCAAGATACATCAATAAATGGGAACATTAGGCCCTTGTATATATCAAAATATTTAATGGTATTGATTTATATCAGGCCCTGGTTAGTAATTGTTGTTTTATTATCCTTATTCCACTACGAACACTCCAATTCTTGGTATATAATAAAACCAATTTGTCTCCTTCCAATACAATAATTTAGGGGTATCATAAGAGTGACTAGAGACCTTTGGTATAGATCAAAATACAAGACAAATTTGGGGACCATATCTCATAATAAAAATATATGGAGGTCATACAAGGAATATCCTTTAATATCATTCTCAAAAGGACATGACTTCATATTCCCCAAGAATTTCCATCTTTGTATCATTTGTTCATAAAATAATCTATCTTTGGTAAAGTTGGAGTACATTATAGTAATAATTCCAACATTAAGTATTTCAAATCTAAATATATATAAGCATGGTTCAATGAAATGGATGTAGAGAAATTAGTGTTAAATAATTCCATTCAAATTGATTCCCATAATGGATTATAAATTTTTTCAAATAGTTCATAGAGAGAAATAAATGAAGACTGTATGTTTTCAATAAACATGATTGAGGTGACAACTCAAGATTTGGGAATACATCAGGTCATGTAGGTATTATTAAAATATATATAAAGACAATTAATCACTTTTCTATCATATGATAGTCAAGAAGGTACATCTATTATGTGGCTACCAACAATAGTGAAAAATATTACTACATTATTCATTAAAATAATTCTTTCCTTGAAGTATATTCGTGTGACTGTAGGTCGGAATAATATTCAATCGACCTAGACAAGGATTTTCAATAAATCAGATATGAACCATAACAGAAAAATAAGAAAATGAGTATTACAAATATTCTTTTTCCATTCGCATTATATTAGTTTATTCTTATAAACATTTTCATTCAAAATTAGGATGTCATTCCAACGGGGAGAAAAAGGACCTTTAATAATCTTTAAGATCTCAAAATTTTTTTAGGTATTACACTCCTAAAAATGCAGAAGATGAAGAGGATGACATCTTTTATTATAATCTAGATTTTGAAGAATGTGTTTCATCCAGCATTAACTAATATAGATATAGTAATCTTGATTCAAATGAAGATTCTTTCAAAATAATAACCAGTTTCATAATGACCCTCATTTAATAGAAACAATAATTCTTCCTCATTTGGAAATATGGAGACATGTTTAGTTAGTGTCGTATTTAAATTCCCAGGTAATATCCCCAAGTGTCAATCCATTATATGGGTCTTCTAGATGATCAATATGAAAATAAATAGAAATTAAAGGGAATGGACTTAACCCATGCTGTTAGTGTGGAAGAATAATATGATAATATAATCATGGAAAAACTAATTTAGGAATCTCAACAAGATATGTGGATAAAAAATATCATACCTTCCAAGAATAAGAATGTGAAAATCAAAGTCTATATTGATTTCATGGATATCAAATAGCATTTTTCAATGGATGTTTTCTATGTCTCGATCACAGAGCTACTAATCAATGAAACAATTAGCAGTTATTTCTACTAATTAAAGATGGTTACTCTAGATATAATAAGATCCATATGGATATATAAGATGAATATAACCATAACATTAGGGTACCCTAAGGGGTACAATATTATCTAGTAAATACCATTGGTATGAAGAACACTAGTTACAGATACCAATAGGTTAAGAACTAATTTCTCAAGCCTCTTATGAGGAAAACCATAGAGTTTAATATGGATTATCTAATGGTAAATTCATAGGTAATATTTTATAACCCTTTTTATATTAAAATAATTTTTAAGAAAATTTCACACCATATATATAACATGAACCTATTAAGGTGTTATTTAGGGTAAATATCTTATAAATTAATTAGTTTTATTGTATTTCACTAAAAATCAATGTAGAACCAAAAAAGGCTTAAGAAAAAAAAATCATATTACTAACAACCTCAATGAATTTAGGGGAATCCATGGATGTATAGATTATATTATATTCTTGATATCTAACATCAATGGATAGTTTTTTTCTTATAAATGTTGATGAATAGGGGGGTCACATATCACTAAGATGAATAATTTCATAAATCCTTCAAAGATATCAAGAGACACCTTTATCACCAATCAGTTTTAATGCCACATATAGAAGGGAAGTATATCATAATCTATATTGAAACCATTGAATGATCCCTTAACACCCACCTTGATTATAAGACTAATACTAGAAAAGAGAACATTTTCTATTTCTCATCAAGACAATGTTGGATAATGGGACTGTATATTCAATTATCTTTAAGAAATTTATTATTATGAATTTAATAGTTTAGAATTTATTGAAATATTTTCATCATAGTGTGGTCAACCATAATACTCATGTTGAACCTATCTAGTACATCCTTAGTCATCCAATGTTAAATATATTTTTATCATGATCGGAAGTCATCCTATAATAAATTTTCATCCAACGGTTGTCTCATAATGTAATCAATGGACATGTGTTGGAATATTTCATTGGAACACATGATATATATAGAATGATACTTTTGAATATATATTCTTTATAAAGATTTATTCTGTTTCCATGAAACCTCCATAGAATGTGATATGTTTTTTATGCCTCCTCTCAGAGCCTAACAATTATAAGGATGAAAAACCTAAAAGTCAATTGGTCCATCTTAGGGATTTCATTAGTCTTCATTGTAAAAGTGATTATTCCTTAATCCTTAATTTTATAAGGATAAAATAATAAATATAAATAATACAAGGATCTTATTATAGGCATATAATTGGACCTATAAATGCTAGTGGAGTGACTAAATACCTAAAAAACCATTGTGATAAGTGGTTTAAACAATGTTTTTTATATTTGATAACAACTAAATTTTTTGTTAAAGATTGATTTTTTATTCAGGAATCGGACCCAATCCATCATAATGAATTCTATAGGAAAGTTTAATGTTTCTGAAAGTTTGATCCCAATTTTTATGGGGGATAATTTTTTTAAGAAAGATTCTTTTTGGAGTTAGATGATCATATTGAGAAGCATAAGACTCAGAGTATGGGATCCATCGACATGTAATTCAAACCATCAGATCCAAAAAATAATAGGTTGAAATTTTATACTATTCAAAGTTTTAATTTTCCATAATCAGAGAATTAAAGATGTTGCTGAGTTAGAAAACTAGATTTTTTTGAGTGAAAAAGTTGTAATAATGCTGAAGAGGTTTGATAAAGAATTTGAAGGAAATTGTTAGGAAGTTCTTAAAAATTATAAACTATGTTAGAAAATTCATTTTTGATCATAATTTTCTTATAAATCATGAAACATACCCATGATAAAATATTTTAAGTAAATAAAGGAATCCTAATGACTTAATATGTTATAGTGATCAAGAAAAAGTTATCATCAAATCCATAAGTAAAAATGTGTGATGATAATGATGTTTGAAAAAGTTAAAAGTTTCTAAGTGGATTCATCATTGATTAATTTCCATCATTATGGAAAAAGATTCATAATTGGATTTCCATCATAATGAAAAAATACATCATAATGGGAATTCCATTGTAATGATAATTCCTTCATTATAGGGATTTCATTGGGTTAAAGCTGAGGAAGTTCATTGTAATTGGATGTGTTGGAACCATGTTCATCTCTGCATTAATCGGAGTATGGTTTGTGTTTTTTTCAATCCTCAGAGGAAGTTCAGAATGTGTGCCAGAAAAGTGCTCATACAGGTCAACCAGATTACCGTATTGAAGGTGGCACTATTTTTGATTGTTTGCGAAATTTTTGGGCCTGAAAATCGACAAATGGAGAAAATTGTTTTTGGAAAAGAGACTTACGTGCCTTGTACTTATAGGATAGGAAACTTACTCTCCATATGTTTTTCAATATTAGAACATGGAAAAATGGAAAAGGGATAAGGGCCACGCAGGTTTTGGGTAGGTCGCGCAAGTGACTTGCACTCCATGAAAGAACTTGCGCGCCGATTCCTAGGATGTTTTAAAGTTTCACACCTTTTGTTCTGTGAGATCAGATATTCAAAATATGACAAAGGAAAGATGGGTGCAAAAGTATTGGTGTGGTCTCACAAGTGAGTAGCACGATAGAGGCTAGGGCAGTTGGAGCTGTGCGCTGGGACTTGCACGCCGTGAGGACACTTCCGTAACACCGCGTAGGGGGTCCAATTTTCCTATAAATATAGGACCAACCCTCCTAATTTGCAATGAAGTTCAAGACTTAGATATTTTTCAATCTCTCGTCACGTAAGTGGTTGATTTGCGCAAGTGGTAGTTGGGCCGCACAAGTAGAGGATGCACGCCTCTTGTTGGTTGCGCGTCCAAAGTGGTTTGGGAGTTAATGGCGCTGAGTCGTGCAAGTTTGGAGTTGCAGGAGGCAGTGTTGCGCAAGTAGGTTGGTGTCACTTCCATGCCAAATTTGTACCGCGCATGTGCCTTGCGCGCCGGTCTTGGAGAAGCGCTCCAGGTGATGTTGAAGAATGTCCATCCTTTTCGGAGCTGCACGAAAGCCGGAAGATTGCCTGATACCTTCGGTACAAAGTGATATTTGTCTACAAGTGAAAGTTGGACTTCAACAGAGCATCTACATACAATAGAGGATGAATTATTTAGCAAATATTAAGAGACCTTCATGTCTATAAACTGAGTGGGACTTCACCAAAGGCAGTGAGCCAGGGGGAGTCAACGGGAGTGACCCGAGGGAAGTAATGAGCTATCTCTAAACTTTTGTAAAGGATGTGAGCCTGAGACAGAGTGAATGTTCCCGAAACATTGTAACCCACATCTAGTGAAGATTAGTTTAATTTGGTATGACTGATAACCTGTCGGCGTATGCTTCTTGGACATAGCCCTTAGTGGTGAACCAAGTAAAAAGTGTTGTGTTGTCTCTCTACATGTGAATGTTTGTTTTCTAATCATTTTCATCATACAGGTTTTACAATTTCCTACCAATGTGGGAATAAGATCCATCTCTTTAAAAGAAAAAGCTGTCACCCAGATTCACCCCTCCCCTATCAGGGTTTCCTGGGGTCCAATAAGTGGTATCATAGGGATGTTGCTGGTGTTATATCGGTCCTTTGTCATCATGGAGAATACAGTCAATACTAGGGGAGTACCCTCTTCGATGGAAGTAATTTTCAGATTTGGATGAATAGAATGAGATCTCATCTAAGATCCCTTGGAATGGAAGTTCTATTTTCCACTGTTCAAGGTATAAATTTCATTGATCCAATAGGCCTAGCTATGACTGAAATAGACAGAAAAATTCTTGATGCAGATGCTAAAGAACAAAATGCACTCACTACAGCCCTTTCTAATCAGATCAATCTAAAGGTGATGAGTTGAACCTTAAGAAAATCCAGGTGGGATAAACTCGAAAACATTTATGAAGGAGATAGAAAAGTGAAGGAGGAAAAATTACAAGTCCTACACAATCGGTTTTTTGATCTAAAGATGCATCTAGACAAGAATTCAGACTCATTCTTCAATCGAATTACTGAAGTTGTTGGAGCAATTCAGGGTCTAGGAAAAGAAATCAAAGACATAGATATTGTAAAGAAAATATTAAGAATACTACCACCCTTATACAATGAAAATGTGTCAGCCCTTGAGGAAAGAGATCTTTACAAACTTTCTCTGGATGATCTACTAAGCAGCATGCTAGCATATGAAATGAGAGTCAAACCAGAAGATGCTATGAATCATGTGAGTAATGAAATGGATTTCAAGGCCTTGGATAAACTGAAAATTTCAAAAGATAGTAGCGGTGAAGATGATGAAGAAAAATAAATTCTTTCTCTTATTACAAAGAAGTTTCATAAGGGAGAAGTGAAATTCAAAGGGAAGTTACCTCTCACATGTTTTCATTGTCGAAAAGTTGGGCACATTGCCTCTCAGTGTTTAAGAAAGATCAATAATGAAGACAGCGAAGATGAAAACATCGAGAATCCTTGAAAAAGTTTTTTCAAAAAGGGAGACTTAAAATATATAAGGAAAATACAGAGGAAGTGTTTTTTCTGTGAAGAGGAAGATGAGGATACTGAATTTTGCGAAGAAGAAGAACCCAAATTTAAAACAAAAAAGCATGCTTCCATGATGGATACCATTTAAAAGTCAGAACCCTCGATCAATAAAGGCGGAGATAATCATATTACTTCTAATGGTGATTCAAATACTCAAATTAAGGATGAGTTTTCCAAGATTGAGAATAAATGTAAGAGATGCAATAAGTGGAAGGAAATGGTAGAAGAATCATCAGAATATGTTGATGATCTTGAATCAGAGATTGAACGACTAGAAGAACTAGTGAGAGTTCAATCTTAAATCCTTGAATTCACATATGTTGTTGTGTAACTAAATCTTAGAATTTAAGAATAAAAAAAGGTCATAAATGACCTTTCATCCGGACTGGAAGAGAAGTCCACAACTATTGAGGGACTTGAGGAAGAAGTTGGTACTCTTAGAAGTAAAGTTGAATGTTAATCAACTAGAAATGAGGGCAAGAAGAGAATTCATTTTTTAAGATTCTCAGATACAGAGTTTCTAGAAAGAGCCAAGTGTGGTTCAGATGGGGTTGGAAAAATCTTAAGTGATTAAAGAACCTCTTTCATGGGAAGGAGTGGAATTGGATGTGAAGCTGAGACATAAACTACTGGAAGTAAAGAGAGCCAAAATAAAGACAAGATGAATGTTGGACATGATGAAACATTAACTAAAATGGAGGAAAAGAAACCCTCAATAAAATCTAAGAGAAAAACTGAAAATTGTCCTCAAAATTTCAGAAATGACTAGATGTTCAACTATTCTCCCAAGGAATAAGGCATTAGGAGAAATTCAAGTGAAAAGAAATTTCCTCTCATGAAGTGTCGGTTCTATGGTTATATGGGCCATACCATGTTGTACTACAAAGAGGCAAGGAGCTACTTGAATGGGGAAGATCTGGGAAGTCAACAAAGGAGCCCGATTTCATATCCCTCATATTATAGAAGAAGTAGCTTCTATGGTTACTGATTTCATTGTTCTAACTTTGGACACAAAGCTATGTATTACAGGCAGAGGTACGACATGAGGAATTCATACAACTCTCAAAGACGGGCCAATTTTCACCCTCCTGATGGTGTTGTTCTCACAAACAGTTTTTCTCCTCTGGAAGAAGATTATGGGTATGAAGAATCAGCTTATGTGGAAGAAATTATTAAAAGGCCATCAGTATCCTATACTCAATCCAATATCTCATGGAAAGAAAAGAAGAAGATCGAGAAATCCAATCTTGCAGAAGTATCCCTCAAGCTACAAAGAGCAGCAACACATGGATCCTTGATAGTGGATTCTCTTCCCATATGATAGGAAATGCTGACCTTTTGAAGAACATTGAAAAGAAGGTTGATGGAACAATACAATTTGGTAATGATGGTGCTTTGAAGATTAAAGGCAGTAGAAATACTGCTCTCGCCAATGGAGAGATGAAGAAGATTGATGTTCTTTATGTGGAAGATCTACGTCACAATCTCATCAGTGTAAGTCAACTATGTGACTCAAGGCTCATATTAACCATCAATCAAAAAGGCTGCACTATAAAGGGGAAAACAGGTAATTCTTTTATGAAATGATGTAGAAAATATGGAAACTTATATCAGGTTGACTGAAAGTGAACTCCTATTATTTGTCTGTTGAAGAAGAAAATAATTTGTGGCATCGGAGGCTGGGGAACATTTACCAACAAGACATGGAAAAGATAACCAAGATGAAGATATTAAGGGATATTCCCATTCTGAAATGTTAATGGGAAAAGTCTTATGATGCTTGCATTCGTGGGAAGCTGGTCTGTAGTTCATATCGGCCAAAGAAGAAAAGGGCATTGCATCTTCTTGATCTCATTCATACAGACGTATGTGGCCATGTAAATGTTGCTGGAACCTATGGAGAAAGGTACTTCATCCTTTTCATCTATGATTTTAGTATAATGTCTTGTGGAATGGTGATTCACATGAAGTGACAAGTACTTGATTGTGTGAAAACTTATCGCCAGATTGCTGAGAATGATACTAGACGGACAATAAAAGTCATGTGATCTGACAATGGAAGAGAATACACATCCATTGAGTTTTAAAATTACCTAGAAAAACATGGAATACACCATGAGGTAGCTTCTGTGAGAACTCCACACCAAAATGGAGTTGTTGAGATTCAGAATCGACAGGTCAACAATATGGGAAGGACTATGCTGATTGGGAGTGGTATCTCTCGCCATTACTGGAAGGAAGCTATTGAAGCTGAAGTGCTCATTCAGAATCGAACATGGCTTTATATAGGAGAAACGAAGACACCATATGAATTGTGGCATGGAAGGAAGAATTCGTTGAAATACTTTCATGTTTTTAGAAGCAAATGTTTCATCCGTAATAAAGAAAGAAATCAAGGGATGTTTGGAGATAATGCTGATGAATGATATTTTTCATGGGTAGCCAATGAACAATAAAGCCTACAAGTGTTTCAATAAATGCTTGGATATGATTGTGGATAGCAATTATGTTAAGTTCATTGAAAGGAAAACCCCAAATGCTACCAATAATACCTATGCTGATGAGATAGAAGATGATGATGAATGTGAACATAGAGTAAATACAAATACAGAAATAGGGGAAGGTGTACAAAACACTCAGGGCTCAAATCATGATGTTGAATCAGAAGAGGAATCTGACGAGGAAATCCTGGGTGGAGAGACTGTGACTGAACCTCACAGGAGAAATTGAAGAGCTGAGATTGATCCATCTAACATAATCGGGGATAGGAGTGAACCCACACAAACAAGGAGGATGAGGAATAACGCATAATCTGCATTTCTGTCAGCCATGGAGCCATCCTCAATTGAAGAAGCTGCAAAGGATGAATCATGGGTAAAAGCCATGAATGAAGAGTTAGATCAGATTGACAAGAATCAGAAATGGGATCTTGTCTAGAGACCCAAAGGTCAAAATGTGATTGGAACAGAATGGATCATCAAGAATAAGTTTGATGAGCATGGATGTGTTATTAGAAACAAGGCTCGATTGGTATGTAAGGGCTGTTCCCAAATTTAAGGTGTTTATGTTGAAGAAACCTTTTCCCCAGTGACTAGACTGGATTCAATCAGGCTGTTCCTTATTATGGCACTCCAAAGAGGATATAAATTATATCAAATGGATGTCAAGACAACATTCTTAAATGGTGTACTCAAAGAAGAAGTCTACATTGAACATCCAGTGGGTTTTTTTATTTGTACTGATGAAACAAAGGTCTGCAAACTCAAGAAAGATCTATATGGTTTAAAGCAGGAACCATGGGCGTGGTACTCCTGGCTGGACTCTTATCTCAGGAAGCTGGAATTCAAAAGAGGAGGAGTATATCACAATCTATATGTTAAGAATTATCCAAAAGATCAATTCATGTTTCTTGTCTACAATGATGATATCATATTTGGTGTCAGCAAGTAGAAATCAGTTGATGAGTTTCCCAATCACATGAAATTATAATTTGAAATGTCTATGATTGGGGAGCTCACATATTTCTTGAGGCTATATGTGATTCAAAAGAAGGATTACACTTTCATTTCTCAGGAAAAGTATGTAAGAGAGTTGTTGAATATGTTTAATATGCAAGACTCCAAACCAATGACAACTCTGATTGTAGTTGGAAGAAAACATAGAAAGCATGAGGATGGGACCTCTGTAGATCCCACCATGTATAGGAGGATCATTGGAAGCTTACTGTACCTGACAGCAACATGACCTGATATTGACTTTTCGACATGTCTTGCAGCCTGCTTTCAGAGTAATACAAAAGACGAACATATGGAAATAGTAAAAAGAATCATGAGGTATATTCAAGGTACTCACAATTGTGGCTTATACATTGCTGCAGGAAGAGACGGTAAATTATTAGCATTTTCTGCTGCGGATTGGGTTGGTGATGTAGTGGAAAGAAATTCCACTAGTGATTGAGCATTATATATTGGGAATAAATTTGTTGTCTGGTTGAGAAAGAAACAACAAATTACTTCTCTTAGTACTGCTGAAGCTGAATATATCTCTTCCACAAAGGCATGCACTCAACTGCTATGGATGAAGCAAAAACTAACAAATATTGGTTTAGAGGTGAAGCAACCAATGATTATTTACTGTGATAACAAGAGCGCAATGGATCTTACAAAGAATCATGTTCAGCATTCTCATACAAAACATATTGAAATTAGGTATCACTTTATCAGAGAAAAAGTTGAGCAAGGAGTGATTAGAATGGACCATGTGGGAACTGATGGGAAAGTGGCTGATATCCTGACCAAGCCACTATCAGTAGTGGTGTTTGAGAAGCATCGGTTGAGCCTTGGTGTTCGGCCACCTCCCAATGCATAAAGAGGTTATGAAAATCCCCTCTCCCCATTTATGATAATTATTTTTATCTATTTATGGATGTGATGTATGTTTATAGGGGAGATACTATCCTGGGGGAGTATGGTTTGAGTTGAACAATGAACAAATTCTGGTCTTTGGATTTATTTTCAATGGGGGAGAAAGGAATAAATTCAGGATGAGAAGGAAATAGGAACCCAATTCACACTTTCTCTCTTGTTTTCTACACCAATCATTGCTCACATAGACTTAGAGTGTTGGCTGAGTTGATTCTTGAGTTTTTGATTTGCATGTGGATGATGACCTATTGAATTCATTCATGGATTTCCAACAAACCCAAAAGAGGAGATTGTTGGAACCATGTTTATTTCTTCATGAATTGGAGTATGGTTTGTGTTTGTTGTCAATCCTCAGAGGAAGTTCAGAATGTGTTCCAGCAAAGTGCTCATACAAGTCAAGCAGATTATAGTATTGAAGTTGGCAATATTTTCTAGTGTTTGCCAAATTTTTGGGCTCGAAAATGAACAAATGGAGAAAAGTGTTTTTGGCAAAGAGGTTTGCGCACCGTGTAATTTAAACAAAGGAAACATGAGCGCCATATGTTTTTCAATATTAGAATGTGGAAAAATGGAAAAGGGATAAGGGCTGCGCAGGTTTTGGGCTGGTCATGCAAGTGACTTGTGCACAAAGAAATAACATGCGCGCCAATGCCTAGAATGTTGGAAAGTTGTGCTCCTATTGTTCTTCGAGATCAGAGCTTCAAAATACGGCTAAGGAAAGAGGTTCTCACAAGTATTGGTGTGGTTGTGCAAGTGAGTAGCGCGGTAGAGGCTAGGGCGGTTGGAGCTGCACACCGGGGCTTGCGCTCCATGAGGACACTTGCATGCCACTGCGTAGGGGGTCCAGTTTGCCTATAAATAGAGGACAACCCCTACTCATTTGCAATGAAGTTCAAGACTTAGATATTTTTCGAGCTCTCGTTGCGCAAGTGGTTGAGTCGTGGAAGTGGAAGTTGGGCCACGTAAGTAGAGGCTACATGTCGGTTGTTGGCTTCATGCCCAAAGTGGTTTGGGAGATAAAGGTGCTGAGTCACGCAAGTATGGAGTTGAAGGAGGTTGTGTCACTCAAGTGGGTTGGTGTTACCTGGTCACTGAATTTGTACCGCGCAAGTGACTTGCATGCTGGTCTTGAATCTTGCGTGCCGATCTCGGAGAAGCACTCCAGGTGAGGTTAAAGAACATCCGTCCTTTTTGGAGCTGCACGAAAGCTGGAAGATTTCTTGATACCTTCGGTACAAAGTGAGATTTGTCTACCAGTGAAATTTGGACATCAATAGGTCATCTACATACAATAGAGGATGCATTTTTTTGCAATGATGAAGAGACCTTCACGTCTATAAACTGATAGGGACCACACCAAAGGAAGTGAGCCAGGGGGAGTCAATGGGAGTGACCCGAGGGACACAGTGAGCTATCCCTGATCTTTTCTAAAGGCAGTGATCCTGGGACAGAGTGAATGTTCTTGTACCTTTGTAACCCACAGCTAGTGAAGATTAGTAGAATTTAGTACGACCGACAACCTGTCAGCATATACTCCTTGGACGTACCCCTAAGTGGTGAACCAAGTAATAAGTGTTGTGTCATCTCTCTGCATGTGAATGTTTGTTTTCTGATCATTTTCATCATACAGGTTTAACAAGTTCCTACCAACATGGGAATAAGATCCATCTCTTTAGAAGAAAAAGTTGTCACCCTGATTCACCCCTCCCCTCTCAGGGTGTCCCGGGGTCCTATAGGATGAATAAGAAAGGGATATCGTAATGATATGAGAAAGAAAGGTATATTTTAATGAGATTATAAATAGAAGAATATTGTAATGTACTGAGAAATAAAGGATGTTCATAATGTGAAAATATAAAAATAAATATCCTAATGAGATGAGAATTAAAGGAAAATTGTAATGTCCCGAGGAAGATACATTGTATTAAATCTGAGGAAGATACATTGTATTGATGTTGAGGAAGATACATCATATTGAAGATATGGATATTACATCTAACTAAAGAAAGGTTATAAATTCTTAGAAGTCTGATTATAAAGAAGTCTCAAAAATAATATTAGAAATGTTTTACAATGATTTGAAGAGGAAAAACATAAAATTCTATTTTTTATAAATCTAAAAGAAATTAGAGGAGGATTGAAGAAGTAAAAGTTAATGTTTAAATGTAATATATTTTTGGAGTTTTGAAATATGAGGAAGGGGGAAAGTTTATTTGTTTTACACTATTGTTTTTTCATGTCACCTACAAATATATTCTCAGATAATTCATTCATTGTAACTTTCATGTAATAGGAGAAGGTATAGCACTGATGAATTCAACTGAATGTTCTTTCTAGACTGAGATATCGAAATAAAATCTTACTCTTAATCATTTTGTTTACTGGAGAAGAGAATTGTTCTGACTCAATTGGAAAAGGGAAGATCAGACTGAGTGTTTGAGTAAATTTTTAGAAGTGTAGATTGAGTAATTAAGAATAATATTAACCTCATTGTATTGAGAGAATAAAATCCATCCAAATCGAACTGAGGATCCTGACCGAGATTTTGTGGAGAAAAATAAACAATATATTACTCTTTTTTTAGTTACATTTATTTGTAATAAACTCTGTAAACTGATTAGAATTTGTAAAATCATTCCTACTAGGAGGTATAAGGTGTCTAATGTGAGTTGTAACAAGTTGTATTTATTTATTCATAACAATGTATTTCCATAGACCAATGGGAGTAGATATGGAAAGTTTGGGAGTTCTCAAACTAAGGGAAAAACATGTAAATCTCGTGTGCATTACATTCTTTCCTACTTTTTCATTCATGAGTATTTAAAAAATGATGAAAAATAAATAAATCTTAACAAGTTATAGGGGACATGTTTTTAAAATGTATTGAAACCTATAAAAGTAAACAACTGATTCCACATCCCTTCTTAGCTGTTATTCGATCCTTTGGAATGTTAATTTTTATCATAGGGAAGGTTCCCTTGTTCAATCGTTATCATGGATAATATAAATTATGTCAATTGTAGATGAATTACATCATTTAATGGAAAAATTATTATGGAGAGAAAATATGATGATTACTTATATCATATCTCTTATCATGGAAGTTGTTGATGCTACTACTATTGGTTTTCACTGATCAAGGAGTGTAATCCTATGATGTTTGCGGATAAGAGAAATATAGAAGTTGATGGAAAGGATAGAAATTCAATCCTTATGTCCTTATCATTGAATGTTTATCATATGGTGATGGGTCTCGACACTTCAAAAAGTATGTGGGACAAGATGGAAATTATTTTCAAAGGGGATAATAAAGTGAAGGAAGCAAAGATATAAATCTGGCATAATAAGCATGAAGGCATCAAAATGAGAGATGATGTAACTATTAAGGAATAATTCACTAGAGTAAATTAAATTGTTTGCAATTTTATAAGATTTATAGATATTTTGGATGATTCTAAAATTGGGGTGAAACTTTTGTGAAACTTTTTGGATATGTTTGATTCTTAAATTTCTTCTTTAAAATATTTAGATGGTTTGTCTCTTGGAGAATTACATAAATTTCTTGTTGCTTCTAAAATGATAAAAAGTCCATTATTCAAAATATAATATGAAATATTAAATGTATTTTAAAGCTATGAGATAGTAGAAAATAAAAAATATTAAAAATTTTAATCCTTGTGACTTCGAAGGAAAAGAGGGTGGTGAAAATTGAAGAGGAAGAGGAATGTATAGAGGTAAAATTCCTATCAAATGTTTTGATTATGGTGGAATCCGATACTTTTCAATGAATTGAAAAAACCATAATATTGGTGAATATTGAGATTATTATAATGGAATACCATAGTAGAAGAAGTGGAACAAAAATGATAAATAAGAAAAGTAAACCAATAAATATTAGAAGATGTTTACTGGAAAAAAAGAGAAGTATGTTGAGTAAAAAATTTAATCTGACTCAACGAAAAAAATTATTTAGAAGATGAAAATTTAAAAAAATATTAGAACATTCAATAAAAAAATTGAGAAAGTTGAAGACGCCTCAAATAGGGATGTATAAGGAGGTGGAGAATCATAGAGAGAGTTTCAACTCAGAATAGAACCTATTGAATTTACTGAACAAAAAAATCTTTCAAGAAATAAATTATATTTATAAAGAAATAAATTGAATAATTTTTTAAGAAATAAAAGATGTTGTCAAATAAGATGATGAAAAAATTCAAGAGATCTTAAGTTACAAACTAAGAATTAATGAACATGGAAAGATGATTGAAGCTCCCAATAAGAAGTTAGAAGCTAAGGAATAAGAAGTTAACAAGTTTCAATAAAAGATTCATGAGTCTAAAAATACATTCAGTATGATGAATGAAAACTTCAAAAAAGCCTCCTAAGGAAAAGTTGATAAATCTAAATTTGTTGATAAAGATCAAATATAGAATCTGGGGAAATCCTCACAAACCACAAATAACGCTTCGTCTAATGTTTATACCAATTTAGGTACGAAGAAAAGTGTTGGGAAAGTATGGGTGGAGAAAGGACGTGAGAAACCTATTGCATATTAAAGAGATAAAAACTCCCTCCAGATGAAATTTGGTCCATAACCAGAGAATGTTGAAACAAGAAGAAGTTATCAACCTCAAGAAATATTCTACAAAGAAAGATCTCACTTCAAGACAAAATCAATTATTTATGGCTATTTTTTATGTTATGGAATATATGTCCACAAATATTTTATTTGTTGTCATAACTAATCTCTTTCCAGAATATGGTTTAATGAAATAAAAATAAATAACTTTTTTAATCTATAGGAGGATAGAAAATAATAATATCAATATGTGATAAACCTTCAAAAAAAATAAATTTTAATGTCCAGAAGAAGACTGTGTAATATGTGATGCGGCAGGTCATCATGTCGAAAAATGTATGACTCTCCTTCCATAACAACTTTCTTATGATAGAAAATAAAAAAATGTTGGAAAGAATAATGTTGAAGAAGGATCTTTTATTATTGAGACATATTTAAAGCCGAGTAAAAGGAACAAAACATGGATAATTGATAGTAGATTTTATTCACATATGATAGGTGATATAAAAATATTTAAACATGTTAGGAATCATGATGGAGGAGTGGTTACTTTTCTTAATGACAGCTCATTAAAAATCAGAAGAATCTAAATGACTGAGATTGATGAATGAAAGTTAATGTCTAAGGATGTTTTATTTTTTGATGGAATAAAATATTACTTAGTTAGTGTAAGTAAACTTTGTGATGATAGAAAATAATTAATATTAAAAAAAAGATACTTTTTTATAAAAATCACGAAATATAGAAAATTTATTACAAAAGGTTAAATAACTAGTAGGACTATATTCCGAATCGGGAAGTTTTATAACACCTATTAGTTGAGTGTTGAAGATGAAAATAAGTTATGGCATTGAAGACTTACACACCTAGGGTAGAAAAATAATAACAATTATTCTAATGTTTATGATGTTTATAATTTTATATAATTGAAAAGAAGAGATAAAGATGTTTTCGGTACTTGTTATAAAGGTAATATGACTAATAAATGTCATAAGAGAGTTGACATTCAGTCTACTAGACATCTTAAACTTATGCATTCTGATTTAAGTGGGATGATGAGACATCAATCAATAAATGTTGATTTATACATTATCACTTTTATTGATGATTTCACTCAGATGAAAAAGATTGTTTTTATGAAACATAAGTCAGTGGATTTAAAAATGTTCATATTTTTTAGAAAATAAGTTGAGAGAGAAATGTGGATTTATATAAAAAAATTGAGAATTGATAATGGTATCAAATTCACCAGTAATGATTTTAAAGCCTATCTGAAAAAACACAGTTTAAAAAATCTGTATAGTGCTTCATATACACTAAAAAATTGGAGTAACAAAAATAAATAATAGAAGCTTGGTGGAAATGGAATGAATCATGTCAGTAGTATACAAAATTTCAATGTTATATTGGAGGGAAGAAATCATCACTATAGTACATGTTCAAAATAGATTCTTCTTTAGATCAGAAACAAATATGAATCCTTATGAAATGTGGTATAACAAATAAATTCATTTAAATAAATCAATGTTTTTTGAATTCTTTATTTTCTAAAAATAAAAAATCTAGATCTGGGAATGTTTTTTAGGATATATGAGTAATGAACTATTATTATTTATTCACCCAATAGAATAAGTTACAAATGTTGGAACAAATATTTTCAAAATTTTTTGGACACATAAAATGTGAATGTAATTGAGAATAAAAATTATTTCATAAAAGTTCTTGAGAATACATAGGAGGATAATCTAAAGATTTCAAACCGTTAAGAAATTAATTCAAAACATCATTATCAAGATTAAGATGAATAATTTATTGAGGAAAGTGAATATCGGAGAGAAACTTTGAAATTTCCTACCTTACAAACAGTTATTGTGTCTAAAAACATTATTGGAAATTAGAAGGCTCCAGTTCATAAAAGAATGGAAGTAAATACATCTTTTATAAATGGTGTGATTGATGAAGAGGTTTACATTGAAAACCCTTTTTGGTTTCTACATGATGAGGACGAAAAAAAGTTCATAAACGAAATAAATATTTGTATGGGCTAATACAAGCTCTATGTTCTTGGTATTCAATACTTGACCATTTTTTGAGAAATTTGATTTTTTCTAATGGAAAAGTTAATACCAACTTGTATGTGAAAATTTTTACTTTGGAACTTTAATTGTAATTGTTTTTATGGATGATATAATTTTTTCTAGAGATGATGAATGATTTTAAAATGTTTTTAATGAAGAAATAATGATTTTTTAAATCTCTATATTAGGATAATTAACATTATTCCTTAGATTATATGTTCAGAAAAAAAAAGAAATACAATTTATTATCTCAAGAAAATTATACTAGGGAATTGTTAAGTAATTTTGGGATGGAAGAATCTAAAAAAGTTTTCACTTTTATGTCTATGAGTAGAAAGTTTAGTAATGATGAATTAGGAAACAATTTGAAACATAAAGACTTCCAAAATGTGATAGGAAGTATAAATTATCTTACAGACTCAAGGATCAATATTTTTGGTGCTATGAATTTATGTTCCAGGTATTAAAGTAATCCAAAATAATCATATATATTGGAAGAAAAATTCATTTTCAGATATGTCAATTGAACAAATTCACATGGGTTGATATATAAAAGAAACAGTGAGATGAATTTTCTTTATTATATTGATTCTAATTGGGCTGTAGATTGTAATGATAGATAATAAACCTTAGGTGAAACATTTTTATTGGGTGAATGTTTTGTGAGTTGGTATAGTAAGAAACAATTATTATTTACATTAATAAAAAACGAATACGATTATGTTGTAGTTACACATTCTTGTACACACATGTAGTGGATGAGATTTCATATGGAATACTAAAAAGTGAACGTTCCTAAACTATTGAATATGCTTTGTGATAATTAGAGTGCAATTAATATTTCTAAAAATCATGTCCAACATTCAAGATCAAAACACATTGATATAATGTTTCACATTAACAAAGTGAAAGTTACTTTCAATGATTTTATACCAGAATACACCTCAATAAAGTATCAAATTGATGATATTTTTAAAACATCCATGATTAAAGAATGATTTGTGGAATTGATGTTGTAACTTCATGTTCATCCTCCTCCCTTAACATCCAAAAAATCATAAGGAAGTACCCCCCATCATGATTTGGAATAGGTTGACAAAGGGGTAGACAAAGTAACAACTTTCTACTTTGTAAGAAGTTTTTACATATCTTTCTTAAATGAATATGAATTTGTGGTTATCATAAAATAAGGGAGAAAAAAATTATAGTGAGAGGAAAAAATAAAAGTGGGGGAAAGTTTATCTTTACACAGATTCAAAATTTGCTTCCCTCATATGGATGGAATTCCTTCAAAAACATTACTTTATATAGTAGTGTGGTTTCAGAAAACTCTCTTTTGAGTTAGGACATGTTTTGATAAAAGTCAAAAAACATTAGTTGTTTACAAAAGATGAGTTGTAAAAAATTTCAGAGAGTATGGAAATTTGTTAACTAGAGTTTTTAAAAAATATAAAGGGAGAGATTGAAGAAACATTATGACAAATTATTTTAATAATGTTTTCTTAATTTTTTGACAACTATCCTTTTTGTATAATAATGTTTTTGTTATTGTAGAATCAGACCTAGTCCATCATAATTATTTCTGTAAAATAACTGAAAGCTTCTAAATGTTAAAACCCAAACATAATGGGGGTGAAATGTTTCTTTACTAAAGATTTTTTTTTTTCTGAACTCAGAGGATTATATCTATCACTACCCGTCCCCCGGGGCCCATGACAAGGCTACCCCAAGCTCGCCTTCCATAGGCCAGGGGCTGGCGACTAGAACCAAAGGTGTAAATCCCTAAAACCGGGAAGGAATTTTTTTTATAAACTAGAAACACACACAAATGATTATGCTGGAAGAAAAATAATATTTAACACTTTATACAAAAAGAGTGGTAGAAAGTAAAAGGGGCCATAAATACAAGCCCAACTATAAAGTACAAGTACAACTAAAAAGGGAAAAAACAACTAAAAGGTGAAAGCAGCTCCTGGATCGTCCACCTCAGATCCTACCTGAAGAGTAGGTATAGATAGACTCCTCAAAACTCCATGTCTATCAATCTCCTCTGTGTACCGACTCTTCGTATGGTCCACCTCTAGGTATCGTCCGGTCCTACTACTCTGCCTCAGTCAGTGTTGTCCGTCGTCTACATCAAACACAATGTAGTGCGGGAATAGCCCGTGTAGGGGTGAGTATAACGATACTCAGTAGGGACCCCAAGACCCTCAAGGTCTCACAAAACTAAAAAAGGATAAACCAAAAGGTTTGAAATCGATATATAACCCCACTTAGGTATATTACCATACATATACCTATGTTATCAAGTATTCTATCTCGTTTATGAGGAAGCACAAGAGACACTGACTCAACTCACACAGGTATGCAACTTATGTAGAGATATAGAGATGATCAAATATAGCCACTGAAAAATCTATTCTATCGGACCAAGACATGATCCAGGAAGAGAAGTCAAAACTATCAGACCAACACATGATCCAGGAATAGTCATTAGATCTGTCGGCCAAACACATGATCCAGGACCAACTATTCTGTTGGACCAACACATGATCCAGGAACAGAAGTCAGAAATTTTGGACCAACACATGATCTAGGAATATTCTTCAGAGCTATCGAACCAACACATGATCCTGGACCTGCTATTCTGTCGTACCAACACATGATCCCGGAATAGAAGTTAGAACTGTCGGAAGAACACATGTTCCAGGAACAGTCGTCAGAGCACAACCAACCATTTTGTTTTCACAAAACATGCTTGATTCCGAGAGGGTCCTCTCCTCAAGACATGTTTTGATACATAAACTATCACAAAGTCTCATTTTAAACTATAAAAATGGTCCACCTCGTAATTGGCGTCTCAATGCAACAGATGACGCGTCGATCAGATGCTAGGTCTGTGAGTTATTAACATTTTAGTCCTGGGGCTCGGTGGGATTCATGTACGATCCACCCTGACTATATCTCAAATATACCCTGAACTCTAATGGGGTACACTCAAAGGGACGACCGTGTTTCAAGGAAACCAGTGCCGCTGATGGTTCGTCAAATGGTCGTTCGGTGCCAATGTTACAACCAAAGGAAGTAACAAGGTCGGTAATGGGTCTAGGCCCGGTCGGATCGACTCGCCCCAACCCAGACTTGGCCGACCTAGTCTGGGTTGACCCTGACAGACCCGTTGGATTTTACCCATCCCGTTGGGCAGGTCATCCAGGTATGTTTGGCTCAGTCCGTAGGGCCCGACCCGGCTGACTACGGGGGTGGTTCGGCCCGGAATCAGGGGCAGTTCGGCCTGAAGCATTGCAAGGGAATGGCTCGGCCTGGAGGGCGCGAGGGAGAGGGGATGCCGGCTTGGCAATGATCATGTGGGTCACACGGTGGCCGGTTTGGGGTGGCTGGTTCGGGGTGCCGCGTGCGAAGGCCAACTCAGGGGAGGTCGAGCAGGCTGCGGTAGGGTTACGGGGGGGAGGGGGGGCTGGCGGCCTGGGCACAAGGAAGCGCGATGGGAGGACCACAGGTAGGCGGCCGATAAGGGTGCCAGGGGGCCGTGATCAGGCAGCCTGGGCATCGGGCAGCATGCTGAGAGGATCAATGGCAGGTGGTTGGGTTCCTGATAGCGCGCCGGGTGACCGCGGGTGGGCGGCTGGGTGCCGGGCAGTGCGTTGGGGGGGGGGGGGGGTGCAGGCTGGTTCGACGGAGATTGGGCGGCAGGGGCTGGCCATGCGATTTGCGGAGGCCGTGGGTAGCACGGCCTTTTTCATTTCCTCCAATGTCGCCTCGTCATTGATATGTCGCCATGTCGTATAACGTCACATGAAGAGAGAGATCAACGAATGATGTCAAGCCATGTTAGGTTGTCCTGCACCCTCCACATTTAAGTGTGTATCATTTTGCTCATTATGAGCAGAAGATGATCATTAATACATTAGAAAAAATCTCTTTTTATCCTTTGAAGAAGGTAAGAAAAATGTACAAGTTTGACAAGTAATAAACCCCCTACCTATGTTTCACCAGTCGTTGTTCATCACATCTACTGCACATCTCAAATCCCGAGCTGTGTTGGCGCGTTGATGTTGTTGTAGAGGGTGGGTCGGTAGGTGTCCGAGGTAGAAGTTGAAGAGGAATAGTTGTCGGCATTCTTCGTTGAAATAACATGTTCTTCATTCTTCGTTGTTTGATGGAAGAATGGTTCTTCGTTGGGAGTATTCTCCAATAATCCTTAAATCTTCCTCTTCCAACAAAATGAAATATACCCACGAAATAATTGATTTTCTATTATTTTAATGTTGGAAAATAATTCAAAAAGGTAGAATTAAATTGAAATGGCTCCTCCAATTTAATTAAAGAGGTTGGAACATTAATTAAAGGGGGTTGGATCCATTTAATTAAAGGGGGAGTAGGAGAGGCTCTCCCACATTAATAGGGAGAGTTGAGAGGTTAAACTCTCATCCCATTAATAGGGGTCGGGTGGTCCCCACCCCTATTATTCAAATGGGAGGTTATGGTCTCGGGTGGTCCCCATATCGTAATATCTTGTGGGAGGTTATGTTCAGGAGTTCCCCACCACCATAACCTCTCATTGATGGTTAGGGTGTGGTGGTCCCACCTCTAAATCCCAAGTGGAGGTTTTAACCAACAATCACTCACATGGTAGTTTAAAATAAAATAAATTGCTGTCATTTTTTTTACTATTTTTTATAAAAATCCAAAAACTAACTTCTATTCTCGATCAACATCCATCGAGATGAAAGTCTTCTTATGTGAATACCAGCACTGTGAGTTCAACGATACCATCAGATTTCTGTTCTGAGCACCGGTTCAAAAGTTATAAAATCTCGCTCGTACGTTTACTGAACATACCAGATCAAAACATCAGAAATTGATTCCGGGCACACTGGGACTCGGAATCAAGCATTGTAAATTTTCATGGACTCGTAAAATTCCCATGTAGTTTAGAAAAATAATTCCACATAAATTCCGGGTGTTTACATTCTCCCCACCTCGGGGCTTTATATCCCCATAAGCTACAATTCGAACTACGGCAACAAGAGGGGGTACTGAGCATGCATCTGAGCCTCCTGCACCCATGTGCTCTCCTAGAGGTTCCCGTGCTTCCAGCAAATGCACATCAGAGGTATCAACCATCCATGGAGGACCCGATCCTGTCGATATTCAATCTCTATAGGAACCTCTGTAAATGCCACCACATCATCGACGTCCAGCTTCCCATGATCGATGATGTGAGAAGGGTCATGCACGTATCTCCCCAGCTAAGATACGTGAAAGACATCGTTCTCCTAGTGCAACTGAGGTGAAAGAGCCGGACGGTAAGCCACCTCGCCTACTCTACTGAGGACCTGAAAAGGTTCTATGAATTTAGGAGATATCTTTCCACCTCAACCAAATCTCCATACACCTCGTCGAGGTGAGACCCGTAGGAAGACATGGTCTCCATCCTCTAACTCTAGAGGTCTTCGTCTCCTATCATTATATGACATATATCTACTCTGTACAGTCTTCATCTGCTCCTGGATGATCTACACCTTCTCTGTGGTAGCTCATACCATCTCTGGTCCCACCAGTGCTAACTCTCTAGGGTCTATCCATCACAAGGGTGATATTCAAGGTCATCCAAACAATGCCTCGGAAAGTCTCATACCAATGGTGGAGTGATAGCATTTGTTGTAGGAAAACTCCACCAATTGTAATTGATCCTCCCAGCTGCGACCAGAGTCGAGGAAACAAGCACGTAGCATGTCTTAGAGGGTTAGAATGGTCCACTCGGTCTAACCATTTGTCTAAGGATGGAAGGTAGTGCTCAGATGATACTGCATTATGAAAGCCTCCTACAACCCCCCCCATAGCCAGGTTGTAAAATCTTCATCACGATCATTGACAATAGAAGAACGTACTCTGTGTAGCATCACAATCTCCTTCACTTAGAGGCATCCCAAGATCTCTACTAAACCCTGCTCTATAATCAGTAGAGAGTGGGACGACTTGGTGAGTCGGTCGACGATCACCCAAATCTTTTCCTTACCCCTGGATGTACATGGAAGACCCATCACAAAGTCCATGGATATCCCATGACACTTCCACTCTAGGAACTCTAAAGGTTGTACAAAGACTGCTGGTACCTGGTGCTCCACATTCACTTGCTTACAAGTGACGCATCGAGAGACAAACTCTGGTACCACCTTCTTCATACCTGGCTACCAGTGATGTCACTGATGGTCCTGGTACATCTTCGACACTATTGAATGTACCGCTAGAGTGGATGTGTAGAACTCCCTCAACACTTCCTCCGGAAGTTCCACTGGTACCAAGGTACATCCTCTGAAGAGGATGACGTGCTCCCCAACTTCAGAAAATCCATCAGGTGCTTGCCCTGTGGATATCTGAGCACGTTGTGTCTCGCAGTCAGCATCCCCATGTTGTGCCTCTCTGGCTCAATGTAGAAGTGGGGGAGTTAATATAAGAGACTCTAGAAAGTCCCCACCATATCTATCCAAAAAGGATACATGTAAGGCATCCAGCTGCTCTGTCGCCTCTCCGAGTATCCGTATACCAGTTCTCCTGCTGAGTGCTTCTACAACAACATTCTCCTTACAAGGAGTATAGACTATCTTGAAGTCATAGTCCTGGAGGAACTCAAGCCAACATCGCTGTCTCAGGTTTAGGTCCTTCTAAGAGAAGATATACCTGATACTCTTGTGATCAGAGTATACAGTAAAATGTTCACCTATAAGATAGTTCTTCCACAGCTTCAAGGAGAAGACCACTGCTTCTAACTCCAGTTCAGGGGTATCATAGTTCTTCTTGTGCTATATCAGTTTCCGAGAACCATATGCGACCACTGCACTCTCCTACATCAGGACAAATCTGAGTCTAGTCCCTGATGCATCGCAATAAACTACATACCCTAGGCCTTCCTCTGGAGGCCTCAAGATTGGGGCACTAGTTAGCTTCTACCTCAGCTCCTGAAAGCTCTTCTGGTATCTCTTTGACCACCCAAAGGGTTCCCCTTCTTCGCCAAGGATGATAGTGGGGCTATAACTTTGGAGAAGTCTAGAACAAAGTAATGTTTGGCTGACTCATGAGTGATCAACTGCACCCTCTTATGCATGAGTCCATCTTGTGCTTCCTAGGTTTTCCTTTTTGCCAACCAAGGAAAACCCCATCCCAATGTTGTAGATAAACCAAAACCTTTTCCCCTAATACAATAAATCTTTGTGTGAACTATGGATGTCAATTCCAAACCCAAAATAATGATGTATGGCCTCGAGGCTTCCACCAAGAGGTTCCAACTGAAACACTTGCCTCGAGGGTCAGATCACATCGTCAGTGAAAGAGTGATTATCGAGTCTCCACCGAAAGATATCTCTAGAAGTGAGGGTCATGTCAAAAGTTTAACCAGAAACTCTAGGTCTTGGATAAGATTCGTGGAAGGACGGAATGATTGGTACCTATGTCTATTGATACGATTGCTTGTAGTAGACACAGACCATACCATGAATCCTTCCTAGATCCCTTAGGTTACACTCCTTGATCACTTGAAGCTACTCTCTTCCCCTTCCTTCCAGCTCCCTGATCCTGGCGGGGACTAGAAAGGTGGGTGGTTGTAACATGTCGAAATGTAAAATACCTCATGCTAATCTCATAGCTCTTCTTCCACATCTGTTATCTTGAATATTAATTTTTCCTTAACACTTCCTCTTATCGAAAAATTTTACAAGCTCAAGTCTCTGAGACTGGTGCCAGTTTCATGCTTTCCCATTGCTAACATTCACTGGGTGTATCCACTCAGCCAAAGAACATTCAACCGCAAAAGTTCTCTCTAGAATATAGAGAAAAGGTTCTAGCTCATAGTTCCTTAAACACACCTCGCTTGGTAGTCTGAGCTCCAAAGCACTGATTGTAACGTATTCATTGAGTACCAGTAATGATCTGTAAGCCTCGATTAATACTCAGCTACCGACATGATGTCTTGACGAAGCTGTACAAGATCGAGAGAACTCTCATCCACCTCCTCAGGCCAGTCCTCGGCTGCCTGTGAGTTGGGCTCACCTTGGAACTGAAGGGGTATCTGATGCTGAAACATGTGTAAGGAACTAAGTCTATAAGTGTCCTCTACCGGTACCGCTAGTTGCAACTACTGACCAACATGCGGTGATATATCTAAAACATTACCCAGAGGTACTATCTCGGGTAATGGTCCACATACCGAGGCCTCATCACTATGCGGACCATCTTCATGGTCACTCACTGAAGAAGTTTGGTGGCTAATATCACCATCTCCTCTACTGTTGTCTCATCTATGAGAAAAAATCGAGAAATTGCCTCCATCTAGCCCTTATCTGCATGGAATCTATCTCTCCTCCAAACCTCGGAGACCACTACTTCTAGAACTCGTACAATGCGCTCAGTCGGCGTGCACTGTCCTCCAGTGTGGCTGGTGTTATCTGTTTCCCAACGGGTGGTGGTACTACTGGTACCCCACCCCAAGGTTCCATCATAGTAAGAGGGCCCTACACCAGAGACTTGTCGCTCGGTGGGCCCTCATCATGTACTCTATCGGGAACCATAAATGGCTATCTACATAGTAGCATCCTGATAATGAAAAGGTGAGCCACAGTCAATAAGTTATAACTGGTGAGTTGAATCAAATAGATCACTATGAAAACACTTGAAACACACACGCAATCTGTATTTTCGCGCACTGAGTCAGAAATCAAAAGTCAGCGGCATAATGTATGGATACGTCGACTGCCTTACCAACACTGGAATCCCTGAACTGAAAACCATACTCAATACTCATAACACTATTTCTTCATAGAAATGAATGATCAGAGCTCTATGTTATGCGGTAGAACCGACTACTCTGATACCAATTTTTCACGGCCTGTCCCCCGAGGCCTGTGTCGTGACTACCCCAAGCCCACCATCCATAGTCCAGGGGTTGGAGACTTGCACCAAAGGTGTAAATCCCTAAAACTGGGAAGACATTACCTTTATAAACTAGAAACAGACACAACAGAGTATGCTGGATGCAAAATACTTAGTAATACTGTATACAAAAAGACTGCTGGAAAGTAAAAGGGGTTAGAAATAAAGACCAATTGTAAATTAAAAGTACAACTAAGAAGGGACAAAACATCTGAAAGATGAAATAAGATCCTGGATCATCCACCAAGGATCCTACATGATGGTTAGGTACAGATATCCTCCTCAACACTCCACATCCATCATTCTCTTCTATGTACCGACTCATCGTATGGTCCACCTCTGGGTACCATCTAGTCCTGCTACTCTGCCTCAGTCAGTGCTGTTCATTGTCTGCATCCAACACAACGAGGTGCAGGCATAACCTATGCAGGGGTGAGTATAACGATACTCATTAGGGACCCCAATATCTTAAACGTCTCACAAAATCCAACAAGGATAAACCCCAAGGTATGAAATTGAAATATAACCCCACTTAGCTATATGCCCATACATATACCTAACTTATCAAGTAATCTATCTTGTTCATGAGGAAACACAAGAGAAACTGACTCAGCTCACACAGGTACACAAAATATATAGAGATGATCAGATATATCCACTGAATCATCTATTCTGTCAGACCAACACATGATCCAGGAATAGAATTCAAAACTGTCGGATGAACACATGATCTAGGAATAGTCGTTAGAGCTATCAAACCAACAGATGATCCAGGACCTGGTATTCTATCTAAACAACACATTATCCAGGAATAATAGTCAGAACTGTTATACCAACACATGATCCATGAATAGTAGTCAGAGCTGTCGGACCAAAACATGATCCCGAACCATCTATTCTATTAGACCAACACATGATCTAGGAACAGAATTCAGAACTACCAGACAAACACATGATCCAGGAACAATCGTCTGAGAACATCCCGCCATAGGGTTTCCAGAAAGCATTCTTGATTCCGGGAGGGTCCTCTCTTAAAGCCAAGTGTCGATAAATCAATTACCATGAAGTCCCACATTTAAGTATCACATAGGTCTTTCTCGTCATAGGTGTCTCAATGCAACACACGACGCGTCGATCGGACGCCCGGTCTGTGAGTTATTAGACTTTTAGTCCCTGGGGCCCGGTTGGATTCGTGTATGATCCAACATGACCATATCTCAAATATACCCCAATCTACAGTGGGCGGTACACTCAAAGGGATCGTCGTGTTCCATGGAAACCAACTCTGCTGACGGTTTATCAAATGGTCGTCCGGTGCCAAAGTTATAGACAAAGGAAGTAACAGAGTCGGTAATGGGCCTCGGCTTGGTCTGACCTGGTAGGACCGAATCGCCCAACCCAGACTGGGATGACCCAGTCTGGGTTGACTCGGACAGACCCGTTGGGTCGGACCCAGCCCGTTGGGTGGTTCAACCCGCTATGTTTGTCCCGACCCGCTTGGTTCGGTTCCGTGGAATACGGGGGCAGTTCGACCCGGGCTCGAGGGCAGTTTGGTTCCGAGCATTTCTAGGGAACGGCTCTGCATAAGGATATAAGGGACTGGGACGCCAGTGCTTCCAAGAGTGCGCGGGTCGTGCGGAGGCCGGATCAGGGATGACCGATTCAGGGTGACACACGCGAAGGCTGGCTCGGGGGTGGCCTGTTAGGGGTGGCGCGTGTGAATTGCAACATGAGGACCGCAAGAAGGCGGCAGGGTGTCGGGAAGGGCGCAGGGGGGATGCAGGCAGTTGGCCGAGGTGCTGGGAAGCGCGCCGGTAGGACCTCTGGGGGGCCGCGTGCAGGCGGCCTAGGCACCGGACAGCGCACTGGGAGGACACGGGTAGGAGGCATGGCGGAAGGCAGCATGCCGAGGGGGCCGCAGGAAGTCCGGTTCGGTGGAGCTCAGGCTGGCAACGTGATACACGGAGGTCGCATGTAGCGGGGCCGTTGCCACTTCCACCTCTGTCTCCTATCGTTGATATATCACCATGCCATAGAACATCACAACAAGAAAGAGATCGACAGAAGTTGTTGGACCATGCTAGTTTGGCCGACACCCTCCGCATTTGGGGGTGTATCATTTGGATCATTATGAGAAGAAGATTATCGATAATAGGTTTGCAACAATCCATTATTATCTTTGGAATAAGGTAAGAAAATGGAAAAGCTTCAACAAGTAATAAACCCCCTACCTTTGATTCGTCGATCGTTGTTCATCATGTCCACCGCATATCTCAAATCCCAAGCTACATTGGCTTGTTGATGACATTGTGGAGGGTATGTCAGTATGTGTCTGAGGTAGAAGTCGAAGAGGAATCATCGTGGAGTTCTTCATTAGAAGAAAAAATTCTCCATTCTTTGATGGAAGAATGGTTCTTCTTTGGGAGCTTTCTCTAATAATCCTTTAATCCTCCTCTTCCAAGAAAATTAAATATGCCCACGAAATAATATATTGTCTATTATTTTAATGTTGGCACGTAATTCAAAAAGGAAGAATTAAATTAAAAATGTTCCTCCAATTTAATTCAATAGGATTGAACATTAATTAAAGGGGTTGGCTCAATTTAATTAAAGGGGGAGGTGGATAGGCTCTCCCTAATTAATGAGGGATAGTTGAGAGGTTAAACTCTCCTCTCATTAATAGGGGTCGGGTGGTCACCACCCATATTATTCAAATGGGAGGTTATGGTCTCGGGTGGTCCCCACATTGTAACCTCCTGCGGGAGGTTATGTTTGAGTGGGCCCCACCACCATAACCTCTCATGGTAGGTTTGGGTGTGGTGGTCCCACATTAAACTCCCAAGTTGAGGTTTTAACCAAAAATCACTCACATGGAAACTTAAAATAATATAAATTGTTGTACACTATATTTTACTATTCTTTATAAAAATCCAAAAACTAAATTTTATTCTTGATCAACTGACATTGAGGTGAATGTCTTCTTAAGAGAATACTAGCACTCTGAGTTCAATGGTGCCCTCAGATTTCAATTCTGATCTCCGGTTCAAAAGTTATAAAATCTCGCTCGTGCGTTTACTGAACGTACCTGATCAAAACATCAAAAATTTATTCTAGGAAAACTGGGCTTCAGAATCATGCGCCGTATATTTTCACAGACATTTAAAATTCCCCTGAATTTAAGAAAAGAAAATTTTTCCTCATAAATTATAGGTCGTTCCATTCTCACCACCTCTTGGATTCACGCCCTCATAAGCTACAACTCTAACTAAGGGAACAAGAGGGGGTACTAATCATGCATCTAATCCTCCTACTCTCATGTTCTCTCCTGGTGGTTCCCATGTTGCAAGTGAATTTTCACCAGAGGTATCGACCATCCATGAAGGACCCGCTCCTGTCGATCCTCAATCTCCACTAGATCATTCGTAAATGTCACCCCATCATTGACGTCCATCTCCCCAAGGTCAATGATGTGAGAAGGGTCGTGCACATATATTTTCAACTGAGATATGTGGAAGAAGTCATGCACTCGATGCAACTGAGGTGGAAGAGCCAAGCGGTAATCCACCTCGCCTACTCTGCTGAGGACGTAAAAAGGTCTGATGAATCTCAGAGATAACTTGCCCCCTCGGTCAAATCTCCATAGACCTTGTCGAGGTGAGACCCGTAGGAAGACGTGGTCACCATCCTTGAACTCCAGAGGTCTCCATCTCCTGTCAGCATACGACTTCTGTTTTCTCTGTGCAGTCTTCATCCTCTCCTCGATGATATGTACCTTATCCATGGTAGCTCGTACGATTTCTTTTCCCACCAGTACGGACTCCCAAAGGTATGTCTAGCATAAGGGTGATCATCAAGGTTATCCGTAAAATGCCATGAAAGGTGCCATACCGATGGTGGAGTGATAACTGTTGTTGTAGGAAATCTCCCCCAATGGTAAGTGATCCTCCCAAATGCGACCTAAGTCGAGGACACAAGCATCTAGCATGTTCTCGAGGGTCTGAATGGTCCAATCGGTCTTACCATTTGTCTGAGGATGGAAGGTGGTGCTCAGATGAAGCTGCACCCCGAAAGCCTCCTGCAACCCCTTCTATATCCTGGAAGTAAACCATGCGTCATGATCGGGATGAATAGAGGAAGGTACTCCATGTATCCGCACAATATCCTATAAATAGTGGCGTCCCAGTCTCTCTGCTGAACCCTTCTCTCTAATCGGTAGGAAGTGGGACAACTTGGTGAGTTGGTCGATGATCACCCAAATCGAGTCATGACCCCTGGGTGTATGTGAAAGACCCATCACGAAGACCATGGATATCCCATCCCACTTCCACTCTAGGACATCAAAAGGCTGTACCAAGATTGCTGGTACATAGTGATCCACCTTCACATGCTGAAAATTGAGGCATTGAGAGACAAACTCCGCTACTGCCTTCTTCATACATGGCCACCAGTGTTGTCGCTGATGGTCTTGGTACATTTTCACCACTCCTAGATGTAACACTAGAGGGGATGTTTGTAACTCCCTCAAAACTTCTTCTTGAACTGCCACCGGTACCCAAGTACGTCCTTTTATGTAGATGACATGATCCCCTCCTTCAGAAAATCTATCAGGTGCCTGCTCGGTGGATATCTGAGCACATTGTGTCTCACAGTCAGCATCCACATGCTGTGCCTCTCTGAATCACTATAGAAGTGGGGGAGTGACTTTAAGAGACTCTTGAAAGGCCGCTCCATCTCTATCCACAATGGATATCTGTAAGGTAGGCAGCTGCTCTGTCACCTCTCCTAGCAGCTGTATACTAGTTCTCCTGCTGAGTGCATCTGCAAAACCATTCCCCTTCCCAAGAGTATAGACTATCTCAAAGTCATAGTCCTAGAGTAACTCAATCCAACGTCACTGTCATAGGTTCAGGTCTTTATGATAGAAGATAAACCTAAGACTATTGTGATCAGAGTATACGGTAAAACGTTCACCCATAATATAGTTCCACCACACCATCAAGGTGAAGACCACTGCTTCTAACTCCAGGTCATGGGTACCATATTTCTACTCGTGCTGTCTTAGCTGCCGATAACCATATGTGATCATGGCTCACTCCTTCATCTGGACACATCCGAGTCCGGTCCCTGATGTGTGCAATAAACTATGTACCCTATGCCTTCCTCTGGACGCCTCAAGATTGGGGCACTATTCAGCCTCTTCCCTGGCACCTGAAAGCTCTACTGGAATCTCTCTAACCACATGAATGGTTGCCCCTTCTTCTCCAATGCTTAGAGTGGTGTTGTAACTCTAGAGAGGTCTGGCACAAAGGTAAGTCTGGCCGACTCATGAGTGATCAGCTACAGCCTCTTATGCATGATTCCATCCTGTGCTTCCTGGGGTTTCTTTTTCTCCAATAAAAGAAAATCCCATCCAAATGTTGTGGATAAACCACAATTTTTTTTCCTAATATAGTCAATCTAATTGTGAATTGTGGATGTCAAGTCCAAACCCAAACTAATGTTGTAAGGCCTCGACACTACCACCAAGAGGTTCCAACTGAAACTCTCACCTCAAGGTTCAGATCACACCACTGGAAAAATTGTGATTATCGAGTCTCCACCCAATGGTATCTCTAGATGTGAGGGTCAAGTCAATGGTTTAACTAGAAACTCTAGGTCTTGGACATGATTCGTGAAAGGAAAGAATGATTGGTACCTATGTCTATTACTATGACCGCTAGTAGAAGACATAGACCGTACCTCGAATCATTCCTAGAGCCATAGGGTCACACTCCTTGACTGCTTGTAGCTACTCACTTCCCCTACCTTATAGCTCCCTGAGCTTGGCAGGGACTAAAAAGGTGGGTGGTTGTAACATGTAGAATTGGACACCACCTCAGGATTCTCTCCTAGCTCAGCTTCCACATCTACTTCCCTGCAAGTTCATCTGTCCTCAAAACTTCCTCTTCTCGAAACATGTTACACGCTGAAGTCTCTGAGACTGGCACTGGTTTCATGCTTTCCCACTGCTAACATTCACTGGTTGTATCCGCTCAGCCAAAGAACATTCAACCACAAAGGTTCTCTCTTGAATCTAGAGAAAAGCTGTCGGCTCGGATGTCCTTAAACACACCTCACTCGGTAGTCTGAGCCCTAAATCACTGATCGTAACATATTCATCGAGTACCGGGAACAATCGGTATGCCTCAATGAATACTCAACTACCGATATGTCATCCTGATGAAGCTATACAAGCTCTAGAAAACTCTTAGCCACCACCTCAGGCCTATCCTCAGCCACCTGTGAGTCAGGATCACCTCAGAACCTGAGGGGTATCTGATGTTGAAACACGTGTAAAGAACTAAGTCTACAAGTGTCCTCAACTGGTACCAGTGGTTGCAACTTCTGACCAACAAGCAGTGATATAGCTGACACACTACCCGAAGGTACTATCTCTGGTAATGGTCCACATACCGAGGCCTCATCACTATGCGGACAATCCTCATGGTCACTCACTGACGAATTATGGTGGAAAAGATCAACATATTCTCATCTAGTGTCTCAACTAGGTAAAAAACTTTAGCAATCGCCTCCAGCCAGCCCTCAGCTGCGTGGGAATCTTTCTCACCAAAAAACCTCAGAGGCCTCTGTTACTGGAACTTCTCCAATGTGGTCAGTTGGCATGCACTATCTACCAGTGTGGCTGGTGGTATCTTCTTCCCAATAGGTGGAGGTTCTATTGGTACACCACTCGAAGGTGACAACATAGTAAGAGAGCCCTGCACCAGAGCCTTGTCGCTCGGTAGGCCATCATCGTGTACTCTCTCAGAATCCCTAGCTGGTTGTCTGTGCAACGACATCCCAATAAGAAACAGGTGAGCCATGGATAATAAGTTATACCTAGTGATCTGTTTCAAAGATATCACAAAGAAAACTCTTAAAACACACACGCAATTAGTTTTTTCTTGTACTAAGTTAGAAATCAGATGTTAGGGTCCTTGTGTATGGATACGTCAGCTGCCGCACCAACACCGGACTCTGTGGACTGAAAACCACACTCAATACTCTTAACATTATTGCTTCATAGAAAATAAATATCAAAGTTCTAATTTCTGCAGTAGAACTAACTCATCTGATACCAATTTTTCATGACCCATCCCCCGGAGCCCGTGCTGTGACTTCCCCATGCCCACCCTCCATATTCTAGGGGCTGGCGACTAGCCCCAAAGGGGTAAATCCCTAAAATAGGGAAGGAATTTCCTTTATAAAATAGAAACACACACAGTAGAGTAAGATAGAAGCAAAATACTAAGTAAGACTGTATACAAAAAGAGTGCTAGAAATTAAAAGTGTCAGGGAATACAAGCCCAACTATAAAGTACAAGTACGACTAAAAAGAGACAAAACAACTGAAAGGTGAAAGCAGCTCATGGATCATCCTCCTCGGATCCTACCTGAAGGGTAGGTACAGATAGCCTCCACCACAATCCACGTTCATCAGTCTCCTCTGTGTACCGACTCATCATAAGATCCACCTCCGGGTACCGTCCAGTCCTGCTACTCTGCCTCAGTCAGCGCTATTCATCATCTGCATCCAACACAATGAGGTGCGGACATATCCCATGCACGGGTGAGTATAACGATACAAAGTAGGGACCCCAAGATCCTCAAGGTCTTACAAAATTCAATAATGATAAACCGCATGGTATAAAATCGACAGATAACCCCACATAGGTATATTCCCATACATATACCTAAGTTATCAAGTAATCCATCTCATTCACGAGGAAACAGAAGAGACACTAACTCATCTCACACAGATATAAAACTTATGTAATGAGATCGAGATGATCATATATATCCACTGAATCACTTATTCTGTCGGAAAAACACATCATCTAGGAACAGAAGTCAAAAATGTCGGACTAACACATGTTCCATGAATAGTCGTTCAAGTTGTCAGACCCACACATGATCCAGGACAAGCTATTCTGTTGGACCAACACATGATCCCGGATCGTAAGTTCGAACTGTCAGACCAACACATGATCCAGGAACAGTCATCAAAGCTGTCATACCAACAAATGATCTAGGACCAGCTATTCTATCAGACCAACACATGATCAAGGAACAGTCGTTAGAGCATAGCCAGCCACATGGTTTGCATAAATCATGCTTGATTCCAGGAGGGTCCTCTCCTCAAGCCAAGTGTTGATACATCAACTACCACGAAGTACCATGTTGATGTATCATAAAGGTCTACCTCGTCATAGGGGTCTCAACGCCATAGACGACGCATCGATCGGGTGCCCGGTCTGTGAGTTATTAGACTTTTAGTCATGAGGGCCTGGTTGGATTCGTGTAAGATCCAACCAGAATGTATCTCAAATATACCCCGAACTCTAGTGGGGTAAAATCAAAGGGACTGTCATGTTCCAAGGAAACTAGAACCGTATACGGTTTATCAAACGGTCACCCAGTGCCAATGTTATGACCAAATAATTAACAGGGTCGGTAATCGGCCTGGGCTTGGTCTGACCCGGTTGGAACGACTTGGCCCAACCCAGACTGGGCCGACCTGGTCTGGGATGACCTGGACAGACCCATTGGGTCTGACCCAGCCCATTGGGTGGGTCATCCTACTAAGTTTTTCTAGTTCACTGGGCCTAGCCCAGCAGACTGTGGGGGCGGTTCAGCCTGGGCTCGGGGGAAGTTCGGCCCGGAGCGTTGCGAGGGCGCGGCTCGGCCCGAAGGGCGCAAGGGAGCCTGGACACCAGCTTGGCTGGGAGCGCTCGAGTCATGTGGCATCTAGCTCAGGGGTGGATGGTTCGGGGTGGCACGTGCGAAGGACAGCTCGAGGGCGGCCGGTTCATGGTGGCGCCTGCGAAGGCCGACTCAGGGGCGACCGAGCAGGCCACGATATGGCACAGGGGGGGGGGGAGGTGGACTAGGCACAGGGAAGTGCACCAAGACGACTGTGGGTTGGCGGATGGGATCATGGAATAGCGCCAGGGGGCCACAGGTGTGCGGCCTGGGCACCGAGTGGCGCACCTGGAGGACCGCGGGCAGGATACTGGGCACCGGGGGGCCACTGGCAGGGGGCCTTGGGTGCCGGATAACACGCCGAGAGGCCGCATGTAGGTGGTTGGGCGCCGAGAAGTGCGCTAAGGGGGGGCGTTCAGGACGATTCAGTGGAGCACGGGCTTACAACGCCATTCGCGGAGGCCGCAGGTACCATGACTTTTGTCATTGCCGCCTCCGTTGCCTCATCGTTGATATGTCACCATGCTGTAGAACGTCACAAAAGGAAAGATATCGACGGTGGATGTTGGGCCATTTTGGGTTGGCCGACACCCTCTGCGTTTAGGGGTGTATCATTTGGCACATTATGAGAAGAAGATGATCAATAATACATCCGAAACAATCCCTTATTATCCTTGGAAGAATGTAAGAAAATTGTACAACTTCAACAAGTAATAAACCCCCTATATTTGATTGGCTGGTCATTGTTCGTTGTGTCCACCACACATCTCAAATCCCAAGATGCGTCGGCTTGTTGATGACGTGGTAGAGGGTAGGTCAGTAGGTGTCCGAGGTAGAAATCGAAGAGGAATCGTCGCTGACATTCTTTGTTGGTAGAACACATTCTTTCTTCTTTGATGGAAGAATGGTTCTTTGTTTGGAGCTTTCTCCAATAATCCTTTAATCATCCTCTTCCAACAAAATGAAATATTGCCACGAAATTATAGATTGTCTATTATTTTATTATTGGCACGTAATTCAAAAATGAATAATTAAATTTAAAAGGATCCTCCAATTTAATTCAAGTGGTTGGAACATTAATTAAAGGGGGTTTGATCAATTCAATGAAAGGGGGAGGTGGAGAGCCTCTCCGTCATTAATGAGGGAGAGTTGAGAGGTCAAACTCTCCTCCCATTAATAGGGGTCGGGTGGTCCCCACCCCTATTATTCAAATGGGAGGTTATGGTCTCGGGTGGTCCCCACATCGTAACCTCTCACGGGAGGTTATGTTCAGGTGGGCCCCAATACCATAATCTCTCATGGAAGGTTAGGTTGTGTTAGTCTCACCTCTAACTCCCAAGTAGTGGTTTTAACCAACAATCACACACATGGCAGCTTAAAATAAAAAAACGTTCTCTAAACTTTATTTTACTATTTTTTATAAAAAGAAAAAAACTTACTTTTCTTCTCGATCAAATGCCATAGAGGTGAATGTCTTCTTGAGTGAATACCAATGCTGTGAGTTCAACAGTTCCCTCAGATTTTTGTTTTGAGCACCAGTTCAAAAGTTATAAAATCCCACTCGTATGTTTACTGAATGTACCCAATCAAAAATTCAGAAATTGATTCCGAGCACACCGGGCCTCAGAATCAAGAGCCGTAAATTTTCACAGACTCGTAAAATTTCCATGTATTTATGAGAAAAAAAATTTTCATGGAAATTCTTGGTCTTTACAATATCAATAAGAAACATACTCTGAGTATCAGATCCATTTGTATCAAATTCCATCTGTAGATTTTTATTATTAATCAAAATCAACTTTTAATGTAAAAGTGTTAAACCCCAAGAGAAAACAAAGTTATTGAAGGAAATATTAAGCCTATTTTCATGATTATCCTGAAGAAGATTTTTGGATAGAGATGTTACTAGTGTTTCTAGATCATCTTGAATAAGGTCTTCGAAGCGGCATTCCAGCCTGTCCCTTGCTTGAAAAAAATCCTCATGGTTGATTTTCCCCACATTAATGTCTCTAACTAAGAATAAATTTTTCTTGGAAATCCAATCTCTATGATCCATATTGATGGCCATCCGAATAGATCTTAACATCATTTTTTCACCATCTTCTTTTGAATCATTAAGAATAAAAGATTCCTCTGCTATAACTTCTCTAGAATGCAGAAGTAGATCCACTGGTCATGCAACTACACTGCCTTGATCTTGCAAGAAAAAACTATCGAGATCATACTTGGAGAACACAGCCTCTGCACCTACTGTATTATACTTAGATATGGGTGTCCCATCCATCGCATGGGCCTTCAACTTCATGGAAGATCAGGTATTCATTGGAGAAGGGAGATAAGAGTAGTCCTTTTGTCCTTTCTTACCTCCTTGCTGGGCCTGCATCCTCCTTAGACTGTATGAATCAATTATTTGAAATACTAGAGCACTAACCCTATAAGGATGACTAGATAAGTCATCCCCATACTCATCCCATTGAATAACCTACTCCTTATTGAAGTTTTACTCCCGGACTGCCCCCTGACCATGCCCTTTGTTCTCAAGGTTGTCAATACGGTTACTAAATTTCATAGTTGACACCACTCTTCTCAGTCTTGAAATCATCAAAGGAGTTTTATCAACCTAGGGGACCTCAATTTTAGTGTCATCAATCCCTGTACATACAACCTCCACATATGGGGAGATCTTATGATATTCACCTTCATCCATTGGCTTCCAAATCACCACTCCCCAGTTAATAACATCAGCATCATCCTTATCTACTTTTGGTTCAGCAAGACCGATCGAACCATCCACAATAGGTCAGAGAACACCAAAATAATCCCTCAAATGATTGAAGACATTATAAACCAAGGGATTACTCATTGTAGGATCACATTGAAGTACCTTTACCAAGGCTAAGACCAAGCCTACATTCAAACCAGTCAGACCATCAGTAACAGGAGCAACAACATCCTAATTCTCACCAGCAATGGTTGGGGAGAATCATGCACCCCCTCCATCATCACTGGATTCTTCTGCATTTTAGGATGAAATGGTCTCAACTCTAACAAAATGTGAACATAATTGTTTGACTTATCTGAGCTATGAGATGAATGAAAACTGGAACAAAGATGACCCATACAAATGCACAAACAGCAAAAAATGAACCAATTTTAGAAGACCACTGATTATTGATAATATAGTTCTTCACCAACCTCAATCCAAACAATGTCCACTGGAGGTTTTGAAATATCTACTTCCACACATATGCGGGGAGAAATTGGGTGAGAAAGGGAGCGCGAATTCTCATTGAAGGTTATGAATATCTCGACGAGGTTACCCAACATCTTCAGAATGGAGGGATTTTGAAAAGGAATAGGTAGATAGGGGAAGGTTACCTCAATCTCTACGAGTGAGGAGTTGAAATTTTAGTGGAACTCAAAACTCCATCGGAATAGAATGAAATGGGAACCATCGCAAGATTGTGTGCCTTTGGACCACGTGGATGCCATGTCATCTGTGCATTCGAAGCGAAGAAGAAAGTGATGAGGATCCAGAAGCCCAACCATGATGTGGCTCTTCAGGGGATAGAGGCTATTGAAAAATCTGTCGAAGCGGTCGAGGGACGGCTGTCGATGACCAATGTGGGGGATAAGGGATAACTTATTGAGTGATAATGCCACCAATAAATATTGTAGAGAGATCAAAAGTGAAGGAGAATCAAAGTGGAAGGCTGGGACATTTATGTTAAGGGGGATTTGGGGAAAATCTGGGAGTGAGGAAGGATCATTGAAAGGGGAGAACATAGGTTGAGGGTGGGTGTGGGGGTGGGGAGCGGGACGACCATTACTGCCGCCCGAAGGGAATTCTTGTGGCTAGGGCTCCATGCAGAGACCGCCATATTAGAAGCATGTGTATCAAGAACCTTCTATAAGTATCAGATTCATATCATCATATCCAAAATAATTAGAATTAGAATTTTTTTTTTCAGGGAGTTTCCCTCTACCATAATCATATAATGAAATAAATTAATTAGTAAAAAAGATAAAAGTTGCTGAATGAATAATTCATAATGACGATGAAGTAGTTTTTTGAATAAAGTTAAGTCATAAATTAGAATGTTCTAAACCTTTCCAAACTAAGTCAGAAGATGATTTTATGATCATAATGTTCTTATAAATCATAAAACAGACTCATGATAAAATATTTCTAATAAATGGAAGAAATCATATGATTGAATCGATTCTAGTGATCAAAACAAAGTTATCCTTAGTTCCAAAAGTTAGAATATGTGAATTTGATAATGTTTTAAGAAGATAAAATTTTCAAAGTGGATTCATCATAGAATCATTTCCATTATTATAGAAAAATAATCTTAATGGGTTTTTTATTGTACTAGAAAAATCCATCATAATATGAATTCCATTTTAATGATAATTCCATCATTACGAAGATTCCATCGAGCTTATGTAGAGGAATTATGTTGTAATGAGCTAAAGAACTAAGTAAGATCATAATGAGTTGAAAAAGAAAGTCTGATTGTAATAAGTTTAGAAATAAAGGAATATCGCAATGTACTTAGAAAAAATCCATACCATAATGAGTTGATAAAGAAATGTAGATCATAATTACCCAAGGAAGATACATTGTATTTAAGGTGAGAAAGATACATCATATTGAAATTGAGGATGATACATCATATTGAAGAAGATGAAGTTTCATTAGACTAAAGAATAATTATAAATTTAAATAAATTTTATTATAAGGGATCCAAAATAATATGGATCAATAAGTTTTATGAATAGTTTTAGAAGTCAAAGTCGACATTAAATTATGCGTAAATATCAAAGAAATCATAGTAGGATTGATGTCCTATTTAATCTCATAGATAACACTCTCTCACATCCCTTGAAAATATAATAACCTATAAGATGTACTTTCCAATATATCTACATCCATTGATGTTATAGACTAGGATTAGATGATCATTAACATTTAACATCATAAGGTTGTTTACCAATTTTTCAATAATTACATGTAAGAGATCACTGAGGTTGGAAAAATTTAGATACATAGATACTTCTGGACATCAATGATGTAGGAATGCATAGAATTCCTAAATAAATGCCAGGATTGTCAAATACATGAAAAAATAATTCAAAAATACCCTATGTTTTTTCAGAAATTTTAATATTCCTAGTCAGTTTCGATGTGAAGAATAAATGTTAATAGTACATCCCCTATAACCTCAACTGTATAATTGATGTACAACATTTCTTCCAACAAGTTCTCCTTCATATAGAATAATATAATTCTTATCAATGAAGATAGAAAAAAACATATCATTAATTTTCTAAATTTTAGTATCATTATAAAATTTGGTACCCCACATAAAATATTGATGGAAAACAACACTAATTTTTGTACATCCAAATTGATGAGGTTATATCAGTTATATAATATCCAAGTTTACCATTTATCATACTATCAAGTAGTGGGAAACAAATAGATAGAATCTTTTAATAAATCTGAATCTAATTTATTTTAAAATCAAGTGGATTGGGACATTATTTATTTACCTAAAAATATCTTTCATACCTTTTGGGATGATCACAGTATAACCCATATTCCACCCAAGTGAATTTATAATCACTCGTATATAGGAATGAGGTAATATGACCTATTGAGGTCAAATTTATGTCACATAATATTTTTATCTACTATCATATATTTTATTATGAGTAGTAAAATATATGACTAAATGAATTGAAGAAAATTTAAGGGAAAATCTTGTGGACAATGAATAACCTAGATTTACATAATAATTGAGTCATGTGATCATTCAACAAGATGGGTTTAAACTTTTCATTCATCCAAGGAGAATTGAATTTGAATATAAGAACACTCATGATACCTAAGAAGAATCCCCTAAAATTGTTGTCTAAATAGGAAGGAACGAATCCATATATCAATTCAATCCAATATATCTCACATCTTTACTAGAATTAATAGCGACAATATCAGAGATATATATAATTTTAGGTTTATTAAGAATTAATTCACATATTTTCACATAAAGGTGCACATGGTATGACCTCTAAACATTACTATATAAATTCATTTTTTTACAACTAAATTTTATATCATCTAGTTCGCATCAAAGTAAATTAAAATACAATACATATATTCCATCCCACATGACATTAAAAAAATTCAGAGTGGTATTTCTCACATGATTTTATTCTTATTGGAGAGGATTATTCCTAGAAAAATTAAATAATACATTCCTCACTATTTTCGGTGCTTTCACTGGAGTGCGCACATCCGTTTGTAGAGGACACCCATCTGTTTCCCCTTATTCCATATTTCCAAAGGCGGGGAACATCCGTCACTTATTTAGGGACGTTTGATCCTTGATCAAAACTGGATATTGACATTTCAATTCCTCCTTCTGGGGATTCCTCCTCAGAAATCATTTCCTAGACCAGGTCACCCTTATAGACTAAGACATTGTTCATGAAACTCTTCCCATTTCCATTTCTTCATGGAAAGTGACTTATTACACTGCTTCTATTGGGAAATTCCATGGGGAACAATCAGGGTGGAAACCTTCAGTTGGGGGAGTAGTCACATTGGACATCAGTGGCATGTCTGGATTCTAGATCACTAGCATGTCTAGGTTTCTTCCCCTTATTATTGGGCTTCACGAGGGCGCAGATGCCTAAGAAATCTCACATCGAATGCATGGAATTATATTCCATAGGCATGTATCTGAGGTTTTCATCAGCTTCCTAGGTTTAACACAGGGTATTCCGCAGTTTTAACTTCAAGAGGAGAGAGATCAGACTGATTGGAACACTAACTATAATGGACCAGATGGGTGCAACCCCTGGAGGGAACACTGATGTTGGGGCTAAAGCGTGGTTAGATACCCGACTGATGTTAAAGGGAATGGGGAATGAGGTGGTATGATACCACTAGGATGTGGTGGCACGGGTAAACATTAAGATGGATAATGGATGGTTAAGAGGAGTGGATGGATAATGATATAGAGTCGACTCGAGGATGACAGTGATGTTGGGATTGAGCCTTGAAGATACCTTCTATGTATTCCGGGGGTAGGGAGTCATAGTCCATGTAGTTCAAGATGGGGGTATAAAATCATGGTGTGTGCAAGGGACATAAACCCAATGATATACTGGGGCCTACACATGTTTAGTAGACTGAGGTTGGTCTTATGCCACTAGGATGGACCAGCGATATGGGCCCCAACAGAAGGGACAACAGTAGCTTACTGCTAGGTTTGGGTTGAAGATGACTTACTGCTAAATGGGGTTCACAATGGCTCACAACTGGATGTGGTCATAATGGCTTACCACTATTTGGGGTTATAACAGCTTACCGCTGGATGGGGTCACAACGGCTTACCACTGGATGTGGTAACAACATCTTACTATTGGATGGGGTCACAACGGATTACCGCTGGATGTGGTCAAAATGCCTTACCTCTGGATGGGGTCACAACATGTTAACGCTGGAAGTGGTCACAACGGTTTACTACTAGATGGGGTTGAATCTCATGGAGTCTTACTACGTACCCTACCTTGGAAAGGATCAAATTACATGTAGTTCGGGATAGCGGATGAAATTTAACATCGTGCAGGATGAAAAAGGGGGCATGTAGTTTAACGTCATGCGGGATGAAGGTGGTCTGACATGAAGGGGGTCAAAACCTATGGATTTTGGGCTTGAACCACAGGGATGTTTCCTATGTACCTTTCCTTGGCATGGATCAATACCACATAGTTCAAAGAAAAGATGGTCGGGACCATTGAGTGTAGGGCTTGAACCTCAGATAGGCTTCATACATACCTTGTCTTATCCAGGATCAATGTTCACATAGTTCTGGTGTGGTGGACCGATGTGTAATGTTCGGAACCAATGGATGGTGGGCTTCAACCTCAGTGAGGCATTCTACGTACCTTGCCTTGGCAAGGATCAAATTCCATGTAGTTTAGGATGGTGTTTGTGGATTACACTCTAGGCTACCTAGAGAGGATGTTATGGTCGATGCTTACTGTAATCCCATGTGATTTGTGCTCAGTGTGAGAAACATGTGACAGTAAGGACCTGACTATCATGTTGTGAATGGTTCGTCCATGAGAAGTGAAGTGGGGATTATACGTACTAAGCATTCCAAAGAAGAAACGAGGGCATATGCGTGGTTAGTAGACTAGAGTTATGGTGATTGGGACTTACTCTAGGGTAGAGACCCAGGCGGTGATAAATCCAAAAGGGATTGGGATTTGGCACTGAGGAAGAGAGGAGGATCAGGGGTGCTACCTCCTACAAGAAAATCTAGAGGCTAACACCAATGTGGTTTCCCTATCCCATCAGAAAAATGATGCTCCAAAAAAATAGGATCTCATTCCATGTGAGGAATGATCTCACTCCCGTGGAGACCAGTGGGCGTAGAGAATATCTGAGATGGGGCACCCTACGTATAATGCACAGGGCGAGGCCACAATTTAACATCATGTGCTGAGGAGGATGGCACTTGGTAGTTTATCGTCCTGCAGCTCAAATGAGGTGGGTTCACTCCACACCCCTTAGGACTTACATAACTAATACCTCCCACCCCTTGGGGAAGGGAAGACATTAGCTATGTTTTGGTGAGGGGGTGTTAGGGTGTGATCTATTGAGGGGTCCATAGTAGCGTGGATTTTCAAAGAAGCAATAACTGTTAGCGTACTAATAAAAAAACCATGAGGCGAAGCAATGTAATAGGAAGCAATGCCCAAGGGTTCTTGAAATTGCTTCATGCGAACCTGAAGGGCTATACAAGAAAAGGAGTAGCAGAGAAAAGGTGTTCATAAGTAGAAGCCTGGTGGTGCTCTGGTTCACCATGAAGTAGAGGGCCTTCGTGAAGGGGTGTGATTCACAAAGTGAAGTTGCCTAGCCAAGGCATAGGGAATAGATGTATATGGAAGGTGCTTCTTGAAGTGGAAAAGAATTTTTGGAGTAATGTCTCGCAAACAAAAAGGTTCCCAACGAAGCGTAATATTGCAAAGAAATATACCTCTTGAAGCATAGTGACCCTACCTTAGCATGCGGGTCACATGTGCATGAAGGGTACTTCACATAGAACAAGTGCTCTGTGAAGACCCGAGTCCCTATGGGGGTCTCGTTCCTTTGTGGAGGCCTGTAGGCTCTGCAAAGGGCATCCTTCTTTGACGAGGGGTGGAATTAATGAAAAGGGGAAGGCACTTCACGATGGAAAAGTACATTGAAAAGCTCATGGTTTATATATCAGAAATTTATTCACGATGTGGGAGATCAGAAGTTAAAAGGTCGGAGGATCTGTCCTTTGAGCTCAAGGGGAGCCCAATATTTATAGCCAAGAGGCACTGTGAAGAAGATCCTACTAGGCATGAAGATAGAGCTTGCTCTGTGGTGGGTTCGCGAACATCAAAGGGGTTCGTGGAGTATCCCTCCTGCTTGCTCCGGGGCGGGTTTTCGGACATCAAATAAGTTCGCAGAGCATCCCACCTCCTTGCTCCATGGTGGGTTCATGAACATCAAATATGTTTGCAGAGCATCCCGCCACCTTGCTCTGCAGAGGGTTCACAAATGTAAAATCGGTTCATGTATTATACCAGCTCTTTGCTCTACAGAGGCTTCGTGAAGGAGGAGCTTTGTGCCAGTGTGGGGTCCTAGGGGCTCTGTGAACAGGCTTCACGAGACAACACCTATTACTTTCTGTTTGTTCATATGCATCCCAATTTTTGGTGCCAACACCAACATATATAAGATCCCATTCAACATGAGGGTTTATGTTATATTGGATTTTGATAGATATGGATAGAAAATCCTACTATAATTTCTCGCCACATTTAATAGATGAAATATACACCATTCATTAACTATGTAAGGTCTTATTCAAGTAACCTCATGATACATACTATGACATATATTATCTATCACTGGAATAGCTATGAATTCTATTTTCAGGTTTTATAATTATATGGTAATTATGCTTTTCCAAATTTATATCAATATTCATCCATCTCCTTTACCAAAAAATACACACCTTTCTCTCTCTCTCTATCTCTCATGTACATGAGCATAAACTGAATAGCTAAATCTTATATCATTAATAATGTGTATCTTGATTAGTGTTATCATATGTTACATAGAGAGGCCTGGATCACCCATTGAAATTAATTCTATAGATCTCATATTTATTTTAATTCCCTCTCATGAGATAAGACCTACATAAACTCATGTATGGACATCCCATGGCCAGGCATTTTGATATGATGACAATAAGATGTCATGGTGTTGAGACCATATTTATAGTTGGATTCTTCCTTTCCCACACCAAGATAACCATCCAAATCATTACCATGGTTCTAGGTACAAGAACTATATCTTTATAGAGGCCTTTTAAAAACAATGTTTTTTCTTGATTCATGTTAGTATATAATATAGTTTGACACATAAATCTCGTATCTTAGTCATAGAAAAAAATACTATTAACTTCAACATTTTTCATCCTAGTGTTAAGGACCTCCAAATGAAATTGGTTTTCTCAATGACACTATATTAGGATGAATATATCATCATTATTCCCCAAAACATGATCCTAATCAATTCATAGGCTTCCATAAATTATCTACATGTTTCTTAATTCCTGTTGATATGAGATACATAGTGGCATATAGATTACTTCTCCTCGATTTAGTAACAAATATTTCTTCCATTCAAAATGTTCTATTATATAGTATCCTAATTCATATCAGTTTTTCTATATCAATCACATATTGGGACACCATGTATGGAAAAATAGTTCTCTTATCTTCTTTAAAAGTACATAGTTTCTTCTAGATCTAATAACATATTAAAATTGAAATGACCCATTTTAGAGATTCATGTGTTTTGATTCATGATATTTTTAGATTCATAGAGACAATCAGATGTCTCATTATGAGACCTGACATGAACCTCATAATCATTAATTATAGTTCCCATACACTTATAAATTCACATTAGGCTGGGCCTAATATTCTAGCACCATAATATAGCCATTAACATTTTATTCCTGAATGTGAGATCGATCTATTCAAAGACTAATACTTTATACCTATGATTGGATTGATTCATTATTATTTTGGATATGTATAATTTTATATATTACCTACATTATATAGAGCTACAAGTCTTATCACAATATAACCCTTTATTCATCTTTCCATCTAAGGCCTCACTCAATCACCCAGATTTTCTCTACTAGTTATACACAAAGAAAAATCCATTAAATGTTTTATGTATTATATAGATCAATAAAAGACCCTCTATATAAATTTCCATAATGTATGGACTAAAAATATGCGGAATTCAAGTCCTCATTACATGATGTTAAACTATAGAACATCCAATCTACTTTGCATGATCTTTAATTAACATGGAGTGATCTATATTTAATAAACTATTTATTCATACATGAGAGTGAGATTAATATTGAAGTCCATTGATGCATGGATACCTTTCAATGAATATACCATTGATAAAAAATTTCTTTCTTTGATATATGATCTAGATCTATGTAGAGATACAAAAAAATATATGTGGATTAATTCCTTTTCTTTTAGGATAAAAAGTGAAATATAAATTACCAATCATGGGCATAATGGAAAAATCCATTACTATAAAATATCTTTAAAAGTGTATGGTCAACCCATTGATGTCAGACCATTCTTAAGAACCCTATTGATTTGAGGAATTGTTCAATAATTATTTTTTATAGTTTTTATTGTCAACCAAGAGATTGAATAGCTATTAAGATGATTTTTATTGATTAAGATGATACATATGTGATTTTGAGTAATTATAATCTTACATTTAAGAGTCTATAATTAGTAGAAAAAAATATGGAATATAGCTAAATCTTGGGAGAAAACAATTTAGCAAGCCCACATAAGAGTTTATGATCCCATGAATGATTTATGTTGGTGTACAATATTTTTAAAGGAATTTATGATATTTTTTATGTGCGTATGACATTAAGGAAATAAAATTTTGTGACATCAAGAATGAACATAAGAAATTTTTTCTTTCATAATTTATCAGTGGAATTATTTTTCATAACATTATACAATCCATGCATGGATTGTTTCTCTAGTACCTGAATTTTTTGTTCTTGTGTATGAATTTTCCTAGAGAATTTATAATCATAAGAAGTGATATAAGATATTTGATGTCTTGTGTATTATGTAGATATTAGTGTAAGATATATAATGTTGGGTGTATATGATATTCTTAGACTACATGTGATATTTGTAGTTTTTTTTGAGATTTTAGATAAATATATTTTTTCTTTTCCAAAAGTCAAATTTTCCGAAGAATTGAAATCAGTTGATTCTAGAGTCCATTCCCCTATAATAAACACATCAAAATTAAAATGTGGGTTATTAAAAATTAATAATATAGTATCCTCATATCATTAAGAACATAAAATCATATGAGGAATACAATTTCAAAAGGAAATATGAAATTTTAATCAATTTTCAAGAATAAAAAAGCTTTAAGTGTGATGATTCATTGTTGGTCATAATTTCCTTCAATCATAGGCTATCCTTGATGTGATTTAATATGTTTTTTTTATTTTATATGATTTTCATATGACGAGTTTTCATGTTTCTTTATGCTATGAGATATCCCTAATGCCGCAATTGTATTTTTCTAAGGTACTAGTCTATAATGTATATTAATCAATATTTGTTGATAGTTTTATGAAGATGGATTAAGTAGAATTATTTTTTGATTTATTTTGAGGGTTTATAAGTTGCTGGTTTGGAAAGATAAAGAGAATAACACTATTTTGTAATCATGAAAAGGATACTATATTCACATGGTATTTTTTGAGGTACACACACATATTTGGGGATAAAATAAAGCGGTTATGATATAAACACTATTTTTAGTAGAATATAAGAAATTTATCCTTCTATTAGAATTTTGGATACTAAAAATTAAATGAGAAAATAAATTCTCTCATATGTAGAGTTTTTTAGTTTATCAATGCTATATAGGATTCAAAATGAGTTGAGGATGATTTTCTTATATTATGTAGTGTATGATATGAAGGGGAACTAGGATATTGTAAGAGGAGAATAATTGATAATGAATGATTTTTATTTGAGGTTGTTTTCATTCGAATATCTAGGATTTATTGACTATAAAATGATGAGTATAATAGAATATGGATATATAGATCCTGAAATGGGTCAATAATTAGTGAGTTTAACATAACTAGTTCTTCGTGGTTTATACGATATGTATATTATGAAGTATCCATTCATGAAGAAATTAAGATATATTGACTAGATAATATTATGCTGAATTAGAGAGGAAATTATTTTATTTGTTTCTAATGAAAAATTTATTCAAAATAAAATATCTATCATTTAGTGTTAGGTGTTTTTCATTGAAAATTTTAGGAGAAAATAAAACAAAATGGTTACAGTGTTTTAATAGAAGCAGTAGTATAAGGATAATAATAGTCCAAACTATTTTTAAAGATAAAAATATATTAATCTAAATTATATTATAGAATATGATAACAAGATGGATAAAAGAGTGGATCCTCCCATTAAGGCCAACCAATTTAAAAATATATGTGTGGATTTTTTTTCATCATAATTAATTAACTATAGTAAAGATATTATTTCTACTTAAAAATATCACATCTTAACTAACCACATAGGTTTGTTTTAAAGAAAAAATTTGTAAAAGGAAAGCTACACTAATTCACTCCCTATATCAGTATATCCATTTTATGTATTAATACATTCAATTGGTATCAAATATAAATGTTTCCTATGATAGATTCTTTAATTTTATAGGAAGGTGGAAATATGAACTCTATGAATAATATAGGTGTTCCCATAATATATATAAATAATTTCCATGGATGAAAATTAGAATGTTTCCATATTTGTTTTATTTTGGTCTTAATGTTCTTGATACAACCATAATGGTATTTTCTCTCATTGAAATTGGCGAGAAATGTATATTTTATGATAAAATAAACCATTATGTTTATGGAAAATATAAGAATGCAATTTTTATATCACACGTTGTGAATGTTTTTACCAAAGTGATGAGAATAAAAACCATGTTGAAGATATTGTATAAACATGAAAGTAGTTATGAATGAAATGTGAAAGTGAAATAATCCAACCTATAATTTTGGTGAAGATGATTTTAATATTGAAAGTAGACTAAGGAACAATCCAATTATGATGACATACCATAGTCAATGAGATTGGGAGTAACATAAGAGACTTCTAAGAAAAACCTAATAAAACCATTATTATAAAAATACAAATAGGGAAATACCAAATTGTTTTAATGATAAAATTTATTCTCTATAAGAAAAAGGATATATTATTAGATGATATTGAAAAAATTATTATTACATATAAAATTATAATGATAATTATAATAAAAATGAATTTTAAAGATGAAACGCCCTTTAAATAAATGGTAATTCTTATGTTGAAAAAGGAAGACCCTGAAGAATTTGGTGAGTTTGATAATGATGATGACATGGATAAATACAGTAAGACAATAATCCCTATTATCTCAAAAAAAATTAGAAATGTAATGGGAAAATTGAAATGTAAATTATGCTTGAAATTATTCAAATGTTGAATGATTATAAAATTTAGAGTCAACTATTTAGAGAAGATAATCTATGAGTTTAATACTAATGACCAACCGATGAAACTAAAAAATAATAATAGGAAAAATATCAAAATTAAAGAATAATAAAAGATACTGTTAAAAAGTTTCAAAAAGAAACATTAGAGACTTGATTAGGAAATAATAAGAATAAGACTCATTCCATAGTATAAAATATGACTACGAGCCATATAAAAAGGCTATAAATTTTATGTCTTATGTGGATGACTAATAATACTACTCATGTAGTGATAAGTAATTGGTGAAGAGACTTACAATGAGAATATGATAAGATCTATGTTGGAGGGAGGCTTCATCAAATGACAATGTATAATAAGTATGTAAAAACATTGAACAATGATGATGGGGATAAAGGAGATGAAAATTAAGAATCTATCAAATGGGATTCTAAAATAATTGAATATATGAAGAAATTCAAGATAAAGGCTAGAGATAATGAAAATATCAAGAAGGACCAAGAAGAAAAACAAATATTTAAAGAATAAAATATGGGTAAACATGAATACAAACATCTAATTGTTAAAAAAGTTAAAAAGGGTGGCATATGAGTTTTAAAAATATAATAAAGATAAGGATAAATCATCTATAATATTCGAAATTATTAGAACATCAATTTTGGTTAATCATGTACATTAAATTACATAAAAAATTTATATTTTTTTCATAAAAATGACATCCCTAATTCAAAAAGTCTATATGTGCATGGATGAAAACATGATAAAAATCTATCATTGACATTTTGTTAAGAAATAGTAATGTATGAAAAATAAACCACCTTAAAGAGAAATAGAAATCATGGAATATATTGATAGTGAATTTAATAATATAGAAATTAATGTTTTAGAAAAAACTATATATTTAAAAGAAGATATAATTTTTTGTATATTATTTTAATCATGGAATATCCAACCACAAAGCTTACATATGATATCACATAATTTATGTACATATAAGAATTCATCACTCAAGGTAGAGTTGATATTAATAGAAAAGCAATGAATATCAAAGGAAGATATATGTAAAAGAAATTTAAATAGATCTTCCAACCTCGAACATGTTTTAAAGTCTAATAGAAATCTATGGAAGATGGTAGAAACTACATAATTATGCTGATAAGTGTATAAAAAGTATCCCTAGATAGTTCTCCTACAATGAAAAGGAAAATTATGTATATAATAAGAATGTATAAGAGGAGTCATTAATATTGGATGTGGAATAAAAGGAAAGAAATAGAACAATACTATAGATTCCTCATCGTGGGTGTTCTCCACAACCGAATGGAGACACAAAAGGAGGATTCATTACAATATGATATTATATCTCATTGAGAATAAAAGGTTTTGGAAATACTAATACTGATTCAAAAGGACCAAAATATAGAAAATATATTATTTTTGAAAGGAATAAAACAAAATTTCCTTAGTGTTATCCACTTTATGTTGATGGAAATGAGTTTTTTTCCAAAATACTTCATGAATTATCAAGAGTCATAAATATTAATGATTAATAAAATGCGGTCAAAAAACTAGTGGATTTTTTTTCAAATTGGTGACCCATCTAATTTCTATTATACCAGTGCCAATTATCAGAATAATTTATGGAATAATATACAAGGACATATTGGCAAGATAAACATGAAAAAGATCTCAAATCATGAGTTTGTGAGATAACATTCGTAAGTAAAAGGATATAGATAATCAGTTTATGAGACATTACTAGAATAGAAAATGGTTCAACTGAAATTCAAGAAAGTGGATATTTAATACATTAGAATAATAGAACTTATATATTCTAATGTGTGTGGTCCTATGATGTCCAACTCAACAAATGGTGATATCTATTTAATTTCATTTGTAACTGTTACACCTAGATGCCAAAGTTAACCTAATAAAGCATAAATCAAATACTAATGAAAAATTTAAAATATTCAGACGGAAATGTTAAAGGGATATTATCGATCACATAAAAATGGTGATATATTACAATATAAGTCAATAAACATGTATCACCTTAGATATATACATATCAAATTATAGAAAAAATTATCAATATAGAACGCTATACACACATAAAAAATGGTGTTGTTGAAAAGAAAAATAGACGTATTGGGGACATGGGATGAAGAAATGCTTTTAAAAAATATTTCAAATTTATTTTAGAGAGAAAATATATGAAATTTTGTTCTTATAAAAAATACATTTTTATTTATACCTAAGATAGATAAGACTCTATATGAGATGTGGCACCCACAATTTTAACATTTAAATAATTTTATGTCATTAGAATTACTTATTTCATGAAGATATAGTTTAAGAATTTATGCATTATTGAATATAAATAAGATAAAGAAATGTTTTAAGGATAACTTTCCAATTGGAGTGGGTAAAATGGTTAAAAAACACGATAGAGTGTGTAGATATAAAAATTATTTAAAACTAACAAAAAACAAATGAATTTATTAAAGTTAAATATGAAACTTCTAGAGATATAAATATGAAAATTTCAGAAGAATATGTTGTGGAACATGATGTAAATATGTAGGTTGTGGTTGATATGGACTCATATGTGACCAGTGATTAAGAAGATATTAAAAATATGAGTAAAGTGTATCAAAGAATAAATAATCATGTAGATTATGAGAATATTGTTAGCAAAAAAGAGGAACCTATTCAAACTAGAATAAAGATCATATTTGATAAAAAAAAACACTTATCTGTCAAGTTCAAATGTAAAAAATTTCTAACTATGTGGATTATGAATATTGTATTTCTAAAATGAATGTTAATCATGACAAAATAATAAAGAATTGAACTTGTAAGCTAGTAACTAGGCTTGAAAGAAGTCACAAAATTAGTATAATTGGAATTTTCGTAAATAAAATTAATTACATAACTTATCTCACAAGGAAGAAATAATGGAATATTTTTAAGGGGTATTTGAAGGGCACTGAATAGGTGGTTTCAAATGATATGTGATTGTTGGTTGTTTTGGTGCAACAGAGTGGCTGACAAAGGTTGTCTCTCAAAAGAGGATGTAAATTTAACAATATATTAAAGGTATTCTAAAATTAAAATAAAATTTAATAAGAAAATTAATTATAATTACGACATTTTTTATAGTTTATAAATCTAGAATAAGTTTCTTAGAAGAAGATTGTATTTTTTTTGTTTTTAGTTTTGAAATGAAGTTCGATTAATATGACACAACAAGAAGATGTTTTTTAGAAAATATTTTAAAGGAAAAATCAGTCTAACTCTTCCTCTTAACTCAATTGTTTTTCATTATCATTTAAAATCACATCCACTTAATTATAATCCTGTAACATGTTAACCCCATAACCCTACGAGAGTTAACTTAACCACAATGATGAAATTACGTAAACCCTAGGTTAGCTTCAGAATATGGAATCACAACACCATTCTTTGATTGTTGTTCTTAGGTTAACATATGGTCAGTGGTTAATTAGAAAACCTATTCAATCTATAAATGAGGATTAATTGAGTTTAATGATTATATTTTAACTATACAAATTTATCCCGTGTGGTCTTTTATTACCGATTAAGATCACACTCTCACAATTTACACAACTTCTGACCTCGTATGTTTTTGTGTCAATTATTCAATTGATTGATTAGTATCATTTAAATTAAAAAATCAATTAATAGATCATATTATGTGAATTAAATTAGCTCATTGATTCAAAATAAATTAATGATGATGTTTATAGGTAGATTAATTACTAAAAAGAACTACTCTTCCATGGGCGGTGTAGTCATTGTAGAAACATTTTTCTCGTGAAAAGGTTTAGGAAGGGTAGAACCCAATAAATATTCTACTCTTGATTCCGTACTAATTAGTAATATTAAGAGAAGAATAAATTTGAGGTGAAAATAATAAAATAGAAGAAATAAAATAATAATAAATAAGTTTATTATGAAAACACAAACATTACAACATGAGGAAGAAGAAGAGGGCTTCGACGAAGGGATCCTTACTTCAAGAGCTACCCTTATTGAGTTGCTTGTAAAATTGGAGTGGAACCTATTTTAATCTACCCAAAAATTCATAATGCACGTACCAACCCCACCAAATGAGGAATACACCAATTTATAAAGTGGTGGAGAGAATAGGCTCGAAGTGGTTTCATGTGGGAATGGGGAATCTCAGCTAAATATTTTATGGAAAATTGCACCGACCATTTGACCACCAAAAATCATGAATAAGTTATCCTTCCAGAATGATGATTTGTTAAAAAATGAGTCCTCAACCGGATCTCAAAATATGGGTGTAAACAAAGAAAGGATGAATATGTTTTGGCCCCAATATAGAACCCATATCCAATCTAGCAAGTCCAGCCCAACTTTGACTTCATGGACCATTTTCACCAAACAAATGCATGATTTAGCTCTAATTTCCCGAATAAAAGATGTAGAAAATTATTTAATAACATATTTACAAAATATTATTTTCAAATATATCAAATAAAATTATTTTTGTTCAAAATAATACAGAAAATTTTTCAAGTGTAAAACATGAATTTTTTATCAAATTTTCAAATGAATGATCTAATCCGAAATATTTCAAAAATGAACATAGTTAACACAATGTGACGAAATTATATCATTTATTATCAATAAAATAATCAATAAAATTTTGATTTTTCAACTCCCCAAAACTTACCTTTTTTCCCTCTCAGGAAAAACCTCATATCATGTATTCTGAAAAATTGTGACAAGTAAACATCAATATCAAATCCAAAGAAATTTTAAAACACATATTTGTGAGATACAAAAATTACACAACAAGAAAAAAAATATATCATTCCTCATAAAAAACATTATTTTAAGTTCTCTATTTATTTCATTAAATATATTTCCAGTTCATTTATCCCCCTATGTAAACAAAACTCATATCTCACTCGAGTTTTCTCTTATCACACAAAGTAAATTTTTCAATAATGTCTTTATCATCCAAACTCATAAAAGGGTAACCATAGGCTTGATAAATTCCTACATCTCCACCCAATGTGAGTCAAGGACATATGTTTATCATGAGGACTTTTCAGGGTTATTCTATGGCTTTCAGATGGTAGGAATTATATGTGGAAAGCTCTGAGGATGAATGAGGTGGGATTGACTATTTTTGAAGAAAAATTGTATTATTTTAATTTAAACTTAAATATGGTCTCCTCCTCAATCTCTAGATCTATGATTCATGGTAATCATTAAGAAAAATAATGGAATTTTCACACCATTTAACATTTCATCTGTAAAAATTTCAATATTCACAAACATGATTTTTTTGAAATCTCTAGATAGGCACACCTTTCTCTCCCTGTTAGAAGCTCTAGAAAGGCCCAACTTCACTTATCCTAAATTCGCTAGAAAAGGAACAACTTTCAATATAATTACATTATTCAGTAGTGAAATCATCTCTTAAGAATTTAATTTTCCACCAAAAGTATCATAGAATGTTTTAGAACTACACAAGATAGCTTCCCTCACACTTTCGTTCAATTAGATTATGAAATTTCACATCAAGAGTTGGTTGGATAGGGAAAACTGGCCGGTAATGTGGCTAGCCTAATAGGTTGTTCATGGATTCTAAGGGCTACAAGGATTAACTGTCCAAGGTAGGCCATTATAAAAAAGAATTATTTGTAATAGGGTCTTTAATACCAAACAAATGGGTCAATCGTTTAAACATAAGTACCCAAAACCCACATGGTTTGACAGGAACAAATCAAATTCTGTTTAAATCATTCACGGTTTGGTTCACTCATGAAATAAGGTAAATATAAATAATATGAGAATAATGTTTCACTAGCCTTACATGAAATTGGTTTCAAATATAAAGATAGTAATATGTGGCATGGGATTCAAAATTCAGAGTACTTTTCATGAAATTACTAAATATTTGAACTTGAAACAAAGTTATTTTTGGCATTCATTTATGCTCGGTTTCTTGGGATAAATTTTTTCACTTGTTGATATGAATTTCAAAATGAAGATGAGATTCATTTAAGCTCAAAAGATTCATAAAAACACAAAAGAAAAAGAAAAATAAACACACATTATTTGAAACACACACATTTTTTTGGAAAGTCATTGAAAAAAATGAAAACAACTGAAATTATTAAACTAAAAGGTTCCCTGCCCCACACATAAAATATTAAATTTTCCTCAATATGAACCCATGAGTTGATATGTGCAAATAAAATGTAGAATTTTAAATGGGAAAAAGAATAAAAAAGTGGAATGGATAGGAACAAGCTGATATACTCAAGTGATGATGGGGTCATGTAGTGTTATGAAGTCCACTACATCAGCTAGAAGTCCCTCAATGTATCTCTTAAAATGTTTCCCATTGACTATAAAGATCATTCTTGTGTCCTCTTGTATGATCTCTACTACACCATAAGTAAAAACATTAGTTACAACATAAGGACCTTACCACCTAGAATACAACTTACCAAGCATTATCGTCAATCATGAACTATAGAGCAAGAATTTCTCCCCAACTTGAATTTCTCTCTTATGGATCATTTTTTCATGAGATGTTTCTGATATTTCCTTATAGAGACTTGAGTTCTCATATGAAGACAATAGAATATCCTCAAGCTCTTGAATTTGTAGCTTCCTTTAGATTCCATCTTGGGAAAAATCCATGTTGAATTTCTTTATATCCCAATAATCCCAATGCTTAACTACCATGGTGAGATGACACAATTTCACAAAAACAATCCAAAAATGGTGAAAAAGCAATGGGTTTCTTTTATGATATCCTATAAGCCCACAATGAATCATCCAACTACTTGCTCCAATCTTTCCTATTTGGCTGCACGATTTTCTCCAAAATTTATTTAAACTTAGAATTTGAAACATAATCCTAGCCATTTGTTTGGGGGTGGTATGATGTTGATGTTTTATGTGTTACCCATAATTCTGGTGAAAGGAATCTCGATTCTTATTACAAAAGTGTGTCCCTTGGTCACTGATGATGGAATTTGGTACACCAAACCTAAAACCAATCCACACATTGACAACGTACACAACAACATGAGAATCATCAGTCCTTGTGGCCTTATCATCTACACATTTACTAACATAATCAACAAAAACCAAAATATTCAAAGAAACAAAAATAACTATGAAAATGACAGATACAATCGATGCATTATACATAAAAAATATCACATAATAGTATGGATTATTGAGGCATCTCAGGTCTCCTAGAAATGTTCCATGTGTGTTGGCAATGAGATCATGACTTAAAACACACATGTGCATCATGGAATAAGCTAGGCCAATATAATCTATATTCTAAGACCATTCACGCTATCCGTTGGGGTCAAAACTTTCCACCACAAGCATGTGTATGATAGAATTATAGAACAAACTCAAACTCATGATCAGGAACACACCTCCTAATAAATTTCTCACTACACATGTGCCGTAGGTATGGATCATTCCAAACATAAAATTTTTACTCAATAATTATTTTTTGGACATGATGTTTCTTTAAATTTTTAGGTATTTCCGAGTCAACAAGGTAGTTAACTAAATCTACATACCAAGGATGCATGCCTAAGATGGAATAAAGATTATCATTGGGGAATGTGTCCCAAAGTGGTAACTGGTCCAAGGTGTCATCCTCTAGTGTGTGTGTAAGCCTACTCATGTGGTCTTCCACCAAGTTTTCTGACCTCTTCTTGTCATTTATGTCAATATCAAATTCTTAAAGAAGGATAATCCATCGGATTAGCTTGCGCTTTGCGTCTGACTTCTTCAAGAAGTACCTCCGAGGTACATGTTAAGAATAAACGACTAATTTAGAGCATAATAAATATTAATGGAATTTATATAAATCAAATATGACATAAAGAAACTCATTTTTCATGGTTGTGTAGTTTGATTGGGATGAATCTAGTGCCCTTGATGCATAAGAAATCAAATGTGAACGTCCCTCCACCCTCTGAGATAAGACATCTATAACTGCGAAGTTGGGGGGGCATCACACATAAGCTCAAAAGGAATCTCCCATAATTGGGGAGGTATGATCAGTGGAATGGTTAGAAACTTATTTATCTCATCAAATGAATTCCTAAAATAATCATAAAACAAAAAATCATAGTCCTTTTGATGTAATAGTTACATTGGAAGAGAAATCGTACTAAGATATTTGATGAAGCACCGATAAAATCCTTCATTACCTATGAAAGATCTAACATCACGCACACATGAAGGATATGATAATGATGAAATGATATCTACCTTAAATCTATCAACCTAAATCCCATGTTTTGAAACTACATGCCCTAAGACAAAACCATGCTCTACCTTGAAATGACACTTTAAAAATTATGGACCATATTCCTCTCAATAAAATGATTCGACACATTTCCCAAACTACATAGACATTCATCAAAGGAGGATACATACAGTGTAAAATCAACCATAAATACCTTAATGAAGGTCTCAATAAAATCAGAAAAAATACTCACCATGCATCTCTGGAAGGTACCTAGGGCGTTGAAACGTCTAAATGGAATACTTTGGCAGACAAACGTACTGAATAAACAAGTGAATGTTGTATTATAATGATCTTAAAGAGAAATAGAAACATGAAAATATCTAGAAAATCCTTCCAAGAAACAATAATGTGTCTTCACAGCTAGTCCCTCAATCATTTGATCAATAAATGGGAGGGGAAAATAGACCTCAGGGGTGGACTGATTTAGATTTATATAATCAATACACACATGCCAATTTTTTTACCCTCATTAGAAGTAACTAATCTTTCTCTTTTTTAACAATTGTAACACCACTTTTCTTTTGCACAACCTAAATAAGATATACCCACTTATAATCTAAAATGGGAAAGATTATACCTACCTCAAGCAATTTTTTAACTTCTTTTCTAACAACATTCAAAATAGATGGATTCAGTATCCATTGTGGATGCCTAACCAGTTTAGCCCCATATTCCAAAAGAATCCTATGCATCCATATAGAGTGCCTAATACCAGATATGTCATCCAAGGTTCACCCAATTTCCCTAAAGTTATCCCTAAAAAGTTTCAATAGTTTTTTCTTCATGATCAAAAAGAAGATTGTTTGCAATGATAGCAAGTAATTTCTCCCCACTAAACAAGTATGAGTATTTTATATTTGGTGGAAATGGCTTGAGTTGTATTATAGGGGGTGTTCATAACTATAACTACACAAATCATTGGAAAATTTCTTGAAGTACGATAATCCTCAACTAGATTTTACTTGAAAAGGTCTAAAAACATTAGTGTATAAAAAATCTATAATAATTGTGGCATATTACCATTAAAAACCAAATAGTGGATTGGTCATATTTCCCTGTAAAAAATCATAGAATGAATCAAGTGGTTTGAGTTCCAAAAATTATAAGAAACCATCTTGGAAGAGTCTTTTCAAACACTTATCTTTTATAGGAAAATGATGATGATTCCACACTGGGGTGTAAAATGAATTATAAAATTTTTATTTATTGTTAATTAAAAATATTTTGTTTATTTATTTATTTTTTCAAGAAAAATATTCAATTGTTACCTACCATAACATATTATATCCCCAAAAAGTAGAATCTTATATTTCTAAAAAATAAAATAAATCTATCCATTTATATAGAATTAGTAGAAGATATGTTCTAGTGACACTATGAACATAATATATTCTCTTTGAAAAAAAAATCCCTTTTGACAATGTGAGGTGGTAGTTTCCAATAGAAAGAGAATCAATACTCACCCCATTGGGGGCCTGTAGATCCACCTTGCCTGTGTAAACATTCCATAATATACTTAGTTCATATGTTGTGATTCAATTGTGAGACCCAAATGGAATATATAATTCCCAAATAATAAATATAGTAAGATTATAATTGGAAAATAACACAAAATAAGAATCCCATTTATTATTTGGTAGGGTGTCGTTCTTCTCTCTATGGCCTCTTTTTCAACATGAAAACATACCACATTATATTCCTTTGATTACTAATGGATATTATTCTTCTTATTTTGAATTTTTTTAGATAATTAGACTTTAAATGAGTCATCATTCAACTTAAATTTTCTTTACTTTTCTTATTCACCATAAGGGAGATGGGTTTTTCATGAACTATGTCTTTATAAACATGGAAAATAAGATTAATAATATCTAAAAGAGTCTTCTCACTATTTATGATATTGTAACTTAAAGGGTGAATGGAGTGGTTTTAGGTAGTGAAGACTGAATAATATCATTGTGCAACACAACAAGGATCTTAAACCCTAATATGCCTAAGCTTTCTATGTAGACAATCATCTTTACCACATGAGGTGTAGTTGGTGTTGAATCTCCAATATTATAGATGAAAAAAAGTTAAATATCTCACATATCTATTTCCATGTCTCCTCCAAAAAAAAAATTAATACGGTTAAATATGATTATAAATGAATCTATATCCTTATATTTTATTATATTATCATATTAAATAGAGTATATCATGAAAATTTTGACATCCATTGAATCATCCAAATGTTTTTGTTATGACTTAATAATAATAATTTTTTAAACATGGTTTCAAACATGTTTTTAAGTTGATTTAAATATTCATTATATTAGAATGGTTGGAACGTATTATTTTTCTTGTATGTTTATCAAATGGTATTTTATTTAATGACAGTCGTGCCATTAATTTTGTGAATGACATATAAATGTAAAATAGTTATCTCAAAATATTTTCTAGGTTTTAATATGAAAATAGTATAATATATTATATGTCCTTATTAGCATGTTTTGTTTGAAAAGTAAACAGAACAGTCGAATTTGGGTATCAATGGAGAGAATTATAGTTTAATTGTCCATTTTTGGTTATTTGAAGCTAAGAAAAAAGTTAGTGTTTTCTGACATGGTTATAGGGTATCAGATGTGGAACCTAAATGAAACTACTCCAAGGGAATATAACCCTTAGAGTTTTCATACTGAGTTGTGTGGAATGAACTTGGGTGTCTCCATATCTCTAGGACAAGAGAATTTTCTCCTTATATGAATGTGTGCATTAATAGATTTTTCCTAATTAGATAATGAGTTTTATGTGAGGAACTATAGTTCCCACTAACCATAGAAGACTGAGTGATTTCCTATGATTCTTGGTATATTCTACTTTTTACTATTTCATTAAATATTTATGTGATCAAAGATATTTTTCACTAAAATATATTTTTTTCTAGTATGTAACAATTTATTTTTCTTCTTAATAATTATTTAATTTTTTAATTTTTTTGAAAAGAAATTTAATAAATTTTAATGATGATTTTTTTTGATTAAAAAAAATCTATTTCTAATTATATATTCAAACTGGCATGATAATGGATCAACAATTAAAGGGTAAGAATTTTTTTAGGTGGGTGGTGGATTACTAATAAATTTTATTGAGCACGTATATATATATATATATATATATATATTTCTAGTTTTAGGTTCAGTTCTAGATCACCCTCAGACTGATTGATGTGCAAGTTTGGATAAAGTGTGACCTCAGGTAACTAGGGATAGTTTTTTAGATATGTTAGTTTTATATCTTTATTTTCTTTTATTGTACTGATGATGTATGAATTTTTTCATTATACATATAGAGAGATTATTATATCTTTTTACTTGTTTATTTTCTGTTGTTATATATGTTTTTCCTCGTATTGTTTTTTTCTAGCATGGATGTTTGAATTACATATGGGTCATATCTTATTTTTATTTAAAATTAAAATTCTCATTTAATCGATTTTAGAGGAAAAATCATAAGAAATTGTAGATTCCTTTATTCCCAGTAACTTTTGTGAGATAATGGGGAAAGAGAACACCTTTTAGGCCTTGTCACAAGCATGATCAGACATTTGATAGAGGGACAACTTAGGCAGGTTCCTAACATCACCGTAATTGGAAGTTACTGACCCATGCTAACCAAACAAATCGAACCATGTTTTCAATTATAACATAATCAATTGAAGGATATACTGACTTAATATTTTAGTGTATGGATTTTTTTATCATTTGTGTAATATTCGAGTTCAATCTTATTACATTCTTTGTTGTTATTTTCTATAATTTACTTATGTGAATGACAATGTTTAAAAATTTTTATGTGTAACATGATTTTATTTTATTCCATAATGCATGATTGTCAATTTATTTATTATTTTATTAGATAGTATCCAAAAACCAAAATAATCAACCATTAAATTGATAGAAATAAAAAATAATTTTCACGATCATGATATTATCTAATGTGTAGTTTATCTAATAGATGATTAACTAACCCTTGACCTTAATGGAATAAACCTTAAACCATAGATTGGATCATGTTTCAATATTCCTCTTATACTCTTATTTGTCACCTCAATTAATTTCTCTAGGGATCTAGAACCCTGATAACAACCAATATATTAGAATCTAAATCCTTAAATAACAGTTTACTCAAATTTAGGTGATGAGATCAAGCATACTGTATACAAACATTTTATATAAGAGAATCCATGATAACACATACCCTTACATAATAAGAAGGTAGGGATGGATCATATGTTATCATTTTTATTTATGATAATAAATTAAATGAAATCTAATCAAATGACTATGGATAGTTTAAGCTCATGATTATCTATATAGCATGAAAAAAACATATATGATTAATCTTGTTATAAATTACATCGATTAATTATTTAATTAATATAAAACACCATTAATTAATGTTTATACCATTTGAACTTCCATAAATTCCATCATCATAAATTTTTAACAAAATAAATAAATTTATTTTGTTAAAAACTAGTAAATTACAAAAGTATACTTCGAGCCAGTGATATTTTCTTGTCTAAAATACCTATCATGATCCATATTCTTTTGAATTCCCATGTAATACAAAATAAATTTCATCATAGGTAATTATATGGCATGTATTTTGAAACAAATGAAACATTGAACCCATGTGAATTACAATAAATGTGATTCTTTATATGTGATAAGATTAAATAATATGCAAAGGCCATAAAAATGTTTTATATTTATAATGTATCATGAAAATTAATTTAATATTCAATAAAAAGTCCCATTACATAAATGTAATACCATATAAATGAAACTAACAATACATGATAACAGTTTTATTTATATAATTAATTCTTCTCTCTATGTTATTTTATGAAAAATGGATACAGTATACAACATAGTTTGTAATGGGCACCATGGAATGTGATCTATTCTTCCAATATACCTAACACATTCCTAAAGAGAGGGTATGTTTCTCTTCCATAAATATATATGAGTTATATGATGTGAAATATTGATAAATTATGATTGGGCTTGAGGTTTCATATATTTTCATCATCTATGTGATGTTGTAGATAAACACCACATATGAACCCCTATTTTCTCTACCTTTAGAGCACGAGGACTATTGATTGAGTACATGAGTTACAAATAGTGTATTAATTCAAACCACATTACTTCAAATTCAAATTTTTGTTGATCCTATTTTATTAGATATGATATTATAACCACGTGAAATACACACCAAATACATGGTTAAATGGTGTGTTGTTTAGTACAAGGTGTGTACTCTTGTTTTATCTTTATAGAATGATCAAAAATTCCAAATTGAGTATTTAGATGATTCATCATTTTTATTTAAATATTTTATTAGTTATGTATGGGACAATTAATAAATGGAAGATACAAAGATGCCTAGCTTCCAATAATGAATATATCTGATGTAGAAAAATTAAAATTTATATCATTCAATATATGGTTATTAATTACTTACAAATTAACCATGTTACCATTTTGATACCACTTGATGGTCCCATGAATAGTGTAAGTAGCTTTTTGGGAATGTTGAAATCAACTTTTAGTCTTAATTTGCAAATGATATGAACTGTACAAGATGAATGACATCATGAAAAACATATTTATATTATAGATTAATTGAATTTTTTAAATGATTGAACATAAGTAATGTCATCACAATTAATTTATAATTAATATATAAAGTGATATAAAATTACCTTGACATGAAAGTAATTTCATTGATGAAAGCATTGAATTGATCTCATTATACAATAATTTTAGTGTAGGATCCAAGATTATAATCCTTCTATAGGTGATCCCATAGTTCCCCAAATATCAGATCATCGCTGTAGAATTATATAGTTAAAGCATGAATGATGCTGATCGCTTGAATCATTAATTTCTCATCATATTTATAAGTTCCTCATGAGTGATGGAATATTTTCTCTCTCTTGATTTATTAACTGATGAGGAGGATATTCATATTATTTCATAGGTGTTTTTTGATATATCATTAGGAATTGAGGGAATATTTCAATATCCATTATGGATAATGAGTTGCATCTCATGTAAGTGGTATAACTATATATTTATTATTGTAGGGTTAGGGCTAACTATCTGCATATAGATACCCAACAATTTACTAAATTCTTATTAAGACCCATGTCTAAAAAAATATAATAAATTTTATTCACTTGACAATTGCATCACCGAAGAATAAACATATATCCTTTATATTAATTCTAACTATACCTTTAAACTAAATTTGTTAATCCCCATAACTATTTACTAAACCTTAAAAAATACAAATTTACTTAACAAGTATATATCACTATATTATTTATTGATAGTTATAATAACAATTATTTACAATAAACACTGTGAATAAATATGATTTATTAGTTAAATAATATAATCATTTCAATAACTTGTGATTAAATTATGTAAATCGACCAAAACTAATTTAATTTAAACCAAAAAACATGAATTATATTCAATATAACTTGTTATATTGAACATTTAATTCAAATATGATTCTAGGTACATATAGTGTGAGGTCTACTAGGAATATTTCTCAGTAAAAATAGGTGGAGAAACCTAAATTCCATGTTTATTGTCTATAAATGCACCTAGGTACCAATAGATAAAGGAGTTAATGTTTCAATGACATAAAACAACCCATGATAAGATACTATGTAATATAATACATTAACCTTGATATCTCCAAATAGGAAGTTTTCATGGTGGAATAATCAACCAATGATCTTTACGTCTCTATCAATGAAGTTATGGATATGAATAATCCCAAAAAACACTATAGACATGGATTTATCTGAGAATTTACATTCATTTCAATGGTCTAGAGTATCAAAATCCATTAATGGAATGAAGGGATTAATCCATTCCCATATTATCCATTAAGTCTATATCACTCATAACTTACCCAACATATCTTAATTTTCCAGATGCATATATTAACATGGTTTACATTAATATGTCATTGTATACTAATTATGATATTTATTAAAGATAATTTTAATTGATAAGGATCAATATACACATTTATATATTTGAACTACCTAGTAAATAGATAAATTTTAATTTCTTATTAGTGGATATCATTCTCATAATCATTTACTCTAGAAATTACTAGGGGTACAAACTATGTGAAAGTGATACAAATTGTTATGAGTATCCATCAATTATATAATGGTTTATTTTTCACTGGTTAAATGAAATAATATTAATATTAAATATATATTCATTAATATAATCATTCAACCTATAGGTTCTCATCATAGTGGGGAGTTGTTATGACCTTTCAGTGTGATAGATTTTCATAGGACACTATCACATACTATTTCCTTAAAAGGAACACTAAAGATGTGATAAAAATTATTCCAAATATTCAATGTAATTTACATAAGTAATCATCAAGTACCTAGAATTTTTTTCTTGATAACCAATTCTATCAAAAATTAGGTTTATGATGGTCTAATACAAAAAATACTTAGTGAAAATGAAACCATAACATAAAATTAATTAGATAACTTATGGAAATAGTACATGAATTAATGGATATCAACATAAAGACAAAAAATATAAAATATTAGGAGATAAAAATATGAAATAGGATTACATTGGTATATCAAACTATTATTTTTAATTTTAATATAAATTTTCCTAGTAGTGGATGATATAGACTTCATAAAGGATCACTAAAATTACAAAATTTTATTAATATCACTTATTAGTATTTTTACATTTTTAATTTTCAAAATAATGTATGTTTGGGAGATGAGTTATAGTTTGGTTTGTTATTAAAAAAGAAATATTAAAGAGTTAATAAAGTCTAATGATATGAAATAAAGACATGAGGACAAAAATATTTGATAGAGAATTGAAAATCATAGAATGAAAGATAGTAACTTAATTTATTAATTAATAATGTTTCTTTTATTCTCATTTAACAATCCAAAAAAACAAAAAAATTTCCAATCAACTCTTATAAATTTTTTATGAGCATAAAATTATTAATATCCCCTAAAAGAAAATAATTCACCCCTCCTTAATTGTGGATTGGTAAAAACATTTCATCAATTGAGAGATTAAAATTAATTATGCTCAAAAATACATCATTTTATTTTAATATATCAGCTGAATCAACACATCCAAATATCATGTGAGATAATGGAAGGACAGTATAGCTGAAAAAACATTAAATGAATCATAGTTTTTCATAATTATAATAATAATTATGTAAATGGTTCTCCAAAATTTTCCCATACGGGTTAAATTAGTTTTTTGGGGTTCAAATATATTATTGATTCCAAAATACCTAAAAAAGAAACTATAATAATGAATATAATCTATATATATTTTGAAATAGGAAGGCTAACAACAAGGATAAGATGATTTCAAAAAATGAAAACCATTAGGATTAAAGCAAATCTAATTTATTAGAATAAATTATTCTTATTTTGTTAGTAGATATATATTGTTTTTTTTCATTAGAAATCATTAACATAATTAATTTATTATGTATCACATATATGGGATAATAATATATGTCATTATCTCATAATTAAATCTCCATAAGATTTCATGGATAATCACTAAAATATATTTGAATTTTATTCAAGAATACCCAATGGTGTGGGACCATATTAACCATCAAATGATGTACATTTAATATTCAATAAGACAATGATGAAAAAATAATTTAATGAAAATTTTAAATTAAAAAAATTAATAAGGTTTTATAAAATAATAAATATTATATAACACCACCAATGAATCTCCTAAAAATAAACTCATAATATTGTTATCTCTATCTTGATGAAAATATCTCCATAAAAAATATAATACTAATCATAGTTTCAGAATTAAAAACAATTCAAATAACATAAACCTTTATCTTAGTGTGAATAATGTAAAAAATATGGAAGAAGTAATATTTCATTTATAAAATAAATTTTAATAAGATAAGAGAAAAATGAAAAAAATTTACATAAAAAACAAGTGATTTTTTAGAAATATACAATTGATGAACAAAAAATATAATAAATTATTATAGTATATCCTTATAGTAATAAAAAATGAAAAAATATTTATTTCTTCCTTCACTAAATATATGTTATATAGATATTTGTAGATCATTTATTCAATAACATAAAATTAATATTTATTTCAAATTTAGTATACAAGTAAAATCAATGGTGAAAAATGGTTGAAAAGTTTTTCCCCTTCATTACAAAGAATTCATTTTCTATTTCTCATTTTTAATCTACCTTAACAAATTTAAACATTGATAAAATATTTATATATATCTAATTGATAATATTTTAAATGATATTATTTTAATTTTTTTTAACATATACCCATTTAATTACCCATTATGATGTTATGAATATAATGATGGCCTTACATTTTGGGACATAAAAATCTGACCAAGAATTTTATCTTCAAATTGGGGTACCTAAGTCACTTTTCAATCCTAGCAATTATCGTGGGACATAGGTAAATGTAGTATTTCTTATGATTTACTTTGTATATATTTGAAATTTTAACATCATTAGTCTTTTTATTTGGGTGTTACATCCTTTTACATGACACAATCTTCAATTATATTTTCCTTTAAAGTTATAGATCATGAGCCAGAAAAACTCATCTTATGCTGTGAATAATCCATTAATCTAGAGGAAAAAAATATTTTACATAATATTTATAAATTAATCAAAATATTTTAAATTAATATTAATAGGAGAGGGTGTACCACTTGGTGATGTTTAAATGGGTTGATATTTTTTCATTTTAAATAAAAATTTCAATGATAATGAGATATTAAATTTAAATTATAATGTTCATTTAAAATGTAGATTATAAAAAATTAATCTTATGTAAACTAATCAAAACAAAATGAAAACTATCCTCTTCTAGTGGTGAATGACACCTATGAATTATATCTTGTGATTTAATAGTTTTTTACTCTCACACAATAAATAAAATTCAATTCTTCAATAAATACACATTTTAACATACATCATTTATAGTTAAAGTTTTTCATTAAACCCCAAAAAAGGGAAAAATATTCCCTTAAAAACATCATGTGCATAATAATATCACATCGAAAATCATATTATTTTATTCAAAATCATCATAAAATTTTATCCAAATTCCATTGATAATAAATATGTTTCATGAATCATTGTAAACATGAGTTATTTTTATTCGAGGGGGGATATAGGAAGCCCTGGGTGGATCAAAATGACAAGATTAGGTTGAATATTTCTCATGTATTCTAAAAAAATAGTGATTTGAATCATATTTGGCTCATTATAGGTTTATTGGTTCTCCAAAATTTTTTGGTTCTCCATTTGGAAGTGGTTACTATTTTTACTCCACTTGAGTTCTCATTATTATCTTCTCTTATTGATTTATCTTTAGTTTTATGGTTCGAATGATTATGTCTTTAGATTATGTCTTTTATAGATTCATGAATGGTTCCTGGGGTTTTCAAAACGAATGTAAATTTTCGTATATTGGATTCCCAACACATTCGCATTAAATTTTACAAATAATTATACATGATTTCTATATGTTTTAGTACCCCATATTTTTTTATACATGTGGTTCCACTAATGAAGATGGATATTTGAGTTTCAATTGATCCAAAATTCATTATCATCAATGAATTGAGTAATTATCCCTAGATAAACCACCCATATAAAAAACCCTATTCCATAAGGTGATTATTAATTCAATTAGGAAATATTTTTGATCGACCAGTGAAACAATCTATGGGTTATCCCGTACCCACCCATATATGTGTTGCGGTAAATCATTCCAGTAACACATTGAATCACTCTAGATACAGAATTATGGTTTATATCATTAAAATTAAAAATTTATATATGAATAATTAGATGATTTTAGTTTATAGTGTTATCACAAACTACATTTATCTCTGCAATTTTAGAAGATGAGTTGTGAAAACCTTGCAATATGTGGTTATTATAGGGACCCAACCTTAAATATTACATAATCTAGTATTTTATAAATATAATTCACATTGAAGGATATTTTAATTTTAGAATTATAGATGATTAGGGAAAACTCTTATATATTTGAACCATAAATTATAAATGGACACTTATATCCAATATAAATTTTTATATAACTTAATTATTTTAAATAAAATTTGAATTTTTTCCATGATAAATCTTCATAATTTTCCCCTTAATCTGATAATTATCTCTGATAATCCTTAAAACCCATTAAAAACATTTTAAAACAATGAATGAGAACACAAATCTTATCAATGTACATAAAAAGAAAGAAACCCATTATTTTAGTGGAAAGCATAAAAACCCATTTAATGTTCTTTGAGAGGATGAAACAAAACATTTTCAAAATAAAAACACCCCATGATTTTACTCGAAGACATAATTTAAAACCCATATCATACAAATAAAGAACCTATTTTAGTAACTTATAGTATTAGATAGATAAAGCCCTTTCCAAACTATTTTAATTAGAATAACGATATGTAGGACTTTTAATATAAGATATATCAGGATCACATGTGAGATATAATGATTCTCAACCCATTGTAAAAATAGAATAACCAATATAGACAACTACTATATTCAGAGTACCAAATGAATTGGTGGTTATAAATTGACAACCCATACTTTTTTTTCACATCACCACCCATCATTGGTTTATCACATAACCATATATCATTGGTGTATCATGTAAAAACCTATAATTAGTTTATCATGTAACCACCCATCATTGTTTTATCATGTAACAAACAATAATTATAAAAAATTTCCATGAACTTTAACATAATAATAAATCATGAAATTTATCATCACAAAAACAATCTCTGGTGAAATTAAACCTGTCATTTTGAAATAATTCATTTTGAAATACTGTAAATATAAAAGCAGAAATATTTCCCATAAAGTAACCATATAAAAATGTAAGGTAAAATTAAAAATATTAGAGGGACAAGTAGGAGGGAAATTCTATTCACGCCGTATAAGTAATAAAAACATTCTTGTTGAAAATGAACTTTAATTTTGGATTTTCTAAAATTTCTTGTAAGTAAAAAACAAAATATAATTTTTTTTGAAATCAATTGAGAGATATTTGAAAATTAACATTTAAAAAAATAATTTCTATATAAATACAATTATACAAATAATTCTAAAAAAAATGTACATGAAAGAGAATGATTTATAAAATAAATATTCAAAACATTTAAAATAAGGTTTATTTAATTAAAAACTCCCTTACAATGAGTATGACTCATAATTTACATTATTTATCTTCCAGAATAATAAAATTATTTTAATTCATACTTTATTGAACTTTTTTCATGTTTATAATTCATTTTATATCAATTAATACAATGTCACTAATAATTTATGTCTACGCCAAATATTGGGATGATATTCTATTCACAAGTCCAAAATGATATTGTTCGAATGACTATGGTCAAATAAAAAATTATTTCATTATGTAAAAACTAATATTCATGACATAATAACAATTATTATAAATGAATTACACTTTTAAATTTGTCTATTATGTATGGTTATGAGTAATGAACTATGTTATAAATCATGAAGATGGTTGGTCTTACGTACGCATGAGTAACATTTCCAATTTTCAATGATAATTATGGAAAGGAAGAAAAGCAAATTATATCTATATTGAATGATAATAATATCATTATTATAAAATTAATAATTCTAATGTACTTAAATATATCATCCATGTGATGTGGTTATGAAAAAAGAATCACATCTTTTCATGGAGGTGACAAATCATATGTACGCAAAAACGGCGTCATCATTTTTCTGTGAATGGAAACGTAATAAGAATAATGATATATTATATTTTAATAATGAAAAATATTTCATTAATATAATTTATAAAAATTAATTCTATCATTATAACTTGTTTTTATAGAAGGTGATTTAGAATTAATTATATCGATTCGCGAGACGATAATCTTCCATACAAACAAATAATAAACTATTTTACAATTTGATTCTAGTGGATAAGGATTTGGGTGATGATATTTACCTAATAAAATATAATTATATGTATAATAATATTTTTAATTTTTCATCATTGATGAAGAATATTTTATGTAGGTGGAAGAAGAAAAAAACAAAAAACACATAATTAATAATGATACCTCTTATTTAGAAATCCTTCGTTGCTTAAAACTTTAAGACAACTAATGATGATGCTAATAATTAGATAATAACTCTATAATTTGTGGAAGAATTATTGGAAGTTATTTTTATAGAACATTCTAGAACCAAATAGGGGTTTATGTGTGAAAAAATGAGAAAAAGAGAAATCCTATAATAGGGGAGGAGAGGGGAACACTTGGATTTTTAAAAATATTAAATTAATTTAAATTAATATAGAATTATGAGAGAATAAAAAGTTTTTTATTTTAAATATATGATGATTATGGGTATAAATCCACTCATATATTAATTTTTGGACGTGTATAGTTCATATTATTTCCCTTATCATTTAGTTTTAGCCCTTTTTTAATTCCTTTAATTCATATTATGACCACATGTGTTTTTAATATTTGAAGGTTATTGTAGTTACTATAAAATTCCAAAAGACCCCAAATAAATAATTTATGAAATATTAAACCTTACACCAATCAGTTTTATGAGATTATTATTTTGAATAATTTTATATAATTTTAAAAAATAATATTTGTTTTAAAATATCATTAATCTAAATATCGATACTATTCATTACTTTGACTATAAAAATTATAGAATAAATAAGATATATTTGAAAAGAAGGTCTTAATACATATCCAATATGTCAAAGTAATATATAATATTTGTGTATTACATTTATTATCTCAAATAATATCTATTTTAATATTTTTAATATTATATAATTGATATTTTAATTAATTAAACAATTATCACTACATCAATGTTCAAGAATTTAAGGTAATTATTTCTTCCCTAAAAATTTTAAATAAAATTACAATGATGAAAATAAATATTATATATTTAAAATGATTATTTATAGTTGAACATAAAATATTTATAATAACATAATAAAAATATTTTATTTATTAAGAATATGATTGGGACATCTTTGTCTTTTCATTAAATAAAATATTTATAATTTCATAATCACTTATAAATGAAAAAAGACTATATATTCAGTCCTTAAGTTATTAGGAATGAATATAAATCATTTAAAAAAATTAATAAATGTTTTAATGAAATTTTATAATATTTATAATATAATTTTTACCCATAATTACTTTAATTTTACCTGATTTACCCTTTACCGTGATAATAAAAATTATCAAGGTTACTATTCATATTAGAAAAAAATAAATGGTACATTTTTAATAAATTTAAACATTCAAATTAAAAATATGGAATCTATTTTTAAATATTCAATTCATTGTATTTGTAACAATTAGTTAAAAAATAACCCTATAGTCGGGATAAACATCTGGTTTTTAATGTATCAATATTGTAGATTTTGAAATGTTTTTATATCCAATTTCAATGTAAAATTTAGTATATTGAAATAAATATGATTAATGATATATAATTAAACAATATTTAATATAAAACCAATTTATAATATAATTTAACTATATAAATTATTTATATGAAAAGACCATTTTCAATTAATATGTAGTATTTTTCAGTTCTCAGCAAGAAAAAAAAGAAACTTATCAGAAAAATAAAAAAAATTAAATCAAAGTAAATTTTGATATAAAAATATGATTTTTTTTTAAATTTTTTTTATTAAGGTGTCAAAATTTAGTTTTAAAACAATTGCACCAATAAAAGGGAACAAAACTACATTTAAAAAAAATCAACCTTTTACGTATAAAATGGATTTTTTCTTATATCTTTTCTAGAAAACACATATGATGAATTTTAAACTTCACATTAAATAAATTTCATATAAATTTCATTAATATTTCCAAAAAATGTGGATTTATTTGTTTTATTATTATCAAAAACAATTTCACTCATTTAAATAGTTTTTCAGAAAAGGATTTCCTTTTATTATAAAAACTATTTTAATTTTATTTATAATTAATTAGTACCCAAATAATTGATTATATATTCATGGGTAAACTACATTTTCATAATTTAGTTAATATTTTTCATAACAACCATTCTAATGACTAGGTTATATTAGTAACATTTAAATAATAATATTTAGCTATTCTTTTAAACATGATGAGGCATATCATGTATGATATAGAACATATTTTTTTATTCTTAAAATCATGGGATGTTACATTCTCCCATTTAATAAATTTATTCCCTAAAATTGGAACTCAATCATGGAAATCAGGTTTATTATATTCAAAATAACTTTATTGAAATCTCACATAAAAACAAGGGTATATAACCCTTCCATATTAAAGGAAAGAAAGAGAGAACAAAGGTCACTTAAGATAACACATACTCAGGTTCCATGTAGGAAAAAATGGAATTAATAGAGAAAAATAAATATCATGTTATGATTGAGAGTGATAGGGAACATGGTTATTATAAAGATAACCATCACAAAACCATAAATATGTAATGGGTCAAATGACCATTAATTTCTTAGTAAGAATAGTAAATGTATAATGTTTTTGTTTCAGGATATTGTTCATAGTTTTCATGAATTATGATACTACCTGGACTAAGAACAAAGGTAAATTTACTTAATTGACATGTAGAGTTTCACCCTTTAATCCATTTGATCTAAAATATCCTATTTTCTATAAATGATGATTATTCGATGTGAATTTCTCACAGGTGAAGAATTAGAATAATTTTTTAGAGAGTAACATGATCCATAAAATATTATCTATATATTCTACATGTTTTTCGGAATTAACCAAAACCAAAAAAATTAGTACAACATAAGATAATTATCCCAAAATAATAATCCTTTATAACAAGAAAAACTATATTTAATTTCCAAAATGAAACGATAATAACCAAAGTTCAACATAGTTTATTGAACAAATAATTTTCCATAAAATTCCTCAAAAATATTCTAGAGTAATATTGAAACACAAAAATAAAATGTATTTGATCCCAGAGTATTCCAAAAGAGTATTAAAAATTATCACAAAATGAAATTAATGAATCCTAATGTCTCATTACAAAATGAAATTTCTTTAATCATATTATCTCTATGTATGATAACCATTTCCATAAATTACTTAAATCCACATATATCTATATTAAAATTATAAAGGCTTCCAAAATATAATTCAACCTTTAATCCTAAAATAAAATCCCATAGTATTAAATTTCCCGTAATCATATAGTATTCCCAAAATTGTAAACGTATATCGAAATAAAATTAATATATTATTCACTAAGACATTTTGAAATCTCATATAAATATACTTTGTAAAACATATGTTACAAGATTAAACATTTTCATCATCTATAAAATAATATAAACAAAATGAAAAATACATTCTAACTAGGAATTCATGTAGGCAATTGATATGTGATTCAGCCTTTTCATTCTTTGGTTTTTACTTTAATTCCCATGACCATGTGAGCTGTGACATGTTAAAACCCATCCAGCAGGTTGTCCTTTTTCTAAAAATATATTAATAACCCATATTTACTACAAAAAATAATGTCTGCAAAAATTCCAAAAATCAACTTAAAATTAAATTATATTGAATCCTAAAAATAGTGTGTAACTCATTTTAATTATTATAAACCTTAAAATTACAATCCAATGATAAAATCCATAAATCTTAATAAAACTGTCTAATCTCCAATGTTTTCTAAACCACCCGATGCTTTAAACAATAAGGCATAAACATTACATATTATAACATTTTTGAACTAGAAATCAAATTCCAAGATCATTTTTGTTTAGAGTTGTATTGTTCCAGGACAAAATATTATAATTAAAACCCATACATTATATGTATATTTATATCAAATATCCATTTTTTATAAAATAAAAGTCATTAAGATAAAATAATGATTTCGTTCTATGATAATTATTCACAATTTTCCCTCGGATCACGTCCTTATTCCTAATATTTCATAAATCTTTTGAAAACATATTAAAACTTGGGATGAGAAAAAAATCTTATTAAGGGATATAAAAATAAAGAAAACCATTAGTTTAGTGAAAAATATTTAAACCCATTTATTGTTCATTGAGTGAATGAAACAAAAAAAATTCATATAAAAAACACAAACACATTTTTTTTCAAAAATAATTACTTTAAAACCTATAGAAAACAATTTTAAAACCCTTTTAAGTATCTTAGAGAATCATGTTCAAAAAAACCTTTCAAAACAAATTTAATTCAAATAACCACGTCACTAACTTCCAATATAATCACTACCCATTGAAGTAGGGATCTATAATGGGGATCACCCTTTCTATAATCTATATCTGGCTCACCTGTCATCTATAATGGGGATCAACCATTCATATAAGCTATATCAAAATCACCCATGAGATATAATGTGGCTCAAACGTTCATATAAATGGAAAAACCAATATGGAAAACATTCATCTGTAGAGTACCCATTGCATTAGAGGTTATAATGTAACAACCCATCCTTGGTTTATCATGTATTCACCAACCATTGGTTTACATGTAACCACCCACCATTAGTTTATCACGTAACAACCTATCATTAGTTTTTCTTGTAACCAACAATATATGATTTATCATATAACCACCCATAATTATATGAAATTTCTATGAAATATAACATAAAATTACATCATCAAATATTGATTCATAATTAAACTCTTTGAAGAATTTCAACCTTTCTTTTCAAAATAACTCATTTTGAAAGACTTCACGCTTACAATATAAATAATTTAATTTTAAAGCAACCATATAAAATTTTAAGGTAAACTTCAAAATATTTAAGTGACATGAACGTGGGTAATTATGTTCATTCCATATATATAATAAAAACATTTTTATTGAAAATGGAACTTTAAAATAGTATTAAAAAAATTCCCTTACATAAAACCGTAAAACAATTCCTTTTTTAAAAACAATTGAGATAAATTAGAAAATTAACATATTTAAAACATTCATGTATATATAAATAAATTCAAAAAAATAATTTTAAAATAATAAACATTAAATAAGATTATTTATAATATAAATCATCAAAATATTTAAAATAATGATTATTTTGTTTAAAAGTCACTTACCTTTAGTACAACTCATCACATATGTTATTTATCATCCTAAAAAATTTTGTTAATTTATAATTTTGTGAGAATTTTTTTAATTTTTATTAATCATTTTAAATAGATTATTATAATGTTATTAATCATTTATGTTCACATTAAACGTTCATATGATAATCAATTTGTAAGAACCTGGATCCCCACTATAGGTATCAATCATTATTTTGGGTTTCTTTTTTGGAAAAAGTATGTTTTTGAAATTTTCTATGTACACACCACGTACTTTGGAGTACACATCGTGTACTTTGGATTAAATTCCATATACCGGGTTTCCACATGTATCTATGTGTTGGACATGTATGGGCTGAGTAAATGGCTGTGTAGGTGACCTGGAAGACAACCTAAAGCAGGGGATGGTTGAAGCTAGTACATGCCATGTACATTAAATGAACACAATGTGAACTTTTATTTTTATTTAATTAATTGGATCGGGCTTGTGTGTCATCTACAAAACAAACTAATTCTTCCCGAGTATCATATAGGAGAGTGGCGTATGACAAAGAAACATTAAGCTCCTTTGGTTCCTTCATCCAAGCTCTGATTCAGATGTCGCTGGTTGCGTTGGATTCCTACTGGTGAGTTATATTTTTCCCTAGAGCCTCTATTACTAATTTCTCTTATCTCTTAAGTTATCCTTGGTGGAATGAATTTAAATTTTTTATAGATCTATGTTGTTTAAATCCAAAGAAATGGTTGAAGTTTTGGAGTGGTCATCATACAACATCGAGGTAGGTGGTTTATTCCTTTCTTTGGATGTATTTGGATTATAAATGCTAAATGTGCACAATACCCATGTTTTGGGTATTGCGTGTTATGGAATTTAACCCTATTTAAGGCCTGATATGGTTTGTTTTTTTGAGAGTGTTATTGATTATGCATAAGGTTTGTTACCTTGATTATGTGTGTGTTTCCCATGTGTGATTGATTATGAACATTATGTATAGAAAGCATGTTTGGATTGATTTGTTTTCCATGCCTAGTTCTTTATGATGATGTTATTATTAATTTGAGATGTATGGGTTTCACGTTTTGAAAGTATGTACAAGGTTAATTGAATACAAGAGCTTCCTAAGGTATGTCCATTTATGTATAATTGTTGTTATATTGACCAAGAGGTATTGACTGTGAGAGATGTCGAGTGGTCATAGACTAGAGGGGTTTGACCATGAGAGCTACCTAGAGGGTTGTGATTAAATTAATGTAGGACCATAGGGAATTGACTATGAGAGCTATTAGGGGTCATTATATTTTATTATTACTATGAAAACCAAGGAGGTATTGACTGTGAGAGCTACCCAGGCGGTCGATTGAAAATGATTTGTTCCATGTGAAAATAAAGGGGTTAGACCGTGTGAGATTTACCAGAGGTTCGTTATTTATTGAATTGATTATATGTTAATCCAGAGGGGATACAATGAGAGAACATTCCCATAGGGTTACTTATGAATGATTATGAAAAGTCTGCCATGAAAAATCACAAGATTGGACTCGGTCTTACTCGTTGTTTATAGTGACTTTTAAGACATCTTTGTGTTATTATTATACATAGGGATAAAGATCATATGATATATCTTGAGGTTTTATTATTCATCATTTCGAAAAATTTATAAATTTAAATGAATGTAATAGAAAACTGTAGGATTATTAACTTTTGAGTACTTCCTTGTTTATTGATTCATTTATTAATTTTCCAGCTATATACATTCACTGACTATTAGGAAAATATATTTTCGTGGTTCCCTACTATGATTTCTTTCATGACCTATTGGGTTATTCTTTTGGGACAAAAAATGATACATGTTTGCATGTATAGATAAGGGAAAGCACCTTTCTTCACTAGGTACTAGATTATTGTTAGAGCAGGAGAATGTTGGACCAAGATGAAGCTTGCGATGCTTCTAGAGTTTACTTGTTTTCTTTTGTACTTGGTTTATTATTTTATTTTCATCATTGTGACTTGTTTAGATTCTTTTCAAGTCATATGTGACATGAATCATTTATATATGTGCTGTAGTTGTTTATTTACTATTAGTATTTAGTTGTTTTATTTTGTTGCATGGTATTATTGCTTTTTCTATTTTTTATCATTTTTTATTCTATTGTGTTTAATCTTCCAATGAGGTAATAGTTTACCCAATGTCTTACCATGCCCCTCTCTACTTTTCGGCAGCCTCTGGCATTGGGAGAAATGTGCTTGAGGTTATGTAAACAACTAGGTTCGGGTTACCATTTGGTGGCACCCTGAACTGGGACGTATCAAAATGGTATCAAAGGAGTTTCTTTTCTAATTTTCTTACTATTTGGAGCCTATAGAAAAGGATAAGATGGAATAGGTAGTTTTTAGTAAGCTAGGCCTGGGAGTAGCTAACTTGTGTATAGTGAAATTCCATGTTACCTCGAATATTGAAATTTTTTATGGTATGCAATTATTACTATTGATCTGATTTCACAATTGGGTGATTCACTTGTTTTGTGTTGTTATCATTGATATTATTGAGGTTCTAATTCTATTTAAACCCGATGAGATGAGGTTATTATATCTCATGCATCATATAGGCACTTGATAGGGATCAAATGTCATGCATTCTTGTCATTCCATTTATGGTGCATTACTATTTGCATGATATTTTCATAGATGTTGTGCTAGATATGCATGTTATTTTGATAGATATTACGAAAGAACATCTACTATTTTGAAAGGTTATTGGAAATTGTAATGTTTCATTTGGATGGAAGCCAAAATTTCTTCCCTGAGGTGTTATGGGTTCTCTTGGATCAGAATTTGGTGGATCATCTTTGAACTTTGATTAAACTTGGTCAAGTTGTTATTTGAATAAGGGAGTCAATCCTTGATTCGCAGTAGTATGGCCTCTCACGGGTCAAAAATTTTCATTCATTAGACAAAATTTATTATTTTAAAATGTTATAGAGATCTTTCAGAGGTATACTATCTAGAAACCAAGACAACACGACGTGTGATGTTATGAAAACACGCTATGTATTCTTCTGTTCTTGAAGAAGTAAAATTTCTTAAGTATACAACAACTACTAGTAGTACATGTTGTGTAGTGATTAACCATCTAACTGAATGTTTGAGGAGAGACATGAGGTCGGGATACATCACAATGTCTAGATTTTACATGCGGTGTTGTAAGAATTGTGTATCTTGTCATGTGACTAATGGAACGGGTGGATGAAGAATATGTTGTACACATCGTCTCTTGCTTCTGTACATTGTGTAGTTATCAACTGTGTATCCATGCATGTGACTAAAGACACGGGTGGATGAAGATTAGGTTGTACACATGTTGTCTCACTTATGCACTCCATGTAGCTATCAACAGTGTATCCGATCGTGTGACTAATGACACAAGAAATTAGAACATAACTAGTACACATTGTGTCTAGGGTGAACACATCGTGTAGTGTTATCTTGGAGAGAACCATGTACTTCGAGACATTTAGATGTACCTAGGCAGGAGGGAAGATTCATGTACACTCCATGTCTTAAAAGGAACACACTATGTGTAAGGGTGTTACCCGACCATGTTTGGTAGAGGTACATTCCTTGTTAAAATCTTATGGGTACATGTTGTGTTGGGGTTATACATGTCATGTAACTATGTTTTGAAAAACATAAATGTTTCCCTTCTCCGGTTCCTTTCTTTCACTACTATGTATCTGTCGATGATAATATTAAACTGACATGTGCACTTGACCCTGGATATTCATTCTACCAAGATATCCTCTAGTTGTGCGCCAGTTGTAGAGCGATGAAAAGACACTCAAAATGATAGATCATGGACTACCAGCAGATCCTCTCGGAATTCTTGTTTTGGGACTAGCTATTATACTGAACATAGGTGTTGATTCATAGTTTCATGAAGAATTTTAGAGGATGTTACATAATTTTCAGGTAGCACCACATCCTACCTAATCTTTGACAAAGATGAAATGGGTGTTGCAGCAGTAGAAACCTCCCAATTTTTCTCAGGATGGAGGACCACAAGTTTCAGAGTCATTATTGGAGGCTAAGGTTTCCATCTTTGAGCATCTGAAGATGCCTCTAGAGAGGAGGGTGAAGCTCGCGATGTTCATGATATTTTATTGCGCCAAGAGATTGTTGGATGTTATCTCATAGGTAAAACTCCATCGAGATATGACTTAGGAAGAGTTTCAAAGGACCTTCTATGATTACTTCTATCCTAAGACGCTGAGGGCTGATCGAGCCCGAGAGTTCATGCATTTGGAGTAGGTTTATCTTTCAGTGATGGATTACACGTCTCATTTTACATAGATTTAGTGCTTTTCACATGTTCTGGGAGGTGATGAGTAATCTTTGGATGGGTGATTTGAGGATGGTCTCAAGTATGACATCTGATCATAGGTGAATGTCTTTAGGTTGACATCATTGATGACTATAGTGAATCAGGATCTGATTACTGAGATAATCTGAGAGAGTTAAGATCTATGATCTATGGAAGTTCATCATCCAGGGCTGGTACTCCTTCAACAGATAGCAGGAAGTGTCGTAGGGATCTTTCATGCATTGTTTGTTTAGGTAGCTAGGTGGTATGCTACCAGTGCAAGAAGAGTGGGCGTATGAGACCAAATTGCCTGAAAGACATATTTGAGTGCTAGTCATGTGGCAAGATGAGTCACCTTAAGTATTTTTTTGGGTGTTCTCATGAGCAGCGAGTTATAAGGGTTCAATTATGACTCAACATTTAGAAGACGGACCGCCCATTTCTCATTAGTCAGGGAAATCGAGTTCGTTAAAAAATTCAATTCATGAAGGATTTCATTGATGTGGTATCCAGGTGGCATGATTTCAGCAACAACAGAGTGGATTAGCTCTGGGTAGTTTCATAGGGTAGTAGGGGAAAGGTATATGTCAGAATTTTGTAGTGGAGGAGACCTAGCAGGATTAGGATCCCAGAACCTCTATGGTTAGAGGTACAATTTTATTTTAATCATCTTTTGCTTATACGCTTTTTGATACAAGGGCTTCCCATAGTTTCATATATGTTTCTGTCGTGGAGTTCCTTGGGCTCTATATCTTTACTTATGAAGTTGTTTTGATGTTAGACACTCTGTTAGGGACTAATAAAAATAGTGTATGTCATTGTAAGGTGTTCCCTCTTGAGTTTGGTGGATTTCACTTCTTATGGGACTTCTATGTCTTAGAAATGACATGCTTCTATTTCATTCTTAGAATGGACTGGTTAGTCTTTTTCTATGCCTGTATTGACTACTATATCTATAGGTTGAATTTCACTTCACTAGAGGCTGGGTCCTTTCCATACAAGGGAAAATGGGATGTCCACGCGAGAAGAGCTAGAACCGAGCATCTTGGGTCGTGAGGAGTTATGGACAAGATTTCTAGTTTATATATGGATGACTAGGGGACTTCATATATGGACGTTCCTCCAGTGGTGGATCATTTCAAATATGTTTTTTAGATGAATTTTTAGGTTTTCCTCTGAGTGAGAGATTAATTTTTCAGTTGAGTTTTTTCTAACAGCATCACTGATGTCTATTCCTCTTTATAGGATGGTTACACAATAGTTACAGGAGCTCAAGAAGCAGTTAGAGGAGTGGCATGCAAAGGGATTCATTTAACCCAGTACTTCTCCTTGGGGTTCACCTATCATGTTTGTGAAGAAGGAATATGGTACCCTCAAACTTTTTATGGATTATCAGATACTGGACTACTTGGAAATCAAGAACAAATATCCATTTCCAAGGATTTATTGCTCTTTTATCATATTCGAGGAGCCCGAGTGTTATCTAATATTGACTTGAGATCTGGTTATCATCAGTTATGAATTATACCATTAGATATACTTCTTATAGCCTTTCGGAGAATTTATGGACTATATGAGTATGTGGTTATACTGTTCGTTCTCATGAACATGACAAAAATTTTCAAGGAACTGATGAATCAAGTGTTTCATCCTTACTTGGATTCCTTTGTGGTATTCTTTATGGAAGATATCTTGATGTACTCTCACACTCGTCATGACCATGCTACCCATCTGGAGATTGTATTGAGTATACTAAGATATCATAAATTATATGATGAGCACTCAAAATGCCACTTTTGGATGGATCATATTCAATTATTAGGTCATGTTATATCAGAGACAAGAGTATTAGTAGACCCAGAGAAAGGGAGAGTGGTTGTTTCCTAGCAGTAGACAAAAAACATCTTTGAGTTATGATGTTTCCTTTGGTTGTCCAGTTACTATAGGCTCTTTATATAAGACTTTTCATGCCTATAATCACCACTGATAGGCCTAAATAATAAGGGTGTGAATTACTTATGGAAAATTCTTGTGATTCTAACTTTCAGGTGATAAACGGGAGATTGATTCCAGCACCAATAATGATTTTTATAGAACTGAGAAAGAGTAAAACCATTTACTGTGATGTGTCAAGTATTGGGATGGGGGTAGTGTTTATGCAAGGGGAAGGAGTCATTATGTATGGGTCTCAATACTTGAGGCCACCTAAGTGGAATTACCGGACACACAATCTTGAGTTAGTTACAATTGTTCATGATTTACACTGTTGGTGACATTATATTTTGGGAGATAATTTGGTGGTATACACTAACCACAAAGGTCTCGAGTATATTTTTACTCTATGTGATATGAATTTAAGACAACGAAGATGGGTTGGAACCTTAAGTATTTTGACATTTATTTTAGCTACATTACTGGAAAAGGAAACACAGTGGCTGATGCATTGAGTATGATGACTAAAATATAGGCAGTTATGGAGGCCATCAATGAGTGGGAGATTATGGATATGTTATTAGAGATGAATTTGGAGTTGCAAAAAATAGGGGTGGATGTTTATTTTATCTTTAACTATTTCCTCTACTATACCGGGTCGAGTGAGAATGAGGATTATATCATATTATGAAGGACTAGTCCTACGGGAGAGTGTGTCAGGAGAAGACCCTACTCCTAGGTGGACTATAGGTGACAGTGAGATCTGGTGTTTTCGTGGGCGCATATGGGTGTAAGAAAATAAACATGAAGAGATATTGTGGAATTTTCATTCCTCACATTGGGAAGTTCATCATGGTGTCCCCAAGATGTATCAGGATCTACACCGTTAGTATTGGTGACAATGTATGAAGAGGGATGTAGCTGGTTTTGTTTTTAGATGTTCCACATGTCTGCAGGTTAAGGCAGAGAATCAGTGACTAGAAGAGATTTTACAGTAGTTAACAATTCCCTCGTGGAAGTGAAAATATGTCGATATGGATTTAGTTATGGGTTTACAAAGGTCACCTCAAGGTAATGATCTGGTTTGGGTTATTTTTGAAAAACACACAATGGTTGAACACTTCTTACCAATCAAGGAAATATTCGGTGCTGATGAGATCAGAAGGTTATACATCTGAGAGACTATATGTTTTCATGGGGTTCTACACTCTATTGTTTCATATATGGATTCCTGATTTACTTATCGTGTCTATAAAGGAATACAAAGGTCTTTCGATACATAGGTACTTTTGAGTACAACTTACCATCCCTGTACAGTTGGTTAGTATGAGTGAACGATTATGGTTTTTGAAGACATGCATAGAGCATGTGTACTGGATTTGGGGGGGGGGGGGGGTTGGGAGAGACACATTCCCCTATTGGAGTTTTCCTACAATAACAGTTTTCATGTGAATACTGGGATGACACCTTATGAGGATTTGTACGGTAGGCCATGGCGATCACCCCTATGTTGGCTAGAGGTAGGATAGGTAGCTATGCTGGTACATCATCTTATCTAAGAGACAACTGAGTAGGTGGAGTTGATTCCAAAGATTATGGATACAACACAGTATTTCCTGAAATCTTATGTTGATCGATGAAGACGACCTCTTGAGTTCGAGGGAAGAGATTTAGTTTTCTTACATGTCACACTAAGGATTGGACATAGGAAGATTAGAAGACATGGAAAGTTGTCATAAAGATAAATCGGGCCGTTTGAGGTTTTGGATGGAGTTATGTCAGTTTCATATCAGTTGTAGTTACCTTAGAGATATAGGGCTATGAACGATGTCATTCAGGTTTCTCGGCTACGATGTTAATTTTCTGACAGTCTGAAATTTTTCAACCTAAGGAGGTTGAGTTGGAGGTGGATTCATCCTTTGAGGAGTCCCCTATTAAAATTGTGGATCACAGCACAATGTTTCTCTATGGACAGTCTATTCCTTTGGTATGGGTGCTATGGTAGTACAGGAAATTACAGGACGAGACTTGGGAGAAGGATGATGACGTACGATCATAGTGGCCAGAGTTGTTTGAGGTTTCTTCTCTAGAACCCTTTTAAGGGGAATTCAAGGATGAATTGATTTAAGGGGGGATGTTTGTGAGAACCCAGATCAACATTTCAGTTAAGGAAATTTATTTTTTGTTTATTTTAAGGAAAAAATATGTTTTGGATATTTTCTATGTACACTCCATGTAGTTTGGATTACACACCGTGTACCCTATTTCGACATGTAGCCATTTTCTGGACATGTAATGGCCGAGTACATGGTCATGTATGTGATCTGGAAGAGAACCTAAAGCAGGGGCCGATTGAGGATAGTAGATTTAATGTACATCGAATGAACATGCCATGTAATTTTCCATTTATTTGATTAATCAGACTAGGGTCGTGTCTCATCTCCAGAATGAACTTCTTCTTCCCGTGTCTCATATAGGAGAGCTGCGTATGGCTGAGAAACATTGAGATCCTCTCGTTCCTTCTTCTAAGATCCAAATTATATGCCTCCAGGTGAATTTGACTCCCACCGATGTGTTCTCTCTTTCACTAGAGCCTCTCTTCCGGATTTTCCTCTCTCTTAAGTTATCCATGGTTGAAAATTTTTAACCTTTTTGTAGATATATGTTGTTCTAGGACCATTTATTGGCAGATGTTCTAGAGTGTTCATTGTAAAAAATTGAGGTAGACGGTTTGTGGTATTCTTATGTTGTCTTAGGATTATATATGTTGAATGTTCTGAAACCCATTTTTAGGGTATTGCGTGTTATGGAATTTAACCCTAATTTAGACCTATTATGGTGTGTTTTTTGGTAAAGGGTTATTGATTTTTCCTAAGGATTATTACCTTGATTATGGGTGTGTTTTCTATGTTTAATTTATTATGAATGTTGTGTCTAAAAATCATGTTAGGCTTTCTTTGTGTTCCATGCATAGTGTTGTTAGGATAGAGTTATTTTTTATTTGAGATGCATGGGTTTTTCATTGTGAATGTATGGACAAGGGGAATTGACTATGAGGTCTTCCCGATGTAGGCTCATTTATGTATAATTGCTATTATGTTGACCTAGAGGTCATGACTGTGAGAGCTTCTGGGTGGTCATAGATCAAAGGGTTTAGACTGTTAGAGCTACCCAAAGGGTTATTATGAAATTAATGTTTGACTATAAGGGATTGAATGTGAGAGCTGACATGGTTCATTATATTTTATTTTTTCTATAAAGACAAAAGGGTTATTAATCGTGGGATCTAACCAGTAGGTATATTGTAAATGATTAGTGCCATGTGGGAAAATGGGGTTAGACTGTGTGATCATTCCTAGTGGGTCTTTATTTATTGAATTGATGATATATTAAACCATAGGGGATAGATTGTAAGAACTTTCCCAGTGGGTAACTTTTTAATGATTGTGACGATTCTACCAAGCCAAAGCACAATCTTGGACTCAGTATTACTTGTTTTTTCGATGGTATTTTGAGTATATTTGTGTGTTATTATTATATATGGTGATACATATCTTAAACTAGATCCTAAGGATATATTATTGAATATTTTGAATAATTTATAAATGTAAATGAATGTTTCAAAAAACTGTAGTTTTTTTTACTTTTGAGTTCTTTCTACTTTATTACTTTATTTTTGAATTTACCTATTATATACATTCACCGACTATTAAGAGCAGATATTTTGGTGGTTTCATACTGGGATTCATCTCACACTATATTTTGTTCTGGATTTTGGGCCCAAACAAATTATATGGTTGTATGTATAGATAAGGGAACAATCCATTCTTCATCAGGTACTTGATTGTCATTGGATATGGATAACATGGGACCAAGCTGAGTCTTGCATTTCTATTGGAATATACATGTTTTTTATACATGATTTAGTATTTTATTTCCATAATTTTGAATTGTTTGGATGCTTTCCTAAACATATGTGACATGAATAATTTATATATGTACTCTAGTTGTTTATTTACTGTCATTCTTCCACTGTTAACTTTTGTTGGATGGTATTACTGCTTCTGTAACTGTTCATAATTTGTTATTCAACTGGGTATACTCTAAAAATTATGGAATAGTTTTCCCAATGTCTTAAATTAGACCTCATTACTCTTCAGTAGCCTCTGGAGTTTTGTAAAATGCATTTGATGTTATGTGACCAACTAGGTTCAGGGCATCTTTGGACAACACTCGGAACCAGGACATTAGATGATTCATATTTCCCAAATGACTTCTTTCGATTGACTATGGATAAAGTAGACATTATTCCTACATATCTAGAATAATATTCATGAAATAATAACCAGTATTGTAGATAAATTATAATTTAAAATTTATCCATTAAATATGGTTTTGAAAATTGAACTACCTTACAATCATGGAGATGGTAGGGCATACATATGCATGAGTAACATTTCTATTTTTCAAGGATTATTATGGAAAGAAGGTAAGTGTAACATTCTAATTAAATAATGATAGTAATATTATTAATATCAAAAAAATAATTTAAATATGCTTATATATAGAATCCATGTTATGCATTTATGAAAAACCAATCACATCACTTTGTGGAGGTGATAATTCATACACACACTCGAAAGCCATTACTATTTTCCTATGAATGGAATGATAAAAAATGATATATTATATATTTATAAGGATAAATATTTCATGAATATAATATATAAAAACTAATTCCATCATTATTACCATTATTTATTAATGACTATGGAAAATTAATTATATTTTTTTACATGGTGGTAGTCCACTGTACACACGAATAATAACATATTTTACAATTTCTTGTATGTATATTTGGATTACGATGAAGATATTTACAAATTAAAGTATCATTATATAGAGGAAAATAGTTTTATTATCTCACCATGGTTGAATAATATTTTTTGTAGGTGGAAGAAGAAATAATATTGAAACACTTAATTAAAAATGATATATGTTCTTCAGAAATCCATTTTCATTTACCACCTTTAGACCACTAAAAATGGTGTAATGCCTAAAATAAGTGACATATAATGTGGATTGGATTTATATAAATGTAGTTTGATATATAATGTGAAAAAAATATGTTTGTATGTGTGGAAAAAGAGAATTAGACGAGTTCTTTTATAAGAGAAGGGAGGGGCACTCTTGGAATTTCCTAAAATATTAAATTAATATAAATTAATAATCAAATATGAAGGGATCAAAAATGTGTTATTTAAAATATATTATATTTAGGGGTTTAAATCCAACAATAAAATAATTTTTTGACATGTTGAGGTCACATTATTACAATTATAATATTGATTTAACCGTTATTTTATCTATTTAATTTTTATTGTGTCAACAAGCGTTTTACTCATTTTGGGGTAAAATAACATTATACCTATAATTTGGGTGAAATTTTATATTGTTAAGAATTTTATATCATTTAATAGAATATTATTATTTTTAAAATATAATCAATGTCAATTTTGACACTATACATTACATTGAATTTTATAAATGTAAATGAAAAAATATATCATAAAAAAGTTCTAAATACATCCCCAATATTTTTATATAATATATAATGTTATTCTATGGCATTAAATGTCAAAAATTACATTTATTTTAACATTTTAAATATCATTTATTTTATATTTTCAATAATTAAACAATTACTGCATCATTATTGAGTAGGACATTAAGATAATTATTTATTACCAAAAAAATAAAAATAAATTAACCTGATGAAGATAAATATTTTAGATTTAAAATTAATATTTATAGTCAAACAAAGAGGTTTTATAACAACATATAAAAAAAAATTATTTATTAAGAATTTTATTTTGACATCTTTGACTTTTACTTAAATAAAATATTACAAAAGTCATGATCACTTATAAATGAATAAAATATATTAGAAACCTGATTGATTATGGAAAAATATTACTTATAAAATAAAAATAGTAAGTTTTTTAGGTTAATATTCTAAAATTTATAATCATTTTTTTACCCTTAGTAACTTGATTTTTACCCAATTTACCCTTTATCGTGGTAAAAAATTTATCAATGTTACTATTCATAATGGAAAAAATAAAAGGGAAATATTTAATAAAAATTATCCATATGATTTCAAATTTTAAATCCATTTTTCAAAATTAAATTCATAGTAGTTTCAAAAATTAATTAAAAACTAATGCCGTTGTTGGGGAAAACAAAGGGTTTTTAATGTGAAAATGTTAAAAAGTTTGAAATTTGTTTTAAAAAACATGAAAAAGATAAGGAGTACCACTATCCTGGAATGAAACTAGGATAATTTGAGAGTTGAAGAAGGAATATATTCTTTGGAATCCCTTTTGAATGAGGTATTGACACTATGAGTTCATAGTTATGCCCTTTGGACTCACTCATGCTTTATTAATTTTCATGGATTTAGAGTCTTTAGATATTACCTTGAATTGTTTTGATAGTCTTTATCAACAATATTCTGACATACTCCATGAGAATGGAGGTACATGAGGTGCGTTTAAAAATTTGTTAAAGACTCTGTGAAGGGAAAAAATGTATACAAATTACATTAAATGTATGTTCTGGATGGAGGAAGTATCATTATTGGGTAATTTCATCACTAGAAAAGGGATATATTTAGACCCTTCCAAGTCAAAGGAAATTAAAGTGAAGACCAGGATAATATCTATAACAAAGATCCACAACATTCCGACTGTGTTTTGATATTATTGATGATTTGTAAACAAATTCTCATGATTGTCAAACCTGATGACCATTCAAACAAGGAAGGGAGTGAAGCTCATCTTAACTCAAGAATATGAAGACATATTTAAGAAGTTGAAAAAGAGGTTGATCAATGTTCAACTACTCACACAAAAAACAAGTAGAGAACTCTTTGTTGTGTATAGTGATTCTTCATGTAAGGTCTTAGGATGTGTTCTGATGCAAAAGGATAAAGTGATATCCTATGCCTCAAGGTAGCTTAAAATCAATGAGAAAAAATATCCATCTCATGATCTGGGGTTGGTAACTGTGATATATGCATTGAAAATCTGAAGGTATTATCTCTAGGGTTAGAAGTTTGAGATATATACTGATCACAAGAGTCTAAAATATATATAGACACAAAAATATCTTAATCTGCACTAGTGAAGATAGTTAAATCCTATCAAGGATTATGAATTCTCAATCAACTACCATCTCGGTGTGGAAAATAAGGTGGCTGATGCTCTACGAAGAAAGGATCCAACATCTTTATCAATGAAGAGAATTGAAAAGGATCCAATATTCCTAGATTATTAGAGGATGGAAATGTGAATCATAAAGGTAGAGACATCAACAATCCTTTCTGAAATGATTTCTCAACCACCCCTCATGAAAAAATAATTGTGTCTCAAAGAAAAGATATGGAAATTCAAAAAAGGGAGGAAGCTATTAGAAATGGAAAATCCTCAGAGTTCATGATTAATGAGGAAGGATTTGTATGATTTGGTTCATGATTTTGTGTACCATCTAAACCATAGATAAATAAAGATATTTTGAATGACACACATAGCTCAACTTTCTCAACTATTTCTAGGATCACAAAGATGTATCGATATCTCCAAAATAACTTTTGGTGGGACAATATGAAGAAGGATATTTTTGAATATACATCAATGTTCCCGTTATGTCAATAAGTAAATGATTAAATATATTAGCCTAAGGGGATGATAAAACCACAACCTATACCAACATGGATGTGGGATTACATAACCATGGGCTTTTTCACTCGACTTCTATGTAAATTTAGAGGAAAAAATGTTACGTGGTTCATTGTGAATTTTCTTACAAATATAGTTGGATTTATCATAATTTGAGAGGAATTTTAATTGGATAAACTTTTATAGATATATATCAAAGAGGTGGTAAGGCATCATTGGGTACCACTATCTATTGTATCAGATAGATATATGAGTTGATGTTCTGGAAATGTCTCAAACATGATCTTAGCACTGAACTAAACTCAATTACAGCTTATCATCCTCAAACAGATGGCCAATCTGAGCTAACTATTTAGAACCTAGAAGTTATATTGAGAGTGTGTTATATGGAAATAAAATGAGTATGGGACCATCATATTCCACTTGATGAATTTTCCTAAAATAATAGCTTCCACTCAATCATCCGAATGACACCATATGAAGCCCTTTATGGGAAACGGTGAGGAACACCATTGTGTTGGGATGATGATGGTGAGAATATGTTTCTAGGACTTGAAATGGTTGACGAAATGGTGGATAAGCTGAAAACCATTCAGTAACACATCAAGGTAGCCCAATGTTGATAGAAGGAACAATCATCGGCAAGACATTGCGTTCAAATTTAGAGACATGGAATTCCACCCCATATCTCCTTGGAAGATGGTCAAGAGGTTTTAGAAGAAAGGAAATCTATGTCCAAGGAATATCAACGCCTTCAATATTCTTGATCATAGTGGAGTTGTTTCCTTTTTAATGGAACTTATACATACCATTTCTAAAGTAAATGATGTCTTCCACGTATCCCTCTTATAGAATTAAATACCAAATCCTTTACATGTACTCTCTTCATAGGTGGTACAGTTGGAAGATAGTCTTTCTTACAAGGAGCGACCAATAGAAATCTTGGATCATAGAGAGAAATTTCTACACATCAAGACTAATCATTTGATAAAGGTACTATGGTAGAACCAAAATTATAAAGAGGCAACATGGGAAATTCAGTAATAAATGAATGAAAAGTACCTGCACTTGTTTATGGCTTATAATGTAAAATTAAATTTCAAGGAAAAAAAGGGGTGAAGAGTATAACAACCCAATGTTTCTTCAATGGAATTCTATCCTTATAATTATTCCTTATAGTATAATCACATCAGGAAACATAATGTAAAATCATGATAATCAATACTATGTGACCATTAAACATAATTTTGCCACTTATGTGTCTTGAATTTTGATAATATGACATACAAGGTTGCATTTATGGTATGTTTTGGGGTCCGATGGAACAAACATAAATTTTTGGTGAATAGTAACCTATCCTTTTGAATTTTAACCTACCATTATGAATAGTATTATATGATTAGTAAATCTTCCAAATAAATAGTAACCTTACCCTTGATGTATATATATAATTTAGGCATTTTATTAGCTATAATATGACCATTGTAAATGTATTTTTATTTTAATAAGTCACATATAATTAATTACAAATAATTAATTAACATAAAAGAAGATACATTTTTCGAAAATGTGTTTATAAATTAAAAAAAACTTTCAGTGGGTTTTATGATAATTTTATAAGACCTTATGTAATTTTTAGAAAACATTATTATTTTAAAATATATATTTTCAAGTAAATTATGAATTTAAATAAAAATTAAATTTATCATATTTTGGAATTTATTTTTTAAAAATGGATTTCATTTTGGGGTTATACATGTTGAAAAATTGTTAGGGTTATTTTTTTGGATTTCTCTAAAATACCAGAATATTTTATGATTAATAAAATACGGAAATTTACCATATATATACATTATATGTTAAATACACTATTTATTGAGTCATAAATGATGTAATCACCTTTCGATTGAACTTAAATGAATATATTACTATTTTTGGTCAGGGTAGCATCACTATTTATTGTCTTATGGAATAAAATAAACTAATGTTTAAAATATTAATAAAAACAATCCTCCCCTCAATAATAAAAACCTCCCACAATCCAGTCTTCTCTTCACTCCCATAATGTCTTGTGAATTTCCTATATTATGCTCATATATCTAAAAAATAATATATCCAATTTATATTAGCCCTTGGTCTCCTAAAAAGACAAAATCCTATCACCTTAAGAGGCTCTCAAGAAATATTAACTCAAGAGATAAATTCCTCTTTTCAAATATTTTACTTTCATTTAAAGTTCCTTTGTTATCTTTTCTATCCATTCCTACCCTCATAAAAATGTAATGAAAACTCCAATACCATAAAATTATTGTAATTCCCTTATGATTATGGAATAATTTATTATCTTCTCTCTTTTACCCTTCTTTTATATTAGTAGTAAATACCCCATCTGAGGTGTGGTAATTTACCACATTCAAGGACAATGTGATTTCAATTTCTATTACCTTATTAAATTCTGGTCATGAAACCAACCATATGATTGATCCAAAATATGATATATGTATTATTTCTCATTTATGGTTCTGTACTCTTTTTGTATAATAGATTTTGATTTATAAAAAATGTGTTTGTTGTGATAAAAAACCACCAAGTAACCCAAAAGGTTATCACTAAAGCTTTAAAAGATGATTCATCTTCACTCCCATAAACCAATTTAAATTTAAAACCATGTAACCTTATGGATGTAAAATAATAAAATATAACTCCAATTCTATAAAACCTTCCTTATTTTTCATGATTATCCATTTATATAAATAAGTAAACCGATCATGAAACAAACATACCTGAATAATGAAATTAAACTTCATAACCATTAAAAAAGGTTATGAATGAACTCAAAAAGGGTATAAAAAATCATTTAAAGATAAAATACGTTATTAATTAATTAATTAATGAACATAATTTTTTACCCAGGCCAATAATATCATGTGGAGAACACCATCAGACTTAAGGTAATGGATTCTACCCGAACCGCCTTTATTCATTTGGGTTGCAATATCTTACTTTATACCCAAATTATGTTATCTATTATGTTTATGTACATATTCAAAATTATGTATTTATTATCCAAACTCTTCTATTAATATCCATTCATCATTATCTTTTACAGATACACATGTTTTTAAATGGTTAACTCCTCAATACTTCCTGATAAGAAAACCTATTTTATGGGAACTTCCCCAATTCATAACCAATTTAAAGTGAACTACAACATATGTTTTAAGACACCATTGTTTTTATAAAAATATTTTTTTATTAAAACTTTATTGGATCACTTCTGGTTTTGTACCAAATATTATTCCCTTTTCTATTTTAAATTCATGTTAGTGCTTTCAATAAAACCTCAATAAAATGTTTTAATGCTAAAAATTATTAAATACAATTTTTACATGTTTTCATTTATATTTCACATCACATTACATAATATAAGACTATTTTACCTTATTAATTTCTATGTATGTTCTAATTCATTTATTTCATGGACACTTTTATGATATTCCCATTCATTATACTTTATGACATAATTATGATACCCATTTCATTCCATGGGTTCCCATATGTTTATGATTGATTACCTATGATTCTACATATGGAAATCATATTCATGAACATGTTAAGATAGATTCACCTAGATAGTTCTCCAATGCATTCGGTAAATTTGATTCCCATGAGATGTTATGTGCAATGGTCTTGGTGGTTAGCCTTGAATCATGCTACTATATGCAATGGTCTTAGTAGTTAACCTTAACTTGTTCTCCTCTATGTGCAATGAGCCCTAATTTGTGATACAATGATGTTTTATATTTATTACACATTATTAACACTCTATTTTTATATGATCCAATGTTTATATGTTATTATTTTACATGTTCCCTTTCTTTTTATATCATTATTCCATTCCTTTTAACCCATGTGCTAAAGCTTTATTACTATGCTTTTTTCCCAAACTAGGATTCTAGCTCATCCCATTGTTAATGTTACCGTAGTTTATCCTATGTAGATGTCTGATAGCAATGAAAGATATGATATCCTTATTGATATTAAACAAAAAGTTTATTTATAATGTTTGATTATATACCTAGTCTCCCAAGACACTAGATATTATGATCCGCGGATTGTAATTTTATGTTTAAATATGCTTAAAATCATGTAATTATATATGTAAAAGTATAGGGTCACTATATTATGTATCATAGAATGGTATTTTATTTTTTATATATTATGAATATATAACTTTATAAATAACCTTATGGATGCAAATATGTATTAGAAAATACCCTTAAATTTTGGTAAGTATAGATTAAGTTGTTTGTCATGAAAATAAATCCATGTCTGGATACAAATATGTAGAGGTGGATCTATCACAAATTTATTAAGGGGTAAAATATAAAATCACCACTTTGACCTAGAATCTAATTATAACTAGTGCATGACAATGGTCCTTACTACACTCTTGATTTGACACTCCTGGGGGATATGCATTTTTAAATTCATGAGCTTAGTAAACATCATTATTAGGGGAATATAAAAGGATCCCATAAGAATAGAAGTTTAGAAATTTATCAAGGACAACTTTGATTGAAACCTAGAGAATTGCAAGGTAGGATATACTTCTCCTTTACATGTTTATTATTTTATGTTCCAAGATTCATTTTTATGCTTAATATCTAAGTATTCATGCCCTATGATTATACATTCATTTTTGTAGTTAAGGGATAGAAAAATAGGATAAAGTGACAATAATAAATGTGATAGGGTATATGTATATTTCCCTAATGATATTCCAAATATTATGGGAGCGGGTTCACAAAAGTTCATGAAATTACTTTCTCAACTAGCTCATGTTATGAATAAATAAATAAATCACATTGAATTCCCTCATCTACCATGGAAAGATAAAGTTGTAATATAATCATTCATGTTGAAACGACCTTCAATTTTTAGTAGATCTTATGATCCCCTACCCACATAACAATGGATTAACTCCATTGAAATGATATTCTCTGTCCTGTAATGTTTAGAAGAAGATAATTTTGTACTGGTTGTCTATCATTTTTATTAGGAAACTAATCAGTGGTAAACACTGATAAAAATATGAATTCCATGGAGAAAATTTATATCATCAATTTTGAGGAATTCAAGAGAATATTTTTTAATAAATATTTTCCTCGAACCCTCTATCTCAATATGTAAAGGGTGTTCCTCAGACTCAAGAAGATGGAAAATGAATACATCAAGGCATATGAATAAAACAACACAAGGATTTCGAAACACGCCTCTGGATTTTTTAGGAACACCTAAATCAAGGAGGATCACATCTTTAGTAGACTAAATCTAAGTATACAAAAAATATTGGTGATTCCTGACTTTGACAGTTATGAAAATATTTACCATTGTTCCCTCAACATTGAAATGGAGATCAGAGACTCACAATGGTCTCATGGGCCTAGTGGAAATAACGGGAAAATAGTGTCTAATATTTTTGGTTTGAAATATAAATCCCATGATGAAAAGAAGATCAAACACCCCACATGTTAAAATTGTGGGAAGAAGCATCCTGAGAACTGTCAAAAGGGAACCCAGAATTGCTTAAAATTTGGAAGAATGGGAAGAATGGATAAAAAATCCCAAAGGTATATGAATTTTTCAAAAAAGGTAAAATAATAAAGGAAGATTATCATCAATTCTCATCCTGTAGTGTAATATTACAACTTCATGGAGTATCGGTATTATGTGAACAATTTACACATGCCAAGGATTTTTAAAGGAAATCAACAACAACATTCAAGGAAACAAGGACTTATTCTACCACAACTACTGATGTAGATTTGGAGAATGATGTGGTGATAGGTATTCTAGTTATTCATTCAGTAATAGTGAAAATACTCTTTGATTATGGTTCTATGTGTTGTTTTATATCATGCATGTTTAGTAGAACTATTCAAACACCACCTCAAAATTTGGACGATATGTTATTTGTGAGAATATAGAATTGGGTAATTATTCATTCCAAGGATTATAATTCCTCCTTTATAAATGTTTCTAGATTGAACATCCCAATAGATCTTTTCACACTTTAGTGGAGTTAGATGTTATCTCAGGCATGGATTGGCTATATGTATACAAAGACAACATCAACTATCAAGAAAGGGAGATCACTCTTCACATCTTGAAGAAACCTCTAATCATTTCAAATTTTAAGGAGGAGGATTATTATTTATTAGAATCATTGTCTCAATTTTTGATATTACTACCTTATAAGAAAGCGTTTCAAGCTCAAATGATTGAGGTAAAAGAGACGATACTTCTGTATGATATGCTCATCGTGAAGAATTGCACTGATGTATTCCCTATAGAGTTAATTGGTTTTCCTCTTAATCTAGAGGGTGATATTTCAATTGAAATAATTCTTGGATCTCTTCTTATATCAAATACACCTTATATAATGACCATCGTAGATCTCGAAGAGTGGAAGAATCAGTTACATGTGAATCTAGAGAAGGGTTGTATACACCCGAGTGCTTTAACACGGGGTGTTCCAGTCCTCTTAATCAAAAATATGGATGGATAAATTCCACTATACATTGATTATCATGAGCTCAATAAAATCAAGATAGAGAACAAGTATCCCCTACAACGGATATATGGCTTGTTTGATCAACATCATGGGGCCAGTTATTTCTCTAAGGTGGACCTTCGGCAAGGATATCACCAATTAAAGGTAATGAAGGAATATATTCTCAAGATTGGCTTCCAAACTAGGTATGGACACTTTGAGATCATAGGTATGCACTTTAGACTACCTAATTCTCCATAAATTTTAATATATTAAATGAATAGAGATGTTTGATACTACCTAAATTTTTTTTGGTAGTCTTTATCAACACTAATTTGTTATACTATAAGAGTAAGAAGGAACATAGGGATCATTTGAATACTATGTTAAGGACGTTTAATAGTGAGAAAATATATGAAAAGTACAATAAATATGAGTTATGGATGGAGGAAGTATCATTCTTGGTACATGTTATCACCAAAAAAGGGATATCTGTAGACCCTTCCAAGATAAAGGCAATTGAAGAGTGGCCCAATCCAACATCTATAATGGATATCCACTTCTTTTTGGGTCTAGCTAGGTATTATCGACTACTTTTGAAGAACTTATCATGATTTTCAGAACCAATGACAAAGATGAAAATAGAGGTAGTAATGTTCATTGGGACTCAATAATGCGAAGACTGCTTTAAGGAGTTGAAAAAGAGGCTTATCACTACAATAATATTCACACTCCCAACAAGTGGAGAATTATTTGTGGTGTAAAATGATGCTTAAAGAAGGGATTAGGCTAGGTTTTGGTGAAAAATAAAAAAGTGGTAGCCTACGCCTTTTGTTAGCTGAAAACCCATGAGCAAAACTATCATACACTTTATCTGTAGATGGCAGCTATGATCTTTGCATTGAAAATCTAGAGGCATTACGTCTAGGGGAGAAGTGTGATATATATAATAATCACAAGAGTCTGAAATATATATTCACACAAAAAGAGATTAATATGCGCCATAAAAGTAGGTTAGATCTCATCAAAGATTATAACTGCTCCTTCCACAACCATCATAGTAAGGAAAATAAGGAGTCAGACACTCTAAGTAGAAAGGCTGTTGCATTTTTGTCAATGAAGAGAATTGAAAAAAAAATACAATCTTCTTATATTTTTAGAGGATGGATATGAGAATCATTAGGGGAGGAACAACATAGTCGATACTTTCTCAAATGATTTCTCAACCACCCCTCGAGGAAAAAATAAAGGATTCTCCAAGAAAATATGTGAACATTCAGAATAGGGTGGATGCTATTAGAAATGGGGAAACATTTGAGTTCAAGATTAATGAGGTAGTAGTTGTAAGATTTGGGACATGATTATGTGTACCATCTTATCTATAGATAAAGAAAGTGATTTTTAATTACCCACATAGCTCAATATTCTATACTCACATAGGGAGAACAAAGATATATCAAGATATCCGAGAGAACTTTTTGTTGGACAATATGAAGAAGGAGATTACTGAGTATACATAAAAGTGTCTGTTATGAGAACAAGTAAAGGATGAAAGACAAAAGTCAAAGGGGATGATACAACAACTACCCATACCAACATGGAAGTTTGAGAACATCACCTTGGGATTTTTACATTAACTCCAAGAACATATAGAGGAAATAATACTATATGGGTCATTGTAGATTGTCTTATAATGAAAAATTACTTTATCGCAATTATTAATGACTTCTCAATTTGATAAAATTTCACAAATATAAAACAAATGGTTGGTAAGAATACATCGATCACAACTAACTATTGTATATGATAGATATATGAGATTCACCTTGATGTTCTAGAAATGTGTCCAATATTCTCTAGGAACTGAACTGAAATTCAATACAGCCTATCATCCTCAAACAGATGGAAAATTTGAGTGAACTATTCAGTCACTAGAAGATATGTTGAGAGCCTGTTGTATGGACTTAAAAGGATGATGGGACCAAAATATTCCACTTTTCATACTCTCCTATAACAATAGTTTCCACATGAGTATCAAAATGACACTATACAATTCCCTTTATGGGAAATGGTGTAAAATAATGGTGTGTTGGGATGAAGTTAGAGAGCATTAGAATCTAAGATTTGAAATGGTCACAGAAATAGTGGGGAAGGAGAAAAAAATTCCTCAATACACCATGTTAGATCAAATTTAATAGATGATTAATGCATACAATCATCGATAAGACAACGAGTTCAATGTTAGAGACATGGTATTCATCTAAAAAGATTCATGGAAGAAGGCCATGAAGTTTGGGAAGAAATGAAAGATACGTTTTAGGTACATTATCAACTTCAAGATTCTTGATTGTGTTGGAGTTGTGGATTATAGACTAGAACTTACACCTACCATGTCTAAAGTACCTAATTTACTCCATGTATCCCTTTTACGGAAGAACATACCTGATCCTTCACATGTACTATCTATAGAGATGGTACAAATGGAGGATGGTCATTCTTATGAGGAGCATCCAGTGAAGATCTTGAATCATAGAGATAAATTTCTACAAAATAAGGATACTCATCTGGTTAATTTACTATGTTAGAACCATATGTATGAAGTAGAAATATGATAATTAGTGCAATCAATGAATGAAAAGTACCTGCACCTATTTATGGATTATAATGTAAAATTAAATTTCAAGGGTGATGTTTCAAAAGGAGGAAAGAATGTAACTACATAATGTTTTATCGAAGGAATTCCATTCTTATAATTATTCCATATAGTATAATCACATTAGAAAACCAATGGAATATCATGATAATAATCACCATATGTCCATTAATTTTTTTCCCATTTCTATGTCATGAATTTCGAAAATTAGACATACATGGTTGCTTTCAAGGTGAGTTTTTTGGGGTCTGATGGAACAAAATTATTATTATTTTATTAGTAAGCTATCCTTATGAAGTTTAACATACTCTAATATATTATAATATATAAATATTAAATCGTCATAAAGAATAATAACCTCACCCTTGAATGTATAAAAATAATTTAGGCATCTTATGAGAAATAATATGACCACATTAAAAGTATTTGTATTTATGTAAGTCATAAATAATTAATTACAATAAATTAATTAATTAGAAATAAAATGTATTTTCCTAAAATGTTTTCAGAAATTATAAATTTTAGGTCTTCTGGTTTTAAGATAATTTTATATGACCTTATGTAATTTTTTCAATACATTAAAAAAGCAATTATAGTTTTAAAATCTGTATTTTTCAAGTAAATAATTATTTTATTAAAAAATTAAATTAATCATATTTAGAAAACTCTTTTTGAAAAAATGGATTTCATTTTTTTATTCAACATATAAAAAATGTTTTGGTTGATTTTTTTGGATTTTTCAAAAATACTTATTTTTTTGAATAGTAAAATACAGTAATTTACCGTATATATACATTATATGTTGAATATACTATTTTTTGAGTCATGGATGATGTTATAAATATGGGTTCTAACTTACATTAACATATTACTATTTTTGGTCATGGAATCATCACTATTTCTCTTCTTAATAAAAAATAATAAACGAATGATTAAAATATTAAGAAAACCCTTCACCCTCCACAATAAAAAACACCCACACTCCCCTCTTCTCATAACTCCCCTCAATCCTTGTTCCATGCATAAATTATTCTCAAATGTATCCCTAGGATCATCCTGCATGGCCAACAGCCTCAAAAGACAAAATCTTATCCTATTAAGAGGCTCTCAAAAGAATATGAACTCAAGAGGTAAATTACTCATTTCAATTATTTTACTTTTTTCATGTTATATATGTCCTTACCTCATTAAAAAGGCACATCACTAGCCAATATGATATCCATATATTTAATTGATAGGAGTAACCTATTTTTTGAATTTGGTCAATAGTTGTTCCCCATTCATCGAATACTCACATTTTACTATCAGATTCAGGAAAGTTGCAATCGCCAATATAGGATTTTTTTGTCACCACCGTCCCTCACCATGCTCCCCCTAGAACCAATTGGAACATACTACCACTCATTGTTTCTTACATAGAGCATGGATCACATAGGATAAAGTGTCTAGATGGGGTTTTCCTTAAGAAAGGTTGAGATGTATGGGCACCCCATTGGTACAAGATCTACCCCCATAAACTATGAGTTTAATTATAGGCACCATGAATCTATTCTAGGTATAGGCCATCCTATGAATGTGTTGTGTGGAATTTGGCCACCTTGTCTATCAATTCACATTGTGTTCTTTTGTTGCACCATACTAACCATATCTAATTGAGATTATCAATATTGGTCTAAAACTCATGAGATTAAACTATATACAAGTTGTATCAGAGTAATGTTTTACCACATTGGTGGCATCCTAGGACCCTCCTTTATCATGGGTTACATCCTTCTTTTTAACACACGTTTCATCAAAACTTTTAACCCTACGTGCTAATATTTAGGACCTCAAATAGAAATACATGCTCCATGAATTATGAACATAAAATGTGTATAAGTTATATTATGGATGTTTTGTGTGGTTTTAGGTGGCTTATTTGGCCCCTCCTTACAAATTGGGTAACCATTTCAATACCACACACATTCCTTTAATAAATAAATCCCTCGGATATAATAATTATGACCTAATTTTTTCCCATCAGTCCAAACGATATTACCTTTAACTAGGAGCCTATGGTTCATGACTCATTACGTTAAAATATTTTTAACCTACCCCATATGCTTTTAATGGTGTAGGTCCTCCCTTGGAACTTCATTAACATTGAGTTACTACTCCTTCATGACAAAAACGACACTTTTTGGTGCTCATAATTCTAAAATTTATGATTTTAAACAAGGATCCAATGGTACAAACTATATGAACTTTAATTAGGAGTCCATGTGTGAGAATTATGGCTTTAAACAATGTGTTACACCTCTTGGGAATGTATTGTCATTTCGTGGGTCTTGTTGGCCCTCAATTCACGTTAGTTTGTCACTCATCCATGTTATACATATCCTTTTGGGATGTTCAATCTACAGTCCAAGACATGTGACCATTAACAAAGAGTCATAGTCCATGAATCATTAACTTAAACTATATTCATGCAATATTTCTCTAGGATATTCTCTATAGCAGGGTGTCCTAGGCTACACATCTAGATCAGGTTGCCTCGCCCTTATGTCACACTTCATCCTATTGAGACTTACTTCCCATTGGACCAAGTATCATGACCTTAAACTTTGTGTGAATCTACCTTTATGAATTCTATTTATGTAGGTTCTTCTTAAATCCCCTTTTATATATAGTCCCCCTAGATAGTACCCATGTCGTGATACACTATTTCGTATCATTCCACATTAGATTCACAGGTACCATTCACATATGTTAACCTATTCCTATCACAGAACACCAAACTATGTGTGACATCGACCTCACCATATCACGTTAAAATGCATATCAAACATCCCAATCACACAACATTAAACTCAAAAATACATCATCCTCACTCTCAGATGTTAAAAATCATTTATATCATCTTTATTTCATTATAAAAAACTATAAATCATCTTAGGAACTTCTTAAAGAATCCCTTTCATTTTGTGTTGTCCATCTACTACAAAATTCATGTTCTTTGACCATTTCTCAAAATAAAATATTCTGCTCCCCCTATTAGATTATTTTTACCTTCATTAAAATGGATACACCTACCTAATGTGCTCAAATACATAGTGGTGTAATTCCAAGAGGGTTGGAATCCATAAATAATATTCCACCTCTCCAAATATATGATTCACATGTACCTTTATTTGGATCCTCATCCTACCACGTGTCGGAATCCACCCCTTAACAATGAAAGTTCCAAGACATAATGGTTTAACTACCATCCTTAACACATTCCCTAGAATACATCATATTACATTTCAAGTTATCTCTTATGTTTCAAACATTGTCACCGGTCAACCCTAAATTTTTTCCCATCCCATGTAAAATGATAATGGTTGTTTTGTTTCAAACATGTTCACTAGTGATCATCAATCATCATGATAACCCCATTGTGACTTATATATTGTCCATCATGATTAAATTTATTCATTCCTCTTTCTTTGGGTATAATTAAACACCTCTGACATTACCCAATTTGTGCACTAGTGCACAATTGAAAAGAGAGTATATTGTTTAGAGAGCCTCATTCTCTTGACGTACCCCCTCTATGATGAAATAATCCTACAATCTACAAATCATATATTTACTATAAGTTTTCAATGATTTACTGACACCATCATATAAATGATAAATAACATGGTATTCAATTATTTATTACAATAAGAAAAACTCACGTAATCTTAGGGATTGTTCATTCATTATATCAATAGTATGATTGAAGTGAAACAATAACATATGAGAAAGGGAAAATATGGGAGAATATCTATGTTTAAAACTAATAAGTCTATGTTCTATAGGTTCATGAATATATTAGAGATACTCCTTTAAAAAACATCTCTAATGATCAACCCTGAAAATCAAACGTTGGAGCTTCGCCGACCTATACTGAGTAGCCTACAAAATCAGTTGCTACACTGCTGGGTCATCCGACTCTTCCAAAACAATAGGAATAAAATAATTGATCTTGATACTCACCTTCCCATATTTTATTTTCAATCATCAACTAGGGATGTTGGTTTCGTAACCTTATCCTCCACTTTTTCTTATTAGGCCTTCAAATGGTCGACGATCTCAACGTGAGAAGAGGCTACGACTGCATTCTTCTTACGCTATCCCTTATAAAAGGCCGATCTACTCCCCATATACCTATATTTCCATTCAACCATTATCCTTGTGCTTCTTCGAGGAAATATCCAAATCCTTCCACATGGAACACAATCGCTCGATGAGGAAGTCTCAATCTTATGCATGAGGGGCAATATATTCCACCCCACTAGTCCTTAGGCTAACATGATAATGGAGTAGAGATCCTACACTATATTGAGTGTATATCATAGGGGTCTATGTGATTATGTTTTTCTTGTATCACTATGAATTTCAATGAATTACCTAGTTCTACTCTAAGGAATCATAGCTAGAGTCCTCAAATTCTTCATGTGGTACAAACTCGTATGCATGGAAGACCATCTACTTTTTAGTGGTTGGATTATCTAAAGGAATTTCTTTCAGTGCAGGGAAGCTAAAATAATTTTCTAGAAGAAACTGATCTTATTCATATCCCTCACCTATAGAAGATGCCTCTTATACCTCCTATGGATCATATGATGGAGATTCAAAAATCCCATACACCTCATCTTCCCCTACTTCTGGCACAATCAAAACTTCATATCCCACATACATTGTTAATGAAAATTATAGGGAAGTTGTTTCCAACACAACCAACTAAATCACTCTAGATGGCGTAATTTTTTTTTCATCCGCCATTAAGGCTTCTTCACCGGAAATTTCATCAAGTGGAACCACTATAATAGGCTTATCCACCACATCCCCCTCAACTAGCCTCATTATGGGAACTATCCTGACCTCCTCCATCTAGGTAATGGTCTCAAATGTACCTTCCATTGAAATATATATGGTTTGTCTGACCACCATGGAATCACCATCATTTCTTCTAAGACAATACCACCCATTATCATTGCCTCATAGTCTAGTTCTGCTGACTTATAAATTTACATTGGAAGATGATATCTAAACACAGTATGAACATCCATTTAAATATGATATATTAAAACCAAGAAATAAAAAATTATATATGGAAAAATTGAAAGGGGGATAGGATTATATGTTATTTATAGATTTTCTGTCAACTTGGTAAGGTTCATGGGAACCTCAATGATAAGGGAATTCCATTGATGGTTGCAACCTCACTCACATGAACCACTTTGGCTGATGGTTGTCCACCCGTGTTCACAACATTAGGGAGGCTGTCTATTCTCACCACTTTAGATTTTTAGGCTCCCTATCCCTCTCCCTCATTCTTAGGTTCATCATGACCCCTTCATCCATTCTCTTTGATCCCCACCCATGTACAAGAAGAGTTAGATAAAACACTTAGGTGTTGGTAGTTCCCACATCATGAATGGTCAGAGTTTTTACCTGATCGGAAATAGTGACTCATTTAATGGGATGTTCCTTATTTTATTATCTCCTCAAAGACTCATCCAACTTTCTTTGCAATGTTTTGTGAGTATATAACTCATTGGTTAAGAGATCTGAAAAAAAATTCATCCTCAATAGTACCTTCAACTAGGTGGTCAGAAAAAGATTAGTGCCCCATGAGTGGGATAAATCCTCCATCTATCCTATGTATCTCACTGAATCATGTTGAAGTACATGGAATCTAGTCTTGGAATTACTCAACTTAGTATGGGATATTCCCAATCTATGGAGATTCCACTATATCCCATGGAATGTTTTTATTTTTTGGAAGAGCTCCAATCTCTCTCAACCATTTGAGAAGACATCATCACTAGGGATATAAAGATGGAAAAGCCTCATCCCCATACCTTGGAGAAAATTCCACAGAACATCCCCAAACAATTAAACATTATCCTAAAACCACTTTCATAGGAGCATAGATCTATATTTCAAGATACTCTCAGTTTCCTCTACCTGTTCTAGGATAAGGATTTCCATCTCTACAACTACCACTACTCTTGAAATTAGGCCATCAATACCATCACAATATTCTACAAACATCACTCTACCATGGAACCTTGGTTGTGGGGCCCCTTATTCACCGGCCTAAATGGATTATTGCCTCAACATCTCCAGGGGAAATACACCCTCCCGACTTAACATGTATTGGGGGATGAGCTTGTATGATTCAATTGGTTGGAATAATTCTTTCCACACATTCCCTTACCTACACATAAACATGTTTTAGATTTTACTAAGGATTGAAGGATGGAACTTATATCTTATAACTATGTACACCATTGGGGTCACCTACTCCATGTATCAAAACTACCTCGTGATCTGGTGTGGGTTTTACATCTCATAGATCACAATAGAATTGAGCCTTTCCACCAGTACCCTACCTCATAAAGCAAGGAGTAATGACAGCTACCAGATAGTCCCCATGCAATCATCAGTCACCATCATAATTGGATGGTGGAATGGGTGAAAATTGAAGTTATATTCTAACCCAATCCTAGTTTATCACACCCACTAAGCCCAACATGAGTGTATGACTATCTGCGATGTTCATAATTTTAGGTTAAAAGTTAATACTAGGAGAGGATATTGTGTTTGTGTATTTATATCTTTTAATGTGCATGACATCCCAATTTTACAAGAAGTTAAGGGTCTCATAAATATAGATCAGAGTCTTCCATTATATTATGTGGAAGATATAATTTTATGGTTTTTACAATATAGAGATGTCCAAATTAATTCTCCACTTCTTCACAAACATCACTTCCATAATGACGGTTCTCGGCTACATGCCAATGTGTACATCCCTCACCCGGGGAATCCAGTCACATATCAATGTAAAAAAACCATTCTAGTTAGGCCACAAAACATTTATACACTATTCTATATCCCCACAATGGATTATATCCAAATTCCTATGGTAAGAGTTTTCTTTGTAATGCCGACCACCATAGGACATGTATGCGTCCTACCTGGTAACCATTCCATTGGATAATTCATGAAATATAGAAATAGCTACTTGAATGTGATGTCATTATTCTATGGACTTTGTTCACTGGTCCCTTTCACCAAAATTGGTAAGGCCCTCATAAGTGATGAAAGTAACTCCTATTACTCCCACACGTTCTATGCGGGCAGAACTCATCATAAATGGATCTTTTAATTGGGATCCCAGTAATTTGGTGAAGATCCCACAATTTTATTCCAACCTCTCCATGATTCAAATAGAATTTTTTTCATGGAGACTAGATTCTCAGTATCTTAGATGTAATTTCTTGGTTGTAGTAGACATGGAATTTTGTGGAACATGGAACCTCTTAATTTTCTAACTACCTCAGCTTAGCATTAGAATAATAGCATGATGTGCATGCCCAATAAGCCCAGACACATTCCTCTATGAAGTTGCTGCCCATGATCAGGTACCGGTTGTCCATACATCCCTTGAGAAGATACCTAAAACCCACCTTTATAATTATCATATTCTAAAAGGGAGGGGGTATTCTAATCAAACAACTTCTTCACATTGATATTTTTTATTTGGTTCTAGGGAGTGTGCATAGTGAGTGACTCATGATCAGTTAGGATGTATCACCTAGCATCTACACACCACTAGAAATGTTCATGTGTTGTTATGAACATGAATACATGCTCATATATACTAGCCACATGGATGAATATTTCATCACTAAACCCAAATCAATAGATAAAACAATTTTTTCTAAGAAATTAATCCTACACAGTCTCTGTCAGCACCATATTCAGTGTATCATAGTCTGATTCACATCATATTCTCTCCTTGATCATTATGTTCCCAATCATCTTTATGATGAGTGGTAATATTTTTGGATCTTTTATCTACCACTTAGTTCAAGACATAGATGTTTTTTAGTCTGGTTCATAAAGATCTATTTTCTAATTTTGAGTTCATTAAGGATGGGTTCATGGAGGTCATCTAGAAAAGGATTAGTGAATAGATCACTACCCTCAATGATATGTTAACTAAGGGTTTTAGATTTTCAATTGATGGGGATTGAATTAAAAAATCTATATTGATGATGGTGAGCATTTGGAATAGATATATTGTCATTTTATTTTATTGAAATATTCATGATCCCCTTAAAAAACCCATTTATATTTATATGTGTATGGCCCTTGTGTTTCATGACTGGGCTCTGTGATGGGAATGGAGAGTGACCTCTTCAAGTGTGCTTTGATAATGGGGGACAATTTCCCATTTTCATTGTTATCCCTCAGAATATAACACTAATTATGTCCTATCAGACCCCATTAGGGTGGGGGGGGGGTACCTATACATATGTCACAAGAGTGGTAAATGAAGGCATAACTGGTTTGGAGGTAATAAAAGATAAATAATCCAAAAAATCTATCCAAGGTTTATCTTTGTGAATATCACCACCTTCTAAAACATTCAATGCTAGTTAATGTTCTAGTTGTATGTATTCATAACAGTCACCTCCTTACAGAATCAGTCCCGATCCATAAAGCACATTCACGAGCACAAATATGTTTGAAACAAATCTCCATACATTGGACTCACAGAGCCCCATGCACTCAAAAATATCATATATATTTTTCCATGTCTCTATTCAGTGTGAAACCCCCTTCTATATTAATACCCCATTAATCCTAACATTTGTATAAGTATTCGTTTTAACTATCGAGACGTGACCTTAGTTAATGATACTTCTAAGCTCCACATGTGAAAGAGAAAATGGATCTCCCTATGAACCCATCCCTCACAAATCCACCTCCCTTATGTTATTTAGAAACTCCACCCAATGTGATTATACCTTTCATGATGGTCTATGACCTTCACAGAAGAAGAAATCCATTAATGGAACATGGGGATTCATGAGGCATCTATCATTAATGAAGCCAAACCAATGGGAAACATGAATTCACTATGAGGCATCATCACTATGTTTTGTGAAGTATAATACTTCATAAAATACATGACCTCCACGATGACCCTGATCCTCACAAAAAACCACTCATAGATTTCCTAGGATTTTCATAGCACCTCTTCTGGGCCTCTCTATGGTTCCTCCCTTTAACTAACTCCCCTTCATGATGGTCATGTGCTAGGGGACACTATATCAATCCAGGACTAGTTCATAAACAATTTCAGTCCCTCTATGAATGGTTCCTTCCCATTATGTGTTATCCCACTTAACTTAAAGTGAAAACTGGGACTTTATACTACTATTTTCTTCTATATATATGTATCCTAATGCATGTTTCTTATAATAATAGGCAACCTAACATTAGGCCACCTGATGGACACTCCCCCACAATAGTTCCAATGTTATGTACTACCTAAAGGAGGTTGGTCGATGGTCACATAATCCCTAGAGGTAATATATTCAAGGAAACAATGCACTTTTCTTGGATGAGGGTCCCTATTATGGATATTTTTATTTCCTTAATGTAGTTCCCCTTTGAGATGTGAGACCTTCCACATACATTCTACATGATGTAATGCAACCCAGATCCACATCATAGGCACAATAGGTTAAAATACTTGATAACATCATCATGAGATGACATAAAATTGTAGCCTTACCCTATGGGATGAACACAAGATTACCCATGTATGATTGATGTAGGAGGACACCACACCTCATACCTCATGTAATGATCATAGTATGAATCATGTATAATCGTCATGGAATGAAAAAATATCACCTACCATGGTACACAATCCACCCAAAAATGTAACTTCCATGTAATAGCCCCACAACACCCCTCATCGACACTCCTTCCAAAAAATAACCATTATTACTGCATGATGTTAAACTCCATAGATTGTTCCTATGAGATAAAGTGAAACAGTGGCATCAAACTATGTGGGTTTTCATCCCAGTCTCTTAAAAAGTGTATATATCATGCCTCCCTGAGGTTCAATCCTGACGTCCATCAACTCTTGGTGTGATTTATTCCCTATTAGGGATACACCTCCTTGATTATCTTTAATAGAGTTTTCTAATAAATAATTGTGAGAAATTAAATCTATGAGATGCACCCCTCCACATATTTGTGACATCTTCTCTATTAGGGATACATATCCCTGATTGTCCTTAAAAGGGTGTTTGGATCCATATTAACAAGTCATTAAAACTATGGGACTTTCCCCTCTATGTTGGTATGACATATTTCATCATATTTACACATTACCTTGATTTAGATTAATAGAGCATTAATATCCATATTTGTGGGACATTAAATCTTCAGGACACACCCCTCAATCAAAGTGTGATGTCTTCCCTCATAGGAACAAACCTCTATGAACTACCTTAGTATGGAATTCTGATCCTTCCCAATGAGATGTTAGACCTAATTGATTCACCCCTCTATCTAGGTGTAAAATCTTCCATCCATAGGACACAATTTTTTATTTTCCCCATTATGGTGATCTAATCCGTCTCCTAGAGGCATTACACCCATAGGACGCACCCGTATCACTAGGTATGAAATATTACCTCCTAGGGACACACCTCATTAATCCTCATCAACAGGGAATTATGATCTTCATTTGTGAAATGATAAATCCCTTGGACGCACCCCTAAAATAATTACATCATCCCTCTTTGGGACACACCCCCTTGATCCATCTCAAGAGGGCATTATGGTCCATCTCTATGTGATGTCATACCTTTGGTACACACCCCTCAATCTAGTTGTGACATTTTCCCACCTGTAGACACACCTCTTTGGCCTACCAAAATATGGTATTCCAATCCATCCACATGTGATTCTAAACATTGTGGACGCACCCCTCCATCCAATTTTGACAACTTCTGTATGGGTGAAATAGCTCCATGATCCAACTCAATATGGTGTTTTGATATATCTCCATGAGACAAAAAATTTGTGGGACACATCCCTCTATCAGGGTGAGACATATTTCCTTCAATGGACATACCTCCTTGATCCACCTCGATAGGGAGTTCTGATTTATCTCTATGATATGCCAAACCTGTAGGTTGCACCCATACATCGAGGTGTTACATCTTATCTCGATAGGTTACACCTCTTTGATCCACCTCAATAGGGAATTATGATCAATCTCTATGATACCTTAAGATATAAGGATGGACCCCTGCTTCCAGGTGTGATATGTTCCCTCCTTGAAAGAAATATCTTTGATCTGACTTAATAGGGTGTTCTGATCCACCTTCATGAGATATCAAACTCAGGGGAAGAACCCCTCCGTACTGTTGTATCATCTTACCTCTTAGGGACACTAATCCTTGATCTGCCTTGATAGTGAATTTTGATCCATCTCCCTGAGATGTTAAACTCATGGGGGACACCCCTCCAACCAGTTATGACATCAGCCCCCTAGGGACACACATCGTTGATCCTCCTTAATAGGGTGTTCATATTTATATACACAAGATCCCTTTCGGAAACACCCCTCTATCAATGGGTGGAATATTCCCTACTAGGGAAATACCTCCTTGATCCACTTAAAAAACATGTTCTAATATGTCTATATGAGATTTCAATCCTGGGAGACACACCCCTCGCCCCAGGTTCAACATTTTCACTCCAAGGGAAACACCTCCTTGATCTTCCTCAATATTGTGTTTTGAATTGTCTCTTTGAGATGTTAAACCTAAGAGACACATCCCTCATTCTAGGTGTAACATCATCCCTTTTAAATACACACCTCATTGATCCTCCCCAATTAGGCGTTCTAATCCATCTCTATGAGACATTAAACCTATAGGATACACCCCTCCATTCATGTGTAACATCTTCCCTCATAGGGAGACACCTCCTTGATATTACTCAATAGGGTGTTTTGATACATCTACATGAGAGTTCAAACACAAAGGAGACACCCATTCATCCAGTTTTAAAATATTACCTTATATGGAAACAGTACCTAGATCCACCTCAATAGGGTGTTTTGGTCTGTCTCTATGAAATGTTAAACCTATGAGACACACCCTTTCTTTCAGGTGTGAAATATTCCCTCTGTGAGAAACACTTAATTTTCTTCAAAAATAATTTTTAATCCTTCTATGTGATAAAATAAACCTATGGTAGGAACCAGTCCATCTAGGTTCGACCCCTTCCCTCTTATAGACATTCCTCCATGATCTATCTTAATAGGGACTTCTGATCTATCACTATAAGATGTTAAACTTTTAAGAAACAACCCTCCATCCAAGTGTGACATCATCCATCGTAGGAAAAAAATCCCATTAATCTACAATTATTGGGAGCTGTGATCTATCTCTACAAGATGTTAAACTAATGAGACATTCCCCTTCGCCCAAGTGTTGCATCTTCCCTCATTGAGAAACACTTATCTATTGATCCATCTTTAAAAGTCATATATATGTAATCCCCAAAAGGAATTAACCATATACCCTTTTCAAAAATTCATTAAAAATGTTACATAGTCTATAATACATAACCCATTCAATAAAAATGGGATTCCTAAGGTAAAAATAATTGTAATTCATACGCCATTGATATAAATTAACTCAGGTTCGACATATGATTAATTTGGTTCTATTCCCAAGATTCCTCATATGAGATTCCATCCAAAAGGAGAAGACTCAAATGTTGACAATATATCCAACGTCTAGACATTCCCAGAGACGTCTAGAGTGAATACTCTCAGGACCGAAGGTTGCTACACAATCAAGAGAGAATCATCATAATTAGCTATCATCCACATCAATATGTAAATGATAATGTGTTAAAAGAAAATTACACCATATAGAAATGATACTCATATTAAGAAATGAGCTATAAGGTTGAATCCTTGGAAGGAGAAACCAATATACTATCATCCTATATTAATAAAGGATTATACATCTCTTGTGAAAGTGATGAAAGACACTCACCTTTGGAATGTGGGAATGTAAGGAAATATAAGCTGTGCATATATGATTCAATGGTACCCCAAAAAAGTAACATAAAAAATTAAAAATATAATTTAATAAAAAAAATTCATATCTAAAAGATATAAAAGAATATATTTTATAAAAGAGATAAATTATAAATTAAATAATGATATTTAATAAAATTCATTGGCTTGAATGTTTAGAAAGTAAAATTAAAATATTACAAATAGTTATACATATAACATTGAGAAATAGATGAAACTAAGATGACAATGAATACAAATTTAAATTATTTTTAAATGAAGGTACTCGAATTAATTAAAAAATCAATTAAAAACATAAAATCTCATCGCAAACAACAATGAAATGAACTACTATTTTTTGGATTAAATTGGTGTAATGACTATTAGATTTTCGTAAAAGTTAAAGTGGATTTTTACACTACATTCAAAAGATGCTAATTATATTTCTATAATGACAGATATTAATGAAATGATATGTTTTAAGAAAATGTGGAAGGATCCTAGAAGAATTCATGAAGCGGCATTTCTTTTTTATGATGTCCAAAAAAATATAAACTTATCTAAAAATCCATTTATCTATGATCAGATGAATCTCATCAACTTAATGTATCATTTAATCATGTATATTCATATATAAAATGTTTTATAGCTATAGAATATATATGGAATCTAAATTTTGAAGATAACATTACAGAGATTATAACTTAGGACTATTTAATGTAGAATCAGGCCCCTATTTGGATTGGATTAATTGTAGGAAGAAGGATGAAAATTTATTTTCATGATAAGTATAGAGGTTTTTTGAGGTTCATTGAAAAAAATTCATGTGGGAAATTATGTTTTAATTAACTAGATGTTCATCTATCAAAATAATGTTCGATGTAATTTTTTACATTGGAAGATGAAGAGAAAAAATAGAGGTTAAAATATTGGTAATAAGACTTCTCTATGAGCAACATGATCATTAAATGTTTGCATATACTGACAGATTTGTGAGATAGAATCAGATATCTGGATCTTTATCAAGGAAAAATGGTCATCGAGTTAGTAATCAATATCACATGATCATACTTAGGGATCCATGATTTATGGGGAACATGTGATTTAGGTTACCTGGTTTTCACATAGTTTATAATGAGTGGGGCCTTTAGTGTAAATTAGTTATGTGAATAAATGCATTTATTAGATAGTTGTGGTGCCATTGGGGTTTACATGTTCTTTGTAATATATTTAAAATCAAATTTACCATTTAATAGTAATATTACTAGTAGAAAACGATGAAGTCGAGCTGGGAGGATTCAATTCAGGGTCACTCTTGGGTGGCTTTTCATATGAAATTTAAACTCCTCAAGATTTCTATTCATAGGTGGGCCAAGAGTATTCCTCCCATGGAAAAGGAGCTGGAGTCACTTAATAGAGAAATAGATCGCCTTGAGGCTACCATTGAGACGGCCTGAGATGAGAGGGACTTTGGGGAGATTTTTGAGAAAAAAGGTGTGTTAGCTGTTTTGATCCTTTCCCAGGAACAGAGGGAGAGAGAGAGAGATATAGAATCACGTGGATTAAAGAGGGTGAAAAAAATACTTCATTCTCCCATGCGCGCATAAGGGAGAGGCAACGGGCTGTTACTCCGAATTTGAAGCTTGATGATGGTTCCTTTACAGATGAACATGATGAGTTCGGTGGGCTCACAGTGGCTCACTTCAAGGATATTCTTACTAGCATGAACCCAAACATGAGACAGGGTTATCCTCAAGGGGATGAGGAGTTCTGGGGGGGGGGGCTGGTGTCCCAGGTCTCTAGTCGGGACAACAAAATGCTGGAGGGTATCCCAGAGGAGGAGGAGATCCATGCCGCTATAGTTAACCTCAATCATGAAAGTGTGGAAGGCCCAGATGGTTTTCTTGGATCGTTCTATAGGAGCTTGTGGGAGGTGGTCAAGGGGGACGTTGTCAACGTCATTCGGGATTTTTTCCGAGGAGGAAGTTTACCTCGGATTGTGGAAACCACAACACTGGTGCTCATACCAAAGGTCGAAGACCCATACTCTCTCCTTCAATACTGGCCGGTGAGTATACGTAACTTCCCCTACAAAATATTGGCGAGTATCATCAACAGGTGGTTGTCAGGTTTTCTCCCTCGATGGATTTCTTTGGAGCAGCATGGGTTTGTGAAGGACCCCTCGATTCAGGGATCTATAGCGTTGGATCAGGAGATATTGAAAGACATTAACACAAAGGTGCATTGTAACAACATGGAGATCAAGATGGATATGAACAATGCGTATGACAGAGTTTAATGGGGCTTTATTATCAGGGTCTTGAATAGGTTGGGATTTTCCAGTTGGTCAACTGATCTCATTTTCAGGTGTTTTAGTTCTGCTTGGTTGGCCATTTCATTTATGGGGTGAACACATGGTTTCTTCAAGTTGGTGCAAGGGCTACATCCGGGCGACCCAATTTCCCCATGTATTTTTATTCTCATGTAGGATACCCTGAGCAGGATTATTAACAGAGGACTTTCAAACAGGGATGTTCAACCATATAAGAGGAAGCCAGCCCCAACCTCTATTTCGAACCTGATGTTCGTGGATGATACCATTATCTTTTTTAATGGGGGGCAGAAATCGGTTCAAGCTATTATCAAGATTCTTGAAAAGTAATGTCACTAGAGTGGTCAGATCATCAATAGGGAGAAGAGTGATTTTTATGTGGCCAAGACATCCACTGAGAGCAGGGAGGCTTCTATGGGTATACGGTTGGGTATGAAGCGAGGGTCTTTTCCCTTTGAGTATCCTGGGGCTCCAGTGTCAGCAGGGAGAATGCGGATAAGGGATTTTGAACGAGTGATGAGTTGGATCCCATGGTGTATTTTGAATTATAAAAACATGTTTTTATCGTTTTGTGGCCGTATATCGCTGGTGAATACTGTCCTTTTAGCCATTTCGGTCTATGCGCTCTCGATGAACAATGTACCAAAGGGGGTTTTATGTCCATTGACAAGCTATTGGATCGCTTTATCTGGGATGTAGCTTTGGAGGGGAAATGACATAGGGTCTCTTGGGGTAGGATGACACGGTATATTCAGGAGGATGGGATTAATGTGAAAATTTTAACAGTCATGATCCATTGTATGCATGTGAGGTTGCCATGGGAGGTGGTTGAAGAATGCTCTCTGTGGGGGAGCCTTATGTCTCGCAGGTACATGGATAGTGAAGGGTCTATGTAGGTGAGTGGGACATCATTGTGGGAGGCGGTTATCAACATTTTTCCAGCAATGTTTCAGCTCTCTTGGTGGATTTTCGGGGAGGGGAACATCTCGTACTGGCATCACAACTGGTCGGACAACCCCCTCGGTTACCCTGGTTTCCCAGCTTCAATGATCACTTTCAAGGAGGTAGTGCAATACCTTGACTTTTTCCGAGCCATTATGGATGCGGGCCACCGTGAGGTATTCGATTCTATTCTTATCAGATCGTATAGCGATCGATGTGTCTTACTCCTTCTCCTACAGGGAAATTTAAATCGAAGGATTTTTGTAGGAGTAGTGTCTCCTAGGGGCAACAAGTGGGATGGATCAGCTGGCTTTGGTGCAATACGATCCCATCTAAGTTTAACATTCTTTCATGGAGGATCCAGAATGTTGTGCTGCCTTCTAATGAAAATATCAAGTGTCTCGGGATTAGTATGGCTTCTCATTGTCACTGCTGTGTTGATTTTCACGAGGAGTCTCTTCCTCACATTTTCGCTAAAGGGTAATGGGATCACATGGTGTGTGGATTTTTTGGATGTTATTTCAGGATTTCTTTCCAGGAAGAGGGTATTGAGGGCCTCTTGTCGAGTAGGTTCTAGGGGTTCGAGGCTATAGGAAGTGCTAAGGTGGCATGAGCTGTTGTTTTTAATGCTGTTTGCTGGGTGTTGTGGTAGGACAAGAACTGCACTAGGTATGAGGAGGCGCCATCTACGGGTCGGGTCATCATCACTAGGGATAGGATCATTCTGGCGGACTGGTCGACTCTTGCAGGTAACTGGAAGAAGGTTTCGGCATTGCGGGTGTTGTTCGCAAATGGGGGCATGGGTCAGACATCGGGCCTCGGGAGGAAAGAAAATTGGGTGTGGTGGTGTCTTCCGGGAGTTGTCTTGAAGCTTAATATGGATAGGTCCAGTCTTCAGGGAGAGATGCGAGGGGGTGGTGTAGTCCGGGATAAGGCTGGGAGTGTGCTCCTGGCTTACGCCGCGAATTATGGTGATGAGAGTTCTCTGCAGGCTGAGGCGAGAGCGGTTCTTACAGGTCTCTCCATGTGCAGTCAGCGAGGCTTTTGTTTATCTTAGGTGGAGACAGATTCTCGGGTTATTCATGATGCGCTTCAATGTATTGGTACTAGTCCTTGGTCTATAATTTATAAGATTAGAGAATGAAAATCCTTACTGTCCAGAAACACTAGCATAACCCATACTTGGAGGGAGGGGTACAAAGTGGTGGATCACTTGGCTTCACTCTTAGGAGATGATGTCTCAATCATTTGTTTTTCTCATTTATATTTGTTTAATCCAGAGGGGGCGAATTTAATTCAGGGTGATGCCCTTGGACTTCATTATTTTCATCCCCCAGAGTGTTTTCTTTTGTGTTGCAAGCAGTCATCAATAAAAATTGCAGTGATGATGATTTTAGTGTAATATATATAATTTTTTGAAATAAAAATTTATATCACATAAAAATAATTTTTTAGTAAAATAAAATTTTAAGCTTAAAAGAATTTATTCCTTCAGAATGCATCAAATAACTACTGGATAGATGTGAATTTATTTTCAAATAAATATTATCAACACATTTCACTGAAATCATTCATTAGTCTTGATTAATAAAAAATAAACAGTACTTTTAAAAGTAAATTATTTGAAATGTATTAAATTTTTTCTAAAAAATCTTCACCAAATACCATTAAGATTAAATTTTATATACCAAAAATTTAATTTTACTAATTTATTGATATTAAAATCATTCATCGAATCATATAATAATTATGTGTGACAAATGAAAAATATAAAATTTAATTAAAATATATTGGTTAAATAGTCTCTTTTTTTCATTATTACAATCTCATTATTTAATATTTTATGTCAATAAGATTTATCAAGGTTTGATTTAGTTCAGTTTGGAGAGTGAAACAAGTAATTTATTATTTTAGTTAATCATTGTAAAATGGATTCTATAATTTCTAGGTCTTATAATCTATAATTACTTCTAAAAAATTCATTCAAACCAATCACCTATATATTAATACATATTTTTTTGTTTCAGTTTGTTGATTTGGAGATTTTATTATTTTAATTTAGTGTTTTTCATGTTATTCAGGTGATTTTATTAGGAAAATATGATCCAGGTGATATATATATATATATGATACTAATAATATTTATTTTCACATGTTACCCATTATTAGTCTGATAATCCATAAAAAAACTAACTCATCAACTTATAGAATGCCTTTTTGTAATTTAAATATTATTATTTATTACTAAAATATTTATGATATTACACTCTTTGAATGTTAAATCTCATGTATCCTTCTATTTTTTCGGACATGACATTTTATTTAATCTATCAATGCCTTCAGATATTCATAATTTCACAACCTTTTATGTTATAAAAAGTAATAAATATTAAAATAATATGGTAAAATAAATCCTTAATAAATACAATGTATTCAGAATAGTACTTAACATGGTTCAAAATAAAATTATAGGAGAAAATGATAGAAAATTATGATTTATCTTATTAGTTCTCCTCAACTACCTTCGTAACCACTTTCTTAACCATGGAATTATAATATCTAGCTATAACAATTTCCAAAAAAGTGATGGATAACTCATATTAAAAGTATTGGAATTCATTTATATTCTATAAAATTTCAATAATAGATTGAACTATGTCTAACTTACTTCATTCAGTCTATAAACAAATACCCCCAATTAACGATGCTTGTATAAATATGTCTGCATATAATTGTTCTTAAAATCTAATCTCAAATGGATATAACTCTATAAGAGTAAAAACTAATATTTTAGATGTATGAAGTGTAATATTCAAATAAAATAAATTTCCCCCTTATGTAATCTCTTTAATTATTTCCATATATTCGTGATGTTAATCTACCATAGGGAGATGAGGAATCACAATTTTGAATGTTGACACTACCTAAGGTGTTATTCTTGGTAAAGTACTAAAAATTATTCAAGATAAAGAACTAGATGGGTCCCATATCAAAATATATAGATGATAATATGAAACATGAATATTTTGAGTGGAAATTTTTTTACTGATCAGAATATTCAGGAATGATATCCATTTTAAAAATTTTATTCCTCAGTGCTTACTTTTATCACAGTTTTTCACTTTGAGGTCTAATTCGATTTTCATAGAAGGATGGATCTTAAAAAACCATATCATGGTAAAAAATTGAATTATTTAGCTTCTATTTACTAAATTGAAAAATTATAATAATTTAATTAAAGAAATATATATATATATTTATATATCTATATATTTAAATATTTATATTTATATTTATCTTGTTTTGTTTATGCAAATAAGCATTACTCTTATGATTATTATAAATTATTATTATTAATTTTAAAATTTTTTAATAATAAAATTATTATTTCAAACAATACGAGCACATTTTATAAATTTATAAGTATGTCATGCTCTTATTAAAATAAAATGACACTAATATTGAAAACATGAACATTGATTCGTAAAGGACACATAGTGTGTTATATTAAAGTGTAGTCAATTCATAAACATTAAAAGTTTATTATGGATCATAGTCATAATGTTTCAATATAATATGTTCTTTTTTATTAGATTCAGTGATGTGGAACTTATTTTAGAATGAAATTACATGTTTATATTCAAACCAATCTTTGGATGGTAACTTCCACATCATGTGTTGCATTGGCATGCAGAAAATTCCTATAGACTGAAAATAAATTACTAATAATTTCCCTAATGTTTCACGAAAATCACATATCTTTTACAATTTTTTGGCTTTGTGAGGTATGTTTTACACTATAGAGACACTTTAATATTGAAAACACACAATTATAGTCATATTATCTATGTAATGTTCTAGATTTACATGCAGTCAAATACTACACCAAAAGAATGAATTTTGGATAATTTTACTATTTTTTCGAGATACTATGATCCCATTTTCTCAGTTTTATCTTGGTGACATGTGTTATTCACTAAAATGTCACTTTTATATTTAAAATACACACATGGAGTAATATAGGCCACATAATGTGTTAGATTAATGTTTTTTTAATTCTAACATGTACCAAATTCATTAAGGACCATTTTCATAAATTTTGAATAAAAACAAGCCCGTTTTCTTGTTTTGGCTATGCGATGCATGTTTCAAACTAAAATGAAACTTATAATGAAAACTTGAATTTTGAGTCATACCAGTCGCATCATGTGTCAAATTGATTTTTTATTGATTCAAATACATAAAAAAATTACGTATCATTCTAAAAAATTATCAAGAAAATATATACTCATAGGATCATTTATTCCTTTATGAAACAACTTTTAAAAAAAGTGACACCTTAATATTCAATACACAAACATTGAGTCAAACAATCCTCATCATGTGTTATTTTGATGTTAGATTAATTCCTATATGCTAAAAATTAATTATGAATATATTCTAATGTTTAAATACAAATTGATCTTGTTTTTTTATATTTTTCTATAAGATTTTTTTTCATTAAAATATGACTTTTATATTGAATACATGCGCCAAGAGTCATACCAGACATGTTTTTTTAAGTGTATGGTTTGTAAATTTATACATTACAAAAATTAAATATGGATCATTTTTCATAAACTTTCATGATAATTTGAGCACCTTATATCTATTTCAGATATTTGTTGTGGGTTTTAAACTGAAATGAATCCTTAACAATTAAAACATTCACTTGGATTTATACTAAATTTTTTTTGTCAGATTAAAGTGAAGTTGATTATTCATGTCCCAAATTAATTATGGACAATTTACATAATGATTGGAAATAATCAAAGTGTGTTAGTTTGGATTTGGATATGTGACACATGGTTTAAGATAAGATGACACTTATAATGAAATAATGCACTTTGAGTCATAAAATAAACACTGTTTTCAGATTGACATGAAACTCATTCAAACACATAAAAATAGATTATGGATCATTTTATTGAATTATGAAAATAACTCAATCTCCTTTTTTCATTTATGGATATTGGAACCAGGTTTTAAACTAAAATGAAACTTATCTTGAAAAACACTCTTGGAGTAAAACCTACAACATCGTGTGTTATATTAATGTGAAGTTGAATCCTATAAGTCATAAATTAATTATAGTAAATTTATATAATTTATCAAGGAAATATGATATTGTTTACTTAGTTTTGGATGTATGATGCAGGTTTAAAACTAAAATGAAATTTATATTTGGAAAATATGTATATGGAGTCATTGCAACCAAAAAATATGTTTGATTGATCTATGGTAAATTCCTACATGAAAAAATGAATTATGCAATATTTTTATATAGTATCAAGTCAATATGACCTCTTATATACATTTTTGGAAATGTGGCATATGTTTTGAACTAAAATCACACTATTTTATTGAAAACACACAGTTTGAGTTATATCGGTCACATCATGTGTTGGATTGAGATGAGATCAATTTTAATAATCCAAAAATAAATTATGGATGGTTACCCTATAGTATCAATAAAAATTAATATCATTTAATAAATTTTTGGCTATATGACATGGTTGTTAAACTAAAATGAAAATTTTATATTGAAAACATGTGTGTAGAATGAAAATAGCCACATCACGTGTCAGATTGATGTGTGATCGATTATTGTACACCAAAAATGGATTATGAACAATTTTATTATTATTTCAATACAATTAATATATTTTTTGGATATGTTTCACATGTTTTAAACTAAAATGACACCTTTATGTTGAAAACATGTACCTTGAGTCATACTGGTTATATCAAGGGTTAAATTGACATGAGGCATATTCCTACATGCGATAAATAAGTAATAGATAATTATCCTAATGTTTCAATGAATCATGATCTTATTTACTCAGTTTTGGCTATGTGATGCATGTTTTACACATAAAAATCTTTTATATTGAAAACATGTACATGGAATCATATTAGCCTCAACATGTGGTAGATTGATGTGGGGTCAATTACTAAATGATAAAAATGAATCACACATAGGTTTACTAATATTTCAAGATAAAATGATATATATTTCTTAGTTTTGGCTATGTGATATGGGTTTTACACTAAAATAAATGTTTTATATTGAAAGCATGCATAAAGAGCCTTACCATCCACAACTTGTGTAGAATTAATTTTCCGACAATTAATACACATCTCAATGGATTTGTAAACCACTTTACTAATGTTTAAAAATAATCCAATCTTTTTTTCTCAATTTCAAAAATGTGATTGATGTTTTAAATTAAATTGATACATATATAGAGAATAATTACTTTGAGTCATACTAGCTATAACATGTGTCAAATTGATGTGTGGTCAATTCATACACATAAAAAATGGATTACAGATCATTTTTCGAATCATTGAAAACAATTCAACAACATTTACTAATTTTTTAACATGACATTGATATTTTGAACTAAAATAACACTTATGTTGAAAAAATGAACATTCAAACATACCAGAATCATTGTGAGTCATATTTTTGTGTGTTAAATTACTACACGCCAAAAAATGATTTATGAATTTTTTTTGAAGAGTTAAAAGAAAATTTGTTCTCATTTCTTTGGTTTTATATATGTGATACGTGTTTTACACTAAAACGACACTGTTATATTAAAAAAATACACTTGGAGTCATACTGGCCTTATTGTGTGTTAAATTGATGTGGTTAATTCCTATATGTCTAAAATGAAATATGGATCATTTTCATAAATATTTAACGTAATATAATCATTTTTTTAAAATTTTTGGATATATGATGTATATTTTAATATAAAATAACAATTTTATTGAAAACATGCAATTTGACTCATACTATCCATATCATGTGTTATATTGGTGAGAATTTGATTCCTACACACCAAAAATGGATTATGGATCATTTTTATAAATTTTCATGACAATATAATCTCATTAATTATGTATTTTTGATAACTCTTTTAAACAAAAAGGACACTTTTATTTTCAAAACATAAACATTGAATCCTAATCAAAACATCATGTGTCAGGTTGATGTGCATTGTATTACTATATGATACAAATGAATCATGTATCTATTTCAAAAATTCTGATGAAAATTAAATATTTTATACTTTGTTTTTCTAATATGATGTGTTTTTTACTCTAAATTGACACTTTTATATAGAAAACATGCTCTTAGAGTCAGACTAGCCACATTATGTGTCATATTGATTCTAGTTTAATTCAATCCCACTAAAAATGAAATATAGATACCTATTTAAACGTTTCATCACAATATATGCCCTATTATTCTGTTTTTTCTCAATGACACACATTTTACATTAAAATTAATCTTTTTTATTAAAAACAAAAACATGGAGTTATGCCGGCCACATCATGTGTCAGCATAATATTTATGAACTCATACATAGCTTAAATGATTTATGTATCATTATACTAATGTTAAAAAATACTATATTTTTTTATCAATTAGGATTTCTTATAAATTGTTTAATCTAAAATGAAACTTATATCGAATACTTGAAAATTATGTTATATTATCTAAATTATTAATTGAATTGATGTTTCTTCCATTCCTAAACATAAAAATGAAGCATGGATCGCTTTTAAAATATTTCAAACAATCAATGCACGTTTTATATATTTTGGCTATATAAATTAAATTACACATATATTCAAAACTTGGAAGTTAATTCATACCATCCTCATGATCTGTTTTACTGATGTGCGGTTAATTTCTATGCACTTAGAATGTATAGAGGATTATTTTTTCCAAAATTTTTCAGGAAAATACATGATAATTTACTTTTTTAGATATGTTTTATTCGTTTTAATAATAATTTACATTTTTATATTGAAAACACACTCATGGAGTCATACTAGCCACATCGTGTGTTGTATTGATATGAATTTGGTTTCACATGCCACAAAGGAACTATGAATCATTTTCTTAATATATAAAAGAAATACGATCTCATTAACCTATATATGGATCTATGATTAATGTTTTAAACTAGAATATAACATTTATATAAAAAATTCACTTTTAGTCGTACTAGTCACATCATTTATTAGATTTACATGTAGTTGATTCCAAAAAACTAAAAATTAATTATAGATTTGTTTCTTGAAGTTTCAAGAGAATCAGAGTTCATTCAAAATATTATTTCTACGTGACTCAATTTTTAAACAAAATTCACTTTATTATATTAAAAACACATACATTGAGTCATAAAAAACAAATCATGTGTCAAATTTGTTTTTGTCAATTAATACACATATAAATGTTTTATAGATAATTTTCCTAATGTTTCATGACAATATAAGATCATTTTTTTAATTTATTCTATGTGATATATGTTTTTAAAAATGAAACTTTTTTGTTGAAAACATGAATTTGGGTCTTACCAGTCACATTTTGTGTTGGATTGATGTATGGTTAATTTATACAAACCAAAAATGAATTATATATGATATTATTAATGTTTCAAGAATATTTGAGAATGCTAAAATTGTTTTGGATATGATTAGGGAATTTTATTATAATATGAGACTTTTTTTATTGAAAACACACAATTGGAGTCATACTGGCCATGTCGTGTGTCCAACTAATGTGAGTTGGAATCATATATGTGAAAAAAAACAAATATGGATCATTTTGCTATTATTTCAAGGAATCAAAATCTCATTTTATCATTTTTTCTCTATGAAACTCGATTTACACTTAAATGATACTTTTAAAATTAAAACACACATAAGAAATCATTCTATGAACATCATGTGCCAGACAAATGTGTGGTCGATTCATATGCATCACATATGAATTATGGATCATTTTTCTCATATTTTAAAATAATATGATCTTTTTTACATTTTTTACATCAGATGTGTTTTTTAAAATAAAATGAAACTTATATTATGAACATACACTTTAGGAAATACCAACGACATCGTGTCTCACATTGATATGAAGCTGATTCCAATGAATGAAAATAAATTATGAATCATTTTTACAAATTTTGACCACAATATAAAATCTCTCTTTTTTGCTAATGTGGAACATTTTTTAATTATAAATGACACTTTTCTTTAAAAATTAATGTTGATTCATACAATCCACATAATTTTTGAGATTGAACATAAGTCAATTCTTACATGCCAAAAAAGAAATATAGATCATTTAAAAAAAAATTCGAGATAATATTATAAAGTTCATTTTTACTTTTATAGATCAACCATCATCTAATGATTTTCAACTTTTAACCGTAGTTCGACTTACATCACTGTTAAATGATTATTTCTATAATGAGAAATGTATAGGGATATTAATGAGGGTTCCCTATTAGAATTTTTAGTTTCTTTTATTATCCTTAATTTGGCTATATCAAATGTGAAATAAAATGAATTCAACTTACTTATTTATGATCATGGTGGAAATTATTATAATATGGACAAGAATATTTTTTAATATTAGTCAAAAGAGATACATACGCAAAATAAAAAATATGAGTCTAGAAGAATAGAAGTACACACCCCATCAATTAGTAATATATATATTAATATTTATGTGTAGTAGGATCCCTAAACCATTTCCCTCTAACCGATATATCTACTGCATCCTTAAAGTCAAATATCTCATGAGTTCAAGTATCTTAAAAAATGTTAGTAGCTCTACCAGGATTTTTAGTGAGTATACCTCCATTAATCTTCTCATTGATAAAAAAATTCAATCTATTTTTCCTTATACATCTATCAAAAACTCATTTTGATGTATTCAAGGACTCACCATAACCCCAAAATGAAATAAACTAGTGAAAAATTGGATTTTATATTAGGATAAATGTTATCTAAATCATTTTTACAATAATGCTTCAAATAGAAAATGTATCCCTAAGGTCGTATGTTTTAATAGATCATAGACATATAAGATAATAACATCCACTTAATGTCACTTAATTATATGACAACAAAATCTCTACAGAATCATCTCTAAAAAATATTGCTACTTCTCTTATATACATATGTCATTTTATTTCCATGTAGTATTAAGAAAAAATATAAAAAAGTGATTAGAAGTTATTATAAATGAAATTTTAATTTCCATTATGAATTAACTATTTGAAGATTCTAGTTTGTTGATGGTATATAATATCCTTTATAAATTTAAAAACATATAATCTTCAATAATTTCCATTATTTTATTTTAGACAATTCAAATACAATATCCAGAATATGTAATTTCTAAATATGTTTTTATAATTAAATATTAAAATATATACATTAGTTTGTTTCCAATAAAATTACCCCTATATGATTTTTTTAGCAACTGACCTCATAACATTATTTAGTTGATATTTTTGGATCTCCCTATCAAAACATAAATCTTGTCAATACAAAAAGAAAAATAAAAAAATTGATGTTTACTTGTAAAATGTTGTTTATAGTGAATTAAAAATTCACAGTGCACATTTCTTATGGTTGATTTGTTAGAAATAAATTCTTTATATCAGAAAAATACATTCACTGTATCCAAATAGACTGTAATTAGAATCCAGTTCCTCCCTAAAAAATTATAAAAATAAATAATAAATAACATGAAAATATATTTATTTAATTAGAAATTAATGGTTACCCCCTATATTATAGGACTTAAGAAGGGTTTTTATCTATTATTTTTGGATCAAAAGCCTCACTTTGGAAATATTTTTTTTTCATTTTTATTTTGAATTAAAAAAACGTTTTTTATATAAATGATATTGGGAATAAGGGGTCTAAATATTTCATAGCATGGTTTTCCATTTATATGGTATTAATATATACTCTTACAGAGAATATTAAAAGTTTTTTACAGTAATGAACATATTAGATAAATTTTTGGGAAAATTTATTAAGAAATTGTACCTCATGTATGTATTCACGGATGAGACTCATGGCCATTAAAACATAAAAGTCTCACTTATACTCGTGATACCAACAATATCTCTAATAGTCTATCTAAATTATTATTCTTCATTTTAATGTATTAAATATTTCCATACATGAAAGTTATATCTGAATGAACATTAAATGTTAATATATGAAACTATGAAATTAGAGAGGTGAAGGTACTCCCATAAGGTCCTTTTGATTTCTTAGTTGGTCCACTAGATTTTATTAATACAACTTTGATTTCCCCATAGTGTGTTCCCACTAGAAAATTAATCAATTAGAGGGGGTTATTTTTTAGTTTATATGGGGTTATAACCTCTTCTAAACAAATTAGCGGTGGTTATGAGGAACCAATGCTAATGTGCTTACCTATTGTTATACGAGGTAGTATTGAAGAACTGGTGGTTAACTAATGATAAAATTAGTGGCGGTTAGATTATAATTGGTTAAGAGAACCTCTAATCTCATCATGAAATCTCAGCTTATAGGGGGATTCGACCCCCTCTAATCTGATTACAATGTTAGCAGGGGTTGGAAGTCGCTGCTTTAGGTATAACAAGTATAAAATTAAAGACTGTTTCTGAAAGCTGACTATATTTATGGCCAAATTAGCGGGGTGTTTTACCCCATATAATTGGGTATATATTATATGTGGTTATTAAAACCATCTCTAATTTGTTATTTATTCTTTATTTTAATTTGTGATCACCACTGTTCCATCACCACACCCCCATCCACTTGTCCTTGTCTTGACCATTCCCTGCCCTCTCTCACATCTCACCTTCTCTTATATTCCGAAAGTGGTCTTGTCCTAGCCCATGATCCCCCTTAACTCATGTTTCCTCCCATTTGAAAAATAATGTAATGCTGGGTTTTGAATAACTGATCCCCACATTACACAACTAGTACCTTTTCTACTAGGGAAATTGAACATTTATTTATTAAATAAATAATATTACATTAAAATATATTAAGATGGTGATTCATATATATATTATTTGATTAAATATTTAAATAGATATAAATACTTATATGTGATATATTTTTGTATAAAATTTATATATAATATAATTTATATATATTAAATATTTGTGTATAATATATAATATATATATTTGGTATAATATATTTAATGTATTTGTGTATAATACGTGATTTATATATTTATCTAATATATATATATATATATATATAATATTAGATGCATAAATATTATAAAATAAATAATATATTTATGTATTATATATATATTTTATCTATGTATATATAATACATATATAATTAGGTATATTTACATATATAAATATATATTTATACATATATTTGTAATTAAATTTATATGTGTGTGTGTATTAATGTATTTATAAACTAATTATATATGTAATATAATTATAGTATATATATTTATATATTCATTTTTATATTTTAATTTTTACATATGTACATGTGTGTAACAATAATAATATTAAATTTTTAATTTTTATTATAACATTATTTTTCACTCTAAAAATTATATGTTGGTTTTATAAATACTATACATTTATATGTTTTGTGATTTATATTATACTTATATTATATTAAATAAATTCATATTATATATTTATGTATGTGATTTTATACATTTATATTATATCATAAATATTTATATAAAATAAATACCATCAAATAATTGGATATATATAACAGAATTACATGATATATATATATATATATAATAAATAAATTTATAATTAATATGGTATACTACAATATATATAAAATAATTATAATTAAATATTTATTATATAATATATGTAATATAATTATATAATATATATTTATATTTATATTTAAAATTTTCTCCATTATATATATATATATGTATTTGTATACATAATATAATATAAATGTTTTTATAAAAAAATATACAATAAAAAATTATTTAATATAATATATGTATAATATAAATTATAATATAATTGTATAGTATTTATTAAACCCGGTATAAATTTAATAAATTTGAATAAATATATTAATAATTATGTTTAAATTATGTATACCAATATTTATATGTGTATACATTTTTGTTTATATAAATAAGAATTTATTTAAATTATTTATATAATGGCCTTATATATATTTATAATTTATTTAAAAATGTTTATATAATGTGTTTATATAATATATATATATAAATATATATATATATAAACAGGTTCATGCACATATTTATATTATAAAATTTTAATTTATTTGAGATTTATTTTAATATATATATATATATATAAATATATAGGGGGCTTAAACCCACCCACTAATCAAAGGGATTAGTGGTTATTCATGACCCCTGTCAAATTTATTTAATCATAGGGGATTCAAGTCCCCCTCTAATGTCATCAATTATATGGGTTTTAAACCCCCTATAATATCAGCAATCAGAGGGGGTTCAAAACCCCCTCTAATTTCTTAAATTCTATGGGGTTCAAAACCCCCTCTAATCTTAGGGATTAATGGTGGTTCATGAACCCCATATAATATCTTAAGTTAGAGGGGGTTGTGAACCCCCACTATTTCTCTTAAATATACATATATATATAAATATATATAACTGGTTATTATATATAGGTCCTCTAAAATCTAACAAAATATAGTGTCAGTAATTATTAAATTAGCATGGTTTTGACTTAAATATCTCTAAAATAAAAAAAATAATAAATAAATATTTCTAATGAATTTTAAGGGTGTTGTGTATAACCCCCTATAAAATTAATTTAGAGGGGTTGTGCATAACCCCCTCTAAAAACAGTCTCTAATTTGCTATTTTTCTGTAGTGTTTGTTTGTAATTGCATAACTCATTTTAGACCTTTTTCATTAACAATTAATGTATTTTTATTTGATTTTTTTTACATATACATACCTCATATTTAATTATAAAATTATATTTCCATGATACAAAAGTTCTAATATCATTATCGACCATGGTAACATCTAGATCATCTGTGGAATATGAAACTCAATTCTCAACTAGATAGTTACATCAATCCCCACTCCCACATTATATTTTGATTTTTTTATTATCTATCATCTCTCTTATGATATTTTATATCATAACCTATCACAAAAAGGTGGTGCATGTGTATTGATAGATATAAATCACAAACAATTTCACCTATCAAAAAAATTTAATATAATGTTATTAGAATTTATATGATACACATTTATGAGAAATAGTTATAAAATTATTGATTAACATGATTAAGGTATATAGTTGATGGGAATGGATTGACATAAATATATTGGGGCCATGTAGCTATTTATGAACTAATCCTTATTACACTACTAGTTCTCTTTGATCCTTTCACATATATATGTCTCCTATAAGAGACTAGAAAATAATTTTTCTAAAAAATATATCTGATCCCACATTCATTTAATCATCTCATATGTATCACATTTCAACTTTAACATCCCAAAATATTCTTGAAGAGAGACTCCATAACATGTACCTCTAAGAGAACTAATTTGTTATGGCTGCTGAAAGACTATTGAAAGTAATTGTTCGTCAGGTATAGTTGATATATATTATTTTATCAAAACCATATAAAAAACGTAACAACATAAAATAATATTTTTATTTAATAATAATATAAATAATTATTAATTACTATTATGTTATACATACACATGATTCCCATATTGGTTGTTTGTTTTCATCTTATAGTTTTCTCTCTTTATTCACATGAACCTACTTCCATAGATATTGATGTGGAATAGAAGTAGCTTCAAATTACGAATCAATTTTTTTTATATAAACAAAGAAGCATATATTGTGGGTTATCACTTAAAACATTTTCTATATATTTTCAATATATACAATTTACTTTTCAATTCAGGCATATACACATCCTTGATTTACTCTATGGGTATATTTATTTAAATAATATTATTGTTTTAAATTCTTATTTGTTGTTTAATAAACATATTTTTTGAATCAATGTGGATAAAATAAATAATTTCAAATAAAACATTATTAACAATAAAGAAACTCAAATGATTTTTCATAAGTAATATTAATTGAAGACTTCTATGATTCATGGATAATAAATTTTCAATACTTAACTGGTTAATGAGAGTATAGTTTTCCTAAAAAATCTCAGATATAATTATTTGAAATAAGTATTTAGTGGCCTCTATGAGTTTTTTTTTCAGAAACTATCAAAACAAGTTTAATATTAAAATCATCTAAAATAAACAAACTTTTCTAGATATAATGAAAAGTAAATCAATGTTTTGTTATATAATTTTTCAATAAAACAGACAAAGAATATCAAACCATTACACAAATATCTTCCCGAATAGTCTCTTTTAAGAAAGGTATGGAATTACACCCTTAATCTATATCAATCAGAACATGTATTCTCATTATGATCCCAATATACCTAATGACCGTTGACTTGTTTGAGTTAAAATTTTGTCTGCATTAATTTTATCCAACATTAAATTTTAAAAATTTGATTTCCCCATAATAATTTTACTTAAAATGGTGATGATATTCCATTCTTTTTTCATAAATATGTTGTTGATCTCACATTAATTCCCCAAATCCTACAATAATTATTTTTTCCTCCTCGGGATTGGTAACATTATATTATAGAGAAGGAATTATCTTTATGTATGGTCAAACATTTTTATATTCAATATGTAAAAGCATTATATAACACATAATATTATGAGGAAAATTATTTTATATTAAAAATCATTAACCTACTCATTACTATCTATTTTTTCATCAAATATGGAAGGGATTATGATTCTATATCAAGAAACCAAATCCCCATTATCATCCCCTATAACATAAAATATATTTTCAATATTTGCATCACCATGAAATTATAGTGATCTCGTAATGAAAGGGTCATCCTCAATTGAATTATCATTTGACAATATAGTTGATTTAGTCTCCAAAAAAATTAACCAAATATGGATAGTTGGATATGGGAAAAAAAATACTTTCACTGATTTTGATTAAATATTTAATTTTTTATACATATACACTTCTACACTGATATTCACGTTAATTAATCTCAATTAATACAATTTCATTGCACTCTTATTGCCATCCTTTTTGAAAAAATTAATTAAAACATGATCTATTTTGTAATCTAACTTTTATATTTATTCGATGATGATCAAATATGTAATATTCACATAAATTGGATTCATATACTTCAAACATGATATGTATATATTTTATTTCATAAGAATAAATCATCTTGTATCATCATAATGTGTTTATCAAGTTCATTTATGTACAACATTTAATCATTAATTAAAAAACTAATATGAGATATAAAATTTAAATGTGCTCCCTTGTCTATACATTGAAGTTGTTCATCAATAGAATTTGAATATAAAGAAATATCCTTATAAATATTATCCCTATATTATCATATAAACAATAAATTATAGGTATTTGATATCCAGCCTTCAACAATTGATGAATTCAAATGTCTAATAAGTACATTGTGGTCTTTAACATATAGAAAAACCTCTACAATATTATTTATATTGTAAATGTGATATTTATATCCATATATAATGGAATGAGTTATAAAATCCATTTTGTAAATCCATTCTCTCAGATGGTATCAGATGTGATGAGATTTTTGGAGACCAATACTATCAGCATCTGATAGAAAATCAATACATGATTCAATAGCTTATTCAATAATATATCACATAGATATAAAACCTTCTAACCAAAATCAATTCCTTATGAAAAATCTTAAAATCAACATATAAAATTAAATGGGGTACATCCATATGTAATATATTGGACTATATAATTGAATTTCTCTAACCAAGTGAACCATCAGGTGTACTATTATGTCAACGAATCTAGTTGGATGAAGATATCCAATTCACATAATATGACATCAATTTCAATATTCAGTATTTTTAATTCTTCATCTCAATGTCTTCAATATATATAGATTCATAAAAGAAGAAATGTTGGGTTAATGTATATCACACCATTTTTTACAGAATTTAATTTAAAGAAACATTCATTAAATACTGTATAAAAACATGAAAATTATGTGATTTTGGACCCTATAACTTCAAATTATTCATTGAAACAAAATTATCGATATTTTATTAATATACCTCTATAAATATTTCACCATTAATAAAGTAACATAATTCAAAAATTTATTTTCTGAATAGAGAGTAAACTATTGGAGGAAGAAATGATTGTTTGTCACCCTTCTCTATTTCTAACTCTCCCATTATCCCTAGGTCTATCATGTCAATCATAGCTTTAATTAAATATTTTTTCTCTATTACAATTATTAACATTACAATAATATTATCATATATATATTTAATATTTTTATGAAATTAAGAAAATATTGGACCTACAAATAATTATAGGATGATAATTAAATGAAAATTGATCTCTTTTTCAAACAATATTTCATAAGCTTTTTGAAAAAAGGTCTATAAAAATTAGTGTCAATATATTTTACTTTCTCAATGCATTGGTCAACCATTAGTGGGTATAGTATTGAACCTTATTATATATTTCCATTGAATTATGTCATCAAATATATGTATTTATGTCTTCATGTTAAAAAACATTTCCATCCAAAAAACATGGTATTCAATGAATTTTTCAACTTAAATGAGTGTGTAACATCTTAATAAAAGGTACACCCCAAAATTAATTTGATGCTATATCCTAAAACATTTCAATAATTAAGATAGTAATTTATCATCATTTACAACAAGTATCTCAATGTGAAATCTAATATTATATGAGAAACATACAATGTTACACTTATATCCCACTTAAAGATAAGAACATAATCAATGAAACCAAAATGGAATCAATATCATTGATGGGGTTCTTTGGTTCAGATATAAGATGAGACAACATAATATATTTCTCATTCAGGAATTTCCATAGTGGAAGGTTATAATTTACCACCACAACTATCCATGTAATATGATTAATATTTTTTAAAGCAAAATGATTTATTTTATATATAGATATAACATAACTGAGGACTATTAGAGTATTTCTAAATTTAGGATACTGAAAATAAATTTACTTTTACTAAGGAGTGTCTATTGGCTAATCAAATTTACAATCATTAATAGTTATATATATGCATCCAATCAACTTTATAGAAGTTTTCTGATGTATATATAGTCATATAACCCTAGGAATGATAAGAAATCACCATATATATTTTAAAGTACTTGATTCATCTTTCGTTTAATGATATAAACCCCACATAATTATTGTTTTGAGTGATTCATGTTTCTTTCAAAACAATACACAATCATTCAGACAATTTTGTATTTTAGAATAGATAAAAACAATTTTAATAAAATTATCTTAAAACCATATGTTTTAAAAGGAATACAATTTTCATTTTGAATAATATAATTTAGAAAACCAAGTCATTCTATTGAACTTGTTTTATTCCATCTGTTACCAGCTTCCAAATTATATACCTTTAATATAACTAACAATGATGTAAATTTAGTTTAAATGATATAAAATAGTCTATTTTCATAGATATTTAAATTAGCAAACAATTTTAGACAAACATGAATGTCATATTCAAATTACACTATCATTTCTTCCATAAGATCATATTTTTCAGTTAAAGTGGTATTTATATCGCTTGATGTCTAATTGGAAGTATCATCCAAGTCAGTATGTACACAAAGTTTTCCCAAAAGTTAATCAATAATTTATATCTCCAATCTATTTTTTTGAAAAGAAAATATTTATTCTAACTCTTTTGGATGAATTCATCTTGAATAAAAACAACATAAACATGATAAATTTATTTGAAAAGGGTTGTTTGTATGATATATTTCTAACATGATGAAATCTTAAACCTCATTAATATACATCATTTTCATATAATTATCATCCATCTATTTTAGATTGATTTCCATAAAATTAGGTTCAACCATATTAATTTTTTAATAAAAATAAATTAATTTTTACACAATATGAATATAATATATATACATTGATATGTTAACAATGTATCAAAATTTGGGTTCATGCATTCTCTATTTTGGGAATGATTACAAATATTGAACCTTTTTGAGGTCACTACTCAAAATATTGATCTTAATTATCAAAAAATATAAATTACTCCATTTATAAAAACTTATCACTGAATTATTTTTTATTAATTATTCAAAACCATCTATTTCAAAAAATTGATCATTAGATCATTGGGAAGTGTTTCATTTAACAATAATTCATATGTCACATACATCGCATGTATTTATTGGAAATGTTTTATGTACTAAATTATGTAATTATCTTAAAAACAATTATCTATCTAATGAAATAAAAATGATAAATATTAAATTAATCTATAATTTGACCCTATATAAAGAAATATTTTATAATATACACTCTGGTGATACTATATATAGAAGCATAAAAAACTATGATAGTCGTGATGTGTTTTTGTGGGACACAATTTCAAGTATATTATAAATTAGGAAATTTTACTTTCCCTGGATATAAGCTATATTACCATTAAAAAATATCTCAATATTCCAATTAAGTTATCAAAATTTATATTTTATCTCTCATTAAGCATCACTAAATTAAATGTTTTGTATTTTTTATTTTTTTATTTTTTTATTAAATAATTGAAACCATTGAAAATATCTTTTACATATTAGTATTTTGTATCATTATATATTTGATTAATGCATTCCTATTTCTCTTATTCCAATATTGATAAAATAATATTTTTTCTTCTAAAAAATCAAATATAAATATAGGTAAATTTTGTTTTCTTATTATATAAGGATACATTTTATTATAATAGGGAATATAAGACAAAAGAACCATTGATTAATATAAAGGAGACTCAATTATAACCATAATCAATAAGTAGAAATGATAAAATTGGTGTCGATTCATTTATAATGTATTTAATAAAGAGAATTAATCTTCTATACCTCCTAAAAACATTATTATTATATAATAGGAGTTTCATTACATGTGAATAATGACAATGATTGTGTATGAATTCATGATTTATATGAAATTGAATGAAAATTAAAAAATAATTATTAGTATGTTCTCAAATATCATAAGTGGAGTTAGGTTTTCATATCTAACAATTACAAAATGGGTTGTAATCGAGATATAAGAGGATTTTCAAAAAAATTTATCCTAATTGTTAATAAATATTTGAATTTGATTACGTTAATGATAAATAGTGTTAAGAAAAAATAACTCTTGTGTGTGTGTAGGGGGGAGGGGGGGGGGGGTGGTGTATGGATAATTTATGTAGCGTATATTGTGACCCTTAAAATATGTTCAAATCTTCAGTGAATAGATAATGTTTTATTTGTAATAATTTATAATTTCTTCAATTGGAAATCCATGCTTTTGAAGTTATCAAATGTTTTTATTGAGGTAAAATGATCAATTATTGATATGTTTATTCAAATATTAGTAATACCATGGATGAATAAGTATGAAAATGTTTGGATACATGATATATATCAATTAATTTATTATTTTGATTTGTTTATATAAATATATATAAAATTAACAAAATACTATTAAGAAAATTTAAAACTATTTTTAATTATATATATATGTATATATTAATAATTCCATTAATATTACTCACAATCTATGTTCGTCTGATAATCTTTTTCCAATGTAATGTGTGTTTTAAACTAACAAGAAACTTATATAAAAAACATGATCATGGAGTAATACCAATCACATAAAGTGATAGATCATAATGAAGTCTATACCAATACATCAAAACTAGATTATGGATCATATTCCTAATGTTTCAAGGCAATCCATGGTTGTTTTATATTTTTTGTCTATGCGATACACCTTTAAAACTAAAATTTAACTTTTACACTAATAACACATCATTGAGTCACACCGGCCACATCATGTGTTAGATAAATGTGTTGTCAATTACACCTTAATAAAAATTAATTATGGATTATTTTAAAAAATTTCAAAGATATTTCAATCCAATTTACACAATTTAGGCTATTAAAATTTCATTTTACACTAAAATGACCCATTTTTTTTGAAAACATACACTTAGAGACATACCGACCATGCCATATGTCATATTGATGTGCGATCAATTAGTACACGAAACAAATTAATTATAAATCATTTTACTAGTGTTTCAAAACTACATGTGATCATTTTCTTTATTTCTTCTATATGAAGTGAATTTTACCTTGAAATGATTCTTTTGTGTTGAAAACATGCACTTCAAGTCATACTAGTCACACCATGGGTCAAATTACTAGGTGGTCAATACATATACACCTCAACAGAATTATTGATCATTTTACTATTATATGAAAATACAAAAATACTGTTCCCCTGGTTTTGGATTTTTGAAAAGTTCTTTAATGTACAATAACAATTATATTAAAAACACAGATATTGATTCATACCTAAATATCATGTGTTGGATTGACATGCGGTAAATTTCTACACAGAAAAAAAGTAATATGGATTTTTTATTAATCATTCAATACAATTTGACCTCATTTTAAAATTTTTTATGTGAATAATATTTTAAACTGAAATAAAAATGTTATATTGAATTAATAAGATATAATTCATACGGCCACATCATGAATTGGTTTTATCTCTAGTAAATTGTTAGACACTAAAAATGAATTATGAATCATTGTATTAATTGTTTAACATAATTAGATCTTGTTTATATATTTTTTGGTTATGTGACATGTGTTTTACTAGAAAATGACAAATTTCTATTTATAAGATGCACCTGTATTAATACAAACCACTTCATGTGACATATTAATATACAATTGATTCATTCATATGAAAATAAAATATGGACCAGTTTACTAGTATTTTTTTGAAAATTCATGCTCATATTCTTATTTTTGTATATGTGACTACAGTTTTACACTAAAATAACATTTTTATATTGAAATAAAATACAAGGAGTTATTTTAGGGACATCTATTGTTTGATTAATTTGACATCAAATCATACAAATCAAAAATTAATTATGAATCATAATCATAATATATGTGAACAATCCAATTTTTTTCATAGTTGCGACAATTTGAATATTTTTTGAAATAAAATTACACTTATATTCAAAATAATCCCATTTAGTCATACCAATCACATATTTTGTTGGATTTATGTGTGTTTAATTCATAAAAATAATAATTGTGTTATGGATCATTTTCCAAAATTTGGGAACATAATCTAAGCTCATTTTCTCGGTTTTTCCTTTGTGTCATGTGTTTTTAACTGAAATTTCACTTTTAATGAAAACAAGATATTTGAGTAAAACATTTAACATCATGAATTGGATTGATTATTTTTAAATTATTTCACATCACAAATGAATTTTGGATGTTTTTGTTATGTATCTGCTCAATTTGATCTTGTTTACCTAGTTTTAATGTGGTGTGTATAGTAAAATAGAATGGAATTTTTATACCGGAATCATCAACTTGGAGTCATATAATCAATATTATGTGTTAAATTTATATGTTTTAAATGAATACATAATATATATATATATATTGTTTCAAAATGTATATACAAATTTATCATGTTTTCTGATTTTTGGCTATGTAACATGAATTTTAAATAAAAATGACTCTTTTGTATTGAAAAATTTTCATTAGAGTCATATCGATAACATCAAGTGTTGGATTTACATGGATTTAATCCCTATATGAATAAAAATAATTATAGATATTATTCCTAACATATGAAATTATTCTTATTTCATTTTATTAGTTTTGGATATGTGACATGAATTTTAATCTTAAATAACACTTATATTGTAAACACACGATTTGAGTAATACCAACCACGAAATGAATTAGAATTATTTGCGGTTGTTTCCTATAAATCAAAAATGGAATATTGATCATTTTTATAGTTTTTTAAAATGATATGAGTTTTTTATCATTTTTGGTAATGGGATACATCATTTAAATTAAAATAAAAATCTTATATTTAAAAAATGAACTTCAAGTAATACTGGACACATCAGGTGTTATATTGATGTGTAGTTAATTCCTAAAAGATTTAAATGAATTAATGATCATTATCATAATTATTATTTACAATTAAAGATTTTTTATATATTTTTTTCTATGTTATGTGTGTTGTACACTAAAATAAATCTTTTATATTGAAAAAATGAACATGGAGTCATACCCACCACACAATTTTTCATATTGATATTTATTCATTTACTATGTGCCAAAAATGAATTATGGATTATTTTCTTAATTTTTAACGACAGTTCAATATAATTTAATTTTTTTAATGTTGTGTGAATTATTTATTAAAATTACACTTTTATATTGAAATAACAAACATAGAGTCATATAATCCTCATTGTGTGTTTGATTGATGTGAATTGAATTCCTACATATATTAAACGAATTAAAGATATTTTTTTTAAAATGTTTTAAAATAGATTGAGCTCATTTTTTTTGTTTTGGGATATGTGACATGTGTTTTTAACTTAGGAGAAACTTATATTGAAAATATGAACATTAAGTCCTACTAGCCACATCGTGTATGGGATTGATACATGGTCAATTCCTAAATATTGAAAATTGATTATGAGTTAATGTACCAATAAATCAAGATAATCTATGTATGTTTTTTCAGTTTTATCTTTGTGGTAAATCCTTTAATCATATATAACACATTTTTATTTAATGTAAATACTTTGAAATACCCAAAGAAATGTGTATCAGATTCACATGTGGTCAATTTATACATTATAATTTTTTGGATAAATGTCCTAATGTTTCATGATAATTTCAACTTTTTAGATTTTTTTTCTATGTGATGCATTTTTTACATGTAAATGATGACTTTATAATGAAAACACGCATTGTGAGTCATACCATCGACACCTTTTTCTAGATTTAAATGTTGTCAATTAATATAATCCATAAATGAATTAAAGATAATTTTCCTGAAGTATGAAGAAAGTCCAATAGAATTCTCTCTGTTTTTTATATATAATTCTATTTTTACATTGAAATGAAACAATTAAATTTAAGACGTTCCCTTATAGTCATACTAGTGACATATTGAGTTGGATTAATCAGTGCTCAATTAATACATGTATCAAATGAATTTTGGATATTTTTCCTAATGTTTGAAAACAGTATCACTGTTTTCTCTATTTTGGATATGATAAATATGTTTTTAACTGATATGGTTATATTGAAAAAACTTACATTGATTCATGCTAGCCACATATTATGTAATATTGAAGTGTGGTTGATTAATACAGATTAATAATTAATTATGGATCATTATTATAAATTTTCAATACAATTTGAACTCATTTTCTATTATTTGTCCATGTGGCACATATTTTCAATAAAAATAATTCTTTTATATTGAAAATAATAACATTGAGTTATACTAGCCAAATAATCAGTTTGATTGACATATGTTTCATTCTTATATGCTATATATAAATTATGGATTGTTTTCCTCAGGTTTTAATTTAATTAGATCGTGTTAACTCCATTTTGGAAATGTTACTCATGTTTTATAGTAAAATAATTCTTTTTAATGAAAACACACACACTAATCCATTTTTCAATGATGTGAGTTAGATTTATGTATAGTAAACTCCTAAACAGAAAAAAATGATTTATGGATACATGTTTTAAATTATCTATTCAATCTAAGATCATTTTCTTAGTTTTTGATATGTGATGAATGTCATAATAAAATGAGACTTTTATATTGAAAACACATATTTAGAGTCATACTGCCACATAATTTATTGTATTAATGTGCGGTAAATTCATAAATGTGTCAAAATCCTTATGGATCATTTTTATATTGTTTGAAAAAAATCTAACCCTGTTTTCTCATTTTTGTCTATGTGATGCACATTTTAAATAAAAAAGAAAAATATATTTAAAATAGGAATTTTTATGCATATCTTCCCCATTATTTGTCACATTTATGTGTTCTCAATCACCACATAGAAAAAATAGAATATGGATTATTTTACTAAAATTTTAAAAGAAAAGAATTTTTTTCACAATTTTGGCTATTTAATGTAGATTTTAAACTAACATGACTCTAATTTTGATAACATGAACTTTGTGTCATAAAATAAGCATCTTGTGTTGTATTTATGTGCATTCAATTCCTATAGACCAAAAATTTAATATGTATGATTTTACCAAAGTATCCAAAAAATCTAATCCAGTTTACATATTTATAGTTATGTGACACATGGTTTAAAATAAAATGACATTTTTATTATGAAAAAAATCACATAGAGTCATGCCTACCAGACCATTTTTTAGATTAATGTGCATTAATTTCCAAGATACATAAAAGTAATTATGCATTAACATCCAAATGTATAAATAAATTTCAACATCATTTACTAATTTTTGTCCACGTGATGCACTTTTTTAACTAAATAGACATTTTTATAACAAATACACACATTTTCATTCATACTGGTCAAATCATGTGTCAGATTGACAAGTCATTGATTACTTCATTCCAAAACAATTATCAGTAATTTTAATAAAGTATCAAGAAAAACCAATTCAATTAATAAGTTTTGGATACATAACAAGTCTTTTAAACCAAAATTAAATTTTTAATATTGAAAACATGTGCATTGATTCATACCACACACATCATGATCTAGATTGATGTGTGATAAATTTTTACACATCAAAAATTTACTATTGTACATTATACTAAAGTTTTGAGAAAATTTGATCTTGTTTTATCCTTATTGGATATGTGAAAAAATTAAAATTAAATGAATCTATTGTATTTAATACAGAAACATTGAGTCATATTAGCCACATTGTGTATTTTATTGATGTTATATTGAATCATACATGCCAAAAATGAATTATGGATCAATTTATTTCTGTTTTGAGACAATTAGGAACTATTTACTTAGTTATGTATTTGTGATGTGTGTTTTACACTAAAATGAAAATTTCATATTGAAAAATTAAACATATAGTACTATTGGAAACATTTTGTGTTTTAATGATGTTAAGTCAATTCCTATACACCAAAAAAAGAAGTATGGTTAATTTTACTAAATTACTATTAAATATAAGGTCATTTTATAATTTTTTCTAGGTGATGTGCATTTTAAACTCAAATGACACATTTATAATTAAAAAATTCACTATGAGTCATACATTCCACATTGGGATCCAAATTATTTTATAATCAATTCCCACATTTTGAAATTAAATTTATAGTTTATTGAAAAAAATATAAGAATAATTAGTGATTATTTTTTTATATATCATGTGTTTAAAATTAGAAATACAATTAAATTAAACACATTGAATTTGTGTTATACCAACCACATCATGTTTCAGATTCTTGTGTGGTGGATTTCGACATATCCCAAATGGATTATGGATCACATTACTATGTTTTGGAAAATAATTAAATCTATTTTATCATATATGAAAATGTGATTTTTTTAAACTCAAATGACACATATATTGAAAACACAAGCATTGATTCATAATGGGAACATCATGAGTGGGATTTCCATGGAATAAATTAATACATGACAAAATTAATAATGGTAATTGTTATAAACTTTCAAGATAATTAGATCATGTTTTACTTGAACATGTGAAGATCAACTAAAATCTCATCATTCTGAACTTTGAACCCTGTTCAAATTATTCCATAGTTAATTCCTTGTTTCTACTTTCATAATTTGATATTGATATGAGTGAGGAATCTCTATTATCATTAATTATATGTGAATTTTTTATATATTTGGATGAATCAAAATTAAAAAATAAAAATAAATTAGTTATTTTCAATGAAATTGTGCTACAGACCCTTGGAATTTGGGGTTTCTTCATGAAACCATTATTAACGAGGTGGAGGTTCTACCTGTTTTTAATGGTGATGAATATTCTCTTCTATATCATGTATTCACACATTCCCATTCTATAATCTTATTCTAGTGGCACCCATGGATTTTTATTCCCTAACATCTTAGTTATGTATTGGTGCTCTATTTTCCTCTTCATATTTTATCTGTTTTGCTCAAATATATTTTATATATGATGTTTCTAACCCTGATTCGTTTTTTTTTCTTTCGTATATCAATGTTAGGACATGAATAGGTGTAATCATAACTATGGTGATGACACAAAAAAGGATAAAGAGGTTGTGATAGTGTTGTAGCTTCAATAACGGTGTATGATATTATATGTTAGGGAATAATTGGTCTACTCATAGTCAGAGGGGTGTATTATGCTGTTTATGGTGTTGATTGTGTTAATTATTTGGTGTTGGTTTATTTAGGGAATCCTATAATGGAAATCTCCACAACTAGTGGTGCCTTTTGTGTCGATTGTGGTTCATGAGACTTCTAATAGTGAACGCTAATTTCTATGGACTGTGGAGATGGTGTTTCCTTAGTTTAGAAGGATAATAGTTTGGGCATAAGTAGCTTAGAACTTTTGACAGTGGTCAGGGTATTAATTATTTATGTAGTTATTGGATAATTAATTTCGTATAACTTGGTTATACATGGTATTATAGTATTTTGTGGTAATATCTTGGTTTTTCGGCCACATTACCATTGATTCATCACTTGTGAGTTGTAGGTGGCATGACCAGAACCCGGAGAATATCTCACCATAATAGATTGGAAGTTCAGTGACACTACCAACTAGGAGTCCCCATTTTGAGCTAAGGGAACTCTAAAACTCATAATATTTTCTTTCATAAACTTTTTATGAGGGAGGGGTACCCCAATTTTTATTCTTCTTAATTAGGGACTAGTTTGAAGAATTAGTGCATTAAGTAGGTGAGTAAATAAATCCCATATAGGAATCACCAGGTGGGAGGATAGAAATAGTGATGTGTGTACCATAACCTATGAATCATCCCTCCCCCACACCATAGATAGAGTGGTCCCTTGCCAAACTGCATCATTATTGCATGATGCAACATTTCATCATAGGGGGATGCATTTTTCACACTAGGATCATGTTATATTGAATACTATAATGGGTGGTGGAATTATGATTTACTGGTGACCCAAAATAGTTCTAAATTACCACATAGGGCCATATGACCATTTTCCTTACTTCATGCCTCTAGATCTCTAGGTCTCAATTCATTTTTCATGTGGGTCTCTAAACCACTGAGTCATGTAAGGGTTACCTCTCCAAACTATTTAAAATAATAATTTTTTTATTTACTAAAAGTGGTCTCATTCCCAACAATAAAAAACATGAAATCAAGGTTTAGGTGATTATAATATGCCTAATACTATTTTGACAAGCTAATAAAAATATATAATGAAACAAAATTAAAATTATGAGGCTAGAAACATAGAAGTATTTTACCAGATATTTGGTAATATATCATCTTATTTATGGGTATAAGGATATTTTAACCATTTACATATTTCCATTATCTTGGTCTTAGAATTAATTAAAAATATCTAAAGAGCACGAGAATATTTATACATGTTATTATATATTCTATAATCCATTGAGAATAACCCTCTATGAAACTTCCACTTGATAAGCAACACAAATCATTCATTCTTTTCAGGTTCATCGCCAAAGTGGTATGTTTTTTCTATCATATCATCATAACCCACAAATAAAGAAAATTAGTGAATGGATGAAATTTATTTTATGGAAAATATTATGTGAAGAATTATAATACTAATACTTGATATCCTAAATGCATCTAGAATGTTATTTTTAGTACCAGATCAGAGACAAAATGGGCAATGAAATCAACATAATGTCAAAAAAACATTTTAAAACCATGTACTCTTCCCACACATATCTACACAAATTTACTTTTTATTTTGAGTACGTACACTAATAGAATTCTTATTAGTACTGAGAAAATATTGATAATAAAATGATTAATAAATACTTTAAATTAAATTGTAATTCCCATTTGAAATTATGAGTTCAAGTATCCGAGATTGTTTATTGTATATAATATCCTTCGTAAATTTGAAAATGTAATATAAAAAATAATCATTGTTATTTTTTTCCATACATATTACAAACATTGACCATAATAATTTAATTTCATAAAAATATGTTTTTGTAGTAAAATATTACTATATACATAATAATTTTTTCTATTTTAATAATTCCAAAAAATTGAATTCATTCTTTAATGACAAAACATTATTTTTTTAATATTTATTGTTCATTCTATTAAAAAAAATATTTTTAAAACAAAAATAAAAATATATAATTTTTTTATCTATAAAATGTAGATTTTTGTGAATAAAAAATTCACAATGGACATAATGTGAGGTTGATTTGTTGGAAATCTATTCTTTGGATCCAAAAAATATATATTCGGGGTATCTGTAAAAATTTCAATTAAAATCCAAAACTTCTTAAGAAAAACATATGTGAATATATTATAAAAAATTATATTTTATATGATTAGATTATAGAGTTTCACACATGAAATTTAGGAATGATGAGGATTCTATCATATATAAGTTTAAATTATATTTCCAATATTTTTTATAGTTTTTTATTTTCAATTTATTTAAATTCCAGAGATGTTTTTAAATTGAATTGATTGATGGATTAGTGAGTCCAAATAATCATTCTTATTGTTTTCCCTTTGAATATTAGTATTATATACCCCATTAGAAAAAATAAATAGTTATTAAATCTAATGGACATAGTAAATCCTTTTTTGATAAAATAGATTATAAAAATGTAACTCATGTATTTATTCAAAATTGAGACTCCTAGTCATTAAATAATGAAAATAACATATATATTCTTGGAAACAATTGTGACAGTAATAGTTTATATAAATATTTCTTCTTCATATTAATTCTTGGGTATATTTTTATGCTTTAATTCTTTTTATTTTTTAAAATGTAAATAAATTATATGTGTTATTAGAAATGGTGGGGTTATGTTACTCACATAATTCCATTTTAATATATTTATTGATATACTAGATAATCTGTATCTGACATTATATTTACTTTTCATTGTGTTGGTCTATAATTTCATGCCACATTTTAAACCTATTTTTATAAAATATTATTTTTTTACATTTGAAAATAATTATTAAGGATATAAATCACGTATATTTATAACACTATAATACAATGATATTAATGTTCCAATAGCTTTATCAGTAGCGTGACTTCCAAATCATCCTTAATTATAGTAAATGTAGATATCGACTCGAAAGATATGTCAATAACCAGTATCACATGATTTTTTGGGAGTTTCTTATTGTCTATCATGTATCTTGGTATATTTTACACTATACCCCTAACAACATGGATATTCATGGGTTTGATAGATATACATCACATTAAATATCACCATGTATAAATTTAGTAACATAATGTTATCCTTTTGTGTTTGATTCACATTTAGGAGAATGAGTTATGAAAAAATTAATAGCATCCGGTAAGGAATACATTTGAGGGGAATGGCTAAACTCTAATCTAGTGGGGTCATGGGGCTCTTCATGTAAAAATAAGTGTACCATTACTGGTTTGCTTTGATCCTATCATGTATATTGGTCCACTAATATGGACTAGAGAAGAATGTATTTTAAATAATATATCTCTTAATGCATGGATTTTGTCATCTCATATTTATCTCCGTTGGGTGTTATCATCCCAAAATATATTTCAGGTGATACCCCAAACCCTATACCTATAACACGTACATACTGTTCCAACCTCTTCAAAGATATAGAATTTAGTTTATTTTCAAGTATTGTAGATATCGATTCATGTGTCTAAAGCATATAAAACTCATATATATATATAAAGATATATAATATTATTATAAAATATAAAATATAATATTTCATATATAGAAATGATTCACTTACTTCTTGTTTTTTTCATCACCTAGTTTTCTCTCATTATTTACATGAGCCTCCTTTCATTTCACATGATGTGGGATAAAAGTGGATTTGAAATATTAATACAATCAAAGGCTAATTTATTTTTTCATATCATATAAAAAATTTATTGTTGATTCAAAATACATACCATTTTTTTTTCATGTATAACATAAATGATAATGAATTTACAATAGATCTATATTAGGTATTATACATATTTAATATTTTCAACAGTACATTTTTTTTGCATAAATTTACAATTTTGAATCAAATTGTATAAAATAAATAATTTCTAATAAGTTAATATGGTCTATAATTAACCTGAAATATTTCATCATCATGATGACTAATAAATATGTTCCAAATTTGCTGGTTTATAAAGTGTGCATACATAACTAGTGGGTGGGGATTGATTTGCCCATAATTTATTATAAATTATTCTTTGTAATAAGTGTTTAGAATCCCCTATGAGATTTCCCAATAACCATTAAGACAAATTTCATATGAAATTCATCTAAAATAAATTAATTTTATAATTGATAATGAAAAGTATATTGTCGTTATATTATATAATTTTTAAGTAAAATAGAAGAATAATATCATATAATGACCCTAATATGTCCCCAAATTGTTTCCTTAAATAAAGACATGATATTTTAGTAAAAATATATATCAATTGAAACATGAATTCCAATTTTGATCCCAACACTACTAATGAGCATCTAATTCACGAGTTTTAATAGGTTGTAGTCATTGATTCCTTCCATAATCAAATTTTATACCTGTTCTTATTTCTATGATTATTATAGTTATCATGGTGATTCTTCATCGTTATTTTTTTCACCATAATGATGATGATCCTATATTATTTCCATACTTTTAACATAAATCATGTGTTCTTACTCAAAATTCTTAACATTAGAATGTTTATAAGTCAGTATCTTCTTATGTAGTGAAACATTTAATATACAATACATAAATTTAATAGATAACAAATGATATTAAGAGGAAGAGAATAGTATATTAAAAAACAAATTTTCTTGAAAATTTTGTTCTATTTTTTTATTTAATGGTTTATGGGATTTGGATCATCTATCATGTATCAAAAAACCTTCATTGTGGCCCTCTATAACATACAATACATTATCTATATTGGGACCACCATAAATAAATATAATCTCTTGATGAAATTGCTTTCCCCAATTGAATTTTGCTATGACCCTATTGTTTTTTATCACTAAGAGGAAAAATTAACATTTAAAGTCTTCTGGTTATGGATCATACAATACATGCACTTCATGTGATTCAATTATGAATTGTTTTTCATTATAACCATCCACATCTAAACTCACAACCATGAATCCATCATCAAATAATTTCACTACACTCGTTTTATCAACCCATTTCAAATAGAAAAAAATAACATCAAATTTTGTATAATCCTACCCATATATCTATTCATTAAAGCTAAAAAATTACATATTTTCATAAATTAGATTTCTATTATTAGAACCAGATATGTGTGTTACTTCTTCTATAATCATAACTATATATTTTTCCCCATACTTCATTTATCTTGTTCCTTTGTATAATATTTACAACCATTAATTAAAAAAATTAATACAAAAAATTTACATTTGGTTCCCTGGCTAGCCATCGATGTTATTTGGAAATTTATTTTAGGTTTACTGAAAATATATTTTAATGATGATCCCATAAAATTCCTATAAATTTTTTAAAATGGGTATTTCATACAAATCCTTCATCCCTTGATGCATTCAAATCTTTATGAAGTATTATTTGTTCATAAATGTATGGAGAAACCCCTTCACTATTATATAAAATGTAATGATGATAATGATTCAACTTGTTAAGGGGAATTTTAACAAAAACCCATTCAAAAATCCATTCATATAGAAGAATCATGTTGTGATGGGATTTTGGGAGACTAATGTTATAAAAATATGATAGGAAATCATTTCATAATTCAAAATCCTCTCTAAAAATATATTTTTATATAATAAAACATTATTTATATTTTTTATTCTTTATGTACCCTTATAATATATTTAGATAATAATAAATGGGGAATAATAATCTATTATATATGGGGAAACATAGATTAATTTTTCTAACCAAGTGAACCATCAATATTCTATTATATAAAATAATGATGGTGTAAAGAATACCTCCAATTTAGAAAATATAACTACAATACCTATATTCAGGATTGGAATTTTCACCAATCCTAAATATTTATGACATATGGCGTTGAAAATGAAGAAAAGTCATGATAAGATCATTTATACGATATAAGGAAGAATGAAATATAAAGCTGCATGCATTAAATCTTGCATCAAAACAAGAAAACACTATAATTTTAAACTATTTAGCTTTAAATTATTCTTTAAAATGAAATTATTGATATTGTATGAATGTTACTTAAGAACATTGACACTGTTAAAGATGTTTAAAAAGAAAAATATTCTTTCCTACCAAGAATTTAAGATTTCAGACAAATAAAAATCACCTTTTACCCCTTATTAGTGCCAACACATCCCTTATCCCTAGGTCATTCAAGTCCAACCTAGACTTAATTCAATCATTTTTATCCTGAATATTTATTATCATGCCAATAATACTACTATAACTCCCTATTATTTCTTGGAATATTATTTCTATAATTAATTTAATTATTTCTATATTTATGAATAAATGAAATATCCACTATTTCAGGTATTACATGAAAAAATTAGTTTTTATTTCATTAAACGTAACATCGGGTTTATCTTATATTAGACGCAACACCATGTTTTGCTTGTGTTACAGGTAACTCCAAGTTGCAATGATCCACGAAATAAAATTAATATTATTGTTTTTAAAAAAGGATCATTACTTATCCATTAAATTTATTTCACAAATAGTAAACAAATTAAATAATATGTAAATGTTTTTATATAAAACAAGTATTAAAACAAAGTTCTTATTTTTCAATAAATACTTTATATGTTTTAAAAGTATAATTCCCTATAAAACTATTTTATTTATTTATTTTTTTGAAAAAAAAAATTAAAATTTGACTCTATAATATGATTAATTTGATAAAATAATCATAATTTTTGAAATTTTATAATAAAAATTACATTTGTGTGAATTTTTTAGATTTTTATAAAAGGTTTTATTTTATGATGAATAGTTAAAAATTATAAAATTTATTGAAAACTGCATTTTGATTAACTTATTTATAATGTTAACTTATATTTTATATTATTTTTTAAGTAAAATATGTTCAATTAAAAATAAATTAATCAAATTTATTTCATTAATATAAATTTTATTTTAAATTCTGATATAGAAACACTGTAAATATTTGAACATCATCTCTTTGAAAACTCAGTTTCTTATCACATCTATATAATTAATTTTAAATTGATATTTTCTAAATCATGGAGTGTAATTTAGAATAATGGATTCTATATTTTGAATCAACATAGCATACATTATTTAATAATTTTAACTTACTTTTTTAACAAAATGAATTGTCAAAATAGTAAAAAAATATATATTGTCGTTAAGGTGAAAATAGTTTTACATGATGGAGGGTTAAACTAAAAACATAATGATAAAAAATTACCCAAAACAAGTCTAACAAAAACTAGATGGCGATATTTTGACCATATACCATATAGAAGTGAGAATAATCTATTTTGGATATCTTTTTCTAGATATAAATGTGAGTAGACATTTTTACTTCCAAAATATTAAATGTGTCCCACTGAACTCATTTATAAAAAGAAACCACTTCTCCTTTACTCTTCATACCTTCAATGTCAAGATTCATATCAGGAAACCAGGGATGGTTTATGAAAAATTGGTATCACAGAAAGGTTTCTATCCTCTAACCTATGGGATGGAATGGTTCATGACAATGTGGTATCAATGGTCTAGGTTATATTTTTTGTCTATAATTCAGTATGCATTGTGTGATATTTTTGGGACTTATGAGGTAGTTACGGTTGATTGTCTGATTATCCCTAATAATGAAGAACATTATGTCTCTAGGTGTGTTTAGGTAAATATATCTTGTGGATTAGTTCTAGTATTTACCTTACTATTTATTTTTATAGAATTATAATCCAAATAACTTTTCTCTATATGTTGGGATTAATTTTACTTTTTTCTATAATTTACTATAAATATTATGTATTCTTTATTGTCTTCTTATGTTGTATATGATCATTCCTCGGAGAAGACATTCGAATCAGATATAGGAGGAAGCTGATGCTGAACCAAAATGAGAAAATCCTCTTGTGGACTCGGGTCATGTAGAGGTGATGGTGCATATTGTCCAAGCTCTGGGACATGCACCACCACCAGTTTCCATTTAGGTTTAAGCTATGGAACCTCAAATGGATGTTCTCCAAGAGAGTTCTCATGAATTCCTTCCCCAGAATCCATCACCATTCAATGTATCAATTAATCCTTAGCAGGCTGAGGAATGGTTGAGCTATATGGATCATTTTTTCTAGGTTCCAGGAGATTCCTAAAGAAATTAAGGTAGACTGTTACACCTTTTCGATGGAAGGAACAATAAGAAGGTGGTGGATAAAAATAGTGATAGAGAATATGAATTATGTCTTAAAGTTGAAGTATAACTAGTTTCTTTTCATATAACTAGTTATATCTAGAGTAAATTATGTTGTCTAAGGATATATATTCATTAAAATTTGATATGGCTAACATGACTGTGAAAGTGTATGAAAACCATTTTTTTAGATCATGATTTTTACACCTAAGATTTTATCGAATGAGGAGGTGAAGGCGTGATGGTTTATGTTAGAGAATCAATTGGATATTTGTTCTCAGATTTTATTACTAAAGTTACCTTCTTATGTTGATAATATGAATAGAGCACTAATAGTAGAAATGGAACTTGATAGAATGTCAAGTTTATCAAGAGTTTATTTCCATCATAGTGGAAGTTTAGGTTTATTTAAAGTAAATAAGAAGCGTTGTGATTCTCATGGTGGTTCTTGATACCGTATTCATTCGAGACCTCATATAGTTTTTGGCAGAGTCTAGTTGATTTTCAACTAGTGTTTAAGCCTAGGGAATTCAATGAGGGGTTTCATTGAGGAACCCAAGGTATGTGGTTCTTGTTGACATTCAAGACACATATAGAAATTATTCCACATTTATTACACTACACATAGTGTAATGAAATCATAAGATCCTCCTAAAATTTTAAACAAATGAGATGCTTTATGGATAATAGGGATATATGCACAGGCATATGGAATAATTCTTCTTTATGAAGTGTAAATGTTTCAAAAGGATTAAGATATTAGTCTATCGACATTAAAAGGTACCATCAGTGTCGATTATTTATTAGTAACTACCTCATTTGATACTTGTGCGTTTAATTCATTTATTTTTACTTTTATTATTAATCTATTAAATCTTCTTATAGAGATATTTTCTTTTTCTAGATATTACCAAACCCCTTGGTATGAGGAGAGAGCAGGGTCTTCGTAGTCCAACATGTGTTTTCTCTCTCTCAAGTTTCTATCATTCTTTTAGTTATCTAGTTCCTGACATGAACCATCATGACATTGTTTTCAGGATGGATTGGATCATATCCAATAAATCTTGGATTGATTTTTATCATTGATGGGTCTCCTTTACAACACCTAATAGTGTGTTCCATTTCATTCAAGGACAATTGGATCCATGGTTGAGTAGAGCCAGACCTTCTAATCTGAAGTTGGTGAGAGTGATATCTATGTTTTCTTTTGATCCATAGTGGGAATAATTTTTTTTTGTGATATCCATTCAATTTTAATGAGTTTCCTATCATGTTTCCCTATGTCTTCTCATGTCTTCCACTAGTAAGGGAGGATGACTTCTCTATTTACATAGTTCCTGATACTAAACTAGTTTCTATTACTTCCTACCAGAAGTCACTAGATGAATTGAAAGAGTTGAAGACATAGTTATATGATCTCTTAGAGAAATGATTTATATTCCTAAGTGTTTCACCTTGGGTAGTGTTGGTTCTCTCTTGTATGAAATATAATGGTTTACATCACCAATGTGTTGATTACCAAAAGTTCAATCGAGTGATGGTAAATAGAAACTATTATTGAAATGTATTTATGATATGTTTGATCAACTGAATTGTAAAATTGGTTCTTAAAGATTTACCATAAATATGGTTTCCATCAGTTCGGGATAAGACAATCTAACATTCAAAAAACCACATTTCAGAGTAGGTATGACCATTATGAGTACCTTTTCATGAGCATTGGTATAACCAATTATCATGTAGTTTTTATGGGTTTATATAATAGGATTTTCCAAGAGTATCTTGATTCCTCTATGGTATTCTTTGTTGATGACATCCAAGTTTACTCTATGATTCAGGAGGATCATTTTCCTCTTCTAAGAAAAGTTTTAGAATTGTTAAGAATTTTTCATATTTATTGGAATCCTTAGAAATGTGATTTCTATATTCAATATGTGATGTTATTGGGATATTTCATTTCATTACATGGGATATAAATTTATGCTAAAAAGGTGAAGGATGTTATAAAATACAAGAAACCACAAAATGTTTTCGATATTCCAAGTTTCGTAGGTCCAGTTAGATATTATCACTGATTCATTATGGGCTTCTTAATGTTGGATTCTTAGTTGACTGGTCTATATAATAAGGGATTAAATCTTTCTCTGAATGAAAAATTTCAGAGTTAATTTCGTTGAGTTGAAACAATCATTGACTACAAAAATGGTGTTGACTCTTACAAAGGCTAGGAAAGGATTTTTGGTCTTCTATAATGCATGAGGTTCAGGTGAGGGATGTATCCTTTGTAAAGGTTATCAGGTCGTTGGATATTGATATTGTTATATTAGTTCATAAAAGATGAATTATTTGATCCATGAGCTTCAATCTATAGCTTTGATGCACATTATTATGGTTTGAAAGTATTACATTTATGAGAATGGTTTACCATGTTTTTAGAACATAAGGTACTGAGTTATATATTCCCTAAAAAATATTTGAATCTCCAATAGATGAATTTAATTGAATACCTACATTATTTTGATTTTGAAATCACCTATACTGTATAAAAATGTAATGTCTTCATATATTCCTTGAGAAGAAAAATTCCAACCGAGGCCATGAAAGAATCCTCATAAGAGTGGAAATTGATCGATCTCTTTTGGTAGTTTCATATTGAAGTCTAGGAATTAGTGGTTGAGGTTTCTTTGTCCAATTTTTAGTTGAAATACTCTCTTCTCAAGATGATTCTTCAGGAACAAAATCCTGATGACAAGATCTGTATTAATAGAGACCCTCTTTATGGTGAGGAGACTATTTCTCAGTAGTTTTTCTTGAAAGAAGGAATTATGTGATATCGGAATCTGTTTTTATACCATTATTGTTAAGGAAAGCTATAATGGGGGATTTCCATAATTTTTAGTGTGAAGTGAACCTAGGAACCATGAAGATTTTCTAAGACATGTGGTATCAATTCTTGTTCTTATGTATTAGATAAGGCATTGCTGAAATTTTCTCTCATCATTATATATACAAAAAGGTTAAGGCTGAGCATCAGAATCCTTCGGGTTTTCTTCATCCACATCCAGTCCCTAAATGAAAGTGGGATGACATATTCATGTAATTTTTGGGTTGTGACGATGTATAACAAAAAATAATAATGCGGCATGCATTTAAATCGATTAGTTGACCTAGTCCACACAATTTATACCCATTCATGATGCAAGCAAAGTTGAAGAGTTATAAAATTTCTATGTGGAAGAGATTTTTTATGTATTTCCATTTTTTATAGTCTCTTATAGGGATCCTAGGTTTAATTTACATTTTTAGAGAGTCCATTAGGAGGCACTTGGATCTAATGTACCTTTGACATCTTCATTCCATCAATAATTAGATACCCATACAAATATTTATGTACAGATTCATAAGGATATGATTTATGATTATGTTCTCAACATTGGTGGTACTTTGGATGAACATTTGGGAGTGGTTGAGTTTTTTTATAATAATAGATACTAGTCCATGATCACAATGGAATATTTTGAAGCGTTATGTGGCTAAACTTTTATATCTATGTTGTGTTGATCAGTGATTGGTGAAAGTTCTTTGGTTTGAACACGTTCAGTGAAAGAATAAACACCAATTATTCAATTGATTCATTAGAGAATACTGATTGTGGAGATATGATATAAATATTATGCATATCATCTTCATAGAACATTAGAGTTTTCAGTTGGTGACGATGTGTTCATGAAAGTTTCACCTAAGTTGGTTCATTTAAATCTTCATTGGAATAGAAAAATTTCTCCTAGTGTTGTGGGAACTTTTGAGGTTATTGAGTAAGTGGGAAATTTTTATTACCATTTAGAACATCCACCACAGCTAATGTTGACACATAACTTGTTCCATGTATCTCAAAATTCAATGTATTTATATGATACATCTCATGTTCTGAAATGGCATGAACTTGAATTTGAACCATATTTAGATATGTCTGACCATAAAATCAGGATAATTGATTTTAAAAGAAAGGTATATCAGGGAGAAGAAAAATGTGTTCGATAGATATGGAATAATGTTTCTTATAATCATGAGGGGGGGGGGGCGATAGTGAGGAACTGATGAGAGAGAAGTGGGCTCAACTTTTTGTCATGGAAACTTCTGAGTAGGATTTATGGGGATAGAATGTTTCTACAGTGCGGATATTGTAATATCCTATTACAGGTGTCAGGTAATACTAAACCACTCTTTTCACCAACATTTATTTGGTTTTTGTTTGGGGATGTTTTGGGTTATAATTCCAAAAGTTTTTTAATTTATGGGCTAGATCGTGGTTGACACATAGTTTTCCCAAACTATGCGCCCTCTTAAGCCAAACCATGCAAACCTTGGAAGAAAAAGTTTTCATAGTTGGTGTACAGTTTAAAGGAATTGCACCATATTAGGAGAAACAATGTTACCCATTAAAAATGGGAGCATGGCTAGGCTACACCGTTTCATTTAACCATGCAGATATTCCAATATAACAGTCCACATAACTTTTAATTAATCCCAAAATTATATTAAAATAAACAAAACCCACCTTTTTGTCGCTAGATAGACTTGTACAACCCCTTAAGTAATTCCGCTTCCATGGGAGCTCCAAATATCAATTTTTGTCACCTCAAAACCATCCTAGAGTTGGATCAAATCAAGAGGAATTCCATTCATTCTATTCTCTATTAGTATCCTCACTATGATCTCTATCCCCCACTATCTCTATTCTCCTCCCTAGTGTTCATTGGATCACACTGTTTCTTTGTGGGTATAATAATCTATATTATAGGATCTCAAACCATGGTTTGATCCATATTTCTCAGATTTTTTTATCATCACTCTTCATTGAAAAATCATTATTACAGTTTTGTGTTTCAATATCTATTGATTACAATATATGTGGTTCCATCATGATATCCAAATTGTATTATCACAAATTATATTTATTTAATTTTAATTGATAAAATTGAATTAATTTTATTGATTTCAATTAAGTGGTTTTCAATTGTTTATTTGGAAAAACCCAATTTAATTGAATTAGAGTCATAAATTAGGATTTGGTAGGAATTTTGGAAAACATGCAATACCATTGAATTTTGGTGTGTTTACAAAAATTGGTCAGATTTAAATTTTTATAATTTAAATTGTGGAATGAGTTTAATGTAAAAGTTGTGAAAAACCCCCAATTCTATTGAATTAGGGTTTTTTGTGAAATTTCTGGAAATTTATTGAAATTATTTTGTTGAATTTAAATATTAATTTGAATTTTGAAATTTAATTATGAATTCATTTCAAATTATAGTGTATAAAAAATGGAATAAATTTGTTCTGATAAAGACCTTAGGGGTTTATCTTATAAAAGTATTATTTTTTATTAAAACCATATTTTGGTTTTTATATAGAAATTTGAAATTTTAAATGGGGGAATGTGATTTAATTATATATATGTTGTTTTAAAATAAGTTTCCCATCATAGAATCAAACTAGATATCATGAATGCCTGGGTATTTAAGGAGTTATTTGGACAAACATGTTAGGTTTTAATTTCCCTCACAATAGATCAATGTTTTAGAACAATAACAAAACAATATTAGAACATCTTCTCTCCCCAGTGGGATAGGGATGAGCCACATATTTCCGGTGTTTAGGGGTATGTGTATAAAATGATGTTTATCATATGAGTGTGTGAGGATCCCATAACTTAGAACTATCATATGTCTTTGTAGATGAACATGTTTCATTCTTGTTTATATAAGAGATATAATTATATTCTATTATTGTAATCTATTTTACATGAATTTTAAATTTATATATACTATTTCACATAAACGTTTTTATTCAGCCAATTTGTGTAAAGAATCATTTTCTTAAAAGTATTTCCATCATTTGAAATGTATTTAAATCATTTAAAAAATAAATAATGATTTGTTGAGATATGATCTTAAAAGTAAAAAAAATTTTATTTGATAATTGAAATATGTTTATTTGGTTATTTTGATATTGACATATTATTATAGAATCCTTGGTGAGACCCTACTGGGATTTTAGCTCACACCCTACCTCTACCATGGGGTGTTTGTAGAATTTTTTCTTCCAGGTTCGTTTAAGGTTAATGCACCACATAAATGTAGCTATAGATATTGATACATGGACATGGATAGTGGAATCTGGTAGGACATAGGCTATTTCTCTTCTTATTTTACAAGTACATTGTCGTAGTAATTTGGGGTTTTCATACCCTTTGGACTTCTGGTACAATTCTCCCTGGGGAGTTTCTTTTGTATGAATACAAATTTGTTGACTTACTTCTGATATTTTTATGGAAAATTCGTTCTCGAATTCATTTTTATGATGTCATGTGATAGACTCCAACCCATGGGGATATGGAACACAATTTGGTCCACGTTAGGACTGGCTTGGTTACCAAGTTACCCTGATACTTGGGCTACTGTGTGACATTCAATCCCTTTTAGTTTTGATAATAACTACCCAAGTAAATTCCCAAAATATTTCCTATCATCCTATAATTCATATTTTTTATAGAAACCCAACCTAGTAAGGGTGTTTTTGAAAATGTAATGAGGTCATCTAAATAATAGATAATGTTCATCAATGATCATTTTATTTTATTTCCTCTCGCACCACCAAAAATTATTATTATACCATATTTATATAATAAAATCATTATCTCTAATATAATTATATGTTTTTATGATACTATATTGATGAAAAAACCATCTCTACTTCCATAAAATGGGATTTGAAATAATCATTCGTTTGTATGGAGAATTATTGCCTCGGGAACCAATGTCATTCCTTTTTCCTATACCACATCTCATGATTGAACATAATTAAGGATACAGTATTTATATATAATATTTATGATATTATTATGATTATTTAACTAATATATCACACATACCTTTATGATTTCAATTTTGTGGGAATATGATAATGTCTCTTGAGTGTATGGAGGACTACATCATAGTGAAACTATGTGTTTCATTTATGCAATACATAGAAGGTAATAAAGATGGTTTTAATTAACATAATTTATATATATGTCATAATAATTATAAATTAATGATATATTATCATTTATATTTCATTCATTAAATACAAAAAAACAAATTTGAAACATCATTTATACGTACGTATGACCTACTTTCTTCCTAAATAGTGAATTTCATTTTCTACATATATATTTTATAGATTAATATATACACATATATATATTGAGTATATATATTTTTATATAATTGTTTAAATTATTTATATTATTTAATCATGATCAATGTAAAAGGGATAAAAACAACAATCAAAACATGTGTGAAAAACCAACTATTTATTGCAGGAAATGTGACTTTAATAAGGAATTGTTAACAAATATATAATAATATGTCATAGATAAATATTATATTATATTATATATATATATAACCTTTCTCAAAATATTTATAATAGAATTATATTTATTATACAGAAGGTTTGAAGATGTACGAATAGATTCATTACTTATGATAAGGGATTTCCGTCTCAATTTTATTTTCTGTGAGACAAATGCCACATTCACCACATGTTTCATTTATTTTGTTCATAAAATTCACTTTAATGAATTTTAGGACTCATAAACATTAAATTACTAGTATTTACATATCTATTTGATTATATCTATTTTAGGAGTTTAACATTTTAGAAGTTACCAAACTAGTAAGGGATTTTTGTCTTAATTTCATTTCTTTTCGACAAATGATTATGTTTTGTACCAATGTTATTTCTTGAGTGGTATAGACAACCGCTTTGACTTGTAATATCATAAATTTATTTATCCCCATAACATCTGATGTTTTAGTTAAGGATAATCTATTATGGGTCTTACATTTCAATGTTACCAAAGTGGTAATAATATTATTCTAAAATATCATCATTTATTATATTTGATTATGATTATAATTTAAAAGATAAAATATTATGATCTATAACTGAAAAAAACATAAATATTATTCTCATATGGTTATTTTTGATATTTTAAGGTAATATTAATATTTCTATATTCATTTTTAATTCAAATAAATGATAATATTATTTTGAGAAAAAACAAAAAAAAGCATTTTTATTCAGAAACCAATTTTCTTCCAAATCCGTTTTCCTAAAAAACATCACAATTTTTTGAAAATAATACAAGTGATTTATTAAAATAATTTTTACCCATTGGTTTCTTCCAATTTTTTTTGAAAGTAATATTCATGTCATTTTCCAAACAATTCTCATTTTAGATTTACCAATAATGCATAAATAATCATTATTTCAACATTTAAGAGATGAAAAAATATTCCAACTATTATTTCCATTATTTTCATTAAATATTTCTTTATATGTTATCATGTTTATGTTCTAATCAAATGGTTTTCAAAATTTATTATGTTTTAAATTTTTTCATATATGTACGAATATTTTCCCCAATAAAAGTTGTAAATTATTTTTTTAATGATCCCATTATATGTTTTCAAGATTATTTTCAAATAAATGTATTTTCAAAATATTTTATGAATTTTTTAGTTTTAAAATTTTTATTTTAATGAAATGTTATCTTCTTCAATAAATTTTCTATGTTATTTTTTATTTTATATCATTATTCATATATGATGAAACCCATTAATGCATATTATTTTTTTCTTGGGATATGAAATAAGAATACCAATATTATTCCGTCTTTTAAAAAATTATGCTTATTATGAAATGGTTGTTATGAAACTATTTTCTCTTACATTGGTTATACCATAATAAATTCCTATGAAGCATGATTTTCTTTCCATTAGTCATGCAATGATGAAATGTTGAAATAATTATAATACCTATCTCTTTTCCAAAGGTGTTTATATGTCTAAATTTTTATGAATACCATTTACATCAATTTCTAATGATATGGTGAATGTTTTATGATCTTTTTCCACACATAGGTATGATTTTAAATATGTGATGGGTAGGAACTATATCTCCCTCCAATTTATTAGGTTAACCTTTAAATCTCATGAGATAACAATTAGAAACATGTCGATGGGTTTAAGAGACTATGGGAAAAAAAGTGTTTCCTAATACATAATGGAAAACTACTTCATCCCGGTCTACTATGGGAAATATGTGTTTCATGATCCCCAATGAGAAACATGGGATAATTCTTGATCCACTATGATTATTGTCTTAGTTTTTAACCTTGACATATGAAATTGTTTTCTATATTTTTGATTTTATCATACTTTTATGACCCATTATTTTAGTTCATGATTGATATATAATGATTTATCACCATATGAGACATGTTTTTGGTAATGAGAATTTTATATTCTATAAATATTGTTTATAATCTATGATAGGTTAGGTATGAAAAAAAGAAGTTATCTTAGATATCTGAATTCATTATTTTTATCTTGTTATTTTATATGATAATATATTGATATATCTTATATTACCCTTAATGAGTATCTGAGCTCATACTTTCTTATGTTTATTTCCCCAAGTTATGAACAAAGGTTTAAGTAGGGTATGACTAAGAGGAGTCCAATATTATATAATCTTAAGTGACATGTCAAATATATTTCACCAAATTTGAGGGTTTTTCACTTAGTCTATAAAGATACTAAAATATAACTATCATCACACATGTGTTTTTTTAATGTAATGAATATTCATCGAAAACATGTAATAATTATATATAAAAATTTTAGGTCACTGTAGGTAGTATTAGAGGAAAGGGTTAGTTATCATTTGGAAATAATGATATGAAAATTTTAGTGAAATCCCATGGGATATATCTATGGATTTTTTTGTATGTATAAGGATAATACTATGGATTAATAAAAGCATAGGAAAATATCCTCAAATTTTGGGAAAGGATAGTGTTAGTTTTTTTATGAAATTTTTTCTCTATCTGGATACTACAAGTGGATGTTTCTCTATAATAGATGTACTAAGGGGTAATAAATCTGAAAAAGATGCATTGATATGGAATCTATAATCACCCAGTGCATATCAATAGTCCCGGTTACAGACTTGGTTTGTCACTTATAGGGGATGTGTTTTTGGAATTCTCAAAACCATTACAAACCATTAAAAATGATTTAACAAAATGGTGCATATGAATGACCTAGATAAACCACAATTGTCCTATTTTAGAAATAATGTTTTCTGACATAATTTATTATAATTGTTTTTTCATGATTATGTGGTTTTACACTATGAATATTATTTATCACACTATACTTTATAGTTTTGTTAAATTATTTGAACCTAAGGAAATATTGTTAATGTTAAATTAAATTAATAATGAAATGATTTTCTTCCAAATAAACCAAATGTTATGGGTTATATAATTAATTTTTTTTTATTTTATCAAACAAATTTCTCATGTTAGGAATCGTGTTGAACATCCAAATGTGAAAATATGGAAAAAAACGTTATCTTTAGCCCTTAATAAGATAATAAACATCTTATTTCTGTGGTTCTAAGGATCTAATAGTTGCTAAGAAATAGGGCAATACCACTGAAAAAATATTTTATAGTTTTCAATGTACATAGTATAAAAAATCATTTTGGATAATTATAATTTGGAAGGTGAAGAAGGTCAGTTGGGGAATATTATTAAGAAAATGATGGAACAAGAAGAAATTAAATATATATAATGGTAATATTTTATGGTTATATGTCTCAGTAATCACTAACATCATATTATACAAACAAATATAAATAAGTAATTCCTTGAACATAAGAATGGGGATGATAAATATATTGGTAGCTATGATGCTATTGTTACCTGGCTTCAAAGGTATGCATCTGGTTTACCCATCAGAACTGAAATAAAAATTGATCAATTATTTAGTTTCCTAAAACAAATACTTTATAAAGTGTTATTTATAATATACTTTTGTGGATATGAATAAGTTGTTACATTTTCACTGAAGGTAGATATGGATATTGGATATTCTCACCATTATTATATTTTAGACAAGAAAAAGATGATTTAGTCTCATGAAAACTTCAATGATGGAAATAAACTCTAGAAATTTGAATTCACAAAATGAGGGAAGATGCACCACAAGATTATATTTTATAGAAATAGTAGGTTATTTAAATATGGAAAGGAATTTCCTAAATATTATGGATGTCAAAATTTATTTAGTGGTATAGTTAAAGCAATGGAGTACAATGGGGAACCAACTAATGTACCACAGACAATATAGTGTTTCAAGTGCAAGAGTATTACGTATTATTGAATAAATTCTCAAATCCAAAGGATAATTTGGATGATAAGTCACAAAAACCTATAAAGACAAAGGAAAATGGGATATGTTATTCAATGATAATGGATTAATTTAATCATTATAATTAAAGAAATTTTATCCCAGACTCCTTGTTTGATAATTTCATGTTTGATTTTGAATGAATGGGAACTATGGAAACATTATTGTCTATCATTTAGTGAGATTTCATGTGATTATTCTTATTTAGATGAATTATGGAATAAAAAAATTACATTTTATATTCTCTCAATAAAATGTTGAACCTAGGCTTCTAATGGAACTACTTTTATATAGGATAAGATCTTATATATGTAATAAATGGGGGATTATATTTTAGAATTTTATATGTGTCCATAAAATATGAACATTATATTAATGGATACCATTGTGGGTTTATGAGTTTAAGGATGATAATATTTCATTGACACACCTTTTGAGGTTTTACGAGATGAATGTTTATCAATTCTAAGAATACATTAAGAGAATACTTTGGAAACAAACCTAATGGTTTTATATATGTTTTGGATGAAATTTTACTTAGGTAATAATACGTTTTCACTTTGTGGATGTATGATTTAATGTATTGGTAACACTTAGGTTTTATCATATAACTGATTTTTTGGTAATCGCCTTATGAATTCAATACACTTCATTTCCATCAGAGAGTATTTATATCCTGGTCATATTTTTAGAATATACATTAATGAGTTGTTAAGCTTTCATAGAGTATTTTATTTAATAGAATATAATTGTGATATGTAATTTTCCTCTATATGTTTTTTCAGGAATCTATTGACATAGAGTTTAGTTTCAGTACTGTGAGAATAATTCAAACCATTGAAAATTGGCTAAGATCATTTTTAAGGGATTTCAAAGGTGGTTGTGATCAACACCTTACTCAAGTTAATATTTCATAAAACAATATATTTTAGTAAAAAATTTAGATGTATATTTATGATTAAATTAATATAAATAATTTTATATCTCCTTTATGATGGAATGAAGTTTAAAAAATAAAGTTATTTGGATCTATGAAAGTGGATTTGATGATAGAGAAGGTTAGATCTATTTAGAGATACATAAGAACATGATTTTTTTTACTGAAATGTTATGCTTATAATCATTTATGTGACAAATAATTTCAAGTTGATGGGAAGGTCTTTTTATGAATTTATCTATGGATGAAATAATTGAAAACTGAGAGCTAGGTATATCAGTCCCTCTGAAATACGTGATTGTATTGGGATAATAGATTATCATTTAGAACTACACCAAACCAATCATAGCCTCAAGAAGTTTTACATGTATCAATCCTAAGGAATTACATACCTGATACCTAACATGTACTAAACTCAGTGGTTTTACCACATGAACATGATATTTCTTATTAGAAACAAAATTTAGGGATCTTTTGATGAAATTGAGAATGTTCTACAAAATAAGACCACTAACATGGTTAGTGTTTTGTGGGGAAACCTCATACTTGAGTAATATTTGTGTGAACCCATGAAAATAATGAGTTATAATTTCCTATATTTCATTCCTCAATATAATGAATATTAATGGACAAATTCATTTTTGTGGGGGTAGAATGTAACACCGAGAGATTTTGTGATATATATTTTTCAAATAAATTTAATCATTTCAATATTTTTCATGATATGAAATATCTGGTTTAGATTATGTTAGATGAATCTATGTATTTTTTTATTTTGTTACACATAAAATTGGGTTAATATTCTGTAACATTAAACATCACGTCTAGCTGGTGTTACATGCAACACTGAGGTTTAACGAATCACAAAAAAACACTTATGTTAATTATTTAATGAAATACTCTTTTTACCTAGGAGTTAAATTGGAAGTATAAATTGCGATAAATAAATATTATATATTATGTATGTTGTATTTCTATAAATTAAAAAAAAATATAAAAAATACATATTTTTCCAATAAAATGGTTATATGTTTTGAAAATACCAATTTCTCTAGAATTTTTCTATATATTTCTTTTTATAAACAAAAATAAATTTAACTTTATACACTTTTATAAAATAAATTTACTAAAATATTTTTTTTTTGAAATCATCATATAAAATTTATCTAAGGATGAATTGTTGATATTTTTATGAAAATATTAAATTTTTGTTGAATAATACAAAATATAGAATTTTAATTGAAAAACACCTTTTAATTTAATTTATTTGTAATCATAAAGTATATTTATATATCTTTTATAGAAAAAATAGTTCAATTATACATAAATTAATTAAATTTTTTTAATTTTAATAAATTTTATATTTAATTTTTATATAAATGTTTTTAAACATTTTCAATTGTCATTAAAATCTATTTTCTCATCGTGTTTTTGGGATTAATTTAAAATTAAAATGTACCACTTATATTACTATAATTTAGATAAATGGATCCAATAAAATTAATTATAAAAACATATATAATATAATACGTTAAAATTATTTTTTACAATAAATATAAGTAAAAATAGTTACATTATTTTCCACGGTTTAGGTAAAAATTGGTATATGGTGTTAAATTAAAATGATAAGGGTAAAAATTGACTCAAAAATTATAAAAAAAATAATTTATTGGCCATATTTATTCCTTTTAAATTAAATTATATATAATATTCTCTTTTTTATCATTATGGTATGATAGAAATGTGGGTAGAACTATATCTTTTAAAGTAATTACAAGTGTGCCACTGTCCTCACTTATAATAGTCCAACACTTTTCTTATCATATTCACACCCTAAAACCCTCTTGGTTCAGCCATGAACTACCAAGATCATTCAAAACTATAATCATAGAAGCCTTATTTTGGACATAAATCCAACCTAGGGAGTATTTTGGGGAAAGCTAAGGAGGATCCCTAAAGAAGAGGGAACATTCATCATTGAGAATTTTTGTTTTATTGCTTTATCCGCCATATTAAATTATTATAATACAATGATGGTATAAAAAATAAAAATTTTATACATAAATTGATGTTTTTATGTTAATAAAATTACCTAAAACCATCACCACTTCTATATAATTGGTTATAAAATCATCATTCATCTGTACATTGAAATATCACCTTACAAACTGATATCATTAGTTTTTCCATTACCACCTCCCATGGTTGAAAATAATGATGGATTTATTTTTTATATATGATATTTATGATATTATTATGTTTATTCAATTTCTATATCACACATACCCTCATGATTTTAGTTTTGTGGGTATATTAAATGTCGCTCCTCTGTATCGTGGATTGACGCCTCACAAAGTGATGTGATTAATTCATGATTTAAAGGTAAGTTAATAAGGATGGGTTTAATGAAAATATGTGAAATATATGAAATAAAAAATTTTCTTTAATGATAATATATAGTTTAACTATTTTTATTTCAATACATTTTGAGAAAAGAAAAAGTGTTCATGCGTACGTACATGCAACCTTATCCCTAAATGTTGTATTTCATTTACTACCTATATCTTTTAAAAATTACTATATATAATCAATATCTATTATATATATATATCATTATTAAAATTATTAATATTATTTAATGATAACAAAATTAATAGGACCAAAATAACTAATCAGAACATAAACAAATAACAATGATGTTATTGCTCGAAGAGTGACATTAACAAGAAATTGTTAATAAATGGGTAATAAAATGTTAAAAGTAAATCCTATATGGCATGATATATATATATATATGGTAATTTAATATATATATATATATATATAACTCTTATTAATTATATAAGAGGTTTGAATGTGTATGATGGAAGTTGAGACCTGAGGTGTTGGTCTTCCATTTCACTTTTATTTCCTGTGAGACAAATTCCATATTCAAAACATGTTTGTTTTATGTGGTGTATATACATCCCATTAATTTATTTTAGAATGATTATACAAAAAATATTTTCATTTAAATATTCAACATAGTGTCTCTCTTTCATGGGGTTTACAGTTCAAATTTTACCAAATTGGTAATGGATATTGTCTCAATTTTCCTTCTTTGAGAAATATGATTATGTTATACACCTATATTATATTTTGAGGTGTATATACTACCCATTTTATATTTAATATAATGAATTAATTTTTTCACATTCTATCATTATTTATTGGAAATATTTATGAATATATTTAAAATGATTAAATCATATAATCCATATATCATGAAACATATTGAATTAAGTTTCATATTTTAATTCATTATATTTTTTAGTAGATTTTTTATTTTACCAAACATTGTTACATAAAATAATTTTGAATTTGTTTTTATGAAAAAATAACTTTATTTCCCATTTCACATAAAAAACATATACTCCGAAAATAATTTTTTCTAAAAATGTTTTAAAAAATGTTTTTTAAATTATCCATGTTATTTAATAATGTATTTCTTACCCATTATTTATATTTTACAAGAAAAAATTAAATGATTCATAATGTCATTTCCAAACAATTCCCATTTTTATTTTACCAAAAATGTGAAAGTAATAATTGTTCCAACTTGTACAACATGAATGAAACATCTTGTCTTTATGAAAATTATTTCTTTGGAGATTATTTTATATATTTTCATGTATATTTTTAAATTATTGGATATTCCAAAATTTTTATGTTTCAAAATGTGTTTTTGAATGTGGAAAGAATATTTTCTTAAATAAATGTTATTAATGATTTTATTACCCTTATATTATAAATATTCAAGGAAATTTTAATTTAAAACGAATTAAATATTTTTTAGAAATATGTTTGTTAAAAAAAGTGATTTTCCAAGATAATTTTTCTTCCTCAAGAAATTTTCCATGTGGATTATATATTCAAATCATTTTTCTCTACAATGATATCAATTATTGTAACATATTATTTCATAGGCATATAAACCCAAGAGGGATTTTATTTATTATAAAATTATGTTTATAAAAACTATTTGAATACAATTTGTCATTATATGATAAAATTATTATAAAACCTATTTCGTTCTCTATGGTTCATGCAATGGTGAAAATATAAAATAATCATGAAATCTATTTCTTTTACAATAGTTTTACCAAGATAATGATTTTATGAATCCCATTTCATTTCATGGTTTATGATATAATGTATTTTCATGATCTTGTGGAACAAATGTGTATCATTAACATTATGCGAATGGTGGGATAGATATATCCCTCCCTAGCATTGGGTAAAGACTTTTATCTCTGGAGATAACAATGTGGAAAAATTGATAATCTAGATATACTATGAGAAATAGCTTTGTACTAATCAATAATGGGAGACAGGTGTGTCCGAATACACTATATTAATCATGTTTTTCTTGATCCATAATAGAAAAAAAGTGTGACGTAATCACTGATGGGAACCATGTGATAAGTCCTAATATATCATTTTACAGTTCTTGTAGTTTACCATGATTTATAAAACGGTTTTCTATATTTAACATTGTGCCACACTTTTTTGACAAGAGATTATAGTTTATGAATGATTCATGATGGTTTATCACCCTATGGGCCTTGTTTTTTAAAATAATAATGTTTTATTCCATGGGACATATTTATGATCAATAAGAGGTTGTGTATGAACATTGTAAGTTATGTTTATGGGAATATACCCATATTCTTACCTTATTTTGAAATATGATCATATATTGATATCTCTTATGTTTACGCTTACTGAGCATCTAAGATCAACCTTTCTATGGTTTCCTTTATTTGGTTTTGAGGAAAGTTTTAGGTTGAGTATACCTAAGATGAGTAATATTTGATAAGATTACTTGGGGATATGTTGAATATATTTCCCCAAATTATAATACTGTGTACCTATTATAAAAAATGATAAAATATTATGGTCTTAAGGTGTGTGTATTGTAATGGATTGAATATTCATCTAAAAATATTTAATATCAATGTATGAAAACCATGTCTTTCAATTACTCTCACATATATTTATTTTCTATGGGTATGTAATTAGTAAAATATTTAATGCACATGCAATTCCAATATGAAAATTCAAATAATAATGATCTCTTTTTTTTCAACTTGATTTAATATGTTCTTTAAAAAATGGTTCACCAAAGTCAATTTAAATATATTTTACTTTAGAGAACAATTTTTCACCCATTATTAGGGAATATGTTGCACATTACTCTATATTTTCATTGAATTTTTTAATTTTGGATCAGTATTAATTTCATAAGGGTAAAATATTATGATTTTTTTTAAAAAATAGTCTTTAATCAATGTTTCAATATAACAAAGTATGTACCTTCTTCTCAAATAAGATTCCCTATTATTTCATTGATTCATTATCCTAAAAAATCTGTTTATGTAGGAATATAATTTACCATCTCATAAAATATGGTTCTCAATGTGGAAACCTCACTTATATTTGAATCATATAATATAACACCTATATCCCACATCAATTTCCTATTTTCAATAAATGGAGTGAGATAAAAATCATAATCAGTACTATTTTATTTTGGTATAATTTTATTTGAGATTACATAATGTATTTTCACTTCCTGAAAAACCATGATGAAAATTTATAATTTACATATACAACTAGAGATATACTGTAAGTACTAATTTATACACAAAAAATATTTATTACATCTTTAGCTAACATAAGATAGATTTTTTTAAATTTTTTTGTAAGCTCAGGATACCTATAATATATTTTATTCTATTAAGGATACTTTTTTGAGCGATATAGTTTCCCATAATCAATTCTTGTATTTTTATTCAATTTCAATTTTCCAGATGTTTTCTTATATAGATATATTATTTTATTATATAGAATATAGGAAAGTTCCCTAAAAAACAGGACATCATTGATCATTCATATATTTATCCACACCACAGATAGTAAATCTTATGTGTGATTCATGGATCTTGTAAAATAATAATAAATATTTGGGAAATAGTGTATTTTTTAGAGGTCAAAACCATTGAAAATAGTATTTGTTTTGAATCATATGTCCAAAAGGTAATTTAATATTATATTGGAATAACATATTTATGGAAACCATGTAGTTCTATAAAAATTGTGTATCTTCATTAATTGCATTCATCTAATTATGTAACTTTAATACTTCTAAGGATGTTTTATATTTTTTATAACCAGTATACAATTATCTATTTGAAAAATTATTTAACATCGTAAATTTGATTTTACAATCACTAATTTCATCTTGAATTATAATTTTAATTTATTTAATATAAATTCCATTATAAATTTCACTATTATTCAAATAAATTAATCAATAATTGGAATTATCAACCAAGTTAGTAAGTACATTTCATTTTTCCCGTTTTTAGTCCAATATTTATAGCTATAATCTATTCCTTTAAAATTCAAATTCCCTTCCAACTCTTCTAGGAAAATTCATTTCTAATAAGAAAAAAAAATAAATATTGGAAAAGGATTTGAGGAGAGTCATTTTGATGCTCTATTAATAACTTGAGGAACTCTATAACTCTATCATTATATTCCACTTTCATAATATTAGAAATAAATAATTTTTGAATATTTTATGTCCTATTAGGTCAAAAAATATTCATTTTAGTGTAAAAATAAATAAATACACATAAATGTTTCTTACAATGTAAATATAAATTGTTATATAAAAAATGTAATAGAATTTGAGAGTATACACGGTCTATTTTGGGAATGTGGACATAGACTAGACACAATTATGGTAAATACTCTAAATCTCATTCTTATTTCCATAAAAATATAAATCCTTCCATTTTCAACCATCTATCACTCTTTATTTTTTTTCACTCTTCCAAATCCATTGATTCTGCATGTATAGAATTAACTTAGGGGGAAGTGTTGGATTTACCCAAACATATTATGTCATCTACATCACAGGTATTCCCACTCAATGTTTTGTTCACTAACTCAAGGAATTATCTTAACATAACCTTATATATATATCTCTATATAATTTAATTTTGTTTAATGAATCTATAATTGAATAATATGTGAGGAATTAAGGAAAAATAAACTATCTGGGGACAATATCATAAGAAGTATCACACACTTTTGTATTCAATAAAATATTTTCATGGGACTCATTCTAAATTACATTATAAATTATGAAATGTCTTAATCATTGTACACAATCTATGCAACCATTGACATCTATCCAAACATTCCAATTATATTATTACAAATTGATATTTTATATCTCATTATGAATTAGTATTTTTTGAATCATTATATCTTCCTATTGATTATTTCTCATTCTCTCACTCCTCTATTTAGAAATTCATTTTTTAACTTATATAAACTCAAAGAAAATGTAGGCAAATCTTTTTTTATTAATACATAAGGATTAATTTTTTATTAATCGGAATATAATAGATAGGGATTTGAATATTCAATAAAACCATTGAGTCCTATAACAGAGATTCACAAATAATACATATCAATATAGAAAAATATAAGGTTTGCGTTGATTAATTTAAAATGTTTTATTAAGGTTAATTATTCTTCTAAGCCTTTTGAAAGAGAGATAATATATAAGATGAGTTTTATGAAAATTGAATAATGAAATTTATAATATATGAAATCTTGATGCATATATTGTGGATTTATAATAAAAAAATCACATTTTAGGATGTTTTTATATTTAATATGTCAATTATTGTCTTTATATATACTCATAATAAAAATCGATTTTGATCATGATATACGAGTGTTCTAAAAAACCTAAATTAATTAGTAAAGATGATCTACCTTTTATTACTTGAAAAGTAAATATATTTGATAAAAATTGGCTTCACTGACGGTCATATGGTTAATTTAGAAAAACCATATTAGAATCATTAAAATTAGTTCAAATATTCTATATAGAGATAGAGTTTTCTCTAGGATAAATTCAAAGAAATGTAATAGGAATGTCAGGTTTTGATAGTTCTAAAATATTTCTGTTGAGCGGATATAATCAATTTTTTTATTTTTTAATTCAAATAAAAATGATACCAAGGATGGTTGAGTATGAAAATCAAAAGATATAGTATGTCTATCTATTAAATATTAGCTTTTTGAAAAAAATATTGTAAAAATAATGATATTGAGGTCAAGAGTTTATATATCTTATGAAAAATGTAGTTCCAACTAGGCACCAATTTATTGAAGGTTTATCTATATGTCAAATTAGAATCTAATCATTATAGCTAAAAGAAAAGTAATATTATTTTGTATAATGAAAAAAGTATAGGAGATGGTATGTTTGGAATGAGGACATAGAGGATTTGGCCTTATAGTTATATGATCCTTGAGCTTCTTCAAGTTTCACAGATCAAATGACACACCCAAACCCTATGAAAAATTTAATAACAAATGAATTTTTTAAGATGAACAAAAAAATAATAGAAAGAATCATATGCATTATTTTTTGAGAGAGTTTATTTTTTTGAGAAGTTCAAGGCGGAGCGATGAAAAATATTCACTTCTGTGAGAGTTAGAACCGTGTGAGTGATAGGTTTCTCTATTTCAATTCTATTTAAAATAACACAAGGGTTTATAAGAACTTTCCTAAATTGTTAGGACATACTTGTTTTATAAACTATAAAACAAAAAGAACTGATTAATAAAATATGTATCACTGCTACCTTTTAGTGCTAATAAAATTTGTCTTATCACTCTGTTCTACTTTATTACAGATAAAAAATATCTTTATCATTATTTTTTGTAAAGAGATAATAACACCTATATAAAGTAAATTTTTATAATATTAAACAAATATATGTTACAAATAAATACATTATAAAAACAAAATAAATAAATATATTATTAATGAATAAATAATCATAAATATAAGAATGAATTATCTGAATGAGATTTAATAAATTAACAAAATATACATAAAGATATTAATAAAATGATTTTTTTTTTAAATTATTAAATTATTAAAAAATAATATTGAATATATGTTTTTATTAAGATGAATTCTTATTAAATGTATTCATTATAACCATATTAGAAAAAAATTAAATGGAAATTATGAATTATTTATAAAAAACATTAGAAATGTTTAAATTAAAAATATATAAAAAAATTAATATGAAAAATTTATAAATTAAAAATAAAATTAAAAGGTAATTAATATTGGCATTGAGTAGAAAATACTAAAAAAATTTAAATGAATGGTAGTCAAAAGGGTGAAACTAAATAGAGAAAAATCAATAGATTGTAAAAATATTAAAAAATGAATAATTGTTATTAATTAAATAGATTATTAAAAAATGAAAAAATGATTTTGTGATAATGTGAAAATGAATATATGATAATGTGAAAATGAATACATATTAATATATAAATTTAAATCATAATAATAAAAATATTTTTAATTAAAAAACTATATAAATAAATATAAATAATATATAAAATTACAGAAAAAATAAACAAACAAAAATCAAAAATGAAAATATTTAAAAAATAATAAAAAATAATTAATAATATTAATGCGTAAATACTATTAGATATGAATTAATTTAAAAAATAATAAATATCATTAAATATTATTAATTGAATAAAAAATGAATAAAATTCACTCTTTAAAAATCATAATATATCTTAAATATATTACGTCAATAAATAAAACTCTTAAATGAATATTATAATTTTAATATATTAGAGAAATAATATGAATGTGTGTGTTAATATATATAATTTTATAAATTAATCTTGTATGTGTAAGAAATTAACGTAAAAGAAGGTTGATATATGTTAAATTGAAAAAAAATTATATTTTTTAAAACATCCACTACATGATACAAATTAATCAGTATTTTTAATTAATTTGAATAAATAACTTATTTAATCTAAATATATATTTGGTATTAGAAAATCATATTTTAGAAAATATGATATATATACATATTGATATATATAAATATATATATGTATTTATAAATTAAAAGAACTATAAATAATAATGAATAATTGCATATAAAAATATAACAAATTATTTAATTAATAATACATTTAACAAATAAATATTTAAAATGAATAGCGTAAAAATCAAAGTAAATGTTAATTAAAATTATTAGTGAATAAATAATAATAAATAACATTTAATTAATTAATGTTAATGAAAATATAAAAAAAATGAACATGTGTTATTAATTTTATAGATTATTAAGAAACGAAAAATCAGATATATTTTAAAATAAAAATGAATACAAATAAATTAAATAAATTAAAAAAATGATGAAAATATTAATTTTTAATTAATATTAAACTATTAATAAATATTTCAAATGGGTTATATTTAAAAATTATTAAACAGAGAAAATTTGGAAATAAAAAGAATACAAAAATATTTAAAATAATTATGATTATTAATGAATAAATAATATTATAATTGAATAATTAAAAATAAAATAAAAAGTAAATAACAGAATAATCTGAAGAAATATATATAAAATGAATAAAATTTACCGATAAAATCATTATACAAGTATAATATATTCGGCGCCTCACTCTCCTGGATAGCTCGGGCTCCCAACTTGCTCCTTCGTTTTGTGTTTCACTCTCATTAGGCGGTGATGGATCCTCTATTGTGTTTCCTTCTGGTTCTCCCCTCTCATTCTTTATCCTCTCTACATTTCCTCGCTTATTCTCACTAGTTCAACTTAAGGTTCCCCCCCCCCCATGTTCCCTCAGATCCATGGCACTCCATATTTCTTCTCGGTTGTCTCCTCCGAACTCTTACCTTGAGCTCCAATGCACCTTTCCAAGTCAGATCTAGAATGATGGAGGCTCAGCGGTTTTGGGTTTAGCAGATACGAGGTTATGGATTTATCAGCGTCATGTCTCTCTTTTTATGGGCTTCAACCTTTGTTTCTTATTTCTTTATGTTCAATATAGGGTGTCACCCCCTTAGCTTCCTCCATCCTGACCTCCTTTTGGGTTCCAATAAAATTTCAACCTTCTTTTTTCTTGATGATTTCCAAGCCTATTGGTTTTGTTGGGTAACTTTATTGGTGTTGTGTTTTCTCATTTTGTTGAAGGCTTGACACGATGATTCTTTCTCGGTGGATTATTGTGTGAGTCCCTCGGCTTTCCCCTCTCTAGCATACAGGCCCACGAACCCATTACAGGTCAGTTGGGTGTGATGGTCCATAGGAGGTTTTGGGTGTGTGGTGCATTGTGGTGGCAGGTTCCTGCTTTGACATCTTCTTGGTTCGATACTGAAGTTCTCTGGTGATGTGAATTTTTCCATTGGATCGATGACTTTTTATATGATGAGTGTAGTTTGGAAAAGTGCTCCTCGTTTAGTGATTTGTGGCTTGAAGTCAGGTGATGCTAATGAAAGCGATGTTTGTAGTTAACATCGATGATGTGTTGGTGGAAGCAGCTATGTGACGATGGTGGTAACAAAGTGGTTGATGAAGTGGTCACGTCCTGACAACTTTCAGTGCAATTTCATGGCTCGAGGCATTGATAATAGTCTATTGCTTGAAATTTGAAATAGGGTGTGAGGCGCATTGATGTTGTTTCTTAAGGGATATTTTGAATTTTTAAATATGTAAGGTGAACTATGTTTTTGAGGAGTCTATAAATGTTTCCAACTTTTCCTTACAAGAGGATTTTTAATAAAATAAAAAAATGAATTGGAATTATAATATATTATGTTAAAAAATATAAAATGAATATTAAAAATTTAATCAATTACTAAAATTTTATGTGTGTCTATGATTCAATATAAATATAAATTAATTACATATATGTGTGTGAGTGTGAAAATAAAGCTAGAGAAGTTTAATATTTTTTAAATTAAAAAAATGACATTTTATTAAACATCCATATCTCATCACTAATTAGTCAAAATTTCTAATTAGTATTATTTATAAATTATATACCATTATCCACTAAATATATGAATTATTTAATTTAAATATATATTTTTTATTAGATAAATCATATTTAATAAAATACTGTATATATATAGGAACCTATTTCTATATTGAAAAAATTAAGACATTAATGAATAATTATGTATAGAAAATTAAAAATGAAATAATTATAATTAATTGAATTTCTATCATAAAGGAATAAATTATTTAAAATTAATAAAACTCATTATTATTAATGATTAAATAATATTAAATGGTTGAAGTTAAAAAACAAGTCAAATTAAATTCAAAGAAAAAAGTATTTAAAATATATAAAAAATGAACATGTGTTGTTAATTATATAACTTTTTTAAGGAATAAAAAAATATATGTTAAATTGAAACTAAATAAATATAGTTAAAATTAAAATTTTATAATTATAAAAAATATTAAATTTTAATAAAAAAAATATATATAAATATGGAAAAGTTTTAAAATTATAATAATATTAAAAAAATTAAAAACTAAAAAGAATAAATTATATATATATATAGAAATGTCATAAATAATATATACTAAATTTTAATTTAGAAAAATAATTAAAAATTATAATTTAAAACCATAATATATAATATATTAAATATTTATAAATAAAATATCAAATGGTAATGTTAATAATTTTTTATTTCTGTATGTTTTTCTCTAAAAAATTAAATTAAATTAAATTTTATATTTGTAAAATTTTCGTTTGACCTATTAAGTTTTATATATTTAGCTAAATATTTTTTATTAATTATTAATTTTTTGTATTTTATATATACGTCAAATTGAAAAAATGACAATGATAAAACAAAATATTATTAAATATCTATAAATATTTGTTAGGCTATATTTGTAATTAATATAAATTTTAAATAAAATGTAAACCATTTTTAGTAAATATATGTCATATAAAAAAATTTATAACATATTATTATTATATAATTTATAATTTTGAAATTATATATATATATATCAATATATTTTTTTATTATGTAATATATTTAATAATATATAATTTCTATTTTATATCCAATTTTATAAAAGTTATATTTTATATCAAGTGTAAATATATATTTAGTCATATATAAATAATATTTCATAAAATATATTATATTTTTATCAACATAAATAAATTTATATATTAGTAATTTATTTTTTATCTCCCATCCCTAAGAGAGATATTCTAGGTCTTCCGAGGGTTCGAGGTTTCCAAGGATCTTCCTTGGATCATCTAAATCATGGTGGTGTCTCTACCTTTTGGGATTGGTTTGTTTATTCTAACCATAATTTTTTTTCTCGACCGATCAAGTGTCATGATAGAGAATGACTTACTACAAAAATATTAATTCCATTCACTTAATGAAAAGGAATAATTTCATATTATTGAAATGAAGGATAATGACTCCTTCTTAGAAAACTGTATGAAACTTATTTTCCTAGGAAAATTCATCTCAGAATGGGCCCTTCTATTTTTTGGCTTTGATGAACATGATACAATCCATCTTATGATTGGATGATGGAGTGGCCATATGTGATATTAGATCAGGGTATCTGGTTTTCAATTTATTCAAATAGAAAGAAAAAAGATGATCTTCCTAGGGATACCTTTGTCCTTTAATAACCATTTGAGCCTAACAAAGGATCTGAAAAATAATGAACAAACTCTGAATATGACCTTCTCCAAATCACCCTTCTATGTAAGTCTTATGGGAATACCTTTCTAGAGATAATAGGTGTACATTATAAATTATATTGGATAATGTATTGGTTATTTTATAAAGTGGGATATCATAACCTATTCTCTAAGGTCTATGTACATGAATCATGGTCATGGTCAATGTTGCTCACCCATTTCAATGGGGTTCTATTCTATCCATGGAAAACTAAACAATCTAGATTGGGTTCGAGTATGAAAATATGACTATATTTTTTTTGATGCACTGGACAAATGAAAAAGGCTTCCATCTCAGAGGGAATATAATGTGAGGTTTACATCATTATTCCATAATAACATGATCAGGATAGTCTATCATAAAGTGTAGAGGTACCTGGTTAATAATCTTATTTTGGTCGATGGATGAACATGCAATTAGGTCTTTAAAAAGTAATTTTTTATCATTATTCATTTTTTACTCTATAATAAATGATACAATAGGATTTTTTCTAAGATCCAAGGGCCAAATTGGGGTAATTTTTAAAAATAGGTTTTTGTTTTTTTTTTGAAAATGGGAAAGGGTTTAAAATATTTTAAAAAATGGTTCTTGGTTTCACGCATCTTACCTCACCAGGAAGTGCCGATAGGGTTCACACAACCTATAAAAAGTTTTATTTTATTATTTTTTATTTTAATATTCAATTTTGTATTGTATATATATATATATATATATAACAAAAAAATTAAGTAGAATTTATCAGAAATTTAATATCCCGCAGTACTACCATTATAATAGTCTATATTCTAATAGAAACCCTCACCCATGGATCCCATTTACAAGAGGGATTTCCCTAAAAATCATTCTACATTTCTGATGTAAGATTCAGGTTCTTCCTTTCCTTTGCAGAACATTCTGTTTTTCTGATTTGGGATTACTTTTCAAGTACATGGCTTTGAAAGACCATAAAATGAAAACTATAAGACAAATATAAGTGAAACTTAAACTGGGAATCAACATCTAATAAATATTTAAAAATCGTTTTTTCTATTAGAAATTTTGATGAATAATAATAGTTTTTAAGATTTTAAAGCCACCAACATGAAACATAAAAATCTTTCATGTGTGTGACTTTGAAAGCATATAAAATAAAAACTATAAGTCATATATAAATAAAAATTGGAACATAGATGGAACATATAAGTTATATCTGAAAAGAAAAATAATTTCTTAAATTTTTTTGATGAATAATAATTTATAAGATGTCAAAGCCACCAACTTGAAACTTAAAAACATTTCAAGTATTTGTCATTGAATGACTAAAAATACACACTATAAGACCAATATAAATAAAACGTAAAACATGAACTAAAAAAATAATAAATAGTTAATAAATAACTAATTAACTTGTAATATAATTATTAATTTTATAAGTATTAGTTAATTAGTAATATCATTTTTAATTATATAATAATTAATTAGTAATTTAATTTTTAATGAGTTAATAATTTATTAGTAAATTCATAAAATAATTAGTAATTGCATAGTAATTAATAAATTAATTAGTAATATTATTATTAGTTATATAACACTTAATTATTTAAATAGTAATATAATTATTTATTATAAAACAATTCATTAGTTAATTAGTAAAATAGTAATACAATTATTAATTATAATTATTTATTCTAATTATTAATTATTAATTTTGAATAATTATTTATATATTATTATTTAGTTAATTAGTAATGTGATTTTAAATTATAATTTTTAATTATTAATTATATAATTAATAATTATATTAATAATTATCAATTTAATCATTATATAATTAATAATTAATATTTATAATAAATAATTATATTTCAAATTAACTAATTTTTTAATATATAATTACTAATTACTAATTGATAATTAATAACTGATAATTGATAGTTGATAATTAATAATTAATAATTAATAATTAATAATTAATAATGAATAATTATTTCAATAATTAACTAATTATTTATTATATCATCACAAATTACTAATTATAATTAATAATTGTATTACTAACTAACTAATTAATTATTTTATAATTAATAATTAATAATTTTAATGAATAATTATAATGAATAAATATATTGATAATTAACTAATTAATTATTATATAATATGTAACTACTAATTATAATTAGTAATTAATAATTATAATTAGTAATTATATTATTAATTATAATTAATAATCATATTACTAGTAATAATTAAAAATTATATTACTACTTAACTAATTAATTATTATATAATTACTAATTATATTAGTAATTATCAAATTTATTATTATATAATTAATTATTAATTATTAATTATTAATAATTAGTAATTAATGATTAAAATTAATAATTAGAATGAATAATTATATAATTAATTTATTATTTATTTATTTTGTAATTAATAATTACATTACAAATTAGCTAATTATTTATTATGTAATAAATAATTTATAATTAAAATTACTAATTATATTACTAATTAACAATTTAATTTTTATATAATTGATAATTATATTACTAATTAGATAAATAATTATAAAATAATTTTTATATTAATAATTAAATAATTAATAATTAGAAATTATATTACTAATTAAATAATTAAGTTTTGCATATTAGTAATTAATAATTAATAATTAGTAATAACTTTAATTGTATACTAATTAATAATTATTCAAGTATTAATTATATAATTAGTAAATATATTACTAATTTACTATATAATTTTCAACTATTTATTATATATTTAATCCATGTTTAATGTTTTATTTATATTAGTCTTATAATTTGTATTTTATAGTATTTCAAAGCCACGTACTTCAAACATTTTTATGTTTCAAGTTGGGGGTTTTGAATGTTTATAAATTATTTTTCATCAACATTTTTATGAAATTATTTTTATTTTCAACTATTTATTATATATTTAATCCGTGTTTCATGATTCATTTATATTTTTCATATTGTTTGTATTTTATATTCTTTAAATACAACGTAATTCAAACATTTTTACGTTTCAAGTTGGTGGTTTTGAAATCTTATAATTATTTTTAATCAACATTTTTTATGTAATTTGTTTTCTTTTCTACTATTTCTAATTTGTTCAATCCATGTTTTAATTTTCATTTTTATTGGTTAATAATTTATATTTTATAGGCTCTCAAAGTCACATACTTGTAATGTGTTTAAGATTCATGTTGGTGGATTTGAAATTTATAATTTTTTTTCAGCAACATTGTTTATGAAATTATTTATTTTACTATTTCATATATGTTTAATCCATTTTTTAATTATCATATATATTGGTCTTATAGTTTGTATTTTTTTGACTTTCAAAGTCACATACTTGAAATATTTTTATGTTTAAAGTCTGTGGTTTTGAAAGCTTATAAATTATTATTCATTATCATTTTTTTGAAATTATTTTTAATTTAACAATTTATTATATGTTTAATCCATCTTTTATGATTCATTTATAAATGTCTTATAGTGTATATTCTATAGTCTTTGAATTCCACACACATGAAACATAATCCCACATTGGAAATGATGAATTTTCTATGCGGGAATGGGAGAACCAGAATCCCACATTGGAAATGTAGAATGATTTCCCAGGATTTCCCTATAATAAAAGGGATCCTTGGGTGAGGGTTTTTGTCAAATTCAAGACTATTGTAATGGAGGTACTACTTTATATTAAATAGAACCTAAATTCTAGGGAATTTTTTTGTTATATATATATATATAAACAAAGTAAATACAAATTGAAAAAAAATACAAAAATAGTACAAAAAATTAAAATATTAAAAGTTACTATAGGATGCGTGAATGGGTTTCATGCATCTTTTACCATTCTTATAATGCATGAACCCAGTTAAGATATCTTCTTGGGATCAGGGATGCGTGAACAAGGTTCACACATCTCCATAACCATTTTTGAAAATACTTCTAAACCTATCCTATTTCGTAAAAAAAGTTCAAAAACCCATTTTAAATAATTTGCCTCTTCTGAAACTGAAAGTGGTGGAGAAAACATCACCCAAATTTCCCCTAATAACACCATTTTTAGTCTTATTATAATATCTAAGGGGATAAAAAACACTAATACGTGATATATTCCAACTTCTAACTATAATTCTAAACAACCCTCAACTTTGAAACAAGTTTTAACAGAACCTCTAGACCTGGTCCTTCCCCCATGAGAATAAATTTCAATGATTTCTTCTCAGGTAGGATAATACATGTATGGTTTGATGGTGTATGGTAATAAATAACACCAGGTGTGGTATAGGATGAACAGAGGGGACCACCATTCAAACCTTGTGGCTATAGAACTTTACAGATCTAAATAACGTTTAGAGACAAACCAGTTGAACGAGCGCCTCCTAAAAAGATGAAAGGTAATAGTTGATGAATTGGTCATTGAAATTCCATAATGTTAGGATGTAATGACCCATCCTAGACTTACTTATTGATAATATTATGCGGGAACTATCATGTTCTTGGAAAACCTTTCATAGTTTGGATCATCCAGTTTTAGAGCATAATAAGTGTCCCTAACATGGATTTTCAATCTAAAACAATGATGGAATGTATGAACACGAGTGGTTTAGTGGAAAATATTAGCTTTTGGGGATTTATTATAGTGGCTATACATGGTCATACCAGGAGCCTTTACCACTTCTAGATATATTATGTGGATGTTAGTGTTATTAAATCCTATCTAAATCTCACTGTAGTAGTGGTCCATCTACCGGAGTCTTGTAGGTGATCATTTTTGGAATAATAGGGTTTTCCTTCCCAAAATATGAAATGGAAATAATGGTAGCTTCTTCTCTCATTGAGATAGAGCACTTTGGGGCCCCTCATCATTGAATAAGACCTTAAGGAAATCATGTATCATCAAGAAAGGAGAGGGAGAATTAGTAGAACAAGATGTTCTATAGTAGACTTCTTGCAAGAATACATAGCATGGAACTCTCTAACCTATGTTACTCTGTAACCCCCTTTACATGATTTTCTGGGAAATCAATTTCTACCCACATTAATGAATTCTTTAATAGGGCCCTTGGATCCTCCACTTGGGTTAGTCTCTTCCAATTTTCCTAAGTGTCTCAACCCCCCCCCCCCCCCCCGCTACATCTGTCCATTCTCCTATAATCATCACTACTTCTCATAATTATGTAATACCTTTAATGGATAATCTCATCAGATTTGAAATATTTTGGGCATGAGTAGAGGATTGTGAGGATATTTTTCACTTAGGTTGGATGGGAGATAGGGGGTACTAAGTTCATGAATCATTTATTACAGGTGGTGATGATGCTCAGGATGTGTAAATTCTATAATTTCAACCAAACTAATAGTCTTTATGATAATATTGAATAGAAGATGAATGATATTTACTATTACCCCATCATATGTTATTTTTTACAAAATCTCAAACATAGATAATGGAATGGATGATTCCTTCAAAGACAATGATAACTACTATTAAATTTAGGCGTGATATTCCCATATTAAAAATGGAAATGAAAATACACTCAAAAACCACTAATGGGCATCAAAAAAATATCCCAAGAACCATATATCCTTCACAACTAATCCCAATAGTGAGTTTGTGTCAAATGATAATTTTATTAATTATTTTGTTTATTAGTTTTCTAGGTCCTCTATTCTTTGGGTGGAATTATATTTGAACATGTATTATGTCATGTATTTTTTCATTGATTAAATGAATTAACATGTTGTGTGGGTGATTTTTGATAATGATTTTTTGGCTGTCAAACATGTCCCCTCAACCATGGATCTAGGACTATATAGATTTCATGCCTTATTTTTCAGTAAAATTTTCTTATTATCCTATCTGATTTTTTGGGGCATAAGAAGGATTATTATGAGGGTATGAAAAATATCCAATCCATCCCAAAACCAATTAATACCATTATTACCAAGATAAAAAATCTATATTTTGTTACAAATTTATGACCCATCCTCTTATAAAATTATTTTTACCAAATTTTTTAAAAAGTAATCATTAACAAGATTTGAACATGGATTCCCCATATGGTTCATGTGAATTGGAGTGTCTTTATTCCAAATAGGATCATCTGTGAAAACACTGTTATCATACGTGAAATTGTTCACTCTTCGAAAACTCACTCATTAACATAGTAAGGATTCAAGGCATGGAAGATTGAAATGTTAAAATATTTTGATATAGTGGGAGGGTCTTTCCTCCAGTTTGTGATGAGAACATTAGTTTTTCTGTAAATAGATAGAGGCCATCATGAATTGTGTCACCTAAATTTACTTTACGATCTGAATTAAGAGGGACCTTGTAAATATATTTCCACCCTCTATGGATCTTTACTAGGGGGATCCTCTCTCTCTATTATCATTCATCTTGGTTGATGTTGTTTCATCCAATCTAATTTTATTGGTACCAAATGGTCACATTTTCCACCGTGTTAATGTTTATCACAATGTGTCTCTTATTTCTTCACATTTCTTTGCGGATGATATTTATTATTCTAAGGGGGAACCTTGTAATAATATAACTTTATTTTGAAAATTATATATGTGTAAGAGTTGATGCTAGAGTAATCAATCAATCAGGAAAAAATATGAGATCTATGTTGTCTATGGTGTTCATCAATTAAGTAAGTATTAACTCTATTGAGCCTCTAGAATCTAGGTGGTTGAAAAAAATCCAAAATATCTTAAGCTACCCAAACACATTTTCAATTTAAAAATGGATGTTTTCTCAGTTATAATGGACAATGTGATGAAGAAAATTTGGGATATAATATTAAAAGAATATCTAAAGCAGGGAAGAAATCCTCATCAATTTTTTGGCTCAATCAATTATGATATAAGTGAGGTATCTCATTAAATTCTGTAGGTTTTTTACTATTCAACTTCATTCCTAATTAGTGAATTTTTTATGGTGAGTCAGTAACATTAGGACAAAAACCCATTGGATAGATTGGGACACACTCTACATCCCTAAACCATGTTGGAAAATGAATTTTTAGAGTATACACTATTTAAAAAAATCCATCCTTTCCATTTAGGGATGGCGTTTTATTAAATACCATGATTCCATTTTAAATTATGTCATCTAGGAAAAATACTTTCCCCATTATAACTTTTATGTGGCTTCTCTTGGAAATCTCCATAGATTTGTTTATAGATGTTTGTATGGTTCATGTTAATATCATCTTATGGGGTTCCACTGGAGAATTGGATATGGTACAATGGTTAAAATATGGAAGGACTTATGGCTTGTTTACTGTGGTTAATCTTAAGTAATGTACACATTACTAAAAGGATTGGAAAATGAAATAGTGAAATCATTTTTAATGAGAACCGGGAATAGGTCTTTCACAGAGAATTTGGGGTCGTGGTTTAATGAAAAATAAAGGAGGATTAATCTATGTATCCCATATTTTAGTGATGTAGGGATAGATAGTCATTTATCGATAATTGATGGATCTTTCACTAATTCAATCAAGGTTGGTTTTAAGACATCTATTTTACCACTGAGAAATGGGATGGATGATTTTTTAGACCCCATGGATAACTCCAAATTCCACTAAATCAGATTTATTTTTTATTGAATGTGTGTTCAGTAATCCATCTTTAAAATTCATTTATTATCCTACACCATGTAGCATAATCAAGATCTAGTCCAATATGTCTTCCTACTATGGAGCCCCCATTGCATGCTATCATGCATTACCCTGGGGATAAGAACATATTGGGTGAGTATAGAATTGATGCAATTTATTTCCAAGATCTAGAACATATATTTGTGATTATTATGATGAAATAGACTTCTAAAATTACCATAAAGAATAATAACTCATTTTTTAGGATGGTATAGATGATTTGGGACTGAATAAACAATTATATCTCCAATCAGGTTACTAAACTCTATTTGTTTTTGAGATGGACACCCTTGGGATGAAGACCTGAAGCAGGTATGATTTTCATTGTGATTTTCTGGTGGTCTTATTCACCCCGTGTATTTGGATTCCACCACCCATAGGATCCATTATGATTAACATGGACGTGACTATCTCTTTAAATTGTTCTTATGAGGTCAATATCATCTCCTGTGACTCACTTGGATCAGTAGTTATATCTCAAAAAATGACAATTTTCTTAAACTAAGAACCACATGTAGTGGAGGCCCATGTCATCCATAAAGGAATGTAATTTTCATTTAAGAGAGGTTGGAAGTCTTTTATTTTTTTAATTGGATTTCCTTATTATCATCAATTCTCTCACTTTTTTGGATAATGTAATCCAACCATTTTTTATACTTGTCAAAAAATATCTACGTTCTAATTTCCTCTTTCCTGCAAGCTATTTCCCCTTTTGGAAATGGGTGGGAAAAAGGTTTACACATTTTCATGAAACCAATTTCCATTATTGCAGAACTTTTCCATGATGGGATGATTTCCATTTTTTCTATTTTGATGCATGTATCATCAGATATTTGATTTATTTATTAATTTCATTTTTCACTTCAAAAAATTATTAAATTTTTAATGTAGTAATTTTTTTTATAAAACATGAATTTTTCCACACATTTTAATTCTGATGAAGGATTCCCTTTATCAGTAATAAAATAACTAAGAAAGGGATAAATTTATCACTAATATAATAAAGGATAATGTAATTCCTTTATTAGTAAAAAAATGTGATGACAAAGTCATGCATTTATCAGTTCTAACAAAAGTGATGATAAATTATACCTTTATTTGGGGGTTTTAGTTCATAAAAAAGGTATTTAAATTAGTGAATTTTATATAGTGATAATAATGGGTATAATTTATTATCCCTGGATTTTTGTAGAGAGAAATATTAATGTTTAAACTCAAAACATTTATATTTATAATTGTTCTGATATTCTATTTATTTTCAATTATTTTTTGAATTCTTAGTCAATGTTCTAAATTTAGTTTACATTTTAGTTAAATAAATTATTTATGAATTTATTTGTTAATGTTAAAATATTATATTTTTAATCAATAATGTTAGTTTCATGTAAATTAATGTTTTTTTATTATATTGATGAAAATATTTTTATTTTTTTTTACATTTTATAGATGCATATTCTATTTTATAAACCATTGAATAAACCATATTATTTTTATTGAAAATGTTTTTCATTATAATTCATCTATTATTCACTTATTTTTTAATAAAAAAATCCTCAGTTTACATGCCTTGAGATTTATCTCTCTCAATTTCCCCCCCATCTTTGTTCTTATTCCTTGATAAATAATATTTTTATATATAATTTTGACTTTATTAACAGTCTCACTGAATATTTTGTTCAACTGCTGCCTCCTCCCTTATATCCATTTATGTCAGAGATCGTGTAACGTGAGTTGTTTTGGGTAATTTTAAAAATAACCTTAATTTCATATATTTATTTACAAGTGATAGAAAAACAACACTAGATTGAACAATATCATTATTTGAGTTTACAAACTTTTTAGTCCCACTCAAAAATTTCTTGAATTATCTAATTGTTTTACACCTATCATGAATATTATTTTCATCCATATTCTCTTTCACACTGAACAGACTATCTCCTAATAGGTTTCATTATTTCAATAAGGTGTTTCTGAAAAGTGTGTTTATCTTTAAGATGTTGATTAATTATTTTTAAAAAGTGTTAAATATATCAAATTTTTATTATTTATTAGCACAAAATATGAGCTTTAATGGACAAATAATAACTTTTTTATGTAATAATTGGTTCTTGGATTAATTTTTTTCTATTAAAAAATATATTATAATATATAAATACGAATAAAATATTTCTATCATGAATAATAGTTTTAATTTAATTGAGGTACTAAATAACTACTACATACAATTTTTATTAATATATGTGCAAAAAGATATATTTATAGATCGATATCATGAAACAGAATTCATAGGAGAAATATATTATGTGACAAAAATATCCCCTAATCTCATTTAATGACCCTTTAGATATATGGATTTTTTATCTTCATATAAATTGAAAGCTCCTTCGCTGGAAGTGGGGGCCAATTTTGGTCCACGATTGTCATTCCAAAATATTTCAATTGGGTTAAATAAATAATTTTTTTTGGTTTGGATTTTCAACATTTAGGAATATGCAAGGATTCGAATCAAATGGTTTCACCCCCAATATGTATATAAAACCATTCCAATCTCTTGGGTATGACCCTATAGGTCTCTTTTTAAAAAATTACTATTTTATTATATATATGGAAAAATAAGAATTTTAAGTATTGTTTCTTTATTTTGAATTTCTAGATTTAAAATAATATCAAAATAAACTTCAAGCCTCAATCACGACTCTATTTTATAGGTTATTATGCCTATTCATCATTTATGGGTTGTCCATGAGGGTTTTGGTTTTCCTTTTATGGATATTTTGACAAAAACATGTTTGAAAACCGAGGTACATGCTAGTGCACCACATGATGTTGGAAGGGGGACCTTATGGTAGAAAAAAATGGACTTTCATGAATTATAAAATTAAAATTAAGTAGCCATGATTTTATTTAATCAATGGAGGTTGATGTGATCTGTATCACCCTGAGGTGTGTGAATTTAATATATTATAATCTAAAATATCATAAATAATAATACGGATAAAATTAATAATACCTAATAATATAATTTACAATCATTAATAAGAATAGATAAATATTACATTATTATTATTTGTATAAATGTAATTATATATTATTTATAATAAATTTTTTTTAATCAATTATATAATTTATTAACAATAAATAATGTATAGTTACTATTATAACCAATATAACGGTCAATAATTATTAATATTTGAAAAATTTCCACATCATAAGAGCATCTGTTGAGAGGGATTTTACAATCCATTAATGATTTTTTACATAGATGGTGATGTAGGACACAACGTAATTCTAGGTACACAATGGTGAAAGTGGTGAAAAGGGTAAGGGTAAAAAATTATTTAGATTCTTATACATGGGATGATGTAGTGTAAAAAAACTAGCATTTGGGCATGGAAAAGGTGCTTCAGGGAAATCAAATATTGTGGTCCTTCTGGTTGATTCATATAGAAAACAAATTAGAACTAATTCTCCACAAATATGGTTTGGGATAGCTAAAGAGAACATGACAGACATCAAATGATGCCTGCCAAAGGCTGTGGACCACTGATGTAAATAAGGCTAGTAGCCAGTATTACATGTTTGAGGTGATCTTTGGAAGATGGTATTAAAGGGGCATTAGAAAATTTTTACTACTAAAAAATATTCCATATTAACTAATACAAATTATGAGAACATGAATAATAACTTACAAAGGGATTCTTTTTAGGGATAATAAAAGTCAATATTCGTATAAAAACATTTTGTGTTCTGTTAAATAGAATATTTTTGTATATAAAATTTTTTATATTGATATATATATATATATATATATAAATATTTCATTTTATTAAACATGATTTCTGTAATACTAAATATTTATTTACACTTAGTATATATTAGCCTTACACATTGGTTCCTTATAAAATAACATAAATTAATATTAATTAATAATATATCCGTCATACTCAATAGTTCCTTATAAAATAACCAAAATAAGTATTAAATAAAATTATACAAATTATTATTGAGTAATTGAAATTATATAACAATTTAGAGATTGATCAAATTAATAACATATTAATTAACTAATATCTTATGATATGTTGAAAAAAGAGCTTCAACATCAAAGACCCATATCTTCTGGTCAGGGTGCTCATTTAATCCCCGTCATATATCAAATCCAATATTGTGAAGAGATATATTGTTTTTAGACCAAAGTGGAACATGGCCACTATTTTTTATTCATAAAATTATGTCCCAAAATGACATTAAAATTTGGTTTTCGGTTGGGAGACCTTAATTTTTCTATATTTGATAGAGTTTTGGCTTCCCTTAAGAGTGTCTTGTTTTTCTTCATTAGAGAATAAATGTATTCCTCAGACTTATATTAATATAAATATTATAATATATAAATTATTAATTATTTAATATTATAGTGTTATTTACCAATATATATACATATATATCCATATTTTTATCTCCTTATATAGAAAAAGTAAATTATATAATTATCACTTACAGAAAATTTCATTTAAAATTACTTTTAAAAATATATTACACATATAGAAATAAGTATTTATTATCTTCTTTATTTTAAATTAAACATCTATCCTTTTTATTTTATATTATTTATCTAAAAGGAACAGATATATAAAAATTAGGGGATATTATCTAGTATGAGAGAAAAAAGACAATAAATAAAGTTACAGAACCAATAAATATTTTTATCCTCCATACGTAATGAAAAAGGTTATTGTGAGATTAATTATTCTGCCTATCAACAAAAGAAAATGGGTATGACAAAAATATTTTATCCAAATAATTAATCTTCTAAACAATCTCACATAGAACCTATAATGTTTATTGATGGTCTGAGATCAAATTGTTCATAATATGGAAATTATAATCATTAAGAAGTGAATTAAAACCATGAATAAAGAAAAAATACAATCATTAAATAATATTATGGGCATTAGAAATATGGGGATCTAATTTCTATGTATATATTGATGGAAACTACAAAACAAATCCATGATCATCCTGATCAAACAACCTAATTCCCACAAAATTATTATAGGGTTATGATCCATCAACATTAATATTAATAATAATAGCATGGGTGTGGGGATTCCTACTTGGTTTCATTAAAGACAATATTAAATGTGGAATGAAAAACATATTTAGTGTTCACAAAAGATAACCATTTTGCACCGTTAGACACCCAGAAATGTTTTAGTTGATCTGTATGATTTAAAGTAAAATCATACCAGTGGAACCAAATTATCCATGAAATCATAGAAAAATGAATGAATATTTCCTCAAGTAGAAAATAAAACCAATTAAAAAAGTCCTTTGAAAACCATAAGAAATGTTAAAGAAATTCATGAAATTAAAATCCCAATCCATTATAACATCATGTGCTCATGAACAACTCAATATAGTATGGGAATAATATCTCACAATTCCAAGACAAGGATGGAATAATGTTTCATTATCTATATTTATAAAGTTGATGAGCTCCATCATGGGTAGAAAAAAAAAATTCCACCAGAAGAAAATAATCTTTGGTGATGTAGGGAAACTCTAAACTCAAACAAGGTTGGGAATCCAGAAAACAAATATCAATAGAAGCATTTCGAAAAAAAGAAATGATTGAATAAACACATGAAGCATCCCAATATTAAAAAACTTTATTTTATTAAACCCTATAAAAAATAAGGATTCTAATAATGGTATTTCCCTCCCCCTCATTAAACCATGATATTAATTTAACTGTTCACCACCCATTTCTCACCCCATTAATCAATTCATCCACAAAATCATTTTCCAAACAAGTAACTACAAGAGGATTTTTCCACAAACTTTTATTATCAACAAACCACAATTCATTCCCAGTATTAACCTCAACTTTAGGTTTTTTTAATCTAATAAATTCCCATACTAAGAAGAATATTTTCACAAAAAAACTTCTCCAATGAAAGATAGGTTTGTTCAAAAAAATATTGTAAAAGAAATATTAGGTGGGAGAGTACATAGCATGAGGAACCTTTTCATAAAGATAATCCAATTTTTTAAAAATTCATAACCTCTGTTTAGAGAGAAGGGAATCATTAAAATTTCATAGATCCCTGGGTCATAACCTATACCTTTCCAGTAGAAAATAGATCTTAGCACAATCCACCCAATACAGATTCAGATTATCATTATGGGATGACTAGTAGAAATTAATAAGGTGTGGCTATTACTTGTGTATGATGGATTCAAGAATCATAATGAGTAGACTCATGTATTTATTAATAGACTATTCTATTACGTAAATAAGAACTTCCTTAAATTCCTTAAAAAATACATAATCACCCATGGATCTTCTTCGAAATCATTTCAAGGATATTGGAAATTTTTTATCTTTTGGTAATTTTATAATATATGGGATGACAAGAAATATATTATTATTTTCCGCTACCTAGATACCCATATCAAACTGTAAATCATCTCTCATATCCTATAAAATACAACTATTCAATGAGACTTCATAATTCCAAAAAATCTAAAAAAAATTGGCAACACAATATAAAGACTAATTACATTATAAACCATTAGACACTAATGCACTGTATATTTGTAAAATAAGATATTATTGATGTGGATTTAAAAAAACATCTATTTTCACATATAAAAAATTATTTTTTAACTAATTAATTAATTATTATTATAATTTTTACTAAATAAGTGAACTTTTGTATTTTTATAGTTAAAAATTTTAATTAAACCAATTTTGTAATTAAAAATTTATCATTAACCTATAAATTATTAATTAATACGTTACGTTAAATTTATATTCGTGCAATTTATTAATTAGTTTGGTGAATTAGCCTTCATATTTAACAATTTAACTTGTTATTAATTAATTAATATATCTCTTTACTACATTTAAATAACAAAGATTTTATAAATTGTCATTTCAATAATTAAGTATTAATTGAAAGAACATAATCAAATTGTTATATACCTTTTAGCGTTTCATTAATTATAAATTTTTGTTTTTAAACATTTTACATCATTATTTATAAACAAAAGAATTAAATACCTAATTTTATTTAATTTTCAAAAATAAATTTTCTAATAACTTAATTTGGTTATATGAATAATTATTTTAAATCTGATTTCTTATAATATTAACAATAAATTATGTAATAGTTTCTTAATTTAAGTATTATTATAATTCCAGTTTTAGTTTAATATTATAATTTATATATACTTGTTTTAATTATTAATTTTAAACCAATTATTTAGTATGCATATTAGTTTAAGTTATTAATATGATTAAAATTTATTTTATTTGTTGGATAATTTAAATGCCACCAGTTTACTCCTCAATTATGCCACTGTTTTATAATATGGTGGCACCGTATCAACCTGTTACTATGGAATCGATTCCCTTTATGATGCCATCCCAAGTTCGGTTCACATCAAAATTTGGTGCCATTTCCAAGGAAGGAAAGCACTGAAAATCAAAGAGTTAAAGAAACAAAAAAAATCATATAAAAAATATACTTCAATATAAACATTCACTACTGTAAGGATTACAATTTTCTTTTGAGTTTCTTGACTTTTTGTGTGTGTTTAATATATTTTTGTCGAAAAAATGCATGTTCATGAAAACTTGTATCAACTGGGGCCTCATTGTGTTTGTTGTGACTGATATGGACACACTACTTGGAAGATTGTCGATAACAAGCCATAATAGATTGATTATATTGACGATAATGAGAAAAATTTGAATCTAATCCTAGATTCTTTGAAATAATTGAATTAATTGAATCCAAATTAGATTCTAGGGTGGATTCTTGTGGTACTTAGTTTACAAAAATCCATGAAATTCAATCTAAATACACTCAAGGGCAAGATCAACGAATGAAAGGATTAGAAACATGATCTTCGAATTACAACATAGGATTAATGAAAAAAAGAGTAAAAAATAAAATGTTTATAAAATATTTAGAAAACAAAATTGAATAGGATAGTGGTAGTGAAAATGGGGAACAATATTTTTATTCTAAAAAATATGAATATGTTGAAATAAAATTGGAAATAACTAACTCCTTGAATCACGAGAATAACATTTAATATCCCAAAAAGAAATTTAATGATGTATAGTTGGAAAATTCATAAGATTAATTGAAATAGATTGAAAATGAATGCCTGGTTCTCTTCATAATTCCTACACTGGAGAAGATTCATTATTTTAGATGTTTTTAGAATGAAGTCACTTAGGTTGAATATAAACTATAAAATTAAAAATTTAATGTAAAGAATTATTATCCCAAAATTACTAAAATCCTAAATAATGAACCCAAACATTAAATTATGTATAATCTAGCAGAGAACATTGAACTACAAAACATGTAATTTGAAAATTTCTAGTCTGTGTTAAAAATCACTCTTTCATGTTGGGAAATTTTGAATCCCAATTATTTCTGAAATGATGTTGGTTGATTATGATGAGGTAATGATATTTGAAGAAAGACTAACTGATGAGTTTTCATTTTCGTATTCTCATGGTAGTCACTTTTCTGGAACATTGTGTACTGAAATGGATGGTAGTGTTTTCATTCATAGAGATAACAATTTTGATTTGAACAATCTGGAATTTCAATATATTGATGCTAAGTTAATCATTTCTCCCCCTGAACAGATCTTTCTAGAAAACACTACAAATATTGTTTTTTAAAATGAACTCTTTGAGTCTGAACATGAAAGGGAGGTTCAACACACACTTGAGTTATGAAGAACTGATTTTTTTGAAGCAATTGATTTTCAGTGTGCGTTAGCTGATGAGGATGTTTTGGAATAAATTTATAACATTGTTAAACCTGAATTTATTTGGGATAAAATTATATTTGTTCCATGTCTGTCAATTCAATCCTCAACTATGTTAGGTGATGAAACTTTACATGATGATGATAGATGTTTTGAAGTGGATTTATGATTGAGTATCATTGTAAATGATTATTTTCATCACTCTATTTAATCACTTCTGGGCCTACTAATCAGAATTCGCACAAAAGCACACTTAAATTTGATTATATTAATATTGAAGTTAAGATAGATAACATTGAGGACAATGAGACACCCTTTAAAGCACCAAATTCCTTGATGTGCCTTCCTAATAATGTCATTTTTGTCAAATCGGAACATAATATGGAAGTGGACAACACTATGCCCAAAATTATTAAAGGGTTCTACTTCAAAGTTATTTCAGGCTATGAGAGTTTAGTATTTGTCATGTTATGTTTTCGTGACCATTATTTTAATTTTTCAATTAAAAACATTTGGTCCAAAATCATGTGGTGGTTCTTATTAAGGAAACCACATCCACCTAGTGACAATGGTTAGTTTCTAGGTGGGTTAGGATAGGAATAATAACATAGCATTGAATGGGAGACAACCCAAGGTTTTTATTGCATTTGTAAATGAATTTTTTTTAATTAAATAAGGATTAACTGAAGACTTTAAACTCAATGCTTTGTGAGAGCCAACCCATTCTCTTTCTTCATTTTAACTTTTGTACTATTATGTGTTAAATAGAGTTCTGCATTTCTCCCTTATATATTTTCTATTTATTATGGATATTTGTTCTTTGTTTACATGCAATGTGTTTTGAAAATGTTGCTATGTCATTAAGGGAGTGGAATTCCCAAGCTAAGGATTAATGAAAAACCTATTTAGGGAAGCGTCTTAAAACATGTATTCATTTTTATCTCCTATTAAATTTAGTAAAAATTCACTCTAAATTTACAGTTACTACTTTTAGTGAGTCAATGGCTATTACATTTTAGATTTTTGCGGCTCGTGTTGAAGATTATTATTGTATTAGAAAATTATGCTACATGAGTACTAAAAATTATGTTTCATGAATTGAACTATATAAAATACTGCTTAATGACTTGCTTCTAAAATAAACAAATATACATATGTTTAGAATTATACTTCTTTTGGAATGAAATTCTACTACATGTCACTGTGTAAATAAAAATTCTTAATGTACTTTACAGCTGAAAATTTATTTTCACTGCTATTATAATATTCTCAATTTTTGAAACAAAATGGGGGTGGGGTACATGCTTCTAGTTTTTTTAATATGCCTTTGGATGGGGTGTTTAACATGAAATTTTCCTACTGTATTTAATTCCCAACTGAATAAATTCTTCTGAACTTGCTTTCAAACTATTTAACTATGCACCCACACCTCACATGCTATTTTTGATATGTATTAAACATTATTCTCTGTACTTAAATGTTAATGGATGTACTTTCTAATGAAAAAAGTTGTTATGTTTTCCAATGTGGAAAACAATATTTTTGGACTACAAAGTAAACCTTTATACATATATTGAAAATATATTGTGAACCTTTATTTCTTAATTGTTATTCTCTAATTTTGAAGTAAACTTTTGAAAAAAATTTGGGTTTTATGTGTGGGTAGAGGGTCCATTCATGACTATGCTAAACTGTTCTTTAATGTGCACCGATCAATTCCTACTTCCACATCAATCATTTTGTAAAAAATGGTTAAATTTTTTGAAACAAAATTCACAATTTTATGTTTTACATTTTTTCTCAAATGGGTCTTACCTTAGGATGATGCTTTATGGGTAGTTAAGAGCTTCTTAGAATAAAAAATTATTGTGGGTGGATGATTGTGGAGTGAGTAAACAAAGTAATTTTTTGAGATCTTGGATTAGGACTACATTTTAGAGTGATATGTGTATCCTATTAGTGTAATATTGATCATAAGATTTATAATTTGAAGTTGTATATTTATTCTAGGGAACTGATTATTCTTTTAATTATTAAAGTAATCATCTTTGTGAGACAATGTAAAGGGTTGTCATAATAATCTTCTGAAACTGGTGTAGTTTGAGCATATGTGTAACATCCCAAGTAATTAATGAATGATAGATATTTTTATCTATGTCTATTAATGATTAAGATAGTGTTTTAGAGGCTTAGAATGAAAATAAATACAATCTTATGCATGGAATACACTAATATTTTTAAAATATTGTTTTACTGCCTTTTGATGGCAAACCATTTTTAAATCTATCTTTTGAAAATTTTATAAGCTATGTTTGTCAGAATAAACTTATTCTTTATGATTGGGACATCAAAATTTACTTTGTGTGAATTTTTGGTATTTTTCTAACAATGTTCATTTTTTAATGAACAGTGAAAAATACTGCATTTTACATCAAAGCTGCTTTTTAATATAATTTATTTATATGATTAGATTATGTTTTGAATTGGTTTTGAAGTGAAATTAGAATATATTTTTACCATTTAATCCAATGGTGGACATTGGAATCAATTTCACTTTTAAATTGGACTTAAACTGGTGTCAATCTTTTGATACATATTGTTTCATAAAACACGCTATTTGCTCTGACAGCGGGAATTAATTATTAAATTAATTAATGTTACTTATATGTTTTGAATTTTGTAAAATTGACTTCATTTTTGAATTCAGAATATCAAATATAGCTTAGGGTGATGTTTTGGTATTTTTCTGAAAAACTTCAATTTTTGATAAATAGTGAAACCGCTAAGTGGTACTTATAAAAACTGATTTTTTGTTTAAATGAAATTTTTACATATTTGTGTTTTGAATTTAAAAAATCTGACATACATGGTTGTCATTAGGAAGTAAAATTTGGTTCAATTAGATTAAAATAATTTTTTGGTGAATAGTACCTTATTAAGTTTTTAATCGCGATTAGTGGTAATTAGTGTAGTTTAAGGTAAAAATAATGCTTTAATAATATAAAATGACCTAGACACATGTCATAACCTTATTGGATGTGTCATGGCCGACCAAGACAAGCCATGGGTCAACTTGGGGACCCCATGGAGCCACTTTGGTTGGGAAATGACATAAATAACTTTTTATTTAATGTAAAAGTAAAAATGACACAAACATAATATGTTTTACAAAAACAATTTTTATATGGGGTTATACAAGTCAGATTTTTTACTATAAATATTCATTGGAAATATAACAATATTTCCTACATCATAGTAGTTTTTTTATAATTTTTTTACATTACATAAATAAATGTATTTATGACATCATAATGATGTAGCGATTACCTCATTAATAAAGGATTTAAATAAAATGAAAAGATAATGTAAAATCTATGACCAACACATGTCCAAAACCTATTGGATGGGTGGATTTAGAACCCTTATCACCTTATCCTCGAATTATATCAATGTGTGACCTTTTAAATCCGAAACTAATTTTCAAATAAATTAATATTTATTTACTTTCCAAGAGTGCCCCTCCTCTCCTCTTATAAAATGCCCCCACCTCTACCTCTTTTCCAACACTCCAAAAGCCTTTGGCTCGGCCAACCCCTACCAATTTTCTCTCTCCACTTCCCTCTCTTACTCCTTGAATCCTCACTTTGGGAAGAAGTCTTCCGAAGGAAGCCTTTGAGCTCAAACCAAAGGGAGTTACCCGATTTTAAGGTAATGTCTTCTTTTGAGTCCTTTTGTTTTATTTTGTTTCTCCAACCCCCAAAACTCTTTTTATTCTTTTCTTTTGTAACAAATATAGTATCCTCAATATACTAGGATGTTGTTATAATAAGGATTCTAGCTACACTTACACACACCTACATCTAATGGTTAATGAACATAATGTTTCCGTGGATGGTGAATTTATGCCTCCCGAAACGATGATTGTTCATCATTATTTTCACACCTTCAAAGGTGGCCATTAAGATGTCTCTATATTTATATATGATATATAATATGTTTATGTTTTCCTTAAGCTTCTGTATTTTTATTTTTGGTCATACCTTTATGGTTTCCATTATGGGTAAACGCGATATCTTCATTTAAGGAAGTGCGGACTACCGCCCCCTCAAAGTGATTTGATTCGTTAAATACCATGTGTGGGACGTATAAAGGATGGCACTATGATATTATATATGATATTATACTGGAATTATAATATAACTTTATATCATTATGATTCCATTCTATAAACACGAAATAGAAATGAAAGTAGCGTTCATGCGTACGTACGGCTTACCGTCACCATGAACGGTGCATTTCATTTCTTACCACTAAATGATTATGTAATATTATAAATGCATGCATGTACTGTATATATATGACATATATGATATCTACATCATAAATACCATTCTGGATATAATGGATACATGAACAACTTGTAATTATAAAGGGCTTATTTTTGACTCAAGTACCAATGATTGTTAAAATGGCCGTTATTAACTTAAATAATTACATAGTGTTCATGACATAGAAATAAGTGATATAAAAGGAATAATGAACTTGAAAAAGGTTCTTAAACAATTATAAATTAACTCAAGTTTATTATTCAGGCCATTAAAGAACGATCGAGTCAAGTCGGACCCGAGGTATGTGAGTTCGTCTCAATCTCTTTTCATTGAGGCATATTTTGTTTTATACACAACCTTCTTTTATATGGTGTATAAACCCCTTTGACTTTTACGTTTATCCAAAAAGAATATTTTTTATACGAATCATTTTACTAAACGACAAAAGGGAATGTTTTTTGTCGTATGTATGCGGTGACAACGACTTCTCCGCCGTCGTGACCGTTATTTGAGTTTCGGCTTCCTCTACAAGCTATACCTTTTTTAAAAAGAAAAATAAATACCATGTTTTACTTTTATTTTATTTTGGTATTGAAAATGGTTTTCATAATGTTTTTATATCAATGTGTTGTATTGATATATTGTGATTAAAAGGTGGAAATGTTATGTTTCCTTTATGCATGTTTTATGTGATATGATTATGTTGAGGTTCTTGGGAATTATTATGAAAACGGGTGGTTCTGTGATAAACTAAGGGTGGGTGAGCCCGATATAGCTCTCCAATGCATTGGGTAATGCGAAGGAGTGAAACATTAAGGTTTCTCCGAAGATATTTAGGGAATATAGTGTGATGGGTATTCCAAACGTAACCAAGAGGGTTACTCCCTATGTAAGAATGTTATGAATTCCTCAAGTTACCTTTATGTCTTATGATTTCTATGATTTATTGATGATTTGATGAGGTATGTTAAAGTGCTTAAGTTTTATGGGTAAAGTATGATTTCATTCTTATGTATATATGAACTCATGTTTCCTTTCCATATTTTTTTTATATATATATCCCATACTGAGATTTTTATGCTCATCCCATGTTTTTTGAAATGTTTTTCATGGGTCAAGGGAAAGGTACATGATATGATGATAGTGTCAAGGAAGTGTCAATAAAGAATCCATGTTTTATTTTAAATATGTTTCCATTGATGGGAATGAAGAATACTATCTTTATGTAACCACTTTGGTTATATGTGGAATATAATGCATGTTTTATGATATAATTCTCTAAAACTCTAAACCCGAAAAGATCCTCAATGTGTAATCTTGTAATAACTCAAGATGAAGTAAGGTTTAAGGCTGGGGCCTTATAGTTGGTATCAGAGGTTGGTTTAGATAAATTTAGGAGTTAGAATTATATTAAATGACTATCCAAAAATATTTTTTTTTGAAATGATATAGCATTTGAAGATTACCATGTTGCTTCATCTAAGACATGTTTGTTCAGAATGGTTTTCCGCAGAGGAAATAGGGAAGCAGTGCTAGGAAGGCATGCAGAAGGAAATAACCTTCCAAATCAGAATCCTAAGATGGTCGGAATTGGAACTGAATAGTTTGTTGCAGTAATGGCACAGTTGACTCAAGCGATAAATGGTAGTGGTATCCACGCACGAGATCAGCCAGATCAACCGCAGAGGAACATGTCAGTGGTGGAACATTTCATGAGGCAACATCCCCCATCATTTAGAGGATCATCTGACCCTGTGCTAGCTAAAGGGTGGATTAAAGCACTGGAGAATATTCTCTATGTCATGGGGTGTTCAGACAATCAAAAGGTTAGTCTTGCTATTTACCGTTTGGAGGGTGAGGCAGATCAATGGTGGTCGATGGTTAAAAATATCAGGGATGCTGATGAGATTGATGCTCTCAACTGGGATGAATTCAAAGGTATGATTCTTGTAAAGTATTTTCCTAAGGCTGTTTGACTTAGGATGGAAAAAAAATTCTTGGAATTGAGGCAAGAGGAAGACTCAGTGGCTGCCTATGAAGAAAGGTTCACTCGATTGTGAAGGTATGCTCCAAATTTTATCCGAGACCTTGATAGTAAAATCAATCGTTTTTACTCAGGATTAAATCCAAAATATTGAAGGGCATTAACATCTCGTGAGTTTAAAAGTTATGAAAAGCTTGTTTGATGTACTGAGAAGGTGGAAATGGAGTTTGCCGATGACCAAGTGTTCTATAACAACCAGCAAAAGAAGAGACCGAGGTGGCAGGAGAAAGGTAAAAATTCATCAAAAAAGTATGATGGTAAGAAAACTAAGTTTCCAGTTTGTGATAAATGTGGCAAAAGGCATGCTGGGGAATGTCTTCTGAATTCTGGAAAGTGCTACCGATGTGGTAAGATGGGACATAAGGATCGTGATTGCACTGAAAAAGATCAGGGTGATGGTAAGACCAAATTTTATATACAGTTAGTGAAATGTTATAAGTGCAATGAGATGGGTCACTATGCAAACGAGTGTCCGACAAAGATCTTGGGTGATGGGAAGTAGTTAGACTACAAGCAGAAAGGGGTGGTGAAATCCTTTGCAACTACTTCATCAGATGTCGGGCCATGAAATGAAGTTGTATAAGGTACTTTGTTTGTTTTTTCAGATTATGCCAGTGTATTGTTTGATTCAGGGTCTACACATTCTTTCATCTCTGAAACCATTTCTTGTAAAATCAGAATACCATATCAAGAAATGACTCCTGAAATTTTGGTAAAAACACCTGGGGGAAATGTTGAGGCAAAAATAATTTATAAGAATCTTCATATCCTTATCTGTGGAAAGAACCTACTTGCAAACCTTATTGTTCTACCTCTAGTAGAGTTTGATGTTATCCTGGGTATGGATTGGCACTCTATTTACCATGCTAAGATTGACTGTAGTGCTAAAGAAGTTTCTTTTCAGAAAGACTTTCAGTTTGTGTATAAGAATGAACCCTTACTGTTGATAACTTATCAAGAGGCCGAGAAACTTGTAAAATATGGAAATGAATGTTACCTTGCACACATCGTTGAAAATAAAGGAACTGTTCATATTAATGATGTGGTAGTGGTAAATGAGTATCCTGATGTTTTTCCTGATGAGTTTCCTGGAATAATACCAGATCGGGAAGTTGAGTTTACTGTTGACATAGTTCCTGATGCTAATCCAATTTCAAAACCCCCTTATTGAATGGCTCAAATTGAACTTTTAGTGTTGAAGGAGAAATTGCAAGATTTATTAGAGAAAGGTTTCATTCGACCTATCACATCACCTTGGGGTGCTCCTGTTTTATTTGTTAAAAAGAAAGATGGTTCTATGAGACTTTGCATTGATTATAGGGCCTTGAATATTATCACTGTTAAGAACAAATATCCTTTGCCTCATATCGATGATTTGTTTGATCAGCTCCAGGGAGCTAAGTTTTTTTCAAAGATTGACTTGAGATCGTGGTACCATCAGCTGAAGGTAAAGGAGACAGATATTCCTAAGACCGCGTTCCGTATGAGATATGGCCATTATGAATTTGTAGTAATGCCTTTTGGGCTAACCAATGCACCTGCTGTATTCATGGACTTAATTAATAGAATTTTCCATGAGTTCTTGGTTACGTTTGTGGTGGTTTTCATTGATGATATTTTGGTGATTTATAAAAGTAAAGAGGAGCATGAAAGACATTTAAGGGTAATCTTGAAACCCTTAAAAGAAAAGAAACTGTATGGAAAATTCAGCAAGTTTGATTTTTGGTTGCAACAAATTTCTTTCCTTGGTCATATTGTTTCTCAAGATGGGATAACTATTGATCCTGCAAAAACAAAGTTTGTGGAAGACTGGCCAAGACCCACAAATGTAACCGAGATTCATAGCTTCCTTGGTTTGGAAGGATATTACCGAAGGTTTGTTAGAAATTTTTCACGATTATCTAGTCCAATGGCTAAGCTAACTCGGAAGGGTGTAAAGTTTATCTGGACAAAAGATTGTGATGATTGTTTTTAGGAATTGAAAAGAAGATTGGTGAATACTCTAGTTTTGGCACTACCTTCCAGGAATGGTGAGTTTGTTATGTACAGTGATGCTTCATTGAAAGGACTTGGTTGCGTCCTAATGCAGAATGATCAGGTAATTGCTTATGCTTCACGACAGTTGAAAACTCATGAGGTAAATTACCCTACACATGATTTGGAATTACCTGCTGTTGCTTTCGCTTTAATGATTTGGAGGCATCATTTCTATGGAGTAATGTGTGAAATATATACCGATCACAAAAATTTAAAGTATATATTCACTCAGAAAGAATTGAACATGAGAAAAAGGAGATGGATAGAATTAATCAAGGATTATGATTGTACAATTAATTACCATCCAGGAAAAGAAAATAAAGTGGCTGATGCTTTGAGTTGAAAAAGTAATGCTTCTTTAGCAATGTTGAATTTGGAACGTGATCCTTTAGTTAAGGATTTGATGAACTTTGGCATAGAAGTTGTTGGTGCAGGAAGTTCTTCTGTTTTGTTTCAGGTATCAGTGAGATCATCTCTATCAGATATAATCAAGAAAGCACAGAAGCAAGATAGTGAGTTGCAGAAAAAGGTAGATCCGGTTTAGAAAGGTAAGTTGCCTGAATTCAACATTGATAATGATTGTGTTTTGAGATTTGGGAAGAGATTATGTGTGCCTTGTGATTCACATTTGAAGAGAGAGTTGTTATGTGAAGGTCATTGTTCTCTGTTTTCAGTTCATCCAGGCAGTACTAAGATGTATAGAGATCTGCGGGAGTATTACTGGTGGGATGGAATGAAAAGAGATATTGCTGAATTTACTGTGAAGTGTTTGACATGTCAGCAGGTTAATGCAGAGCGGCAGTTACCGAAAGGGATACTTGAGCCATTACCAGTGCCAGAGTGGAAATGGGAGAATATATCCATGGACTTTGTTGTAGGATTACTGAAGACATCTCGATGTAATAATTCAATCTGGGTTATTGTTGATCGCTTGACCAAATCTGCTCATTTCTATGCTATACGAGATACTTTTTCCCTGGATCAACTTTCCCGTTTGTATCTTAAAGAGATATTCAGGTTACATGGAGTTCCTCTCTTCATTGTATCTGACCGTGATCCCAGGTTCACTTCTAACTTTTGGAAAGGCCTTCAGAAGTCGTTGGGTACTGAATTAAATTTTAGTACAGCTTTTCATCCTCAATAAGATGGGCAGTCAGTACTAACAATTCATACCTTGGAGGATATGCTAAGTTCATGCTCTATGGATTATCAGGGAAGTTGGGACCAACATCTTTCTTTGGTTTAATTTTCATATAATTACAGTTTTCATTCCAGTATACAGATGGTACCATTTCAGGCATTATATGGGAAGCGGTGTCGAACTACAGCTTTCTAGGATGACGTGGGTGAAAGAAAGTTGATGGGACCAGAATTGGTAGAAGAGATGGCAGAATAAGTTCAGATGATTCAGAAGCACATGAGAACAGCTCAGAGTAGGCAGAAGAGTTATGTGGATAACTAGAGGAAGGATCTATCTTTAGAGGTAGGTGATCATGTTTTTCTCAAGGTTTTTCCTTGGAAAAGTGTGATGAGATTTGGCATGAAAGGAAAGATGAGTCCATGGTTTATTGGACCATATGAAATTCTGGAGAGATTTGGATCATTTGCTTACCGAGTGGCTTTACCTCCGAGTTTATCTCAGGTACACAATGTTTTTCACGTTTCAATGTTAAGGAAGTACCTGCCAGATCCATCTCATGTTTTGAGTCCAGAGGTAGTTCAGCTGGAAGAGAACCTATATTATAAGGAACAACCGGTCCAGATTCTTGACCATAGGGAGCAAGTGTTACGGAATAAGGTGATTCACCAGGTAAAGGTTTTTTGGAAAAACCACATGAATGAAGAGGCAACATGGGAATCTGAAAATGAAATAAGGGATAAGTACCCCCATTTATTCGATAAGTAAATAAATTGTGGGGATGCAATTTTATAAAGGGGGTATGGATGTAACATCCCAAGTAAATAATTAATAATAGATATTTTTATCTATGTCTATTAATGATGAAGATTTTGTTCTAGAGGCTTAAAATGAAAATAAATACAATCTTATGCATGGAATACACTAATATTTTTAAAAGATTGTTTTACTACCTTTTGATGGCAAACCATTTTTAAATCTATCTTTTGACAATTTTATAAGCTATGTTTGTCAAAATAAACTTATTATTTATGATTGGGACATCAAAATTTACTTTGTGTTAATTTTTGGTATTTTTCTGACCATGTTCATTTTTTAATGAATAGTGAAAAATACTGCATTTTACATCAAAACTACTTTTTAATCTAATTTATTTATATTATTAGATTATGTTTTGAATTGGGTTTGAAGTGAAATTAGAATATATTTTTACCATTTAATCCAATGGTGGTCATTGGAATCAATTTTACTTTGAAATTGGACTTAAACTGGTGTCAATCTTTTGATACATATTGTTTCATAAAACCCGCTATTTGCTCTGACAGTGGGAATTAATTATTAAATTAATTAATGTGACTTATATGTTTTGAATTTTTTAAAATTGACTTCATTTTTGAATTCATAATATCAAATATAGCTTAGGGTGAAGTTTTGGTATTTTTTTGAAAAACTTCAATTTTTGATGAATAGTGAAACCGCTAAGTGGTAGTTATAAAAACTGATTTTTCGTTTAAATGAAATTTTGACAACTTTGTGTTTTGAATTTCAAAAATCCAACATACATGGTTGTCATTATGAAGTAAAATGTGGTTCAATGAGATTAAAATAATTTTTTGGTGAATAGTAACTTATTATGTTTTTAATCGCGATTAGTGGTAATTAGTGTAGTTTAAGGTAAAAATAATGCTTTAATAATATAAAATTACCTAGAAACATGTCTTAACATTATTGGATGTGTCATGGCCGACCAAGACAAGCCATGGGACACCTTGGGGACCCCATGGATCCACTTTGGTTGGGAAATGACATAAATAACTTTTTATTTAATGTAAAAGTAAAAATGACACAAACATAATAAGTTTTACGAACACAATTTTTATATGGGGTTATACAAGTCAGATGTTTTACTATAAATATTAATTGGAATGATAAAAGGATTTCCTACATCATAGTATTTGTTTTATAATTTTTTTACATTAATTAAATAAATTTATTTATGACATCATAATGATGTAGCAATTATCTCAGTAATAAAGGATTTAAATAAAATGAAAAGATAATGTACAATCTATGACCTAAACATGTCAAAAACCTATTGGATGGGTGTATTTAGAACCCTTATCACCGTATCATCGAATTATATCAATGTGGGACCTTTTAAATCCGAAACTCATTTTCAAATAAAGTAATATTTCTTTACTTTCCAAGAGCGCCCCTCCTCTCCTCTTATAAAAGGCCCCCACCTCTACCTCTTTTCCCACACACCCAAAGCCTTTGGCTTGGCCAAAACCTCCCCATTTTGTCTCTCCACTTCCCTCTCTTACTCCTTGAATCCTAACTTTGGGAAGAAGTCTTCCCAAGGAAGCCTTTGAGCTCAACCCAAAGGGAGTTACCCAATTTTAAGGTAATGTCTTCTTTTGAGTCCTTTTGTTTTATTTTGCTTCTCCAACCCCCTAAACACTTTTTATTCTTTTCTTTTGTAACAACTCCAGTATGCTAAATATACTAGGATTTTTTTATAATAAGTATTAGATCTACACTTATACACACCTACACTTAATGGGTAATGAACATACTGTTTCCGTGGATGGTGAATTTATGCCTCCGGAAACGATGATTGTTCAACATTATTTTAACACCTTCAAAGGTGGCCATTAATATGTCACTATATTTATATATGATATATAATATGTTTATGTTTTCCTTAAGCTTCTGTATTTTTATTTTTGGTCATACCTTTATGGTTTCCATTATGGGTAAACGCGATATCTTCATTTAAGGAAGTGAGGACTACCGCCCCCTCAAAGTGATTTGATTCGTTAAATACCATATATGGGACATATAAAGGATGGAACTATGATATTATATATGATATTATACTAGAATTATAATATACCTTTATATCATTATGATTCCATTCTATAAATACGAAATAGAAATGAAAGTAGCATTCATGCGTACGTACGGCTTACCGTCTCCATGAACGGTGCATTTCATTTCTTACCTCCAAATGATTATGTAATATTATAAATGCATGAATGTACTGGAGATATATGACATATATGATATATACATCATGAATACCATTATGTATATAATGGATTCATGAACAACTTGTAATTATAAAGGGCTTCTTTTATACTCAAGTACCAATGATCGTTAAAATGACCGTTATTAACTTAAATAATTACATAGTGTTCATGACATGGCAATAAGTGATATAAAAGGAATAATGATCTTGAAAAAGGTTCTTAAACAAGTAGAAATTAACTCAAGTTTATTATTCCAGTCATTAAAGAACGATTGAGTCAAGTCGGACCTGAGGTATGGGACTTCATCTCAATCTCCTTTCATTGAGGCATATTTTGTTTTATACACAACCTTCTTTTATACGGTGTATAAACCCCTTTGAATTTTACGTTTATACAAAATGAATCTTTTTTATACAAATCATTTTTCTAAATGTCAAAAGGGAATGTTTTTGTCGTATGTATGCGGCGACAACGACTTCTCCTCCGTCATGACCGTTATTTGAGTTTCGGCTTCCTCTACAAGCCATACATTTTTTTAAAAAGAAAAATAAATACCATGTTTTACTTTTCGTTTATTTTGGTATTGAAAATGGTTTTCATAATGTTTTTATATCAATGTGTTGTATTGATATCTTGTGATTAAAAGGTGGAAATGTTATGTTTCCTTTATGCATGTTTTATGTGATATGATTATGTTGAGGTTCTTGGGCATTATTATGAAAACGGTTGGTTCCGTAATAAACTAAGGGGGGTGAGCCTGATATAGCTCTCCAATGCATTGGGTAACATGAAGGAGTGAAACATTAAGGTTTCTCCGAAGATATTTAGGGAATATACTGTGATGGGTATTCCAAACGTATCCAAGAGGGTTACTCCTTACATAAGAATGTTATGAATATCTCAAGTTACCTTTATGTCTTATGATTTCTATTATTTATTCATGATTTGATGAGGTATGTTAAAGTTCTTATGTTTTATGGGTAAAGTATGATTTCATTCTTATGTATATATGAATTCATGTTTCCATTCCATATTTTTTTTTATCCCATACTGAGCTTTTTATGCTCATATCAAGTTTTTTGAAATGTTTTTCACAGGTCAAGGGAAAGGTACATGATATGATGATAGTGTCAAGGAAGTGTCAAGAAAGAATCCATGTTTTATTTTAAATATGTTTCCATTGATGGGAATGAATAATACTATCTTTATGTTACCACTTTGGTTATATGTGGAATGTAATGCAAGTTTTATGATCTAATTATCTAAAACTCTAAACCCGAAAAGATTCTGATTGTGTAATCTTGTAATAACTCAAGATGAAGTAAGGTTTAAGGCTGGGGCCTTATAATATGGGATCCCAATGTGAATCTCTATGAAGATAGATGATGTGTGAATTTCTGTTTACTATAATCCCTATGTACAATTTGAACAAGTTCATATGAACAATTCTAAGACCATGATACATGGCTTGGTAAAAAAATAATAAAGTGTCTAGGGTGAAAACGAGTTGATTAAGGTGAGGGGAATGATGACCGATGGATAAAGAATTGGAAAACTGGTTAAGATGGGAGTCATTTAGGTTGTATTATTAAGGTTATTCACAAAAAATATTTAGTTTTTGAATCTAATATTAATTCAATGAAAAATATTTCCCTAGTTATGCTTTTAATTTCATATAAAGTTTATATAATGTCACTCATGGAATTAGAACATGAGTTTGGTTTAATGTGATTCACTAAGTAATGTCACATATGAGGTAGGACAATTTCTTTGATTGATGAATCTTTTCTATCTTGATTACCCATTAAGTATTAATTTTAGGTAAGACCAAATTTAAACAATTTATTTTCTAAAGCCTATTGACATGTTTTTATGCTTTGATTCAAATAGATCAACATGTTACATTTTGAACAGTATCGTGAATACGATACTTCTTTTTTCCAATATAATAAAACATGAGATTGATTGAGGAAAACATTTTTTATGTGTGGTGGGATTTGATGTGGCTTTAAAAACACAGGTTTTTCCACATCTAATTATGTAATTTTTAACTTATTAATTAATTATTACTACACTTTTTACTAAATAAGTGCTATTTTGTATTTTTGTAGTTAAATTTATTAATTATTCATTTTTTTAATTAAAATTGTATTTTTACCCTATAAATAATTAATTAATATCTTACTTTAATTTTATAGGCTTACAATTTATTAATTAGTTTAGTGTCTTAGCCTTCATATTTAATAATTTTAGCTTTTTATTAATTAATTAATTTATCTCTTTAGAACATTTAAATAATATAGTTTTTCTAATTTGTCATTTTATCTATTAAATTTTAGTTGAAATAAATTAATATAATTTTTATATTCATTCTAGCAATTCATTAGTTATAAATTTTAGTTTTTAATCATTTTACATAATTATTTAACAAAAGAAAAATTAAATACCTACTTTAATTTAATTTTCTAAAGTAACTATTATTAATAATTAAATTTGGTTTTATGCATATTTAATTTGATTCCTATTTTGTTTAATATTAACTATGAAGGATGTAATTGTTTCTTAATTTATGCTTTAGTATAGTTTCAATTTTATTTTAATATTTTATAGTTAATAGTAATCTAATAAAAGTTTTATTAGTTTCATTTTTATTATTTATGTTTTTATGTTATATATACTTGTTTAAATTAATTTTAGTTTTAAACCAATTATTTAGTATGTATTTTAGTTTATGTTTTTAATCTATTTTAAATTTATTTTATTTGTAGGCTACGTTCGATGCCACCAGCTTACTCCTCAACTATGACACTGTTTTTAAAGAAGGTGGCAACGTATCAAACCATTACTGTGGCACCATATCCCCTTTACGGTGTCACTGCATGCTCTGACCACATCAATTATCATCCAAAAAAATGGAGATGGGAAGTGGCGAAACACCATAGAATAATTAATAATAATATTATAAAAAACACCAAAAATAAGATTATAAAATTCATCACATAAGGTGATATGGTGAAAGGATTAATGTTAATACCCCTACTTATGGTCATCGGTTTGGACAAAACATCATTTATAACAGTAATTCACCCATATCATGAAAGAAAAAATGTAACACACCACATAAAATTTTTCCATTTTATTTACCTTCAAAAAATTAATATATATATACACACACATGTAAAAATGTATACATAATGTATATATATAAATATTTGTGTGTTTATTTCTATAAAAATATATATATTTTTATATGTGTATTATAATATATGAAAATAAAAACACGCACATCAAGTGAACCATTCCTATAAATATTCATATTTATTTATTATTAAATAATGTTTTATGGGAAATGTAACTTTAATTAAATGATCAATGATTAAATGATATAAGAAATAGAATAAAAAGATGGAAATATTAAAACTAGTTAATAGTATCACTAAAGAAGCCATGTGTTTCTTAAATATTAATGGTAATATTCCCTTCACTTTTAATTAAAGAGAAATATCATGTGAGTAAAAATAAGTGAAGAGAGTGAATCTTCATGAAAACCATACCAAAATATTGAAATCCAATATCTTGAAAAGGGATTGTTTTGATGATGGGGAAGTTTTTAGACTTTGTAATGAAATAATTAGAATCACTATTAGAAGAAAATTCTAGGCCAATAGACATGTATTTAGACTCTCACACTAGGGGATCCCATATTGCATCAAAGGATTTTTTTGCAAGCCACAAAAACGAAGCCAAAAAATCTGCATGATAAAACACCATCACCAATGAATCCACTAAAAAAGATGAAAAAATCCACATTAATATTTGAGTAACCAAAGGGAGGATGTATCTAGACAAAAGGAGCATGATGCACTCTTGGGATATCATGTTGTGAATCATACCAATTATAGGTGTCCAAACAAAGGATAGCTCGATCAAACCTGAAAGTGCATGGGTTGGCCATCTAATTGAAAATAAGGTTATTTAATTGATCTGAAATCATCTTGGAATATGTATACATGTAGATCATCTACTTTATAGTGAGGGATGCAGAAAATTTCATAAGTATATTTGTAATCATAAGTTCCACATCTAATGGGGAATCCACATTAGTATTCCATGCAAACTAGATATGCTTATTCATAGGGATACAAAGGATTGTATGTGATGGAGAATATGATAGAGAAAGATAGATTGGGTTGGAAGGATGATTGGAAATATGGAAAAAGATAAGGAATTCCATTATAGGAGGGATACATAGAAATGATTTCAAAAAAATGTATTTTTCCTTGGGTGGAATTGGGATTCACCAAAGGGTCTTTCACAGATCAACCTACCCCATGTTAATCATTTCAACTACCATGTAATAACTATACCTGAATAAATATGAACCTAAAACATCAAAAAATTATTAAAGAAAACATGGTTCCATATCATTTTCAAAATGGTTACTTTGAATAATCAAAACCCAATCTTCTATTTGCATCACCAATTACCATCACCATTAAAGATGTTTTGGATCATCATATTATTCAAACCATCAAGAGTATCGAACATTTCCTTAGATTCACCACAATCCACCAACCAAGAGTCCTTCTAGATTTTAAAAATTTTCCTATCATTGATCCCTTAATATATCCCCCTAAAATAAATTTTTTGTGATCCCCAAGGGCTAGTCTATAAGAAGCTGGGGTTAGGGATAAGGAAATCCCCATATAAATCCAAATGTGACTTGTTTTGGCCTAAAGTAAATTAGAACCATGGGATTATGGGTCTTTAATATGTAACTATCCATTCATAGAAAAAAAAACATTGTTGAATTGAATCATATCCTATAAACCAATCCCACCATATGCTTTGGAGAAGCAAAGGCTATCCGACACAGTCTAGTAGTAATTTCTCTTCTTGTTATATGACCCCAAGAAAACACTCACTTTCCGAGAGTGATGTTGGTCCATAATAAATACAAGTATTTTTGGAAGGGTCATCACAAAATTCAAAAACAATTGAGCCACATCCTTAAATTGGACATCCCTTCCAACTATAGAGATCCTTTTTTAGAGACCAAGCCTAATTTTGATTTCCACAATATCTAAAATAATGTAAAGCACCAATTTTTTTACAAAATAAAAAATTTTGGGTGATGGAGATATTTATGATGCCCGCTAACTACCCAAAATGTAGAAAAAAGATAATGATATTTTTTTATTTGAGGAACTCTTAAACAAAAAATTACCACAAAAATAGATTTTCATAGTTCCACCCTTAAACTGCACTAAAAAGAGTTTTGATAATGTTGCCCCATTTATTATTACTTTTTTAGCATTGTTAATGGGATATCGTTTATCATAACTTTTTTATATGCACTATTAATGTCCCACATTTATAAAGACTTTTTTATTAGCACTGATAGAGGGTATATTCTAAAAAAAATAATTAATAATAATACACTAATATATAAATATACTAATATTCATATAAATATAATATATATTTTTTAAATATGTTTTAAATATGACTAAATAAAAATTTACACTAATATATAATATAATTAGTAAATATGACATTTATAATAATGAAAAATATTTTCAAATTAATAATTTTCGAATTATTATTGTATAATATTCATTTTATAATAATATGAATATAAAAAATCTAGAAATTAATAAAAGTTCAAAAATGATTTGAAAACATAATTCGAACTTCAAATAGCCATAACTTTTTCATTCGGATATCTGTTTAGGATCTACCAGATATCAAATTGAATTATGTGGTAATCACTCCACCTTGTGGATAGAGGGGGACCTCTTTTAAAATTTTCAAGCCTAAAAAATTTATATAAGGCATCTAAAGCTGCTTTTTTAGTCAGGGTACCCGAATATTATAACATTAGCTAGATTTTCAGCCTTATTTATGCCAGTCTTTTTGCCCTTTTTTGTGTGGAATTAATTTATTCTCATAGATTACATTCATATTGATATTATGGATATTAAATTTTGTCGTTTTTTTCACAATTTAATGATATTTATAATTAAATATATAACAATATATACTAATTTTTTACATATTCAACCATAAAAAATTATTTTATAAATATACAATTAAACATATTTACATAAAAAATATATTTAACAATATATAAACATTATATAAATAAAAAATAATATCCATTTTATTTAAAATAAATAATAATAAATATTTATATACATATACATATACAATTAATGTATATATAAGGTTTATATATATATATATATTTTTGTGTGTGTATTGAAAAATATATATATGTTTGTCAATATATTCTAATATATATATTTGAATAATGTTTTTCTAATAGTTGTAAATAAATATAAACAAATATAATTATATTTATAAATGAACACACACCCCCACACACACACATATAGATATGTATGTATTTATAAAAAGACACACACCCTCACAATACATATTTTAAATATTAAAATAAATATAAATATATATATATATATAGATAAAATTTTAGGAAATATATATAAACATATAGATATATTATAAAATAAAAAAACTGAATAATATTACCTAGTGGAAGAGGTGCAAGTGAATGATGGGGTAGTCCATGGTTTAAAACCCAACAACAGTAGGGATGCGGGCTTTGGTGGGTGAAGCAAACCCTAACGCTATTAAAGGGGTGGGATATGGGTAATGTGGATGGTTGGGGTGTCTTAGAACTGTTGAAATGGTGATATTGTGAACTATTGAAGGTGGGGTCTACCCTCCAATTTTCTTACGTTAATAAATTATTATTTTTGACTTTTAAGGGGAAATTTTAAAAATGCATTGATCAAAGGGGTATTTTAGAATCACTAAAAAAGGTTCTGATAAATTACCCCTTTATTAGTGTTTTTAGCACTGATAAAAGACCCCTTTTATCATCCCTTCTTTAACACTGACAAAAGGGGCCCTTAACAGTGCTTGTTTAGAGATACTAATAGGTACACTCTTTTAATAGCGCCTCTATTATCTGCACTTTTTATTTCTGATAAAAGAGAATTTTTTTCAATAATAAAACCCTATTTTATAGTATTGTAAAAGAAATTTCATATTTTTAGAGGATGAAAAATTTCCTCAAAGAAAACTCATAATTGTGGATAATCTAGAAGACAAATTCATGTTACCCGAAAATGTCCCACAATAATGGTAAGATATTATCTGCAAAGAATACATGATAAATAAGATTCAATTTTGGCACACCATTTTACAAATGATAAGGTTACTATTATCTTCCAATGATAAAACATTTTAGAAAACATCATCATCTAAAATAAAAATGAATGGAGAGAGAGGGATCCCCATGTGGAGACCCCTAGAATTAGTAACGATTTGTTTAAAGCTACCATTAATTCATATAATAATTTAAAATGATGTAAAAATATACATGGAAAAGTCAATAGACTTAGGTTAAAAACCCATATCACTCATCACAAATTAGAGGAAGGACCAATCAACATTGTCATAGGATTTTATCATATCGATATTTTATCCGATAACAACACTCTAAGATCTAGAAAATGTTTTTATGGAATGAAAATTTCAATGCGACATAATATGATTGTTATAAATTTATAACATGAGAACAAACGAAACCATATTCATATAAATAATACTGGGAATCAAAATTCAGAGCTGGTTAAACGGGATCATAGAAAAGATTTTATATGTAAAATTACATAAACTGATGGTTCCAGAATATAAAACCTAAGATGGATTTTAAATTTTGGGATAATGGTAACAAGTTTATCATTGATATATTGGAAATAATAATTTCACACCATGATATATTTCATAAGATATGATATATCATGACCAATAAAGTGCTAATACTCTCTAAAAAACAAGTCATGAAAGACTTATCATCCTATAGCCTTCATTGAATGTTTTTTTGGATATTAGAATTTAATCAACTGAAACATCATGAATAAACCACTGTTTTAGTGCATATGTGATCAAAGGTATAATAACAACATCAATATCTAGATATATGGTAAAATCCCCCATAAAATATCTCATAGAAAAAATGAAAAACATGATCAAAAATATCATTATCATTCGAAATAAACCTTCTTTTAGGATCAGTGAGGCATGATATATGTTTCATGGGACATCTTGGTGAAGATTTTTTCTAGAAGAAGAGAATATTTTCATCACCTTATTTAATATGAGAATCACACACACAAAAAGACCAAATGGTTTAATTAACTTTTAGGGTTGTATATATCTCAACTTCTAGTTTTAAGATTTTAAAAATTTCTATATCTGAGGGGAAAGAATAAAGCACTCATGGCCTCCTTTTCATAATTTGACATTGGATTTCATGCTAGTATATATTTTTTAAGGATCCATTTTTTCAAATTTGAGTACACATGGGGTGATTTTATATTATCATTAGAACCCCCATCCAACCTGAATGAAAAACCTCATCATAATATTTTTCTATGACCAATAAGATTTATAATCTGAATGAACTCTCTTATGAAGGGATTCCACCATTGAAAGAGTCATTATGAGGATAGTAGAGTTGTGTGATATTTTTTCGCAAATAGGTGAGAGAAATGACTATAATTAAGAAGACTAACAATTTCAGTCAATCCCATAAACCTGTCATGTTTCTATTTGATGTGGAAATTTTGATATTTCATATGAATCCATGTGAAAGGGATGGTAGGGTATTCTAGGTCCCTAAGGTCCATATTCTAGATTACTTATAGGAAATATCACATGGCCTTAAATTGACTTTTAGAACCTATTTTCTTCACATAATAAAATAATATTTTATTAAAGTCCCCACTAAAGAGGAGAAGCATGTGAATTATCACTGATAAAGAACATATTATTTCCCATTATATCCTTTTGTCATTCTACCTGGGAAAATTATAGAAACCTACAAAGACCTATATAGAGGAATAAAACTAATAGATAATGGTTTTAATGTGATTTAATGAATAAATATTAACTATGCCAACCAAACACCCTTATAAAAAAGGGAAAGGCCGCATGTTTGACATTATCAACCAAATAAATGATAACACTGAAATAAAACAATTATTTAAACACAAATCATGTACATGTTTTCCAATATTTATTCTTATAAGAAAACAATGTCAGATCCACCTTTAGGGCTCTAATTCTAGAGCATATGAATAACACATAGATCACCAAACCAATCATGGTTTTAGCTTGTGATATTTATCAAGGAGGGTGAGGTTGGGCCATTCCATAATCCACCATTGAGATTTCAAATCAAGAACCATCTCTTGAAAAATTCCACCTTTTTAGAAAATTATCGACTACTTTTAGGGCCTCAAAACATGTTTCAGAGCTCTATGGTTCAACAAAAAGTGGTGGGAATACTAAGTTCCCCTATAATTATCCCGCTCTATGTGTGGGTTTTTTTTTGCATTAAAATCATACCATGCAGGACCTCACCTATCTGAGAGGATATCATAGGAAGATCAACATCTAGGATAAGATCATGGTATGGATGATTAGAATAGAATCATTTCATCTTGTATGAGGGGTTTACAATTATTCTCAAAAGTTAAATGATGATGTTCATTCAAGATTATCCTAACTATATGGGGTTTATATGTATCAAAACATTAATGCCCAGAATCAATATATATATCATGGGGATGAAATAGATTTCTCCAATCATGTTAGTAACATTTTATATTGTCCCATTATTCTACAACAATTTAATTGGTGTAAAATAATACAACGGTTGTAATTTGATCTCCAACATCCCCTGAAAATGCAACATGGTAGGGAACATATATCACTAATTCAAGACCCCAATTTCATTGTATTAATATGTAAAAATATATGAAATGTGTATAATTATCTTTTAAGACAAATATTTCAATAAAAATGTATTATATGCACACTTATATATATATATCAAAAAATATTAAGGAAATCGTCATTGTATAGTTCTAATTGCATTAGTGTTGAATAAATTGGTCGATGGTTTGAATCCTGGCATTAATAGGCCTAAATATTTATGAATGATTAAGAGTAATGTCCCATGGGGGAAAATAAGAGTGTAAAACCACTGATAGGGGGTTTATCATTGATAAAATGCTATGGAGAAAAGGGTTATAATTTAGACAAACAGAGAAACCGTGTACTGATTAAGGCGTGTGATCATGCTCTATATTATCTTGGATGGGCCCAATAACAATTTAAAATATTTTTTTTCAATTTTATCTGAAATAATAATGTTTTTATAGAGCCAGGTTTTGTAGTTTAAATGAAATAGATTATAAAGTAACCCATTTACAAAAACAATGTTTTTCTAAAAAAGGTATACTTTTTTATAAAATTGATAATGTGTTTCTTTTTCAACAATTTTTTATGTAGTTAAAGGATACTATAATTTATATGAATTGAAATAATCATTTATTTTTTATTGGTAAAAATATGTTTTATAGAAAATTTTAAAATTCTAATATATATTAGTTTATCATAGGGATCTTGATATTCTGACGATGGGTATTCATTAAATTAGTGAGTATGGATGATTTTTACCCTGATTAAGGATATAAATAGGGGAGTGAATTTCCACTTAGAAGATTTAATGATATTAAGAATAATTCTATGAAAAAAATAATTCAAGAGATAAAAAAATTAAATGATTTATGAAAAATAATAATAAATATGATCAAAATAAATTTAAATAAAAATTACATCAAGGAAGAAATAAAATAAATAACACAAGGGAGTCTGATAACGATTTTTTAAAATCACCCATGAATTGTGCCTACATCTCCAACCCCATGGCCTTTTGGAGATTTATAATCCCTTGGGTTAAATGGTAATAAAATCAATCATTTTAAAATGTTAGTCCCCTTTATTTAACTACTACCAAATAAAAACCATCCCCTTTAAGGTCCAATCTTGAACGGAGCTATTTCTATACAATAATAATAAAGAACCAACACCTTGCTTTAAGGACTAGGAAAGAACACTAAACTATACATAAAGGCATAGAAATAGAAAAAATAAAAACAAAAAAGAGAATTTATTTTTCTTAAGACCTTTGTGGCACACACTCCACACTCTATTTATAATTAATAAATAAAGAAATACAATAAATGGAGGTAGTAAAAACATTATAATAGGTATTAAATAAAATAATTAAGAAAAAGAGATATCCAAAGAAGGTAAAATGGATGAAAAAGATTATCACAAGTGTTACACAACCTTCCAAGAATTTAATGTGGTGTATTAATATCTTAAAATAGCATTAGGTAGGTTCATGAATCCATGGGTATTGAATAGATATTTTGGGGGTTCAATCAAGACATGTGGGACCTATTCCAATGACTAATTTTTTTGGAGTTATAAGTCCACTGGAGAGGTGATGGGTGCCATCGGCCATCGGATGATACCCCACCAGGTGATCACTAGAAATTATAGGTGGGGGATCCAGAGATGCTGTATACTCATATTTTGAGCTATTCATTTAATATGGTACTTCAATGAAATTATTTATAAATTATTAACACTGAATTCCATGAAAATAAACCATTAAAATAAAAATGTTTCATTATGTGATATAAAAAATACCTAAGACAATGGGATATACACCAATAATGCTTGACCTAGGGAGGTGTTTGGGTGTGTGAGTTATTTATAGTTTTTAACCCCAACTAAAAAATAAGTATTAATATATTATAGAAAAGTATTTAAAATAATATTTATTATTAATTGAAAATTATTTTATTATTTAATATTTATAAAATTAAATAATGTAATTAATATTATAACTAATAAAACAGTAGGTAATCTATTATAAATCAACTAATATAATTAATAAAATACATAAAATCAATTTATATAATTTCTAATTTAATTTCTAATTTCATAGAATATATATAAAATTATTAATAGTAAAATTGTTTTTTAGTTATTTATTATAAATAAATATTTATATTATTTAATAATAACTAAATGATTAAATATTAATAATATTACTACTAAATATTAATCATTATTAACTATATTTCAAGTTATTTCTAAAAATGTTCGAACCATGGGAAACCCCATAGTACGTATATTAAAAAAATCTACGAGAAGGATGGAAAACATAAAAAATTGGAAGCAAACAACCAAAATAAAAAACAACATAACCACTTAGTAGAAGGCATCGAAAAATATGTCAAAGGTGAAAAATAAAAAAAATTATCATATCTCAAAAACATCAGAAGAAAGAGCTATTAAGAATCATGATCCCCTAGAAATCAAGCACCAAACTAAGAACATAAAAGTTATTTCATTTATTAGAAAATAGTAACTATATTATGATAGAAAACCCACAAAATTAAGGTCTATATACATATGTCCTATTTTTTGTTATATTTGAAGAATTCTCTTCATCATTTTTATCCATTTGCATTGAGATAGATCCTATATAATGGAAACCTTCACATGATTTTTCAAAAACACCCAAATTATCTAAAACCATTATAATATATTAATGATCCTAAGAAACATATAGCGATCATATCAACGAAATGTGTTAGGACGTATGAACCAAAATACTCACCAAAAATCTCACATAAGCCCCTAAATTAAAATATTTCTTGAGGGGGAGGGCTACTTCAAGTGATCCATTAGTTAGTACACCATGTTTAAACCTTCTCAGTCTGTACATGTCAGAGTAAATACTAACAGTAAAAAACTATATAGGATTCTTATATTTAATTTATTGTCCAAATATTCCTCCAAAAAATGGTATAAATATATCCCAACCATTAAATCTTTCAGCATATTTTGAGACAACAATTTCAACCAACTATTGATTGAACCACATTAGAGATAAAAGAATCTAAGAGATTCCTTTTTCATTGCTACTAGTTACAGGACCCATAGTAAGACTGAAAAGATTAAAGATATTCTTGTCAACATATTCTATGAATGATACCACCCTATGTTCCTTCCCATGAGAATATTGTATCTCTATCACAACCCAAATAGGATAACCTATTAATCATGTACCCAAATCAATCCTAACAAGGACCAAAGGAAATTCCAGATACCCATGGTCTAGTGACTAGTTACTGGGTATCAAAAAGAAATCATGGTGATGTGATATTTCCATATGAATAACCAAAATAATAAATGAAATTAATAGAATCTCATAAATATTTGGTTTGTTAACACAAACAACATGAGTTATGTACAAAAATATTAATATTCTATAAACATAAAAAATTCCAATGACACCATCAATACAAGATATCATCATAAAAAGTGGATCACATACTTCATTCATCACTACAACCTTCCCTTTTCATACTAGGAAGAACACCCACCACCTTCAAGTTGTGATTTCACTTTTCATGGACCATGGAAGATAAAATCTATATATTCCAAAAAGAATATGTACGGTGTTTGAAATAGTAACCCTATAATATTCACCAAAGATATTTGATAAAAATTATATATCAAATTAAAAAAATATTCTTAATTTAAATAAAACATGTAATGGTAATCATCTTTCATAATTTAGAATAAAAAAATACTTTCAAATAATTTCTTTGTTAGGTATGAAGAAGATCTATCAAATAGTTCTGAGTATGTATTTTTATAAAATTTTAATGAAAAAATCATTACATAAACATTGGTATGTATAAACAATTTTCAATAATATTATTGTGGTTAAAACCCCTTGGTTTTTATGTTCAAGGCTCAAGGATCCTCAAAAAACATAGTAAAGAAAAATTACATTTGTTCACACATCCCTAGATGTTAGGACTAGGAGAGATACGAATCCATCCTAGTGAATAAACTCCCTAAAATTATCGTTGTTTAATTATCATTGTCATATTTTATACAATTCTAGGTAGATCACATGCATACCATGTATTCTTGTCCTGGACTACAATGTTAACTACTCAAGTTCCCATGTGATTCAATTAAATCAATCAAAAAATGGGTTACTATTCTATTCAATCAATCTGAAATAATTTCAATTAACAATTTTTATCATCCCCATGTTCATGTTTATTACATTTCATTTCATTTCCAGAACAAATATCATTTTTTTCATAAAATATCATGCCTTTTCCGAACAATTCATTTCCTTTGAAATGAATCAAACATTTAATGTGTTTATTTCTCAAATTACAATTAAAATAATTCTTTAATTAATTTATTTAAATTAAATATCAAATTTTTGGAATTATAAATTTATTTAAAAATCCATCGCTAGAGTGGTTTCATCACACACACTATTCTATTTTGAAACAATTTATCAAATGTCAGGACCCGTCCTCGGGACCTGTGTCGTGACTACCCCAAGAACTCCATCCATAAGCCAGGGGTTGGCGACTAGCAACAAAGCCATAAAACCCGATATAAGGGAAGACAATTCCTTTATGTAATAAAACAAACACCAAAGAGTATGCAAGAATAAGTAAACACTATGTAAACTGAGTACAAAAGTAAGTGCTAGAAAGTAAATGGGCGAGAATAAAAACCCAACTGAAAGTAAGGTACAACTGAAAAAGAAATACAGCAGTAGAAAAGTAAAGAAGCATCTCCGAGCTGTCCTCTAGAAATCCCACCTGATGGGTGGGTACTGATAGTCTCCTCTGCTCCTCATCTCCAGCCATCTGCTACGAGTACATCCCGCCCAGTGATCCACCTCCAGCTTCCGTCCAGCTCCACGAGCACCCACCTCGATCAGTTCTGTTCATCATCTACATCCAACACAATGTAGTGCGGGCATAGCCCATGCAGGGGTGAGTATACGCTACTCAGTAGGGGCCTCGAGACCCCCTGAAGGTCTCTCAGAATAAAGGAAGGATAAACCACAAAGGAATGATACAATCACAAAGTAACAACCAACTCTACATAGGTATATTCCCATACATATACCTAAGTCATCAATTCCAGTTAGGCTCCAACATTCAAGCCCAAATTCAATCTAGTCCACACAGGATAGCACAATCCAATCCACACAAGATAACACTACCCAATCCACACAGGAAAGCAAAACAATCATATTGAAGATAATGATTGAAAGTCAAGACTCATCTCACACAGGTATACATTTTTTTTGGCGATAGAGATGATCAGATGTAGCCACTGATTCAACTAGGCTGTCGGACCCACACAGGATAAAAGACCAACCAAGCTCTCAGAACCACATAGGATATAAGACTAGCTATGCTGTAGGATCCACACAGGATACAAGTATAGAGGGAAACACTACCGGGCCCACACAGGATACAAGAACAGTAGTCATCGCTGTCGAACCCACGGAGGATTTCAGTACGGTAGTCGTTGTTGTCGAACCCACAGAGGATTTCAGTACAGTCGTCGACATCGTCATAGTCACAGCCAGCTCTAGGGTTCCCGCACACAGCATGCTCGATTCTAGGAGGGTCCGCTCCACGTGCCAAGGAGGGTGGATACATCAACTAACACGATGTATGGAGTTTATGTATCCAAAAGTTCCATCTCGTCAAAAGGAACTCAACGCGACAGATGGTGCATCAATCAGACACGCGGTCTGAGAGTTTTTGGCTTTTTTATACCAGGGGCCCAGTTGGTTTTTAAGTCAAAACCAACCTGACCATACTCCAACTGCATCCAAACCATGATCGGAGCAAGACAAATGAACCGTCTCACTATGGGGAATCCAACAAATTCGATGGCACGTTAATCGGATGTCCAAAGCTCAAGTCATAAGCGTTTCCGCTCCGAGGGCTCGGTTGGTTTCGTGTTCGAACCAACCCAGATGTACAAAATATTTCCCCAAAACCTTGAGTTTAATAAAAAAAATGACCGTCTCGATCCAAGGATCACTACGCAATGGACGGTGTGTCGATCGGAGGTCCGTAGCCCATGTTACGGGCGTTTGAACAAATCTGTCCGATTTTAGGGGGTTTGGGCCCGAACCAGCTAGTGTGGGCATGGCCTAGACCAGCTGGCGCGGCCCGGCCCAGCTAGTGTGGCCTGGCACAGCAAGGGGATCCGGCGCGGCGCGGGCGGCCCAGTCCGACACGGGGATCCGTGCAGGTGCGGGCGGCCCGACCCGGTGCCGGCGGCCCGGCCCGGCGCGGGCGGTCTAGCCCGGAGTGGCCAGTCCAGTCCCATGTGGGCTTCCGCTACCGAGTGGAGGCGAAAGGGGGGGGGGGAGCGTTGCCCCCCTTGCTTTTTGAAATGGCGGACCTGCAGGGGTCCGCCTTTGCTGCGCTGGCCAGGTGTGCAAACCCACGATTTCTTCAGGTAACGGAAGGCCATTACGGCTAGCCGATGTTGATGCCGCGAGACCAGCCGGTCCCACCTCTCTGTCTTCCGGCGGCCGACTGAGTCGGGCCACCTCCCTGCTGAACCACTGCAGCCCTTGTCCGCGGCTCTTTCTGTCAAGCGCGACGCGACGGCGCCGCGCCCCTCCACCGCGGCCTGCCCCAGTCGCGGCCCTCCATGATGCTCCGGTGCTACGCGACGGCGCCGTAATCCTCTGTCGCGGCCTGACTCCGGCAGCGGCCTCTTTCAGTCTCAATGGCGTGGCACGGCGACGCCGCGTTCCTTCGTCGTGGCCCGCACCGGCCATGGTTCCTTCTTTTCCGCACGGTGCGACATAACCATGTCACCTCCATTTCAAACCAAAACGAAGTACAAAAACAATGGGGAGGAGGGTCAGCCGTGTTTGTGCGGTCTGGCCTCCTCCCATTAATTCAATAACACGAGGCTAATTATTTAATGATGAATGCCAGAAATAACCACGAATGTAAAAACAAACCACTACCTTGAATAAGTTCGCGGAAGCTAGCGTCGCAGAAAACGGCGTCGCGGGATGAAGCTCTGTATACGTCGATGGAGAACGTCCGAGGAGGAAGTGGTGTCTCCCTTTCATTGATGTGTAGATAATATGGAACGTCGTGCATCCATGAAGGGATCATCGTCCCACACTGGTTGCAGAGAAAAGAAGAGACGACTCGTTGATCTCTCCTTGCGGTGGCAGCATTCTTCGACGAAGCCTTGGTGTTCTTCAAACATAAAGTATTCTTTCCCAAAATCTCCATAGAACAATACCACAACAATGAAATAAGGCTTTTGCCTTATTTTATTACTCATGAAAACATTTTTCAATATTCAAAACTTGAATTCACCTAATTAAATAAATTAGTGTTGTCAAATTAATTAGGTGTTTTAATTGGCATGCATTAATGTAGAAGAGTTACAAATTAATGGGGGGGTTTTCCAACATTAAAAGAAGTTGGAGGAATTTGAAAATGTGGGGCTTGTGTGGGGACCACCTTACTAATATCCTATCAAGAGGAGTTAGGATTTAGTGGGTCCCACCTCAACTTCCACACGTAGGTTATAATTACTTAGAATAGAAATAAAATTGTAGAGCGAATTTTATTTCACTCTTCAGTTGTAACGCCCCAACCCCAGTGACCCAGAGTCGTTGCATTATTTTAATACATTGGCATGATTAGAAGGAATCACGTCCCGAAGAACCGATCAGTTTAGAAGTTTTGGAAAATAGATTACATACATGAATGTTAAATTACACTTCATAACATACAAAAAAATAAATAATCCTTTATGAATGCCATTATTCCCTTGTCTTAACCCTACATATCAATCACAATACACTTCTTGGAATCCTGAAAAAAATAAAACATAGAAAGGGGTGAGATCAAATGCTCAGTAAGGGTAAGAAATACAGTAGAAACTTTCAGAAAGAAGCATAAACACTTGAGGCAATGTATAACTAACACAAAAGCTTTTAAAAGTTGAACGTAAACATACTATGGAAAAAATAAAATTAAATAATGCCATTTCCTTATTCACGTGGATATTCTACTAGCCAAATAATCACATTCAATATTAGTAACCACTTTCATAATGATGGAATTCATAATGCCAGACTATCATATCCACATAGCCAAGGCCTCGTGCCAAGACTACAAATAAGATTTTTCAAAGCCTTGTGCCAAGACACTACTTTGTCTCATGAGACCTACCGATGCATCGAGGAGCTATAGAGGGATCCACCCATCACTTACTAAGTCCAATGCATTCCCATATGAAAAGGTTTAAACATAACATAAACATTCGTATTAAAACTAGTATACGAAATGTCAATACTTTCTCCATAAAACATGAATGGTATAAAACAACACATCCATAGTAAAACATATCACAAAACCATCAATATAATAAAAAAGTTTTGTATCATAATAAATCAACTTCAAATCAGCATAAATTCCATCAAAGTATGTTGACATAGATGAAATCAAAACTATTTGAGAGAAATATCTCTTTTCTCAAAATCATTGAAAAGTCACACATTTATAAATGAAGTAATTTAAAAGAGATATTTGAATCAAAGTGTCCCATACCACTTTGAAACTTTTGAAAAGAAACATCATTTCAAAACATTCATTTCCATATAAATAAATACTCAAAATCATTTTGAAAAAATGGACAATAAATAAAAATATATAGAAAGATAAATCTATTAAACATTTAAAATTATGATCTTGATAAAGAGTACCCTTCACAAATTCTTAAAATACTCATTTTGAAATCATTTAAAGTCAAATAATTATAAAATAAAACATTTACTTTGATAGTATTCTTATAAGCTTGTAAGGGAAGCTTTAAGGATTTTATAATGGCGGAGAATATCCACAGCGGTCGTATAAGTTAAAAAAACATTCTTACCTTAATTATGTCGAAAAGGATAAAAAGCACCTTGTTTGGAAAACGACGGAATGATTCCTTTATAAACATCTTATAAAAAGTCAAACAAGGGTATAAATGACTTTAACCCATATTATTGTAAATAGTAAAAAAATATTAAAATACATTTTGAAGGAACATGGATGTGGATGATAAAGAAATCCCAGTAGATTATTACGTATAAACAACCTCAGATAATGAAGAGATTGCAAAATAAACCCTTACCCTGTACTTTTCCTTGGTTGTGGGTAGGTTAACCTCCTGTATAATGGTGAAATAATTTTTATTAAATTATACAAGAATCATATACATTAATATGACATCATATATGATCTATTAACATTGCTTTGTTAATAATATCTTAGAATTATCGTCGTTTCGGGTGTTAACTTACTCGTTTTTATTTGTTTTGTTACATAAGCCATGTTTGTTATGGATAGGTTGTATATTACTCATATAAAAAACGATATAAAGTCCTTAAATACTATTATTATTCATCAAATGATAATTATAGTTGAATGGATACGATGGAGAATTAATCTCATCACGTTCGTGGAGACGGTAGTCCGTACGTACGCACATGCGACAATATCATTCTTTTGTTATTAAAATAATATATAATTGGATGGTACATCATATATACAGAATCATTATCATGTTATATTTATCATTTAAATTAATTACACATCATTATTATACCCATCCAAATAATAATTTATTGAACAACAATTACACCACGACGTGGAGACGGTAAGCCGTAAGTACACACGTATGGTGATGTGTTATTCAAAGGGTGGATAGAATACTGAATATGGTTGTACCATATTTATAATAAAATTACAGTATATATAAGATACTGGATTTATTATTTTATAATAGTAATAAAAAAGAAAGAAGAAGTTGAAGAATAAATGAATTTGAAAAATGGTGGTGAAAACATTACCACTTCTTCGGGTTCATCCTATTGATTTGATCAAAAGGACTCCATATGTTGGCTTTCTAATCATACTAAGGCCTCTAGGTTGTATTGAGGGAAGTTGGGAGAGTATTTGGGTAGAGTTTGGCCCAACCAAAAGGCTTTGAAGGTGTTAAGTAATGAGAAGGAGGAGTGCCCTTTTATAAGAGGGGTGGGGGGCATCTTTGGAAAAGCTAAAAATATTATTTTATAATAAATTAATATTCGGTTTCTAATGGCTCCAAAGTGTATTATTTAAATTTTAAGGTGGGTATGGGTCAAAAAACACTAAAACAATAGATTTTATACAGGTTTGGGTCACTATATTAACCTTATCATTAAGTATTAACTCTAAGTTAATTAGTTTCACTTTTACAGTGTCTCTTTGTATTTTTATATTATATGGTTAGTAAACTTACTATATACATCCAAAAGACCCCAAGTGGTCAATTAATGATACACCTATCATGAAATAAGTCTGTTGACCGAACCCTATTTTTTTAGAAATTTAATATCAATTAATAATATAATATTTGTTTTAAAAACTCTTTTATGTAAATTTTGACACTATTCAATAGTTGATTTTTGTGAAACTCATAGCAGAATGATTACTTCGAAAAAAGTGAATTAAATCTGTCATGAACCAGCCCGGGTCGACCCTAAACCGGTCACCCGAGCCGGTCCGGGCAAGTCCCGAGGGGCGTTCCCGATCCCCCCGGGATGGCAACAAGTGCCGGGCATTAAAATTTTGATCGTTGGGAACGATTTCAGCCCAAAAAAAAAGGATCGAAAGAAAGAATATAAACTAAACAAACTGACAAACACTAAAGACATACGACATACCTCCATGTGACCTCGCGGGTCACCACCCAACTACAACCAACGTCACTCCCTCACTGAGCGACTCAAGCCAGGAAAACCTGAACACAAGGAACCTGCAATTGAAAAGGTAAAAGATAGGCGTGAGCACAAAAGTACTCAGTAGGTGAGACCCACAACAAATCCCAATGCACTGCTAGTAAATAAAGAATCTACATGATCCAGGTTTGAACTATAATGTATAAAAGTAAGTTTTCATAATGATTTACTTAAAAATCAAACACGACACATTTCCCTTATTCTTTTGAAAGTTAGTTCCCTTTCATCAGTTTTAACCTCATTCTAAAAGGCAATGTGTTACATTTTCAAATGTTACCCAAAGAGAATAAAGGATTTTCATTTGAAAACCAATTTTTCCAAGGTCTAACAGTATAGGCTGTGAAGGATGACTGAAAGTAAACAAGCAGGGAAAACAAGTGCAAGTAAAAGTAAACAAGCAAGGAAAAACCAAGTGCAAGAAGAAATAAACCAGATGTTATCAGCAATAACCATGGGTGATCCTAAACATCCCTAGAAAACCCCTGGATGTACTCGGGTTTAGACTACCTGCCGGCATGGTACTCCACAGTCAATAACCAACTGGCCGCCCTAATAGCCAACCAGTGGCACATCCCTCCTGGCATGTCCACAACTCCAGGGGGTACCAACCCGTCTAATCAGGGTTAGCAAGCAACCGTCACTCGATAATCTACAAGACGCCCAGGAACCCATGGTGGTTTTAGTAACACTGTGTAAGTGGGAGACCCTCGCACGCGTGACTCATCTCACCGCACTTGCCAACCCCTTACACGGACATCGCTACACGACAACCCTCGAAGGGAAGTCCCCCTGTAGAAATGCCCTCACAAGTACGTGTGTATATATATATATATATAATCACTTCACATTTATTAAAGTGCCAACCGGGCCGTCATATCATTTACATTTTTAACATTTTACACTAAAACATTTCCAAAGGGATATGACACACGCCATGCCATTGAAAACCAGAAACACACTTAGAACATTATTTAAGAAACTCAAATCAGCATATTAAACCTGAAACACACTGGTTCCACAAGTAGAATCATTTTCTGATATCCAAACGCACCCACTTTTATCAAGAGCCAAACGGGTCTTAAATCATTTTTTTGAAGGAACACCATTTCTCAAATGAAATCCAAACTTTTGTTCACGCGAAAAAGGAAAACATTTCTCGTCAACCAAGAACCACACTTTAAGTTTCCAAAATCAAGTTTAAAGGACATACAGTCATTTTCTCTAATCCAGGTCCTAAGAAACACTTTTTTTTATATTAAGAATACATCTACTAATTTACACATGCTAAAAACATTTCAAAACACAATTTAACATGTCTTTAATTATTCAAGAAGAACCATCTAGCAACACTACCATGGAAGCACACAATTAAATCCAAGAAAATGATTTTAATGAAACGCTAGATTTAAAACAACTTTTATCATCAGCAGATCACCAAACTATAGATAACTACTTAATAATACTTTTAAATTTACTGAAACTTAATAAAAAGTCAAGGAATAAATAAATTCTAAATTTAAAGGCGAGTGCAAAGGGAGACCTACCTCAAGACGCAGCTCGGATATGATGACATAATATACCTCGCACTGGCGCATAAGCACGCGCAAGCTGATGTTCGCGGTGTCGTAGGGTTACCTCGCCAACACGCTGAAACAAACACATGGTAACTAAGAACACAAAGCCACTGACTCAGAACAAAACAAACGAACAACCAATGCGAAGGAACCAACTTGATACTTTTTCAAAACACAACCCGCGAAAGAATAAGGCTTTATCCAAATTAAATAAAAACACTGATATTGAATAAAGAGAAAATTAAATAAACAATAAGACATAAATAAAATAGTAAATAAATAATCAAAAGAATGAAATAATGAACAAATGAATAAACAAATAGATAAATAACTAAAATAATACATAATTGAATGAATAAATAAATAATTAAACAAATAATTAAATAGATAAATCAATGAAAGAAAGAATGAATAAGTAAATAATTAAATAACTAATTAATTAACAAATACTTAAATGAATAAATAAATAAATAAATAATTAATTAATCAATTAATTAATAAACAAATAAGTAAATAACTAAATAATTGATTAATTAACAAATACTTAAATGAATAAATAAATAATGAGATAATTAATTAATCAATCCTTTAATAAAAAAAATAAGTAAAAAACTAAATAATTGATTGATTAACAAACACTTAAATGAATAAATGGATAAATAAATAAATAAATAAAATAAAATAAAATAATAAAACAAATATATATATATATACCGGAGGCTGGGTCGGTGGGAGTTGGGCGTGACGGCGCGGGGGAATGAGGGTGGAGGCGCGGCGAGGCAGGAAGCTGGGGCCGGGCTGGCGTCGGCGCTGAAGGAGAGCAGGGTGCGGGCTGCCGGAGAGGGAGCGCCGCCAGGGGGGAAAACCAGATTAGGGTTAGGAAGGGGGGTTAGTTTTAGGTTTATAATATATATATACATATATTAATAATAATAATAATAAAATAATAATGAAAATGAAAATAGTAATAATAATATGATAAATTAATTGAATACATCAAATCAAATCTTAATAGTAATAATAAAACTTTATAACAATAATAAAACTTTATACTAATAATAATAATAACAATAAAATAAAAATTAGATAATAATAATAATTATTATTATAACCAAAATATTTAAAATAATAAAACCATTTAAAAATAACACACACAAGTATATACAAATATACATATATATCAATATATATATATATAGATACATATATATATATATACCTATATATAAACACATAAACATAGACACGATCAACGTATATATATATATACTTATATAGACATAACACATATAAGAATATATATTCCTATATAGACATATGTATATATATACATACATATACACATGTATAAACATATATTCAACAAAAATAACTACAATAATAATAACACAATTTAAATACTGAGAGTAATAAAATGTCAACGCAAAAACTTTAGTATTTAAAACGCCGAGTGAGCGCATAGTCACCTGGGCCGAAAGCACGGTAACTGCTAGCGATGCGGTGACCGCACACCGGCGCGAAACCACCAATCGCAATTAACCATTGAAAAATTTAAACCGGGACCAAGTAAGGAGAAACATTACGGACGTCCGTGGTCGGGGTGTGACAATTATCCCCACCACAGACACTTTCTGCCCCCAGAAAGTCACCAGGCCACAAGTCAGCCAAAAACCAAGTCTATGCCCGAACAGAACTAAAGGGACTGAAGAAAACTAAGAATCTCGGGGATCACCTTACTCAACACAGGTCACACCCGACCGATTCAAGAGAAAACTGAGGTTCGAGATTGAGGGGAGAACACGAAGGGTTCTCCCCACCACAAGAGCTCAACTTGTGCAGAAAAGTTGACCATCTAAATGGAAAACCCTGGGAAAGGGGGGGGGTCGACGCGGGAACTCCCAACCGGTTTAAACCAACTCTTATAGCACGAGTGAAAAACAACACCTTCGTCGAAACCTTGAACCCATGACTAGAGTCATCAACTTCAACACCAGGGAGAACCCACAGAAGGAATATTTAACCAACATCAAATTGGAGACATGATCCATTGAAGTCCACAAAATATAACCACATCGACAACATAACTAAAACGAGGTCAACCCACATGAGGGTCAAACACACCTTTCAAAAGACACATGATTTACAAGATCACATCCACACAGACATAATTTCTTAGACTATAATTGAAAAATTTCATCATTACTTCATAGAGAAACAATGTACTTACAACAAATTTGAAACATTAGTAGCAGATAGACAAACATGAAATGATTTCTAATTGTTCCACCGCCAACATGGAACACAAAACTTGAACCAGAGCTTCACAGCCCTGGGAACTCCTGACTGTGCGCGAGCTTCAACCCAGGACCTGTGGTTGGGGATCTAATGGCTGAAGCATCTTCTGCCTCACAGTCAGGTACTGACATTCTCCCATCATAGCGTCCTCTTCAAGAGACGCTTCCTGCAAAACTTCTCCAGATGACCCAGACAACCGCATCGATGACACGTCTTCGGAGGGTTGCGACAAGATGGCTTTGGATGCCCGAAACGACCACACTGAAAGCATACCATCGAACGATCTGATGAACTGGAAGCTGGGACCAAAGGGAATAACTCTTGAGGAACAGATATCTCTGGCACCTTTTCCTCACCAGAGGGGGAACTCTTACGAATAATGGGGGATGCTGAAGTATTAATCACCCGCACACCGGAAACCAACTCATCCAAGAAAGCTTCCTCCACCAGCTTCTCAAAACAAAGGTCTTTAGAAGTAAGGACTCGCTCCTTGATCTCTGGACGGAGACCCCCAGTGAAAAGAGAGGCCTTCATGAGCTCATGTGACGCTACCTCCGGAGAAAAGGAAAGCAGTTCCTTGAAATGGTCAACATATGCCTTCACCGTCCGTTGGCCTTGTTGAATATGCACAAGCTCTCTCTTTTTCTCCAGCTTCACTTCCTCAGGTACAAACCATTGGATGAAAACGATTTTTAAAGAGATCCCACGTCATTTCAACTTGCGTTGATGATGGGGTAACCTTATTCCACTGGTTCAGAGCTGGAACCTCGAACAACTTCATAATTTCTCGAACCTTAACATTATCGGGAGTTCCCAACGTTCTAAAGACACGCTCCACTTCCTCGAGCCATTACACTGCCTCTAACGGACCTTGATCACCATGGAGAATAGGCAAAGTCTGAGGAGGACCAAAAACTAGGCATGACCTATCAGAATCCTTAGAGACCTTTCTGGGCGGTATTTCCTGAGCGACATATAAAACACAAAGCCATAACCAATATCAACCCAAAGCAACCTCAATAAAAGTGCCTTCAACAAAACAGTCAGCACAAAACCAAACAAACACAAACACCACCCAAAATAAAATCTCCTTTTCAAAATCCCCTTTTTATTTCAGACATTAAAACCACCCTCTTTCAAGACTACTTTCCAAAACCAATCCACTTTCAAACCAAAAACTTTCCAAAACTGTTTCCTCTTTAAAACCAATTTAGAAAACAAGGTCAAGCCCTTAATTTCAAATACACACCCAGGTAATCTCATGAACCGTTGCACATGTCTTTATCCACATTCCATTCATACTCACACCAACATGCACTTTTCATGCATTCTCACACATGTGAAAACGTTCATAAAGAGGACCTGGGGTTTCATCCCAAACCATTCTTAACCAATTCCAAGCAAACAACAGATTTCCAAATCAAGAGATTTCGGTTTCTAAAACCCATTTCATACATTCAAAGTCTTTTAAAAGAAACCAGTCCAATCTTTAAAAAACCTTTTTCATTTCCAACAACGCACTCACACAAACCAAAATGAAAGCAGCAACCAAATTTGCATCAACCACTGAAGTGAGGGACTAGTAGTCACGCTCAAACTGGCGACATGGTAGTGAGCCATGTCTCGAGTCAGCATCGACCACTAGGAGGAATTCAAACCGTGTACTCAGACTCCACATGGGTCACTACTCCATGTGAAATTACGACGTAACATCGGCTTTCCTCCATTGTCATCTCTCAATCCAAGACAAACCAGAAAAGAAAAGGACACAATTCCCGAACTACCCCTGGTAACTTGAAGATCAGTGCGAGCAAGAGTTCGCGACGCTCTTCCCGTACATACCCCTCGAGTTCTGACAGTCCTAATCTCCTTCTACCAAACAACCCAAAATAACAAGAACCACCTCTGATACCATTTTGTCACGAACCAGCCCGGGTCGACCCTGAACCGGTCACCCGAGCCGGTCCGCGGCAAGTTCCGAGGGGCGTTCCCGATCCCCCCGGGATGGCAACAAGTGTCGGGCATTAAAATTTTGATCGTTGGGAACGATTTCAGCCCAAACAAAAAAAAAGGATCGAAAGAAAGAATATAAACTAAACAAACTGACAAACACTAAAGACATAAACCACTATACCATGACATACCTCCATGTGACCTCGCGGGTCACCACCCAACTACAACCAACGTCACTCCCTCACTAAGCGAATCAATCCAGGAAAACCTGCACACAAGGAACCTGCAACTGAAAAGGTAAAAAATAGGCGTGAGCACAAAAGTACTCAGTAGGTGAGCCCCACAACAAATCCCAATGCACTTCTAGTAAATAAAGAATCTACATAATCCAGGTTTGAACTATAATGTATAAAAGTAAGTTTTCATAATGCTTTACTTAAAAATCAAACACGACACATTTCCCTTATTCTTTTGAAAGTTAGTTCCCTTTCATCAGTTTTAACCTCATTCTAAAAGGCAAAGTGTTACATTTTCAAATCTTACCCAAAGAAAATAAAGAATTTTCATTTGAAAACCCATTTTTCCAAGGTCTAACAGTATAGGCTGTGAAGGACGACTGAAAGTAAACAAGCAAGGAAAACAAGTGCAAGTAAAAGTAAACAACAAGGAAAAACCAAGTGCAAGCAGAAATAAACCAGATGTTATCAGCAATAACCATGGGTGATCATGAACATCCCTAGAAAACCCCTGGACGTACTCGGGTTCAGACTACCTGTTGGCATGGTACTCCAAAGTCAATAACCAACTGGCCGCCCTAATATCCAACCAGTGGCACATCCCACCTGGCCTGTCCACAACTCCAGGGGGGTACCAACCCGTTTAATCAGGGTTAGCAAGCAACCGTCACTCAATAATCTAAAAGACGCCCTGGAACCCAGGGTGGTTTTAGTAACACTGTGTAAGTGGGAGACCCTCGCACGCGCGACTCATCTCACCGCACTTGCCAACCCCTTACACGGACATCGCTACATGACAACCCTCGAAGGGAAGTCCCCCTGTAGAAATGCCCTCACAAGTACGTATATATATATATGTATAATCACTTCACATTTATTAAAGTGCCAACCGGGCCGTCATATCATTTACATTTTTAACATTTTACACTAAAACATTTCCAAAGGGATATGACACACGCCATGCCATTGAAAACCAGAAACACACTTAGAACATTATTTAAGAAACTCAAATCAGCATATTAAACCTAAAACACACTGGTTCCACAAGTAGAATCATTTTCCGATATCCAAACGCACCCACTTTTATCAAGAGCCAAACGGGCCTTAAGTCATTTTTTTGAAGGAACACCATTTCTCAAATGAAATCCAAAATTTTGTTCACGCGACAAAGGAAAACATTTCTCGTCAACCAAGAACCACAGTTTACGTTTCCAAAATCAATTTTAATGGACATACGGTCATTTTCTCAAATCCAGGTCCTAAGAAACACTTTTTTTTATATTAACAATACATCTACTAATTTACACACGCTAAAAACATTTCAAAACACAATTTAACATGTCTTTCATTATTCAGGAAGAACCGTCTAGCAATACTACCATGGAAGCACACAATTAAATCCAAGAGAATGCTTTTAATGAAACGCTAGAATTAAAACAACTTTTATCATCAGCATATCACCAAACTATAGATAACTACTTAATAATACTTTTAAATTTACTGAAACATAATAAAAAGTCATGGAATAAATAAATTCTAAATTTAAAAGGCGAGTGGAAAGGGAGACCTACCTCAAGACGCAGCTCGGATATGACGACACAATATACCTCGCACTGGCACACAAGCACGCGCAAGCTGATGTTCGCGGTGTCGTAGGGTTACCTCGCCAACACGCTAAAACAAACACATGGTAACTAAGAAAACAAAGCCACTGACTCAGAACAAAACAAACGAACAACCAATTCAAAGGAACCAGCTTGATACTTTTTCAAAACACAACCTGCGAAAGAATAAGGCTTTATCCAAATTAAATAAAAACACTGATATTGAATAAAGAGAAAATTAAATAAACAATAAGACATAAATACAATAGTAAATAAATAATCAAAAGAATGAAATAATGAACAAATGAATAAACAAATAGATAAATAACTAAAATAATACATAATTGAAGGAATAAATAAATAATTAAACAAATAATTAAATAGATAAATCAATGAAAGAAAGAATGAATAAGTAAATAATTAAATAACTAATTAATTAACAAATACTTAAATGAATAAATAAGTAAATAATTAATTAATTAATCAATTAATTAATAAACAAATAAATAAATAACTAAATAATTGATTAATTAACAAATACTTAAATGAATAAATAAATAAGTAGATAATTAATTAATCAATCATTTAATAATAATAAAAATAAGTAAATAACTAAATAATTGATTGATTAACAAACACTTAAATGAATAAATGGATAAATAAATAAATAAATAAAATAATATAAAATAATAAAACAAATATATATATATATACCGGAGGCTGGGTCGGTGGGAGTTGGGCGCGACGGCGCGGGGGAATGAGGGTGGAGGCGCGGCGAGGCAGGAAGCTGGGGCCGGGCTGGCGTCGGCGCTGAAGGAGAGCAGGGTGCGGGCTGCCGGAGAGGGAGCGCCGCCAGGGGGGAAAATCGGATTAGGGTTAGGAAGGGGGGTTAGTTTTAGGTTTATAATATATATATACATATATTAATAATAATAATAATAAAATAATAATGAAAATGAAAATAGTAATAATAATATGATAAATTAATTGAATACATCAAATCAAATCTTAATAGTAATAATAAAACATTATAACAATAATAAAACTTTATACTAATAATAATAATAACAATAAAATAAAAATTAGATAATCATAATAATAATTATTATAACCAAAATATTTAAAATAATAAAACCATTTAAAAATAACACACACAAATATATACAAATATACATATATATCAATATATATATATAGATACATATATATATATACCTATATATAAACACATAAACATAGACACGATCAACGTGTATATATATATACTTATATAGACATAACACATATAAGCATATATATATTCCTATATAGACATATGTATATATATACATACATATACACATGTATAAACATATATACAACAAAAATAACTACAATAATAATAACACAATTTAAATACTGAGAGTAATAAAATGTCAACGCAAAAACTTTAGTATTTAAAATGCCGTGTGAGCGCATAGTCACCCGGGCCGAAAGCACAGTAACTGCTAGCGATGCGGTGACCGCGCACCGGCGCGAAACCACCAATCGCAATTAAGCTTTGAAAAATTTAAACCGGGACCAAGTATGGAGAAATATTATGGACGTCCGCAGTCGGGGTGTGACAAAATCAATAATATTATGTCATATTATCCTAGAAAATTATTGTAATTCAACAAAAGTCTCCAATTATATTTATTTGGGTATTTATAATATCAATTATTTTAATTTTTCTATATTATGGTAATTACTGCATCATCAATGTGTCATAATTAAATTACGTTATTTAATATTTAAAAATTATAAATAAAATACCATTATGTAGGAAATTGTTTTAGCTTTCTAATGCATATTTATAGTCAAAAATCCAACATATATAACCCTATGTAAAAATTGTTTTTCTAAAAGATATATGCTTAAGTCATTTTTGTAATTACTTTAACATAATTAATATAAAGTGTCATTATCACTTACAAGTGGATCCATGGGGTCCCAAAATCGACCCAAAGATGCCCATGGCCGACCATATATCAACCAATATGTTTAAGACACGTTTTACAGTAATTTAATATTATTATAATATTATTTATTTACCCTTATTTACTGGATTTACCCTTTAACCATGGTAAATAAAATATTTACCGAAGTAATTATTCAAAATGTCTAAAAATAAAAGTTACCTATTTACACAATTTGAAAATCCTGATTCCAAATATGGAATCCATTTTTCAAATTTCAATACACAGAATTGGCAGAAATTAATTTAAAATTAATCCCCGTTGTTAAAACAGAAAGCGTGTTTTTAAGAAATAATAACTATCAAAAGATTGACAGTTGTTTATGTTCGGTTTAAATATGAAATTATTTTCAATGACCCACATTGTATTACATGTTAATAATATATTCTAAATATTATTTAATACCACTCAAATTCATAATTTATCACTATTTATTATTTCAATTAAAAAAGTTGTTTTTAATTAAAATTTAGTAATTTTCACTATTCATTAAAATATATAAGTTATCAGAAAAGTACCAAAATTTCAACCTAGGATAATTTCATTATTTCGAATCCAAAAATGAAGTTTATTTTACCAAATTCAAAACATAAAAGTTTCATGTATTAATTTAAAATTGATTCCCGCTTTCGAAACCAAAAGGCGTATTTTTAAGAAATAATAACTATCAAAAGTTTGACACTTGTTTATGTCCAATTTCATGGTGAAATTACTCAAAATGAACATCATTGGATTAAATAGTAAAAATATAATCTATTTATACTTCCAAACCATTAAAATGTATAATTTAACAATATAAATTATTTTGATTAAAATAGTCATTTTCAGTTAAAATATAGTATTTTTCACTATTCACACAAATATAAAAGTTATCAGAAAAACACCAAAACATTATTGAAAATAAATTCTTATGTCCCGATTCTAAATAAGAAGTTCATTTTGTCAAATTGAATATATTAATGTTTCAAATATTGGATTTAAAAAGGCTTCACCATTAAAAGTCTGTAAAATTTCATTTTTTGAATAATACTTCTTTTATCTGCCTGCAAATCAAATTTTTTTTTGATTTTCTAATGGCCGGTTTGAGGGTAGCTGGTTCCCTTGCAACCCGGTTTGAGGGAAACCGGAAACCTCACAACATTCCAGTTTCAAGCCAGTAAAAGAGGAATACAACATCATCGAATCCAATTCAAATTCAAACATACATCGAACCACGCGCCTCCTCGAGCCGCACGCCACCTCGCACCTCGAGCCGCACGCCACATCGAGAAGCGGGTCGACAAAAAAAACCGCCTCCATCCTTCTCCGGCGAGAGATTCTGACCGTCATCCTCCATCGACGTCGTCAAAATACTTCTTTTATCTGAAAAAAATGAATTTTTTCATCAATCATGTCTTAGAAACTCATAATATAGATTCTAAAAATATTAGGAATATATAAATAAAAAATAATCTATTTATCCTAAGCGTATAGGGTTCCAAATATAATGAATTTATAATTCACATATCAGATCCTTTATGAAAAGAAACTACATTATACTATCCAAGAACTTCATGTAGCACAATGGTACATGATAAATCCCAATTGCACCATGGTTTTGGGTTCGATTCTCGCAGCTTTGTCTGACATGACGGGTCGTCACACGGTCTGCGTGTTGTCATTTTATAAAAAGCCACAAATAACCTTTCAAACTTAATCTATTCCAACCATTAGACTTATCCAAAATACTATTATCCAAACTCATAGTCCAAAATTTATAAGGAAGTTAAACATAATGAGGATCCTTTTTACCAGGTAATAACATGTGAACGCCTTCCTTATATATTCTTTTACAACACTACAACATCCTGAATTAACAAAATCAACCATCTCTTATTCCAAAATCACTACCTCGGTATCAGACCTATATTATAGTTTATCATTCTCTCAAACATATATTTTCCAAAAATATAACATGCTATTGAGTAACATTTCTTTGTTCCACACAATCTCAAGTCCTTAATAAAATAGTACTGCAGTATAATCCCTATATGCTCCATAATTATTATAAGAAGTACATTGTCGATACAACACTCAAATGACATAATCAACATAATAACTCTAATCATTTCTCTTCATCTGTGGTAGTATCATAACTTGATTATTATCCAATAGCATCATTTTCGGCATAGTCTGACGACTAGGACATAGGTTCACGTAGTGTCCAAACTCCTTGCAAATGAAGCATTGTACATTTAAAACCATTTTCTTACCCTTGCGGTAACGTACTTTGTGACCTTTTCCTCCACACTTATAACAAAATCCCATTCCTTTCAGGCATGTTCCAGGGTGTTTCTTCCCACAGTGATCACATATAGGAAAATTCGTCTTTTCCCTCTTCCCTTTATCTATATTTCTCTGTTCCCTCCTTTTCTTATCTTGCTTCCCTTCAAAGCCATAGGACTCTGTAAACTCTTTACTTATCTTATCGACACATGATATTATTTCTTCATATGATGATAATACATGGGTGACTATTTCTCTTATAAATTCTGGGTTAAGACCATGAAAGATATGATCCTTCTTTCTCTTTGGATAATGTGCATTACTGGAGTTCTCATTCCTTCTACTGGGCTCTATTTCTAAACAATAGCATAAACTAGGCCACTTTATGAATTGAAATGAATAATTCAAAACATGTAAAATACCTAACTCAAATTGAACAGTTTATGGATATAATCCATAATCATAAAAATGTTTTCTTTGAGTAATTATATACTCATGAGCCCTTCATAATGGTCTGTAAAGAAAATGAGAATTATCCTAAGCATATCCCCCTGGAGTGTCGTAACCAAGAGTGAAGAAAGGCCCATTTTCATGCACCAGTTCTCGTTCGAGTCTAGCTCAAAGCGGTTTTTTCGTGTTTTATCCCTAGGTACATTTGTACCATAGCCACCTCTACCAGTTCGTATCCAGACAGAGATGTATTGCTCGGAAAACTCACCAAATCTATACAATACCAAAATTATAGGATGTTCTTCTATACTAATCCTCAAAGTCTATATTAGGGGTATGTACTCTAATTATAGTATATCTAAATCTAGTTTTCAAGGTTATTGCTAAACTTTCTCTGATACCAACTATAATGCCCCAACCCCAGTGACCCAGAGTTGGTGCATTATTTTAATACATTGGCATGATTTGAAGGAATCAAGTATTGAAGAACCGACCAGTTTAGAAGTTTTCGAAAATAGATTACATACATGAATATTACATTACACTTCATAACATAAAAAACAAAATAAATAATCTTTTATGAATTCTATCATTCCCTTGTCTTAACCTGGAATATCAATCACAATACACTTCTTGGAATCCTAGGAAAAATAAAACATAGAAAGGGGTGAGCTCAAATGCTCAGTAAGGGTAAGCAATACAGCAGAAACATTCAGAAATAAGCATAAACACTTGAGGGAAAGTATTACTAACACAAAAGCCTTTAAAACGTGAACTTAAACATAGTATGGAATAAATAAAATGAAATAATTCCATTTAATTATTCACATGGATATTCTACTAGTCGAATAATCACATGAAATATTAATAACCACTTTCATAATGATGGAATGCATAATTCTTGACTATCATAACCTCATAGCCAAGGCCTCGTGCCAAGAATACAAATAAGATTTTGTCATGGACTTGTGCCAAGACACTAGTTTGTCTCATGAGACCTACCGATGCATCGAGGAGCTATAGCGGGCTCCACCCATCACTTACTAAGTCCAATGGATTCCCATATGAAAATGTTTAAACATAACATAAACATTTGTATTAAAACTAGCATACGAAATGTCAATACTTTCTCCATAAACCATGAATGGTTTAAAAATAACACATCCACAGTAAAACATATCACAAAACCTTCAATAATATACAAAATTTTTGTATCATAATAAATCAACTTCAAATAAGCATAAAATCCAGGAAAGGATGTTGAAATCGATGAAATCTAAACTATTTGAGAGAAATATCTCTTTTCTCGAAATCATTGAAAAGTCACACATTTATAAAGGTAGTAATTTAAAAGAGATTTTTGAATCAAAGTATCGCATACCACTTTGAAACTTTTGAAAATAAATATCATTTCAAAACATTTATGTCCATATAAATAAATCCTTAAAATCATTTTGAAAACATGGATATTAATTAAAAATATATAGAAAGATAAATCTTTTAAACATTTAAAATTATGATCTTGATAAAGAGTACCTTTCACAAATTCTTAAAATATTCATTTTGAAATCATTTAAAGTCACATAATTATACAATAAAACATTTACATTGAAAATATTCTTATAATATTGTAAGGGAAGTTTTAACAATTTCATAATGACGGAGAATAGCTGCACCCGCTATATATATTAAAAAACATTCTTACCTTAATTCTATCGAAAAGGATAAAAAGCACCTTGTTTTGAAAACAACGGAAAGATTCCTTTATAAACCTCTTATAAAAAGTCAAAAAATGGAATAAATTACTTTAACCCAGATTCTTTTAAATAGTAAAAATGTTTTGAAATACATTTTGAAGAAACATGGATGTGGATGATAAAGAAATCCCAGTAGATTATTACATATAATCAACCTCAGATAATGAAGAGATTGCAAAATAAACCCTTAATTTGTACTTTTCCTTTGTTGGGGGTAGGTTACCCTCCTGTATAATGGTGAAATTATTTTTATTAAATTATACAAGAATCATATACATTAATATTATATCATATATGATCTTTTAACATTGCTTTGTTATTAATATCTTATAATTATCGTCGTTTCTGGTGTTAACTTACTCGTTTTTTATATGTTTTGTTACATAAGACGTGTTTGTTATGGATAAGTTGTATCTTATTCATATCCAGAATGGTATCAAGTCCTTAAATAATATTATTAATCATCAAATGATAATTATACTTGAATAGATACGATGGAGAATGAATCTCATCGCGTTCATGGAGACGGTAGTCCGTACGTACGCACGAGCGACAATATCATTCTTTTGTTATTAAAATAATATATAATTGGATGGTATATCATATATGCAGAATCATTATAATGTTATATATATTATTTACATGAATTACACATCATTATTATACCCATCCAAATAAGAATTTATTGAACAACAATTACACCACGACGTGGAGACGGTAAGCCGTACTTACGCACGTATGGTGACGTGTTATTCAAAGGGTGGATAGAATACTGAATATGGTTGTACCAGATTTATAATAACATCACAATATATATAAGATACTGTAGTTATTATTTAAGAATAGTAATAACAAAGAAAGAAGAAGTCGAAGAAGAAATGAATTTGAAAAAGGGTGGTGAAAACATTACCTCTTCTTCGGGTTCTTCCTATTGATTTGATCAAAAAGGATCCTTAGGTTGGCATTCTGATAAAACTAAGGCCTCTATGTTGTATTGAGGGAAGTTGGGAGAGTTTTTGGACAGAGTTTGGCTGAACCAAAAGGCTTTGAAGGTGTGAAATAATGATAAGGAGCTGTGCCCTTTTATAAGAGGGGTGAGAGGCACCTTTGGAAAAGATAGAAATATTAATTTATAATAAATTCATATTCGGTTTTATAATTCCTAAAAATTATATTATTTAAATTTTATGGTGGTGATGGGTTGAAAACGGCTCAACCAATATAATTTAGATAGGTTTGGGTCACTATATTAACCTTATCTTTAAGTATTAATTCTAAGTTAATTAGTTTCACTTTTACAATATCTCTTTTTATTTTTATATTATATGGTTAATAAACATACTATATACATCCGAACGACCCTAAAGTGGTCCATTAATGATAAAAATATCATGATATAAGTCTCTTGGCCGAACCTTAGATTTTTATAAATTTAATATCAATTAATAATATAATATTGTTTTTAAAAACTCTTTTATGTCAATTTTGACACTATTCAATTGTTGATTTTTTGTGAAACTTATACCAGAATGATTAATTTGAAAAAGTCAATTAAATAAATCCTAATATGTCATATTAACCTATAAAATTAGTTTAATTAAATAAGAGTCTCCAATTATATTTATTTGGGTATTTATATTATCAATTATTTTAAATTTTCTCTATTATGGTAATTACTGCATCATCAATGTGTCATAAATAAATTAAATTATATACTGTCTAAAAATAATAAATAAAATATCATTATTTAGGAAATATTTTTATCTTTCTAATTAATATTTATAGTCTAAAATCCAACATATATAACCCTATGTAAAAATTGTTTTTCTAAAAGATATATGCTTATGTCATTTTTGTAATTATTTTAACTTAATTAATATAAAGTGTCATTATCACTTACAAGTGGATCCATGGGGTCCCAAAATCGACCCAAAGATGCCATGGTCGGCCCTGTATCAACAAATAGGGTTAAGACACGTTTTAGGGTAATTTAATATTATTATAATATTATTTATTTACCCTTATTTATCGGATTTACCCTTTAACCATTGTAAATAAAATATTTACCGAAGTAATTATTAAAATATCTAAAAATAAAAGTAACCTATTTACACAATTTGGACATCATGATTCCAAATATAGAATCTATTTTTCCAGATTCAATACACATAATTGGAAGAAATTAATTTAAAATTATTTCACGTTGTTAAAACAGAAAGCGTGTTTTTAAGAAATAATAACTATCAAAAGATTGACAGTTGTTTATGTTCGGTTTAAATGGGAAATTATGTTCAATGACTCACATTTTATTACATGGTATAAATATATTCTAAATATAATTTAAAACCACTCAAATTCATAATTTATTACTATTAGTTATTTCTATTAAAAAAGTTGTTTTTAATTAAAATTTAGTAATTTTCACTATTCATCAAAATATAAAAGTTATCCAAAAAGTACCAAAATTTCACCCTAGGATAATTTCGTTATTCCGAATCCAAAAATGAAGTCTATTTTACCAAATTCAGAAAATAAAAGTTTCATTTATTAATTTAAAATTGATTCCCTCTTTTGAAACCAAAAGGCGTATTTTTAAGAAATAATAACTATCAAACGTTTGACATTTTTTTATGTCCAATTTCAAGATGAAATTACTTAAAATGACCGTAATTGGATTAACTAGTAAACATATAATATATTTACAATTCCAAACCATTAAAATTTATAATTTAACAATATAAATTATTTTGACTAAAAAAGTCATTTTCAGTTGAAATATAGTATTTTTCACTAATCACACAAATATAAAAGTTATCAGAAAAACACCAAAACATTATTGAAAATAAATTCTTATGTCTCGATTCTAAAGAAGAAGTTAATTTTGTCAAATTGAATATATAAAAGTTTCAAATATTGGATTTAAAAAGGCTTCTCCATTAAAAGGTGGTAAAATTTCATTTTTTGAATAATACTTCTTTATCTGAAAAAAATGGATTTGTTCATCAGTCATGTCTTAGAAACTCATAATATGGATTCTAAAAATATAAGGATTATATAAAGTATTAAAATTTAGATAATAATATTCATAACCTCTTTTGAACGGCTTGTTTGGTAAGTCATGGTGCTCTTGAACTCAGTGTTGCGTGTAGTGTATGTTATTGAATGATTTTGAAGAAATAAAACACTATGAAATCTTGGTGTGTTATATTCTCCCCTCCTTCAATAAATTGCGTTCTTGCAATTTGAAATTTTTCTTCGAAAATAAAAGATTGAAAATAGAAAATATCTTTGTGGGAAAACGCACATCGAAAATTGGGTTAATAAAATTTAGTCTTAATAAGAGAAAAAGAGAAATTAAAGGGTCACCACCAAATTATGATCTCTATTCGAAGAACACTGGTGGAAATTAGAGACATATAATTGGAGGAAAAACATACATCTTTGTAGGTAGTGATTGAGGTCATAAATCACATACAAGTGTAAAATTGAGGTCCTTAAATTCATCAATCTATGATGATTTAAAATACCATCGGTTCAACAAAACAGAAGGTATTAAGATAACACATTTTTGATGTTTCAAAATATCTTAGTTGAAATCCCACATCGAAAAATGAATTAATGAGGCCTCTATTTGACATTAAGAGTGGTAAGTATGAAGATTTCTGAAAATAACACATACTTGGGTTCCATGTAGGAAAATATGGATATGAAAGAGATATCTAACCATCAATTATCTGATGGAGAGTGGTAGAGAACATGGATATGAAAAGGCCAACAATCCCAAAGCCATAAATTAGTGATGATCTAAGGTACCATCTAGGACAACATTTTTTTCTAAGTTCCTTTTCTTAATGTTGAGGAATTTATTTATGAGGTTGGATAAGATCTTAAGGAGATATACTTACTTTATAATTAGAGTTTTATCCATTAATAAATTTCTACCACAAAATCATCTTTCACCCCAAAACATAATACAACTCAAAAATCCTCTATTTATCCTAAGCGTATAGGGTTCCAAATATAATGAATTTATAATTAACATATCAGATCCTTTATGAAAAGAAACTATATTATACTATCCAGGAACATCATGTAGCATAATGGTACATGATAAATCCCAATTGCACCTTGGTTTTGGGTTTGATTCTCGCAGCTTTGTTTGACACGATGGGTTGTCACACGGTCTGCGTGTTGTCCTTTTATAAAAATTCAAAAATAACCTTTCAAACATAATATATTCCAACATTTAGACTTATCCAAAATACTATTATCCAAACTCGTAGTACAAAATTTACAAGGGAGTTAAACATAATGAGGATCCTTTTTCCAGGTAATAACATGTGAATTCCTTCCTCATATATTCTTTTACAACAACCCAACATCCTGAATTACCAAAATTAACCACCTCTTATTCCAAAATCACTACCTCGGCATCAGAACTATATTGTGGTTTGTCATTCTCTCAACCATATATTTTCCAAAATTTTAACCTGCTATTGAGTCACTTTTCTTTGTTCTACACAATCTCAAGTCCTTAATGAAATAGTACTGTAGTACAATCCCTATATGCTCCATAATTATTATAAGAAGTACATTGTCGATACAACACTCAAATGACATAATCAACATATGAACTCTAATCATTTCACTTCATCTATGGTAGTATCATAACATGATTATTATCCAAGAGCATCATTTGTGACATAGTCTGACGACTGGGACATAGGTTCGCATAGTGTCCAAACTCTTTGCAAATGAAGCATTGTACATTTGAAACCATTTTCTTACCCTTGCAGTCACGTACTTTGTGCCCTTTTCCTCCATACTTAAAACAAACTCCAATTCCTTTCAAGCATGTTCCATGATTTTTCTTCCCACAGTTATCACATATGGGAAAATTCTTCGTTTTCCTCTTCCCTTTATCCATTTTTCTCTCTTACCTCCTTTTCTTCTCTTGCTTCACTTCAAAGCCATAGGACTCAGTAAACTCTTTACTTATCTTATCAACACATGATATTTTTTTTCATATAATTATAATACATGGGAGACTATTTATCATATAAATTCTGGCTTAAGACCATGAAAGATATGATACTTCTTTCTTTTTGGGTCATGTGCATTGCTGGAGTTCTCATTCCTTCTACTGGGCGCCATTTCTAAACAATAGCATAAACTAGGTCAGTTTATGAATTGCAATGAATAATTCCAAACTTGTAAAATACCTAATGCAAATTGAACAATTTATGGATATAATCTATAATCATAAAAATGTTTTCTTTGAGTAAGTATATACTCATGAGCCCTTCATAATGGTTTGTAATGAAAATGATAATTATCTTAAGCATATCCCCAGGGAGTGTCGTATCCAAGAGTGCAGCAAGGCCCGTTGTCGTGCACCAGTTCCCATTTGAGTCTAGCTCAAAGCGGTGTTTTTGGGTTTTACCCCTAGGTACATCTGTGCCAGAGCCGCCTCTACCTGATCGTATCTAGACAGGGATGTATTGCTCGGAAAACTAACAAAATCTCTACAATATAAAAAATTCTAGGATGTTCTTCTATACTAATCCTCAAAGTCTATATTAGGGGTTTGAGCTCTAATTATAGATTATCTAAATCTAGTTTCCAAGGTTATTGCTAAACTTCCTCGGATACCAACTGTAACACCCCAACCCAAGTGACCCAGAGTCGGTGCATTATTTTAATACATTGGCATGATTAGAAGGAATCAAGTCCCGAAGAACCGATTAGTTTAGCAGTTTTGGAAGATAGATTACATACATGAATGTTACATTAAACTTCATAACGTACAAAAAAATAAATAATCCTATATGAATGCCATTATTACCTTGTCTTAACCCAACATATCAATCACAATACACTTCTTGGAATCCTGGGAAAAATAAAACATAGAAAGGGGTGAGCTCAAATGCTCAGTAAGGGTAAGCAATATAGCAAAAACTTTCAGAAATAAGAATAAACACGTGAGGAAATGTATAACTAACACAAAAGCCTTTAAAACTTGAACATAAACAAAGTATGGAAAAAATAAAATGAAATAATGTCATTTAATTATTCACATGGATATTCTACTAGTCAAATAATCACATGAAATATTAATAACCACTTTCATAATGATGGAATGCATAATTCCAGACTATCATAACCACAAAGCCAAGGCCTCGTGCCAAGCCTACAAATAAGATTTTGTCAAGGCCTTGTGCCAAGACACTAGTTTGTCTCATTATACCTACCGATGCATCGAGGAGCTATAGTGGGACCCACCCGTCACTTACTAAGTCCAATGCATTCCCATGTGAAAAGGTTTAAACATAACATAAACATTCTTATTAAAAATAGCATACAAAATGTCAATACTTTGTCCATAAACCATGAATAGTATAAAAATAACACAACCACTGTAAAACATATCACAAAAACATCAATACAATACAAAAGTTTTGTATCACAATAAATCAACTTCAAATAAGAATAAATTCCATCAAAAGATGTTGACATAGATGAAATCAAAACTATTTGAGAGAAATATCTCTTTTCTCGAAATCATTGAAAAGTCATACATTTATAAAGGAAGTATTTTAAAAGAGATTTTTGAATAAAAGTGTACCATACCACTTTGAATCATTTTAAAATAAATATCATTTCAAAACATTCATGTCCATATAAATAAATCCTTAAAATCATTTTGACAATATGGACAATAATTAAAAATATATAGAAAGATAAATCTTTAAAACATTTAAAATTATGATCTTGATAAAGAGTACCTTTCAAAAATTCTTAAAATATTCATTTAGAAATCATTTAAAGTCACATAATTATAAAATAAAACATTTACATTGAAAATATTCTTATAAGATTGTAAGGGATGCTTTAACTATTTTATAATGGCGGAGAATAGCCGCACCCTCCATATATGTTAAAAAACATTCTTACCTTAATTCTGTCGAAAAGGTTAAAAAGCACCTTGTTTGGAAAACGACAGAAAGATTTTTTTATAAACATCTTATAAAAAGTCAAACAAGGGTATAAATGACATTAACCCATATTCTTGTAAATAGTAAAAAAAATTTGAAATACATTTTTAAGAAACATGGATGTGGATGATAATGAAATCCTAGTAGATTATTACGTATAAACAACCTCGGATAATGAATAGATTGAAAAATATACCCTTACTTGTACATTATCTTGGTTGGGGGTAGGTTAAACTACTGTATAATGGTGAAATAATTGTTATTAAATTATAAAAGAATCATATACATTAATATTATATCATATATTATCTTTTAACATTGCTTTGTTAATAATATCTTAGAATTATCATCGTTTCGGGTGTTAACATTCTCGTTTTTTATATGTTTTGTTACATAAGCCGTGTTTGTTATGGATAGGTTGTATCTTATTCATATACAGAATGATATAAAGTCCTTAAATACTATTATTAATCATCAAATGATAATTATACTTGAATGGATACGATGAAAAATGAATCTCATCGCGTTCGTGGAGACGATAGTCCGTACGTACGCACGAGTGACAATATCATTCTTTTGTTATGAAAATTATATATAATTGGATGTTATATCATATATACAGAATAATTATCATGTTATATTTATTATTTACATGAATTACACATCATTATTATACCAATCCAAATAATAATTTATTGAACAACAATTACACCACGACGTGGAGACGGTAAGCCGTACATATGCACGTATGGTGACATGTTATTTAAAGGGTGGATAGAATACTGAATATGGTTGTACCATATTTATAATAACATCACAGTATATATATGATACTGGAGTTATTATTTTATAATTTTAATAACCACGAAAGAAGAAGTTGAAGAAGAAATGAATTTGAAAAGGGGTGGTGAAAACATTACCTCTTCTTCGGGTTCTTCCTTTTGATTTGATCAAAAGGACTCCATAGGTTGGATTTCTGATCAAAATAATGCATCTAGGTTGTATTGAGGGAATTTGGGAGAGTATTTGGGTAGAGGTTGGCTGAACCAAAAGGCTTTGAAAGTGTTATGTAATGAGAAGGAGGAGTGCCCTTTTATAAGAGGGGTGAGGGGCGTCTTTGGAAAAGCTAGAAATATTAATTTATAATAAATTCATATTCGGTTTATAATGGCTCAAAAGTGTATTATTAAAATGTTAAGGTGGGGAGGTGTCTAAAAACACTCAACAAATATAATTTGGAGAGGTCTGGGTCACTATATTAACCTTATCTTTAAGTCTTAAATCTAAGTTAATTAGTTTCACTTTTACAATGTCTCTTTGTATTTTTTTATTATATGGTTAATAAACATACTATATACATCCAAGCGACCCATAAGTGGTCCATTAATGATACACATATCAAGATATAAGTCTCTTGTACGAACATTAGATTTTTAAAAATTTAATATCAATTAATAATATAATATTTGTTTTAAAAACTCTTTTATGTCAATTTTGACACAATTCAATAGTTGATTTTCGTGAAACTCATAACAGAATGATTATTTCGAAAAAAGTCAATTAAATCAATAATAATATGTCATATTAACCTATAAAAGTACTGTAATTCAATAAAAGTATCCAATTATACTTATTTGGGTATTTATAATATCAATTATTTTAATTTTTCTCTATTATGGTAATTACTTCATCATCAATGTGTCATAATTAATTTAAATTATTTAATGTCTAAAAATTATAAATAAACTATAATTATGTAGGAAAGACTTTCATCTTCCTAATGAATATTTATATTCTAGAAACCAACATATATAACCCTATGTAAAAATTGTTTTGCTAAAAGATATATGGTTATGTCATTTTTGTAATTACTTTAACTTAATTAATATAAAGCGTCATTATCACTTACAAGTGGATCCATGGGGTCCCAAAATCGACCCAAAGATGCCCATGGTCGGACATGTGTCAAACAATAGGCTTAAGACACGTTTTAGGGTAATTTAATATTATTATAATATTATTTATTTACCCTTATTTACCGGATTTAACCGTAAACCACGGTAAATAAAATATTTACCGAAGTAATTATTCAAAATATCTAAAAATAAAAGTTACCTATTTACACAATTTGGACATTCTGATTCCAAATATGGAATCTATTTTTCCAAATTCAATACACAGAAGTGGCAGAAATTATTTTAAAATTAATTCCCATTGTTAAAACAGAAAGCGTGTTTTTAAGAAATAATAACTATCAAAATATTGATAGTTGTTTATGTTCGGTTTAAATGTGAAATTAGGTTGAATGACCGACATTGAATTACATGGTGAAAATATATTCTAAATATAATTTAAAACCACTCATATTCATAATTTATCACTATTAATTATTTCGATTAAAAAATTTGTTTTTAATTAAAATTTAGTAATTTTCACTATTCATCAAAATATAAAAGTTATCCGAAAAGTACCAAAATTTCACCCTAGGATAATTTCGTTATTCAGAATCCAAAAATGAAATATATTTTACAAAATTCAAAACATAAATGTTTCATTTATTAATTTAAAATTGATTCCCGCTTTCGAAACCAAAAGGCGTATTTTTAAGAAATAATAACTATCAAAAGTTTGACACTTGTTTATGTCCAATTTCAATGTGAAATTACTTAAAATGACCATCATTGGATTAAATAGGAAAAATATAATCTATTTATACTTCCAAATAATTAAAATGTATAATTTAACAATATAAATTATTTTGATTAAAATAGTCATTTTCAGTTAAAATATAGTATTTTTCACTATTCACACAAATATAAAAGTTATCAGAAAAACACCAAAACATTATTGAAAATAAAGTCTTATGTCCCAATTATAAAGAAGAAGTTCATTTTCTCAAATTGAATATATAAATGTTTCAAATATTGAATTTTAAAAGGCTTTGCTATTAAAAGGCGGTAAAATTTCATTTTCTGGATAATACTTTTTTTATCTGAAAAAAATGAATTTGTTCATCAATCATGTCCTAGAAACTAATAATATGGATTCTAAAAATATAAAGATTATATAAAGTTTTAAAATTTAGTTAATACTATTCATAACCTCTTTTGAACGGCTTTTTTGGTAAGTCATGGTGCGCTTGAACTCGGTGTTGCGTGTAGTGTAAGTTATTGAAGTATTTTAAAGAAATAACACACTATGAAATTTTGGGGTGTTACATCAGTTAACCCATTTATTTAACAACACCTCCCGAGCAAATGCAAATCCAGAAAATGTCTTCCTAAGAAATTACTAGCACTCCGGTTTCATTGGTGCCCTTGTATTTCGATTTTGAGCACCAGTTCAAAATTTAGAAAAACTCGCTCGTTCGTTCACTGAACGTACCTGAGCTAAACTTCAAAAATTGATTCTGGGCACACCGGGTCTCTGAATTAGGTGCCATTAGAAACTGTGTACTCGTAAAATCCAAAGAAAATTAAGAAAAAAAATTTCTTTTAATTTATAGTGTTTATATTACTCCCACCTCAGGGATTTACGTCCCCGTAAAGATACATCACAAACTAGGGAAACAAAAGAGGGTACTGAGCACACATCTAGGCCTCCTGCTCCCATGTGCTCTCCTGGAGGTTCCTATGCTACCACCTGATGCGTACTAGGGGAATCAACAACCCACATTGGACCCGCTGCTGTCGATCCTCGATCTCCACTGGGACCTCCGCAAAAGTCTCCCTGTCATCAATGTCCAGCTCCCCATGGTCGATGATATGCATCAGGTCGTGCACGTATCTCCTCTTATGAGATACGTGGAAGACGTCATGCACCCAGTGCAACTGTGGTGGTAGATCTAGGCGATAATCCACCTCACCTATCCTGCTGAGAACCTGGATTGGTCCGATGATGTGCGGAGATTACTTGCCGCCCCGGCCAAATCTCCATAATCCACGTCGAGGTGAGACCTGCAAGAAAACATGGTCGCCTTCCTCAAACACTAGTGGTCTCCACCTCCTGTCAGTATAAGACTTCTGTCGGCTATGGGCTATCCACATCCGCTCCTGGATGACCTGGACCTTCTCTGTCGTGGCCTGGACCATCTCTTGTCCCACAAGTGCTGACTCCCAAGAGTTTGTCCAGCACAGAGGTGATCTGTAAGGTCGGCCGTACAATGCCTCGTATGGTGCCATCCCGATGGTGGAGTGGTAGCTGTTGTTGTACGAAAACTCCACCAAGGGTAGGGGATCCTCCCAGCTTCGACCAAAGTCGAGGACACATGCACGGAGAATGTCCTCGAGGGTCTGAATGGTCCTCTCCGTATGACCATTCGTCTGAGGGTGAAAAGCGGTGCTTAGGCGTAGCATTATCCCAAATGCCTCCCGCAACCCCTTCCAAAGACGGGATGTAAATCGAGCATCTCGATAGGAGACGATAGATGATGGCACACCATGAAGTCGTATGATCTCCTAAACGTAGAGGCGTCCCAAGATCTCCACTGAGCCCTTCTCTCTGATGGGTAGGAAGTGGGCCGACTTGGTGAGTCGGTTGACGATCACCCAAATGGAGTCATGTCCTCTGGAAGTACATGGAAGTCCAGTACCGAAATCCATATATATACCAACCCACCTCCACTTCGGGACCTCCAAGGGTTGTACCAAGGTAGCTGGTACCTGGTGCTCTGCCTTCACCTGCTACAGGTGAGATATCGAGAAACGAATTCTGCCACAACCTTCTTCATACTCGGCCACCAGTGCTGTCGTCTGAGATCCTGGTACATCTTCGCTACCCCTGTATGTACCGCTAAAGGGGAAGTGTGAAACTCTCTCAGCACCTCCTCCTATAATGCAGATGGTACCATGGTACGTCCTATGAAAAAGATGAAGTGCTCTCCTCCAATAGAGAAACCATCAGGTGCCTGTCCTGTGGAAATCTGTGCACGCCGCGTCTCACAGTCAAAGTCCCCATGCTGTTTCTCTCTGCCCCGATGAAGAAGTGGAGGTGTGACTGTGAGTGACTGATGGAAGGTTGCCCCATCTCTATCTATAAAGTATATCTGCAAAGAGGCTAGCTGCTCTGTCACCTCTCCGAGTAACTGAATGCCCGTCCTCCTGTTGAGAGCATCAACTACTACATTCCCCTTTCTAGGAGTATAGACTATCTTAAAGTCATAGTCCTGGATGAACTCAAGCCATCACCACTGTCTCAGGTTCATGTCCTTCTGCAAGAAGATATACCCAAGACTCTAGTGGTCAGAATAGACTGTAAAGTGCTCGCCCATCCGAGAGTGTCGCCACGTCTTCAGAGCGAAGACCACTGCTGCTAACTCCATGTCATGGGTATCGTAGTTCTGCTCATGCTACCTCAACTATCGTGATCCATATGCGATCACAGCCTGCTCCTGCATCAGGAAACACCCGAGTCTTGTCCCGGATGCATTATAGTAGACTACGTACCCTACTCCCTCCTTCGGTAGCCTCAAGATGGGTCCACTGGTCAATCTCTTTCTCAGCTCTTGGAAGCTCTGCTGACATCTATCTGACCACACAAAGGGTTTCCCCTTCTTTTTCAAAGCTAAAATTGGTGTTGTAACTCTGGAGAAGTCCAGCACAAACCTCTGACACTACCCAACTAGACCCAAGAAACTCTACACCTCGGTCATGCTCTTGGGTGGCTCCCAAGCAAGCACCACCTCGATCATCGTTGGATCCACCGCAATTCCCGCCTCAGAGATGACGTGTCCCAAGAAGTGGACCTCACGTATCCAGAAATGACACTTCAAGAGATTAACATAAAGCTGGTGCTCTCGAAGTGTGTCCAGCACAACCCACTTTTGGTAGGAATGCTCCTCCTCAGTAGTTGAGTATATCAATATGTCGCCAATGAAGACCATGAGAAATTGATCGAGGTAAGGCTGGAAGATCATGTTCATGAGACTCATGAACACTTCTGGAGCATTGGTTATGCCGAAAGGAATAACCAAGAACTCATAGTGGCGATACTGACATCTGAAGGCCATCTTCTGCACATCCTCATCTCGAACTCTGAGATGAAGATAGCCTGACCTGAGGTCTATCTTCGAGAACCATCATGCTCCTTTGAGCTGATCGAAGAGGTTTTCCATCCTCTACAGTGGATACTTGTTCCTCACAGTAACTTGGTTCAGGAGATGGTAATCGAAACATAGTCACAAGCTCTCGTCTGCCATCTTGTCGAACAAAATCAGGGAAGCCCAGGGTGAAACACTGGGTCGGATAAATTGCTTGCCCTACAAGTCCTCCAGTTGTACCCATAGCTCTCGAAGCTCAGTGGGAGCCATCCGATATGCTGGAGTAGATATCAGAGATGTCTCGAGGAACATGTTAATATATAAGTGTACCTCTCTACAAGGAGGTAGTCCTAGAACGTCATCAAGAAAAACATCCTCATACTGATCCACCACTACAAGAAAAATCGGACTCCGCACGTCCACTGCTCCTAGGATGAGGATAGACAACTGATGAGTGATCATCTTTCCTCTCCTCTGCGTGAGTACATCCTGCGCTGCAAAGGCTCCCTTCTCGCCAGTGAAGGTGAACCTGCTCCCATCGGTGTGAACAAATCACACCTTGAGCCTAATATAGTCGATTTGAGCATGGACTGTAGAAAACCAATCCATGCCCAAGATGACGTCGTATGGCCTCAACGCCTCTACAAGAAGACCCCAGCTAAAGATCTCACCTCCTAGAGTAATCTCACACTGCCGACACTAGTGCATATTCGTTGAGTCTGCTCCCATAGGACTCTCTAGCTGTAAGGATCGAGCCAACGACTCTGTAAGAATCTCTGAGCTCCGAACATGGGCAGTGACAATGAAAGAATGACTCTCTCTTGTGTCTATAAGAACTAAAACAAGGTTGGAGTAGACACAGATAGTACCTCAAATCATCTCTGGTGCGCCATGGTCGTAGGCCTGCACTGTCTGAAGCTAAGACTGCCTCTGTCCGCTAGCTTCCTATGGTTAGGGTGGACCTCTTAGAGGTGGTTATGGTAGAGCCTCAAAGCGTCGCCCACCACCTGTTGCTTGGATAGATCCTCTTACACGTCTGCCTGATCCCTGCGGACTTCCACGGTCGAACATCTGCCTCTGCCTGGGTAGTCCCTCAACCATCTGCTGCTCCTTTGTATGGCGGGTGGGGCAGTCACGAGCCATGTGGCCCTTCCCGCCACATGCATATCACTGTCTTCTCCTTGAAAGGCTGGTTCTACTACGCACTCCCCACACCTCCAATCCTGTATCCTAAGGTCGTCCACCTAATGGTTTGGTCCGATTGGACCCCTATGACATCCATCGACTACCATCTACAGAAGACTCTGCTACATGCCGCCCTACGGTAGGTCTCGCTGCTGGTGTAGGCTCAGCAAGAAAGCTCTCTACAAGAAGGGCTCACTCCAGTACTCCTGCCTGCGTCAGAATACTGAGGGAGATCATCGAATCCCTGATCTCATGCCTTGGTCCCTGCTCCAAGGTCTGGGCCCAGAAGAATGGGTCTCGTACCATGTCTGTGGAATAGCGCGAGAGGTCGGTAAATCTCACCGAGTACTAGGCTACCATCATGCTGCCCTGCCACAGCTATAGTAGCTCCTGGGTGCGCACCGCACGGAGGGTGGTGGGTATGAACTCCGAGAGGAAGAGGATCTCGAAGTCCGACCATAGAAGAGATGCCTCATCGTGCACCTGGAGCATCAGACTCCGCTATATACCTGCTGCCGCGTGCAGGAGACTCACTGCAAGGATCACTCTGAGGTTTGCTGATGTACCTACTAACCTGAAAACTCAAACAATAGCCTCCATCCAATCCTCGGTGCCTGAGGGTCCATCTCCCTGTGGATCCTGGGCGGTCTCTGATGTTGAAACTCGTGCAGTGCACTAAGGCAACATATACTCTCAGTGGCTGGGGATGGTGGCATCGGTGGCTTGGCGGGTAGAGTTACCGCTGGTGCCTCCGCTGTAAAAGGGCATTGCACCGAGGCCTCATCGCTCGGTGGGCTGTCGTCTCGCACAAAGCTTGAAACCCTTGCTGGATGCCGTCATGGGACCATATTAAAAAGAAACAGGTGTTCCATGGTCAATAGAGTTTACCTAGTGAGCTAACACAATGTAATCATAAAGAAAACTCTTTGAAACACACATGCAATCAATGTTTTTGTGCACTGAGTCGGAAATAAGAAGACATGTTCCTCATGTATGGATACATCGGCTGCCGCACCAACACTGGACACCCTAGACTGATAACCATACTAAATACCCTTAACACTATTGCTTCACATAGAAGAAAGAACAGAGTCCTGAGTTCTGCGGTAGAACTGAACTCCTTTGATAACAATTTTCACAACCCGCCCTCGGGACCCGTGTCGTGACTACCCCAAGCCCTCCTTCCATAGGTCAGGGGTCGACAACTAGCAATAAAGGCATAAATCCCGATATAAGGGAAGGAATTTCCTTTATGTAAGAAAAAAAAACCACAGAGTATGAAAGCAGAAGTAAACACTAAGTAAAATGAGTACAAAAGTAAGTTCTGGAAAGTAAATGGGCCAGAATACAAACCCAACTAAAAGTAAGGTACAACTGAAATGGAAATACAGCAGCAGAAAAGTAAGGCAACAACTCTGAGCTATCCTTTGGAAATCCCACCTGAAGGGTGGGTACTGATAGTCTCCTCTACTCCTCAGCTCCAACCATCCGATCCGAGTACATCCCGTCTAGTGATCCACCTCCAGGTACCGTCCAGCTCCATGAGCTCCCACCTTGATTAGTTCTGTTCGTTGTCTGCATCCAACATAACGTAGTGCAGGCATAGCCTGTGTAGGGGTGAGTATACGCTACTCAGTAGGGACCCCGAGACCCCCGAAGGTCTCTCAGAATCCACGAAGGATAAACCACAAAATAATGATACAATCATGAAGTAACAACCAAATCTACTTAGGTATATTACCATACATATACCTAAGTCATCAATTCCAGTTCGGCTCCAACATTTGAGCACAAATATGATCTAGTCTACACAGGATAGCAAAATCCAATCCACACAGGATAATACTACCCAATCCACACAGGAAAGAAAAACAATCATATCGAAGATAATGATTTAAAGTCAAGACTCATCTCACACAATTATAATTCTTTGTTTGGAGATAGAGATGATCAGATGTAGCCACTTATTCATCTAGACTGTCGGACCCACATAGGATACAAGACCAACCAAGCTGTCGGACACACACAGGATACAAGACCAGCTACTCTACCGGACCCACACTGGATACATGTACATAGGTCAATAATGCCAGATACACACAGGATACAAGAACAGTAGTCATTACCATCGAACCCATGGATTATTCCAGTATGGTTGTCATCACTGTCAATCCCACGAAGAATTTCAGTACAGTCATCGTCATCGTCACAGTCGCAGGCAGCTCTAGGGTTCCTGCACACAACATGCTCGATTCCGGGAGGGTCCACTCCACGATCCAAGGGGGGTTGATACATCAACTTACACTAAGACCAGAGTTTATGTATCCCAACGTTCCGTCTTGTCAACAGAAAATCAACGCGACAGACGACGCGTCAATTGGATGCCCGGTTTGAGAGTTATTGGTTTTTTCGTCCCAGGGGCCTGGTTGGTTTTTAAGTCAAAACCAACATGACTATATTCCAACTGCATCCAAACCTCAAGCAGATCATTCCAAAGGAACTGTCTCACTAATAGGAATCCAACAAAGTCGACGACACGTCAATCAGACGTCCCAAGCTCAAGTTATAAGCGTTTCCGCTCCGAGGGCCCGATTGGTTTCGTGTTCGAACCAACCCAGATATACCAAAAGTTCTCCTAAAGATTGAGTGTAATATACCAAAACTACCGTCTCGATCCAAGTATCACTACGAAACTAATGTTGCATCAATCGGAGGTCCATAGCCCATGTTACGGGTGTTTGAACGAATATTTCTGATTTTAGTGGTGTTTGGGCCCGGACCAACCCGGAACAAAACCCCCTAGGTCGGCCAAAACTGGGTAAAACCAACTCGGGTCCAGGTCCGGCCCGGTTGGGTGCGGCTTGGCCCAGTTGGGTGGGGCCCGGCCCAGCTGGCGTGGCCCGGCCCGGACCGACACGGGCGGCACGGCCCGGCACTGGCGGCCCGGTCCCGTGCGAGCTTCCGCTGCCAAGCAGACACGGAAGGGGTGGGGGGAACTGCCTCCATTGATTTTTGAAATGGAGGACCCACGGGGGTCCGCCCGTACTACCCTGGATGGGGGTTCAAACACCCGGTTTCCTCGGGTAACGACCGACCATTAAGGCCAGCCGGTGTTGCTGTCGCAGGACCAGCCGGTCCCGCCTCCCTGCTGAACCTCAGTGGCCTTTGGCCGCGACTCTTGCCGTCTGACGCGGCGCGATTGCGCAGTGCCCCACCACTGTAGCCCGCCCCGTCCGCGGCATCTTTCGGTCTCAATGGCGTGACGCGACGGCGGCGCTCTCCTTCGCCGCGGCCCGCCCCGGCCGCGGTTCCTTCATTTCAGCGCGGTGCGACGTCACCACGTCGCCTCCGTTCCAAACCAAAACGAAGTACAACAACAATGGGGAGGTGGGTCAGCCATGTTTGTGTGGTCCAGCCTCCTCTCGTTAAGTCGATAACAAGTGGCTAATTATTTAATGATGAACTCCAAAAATAATCACGAACGTAAAAACAAACCCTTGCCTCGAAGTAGTTCGCGGAAGCTAGCGTCGTGGAAAATGGCGTCGCGGGTTGAAGCTTCGTATACGTTGATGGAGAACGTCTAAGGAGTAAGGGGCATCTACCTTTCATGGTTGTGGAGAGAAGATGGAACCGTGTGCATCCAATATGGGAACGTCATCACACACTTGCTGCGGAGAGAAGAAAAGAGGGCTAATCGATCTCTCCTTACGGTGACGGCGTTCATCGTCGAAGCCTTGGCGTTCTTCAAACTTACAGTATTCTCTCCCAAAATCTCCACACAATGATACCACAATAATAAAATAAGACTTTTGCCTTATTTTATTACTCATGCCAACATTTTTCAAAACTGAAAACTTGAATTCACCTAATTAATTAAACTAGTGTTGTCAAATTAATTTGGTTGTTTAATTCGCATGGATTAATGTGGATGAGTTACAAATTAATGGGGGGGGGGGGGGGTTAGCCAACTTAAAGAGAGGTTGGAGTAATTTAAAATGGTGGGGCTCGTGTGGGGCCCACCTTAATAATATCCTGTCAACAGAAGTTAGGATTTAGTGGGTCCCACCTCAACTTCCACACATAGGTTATAATTACTTAGAATAGAAATAAAATTGTAGCGCGAATTTTATTTCACTCTCCAGTTATCCCATTTATTTGACAACATCTTATGAGCAAACGCAACCCCAGAAAAGGTCCTCCTAAGTAATTACCGGCGCTCTGGTTTCATCAGTGCCCTCGGATTTCAATTTTTAGCACCAGTTCAAATGTTAGGAAAACCCGCTCGTTCGTTTACTGAACGTACCCGAGCTAAACTTTAAAAATTGATTTTGGGCACACCGGGCCTCAGAATCAGGTGCTATTAGAAACTGCGTACTTGTAAAATCCCAAAAAAATTAAAACAAAAATTTCCATGAAATTTATGGTATTTACATCAAAGGGTTATATAATTATTTTAAAATTATTTATAAATAAATTTCAAATTAAAAAGTAATGACATTTTCACTTGATTAGAATTTCCTTATGAAACCACCAATAACAATATTTATATCAACAAAACCTAAATCGGGTTTTAAAACTATAGATATGAGATTATAGAATCAATAAAGATGGGATCATAGTCCATAATTTCCAACTGAAAATAAAAAACCAAAAATACCTCAAGTATTATTATCCAATGGAGTGGAAGAAGAAGCATGAGATAGAAGGCCATTAATTGTTAGATCACAGTCACACTTTTTACCAATGATTCAACATTCTAAATGGCACATAGATTCATGATGTTTCAGGGTTGGAAGTGCCAAAATTAACTCAAGAGAGATAGTAGGGTCAATGGGGTAAAATTTGGTTTGCGGGAGGGATATTTCAAAAAAAAATAGAGTACAATAGAAAAATATTTATCATACAACCATGTGGTTCCCAACCCAGATCAACGCCACCCATTAGCCATTGTCTCCCACCAGTTATACAGTGTAATCATGAATAAAACCCAATCCAGTGGAAACCCCACCAGCATGACTCCTTCAATTAACTGAATTCTATAGATTCACACATATAGAACCTCATACATAACTCATACAATCAATCCAAGACTTCTTCCGAAACTACATTCCTTATTAATATAGTCAATGGTTATATTACATATGAAGTGGATGATTTTTAAACATAAATATGGGATGAGCCTCAACATCAATGTTTTTATTACCATTGTGAGACCATGAAGGTAAAATTATTATCTCCATAAATAGTTAATGTTAATCTTCTTTCTACATTGAATATTTAAAATTATATTGACCTTCCATAATGTGAACAACACCATAATAAATATTGGACATTTAGATTGTAACATACGTCATTTCTTAATTGATAAACATATCCCCAACATCACCCAAGAACCAATTTTTTTTCCTAGCTGTAAAATGTGATAGGTATTATTTTTCCCTTTCTTCATAGGGCTATAGTTCTTCAATATCATTGAATTACTTGGATCCAAAATCCCATCTTAACTCTCCAAATTTATTCAAACCTTGACATTTCCTATATCATTCCCAGAATTTATTGAGAGATAACCTTGAACTATATATATATATATACACACATTCTAATCATATATGCTTCTATATAATTCCTTTATATAGCTAGAGTCTGTCAACCAACATCCCTGATGAACTCATCACCTCCAATATCATCTTCCACATTTTCAACAAAACTATGATTTGACCTCAAACCATTAGAGTTTGAGGGATCAGATATATTCTCATGAAAATTGAAACCATCCAAACTATAAATCCACTTTGTAAATATTCTATGATAATTTCTAGATATGCCATAACCGACCTAGAAATCCATTTTGAGCCTTCTCCATGAATACTTCAAAAGATTCCCTCCCCTTTGACAGACTTCTCATTTCATGAATTGAAATAATTTATCCATATAGTGACCATCCAAATTAATATAATCACAAAAGAAGTATAATTTCTAATAATTAATATCCATATTATTCTTACCATAATGTGTAGATAATATATCATTTCCAATAAAAATACATTTAAGATAAACCTCTTCAATAACATTGGAATGTTTCCGTTACAAAATAAATTTAGTCACATTATCCATCTAAAATGAAAAACTAACTATATCTAAAACATTGGAAAGGGTATTTGAATGCTGAATAAACAAATAAAAATAATAAATATATAACCAAACATTTTTAAAATAAATAGTAATAGAAAAAAATTATAAAGAAAATTCATGAATATGGAAGGAGCCATGTTTTATTTATAATGATCTAAAACCCAATATCTCTTCCATAAATTATTCAAATTAAATAATAAATTAATGGATTCTAGAAAACGTTTTCAATAAATTCAACATAATGATAGATAACTATTTTTTTGGATAATTAGTCATAAACTGCTACATTTTATAAATCATTAATTTTTCTTGAACTCATTACACCGTTCAAATCATATCACACTTTGATATTATAGACCAATTTATCTATCCCTTTTATGTTCCATTTTAAAATTTAATAATTTTAGAATTAAGTTACTAATTAAAAAATTATTACTATCAAATTGATAAAATATATTTTACAGTTTTATTATATTTTAAAAATATATAATTAATGAATTAATGATAATTAATTTAATAAAATATGAATTCAAACTCAAACTAATTAAATAATTTTTTTGATCTTACTATTTATTTTAAAAATATAATTAATGAAAACTAACATAAAAAATATTTTCTCTTTACTAATAGGATCTAACTCCATTTTAATTCTCATATACAGTAAGACATATATGACATTAAATTTATCCCTATCCATTCATTATATATACAATAATGTCCAAATAAAACACTCAAATAATTTTTAATCAACATTCATTACATCTGTAACATGTGATAACACAATATGCACTACTACAAATTGACTAAAATACCATACTAGCCTTTATCTATGTTTTTAATAATCATTGATAATGATACCCTTTAAAAATGCTAAAAAATCAGTAGAAACGTATCATTTTGAAAGAATTAATGTAGTGGTAATATGTCCATTATCAGAGGTTTTTTCACATTGATAAATAATCCACATTGTCAATGAAATATATTTAATGATAGAGTGTAACTTCATTAGGGATGATTTTAGCATTGATAAAGGATGTCCTTCATGAATGCTTTTTTCCTTGATAATTCACTACCTGTAGAATATAATTTAAATATATGAAGTTTTGTTATTCTGAAATATGATTTATATAATATATATATATAAATATATTTTTATTAATTTATTATTTTATATAATTATATTTATATAAATATATATATATATATTATATAATACAGTAATATGAACTATATAAATAGATATATAGATACATTATATACAGTTCATAATAAAAATTTTATATTTAATTTCATATTATATAACATATAAGGAACACCCATGAAGAGTCATTTTAAATAAATATCCCTCCAAACCCATGTATAGTCAACTATATTTCTTGGTACTGCTCGTTCCCCTATGGGTGTGCCAAATATCAAGGCTAAAGTGCACAATGCATAGAAGACTTGGTAAAACCCCAACATCATCATGCTACCTAGAACAATATAGTAGATTAAATTGATGAGCATGAAATTATGGTGTGGACACACAATTAGTGGGAGTCAATCTTCTAACCGCTGGGATCCAAATAATAATTAATATTATAAATAATAATAAAAATTATTCATATAATTACTTATTAATACATTTATTATCAAATAATAATATAATTAATAATTAATAACCTAAAAAAATAAAAAACATATTATTAACCATATTATTAATATGATATATAATAAATAAAAGATATATTAATATTTTAATTTATAAATAATTTTATTATTAAATGTTAATAAAAAATTAAATAAAATAATTTTTTAATATAATTAATTAGGTAATTAATAATAAAATTATATTAAATTATTATAGAGGTGATTTTAAGAAACCAATAAACACACACACATACACACAGATAGATACTAGTGGTCATTGCCTCATCCCCCCTACAGATTGAAAAGAACCCATTAAACATCATTCTTACAATTATATGGCCCAAAGACCCAGTGGATCAAAGCCATACGTGGTAAAAATCATTAGACCCCCATATGAATATCTCATAGTCCCAAAAATTATAGTACCAAGACCCATGGTTGTGAATCTTTTTCACATGCATGAATGCATTTATTATCTATAGGATTATTGGAAGACTCATCTCTTCGAGTCCTCATGTGATGAGCCCTAAAACCATCTAGTGAGGATTTTACTTTCTGAATGCCCAAGGTTATGCCTCCTTTGTCGTCACCTGCAATAGAGCTTGGCACCATCCAGGATCATCACTGACTATATCCCACCATCGAGTAGGAGAGTGTAGGGTAAAATTTATCATCAAATGAGGATCCAAGGAGATGAATCATTAGGGTGAAATTATAAAAAATGAAACATTTAAACTACTTTCATGGCCTAAGGGTTATGGTTCTTTGGGATATAATAATATGACCTAGATTTCAATAATTTTTTGGGTAAAAAATGAGTTTACGTTATGGATTTGAGCAAATGGGCCATCAGGATTCATAAATAATTTATTATTAATTATGATACCAATATGATACTTTATAATTAATTAAATAACATATTAAAAATTAATATTGTACAACATTTAATATAATTTATTTTCTCCCTAGTTCAAAGGCCTTCAAATTTATATTTGTTAAATTTTCAAATTTCTACATGGGTTGAAATGTTTCCCTTATAAGTCATTGAGTACCAACGTTCATGGACTATTGGAATATCACACATAGCATATAGGATTGAATGTTATAAATAGAACCCAACTACCAATTAAATTCATATTTTATACTCATCAGTGTCTATGTGGATGGTCATCCACAACACTACGTAGAAGATTGTGTGACCTATTCTTATAGACAAAAACCTTATCCCACCATGTACACATCTAAATTCTTGTCTAATTACTACCACTCGCTTGGCATTGATCTCCTTGGTTGAGGATACTCCAATGCCACATCAGACTTGGAGGGTAACCTAGAGTCCCATTGTTCTGAAGTTCCATAATATCCTAAAGGCCTGATAGCTCATAATCCCAGAAACATGAAATAGAATCCCTAATCAGGTTAATAGTACTTCTATAACATTACCTCACTACCCTACTTGATACAGTACTCACACTCATAGTGTTCTAAAGTAACACATAAATCCTACCCTTCCGCTATTTGAAACTTGTTTTTATACAACATTACTTTATATTTACACCTTGGACACCACCATAAATGCAATTAATAATATAATTAATTAAAAAATAAATAATTAATAATATATGGAAAAACATAAATCCTATTAGAATTCAATTGGGTTAGATTTTTGTGACCATTTATAGTTGATAACACAATTTGTGATGTTGTACAAAGTACAGACCTAGGTAAACAATGGAACATATGGCGATACAACAAATAATAGGGGGACATTAGTTTAAGAGAAATGGGCATTTGAAGAATTAAATATGATGGGCCCTCTGGTGTGCAATTTATGTAGTCACCACAATGCTTATGTATCATGCCTATAGTGCTAGATATATTGTGCTAACATTAATGGAATCCGACACTACATGTATGAGGCGTTGGAATATAGAAGTTAACATGTCTGACAACTAATACTATGCATCTAAGGTCACCACTGGTAGGTGGAAATCAAGGGCCTTCAGGAAATCATATTAACGCTTTCAGGATTCTAACCCTAGGTTTTTTGGGATATTTAATTGGTCCATTAGAGTTTTCTATTTCTGTTGTGTTGGGATGAAGCTTGGCCCACTAGGGTATTCGGGTTTGTAAGATATTTTTGGTTATAAATCCATTCAATATGAGGGGAATTTGGAACATTATATAGTTCACTATTATGCCATTTAAAAATTATAATTCCCTAGCATGGGAGTGTTCCAACATTAGATCTTAGAGGGATCTGTGATTGTTCATCCATGGGTGTATGTTCTGCATAATGATTAACCTCTAAGATCTAATAAGTTTATTTATATAAACAAATAAAATAATTTATAATATAATCAATCATATAATTAATAATATACATATCATTATCTAATATAATTAATTATTTATCGAAGAAGACTATAAATTATATTATTAATTTTATTGTGGGGGTTGGTAATATTGTATCATATAAGGTGAACACTCCCTGATAATGAAATAGGATCAAGTTCAAGTCCTGGCACACTAAAATTTAGATGGGGTGGATGCCACATAGGTTCTCCATTTAGATTAGGAAATGAGTGGTGAAGTGCCTAATAATACCACACAACCTAATACATTATTGTTTCATGTAAGGATATCTTCTAATATAATAGGTGTGTTCTATTGTGCATCTCATCGATGGTTTAACCCCCAACTATCATTAACTCTAATTCATTTGCGGGGTTCATTAGCTTACTGGTATCAAATTTTCTAATTGAAGCACATGTCAATGGTTGGCCTGTTCTAGAAGGGCACATTTGGTGGATTGATGGAATCATTCATGAAAGCTAGAAGCAAGAATTATGGGTGGCCATCACATCATAGGTAGATGGAATAATATAGTAGAGAGGGTGGTGTCCTCATGGTGGTGTGATGGAATAGATTTTAAATAGACGAAGTTCCCTAATTATACGTTGGGGCTGGGCTAGCATTCATAGGAAGTGAAAGTTCCCCACTAGATGGTAGGGCTGGCGATGAGAGGAGATCCAGCTAGCTCCTATGCATTGTATGGGATGGGTCAACATGTCTAGGTTATAGAAAAACAAAAAAGGGCCCTCCAGTAATGTTTTTTCCATCATGACATGAGAATTTTCTTTAATCCTACAGCATCAACAGACCACATAATTTTAATATTTTAGGCGATGTGGTTACCTGATAATCCATGGGGAAGGATGAGTCATGACCCATTGAGTTGTCTAGTGTCTGTGTGTGACTTTGGTCTGGTTTCTTTTAATCCATTTAACTATAAGAAATTAATTTTATTTTCAGTTTTTTAGAAAAAATAATCAAATATTCCATTTATCTAAAGACATAGAGTTTATATGAAAAAATCTAGGGCCAACAAGAACACATAACACCCCAATCAAAGGGTCCACCCATTCCATAATTTTCCCATTGCAATTTTAAAGCCCACAATCCCACCATTTATTCACCCAACTGAACCTTCATCATTACCTAATTTCCCCATGAACATCTCTTATGTTGGTCAATGTGCACCTCACATCATTGTCTACATCATATTTGGGCCTTTAGGCCATGAGAATGGGCATTAAGCCTGTAATTTCAATGGGCCAAATAAATGGAAAAAGTAATATTTTTGGGTGATTTACAATCCTTGGAGAAGGGATGAGGCTTGACCCTTTGGTGCATGTGTTTTTTGTGTGTGTGGGTGTGTGGTCTAGTAACATTTAATGCCTCTACCTATAATACAATAATATTATTTTTTGTTATTTATTATATATAGTTAGTTATGTTTTTCATTTAAGGTCATAGAGGTTACAAGAAACAAAACAACACAAACACCCCTGGCTTAACATTTATAAATTATTCCCCTCTCCATTGGTCTATCTATTGAAAATTAAGTCCATTAAAATTATGAATCCGAAATCCGCACCACTAATTGGACGAAAATCCCATTCTTTCTAACATAAAGGCCCCATGAATGCATTTTGCGCTGGCTAGCGTGTACCCAGTTATGCACGTTGGACTAACTCTTCAGCCATAAATTTCCCAAAAATAAACCCTAAGAGAGATTGTGAGGATTACAACCATGGTCATATAGAGAATTTCAAGTGACATAACCAATCATGCAAGCCCCCCAGTGCATTAATTAAATACATTAAAGTTGTTATTATTTATATTATTAATTAATAATTATATGATTATTTATTAATTATATCATTACTTATTATTATTTTTAAATTATATTATTACTTATTATTATTTCTGTAATTAATTAATAATTAATTAAATAGAATTATTATTAATTATTAATTGGTAAATTATATAATATTACTGATTAGTGATTATTATTTTTAATATTAAATATATTCATAATATTGTTAATTATTAATTGTTAAATATTTTAGATTTAAATTATTAATTGTAAATAATCTTATTAATAAATAATAATAATATTATTTATAATTAATTTTAAAATTTATTTGTCATACAATTTCTTTTATAAATAATAATATTAATTATTATTTATATAAATGATATTTAACATTAAATCATTTCATATTTAATTATATATAATAATATATAATTAATAATAATAATAATATTATTATTATTATTGTAATGTTTCCAAAGTAAAATCGAATCCCACATGGATAATCGGTATTGGAAGTCATTGTATTTTCTCTTGTAAAAGGTAGTTTTGGGTGGAGTTGTTTCTTATATTCTTTGGGATTTGATCACTAATTGTAATTCAAAATAAAAAAAAACACTTTAAATAAAAAATAATATATACACATGAACAAACATGAAACCTAACTCCTCTATCTTATTTATTTATAAATGTTTTCATAATATACATTTGGGATTTTCTTTATAAATTCAAATATGTCTGTGTTTTGAAATATATTATCAATATGTTTATTTTAACAAAATATACTTGTAAATGATAGGAAAATTAAATATAAAATGTCCAGTTTTATAAAACGTAAAGAAGTTTATAATTTTTTTTCTAATACTCAATGCTCTGATAATAAAAAAACATATTTTGAAAGTCTAGAACTATTAATATTTCCCATTCTAGTACAATTTTTATATTTCATAACATAAAAAGTAATTTATACATTTAAAATTAATATATCACAAATTAAAAATTAAAAATTAATATTTTTTATCAGTAAATAATATATAATTAATTTAATGGATTTTTAATGTGAACTTAGAATAAATAAATTATCATTATTATTTTATTTTTATTTAATCATATATAATTAATGAGAAGTTGGACACAACTATGCTTTCTTTATGACTCAGAGATAAATTCATGTGTATTCTAACATATAAAAAGGCTAATCTTTTACTTAATCCATTCTTATTCATTCATTTTATATCTAATAATTTTCTAATCAAATATATATTTATATATTTACTCAACTAACATGACATAGATACTATTCTATACCTCTATAAATAATACTATAAAATGAAGACAAAATGATTTTCTTTATGAGTGTTTACAAAACCCATTTGTAATGGTACATTTTACTAGTGCTAAAAAGAAAGAGTTGATAATGTAACATTTTTTTTCACTTTTTTAGCATTGATATTTGATGACCTTTTCAGAAATTTTTTAGTATTGATAAAAGATTTCATTTTTCTGTGTCATATTAATTTTGGAAAAATTACCCATTGTTGGTAATGTTTTTAGCACTAATAAAATATGAACAATATCAAATATTTTATTATCATTGATAAAATCTTCCATGTATAATATTATTTATTATTTGTACTTTTATATTCATTAAAATAGATATGTATAACAATAAATATATAAAATTATATAAATAATATATATATATATATGATATTCCATTTATAATTATTTATAATTAAATATATTAATATATATATATATATAATAAAATATAGTAATATGTACTGTGTAAAAAAATATAACGATACATTAAATATAGATCATATTAAAATTTCTATATTTACTTTCACATTATATAATTTATAACACACAAACATAAAAAATCCCTCAAAATCAATTTGCAGTCCATGACCTTCCTAACATTGCATGTTCTCCTTCAAATGTACACAACCCTGAGGCTCAAATGCATTCTTTAGAGCTGATTGGGTAAAGCTGTCACATACCCATGTTTCCCAACAAAATAAATTGGATTAAATCAACAAGTGTGAAATTATGATGTTAAAGAACAACGAGTTGGAGTCAAACCTCAAACTTTTGGGATCCATACATTTATAATTATATTTGTGTATGTTTTTATATATAATTATATATATAAATTATAAAATATATTATTATTTAGTGTTTTTGTATATATATATATATAAATATATATATATTAAAAAATTAACATGTAAAATTCATATTTAAAAACATCAAATCATATTAGAATTAAAATTTATTATCAATTATATATTCATAATGATTATAATACAAAATTTTTAAATTTATATTATGAACAAAAAATATTAATAATATAACTAATTACATTTATAAAATCTATATGTAAATATAATATTTTAAATATTTATTTAAAGAATTATATATATATTATATAAAAATATAAAAATATTATATATAAATACACATATACAAATTAAATTAAATATATATCATTTTCATATATAAAGAGACATATATTTATTTAATTATTTTTTGATTAATATATGAATATATTCACACACAAGTAGATACATAGATATATATAAATAAATTTCATTGTACTAAAATGAATCTTACTCAACCAGGTTATAAAAATTCACAATGCAGAAAAAAATAAAAAATAATGAAAAATAGGGTTCACTAATGCAAGTGAAAGGAGCTTTCCAAAAATCCAACACCAAATCCCATCACTTATCCCAAACAGCTATAGATGAGTCATTACTCTAAAATGAATTCTTCTGGATCTACTGTTTAGGTGAATCAATACATGGACCATGTTTTAGTTATCCTTACTCGATGCATGGTATGTTTTTAATGCAATCTTTTTCTCTGTTTTACAGGTTTTGGTAATGTAATTCATATCCCAATAATTTATCAATCATTAAGAATTCAATAAATTTAGTTCAATCAAAAGATCATGTGATGAACTTAAAAATTTGATAATGGTGACAAAAGTACATAAAGAACATAGATTTTATAATTTCAGTATTTTTTGTATTAAAAAAAAGTAAATATAAAATAATGATTTGGGGAATCAATAATGGTACTCAGGAAAAAAATACAGAGATCCCATTCATTCAATACCTATGAATAATCTCAGTTATTTGAGAGATTATATTTGAATTTTATTTTTAGAAAGAATGTTATGCTACCTATAGTGAGGATATTTGTTATAAAATCTCCACATTTTCTTATTATAATCCTTTTCTTCTAATTTTTTTGATCAAAGAAACTATAGGGATAGAAATATTTTCTTTAAATACTCTTTTGGAAAGAATACTAAGGATAAGAAATTTGTCTAAACATCTTATCAAAGTAGGGTTTTGGGAAAGAGAATGAGGTTGATGATGTATATCATATAAGATTGTGGAAAGGACTTTCATCTTATGATTTATTAGATAAAATATGTTCATGAGTATTGATAATTTGTTCCCTCGGATATGGGGATATATTATCTTATTTATTCGAATTAAAATAAAATGGTTCCTTTAATTGGAACTATTTATATCCTTTTGGGAAATAATTTTATTAAGTTAATAGATTTTCATCTAGATCCACATTATATTATCCTAATCTAAATTATTCTATTTATGATTTATTTATTGATATGTTTCGGTATTATATTACAGATCATTTAATTTTCTCTTTAGTTTTTATTATTGTTCTATGAATTAGTATAAAATTTAAAAATAATACACTATTTATTATCTATATTAGAAATAATTGTTACTTTTTTTTGAAACATCGGTTAACCCCTACTGATGTTCATATATTTGGGAAATAATATGCTATCAGATCCGACCTCTATATGTTTTTGATACATTGTGTATAAACACTTATCTCCACATATGTTTCCTCAGAAAAATTTATAGAAATGAAATTATTATCATTATATGGTATGTAATCAACCGATTAGGAATATAGAAAATATAATTCATACATGGAAGCCTATTTATTATGGTGGTGAGTATGAAAAATGGAGATATCAAATAAAAATTTTTTTTATTAAAAAATATTAGTTAAATATAAGATGATGTTTTCTAACTATAAGATTCATGAGAAAGAGATATCAATACTTATTCAATAGGAAAAGGATAAATTTCAATTAAATTATAGATTCTGGAATACTCTATTGTTTTCGGTGACTCAAAATATATACATCAAGGAATCCTCTTTTGAAACATGTAATAGTATTTGAAAAATCTTGATATTACAAATTTTTGTACATGGGTGGTTCATGAGACACAAGAAGCACTACTGAGGATATATTATCAGATGTTTGATATTATTTTGAGAGAGATTCAGTTTCTCAAATTCATTAATGGTTTATGACAATAGGGAAGAGTTTTCATTATCTTGGGGTGAATTATATTATAGATGAACATCTTGTGTAGAATATAGATTTCATAATACAAATAATATTGAATCTAAATGAGAAAGTTATTTTTGATAAAAAAACATCGTACCAAGATGAGTTTTGAGGAACTTATTCGAACATTTATGCATTATGAGAATAAACTGAATTGTGATTTATAAAAGGACAAATGGAATAATTTAATTACATGATCAGGGATGGATGAACATGGGAAAAAATTTGAGACGAAACCCTCACCTCCTAGAGACTGGGTAGATCTATCCCACCAGAGAGGATTGAACCTCTTCTCTTATGATTCTCTATATCTCTACTCTCATCAAATCTAAAAGGGCACAAAAAAATTTCAGACTCTTGAAGAACCACTACACATTCTCTCTCCTTCGGGATTTCTTACTGGCTCTTTCATTTTCCTAGAAAATTGAATTGCACAACGTATTGTTAGAAAGGGTTCTACGGCGCATGTCTCTGCTTCGAATGGGGCGATATCTCAATGTTTATAACTCTTCAAGAACTTGTTCATCACTCGAATCTCCTTATCTAAGGGTATGAATCCCTGTAAAATTTCATAACTTATTGTTCGTCTATCTGAGATATGGGGTTTTAGTGATTTAAATGTGTCTCCTTGGGGAGGGGATTTTTCCATTTTCTTTTCCCTTCTGCGGAACTAAAAGGTCAAGAATGGGGTTTTGGATTAGTAAACCTTAAACTAGGAATGCTTAGGATTTATGAATGGAGACAAAATTTCAACCTTAATGATTTTAAGGACACTTTTTCTCATGTCTGGATCAAGATTTATGGATTAAATTGTGTTTTATGGCACTCGGAGATTCTATATGACATTGCATCGGCAATAGGTATTCCAATCCGAATGGACCTGGCCACTAAGAATGCTAGTTTTGGCTATTTTTCCAGAATTTTAGTTCAAATTGACTTAGGATCTACATTGATTGATAAGGTGATTCTTTCTCCTTCTCAAGATGAAATAAAATTGAGAATTGTCTATGAAAAACTGACTCCAATTTGTGAAATATTCTAAATGATATGACACTCTTGGTCCATTTTTCGATCAAACATGAAGTGTGCCAAATGTATGATGAAAGGGATCGATGAGTCTCAGTGTAGAAGAAATGAGAGACCCAGGCCCTCTAAAGGGAATACTAAAAATTTGGAACAGAACCCAAGTGAACCCCAGACTCCTTATTTCCAAATTGAACCCTCTAAAAATGTCCATGTTGAGATGGCTCAGTCTGAGTTGCAGACCCAAGGACATAATGCAGCTCATACATTGCTAGAGGATAATAAATTCCCTTCTGATAATAAATTGAATTAGCCAATAAAAGTTAGCTGGGCTGATATTACTGAATGTAATAACCAATATGGAAAAGTCCTTTCTTTCAGGGATGCTTTGGTTATGTGCAGAGAAGGTGAAGGGAAAGAATCTGACTCAGAGGATAGTCAAATGGAGAGAGAGCTCTCAGCCCAAGCAATGGCTGATGATAGGGTTAGGCAAGAAACGAATGCTCTAAAATGGAGAAATGGTAAGGTAGTTATAGATGCTGCGACCTCATAGAAAATGAAATTTAAATATTTATATCAATCCAAATCACATGAATCGGATATTTCTACAGTCCTTGTTTGTATTTCTAAGGACACATGATGCAATGACAACCCTCCTTCACTTCAGATTGTGCCTTTGCTATCCAGACACCCTACAAGAATACCAGAAGGATATAGTATGAGTCCACAGTCAAATAAGGCCCATGCCAACTTGACAACCTCGAGTAACTATAACATAGAAGAGGTGGCACAGAAGAAGATAGATAGTCCTGAAGCTGCCATGCCAAAGGATGGACAGATTTACATGAAGAACATGATATCTCTTAATGAGAAGGTACTTTGTAATATTAACATTTCTAACCCATTCTATATGCTCTCTGCCTATAGTAATGAAGCTGGATCAAATGATGATCCCTCTCCGTCTATCATGCCTCCTATTGCTGTGGAAGATCCTTCAGATGATAATGGTGATGCATGGATACAAGCAAGGAATCGAAGAAGGGGTCGACACCCCCATGGAAAAGGTGGGCGCCTTCATTACCACTGTATGAGCACCCACTCTATAACATGGTAACATTTATTGTTCTGTCTTTCTGATGTACCTCATGGTTCTGCTTTATAATCACCTCTCGATGAATTTTTTGTTTCAATAAAGAGGTCACTGCACCATAATATTGTTAAAAAAATTAATTACATTTTCTTTATTTACATTAAGTGATAATAATTATCCTTTATATACTATAGAGAATATTTCTATGCATGGTTTTTATGGTAGTAAATTGAAACATAATGAAAAAAAATTTCCTCAACATAGGAGGCATAAGAATGATATTATTATAAAGAAGAATTAACAAATGATTTTCTAAATGACATAAAAGATTGATGTGATACATTTGGGAGAAGTAATTGTAAATATTATTCTTTATAAGTAATCTATTTTTCTATAAAAAGATAAGATATATTATATTGGAATGTGATATTTTAAAGAAGAGTGATACAAAATCTAGAAAATTATCATAATAGAAAGGAAAACATGTTCTCAATTCGATGGAATGAAGGAGTGTGAGTGAAGATCTATATTTTAATAGTTCATTATAATGTGATGATAGTATGAAGACCCCTACATTCTAAGATACAGTGGATTCATATGAATCAAGAATTATAGACATGTTTATTATTGATTCATTAATAATTTTTTATCTATTATGATTAATAATAATAATTAGATGATATCTCATTGTTTTAAAAAAATAGATATACATATAAATAGTCAAGTTAAAAAATATTTTAATATATAAAAATAATATGTTAGTCTAATGTTGGTTTTTCTAAGGATAACGATAATATTTAAAACATACTTATGATTTGAATTTTAAAACTATTTTTGTTTTATCCATTAGTGATTGAAATGATGTTTTGAAACTTCATTCCGATGTAGAGAGTCATAATATGCATCTTTTCAAAATTTCATTCAGTAGAAATTATTTTGGTAATATTATATGATAGATTAAATTGAATAGTATGTCTTTCATAATTGGAAACACATATTCCATATGGTTGAATTTTTAAAATAATTATATTGTTCCTAAGAGTGAAATATTTTTCACTAAATGTTAAAGGGTATGTCATTTTAAAAATAATCACTCCATGAATCATATTCCTTAATTTTGATATTTTATTTATTATTTTTTGAAATCACTAATTTCTATTCAATAATGGAGGGTGGGAAAAATGGTTGTTCTAAAGAAATTATTAGATATCATATTTTGACCGAAGAATGTTTGGATAAATTTATTTGATATATTTTCATAACGGTATATTGATTACTAGTGGTAGAGACACTTGGGTTATTTTTTAGAAATATAGTTCATGAGAAGATTATTAAAAAAATTCAACAAATATGAAACCATCAGTGAATAGGGGATATTATTTTTGTATGTGGTCATAATAGAAAAACTCTACCATAAGTTGAAATTATAGTAATATCTTTCTAGGTTTATATATATTTTATCTTATTTATTCTATGAATAATTTAGAAAAAGGTATATTTTTTAAATTTACCCAAAATTAATATTTTTCTACTGATAGATTTAGGAAAAAATTAAATTCAGAACGATTCAAATATATTAAACTATAGATGGTCATGATCATTATAAAGATATTATCTCACTTTATTTTTCTCTATTATACTATTATTAAAAAACTATATATGAAAAAAATTATTAAATTCATTAATTTTAAAGAATTATTATAACAATTGTTGTTGGAATTCCATATATTCTAGAAGATCATTTAGTTGAAGTTATTGTATGTAACATGAATATCTACGAACTCTTCAACTCCTTGATGTAACCATTTACATTATATTATAATCTTATAAATATTATTGTTAATCCCCCATCAATATGGTTTTAACTATCTTTATATAAACTTGAGTTCATTATTATTTAACCTTGATGTATTAGAACCATTATAAGTATTGTTTTTCTTGAAATTTTCATTATGTAGTGACTCCTGATACCAGCAAGTTTTTTATACATATTATATAATATTATTTATTTATTTTACTTAACTCTAATAATTATTCACTTTTAAAATCTCAAAGGGGGAGAGAGTAATGAAGAGAAATTGTTTTTATAGGTAATAATGAAAAGTATTAATGAGAAATGATTTCATTCCTTCATATGGGGTGTATGTTTCTCAAAAAAATTAGAGTTTTATATCTTACATTAATTTATAATGTTTTCATGTTTCTAATTAATTAAAAAGGGGGTACTATTGATTCATTTTCCTAAAATTAATTCATTTAATCCATTGTTTTGATGTCACACAACCCACTCCTTGATTACTTGTACTTACATTATGTTTTGTTAGATTATTTATTTTTCCATCAAATTTTATTATTCACATATTTCGATAAGATGATTTTGATTCATGTAATTTATGAAACATGACGAAGTCACTATATTTACATCTAATGAATGATCATGTGAATAAATTATAATTTTGTTAAAAGTGAAATTTGAGCTTCAAGATCTCTATGATTTCCATGAATGAGTTTTTTGTTAAAAAATTATATATAGATCATTTTTTTCCAACATCTCTTCATGAAATCCATAGATAAGACATGAATCTTATGATATTTAAGAACAACGATGTTTTGGAGTATTGGAACAAGGTTTTTTGGATATGGATATTGAACATCCTCCAACTCTGGGTTAAAGGTGATGAGTACCATTGACTATAGATTTTTATATCCTTTAATTTGTTTAAAAAATCACTTTTATAACTCCATTGTAATATTTTAATTTCAATTTTTTTATTTTTAAAATAATAATCTAGTGAAGAGATATATTCTTTTGTCATTTAATTTATAATATATTTATTTACTATTTTAAACTAAATTATTTATGATTTTATTACTTTATACATGTTATTATGTACAGTGATAAATTTTTTTATGTTTTTGAAAGCATTAATTAACTCCCCCTCTTGAAGCCCCCATATTTGGAGTTACCGGGGTACATGGGATGATCATAATGTTATGGACAAATTCGAATATGGGTTTTCTTGACACACACATGAATGTTAAAAAACACACAATATATAAGTATATATATTAAAATAAAGTTAAATATATAATTATAAATATATATATATAGACACACATCTTGAAACATATATATATATATATTCACAAAAAAAATAAAAAAACTTATATATGTATATATATCCTTATAAAAAAAATAACAACATCAGATAATGGTACGGTTTGTCATCCAAAATTTCATATACCGTGATATAAGAAATTTCAATGTCAATTTTATTAAAATTTCCATATTTTCTTTATTCATGGGGTTTTATTGGGCCGACAACATCACATTCATCTGATCACGTACACTTGAGGTTTCAATAGGAACAAATTTATAGAGTCTTCTTTTTATAAATTCTAATTTAAAATAATTTTTAGAAGATATTATTAGATTTAGAAAATAAAATATATAAAAGTTCAGATTTTCAATATGATTTTTTTTATAAATGGTCACTTCATAAGTTATAAAAACATACTAATAAAGACAATATTTTTTCTATTCTAAAAAAAGAAATCATGGGAGGATTTCAATAGAGTCTGATTTGAATGGTTCAATAGCGGATTCATCTCAAGCTAACCACTAGAGTATAATTATCAGTCTAAAGATTATTATTCCTTATCAATGTTTCTTTAGTTCATATATCTCAGAATCATTCCAAAAAGATTCAATAGAAAAAATATATGTGAATGTCCAACCTAAAATTTGCAGTCCAATAATTTGACCCATGAATAATGCATTAGATACCCATAATGTGTATGTTTTTTAGGAGAAAGGTATAGATATTATTATTCTAGTTAGTATAAAAGTTTAAGAAATCAAACTTCATCCCATGGTTTTCGTTTTTGGTGTTGAGGCTCAATAACTAAGGGATGATTATCTTAACCAAGGTAATGTTCCACATTCAATGATAATTTTTAATTATGGTAATCAATTCAAAATTGAAAATGGAAAAAACCCAATGTCAATGACAAGGGTTTCAGTAATATTAAGGAATATAAATTCCACCCATGAAAGGTTTATTAAAATATTTTTGAAATATTTAAAACTACGCCCACATATAAAACTCTATAAGTTTGACTGTGTTTATCCATTATGGTAATGATAATAAGATCAGATTTGGTGAATTATATTGCAATGAAGATTTTCAATAGGAAATTAATTATCCAATTAAAAAATTATGTATTGTTAATATTGATCCAATACACTATAGAACAAGAGACGAGATGAATTCATCAATGCCAAGATTAATGAACGTCAAATTTGGTCAATTGAAAGGAGTGTTCCTAGCTAACATACCATTGGTTCCTTTTAGACACTACTATTTATTATTCCATATTTATAACTAACCTTTATCAATACTAAATAAAAATACTCATAATAGGGGTACTTTTATTATTTCCAGAAAAAATATATGATGAAGGTCACCTTTATCATTGATAAAAATTGTGCTAATAAAAGTGAGCCATTTATACACCCCTTTTTTTGTTCTAATAAAGGATGGAATGTATTAGTTCTTTTTTATCATAGATAATGGTAACCATATATAAAATAATTTTTATATAAATATTCATATATTTTTATAAATGACTCATATAACATTAAATTTATATATTTATATGTACACTATATATACATTTTTATTAGTTAATATTTTTTGAATATATTAAAAATGAAATTATAAAATATGAAAAATATATATTTATATACTTATTTGAATTTATATATTTATATTAAAACATATGATATAATTTATAATATGAAAATATATTTATAAAATATATTCATATATAATTATAATTATATTGGTGTGTGTACGTAAACTAATATTTAAATATATTTACACACCCAAATTTAATATATATATTTATATTATAAAATATTTCTCGAAATATAATAATAAATAAAAAAATATATAAAATATCAGTTATATTTAATTTTATTATATATTTATATTCATAATATATATTTTACAATATATATATATATATGTAATTTTATGTGTGTTTTCTGTGTGTATATATATATGACTGTACATAAATATAAATATTATTATAATGAAATATAAATATAAATATAGAATATAAATTTTCAAATATAATTCATTTAAAAGTAAAAAAATTATTTTCAGTATTATTTTCAAAATTGAAATATATAAATTTAATTTATTTATATTTTAATCTAAAAAATTAGATGAATATATTAATGAAAATATATTTATTTTAATATATTTATATAAACAATACATGAGTGTATGTGTGTGGGTGTGGGTGTGTGTAAATTAATATAATCATTGGTGTTGCAACATGAATCATTGACATGGCTTGAAAATCATGTAGTGCATAAAAATAATAAAAAATATGGAAAAAATATTGTTTGTTAATGCAGATTTGCCTTTATAAAATATGTATGTGTGTCTGGGTTTGTATGAATGTGTGTGTGTTTGTGTGAAAGTATTTATATACATATGTTATATATGTATATTTATGTATGTTTGTACATAAAAGTATGCATATCTATGGGAATTTTTGAGTGTGTGTGTCTATGTATGCATGTTAATGTATTCCTTTATATATGTGTATGTACATGTATGTGTATATATGTGTATGTGTCTGTATGAATGTATATAAATTTGTATTTATGTGTATTAATGTGTATGTAAGTTTTCACGTGATAGTGTAAGTATTTATGTGTGTGTTTGTGTGTTTATATGTGTAAGTGTATGTATGTGTTTGTGTACGTGAATCTATGGATGTATATGTTTATGTGTATGTGTTTATGTTTGTGTATTTGCATATATGTGCATGTGTGTGTTTGTGCATGTGTACGTGTATGTGTGTGTGTGTGTGTATGTGTAAATTTATGTGCATGTATGCATGTGTATGTGTATGTGTATGTTTATGTGTATGTGAATGTGTATGTTTATGTGTATGTGTGGGTATGTTGTTGTATGTACATTTTTACGTACATGTTGTACAACCCTCAACATCAGAAGTTGTGAAAAGGATGGAAAATTTTATTTTTTTAAATGAACGAGTTTTTGGGGGAAATGGTAATTCACTTATAAGATAATCTTAGATAATTTTACTAACCACTCACTTGGTCCCATAATAGGTTGTCTTCCCAAGGAAACGTTTTTGGTTGAAATTTGAGCAGTTCAAATTTTCACAGAAGATGTAACATTTATGTTAAATAATAATTTATTCCCATGTTATAGATTGGTCGTATATTTTAAATAAAATGTTAAATTGATATTCTATATATATTGTTGATTCTAGAATGGAAGGATTTTTTCTAGGTGGGTCATATTCTATCATCTGGAACTAGGGTTGGGGATGGGGACCATTTTCATTTTCTTTTCCTTTTTGTATTTCCATTTTTTGTATTTTTTTATTTTTTTTTCTCTTGACCTTCTATGAAAACCCAAGGGTATTCCCCTATTGGGGGTTTTTGAATGATATAGGGAAAGGGAGAAAAGATAGGGATAAGGAATAGAGTACGATCTTCAATAGATCTTGTGTTTCATCGGATCATCGTACCTCAGCTCTGAATCATATATTAGTTTGAAGATAATGTGGTTTCCACTAAAAGGTAGGTTTTTTTACTTTTTATGTCAAAAATATGAAATTTTTCACAATATTTCATTTTTAAATACATTCATGGGTTGCTTGGGATCCATTATGGGTCAATTTTTTTCTTAGGGGAGAAATTGGAGGTTTCAAGGTATTTCAGAGGCTTTCCCTTTAGAGAAACAGGTGTAAACGACATGTAGTTTTTTAAAAAGAAACCATGTTTCTTCCTGTTCATGGAATACAAGTATTTGGAATTACATGAGGAGTACTGGGGAATCATATTCAATTGTGGACTTCTATGGTGTGGTTGAGTACCTGGTCATACTCCTTATTTGAGGGTACATGGCCATGTAGTATAGAAAACTAGTGACAATGGGAGGTACATTCTATATAGGTGTACTTGTCCTTACTGGGTACATGACCATTTTCATGGGTGGATAACCATTTTTTGTCACTCACGTTGTTTTTGAGGTTTACACCATATACTAGTTTTACACATCTTGTGGGGATAAAGTACAGTAGTTGGGTACGCATGTTGGGGTACAAACCATGTACATGGCCAACACACCGTGTACATTGGGAAAGTACACACAAAATTTCTAATATCAAATTTCCTTGGAGGGAATTTGGGGTTACACATCGTGTACTCCAAGTGCACATTGTGTATTTTACATTCCATGGTCCATTTTTTCCTATCTTTTATTCCTCAGATACGTAATTGAATTTATGAGTTGTCCATTCTAACTGATTGTCCTCATAGATTGTGATGGTGGCATCCATTAATTCTACATAGTCCATTTTTTTGTCTTTGAACAATAAAAGTTTAATAGGAGGTTTTTATAGTGGTTTGGTTTTGGAATCCTGTTGGGGATTCTGGTTTTGACATGAGAGACATAAGAGAGGGTTGGGATCTGTTTAATTGTTATGGATATTTGATTATTACTAGTTTTGATTTTGGTTCATTAAAACTAACCCCAAAAGGTGGGATTCAGTTGCATCTCTAAGGGGATATTTTTTTTCCCTATGATTTTGGAATTGTTTCCCATGGTTAGATCTATTGATGTTTAGTATCTATCTTTGGAGAACAGATCTATTAGTTACTTTAGAGTAGGATGATGCCATTGGATAACAATTATAACTAGGATTCCTTGAATTTCTCAGATGAGTCTAAGGGGCTCTTGAACATTACCATTTGGCCAAGTTTCTAATCATGTGACAAGTGGTTTATGTAGTTAGTTTATGAGAATTTACATAAGGAATATTTTATATTGGATTACACTATGGAACCCAAGTGGATGGTCTCATGTTTATAGGTGGTTATGTGTACCGTTGTGAATGCCCATGTTGGTTGGTATGTGATTTTTTATTCCCTTTTTGGGTTTGTTTTTTATCATGTATTTGTTTGTGGACACTGAGGGATAAATTGGATGTTTTAGAAATGAGTGTGTCCCATAATTTGGAATGAGCTATAGGAATACCTTAATGGGTTTCCTAATCCTATTAAGGCCTTTAGACAAATTGAGTTTATATCATCCTACCAGGCCCAATATCATTGGTGTATTAGGGGAGTCTCATGATAGATGTCACCATGAGTTTTATCCTTGATGTATGGGTGTTCCAAATTTTTTTGTGTGTCATAGTGGTTGATTATGGAGATCCCATAGTGGCTACTTTTTTGATTCTTATGATCCCGGGGACCATTAGATTCTCGTGATTCTTGTCAAGTATTGAATCAGAACAACTAGTTAGACTATTTGGGCGGTGGTTTTGACGTTAGATCATCCCACATTCTGTATCTGTTGGTGGTAAAGATTGTGACAGTTTCAACTAGAGACTATCATTTTACGAGCAGACCTTTGGGGTATCTTAGATTGGAAACTATCCCTGCGTTTTTTTTTTCTGGTTCTCTCCTCCATTTGATTGTTATTTTCAGATGTAATTGGGGAGATAATGGATGATCTATATGAATGAAAACCCCGTCTAGTTGACTTTTATCTGGGATCAGTGTGTCTTTGGGCTTTTGTGGTGAATATGAACTCATGTAGTGGGTGTTATGTGCATTGGATTCTCTTTTTTCTCTTAAGATTATGAATTTTGTGTGTGTCTATATTTTTATGGATCCAATTAAATATTGTATTGGTTACCTATATGGTTATTTAATCATACTACAACACTTTTATGATTGATATGTTATCCATCTATGTCGACCTAGATGTTCATCTCACCAGTTCATATCATGTAATTGGATTACTAGTTCCCAATAGACGTTACTGTTATTATGAACACCAATGGTTATACCCTAGTGTATAAGATTCATTCATATTGTGTTTACATATCTTAGAGCTTCTATGTAGATCTGGTGGAAGAACCGATTTTTGTGTGGCTGGGTGAGCCACAAGCTTCAAATATTCTAAGAGGGGCTAGAGTGGGGATATATTTTCCATTTGTATTTTGATAGAACATGATAAATGGATGATTTCTGGTGTTTTCCACCTAATTGTTGGAAGCATGGTCATTCATTACATGAATTTAAATATGGTTTGTGTTTCTTGTCAATTCCCAGTGGATGTTCAGAATGTGAAGTGATCATAAAGAACAAGAAGATAAAAATATTGAAGGTGGCACCGTTTTCTAGTGTTTGCAAATTTTTTGGGCCTGAAAATCAACAAATAGAGTAAAGTTGTTTTTGGCAAAGAGAATTGCACGCTTTTGAGTTGAAGGAGAACAAACTTTCCAGCCTTTTTTTTCAAGACAAGAACATTAAAATATGGCAAAGGGAGAAGGGAGATCAAGTTATTTTTTTGGTCGCGCAAGTGACTTGCACACCGAGGGAAGACATGTACGCCATCACGTTGGGTATCCAAATGCCTATAAATAAAGGTCAACCCCTCCTCATTCGGGATGAAGTTCAGAATTAGAGAAAATTAGAGCTCCCATCGTGCAGGTGTATTGGTCACGCAAATGATTGTGGGTCGTGCAAGTTAAAGTTGAATGACAGTTGTTTGTTGCGCATCCAAGGTGGTTTGGGAAAGAAAGGGTGTTGGTCGCCCGAGTTCAGAGTGGGGGAAGGAAGTGTCGTGCAGGTGGTTTGGTGACACATGCGTGCCAGGATTTGAAGAAGGGTGATAGTTGACCTTCATGCACCAAAACCAGTTTAGGTGGAAAAGAATGTGAGTCGTGCAAGTTTGAAGTTGAAGTAGTGAGTGTCACGCAAATGGGAGATCTGGACTTGTGCACCATCATGAAACATGCACATCGGGCTTGGAGAAGCACACCATCTGTGGTTGAAGTACGCCTCTTTCTGGGTTTGTGCAAAAGATGGTAGTTTTCCCAATACCTTTGGTATAAAGTGAGATTTGTCTACAGGTGGAAGTCTGACTTCAATAGTGCATCTACATACCACAGAGGATGCATTCTTTTGCAATGATGAAGAGACCTTCACATCTATAAATTGAGTGGGACTTCACCAAAGTCAGTGAACCAGGGGGAGTCAACGGGAGTTACCCGAGGGACACAGTAGGCTATCCTTGAACAATTGTAAATGCAGTGTGCCTGGGACAGAGTGACTGTTCCCAAACCATTGTAATCCACAACGAGTGAGAAATAGTGAAATTTGGTACAACCAACAAGCTATCAGCGTATTCTCCATGGATGTATCCCTTAGTGGTGAACCATGTAAAATGTGACGTGTCATCCCTTTGCATGTGAATGCTCTATTTATTTTCATATCCATCATACAGGTTAAACTAGTTTCTACCAACGTGGGAACAAGATTCGTCAGTTTAAAAGAAACATTTGACACCCTGATTCACCCCTCCCCTCTCAAGGTGTCCCAAGGTCCTACAAGTGGTATCAGAGGGAGGTTACTGGTGTTTGATCTGTTTTATACCGCCATGGAAAATTCAGCCAGTGTTAGGGGAGTTCCCCTCTTTAATGGAAGTAATTTTCAGATTTAGAAGAACAGAATGAGATGTCATCTCAGATCCCTTGAAATGGATTTTCTCTTTTACACTATGCAAGGTATAAATGTTACTAATCCAAAAGGGCTGGCTATGACTGATGTCGATAGAAAAATTCATGATGTTGATGCAAAAGTGCAGAATACTCTCACAACTGCCCTTTCTAATCAGATCTATCTAAAGGTGATGAGTTGCACCTCCGAAAAGTCCATGTTGGATAAACATGAAAATATTTATGAAGGATATAGAAATGTTATGGAGGAAAAAATTCAAGTCCTACACAATAGGTTTTATGATCTTAAGATGCATCCTGATGAAAATGCAGACTCCTTCTTCAATCGAATTACTGAAGTGGTTTGAGCAATTCGGGGTCTAGGAGAAGAAATCAATGACGTTGACATTGTAAAAAAAATATTATTAAGACTTCCACCCATGTACAATGCAAAGGTGTCATACCTTGAGGGATGAGATCTTTCCAAACTATCTTTGGATGATCTGTTGAGCATCCTAGTGGCATTTGAAATGAGAGTCTAACTAGAAAATGCTAATACACGAGTAAGAAAGGAAATGGCGTTCAAATCCATATAGAAATTGTAAACTTCAAAAGATATTAGTTGTGAAGACGATGAGGAAAAATAAATTCATTCTCACATTGCCAAGAAGTTCCACAAGGGAAAAGGGAAATTCAAAAGGATGTTACCACTAGCTTACTTTCATTGGGGCAAGGTCGGGAACATTTCTTCTCAGTGATTATGAAAGACCGATGATGATGATAGCGATGCTAAAAACATTGAGAAGACTCAGAAATGGTTTTTCAATAAAGGAGATTTAAAATATAGAAAGAAAGTTCTGATGAAGAGTTTTGTCTGTGAAGAGGAAGAAGATGATAATGAATTCTGTGATGAAGAAGAACTAGAATTTAAAACTGGGAACCATGCTTCCATGATGGCCACTGTTGAAAAATCAGAAGATACTGGTGGAGAAAATCAACTGAAAAATAGTGCATAGCCTGAGTTAAGACTTAAGGATGCTGTTAGTAAGCTTAAGATTAAATGTAAGAGTTCCAATAAGTGGAAATCAATTTTAAATGAATCAATTAAATATGTTGTCCAGCTTGATGCTGAAATTGAACTACTAGAAGACTTGGTGAAAGAATTGCCTAAAATAATTGAAAGTAATGATTATGTGGTAGATCTGAAGTTGAGAATTAAAGAGCAGGAAAAGGTCATCAATGAACTCAACTCCGTAATAGAGGAAAATTCCAAGACTACTTAGTGTCTTGAGGAGCAAATTTTTACTCTTAGGAGTAAACTTGAGACTAAGTCAATTTTAAAAGAATCGAGGAAGAAAATACATTTTTGAAGATTCTAGGATGCAGAGTTACAGGAAAGATCAATGTGTGGTTCAGATGGGGTTGGAAAAATCTTGAGTGATTAAAGACCCGCTTGGATGGGAAAGAGTGGAATTGGCTGTGAAGATGAGACATCAACAGCTGGAAGTTAAGAGGGCCAAAATAAAGACAAGATAAATGATGGAAAAGTTGAAACATTGCCTGAAGTGTAGAAAAAGAAACCCTCAATCCAAACTAAAAGGATAACTTAAAATTATCCTGAAACATTCAAAAATGATAGGCTGTCCAACTTGTAACACCCCAGGTAAATAAAGAATATGGAATTTTCATATTTATCCATATTTGTGAATAAAATATTAATATGACTTTAAAGGGGACGCTATGCTCGATGGCGTACCCAACACGCAACAACGAGTTTCTTGGGAATCTTACGTTGCACTCAAATAATAAAATAATATTATTTTAATTGGTAGTTAACATGTAGCCGTTGTAATGGCAGGAATGGATAGAAATAACTAAAATATGATTATATATGTTCTTAAATGTTTTTACATTTATACAATAAATGATAAAGGCTTAAAATACGGAAAGAATTCAATTTTAGGCGTATATGCCCTAGTTTTCACTAAAGGTTCACTTATCACCTTTTGATGGAGAACCGTCATTAAATATAGTTTTGTTCACTCCTAAACATTCTTTTGGACCAAATAAAACTCTTATTAAGAATCGGGACATCAAAATTTACTTTGTGTAAATTTTTGGTATCTTTCCGATAAAGTTAATTTTTTTAATGAATAGTGTAAAATGTTGTATTTTAATTCAAAACCACTTTTTAATCTAATTTATTTATATTATTAGATTATATTTTGAATTGGTTTTAAAGTGAAATTAGAAAATATTTTTACCATTAAATCCAATAGTGGTCTTTGGAATCAATCTCACTTTGAAATCAGACTTAAACTAGTGTCAATCTTTTGATACTTATTGTTTCATAAAAACACGCTATTTTTCATGACAGCGGGAATTAATTATTAAATTAATTAATGTGACTTATATGTTTTGAATTTTGTAAAACAGACTTCATTTTTGATTTCAGAATATCAAATATATCTTAGGGTGAATTTTTGGGATTTTTCTGAAAAACATCAATTTTTGATGAATAGTGAAACCACTAAGTGGTACTTATAGAAACTGATTTTCCGTTTAAATGAAATTTTGCCATCATTGTGTTTTGATTTTCAAAAATCCGACATACATGGTTTTCATTAAGAAGTAAAATTTGGTTCAATGAGATTAAAATAATTTTTTGGTGAATAGTAACTTATTAAGTTTTTAATCGCGGTTAGTGGTAATTAGTGTAGTTTAAGGTAAAAATAATGCTTTAATAAAATGAGATGAGCTTGACACATGTCTTACCCTCATTGGTTGTGTCATGTCCGACCAAGACAAGCCATGGGTCAACTTGGGGACCCCATGGATCCACTTTGGTTGGGAAATGACATAAATAACTTTTTATTTAATGTAAACATAAAAATGACACAAACATGATATCTTTTACTAAAACAATTTTTAAGTGGGGATATACAAGTCATCATTTTGATTATAAATATTCCATGTAAAGATAAAAAGATTTCCTACATCATAGTATTTTTTTTTAATTTTTAGACATTAAATAAATTAAATTATTGATGACATAATAATGATGCATCGATGACATCATTATTTGACGATTTAAATAAAATGGAAAGATAATGTAAAATCTATGAACTAAACATGTCCAAAACTTATTGGATGAGTTTATTTAGAAGCCTTATCACCTTATCCACGAATTATATCAATTTGGGACCTTTTGAAACCGAAACACATTTTCAAATAAAGTAATATTTCTTTACTTTCCAAAAGTGCCCCTCCTCTCCTCTTATAAAAGGCCCCCACCTCTACCTCATTTCACACACTACTCAAGCCTTTGTCTCGGCCAAAACCTGCCCATTTACTCTCTAAACATCCCTCTCCTCATCCTAAGGGATCCCCTTTGGGCATAATCCTTTCAAAGGAAACCTTTAGGCTCAAATCAAAAGGAGTTACACTTTTAAAGGTAATTCATTCTCTCATGTTCATTTGTTTTATTTTGCTTCTCCAACCCCATAAACTCTTTTTATTTACTTCTTTTGTAACAACAACAGTATCTTCAATATACTAGGATATTGTTATATGATTTATTCGAGCTAAACTCTCACACAACTACATCAAATGGTTAATGAACATACGGTTTCCGTGGATGGTGAAATTCTGCCTCCCGAAACGATGTTTGTTCAATACTCATTTAACACCTTCAAATGTGGCAATTATGATGTCAATATTTTTATATATGATATATAATATGTTTATGTTTTATTTATGATTCTGTATTTTTCATTTTTGTCTTACCTTTATGGCTTCCATTATGGGTATACGCGATATCCTCATTTAAGGAAGTGCGGACTACCGCCCCCTCAAAGTGATTTGATTCGTTAAATACCATATGTGGGATGTATAAAGGATGGAAATATGATATTATATATCATATTATACTGGAATTATAATATACCTTTATATCATTATTATTCCATTCTATAAAATACGAAATAGAAATGAAAGTAGTGTTCATGCGTACGTACGGCTTACCGTCTCCATGAACGGTGCATTTCATTTCTTACCTCTAAATGATTATGTAATGTTATAAATTAATGAATGTACTGGATATATATGAAATATATGATATATACATAATGAATACAATTCTGGATATAATAAACATTTGGCCACACGAACAACATGTAATTGTAAGAAGTCCACTTTCGACTTAAGAACCAAATATCGGCAAAACAAATATTATTAACTTAAATGATTACATAATGTTTATGACATGGTAATAAGTGGTATAAAAGTAATAAGGAACTTGAAAAAGTTTCTTAAGTAAGTATAAATTAACTCAAGTTTATTATTCAGGAGATTAAAGAATGATCGAGTCAAGTCGGACCCGAGGTAGGGATCCTACAACTCTCTTTCTTTTTAAGTACACTCTTTTATGTCATTTCATTTAAGCTCATTTTCTTATGATTGGGATGTTCTTTTATATTAATCCTACTGTAATTTTTATGTTCATGTGATGAGAGACCCTATTCTCTCTCATCAATCCATTTTGGAAGTTTTGAGTGGCGCCGTTAGGCTGTCGAACTTTCGTAAGAGATCTAACCTCTCTCTTTCGTTTTTATGTACTCTCGTTTATGTCACTTCTTTTAAGCTCCTCTTTGTAATGTTGGGGGATGTTCTATTATATTACTATTTCTGTACATTTTATTTTAATGTGATGAGATACCCTATTTGATCTCATCAATCAATATTCGGAAGTTTTATGTGGCGCCGCTAGGCTGCCGAGTTTTCGTAAGGGATTTTTCATCTCACTTTTATTCCCGTGAGATTTATGCTACATTTGCCACAAATTCCATTGAGTGGTGTATGTACTGCCCATTATTCTACTATTTGTGTAATATACCTTCTTTTATGCGTATTTTCATCAATGATCTATTTTCCTTCTTTCATGGGGTGTATGTTTTGAAAGATACCCAAGTCGGTAAGGGAACCTTTCACCCTCATCTTTTTTTAAAAGAATTATTTTGTTGGGTCTTTTAATTTACATATTGTTATGTTGGGATATGTTCTCATATATCCTTATTGATGTAAATTTTATGTCCAAGTGATGAGATACACTTTTTATCTCTCATCAACTCATTTTGATGTGATGCCGTTAGGCTGTCAAGGGAACTTTTTAACCCAATTTCGATTTCTTTGGGTTCAACATGTAGTCATTGAATATGTCATCCTTTGAATATGTTTGAATGACCTTTTATTGTTTTACACTTAATATACACTTATATTGGGTGTATTTATATTTGTCACACATATTTTTGAGATTTATTTGTCCTTAATTTAAAGATACCTTCTTTATAAGGGATTTCATCACATTCGACATTTCTATTGAGGGTTCATTGTTGTTATGCACCAATTCACTATTATATGGTGTATATACTGTCTTTTGGAGTATTATATCATGAATTCATTTATTCTCATGATATTATAATGTTCTGACTAAATGTTATTCCTCAATTATTGTATTCAAGTGTCTCTAATTTTGGTAAAAACCCTCTAACCAAAATATCGTTTTAAATGTTTTAATTATTTGTTCTTATTAATATCCATGTTTTAAAAATGGTTTTAAGGATTTACTTATATGGATATTAATGGTTTAAAATTTTTAGCTTCAAGGTGGTATGGGACACTTTGATTCAAAAATCTTTTTATTAAATGTTTTAAATGGTTTTGGAAATGGTTTCTTTTTGTATGGATTCATTATTTCAAAATACTAAAATGTTATGTTGTGATTGAAATGTGTAAATGTTTTGTTTCCTTTATGAATATTTTATGTGATACGTGTATGTTATGGTTCTTGGGCATTGTTATGAAAACGGGTGGTTCCGTGATAAACTAAGGGCGGGTGAGCCCGATATAGCTCTCCAATGCATTGGATAACACGAAGGAGTGAAACGTTAAGGTTTCTCCGAAGAGATTTAGGGAATATACTGTGATTGTTATTCCAAACGTAACCAAGAGGGTTACTCCCTACGTAAGAATGTTATGAATGCCTCAAGTTGCCTTTATGTCTTATGATTTCTATGATTTATTCATGATTTGATATGCCTATGTTTTATGGGTAAAGTATGATTTCATTCTTATGTATATATGAACTCATGTTTCCTTTCCATATTTTTATAACCCTTACGGAGCTTTTTATGCTCATCCCATGTTTTTGAAATGTTTTTCACAGGTCAAGGGAAAGGTACATGATGTGACGATAGTGTCCAGGATGTGTCAAGAAAGAATCCGTGTTTTATTTTAAATAGGTTTCCATTGATGGGAAGAATGAATATTGTCTTTTATGTAACCACTTTGTTTAAATGTGGAATGTAATGCAAGTTTCATGATCTAATTCTCTAAAACTCTAAACCTGAAAAGATCCTCAATGTGTAATCTTGTAATAACTCATGTTTAAGTAAGGTTTAAGGCTGGGGCCTTATAGTTGGTATCAAAGGTCGGTTTAGATAACTTTAGAGGTTAGGGTATTATTTAAGCATCAGTGACAATTACCATAATGGTTAGGATTTCAGAAAGAGTCTTAGTTTTAGATAAAGTGAATGAGTAAGTATATCTTATTGTTTATCTTACTCATTAGTACATGATGGTTTTGTTGATATACTCACACTGACCTTTTTGGTTTTAGTAAATGGCTGGATCTAGCAGGCACCAAAGTAACAGTGGATGTGAAGGAAACTGTGACAGTTTTTTGAGTAAGCAACTGAATGATATGGGAGCTGCAATGAGAACTCTTTTGATTATCCTCAACCAACTATCTGGAGTCATGATTGACCACCTAAACCTTGGATATTTCTCTAAGGCATCATATATTCAAGAAAGAAATCCCTACGGAAGTACAGGTAATAATCATAAAGGTAAGTGTGCTCAAAAACCTATGTGTCAAAGATGTGGAAAGAAACACCTAGGAAAATGTTTCAAAGGGACAGAAATATGCTATAGATGTGGAAATGAAGGTCATAAAGCAAGAACCTTCCATGGAAAAAGAAAGCATCCAGTTGACATGAGGAAAGGGAAAGAAGTTATTTCTGAGGGATCAATTGAATGTTTTAAATGTGGTGTGCATGGTCATTATGCAAACACATGTCCTATGAAGAAGTTTCGTGAATGGGGTCACCAAGAGCGTACCAATATTCGTTTACCAATACCTAATGCCATTCCGATTGAGGATGAAGAAACTGACAATGACCAATCAAAGGTATGTACTATTTCATGACTATTGTTTTCTTATTTTGGAATCTTAGGATATGATTAATGATTTTGTTTGTAGGAAAGAGGTATTTCAGAATAAGTTGGAAAGGAAAGGATAATGGATCATGAAGAATGTTGAATGAGTAAGATGTCAACATATAAGGGCTTCAAGAGTTAGGGTGAAATTCTTAAGAGTATTAAGTCTCTTTTGATGATGGGGTTACATTAGAAGATTTTTATATTATTTGTAACCCTGATGTTTAATATAGGAAAATTTTATTCAAGTAATAGTTATCTTTTCTTTTGTGGACATAGTTATAAAGAACCATTTGGGTTTATATGATCCTTACTTTTGAGGTAATTATGGGTTACCATATGTTATGATTGAAGTAAAAGGCATGAGATAAAATTGAGGTTAAATTATGTTATGGTTATTTTTGATGATTTTATCCCTTTTTGGGTAATGATTTGAGAATTATATAGTTTTGGAAAAAGGACAACACACAGACCGTGTGACAGCCCGTCGCGTCGGACAATGCTGCGGGAATCGAACCCACAACCAAAATGCGACTGGTATTTATCACCTACCACTGGACTACGTGAAGTCCGTAGTTAGTCTGACTGATTCTTTTTAGTTATATGATTTTATGAATTAAGAGTAAGTTGATTTTGGAGGATATGTGATTAGGATAATTACTTTTCAATGTGAGACTTTAGGAGCGACTAATGTTGTTTGGAGATAAATGTTACGATTTAACTTGGAAGACTATGTGACTAAATCCTTCAAATATTTGGGTTTCAATCTTATATTGGTTTACTTTGAAGAATTTTATGGACAAATTGTTTATCAGATGGTCCTCGTTGAACTTTGGGTTTTGTTGGAAAAATTTTGGAGATTAAGAATAGATTTTCTTTTTATAAGGGGTTATCCTTTTCTGGATTATCTGATCTTGTACTAACCTTTTTGGTTTTGGTTTTGGTTAAAGCCTAAATACATGGGATGTATATAGTTCTATTTTGGGGATTAGGTGATTCTCTAGAAGTTGATTATAATACTCTTAATGTGAACAAGTCTCCCTAAATACTCGTCTTTTGGAAAAAATATGAGTTTGACTAAGGAATCTAGTAAAAGTTGAAAGTCAACATGATAAGTGATTATGCTTCCTTATGAATAAATTCCTCAATAAAAATTAACTTAAAACAAAAATGTTGTCTATTAACTTTTCCTACTGGGGAACCCAACACCGTTTAACCCATCACAATTTTGTGATTTTCTTATTGTTAACTTTCTCCTAAACATGTTTTCTATCACTCTCCATCGGAACATGACCCTATGTTTTCTCCTCCATGTCCATATTTTCATACATAGATTCCTAGTATGGGTTAACTCGGGTGACCTCTGTGCTTATCTTTATTTATTTAAAAGTGATTGTTTTACCGACTCTTGTTTCGATGTGGGACGTTCAAGGATGTTTCCAAGCGCAATTTTAAAATTGCGAGGACGCAATTCCCAAAAGGGGGGAAGGATGTAACACCCCAGGTAAATAAAGAATATGGCATTTTCATATTTATCCATATTTGTGAATAAAATATTAATATGACTTTAAAGGGGACGCTATGCTCGATGGCGTACCCAACACGCAACAACGAGTTTCTTGGGAATCTTACGTTGCAATCAAATAATAAAATAATATTATTCTAAATGGTAGTTAACATGTAGCCGTTGTAATGGAGGGAATGGATAGAAATATCTAAAATATGATTATATATTTTCTTAAATGTTTTTACATTTATACAATAAAAGATAAAGGCTTAAAATACGGAAAGAATTCAATTTTAGGCGTATATGCCCTAGTTTTCACTAAAGGTTCACTTATCACCTTTTGATGGCGAACCGAATTAAATATAGTTTTGTTCACTCTTAAACATTATTTAGGACCAAATAAAACTCTTATTAAGAATCGGGACATCAAAATTTACTTTGTGTAAATTTTTGGTATCTTTCCGATAAAGTTCATTTTTTTAATAAATAGTGTAAAATGTTGTATTTTAATTCAAAACCACTTTTTAATCTAATTTATTTATATTATTAGATTATATTTTGAATTGGTTTTAAAGTGAAATTAGAAAATATTTTTACCATTAAATCCAATAGTGGTCGTTGGAATCAATTTCACTTTGAAATCAGACTTAAACTAGTGTCAATCTTTTGATACTTATTGTTTCATAAAAACACACTATTTGTCATGACAGCGGTAATTAATTATTAAATTAATTAATTTTACTTATATGTTTTGAATTTTTTAAAACAGAATTCATTTTTGATTTCAGAATATCAAATATAGCTTAGGGTGAATTTTTGGGATTTTTCTGAAAAACTTCAATTTTTGATGAATAGTGAAACCACTAAGTGGTACTTATAAAAACTGATTTTCCGTTTAAATGAAATTTTTCCATCATTGTGATTTGATTTTCAAAAATCAGACATACTTGGTTTTCATTAAGATGTAAAATTTGGTTCAATGAGATTAAAATAATTTTTTGGTGAATAGTAACTTTTTAAGTTTTTAATCGCGATTAGTGGTAATTTGTGTAGTTTAAGGTAAAAATAATGCTTTAATAAAATGAGATGAGCTTGACACATGTTTTACCCTCATTGGTTGTGTCATGGCCGACCCAGACAAGCCATGGGTCAACTTGGGGACCCCATGGATCCACTTTGGTTGGGAAATGACATAAATAACTTTTTATTTAATGTAAAAGTAAAAATGACACAAACATGATATGTTTTACTAAAACAATTTTTAAGTGGGTTTATACAAGTAATATTTTTGATTATAAATATTCATTGGAAAGATAAAAAGATTTCCTACATCATAGTAGTTTTTTTATAATTGTTAGACATTAAATAAATTAAATTATTTATGACATAATAATGATGCAGCGATGACATCATTATTTGACGATTTAAATAAAATGGAAAGATAATGTAAAATCTATGAACTACACATGTCCAAAACTTATTGGATGAGTGGATTTAAAAGCCTTATCACCTTATCCACGAATTATATCAATGTGGTACCTTTTGAAACCGAAACACATTTTCAAATAATGTAATATTTCTTTACTTTCCAAAAGTGCCCCTCCTCTCCTCTTATAAAAGGCCCCCACCTCTACCTCATTTCACACACTCCTCAAGCCTTTGGCTCAGCCAAAACCTGCCCATTTACTCTCTCCACATCCCTCTCCTTATCCTAGAGGATCCCCTTTGGGCATAATCCTTTCAAAGGAAGCCTTTAGCCTCAAATCAAAAGGAGTTACACTTTTAAAGGTAATTCATTCTCTCATGTTTATTTGTTTTATTTTGCTTCTCCAACCCCCTAAACTCTTTTTATTTACTTCTTTTGTAACAACACCAGTATCTTAAATATACTAGGATGTTTTTATAAGATTTATTCGAGCTACACTCTCACACAACTACATCAAATGGTTAAAGAACATACGGTTTCCGTGGATGGTGAAATTCTGCCTCCCGAAACGATGATTGTTCAATACTCATTTAACACCTTCAAAGGTGGCCATTATTATGTCACTATTTTTATATATGATATATAATATGTTTATGTTTTATTTATGCTTCTGTATTTTTCATTTTTTTCTTACCTTTATGGCTTCCATTATGGGTATACGCGATATCTTCATTTAAGGAAGTGCGGACTACCGCCCCCTCAAAGTGATTTGATTCGTTAAATACCATATATGGGATGTATAAAGGATGCAAATATGATATTATATATTATATTATAATGGAATTATAATATACCTTTATATCATTATTATTCCATTCTATAAAATACGAAATAGAAATGAAAGTAGCGTTCATGCGTATGTACGGCTTACCGTCTCCATAAACGGTGCATTTCATTTCTTACCTCTAAATGATTATGTAATGTTATAAATTCATGCATGTACTGGATATATATGACATATATGATATCTACATAATGAATACAATTATGGATATAATAAACATTTGGCCACACGAACAACATGTAATTGTAAGAAGTCCACTTTCGACTTAAGAACCAAATATCGGCAAAACAAATATTATTAACTTAAATGATTACAAAATGTTTATGACATGGTAATAAGTGGTATAAAAGTAATAATGAACTTGAAAAAGGATCTTAAGGAATTATAAATTAACTCAAGTTTATTATTCAGGAGATTATAGAACGATCGAGTCAAGTCGGACCCGTGGTAAGGGATCCTACAACTCTCTTTCTTTTTAAGTACACTCTTTTATGTCATTTCATTTAAGCTCATTTTCTTATGATTGGGACGTTATTTTATATTAATCCTACTATAAATTTTATGTTCATGTGATGAGAGACCCTATTCTCTCTCATCAATCCATTTTGGATGTTTTGAGTGGCGTCGTTAGGCTGCCGAACTTTCGTAAGAGATCTAACCTCTCTCGTTCTTTTTAAGTACTCTCCTTTATGTCACTTCTTTTAAGCTCCTATTTGTAATGTTGGGGGATGTTCTATTATATTACACTTTCTGTACATTTTATTTTAATGTGATGAGATACCCTATTTGATCTCATCAATCAATATTCGGAAGTTTTCTGTGGCACCGCTAGGCTGCCGAGTTTTCGTAAGGGATTTTTCATCTCACTTTTATTCCCGTGAGATTTATGCTACATTTGCCACAAATTCCATTTAGTGGTGTATGTAATGCCCATTATTCTACTCTTTGTGTAATATACCATCGTTTTTGTGTATTTTCATCAATGATCTATTGTCCTTATTTCATGGGGTGTATGTTTTGAAAGATACCCAAGTCGGTAAGGGAACCTTTCACCCTCCTCTTTTTTTAAAAGACTTATTTTGTTGGGTCTTTTAATTTACATATTATTATGTTGGGATATGTTCTCATATATCCTTATTGATGTAAATTTTATGTCCATGTGATGAGATACACTTTTTATCTCTCATCAACTCATTTTGATGCCGTTAGGCTGTCATGGGAACTTTTTAACCCAATTTCGATTTCTTTGGGTTCAACATGTAGTCATTGAATATGTCATCCTTTGAATATGTGTGAATGACCTTTTATTGTTTTACACGTAATATACACTTATATTGGGTGTATTTATATTTGTCACACATATTTTTGAGATTGATTTGTCCTTAATTTAAAGATACCTTCTTTATAAGGGATTTCATCACATTCGACATTTCTTTTGAGGGTTCATTGTTGTTATGCACCAATTCACTCTTATATGGTGTATATACTTTTTTTTGGAGTATTATATCATGAATTCATTTATTCTCATGATATTATATTGTTCTGACTAAATGTTATTCCTCAATTATTGTATTCAAGTGTCTCTAATTTTGGTAAAAACCCTCAAACCAAAATATCGTTTTAAATGTTTTAATTATTTGTTCTTATTAATATCCATGTTTTAAAAATGGTTTTAAGGATTTACTTATATGGATATTAATGGTTTAAAATTTTTAGCTTCAAGGTGGTATGGGACACTTTGATTCAAAAATCTTTTTATTAAATGTTTTAAATGGTTTTGGAAATGGTTTCTTTTTGTATGGATTCATTATTTCAAAATACTAAAATGTTATGTTGTGATTGAAATGTGGAAATGTTGTGTTTCCTTTATGAATATTTTATGTGATACGTGTATGTTATGGTTCTTGGGCATTGTTATGAAAACAGGTGGTTCTGTGATAAACTAAGGGCGGGTGAGCCCGATATAGCTCTCCAATGCATTGGGTAACGTGAAGGAGTGAAACGTTAAGGTTTCTCCAAAGAGATTTAGGGAATATACTGTGATGGGTATTCCAAACGTAACCAAGAGGGTTACTCCCTACGTAAGAATGTTATGAATGCCTCAAGTTTCCTTTATGTCTTATGATTTCTATGATTTATTCATGATTTGATATGCCTATGTTTTATGGGTAAAGTTTGATTTCATTCTTATGTATATATGAACTCATGTTTCCTTTCCATATTTTTATAACCCTTACTGAGGTTTTTATGCTCATCCCAAGTTTTTGAAATGTTTTTCACAGGTCAAGGGAAAGGTACATGTTGTGACGATAGTGTCAAGGATGTGTCAAGAAAGAATCCGTGTTTTATTTTAAATAGGTTTCCATTGATGGGAAGAATGAATATTGTCTTTTATGTAACCACTTTGTTTAAATGTGGAATGTAATGCAAGTTTCATGATCTAATTCTCTAAAACTCTAAACCTGAAAAGATCCTCAATGTGTAATCATGTAATAACTCAAGTTTAAGTAAGGTTTAAGGTTGGGGACTTATACAACTAGTCTCTCAAGGAAGAAGGTATGAGGAGAAATTCTAGTGAGAAGACATTTCCTCTCATGAAGTGTCAGTTCTGTGGCTATCTGGGCCATACAATGTCATGTTGTGAAGAGGCAAGGAGCTACTTGAAAGGGAAAGATCTGGGATGCCAACGAAAGCGAATGACTTCATATCCTCTATGTTATAGAAGAAATAGTTTCTATGGATACTGTTTTCGTTGTTCTAACTTTGTTCATAATGCTGCTATTGCAGGAAGAGAATGTACATGGATACCTCATACCTGAGTTCAAGACAAGTCAAATATCATCAACAAGATAGTGTTGCTCTTACAAACAGTTTTTTCTCCTATCAAAGAAGACTTTGAATATGAAGAACCAATGTACACAGATGATATAATTGACAGGCCATCAGTGCTCTATACTCAATCCAATGTCTCAAGTAAAGAAATGAAGAAAATTGAAAAATCCAACCTTGTAGAGGTGGCCCTAAATGCTACAAAATGAAATAGTACCTGGATTTTGTACAACAGTTGTTCATCTCATATGATAGGTAATGATGGCCTGTTAACAAATATCAAAAGAAAGGTTGATGGTACACTATGATTTGGTAATGATGGAGCTCTGAAATTCAAAGGCAGTGGTAGTACCAAATTATCCAATACAGAGCTAAAGAAGACTGAAGTCCTTTACGTAGATGGCCTACATCAAAATCTACTCAGTGTGAGTCAACTCTGTGACTCAGGACTTATAGTTACTTTTAATTAGAAAGGCTGAACTATCAAGGGAAGGAAATGCACTTCACTTATGATGTGATGCAGAACAGAAGGCAACATGTATTAGGTTGATAGTAAAGAAAATGTTTGTTACATGACAATTGAAGAAGAAAACAATTTGTAGTATAGGAGATTGGGACACATAAATCAAGAAGACATAGAGAAAATATCAAAATTGAGGATTTTCATGGACATTCCCAACCTGAGGCATGAGCATAAAAAGTCTTTTGATGCTTGAATTTGTGGAAAGATGGTCTACAGTTCATCTCGGGAAAAGAAGAAAAAGGCATCTCATCTTCTTGATCTAATTCATACAAATGTATGTGGGTAGATAAATGTTACCGAAACTCATGGAGAAAGGTACTTTTTCCTTTTCATAGATGATTATAGTAGAATGTAATGTGTTATGGTCATTCACATGAAACTAAAAGTGCTTGACTTTATGAAAACATATCATCGAATCACCGAGAATGATACTAGACGAACAATCAAAGTGATGCGATCTGACAATGGCTGGGAATACACATCCATTGAATTTGAAAATTACCTGGAGAATTATGGGATACAACAATAGTTATATTCTATGAGAACTCAACAACAAAATGGAGTTGTTGAATATAGGAATTGACAGGTTAACAACATGGCACAAATTATGCTATTTGAGAGTCGTATTCCATGAAATTACTGGAAAGAGGCTGTTCAAGATGTAGTGTATAATCAAAATCAAACAGGACTTTATATGGGTGATATGAAGACACCAAATGAATCGTGTCATGGAAGGAAGCCCTCATTGAAATAATTTTGTGTTTTTGGAAGTAAATTCTTGAATAGACACAAATAAAGAAATCAATCAAAGTATGGTGACAATGTAGATGAAGGAATTTTCTTCAGATACTCGATGAACAGTGAAGCCTACATGTGCTTCAACAAGTGATTATGAAGGATTGTGGAAAGCGACGATGTTAAGATAATTGAATAGAAAACCAACAATGCATAAAGGAAATCATATGCTGATGTGATAGAAAGTGAGGAAGAAAGTGGACGTAGAGAAAATACAAATACATAAATAGGGGAAGCTGTAAAAAATACATAACAGTCACATCATGATGTTGAATCAGAAGAAAAATCTGAAGAAGAAACTCTAGCTGGAGAGAATGAAACTGAACCTTGTAGGAGAAATTGAAGAGGTGGGATTGACCCATCTAACATAATTGGGGACAAAATTTCACCCACTCAAATAAGGAGGATGATGAATAACATGCAATCTGCATTTCTGTCAGTTGTGGAGCCATCCTCATTTTAAGAAGCTGTAAAGGATGAATCATGGGTGAAAATCATGAATAAAGAGTTAGATTAGATTGAAAAGAATCAGTCATGGGATCTTGTCTAGAGACCCGAAGGTCACAATGTGATTGGTACAAAATAGATCTTTAAGAACAAGTTTGATGAGCATGGAAGTGTTATTAGAAACAAGGCACGACTGTTATGTAAGGGATACTCCCATATTGAAGGCATTGATGTTCAAGAAACCTTTCCTCCAGTTGCTAGACTGGACTCAATCAAGCTTTTCCTTGCCATGTCACTTCAAAGAGGATATAATGTATATCAAATGTATGTCAGGACATCATTCTTGAATGGCGTACTCGATGAAGAAGTTTATATCGAACAACCAGTGGATTTTGTTCTTGGTACTGATGAAACAATGGTCTACAAACTGAAGAAATATCTATATGGTTTAAAGTAGGCACCACGAGCATGGTATTCCCAGATAGACTCGTATCTCAAGAAGATGGAATTCCAATGAGGAGGAGTAGACCACAATCTATATGTGAAGAATTCTCCAAAAGATCAGTTCATGGTTCTAGTCTACATTGATGAAATTACTTTTGGTGGTAGCAGGTAGATATCAGTGGATGAATTTTCCAATCATGTGAAATCAGAATTTGAAATGTCTATGATTGGGGAGCTCGTATATTTCATGAGGCTGCAGGTGATTCAAAGGCAGGACTACACTTTCATTTCTAAAGAAAAGTATGCAAGAGAGCTGCTGAAGATGTTTAATATGCAAGACTCTAAAAAAATATCAACTTCGATAGAAGTTGGAACTAAACTTGGAAACTATGAGGATGTGGCATCTATATACCCCACTATGTACATGAGGATAATTGGGAGCCTACTATACCTAATAGTGACATATCCAAATATTGTCTTTGCATCTTGTCTAGCGGCCCACTTTCAGAGTAATCCAAAGGAGGAACATATGATAGTAGTAAAAAGAATCATGGGGTATATTCATGGTACACACAATTGTGGCTTACACATTGCTGCAGGAAGAGACAGTGAATTATCAACATTTTCTGATGCTGACTAGGCTAGCGATGTATCTGATAGAAATTCCACTAGTGTAGATCATTCTATATTGGGAATAAATGTGTTGGATGGTTGAGAATGAAACAAGAAAGTACTTATCTTAGTACTACTGAAGCTGAGTATATCTCTGCCACAAAGGCATGCACTCAACTACTATGGATGAAGAAACAACTAACAGATATTGGTGATGAGGTAAAGCAACCAATGGTAATTTACTATGATAACAAGAGCTCAATTGATCATACGAAGAATCCTGTTCAGCATTCTCGTATGAAACATATTGAAATCAGGTATCACTTTATCAAATAAAAATCTGAGCAAGGCGTGATTAAAATAGATCATTTGGGAAACGATGAGCAAGTGGCCCATATCATGACCAATCCACTGTCAGCGACTGTGTTTGAGATGAATCAGTTGAACCTTGGTGTTCAGCCACATCCTAGTGCATAAGGATGTTATGAAATTCCCCTCTCCCCAATTTTGCTAATAGTTTTTAATCTTTTTATGGATGCAATGCAGGTTTGTGGGGGAGATACGATCCAGGGAGAGTGTGGTTTAAGCTGAACAACCAACATTTACCTATCTTTGGGTTTATTGTAAATTGGGGAGAAAGGAATAAATTCAGGCATGTAATGATTTTGTGACACTGTAAGAGAATTTCTTGGGTGTCTTTGAGAATTCCAAAACATGGGAACCCAATTCAACTTTCCTCTCTTTTTTTCTACACTGAGAATTACTCACGTAGAATTAGATTGTTCTTTGAGTTGATTTTTGCGTTTGTGGTTTTCCTATGGCAGCTGCTATATTGAATTTATTTACTGATTTAAAAAAATCCAAAAGGGGGAGATTGTTGGAACCATGGTCGTTCTTTGCGTGAATTGAAGTATGGTTTGTGTTTGTTTCAAATACTCAGTGGAAGTTCAGAATGTGAAATGATCATATAGAATAAGCAGATAACAGTATTGAAGGTGGCACCATTTTCTAGTGTTTTCCAAATTTTTGGGCCTGAAAATCAACAAATGATGAAAAGTTGTTTTTGGAAAAGAGATTGGTGCACCATTGATTTGAAGGATAGGAAACTTGCGTGCCTTTTTTTTCATGATCTGAACATGAAAATATGGAAAAGGGATAAGCGCACTCATGTTTTAGGTTTGGTCTCGCAAGTGGCTTGCTCACTGATACTTGTGCATAGAGGGGAAGACGTTCTCACCGTCGCACATGGTATCCAAATGCCTATAAATAGAGGTTTAACCCTCCTCATTCGGGACGATGTTCATACTCAGAGAAAATCATAGCTCCCGTCGCCCAGGTGTAGTGGTCGAGCATGTGGTGGTGGGTCGTGCAAGTTGACGTTTTGTGGTAGTTATTTACTGTGCGTCCAAGGTGGTTTGGGCTAGAACAGGTGGTGGTCTCCCATGTTTGGAGATGGGGAAGGATGTGTCGCATAGGTGGTTTGGTGACACTTGCGTGCCAGGATTTGAAGAAGCACGATAATTGACCTTTGCCTGCCAAAACTGGTTGAGGTGGAAAATAAGGTGAGTCGCGCAATATTGAAGTTGAATAAGTGAGTCTCGCAAAAGAGGGGGGGGGGGGGGTTGACTTGTGCACTATCTTGAATCTTGCACACCGGGCTTAGAGAAGCGCACCAGGTGTGGTTGAAGTACGACAATATTTCTGGGTCTGTGCGAAAGATGGTAGTTTTCTAGATACATTTGGTGTAATGTGATATTAGTCTACAGGTGGAAGTCAGACATCAACAAAGCATCTACATACAATAGAGGATGCATTGTTTTTCAATGATTAAGAGCCCTTAATGTCTATATACTAAGTGGGACTTCACCAAATTCAGTGAACTAGGGGGAGTCAACAAGAGTTACCTGAGGGACGCAATAGGCTATCCCTGAACAATTGTTAAGGAAATGATCCTGGGATACAGTGACTGTTCCCTAACCATTGTAATCTACAATGAGTGAAGAATAGTGGAATTTGGTATGACTGACAACCATTTGGCGTATGATCCTTGGACGTATCCCTTAGTGGGGAACCAAGTAAAATGTTTTGTGCCATCTCTTTACATGTGGATGTTCTATTTATTCTCATATCCATCATACAAGTGAAACTAGTTTCTACCAACGTGGGAACAATATTCGTCAGTTTCAAAGAAAATGTTGACACCCTGATTCACCTCTCCCCTCTCAGGGTGCCCCGGGGTCCTTCAATTTCTACAGTTATTATTTCCAATAGTTCATAGTATTTGTTTGTCTTTGAATATCACTTGCGCATTCACTTGTTATGACAACCGATAAAGGTTTCAACATTGGGATGGCATAATGAGATTTTTTTATCAGTCCCTATATATGAACCATAGTATTAATGAAGAACTAATATATAGTTTTAGGTTGGATCATATGTTTATTAATTTATGGGGATGAGGTATAGTATTTCTTGATTGAATCAATCTATTTTATGTAGGCACATGATTTGGCGGGTGTATCTTAAGAATCATGGAGACTAATATGTTATTTATATCATCATTTGAAATAATGATGGTTTTATTTATTTTCAGTTTTTATTTTGTATGGGTCATAAGACCAATGGTTAACCAGATTTTGTATGTTTTTCCTTATTTGTGTCTATATGAAGGTATGCTAAATTCCATTTATTATAACAAGGTTTTCTTCATTTTATTTATTTTTCATACTATTATCTTGATCCTCGTCTATATGTTTTGTTTTTTAATACTATTAATAGTCTTTAACAAGAGGGTATTGTCTTCACATAGAATCTCATAGACTCTCACTACTTGCTGAAATCCTCTGGAGAAGGAGGAGGTGCACATGAGGCGTCGGGGGTGCCCATATCAGTTATCATGCTAGGATTAATTAGGATGATTTCTTACAAAATTGTATCAATGGTATTATAAATTTCGAATGTTGGTAGATATTTTTTCTAGTAATGTGTCATACCATGTGATGTATATTATACTAGAGTGTCAGAAACATCTATTCCAATAATACATCCATATCTCTAGGACATGTGATTATTGTTACTAATAATTTTTTTTATGGTTAAATTATTTCACTATGTGTAATGTACTTGGGGTTGTGGATTCATGGTTTATTTTGGCCCTTCAGAAAGAGATTACTGTTCATGCATCATTATAGGGTCATATGATTCACTTGAAATCCTCCTTTTCATGGTATTTCACTATTTATTTTCTTTTAATGATAGGTGATGTGGATCATGTGGAGATAGGTTTGATAGAGTTAGAGACACATTCTCTTTGATAAGGGATGAATGGACACCTTTTTGGGTTGTAATTGGGCTATGATTTCCCAAATAGTGGATCTATGAGGGAAAGGTTTCCTAAGGTATCTTTAGAACTTGCTTGAGTTTCACTAAGGTGATTGTTCCCATGAATTCCAACATTCATGTTCTATGGGAGGGAACTGTTCTTGCCATGTATTGTCTATCAGGTCACATGGTGGGTCCCATGAGTGTTCGATCACCATTGTCTTGGGTTGGTGTAGATTATTTTACTTTTTGGGACCATAGAGGGATTCTATCACTATGGTCTGGTTAGGAAATATGATTCATAGTTGTTTGGAAGTTGAGTGCTAGGAGTGAACCCTGTCTTGTACCTAGCTTTAGTGGGAGGGTTTGGTTGGACCTCTGGCCCTGATTGTTTCTATTTTTAACTTTGGGTAGAGTGGAGAGAGCGTGTTTTGATGGTTGTGGGTTTTGATCAATGATCTTGTAAAGGTGATTGGTTTTTTGGGTTATTTATCCAAGTCACCTTAGGACTTGTCACATGTGCGTTCATGTCCTGTTGTGTTACTGAGGTGTGATGTAAAGAAATCCTTATCGTGGTGAGTTAACTATAAGATTTTAGAAGATTTAAACCACATTTTAATTGGTTTATTGACAGTGGATGATGTAGGTATTCATGTTAGTTCCTAGATGTGAGGTATATATATATATTTATTACTGTATGTATCTAGGTCTTTATGGTTTCCATTTGGAGGTTGGGCGATAATAAGGATACTCATATATGGGGGAACATAAAATCTATCATAGTTAAAATATATCTTGGTGGGAGAGAGTTCGTGATTCTATAATAATTTTTTTTTTGAATGGTCATGATAATGTTGATTGTGCTAGTTCTTGGGTGAGAGAATGATCTCTAGTTTTCTAGTGAGGCCTCTTAGGGATGATAATAATTTCTGGTAGTGAGTTTATGATGACACGTGTTGTCACAGGTTGTAGAAATGAATGGTAAATTTGAGTGTTTTATCCCAAATAAATTTAAGGGAAAATTGGAAATTTAATTTATAATATGATATTAGATAATTCTTTTACCCACTCAATTGGTCGCAAATCTAGATTTTTTGCAAAGTATATGATTCTAGTAGTAATTTTAGACATTTAATTTTTCAAATAATATTAAACATTTAATTAATTAAATATTAATTTATTATAAAATGTTTCTTCATAAATATTTTTTAAATAGGAATCATTTTGAGATTATTTCGTTTTTTTAAGTCACTAATGGGGTTTTCCCTTGGTAGGGCATAACATTATGTTCGGTGTCGGGGTCGAGCCCGATCACCATATTCTTTTTCTGTTTTTTTATTGTGTTTTTCATCTTTATTTTCACTTGGAATGTTACATAATCCTTATGGAATCCATCTTTAGGGTGTTATAAAAATAGTGGAAGAGGTAAAATTGATAGGGGGAGGGAATAGAGGAGGAACCTTCAAAAATCTCAGGTTGCATCAGATCATCATGCGGTGGCTGATGATCATAGACTGGTGTGATGATTCAGTGTTTTCCAACCCAAGGTAGGACCAAATTTTTATTTTGTAAATCACCTTAATTTAATTGTTTATCATTTTAAATCACTCCGTGGGTTGTGGTTTATACCCCTTATGGGTCATTCTTGCAGTTCTTGGGAGAAATCGGGGGTGGTGTGGGGGTGTTTCTGGTGTTTTTAAGTGATTCACTTTAAAAAAACCCCATGTATAGTAGGTGTGGTTTTTGTAAAAAACCATTATCTATTATTCCTATTCATGGAAGATGAAATTTTTGGAACTAAATATTGTGTACTATAGGTATATTATGTGTAGTGGGTTTCTATGGTGCGTCCAAGTACATGGTTAGACACCCCATACAAGGGTACCTGGTGATTAAGGGTACGTGAATTGTGCCCATGTGGGGGTGCACACCCCATTAGGAATACACACCATGTCGAGGTACATGGCTAGGTACAATGGTGGGTTCCCTTTTAGGGTTAAACCCCCATATATCTATACTAAACACGATTTACTCATCATATTACATGACAAATGGGGATGAGGTACACAAGAAGGAACACTTTCTAGGGGTACACACCGTGTATAGGGATGACATGCCACGTACTTTGGAAAGTACATTCTGAGTGGCATATTGCACATTTCCAGGGAGGGCCATTTAGGTTACACACCGTGCACCCCTAGTGCACTCCATACAGTTTACATTGGTCTTTTCCTCTCTTCTGTTAACCTAAAGATCGAATTGGACATGGTAGTAGAAAATTAGAAGCGTATTTATTCATGTAGACTATGATGGTGGTATCTATTCAGTGTTTATAGGTGATTTGGTTGCTATTTTGGACATTGAGAGTTCAGAAGGAGTTTTCCCAAGAGGTTCAGTTCTAGAATCCACATGGGTGATTTTTTTGTGATCTAAAAGTCCCATGTGAGGCTTTTGATCTAGTTTGGTGGCCTAAAATTTGTATTATAGCAAGTGTTGTTTGGAGTCTTTTTATGAATATTAGAAGGTGTGATTGATTTATATCAAATAGGATGTATTGGTTTATCCATTCATGTTGGTAGCAGTTTCTCGAGGATAGAGAAGTTGATTTTTATCATTTTTGTGTATTGTTATGAGAATTTGGATCCTTTGGGATAGGTTAATAACTTTGTATTACAGTTATGACTATGTATTTTTGTGTTGATAACAAGAGTGTAAGGGACTCATAAGGATGCCTTTTTGGGATAGATTATGATCTATTAATTAATGGTTCTTGTTGTCTTCTATTGAAAATACCATTATGGAATGTTGAGTTAGATCTATTTCTATGTAACCATTGAGGAGGTTCACATATTTTTTAGGTGGTCATGAAGACTATATTCAATTCTAATATCAATGGGAAAATGCTTCTTGATGTCATTTTGGATGTTTTATTAATGAAGTGTCATTTGTTGGTTACCAAGGAAAGTTTAGTATATTTCAGAACTGGTCATGTCCCACACATTTGGATGATCTAAGGAAACCCAAAATTGAGTATCCTCTTATTATTATGACATTTAGGATAGTATAGGATATTTCTATGAGCGTGGCCCATGATCTTTGGTTCAGTTATGGATTCTCATTGTAGAAATCACCACATCTTGTATCCTTGGGACAATAGGATACTTGAGTTTTGGTTTCCCCCCAAGGAGGGTCACGATGAGACTATGGTTTCTATTTTTTTATAATCTAATATCCAAGGACCTAAGATCCATCATATTTTTGACCAATAGTGGACCGATGTATCTATTTCAGATTTTTGGATGGTGGGTATGCGAATGTATCACCCCTTGTTTGGTTTGATATTGGATATTTTTTCTGAGGCAATTTATACTCGGGAATGAGGTTTGAGGAGGAGAATATCTGGATTCCATAAATTGCTAATTGTTCATGGGTTTTGAATTGATTCTATCCTCAACTATCTAGTTGTTATTAGACTGGATTAATAAGCTAATGTGTGATATGGATGAGTGAAACGCCATATAGTTGAGTGTTAGCCCTGACTAATGTGGCATTAGGTTTGTGAGGTTCGATGGCACTCACATAGTGGGTTTTTTTGTTTGGTGGATGAATCTTCAACCTTGTGGAAATGGATTTCGTGTGCTACTAACTTTTTTATTTATCCCAATGGACATTTTATTTAGGTCCATAGATGGTTCTTGATTCGCAATGCATAAAAAGTTGGACTCAAAATGTTCTAAGGTTGTGTTTACCTAAATGATCATTTTGGGAGTTCATATCATGATATTAGAGTCCTAGTGATATATATATATATATATATATATATATATATATTAATTTTCACAAGGATGACTATGGTTAAGCCATAGGATCAAAAATTCATTCCTCTTGTTTTTTAATGTTTTGAAGATACTTTATAGATCTGGATGACATTCCAGTTATTTTGTAGACAAGTGAGCCATGTGCTATAAATACTTTGGTAGGGCAACGTTGGGGGCATATTTACCATGGGTGTCAGGATAGAACCTATTAGTTGGATTATTTCATGTGTTTATTTATCTCATTTTATCTTGTTGTTCTCTTATACAAGTTATGGTTAGTTTTGGTTATGATAGAAACTTCTTGTGTGAATGTGATTTTCCTAAAAGATGTTTATTGGTTCACCATTGGGGGTGACCTATTAATATTTATTTCTAACCCTACCTATGTGGACCTTAGTGTGCATGAAGACTAGATGTATTTATTAAGGTTGAAACATATGATACACATTGAATGAGGATAATTCCTAGTATTGCTTGATCGAGTGTATCCTATCTTGTGGAGTCTTGGGATTAGGGTGGTGCATCTCAAGCATCCTACATACTAGGCATGTGGGTTTCCTTAACATTTTAAGTGTATATGGATGTATTCATTTTCAGTTTGTTTATTTTGTCTGTGTGTTCCGCCCAATGGATAAATGGTTGTTGTATATTTTTCATCCATTGATTCTATATTACTGTAAAAACCATTACATTTGTTATAGTATTCTTTGTTTCAATTAATTTATTACATGTAATATGATGTTGGCCCATATATATTTTTTGGTTATTTTCTATAGATATTTCACTTTGACTAGATGGAATAATCTTCTCACAACAACTCTCACACACTCATTGTTTGTTGGAATCCTCTGGTTTATGAAGAGGAGTTTTTGAAGCCACGTTGTGGGCCAAATTGGGTTATGTGTTAGTTCAACCTAGGATATTTCATTACATATGTTCATGTGTATAGCTGGATACATGGAATTTCTTATGGTTCACCCATACATAAAAAATGTATATTTATATAAATAATCATATATCTAATTATAATAAAAAACAATAATGTAGTTAATAAATAAATATATTTTTACAGACAATCAATACAATACATACATATATATAATCAGTTATAAATAATAATATATATGTATATTATTAACTGTAAGTAAATTTAAATCTAAATATTAAAACTCAGATTTTAAATTTTATAGATTTATAATTAATTATATATTATAAAGAACATTTATAGATAATATTATTATTTATAAAAATATATTTAATATATGTAATATGTTTTTATGTTAAAATTTTTTAATTAGTAATTTATTATAAACATTTTTGCATTTAAATATAATTATGAATTTTTTATTTATAATTTTACAATTTCTTTATTTTTTATTTCATTGTAGTATATGTAATTAATATTTTGGGTTTATTTTTTAAATATTAATTTTAATTTATTATTTTGTGTGAATTCATTTTTATTGATTTTTTATATTCATTGATTTACAATTATTTATTCATTTTTAGTAAATAAATATTTTTGATATTTTATATATTTTTTGAAATATATTTAATTATTTTTATTTATAATGTTTTAATTTTTATTTTATGATTTTAATTTATGTAATTAATATCTACTAATTTATTTAGTTTTAATAAATTTATATTTTTTAATTTATATAAATATTTAATTGATGTATTTTCTTTTAATTTTTTATTAAAATAATTAATATATTTCATTTTTAGTATTAATATACTTTATATAATTAATAATATTTATTTATTTATTTTTCATTATATTTTAATCATATATTGTTTGAGGATTGATAATGGTTTACTTTATAAGTGCTAAAAGTGAAAATATTTTTTTTATCAGGCATGTTTTAGATCTGTTAAAGGAATACCTCTGTTATAGTTAAAAAAAGTTCCAAAATGATTTATTTATAAGAAATTATCCTTTTTGTGTATGGAAATTTACTTTTATCAGTAGCTTTTTTAACATAGAAAAAATCCTTTATTTTAAAAGGACCATAATAGATTGCATAACCCCTAGTGCCATTCATGATCTTATGGAACTAAAGCTATGTAGTAGCTATCAAAAAGAATCCTAGAAACCCTAGTACTCTGATACCTATGAAAATACTGACATGGATCGAAGGGAATTATTCATCCACACTAGTTGGTGGCATGCACCTGGCATTTTATATTATACAAGAGGGTACAAGTTTGTTCCAAAAATAATGGACGATAGTCATACATATTAGTATGCTCAAACACCCAAAAAGGATATAGTACTAGAAACCAAACAAGTATATAAATACCACAAAAGACACATCATCAATGTACTAAGAGTGTGATAAGATATACATCCAAAGGGTCACATTACACCAAGACAAAGGACTAAGAACTCCAACCTACACCTAGAGGTGCTTTCCACTTTCTTGGATCTAGTAGAAGATAACCTAAAAATGATTAATGGAAAAGGTAGGGTGTAAGAAAAAAATCCTAATAGGTACTCACCAAGGGTTCCATAATAATTAAAAATAATATTATTTTCAATTTTAAAGAAAATAAGCATGATATTAAATTTTCATATTTTAAAACAAAATTTGATTCATTTCAAAATGATTGAAAAAATTTGAATCATTGATTATGTAAAAATTTATTATAATTTTTTATATGAATAAATAATCGTGAGTAATTTAGTTTTAAAATAAATTCCATATGTATATCAAAAAAATCACAACAATCATAATTTCCATCTTCCCCGTGGTATTGTAATTCTTAGTTATATGATCCTCAAACTCTCATATTAGTGAACATGGTATACATGTACACGAATCCCTCAGACTCATTCTAAATAGGACTCATCCACATTCCATCAGAAATATGATCCAACATACTATATTTTTTTAGAGTTGTCAACATTCATTTGTTGGTAGGGAATTTTCATTATAGCATTCTTGTCCCTAATGACACACTAAATGTAATGACCCAAACATTAATTAATGGAAATCCCTCTAGATCTAATTAAATGTCTCATTATGTAAAATGTATTGTGTCCTTCTTTGCTTTTATGTTTTGGAATTTTAAAATACCATTAAGAAATGTCACCGTTTCTAATATAGCCACTGAACAGTGATCACATGATTAGTATAAATATAGGGTTTTAAGAAATTTGATTTACTCAGACAATGTAAGTAATGAACCCATCCAGTAGACATTCCCCATATAAAGCCCATTTGTCGGAGTATAGAAAGTAGGTTTCATCATTGGGCTTCTCTATTGACCAATCTCAATCTGAGCATGAACTTGTTAATCTTGAGCGTATCCGAATATGGGAGAAGTGGAAGTTAATAGAGATTACCACCCGTGCGATATTCTCCGAGACACCCCAATCGTCAGTCACCATCGCACACCTTACCCTTCGGTCTTATGCAGGTGTTATAAGGGATTATATAACATGTACCTATCACTATGACTATGTACATTATTTTTTTACAAAAAATTTTCATTCATTTTATTATTCTTACTTTTTAAATAGTTTTTAAAATACAAATAGTATTTATAGTAAATATTCAACTAAGAAATAGATTTCGATGAATTAATGGATTTTTGAATTAAATAATATTTTAATAAAATATTACTGCTATTAAATTACTTTTTATTAAATATAAATGATCATATAATTTTATGAATGAAATTGTAATTTTTATTATGGGTTTAAAGCAATTTTTGTTAAAACCCATGAATTTTTTATAAATGTCGGTTTTTATTTTAAAAGAAAAAATTCACATTTTTAGAAAAATTTTAATATAAAATGGATATTATTTTTGGAATCAAGATGTCAAAATTATCCAACAGGGAATTTTTCATAATTTTTTGAGATAGTCGAATATTTGGGTAAAAAATAAATATCGTTTACATATTTAATGTGTTTTATGACTTAATAATGACCCAGTAGTTATGTAATAAAATAATATAAATATTATGTTTGGCCAATATATGTTTTATAATTAAAATAATGTGATTTTAGATTTGTTTTATTTACTTTACAATGATTTAGTGGACCCTCCATGACTTATAAAACATTTTGTCTTTTTATATTGTTTTCATTGAGAGTGTACCTAACCTCCACAAAAGTACACTCAATATTTAAAGAAGTTAGGATATTGGCCTTATAAAATATTTTTTTCAACTCCCCTTTGATAAAAACCATGGGGAAAAACCATGGTCTTGTTTGTGGTATTGATTAGTTTTTTGAGAGGTGTCCCAAACATAAATAATAAAGAATATCCTCTCCATTCTTATATAAACCCACCCAGGATCCCACTTCTTCTTCACTAAAATACTTTGGAGTTCAACCAACCCCTACCCTCCTTTCTCTAGAATCATCCCAAGGTGCCCCATTCTCCTAAGAATCTTCTCTCAGGCCTCTCCATAGCCTTTGGGATCACACTTCCAAGTAAGGGATTTCTTCTTTTCTCATTTTTGTCTCAATTTCATTATGTTGTTATACCCTTTTATTTTCAACTATAAATATTGGGGTATTATTTCCAACCTCCCCTATACTCCACTCACTATATCTTGATGATGAGATACCCATTTCTCTCTCATTAAATTCTCCTCATGTACACCAGTTATAATGTCGAAATTCCATAAGGAATCTCCCTCTCCTCATTTACATTCAAGCAATTCTTCTGTATTGTGAATATAAATTCCATTAATTTTGTTGGGAAACATATCTATATGACCCCTTTCTATCCATTTCATGTAAATATTATGAGACATCCATTTATCTCTTGTCAAACATTTTTATGAATTCCTATTTGACGCCATTACACTACCGAAATTGCACCGCGATTTTCCAAGCCAATGTCATTGTGTAGTGAATACCATGCCCATTTCTCTATCAATGGTATTCCCCATTATTCACATTTACATATTGACTCTGAATGGACTAAAAGAATTTTTTTCTTTTATTATGGATAATCTTATTTTTAAGGGTTGAAGGAGAACCCGTACATGACCCGTAGGCCCAAGGCCCAAGGCCCGAATGACCTGAAATACATGACGCGAAGGCCGAGAGGTATACCATGCCCATTACATGACCTTTATGACCAACCCACTAGAACATGACCCTCCCAAGATTCTATGTCATTGATCACCTAGGTCCCCACCTTACGTTTCTGATTGGATAGCATTGCCCCGTACAAAGCTGCTCGGTGCCTGGTCCCGATGGCAGCTGCCATACCCTCTCATTCTTCAAATCAGGTTAGCTCTACATCTGGTGGATGCTACTCTTATTACTCTAATCCTTTTTGGTAGCCTGTTCTATATGAACTGGGCCACTCCATGGTATTTATGCCCCGATGGCCCTATGGCCTGAAGGCCTTTGATGACTTGAAGGCCCTTATGACTCGTAGGCCCAAATTTGTGGCCCGAAGGCCCAAATTGGGATAATAGTTCTAGATACTACATTACAGAATAGTGAAAGCTACAGTAATGGTGCAATACCGACTACAGTACCATGGAAGTTTTCCTCAACCCAATTTTGAACCTGGGTCTCTTAGATGTCAAGAAAGAGCCCTTACCACTTGGGTACGGGCTCGTTGGCCACATTTACTTATTTATTATAGTGTTTCATGCATGAATTCAACATTTCAATTATCATGTAATGAATGATGTGGTTTAATGAATCCATTTTGTATGATCCATGTGGCACCTTTATGCATGAAATTAAATTTTTATGAATGGTGCGCCCTGATAGCGCTCCAATTTATTGGCTAAATATTAGTATCATGAAAAATCAAGTTCAATGAGGGTATACTCATGAAAATTCAAGTGCAATGAGGGTTTACTCATGCTCCATGTGAAATGAGCGATGGCTCATGTTAAAATCATGTTAATTGTTGTTTCCACATTTCTATATTATGATTATCATGCTTTATTATGTTTTCATGTTACTATTTATCTTGTGCTCCATTGATATGCCTATTGTCTTACATGTACTGTATTCCTCATGTTAATCCATTTTTATTCCCTTAATGGGATTTAATTATCACCCTTTTCTCATGTATGTCCTCAGTTTATCCTATGAAATGATAAGTACAAGGTAATTTAGTAGTCATGTAAAATATGTTTTCAATAAAGATGTTTTATTTCATGTTTTAAGTATTTATGTAATGATCCTAAGCCCCAAATACAGTAGACCTCTCGATCTTCTATGTTGTATCATGTGAAGTTTATGTAATAAATAAAGATTATGTGTCAAATAAAAGAGAAGGGTTGTTATAAAATCTACCAAGTCTCACATGTTCTCAATCAGTCAATCAATTAAAAAATGGAAAATCATTTGATTTCGAATCCATCATCATTAACAATTAAATTTCCCACTTTTCAGTCTAAAAATGAAAATTCACATTAAAAACCAAATCATGCATATTTCATAAATGAACACCTTTTAATAATATAACCAATCAAATATTTTCGTTAATTAAACTAAATACATTTTATAAAATCAATTTTACAATCAATTTATAAATTCTATCGATTTTTAGAAAACTCCACATATTCTAATTCCATTGGAATTGGGGTTTTTCCACCAAAATTACATGGAAAATAATTTAAATTTGAATTTTCATAAAATTGGGTTTTCATAAATAAGTTGAAATAAATTTAAATAAAATCAAGAAATTCAAGGTTTAATTAATTGAAAAATAACAATCCCAACCACCAAAAAATATTTGGGTATCAAAATTCAACACATGGAGTGGGATTTTCCAACGAAGAACGATGAAAACAAATATCAATAAATATATATAAGATTCAAGAATAATCTCATTATAATTTAGTTCTATCAATCACATAATGATCTAAAAAACCCCATATTGGAATGAAAGAAAGAGCAAGTGAGTAATAATGGGATGATAATCACTTACCATAGAGGGAACACATGAGTTCATCCACCCTTTGATAAACCATGTAATGGGTTTTGGGGAGACGAAAATGGTTCTTGAAATCCTCAATGACCTATTATTTAAAGATACATGAAGTTAGGGTTTAGTGTATGTTAAAATGGGGGTTCATATAATTTTAAAATAATTTTTGGAAGAAAAATTATCGCATGCATGGCTAGATGGGAAGAGCCACATGGTTAGAAAAACATCTCTACCCTCTCATTGGGTGCACATTTTCTACTATGTTGAGAAATATTTTCAATATATTTTCATGTTGTTTAAACCAACACTATCTATGTTATCATGGTTTTCACTTGGTGGGTGTAAATTTTTGGAAAACAGTGCACCAACCTTGCATATCCTAGAAAAGTCATAAAATTTCAACTTTCCACCTAAAACAACCCATGAAAAACCCTAATCAAAGAATGAAAAAAGAGAGGTTCAATTATTAACTAAAAATATGTAATATGATATTAGAAACCCCCCACTATATAAACATTCTGTCCCCATTAATCCTATCAAGATGTTTCTATATCAAAAATATAAGTCCACTACTCTCTTATCAATGATGCTCTCTCCAAAGTCTCATGACAATCAAAAATGGGATTCTATAGAATAAAAAACATATGTATTAGAATCCCATTAATTTTATTTGTATCACAATCAACTATCATAACTAGATGATTAGTTATAGATAAATCATGATTAATATGATGATCACTCCAACTCAGAACGTGGGATGTATCATAAAGATATCTTCTTATTTTCGATACATGGAACACAATATGCATCGATATAAATTGTGATAAAAGTGCTAATTGATAATAACCATTTACAAATTTCTCATCAACTTCATAATGTCGCACGAAATGAGGAAGAAGCTTCCATTACCTTTAAAGATTTCCATGACCTAAACAAGGAAAATCTTTAAAGAATAAATATTCAATAATAAAATAATCAAATGATCTACAATGACGATCAACATAAGATTTATATCAACTATGTGGCTTTAAAATACATTTATTAATCGACTAAATATTTTTTTCATACCTCGACGAATATTGGTCTAATAAAAAAATCACCAATATTTGACCCATACAATTGAAATTTAAAAGGATGAACATAAAATTATAGAAGATTATGCATTCTGATCACACACCGATACGTATTTTTATATAAAAACTCAAATAGTCCTAAATGCTTATCCAAAGATCCACATAAATTTTTGATGTGAAATAAAGAATATCCTCAATAATTTTTATAGCCCTCTTTTTCTAGAAATCCATATGTGGATGATATTCCATACACAAATGTACCTGAGATCCCATTGCTTCACTAAGGCCTCTCCAAAATTAAGAATTTAAATAGATATCTCTACAAAAGATGATAGTAGATAGAACATTTTAAAAATGAACAATATATTTCACATTGACATTCCACATCACCTCAAATATTTTTTGTTTCATGAATGGGTTGATTGTGATATGATTTGGTTAGTGGACTGATCAAAACTCATATTGAATTATTCATTTTATGGGTATATAGAAACCCAACTAAATATTCCTTATAGATCTCATCCCAATATCTAATTTGGCACTTGATGTGGCTGAATAAAACCTAAAGGTTTTTGATGATCGTACTTGACCTATTGAAATGTATCATAGTGAAAATCAATGTTAATGATGTCTCATCTCATAAATGGCCACCAGAATAATCAATGCATATCATATAACATCTTTGTAGTTCTTGGGTTTATAGACCATTGGAAATTTTAGAAATACCCCATCATAACATTCATTAAACCTAATGACACAACAAAACGATTCTGAAAACATACAAAACACTCCAAGGAGAAAGACCCCTCTGAAAAGGAATCCCCATAATAAAAAGAGTCTCTAATTGTATTTATTTTAACAAAATACTTTAGTTCTTGATGAATTATCTTAGGGAGAGCGGATTTCAACTAAACACCAACCATGGAAAACATGGCCCTAGATTCCTGAACACCTATATGAAACTCTAAAAAATGATCCATCATGTTGAACTCTTCTAATGATACATTCACAACATGGGTTTTAATTTTCCTTCTCAAATCATAAATAACTACATTCCATTTAAATATGGTATAAGAGATATAGAATTCAAAATATTGCATCTACTCCACCCAATAAATCTGGCAAAGATTAAAATTTTATTGAGAGAGGATATAACTCAATCTCTTTGTGATAGATTACATGGTAAACCTTTTACATAAAAGGTAATGCTTCCAAATATTATGTGAATACATTACAACTATATGTTCAAGGACATGGGTCAGGTAATTCTTCTCTTGTGGCCTATGCTGTTAAGATCCATAGACAACAACATGACCATCCTGTATAAGAACACAATCCAAACTCTATCATTATGCATCACAAAAGACCCCACAACCCTACTCAGCATTTGAAAGAGTCAACCCTAGCAGAAAAGTCAATATATATCTAAAATCAATAAAATAATTCTGAAATTTATCATCATCATAAAAAATCACTCTCTTCTAAGTGACAGAGGAAATTAGAGAAGCAAACTTAAAGAAATCATTGAAAAACTTGTGATAATACCTCGCAAAACCCATAAATCTTTGAATATCAAAAATATATCATGGCTTCTCTGATAGGATAAAAACTTTCACAATATTAGGATAAACTAATATTCCATGTTCTAACAACACATGTCCCAAGATAATCACTTTCTAAATTCAGAAATATCATTTTAATACCATGGAATAATGTTAGTGAATTTTCAATAATTCTATAATTACAATAACACAACTTACATGTTAATCCTAAAATGTAGAATAAAATTGCATTTCATCCAGAAAGACAACCATGAATGTATCAAAATAATCTTCTATGATCCTATTCATAAAATCTATAAAGACTACATGAACATTGGTTAGACCAAATGGCATGAAATGGTAATCATAAGTTCCATACATTCTCTATAAGGTGGTTTCATGAATGTCATATTCTTTTATTCTCCAAATTTGACAACCAGGTCGATGTTCAATCTTTCAAAAAAAAATTCACCCCTTTTAAATATTCAAATCGATCAACTATGTATGGAAAACTTTTCTTGTTCTTTATTGTAACTCGATTGAGTTTTCGACAATCAACACATTGGCAAAGTCTTCCATCTACGTTTATAAAAAAATAGAATAGGAAATGGCTAAGGTGACATATTCATGAATATAAAATCCCTCTATAAAATATCATCTAACTAAGTCACAAAATCTTTAATTTACCCTATTTTCATATGTTAATAATGAATAGATACAAGTTGAGTACCCATTAATAAATCAATATAGAACTCTACCTCTCTTACCGATGGAAAATTTGACATGTCAGAAGGAAAAACGATATAAAACTCGATGAAAACTAGAGAGATCCATACTCAAAAACTCACACTCCAGTTTAGAAGAAAATAATGATATTAATTTACCTAACTTTATATAATAATGTTTGAAACTACTCGACTTCAAGTGCCATTCTATCAGGAAGACATGACTTACCCCATTTTGGGCTGTAATGGAGAATAATTGAAGATATCAATCAATTTGAGCCTTATTAGAAATAAAAAAATGTATTCCAAAGATGATATCAAAAGGATTAATTTCATGAACTAAAAAATTCTAGGTATGATCAATCTCTGATAAAGAGAAGACACAAGCAAGACAACAGAGTCCCTTCTCCCTTTTCATTCTAAGGGGTGTTGTAATATCCATCACACAAGATAAAATCTCAATAGAATGAATTAGAACATTTACAGTAGGAGAAAAAATGAATTAATGAGATAAACTAATATAAAATAATTTAGTTACTATAGATGAATATATAGTGATGGTACCCCTCACAGTTTGTAGAATCATATCTGATTCCAATATATACTTTTTCACTACGGGAAAAAGTTTCATTGTGGATTCTTTTGGATTGTAACCCTTAAATCATAAAGAATCTAATATTAATATATTAACATTTTTGGATTATTAGACCATGCCACTATGTAGTATAGTAAAGATATAAAATAACTTTTTTCATGTTCCCTAAATGACCACATGAGTTGAAAATGTAGTTTTCTTTTGTGAAAAACAGTTTTGAATGGCTAGGATTTCAATAATTTAAGAAAGTAAAAGGGAATATTATTGGATTTTATGGAGGTATGGAAGAACATTTATATCATGTACCATCATAATAATCGGTATTATATCACATTTCCCTTTTATGAGAACTCGTAGATCTTCCAAAAGGAGAAAACAGAACCCCCGCCAACCCTAACATACCATCAAGGTCTAGATCAAGCATCAATGCTCTATCCAGCACATCAATTAAAGAAGAGAACATCAATAGGAAAATATATGAACAAATATTATACTTAAATCCCATATAAAACAATTAAGTCATAATATACTCATTTGGTACAATCTCATGTGAGAATTAAACAAGTTTAGTAAATCAGTTACCATATTTGGTCATTATAATATAATATTGATGAAGTTTGGAGAACTCCATAACCTTATCCAACACCATAGAATCTAGATATAAATGGTTAGTAAAAATATTTCTTAGGACTTTAAAATCTAATCCATCATTCTTATTTTCCATAATCAAGGAATCCCACAATCTTTTTATAGGTCCCTACATCATAAGGGTAGAACACTTTACCTTATATATTGGGAGTTTTTAAGAAATAAAAAATGAATATTTATATTTACCAACTAGTACTCAGCATATTTATGATCATTAGAGCACTGTAAATAAGTTTATTTATGATTAATGATCTCTTGATCACAATTTTATAATTCATCCCTCTAAGGGTCCGTAAAAGCAGCCTGAGCGGTAACATGTATAGGTATCTATCCCCGAGCATAGACATCACATACAATAATCTAAATGAGATATTGTTCCATGGGAGGAATCCCTCATGTTGGTTTACTATAAACGTATTCCTAGGGCCTATTGACATGTCTTCTCAGAGCATGATGATTTAATATAGCAATAACAATATATAAGACATCAAATAATTACTCTAAAAAAATTTCAATCAAGATAGATAAGTAAATTAATCCCATAATATTAGAAAAAATATTTGGATATCAATTACACAACATAAAATTAAGAAAAATAACTGAAATATTCCTCAACACTATTTTCATAAACTACCTATGGCGACTTATGTCTTGTTATGATGATATCTGGCCAGAAACACACTCATAACTACCTTCAAAGTCTTGATATGTTATAAAACATAATAATGACATCAATAAAAGACACCCAACTTGTACATTTTATACGACCTTTTCATGAAATATACCACATACCCAGGTACTGTAATACCTGAGCCAATAGTACCATGGTCAGAGGGCCATTCAGGATCTACATGGGTTTCAGACTAGAAACTCACATCATAAAATACACAAGAGGGAAAAAATTCCAAAAAAATAGTGAAGGATAATTATACATATTAGTATACTAAAAAACTCTGAAGTTAGATAGTACCAGAAAAAAAGAACATAAATACCAGAAAAATTACATCGTCAAGGTACACATATTCTGATAAGATAAACTTCTCAAGTGTCATGTCACTCCAATACAATGGGTCAAGAACATCCACCTCCTTTTAGAGGAGTTTCCCTTTTCTTGTACCTAGAAGAAGGAAATCTAAAAACAACCAAAGGAAATGTAGGGTGTGAGATAAATGGCCAAGTTGGGTATCATAATGTGTCCTGTAATAAGATTCCATAATAATTTACCAAATAATGCTCTCAATTTCAAATAAAATAATCATGGAATCACATTTTCATATATTAAAATAAATCATGATTCATTTTAGAATAATATAAACCATTTCAAACATAGATTATGTAAATAAATATTAAAAAATATTTTATATAAATTAATAGGAATGAGTAATACATTTTCACAATCAATGTCACCTATATAAGAAAATAAAAACAATAATAACCGCAGTCTTCGGCCGTATGGTACAATAGTTCTTGGTTATAGGATCCTCACACACTCATATCAGTGACCATGGAATATGTGTACACATTCCCCTTCAGATCATTTTGAATATGAGTCATCAACATTCCTTTATGAATATGATCTACCTTACTAGATTCTTGATAGAGTTGTCATTTAAAATCCATTGTTAGGGAATAACCATCCTAGAATACTTGTACCAAAAAATCCACTAACTACCCAAGCTTTCATTTTCCCAATAAATCAATCAATTGAATAATGGAAAATTCTTTCATTTAAAATAAATCATCATTCACAATCCATTTTACAATTTTTCATTTTCAAAATTCCAATTCACTTTATAAAATAAAATATGGGGTTTTAATCAATTAATGACTCTTAAAAATCAAACAAATCATATTTTACATTAATTAAATTCAATATGTTTTCTAAAATAAATTCTCTAATAAATTTTAAAATTTTATCAATTTCTAAAATATTCCCCAAATTCCAATTCCATTGGAACTGGTGGTTGTTTGAAAATTCCATTCCAATTCAATTTCAATATCAATTCATTTCAAATTGTATTTTAATAAATAAATTCAAATAAATGTAAATAAAAAATTTGAATTCAACTTTTAATGAATTAGAAAATCATAAATTGAATGACATGACTTTATTCATGGTATAAAAAATCAACACCTGCAATGGGGTTTTCCAAAGATGAATGATGAAAATATATATGTAGAAATCTATTCAAGATTCATGTCTAAAATCAAAAGAGTTTAGATATATCAATAACATGATGATCAGGAAAACCTTATGAAAGAAATAAAGAGAGATCACGAGAGAAATGAAGAGAGTAGAATCAATTACTAGAGAGGGATAAAATTATATCATCTAGACCTTGATCACCTAGGAATGGGTTTGGAGGAGATAAAAATTGTTCATGGGATCCTCCAATACCTAGGATATCTAGATATGTTGAGTTAAGGTAGAGATGGAATCAAAATGGGGGTTCTTGTAATTTTGAAATATATTTTCTGAAATTAAAATTATCAAGTGCTTGGTGAACGGGGAAAAGCCATGCAGTTAGACAAACTACATGACCTAACATTATTCCCTTCTACTAGAGTTATGATTTAAACCAATTGGGTTCATGGTTTCTCAAACTATTCACCAACCATGAAGACCCCCTCTATCTAGTGTTCACAATTTGCACTCGGTGGGAACATGATTTGAAGATGTTGTGACCCATATGTAAATAACAAATAAAAATCCAAAAATCTCAACCTTCCACCTAGAATAACCCATGAAAAATTGCAATCAAATCAGTATAAAAAGGGAGGGTTGAGGAGTACATTAAAATCAATAACATGATGTTTTAGAAGCCATAATTTATTTTTTAAGAACATACTCTCAAAACTGAATCTATGTTATTCATAACTTGTTCTTATGTATTTTTCAATTGATGTTTCATGTGTTATAATGATATTTTTGTTTATCTTCCCTTTTTCATTTATATTCATTATTCCCATAAGTGCTCATCTATAATAAATTTTTCCATTTTCTTCCATATTTAATGGATAAAATGATCCTTTCAGTGTGATTAATATGTAAACTAAAAATGAGCTGTCATTTGGAATTTTAGAACCCTCTACCCTCAATTTTTATTCATTTATTATATTTCAGAATGTTATATGGGTACAAAACCATTTTTTCTACTTTTATTAAAAATATTCACTCTAAAAATAGCATTTCAGTCTTTATTTAAGGATTTAGTAATATTCCTATTATTCTTGAGAAATATCCCAACATAAATTTTCACTAACATTTCATTTTTACATAACTTGATTATCACAATAACAATATAAAATTTAAAATTATTAAAAAATAATAATAACAATAATATATTTAGTACACATAACATAATTTAAATATATTAATATTTATAATTACAAATAGTAAATGTTATATATATATATATTAAAATATATAAATTCATAAAATTATATTACTGAAATAATATTATTCTAATTATAAAATTCTAATAAAAATTATAATAATCCTAAAATATCACTTATCCATATATGATTAAAAATTAACACTAAACTTTTACATGGCCCATCAGTTTATTGTGGATAGTTTTTTTATCACTTTTAAATTCATTGATTTTATTTTAAAATTATTAAATTCCTTGGAGTAATGTATTTTTTTTAAATGATCCTTATGTAGTTTCAGGCATAGTGAAAACTTTATCAAGGGTGTGATTGAGTAAACAATTTGTTGTATTCAAGGGATATTCTAATTATTACATGATGTTATATCTATGAGAAATTAAAATATTCTTATAAAACTAATCGGACACTTCAAATCCAAGATGATAATTCATGTTAATTTTTAAATCTATTTAAATGAATAGTAAAGAAGAATACCTATGTCTTGGGACCATTTTTAAATGAATATATATATCATATAAAACCCTTTAAAACTCCATTATTTTTCAAATTGGATCAAAGTGTATACTATGTCTAGAGGTAACCCACACAATATCCTTTGATCTTCGAAAAATTTCTATGGATTTTTATGATCTTTTACAAAAGATCAATATTATTAGGGTTTCCTCCCATATCAATGTGATTATTCCCTCATGTTTAATGAATCATAATTGTATATCCATGAGAATATATAGGTGGGAGGGAGAATCTCTTGATGTTGAGGGATGAAAAAATAGATAATTCTTTATTCTTGAAAGAGTGACAACTAGATTATATTGTGCATAATGATTCTAAAATTCAACCAAATATATCATAATAGACATAAAAGATTATATAAAGAGTTATTGGTTAGGGTTAAATTTAATATAATTTCACATTGGATGTAAATAATATATTAATCTACTATATGATCCTATTCTATAAAATAATAATATTTTTATTATTTTATCATGGTGTGTGAAATGGTAAATTTTATTTTACCATCTTGAAAATTAGTTCTTATCATCATACTTAATCATGGTCCAGTCATCCTATTGAACATTTATCAAATACATAAATAATAATATAATTAAATAACTTTTCAATAAATAAATAAATATTATATATCATCAAAATTAAATAATTACCTTGAGAATATATTTTTAATTTATTTGATTAGTAATCCAAAATAGAATTATTCCTAGGTCTTCTAAATAATATTTAAACTAATGGATTAATATTAATATAATATAATTGAGATCAGTGAAAAAACATAGTGTGTGACCCTATAATATTCTTTCTCATTTTCATTATGTGGGATTTCTGAAACTCCAAAATTATTCTATTGAAAATTTTCAAGCAGCCCAAGAAGAATATATTTTTGTCAAAAGATCTATATATTCATAGGATCATAAAAAATGTTATATAATCCCTTTTTAGTGATATCTCATCAATAATATTGCATATTGTGTAATAGAACATAATTTGTTATATATAATTCATTGGTTTTCTGGAATGAAGATGTTAACAACAACATGGGAATGTAATTTATGTTGAAAATTCATTCTAATCAATTGCATGAGATATTAACTTCTATAAAAGGATGGAAAAAATACTTCATTGAATAATTTATTAATAACATAATAATCACGACAGACCAAAAATTGCATTGATATCATGATTTTTTTTCATGGGTTTTATCAATAAAACTATGTGTGTGTCACAATATATATTAATAATAATCATAATTTACATGGGGTATTATAGACTCTCACAAATAGGAATATTTAATGAAACAATACATGAATTATTTCTATGGGTTGGTCTATAATCATTATCTCCCATATTAGAGGTCACTAAGTGTTAACATCCTAAGATTAAGCCTCATCCTCTTTTGATCACTCAAACCTAATAGTCAAAAAGTTATGTTCCTCATTATTATTCATATTTTTTAATTTAATAAAATTATTTATGAGGTATCATTATAGAATCCAAAAAATCTCATAATAACGTGGACTCTCTATGACATAATTTTATATGAAATGTACATTAGGACATAATTATATTAACTTCACGTGAAATAATGATAAATATATGATAATATATATTTAATGTTCACTTATTTTAATATATTCAGTAATATAATAACCACAAATTGTTAAATTTTTTGTTTTTAATAAATTAATAATTGTATCCACCTTCTATTTTATATTTTTGGTCTGATCAATTTTTGGATGGAACCTTGTGTGATTTTGAGTAAATATATGTTGTTTGGAAGCTTCATGGCTCAACACTGGCTACACTATGGTCATGGTTGAAGGTATGTTGCTTTTTTGTGATCCCTTATGTTAAACAAGCTAATAAAAAAGGTTGGGTAATGGATTGGCCATGAGAACAAAGTGCTGGGAAAACACCTATGGGAAATGGGCTAATTGGACTCACCGCACCATGGTGATGGGTGTAGTGAGCCCAAAACATATAAGAATCTAAAACAATGCCATGGTGGGTGTCATGTATAGTTGGAGTGTTTAAATCCACTATGTCCATTTTAGAGTTCATGTAATTTTTCAAGGTAGTGGTCAAGATAGAAATTAAACCACCGAAATGGATTCCATTTTTCATAGTTCTCGATCATTTGAAAGAGAAACATTTGTGAATCCAATGGGGGGAATTAAAGGGAATTTTAATTATATATATATATTTATTAATAAATACATGGGAAACTATTAAACATTTCATTGATCCAAATTCTATTCGGAAGAACCTACGATGGGTTTTTTTGAAACATCTGGCATTGAGGATGATTACCATAAGGAACACATACTTATTTTCTCTAGGGATTTCCTAAAAAGATTTAAAATCAAACCTTAGGTGACTGATACCAGTTCAAGTTGATTCAAAACTGTGGGAGCGTCTCCTCTTATCCTTTATTCACTATTATATAAGTATCATGTTCTCTTATGCTTTCATCATCCAAATATTGATGAATTTATCCTCCCTCTACCAGAATAGAATTCTCCTACTAATGGTTGACTACATTTGATATGTGATAGTTCTCTCATTTGGATTCTTCCATCCGAGATACACTATAAAATATTTGACATACCCTATTTTAATTATTTTGATGAGTTCTTTGAAATCAATACTTTTTTGGTTGGAGTTAGAATGTGGTTTGAGCAATGATAATCTTGGAGAACCATAACTTTGGTGTAACCACACTTGAGATAAAAAGTCAATATTATATAGGGTCTTGATCTTTAATTGGTTTCCATGACCTTTTTTATGTTCATGCATATCAATTAGTTTCTTTTTTTGACATGAAATATTTTTCCATGTGTATACATAATATATAGAATCATTGGGTGATATTGTTTCATGTGTGTGCATCTATAGCTTATGAGATCCTTTTTTTGTGATATTCATTTATATATTTTTTAGAGATGTGACAGAACTATTTTCTTGTGATGTATTTTTTATGTTCTATATTGTTGTTATTCTATAGATGGTACCAAAGTGACAGGTAGACTCATCATATCTCATTTTTCGATGTGTGAGAACAGTTTTCAAATGATTCATGTGACATGATAACCAGATGATGTCAGACAATGGGGCATGATGGTCTTCTATGGACTAACCTGGGACATGATAGTTAGTAGTGAATTGTCTTAAGATAAAGGGGTAGAGACATGGCATGATATCCCTATATGGATGGACCTATTTCTTTAGGCCAAAAAACGGGTCAAGATATCCTTATATTTATTGACCTATGGTATTAATCATGAAGTACTACAAAGAATATATTTGGATATATACACCACTTTTGATGTTCTCATGGCCATTAAAATATTATTCTGGCATAGTGTCAAAGAAGGTATGACTAGGGTTCATAGAGGCTTGGTTAATACACATAATCTCTGTATGGTATTGATTACTTTCGTTTGAATTTACATTATTGTAATTTTAAACAAATCATTATTCATTTGAACTTTTGTTAAGTATTCATTGGTTGTGTCTTTATGGGCTATACTCTCACCCTATAAATGAATCTCGATGCACAAGAAAATAATAGATTAAAGATGCAAGGATGTGAAAGGTCCTAGAGGTATAATACTGATGATATGGGGAATAGCGAAAAAGGAAGTATTTGTACATTAAATAGGTGGGTCATTTAGTGTCTTTATTTACATTCATATAATATCATATACATAGTTTACCATCCACATCAATTATCCTTGATTAATTTGTTTGTATGAAATATCTGTCAACTATTAGAGAATCTATTCATCTTATCTTCTATTATAATTTTAGGGAATAATTTTTATATATAATAATTTTATATATTTTATTTTATAGGATATAGACATCCCACGTTACATTAGACAACCATTAGTAGTCGACATCATCACGTGTATGGGGATGCATGAATGAGGTCATGTTTTATTTTTGATCAGATCAACTTTTTTATGTTGGGGTAATATAATATTGAATTTGAGGATTACTGATTCCTTTCGTTTCTTTTATGGTTATGGTATAAATGAGATATTCTATGTGTAAATTTGGTAGGGTAGTTTCAATGTGACTAGAAACATCATGTGTTATAGACATCCTCAATTTTATTTAGGGGATATCTATTACTATTTTATAGGTTTTATGTTTTTTCAAGGACCATTAGTGGAAACATAGGATCACATTCTCTATATATATGCTTTTTGAGTGATTCATGGTAGTTATTTAATTAAGTACCTTTCTATATGATATATTTTCTTGTAATATATATGTTTTACCTACTATTTTAAAATATCTATTATGAAATTAGTTATTTAAAACTAAATTTGATGCTGTGTTTGGTTAATAATATGTTATTATAATTTATGATTTGGTATAGATAACTGGGTGTCTGCCATTATCCTTGATTTTTAAAATAAGTATTGTAAATTCTTATTGTGAGTAGCCTCCATGAATAGGTTCTCTAGATTAATTATTTTTGTGTTCCAATAAATTATTAATATTTTTGTCTATGAAAGCTACTATTGGTGTTCTAATAATACATTTTAATATTAGAAAATGCGACCTTAAAGATGTCTGGTGGGACAAAATTTATTAGTATGCTATAATGTTATTATAAAGGTGGAGATCCTACTTTATCCACCATACATGCATGGAAAAGAATCCATGTTTTCTCCTTCACCCAGTCTATATGTTCATGTAGTTCAGAAATTTTATCTATGAATCATCCACGAAGTGTCTATTAATGGATATTGTGTTTCCAAGACTATGGAAAACTATTATTGGAATTTGTAGCTCTATAATCCTTTTTTCTTATAGGTAATTCAAGGTCCACAGGATTTCAAGGAATAGATTGAAAATATTGAGTGAATTATTAACATGGTAGTGACACTTGATGACCGATAATTTTAGATGGATTCCTTCATGTCTCTGGGTCCCTCTAGGATTAGATAGAGTGTTATAAACTAGGAAAAAATATGTGTGTGTATAAAATGTAATTTTTAATGATTTTTTTAATAGTTATTTCTTGACATAATGAAGTTAGAAAAATTCTACGAATTAAAGGAGCTTCACATGGGGATGATGTTGGTGTCTTCCTATTCAACCTCTTTCATAGAGATTCCCCATTTCACTCCTCTATTGTCTAAAAATGATGTGATGAATTTGGGGAAGTTCAAGATATGTATTTATTTGGAAATTAGACACCATGTTAGAAACTTTGACATGATGACTTACCTAGTGGTGTTCTTCAAGGTTCTCACCACATATAAGGGGTTATATGAGAACTCTATAACAAGTATACTTCCATTTCCAATTTTATTTATTGGTGGAGTTCTGATTATTTATTTGAGTACCTCTTCTATTGGAAAATAGTGAGGTATGAGGAGTTTCAGTAATATTTTTTCTTATAGATGTTTCATGGAACTTTTTCATCTATTTTATTTGATGAAACCTGTGTTTAATAATGTTTTATTTGTGAAAATATTGAAAATTTCAAAAAGAATTAACCAAATACCTAGGGGATGTTCCAAATACGAATAACTAAAAGGAATATATGACATTTATACTCAAAACAATCATGAATGCGATATCAAAGTGTGATATTTCCAATGATAGTGGATAATGACCATCATTAATATGAGGAACAGTCCTGATCACCTCAACTCTTTTTACCTTCACATTATATAATGGTGATTCTCTTTCATTTATGTCCTTTCAAATTGATACTCAAATAGATATCTTGATTAAGTTGTATTCAATGTTTTTTCTCTTAACACATCCTTGGGAAATAAAGTTGTTTTTCTCTAATGTTTTAAAAGTTTTCTTATTTTTGTATGAATCTATTAAAATCAATTGGAATTCATGATCCTGGAGATGGCTATCATTTAAATTATCACCAATATGGACTTGTTTAATAGTTATTAGAATTAAATTAATGATTACTAAAGACAAATATCTATTAATATTCTAAAAGGGGATTATTTTATGAGGGTTAGTGAATGTGATTATGGAGTAAGAAGAAATTGATAATACCTAAAACATATGAGCTATTATAGAACATGTATACGTCTTTTCTCTAGTACTAGATATAGGAATATTCTTTATTTCTATTCCTTTATTGGTCGAACGTTATTTGCGTGTCTTCCCAGATGACCATTCTAGTTTTCCTCCTATAAGAGGAATTGAATTTGTAACTAAAATAACATCAATAAAGAAACCTATATTGATTCCCCCAAATCAAATGAAATATTTTATGTTGAAGGAACAGATGTTTTACCCTTTGGATTTATAGGTGAAAGGTTTTATCTGAAGAAGTACATCTATCTATGGTGTTCCAGTGTTGTTCAAAAAGTAGGTAGATGATATTTTTTAGTTTTTTTGTCGACTATTGGAAGTTAAATCAGGTGGTAGGGAAAAATCATTACTCATTTACATGTATTTATGATATTTATGATTAGTTAAATAGTACTTGATGGTTCTCCAAGATGGATCATTGGTTGGGTTATCATCAATTGCCTGATAGAGATGAGGATATTTCGAATATAGAGTTTAGGACTAGATATATGCTTCATGAGTATGGCTTTATTCATTATGGTTTAAAAAATGATCTAGTGGTACTCATATCCCTAATAAATATGACTTTTCATCTATTTTAGGACTTTTATAATAATTTATTATTTTATGATATCCTAATATATTCCAAGACATCTTATATCCATGCTAGTAACCATGCTTGTTTTTAGAGTCCAAAAAATGGGAATAAGATTTATGTCAAATTGTTAAATTTTCACTTCTGTGTAATGTATATGTGGTTTCTTAGGAATTAAATATCTATTGATGGAATTTTTATAGAGCTTTATAAGGTAGTGGATTTAATGTTTTGGGTTTTCCCTAGAAATGTGTTTTATATTTGTATAACCCTTGGTTTTGATGGTTAGTACTAATAGTTCATCATGAAATTATACCATTTTGTGTATCATATGAATGTGATGATGAAAATGGTGTGAATTTTGAGTGTTTTTATTAGTGTATGATTGTATTCCAAGAACTAATAATGATATTAATAACATCCCTAGGTTTTACACATCCATATTAAAGGATTGAAAATGCGGTGCACTGTGATTCCACTAGTATTGGGTTAGGGGTTTGGATCATGAAAATAGATAAGGCGGTCACTTATGGGTAATTATAGTTATGAGCCAATGAGAAAAACTATGTGATACATACATTAATGTTATTAGTAATGGTATATGCATTGAATTTTTAATACATTATCACTTAAGTAAAATATTAATTGTTTAAACATACAAAAAGAACCACCTATATATCTTCTCCAATGTGGGATTTGAATGTGAGGTAGATTATTTTGCTGGATTGTCTATTTAAATTAAACTTCGAGATAACATATTCTCTAAAGAATGGTAAAGTCATTATAGATTTCTTTAGTAGAAAAATATTGGAGATGCATCTTCTTAGTGTGAAACCATAATGTGATGAATGTAATCTAATGAGTTTGATGGATTATTTTATTGTGGATGAATCAGTGGAACATGGAGTCATGAAATTCATGACTATAGTCAAAACATATTCATTAGTAGATTGGTTAATGTTTTTCCAATAGTCCAACCCTTATTGTTTGGTAATGCTAGTGTGATTGGGATACAATGACCCATTATTTGAATGGGAAGTAGACATTGACAGTGTGATTTGTGTAAATCGGTGAATTCTAGAACTAACATGCTTAATAGATTTGTTGATGAGATAATATCATGACTCAAAAGGGGTTGTATGTCCAGTGTAAAAAATATGTACCATGAAATATATTACCAGTTCTTATGGCATATTATGTAGAGGTACATCACCAGTTTTGTTTCACGATTATTTACTTGAAAGAGGGTAACATATGAGCATTATAATAATAATATATTTATTTATCCACTTCAAATGGATATTTTTTATGGTGTGTGGTGGTGATATACATTGTGATAAGGTTATGATGAACCCTGATAAAATAAGATGTTGTTTGGGTGATAATTGATCAGCTGATGAAAGTGGTATAGTTCATGATGATTTTATAGAGTCACTATAAAGATGTGTTTATAAAACATTATGTATTTTATAATTTGGAACAACTTATATTAATTTCTAACATCATATCAGATAGTGACTCAAATTTCACATCATGGTTTCTAGATGGCTCTAAAAGGAATTTGGGACTCAGTTGAGGTTAAGTAAAACATAACATGCATAGACTGATGAATTTTCATAGAGGATAAAATAGATCATAGAGGATACACTATAATCATGAATAATAGATTTAATTTAATCTTGGTATGATCACCTATACTTATAATATTTCACATAAAACAACAATATCAAGGATTTGATTCATATGGAACCTTCAATGCTATCTATGGTGGGTCATTCTACACCCTATTGTGTTGGAAGGATGTGGGTGTCATAGATTCTGTTAGGAAAATAATGGCGAAGGAGTCCTTTAAGAGAATACTTTTAATAAAGAATTTATTGGGTACCACTTAATGAAGGTAGTGATAATATTATAACTAAATGTCAAAAACTTGTATTTTACTTTTTCTAACAAAATTTTAATTCCAAGGGTCACCTCAGTTAGGGAATCATAATTTTTTGTAGAAAAAGATGTCGGGAAAGATTGTTTTGGATTTTATGAGATCAAAAAACATATCATGTTATTGGATAACCAATAAGATATTCCTCCATGTTGTTAAGGGACGTATGATGTCTTCCACATCTTTCATCTTTAGTAGTAAATTCCAGATCATGTGCCTGTGATTGACTATGAGGATACTGTGTTGGAAGTAAACCAATATTTTGTGTATCTCCTAGTGTGGCTCAATGTTTAGAGTGACATGTTGTAACAACATGATATTTTATGAAAATTATTACTTTTAATTTAATTAATGTCTTGTGTAGTATGCTACACCAAAAGGAGCTTGCACTACACGCATCCCTGACTTGGCTTGCATTACACGCAATCACGACCTTCCTCGATAACGTGTGTTGTACACAATATCATATTTCACTAAACAATGATATGTTATATAAAGTAGACATTATGAATAGTAATACCCACTTTTTAAAATTTTATTTTCGAAAATGGACTTTATTTTTGGATTCAGAATATTGATATTAGCCTAGGGTGAAATTTGGGTATTTTTCTAAAAACTTTCAATTTTCGATGAATAGTGAAAACACTAGGTTACTATTTAAAAACCATCTTTTTATTTAAATAATTATTTATTTTATTTAAATTTAATTTTTTGATACATAATACCTATATATGTTCAATGTAATTCATTTGAGTCATTTTATAATAATTTTAGATATATAAAAATTTTATTGAACTTTTCACCGCGTTTTACCCACCTCCTAGGATAATTTGCAAATTTACATAAAACATAATTTTACCACTTCTGTGAATGGAATATCAAAAATAAGAGAGACTCAGTTGATGTTAGTAAGTAAAATTTTGTTCAATGAGATAAAAATAATTTTTGGTGAATGGTATCTTTGTACTTTTATTTACCACGGTTAAAAGTAAATATGGTAATTAAGTGTAAAAATGATATTATTATTACCCTAACACATGTCCTAATTATATTTGATAAGTTTAATTCGACCAAAAACAACCTTTGGAATAAAATATGACAATTTAGGTCCACTTGGATAAGATTAGGACACTTATTATTATTTTATTTAAAAAAGAGTTAAAGTTGTTAAAATCAACGTTTAATAAATAAAACATTTTTAATATAGGGTTATAAATAAGATAAATTCGACTATAAATATTCATTAGAAAGATAAAATTATTTCCTACATAATGGTAATTTATTTATAATTTTTTTAATTTAAATAATTTAATTTATATATGACACAATGATGATGAAATAATTACCTTTTCAAGGAAATATTAACATAATTGATGTTATAAATGCCCAAAATAATTGTAATTTGAGACTTTTTATGAATTAGACTAGTTTTAAAGGTTAGTATGACATGTTTTTATTGATTTAATTAAATTTTTTAGAATTAATCATGCTTTTATGAATTTCACAAAAATCAAGTACCAAATAGTGTCAAAATTGACATAAAATAGTTTTTAAAACAAATATTATATTATTAATTGTTATTTTATTCCTAAAAAACTAAGGTTCAGCCAAGTGACTAAGATAAGGATATATATATATATTAATAATGAACCACTTGGGGTTCTTTTGGCTTGTTATAGTAAATTTATTAACCATATAGTGTATGAAAACAAAAAGACATGGTAAAAGTTAAATTATTTAACTTAGAGTTAAATCTAAATGATAAGGTTAAAATAGTAACAAAAGCTTGTCCAAATTCTATTAGATTAGAGTATTTCGACCCATCACCACATTATCTTTAAAATAAGTCAATATAGAGATAATAAAAACTGGATATGACTTTATAATAAAATAATATTTTTTGTTTTTCCAAAGGTGCCCCTCTCCTCCCTTATAAAAGGTCACCTCCTCCCCCTCTTCCTCATAGAAATTTGAGCCGTCATGCTCAAGAAAAACATTCCAATTTCTATTCTCAACTTCCCTAGAAACATCCTAGAGGTCCTTGTATTCTTCAAAGTCCAGCCCTAGTGCCCTAAGAAGAGGTTAAGAAGAGGCGCGTCAAAGAAGAGGTGATATCCATTACTGATCCTTTCCAATTTCATTTTTCTTAAACATATTCTTATTTAGTTGTTTCATTATAAAGTAATAACATCAGTATTACATATATACTTATATGTTATTATAAATATGAAACACCCCCATTTAACCTTCTATCCATCCTATGGAAAATGAAATCACCGCGCGTGCGTATGTACGGAATACTATCTCCACGCCGTGGTGTAATCTGTTTTTCCACCACCACCGTACTTGGATGGGTATAATGGTGTAAAGAATAACTCTATATGGATACTATAAAATCATACTGATTATGATATATTATATCATCCACTCCAATTCCAAAAAAAATTTATGGGAATGTTATCATCGATTGTGCGTACGTACGGATTACCGTCTCCACAACGGGATGAGATTCAATCTCCATGTTAACCATTAAATAATGATTATAAAGTTTATATAATGAATTTTAATGGTATATATAACATAATAATGCTACTGGATTTATTTATATGTTATTACTTAATTCCATTCAATTCAATAAGGAAAGGAAAACAACGTTCATGCGTACGTACGACCTACCATCTCCATGAACGGTGTATTTAATTTCATTTATCTATCAATTATATATATATATATACTGAATATATATGATATATAAATTATTATTTACATTCTGGAAGTAATTAAACCATGATATAAGTAATAATATTTTCAATAACAACATGCCCAAACAAGTACGATAAATAAAATTATTTTACTCAAAACGCTGCTTTAACATGGAATTTACAAAAGAACTGGTAATATAAAGTCATAAGTGAACCATATATGATATCATAACAATAAATATGATTCGGTAATAAGTCAATGACATTATTTAAATCAAAATAAAGGAGGGTTGGCTACGTATGAAGCATATCAGACCTAAGGTAAGAGATAATTATTCCAATCTCATTCTTATCCGAGATTGTTTATTCGTAAGTATTTACTGGGGTTATGTTTATCATCCATGTCCATGTTTTCTAAAAATGTTTTCATAAAATGTTATTATTATTCCATTTATGTTTAAAGTCATTTTTACCCTTTTATGACTTTTACCACAAGTTTTGGAAGGAATCTTTCGTTTGTTTACCATAGGAGGTACTTTTTGACTTTTCCAACAAAAATACAAGGCAAATGTTTTTTTTAACTTATACGACATTAACGGATTTTTATGGATTCATAACACCTTATTTTCATGAATCTTACTCTACAAGATTTGATGAATATTTGGAACAAAATAATTTTCTTTGAAAATTGCATTACATTTTGTAAAAATAAAATGATTTTGAATAAGAAAGGATATTTTCCTCAAGAATTCATTTCAAGTGTTTTATAAAAACCATCATCCTTCTAAGATGAAATTATTTCATATGTGTATGTTTCATGTATAATGCCTCCATGATTTACATGGTTTCAATTTTTTTATGATGAAATGATATCTATTTGTTTTATATGGATTATGGTATGATGGGATGATGTTTATGAAATCCATTTTATTCTTTGGGGTATGAAGAATGATTTATGTTTATGTTGTGGCACAAGTAAGAATGATTTCATTATGAGATGGTGGGATCTATATCTCCCTATATTGTATTTGGTAAATATTTATATCTCATTAGATAGACATGGCTTGAACAGTAAGTTAATCTGGTACAGTATTACAGGACTGAAATGATGAGTGAACTCGATTCAGAAAGGGACTTTGTCCACTAAGATGGTCTTGGCAACAATGTCTTGGATACCATGGAAATCATATCATGTGCTTAATGTTTTTCCACAATTAAAAGTTTTATTTAGAAGCTATTTTATTATGATTGGTGTTCTATTTTTATCTATGCCTTATGTACTACCATGTTTTATGTTATTGCTTAGGATTTCCATGTTTAAACATTATGTTCATGTTTTTATGTTCAAATGTATATGGTTTGTTTTATTTTCTCCATGCATATCCTTACTAAGAATTTGAGCTCTCTATTTTTATGTTTTATTTTCCCCAGGATATAAAGAAAGGTTTTAGGAAAGAAAAAAAGGGGAATATCTTCATGGGAGATGTTGAAGATCTTTCACCACGATTAGAAGATTACGTTCCATGTTTCCAAAGATAGTAAACTATTAAGGTCCTTGTGTGTTTGTTTTTGTTATGTATTAAGTATTCTGAAATAGTAATGTACTGTCTATGTACGTCAAGATTTGGTTCTCTACAATTGGTATCAGAGGAAAGTTTTAGTTAACATTTGGAAAATAGGATGCGAAAACTGTATTGGGATCCCTAGAGATATTTATAAGGTATGTTTAGGGATGTTCCTAAGGTAAAGTATACGTATAAGTTATAGTCCTAGAATTGCGCTAACAATCTTAGAATTAAACCTAAGTAGTTAGATAATTAAGGTACTCCCCCCTTAATTATGTTTTTTCACTAGAGTTGTATTTTACACTCACACTATTATTTTTTTGGTTTTAGATGATGGCTGGAACCCAAAGGAACGATGTTGATCAATGTAATGAACAATGCAATGATTTTCCTCCTAACCAAACCAATGTCATAGGAGATGGAGTGCAGAATCTTATTTCTATACTTACACAAGCTACGAATCATTCTAGACTTCAAAATTATCAGAGAAAGGAGCAATATTATGTTGAATCCTTCATGAGGCAACGTCCACCTTCATTTAGCAGGTATTCTGACCCCTTAATGGCTGAACAATGGATCAGTACCATTGAAAAGATATTTTCAGTTCTGCAATGTTCTGAGCATGATAAAGTCATCTTAGAAGAATATCATTTGGAAGGTGATGCTGATCAATGGTGTAATCTTATCAAGAATATGATGCAAAGTGATGAAATTGAGTCCATGGAATGGGACGAGTTCAAGAACTTTTTTTCCAGTAAGTACGTCCCTCGTATTCTTTGAACAAAGTTGGTAAAAGGAGTTCCCTGAGCTTAAGTAGAAGGATGATGAATCTGTTGGTATATATGAGGTGAATTTTACAATACTTGCAAGGTATGCATCTTGTTTTATCATCCAACCAGAAAATAAAGTTGATTGATTCTTCAGTGGCTTAAAACCGAGTCTTCGAAGAGCATTTGCTATTTGAGACTTCAGTAGCTATGAAGAAATTGTGCGTTGTGCTATCAAGGTAGAAATGTAAGTTGGTGTTACATATCCATCTCATATTTTTGATAAGAAATGAAATATGGAGTTCAAGGAGAAATTTCAAAACAACGGTGAAAAGAAGATCAATGTTCCATTATGCTCAAAGTGTGGAAAGAAGCATAGTGGATATTGCCTAGAAGGTACTAGAAAATTTTTTAAGTGTGGAAAAGAAGGTCATCGAGAAGTTGATTGTCGAAGTAATGGGAAAAAGGTTTCTAATGATGTGAATAGAGAAACAACTACAGAAAACTCTCCACCAACACTTCAATGCTTCAAGTGTAAGGAAATCGGGAATTATGCTAATAAATGCCCTAATCCACGGGTTAATGATGATCAACATGGGCAACCTCTTAAGGTAAAGGATAAAGGGAAGTCTCATGCGATCACTATATGTGATGTTGAGTATGAAAATGATGCTGTGTAATGATTATGTGTTTATGTAATGGGATTTTAAAATAGTATCATGGAATCTAATTTATGGTATTGTGTAATTTTGGATTATCTATATATTGGTTTTCAATAATTATATGGTACTCGTAACCATGAAAAAGTGATTGAAATATTTTTGGAATGTAGATGAAATCCACATAATGAAGGGATAAGTATAAAATAATATGATAGTAATCATGATCTCATGACTAAAATAAGGACAATGTGACAACATGGTATGAGTATATAGAAATTTTGGGATTTTGGTATGTGGAAAGAGTTAACTTTTGACAGAATTCATGTCTTCACTAAGGTTAAATGAGTGTTCATTTTTCATGAGAATACATGAATAAGGTATTCACATGATTGGAATTTGATCAACAAGATATATCGTGGATAAATGATGGTATTCACATGATCGGTAGATGAAATTTCTATTAATTGTTTTCTATATACAATTAGCTTGGACAAAAGTATTTTGGATAAGCATAAATAATTGAAATGGATTATGTTGAACATAAGTTAGTTTAAGGATAGAACAATTTTTGATATTATCGATGGAATGATATAATGATGTAATTTTAGAAAAAAGGACAACCTGTAGGATGGGCGAAAACCCGTCGCCTCGGACAAGGTTGCATGAATCTAACCCACAACCAAAGTGAGACTTGCCTTTATCTCCTACCATTGGCCTACAGGAAGTCCCTGGTATTAGAAACTAGTTTTATTTTATTACGTGGTATGATAGATGAAGTATATGTATGATTTTGGAATGATATACGATTAATCTCACCATAGATAGACTTATGTATATAACTATTGCTAACCTTTTGTTTGAGATAGATGGAATGACCCATCATTCTATCACATGATCTGCTAACACTTCACGAATGACAAATTAAAATTCATTTCTTTAAGAGATAAAGTGTAAATTTTTGATGGTATGAACAACGGTGAGATTATATCGAAATAAAGTAAGTATTTCTTCTAATTAAAATTCTTAAACTTTAGGGAAATGATTTTCAAATCCAAAAATGTTTTCCTAGTTCCCTTGTATATGATGAATTAGATTTTACCTTAGATCATCACCAATTTATGTCTTTATGATTGTTGGATTTTTCATATTCATGTTCTCTACCACTCTACATCAGAACATGGTTTGTAGATTTCTCTTCCATATCCATATTTTCACCTATGTTCTCCTATGTGGAAACCCAATGATTAGTTTATTTGGGTATCCATTATGTTTCATACTTTATTTTTGATGATATGTTTTGGTTTCCTTTTTTACAATGTGGGTTTCTATTAAAGAAACTTTTGAGTAGCAAACCATTTATATCCCCGATGAATTTTGAGGGAGAAATTCATTTTGAAGGGGGGGGGGTACAATTTAACAAACCGAGATTTTATGAGAATTATTACTTTTAATTTCATTTATGTCTTGTTTTGTATGCTATAACAAAAGGATCTTTCACTACACGCATCCCGGACTTGGCTTGCATTACACGCAATCATGACCTTCCTCGATAGTGTGTGTTGTATACAATACCGAGTTTCACTAAACAACGATATGTTATATAAACTAGCCATTAATAATAGTAATACCCACTTTTTAAAATTTTATTTTTTAAAATGGAATTCATTTTTGGATTTGGAATATCGAAATTATCCTAGGGTGTAATTTTGGTATTTTTTTGAAAACTTTCAATTTTTTTTAATAGTGAAAACACTAGGTTAATATTTAAAAACCGTCTTTTTTTTGAAATAAATATTAATTTTATTTAAATTTATATTTTTGATACATAATACCTATATAAGTTCAATGTAATTCATTTGATTCATTTTATAATAATTTTAGATATATAAAAATTTTATTGAACTTGTCACAGTCTTTTACCCACCTCCTAGGAGAATTTGCAAATTTACATAAAACATAATTTTACCGCTTTTGTGAATGGAATTTCAAAAATCCAAGAGACACAGTTGATGTTAGTATGTAAAATTTGGTTCAATGAGATAAAAATAATTTTTGGTGAATAGTAACGTTTTTACTTTTATTTACCACTGTTAAAAGTAAATAGGGTAATTAAGGGTAATAATGATATTATTATTATCCTAACAGATGTACTAATTCTATTGGATAAGTTTAATTCGACCAAAAACAACCTTTGGAATAAAATATGACCATTTAGGTCCACTTGGATAAGATTAGGACACTTATTATTATTTTATTTAAAAACGAGTTAAAATTGTTAAAATCAAAGTTTAATAAATAAAACATTTTTAATATAGGGTTATAAATAAGATAAATTTGACAATAAATTTTCTAGGTTAACATGACATGTTAGTATCGATTTGAGACTTTTTATGAATTCCACAAATTTTCTAGGTTAACATGACATGTTAGTATCGATTTAATTAACTTTGTTCTAACTAATCACGCGGTTATGATTTTCAAAAAAATCACGTACCAAATTGTGTCGAAATTTACATAAAATAGTTTTTAAAACAAATATTATATTATTAATTGTTATTTTATTCCTAAAAATCTTTTGTTCGGAAAAATAACTTAGATAAGGATATATATATGTTAATAATGAACCACTTGGGATTCTTTTGTCTTGTTATAGTATGTTTATTAACCATATAGTGTAAGAACAAAAAAAGACACGGTAAAATCTAAATTATTTAACTTAGAGTTAAATCTAAATGATAATGTTAAAATAGTAAAAAAACTTTTCCAAATTCTATTTGATGAGAGTTTTTCGACCCATACCCACATTATCTTAGAAATAAATCAATTTTGAGATATTAAAAATCGAATATGACTTTATAATAAAATAATATTTTTTATTTTTCCAAAGGTGACCCTCTCCTCCCTTATAAAAGGGCACCTCATCCCCCTATTCCTCACACCACTTTGAGCCATCATGCTCAGCCAACCCCTGCCAATTTCTCTTCTCCACTACCCTAGATACATCCTTGATGTCCTGTTCTTCTTCAAAGACCAACCCTAGTGCCTTAAGAGGAGGTTAAGAAGAGGCGCGTCAAAGAAGAGGTAATATCCATTACCGATACTTTCCAATTTCATTCTTCTTCAACTACTTATTCATTAGTTGGTTCATTATAATGTAATAACATCAGTATTAATTATATACTGATATGTTGTTATAAATATGAAAAAACCCCATTTCACCTTCTTACCATCCTATGGAAAATAAAATCACTGCGCGTGCGTACGTACGGAATACCATCTCCACGCCGTGGTGTAATCTATTTTTCCACCACCACCATACTTGGATGGGTATAATGGTGTACAGAATAAATATATATGGATACTATAACATCATACTAATTATGATATATTATATCATCCACCCCAATTCCATTCAAAAATTATGGGAATGATATCATCGCTCGTGTGTACGTACGGATTACCGTCTCCACGATGCGAAGAGATTCAATCTCCATGTAAACCATTAAATAATGATTATAAAGTACATATAATGAATAATAATGGTATATATAACATAATAATGCTACTGGATTTATTTATATATTATTTAATTAATTTCATTGAAGTCAATAAGGAAAGGAAAACAGCGTTCATGCGTACGTACGGCCTACCATCTCCATGAACGGTGTATTTCATTTCATTTATCTATATAATATATATATATATACTGAATATATATGATATATAAATCATGATTTAAATTCTGGATTTAGTTAGACCATGATATAAGTAATAATAATATCAAGAACAAATAGTCCATACAAGTACGATAAATAAAACAATTTTACTCAAAAAGCTGCTTTAACATGGAATTTACAAATGAACAGGTAATATAATGTCATAAGTGAACCATATATGATATCATAACAATGAATATGATTCTGTAATAAGTCAATGATGTTATTTAAATCATTATACAAGAGGTTCGGATATGTACGAAGCATATTGGACATACGGTATGGGATAATTATTCCAATCTAATTCTTATCGAAGATTGTTTATTCGTAAGTATTTACTGGGGTTATGTTTATCATCCATGTCCATGTTTTTGAAAAATGTTTTCATAAAATGTTATTATTCATCCATGTATTTTTAAAGACATTTTTACCCATTTATAAATTTTACCACACGGTTTGGAAGGAATCTTTCTTTTGTTTACCATACGAGGTACTTTTTGTCTTTTCTGACAAAAGTATGAGGAGAATATTTTTTTAACTTATACGGCATTAACAGATTTTTACAGTTTCATAACACCTTATTTTCATGAAGCTTACTCTACATGTTTTCATGACTATTTTCAACAAAATCATTTTCTTTGAAAATTGAATGCCATTTTGTGAAAAGAAAATGATTTTGAATAAGAAAGGATATTTTCCTCAAGAATACATTTCAAGTGTTTTATCAAAAAAAATTCCATCTAAGCTGACATTATTTCATATGTGTATGTTTCAAGTATAATTTCTCTATGATTTACATGGTTTTAATTTTCTTATGATGAAATGATATCCATTTGTTTTATATGTATTATGTTATAATGGGATGATGTTTATGAAACCCATTTTATTCTTTGGGTTATGATGAATGATTCATGTTTATGTTGTGGAAATAGTAAGAATTATTTCATTATGAGATTGGTGGGACCCATATCTCCCTCCAATGCATTGGGTAAAGATTTATATCTCATGATATAGACATGGCTGGAACGGTAATTTAATCTGGTTCAGTATTACAGGACTAAAACAAGGAGTGAAATCGATTCAGAAAGGGACTTTGTCCACTAAGATGGTCTTGGCAGCAATTCCTTGGCTACCATAGAAATCATATCATGTGCTTAATGTTTTTCCACAATTAAAAGTTTTATTTACAGGCTATTTTATCATGATTTATGTTCTATTTTGATCTTTTCCTTACATACTTCCATGTTTTGTGTTATTGCTCAAGATTTCGATGTTTAAACATTATGTTCATGTTTTTATGTTCAAATGTATATGGTTTGTTTTATTTTCTCCATGCTTACCCTTACTGAGTATTTGAGCTCACCCTTTTTATGTTTTCTTTTCCCCAGGATATAAAGAAAGGATTTAGGAAAGAAAAAAGGGTAAGATCATTATGGGAGATGTTGAAGATCTTTCACCACGATTAGAATATTACGTTCCAAGTTTCCAAAGATAGTAAACTATTACGGTCCTTGTGTGTTTGTTTTTGTTATGTATTAAGTATTCCGCAGAAGTAAAGTAATTTCTATGTACGTCAAGCTTTGGGTATCTACACATGTTTTATGAGTAATGATAATGAAACTTGTTTGAGTCTTATAGGAGAATGTATGGATCTAGGAGAAAATTTGGGAGTGAGGGTATAATGTTAGAGCACAATAGACTAAGTTATTTTAGCTAGAAAAGTAGATTTGCCTCTAGAGAATAATAATATTTTGAGTAGAAGGTAAATCCTTATTTTTTTCTAATATTTTCAGTCTTGTTTTTACCTTATCGTTTATTCTTTTTGGTTGAACCTCATTTTTTGATCCTTGGGTTATTTTTAGTAATTTATTAGTGTTTTTGGATCATTTTTACTAAAATATGAGCTATAGCATGGCCATGGTGAATGCTATGTTGATCCATGTAGAGACCCCTAAGTACAATTTCACATAAGAAATGATTAGAGAAGGGTTGGGTCATGTGAATAGTGGGATGGGGAAACAAAAGTTGGAAGTTAATAAATTGGCATCACCACCCTTAGATGATGGTCTTTGAGAGACCATAATATATAGGAATCTGAAACCACACTCTGGTAGGTGTTTTATCTATCTAGAATGTCTAAATCCACCATGACAATAGTGGAGGATGTGGTGGAGGCTATAGTGAGAGTTAATCTGGGAACTGAATTTACAAAACTACTTCTTTTTAGTGTGGATATCTGGTGTTTTAAAGTGAACATGCATGTGGTTTCAATGAGGGTTCTTGAACGAAATTCTAATTCTATTTTTTCCTTACTAATCATCCCCACATCTCTCTTTCTCATTACATCAATATAGTAACTAATTATAAGAATATAGGGTGAGTTTAGTCGAACAATTTTTTGTTTAGGTGTCTAAATTGAATAAACAAGTTCTTAAAATCTTTTCAAATTAATTTTCCATAATAAAAAATAATTACTTAGAGATTGAAATCTATTCACTTTGAATCATAACTTCTGAAACCTCACCTATTCTCGTTTTTGCATCATTATTGATGTACCTGTTACTTTTCTTTTATCTATGTTTAATGTGTGATGAATTTATCCCTCATAGATAAGAATCAATTTATACTTTTGGTGGATTGTAATATTAGGAATGTGATAGTTTTACCTATTGGATTGTTTCACCAATTCTTTATTGTAGAACCCTTATTATAACTTTAGAACAATTTTTAAGCCTTTCTTGGAACTATTCTATAAATAATTGAAATGACATATTATTTTTTAGAGTGTGAACATGGTTTATGTGACATCACTATTGAAAAATCATAATGATGATGTTGACAAACATGATTTCATATTTCCTTACAATATATGGCCCTGATATTGGGTTGGTTTAAATATCCTAGTTAATGTGAATTATAGTAATATATTCCATGTGTGGCATGTAATTTTAGCCAATGTGTAAGAATAAAATATAGAAGAATTATGGAATATAGTGTGTCTATGTGAGTGTGAGTTAATCATGAAACAATTCTTGTTGTGTTACACCACTTGATATACGTGATGATGTGATGAAATTGTTACCATGTGATGTATTTGGTATGTTCTATAGTGTTGTTGTTCAATTTATAATGACAAAATTAAATGTGGAATCATCATGGATTGGTTTCCCCAATATGGGATATCTTTTAGATTCTACATGTAATATGAGAATTGGACCAAGGTAGATGATACGACATGACAGCCTTGTGTGGTACGACCTAGGGGTATTATGGTTTTAGTGTCCCGACCTAAGAGGTAGCAGTGAAGATATGGCATGAAAATATTATGTGTCTTGAATTGCTAAAATTTTCATGTACTAATATAGAGTATAATAATGGATATATCACCCAGATATGATTTTCACAATACAATTTAGATATTTTTTTGACATGAAGCTGGAGTGGGTATGGATTGGGTTCATGCTAACATTGTTTTCTTAAAAAGCTCAGTTTTATATTTATTGTTTATGTCTGAATTTACACTCATAACTAAATAATCATCATAATTCATGTACACTTATTTTAAGGATGTATTAGTGGTGTCCAACAAGGTTATACTCACACCATTCTGGGGTATCTCAATGAGTCTGTAGAATAAGTGATCAATATTCCAAGGAAGGGAAAGGACCTACCGATAAGATAATAAGGATATAGAGCATGGTGAAAATTTTATTATGGATATAGAGTCATGGTGTATGATATAAAATCTTAATTTAATTTATTATTGATTCATAATTTTTTTTACCTAGAACATCGAGGGTCCTAAATTTATTTTATGTATGAATTACGTGGCATGTGTTATAAAATATTTTCATGTTATCACATTTTGGGTATGGATGTATTATATTTATTTTATATTACACTCTGATTGTAATTATTTTTGATGGTATTTCCACCCCAAATTTCCTTATACCCTCTAAAAAAGTTGGGGTCCTCTTGCATATGGGGAGGTGTGCAATAGGTCTTGTGGAACTTCTATTCGAACATAGGTATTTGAGTCTTGGTGTTAAAAGTATATGAATTTTGGTTCTAGTAATCCAAATAAAAAAACACCAACTTATTCTAGATCCAACTTCCTGTGATTTTTAGTTTTATAAAAATCATATAAAGATCATGTTTCTTCTCAGATAGATGGTTTGTTATAAGAACCAACAAAATTTTTTTATGGAAATTATAGTCAATATAAGTTAAACTCCTTGAGAAAAGATGAAAATGAGATGATACATACATATTATGTGCATCATCTATTGATGTTACCTTGTTTATTTAGTGAGATCCACCACTGAATTATTAAAATAGTAAACTATGATATATTATTCACTTATAATCACCACATCCAACTCATGGAAGAAATTCTAAATCCATACATCTTCTTTATCTTCATAAGAAGCTTCAATATACCCTGAATCAATTGAAAAATAAATATCAAATGCTTTATTTGGGATCTTTCATATCATTGTTCTTATGTTGATAGTGAATACATATAAAAAATGTGAATTCAGATAATCTTGATGTATTTGGAATGTAGGATTTCTGTATCCCCTAATGATTATCAACTAATCTCATATATATATGAGGAACATATAATTAGGTCACCTCGGACACTTAAGGATAGTTTTGGATTCCGTGTAATTATGTTAACCTAGATCTTAATAATATATGTCCACTATAATTATGTAATAATCAACATATATCCTATTAAAAAATATATAAATCAAGACTAACCCAATTTCATAATCATATGAAATTCATTCCATTCTAAGACTCTCCTAATTTTTGTATGTACAAATTTTTATGGATATATGATTACCATTTGGCCTTGGAAATAATCCTCAATTGGATTATTGCATGCTAAATATACCTATTATCTTTCTAGTATATGTACCCTGACATAGGTTGAGAAGTCTCTTATATCTATCTTGATGGTTCTTTATCCCAAGAATATATACTTCTTTATCTCAGTAGTTCTTAGAGGAAAATCCCTTAAACTATGTCTTAACCATTTAAAGGACGTATATTTTATTTATAAAAACTAAAATTTTATTGACATATGAATATTAGGAAAATGAGCTCACTCCCATAAAAGCATTTATAGATACACTAATAAATTCTATTCATACCTAAGAAAATTATGTTATGGAATCATAATAATGGATGTTATATAAACTATTTTCTTACCTTAATCCATATATATATATATATATCCCTTTAACATTTATATTTTATGACCATACAATGGAGTAAAAAACACCTTCTAGTTATGTCATTTAGGTAGCTTCCTAAAGGTCTCATCAAGGAATGTTATTTTGACATCCATCTTCCAGATCTCATAACCATGGTATGTTTCTATGTTTGGTTAATTTTTTTTGGACTTAGGAATGATTACTAGTGAAAATGTTTCATCATAGTTTATTACATGGCATTATTTATACAGTTTTTATCTTATGGTTCATTATTGGTATTTAATTTACCATTCATGTGTTGTTTTCTCTTAAATACCCATTTGAGACCAATAAGCTCTAAATCAATCGTGATTTCCACCAAAATATAGATACGGTTTTGGAATATAGAATGTATTTCAATATTCATTTATTCTTTCAAATTAAATGAATATATGACACTTATTTCATTCTTTTGGGTTAGAGGATCATTATTTTCAACTAAAAATGAGTCACCATAATTGTTGATTAGAAAATTATATCCATTATGTTGTTTAACCTCTATTATAAAAATATTTAGTACTTGTGTGACTAGAATAGTTTCTTCGAAAACGATGTTTTGAACATGTTCTTCTAACAAAACATATGTATATAGAGTCTATATATCATCAATAATTATCTCTCTCTCACTATCTCTTTTATATATTTGCTCCCTCTCATTGAACATGTGAGTAATTTCCATTTTTACTATTTCATATAAGGATTAAAGTTGGTTATATCCCCTTATTTATGCGAGTTATCCAAAAAAGATACACTTATTTTTGTTGGGGGTGAATGTTTGTTTCTTAGAGGGGCATTGACCGAAAATTTTCATCCCCACACATGTAAGTCTGATAACATAAATTTCATTACTCTCCACAATTTTTATAATATAACATATATTAAATTGGGTTGTAGATGTTTTAATATCTACAGTTCCTTATGTAATGTCTATTCCTAAAACAAAGTGTAATACATTCCTGACTCATCATTCAACACACTATGTCCCCTATGGTGCATTTTCTCCATTAAATTACTGTATACATATGGGGTGTATATGGAGGGTCTTGGAATAATATATTATATTAAAATAAATGGTGAATGATTTCTTTATTAAAATATTCTCCACTGTGGTCTGAGTAGAGTTTATTAGTCATATTACAAATATAGTTCTCATCCACATTCTTGAAATCATTTAATTGAACAAAGGATTATGAATTGTACCTCAATAAGTACACTTTTATATACCAATTAACGTAACTATTAAAAGTTATAAAAAATGAGTAAATATAACTTTCTTGAATTGGGAATGGTCCACACTATTCAGTGTGAGTAAACTCTGGATAATTTAAAGAACATTCACATTTTTTTTCTAAATAAAGCATTTGTCATTGTAATATTTAAGGTTGCATGAAAAATAGTATGTGGTTTTAGTTTTAGGGATTATAAATAACAATATTGTTGTAATTAATACAATAATTTCTCATTTACATGATTTAAGTATTGATTCCAAAAATGGGTTTGGTATGATCCATAAAAATCATTTTCATTATGAATTTCTAAAACTCAGTTATCAATATTTAAAAATAAACCATTATATAGATTTTCCTTACCAAAACATATGTTTTCCTTATAAAAAAAGGTAATACCATTTATGTAAATTAATATTAGTCCTTCTATAACTATTTTGGATAAATAAATAATATTGTTTTGGCAATTCTAGATACATAATAAACATTATAAAGAACAGAGATCATTCATATTGGTAATGTGACGTGTTAGTCACCAATGGCTAGTGTTGCAAATATATATCCATTTATAGACTAAATATCCACTTCACCCATATATATTTTTCAAAATATATTAGTATCCTATATTTTTACAAGAATGTGAGAACCACATGTGGTATCCAATAATAAATTTTTAAAAAGTGAATGGTTACAATAAATAATGAAAATACCTATATCATTGTATTTATTCATTATCATAGTGAATTTTTTCATCATGTGACCCTTAATATAATATCTAAAATATAAGAAATTAAGATCCCTCAAATCCCATTTGATGTTTCACTTCATTGAATATAGGTGAATAAACATTTATACCTGGAGAATGTTTTGGTGATAACTTCATTCCCTTTCTTTCTATTTAACTTAAGAATAGGAAATTTTTCAAGATTATATTTCTAATCAATAAGTAAAAATAAATTAAAGTTATTTTAGGGTGGGGTGGGTTCTAATTATTATTCAAGTTGAAATTTGTAAGAAATTTGGAGAATCACTATATTACTAAGGTGATGATAATATCAATTCACAATTAATTAGAAATTTTATACCCGATAATTTTTAGATGCTCAATGTATCCATTCATTTGGATAATGTGAGGTCCCTATAGTGTTCTTTATATATGAATTCATGTTAACCATTCTACTGTTATTTCAAAATTTTATTTTCATTATCTCTCAAAAAAGTGTTCACAGAGATGACTACTCCTAGAATACGCATTGATGGTTTCGTGATATATTTATAGCTCTTTATATATGGAAGATAACATTAAACATTATACATCTTGTGTATCATCTACATTTTTATCATATAAAATTATGTCTTCTACAACCTCATCCACCACCAGCGGATATGGAAGTCATGACTATATATCATATATCATATGTTCATAGCATATAAATATTCATAAGTGCATATACCATTTTCAGATGATTGTATTGATAAAAATATTTTGTTAATCTAGGATAGTTGTTTGGGATCATGTTCTAATTTTTGAAATTTCCATTTGATTCTATATATATATATAGAATTTTATTTTTCCATAATCTAATTAACAAATTTGATATGAAATAAATTTAATTATATGACTCCTAGTATTTTATCCAGTCCAAACAACCATGACCATTATATGCAGAATTCACAGTTTCATGGATAATATATTAGAAATTATTGATATACCCCTTCTCATAACCCTTGCAAGGGAATGTAAAAGTACTCAATGTTTTTTAGGTAGTTAAAATTTTCCCAACTATATGATTATACCACCATGATCAATTAAGTGGAATCCCTTATACAGAAACCCTCACATTAGGTTCCTCACCACTTTTATCCAAGTTGCATCATGTTTTGAAATGAATACACCACAAAATGTAAACTTGTTAATCTAAAATAAAATTTCCATAAGAACTCCGAAATAAATGTAAGTGTACCCAAAAGGTTTACACTAAAACATAGTTCTACGGTTTCATTCCCAATCAATTAGCTGATGATTCAGTCTGATTTACATTTCTGATGAGTGATTTTATTTATTATGCATTTTTTTGTTTTATCATTTACATGTCTTGTTAAAATTAATTGGATTTTAGTATTGGGATTAACTATGTTTAGAGAAAACATTTATGAAAAATCTATTTTTAATCTATATTTACATATTGGTCCATTTTTTATGTGATCGTGGAATTTTATCCTAAAAATCAATCATGGATATTGAAAGAAATAAAATAAATAAATAAATTACACAATTGTGTGATACATCAAATTAATGATTTATTTGGTGAACTATAAATAAACCTATAATAATAGGGTAAAAATCAATATGCATGTTTTTGCATGATTTTCAATATCCTGGTTGTCCTTTTTTTATTTCTCTTGTATGTTTTATATCGATTCCATCTTCAACCACCTCTACATCGAAATTTCATTGAACCAACTTCATGCGCCTTCATATACTCATTTGATTACCAATTTATTGTTACTCACACATAGGTGAGGGGAAATAATGACTCATTTATTGAAAATACATAAAATAACAATGGATATGCATGTACAACATAATAGGGGGGATGATAAAAAGTCATCATTATTTAATTTAATAATAATTAATTGAAAAATATTTTAATTAATTTAAATAAAATAAAACCAACACATACATAATCTTGGGAAAATCTCATGATCAGTACCATATATGCAATAATAGAACATTTAAAATACATAATTGACATTCATATCAAATCATATTTTAACAAGATAAATGGTGAATTAATTAATCTGATTAATTTTCTTATCAATTAATTAATTAATTTAATATTCTGCAATCTAATATTCAATGAAATTTTCATCTTCTATAATGTTAATTATGTTAAATTAAATAATTTTTCAAATTAATCATGTACTTGGGTTACACATGGTAGAGACATGGAATATAACCATCTAAAGTACATGAAATGGTCCTTATTATATATAGTTCACTCATATGAAATATTAAACACAATATATCTGACCTAATTTTAGGAGATTTACTATAAAAGAAATTATAAATGAATCAATTTAAAATTATGATTTATGTACCAATTTCATGATCAATGATTACAAAAGTTTTAATGACCATGCTATACCTATAGAAAATTATTTTACACAAAACTAATTAAGAATTTAAAATAATATAAAACCAATCAACTTGAATGTACAATATAATTATTGACACAAAAACTCTTATTGATGAATATTAATTAATAATATAATTAATTTCATTTTTATATAATTATTCTATTTTGTGTACACATAGAATTTACATATACACAAAAAAAGTTGTTACAAATAAATAATGTTGTATAGTTTATTTACCCTAACTCATGTGAATTAATTATGTTGAGTGAGAATTAACTACACCATGTGAACATTAGTTATAACATATTAGTATGAATTAACCGCATGTATAATAATTATACTGTGTGTATATTAAATACACCACATGAGATTTAACATTTATTATATATATGTTGACCACATGAGTAATATGTTGTGTGGAGTCAGATGACATGTTAGAAAGTAATAGGTCATGTTACCTGGAAACTGTGAGCCACATCAGGATTTTCATCAGTTATTCTGAATTTATTTGCAATTAGTTTGGTGTTGTTTGATTAATAAATGAACTAGATAAGAAAATATGTAGATGATCGGATAAACAGTTTTTGTATAATTAATAATAACTTTTAAATTAGTAAATAATAAAAAATAATTGAGTAATTATAAATTTATCAAGGCTGTTTTGAAACCACTAATATGTTCCGAGTGTAGGGGAAGAAATATTAAGTAGTGGGACTAAGTTATAAATTACAATATTTAATTTATATTCTAGTAAATACATAATGTGAGAGCCATGAAAAATATTTTTTATGAAACATTAATGACCATCCAGAATAATTGGATCATTAATATTTACATTATAATTTATTTAAAAGGACTTGGTGAAAGAACACATACACAATGAAAACATTATTATATGAAGTTAATGATCGTCTGAATACCTTTCACCATACCATAATTGTACTTGTAGGATCCATTTGTAGGATATCCCTAGTGGTGATTCACATGAGCTCTGATGATCCTTGAACAACATTGATGTATTTTATGGTGCTATCGTGGAAGACTGATCATATTTTAACATTCATATTGATCACTGCGAGGATTCCATTGATCTTAAAGAATCATTATTTCAATCTTACTCTTGAGAAGATTGAGGAGGGATGGAAATATCTCATGATATATAGGATAAAATATAGATCATTCTTCATTCCAGATAGAGGGATATGTAGATTTTATTATGTATAATAATTATCTGATTAGATTAACTCTAACACAATAGATATAACAATGTATATATAGTGTTATGGTTTATTAATAAATGATACTTATTTTAAAATATTACCTTAATAATATCTTAAACCATTTAATGACACCATTACATTTAATAATATTTATTATTAATATTTTCTCTAGGATTTTTAGATGATAATCATTATTTTACCATCTTGAAAATTAATATTAATTATCATGCCTCTTATTCTTCCACACTTCCTCCTCAATATTTATCAAATACCAAAATAAGTATTTAATTAATTATTTAATTAAACATATCTTAATTTAATAAATAAATAAATAACTTATATATATGATTGAAATTATATAATTAAATTTTGAATATTTATTTATTTAGTTTATGAGATCAATAAATCCAGAATAAAATTATTCCTCAAAGTTGAAAAAAATATTTATTCCATTAATTAAATTTTAAAATAATTTAATTTAGATCAGAAAAAACACATATTCTATAACATCCCATGTTTGTAAAAAATATTATATTTTTATATCTATGTCTATTTCTGAATTAGATAGTGTTTTAGATGCTTAAAATTAGAATAAATCCAATATTAAGCACATAATACTATAAATTTTTTAAAAGATTGTTTTACCATCTTTTGATGGAAAACCATTTTTAAATATCACTCATGACAACTTTATAATCTCTATATGTCAAAATAATTATATTTTTAGAATTGGGAAATTTAAATTTACTTTGGATAATGTTTTGAAATTTTTCTGACAATGTTCAATTTTTAATGAATAGTGAAAAATACTATATTTTACATCAAAACTGCATTTTCATCTAATTAAATTATATGTTTAGATGATATTTTTAATTGGTTTTAATGTGTGATTAAAATATTTGTATATCATTTAATATAATTATTGTCATTATAATTAATTTCATTTTTAAATTGGATATAAACAATTTTAAATCTTTTGATAGATATCGTTTCTTAAAAACACTCTATTTGTTTTGACAAAGAGAATTATTTTTAAATTAATTACTGTAATTTCTGTGTTTGGAATTTCAAAAAATGGATTCCATATTTTTAATTAGAAGTTCAAAATTATGTAATTAAGACTCTTATGTTTTTGGACATTATGGATAGTAACGAAATCAATTGTCTTTAATTATCATGATTATTTAGTAATCGGGTGGTTAAGGGTAATAAAATAATATCATAATAATATAAAATTACCACAACATGGTCCCAAATCCTTTTGTTTGTTTCATAGCTGACCCTGGGATGCCTTGTTCCAACTTAAGGACCCCATGGAATCACTTTTGTGTGATAGTGAATTTTTATTATATTATTTTTTAAGAAAGGAAAATATAACCGAACTATGTAACACCTAAGTAAAACAATATTAATTTTTTTTACATAAATGATCTTATAGACTATAAATAGTCATTATAAATATAAAAAAATTTCCTACGTCGTGTTTTTTTTATAATTTTTAGTCATTAAATAAATAAATTTATTTATGAAACTATGAAGATGCAGTGATTACCTCATTAATGAATGATTTAAATAAAATGAAATGGTAATGTAAAATCTAAAACATAAACTTGTCAAAAACCTATTGTATGGGTGGATTTCGAACCACTATCACCTTATCCTCGAAATATAACATTGTGGGACCATTAAAATCTGAAAAACATTTTATAATAAAGTAACATTTCAAGACTTTCAGAAAGTGATCCTCATCCATCTTATAAAGAACCCCACATGTACCACCATACCCACACCTCTCATGCCCTTGGATCATCAAAAATCTTCTCATATTATCTCTCTACATACATCTATTACTCTTAGAATCCTCAATTTGGGCAGAAGTCTTCCCATGGAAGCCTTTGGCTCAAATCAAAAAGAGTTACTCGATTTAGAGGTAATGTCTTCTCTCGAGTTTCTTCTTTTTATTTTCCTTATTCATTCACCAATATCCTCTTATTATTTGATCCCATAATAACACGCGTATCCTCAATATACTAGGATATCGTTATGAAAAGGATTTTATCTACACTTACAAACACCTCTGTATAATGTTTAAAGAACATACTATTTCCGTGGGTGGAGAATTACTGCCTCACGAAACAATAATTGTTCAATCTTCTTTTAACACCTTTCATCGTGGCCATTAATATGTCACTATATTTATATATGATATATATTATTTTTATGTTTTCTTTATGCTTCTGTATTTTTTTTATATAGAAATCATATATGGCTTCCATTATGTGTAAACACGATAATTTTATTTGAGGAAGTACGGAATACCGCCCCCTCAAAGTGATATGACTCATTAATACCATATGTGGTATGTATAAAGGATAGGTTTAATGATATTATATATGATAAAATTCTGTAATTATAATACTACTATCTATAATTATGTTTTAATTCCATTAAATATGAAATAGAACTGGAAGTAGCGTCCATTCGTACGTACGACTTATCATCTCCATGAATGGTGCATTTCATTTCTAACCTCAAAATGTTATGTACAATTATAAATATATATATATATGCTGAATATATATGATATATATGATATCCAAATCATTATTATCATTTTGGATATAATTATCCTTTGACCACATGAACAATATGTAATTGTAAGAAGTCAATTTTTGACTTAAGTACCAAATATTGACAACATGAAAATTAATAACATAAATTATTACATAGTGTTTACAACATGTTAATAAGTGATATAAAAGTAATAATAAACTTGAACAAGGTTCTTATTCAAGTAGAAATTAAATTTATTTTATTATCCAAAAGATTAAAGAATGATTGAGTCATGTTGGACACGAGGTAAGGGACTTCGTCTCAGTATTCTTTCATTGCGGAATATTTTGTTTTAATACATGACACTCTTTTATACACCGTATAAACACCTTATACTTTTCATTTCATTCAAAGGGTATCTTTTTCTATGAAGTGTTTTACTAAATGAAAAAAAAAGAATGTTTCTTTTAATGTACCTGGTGACAACAACCTTTCCTTCGCTGCAAGTATTATTTGATATTTGGCTTCACCCACAAGCCGTAATGTTATAAAAGAAAATAAATACCATATACAGTATTATATATTTTGGTATTGAAAATATTTTTGATAGTGAATTTTTTATAGTAGTATATTTAACTGATATATTGTTATTGAAATGTGGAAATGTTTTCTTTCCTTTATATTTGTATTATGTCTTATAATTTCATAATGGTACTTGAACATTTGATGGGTGGTCACATGATAAACCAAATTATGGGTGGTTCCATGAATACCATGACGAGTGGTTACATTATAACCTCCAATGCATTGGGTGTGGAAGTCGGCCGTATGGCTATTTCCCTTAGTGACATGTCTGGAAGTCGACCGTATGGTTATTCTATTTTAGTATGATTATGTTCCAAGTTAACTTTATACGATATGTGTTCTTTATATGGGTAATCATTTGGTTACAAAAGGGAAAGTAGTGATATTTTATTTTGTGAAGAGTATTCCCTACTTAATAAAGGTGAAAAGTATTACTTATGTTAAAGTATTCATTGTTCACTTGTTGTTTTGAAAAACTAATAGTTTCCTTCTTTGTGTATTCCTTTCTGAGAATTTTATGCTCATCCCAAGTTTTTGAAATATTTTTCAAAGGACATAAAGTGAAATAGGGTCAAGGATGTGATCAATTAAAGTCATGATTTCTAAAACATAGAGCTGAAAATGACACTTTTTTTCAAGAGATTTTATATTATGAAATAAATTGGATACTATGTAGAAGTGTCTACTTTGTAAGTTTTGAGATGTAATATTTATGGCCTAATTATCTCAAACTCTTAACCTAAAAATATCCCCAATGTGATTTATTTATTTAATTCAAGATTAAGTAATGTTTTAATGATGGGTCCTTATAGTTGTTATCAGAGGTCGGTTTAGACAACATTAGTAGTTATAATATTGTTAAATTCATGTCCATAAATTAATTTATGGTATGATTGAAATGATATAGCATTTAAAGATTACCATGTTGCTTTGCCTAAGATATTTCAATGTTTAGAATGGTTTTATATAGAGGAAATAGGGAAGATATATTGGGATGAAATCAAGAGGAAAACAACCTACCAAATAAGCAACCTGAGATGGTCAGAATTGGAACTGAACAGTTTGTTGCAGTGATGACACAATTGAATCAGGCTATAAATGGTTGTGGTTTCCATACATGAGATCGGCCAGATCAACCACAGAGGAACATGTTAGTAGTGGTGCATTTTATGAGTCAACATCCCCCATCATTCAGAGGATCATCTGACCCTGTGCTAGCAGAAGGGTGGATAAAAGCACTGGAGAAGATTTTTGTTGTCATGAAGTGTTCATAACAACAAAAGGTTAGTCTCGCTATTTACCGTTTTGAAGGTGAAGCTGATCAGTGGTGGTCGATGGTTAAAAATATTAGGAATAGTGAAGAGATTCATGATCTTGACTAGGATTAATTCAATGGTATGTTTCTTGATAAATATTCTCCTAAGGTGGTTCATCTTGGAATGGATAAAAAATTTGTAGGATTGAGGCAAGAGGATTACTTAGTGGATTCTTATGTAGCAATGTTCACTCGACATGCATGGTATGCTCCAAATTTCATATGAGATCTTGATAGTAAAATCAAACATTTTTACTCAGGATTAAATCCAAAATATCAGAGGGCATTAGCTTCTGGTGAGTTCAAAAGTTATGAAAAATTTGTTCAATGTTAAAAGAAGGTGGAAATGGAGTTTAGAAATGATCAGATGCTCTTTGACAAATAACAGAATAAGAGGTCTAGTTGGAAGAAAATGGGAAGCAATTCATCAAAGAAGCCCAGAGGTAAGAAAACAAAAATATTCATCATGTGAGAAGTGTGGTAAAATTCATCCTGGAGAATCATTATCCAATTATAGAAAGTGATTTCGGTGTGGTAAGTCTGGTCATATTTCTCATAACTGTAAGGAAGATGGTCAAGAAGGAAATGAAAATCCAGTGATAAGATGTTTTAAGTGTAATGAAATGGGTCATTATGCAAATGAGTATCTAAAGAAGAACTCAACTGAGTGAAAGTAGCTAGAATTCAAGCAGAAAGGGCTGGTGAAATTATTTGCAACTACTTCAGCAGATGTTGGGCCATCGAATGAAATAGTATCAGGTACATTGTTTGTTTTTTCTGATTATGCCAATGTGTTGTTTGATTCAGGGTCTAAACATTCTTTCATTTCATAGATGTTTTCTAGTAAATTGGGAGTTCCATCTCATGATATGAATTCTAAACTTAATGTAAAAACACCAGGGGAAACATTAAGGCAAAAACAATTATAAGAACCTTCATCTCCTTGTGAGTTGAAAGAAAAAACCAGAAAACATTATTGTTTTTACTCTAGTAGAGTTTGATGTTATTTTGGGCATGGATTGGGTTTTTATATATCATTATAAGATTGACTGTAGAGCTAAAGAGGTTTCTTTTAAGAAATATTTTCAGTATATTTACAAGAATGAACCCTTACTTTTGATAACATATCAAGAAGCTGAGAAACTAGTAAATGATGGAAATGAATGTTACCTTGTACATATTGTTGAAAATAAAGTAACTGTTTTGATTAATGATGTGCCAGTGGTAAATGAGTATCTTGATATTTTTTATGATGATTTTCTGGGTATTATACATGATCGGAAAGTTGAATTTATAGTTGAATTAGTCCCTGATTCTATGCCAATTTAAAAACCCCCTTATCAAATTGCTTAAGTTGAACATTCAGAATTAAAGAAGCAATTACATGAGTTATTAGATAAAGGTTTAATTTTACCTAGCACGTCACCATGGGGTGATCATGTCTTGATTGTTAAAAATAATGATAGTTCAATGAGAATTTGTATTGATTATAGAGCATTGAATAACATCACTATTATGAACACGTATAATTTGCCTCATATCGATGATTTGATTGATTATCTCTAGGGAGCTCAGTATTTTTCAAAGATAAACTTGAGATCGGGGTACCATCATTTGAAGGTAAAGGAAGCAGATATTCTGAAGACTGAGTTTTGTTCCAGATATGTCCATTATGAATTTGTAGTTATGCCTTTTGGGTTAACCAATGCACCTGCTGTATTCATAGACCTTATGAATATAATTTTCCATGGGTTCTTGGATAAGTTTTTTGTTGTTTTCATTAATGATATTTATGTGTTTTCTAAAAGTAAAGAGGATATTGAAAGTCATTTAAGGGTGATTTTAAAAAACATAAAAGAAAAGAAATTGTATGGGAAATTCAGTAAGTGTGAGTTTTGTTTACAAGAAATTTCGTTCCTTGGCCACATTTTTTAAAACATTAGCATAATTGTTGATCATGATAAAACAAAAGTTGTTGAAGAATGGCCAAGAATCTCAAATATAACCAAGATCCATAGTTTTCTTGGTTTGGTAGGTAATTACAAGAGTTTTGTTGGAATCTTTTCACAATTATCTATTCCAATGACTACGTTTACTTGAAATGGTGTTATGTTTATCTGGACAAAATAATGTGATGTTTGTTTTCAAGAATTGAAAAGAAGATTGGTGATTTCTCCAGTTTTGGAACTACCTTCTAGGAATAGTGAATTTTTTATCTACAGTGCTGCTTAGTTGAAAGGACATGGTTGAGTCCTTATGCGTAATGATCAGGTAATTGCTTATGCTTCACATCAGTTGAAAAATCATGAGTTAAATTACCCTACACATGATTTGAATTAGCTGCTGTTGTTTTTCTTTAAAAATTGGGAGGCATCATTTGTATGGAGTAAAGTTTGAAATATATACCGATCACAAAAGTTTATAGTATATATTCACTCAGAAATAATTGAACATGAGACAAAGGAGATTGCTGGAATTAATCAAGGATTACGATTGTACAATTCATTACCATCCGGGAAAAGAAAATAAAGTGGTTGATGCTTTGATTCGAAAATGTAATGATTTATTAATCATGCTATGTTTTGGAACTAGATCCTTTGGTTATTGATTAGATGAACTTTGGCATAATGTTGTTGGTGCAAGAAGTTCTTCTATTTTTTTCAGGTGTCAGTGAGATCATCTCTATTCGACAGAATTAAGCAAACGCAGAAGAAAGATTGTGAGTTGCAGAAAAAGGTACAAATAGTTCAGAAGGGTATGTTGCCTGAATTAAACATTGATAATGGTTTTTTTTGATGTTTGGGAAGAGATAATGTGTGCCTTGTGATTCACAGTTCAAGAATGAGTTTCTTTGTGAGGCTCATAGTTCCCCGTTTTTAGTTCATCCTGGTAGTACTAAGATGTACAAGGATCTGCGGGAGTATTACTGTTGGGATGTAATGAAAAGAGATATTGCTGATATTACTGTGAAGTGTTTGACTTGTCAATAGGTTAATGTAGAGCAGTAGTTATTAAAATGGATGCTTCAATCATTACCAGTTCAATAGTAAAAATGGGAGAATATATCTATGGACTTCATTGTGGGATTACGAAAGACATCTCGAGGTAATGATGAAATATGAGTTATTGTTGATTGATTGAATAAATATGCTCATTTTCTTCCTATTCAAGATAATTTCTCTCTAGATCAACATTCTATGTTGTATGTTAAAGAGATAGTCATGTTTAATGGAGTTCCCCTCTCCATTGTATCTGATTGTGATCCCAGGTTTACTTCTATCTTTCGGAAAGACTTTCAGAAGACATTTGGTACTGAATTAAATTTTTGTATAGCTTTTCATCTAAAATCAGATGGGCAGTCTGAACAAACAATTCAGACCTTGGAGGATATGTCACTTTCTTGCACGATGGATTACTAGGGAAGTTGGGACCAACATCTTTCTTTGGTTTAATTTTCTTATAATAACAGTTTTCATTCCAGTATACAGATGGATCTGTTTGAGGCATTATATGGTAAACAATGTCGAAATCCAGCTTTTTGGGATGATGTTGGGGAAATGAAGCTGATGGGACCATAATTGGTTGAAGGGATGGAAGAAAAAGTTCAGTTGGTTCCGAATCACATGAGAACAGCTCAGAGTCGGCAGAAACTTTATGCAGATAAATGGAGGGAGGATCTTTCTTTTGAGGTAGGTGATAATGTTTTTCTTAAAGTTTCTCCATGGAAAAGTGTGATGCGTTTTGGCAAGAAAGGAAATTTGAGTTCAATGATCATTGGACCATATGAAATTATTGAGAGAGTTGGATTTATTACATACCTAGAGGCTTTACCTCTGATTATATCTCAGGTACATAATGTTTTCATGTTTCAATGTTAAGGATGTAAATGACAGATCGATCTCATGTTTTGAGTCTAGAGGTAGTTCAGCTGGAAGATAATCTATCTTATGAGGAACAACCAGTCCAGATTTTTTACGATAGAGAGCAAGTGTTGCGGAATAAGGTGATTCTTCTAGTAAAGGTTCTATGGAAAACCCATATAGTTGAAGAGGCAACATGGGAATCTGAATATGCAATGAGGGATAAATATCCCCACTTATTCTATTAGTAAATAAATTGTGGGGATGCAATTCTCTAAAGGGGGGAAGGATGAAACATCCTAGGTAAGTAAAAAATAATATATTTTCATATATATGTCTATTTATGAATTAGATAGTGTTTTAAAAGCTTAAAATGAGGATAAATACAATCTTAGGCATAGAATACTCTAATATTTTTAAAATTTTGGTTTACCATCTTTTGATGGAAAAGCATTTTTAAATATAACTATTGAAAATTTTATAAGCTGTATATGTTAAAATAAACTTATTCTTTAGAATTCAGACATTTCAATTTACTTTGGATAAATTTTTGGCATTTTTTTGACAATGTTCATTTTTCAATGAATAGCGAAAAATACTGTATATTACTTTCAAAATGTTTTTTCATCTAATTGAATTATATGGTTAGATTATCTTTTTAATTGGTTTTAAAGTGTAATTCAAATATATTTTTACCATCTAATCTAATGTTGGTCATTAGAATTAATTTCACTTTGAAATCGGACATAAACAATTATCAATATTTTGATAGATATTGTTTCTTAAAAACATGATATTTGTTTTGACAATGAGATTTATTTTTAAATTAATTACTACAATTTTTGGGTTTGGAATTTGGAAAAATGGATTCCATATTTAGTATTAGAAGGTCCAAATTATGTAATTAAGACTCTTTTTTTGGAAATTATGAATGGTAACAAAAACTATTATCTTTAATTATCATGATTAACTAGTAATCGGGTGGTTAAGAGTAACAAAATAATATCATAATATTATAAAATGACCCCAACATGTGTCCAAATCCTTTTAGTTGTGTCGTGGACGAGCATGGAATGTGTTGTTCTAACATAGGGTCCCCATGGAATCACTTTTGTGTGATAGTGACCATTTATAATATTATTTTTAATGAAAGGAAAATATAACCAAACTATGTAACACCTAAGTAAAAAAAAATTAATTTTGTATACATAAATGATCGCTTATACTATAATAATTAATTGGAAAGATAAAAAGATTTCATACATCATGGTATAATTTTTATAATTTTTAGACATTAAATAAATAAATTTATTTTTGACTCCATGAAGATGTAGTGATTACCTCATTAATGAACAATTTAAATTAAATGAATGGATAATGTAAAATCTAGGACTTAAACTTGATGAAAAACTATCTAATGGGTGGATTTCTAACTATTATCAAATTATCCTAGAAATATATCATTTTGTGACCTTTAAAATCCGAAAACCATTTTATAATAATGTAACATTTCAAGACTTTCCAAAAGTGACCCTCCTCTCTCTTATAAAAGGGCCACACCTCTACCCCCTTACCCACACCTCTCAAGCCCTTGGACCATCCAACCATTACTCATATTATCTCTCCACATCCCTCTTTTACTCCTAGAAGCCTCAATTTGGGCATAAGTCTTCCCAGAGAAGCCTTTGGCTCAAATAAAAAAGAGTTACCTGATTTAGAGGTAATGTATTCTCTCGAGTTTCTTTCTTTTATTTTCCTTCTTCACTCACCACTATCCTCTTATTATGTGATACCATAAAAACACCAGTATCTTCAATATACTATGATGTTGTAATGAAAAGGATTCTACCAACACTTACACACACCTCTATCTAATCGTTAAAGAACATACTATTTCTGTGGGTGGCGAATTACTACCTCACGAAACGATGATTGTTCAATCATCTTTTAACACCTATCATGGTGGACGTTAAGATGTCACTGTATTTATATATGATATATATTATGTTTATTTTTTCTTTATTCTTTTGTTTTTTTAATATATAGAAAACCTTTATGGATTCCATTATGTGTAAACACGATAATTTGCATTGAGGAAGTGCGGAAAACCACCCCCTCAAAGTGATATGACTCGTTAATACCATATGTGGCACGTATAAAGGATAGGTTTAATGATATTATATATGATAAAACCCTAGAATTATAATTCTACTATGTATCATTATGTTTTAATTCCATTAAATATGAAATAGAAATGGAAGTAGCATTCATGTGTACGTACGGCTTACCGTCTCCATGAACGGTGCATTTCATTTCTTATCTCTAAATGTTATTGACTATTATAAATACATGTAAATGATTGATATATATGATATATATGACATCAAAATCATGAATATAATTTGGGATATAATGAACTTTCCACAACATGAACAACATGTAATTATAAGAAGTCCATGTTTGACTTAAGTACCAAATATCGACAAAACGAACATTATTAACTTAAATGGGTACATAATGTTTACAATATGGAAATAAGTGATATAAAAGTAATAATAAACCTGAAAAAGTTTCTTAAGCAAGTAGAAATTAACTTTAGTATATTCTTCAGGAGATTAAAGAATGATTGAGTCAAGTTGAGCACGAGGTAAGGGACTTCGTCTCAATCTCCTTTCATTGAGGTATATTTTGTTTTAATACAATACTTTATTTTATATGCTATATAAATAGATTTGATTATTCATTTAATTCAAAGGGAATATTTTTCTATGGATCATTTTAGTAAATGAAAAAAAATGTTTCTTTTAATGTACGCAGTGACAACGACCTTTCCGCCCCTACGAGTATTATTTGATCTTTGGCTTCCTCCACAACCAGTAATGTTTTAAAAGAAAATAAATCATATACACTCTATTATGTATTTTGGTATTGAAAATGGTTTTTATAATGGATTGGTTATAGAAATATATTTATGTTATATACTGTGATTGAAATTTAGAAAATTTTTCTTTCCTTTATATTTGTTTTATGTGTTATGATTTCATAATGGTACTTGGACATTTGAGGGGTGGTTATGTGATAAAGAAAATGACGGGTGGTGCCATGAATATCAGGATGGGTGGTTACGTTATATCCTCTAATGCATTGGGTATGGAAGTCAGCCGTATGGCTATTCTATTTAGTGATATGTGTGGTAGTCGACCGTATGGTTATTCTATTTAAGTATGTTTATTTTAGAAGTTACCTTTATATAGCATGTGTTCTTTATATGGGTAATATTTTGGTTACATAAGTGTATGTAGTGATCTTTTATTCAGTGAAGAGTATTCACTACTTCATAAAGGTGAAAACTATTACTTATGTTAATGTATTAATGTTTTACTTGTTGTTTTGAAAAACTAATAGTTTCCTTCTTTGTGTCTTCCTTACTGAGCTTGTTATGCTCCTCCAATATTTTTGAAATGTTTTTTCACAGGACATAATGTGGAATAGGGTCTAGGATGAGATCAAGGAAAGTCTTGCTGTATAAAACATGGAACTGGACACGACACTTTTTTTCAAGAGTTTTTATTTTATGTATAAAATTGGAAACTGAGTAGAAGAGTCTACTTTTTATCTTTTGAGATGTAATAGTTATGGCCTACTTCTCTAAAACTCTAAACCTGAAAATATTCTTAATATGAATTATTATTTTAATTCAAGATTAATTAATGTTTTAAGGATGGATCCTTGTATATTTTGTGAACCTATAATATTTTTACTCATTGAAATAAGGTGAGCTTAACTAATTCCAAATATTATTATCTACCAATGGGTTATGGAATCCAAGAGGTGGAATCTAATTTTGTATTGTTTACTACCACATACCTGTGAGGAATGTGTAAAATAATCCCATTTTCTTTGTATCTCATCAAAGAGGTTTCATACTTATGTAATAAAACATTGTTCTTGATATATATTTCATCAATTATCTAGAATTAACATGTTTACATTACCATTTATAGAAAATTTATGTCACTGGTTCCATTCCAATCAAAGGTATGAGATATTAACTTCTACAAAAAAAGGAAAAACCCGTCCTCATCATAATAATTAACAAAAAAATTATCATCACTACTAAAAATATAAAATATACCTTGTACATAGTGTGTCACAGGTTTTAAAAACAATGAAAATTATATAGGGTATGATATATATTAATAATTATTATAAATTTAATAGTCCATTACACACTCTTGTATATATGAATTTGTAATCACAAGAAAACATACAAGGTCTATAATCTCATGTCTTGGAGATCAAAAAGTGAAAACTTCATGAGATAAAGACAAATATTATTACAAAAAGTCACACATAACAATAAAAAATCTATATTCCCTATCCCAGGTCTTTATACAGACAATAGAATTTTTTAAGTGATATCAACATAGAATTTTATTGTTCTCATCATAGAGTGGAATTGTTATAACCTATTTTGAAATGAGAGAAATCCTAAAAAACTATTAGGTTGAATTATTATAGAATAATGAACAATATATAATAGAATATACAAAATAATTAATTAATTGAATATATTTTGTGATCTTAATTACAAAATAGTTGGCTCTAAGACATGAAATACTACTCTTTACACTACCAAATTATAAAATGCTACTGTTTTTTAACATTATTAATAATAAAAAATAGTTTAATAGACCCTATAAATTTACACTATTAAGAATAAATTTAAAAATATATTTTTTACCATTTCATATATATTTATAAATTTACAAAAAATGTTAAAAAATTTATAAACCAAATATATAAAATATTATATAATAAAATATTAAAAAACTATCATATTATCCTAAAAATTTTTATTTTACAATTTTGAATAATTTTTTTTGCATCATATTCAACACTTAATTTATATGTATATTGATTATGTAAACATACACGTGTCATGTAATTTGATATTGTAAAGGATATACCATATTTGGATTTGAAAATAACAATGATTTTTACTCATTTAGGAAACTAGGATTCCTTCAAAAATTTGACATAACCATTAGTCTTCTTTGAAGGGAGAAATAGAAACATAAATGTTTTTCAATTTATAATTAAACATAGGAATTATATCTATTTATTTAAATTCATTATATATTTATGTGATATAATTTATAATTGTAATTCTTAATGTTATAATTTAAATAATTCACAAATGTAAAAAATGATACATTATATGCACACCTTAGGTGTATTTATCTATATTTTTTTAAAATATAAATATTATTGATCTATATTGGATATATATGAAGAAGAAAAATGAATTTATACAATAATATCAAAAAAATGTATACCCTAAAACAAAACAAGGCTATTTCCATTGTGTGTAATCATGGTTATAGACTAATAAATTGTAGCTATAGGTAATAACCTTGGTTTAATGAACAATAAATTGTATTAGTGTGGCTATACCCCTATAACCATGGTTAAATCCTTGAAAATAGTCATATATCCTCGATTTTGTCCATGGAAATAAGGATATTTCCACAGTTCTAAACCGTGGAAGTATCTTTAACCATGAAGACATGTATCCATGGTTTAAAATCATGGCTATAGGGTAATTTACATTATTTAAAACAATGATAATAGGGTTGAGATTCTATAAAAACACCTCATCCCCAACACCCCTGCACCTTTGATCCCCCCCAACCAACACCTCCACCAACACCCCCTACCCCCACCATTTCCCCTCCCCCACTGCTTCCCTAACCATGACCCCCTCCTAACACCCCTACACCTCTGCCCACTACCTCTACTAAAAAACATCCAAAACACCTGTGTAACCCCACCTTGCACCCGTCTACCCCGTACCACAATAAACCCCATCCAACACCCCTTCCCCCCACCAACACCACCTCAAGCACCCCATCCTACACTCCCCACACCTCTGACCCCCCCTTCAAAAAAACACCAACCCCCTGCCCCTTCCTGCAACAAGCACCGCCTTTAACATCCCTCCACACCCCCTAATCTCCACCCATGAACCTCTACCCCTTCCCCTTAAAAAACACTAACCCACTGCCCTCCAACACCACCACTACCCCAACAAACACCACCCCCTGCACCCCCTACACCTCTTCCCTAGTCCACTAACTGAAAACAAACCAGCCCACTACCTTCACTAGCACCCCTCCAAAACCCCCTCTCCACCCCATACACTCTTCCCCTATCATGCTAAAGTAACACAATCCCAATGCCCATGCACCCCCTTTCCCCCAACAACACACCCTCTAGAACCCCCTGTACCTCTGCCTGCTCCCCTGTAAAAAAACACCAACAACACCAACAACACCTATTCACCCCCATCCACCTCTGACCCCCTCTTCTTTTTAAAGAAATACCATCCCACTGCCCCCTCCCACCAGCACCCCCCTTCCAGCAACCCCTCTGTACCCACCCTCCTACACCCCTTACACCCCCCACATGCACCCTACTCCAGCACGCCCCACTTCTACACATCTTTCCTCCTCACACTGCTAAAAAAACACCGACCCATGAGGCCAAAGATATATATAACCAAATAATTTTCAAACATTTAATAAACCAAAAAAGAATAGACAATGAAATAAATATATTAAAAATAAAAACAAATAAAATTACTATACTACTATAGTCTGACACTAACCTATTGATTGAATTTCCCAAAACTGTGTAGAATTCGGTTTAATTTTAATGCATCAGTGCAACAACCTTTTCCTCACATATGCAGAAATCACTGTCGTATGCCGAGAAAGAGGATAAATGAAGCACTTATAATAGAATAATATGTATAGAGTAGTGTTTGATATAAAAGTTATAAAAGTATTAATAAAATACGAGGAAACATATCAAAAGGAGAAGTTTTTTAATTATTTTGTGTTTATTAAGAAATACAATGAAATGTTAGCATAGAGAACCAACATCATGCCCTCTTTATACGGAATTAGGTGGTACATACATCAGAAAATAGAGAAAATAAAACAAGGATAAATCTTTATTTGTACCAAACTTGTTATATGTGATAAAGTATGAAAATGTTATAATTCTATATTGTATTATGAAATAAGAAACCAATTGATAGATATCATTTTAACCTGTGATTATGATTTGCTAAAATGCCTATAAAATCATGGCATAAAGAGGGTTTTCCTATAAATGTTATCATGATAGCTGTCATGCGATCCATATTTGAAGAACATTTTTTTACACAAGTATATCAATTATATTCATAACACACACCCATCTCACACAAATTTATATATATAATACTGTTATCCTTCACTTTCATTTTTCATGAATTACAAACGATGAATAATGTAAAAAAAGTAATTATTTAGAAGGGACGAATACTAAATTGTGACAACGAACATTCCACAATTGTATAAATTTTCATACAACTGTAGATACATTCACTATAGTTTTATGTATACTATAATTACATGATTTTATACAATGAATGCCTCATATATATATATTATTAGAGGAAAATGGTGTATTATTTATGTATTCTTTGTTTTATTGTCATAAAATTTATAATGTTCAATAAAAATGTTTCTAAATATTTAAGAGGAAAAATAGTTCACATTCCAATACCCATATCAACAATCCAATTCTGAAGTTAGAGAAGGGAGTGAGATCACCTCATTGACGGCTTGAGCATACTCATTCAGTGTGATCTTCATGGAAGATGACTCGTTTGGGAAATAATCATTGGTAAATAGTGCCATTTATCATATATCCCATTTTACCATAAAAAAAATAAATAATCCACATTATTGTTATGAACATACCTTTACACCACCAATTTCATGATATATGTCACTATATTCCTAGAATATAAATATACAAAAAAACCCATAATTAATAAAACTAAATATATAGTAAATTATGAATAAATCATTAATAAAATTATTCATGATTCTAATAGATAATACCATAAATTAAATAAACTCAAGAATTTGAGGTCAAGAAAGGATTAATTAGATAGAAAGATATGAAAATCTATTATCTTTTAGAGACAACTAATTAATGAAATTACTATATTCATAAAACAATACATATTCTTTCAGTGTGTTTTTCTCACAATAATTCATTCTAAGAAAACATATAAGGTGTTATACCTAAATACCTCTATAACACCTTGTATATTTTACCTGATAACCAAAAACAATGATCTATTAGGGTACCTTTTTATAAAAATGATTATCATAATATACTAACTCTTGGTTGATAGTTCTGTGGGTAAGAATTATGATTTTGGTAATTGATTTTTTTGACAATGAATTATTAAACATGTGAATCATATTTAAACTCAAGAGTAATAGGATAATTTTGAAGAGGTGAAGACAATTTTGATATTTAGAAGTGATTTAAAGAATACATCACCATCATCCCCATTTGGTTGGGTTCCTTTTCCTGATTGAGTGAACTCAAAACCCTATAGAACTATTGATTGAGTTTCAAAACAAATTTATTTATCACCAATTAAAATAATTTTCAATCAAATAAACACATAGAAGAAATTTAAATAAATATACTATCTTTAATATTGTAATTGAAGGTTATGATTAAAATTTGAGAAATTATAAAATCTAATTTCTATATAGATGGAAGGATCATTCATCATCGATTATAAAATATTTTATTCTTCTGAAAATTGATACAAGATATTTAATTACATCATAAATTCTTTAAAAATGAAGATAGGTTATGGTGAGTAATCATGGAGAGAATCTCTTTAGGGGATCCATCAATATAGGAGAAACTTTCAGAGTTTACCTTATTGTGATTCATATGTAATTCATTAAAACAACCATAAAAATAAACTTTGAGGTGTTATTTTCATTAACACAATTATCTTTTGATAAGAGAATAATCTTTCCCATGTACTCATAGTATCAATAATGGAGTGAAGAATATTAATCCCATTGTATTTATATTCAATAGTGGGATAGAAAGGGTGAACTATCAAAGAAATTTTGACCTATATCTATGGTGTCTTGGAGTTAAATCTATTGATAAAAAATATAATGGGTGTGTAAAAGTGTACATTGGTTTGTGAAAATATTTTTTAATGAGTGTATAATATATTTCATGGATGACATGTGTGATGGAGGGAGTCTCCTCCTAATAGATATATATAGTGATTCTCTAATTGGTGAATTATATATTGTTTTTTATACATAAATTTTATCCTCTAGTTTATATAATAAATAATGTATTTATTTTCTTAATTTTTTCTCTAGAATCCAAGAAGTCTTTTTTTACCATTAGCTTACCTATAAATATATGGATGATAGGTAGTTCTTTTCTAGTGTATTCATCATCATTTTTTTATTTCTCTAAAACGAACATTTTTTAATTGGAAACCATTATCATTTCTTATGGATATAGAAACTGAATATCTGTAAAATATTTATTTTTTTTAAAAAAACACCATATATGAAACCATACTATATAGTAATACAATTGATTAATTCCAAACTGACAGAGTCTATTGATAAAATTATGCACTCATTCCATTAGAGTTAGTAAATGGACTAGTGGGGCCCAATAACCATATATCAATTATATCTACTTATAATATCCATGACTATAGTATATCCTATATAAAACTATTTTTCTTATTCTCAAGTAGTTGTAACTATTCTTAAATATCTCCCATGAATCTTTGAATACTGCAGGACTTCATAAACTAAATTCAATGATTGTTTTCACTACTATGAAAAAACTCTATACCCATGGAACCACTGATGAAAGATAATAATTTTAAACTTAGAGGATCAAGACTACGATATTATGCTACATAGCCTATAAAATAATCCAAACTAATTATAAGAAGAACATTGTAATGTATCTTCTCAAATACAATAAATACATATTAATGTTTTCCTATATTAAATAATGAATATTTAAAAGGTTACATAATTAATTTTTGAGTTTAAAAGACACATGGAGTCCATGAATGGATTGTGGGAAAAAATGTAATAATTATAAATTCTAAACCAAAAAAATTATGTAATATATTATAATGTTTTATATATGTAAACTGGTCATGATTTGAGAAATTATGGTCATTTGAGCAAGTTTTGTGGATTTTAAGGGGTTGATTTGGTGTTGTTTTACATGTGTAATAATTCAGACCTACCTTGAATATGTGTAGTGATAACCGAATTTGATAAGAACCATATTGAGATATAAAATAGGATAAGAAAAAATAGATAGGGATTTCTATAATGGAGATGATACCTTCCATTTAAAGAGAAGCTTAAACCAAGGAGCATCAATATGAAGACTAAATTCTCTCATTTTAATTCTATTTGTTTTAACATGATCAAGATTGGATAACTCAATATTGGGTTTCATGTGATGCGGTTTAATTTATTACTATGAAATCATGAATGAATTTATATATTTTTATTATTTTTTTAGTTCTCAAGTCATCAATAAATTGATATATTAATTTATGATATTTTGGTATTAAGTGGTGTAACAAAATTTGAACTCCATCTTATTCACTAGAAAGAGTAAATTCCACTCTAAATATTTTAAATATCCCTTATGTGAGGTAGCATAAAAAAATAATGAGCATATAGGATTATATATATGGTTTTGGAGTGTGTTTTGAGAGAACACATGTTGGATACAATAATCACACCAGAATAAAATTTATTAATTTAAGTGTAAATGGTATAAAATAGTTAAACATATCATAAAATTCCCACTATCTCAAAATAAGAACACATAATTCTTATAAACTATTTCTCTAAACATCTATATGGTTTCTTTTAGATTACTTCACTATAACATAGTTCCAAAATATTTAAAATAATATTATTTCTTGTTTGGATTCATCTATTCCTCACACATTACCAATAGTTACACACCATTATTTTTATTCTTCTATCATAACTAAATTAAAATAATAAAAATAAATTAGATTTTTACTAAATATATAACAAAGGTAACTCCAATATAATATTTCACCAGACCCTATACACAATTATTAGGATATGTGATTTCCAAGAACACATGAAATATTTTCTATTTTCATTTTTCTTTAGTAGGAATTATTTGAAATCATGTTCTTAATAAAGGACACACATAATATAAAAAAATTGAAACTATGGAAGAGGGAAAAATTTATTTTATATAAAATATAATTTCAAGAACTATTAGTAAAACATTTCAAATATTAAAGTAAAAAAATTTAAAAAAATCAATATTTGACCATAAAAATAATAATCAACATTAAATATTTTACCAAAAAATGATTCCTTAAAAAAGATAAGGAAAAAAGATAACTTCAATTGAAACTCCCATCATGTTGTCTAAAATACTTTTACCATTAGTTTTTTAAAGAAATTGAATTTATAACACAAGTTTATTTTAATTAATAAACACAACAAACACAAAATTTATGTTAATTTACTAACCAAAAGTGATACTTACAATGAAAATGGAAATCAAAAGTAATAGGTGGTACAATTTTCCTTGGAGGACATATGAATATTAGTAATAATCAATCCATGTGCTAACATGATTAGAAATAGAAATAAATTGTTTATTAATATTTAAATTGTGTTATGAAATGAAAAAATTGTGAAAATACATATAAAATCCAATTTTAATGTAGACGAAAATTTAGAAAACATTAACTATAAAAACATATATGTAACTAACATCTTTTTCACCCCAATATGAAATTTTGAATCATCGTTAAATAATTCTCCCAAAATTGATATATCGAATCAAAAAATATTGATAATAGAATAACACTAAAAGAAGGATTCACTTGGGGGGTTTAACTTCAAAAACAATCTAGTGATGTGATGAATCATTGTTAATTGGACATAAAACGTTTAGTGGGAAGAACATGATTATTGACAAAGGAAATCATAAAAAAACTAATGATGACCGCAACATCAACATACAACATCATTAGCAAGATTAAGACATCGGGAAAAAAATTTCTCATTGAATTCAACATAGTGTCGTGCAAACACATGGTTGAAATGTGAGATTAAAATAAGATAATACATCAAAGGAACAACTCATTTAATTGCCTCATAAAATAAAACCCAATGCACATTTTTTTACATTTTGAATATTTATCAGGTATATTGTATTTTAAATAGTAGAAACAATAACCTTTTTATAAACTTTATGTCTATTAATATCATGAAATGTTCAATGAGATATTAAAAAGGAAATTACATCCCTTCAACCGATATAAAACAATTCATAAGCCTCTAATGTGTATAATTTTCTATTGAATAATAATACAAAGATTCTTTTCAAGTCAATTTGATAGGAATATATATTCCATATAATTCACATGTGTTAGTAAATAAATTTAGTTTTATTATCTACTCAAATAAATACACTTATGTAAAATTCCACTTGTCTAAAAAAGTATGTTTATATGAAAAATTCATTAATATCAGAAAATAAATCCTAAAAAATATTGTTGTAATTAATAATATCGATTGATTAGAGTTGATATAATGAAATAATTGAATGTCCTATCCTAATGGAGAAATACTATACTATGTTAGTACATGAAATAGAAAAAAACAATGTAACTAATAATTTATATGTCATTACATCAAGGAAATCCATCATTTGCAGAATTAATTCTTATGTGTAATACAAAAGAGAATGAAAATTATAATATAATAAAAACAATTCGTAAAAATTGGGTGGATTAATGACTTGGTTATGTAAATGGGAGGAAAGAAATTATATTTTAAAATCAAGAGTGAAAGTAACCCTTAGTCACGACATTTCATTATTTGACATTAAGTCACTATTCCAAGTTGAAAGAATATTAGGAAAATCAGACGAAAAAACACGTATAACTATTTAATTTTTATGGAGATAGTTTTAGTAAAAAGTCAAAAAATAAGTCACCATTCTATAGGATAATTACTTCAAGAATTTTGTGAACATATATAGAAAAACAAAATTAAAATATATTTTTACATAAGAATATATGGCGTTCCAGTCTAATGAAGTTCATCCTTATGATATATGAGATATATTAGAAAAAAACATCAAGGGAAAAAATTGACACCAAAGATGTTAAAATCATATGAGCATATTAAATGAAGTGGTGGGGTGGGGAGATTAAATTAACTTCATTACAGGTGTCTTGAAATTGATATCGATAAACAAACTATTCATGATATCTAAAATTGAAACAAATAAGTCAAAACAAACCCAATTAAAATAAGACAATGGATCAAAGAAATCATAATTAATGAAATAATTTTAAATAGATAAACCGTATCTTGAAAAAATCTGCCAATTAATAAGAAAAAAAATTGAAATAATAAATCTTACCTAGTCAAAAGTGTATAGGCTAGGGATACAAAATAACAGAAACCCTATTACATAGCATAAATATGAGGGATGTGTTGTGGTCACATAGGAGGAGAATTATCTTGAGGAGGTTGGGTGGATACATTAGAGGAGGATCACAGATGGTGGTGTGGCCACATAAGAGCCACCTTGAGCGGCGACGAGCTAGGTTGGAGGAGGAGGGTCATGGTGAGTTTTGTGTGTTAGTGGGGGGGTGTGGATGTAAGGGTGATGTTGGGAGGTAGGTGATGAGGCGATGTCAGAGGTGGGATGGGTGTGCAAGAACCTTGATGATAGAGAGGTTAGTTATGTGCACTGAAGTCCTGACACTTGTGACCTAGGATGGCTGTACCAGATACATGATGGCATGGAGGTGGGTTTGGTGCGCTAGATTATCGATGATAGGGAGGTGGGATGGGTGCAACAAATCCACGATGAGAAGAGGAGTGGGAGGAGGGGAAGGAATAATTGTGGGGGGTGGGGGAATCACAAGGTAAGGGAGGGGGAAGCATGAGTAAGGGGTACTTCCATGATCATCCTTCTCCCTATGGGTTTAGGATGGATATTGCCATAAATTTTATTAACTATTTTTATAAATATATGGCTAAAGAAAAAATTTATATTAGTGATACAAATTTCATTTAGTTATTAATAGAGAGTGCATACTAACATTCTCAAATAAATTATTTATATTGTCATTATTTTTATTCAATAAATACATATCTAGAGGTGTGAGAAGATCACTTAATATATATTGGAATAGGCAAATGTTTTACATGTAGGAGTAAACAATATGAAGGCCAAAATATATATAGTGACTTGGATAACACTAAAATTAATTGAAAATAAAATATGATTACTTGTGTATGTTGGGAAGAGGGATATCCAACTGTGAAATCACCAGAACAAGGAATTTTGTTCCACCTAAATGTCACACATATGGGGGTTTTTATAGAGGAATATGAGATCTACTAAAACACCCACCCTTGACTAGCCATACCAAATATAGTAATAAATCACACCCAACTATTATAATAAATTTATTCAACATTACTCAATAAACCTCACGAAATTTCAATGAAACTGAAGTATGAAAAATATAAATAAAAAAATAACTCAATATATTCACATTCTTAAGATAATGAGTCCTTCATGAACATTATAAAAACAACTTACTTTATATTTATTGGAAGATATAATATTTTAAAATTTATTACTAGGTATAAGTAATCTACACAAACACTTAAGTATATATAATAAACGCACACCTTCATCATCACATTATAATCTATTCATTAATCACTATTCTTTAGTTACGTAGTTAAAAAAAGGGCCTATGAATATTTGTAACATGTTTTTTCCAATAAACAAGTTAAACCAACTCCCTTGAAGTTTTGGACAATCACAACCACTATTATCTGTATACCATACTTATAACCCTTTTGTATCACTGAACATCCCTAACCTTAGCTTCATCAAAATAAATGAGCAGTAATCTTCTTTTTTCCCCTTAAAGATATTAAACCATAGCTCCCTGTACATGAAACCCAAAACCATATACAGAAAAATTTCCATAAAATGAAACTCCAATGAACAAAACTTCAAGAGACTATAAACTAAGATTTACTACCCATCAATCTATAACTCGATGTATTACTTTAAGAACCCTTAACCACACTATAATACATAGTAAAATAGTGATATATTTATCTTCCTTTTCATGAATGATGTTTTCTCCATTATTCTCCCATTCACCCAACTCTGACATGGGTGTGATACTACCCCAAACATTCTTAAACTATAACATTTGCTTATTTGATTGATAAATATTGGATATGGACCATCCTTCTAAAATCTATAAATTTGCCTTCTAATAAATTTCTAATGATGTTTTATTTTAGGTCAATACTTACTATTTGAGAATTTAATAATGTTTTCTGCATGTATTCGTAACTATATACATCAAAAAATTAACTATTCCCTTTGAACTTCTCCCATTTCATTGTAAATAATTCATCAACCAAACCATTTCCATCATATATTCCCTTGTAGTTACATAAAATGCATCCATTTTAATAATAGTAATTATATTTGATAACTATGATATCCAATAAGTTGTAATTTCTTTGTTGATAAAAAATACATCATTTCTCTTTTAGGTGTCTAAATATATGAAAAACTAGTTAAAAATATTATCTAAAAGGGCCATCAATCCTATATCACTTGGTTTTATCTTTCATTATATTCAAATACCAATGGTTGAACTTGATAATCACCAATGTTAGCTTTCTTAAATATAAATTATATAACTTTATAACTCACCAGGGAAATACATTTTATGTTTTTTAAAATTTATCATAAATATTAAACATCTTATTGTTGATGTATATGAAATATTTGTTATTTATGTGAATATATCTTCCATTTTTGGTTTATTAATTCTTGGTCACATTGAAATTTTCACCTAATGAAGTTAAGTCTAACATATATACTTAAATAGAAAATATTTTAATTCCCCTTTGGATATAATATTTTTGAGATATCACCAAGGTTCTGACACTCTTATCTCTCTCCAAATTCATTTCAAAATCTACTCTGTGATCCCTAGATAATTTATTGTGAATATTATTACCAATTCATGTTTCATCGTCCAGATCCTTCACCTATCAAGTCAAGATAACAATATACCATCCAAATAAAATATAAATATAATGCTTTTATCATAATCATATACCTCATAGTAATGATAATGATTTATATTGTACTATGTGAATTCTAATTCTAACATGAATTGATCAATATTCTGATAACATTGTCATAGATCTTTTTTAGACTATAAATTGTTTTCCTCAACATATAATAAATCTTCTAGTTCCTATATTCCATGAAACAATCATGTTTACTCAGAAATATTTCTTCTTCTATCATAATATTAATTAAGGTGGTTTTTATGTCAATCTATTGAAAGAACTAAATTTCGTATGCTACCATACTAAAAAATTTTCATATATTTATAAATATAATTCCTATTGATAATATATTTAAGATATCAACTCCTTCATTTTTTAAAATCAATTTTCAAACAATTTTACATTATAACATGTCTTTCCATTATCCTCTTATATAAATTAGAAATCCCACTTATTATATAGTTCCCTATTTTATTTTGGTAAGTCAATAAGATCCCAAATTTCATTGGATATCAATAAATTCATCTATTTATAAATTTATAACTTCCATTTTTTGGCATATATAATTGTGGCCACTTCTTATAGGATCATTGTCTATCGTACAAACCTTAGAAGAATATATGTCATGTTAGTACCTAACCTCTAAATCAGGTTTATATCTCTAGATAAACTCTAAAAATGTTTTCAAGATACTAATAATATCTACTAAAAATTCAAATACCTGTAATTTTTGTAATATAAAAAAGGCATCTCTTACTCAAGATTTGGATATTATTGAACTATCTAGAATATCTTATACTAGTCTCAAATATAGAGATTTAATTCCTTTCTCTATGTGTAAATAAAATTTTCCTATTTTGTTATTCAAACTTGTATAGATATAAAAAACCAAAGATTATTTTTTTCCTCAAAATATTTCTATCCACTATTCCAGTCCATCCATAGATTCTATTCGTTGATATAAATATCTCTTCTGATAAGGACTTGCCTGTTGTAACCATCCAACAAACAATAACCAATGTAATCATAATTTTACCCAAAGAAATATAGTTTTACATAGTCATAATCTTTTTAATACACTTGGAATTAATATTCACAAATGTAATAATTATAAGCACTTTATTATGGAAAACATTTTCCCATTTACATGATAAAAAATCCATCAAATCATTTTAATGAATTGTCAATGATAGGTTTTTTGCTAATATTTATTTCAACATTATGTTCCTCTCCCTATATTCCCTTGGAATTTATGTAATGTAACTACATAATTCAATCTTCTCTATGAATGTTTTATTTATATTGTTAACAACACAATTCTCATACACTATTATTTTTATCTTATAGGAATTTTTTAAGTTGTATATATTTTACTCACCACCAATATTAGTGAGAATGCATTTTATCTTTTGGTTTCATTCCAATTTTTTTACATGTATTTCAATTAAAAAATATCTTTGAAAGAATATAATTTAATCATTAGTAATTATACTAAAAATTCATTAAATCATATTCAAGAATATTTATAAAGTAAATAAAAAACTCCAATGGATTAAAAAGGGGATAGTCCAAACATTTCTAAATCAACCATTTATAAGATATTGACCCTATGATTCTATTCATTTAAAATAATGGAATCCCTTTTTTGATTCCCCATAATATATAATTAACATCTACCAATGGTTTTTAATCATTTATTAATATTATGTTACTTCTTATTATACTCAAAGTCTTCTCATTGGGATGATCGAGCATACAATTCCAAAATTTTAAAACATCAGCCGATATACATTCAAAATCTAAATTTCCAACTGAGCCTCTAGTAAAACATGTCATTAAATAATTTAATTCCTTTTTGACATCCATGGAGAATGAAAGAGCGCTGTCGTGGGCGCCCTCAAATGATTAATGTGATTTGGGGTACTTAGGTGCAGCAGAGTGGCTGACCAAGGTCGTCTCTCAAAGGAGGAAGTGAATTAAAACAATTTTTAGAGGTATTATAGAAGTAAAATAAAAGAGAATAAAAACACTACTTGAAAGTATGGGGTTGGTTGTTTATAGTTTATGAATCTAGAAGAATTTTGCTGGAAGAAGATTGCATTTTTTTTGTTTTTAATTTTGAAATGAATTTTCGATTAGAATGACACAACAAGAAGATGTTTGTTTAGACAATATTTAAAAGACGTAATCGATCTAACTCTACCTATTCAATCATTTATTAATAATTATCATTTAAATTAATATTCACTTAATTATGATCCCTTAATTTGTTAAATCCCGAACCCTACGAGAAATAACTTTACCATGAAGATTGAAGTGAATTTTTAACCTTAAGCTAACTTCGGAACATGCAATCGCAACACCCTGCTTTGATTGATGTTCTAAAATTAGCTTATGGTCAGTGGTAAATTAAGGCACATAACCACTCTGTAAATGAGGATTAATTGAGTTTAGGGATTATATTTTAACTCTACAAATTGATCTCATGTGGTTTTTGAATTACCGGTTAAGGTTGCGCTCTCACAGTTCACACAATTCCCGACCTCGCGTGTTTTGTGTTAACTATTAAATTGCTAGCTTAGTTTCATTTAAATTAAAAACTCAATTAATAGATCATAATATGTGAATTACAGTAGCTCATTGATTCAAAATAAATGAATGAACAAGGTAGAAGATAGATCGATTACTAAAAGACTACTCTTCCATGGGTGGCGTAATCATCGTAGAAGCGTTTTGCATGTGCAAAGGTTTAAAATGGGTATAACCCAATAACGCTTCTACTCAAGAATTCCAGCCCAATTAGGAAGATTAATAGAAGAAGAAATTTAAACAAAATAGAAGAAAAGAGAAGAAATATAAGAAGAGAAATGAAGTTTATTACACAAATGAAAACATTACAAAATGAAGAAGAGAAGGAGGCTTCGATGAGGGGATCCTTGCTTCAAGAGCTACACCTCTTACAATGGTTGGAGAATTTGGTTGAAACAAATTCTCCTCTGCCTCCAATATCCCAATTCACGTCCCAACCCCTCCAAATGAGAAAAACTCCAATTTATAGAGGGGAGGAGAGGAGAGGTTACAAGTGGTTTCAAGTGTGAATGTGGAAATTCGGCCAAATATTTTATTCCAACTTGAACCGCCCATGTGACCACCAAAACGCGTGAATTGGCCGGCCTTCCAGAAGTATGATTTGTGACACATCATGTCCCCGAGCTTTCATCAAAATTTGGTCTCAATCCAAGCCCGTATATAGAATATATGGCCCAAATACCAAATCTTTTCCATTCTGGAGAGCCCAGCCCAACTTTTACTTCATGGCCCAATTTCAACAACCACATGAACTTATTAGCTTTAGTGTCCTGAATAAAAGTTGTAGATAATTACGTTAGGAACACTTTTACAAAATTTCAAATTCAAATAATAAATATAAAAAGATTTATCTTCGAAATACTACAGTACACTATTAAGGGTAAAACTGGAATTTTCACCAAATTTTCAAATGAATGATCAAATCCCAAATATTTTATAAATAAACAAGTTTAACACAATGTGAGGAAATTATATCATTTATTATCAATAAAATATTCAATAAAATAGTGTTTTATCAACTCCCCCACACTTACCCTTTTGCACACCTGGGCAAAACCTCATATCAAGTAAACATCAATATCAAATCAAAACCAATTTTAAAACACATATCTTTAAGGTCAATCAATTTCACACCAAGAATAAAAAAGATATCATGCCTCATAAAAAACCTTATTTCAAGTTCTCCATTTATATCATTCAATATATTTCCACTTCATTTATCCACCCATGCAGAAAACACTTACCTCGCTTGAATTTTCTCTCATCACTCAAATATCAATTTTTTTTGCAATGTCTTTCTCATCCAAACTCATACAAGGGTCACCATAAGCTTGATAGATTCCTACATCACTACCCGATGTGAGTCAAGGACATATGTTTATCATGAGGACTTTTCAGGTTTGTTCTGTGGCTTTCGGTTGGTAGGATTTAGATGTGAAAAACTCTGAGGCTGAATGAGGAGGGCTTGACTCTTTTGAAGCAAAATTGCATTAATCTAATTTTCACTTAATTATGGTCTTCTCTTCAATCCCCATAGTATCAATTCAGCTCCATCATCATGAAAATTCATGAAAGGTTTACACCATTCATCATTTCAGCATAAAAAATGTCAATCTTCTCAAACATGATTTTCTTGAAAGCTCCAGATGGGAACATCTTTCCACCTCAATTAGAAGCTCCAGAAAAGGCACAACTTCACTTGTCATGAAAGCTCCAGAAAAGGCACAGCTTTCAATATAATGACTTTCTTTAGCAGCAAACACATCTCTTCAGAATTTAATTTTCCACCCAAAGTATCACATAATGTGGTGGCACAACACAAGACAACTTCCCCCACACTTAAGCTCAACTAGATTATGCAATTTCACTTCAAGAGTTGGTTGGATAGGGAAAATTGGCTTGTAATGTGGCTTAACCTAACAGGCTGTGCATGGATTCTAAGGGCTACAAGGATTAAATATTCAAGGTAGGCCATTATAAAAAAGGATTCTTTGAAAAGGGGGCTTTAATACCAAACAAATGCCTCAATCATTTAAACACAAGTACCTCAAACCCTCAAGTTTTGACAGGAATAGATCAAATTCTGGTTAAATCAAGTATGGTTTGGTTCTCTCAAGAAGTGAGGTGAATGTAAAGAATATGAAAATAATGGTTCAGAAGCCTCACAGGAAAGTGATTTCAAATATAAAGACAGTGAGATGTGGCATGAGATTCAAAATTCGGTGTACTTTCCATGAAATTACTAAATATTTGAACTTGAAACAAAGTCATTTCAGTATTCATTTAAGCTTAGTTTCAAGGGGTAAATTGTTTCACTTATTTATATGGATTTAAAAATGGTGATGAGAATCATTTCAGCTCAAAATTTTCAAAAACACACAGAAAATTGTAAAATAAACACACAAAATTTGGAAAACACACAATTTTTTTTTTGTTTTTTAAACAGGAAAACAATTGAAATTACTAAACTAAAAGGTTCCCTCCCCCACACTTAAAATATTGCATTGTCCTCAATGTGAACCCGTGAGATGATATATGCACATGAAATTCAGAATTTTTAAATAGGACAAATAATATAAAAGTGAAAGGGTTAGGAACAGCCTGATGTGATCAAGTGATGATGGGGTCATGCAGTGTGATAAAATCCACTGCATCAGTAGGATGTCCCTCAATGTATCTCTTCAAACATTGCCCATTGACTGTAAAGCTCCTTCCAGTGTCCTCTTGTGTGATCTCCACTACACCATAAGGAAAAACATTAGACACAATATAAGGACCTAACCATCTGGAACACAACTTACCAGGCATCAACTTCAGTCGTGAACTATAGAGAAGGACTTTCTCTCCAACATGAAACTCCCTTTGTTGGATCATTTTGTCATGAGCTGCTTTTGATTTTTCCTTGTAGAGCCTTGAGTTCTCATATGATGACAGTCGAATCTCCTCAATCTCTTGAATTTGCAACTTCCTTTTGAATTCCAGCTTGGGCCAAATCCATGTTACATTTCTTTATAGCCCAATATGCCCGATGCTCGACTTCCACTAGGAGATGACATGCTTTCCAAAAAACAATCCGAAATGGGGACATACCAATGGGGGTCTTGTATGCTGTCTTATAAGCCCACAATGCATCATCCAAGCGCTTGCTCCAATCCTTCCTATTTGGCTGCACGGTTTTCTCCAAGATTTGTTTCAACTCACGATTTGAAACCTCAGCCTGACCATTTGTTTGGGGGTGGTATGGTGTTGATGTTTTGTGTGTCACCCCATACTTTCGAAGGAGGGAAGAAAAATTCCTATAGCAAAAGTGTGTCCCTTGGTCACTGATGATGGCCTTTGGTACTTCAAACCTGCAAAAAATTTGTGTTTTGACAAAGTCCACAACAACATGAGAATCGTCAGTCCTGGTGGCCTTGGCCTCCACCCATTTACTCACATAATCAACAGCAACCAAAATATACAAAAAACCAAATGAACTAGGAAAAGGACCCATAAGGTCGATGCCCCATACATCAAAAATCTCACAAAATAGTATGGGTTGTTGGGGCATCTCATGTCTCCTAGAAATGTTCCCAGTGTGTTGGCAATGAGAGCATGACTTACAAAACAAATGGGCATCATGGAACAAGCTAGGCCAATATAATCCAGAGTCTAAAACCTTCCTAGCTGTCCGTTGGGGTCCAAAGTGTCCACCACATGCAAGTGTATGACAGAAATGCAAAATAGACTCAAACTCATGATCGGGAACACACCTCCTAATGACTTGGTCACTACACATGCGCCATAAGTATGGATCATCCCACACATAAAACCTAGGCTCACTTTTTAATTTTTGGACCTGATGTTTCTTTAAATTTGCAGGGATTTCAGAAGCAACAAGGTAGTTAACTAAATCAGCATACCAAGGATGCGTACCTGAGATGGTATAGAGATGCTCATCAGGGAAAGTGTCCCGAAGTGGTACCTGATCCAAGGTGTCACCCTCTAGTGTGTGAGTAAGCCTACTCATGTGGTCCGCCACCATGTTTTCTGACCCCTTCTTGTCCTTTATCTCAAGGTCAAACTCTTGAAGAAGGAGAATCCAACGGATAAGTCGTGGCTTTGCATCTGGCTTCTTTAGGAGGTACCTCAAAGCTACATGGTCAGAAAAAACAACTACTTTAGAGCCCAATAAATATGAACGGAATTTATCTAAAGCAAATATGATAGCAAGAAACTCATTTTCTGTGGTAGTGTAGTTTTATTGGGCTGAATCTAGTGTCCTCGATGCATAGGCGATCACATGTGAACGCCCCTCCACCCTCTGAGATAAGAGAACTCCAACCGCGAAGTTGGAGGCGTCACACATAAGCTCAAATGGAAGGTCCCACCGTGGGGGCTGTATGATAGGTGGAGTGGTCAGACACTTCTTTAGCTCATCAAAGGAAGTCCTACAAGAATCATCAAACACAAATTCAGAATCTTTTTGAAGTAATCGTGACATAGGAAGAGAGATCTTACTAAAATCTTTGATGAAGCGCCGATAAAATCCTGCATGCCCTAGGAAAGATCTAACATCACGCACACATGAAGGATAGGGTAAGGATGAAATAATTTCTACTTTAGATCTATCAACCTCTATCCCATGTTTTGACACCACATGCCCTAAGACAATGCCATGCTCTACCATAAAATGACACTTTTCAAAGTTCAGGACCAGATTCTTCTCAATACAACGATTCAACACATTTCCCAAACTACTTAGACATTCATCAAATGAAGACCCATAAACTGTAAAATCATCCATAAATACCTCCATACAGGTATCAATGAAATCTGAGAAAATACTCACCATGCATCTCTGGAAGGTACCTGGGGCGTTGCAAAGTCCAAGTGGAATCCTCCGGTAAGTAAAGGTACCGAATGGGCAGGTGAATGTTGTCTTCTCCTGGTCCTCTGCTGCAATGGGAACCTGAAAATAGCCAGAAAATCCATCCAAGAAACAATAGTGTGTCTTCCCAGCTGGTCTCTCAAGCATCTGGTCAATGAATGGAAGTGGGAAATGGTCCTTACGAGTGTATTGATTTAGTTTCCTATAATCGATACACACTCGCCAACTGTTTTGTACTCTCACAGGAACTAACTCATCATTTTCATTTTTTATAACAGTGAAACCAGTTTTCTTTGGTACAACCTGAACAGGGCTAACCCATTGTGAGTCAGAAATAGGGTAAACGATACCCGCCTCAAGTAATTTTTCAACTTCTTTCTTAACAACTTCTAGGAGGGTGGGATGAAGTCTCCTTTGTGGTTGTCTCACCGGTTTAGCCCCATCCTCCAAGAGAATCCTATGCATGCAAACGGAGGGGCTAATACCTGATATGTCAGCCAATGTCCAACCAATTTCCCTAATGTTATCTCTCAAAAGATTCAAAAGTATTTCTTCATGTTCAAAAGAGAGATTGTTAGCAATTATGACAGGTAATATATCACCACTGAGCAAGTATGCATATTTGAGATTTGGGGGCAATGGCTTGAGTTCCAATGTAGGTGGGTGATGTATGGATGGAGAAATTGATGCAATAGACATATCTGCACAATGAACATCAGTATCAGAATAAAAATCATCACAATCAGAGAATAAAGCACCAAATCCATTAGCATACTCAATAGCCATGTCATAATCAGAGTTCACATGATCAAAATCAGAATATGATTCCATTTCAAAATCAAATCTTAGAGAGTCTTGTTCCTTAAAAATGGGTGTAGAAGTATTCTTAGACATCAAACTAGAACCAATAATCATAATCTCCCTAAGCATAGGACAATTCAATTCCATGATGTTTTTACTTGGTGGTTCAAAATGGGAGATAACAAAAGCAGAATGGTCCTCTGAGGGGTACTTCATGGAATCCATAACATTAAATATCACAACTTCATCTCCAAACTCCATGGAAAGTGTACCCTCATTGAAATTTATGATAGTTTTTGCAGTTTTGAGGAAGGGCCTACCTAAGATAATGGGGGCATGAGAACTTACTTGATCATCTTCCATGTTAAGCACATAGAAGTCTGCTAGAAAGATCATGTCTCTTACCCGAACAAGTACATCCTCAATAACTCCCACTTGATATGCCGTAGCTCTATTCGCCAATTGCACCACTACTCTTGTTGGCTTCAACTCACCAACCTGCAAGGAAGAGAATACAGAGTGAGGCATCACATTTATTGAAGCTCCTAAATCACAAAGAGCATCAGAGAAGTGCAACTCCCCTATGGTACATGGGATGGTGAATGTCCCAGGATCCTTGCACTTTGATGGCATTGCTAGAGTTGGTGTAATGAGTGCCGAGACATTCCTTCCAAGGTTGATCCTCTCATTCCCCTTGAGCCCTCTTCGATTGGTGCAGAGTTCTTTTAAGAATTTGGCATACCTTGGGATTTGCTTAATGGCTTCAAGTAGAGGAATGTTGATCTCCACACGCTTGAATGTGTCCAAAACCTCCTTTTTCATTGCTTCTTCAGCCATCTTCTTGGTTTGAACAACCCTGTTTGGAAAAGGAAGGGGTTTAGGAGGAACATCATCAATATTTTTCTTAACTTTATCTTTCTCCTTGGATTGCTCATCAGTTGGTATAGAATGCGGATTCTCTGAAGTTGAGGTGAATCCCGGTGGAATGGTAGGTGCAGATGTATCATTCATTTGCTTCCCACTTCTCAATGTGATGGCAGTAACATTCCCCTTTGGATTTGGAGTGGGTTGGGAAGGTAGATTTCCAGAATTCTTTCTCACAAGTTCATGGAGGGCGGTGGCAATCTGGCTCATTTGAGTCTTCAACTCCCTCAGCTCCGAGCTTTGACTCTTCAGCTCATTCTGTTGATTGAGAACAATTTGTTTCAAAAGATCATCAGTGTTTGAGTCTACCTTGTGTTGGATATTCCCTTGTTGCTGACTCGTTGATGATTGAGCTTCGAATCTCCTTTGGGGTTGTTGGAAACCCTGTTGGTAAGGTGGAGGCTGCTGGAAGTTTTGTTGAAAAGGGGGCCTTTGTTGTTGTCCAGAGCCATACCTCATGTCCGCTAGATCTTTCCACCCTTGGTTGTATGTTGGATCAAACTTATTTTGGGGGTATGGTTGTTGTTGTTGCTGCTGAAATGGTCTCCCAGGGAACACTGCTGCACAATCTTCTGTTTCTTGGAGTTGTGGGCAACAGTCAGTCGGGTGGCTTGTCTCAGTGCAAATACCACAAGGCCTTGACGGAGGGGGTTGGGATGTCTTTTGATCCAATGCAATCTGCCTCACCATAGTTGTCAATTCTTATAACTTAGTATCAATCAAATGACTTTCAAGAGAAGAAGGACTTACTTGATGTACTCCTCGAACATGTGGTGTACCTCTATCACCGAATTGTGGAGAGTTTTGGGACATTTTGTCGATCAATGCTCGTGCAGCTACTGGTGTCTTGTCCACCAATGCTCCTCCAGCTGCAGCATCTACCATGCTCCTCTCCATGGGTGTGAGTCCTTCGTAGAAGTATTGGATGAGGAGTTTCTCACTGATTTGGTGATGTGGGAAGCTTGCACACAACTTCTTGAATCTCTCCCAGTACTCATACATTGACTCCCCTTGGGCTTGCTTGATCCCCGATATCTCCTTTCGAATGGATGTGGTCCTTGATGCTGGAAAAAATCTCTGCAAGAAAAGACGTTTCAAATCGTTCCAACAAGTTACATCTTCAGGTTGTAAATAATACATCCAATCTTTCGCAGCTCCATCAAGTGAGAATGGGAATGCTCTTAGTTTGATTTGGTCTTCAGAGACATTTCTAGGTTTTAGGGTTGAGCAAACCACATTAAATTCTTTCAAATGTTTATTGGGATCCTCACCAGAGAGGCCATGAAACTTTGGAAGTAAGTGAATTAACCCAGATTTTAGTTCGAAGTCCGATTCGAGATTTGGGTATGCAATACAATTTGGTTGATAGTTAATATCAGGTGCAGCCAATTCTCGAATGGTTCTATTAAGTTCATTTCCATTGTTTACAGCCATTGGTTCTTGTTTTATGGTTGAATTTGAATTTCTTCCAATTCCAATGTTCTGATATTGGAGTAATTCTCCAACTGGTTGAATGTTGAAACTTCCCGTAGACTGAGAATGTCTGATTCGTGCCCTAAGGCTACGTTCAATCTCAGGGTCAAGATCTAAGAGATCTTCAGGATTAGTTCGTGTCATAGATCAAATAAAAATGAAAAGAAAGAAGGTGGACCAAAGTAAAATAAAAATGAGAAGTTTGATTTGATGGTCCAAAGAGAAGTAGAAGAAAATAAAAGAAGAAGAAGAAATATCAGATTGGGTAAAGAAGGAGGAAAGAAGAGAGGAAGAGAATAAAATGTAAAATAAAATAAATACCTCTAATTGGTTGAAATAATTACTTACCTCCCCGGCAACGGCGCCAATTTAAAAGAGCGCTGTCGTGGGCGCCCTCAAATGATTAATGTGATTTGGGGTACTTAGGTGCAGCAGAGTGGCTGACCAAGGTCGTCTCTCAAAGGAGGAAGTGAATTAAAACAATTTTTAGAGGTATTATAGAAGTAAAATAAAAGAGAATAAAAACACTACTTGAAAGTATGGGGGTGGTTGTTTATAGTTTATGAATCTAGAAGAAGTTTGCTGGAAAAAGATTGCATTTTTTTTTGTTTTTAATTTTGAAATGAATTTTCGATTAGAATGACACTACAAGAAGATGTTTGTTTAGACAATATTTAAAAGACGTAATCGATCTAACTCTACCTCTTCAATAATTTATTAATCATTATCATTTAAACAAATATTCACTTAATTATGATCCCTTAATTTGTTAAATCCCGAACCCTACGAGAATTAACTTTACCACGAAGATTGAAGTGAATTTTTAACCTTAGGCTAACTTCGGAACATGCAATCGCAACACCCTGCTTTGATTGATGTTCTAAAATTAGCTTATGGTCAGTGGTAAATTAAGGCACATAACCACTCTGTAAATGAGGATTAATTGAGTTTAGGGATTATATTTTAACTCTACAAATTGATCCCATGTGGTTTTTGAATTACCGGTTAAGGTTGCGCTCTCACAGTTCACACAATTCCCGACCTCGCGTGTTTTGTGTTAACTATTCAATTGCTTGCTTAGTTTCATTTAAATTAAAAACTCAATTAATAGATCATAATATGTGAATTACAGTAGCTCATTGATTCAAAATAAATGAATGAAAAATGTAGAAGATAGATCGATTACTAAAAGACTACTCTTCCATGGGTGGCGTAATCATCGTAGAAGCGTTTTGCATGTGAAAAGGTTTAAAATGGGTATAACCCAATAACACTTCTACTCAAGAATTCCAGACCAATTAGGAAGATTAAGAGAAGAAGAAATTTAAACAAAACAGAAGAAAAGAGAAGAAATATAAGAAGAGCAATGAAGTTTATTACACAAATGAAAACATTACAAAATGAAGAAGAGAAGGAGGCTTCGATGAGGGGATCCTTGCTTCAAGAGCTACCCCTCTTACAATGGTTGGATAATTTGGGTGAAACAAATTCTCCTCTTCCTCCAATATCCCAATTCACGTCCCAACCCCTCCAAATGAGAAAAACTCCAATTTATAGAGGGGAGGGGAGGAGAGGTTACAAGTGGTTTCAAGTGTGAATGTGGAAATTCGGCCAAATATTTTATTCCAACTTTCACCGCCCATTTGACCACAAAACGCGTGAATTTGCCGGTCTTCCAGAAGGATGATTTGTGCCAAATCATGTCCCCGAGCTTTCATCAAAATTCGGGCTCAATCCAAGCCCGTATGTAGAATATATGGCCCAAATACAGAACCTTCTCCATTCTGGCGAGCCCAGCCCAACTTTGAATTCATGGCCCAATTTCAACAACCAAATGAACTCTTTAGCTTTAGTGTCCTGAATAAAAGTTGTAGATAATTACCTTAGGAACACTGTTACAAAATGTCAAATTCAAATAATAAATATAAAAATATTTATCTTCGAAATACTACAGTGCACTATTAAGGGTAAAACTGGAATTTTCACCAAATTTTCAAATGAATGATCAAATCCCAAATATTTTATAAATAAACATGTTTAACACAATGTGAGGAAATTATATCATTTATTATCAATAAAATATTCAATAAAATAGTGTTTTATCAGAGAAACTAATTAATTCTATTTTATCACTACTTCTAGTTCCCATATGACCTCCTTAGACATATTATTCTACTATAATACATTTACCAAGTTATTTTTCTTGTATCACACAACTTTTTCTATATAATCTAATACATTCATCGATACTCCTCTGGTGAAATATAGTTCTCTAAGTCCACCTCTTTTGGATTCTGTATATATTAAGGGAATTATATGTTTTTCCTCAAGAGGGATACATAAAACACACCATATACTAGATATTGGTTAGGTGGGCGTGCTATTTGAAATGCCACAACTCTACTGGGATCAAGAATCTCAAAGGTGATGATGTGTCTTGGACTAAGATTTCCCTTATATCCAAACCCAAAGATTTTTTTAAATAACGATATTTTAAGAAAAAAATTATCTCTGACCTGAATCATTAGGTCTCATCGACCAATGTTTATATATATTTTCCATTGAGATTGTGAGGATTTCATATTAAATTGATGATTGGACCCCTCTTTATAATTTATTATATAATATCATTCCCTATATGCATTTTATCTCTAACATTTTCCCAATATGTTTTTGGTCAAAAAATCATCCCATATAGATCCTCATATGGCGTCATTTTAATTCCTTAATGGAAACTATTATTCCATTATAACTCCACTAGGTGAAGGTTTTTATCCCAACTTCAATGAAAATACATTGGAATTGATCTTAACATATCCTCTAGAGTTTGAATAATTGTCTCAAACTAACCCTCCATATTTGGGTGATAATATTTATTTAAACATGTCTCTATATCCAACTCTTATGAAATGTTTCTTTAGAACCATGAGCATAAAAATGTGTTTTGATCAGTTAGAAAGGATAGTTAAACTCCATTTATCCTCACCAGATCCCTTATGTAGATCATTAAGAGATAGAAAATATTTAAATCTTCCTTGATTAAAATGAAATGTAAGGAATTTTTATGGTGATTTAATACTAGAAAGATAACTTTATTGACTTTATATATCAAGGGGAGTCATATGAAAGATCTATTATCATGTTTACCATTTTTTATACTAGTATGAGAAATGGTTTCATCATACCATTAACCTTATTTATTTCATATCTGATTTTTTGGTAGTCCAAGTATCTAGATATAAATATTTATATCTCTATTCAAATTATGTTAACAGAAGTTTTTATTTAGATCTCTAGAGATTATAGTTATTCCTAGATTAACTGAGAGGGATGAGCCATATAGGGAATCCCAAAGTTCTATTTATAGATCTTGTTTGTATTGGACATATATATATATTTTCCAACCATTATAAATCTATCTTTGGAAATGTTGAACTTTGTAATATTATCTAAGTTTCTCTGTAGCTCTTCATCATCATTTCCCCCTCTATGATCCTCTTATTAATTTATGGTTTAGTTATTATTTGAGAAATTTTGGATTAATATCTTTTTTTATTCACAATTCCATCATTTGGTTGTCCGATAATATTGGTTCCCTTTCTAATATTAATCATGGATAGGTTTGTAGCATCATTTTAATATAGTGTGTCTATCACTTTGTTAAAATTTCATGTATGACAATGGATTCTTCAATAATAATTAAAGATTAGATATAACCACCTTTATTGGTTGATATTGAGATTATTTTTTATGAATATATAATAGAGGATTTTATGATTCATATATACTTCACAAATCTATCCATATAGATAATATAAAAAAAATCAATAATGTAAAGATCACTATATCAATTTATTACCCTGTATTGGGTAGTTATTCTCGTGGATATTCTGTTTAACGGAGGAATATGTCATATCTTTTTTATCATTAATGAGTACATAAATTGAGGCCTATTTAGACACATTATTATAGTCCAAAAATATTTACTCACTAATAGGTAATGTGAGAAAATCTGTAGTATTAAACTCCAATTTAACTCTTTAAATATCAACACACATTCATCAGTAAATAAAAACATCAGTCCCATCTTTGTTAGATTTCATTGTTATTTTGAAAATAGAGAGAAAATTCTAATAAATTGATGATAGTTCGTAAATAATATTAGGAATCTACAGATTGTTTTAATAGATGTTTCTATAGACCATCCTTAAATAGTTTTTTTAGGGATCCATAAATATATATTTAATGGTGATATCAATTCCGTTGAATATTAATTGATTAATCCAAAAATATCAATTTTTTTAATTTTCATATAAATTTTCCATTCACAGGGTCTTTAGTAAATCATATAAATTCTCCTAGTGTTTCACCTTACATTTATGAGAAAATAAGAATATATTCTATAAATACAAAAATAATTTTATTAAGCTATTCAATAAATAATCTATTCATTAATTACATGAAGAAAGATAGGAAATTTGTGAGTATGAAAGGAATCTCTATGAAATCATAATGCCCATTCAATGTCTAAATTGCTGTCTTGTGGATATCCTAATTATTCAACATTAAATGATAGTATTCTGACTGAAGATCCAACTTGGAAAAGTATTAATCTCTATGGAGATGATATATCAAATCAACAATACAATATAGGGGATAATTTTTCATTATTCTGATCACATTAATCACATGATAATCAATAAAGAGGCTCATTGACCCATCCTTATTCTTGATGAAATGGACTGGAGAATTCCATTGTTAAGAACATGGGTATATAAACCATACATTCAGATTCTCTTGTAGATACTTCTTCAGCTTGTCATATTCAATAGTGGCCTTTTTATATAGATATATTTTTAATATAAATTCAATAGGTATGTTTTTTTATAACTCATCCTTTATGTTTGGTGAGAGACCAGAAAAACCATTAAGAAACACAGTAGTATATTCCTCAAAAATAGGCATGTCATTAAGTATTATTTTTTCCATATCCTTTATAATTTTAGCTACATATAGTTATTTATAATTTATAAATATTTAATCTTGAGATGATGATTCAAAATGAGTTTTAGCTGCCTCTTTTCACTAGTATATAATTATGGGATGACTCATAATATGTAGGCTGATTTTCTTATCTGATAAATTTATGTTATCAATTTATAATAACTGAAACTACATAAATATAATTTTATCTAATTTTTCTAAAGGGAGTATGAAAATGTTATCTTAGAAGTTCAACACATAAATATGGATATTAGAGATGTTATATACATAGGTTTCAACAACTCCCCAATTTTTTATTATCACATATAACATCACATCGATATTTTGAGGTGGTGTTTGAATAATTTTACTAAATTTTTGTTATGGGAACGAAAATATAGATTTGGAATAAAAAATTAGGTTTTCTATCACTGAATGTGAAACTAGAATACCTATCCCCACATAATTTTTCAAAACCACCTCAATAGTAGTGATTTCATAATCACACCCTTGATCTCTATGATAAAAAGGTTGTTGTTTTTGGTTAGCATCGATAACCATTGGATTAGTGCATTGATTCACACAGTATCATTGTTACATATATTTGAAATGTCAGATAATAATATGAGGGTTTAAAAGAGAATTATCTTATTCCATCACATTAGTGGATTTCTCCAATCATAGTTTTATAGAGAAGTTATCTTCCTTAACAGAACTAAATAATATTATTTTCCCTTTTAGGATACTTCTTAGATACTTCTTCACACACAACTGACATGTGGGATATTAGAAATATTTCCATCAAGATATTTATCCATCGCTCCATATGAATTAAACTTCATTATCCACATTCTATTTCTAGAAACATGAAACCCGTTAGATTAACTAGTCACTATTTTGACATCATGTTCACATTAGATAATTTTCACATAGTTATAAAAGTATGAAATTACCAAATAAATTTGAAGACACAGATTTAGAAGACAAAATATGCATTTAACTATACTTATGGGGTCCGTAATAGAGTTAGAGGCATATTGTATTGTTATTGTTCAATCTTCTTTATGTCCCAAAATAGATTCATCATCCTTTTTAAAATTTTAGATAAAATCTCTCTCAATTTTATGTCAGATAATGTGAGGAAATGATCTAAAAGACTTGTTTATTTTAGTAATTATATTCAAAATAAGATAACAAGAATATAGGATACATCAAAATTACTTAAAAATAATTTAATTTGTACTTAAATACCATTGATATTCTAAAACTACCCTGGCTAACCTGGGAACATATTAAGAAATGGGAATGATTTAAATCTAAGGGATTTGGAAAATCCTAACATGATGAAAGTAATAGATTTTTTACAAGAGGTATATCATAGTGAGATAAATGTGGTGAGAATCACAAAGATGAAAATTTATGAATGATATATGATGCGTACATCAAGGAAACGTTGGATGACATCAACAATATAAAACGTGATATAATGAGATTAAGAAAAGGATAAAAAATGAGATATCATAACATAGTATTCTTAGGATAAACTCCCATGAACTACACATGGTATCTAATGAGGAAAAAAATCACTAACCATTGCATTTTAGGGATATATAATTTTGTTCCCACTTGTCCCATTTGAATCTTTTACATCCATTCATGTTCTAAACATATCATTCCAAAAATATGTATCATTCATAACTTTTAATCCAATGAATAATTAGTGTGGGTTAAATAAAGATACATGTAAGATTTTAATGAGAGTGTATGGTGGTATTAAATTAATTGGGCTTCATAGTGATATTAAATTAATGCGTAAAATAATTTTCTCACATTATCATTTGGAAATGATAAATAATAACTCAATCAATGTCCTCGAATAAAGAGGGGGATAGAACCCCCATACCTCAAGTGGAAACATCTAAATGAAAGGGATAATCTTCTTAGGATATTTGGAACACCTTTTAAGGGATTTTGATAGGGATAGGTAGATTAAATAAATGTCAAATTGGTTTTTTGAGAATTACATTAAGGGATTGAGTGCGTATTTATATCAAAATATAGTGGAACTATTTACTAATTTTTGATATTTGGAATTGAACTATGTATGACTAAATAATCTATAAAAATATTATCATGGATATTCCCACGGTTTCTATCAATGTGTAGTGGTTTTAAATATCTTATATGTCCATAAATTGAACATATTAAAATAATACCACTGTTGATAAAGATGTGAGTCATGTTCATAGAGAATAGACTTTAAATACTTAAAAATATAATATAGTTTTTTTGGGAGAATCATTAAATTTTTATAAAATAAATCAAATAAAATTATGAAGTCTTATTTAAAGATGAGCTATATATATTTGGTCATATGATCCATTTGTATCCTTATTAAGTCACCTTTGTGCCATTATGATGTCGTAAAACAGACCATTTATTTATACCATACATTATAGTTACCCAAAAATTATACTATCTTATGGAATTATGAAAATTTACCATTTTTTAATTTCAATATTATCAATCCTAAAATTATATTTATATTATCAAAATATTTAACTAAATATGATATTCTTCACTATTAATTAATAAACCTTATATACTATAATATTCTTATCTTTATGAAAATAATAATGTTCTAAACCTTATAAATATTATATTTGACATCAATAAATTATATTAAAATTTGTATATAAATAAATATTATTTAATTGGAATGATATATGAAAATAAAATATATTTTAAATTTATTGAACTCATCAAATAGAATTCTTTAATTAAGGAAATTTATTTTACAAAAATATAATATTAGATTCTTTTTATTAAAATATAATTTTCATAAACTCATTTAAAATTCTATAAAAAATCAATAAAGAAATGAGATAAATATATTAATTAATTTATTTAAAATAAAACCTAAAATCTCAAATAACTAAGGTCTAGATACAAAATAAATTATTACACATTTGTATGCACTACGACTAATGTGTGGGACAATGGTTCCTTCTTAGGGTGGTTTGATGAACAACGTTTGGGTCATGAACTTGGTAAGATTAAACACACATCACAAATGATTTGATGCATGTTTCAATTGTTGAATTTAATTTTGGGCATGTTCAAAGGAAATTCATAGGGACAGAATCTCCCTCATAAGCCCATATAATTGGTCTTGATAGGGTACAATGCTTTTGCTTTAGGAAATCACTTATTCTGTCTATATTAATTAGACTTTCTCAAAACCCCTAACAAAAAATACTCTTAATGTTAAATATAAAATGGATATATTGTCAATGGTAAAGAGATTAAAAATATTATTAATCAAAATAGAAATTATTTTGTAATGTTCACCAAAGTATCAAATGTGTTTTTTATAATAACATTACATAATACGAAATTTAGGATTCAAAATATGAATTTTATTTATAAATGTTCAGGTCATTATAATGTTCACCTTATCAAACCTTCACAATAAACTCTATAGTTAATAACATATATAAAGAATATATTTTGATCCATGGAGAGTCTTAAGATTAATATCCCAAAAATTCTAATCTTTGAACCAATTTAAACTATTTAACTTCACAATGTCAAATGATATGATGTGAAATTTTGTTTGCATACATAAAAATCATTATATGATTAACATGATTATCCTTAAAACATTATTACATAAAAAATTATCCTGGGAATCAGTTTTACTATTTACATCATTATTAATTAGTTTAACTAATTACATTATTTCTAACTGTAATTTCATTATCCTTTTAGGATAATTGTACATTCACCATGATATGATAACCATGTGTTACTCTTTACATTACTAATTTATGTTTTCTAAACCTTTTTTGTATCTATTAAATTTTAGTCTACTAAATAATTTGATTTTTTAACTATGTTCTGTTATATGTTCAAACCGACACAAACTAGTATCTTAAGCATAATATCCTTCCTATAATATACATATATTTTTCAAAACAAACTTATTTATATTTAGAAATAATATTTATTTCTTTTAATAGAAATATTTTACAAATAAATAATATTCTTATATCATATATGGTATTCCATGTGTCTAGAGATATATATTTTGATAAATATTCCACAAAATATGACACAGATGAGTGGTGGGAAAAAATTCTGTCCAATTTTTAAAAATAGTATGATTAATATATTATCATAGATAAAAAATATATCTATATCACTTTTTCGAACATGATATAGAGTTTCAGGAAACATAATGCATGTTCACTTAATTAATCATCTCATGTTGTTCCAAAGAGCACATAGTTATCAAATAAGACCAAATTTCATATTTGATAAATGAAATAATGATAAAAATGTTTTACATAGATTATTTTTAGCATGATATGAGCCTTTACATTCATATAATTGATATATTATCTCTTTACATCATCACATCATTAAAAAATAAAATATCTATAAATTTTCCCCATAATATTAAACTCTTGTATATTTACTAATAATTATAAAATATACATTATGTATCATCTATCCACTAAAACTAATGAGCTAGTCTATATAAAATTAAAAAATGTATTGATATTACATGGAGTTTAATAAACCCCTTCAACTATAATGAAGAATTCCATCATTTAGAATTTTTAATTTTTCTTTATAATCCGATGTTTCTTAAATGATCTTAAGAGGCTACTTTTGAAAACTATTTTAGGATCCCCTAGAAAATTTTTTTCTTTTTATTTTTTCTTTTACCAACATGTAATTTTTATATAATACCAGAATATAGACATCTTATTCCTAGGCCATTTATTTTCAGCACTTTGATAATATCACGTAATAATTTCTTGAACTCATTTAACTCTTTTGAAATACTATGTGAATTATTCTATTCATATTTTGATATTCTATATTCATTTTTTAAGAAATTGGATTCTCAATTAAATGATTTTTAAAACTTATAATTTCTCTTATATAATTTCACTACATCACTAGTATCCTGACATTCCATTCAAGGGTTGATTTAAGAATTATTTTTAATGGTGATGATGATACTTATATAAAATAGAATATTTCATCCAATGAGTATTATGTTTTACATATATTCTAATCATGGAATTTTAATGATAGTTTTCCTAAAATAAATGTTTTCTTCCTACATCATATCCATTATGTGACCCATGATTCATATTTCAATCAGTATTGAGTCTGAATTGTCATTAATATCATCAAATTATTAAAGAGGCTAGGAACCATCCCAATTATAATAGTTGTTATTTGTAAAAAAATTAATCGATAAATCTTTATCCAAATATATCATCTGGAAATAATATACTATTTTTTATGTATTATCTTAATGATTAAATTATTCATGTTATTTGTATCCTAAAGAAATCACCAAAAACATGCTAACAAAACAAAATTCATTGGAACCTGTATTTTTTATGAAACTACCCCAATATGATATATTACCACTTATTACTTTCTTTCCTTACCTAGGATAAACGTGGGGCCCACAAATTTGGAATGAAAATATCATGTTGGATGATCTGGGTCCTAAAAAGTGTTTCTTTGAAAGGAATCAAACATTTAGTATTTTAGGGGCTATATTTTGAATCTTTTGAAAACATAATATACAACACATGCATATCATGTTCATAACTATTGCCTAAGATAAATTCATTATCGTTATAGGTTTTCTTTCTTTATGAATACTTGTTTCTAATGATATAGTTCTAGAAATATCTATTCCATTAACCAAATTAATTTGTGAAAACCACATTAGTATGTAATAGTTTATAAAACAAATCATATTTTTTATATATATTAAATAAAATCCATATACACCCATATATATTCGAATACATCTCATTTATATAGTATACAAAATTTTCATATAAATATATAGATTTATATAAAATTAAAAATATTAACATGAGTAATCCTAGAGCCATAGATAGTCAACAACAACTTTTATAGAAAAAGGAACCTCCCTCTGAACTAGTGGGAAGTCCCACCCAAATTACCTATACCCTTGGATACATTTCTCAGAGAGAATTAATCGCCTAATTTCTACAACACCCAATATGAAAATATATATTTAATAACCATTATCATGTTTATAACAAAAATAAAAAACTAAGGACATAGTAGATGAAAACTAAATCATATGATATCAAACACTACATGTAAAGAATGAATATTTCTCTCTAAATAATGTTTTGATATAATTAAATAATAAAATATAAATAAAATGTAAATAATTATTATTCATGAAACAATTATTTAATAAAAATAAAATAAACATACATGTCATAAATTTTAACAAGATATAATCATTTTAAAAGTATAAAGAAAGAAAATATTTGCACACAATATTTATTATTGAGCTAAAAATTCCGGTTATTCTGTAATCATGGAAATAAATTAATTATACACATATTTAAAAATAACTGTTCCATTTTTTAATAGTATAAATACTAATTAATATATATATATATATATATATGCTAGTTTATGATTTATAATAATTTTGTTAATTAATTTCTATTATATCACATGTTTTATATAATTGAAATTTAAAATGTTTAATTTTAATCAATTTTTGGATCAAATAAATCAACAAATAACTTTTGATATGGTCTAAATAACATCTTAAACTAGGACAAAAGTAATTTAAAAATTTCTAAAAAATTAATAATTAAAATTAATAATTTTAAATGTATATAACATTTCCTCTAATTTATGTAATTTATATACCATTTATAAATATCTCTTATGATCTTTTTATAAAAAATTTCATTATAGATCACAAGGCCTTCCATATAATTTAGTAAAAAATATTTTAAACATTAACATATAATATTTGGTATATTTTATTTAGTAATTTTTTTAAAATTTTGGTTATAATTAATTGTAAACTCTATGTAATTAACTAATTTATAAACTTTTTATCGGTTAAAATATTCCCAAAATACATTTTATTATAATTGATAACAATTTTATAAACAATATAAATTTGAAAACAAAATATTCTAATTTTTATCTCCTAATTATTAATGGAATTTCTATATTGAATTTTTCAAAAGCATTTAATTAGTTAACCATTTACATTTTCTTATTAATTATTTTATAAGAAAAATTTATAAATTCAAAAATATCTTTTTTTAATCATTTATAATAATTTTATTCATATATGATTCAATCAAAAATTGATTGAATTTATTAAATACACACATTATTTACTTTAAAAATTCATAGAAAATAAATATGAACTTTACGTATTTAATTAAAGATTAAAAAAATAATTTTATTAGAATAAACAATTACAATTTTTGAATTTTTTATAAAATAGAAGAAAACATAATACAATATAAGTTCTCTTACATTATTTTACTGTTATGTTGAAACCCTTCAAACATATAATAAATTTTTTTATAAACATTATAGTGAACGTAGAACCCATGCATATATATAGTTTGTATTTTCTTTTATAGTGAACTTCTCTCCATAAAGGTGCATAATGATAACTGTTACAGATAACCGAATACGTGATGGTAAATCATGATTTAATTTTTCATTTATCATCTTTGTAGTGGTAATCTACTTGGATATCTATGTATACCACTCTATATAATGGTAATTTAATGAAACCTATACCCAACATTATAAATTTTGTAATGGTAAATTATGTTTAAAAAGTGGGTTTCTATGTAAATGTATCCTAAATTTTTTTTAATATCATATTCAACAAAATCATATAGATAAACAAAATTATTCCATGAAGAATAATACACTAAAACCCTTAATGAGAGGGACACCCTCCCTTATATTAACACATTCAATGTGACAACTATATGAATCTATAAAAATAATACATTATCCCACCACCTAGGATATATATATCATTATATATATGATAGAGACCTAAGTTGCCAAGACACTATTCATTACCGCTTATGCATAAGAGTTCTGAGGAATCAATTAACTCATTTGGTTGTCCTTTGATACAATTGATGGGGCTATTTTGACCATTTCGTGATCATTATTAATGGTAAAACCAACAATTAGATAACATATCATAAAAAAATAAGTGCTAAATTTTTTTTAAAATTTGACATTCATGTCTTATAATTGAATTAGTATCCATCATATTCATTGACGGAGTATTGTTGATGGCGATCACCGTAGTAGCTAGAAGAAAGCCTCTTTCCATTGAAGGATTACAATGGTCAATGGATCCTTCATCATTAATAGAGGACTCCCATACATTGAAGGGGGATAGATCATTTATTTAGGAATTAGTAATGGTTATTTTGGAAAAAAATATGTTTAAAAAACATTTTATGAAACTAATTATGGAAATCACCAGTGATCATCTTAGACACAAATGATATTTGAAACCCATTCCCTTTTTATTGAACTCCTTGACACATTTAATGAATAAAGGCCACGTATGGCCATGATATCTATCATCTAATGTCATCCATGACTTAAATAAAATTATTATAACCATTTAACTCATTAAATAAACACATGATATGTGTTAAAACAATTTAAAGATTATTTTTAACATATGAAAATCATGTAGAATAATATTCTCAAATGAATACATCCACATGTTATAGTGTAGTAATATTTTATACAACTGAGTCTAAGTAAAAATGTTATTATTCTTACAGATATCTTGTATCCAAAATACCATTAAGATATATTCATCATATGTATATATTTTTAGCGCACTTACAACATAAATAAAAATTTTCAAATGAGTAATAGATGACATAAGAATTTTCCAAAGAGTGGTGTGGCTCAATACAAGAAAGGGGAATCAGTTCCTATAAATATATTATTTTACATTACAGTCATTCCATTTTGTATATTCAGAAATAGATGTGAATATAATATAAGGTGATTGAAATAGTATTCATATAAATGAAATCAATGTGAGAATCATTTTCACCCAATAGAATATCAGTGGAATAAAAATGATCTCGAGTAATTTTATTTTATAAACAATCCATTAATCATTCATATTGTTATATATATAGATAGAATAAATCCTTTTTGTATACAAAGTAAAAAACATAGTACATGGATAGTTAAATTATTAAATTATAAATACCCACTATGGATATGTTTGATGAAAAAATAAATTATGTTTTCTTATCTTCTACCACAACACAAACATCTAGGTGATGATATTGTTCTTTATTTATCACCATAGACAGAATATCTATATTTAATATGAGATTGGGGTGTTACATTGAATAATGTTATTAGAAATGAAGGCATCAGGTTGACAACCATGTAATATGGGATGATAAATGACTTTATAACTGATGTAAATTTGTCACAATATATCTATAAATAAATTCAAGGGTATCCAATTTGTGAAGAAAGTATACTCTCATTTAGGAAGAAATTTTTTTCCAGGAAATTGTTATTAGAATAATTTTATTCTTGAAAATATAAATACTAATCTTGGAAGATATAATTTGATAGAAATTCTTCTAATGGTATACCACCTTCTACAATAATTTATGATCAGTAGTTTTATAATATTAATGATATTATCACACTTGTTTATAAGTTATATTATATAAAACTTATGACAATATGATTAAAAAGGAGAATAATGTTTCTCGAAATTTAGTTCTATAATTATTTATATGTCAGATATTTTCTTGATGCCATTCATATAAAAAAATGTGATAGTTCAACTAGTACATTACTAAATGAACATTTTATATAAAAATATTTAATCATAAATAGGTAATAAATTAATAAAATGGGGATAAAGGAATAGTTTTCACCAGTGAATGGTGAAAGGAATACTGTTATTCCTCTAGTGGCATATACTATTTATAAGAAAGAGGGTTTCTATTCATTAACTTATGTAAAGGTGTAATGGTTTCATGAGGGTTTTCATCAAAAATTGAATATATCATATCGATGACTAATGCAAAGTTAAAGGGACTAAAGTAATGTTACTATTTTGTCTTGATGAAATATCTAATACAAGTGGAATTACTTTTCACTCTTCCTAAAACTTTTTTACACACATTAACCAACCATTGATTAATTTTTAAATATATATGATTTAAATTTATATACATGGTTTTTTTTCATCTAATTTTTTTTATCATTTTACGAGATTTAGATATGTTCTTCAAAACATTAGTTTTATATATAATGGTTCACATGGTTACAGAGATCCAAATACGTGGTCCCCAACAATACCAATGGATGTACCACTCTGATTGATATAAAAAGATTTTTAAATTGTACATAAAAGATTAATATCTACTAGAATATGATGTTGTAATGATATATTTTTTTATTGAAACAATTGATTTCGAAACTGAATGCGTGTCTAATGTGGTTAACATTGGTCTCCAAAATTTCATCATAGTGGGCTCCTTGTGGGTGAAGGAATTTATATATGAGATATCATGATAATTATAATTATAGATTTTTAATAGATTAACCATTAAATTTAATATAATTGACTCTATATTTCACCATATGTTATAACCCTAAAGTAATTCTTAGGTGTTTGAATCCATCTGGAGAGAAAAAATGGATATTAAATATAAGGAATGAATAGTTTATTGGATGGTTTTGATAAAATATTTTTAAAAATAATATCTAAAAACATGAATTCAATTGCATAAGTACATTGACAACTATAAATAACACCATGTATCTAAGTATTATATTCAAATGTTAATTTCATTAATCGTTATTGCTATATACAATAAAACAAGGTGAATTTAATATGACGAAAATGTTGTATTTAATATTTTTTGGTAAGTGATGCATTTATCTCGTATGATAGAATCAAATATAATTTTACAATTATTTCATACATTGGAATTATAAAAAAAAAATATAGAGTTAGATTATACAATACTCTATGTACATATTTTTCAATTCAAATGGGTTGAAAATAGGTGTGTGGTTAAAATTGGTGAATTAGGATTTTTGAAGATAATTTTAGTAAGGAAGGGTATTTTAATGAATGGTTCATAATGGAATTATAGGATGTAAAATTGTATTGTGTCTATGGTATTCAAAAGAGATAATTTTCAATTATTATGTTGGTGAATAAGTACATTTTCGGGTCAAATGATTTTTTATTGATGATAATGCTTTAATTGAGACATTTCAATCAATTTTCAGTGTTATCAATGTATAAAGTGACTTTTATTTAAAATTTTAAAATAATGAGTTTATTTGGATACTCAATGGAGTGGTTAAATCATTTAGAAATTTGAATAAAAAAGGGAGTTTAATGAAGAAGTTATATATTTAATATAAAATGTATTTTATCATAATAATATACATTATTTGTTCAATTTTTATATAATAAAACAAAAATTTAAATAATTTTTTTAAAAAATATTTATCCACATGATGATGCTAACAATGATAAAGAAAAAAAAATTTACTGTGGGGAAATTGATGAAATTTTATATAGTGAAAATAATTTGGTTGAAAAAATATAGTAGTGTTATAGAATTAAATTATTTACAAAAATACTAAGGGGATATGAAAAGTCTTAAAATCAATGGTTGTATAGAATAAAAATGCCCAAATTATTACCCTCATAAATTATTTTTTCATTAGTTACATTTGGATCAAGACTCAAATTCATTTTTCAATTGATGTAGATATGTGGCATAATAATTTGACTAAAATGATTATAATAAATTAGAAATACACTAGGGTAACATTAGGTCATAATTTATCTAAATTTAAAAATATAAAATAATGAAATGTTTATTTACCATTTTTATTCATTTGAGACTAAACCAACATTAGTTTTTTACTAAAATAAATTCATATTAATAATCCCTAGAAAGGCTGACAGTGCCTCTCAATATTTTATATGATGTATCTTATCATGGATGGTGAGCTTATGGTAAACCTAGGACAAACAACTATAACCCCCCTCCCCAATAAGTAACTCCCTAACATAGCTAAAAAGGGTTGGTTAAGAGACCTCAACCACTCCTCCCCATATTCCTGAGGCTTCCAAATAGTAGCGTGGGTGTGAATATTATAGTTAGGAGACTATACCCCAGGGTATGAATTGTCATAGTAGTATAAACAATTAATAAAAAAATTGAAATAATCAGAGTTAATACAATGTGGAATACAACAATAAAAAGAAATTGAATAAACCAATAAATAAAAACATAATAATATAATGATGTGTAGGACTGTATCTAAATGACATGATAGAAAAATAAAATAAAAATTATACCTTAATTAAATTTATACTCAATATCCTAGAGCCTAAATCTGATACCCATACCATCACCAAAATCCATCCAAAACAAATCAATAAAAAATATGGTCGTTTTACATTTTCTAACAGTCTTTCATGAAATCTGCTCGGGTACCAAATGAAAGCCCTAATAGGGTGTGATTATAACTCACTAGTTTAACCCACTGTGTCAAAAAAAAAACCATACTGATAAAAATTTTATGAAATAAATTCATAACTAGGGGTACTAATTAATTTACTAATAAATAAAGTATAACAACAACCAGCTTTGCCTCCATGTCAAAATATCTATAAGTAGTTCATAAAATTAGGACATCCACAACCATATAACCCTGGTAAAAACAACATACTTTAGAACCATATAAAAATACCTATAAGATTGTATTATAACCATTCCAACCACCAAAAGATAACTATGGTAAAGTCACAACTATAAATCTAGGTCAATGCCCTATAAGAATTACACCATTTTTGAGTCGAATCCCTATAAGCATTATACCATGATATTGGGAATAACCCACTTTCTATAATCATTATAGATTGGAACAGGGATGATCCCACTCAATATCAATATTACACCATATAAGTGTGGAGGTTCATGGGCTAAACCCACTATATATTCATTATATCATGGACCACATTTTTTTTTGTCAAATTTCATTTATATAACAATATAAAATCAAAATTTAGAAGGAATAATTATTCGAGGTTCCATTATTCTTAAATATTCCATTTTTAATTCAATTCAAAATTAGTTAAAAATTATATCGAAAATAAATAAGCCCCAATTTATAGAGTCTATAATAATAAATCACCCTAGGTCACATGTCATGAAAAACATAATATATGTAATTTTTCAATTCAATTATAATCATTGTTCTCTCACCCCATGGGTATACATTATCAATATTAGACGCCAATTTTAAAAAAATAAATTCAAGGAGTAATTAAACTCATTTATTTAATTGATTCATGTGTATTATATGTTCTCCCAATTAGAATATTTCATAAACCTGGTAATTATCAAACCATTGGGTTACGGTTTAGACCCCCTACACTTTACCAATGATATGACAATTATTCCAACAAAAAAACCTACAAGGAAGTATATGAATATGATTGCAAAGAGGTTCCTTGAACCAAACTGATAAATATCAAAACCAAGAACACAATTGGTCATTTTATTTCCCTACAATAGTTACGGATGAAGGAAAATAATTATGAAACCCAATAAATAATACATACTTGGGGATGATCACACAAATGGAAATTCCAGAAGGTAGGCTGGAACTCTAAATTCACATAGATAATGCCCTAGGTTCGAGTGGAGACAAGTCCAGTGTATTAGAAAGAAAATCTATAACACAGATTTTTTAAAATAAGAGGTTGGTTATTTTCACGTTGTGTAATGTGATTACACATAGTGTTTGTGTTTTTAATGGAATTCACCAAAAAACCCATCACCTTATATTTCTGTATTAAAACCCTCAAACAATCACATGACATGAAATCCCTTTACATGATGTGTAAATGTTAGTCAGTTTATATTTAAGTTCATTATTTTTTAACAAACCCAAACCACCATTAGAACATTTCAATATTCCAAGAACCCATGAAACACTTAAACCATTCAGAATTGGACTCCATAATTTCAAACAAGCATAACTACACCAAACATTAAGTCATTATCAATAATAATTTCTCTCTATATCTGAATACGGATTTTCCACCATGTGTAAAAAAACCCAGAGTGAGACATATCTGAAGGAGAATGAATCTTAAAACATCCCTAACTTATAAAAACTCATCCCTATGATGATACAAACTTCTATGTGAGGAATCAATGAAACATTTTGACCAATGTGTTAACATATGAGACTCCCAATCCTAGGTCTCCCCTTGAAATCCCCCATTCTTACACTACACCTGAACCAACAGTATAATCTTACTCAGAAGTTCTTTTTCACTACGATCCACAACTCCTGTCAGATAATACTCAATGGACGCATTATAAAAATGATAAAATTATTGTAAATATATCAAATTGTATGGGTTTGGATTATATATTCATAGTTATGACACATGGAAAACATAATTCACAGGGTTGTACCATTGTACAATGTCTAAGATATATGCCACGAGACTGACCCTTGCCACAATTTCAAATGCCTTAAAAAACAATGTATCTATCATACCATATTTTCTGATGTGGTGATCCATCAACCAAGGAGACGCCCAAATAATACATGTTGAACAACCTTGAATTGCATAGGTCATCTTCAATGCTTGGAATATGATTTCTTCATGGATTGTGATGTCTACAACTGATGTCTGTTCAACTAAACATGTTTATATATCTCTCGCAAGAGACTCAGCCCAACAAATGATAAATCACCTACCTCTAACCAAAAAATTGGTGAACAAAATGACATACATAAAATGCTTCAAAAGGTTTCATTTTTATTTATTATTGTAAGATACCATTATATGAAAACTCCAAGAGTTCCATATGTTTCTCCAATGAACCACAAAAATATAAAGCACAAGATCATAAAATATCATCCATAACAAAAATAGTCCATTTAGATTGTCCCTAAATCTCTAGATGATAGGATATTATTAAAAGAACATGAAATTATAGTGATTTCTAAAAACCCTTATAGAAACATGTTGTGAAATTAGGATATCTATATGAAAAGATACTCCTCAGAATGCCGAACTACCAAACAATTTCACACACATAATGATTACCCAAATCCAATCCCATAAATGTTTCAGTAATAGGTAATTGGTGGGATACCAAAGTCCATAAATCCACAAAAACCCATAAATCATCATTCTTATGGGCCTCCCTAGGTATTCTTGTCATAAAATACAATATAACACTATCCCATTTCCACTCAAGAATGGGTTAATAATGAAAAATACTCGCTAGCCTATGATGCCCATATTTCACCTAATAAAAAGTGATGTATCTTATATCGATGCGTTAAACATAAATCCTCATTCCCCACCACCATTAATCTCTATAGAAATTACTATACATCCTGGTTAAAATAGGATTTTTTTTCCCATATAGAAGAATGAAACTACCATATTAGCTCCCCAAAAAAGCCCATATAAACCCATACTCAGACATAACAAGAAGAAAATTTCCACTACTAAGAGACCATACTTATTTAATCTCCACACCATATAATTTTCCTCTCAAAACCAAGCCCTCCTGAAAAAAAACTACTCAACTTTAATCTGGTCCCAAAGAAAAGGAATAAAATGTCAAATTCAGTGCTACTCACCAATGAGATTCACGAACATATTTGATGCATGGATTCAAAGAGTGAACTTATCTGCTACTCATCAAAATATTCACATAAAAACTATTTATGGGTCTTTTAAATCCTTGAGTCAACAATGATGTTTCCATTTCATGGTGTATAATTCAATTCAAAGTCAAAATATTGTAGATAATCGGCCCACCACCTCTTTAAATTGTTTAGGTCTCGTTGAGTAAATAGGTACATGAGACTCTTATGATCCGAGTATACCACAAAACTCTCACCCATAAGATAATGTATCCAATATAATAGGGTATGTACCACTATCGATAACTCAATATGGTAATTTGGGTAATTCCCTCTGGCAGTCTCAGCTTCCTAAAGTCATAATCATCCCCTCGTTACTCTTGTATTAGTACTAATCCAAGGCCAAACCCGGAGACATCATTGTGAATGGTATATTCTTTACTCAATGTGGGTAAAGAGAGGATATGTTCTGAAGCTAGCCTACCTTTAAACTCTTTATCATCTCCCTCACATGCATCAAACGAATCAAATTTGATCCCTCCCTTGGCCAGTCCACACATTGGTTCTACGAAAGAGATAAATATGGGATAAAACTCTAGTAATAACTTACAAAAACTAGAAATAATAGATGTTCAATGTTGTTCTTTGGGGTGTATCCATGATATCGTGGCTATGAAATTATCTATGTCTACTAGTACACCATCATCTTAGATGACATGACCTATGTAGTGGACTTCATTTATCCATAAAATGCATTTTGTTAGCTTGGCGTAAAGGAAATACTCTCCCAATGTACTCTAAATGATGTTAATATGTTCTTTGTGTTAGTATAATTAATAAGTGTACACTAAAATATTATAGATGAAAACCACCACAAATTAAACCAGAAAAGAATGAAATATCCTATTCGTTATGGACAAGAATACCTCATGTACATTAGCCAACCCAAATGGAATGATAATGAATTCATACAATCTTTACATACATATAAAAGAAGAATGAGGTAAGTATGATAATATCATCCTTAAGTGATGATATCCTAATCCCAATTCAATATTTTAGAGGATCTTACTATCACTAAACTGATCAAAAATATAATTAATGCGAAGAAGAGGAAACTAGTTCTTGACCACCATCTGGTTCAGTCTATGATAAACCACACATATGCATAAGGATCCATCATCGTTTTTGAAAAATAAAAATGGATAACCCCAAGTATTTTTACAAATCATTATGTATCCATTAGATTTATATCTTATAATTGATCCTGAAACTTCTAATGCTCTTATTGTTCCATTTCGTAAGGATTGATATTGACTCACTTTTCCCCCAACATCAACTTGATCGTGACATAAACATCTCTCTTGAGAGGTAAGCCATATAACTCGTCAATAATCATCCAAAAAACGTTCTACCACTAGAGAAAAAGAATACTCATGAATTCCACAATTATCATGAAAGATATTGATGATTTGATCCATGAGATAATCCATCATATTCTGGATTGGTCCTGCATGACCAGCTTGAAGATCCCACTCACCATGGTGATAATAGCTACTTCCGTCTCGAGATAGATATGAAACTATCATACTATAATATTGGATATGATCCTAGTATAAAACTAACCAATATATACAAATTTCTGTGTCAAAGCCTTTCATTACAAGCATGAACGGTTCCCTAATGAAATGGTAACCAACAGTCTGTAGAGGAAACACCTTAAAACATTTTATATTTTCATAAAGCCCACCAAATAGTGTGTCAATAGTTAAAAACTCAAAAAATATTTCCACTTATAGGCCTACACATTACGAAAAATTGGGAATATATAATATAATGTGATTCTTATATATCCAACCAAACTAGATAAGGTATATGATACAAAAATTGTACCTTTGACGGTAGACTTTACTGCATCCATATTACCCAGAGTAGTCTATGCTACATGAAACTGACTATTCACTCTTCCATAATCATTATTCTAACTACTCTGATCTATTTCACTTGGTTGGTATTATTTCTCATGCACTGGGGTACCACACACCTTAACTCAGCCTGAATTTCTTGTGGAACTCTAACTACCAGCATGTGGAGGGGTAGGTGAGCCCCTTTCCAATTATGGTTCTTATCTAGATCCTATGAAATAATTATTCTATATAATTTTCACATAGAACCTATAAAGATGACCCATCCTACCATAAATGCGACACTCAACATCGGGTTAAGGACATTATGGGCTCTTGTGGCCAAACTTGATAGACTGATAACACTAGAATAAGAAAAAATCATGAAATGGTTTTCTGTTAGCTTGAATTCTTTTCCCATTATAATTTGGTGGAAAATTAATAAAATAACTTCTTAACCCTTGAAGAAGAACTCTCATATATCCGTGATTAAATGTCATTACCGCTTCTTAGCACCTCACTCATATTCCCTTAAGAGATCAACTCCTGATTCAAAATTTCATCAAAACTATTTATCTAGAATAAATTTACCTATGACCTAATCTCATAATGAATACCATCCTATACATGTATCACATTGGAGTTCTCAACTGTTTCCAATAGTGAAAAAAATGTAGATATGTTAACATCATAATTCCGCACTGACAAAACCTCCTGTATCAGATGCATGGACTCACAGAATATTTCATCCATCAGTGTCTTAGGATAGAAATGGATTACAAAACTTCATATTCACATTCTACCAAGATATATCATCATACATATCATCTTCCTCTGGAATATCTCACCAATTCTTGGAAATAACATGAAGCATATACAAACACAATGCACCCTTATATCTGTGAGTGTCTATAGATTCTTGATGATTTTAATGAAAAAATAAATCTTGAACACAGCTACCTGGGGTCCCCATTCCCTAGTGAACATAGTCATTTACTATAACTAAAAATCTCTTATCATATAAAACATAAAGTAATGGTATGAACAGTCCCCCATTCCAATGATCAAATGACCCACATGAAGCTGTCAAGATGGTGAACATTTATCTTCTTCTTTGGATCTATAGGATTTTTAAATTCAGCTATGTTTGGAGTGTTCTGATTTCCACTATCATGATGCTCAAGTCAATGATAATGGGAAGGAATTTGCATAACAATATAAATGCACACCTTAGACAAAAAGATTTCAACAAACTCAAGACAAAATGTGATCGCAATAGAGAACCACTAGCTCTTGTTTACTCTGGACAGGTATCGCATGTATTTAATCAAGAAAAAAAACTCATTTCATTTATACCTTGAAATATATATCTCATATCTCAATTTTACACGGAATTATATATCACATGAAAAAATATATATACCATTATTATCAACAATGAATGTCAATATATTGGTATATATCTATTAAGATTCTGGTATTCTCATCTCATTCTGTACTGCTCCATGAGAAAAAAAATCAAGAAACAATAACATCATAAAATAATAACGACAGACAACATGTTAATCACCACCGGTGAAATAATATCCACCATAACAATAACACAACACAAACAAAAATCCCATCCTTTGGTACTCATATTTTACCCCATACATGGGTTAGCTACTCCCATAAACAAGATCATTACCAAGTCTTGACACATCATAGTATCCATCCTACCTTTACTAAATAATAATGTATAATAAAAAAGAAAACATTCTCTAATGAAGCCACTTGGTAATATCCCCCAATATGGAACTCTCTCACATGAATAGCAAGGGTTTGTTACAAAACCTTAAGCGCCCCTCCCCATATGAGATAGGTAGAAGAATAGTAGAGGGGGTGTGAATATTATAGTGGGGAGACTATACCACACGGTATGAAGTTTCATAGTAGTATAAACATTTCATAACAAATAAAAAATAATCAGAATAAAGACATTGTAGAAGAGAATAGTAAGAGCCAACTGAATAATCTAATAAACAAATAAAGAATAATAGAATGACATGCATGAATGTAATTAAATAAATTTTTAGAAAAATAAAAGAAAAAACAAGAAGAATTGAATAAAAGACTCAAATTCAGGGGTCCCAAACCCCACATTGGTTTTATCTCCACTATCCATCCCAATAACAAACAAGAAATCAACAGAAAGTTCATTTAACCATTTCCAAAATTGCATTCATGAAATGTACTTGGGTACCAAACAACGACCAAAATAGGTTTTTAGTAAAACTCAATATGTCAAAAACACTATGTCTAAACACAAATATTATGATAAGAAGTATTTAAAATAATGAGATAATTAGGTGTATTAAATAATTTAACAATTACTAACACAAAACAACTACGTACTTCATATTTATGTTAGAATATCTTTAAGATTGTCTTACGACCACAGTAACCACAACCATAAAAGAAGGGTCAAAGTAACCCTCTTTGACACCAATCTAAAATATGTATGAGTATTTCTTACTACCATAACAACAAGCACTATATAACCATGTTAAAGTCACAAAAAGCAATATAGGTAACATCCTAATAAGCATTGCAACATTTTTGGGTCAAAGACAAATAAGAATTACAACTTGGGACTCAGCATATCTCACTATATATAACCATTACAATATTATATTGGCCATAGATCACTCAATATCATCATTAGAGCTTCTAAGTGTGCATGTTATAGGTTACAAACCACTATATATTCTTAAAATATGGAACAGATTCCATATAATAAAATACGGAAATCGCAATATCACATCAAGATTTTCAATGGTTAATTATGATAATTTCCATTTTTCCTTCATTTCCCATTTTAAATTAATTTAACAATTGATTTAAAATTATACCAACATGAAATAAACTAAAATTATGTCATTCTAAAACAAGAAAATTCATAGGGTCACAAGTCATTCCAAACATACATTATGTTGTTTTCCATTTCAATTATAATCACAGTTCACTCACCCCATGTGTAGACATAAGCTATATCGGAAGCCAATTTAAAAAAGACTTAAAAGAATACTTCCATTAATTTTAAATAATTTAATTCGGCAGATAATATGTTATAAAAATCATGATATTTAATAAACATATAAATTAACTAACCATAGAGTTAATATTTTGACCCCTACCTTAAACCTCCAATCCAACAATGCTTGTAATGGAAAAATCCAATGAATAAGAAGGTGAATATGATTTCAAAGAGGTTTTATGATCAAATTGATCAAGTGGAAAACCAACAATGAAATTTGATAAAGTATCTCACCAAAAAAATTAGAGAATAATGATGAGAAGTAATAAACCCAACCAAAAGAAATTACTAGGGATTACTCACAAAAATTGGTTGTTCAAAAGGGAAGTTGGAACCCCAAAACTTCTTTTCAGATATCATAGGGTCTAGGGGAGAGAAATTATATCTTATTGGAAGTAAAATTATCAATAACATATGTTTATAATAAAATTCTAGGAATCTAAACATCAGGTAATATGATTACAGAACATGTAAATACTTTTACGGTAATTTTATTAAAAAACTATTACCTTGGATTTATTTAATTAAAAACATTGAATAATTACACTACAAAAAATCCATTTAGAAGACTTGTAAATGTTATATAGTTTATTTTTCATCCCATTTTCCTTTTAGATATCCTAAACCCCCTTTAAATCTTTTAAAATTATGATGAACCCATGAAACAGTTAACCCATTCATACCTAGACCCTATTAATTAAATAAATCAAACATCCCAAAACATTAGGTGATTTTATCCCAAAAAACAATCTCTGTATCCAAATGTGACTTATCTAACAAGGCTAAAAAAACAAAATTATAGAGGTTCATGCTTAAAAAATTACATGATATTACACCAGATACACACACACACACATGATAAACCACAAATATAATAATGAATTTATACATGTCATAGAGAGGAATAATTTCAAGTGTGTTTAAATTGGAAACATTTTATTTGATATTATATGTATCAATCACTATGATCCAGAATAGTTAATTTATAAAACAACAAGGGAGTGCTAAAAATAAGTACTATGCATCTGAACCAACTTACCCCTATGTTATGAAATTTAGAGCATAATCTTATCTTTAAAAATAAATTCTATTTATTTTAATTATAAAATAATTATTTTTTGTGATACCAAACAACAACATAATTATTTGAAATTTTATATATATTATGATAAATTTGAATCTAAATTCATTTTCATCACACATCATGTGTTATGGAAGGAGGATCCTGTAAATAAAAATGGTTAAAATTGTATATGAAAATACATAAAAAACATTGTAACCATGTGTTAGTATGACATAATTGAAAATTTTAATTGTTAAAACTATATTACATAAAAATCACAAGTTATTTTTATATATTTTTATCCATTTTATATATAAGAATGAAGTTTTGTTTCAATCGATGAATGAGTACTATTAATGGCCTTAATGTATCTAGAATAATAGGGATGTGTTAGTTGTACATGTTTTAATGTGTAACATGGAGTGTAATTCATGAAATAAAAGCCATATAGGCATTTATATTTGAAAATGAGACATGTTTAGGCATAAATAGATGATATAAGTGAAAAAGTGGAAATTAGTCCTATATTTTTAGACTAGTTAATAAAAAAACTACATAGAGTAGATACCCCACACCAACTACCGCTATATTAAGAGATAATCCCACAGATCAGAAGCAAGATATTCACATAAAAGGAATAATAAACATGAGGTAATTAATTTTATAATAATTTATTATAATAAAAGTAAATAAAAAATAAATTTATATCATTCTTTTATTAAAAGAATACATGGTAAAATAGATTGTTATTTATAAGAAGTATTACCAACCCATTACCTTTTTCCGAGGGTTAACTATATAATAACAAAGGATATATTTTAAATAATAATAAATAACCAAAAAATCATGTTAGATTAGGGATTAATTTATCTTATGTTTCAATAACCAAGATATAAATTCCCCTTAATGATATAGATTTTAAAATAGTCCAAATATATTGTGGATCTTTTAAAACATGTAAATTTAATGTTATAATGATACATAATGACAATGTTGTAGGTCCATTAAAATTTATTTTATATGAAAAACCATTAATAATTAATGAAAGATGTTATAAAATGTGGTATGTTTTTATAAGTGGAGGAAAATAAAGGGAATATATTCTTGATTAAAGATAATATGAAGGATTAACTAAAAAATTGACATAAATTTCCATGAGTACCTTTACCCCAAATGAATTTACCTAACACATTTTCACCATAAATAAAGCATGTGAAATTGATGTTAAAAGATCATAATACAACTACATTAGATTTTTAGAAAAATATATTGATATTTAACCATTAAACACATGATTTATATTGATATTGTATATAAAATTATTATTCATGGATTGTTATGCGCCTAGATTAGAAATGAATAAAATATGTACATTTTCATAATCTTTTATTTCAAATAATTTATCTAATTTTATAAAAACCTTTGAATTCTGTAAATATTTTACATTGGATTAGATATCACTTTTATGTGATGGGAAAATAATTTGAGGAAAATTTCTAACTCATAATTTTTTATATCACATCTACACAATAATTTTCATGGAAATAAGTTTAAGTTAAAAAAATATCTACTTATCTAAACATTCGAATAAAAAATAATAGATTAAAATATATTATTAATACCTTTGATTCAGTGATAATACTCTATAATCTCATAATATGAATTATATTTTAATTTTCTCATTAAATAGTAATTTTTATGATTCAATTGATTATCACTCGATTCATTTTAGAATATCTGATGATTTTTTTGGATTTAAATCATGGGTATCTAAAAAAGGCCACACATGATGTCTCTTATAAAATTTTAATACACTAAATTCAAAATATTATAAATAAAAATAAAATTATGTATTTTATTTTATGTCTTAATGAGATTTTTAATGATTGGGATGTGTATACTAATCATAAAAATCTTGGTATGAGGATATAAAATTCTCACAACAATCATATGGATTATTAAAAATTAACAAGTATTAGTGTCTATATAATAATATTTCAGTATAATATATATATAATAATATATTATTTATTTTTCTAAATATTTATAATGTCTTTGAATCTAATTAATGATAATTATTGTGGATATTATATTTGTACCTTTATGAATTATATTAAATTCACTCAACAATTATGCATCCCAAAGAAGGTAAATTTGAATGAAATTTAAATTTCATTTGAAATATTTCTTAATCATTCATTTATATATATTTTATAGTACAACCATGAATACCAGTAGTGTAATATTTATAGAAATCTATTTTCTGGATTAAGAAATGAGTTGGAAGACTAAATGGTATCAGAATGTCTATAGACATTAGGAAGATGTGATTTTTCATCAAATTTGTATTTTTTATTTCACATATATCACAAATAGTTTTTTATCCAAAGTGTATTTATTTATTTTTAATAACATCTTAAAGTACACCATTAGAGACAAACACTACAATAATTGTTTTTCTATATTGTTAAGAATACAGTAGAATATATAAAGTTTCATTTTATCACTGGATTCTTCAATTAGGTCTATATGTGATATTGGGAGCCCATGTAATTACAAAAGTTTTTATAATCTCATATTTAATCTCATTTCAAATTTTAGTGTTTTAAACATTAAAAAATGTGTGTAATAGTTCAAACATAGAAAATAATATCACATTGACATGAAAACATTGGAAGATGAAATTTGATTTATTTTGACCATATTTGATTACATGAAATGTAAATTTTACCTGAAATATAGATTGAATGACTAAATAATATATTTTTAATGATAATAATGTAATTAGAAACATATTTTAGTGAAACAACTAAGATAATCAACATGAATTTACTTGAAAGCATATTATTGAAACCACGATATTTTTTAAATATATGAATATACACCACATAAATATGATATTTTTTTTCTAGTGATGAAAGAAATACCAATTTAGCATTTCAAAAATATATATCATGTGTGTAATGGATAAAAAATATAAGACAATTTTAGATTAAATATAAATCATTTTTAAAATATATTTGAATTATTTATAAAATATATCAGTAGACGTAATATGAATCTAGTAAGAAGTATGCAGGAGAGGACCAAATAACCTATTTAATTATATTCATGTCATTAAAAATATGTGTTAAGGGTTGAAACCCTTGAAAATATCTACAGAATACTGTAAATATTTTAAACTATGAACAGTTCTTGGTTTTCAAAATGTATGAAAAATCATCACACCAATGTAAATTTTGGTTCAATGGATAAAATAATTTGACACTTATAATTAAACATCATATTAAATATATTATTTTGGAATCCATTTTCGTTGTGATTCACTCATGGATCAAAAAAATCTTTTGTAAATAAAAAAGGATTAAAAATAGGGCATCAATAAGGATGATGAACACAAGATGCTTGGATCAATAGAGATATATTCATTACATGATGTGGGTTCTAAATGGGAAGTTATTTTATCCATCAAGAATAAATCCATACTCTATATAAAGTCCCATTGAGCTATTTATTAGAAAAAGATGTTTAGAGAAAATACTTTTTGATTGAATATTTCAGAAAGTATGATTAACATAAATATGGTTAAATACTCATTCTATAGAGAAACATGTTTTTGTCTGATTTTTTATGTTATCTAGTGATGAAATTAAATACTTTTTGGGTTAAAGTTTTTTTAATTATACGAGGAAGAGAAAAAATATTGGTTTATCGAAAGAAAATAATGTTATTAAATTTAATAAAATAATTGATTTGATCCTGAAAATCTTCCTTGTATATATTTATTCCAACTCTCTTTGGGGTACTTGTATATAATTAAACTTATTCCATTTATGATCATCTAAATCAATTATTATATATCTATTCCCCTTAAAGGAATATTTTATATCACATTCAGCATCATATATTAAAAAATAATTAAACTTTATGGTATCATTTAGATACATTATTAAAAGGAGTAATGATTCATTTTTATGTGTAGAATTCAACCATACATCAATCTGATACACGATGTCCCTTGGATGACTCAACATGCATGTTATAAATATAAAAGTGATAAATTTTTCCCTAACATGTCTCAAATAGTCAAATTAGAAAAAAATTCCTGTATTATGTTGATAATTTAGTAAAATTATTGATGATTTATTTTTGACAAGTAGAAATTAATCACATATCAATTTTACACATGGTGTGGTAAGATTGACTAAAAGTGCATGTTTTTTTATTTAAAAGTGACAAATTAATCTAAAATGAAAATAAAATACTCAATATTGATAAAATGAGATAAAATTACCATTATGATTTAGTTAAAGTCGATATTTTTTTTAAAATGTAAGAATAAACCCCAAGTCAATCTAAAACACAGAGTGACTGATATGATCAAAAATTCATGTTTTCATTTAAAAATGATATTTTGATTTATACCATGTATCACATACTAATAATAGGTAAAATTTAATTAGATTTTATGTATATTTTGTTATAATTATTGGTAATTTAGTTATTCTATTTATTAATTAAAATCACATGAATTTAAAATAGAGTCCGGATGGTATGACTGAAATAAAATTTATTATTTAAAAATTACATTTTAGTTCAAACATTCATCCTATAATCAAAACCAATAAATCATGATTTAATTTTCATAAAAAAATTTAAACTAATCTATAATTTATCTTTTTTAGGTAGGACTCAATCACACATCAATACGAAAAAATGTGTGGCCGACATGATAGAATGTTTATGTTTCATTGTAAAAAGAAAATTTAGTTCAAAACAGATATCACATACTCAAAAAAAGTAAAATATAATCTATAATATGGTTACATTATATAATTCATGGATAATTCATTTTCCCAAGTGTAATACATAATCACACATCAATTTGACTAAATATTTTCTTGTTATAAATGAGTGTGAATTTTTTTCATTTTAATATGACATTTTTGTCAAAATACATGTTACCTAATCAAAAACAAGAAAAAACACACTGATTTAATTGATAATTTTGGAAAATTATTCTTGGTTATATTTATAATTTATTAATAAACCACACGTAAATCCAAAACATTATATAGATGGTATGAATATATGTGAGTTTTTTCGATATAAAAGTAACATTTCAGCTCACAATGTGCATTACATTGTCAAAAAAAAGAAAATGGTTTTCTTATCTTGATATATTAGGAAAATGAAACATGATTTATTTGAGATATATATAAATAAACCATACATCAATACAGTACATCATATTTCAGTTATGGATCAATGTGTATTTTTTTGGTATGGAAGAAACAAATTTTTTGATCATATAGTCCAAAATGAGAAGAAAATGAAAAAATCTATTAATATTTAATAGAAGGAAATGATAATTCATTTTTTCCCTATATTATTTAACTACAACGAAATATATACACAATTTTATTGGGTGGGGATGTTTTTTAGCTAATTAGAAGATAATCCTTCAACATTGAAGGCCAAGGATGTATTCCTAGTGCGGGTGAATTGCCTTTAGAAAAGAAAATAATTCATTTGTGATGTAAATCAAAAATTAAAATTAAAATAAATAATTTAAGTATTATTCATAATTTAATTATAAAATTAAAAAATGATTAATGAATAATGGTATTTAATTGATAAATGCACTTAATATTTTAATCAAGACAGGTTATGTGTGAGGTCACTTTTATCAATTGAAGAAATTATAAAATAAATATATCGTTTAAATTCATATATGAAATAAAAACAATAATTTCCATGATAAATAAATGAGTATGTTTATGTGATTTTAGAACATTTAAATTATGTGATTCATTTATTTTATTATGAAATATGATGTAATCTGTAATGTAAAATAAGAGAGATAGATCTGATAAATGAGTTTGATAATAGCTTATTGTGATCCCCAGTATCTCCTCCCATTGGGTTGATTGTTTTTATAATTTATAACTTAATTTAAGCTCATTTCCTGTTACCAATTACTCCCTTACCTAATGTGTTTGTTTCAAGAAACTTTTCGCTAAAAATTTATCAACAATAAGAACTCATTGATGAAGATCTCTTATATTGTTCTTGTGATGACCTCCCCACCTTGATATTCTATGGTTGAAGAAAGGATCACATAATAGATGAAACCATAAAGAAGCAACATTTCATTGATTTAACCCCATTAAAAATCATCTTCCTAATCTCCCAAGACATATGGTATAATTTAGAGGACATATAGACATGTAATGTATAAAAGAGCCTAAGAAATTTAGAAATTAAATTGTATCTTGAAATAAGGCTTTGAGTATGATGGATAATTGCATTTTATTTCATCAATATCACCATATAATTTTATTAGTTAATCCGCCACATTTGAGAGAGAATCCAAGGTCATCTATTTAAATCCTCTAAAGGGGGATGGGACATGGTAAAATACCTCCCAATAATTAATTAGTATTAAAAAAAATTAAGAGCTTTATGGTCCACAAAAATGATAATATTGAGTTTTTATTCCAATTACAATAGGTATATGGTATGCACTATTCGGTATATGATACTACATATTTATATCTTTTATCTTTGTCTTCTCCCACAAGTTAGATGGTTCTCCTCCATCAGGTATCTGGTATAAACATAATGTTTTGAGAGGTTTTGTTCAAATGTCACCAACATGATGTTGACCTGCACCGACTAGAAGGTGAAACATGTAGTTTATCAGTATCCATCAAGGGCCAATATTTTTTAATAAAATACCTTTAGTTTATTCAAGAACATTGTTTCATGATATCAAAATATCCATCAAAACCTTAAAATACCATAAATGTCATTCCAAAATTAAATTTGATTACTCTGATAAGGATACTTTAATGCATTTTATTTCATCAAAAAACCATGGATTTATATGTAATTAAAACACTAAAAATTAATTAAATTAAAAATATATTTAAAAATTTGTTTTTATGATCATGAAAACACCTGAAGAGAGTGCGGTGCAAAAAATATCCACCTTTTGAAGATCATGAACAATTAATATAAGAAATTATATCATGATTAAATCAAGAGTTAATCATAAAAAATAATTCAAGATATTTCAAACATGATATAAATAATTCTTAATATGTTAACAGATTATGAGTCACCCCTAAATAAATCCTCCTTTGTAAATGATGAATTTGTTTATCCCCCTAAGCATGATATATGAAAACAATATCCAAACTTGAAAATATATATTAAAAAATTTCACCTATTTTGATTTTTTAAAAATTACCCAACGTGAATTTTATCAACCATCCAACGTTAAGATATTTTATTGATATGTATAATATCATATATAATTCACAAGGGCATAAAATAATGGATTGTTTGAGAATCATCTATCATATGAATTAAAATCTCTGAGAGAAGGTATCTGGATGTATTAAAAATAGTACACGTGTTTTCTAGGGTGTCCGAGGAGGATAAGAATTCCACCACAATATGTCCCTCATGCAATGTGTGTGTAATATCCATGATATTAGAGAGGTGATTCCTACATATGTGAAGAAGATAGATGAAAGTATAAGGTATTGAAATGGTCCCTCTGATGGAGCCATGAATAATGGATGAAACTATTTCCACCTCACCTTGAAAAATATGATAGAGGATGCACAATTCTAGTCCATTAAGCATTGCCAATGTCTCGACCAAGGGATAACCACCACAACCAAAATATGCATGGAATGAAAATATGAATGATCTTATCATGTTATGAACAACTGATCAACCCTCATGTTTCTTCTACTACATTATCCATCAATATTAATTTTCATACCAAAATCAAGAGGGTTCCAATGATCCCAATTTCCTTGCAAGGATGGTCTGTGCTCCATGATTTTCATAACCATACCCTTCATGATCCTTCATAGGTAAGGGGATTCCCCCCATCCTTGATGAGAGGGGTCTGTTTGACTATTAAGGAATAAGATATAATAAGAACTTCTATTCATGAACTCTGACTACCCTCAGGTACACTCTTATTTCAAGTGTTTTAGTTAATCCCACTTCCGATGTCTATGAAAACATCGATACTTTTTTATCAATAAATGTTTAATTTTATGTTGAGGGACTAGTTGTAATGTAAATTGGTGAAAGTAACCTCCTAACATATTTTTCCACTATACGTGCATGTACGATTGACACATCGGACACCCATTCCCCTTAAAAAAATATATGATTAATTGTATCCTCTTTAGTTCGACTATAGCAGTTCCACCGAAAGGAAAGTGAAACTCCCATTCATCAAACATGTGCATCCATAGGTAATACCAATATATGAATTATCTATAAGATAAATTTGAGTTGAGATGGTATTTTCTTACACTAAAGTGTTTTCCCACATGCTTTTGTTTATATTCCCTATGCTAGATCTATCAATATTCCTTCATCGAAAAGATTCTTGATAGAGAGATAGTAAAAAATATCCTTTCATGGTTTGAGATGACCCCAATATTGTTGTAGATGTCTGTATAATGACGATTGAGTATAGCATGGATAAAATTAGTATAATTTCTATCCTATTCAAAGGTAGTATATGGAACTAGGAATTAAAAAAATGATAAGACCCTCCTCAACAAGTTGGTAGGACACTAATTAATTGATCAACATCCAACTATCTAATGAGAATAGAGATGGAGGGTTGGTAAATGATTCGAAATAAAATTCCACAGCTTGGAGATCCTTCCCCCAGATACAACCAATCCCAATTCATATTTCATGTAGATAATCTTTTACAAAATCAGTGTTCCTTCCATGAAATCCAATGATAACCTTTCATGGAGACGACAGATGGTTTTGGTGAAACTTATAAGGAATCTTTATCGACACTTTACATCAAAATTTAGTATAATAAATGATTTCACCTAATTTTCAAATTCACCATTTATATCCCAAATAATTATGGAATGATATTTTTTTTTATTTTCAAGATGACATCCTTAGTGGCAGGTAGAGAAGACAAGGCATGCATGTGGATGGAGGTGGGAACATTGTTAACCATTGTGATGTCACCACCAAAAGAGAGAAAATATTGCTTCCAATTAATAATATAGTTTATTATTCTATCAAAAGGATCATCACAGTGATGATTAAAAAATATAAATTGGGACATTGGGGTTTCAAAATACACCATAGGAAATGGTCTTTTGTGAAATCGTAGTTTTTCCATAATCATATTCCACTAATATCGAAACCTGATTTTGGGTGGTAGACATTAATGTTTTCTTGGATGATAGATTGGCCAATCCATTTTTGATATAAAAGAGGCATACGGTCTAACTCTAGGATAGAAATGAAATTATCATTAAGAAATAGAGTTATATCATTTAAATTAAGATGTAGAAGGGCCCTTTTCTGTTAGTCTTGTATTGGAAGGGGATCAAGCATCCCTCATCAATTCTCTTGCTGAGACGTCTGTTAAAATAGTCCTGTTCCATAATAAAGTCATTGGTGGGGAAGGAATCTCCATGACTTATTCCCCTATCTGACATGATGAAACAATATCTTCTCCAAAAGGAGGTGGCTGAGAACCAGGGGGGATAATACACCTAAAGATGAGATGAATGACCTACTCAAATAATTTTAGAAACATAAAAGTGAAATAAAATATTTAAATTCATGTTTTAAATGAAAAATAATAATATATTTTTAAATGAATATGATTTTGAAATGAACCAAATGGTAAAATTCGAAATAGTTTTTAATCAAAATAAAAATTGATAAAATAAAATATTTTTGAAATTAGGAATTGGTAAACCCAATTTATTCTCAATATAAAATAAAAATATAATGGAGAAAAATAGAGGGATATGAGATATCTTAAAAAAATTACATAGATAAACATAAGTTAAAATATAAATAACCCATCAACAATGATGTGAATGTTGATTATGCAAACTTCCACAGTATGTAAATTTTTAAATCCCCTTAAATTGATTCATTTATATAAAAACAATAAAACATTACCATTAATGAGATAATCATGGTTAAATAAAAAAATTAATTTTTAATATTAAGAGAAAGATAGATAATCTCAAGAGTAAAATTAAAAGATCAATAACCTCAAGTGGTAATAATAATAATTTTTCACTAATCAATTCATGAGTTAAGATAAAAAGTTATACCAAAGATTAATACTAGACTCCCAATTAATTTAATCAAATAATAAAAGTACTATATTCTTGAAAAAACATTCTAAGGATTTAATATCACTAATGATATTTAAATAAAGCTCACTCTTGTATTCAGTTAGAAAAATGATTCCCAATAAATAATTCATATGGGAAATATAAAAACACATAAATATAATTATACTCAATGTGTCAAATAGTTATTGAAATAGAAAATAAATAAACAATATTAAACCTTTTCTTGTTCGATGAATTATCACATCATATTTAAACATCCAATTTCCATTAAGAATTCTACATTTGATATTTCAATATGTTTTAGTGGAATATCCATGCAAGAACTCACATATATGTTCCTGTTGTTATTAAAATTATTTAATGTAAAATGTTTGGTAAATGGGACAAAATGACTAAATTTATTTAAAATGATATATTTTTTTTAGAAATATATGATGAGTGATTAATAGATTTAGGTCTCACATACCTCTTATTATTTTCAATCACACTCATAAATAAGACACCCACATTTCAAACAATAAATGGAAAACATTTTTCAGGAATAAGCCATTACAAAATTAGTTTATGAGAAAAATTATTTTAATTTGAAGAACCTAACCCATAATTATATTGGGTATATTGACGAGAGACTCAAATTGTATCATGATTTTGATCACCATGGGTGAAATGAATAACATTTTTTTAGTCTCTTTGATTTGGGATTTTAAATTCTCAATGTTAGGTTTATAATTTAATTTCCAAACCAACTCATAATTTTCTTTGGAGATAAGATCATTTTCATTAATAAATTGATTATATTTATTTTTGAGTTCATTGATTTTTTAATTAATTTATAAAAAATGTTTCCCAAGTTTAATTATATTAGTTAATAAAAAAATAAAAATAATGAAACATATTAAGAGTAGGAATGAAAAGGATAATGATATGAAGAAAATTAAGTAGAGGAAGTACAATTTTTATCTACCTAAAGAAAATTTATAATGTATTTTTTTAATACAGTCCTTTGAATAGTTTTAGGTATTTTCGTTATGTGATTATTCACTAGTATACTAAGTTGGATCCTTAAGAGATTTATTATATTATTTATTCTTTTTAAAGACATGATTTTAAATTATTATTTTTCTCTTATTTTTGAAATCATATCATGATACTTTTGTTTCATTATTCTTTATACAATTGATTTATTTCTTTTTCTTCTTCAATAAATACGATTTATTATCCAAATATTAAATTTAATAATAAATCGGGGATGAATAATATTCATAATAATATATATAATAAATAGTATTTATTCTTCTTTATCTTCGTTGAATTATTTATATTTTTTTATTTTTTGTCTCTCCATGGTTATGTCCAATGTCTTAAGATATCTCATAAGCTTCTCGATTGGCATAATTTTTATATCTTTCAATGATTGTTTAAAAATACCCTAGGGGCCCTATAAATTATCCATCAAATATTTTTAACTAAATATTATTTTGAAAAATCCTCAAAAAGACAAATTCAACAATTTAAAATGTTAGTAAAGTGAGTAATCAGTCCCAAAATAAGATCATTTTAAATAATATAAAAATATTTCCAAGTGTTTTCAAAACATATCAAATATTGTATCTTTATCTTTATAAATTCATTGTTCTGAGACTTCCAATTATTTTTATATATATTCATTGAAATTAAAAAAATAATCATGATTGAATTAATTTTTGTGAAGTCCATAGTGAAGTGAGTTCATGGATTCTACATTATTCTCAAAAAGTAAAATATATTTGGGAGTCTATTAATCTTCAATTTCTTCAACACATTTGTATTAATTCATATAATTTTCAGAAAAGGATATCATATATTACTGATATTGGTAAAAATTTGATTCTTTGATGAATTGTAAATAAAACCATTAAAAATGGATCACAACTCAATAATTTTCCATCAGGATCACCTTAGATATATATGGTAGTGGTCATAATATATTATTGTACATTGAAACTAGTTAATAAAACATTCAAAGATGGTTATGATACCACATGAATCATGGGGTAGTATGAAAAGGGTTTGGTCATGTATTTACATTATAAAATAAAATAATTATAGTTTAATTAAAATCTAAAATACAAATAACAAAATAGGTATGTGTAGTCGAATTCTAAAATTAAAAAACGATTAAGTCATTATATAATTTAATTGACAAATCCACTTAAAAATAAATAAGGATATGATATTTTTGGTGTATTATTATTTATTAAAGATATTAAGATATATATTAGATCACCATATTTTTTATAAAAAAATGATTTCAATGTTAATTAAATGAGTATATAGTTTGAAAAAAATTAAAATTTTGGGTTTGTGAGATTAGATGATAAATGATGATATAATTATGAAACAAAAAGGATATATATATATACACATAGTTTTGATAAATGTGTTCTATAATAGAATAGTGTGATTCCCTACATCTCCTCCCACAAGGTTTGGAGGCTTTTGTGCTTCTCCCCTGATTTTAATAGAGATCATGTTACAAATTACTATATTTAATTTTGGTGGTTATTGAAAGAAAATGATCTCCTATACTTTATAGATAGTAAAAACTCCTTGATTAAGATCCATCAATTTTTGTTTTTGATAATACACCCCATTTCTATATATCATTTTTAGTGAGAAACATGTTGCAGAAGAAGATGAGAAGAAGCTTTATTTTATATGGACAATCACATTATAAATTTGCTTCACTATCTCTCAAAATATTATAATTTGATAAGATTGATAAATAGGGAATGTAAAAGATTCCAAATAGACTGAGATTAAAAATTTTCTATTGATATAAGTCATTGAGAATTATGAATATGACCACATTAATTGATCATTAGAGTGATCCAATTTTATTTTTTAATCCATTATAATTGAGAAATCCTACAATTTCCTCAATTTATCGACTATAAAGCACTACCACAAAACTGGAAAAGGGAAGCACTACCCTTTACTTTTCTTTAACAGAATATAATTATAAAGGGATAGGCCTTTATCAGTGCTATTATTAGCACTGATAAAAGATTTATTTCTTAAATTTTTAGATTAATTTTATTTATTAGAGAATTATTAGATTTATTAGATTAATTTATTTTGTTTATTATATTTGTTATATTTAATATATTTAATATATTTATTTAATTTATAAATGTATAATACATTTAAATATATATAATTGTACTTAAAAGGATAGATAAAACAAATATTTATCAGCTCTATAATATTAGTGCTGATAAATATGTGTTTTATTAGAAATTTTTGAGCACTGATAAAGATATTCCTTTATTAGTACTAAATAAGTGTTGATAAAATATCTATTTATTAGTGCTCAAAAAGTGCTGATAAAGGATCCAACGGGTTTTATAAAATGACCCTAACAGGCCCCTCCTCTATCACACCCACTCAAGCATTCATAGAAGTAAAACCCCTCGCATCGAACCCTCCTCCTCCTCTTCCTCCTTTTCATCCTCCACTAATTCCACCTTTCCCTCCTCCTCCATCGCCACTATCCTCTTTCACCTCTACTAACGCTTCTTTATCTTACTCCTCCTCCACGATCCCTTATCCTATGTGATCCTACATCACCTCCTCCTCTACTGCCACTGCCTCCTCCACCACCTCCTTTTCCTCCTCCTCCTCCAGCAGCCGAATCATCCTCATCTGTCATGGATGCCTCCTCATTTGTTTTGAAAATGGATGATGGATCTTGATTGAGCCCTGATGAGCTTAGGATATGGTAGCTGAGCATTAATAAGGGGTCAACTCCACTTTAAGGTTTGTGCTTTCAAACCATTATCAATGTTTTATGTATTGTTTCATAAATTGTGGGATATGTAGGATTTTTCCCATTGTGTAGTTGGTATTAAATCAAGTCGAATTCTTTTCCTTGACTATTGGTATTGGAAAAAAATTTAGTTAATTTATAGACACTCTGAGTATTATGCCTTAATTCCACGAAAATCAGGGGTTGTCGGAATAAATTAAAATATATTGAACATTACATTTAAGAGCCCTTGAGGGATTACCTTATGTTATACTCTGATTTCGTGGACCATTGTTAAGTATTTTTTTCCACCCTAGATAAGAAATAATGTATAATTTAGAGATTAAATTTTTAGTTTTTTACTATGATGTTTTTAATTCACTGCTTGCCTAGACAGTCCACATCCCCCTCCCCTAACCCATACAACCCCCCAGATAGCCCACCTTCTTCCCCTTTGATTCTTTTAGTCTCTATACCCTATAACCCAATTAATGTAGAATATTTTTCCCCAAAATTAGAATAATTAAAATTGATCTTTCCCTTAAAAATCAGACATCTCCAATTCATAAGTTTAACATCTAGAAAAATAGTAGATACACAAAAAATAAATTATTAGGAAGAAGATTTCATACATGGAAAGTAAAACACCTCTACTTACCAATAAAACTATTTAACATGTGAGTTCACATTTTATGTTTTCTTTTTAGTTAGAAATATCCTCTACAACACCCCTCTCCTCTACCACAAACACACCTCTTCCACGCCCTAAACGACACCTTCACGGTGAGTTTTCTCCTCTTACTCATTGGTTTCCTCTGGTTCACATGTTATTACAATTTGATATTGATGGTTATATTGTGAATTGTATGGCCTAAATTCCCTACTAAAAATCATGGTCGTTGGAGGTCCTTGTTTGTTCACTAAATGAATTTCATGTTGGTTAGTTCCTGTTTATTATTACCATATAAAAATTGCTAATTTATATATAATGACTAATGAATGAATGCCCCAGGATGTAAAACTTTTCTGATAACCCCTTAATTAACAAACTTAATTGAATAGGGGATTCTTTGTAAAATATGAAATTGGGATTGTTTGGATTTTATGGTGTTGCAATTGTTAGCACGATTGTGTGTTTTTATGGTGTTTCGATTGTTGGCATGATTGGTGTGACATTTTTTTCCTGTTTTTGTTCATCCTCCATTGAATATCAATCCATACATTACCAATTTCAATGGAACTACCATATTGTTACTATTTAAATCCCACTAAATCGTAGAAAACCACTTCATTAGAGGACTCTATGTGTCACTTTATGGACACCGTAGTCAAATACCCATAAAAACACATGTAATGAATCCTTCCACTCACACACACTCTTTTGAAAATCATAACATATGTTCGTTTAGTACCCTAGTTCTTAACTATAGACATTATGTTTCTAGAGAAACACTAAAAACCATATTACAAAAAACCATATAGATACAAGTGGGATACTAAAAAATTATAGTGCAAGGTCTTGTCATAGATAGTTCCATTGATCAGGTGGTTAGGAAGATGTGTGTGATCTACATTGGTCCTGAGTAATGCATGGAGATGTAAGGGTATTGTTTACCACAACTAGTTACCTTGATTATAGTATTATTATAACCCTAGTTAAAAATATTTTGTGTAATTATTTTGATAAATTTAAATATTACTCTATCAAATTGGTTTAATATGAATAAAGAATGGATGAAGGCCAATCAGTTGAAAAAAGAGTATGATGATTCTGGGTAAGAGTTTATCAAGTTTGAAAAAGATCATGCATAAGAACCTTCTCAAAACCTTTGTCCGTATTTATGCTATTTTTATTCAGGAAAAAATAATCTAGAGAAGTCAGGGGAACACCTGATCTATCACGAAATATTTCAAAGTTATACATGTTGGAAAAAACATGGGGAAAAAAATGCATGTAGTGGCTGGGAGATCACTGTGTTTTATGGATCATCAAATATGATTATAAGTGTGAAAAATGAAGACGATCATATGGGGGATTTGATTAAAGATTTTACTGGTGATAAAGATGTATTGAGGATATGAAAAGGACAATTGAAGCTGAATTTCATGATTTCCCAAAAATGATTGTGATGATAAGGAGTTGTGAAAAGACGTAATTGTATGCCAATTGCACTAAATATACAACATTGTCATCCAAATTGAAGATTAATGATTTGAAAGAAGGCAATGGGTGGAGTGACACTAGTTTTATGGAACTAATTGCTCTCCTGAATGACATGATCTCAGAAGATAATTACCTCCTGAACTGAACTTATGATTCCAAATGAATGCTATGATTGATGGGTATGATCTTTGGAAGAATACACTCCTGTCGGAATGACTGTATATTATTTCCCATGTACTACAAATCACTTAATGAATTCCCAATGTGTTGTTATTCTTGATAGGAGAATAATGAATCCAGTAATATGAAATTTGTATGGTACTTTACAATCATTCTATGGTTTAGGCTCCTATATGGAAGTGAAGAGAGAACAAGACAATTGACAATTCCTATAGATACAAGAATTAAATATGGGGAACTATGTCACCAGGTAGACTCTCCTCAGTGGAAGAGAATTTATCATGGGTATCCTGAATTTTGAAATGAGTCGAGAAACCTTTGTCTTGTATTATCTACAGATGGAGTGAATCTTTATTGTTTTCAAAGAAGAAGTCACAATACATGGCTGGTTATTTTGGTAAACTATTAATTAACACCATTTTTATGAATTAAATGAAAATATATCATGTTATGTATGATTATATTATGACAAACACAATTAATAAATGATATTGATGTTTATTTGGATCCATTTATCAGGGAATTAAAATTATTGTTGGATTCAGGTGTTACGTTGTCTGATGCTTACAAAAATGAATATTTCACATTGAGAGCCATGTTGTATGAGATGATAATTAACATTATTGCTTATGAAAATTTTTCAGGATATAACATTGAAGGAACTCAATGGTGTCCCATTTAAGAACAAGTTACACAATCAATTAGATTGAAAGATTCATCGAAATCCATGTTTCTAGGATATCACAAATTTCTACCCCGATGACATAAGTACTGATCTTGGAAAAAATCATTCGATGGAAGTTCAGAAGAACTTAAATCACCATCTCCCCTAATAAGAGATCAATTGTTTGAGAAATTAGATTATTTGGACACTACATTTGGTAAAACATTTTGAAAAAGACCTTACAAAAATCGTTTGGAAAAATATATCACTTTTTTGAATTACTGGTCTAGAATTGTCTGTATGTCAAGAATTTTCTTGACGTTATGCATGTTGAAAAAATATATGTGATAGTGCCATCAACATGTATTTAATATCACCCATCAATACAATTTATGGAATGAAGGATATATTGGACATGGTTGAGAGGGGAATATTAGAAGAGATGGCACTAGGGAAGGGTGAAAAATGAACATTTCTTCCTCCTACTCCATACACTCTTTCTAGGTAGGAGAGATATCAGTTTTTTCAAAATCATGAATGATGTAAAGGTATTAGAGGGGTATTCATCAAATATAAATAACATCGTGTCAATGATAAATTAAAATTTAAATGGTTTAAAATCACATGACTACCATGTTTTGATGTAAGATCTAATTCCTATAGCTCTTTGTTGCATTTTTCGGAAGAATGTCCGCCATACATTAACAAAGTTATGCTTATTCTTGAAAGAAATATGAAGCAAAGTTATAAACCCGAAGAAATTTCCAAATATGGAAGAGAAATTGCTGTAATATTATATGAATTGGTAATGTTCTTGTAGCCAATATTCATTGATATGATGGTTCATTTAGTGAGAGATATTAGATTATGTGGTCCTATACATTATAGATGGATTTACCCCATTGAATAATATATGATGATTTTGAATGGCTATGTCAAAAATCAATGTCATCCAGGGGGTTTTATTGTAGAGCAATATATTGTTGAGGAAGCCATTGAAATTTTTACCAAATACCTATCTGGTTTGGAAATCATTGTCCTACCAAAATCTCATCATAGTGGGCAGCTTGTGGTTGAAGGAATTTGTGGAAGAGAGGTTGTCGCAATCAATATTACAGATCAATAGTTGGACCACCATTACATATTTCATATTAGTTTTGACGCTGACTCATATGTTCTTACCAATAATAAAATTAATAGGAATTTGAATCCATCAAGGGATGAAAATGGATATTAGATACAAATAATAAACAGTTTACAGGATGGTTTCAGGACAATATTTTTTAGAAGTTAGATGAAAATACAGACTCAATTTCAAAACGACATCATTAGCTAGCTGGAGGAGGAAGTGTGTATGTATTATCTTTCAATTCTAATGTTGTTAATGGTTATACTTTCTATATAAATGAAGATGATGAAGACAATACCATGCTGAATAGTGTGGTTACACTTATGGATGAAGGGATGCATGTTTCTGGTGCTAAGGACAGAAATCCAATTTATGTTAATATGTCATACTTTGGCATCATCAAACAAATATGAAAGATGGATTATACAAAATTCAAAGTTCTGAGTTTTCAATGAATGTGGGATGATAACAGGAGTTTTGTTAAAATAGATGAATTGGGATTCAAGACAATTGATTTTAGTAAGGAATAGGACCAAGATGATCCATTTATAATGGAATCATATGCAGTACAAGTATTTTAAGTTCTAAAATCCCGAAAACCAAAAATGGTCCATTGTTCATTTAATGACCAAATGAACAGAATGGTCAGATGAATGTTCATCAGAGGATGACCATTTCATTGACACTTTACAATTATTTCATAGCAGTCCCAATATAGACAACATTTTTTATATTATAGGAGACCACAATTATGGGATTTACATAGTCTATAGAGGGTTCTAATCTCTATAACCTTAAAAAAGAGTTCAATAATTATATTATTTGTGTACTATAATATAAATTGTGTTACATTATGTTATTATATGTTTAATTCTCCTTATATGAAAACTAAATGAATTTTAAACCACTTCATCATATAATGTCTTTTACACCTACTGATGCGCCCAACCCTGAGGCACAATAAGTCTCTCTACCTACTGATGCTGGTCACAATGGAGAGAAACAATAGGTTTCTCATCCTATTACTGCTAGTCCTAGTGTTGATACTAGCGCTCTAGGGGAACATAATGATGATGCTTATGAGGGAATGATAGGAAATGAAACCCCGAAGGCGCAACTAAAACAAAAGCACTGTAGTTTTATATTGTTAGAAGAAATCCTTACGAAAAAAGTAAAAGTCATCAAATTTGAGGATGGATGGAATAAGCAAGGCCAACATGTTAACCCCAACAAAGCCACCTTTAGTAGCTACATTGTAATTTTCCCCCAATAACGTGTGTCGATTGATGTACAGTCGTGACACCATGTTATCAAATTGTTTAATAATCTAATATGAGATTAGATGACATTATCATTATGATATCATTTCTTCAATTTATTAAGATTAAATAAAATAATAAAACAATTATCTACTCTTCATCATCAATTTTAGAGTACATTTATAGTAGATACCTCAATGAAGAAATATTTTTTATGAGATGTAGGAAGAATTCATATAGTCTTTCATAAAATTTTATTGAAATATCATCATAAATATGATGAAAGAATGGTCAATACAGACCCACCTCCTCTTTATGCACATTTGATATCCTAAGGAGGGTGGGATACATTTTGAAACTATTATGGGGATCATACATTTCTGGAACATTGTGTCTGGTAATTAATTTTTTGACATATATTTTAGGCATAACTTTGATTGATAGTTTTTTATTTATAAAACAACAAATGAGGGCTAAAAATAATGAAATGGAAACAAAACATGCTTAATACTACCATAAAGAAAGGGTGCGGTACACTTCAATTGAGAATAAATTGGTACATATTTTAAATCTATAGTAATAAATTTATGTGACATAAAACAGAACCATAACCATATTACTTTGTTTATATAAAGGTTGATGAATCAAAATCATAAGCTAATTATTTCCATCTCCTTGTGCTATGGAAGGAGGCACATGTAAAAATGAGGGGATACTGATAGATGAAAACACACAAAAAGAGTGGAAATCATTTGTAAGTATGAAATAATATATTTTTTGGATTTAAATTTATATTAAAAAACAATGAAGGCTTATTTTCTTATATTTTCTATATGACATATTCATAGGAATAAAAAACACTCACAACATATGTAGACATACTTTTAATGGCCTTGAAGCTGCCACACCAGTATGGCTGTGTGAGAGGTACGGGTTATGGGGTGACACCCCAAACATATTTTCAGAAATAAAAACAAGTGGAGGATCAAACTGAGGAAATGTAAATTAAGAGAGAAACAATAGATATGTTCCAAGAATAATTACAATACCAAAGATAGATTATATCATGTTTGATGTGGGGAGAAAAAGGGAATAGAAAACTTAACAACAACTGTGCATGAGGATCCCCCCCAACTAGGAGGTGAGCCATTCCCCTCAAAAACCTAACATAGCTAAGGTAATCAATTTTATAATAATTGTTTCTGTGAAATGTAAATCACATAGACATTGATACCTTTACCGTAATAATATTATATAGAGTGAAAATTACTGTGATTTATATCTATAAACTCCCACATATCTCTTTGAAGTGAGGGCTATGGTGTCCAATATGCAGAACGACATGAAACACTACATAAAGGATCTAACAGAACATGTCCGAGTGTCAATTAATCTATCTAATGAGCCAAGTGCTGAGATACCTATTCCAAATGATGATGATGACATTCATATAGTCTAATGAGTTGTTGGAACGTTAATAGCTTGATATTCAATTATTTTAAAAAAACGTGTTGACAAGGAGGTATACATTTACAATTTTTTTTCAAGATGAGCATTTGACAGTTAATGAAAAATCTCTAAACCAATGAATGATATTATAGAATGACATAATGAAGGGGTGAAATGAAATATCAGCTCAAAACTATCTAATGGATCAACCAAGTTATTCAAACAATCTAATGAGAGCACCTTCACCCCTTACATTCTAAATACACATTTAATTTAATTACAGGCTCATGTTGATAAAATGTTGATGGACGGAAATGTTTACATAGTTGAATGTGAAAATAATATGTATGGAGAGAAACGAATCATATTTCATTAGTGTTTAAAATGTAAATAAAATCCTCAAGTATGAATGGATAGGCACCTCAGTTGTTAATGTATACATGGGTTAGGTTTTCATGATTTATTTTTACAGAAGCTGATGTACATTGAAAATTATAACTAAATATATTTCATTTTTTACATAGGTGTATATTTGAAAAACAATTAAAGGGATTCCCCCATAAAAAAACATCGACTCATTAGTCCCCATGTCACATCTTTAAAAGAAGAAATAAATTCTGACAAAGAGGTTGAAATAATGTCGTCCCTACTCAAATTGTTTGAAAAAATAATTATGAATGATAGACTCTTTTTAATACCAACGATGTAGGGGTAAAACTCTAAAATTTAATCATATCAACTATATTTTCATTTCCTTTATTACATATTTCTTTTTGTGTTTTTAGGAAGGATTGGATGACGATTACAATCAATTTGGATATTCCAATGATTTATTTTCTTGATTCAATGCATGTATATGCAACACACTTACCGGACATGATGGAGTTTCTCAATTTGTAATACACTAGATCCAACATTTTATAACTAAACATCTAGTTATAAAATTTATGTTATCTTTTAATGTGGATTCTTTAATGATATGGTGGTGCATCAATATCATCTTCTTCTTAGAATGAATCTAGGGGATAAGGAAAATAACGCCTTCAAGATCAAAAAATGGACATGTATCTTGTTATATATAATAATATTTCACTATACAAATGCATTTCAAAACAAATTACTTATTTTTATCGATGATTCTGCAATGTCCAAAACAAACAAATGGAAAATATTGTGGTTATTATGGTTGTAAATTTATAAAAGAGATTGAATTTCATCAATAAACTTGCATCCCAAAAGTGGAATTCTTGAAAATAATTATGAGTTCATTTAAAATATTTATTAATCTATTGTGTATTTATACTTTTTTAGAACATCCATGACTATTGTGAAAAATCATATTCATAATATTATATTGATCTGTTTAGAAATGAATGGGAAGCATACCGGATGGATGATTGTACACAAATAGGATGAAGGTGAATTCCTACTAATTATTTTATCCTTATATGATCATGTATATCTCCCTTGTTTACACTTATTGAGCATACATGATCACCCTTTATTATGTATTATATACTTAGGTTATAAAGAATGGTTTTAGAAATGATTTCCCTTTATATTAAATAACAAATTAATGAGGGACTCTTATGAACTAGTTATTTATGATTCCATGTTTCCATAAGAACTAGACCTAAAATATTATGGCGTGGATCATTTATATTCTATATATTTGTTATTAATGAATCTATTTTTACTGATGTATTGTGTTGGGCTAATATTGGATGCCCACCACTCACAAATTTAATAACAAAACTAAGTATTATTCACTACTACTGGTTTACTACCACATATTAGAACATCTAATTTTTATTATTTTCCAAGTAATTTCTTGTATTAGATGACTATTCAAAGGATGAGACGTGAAGAAAATGGTGGTTGGACTTATCCCTAGTAAATGTGATCATTATAATTCATCATAAACAGATGTATTTATAATGGGGTGTTCGAGGATTATATTTTTTTAATGGTTGATGGTTTATTGGGGGTTTAATCCATCTTAGGTAGTAATTATTAGTGATCTATTATTTTATAAGTGTATTCATTAAATCTTGAAATATTAGAAATTAGTATATATTTTAGGGGCCTTTAGTGTTAATTTTTTTTGTGTGTATAAGGGAATTAATTTTTTATCTATGATGTTAGTGAGGATTAATAATATTTTGTAATTAGTTTATAATAACCTAAATCTTTTAATTATAATATTATCAGTAGTTATGTGTAACTCGATTCCATATCTAACACATCATCTAAGGAAAATTTTATAACCATTTTTTTCATTTCATGATTTAATGATGTCTTTTTTTCAATACATTATATTTTGTGTGTTTTTGTTATATGTGATGGATGACTTTCTGTGATGAGTAGTGAAGAATGTCTTCTTACTCTAGGTAAAGATAATCAGAGAAAAGATACATTCTAGAGATTAGTTTTTTATAGGGTGAGTCTCTTCTGTATGATCTTCTAGTGGAATAATGTGTGTATATGTAGTTGAATTCTCAGAAGCATATAGGATCAAAATTTCATGGGTTTCCCTAATAAGTGGAATCAAAGGTTATGGTTTAGAGATCCCAGTTAATCCTCCAATAATGGCTCAATCATGGAGTCATATGTAGAAAAGATCCATATAAATAAATTTAATGGAATAGATTTTGGATTCTTGGGAATTTATATTGAATATTATTTAATTAAAAAGGAATTGTATGTTTCACTAATCAGAGTGAAGATAGTGATGATAGATAATGAAATTGGAGTTCCTAAACAAAAAGTCTCTTGAGCTAGTATTAAATTATCTAAAATTAAAGGTTTTATTAAATATTTAATAAAATAAATATATGATATTTTGAAGATATTCTAAGATATTTATGGTAATCCTATAGGTTTGAAAAATGTTCTCATGATGTGAAGGATCTTCAATTATAGGTTATTGAAAAAAATATCAGTGGAAAATAAATCAAACAAATTATTTCCATAAGATCTCAGGGAAGAAGAAATTATTAATGTTCAAGTTTATAGATGATTTTTGGGAACTCCTACTACAATCATCACAACAAAAAAGTTTTCATTCAATGATTACTGTGGTTAAGTAACTCTTCTAGAAAAACAGATCTGGTGTATGATGATATTTTCAACATGATAATCAATGAAGAGCATTGTAAGAGGGATGTTAAATCATTATATATAAGTTAACTAAATTCTAATATAAGGGGATTATAACCCTATATAATTTATTATTATTTGAAAAATAATTCATATGATAAGTCCTAGGAAAAGAGTTGAGGAAAGTCGATTAGACCAGGCCCTGCATGGTGGTTCTAGTTGTAGAGGAACCCCTTGATGGGATATTCTATATATAATTTTTTTAATAATCAATGATTAATCTTATAATTTCATGATGATAAAAAACATGATCAATTTAATTGACTCTAATATTGATTATTAATTGAATTATAGAACTAGGAGTCTCGATGATCATATATTATTTATAATTAATTTACGAAATTAATGTATTATAATGAGACAAATTATTTATTAATTTATGGATCTAATAACATCTCAATATCATACCACTATTTTATAGAAATAGACAATATATTACCTCCATAGTTTTTGGGTAAATTTCCCTTGAATCATCGAACTTCACTATTGGAATCTTTTGGTTCTAGCGTAATAGATCCTGACACATAAACCATTTTCATTTGATCTTTCCTTGGATTGACTCAATATGTATTATCTTTGATCTCTTTATGACAAAAATGGTGGTGGAGGAGTTTCACCCTCCATTCATGAGTGTTTTCTCATAGAACGTATCTCTAAATGTCATTGGAATATTTTTCACAAATTTGTTTCATATAATAAAATTAAATCACAACCCATTATAAAATAATTTAAATAGTTTAATATACTACCAGGGTTAGAACATAATAATTACACATGATTCCAATTATAATTTCTTTAATCTATATAGAAAAACATGTCTCTAATAATAATATTTTTATCATTCTATCTTGACAAGAACACAATCTAGTGAATTAAATTAAACATTATTTATTTTAAAAATATTTAATTTATATTACTTCTCAACAATCAATTATTATTGGAATGAATTTCCTTAAAAAATTTATAAGGACATGGACAATGAAAATTTATTTAATGAAGAAATATCACTAAATTATTCACCAATAAATAAGAAAATTATTATATTAAATAAATTGAAAACAAATATCTATTAAATATTATGCACAAAAAATATTTTCAAGAAAAACTGGTGTGGACAAATAATCATTCAAAAAAACCTAATAATTATTAATCCACATGTTATAATAATATGTATTGAATTTTTGAAATAATATGTAATAGTTTAATTAACTAATATCATGTATACACAGAGCATGTGAACCTCTAAGCCCCTTTTTTAGTGTAATTAGGAAAAAAATCCCAAAGTCCAAGGTTAGTATACCGAAACATGCTAAGGAAGTCATATAGAAAAAATTAATGCTATAATGACATAGAAACTCATATTGATTATTAAAAGTTATATGATACCTTTATCAAGATATCTATAACGAGGAAAGCTTTATGTTGGTTCCATCAACCCATGGGATCGATGTCTCATTTTGAAACATTTAAACAATTTAACATTATTACAGAACAACATGGAAACAAATTCATTTATACTATATATTTTTCATCAAATGGATAAATATATAAACTTATTTTAAAGAATAAAAGAAAATATACTACCTCAATTTTTTCATTAATGACGTATTACTAATGACACACCCAATATATCTGACATGACCATGAAGATATGTCATCATTAATTTCATGAATACATTAATGTATGAAAATAATAATATACTTTAATAATTTACATAAACTCTAAGGACCAATATAAACTTTTTTATATAAGAACATCCAATGAAACATATATATATGGATTTACTACTAGTAGGTCCCATTATCATAATCTATTACACTATAAAATAGAAAGGAAATACTCTATAGGAAGGTTCCTCAATGTAATATGATTCTATATCCCCGATAGGTTATATAATTTATGTACCTCAAATGATTTTTTCGCTCTATATAATATACATTTAAGAGTATTATCATTGAATTTCTCAATTCTCATCACAAAGGTAAAATTTTATGACCTTTAGGTGTTTTTGATACTCTTAGAATTGTATAAATTGATATATTACATAGAAAAAAGATTATGATATAATAATGATTATATTAATATTTAATGAAATAATTTTTGGTTGTCATAAATTTCATAGATGTTTTTTCTAAGGAACCAATTTCAACAGACTACCAATTTCACTTGAGTGAACTGTTGTAACATTCAATCTACTATATATCACAAGATACTCATATTTTGAATAATATAATGGTTTATTCAAGGGTTACACTATGTTTTATTTCTAGGAAACTCTGATTACTACAACCTCAAACCCCTGTGAAAAATACCACAATAGATTATACTTTCAGAGTATGTTCTTGGTTTTTTGGTGTGACCACAGATATTTTGAAAGAGTCTCCATTATAGTGTTATAAAAATAAAATTTTATATAGTCATTATAGATATGTAACACAACAAGATCTTTGGAAATGTTACATTTTCAAATGGATTCTTTTGTTACATCAAAATATTCTATATTAAAAGTGCTATAAAATCAGTAAAAGCTTCCTTCTTTGAAATCTTCTAGTAGATAGATCATCTATCGATACCAAACACATGTTATGAAATTTAAATTAGATCATTGTGATCTATTTTAAAAATTAAATCAATATAATCCATAATGATAAGCTTCTCACCTCCCCCATATACATGAAGTATATCATAGTTCTTGTCAAATACTTAATGATATCCTTGACAACAGACCAATGTTGTTCCCGTAGATAATATTGATATGTCCCTACTATGACTAATTAATAAAAAACATCATGTTTAACATATAACATATAGTACAAAATTGAATATATTTCTAAATTTTATTGGACACTACTAATTCTCCATTAACCTATTTTTTATGAAAACCCATTTTGATGGACCGATTTATACCAAGTGACACTAGAGCCAGTTGCCTGTTGAATTACTCTCGGAAAAACATAATTATTATCTAATATATAAATTTACCTTGATTTAGTTCATGAAGCCCCTTGGATCTGTCATGAATAATTTTAGTAACTATAATGTAGTCTGATTATCCTAAGCCCTTCATAGAGAAACACTTGTTTATTGAGTTCATATAAGACTATAACAATGAAATGTTATTTGAAATATGTCATATTTAATCATCTTATAATAAAAGTATAATGACAAAATTACCAATAAAACTCTTATAATCACATATCTGACACTCATTTATAATAACAACAAAATCGTTTTTAGCTTCATCAAATATAATGATCCATAACCTAGATTCTAGTTTCAATCCATAAATGGATCTCTAAATATTTCTTACCAATTGGAATTCACTATATTCGAAACCCTTCAGGATGTATAATATAGATATTTTACTAAAAATTACCATCAAGGAAGGTTTTTTTGGCATCCGTCTACCAAATTTCATAGTTAGGTAAGCAACTATAGCATGTAGACTTCTAATGGATCTCATCGTTGAAATGATTGAAAAATATTTATCATACTCAATGCCTTGATATTATTTAAACCATTTATCCCATAGAATTTATTTATAGGTACTTACATTAACTCCATGTACAGTATTATACTTAATAAATATTTTCACCCTAAGTTATTTACAAAATCTAGAGGGTTGACTATAATACATACATAGATCTAAATCATGGAATCCATTTAAGAATTCATGGACACTTTCCATCTTGTAACTTTTATGTTATCTATTATAACACACAATGATTTTATGAGAAATATTATTTTAATTTCTTTTATGTATTGTGTGGTATGCTACACCAATATTATCTTCTGTGATACACAATACTTTATTATCTTATATTATACGCAACACTATTATTGGAATTTGTTACACACAATTTAAATTTATTTTTATAGAATTCATTTCTTTCAACACTGCATATATATTTTTTATTGAATAAAATAATGATGTTTGGATTATGTTATATACACCACCAAAGGAAGATTTCACTACATGGAACACTGACTTCTCTTACAATACAAGCAAGAGCGACCTTCTTGGATAGATTTCATTGTACGCAAAACCGAGATTCACTATTAAATGATATAGTATTAAAATATTACCATTTACTAGGATAGAAAATGGGCATTTTGAATAGTATTAACCAAATTTTTAATTTTATATAACATTAAAATTCCGCTTATATATTTTCTAGAACATGATATTAGAACAAATTCTATTTTTTGGATAAAAGAGGATTATTTTAAAAAATGTAGGTTTGCCGAATTTTGATGGAACACCTTTTTAAAATCTAGTTTTTTACAATTTTATAATATATTTGAAGAAATAAACTTCCTATTTGAGAGTGGGACATAAAAATTTATTTTTGATGAATTTTTGGTATTTTTTCTGATAAAATTCATATTTTAATGAATAGTGAAAGTGATGTATTTTAATTCAAAACGACTTTTTTATCTAATTTATTTATATAGTTAAAGTATATTTTTAATTGGTTTTAAAGAATAATTGGAATATTTTTTATCATTTAATAAAAGTTTCTCCATTGTAAGTAATTTTAAATTTGATTTGGACATAAATATATTAAAATATTTGGATATGTCTTTACTTCTTAAAACCCATGTTTTTGTTATTGACAATGAAAATTAATTTCAAATGAATTAATTCAAATTACATGTTTTGAATTATGAAAAACTAATTCCATATTAACAATTGGTGGGTCCAAATTATTTTAATTGGTTACTTTTTCAGATATTATGAATAGTAACAACATTAATTTTTATTTAACATGATTAAATGTAATTAGGTTAAATTAGTGTAACAAATAATACAATAATGCAAATAAAATGATACTAAAACCCAAAAAAATCTTTTTTAATGAATAAATTTATAACCTTAACATATTAGGTTCTAAAAATATTAATTTATGGGTGACTTGACAATAAAAATGACAAAGATATTAATAAAACCAATAAAAGTGACAAAATGTCAAAATCACTTTTCTTGTGAGTATAATAATTTTAGTATAGAGATAACCAGTTGATATCTTCAAAAATAAATTTGACATGTAAATATATATATATTACTTAAATCATGGTAATTTATTTGAAATTTTTATTATATTAAAAATTATCTTAAATTCTTATACTTTGATGAAGCAAAAATTATGTAATTGATGAGAAATATGAAAAACAAATTTTATTAAAAATTTAATAACCATAAAAACGTCTAAACACATGAAAATAATAATATTCGAAGTGTATATATCGACCATAATCATCAATGTTATGAAACAGTGACCATTTGGAACTCTATATAAGAGATTATGACATTTATGTTATTTTATATAAAGTGATGTGAAAGTTGTCACATTCATACATTATTAAGTATAAGATTTTTAATGTTTGATTATAAAAAAGGAAAAATCAAATAAATATATTCTTATGAAGTATAGTTATTTTATGTTCTTAATATTAATTTTTTTTTTCAAATTTTCATTTGGAAAATAATTATATTAAATAATAACATAATATTGATGTAGTGATTAGTTTAATAATGGATCTATCAAATTAATGTTATTAAAAATATTAAAATAAATATAATTTTAGATAATAAATTTTTCAAAATAAATTCATAGATGACCTTGACCCATTATGGATTTAACAAAATATTTTTTTTCTAGGATCAAACCTTATCTTGGTATTTCTAGAAATCCGTTAAATGAATGGTGTCAAATTTGACACAATTGACATTTTGTTAAAATAGTTATTTATAAAATTATTTAAAAATAATAAAACTATTTTAAAAATATATAATAATTATGAAATAATCTAAAATTATCTAAATTATTCATTTATGGAACAAATAAAATAATAAATGTACATTTTTCACCATTTTAATATTGAAACAATTGTTATCTTAATTTAAATTAAAAACAATAACTAATTGTTAATTAAATTGATAATGTTTAAATAGAAAAAAATTCTTAATTTTATTTTTTAATTATATTTCAAATTAATTATATCTTATCTTTTAATATATATAATTTGTGAGGTATTTGTATTGATTTTTAAATTAATATAAATTAATATTTTTGAGTCTTCCAAAAGAGCCTCTCACCTAAATTATAAATAGAACTTCCTCCCTCAACTATAAAATTCATTTGGAGCCTTCATGATCGACCATAATGTGAAAAGACACCTTATAAACTTCTCTATAAAAATTATTTAGGTATTTTTATTCTTCAAAGACCAACTCTAGTGCTCTAAGATGATATTTAGAGGAGGAATGTTGAAGAAGAGTAAGTATCATTTACTGATTCATTCAAACATCATTCTTTTAATACTTACTCCTATAGAGATGTTTAATTATAAAGTAATGAATACAGTACTAAATATATACATATATTATTATTATTATTATTAAAAACCCATATTCTTCATTCTAGCCATCCTATAAAAAATGAAATCACCACATGTGAGTACGTACGACTTAGCGTCTTCACGTCATAATGTCATCCATTTTTCACCCCAAGATTATATGGATAGATATGATGATGGAATTAATAAATATGTTCATGATTAATATAATATGATACTAATTCTAAGACACTAAACACCATTAAATTAAATTCCATTCAAATATAATTGGAATGATATCATCTCCCGTGCGTACGTACGACTTACCGCCTCCACGGTGTGACATGATTCATTCTACACAATATTCATTAAAGAATGAATATATAAAATAATTTAATGGATAAATATGATATAAATTATACTAATAACATGATTTAAATGATATAACTATAATCTAAAAATTAGATAAAGATCTAATCCAACAAAATATGCATAAGAACTTAAAGCCGGCAATACCCAAATAACGAGTACCAATGAATTGTTACAAACACACTGATAAAAATATGAACAACAATGTTATCATAAAAATTATTATGATTTTTAAATAAATTATTATCCTAATTTAAGTCATTAAACTAGAGGTTTTGATACATATGAAGCATATCATACCTAAGCTAAGGGATACTTTTGCAAACGCTTTTTTATCCAAGATTTTTTATACGTAAGTATATACTAGAGATATATTTATCATCGACGTACATGTTCCCTAAATATGTAATATTCTTTTTGTTATTACATATTTTATTTAATTCAATTTTACCCATTTTTACTTTTAATAAATTGTATTGAAGGAATCATTTTTTTGTTTACTAGACAAGGTACTTTTTGACTTTTTTTGGAAAAAAGTACGAGGAGAATGTTTTCTAAATTATACGTCATAAATGGATTTTGATGGTTTCCTGAAATCTTATTTCCATGAATATTATTAAAAAATATTTAAATTTTATTTTAAACTAATTTTTTTTCTTTTAAAATATAATGGAGTTTTGAGAAGAAAAGTTTTTAAGAATAAAGGATATTTTCTTCAAAAATTATGGTCACGTGTTTTATAAAAATTATATTTCACATAGGATGTCCTAGGGTTATGTCTCTAAAACTATTATTACATTAATTTTATTTTTTAATGATGGAATTATTTTTATGAAATCCATTTATATTATATGGACTATGATGGAATGATGTTTAAGAAACACATTATATTTTACGAGTTATGCTATGATGAATGATTTATATTTTTGTCGAACATGTAAGAATAGTTTAATTAAAAGATGGGAGGGACCTATATTGCCCTAAAATGAATTGGGTAAAGATTTATATCTAATGAGATAAACATAATTGGAATGGAAAGTAAATCTATATTATTAATATATGGTTGGAATGGAAGTCAAATATTATTTTATAATACATGGCTGGATTAAAAAGTAAACACGGTTTAGTAAATGAATTTATCAACTATGACTGTCATGGTAGAAATGTTGTTGCCATTATGGAAATTATATTATGGGATAATTTGTTTTCCACAATTATATCTTTTATATTAATTATTTTTTATTATGGTTAGAGTTATTTTATGATCTTTTTATTACGTACAAGAATGATTTATTTCATGACCCATGATTTTGATATTTAAACTTTATGTTCATGTTTTTTACATTCTTATGTTTATGGTTTTTTATATGTTATCAATGTTTACCCTTATTGAGGATTTGAGATCAACCTTTTTATGTTTTCCCCAAGATATTAATAATGTTTTTATATATGAAAACAAAATGGGAAGATCTTTATAGATGATGTTGAAGATCATTCACCAAGTTAAAGTATTATGGTCCTTGTTTCGAGGGTCACTAAACAAATATGGTATTGGGTCATTTTTAGTGTGATGTATAAATTATTCTAAATAAGTAATGTAAATTACATATACATCACTCTTGGTTCATTAGATTTGGTATCAGAGTGAAGTTTTAGTCAACCATTAGAAACATGGATGTGAAAACATTAGTGAGATACCTAGATTTATTTATAAGGTATATCTAGGAATGTCATTAAGGGTAAGTGTAATTATATGTTGTAGTCCTACAATTATGGTAATGATCATGAATAACCTAGGATTATGCCCAATATTATATATATATAAAGTACTCAACCTTGTTTTTTTGGTTTCCACAGAATGATTTTTGCCTCTCACACTATTCATTTTGATTTTTTAGAATGATTGGAACCTGAAGTAACCATGTTAATTATCAATGCACTCGGTAATACAACGATTTTCCTACCCAAAAACCATGTTTTATGGGAGATGTAATTAATAATATTATTGATATACATACACAAGCTATGCATCATTCCGGATTTCTAAATGAGCAGAGAAGGAACACAATTCAATTGAGTGATTCATAAGGAAACACCCACCATCATTCAGTGGGTCTTCTAATCCACATGGTTACTAAAAATGGATTTATACCATTGAAACAATATTTTACATCCCTTTCTATTTAAAACATGAAAAATTAATTTTGGATATTTATCATTTTGATGGTGAAGTAGACCCGTGGTGGACTCTAATTAAGAATACATGGTAGAAAAATGAAATTACAACCATGGAATGGGATGAGTACAAGAACATATTTTTCAACAAGTATATCCCTTTTATTCATAGAACAATGATGGAAAAGGAGTTCCATGACCATAAGAAAAAGGATGATGAATCTGTTGGTACATACAAGGTGAATTTTCAAGACATTCGAGGTATGCATATAGCTTTTTCATCCAACCTAAAAGAAAATTTTATCAATTATTTTGTGGCTTACAACCAAGTCATAAAAGGGCATTAACTATAAGATACATTAGTAGTTATAGAGAGATTGTGAATTTTACTATCAAGATATAAATAGAATTTGGTGTTATATATACATCTCATGGTTTTTATACGAAATGAAATATGGGGTTAAAGGGAAAATCTCAAAACAATGGTGAGAAGAAGATGAATGTATCGTTATGCTTAGCGTGTGGAAGGAAGTATGGTAGAGATTGTCTTAACGAGGATAGAAAATGTTTTATGTGTAAAAAATATGTTCATTGAATAGTTTCAAACCGATGTAATGGGAAAAAGGTTGATAATGATGTGAATAGTGAAAGAACTACTTAGAAAGCACCAATAACACTTAAATGATACAAGTTATAGTAAAGGGTACATTATGCTAACAAATTCCCTAACCCAAGGTTTTATGATAAACAGTGTCAGAAACCTCTTAAGGAAAAAGACAAATGGAAGTCACTTGTGATCACTATTGGAAATTTTTAGTATGAAAATGAAGCGGTGGATTGATTATGTGTTTGTGTAATATGTTAAAAAATAGTGTTCTGGAATATCATTTATAGTACTATGGAATATTGAAATATTTATATATCATTCTATTGTGATTTTCCAAAATTATATGGTACTCTAAGCCATAAAATAAGATTGAAATACTTTTGGGAAGAATATGATATGCACATATTGATGGGATGAGGAGATAATGAGATGTTTGATTATATTAATGAACTTATGAATGACCTAAAGACAATATGATATCCTAGTCTAAGTATATATATATTTTTGGTATTATGGTGTGTTGAAAAAGTTAATTTTTTAAAAATTCAAGCATTCATTAAGGTTCTATGATAATTCATGCTTTAAGAGAATACATGATTAAGGTATTCCAATGTTTGGAATGTGAAAACCAAGAACTACTTTATGATATATGATAGATAAAATTTAAGTCGATTTCATTCATATCTTTCTAAATTTTTATATTTTCTATTTTTGGATGAATTGTAATGTTATCAATTTATGGATATTATATGTTATATTCCATTTTAATTTTGTTAGATTAATGTATTATCTCACTAAAGGTATCCTTATGCAAATTTTATTACCTGGGATATCATTTTTATTGAGATATATGCAATGACCTATCATTATATCGCATGATATGATAACATTACAAGAACAAAAAAATCAACTTCATTTCATTAAATAAGATATAAAATTGAAATTCATGAACACATGAATTACAATAGGACTGTAATAAAATAATATAATTATTTATTCCAATAAAAAATTATTCAACTTAAAGAAATGGAATGTGAAAACTAGAAATGTTATCCTAGTATCTTCTTTTGAATGAATCATACGGTCCCTTTAATAATCACAAATTTATGGACTTCTAGTAGTTAACATTCTCCCAACCTTATTCTCTATCACTATCCATCATAACATGATTGATATATTTATCTTCCATATCCATGTTTTAAATTTCCACCTATATTATCCTATGTTGAAACCTATTGACGAGTTACTTTGGGTAACCATTATGTTTACAACTTCACTTTTTAAAAATGTTGTTTTATTATTCCTTTTTATGATGTATGATTCCATAAAAGAGATTGTAAACTATTAATCCATTTATAACCCCAATGAATTTCTAGTGTGAAATTAATTTTATGGGGGGTATAATGTGATGCCCTAGATATTTTATGAGATATTTTATTTTAATTTATTTCATGTCTTGTGTTATACATTACACCATGATTATCTTTCTCAATACGCGACACTGTATGAGCATTCAATAGAAACAACATGATTTTTGAACTGTATTAGACACAATATCAAGTACTTTTGATAGAATTAATTTCACACAACACTGAGTATAGATTTTTTAAATGTTTAAAAGAACTATTTTTGAATTAGGTTATATGAAACACCAAAGTAATCTTGAACTTCACTCAACACAGAATTTGTTTGTATTACAAGCATGAATGACCTTCCCCGCTATCTTTCAGTGTATGCAATACCGAGTTTCACTAAACAATGATATATTATTAAAATAATATTATTTAATGAGATATAACATAGCCATTTGGAACTTTATTAATCACATTTTTAATTTTATATAACATTATAATTCATCTTATATATTTTCTAGAACATGATATTAGAATAAATTATATTTTTGGGATAAAAGAAGTGTTTTTCAAAAAATACATTTTTTCAGACATTTGATGGAACACCCATTTTAAATATAGTTTTTAAGAAATTATATTATATTTAAAAAAATCTTCTTCTATGGAAGTGGGACATAAAAATTTACTTTTGTTTATTTTTTGGTTTTTTTCAAATAAAATTCATATTTTAATGAATAGTGAAACAACTGAATATTAATTCAAAACTGCATGTAAATTTAATTTATTTATATATTTACATTAACTTCATAATTGGTTTTAAAGTGTAATTGAATTATATTTTTTTAATTTAATCCAATTGATTTCATTGTATGTAATTTCATATTTAAATTGGACATAAATGTTTGACAATATTTTGATATGTTTTTACTTCCTAAAACATGCTTTTTGGGTTTTGACAAAAAAAAAATTATTTAAAAATAATTTCATCCAATTATGTGTTTTAAATTATAAAAAATGGATTCAATAATTTTGATAAGTGGGTCCAAATTAGGTTACTATTTTAATTTGTTTAATATTATGAATATTAACATGATAATATTTATTTAATGCGGTTAAAGCTAAATCATGTAAATTAGTTTAACAAATAATATGATAAAGAGAATAAAATAACCAAAAAACATACCAAAATAATTTTGGATGAATAATATTCAACCCATAATATATTAGGTTCTAAAATAAGTCATTTAAAAGCCACATGACAATGAAAATGAGATAGATTTTAATAAAACCAATGAAAGTGAAAACATTTCAAACAAAAATTCCTTATAAGTAAAATAATTTTAATATATGGATAACCAGGTGATATCTTCAAAAATAAATAATCCATGGAATTATAAAATAATTAAATACATCATTGTAATTTATTTTTAATTTTTAGGAAATTAATAATTACCTTAATAGCTTATATTTTGAAGATGTAAAAATTAATTAATTGATGAGAAATACATAAAATATTTTTTATTAAACTACTAACAAATATAAAATTCCAAAAATCTGAAAAACTTATATTGGTTGTGTATATATAGACTATAATAATCCATGTTCTGTGAAATTTACCATTTAGATCTTTATAGAAGTGATTATGACATATAATTTATATTATTTAATGTGATGTTAATGTTGTCACATTCATACATTATTAAGTGTAAAATTATTAATGTTGGTTCTTCGAGATGGAAAATTCGACTACATATAATATTATAAAATATATTAAAGTTATTTTCAACATAGTATTTTATTTCAAATTCCTCTTCTACAAATAATTATATTAAATAATTACACAATATTTAGGTTGTTATTATTTTAATAATTGTGATTTCAAATAAATGTTATTAAAAACATTATAATAAATATAATTTTATTTAATTAATTTTACCAAATATTTTTATGTTTGACCTGGACCCATTAAAGATATAATAAAATAATTTTTTTCTAGCATAACGTATTATCATGATATTTCTAAAATTCAATGTAATTAATAGTATCAAAAGTGACACAATTGATATTTTGTTAAAATAATGATTGATAAAATTATTTAAAAATAATAAAACAATTTAAAACCTATAGAATAATTATGATATGGTCAATAATATTTTAAATTATTCATTTATAGTATAATTAAAAAAATATTTAAATATTTCATCCTTTTAATTTTGAAACATTTGTTATCGTAATTAAAATTAAATATAACAACTAGTTGTAAATTAAAATGATAATCTTAAAATTGAAATAAATACTTTTATAAATTTAGTTTTATGAGATTTAATTCATATATTATATTTTCATTAAATATATCAAAATCTAGAGGTATTTAGACTGATTTTCATGTTTTTATGAATTTATATTTTTGAGGTTTACAGAAGCTCATATCACCAAAATTATAAAAGAAACCCCCCCCTCAACACTTCATTTAATTTTTGGACTTAATGGTTGAAAATACCCTAGAAAGTTTCCTTATCAACTTCCCTAGAGACATTATATAGGTCCTAGTCTTATTTAAAAACCTCCTCTAGTTTTCTAAGATGAGATTTAGAGGAGGCACGATAAAGAAGAGGCAATACCGTTAACTGATTCATTCAAGATTAATTATTATTCTAATTACACCTCATGAGGAGTTTCATTATAAAGTAATAACTCCAGATGTATTTATATACTAATATTTTGTTATGATTACAAAATCAAACATAGTCCTTCATTTACCCATCCTATGAAAAATGAAATCACCACGTGTACGTACATACGGTTGGCCGTCTCCAAGTCGTGGTATAATCCATTTTCACCACCACCATAAATGGATTGTTTTAATGATAGAATTAATCAATATACACATGATTAATATAAAATTAAATTTATTCTGAGATATTATACACCATCAACTCCAATACCATTAAATAAATATTAGAACGATATCGTCGCTCGAGCGCACATATAACATACCATCTCTATAATGAGATATGATTCATTATAAATAATATTCATTAAAGAATGATCATATAAATTAAATGAATGAATAAAAATGATATATATTATAATAATAAGATTATCTACATGATATAACTATAACCTAAAAATAGGAATAAGTACTTATCTGACAAAACATGCATAAGAACATAATGTAGTTAATACCCAAATAACGAGTAACAATTAAATGATACTAAAAATTAGATGAAAATATGAATAGAATTGTTATAATAAAATGATTATAATTCTGGAATAAATTAGTAACATTTTTTAAATCATTTTTCAAGAGGTTCAGATACGTACAAGGCATATTGGACATATGGTAAGTGATAATTTTTCAATCTCATTTTTATCTGAGATTGTTTATACATAAGTATTTATTGGGGATATATTTATCATTAAAATCCATGTTTTCTAAACATGTAATATTATTTTTATTCTGATACAATTGTTTAATTTCAATTTTACCCATTTTTGTCTTTTAATACATGATATGGTGGGAATGTTTCTTTTATTTACCATATGATGTACTTTTTGACATTTCTAGTAAATGTTAGAGTAGAATGTTTTTTACTTATTCAGTATGAATGTATATTTACAGTTTCAGGCCACCTTATTTCCATGAATCTTCCACTAAAATAGTAGAATATCATTTTCCACTAATTTTTTTCTTATAAAATTTAATAGCATTTTGAGAAAATAATTTGTTTTTGTAAAAGAAATGATACATTTCTCAATAATTATGTTCTAGTGTTTTATCAAAATTATTTTTAATTTTAGATGAGAAAGGATTATATTTCAATCCCTATTATTACTTTTATTTGATTATATTTATGATGTAATTATTTTTTATGAAATCCATTTATTTTATATGTACTATAATGGAATGATGTTTTTGAATCCCGTTTTATTTCATGGGTTATGCTATGATGAATGATTTATGTTTTTGTGGAACATGTAATAATGATTTCATTATGAGATGAGTGGGACCTGTATCTCCCTCCAATTCATTGGGTAAAGATTTTTATCTCATGTGATAAACCTAACTAGAATAGAAATTAATTATAGTTTAGTAATATTGGGCTGGAACAATTTACAAATCCAGTTTAGTAATACATGGATGGAACGACAAGTAATTATGGTTCAGTAAAGGATGTTTTCCAGTATTATGGTCTTGGGAGAAATTCCATGGATACTATGAAAAACATATTTTGTGCTTATTTTTCCCATAATTACATGTTTTATACAATTTTTATTTTATGATGGTTAATGTTTTTTATGATAAATTCCTTACGTACTACTATGATTTATTTCATGACCCATGATTTCAATTTTTCAACATTATGTTCATGTTTTTACATTCTTATGTTTATGGTTTCTTATATGTTATCAATGTTTACCCTTAATAAGAATTTGATCTCACCATTTTTTTTAATTTTCCTGAGGATATAACGAATGGTTTTAGGTAGGAAAACCAAAGGGGAAGATCTTTGGGGGAGATGATGAAGATCTTTCACCACGTTAGAAGATTGTGGTTTACAATTCAAATGACACTAAACTAATCTGGTATTTGGGAATATATTTGTGTTAGGTATATAGTATTCTACAAAATTAAGGTAATTTCCTTGTATGTCAGGGTTGGGTCATTAGATCTACTACCTCTTTCTATGATAGAGGTTCATTATAGTCACTGAATAATGATTCACTATCATCTATTCCTATAAAATCATATCTCTTAAGTTCTATTACCACCCAAGTGATTATAAGATGTACATGTGTCTCCGGAAAAACTACTTCTATTTGGAACTTTGGAATCTGTTCTTGTAATAACTCTTTTTTTTATTGAGTATCATCTTCATGGAAGTCAATCATTCTACCAGTATCCATCCTGAGTATGTTCTCCCTCGAAATTTTAATAGATTATTTACCGACAATAACATTCTTATCTAAGGGGTTTTATAGGTAGTATCTCATATTTTATCTAGGACAACCTATAAATATATATTTTCTTCCCCAAGTTTCTATCCTGTATCATGAGAAGGAATGAAAAAATTTCCTTACAACCACATACATGTGTATATGAAAAAATAAATTTCCATATCATATCTCATGGAGAATTCTGTTTTCTGCTATAATTTTTACCAATTTTATTGTGTTTTGGTAGTATGTATTTTATATCCCGGATGATAATGGTAGATCATAATTACTCGTCATTTTATTTAACATTTATAGAAAGTTATGGTTCTTTCATTTCCTATAATCATTTCACCATAGTGTGTAAGGTGGGGTGAGTGGAAATAGAGTCCCAAACTCCCATAAAATGTTGATAAACTATTAGTGTTTATTTTCACCACCTCAATCAGATCGAATGTTATCTGTCTTCTTTCCGAGTTGATTATCTAAATTATTTGGAAATTATCTGAATTTATTAAATTAAAGAACTAATAACTCATCGATTAATCATAACAATATCTACTCTAATCATCATAAAATGTTATAATTTAATAATATCAACCTCTAGATTCTTTTACAAGTTGTACACACACATTATTGAGTACTAATCCTATATTATTTGGGTCCCTTTCACCATTTACACATGATAGTGTTTTTTATCATTTATCCTTGTAAACAAAAATAAACAAATTCATCTTGTTTTATCTCAAAATAGTCTACATAAAAAAATGGTATAGATCATTGTCCAATTCTTCTCAGTTACATGAAAAATATGGCAGTGTCATAGCTGGGATACGTTTAAGTAATGTGGATATGATTCTTGACCAAATTACAATACTTGGTTATCATAATTTAATACATAAAGACTTTTATTTAAAATATATATATTATAACATATGTTTTCGTTATAAAAAAATATTTCTATATAAGAAAATAAAATCATATATATTTAGGAAGGATTTATATATAATGATTATGATTTTTTACAAAATAATATTATATTAAAACATATATCGTTCTAATATTAAAGTGAATATGGCTTTCTAAAATAGATATAATATCCATCCTCATACTATTGATTTATCGTAAGTATACCTCTACTACAAAAATATTTTAAATTATACTTGTTATTGTGTTTGGAAGTAGTTGTGATCACCACAATCTATATCTAATACCCAATATATAGATATTAAAATATTGCACTTAATAATTAACTGACCTTTAGTTTCCCCTTTATTTTGGGTTCAATTCCTATTCTATTGGCCTTTATTGCAACATGAAATACATAATTCATTTAATTTCCATTCCTTACATTTGAATATTAATATTCTTATAGAATGGTTCATGGGATCTTTAAACATGTTATGATTCTTGGACCCCTTTTTGTACATACTATTATTTTTTACCCTACGGACTATATGTTTTTCAATCCCCATATCCTTGTCCACTTTGAATAAAAGTGCAAGAATTTTGGAAAGATAATTCTTATTATTTATTATTCTATAATTCATTATTAAATTGATGAAGGACATCAGTAGTGTTGAAATTATGAGATATTTGTGTAACTAATCTAATAATTTAATCCCTAATATGTCTAGAAATTCAATGTAGGCAATAATATTGAAATCATCAGGAACAAAATGTGTCGATTCTCATATATTGGTTATAAACACAAAATTTCAAATCTGATATCTATCATGTCATTCCTTCTATTGAGAAAGATGAAAAAGGTGAAACATCATGTTATACATGTCCCGACCCCCTCCCCACTTGGTGTACCCCTCCAGGTGTAGCAATGTGAGAAGGGAGATAGTAACCCTCGAGTCCCACCACTAGTAGGCCTTGGGTTGGCGACTAGTACCAAAGGTATAGTAAGCAGAAAAATTAGTGGAATCATCCTCTAAGAGATGACATGTGAAAGAGAGAGAGATAAGATAGATGCCAACCAACTCCAAATCAGACAGCAATATAAAAGGAAACCCAATTGCACACATTTAGTGACATGAAAAACTACTAAAAGTGAATAGAAAAACTGTAATTTCCAATGGAATGTAAAAAGAGCATGGACCATAAAGCCTGAACAGCTCCTACATCCCCAAGCTTGTAGTAACTAGCATAATAAAAAACCTTCTCCAAGTTACCTAAAAAAATATTTTATATATACATATGGTGATTATAGTAGCATACTCATTAGGATTCTCCCTAGTGCCTCTTATGAAAAAGTAAAGAAATCATGCTAAAGAACAGTGAAAAACAAGTGAAACTAAATCTTCACCTAAATAGGTTTACTAAGTTCCTAGCCTCACCATTGATAATCTCACCAAAAATTGCATACAATATTATATAATATGATAAAAAATATCAATAGTACCCTGATACTACTTCCTAATGGGTTTTCCGCTTAGCCCAACGTCGCACGTCCTATGCATACCTCCAAAAAAAGGATTTCCCAAGTACACCTAGGAAAAGAACCACAACATGCATCTTGTGAATTACAAACAGCACATCCACACACCCAAAGTAACCAGAGAATTTGCAGGAGACACCATATCTTTCATAATATATATCATACATCAGGCATTATACCTCAGGTTATTACCACCCAGACACCGAGTAGGTATCATGAAGCCATCACAACCTATACATTTTAACTTATAGTAGTTTATAAGAAGCTATATCCATAATATATGTGTGTGAATAACCATAATCCATTACAACAATCTACACACATATATGGGGGAGATCTAACCATTTTACCTACGAGCACATGTAACTACCAGGAGAAAAGAGTGGCGCCAGAGTGGGTAGTTTGACATCAATCCTCATTAATGAATGATGGAGAAAACACTCCCTGGGCCCAGAATCCTAGGGGTTTTTGTTTCCAAAACTGAAGGGGTGGATTAGCATATAGAAACACAAAATATAAAGAATATACAATATGTCACAACCACAATACAGTGATAACATTTTCTTATACTCAACTACATCTAACATCTCTCAGAATCCCAATAGCCACTTCTAAGACTGTTAATTATATAAGCACACAACCATTTAAAGATACTTCTTACATTACATTATTACCTTTGTATCATTTTAACATTTTTTTAAATAAATTTTTAAACATTAAATATCCATTAAAAATTTTATTTCATTAGCATCACTCCAAAATTCTTTTGGTCCTTTAAATTGTAACATCAACATTGAATCCCAAAAAGGTTCAACCCCATGGGTTAACATCATTGATTCAATAATTTATTAACAATATTATTACTTTCCAATATTCTCAAGATGTGTAGAAAAACATTATAATCCATTAAACACATGGGGTATCAACACGGTGAGTAGATGAACAACTCGTCATGTTTTTTATACCTACAGAAAGAGCATATATATATCCTCCCTCGAGAAGCTGAACCCCGAAAGTAGGTGGCATACCTTGTGCATCTATGCCCCTTTTAGAAGGAGGGTAATAAAGACCAGCTATCTTCAGAATTAGGGAATTTAATGTAGATAAACAACCAACAAGAATTAGAAAACTTCAAAACATTCACATCCAACCGGTTTCATCGTTTCTGGTGTCCTCCCCAACACCGACATGTATAAACTGATACATCTCAACACTCTAGGCATCAACCGCTATCAGAAACAATGGGCCTCTCTGCCCCCACATATCAAAATATCCATCCAAGATGAAATTAGAACACAAGTAGATGGATTCAAACATCATATCCATGGGCCTCTTGGCCCATAAACAAGGAATAATTCCTTCACACATAATGATCTCTCAAAACTCCAAGTGTAAGGCTCTTGGCCTTTACAAGAATAAGGTTACATAGAACCCTGAGAGGAATTATCTATTATAAAAAAACCTATTATTTCATCCATCATGAATTAACCGGTTCATTAATAGTAGGTTACAACAATGGGAATCCTAAAAATAAAGATATCATAGCTACAAAAAATTAATTAAACAATTAATTTGACATGTCCTAAAACAACAAGAACCAACATGCTTCAGGTTTAATAACCAACTTAATTAAACATGCACATCATCATCAATTTTATTAAAATAAAATTTACCACAAAAATTGATTTATTTACACGACTCATTATCTTTATCCATTTAATTATACATTAATTTCGGCTTTATGTTCTTTACTGATTTCATCCAAGACAACATATTAACAAGAAAATAATAGATATCACACTCTTTAGAAAATCAAGTGCCAAACCGTTATCACATTGCAAAGCAATAAAATGTGATGAAGACAATTCTTTTAATCCAGTTCAAGTATTTAATTAGTTCAATTCCATTGTTATACAAAGGGATAAATCATTATAACTCTACGAATGCACATATATAGTTAGAGAAGTAGTGAATACCCTATAGAAAAAGGTTCAGACATTCATCGCTCAAGACTGGATCAAAGCAATGGATCACGCTCGAATTCCCCACAAAAAATGCATCCACTCAAGGAAGTCACGACACAAACACCTCAAAAAATAACCAAAATAAAGTCCCTTAGAACCATGGAGATCAAGCGCCATAGCATGGAAAAGATAAATGGAAGAAACAAATCTATGGAAAACAAGGAATGAAGGTAGATCTGACCGAGGATCAACGAATGATCGAAGAAGGGATCCCGAGATTGATCCTAGCCAATGATATATCTAATACACCACAGAGGGGTCTACTTGGTCGCCTGGGACAAGAGGAAATGAATCCTCAGCCATATGGTTTAAAAAACTAAAACAACTGATATGCTTATAAAACATACAGTGGTGGGCCAGTACATGACATGTACTAACTTTTAATTTCATGTACCACCTTGGGACCAACATAAGCATGAAAGCACATTGCATGGGTGCTTTGTTTTATTTTTCTTGAACATGAACTGGTAATATCATGTACCCCATGGTCATGTCGGGTACCCCCGCTGCTTACAAAATTATGTGACCAAACATTTCTTTACTTTTTTGTGCCTTCTCTAAGCACCCAAATATTTGAAAAACACACAAAGGTTAAATCCATGCAGACCGAGACCTTACACTAGATACCATTGAAAAAATCCTCATCTTAAAGAATTCAATACCAACCCATAGTGGATACAGAAGAGGGGTTATCTGAATAACCACTCCTCGAGAATCCTCTCAATGATTTCACTAGAACAGGATCACAAGAACCTAAAAAAACCACACGACACCCTGAGACAACCACGACATGCTCATAATCACTCTCTTAGTGGAGATACCTCTCAATGATAGCATGCCACAACAAACAAAAAAGGAATCCATCTCATATACATGAATGGTCTACAAACACAAAAAGAACAACTTTACATGAAAAGAGGTAACCACCAAACAACTCTAGTTACTGAGCATGTATCTAAAACTAATGTTCCCCGGTACCCTCCTCCATTCCATTGTGTCACCACAAGTCATGAACCAAGGGAATAGAAAACCCACAAAATACCTTCCCTTTGTGGTCCTGTATTTCCACAGGCCGCTCATCGATGGTCGCATCTTCATCAACATTGATATCTTCCAAATTTATGATATAAGAGTAGTTATGTAGATAATGAAGATGGTTCGACACATGAAAAATAATATGTATCTGTCTCATCTGCAGGGGATGTGCTACTCGAAATGCAACAGATCCAATACGAGCCAATGCCTCAAAGGTCCCAACAAACCCGGGAGAAAGCTTACTCCCACGACTAAACTGTCGATGCCCAAAATGGGGAGTCACCTTAAAAAACACATGATACCCAACATCAAAATCTAAAGGTCTCCTCCTATGATCAGAAAATTATTTATGATAATCTTGTTTTGTCTTCATCCTCTCATGAATCACTTAAACCATCTCTATCGTATTCTACACTAGTTTCGGTATAATAATTAGTGACTCTTCAACCCCAATCCACCACAACGAAGACTTCCAAAGTCATCTATACATTGTTTTAAAAGATGTGATACCAATGTTCGAGTGGAACGTATTTTTTAATTAAACACCACCAATGGTAAGTTAATCATCCATGAAACTCTAATATCCGGGACACAATAGTGCAACATTTCTTCAAGAGTCTGAATGGTCTACTCTTCCTGGTCGTCCTTCTATGGTTGAAAAGCAGTGATAAGGAATAGGTGAGAACCGAAGGAATTCTGGAGACCTCTCCACACCCTAGAGGTAAAATGAGGGCGTCTATAAGAAATCATCATCATATGGTCTCCATTCAGTCTCATCACCTCCTCCAGATACTTCCTCGACAAAACCTCCACTAAGATCAACTCCTTGATCACTATAATGTGGGATGATTTCATTAAAAGACCAAATACCACACAAAGAGAATCATGGACTCCCCGAGGTAGAGGTAAACTAGTAAAAAAGTCCATTGGGATTTCCACCCACTTCCACAGAGGAATATCTAACCACTTGAGAAATCCACCAGGGACAAGGTGCTCAACCTTCACCTTATAGAAGACCGAACATCGAGAGAAAAACTCTGAAACTACACTCTTCAGCCTAGGACACTAAAATGGACTCCTCAAGCCTTGATATATTTTTATCATTCCAGGATACACTGCTAAAAGAAATCTATTGAAGTCTCTGAGAACCATCTCACATATAGACAATTGAACAAAAAGCCTTCTATGATATTAAACCTACTTCTGTTTATCCTCATACCAACAATCAAGGGCCTATCCAAAAATAAATTGTTCTATCCAGAACACCTCCTCTAGATCCCCCAGTAGAAACTCTTCCACCTTCTATACCAGGGATGACTGCACCTTCATCAAAAAAAGACAACCTCTACCCCAACATCTCTAATATTGATATGTAATGCTAATATTTCTTCTATCACTCTCCCGAAACAACCAAATTCACATAGTACATCGCTACGTGACTTCTTTCTCAACTCATAAGCAAAAAAATATTCGTTCCTATGATTATATGATATTTATAATTTGTATTCCTATAAGAACCCTATCTACTGAGGTTGTCACATGTTCAAGTCTCACTGAGTGAAACATACCCATGCTCTTATGATCGATGAAAACCATGATGCGCTCTCCAATTTCGTAATGTCTTTATAACATCATAGAAAACACTACGATGGAAAAATCAATATCATGGGTGGCATAGTTATGTTAATGAAGATGTTACCTCTGAGAGCCATAAGAAATGTTTGACATATTCTGCATCAAAACAAAGCCTAACCCTAGATGTGAAGCATTGTAGAAAACATCAAAATACACTCCCTTTGTTAGAAGACAATGAAATGGAGAACATACTAACTTCTCTATTAGATACTCAAAATCTTTCATAAATAGATCAATACACACAAGAAACTGATCCTTCATAGTTAAGTCTCAACCTGAGAGAAATATTCTACAAACCTCCTATAGCAGCCTATGATACCAATAAAACTTCACACATATGCCACTATCTTGGGGACTACCAAAGAAACATCTTCTTATATCCTTTATGGATCCCAAGATTCTCCCAACTGTGATACAAAAATCCCAATTAAATGGAGTTCTCAAGCCCAAAACTCACACTTACAAAACATCCCAAATAGTTGTTGTTGACGAAGAACTACTAAAATGACCTAAATATTCACTACATGATCCTCCTCAGATGTGAAATACACAAGGATGACATTGATGAAAACAACCATGAACTTATCTAGGAACTCTTAGAACACATCATTCATCAATCCCATGAACACATCTCGAGAATTCGTCACACCAAACAGCATTACCACAAACTTATAAGGCCCATGATGACAGCTGAAAGCAGTCTTTAAGATATCCTCATTCTTCACAGACATCTGATGATAACCTGACTGCAAGTTGACCTTTGAGAACCAAATTTCATTGTTCAGTTGATTTAATAAATCATCAATCCTCCAAGAAGGATATTTATTCATCATTTCCACATTGTTTAAGAAACAATAATCGATACACAATCACAAACTGCTGTCAGCCTTGTTCATGATAAAACCGGTGCACCCCATGGTTACACACTCAGTAGCACAGAACAATACTGTAATAGACCATCATGCTATATAAATAGATTTATAACTCATAAAGTGAAATCATATATTGAGACATAGAGATAGGAGACGCTCTTGTTGTAGCACGATCCCAAACTCAATCTCTCATCGATGGGGTAATGCTACAACCTCTTATGGAAAGACATCAGGGTACTCTTATGGGACCCTAAGAAATGCCAACTCACAAACCTCTAAAAAACATAGTCTTAGATCAACCATCAAGGATGATAATGACAGAACATGCCTCTGACCCATCCAAGGTTATCGATCACCAACAAACAGCACTGGATATGCATCAGCATCGAAGAACACCGCCTACATCCTAAAGATATCCACGATTTCCTATACCGAATAAAACCAATACATTCCAAGGATGACATCATATGGTTGTATATGTACACATAGAAAATCTACCAAAGAGAGGTGCTACCCTAGGACTAGCTCACATTTTCTACAAACTTCATACAAGTCAGCTCGTCCTCTAACTGGCATAGTCAATGCAAAGGGCCAATGCCAAGGGCACTAGATGCCTCTCTACATCAAGTCCTAAAGAATGTAAAAGGGTAGGTGATATCATGGAGTGTCTCTCTTCTAAATCAATAAAAGGCATAAACCCATGTATAAACACATGCAAAGGGTACCTCGAATGATGTATGGATTACATGGAGCTAGAAGCGCTATAGAATGAAGTTGACCATAACCTCTTCCACTACCTCTCTAACCCTGATGATGACCACCACCACAACCACACTCTGCTCTCTATGGATAGGGAGGATCACATGGCTCTCCCATAACTACCCCATCTTCTATCTACTGATCCAAAGTTGACAAAACCTACTAATGCTGACTCAACGAGAACTACCTTAATAGAGGAACCGGGAGAGGATCACCTAGTGCACGATGACTGCTCTGAAAGGTCAAGCACTCTCGCTACTGATGACTTCATCAATCACAAGGAAAAAAAGTGCATGATCCCATGGAATAAGATTAATATCATCCACCCCCAATGAAACAAGATGCTAAGGGATGGGTCCTACAATTGGTAGAACAAAAATTATTCTTCTTGAAAAATGAGATCCACATACCATAACTCTGATTCACGAGGAATCATGATGACACCCCCTTCTAATGATCTAGTTCTGGCCAATGTCCTCTCGACAACATGTGCCCTCACCAGCACCTCATGATATATCTTCAACATAAATGGGCTGACCAGGTATGGGATCTCTAGATGTAAATCCTACTCAACATGCCTATCTCAATCCTCATCATCTGGAAATGGGTCCAAAGAATATAGTAAAAGGTTACTAAAACAAATTACAAAATCTCGCACACTAGAACTCCCTTGTCGAATGGTTAGAATATCTATGCAACTGTAATAATTCATGGTTGAAGAACGATACACGACACCAGACATGTCTTAGAACACCTCCCATGAGATCACCAACTCCTCACGATCTACGGGGGATAAGAACCACCACTTCCTCACCACTCCACACAGCATTGTCACAACCACAGTCACCCAGTGCTCATTCTGAGAAAGGATCAAACTGAATCCTATCTCGACCTCTTCCAAAAAGACTTCAGTGACTGCATCTGAAATGGAACCCTCATAATTTTATTGATTCTGGTGCTGAAACACGTGGAGATTCATCATCTAATTATCATTTTCAACAACCTCTACCCTATAGTTATCTACTGGAACAACCTGTTGGACATCTTCTACGCGAAGCTGACAAGGATGTCAACGTAGAGCCATACCTGCAAAATAAAAAACATGTAGAGTTCCTAAAACTAGAATATGGAGGAAACAATATTAATTAATTAATTAATTAATTATTTATTTATTTATTTTAGGTTATCATATCCCAATGACTACTGTTCAAAAAAATGAATAATGAAGAATGTTGCATGATCCATTCCTAGGTCTCTACCCTACATCTAGCACTACATGTTTTAGTATCCATTATAATATTAAAGTTCAATGCATCAGATCATAGGGGGCCCTTAAATTACTATGTCTCATGTGGTCTCCAATGTTTAAAAAACATTCTAATCTTGAGTGACATCATTTCCTTACCATCCAGTGCAAACTCAGCTATTTTTAACACTAAACTCCCTCTTATCCCTCAACCTACCACCGATTCCACTCTATCATGACTCCCGTCCCACATCGTGCACACCTTCTAGGCCATAAATGTGATAAGGTAGATAGTTCCCCCCGAGTGCCGCCTCTAGTAGGCTCGGGGTTGGCGACTAGCACTGAGGGTATAGTAAACACACAAATGTGAGGCATTACCTGTTGTACCTCTCGAACCCCTCGTGGCTTAATTTTAATGATCACAATCACCCTCTTTTTTATCTAATCATGTTTTAGGTGTTTTTGGATGATAGGCTTAAATTCAGGGTGCCAAGGAATTGGGCCAAGAAGGCCAAGAAGGCAAAAAGCCAAAATGGACTGAAATTCAGTCCACCGGCCAACCGGTGGCTTCACCTCCGGCCGACCGATGGACCCTGGGCAGAAGGCAGAGCCACTGCCACAGCACCGGCCAACCGGTGGCCTCAGCACCGACCAGCCGGTGGCACCCAGCAGAATAGTGTTTGCTACTGCCTAAGCACCGGCCAACCGGTGGCCTTCTCACCGGCCAGCCGGTGGAGCCTGAGCCCAAGCCCTCCTCCATTTTGCACACACCGGCCAACCGGTGGCTCAGTACCGGTCAGCCGGTGGAGCCAGTCAGACTAGCCGTTGGGCCTTTGACCAGGCTGGTCCACTTGCCTCCCAACGGCTCCGAAGCCATTTCCAACGGCTCCGAAGGCCTCCAACGGCCATATGAGGGTTCCCCCTCTATAAATAAAGGACCTTGAACCCCCGGAAGCCTAAAGAAACATAACCAAGCCATACGGAAGCCAACGGACACATTTTACATCATTTGGCTAACCTCCGGCGGATTCTTCCAAGGAACCCCAATCGCTCCAACTCAATTCCACATCCAAGGAGCATCAACAAAGAAGCTTGGGAGTGCACGTCTTCAACTCCAATCATCCATTGGCGCCCAAGGCTTCTCCAAATATGGTTTTTCTTGCTTTATCATTTTGAGCTTCAAATTGGGTTTGTGCCTACAAACCACCTCTTTATCTCATCTCCCTTTCTTTGGGTTCTCACACCACCTTCAAGGTGTGAAGAGGTTAGTCAAGCCTTCCTTTTTAAAAGGCTTGAGACAATGGTGAGCTAGCCTTCACCTGTAAGAAGGCTAGTGGGTTCTTACTAAACCATTAAAAGTAAGTGGGTTCTTGCTCAACCAATAAAAGCAAGCTGTAATAGGTGAGCTAGCATTCACCTGTAAAAAGGCTAGTGGGTTTCTTGCTACAACCATTGAAAAGCAAGCCGTATAATCTCTCAACGGTTGAGTTGGGAGTGGAGACGTAGGCCGGGTTTTTGGCCGAACTCCGTTATCAATTTCGTGTCTTGCCTCTTTTATTTCCGCTGCACTTTCAACTTTGATTTTAATTTGTTAATCTTTTTTTAAAAGGAAATTCACCCCCCTCTTGCCATCACTTCTCCTTTTCTCCGCCTAACAATTGGTATCAGAGGAAAATTTGAGTAATACCCTAACCGGTTTCAAATTTAAGATCCATTGTGATGGCATCAACCTCTTTTGCCCCCGAAGGCTTTTTTTTGGGTCGTGCTCCATTTTTTGATGGAACCGACTATAATTATTGGAAAACCCGCATGACTTCTTTTCTTAGAAGCATAGGTTATCCCATTTATAAAATTGTTATGCAAGGTTACACCCTCTCTTCCCCCGAAGAATCCAAATGGACCCAAGCCGATATTAGAAATTTCAAGCTTGATGGCAAAGCCATGAATGCTCTACATTGCGGCCTTGAATGAAATGAGTTCAATCGAGTTTCCAATTGTACCACATCTCATGAAATCTGGAAACATTTGGAGGTTACCCATGAGGGGACCAACAAAGTAAAGGATACTCGATTAGATATGTTTCGTCAAGATTTTGAATCATTCTCCACGCATCCAAATGAATCAATTTCTGAAATGTTTACACGTTTTACTGACGTTTGCAATGGTAGAAAATCTCTTGGAGATAATATTTCTACAGAAACAATGGTCAAAAAGATCCTATGGATCCTTCCAAGCACATGGGCACCAAAAGTCACGACAATCCAAGAAGCCAAAGACATCAAGAACATGCCGGTAGAAGAGCTCATCGGCTCCCTAATGACCTATGAAATCACCATGAGGAGGCAAGCTGAAAAGGAAGGCAAGCCAATCAAAGTTCCAAAGAACATCGCCTTCAAGGTAAAAAAAGAAGAAAGCTCCTCCTCCTAATCTTCTTCCTCTTTAAGCGGCGATTCCGAAATGGAGAATCTTGCCCGCAAGATGCACAACTTCATGAAGAAGCACAAGAAGAAGAAATCCCGCAAGGCTCAATCCAACGAAAAATCCGAGCCCAAGGTAACATGCTATGGGTGTGGTGAGAAAGGCCATTACAAGCCCGATTGCCCACTCAACAAGAAAAAGGCCAAGCAAAAGGAGAAGAAGAAGGCTTTCAAGGCCACATGGAGTGATAGCTCCACATCATCCTCCTCCTCCTCCTCGAGCGATAACGGTAACAAATGCCAAATGGCATTTCATGAGGTAACATCTTCCGACTCCTCATCCTCTTGTTCTTCCTATTCTTTAAATCATTTATCTTATGAGGATCTCCAACATGCTAGAGATCAATTGGAGGAATGTTTTCACGAACTTTCTTCCAAATTTGTTTCTTTAAAAAATAATTTCAAAAAACTCTCTTCCGAAAAAGAACAAATTCTCAAAGAGAAGGAAGAGTTGACCCTCAAAATCCAAAATCTTCCCGATATTGATTCCATGGAATCAACTATCAAAGATTTAAGGGAATCCCTTGCTAAGTTCACCCAAGGGGAACAAAATTTTAACAATTTGCTAGGTTCCCAACGTGTATCTAGGACCACCCAAGGGCTTGGCTATACCAAGCAAGCCTCCACCTCCCATGCACCTACTATTTTTGTAAGGGGGAGCTCTCAATTTAAATTTTGTAATTATTGCAAAAAACCCGGGCACTTAATTTATGAGTGCAATTTCAAAAATGCCCGGTATGGTAGGCCCAAAACCATTTTCTTTAATGATGAATTTTATAGGAGAAGACCCGCCACTAGACAAGTATGGATTGAAAAATCCCTGTTAGCGAGTCTCTCCGGGCCAAAATTTGTCTCGGTTTGATAATCCTCTCCCCGGTGATTTGTTGATTTTATTTAGGGGGAGTTAGGATCGTTTAAGCCCTTTTGATTTCAATTTCAAAATTTTCGATTCAAACTTTCAATTTCAACAGTTGGTTGCAAATTTTTCAAACTGTTATTCAATTTTCTTTTCAAAACTTTCAATTCAAACTGTTATTGAATTCTTGATTCAAAACTTTCAATTCAAATTTCAAAAATTTCAATTGGTTTTAAAATCTCTATCTTGTTTTTCAACAATTTTCCCTCAATCAAGTTTTATGCCCCGTGCTATTTTGATAATCACAAAGGGGGAGAAATTCTTGATTGATTGGGGGAAAAATTCTTTAAAGCATGTTTTTCATTTCATTTTCTACATTGTTTGTTTTGGTGATTGTGATCATCAAAATAGGGGGAGACTGTTGTACCTCTCGAACCCCTCGTGGTTTAATTTTCATGATCACAATCACCCTCTTTTTTATCTAATCATGTTTTAAGTGTTTTTGGATGATAGGCTTAAATTCAGGGTGCCAAGGAATTGGGCCAAGAAGGCCAAGAAGGCAAAAAGTCAAAATGGACTGAAATTCAGTCCACCGGCCAACCGGTGGCTTCACCACCGTCCGACCGATGGACCCTGGGCAGAAGGCAGAGCCACTGCCTCAGCACCGGCCAACCGGTGGCCTCAGCACCGGCCAGCCGGTGGCACCCAGCAGAATAGTGTTTGCTACTGCCTAAGCACCGGCCAACCGGTGGCCTTCTCACCGGCCAGCCGGTGGAGCCTGAGCCCGAGCCCTCCTCCATTTTGCACACACCGGCCAACCGGTGGCTCAGTACCGGTCAGCCGGTGGAGCCAGTCAAACTAGCTGTTGGGCCTTTGACCAGGCTGGTCCACTTGCCTCCCAACGGCTCCGAAGCCCTTTCCAACGGCTCCGAAGGCCTCCAACGGCCATATGAGGGTTCCCCCTCTATAAATAAAGGACCTTGAACCCCCGTAAGCCTAAGGAAACATAACCAAGACATACGGAAGCCAACGGACACATTTTACATCATTTGGCTAACCTCTGGCGGATTCTTCCAAGGAACCCCAATCGCTCCAACTCAATTCCACATCCAAGGAGCATCACTAAAGAAGCTTGAGAGTGCACGTCTTCAACTCCAATCATCCATTGGCACCCAAGGCTTCTCCAAATACGGTTTTTCTTGCTTTATCATTTTGATCTTCAAATTGGGTTTCTGCCTACAAACCACCTCTTTATCTCATCTCCCTTTCTTTGGGTTCTCACACCACCTTCAAGGTGTGAAGAGGTTAGTCAAGCCTTCCCTTTTAAAAGGCTTGAGACATAGGTGAGCTAGCCTTCACCTGTAAGAAGGCTAGTGGGTTCTTACTAAACCATTAAAAGTTAGTGGGTTCTTGCTCAACCAATAAAAGCAAGCTGTAATAGGTGAGCTAGCCTTCACCTGTAAAAAGGCTAGTGGGTTTCATGCTACAACCATTGAAAAGCATGCGGTAGAATCTCTCAACGGTTGAGTTGGGAGCGGAGACGTAGGCCGGGTTTTTGGCCGAACTCCGTTATCAATTGTGTGTCTTGCCTCTTTTATTTCCGCTGCACTTTCAACTTTGATTTTAATTTGTTAATCTTTTTTTAAAAGGCAATTCACCCCCCTCTTGCCATCACTTCTCCTTTTCTCCGCCTAACATTACCCTCTAAAAGAATACATGAAAAATAGAGAGATAAGAATGACACCAACAAACTCCAACTTAGACTGATGTATAAAATAAAACCCATTTACACATATGTAATATCCTGAAAAACAACTACAACTAAATAGAAAAACTGTAAGTACCAAATGAAAGTGAAAACAACAGTGACCACAAATCCAGGACATCTCCTAAAACCCCAAGCTAGTAGTAACCAGCCTAATCTTCAGCCTGATCTAAGTGACCTAAATGTAATTCATATATAAATATGGTTAGTATAAAAGTATACTCAGTAGGATCCTCCGTAGATCATCTCATACAAAAGTAAAGAATGCATGTTAAATCACAGTGAACAACAAGTGAAACTAACTCATCACCTAAATAGGTATACTAAGTTCCCAGCCTCACCATGGCTACTCTCACTGTGTTTTACCTACAAGAGACTAAAATATAATAAAGAATGTCAAGGGTACCCCGCTACCAATTTTCCACTGGTTTTTTGCTTTTCCCCAACGTTTCACGTCCTATGAAACTCTCTCTAAAAAGGATTTCCCCTAGACACCAGGTTAAAGCACCACAACTTGAACCTCGTGCATTACAACAATCATGTCCACACAACCAATGTAAACATGTACTTTCTGAGATCCACCATAGCTCACAAACACATGTATCATACGTCATGCATTATACCTCCAGCCATTATAGCCCATACACTGAGTAGTGATCCTCAAGACATCCCATCCTATAAATTTTACCCTTATTGTAGTCCATATGAAACTGTATCCAGAATCTATGTGTGTGAATAACTACAAGCCATTACATCCTTCTACACACTTATATGAGGGAAAACAAACCATTATACCTACCTACCCAAGTAACTACTATTATAAGAGAGTGGGGCCAAAGGGTGTAGTCAGCCATCCATCATCCACCTTGAATGTTAGGAAAAACACCCACAAGGCTCTGAATCCCTGGGGTGTCAGTTTCCCAAACTGACAGGGTAGAGTAGCCTATAGAAACAAAAAATGTGTTGAATATAAAATATCTCACAACCACACTATGGGGATAACCTAGTATTAGACTCAATTTTATTTCACATCTCTCAGAATTCCGACTTCCACTTCTAAGACTAGGTTTTATATAAGAAAACAACCATTTAAAGTTATTTATTACAATATTTTATTGCCTTTTTTTTATTTTCACCGTATTTTAACATATTATTTAAGATTTAATAAACCATTATCAATAATATTTCATTAGAATCACACCCAAATTTTATCGTTGCTTTAAATTTCAACCTCATCATTGCGTTCAAGAAAGCTCCAAGTCCATGGATTAACATCATATATTCAATCATTTATTAACAACATGATTACTTTCATGTAATATCTAGAATTCAAGATAAATATTCTAAGCTACTAAACACAAGGGGGCTAAACATAGTGTGTATATAAACTTTCCATCAAATATTTTCCACCCATATCTATATCATAGACCCATACTCCCTCAAGAATATAAACACGAAAAGCACAAGGCATACCTTGCGCATCTTTAACCCTTTTGGTAGGAGGGTAAGTAAGACCAGCTACCTTGATAAGTGGGGAATGTAAAGTATAAAAACAACGAAAAAGAATCATAAAACATTAAAACATTCAAATAAAACCTGTTTTATTACCTCTGGTGTCATCCATAACATCCACATTCCTAAATCGACGCATCTTGCCACTCTAGGCATTAACCACTACCACGACCAATGGCCCTCCCTACCCCCACAAATCACAATAGCCATCCAAGATCACATCATAACACAAGTTGCAGGAAACAAACATCATATCCACTAGGATATTGGACTTTAAGCAATGAATTCTTCCATCACACTCAATGGAATCTCACAAATCTATGTTTAAGGATCTTGTCCTTTTCAATCAAGAAGGTAACTTAGATCCATACGAGGAATTATCTTTTATCAAACATCCCATTATTTTATCCATCTTAAATTAATCTGTTCATTAATTGTATACTCAATCTATGGGAAACCTAAATAGAAATCTATCATATCTATAAAATATTAATTGAACAATTAATATGACATTCCATCAAAGAACAAGAACAAACATGTTTTGGATTTAACAACCGACAAAATTAAACGTTCACATAGACATAAATTTGATTACCATCAAATTTACAACAACAACCAGATTCATTTACATTACTCTTTATCTTTAGCCATTTTATTATCAATTAATTCTGGGTTTTCATTTGTTACAAATTTCATTAAGAAAAACATACTAATAAGTGAATTATAGATATAACACTATCTATAAAATCAAGAGGAAAAATGTTATTTTAGTGAAAAGAAACAACATGAAATCAAACAAATTATTTTAATCTGATTAAAGTAATAAATTATTTAAATTGCATTATGATTGAAATGGTTAAGTAATGATAAATCTATGATTGTAGATAAATAAATATAGAGGCAATGAATCCCTTACCTCACATGGTTTTCAACATTCTTTGCTCGAGAAGGGATCAATGTAATGGATCATGATCGCCTTCCCTGCAACAACTGTATCCACCCCAGGATATCGTGACACAACTGCATCAACTACAACCAAAATAAGCTCCCTTAAAACCATGGAGATCAAGAAAAATTTGATGGAAAAGTTAAACAGGAATTTTTATGAAGAAAACCATGGAATGGAGGCATATCTAACCTTTGATCAAAGATGTATCAAATAAGGAATCCTAATATCTACCCTAGATAAATAGATATCTAAAACACTATATAAGAGCCTACTAGGTAACATGGGATGAGAGGAAATGATGCCTCATCCATAGGGTTTGAAAATACAAAGTGACTTATATGTTTTTAAAACACACATCAGTGGGGCAGTACATGATGTGTACTTCCCCTTTACATCGTGTTTCACATTGGGTTTGACTTATGCCAAAACAAATTACCTCTGTGCTTTTTTTTTTGAAAATAAAATCATTCACTTCATATACCACATGGTCACATCATATATCCCCGATACTTCTATCTTTCTGCAACCAAACTCTTGCAGCCTTATTCTTATCCTTCTTTGAGCACCCTAATCTTCAATAAAGCGCAATGGGTTGATCCATGTAGATCCAGGACCTTACTATACTCATCATTGTACTCATGTATCTTTTGAATCTAATTGCCTATTTAATAAAACATGAATCATTGAAAATTATATGCATTGTAAAATTTTTTCTTGTAGATATATAACTCTTCATCACTAGCATCTTTACTAGGAACGTCTATAATAATTTCTTATAACACATGATATTTTGCTTCTTGTTATAGCATAACATGTATGTTCCTTATACACTCATCTAAATTTATAGCAATGATAATTTTATGCTTCTCATGTATCAAATATAATTATATATACATGAATTCATGTTTATATCTATTTCCACAAAAAACTGATATGAATTTCAGAACCTAAATTGATAAAATATTAATAAATAAATAACAAGTTATATTTATTAACATCCTAGGATTTTATATAAACCCAGCATCAATCACCGTTGGATTCATAATATCTTTTTACATTGACATTCTTGTGACAATTATCCATATTTCCCATCTCATCAACCTGAAATTGGTCGATAAAAAATTTGATGATTTTTAGGTAAGAAAACTAAATTCCAACTACATTAACTCAATGTTACGCAATCTTTTGAGTATACTACACAATCCTAAAATCCTTAAACTGAATTTCCTCACCCATTTCATCAATTTTTCATATAGTAATTCTTTGGTAGTCAACCCTTTATGTAAAAAAATTTATTCCAACAAAAAACGTCAAGTTATAATTCCCTAAAAATTGATAGAACACTAAATTTGTTCAATAAATCACATAGTTTGTGGTTTATTTGAACAAATGTAGTGGAAGTAAATAAAAACAATATATATTCATAACTACAATATTTTAAATATTTTTTATAAAATTTGAAATTTTATCATTATTACATTCATGTTAATTTTAAGTAGATTTAATTAATTGATTTATATGGTTTTATATAATGATTTCATATAATAGGACTTATTGAAGTTCTACTGTTCATATTTTTAACTTATTAATTAATGTGATCATGAAATAATATCCATAATGAAATGAACATTACTTTTGATAGAGATAAACAAATAATGTAGTTTGATCCTGAGTTTTTAGTAAATGAAATTTTATCTAGTGGATGACAAACTTACTGTCAACCTAGGGGAAAAAACCAAGAGCCATGAAATGGTTCATGTTGAAGCTTTACTTGTGTCCACCTATGTACCACCACGATTTTTTTGTCCTTATATCCAAACAAGAACTGACTACAATTTTTTTAAGCTCTATTGCTCACATAATATTTTACTCACTCATAGGTGAGAGGAAAATGGGATTATTTATAGGGTTTATATTAAAGAAAATAGGGGATAAAATTAACATAGATAATTATAAGCATGATGATGAATAGGAAAATTATTTAATTTTTTAATAAAATTTAATAGAAATCAATTACATATATAGGATAATTCTATTCTCATGATCATCGAAATACATGCAAAGAATTACATATCTAATAAAATTTGTATTCAATTATAATCATTCTTATTTAAGATAAATTGTTCAAGAATAAATTAATTATCTTATTTGATTAATAAATTCTTTTATTCTAATTATCATCTAAACATTAATTCGATCCTCATTAATTATAATTTAAAAAAAAAGTAAAAATATTAATTAAAATTAATTATGTAAAACAATATGAATTAGAGTAAACATTGTTAGTACCTATTATAACTACCCAATGAGTATTATATTTTTATAGTATTTAATCATGTGACATGTGGAATACATGGATTTAAATTTAATTTTAGGGTTTTTACTTCCATAATAACGAAAACACAGAACACATGGTATTTTAATATCATGTTATTTTCCAATGAATGTAGAGTGTGACTCTATTATGACTTACATATGATATAAAATTTTGAAAATTATACAAGAAATTAATTATAAATTTAATATACATGAACCAGTTACATATAATATAATGTTATTATATTTACCCCACAAAACACCTGTTGATAATGCTTAAATAATATAAGAAATTATTTCTTAATTCTACATAAATTTTTGAAATACCAAATACATTCCAGCTGCACTGTGTGTATATTGACCACTATCTATCCATGGTACATATTTTGTGACTCAACATCTAGTTATTCATTGAAAATAATCGAGTATAATACATTTACATGGGCTATAAAATATTTTCTCTCTATGTTACAGTATCACTAATCACATTAGTAGAGTAACAGAATACATGGCGCATGTTTGACTAATGGGATACACATCATATAAAAATGTTACATGCCATGTAATCCAGCTATCCATGTTCGATCATGACCTAGTCAAAATGTGATGTAATTATGATTACACCATGTGAAATAAATGCACATGACTCAAATTAATTCACAATTAATTTTTGATATAATGAATTTTTAAACACAAAATTATCTAATGATATATATGGCTTATACTATTGTGTTTTTATAAAAGAATCTTCTACAAATACAGATGAGTTCTTTGAATTTATTTCAATCATTGAATCACTTACATTGATTTTATTTGAAATAAAAAAGTGGAAAAATGGAAAATATCACAATTTGAAGTAAATAATAATTAAAGTAGAATTGAAAACTAACGATAAGATCATAAATCAATCAATGGTTTTTAAAAAATTATAAATACTTATGTATCCCCTATCATTTAAATTTAATATTCCATGAATAGAGAAAAACATTATGTTTCTTGAACATCCTTGAAATTTTTCATAATATATGAATAATATACTATTTAAATGATGCTAGATTTCATGATCAATAAAATTGAATCAATGATTAATTTAATATTGAACATCATAACAACGAATTGATATTGTCACATATTATTTATAAATAATTTTAAAAATTAATGAATTACCTTTTGGTGAAGTATTTATTAATTGATGGATCTAATAATGTACCAATATTGTATTATCATTTTCTTTTATGAATTTAGAGTGGATTTCCTCCACTTATTATCTGTATAATTTCCAAGAACTTCCAAACATCATCAGAAAAATAACCAGGTGTAAGTGTTGTAGATCATGATACTCAATTCATTCTACTTTGATCACCCTAATAATTTCATGAGTAATGATTATCTTCAGCATATCATGACTCTATGGTGGGGGTGGAGGAGAACCTGTCTCCATTATAGAGAGTTTTTTTAAGGAAGGGAACTCTTTAGGGGCCTAAGATATTTTTTTAGAACAACATTTCATGGAAAACAATAATAAATGACTACCTTTATAAAAATATTATAATTGGGTTTATATTCAACTAGGGTTATAAAATATAAAATTCAAAAGTTCCTTATTTTTATTTTCTTTATCTTCATGGAACCCATTGCATATAATAATAATATTATAATTATTATTTGTTTATAACATATAGATAACTAATGATTTAAATTAAACAATATTTAATATATATTATTTATCACTGAACCATTATTTTTATTCTTCCATTAATCTATAATATTTATTAGTCTATTAAAAAAGATTATTTATTTATTATATAAATATAAAGGAATTATTCAACAAAAAATACATATATATTATATTCACTATATTGAAAATAAATATTTATAAAATATTATTCTCACAAAATATTCATTCAAATTTCTGGTGAAAGAATATATGAATTTCATAAAATATAAAAATTATTAAACCGTGTATGAGAATAATATTTTTTCAAATTTTCTAATTAAGAAATAATATTATAATTCAACATTGATTTTCATAAAATTACTATGAGACCATATGGAACTAATTCTTAGCGGCATTATGAAAATTATCCCAAAGTCTAAGTTTTCCATTTAAAAACATCCTAAGGAAATAATAGGTAAATAATTTAGTGTCTCAATGAAAAAAAACCACATAAAAATTATTACTATATAATATACTCTATTTATCATGATATTTTTAATCAATGAGGTTATATACTTGGGCCATCAAACTATGCTGTTATTGTCTCTTTTTTTGAATTTCTAGAAATTTATCTTTCCTAGAGAACACAATGGATTCATATATATTTATGTTGTATCATTTCCATTGAATGGAATAAGATATCAAATTATGTTAATGAAAATATGATAAAAATAATTTATCGCATTATTCATTAGTGATGAATTATTTATGATGCACCCAACAAATCATATTTCATTATGAACATCTATCATCACAGTTATCGTCAATAAATCAATGTACGTATGTCAGAATACACATTAATTATAATATTATAGTCTATGGACAGATACACTTGCTTATAGATAGGAACATCAAATGAAACATATAAATGTGGATTTCAAAGTGTCGGTTCTTGTTCACATCATCACTAAAAAAGGAAACTACTTAGGTCATACAACATGAGAAGGTGTCTCAATGTCATATAAGACTCCACCCATGATATCTTGTATTATATTTATCCATAAAATTATTTCTACTTATAATCATAAATATTTTAGAATACTATCATGATAGTTTTGGATTCTTATTAATGTTGGGAACTACAACGACCATTTAATGTGATATATACTCTTAGGAAATTATCACATGAAATATTAAATATATGAAAAATGATGATTATATAATTATTTTATTTATATCCAACTCTATTAATACAAGTAATTATAATGTACACAAAATATGGTTCTTGGGGACAAAATCCAACAATACATACTGGTGTGTTGAGGGGGGATATAATATCACTGAGGATTATAAAAGTCACAAGGACAATAATCGGAATCCCTCAACCTATTGTAGTTATAATACCATTATTATACTGTAATAAAGTAAAAACTAATTTATAACTGTGAATATATAGTTAGCCGCTCAGGCAATTGGCTATAGGGATTCATTTAATTTAACTTTTAATCAACGATTCATTATTATATATATATATATTAAATGTTTAGAAAAGTTTATCCAATGAAAAAGATAAATCCCTCTAAATTGTTAAAAAATCAGAGATCAATGCCTATATGACTAATTATGCATTCTTTAAGAAACAAACTAGCATACATATCCATGGTTTATGAAAAAATATTATATCTATTGGATAATTATATAGTGTATTGTATGGAACAAGATTTTAAAATAGGGATTTGAAATTTTCATAAGGATATATGGTTGATTCATAATGAATAAAGGATGACTCTTTAATTGAACATATATTTTGAAATAATTTCATTAATCAGATGTTTAACTTCTAATGACCTGGAAGTATGGAATTATTGGTTCTTTCACCTTATTGAGAAAAATATGAAAACATTAATTTCTAAGGAAAAATTATTATTAAATAACAGGTAATTTATAAAGTGTAAAAATTTTGTGTTGTTAATGATTTTGTTTCACTTTATATTACTAAAATCCCTTGATTCTAAAGACAAATCAAGTTCGATTAAAAGTTTAGGGACATTCCATAGATGGTTTCATTTATTTCATTAATTTCATTGATTATTATATTAACATTTATGCATTTATATTAGGAATCATAAATATGATTTGTTTAAAAATTTTATTTAGAGTTAATACATAGTATAAAGGGAATATGACTAGATGTTGATGAGTATCCAAGCAATAAAAGTGGTTGTGTACTACCAATTTTTTTTCTAAAACCTCTACAAGATGTGGTAAATAAGGAATAGGAATATAGTTTCAAAAACAAAAATTAAATATGGTGTATTTGAATGGTTTTATAGGACATTTAGAGATAAGTTTAGAAGTATGAGGCTACACATGAAAATTCATAACGTGATTTCGAAGTAGTCACGCAATACATTGTCTTATCTCAACAATATAATCCCATAATCGATAGGATGGTAGGATATTTCGAAGGAGATATGTTCTAGAAAATTTCTACAAGATCAAAATCTCAATGTATTCAACGTTTTATCATGTGTACATTTATATTATTTAAATATATAAAATATTGAATCAAAATCAAAAATTCCTTTTTTTTATCATGAAGATGAAAATTTTGGTTATTGGATTTGGGAAAGTAATAGGTGTTAGGTTATTAGAATAATAGATATTTCCTTCAATGAAATGTTTTTATAGATGAACTACAACATGGTTATAAAAGATTTGGAAGAAATATTAACTATCAAAATCCATGTTGATCTAAGTGGGATAATTGAAATTTCATCAGATCTTGAGAACTCAGACGTGAATACTAAAAGAAAAAGATGTCGAGGATAGTGGTCAGTGGATGATCATACCAAATGTTCATGGGATAATGCAAATAGAGTGGTATCACAAAGAGAATGGAAATCATGATTTTATGGACTAATAATTTAACTACTATTTAGGAGATCTAATGTTATTAGTTTATAGAAGCTTATTAAATTAAAAATATCCACTATAATAATGAAATCAACTCAATGATATGAAGAATATATCATTTTTAACCAAAAATGTATAGAAGGGAACCTGAAAACATATGGGAAGAATATAAACTCAATGACTCAAGATAGTGCGAGTCGTCCATGAATGATAATATGTAATAAAAAAGATCAAAATAAAATTAGAGATGGTTGGTATTATGGATGACAGAAATGTAATTTAAAATAATAATGGTATATAAATTAATGTAGTCGATGAAGTAAATAATGGTACAAAGAATCCTCTATAGCGAAAGGGTTTCAACAAAAGTATATACTGATTTTTTTTAAAACAAACTTGTAGTTAAGAATTCTGGTGTCATAATAGCGTTATGCATGATAGCATCAATAGATTTGTACTTAGAAAATATGGATGTAATGACCACATTCTGTCAGGGTTGGTAGGTGGATGTTTTCTACATGAAAAATCCTATGGATTTATCAGAATAGGTGAACCAAAATATTTTTTTGGAGATTGAATAAAATTTTGTATGGATTAAAGAAACTATCATATCAACTAAATCAATGACACTATTCATTCATGTAAATGAAATATTTCAGTACATATAATACATATCATTATAATTACATGATGTAATTGGAAGATATGACATTAATTATGTCACTTTTTTAGCTGATGAAATATTCAATAAAAAATGATAATTTTTTTGAGAAATATGGTGTGACTTGTTTGAAATATTCTAAATGAAATTTCATGGATAAGAGAGAATGATTATGGGATGAAGATTCAGGGAGAATGAAAATACCAGACATTTTTATATCTCAAGAGGATAATATCTAAAATATCATGGATAAAATTAGAATGTTAATAAATTAACATAATATGCACCCCTATTTTTTCAATTAAATTATCAAAGTCACAACTACCAAGGAAACAAATATGCACAATAACTCTTGTTAATTATTTCTCGGGGAGTGTCTAGGAAGTTAACAAAGACACAATCATGTTCTTCATCTAAAAAAATCCAAGGCCAAGAGAGCTATGTATCTTAGTAATAGGATAGGCATGCAGCACAACCAATATCCTCCATAATTCCTGGGAAAAACTATTTTATCAGGAAGAAGAAGAATAAGGGACTATGATTATGTGGCGAGAAGGGTCATGAGCTGTGTGATCAATTAGAAGAATTATCTTTTATCCTTCTTGGGTTATAATTCTTTTTTAACAAAATCTTATCAGTAATATCGGTGCATGAAACGGTGTCCACCAATATTAAAAATGGGGTTACTAGAACTATAGATAAAATAATTGATGGTTTTATATAGGATTCGTCATTGGGGGGAAAACACACTGGGTTTCTCAGGGAAGAACGACCATGCCAATCTATAAGGGAGGTATTAATGTGAGGATATTAGCATAAACTATCCAATACATTCTTTCAAAACTATCGTGGGAAATTATTGAAGGCTGCAATTTGTGGGGAAATACCAAGTCTTGTAACCAAGGAGGTAACAAGGGAACCAGTCTGTGAGTGGTTCTCCTCATTGGTCATCGATTTTCACCATTTTCCAAAATCTTAAACAATAATCACAATTTATAGTAGGATAGGGGAAAATTCTGTTTTGGTTTGATAAATGTTCTTCATATGTGATAGGGTATCCGGGTTTCCATGTGGCCACTATATCCTTTAGGGAAGCGATCCTCCACCCCGAACATATATCTATGACCTTGTATGAGAATAAAAAAGAGGTGTTCATTGTCATTCTCCTCTACTTGTAACCAGATAAATGCATATTTACTCCTACCACCATGGGAGACTTCAATGACAAGTATTATCAAAAGATTTATTTTTTCCAGTCTAAAAGATATAGATGGAGAAAAGATGTGTGGTGAAAAAAGATTCCATCCAAATACTAATTCTTAATCTATAGAATTAGAAATCACTCCATTCCATCAGACGACTGTATCAAAAAACTAGTTATAAGCATTGATTCTTGTTGGAACTATTGTAGAAGCAATCCATAGGAGGATGCTAGTCACCTATTCATTGTGGGAGAATGGGCCCATGTGGTGCAGATCTTCTTTTGTGAGTTCACTGTGTACTCTTCCTAGGATTACCGTGACAAACCCTTCGTGGAAAGAGAGTTTTCGGGGACTGATAAAATGGTCACATAAAGAATGTATCATGATATTATCCTCAATGTCAGATTTTGGTTTCTTTGGAAAGTAATGAACAAAGTGATATATGATGTGATTCATTCTATAGGGAATTCCATTATTGTAAGTACTCATAAATGGTTGGCGGACCTAGTGACATTATTTATAAACTGGGAGGACATACCCTCTCTTAGGACACTTCATGTTTCCTCCAAAGTGGATAATCCCCAAGCTCCAGTGTGTAGGGATAGTGGGTGTGGGGGTTTCTCCTAGAGGTTGGAATAATTATTAATAAATATTGTTATTGAAAAGTGGTAATTTCTCATGGAGGAGGGTCACACAGGAATAGAGGGGTGTGTGGTGGTGGCCTTTATGGCCAACTACGGCAATGAAACTTGACTACAAGCTGAGGCCAAAGAGATGTTGTCTCAGATATCATTGATAATCCTGAATAACATACATATCTCCCATGTATAGATTGATTTAATGACCTTACATAGCTCCCATAATGGTAATTATTGATCTCGATGATAAATATTTTATATCATCATAAAAGGAAGTGATTTTATTAAAAATGATATTAAGGTTACTCATACCTGGTGTGAATAAAAAAATAGCATATCATATAGCCTCCCAAGAAGACCAAGACCTCGATGTTACATACTCTCGTAAAATTTATTTCTTTAAACCTAATGGTATGTCCACAATTTGATGGGATTCCCTTAGTCTGCACTACTCTAGGCCTCCTTATGTTCTGTTTGTTTTTCATACAGGTTCCTTGTTTCATTCAAATAAAACTGAATCTATGATTAAGGAGTTATGATCCCATGCATGGAAAATATATGAAACGATAATTGGGTGGATGTGAAGGGGATCTTTTAGTATTAAAAATTAATTCTAAATACTACCTTGTTCATTGTATTGGAGGATTTGATATAAGGTTTTGTAGACTAGAAAACTATTGGCGACACAAATACATGGGAAATTACTATTGGGTTTGAGATTAATTTCTGAAGAATGGATTTTATCTTTTTGTTAATGTGGTAACATATAATCAGTATATTAACAATGTATGTTGACTATGTAGCTACAATGAAATATGGGAATGGAATGACATAGTTTAGGCTAGTGCTCAAGGATATCGTAAGAAGGATGGAAGGGTAATTCTTTTTTGTGACATCCATTATGCTATCCACTTGGATGGGAATCCAACTTTCCATGCTTGAACAAATATAATTGACATGAAGTATAATCTTATTAGACATATTCTATAGGATAATGTTGTATAACTATATAAGATAAAAGGAATTGAAAATATATACACTATTTTTATCTTTTAGGTTATCTAATTTAAAAGATATATGTCTTAAAAATATTCTTAAACTAAATTTGATGATTTATTATATTTAATTAGTGATAAAGATCTATAATTTTACAAACATTGAATTTTGGGGTGACTTATACATAGTTATATGATAATTAAGACAAAAAATAACTATTATATATTCAAATAATTTTTAATATATATAGAAATATATATTTTTATAGATGTATCTGAACTATCAACATGACTCATCGTTCTTATTTATATAGGTATTTTTTCATATTGGTTAATATAAACCTATATTTCTATTACTTCTAATGGTATTTTATTCATAAATATTATTCTTAAAGAATTCTTAAATAGATTTTTTCAGAATATTGTTCATAATAATAAATACATTTTATATTTTGGATCAAATAATATATCCCTTTTAAATAATATTTTATAATCTCATAATATAGAAATTCATTTATAAAGTTAAAACTAATCAATATAAAATTACAAATATATATCTTATTATTTTATTTTCATATAAAAATATATAGTTAATGAATTTAGAGTAATAAATTAAATGGAATTGAAATATGAGATCAAAATAAATAAATAAATTTAATTATTATAATATTATTAGAAAACATAATATTCATGAAAATATGGATTTGATCTTGTTTTCATTAATAATGGGAGATAACTCTACACAAATTCTGATACACATCAAGTCTTATCTTGCATTAAATGAATCTGTAGTGATGAATTTTATATCTTATAATGTTCTAATCTAAATATTAAATATGTTTTTATCAATTTTAATGAAATCTATATTATGTTTTACCTCTATATGTACTATTTTTTAAAATAGAAAAATACCACTATCCTTTATAAATAATTGTATAATGTGTTGATAATTTTATTATTTATGACTGCTAAAATCCAATCATTTATGAAGGGACATCCTTTAAATTATAATCATATAAGTTATATTTTCATTATTTATAAATATTATTATTTTAATATTCACATGTTTCTTATTTCAATTAATTTGGATATTCTGGAGATTTACTTTTAGGATCTAGAGAAAGGATATTGAAACAAATTACCACATATGAGGTCCCTTATACAATTGTAATACACTGCATAGAAAATTTTATAAATAAAATTCAAATTACTATTTCTGTATAATATCTTAATAAAAACATTTATAAGGTGGGGAAGTGTTTATTAAATGTCAAAATCATGTCTTGAGTATGGAAAATGAGAAAAATAAACCTATGGATTACTAAAAAGGGATATGTCTAAGGGTATATATAATTTTATTTCAAAATAAAATAATATGTAAAAATAAATTATTTATTTTCACCAATGTATTTATATTGTCTAAAAATAATAGTGAAAAAGGTTTTGGTTATTATATAGTTAAATTTTGGAATGACATCAATTTCCATCAACATATTATCATCCCTAACGAGGCAATTCTGTAGGAAATTAAAAATTTATTAAAAATATTTATTAAAAATTTGTTTATCTATATTTTATAGTACTACCATGATTATAAATAGTATAAGTATTCCAAAAAAGAGGTTGGATTGTTTTTAAATTACTGGTATGATTACATAGTGTCCAAATATATACTTATATCATGAAGGGGTTATTTCCCATCATGTATATATTTTTAATTCAGAATGATTAAGAATAATTTTTATCTACTATATACTTAGTTTTTTTATTTTTAATTAGATAATTTGAGATACATTTAAATCAAAATTTTTCCATCATATTTGGATAAGGAAGAATATATATGTGTAATTTTACCAAAATGACTGAACAATTATGTTATAGATGTGAGATTTAGAGACCACATTATTTTAAATGTTTTAAATTTTTTGATATTTAGTTTCATTTCCACTTTTAGGGTTCTAATAACTTAAAAAATGTGTTTTATAGTCATGAAAAATAAGAAACCTCTAATTTCCATGAAATCATTTGATAATTATCATTGATATATTTAATAAATATTCAATTATATGACATGTCAATTTGACAAGAATTGTGGTCAGAATGACTGAATATTATATTTATAATGAAATAAAAGTCTTTATAAATTGATTTATGTGTTTAAAACGAAGGCAATTAACTTCTTTTCTTAGTAAATCATAAAATATAGTCATCTTTTTTTGAAATATAGTAATATACACCACATAAATACGAGTTTTTTTATAGGATGATAATAATAGATCATTATCATTTTAAAACTCTAAAATATGTAACTAATAAATCATATAACACATCATTAGATTAAATTAAAAATATAAGAAAAATATAATGAAATTATTTCTCACATTTTTGTAGAGATGACACATCAATCTGACTTTGTGGTGTAATAAATTTGACTAACTAATACGATTTATGGATATTTATGTTTTATAAAATGTGTGTCATGGGTTAAAAAACATGAAAATATCCTTACAACACCATAAATTATTAGGACAATAATTGATGATTTATTTTTTAATTTTAGGAATAAATTCTACACCAAGAAAAATAATGTTTTAAAGGTTAAATTAATCTTACCATCTAAATCCCACTTCATACGAGCTCTAATATTTTGGAATTCCATAATTTTGTAATTCAATAATGGATCTATAAATCTATTATAAATAAATTAAATATAGATAGTGAATCAATACGGATAATTCACTTAGGATATGAGGTTAAAATTAGGTATCATCAATACCTAAAGTGTGGTTCTAAAGGGGAGGTGACATTATCCTTCAAAAAGGACCTTGAACACTTTATTAAGAGAATTTTTCATTTTTATATGCATTAGTTGTTCATAGAAATATATATTTTCAATGAAGTATATGGAACAGATGATGGACTGAAGTATTTTTTAATATTGTCCCTATAAATCTTTTTATCATATAGTTTATTTTCTTATGTTTAGTAGTGAAGAAATTATTTACTTTTTGGGTCCTAGTAATTTTAATGACATAATTGTGAGAAAAATTTTTGGTTTGTCGATATAAATATGAATTATTAAATATAATAGAGTAAGTGATTTGTTTGTGAAACTATCTCTGGTAAAAATTTATGATTAATCCATTTAGATTAATTATATAGAATTATTCCAACTCCCTTCATGATCATCTAGTGCTATATGAGAATATCCTTTCCCCTAAAAGTAACTTTACAGTTCAATAAATGTTTCACAAACTCAAAAATGATCAAACATTCTTGGATCATCTTGATACTTTATAAAAATGATAAATCATTCATTTTCGATTTCTAGAAGTCAAACAAATATCAAAATTATACACTACGTGCATGTGATGACTCAATAAGCATGTTTATAATATAAATTTATTATTTTTTCGCAAAACATGTGTCATATAGTTGAAACTAATCAAAAATGATAAAATATCCTTGATACATTAGTAAAACTATACTTCATTTAGTTTGGACATAAAGGAATTAATCCCATATCAATTGAAGACATTGTGTTTCCATATTTACAGAGGGAGAGTATTATTTCTATTTCAAAGTATTATTGGTGGTCTAAAACACACATCACAAACTCAAAATAGAGAAACTATTCTTGAATTAACATGATCATTTTGTAATGAACCATATTTAATTTTTTGACATGAAAACTAATCCTCAATTAAAAATGACACACAATGTTTCTTATATCATCAATAGTGCATGTCATTATTTAAACATGATTTTTTAATTAAAAATATGCATCACATACGTAAAACTATGAAACATTACTCATATTTTATTGATATTTTAGAATAAATTTTTTTGATTCATTTTTTAACATATTATAATTAAACTAACATCAATTAGATATGCATTATTTCTTGTATGACCGAAAGAGAATTTTTTCATTTAAAACTCAGATGTTTGTTCAAAAAATGTATCGCATAATCAATAACAAGAAAAACTAATGTGATTGTCTTAATAATTTCTAGAGAAGATCCACAATTCACTTTTGACATGTTGTAACCAATAACACTTAAACATGCAACACAATGTGTCTTATATGATTGGTTGTGCATATTTTATCTTGAAATTAAAATTTTAATCCAAAACATGTATCACATACTCCATGAAAATAAATAATAATTTTATTTCCATGATATATTATAAAAAATATTGATAATTAATTTTTTTTGTATAAGAACTAACCACCCATAAATTTCATATAAAATGTTCTTGATATGGATAAAAGTGGATGATATCATTTAAAAGTGACATTTTACTTCAAAATGCATGACACAAACTCAAAACATACAGAACAAATTCATATTGTATAGATAATTTATGAAAATGACACTTTATTAATTATTACATATAGGAAACAACAACACAAAAATAAAACCATGGTGTAGTCTAGTACAAACCAATGTGAGTGATTTTAATCTAAAAGTACCATTTTATCTAATAACACATGATAAATAGGAAAAAATAAGAATTTTTTTGATTTTATTTATATTTAAGGAAAATGATACGTGATTCATTTTTTGACATGTATGATTCAACCATATATCAATACAATACATCATGTAGCTAGTTTTACTAAAAGTACTTATTTGAGGTTTAAAAGTATCCTTTTTGATCAAAATGTGAATCACATACTAATAACCTATTAAACACACATGAATTATCATGATGATTAAGGCAAAATGTTGATAATTTATTTGATTCACCTTGTATTTGACTATAAAATAATGTGGTAGAAAATTTTTATGGGATGTTAAGTCAATTTTATTTCACTAGAGGCTCATCAATCAAAATTTTAGGCAATGGTATTATGATAATATGGGGTGTGATTTTAGTTTATGAAAGAAAACTGTTAATGTGTAATGGTAATGAAAAATTAAATTTATAAAAAAATATGAAAAAGGGCACGCATATGGTAATTATAAAATTGAAAAATGATAAAGGGCTGATGTAATTTAACAAAAAAATAATAATTATTTAATTGAGATATGATAAGAGTGACTTTATCATTATCAATTGAAGAGATTATGAATATAAGAAATCACAACAATTTGAATATGAAATAAAATGAGTAATTTTGTTGTTATTTTAATGATTAAGTGTAGTTCAGTTACGTGCATTAAAATAATGAAATTATGTAATTCAATAATAAAATATGATTCAATGTGGAAAGTAAAATGTTTTACACAGATTTGATAAAGGATTTCAATAAAAGACTGATGACAGCCTCTACACTCTTTTGGTTTACGTTATATTTTTACGATTCAGTAATTTTTAACATAGATAATGTAACCATTTAATACCATTCCATTAATTCTTATGGAAATAATCCCAACTATCATACAACATTGGTAGTAATAACCCATTAATGAAGATCCCTTAATTTAGGGTTTTCAGCACCTTACCCATTGAATTTAAATGCTTGTGGACAGAAGCCCATTAAATCAAGAAATATGAATAAGAGAGATTCTGTTAGTAACCAATTACAAAACTACACCGTTATATGTTATGATGTAAAGTATAAATTTAGAAGAGATATAGAGGGGTAATGTAATTGAGAGATTAATATATTGATATTTAAATTGGCCCTTGAAATAAGTCTTTCAGAATGATGTAGTAGATCAAATTGATTCATGATTAGCACTATCTAATTTTATTTTTCAGTCCTATATAATTTATATATACCTATGTTTGTATATTCATTGGATTCAAAGGTCCATGTTTCATTTGGTAATTATTCTTGATCATTAAGCAATGTTAAATGGAAATAAAGAGTTGTGTGGTACAAAAAAAATAAAACCATGGGTTATTTTTTTTAAATCCACTAGGTAGAATATATTAACCATTGTTTAGATTGTTGAGTCAATAAGGTTTTCCTTATGACTTTTCCATTCCTTCTTGTTTTGAAAATCACAAACACCTTATCTTTAATGAAAATTGCTTTTATAAGGAAAATTGCTTTCTTAAGGAAAAACTCTTTTATAAGAAAAATTATCCTTATCATATTTTCATCCATATTTTTCATAAGTATGAGATTCAGATTCATTTTCTCGGAATCATTAAAACTTTGATATAAAGCATTCTGTTTAGTATTCGGATTCTGGATAAAGAACTATAAGGAAGTCTCATTCCGAATTCCGAATATGATCTCTGACTAAGTTCTATTCCAGGTTCAGGATACGAATTCTAAAGAAGAATTCTCATTACAAATTCTGAAGAAGAATTATCATTACAAATTCTAATGAAGAAATCTCATTCTGAATTCTCATTACGAATTCTGAAGAAGAATTCTCATTACGAATTCTAATGAAGAAATCTCATTCCGAATTCCCATTACGAATTCTAATGAAGAATTCTCATTACGAATTCTAATGAAGAAATCTCATTCCGAACTCTCATTACGAATTCTGGTGATGAATTCTCATTACGAATCCTAATAATGAATTCTCATTACGATTTCTGATGACGAATTCCTATTCCGAATTCACATTCCGAATTCACCTATTAAACAAAATTTGAGTATCTTTGTTTTATACACTCAGAATTAATTTAGACTCTGAAAAAATATCTTTGTTAGACTCCGAACTTTTATATTGCTTATATTTCTATAATTTGTCTACTCTTTATTATTTTCATTACACTCCGAACCTTCACTCCGAATTTTTCATTCCGAACTTTTATGTTAGAGTTTAAAACAATGTCGTACATTCTGTTACACTTGTTTTGTTATAAAAAAATGTCGTCCATTTTGTTATAAACTAGTCGTTGTCTAAGTGACACATGTACAGGTCCCTCCGATCTTTAAGGAAAATATGACCGTTAGAGAAGGAGCTGACCTTACCTATAAATAGGAGCTCATTTGAAAAAGCTCGCAACGGATGGATGAACAATTTGGAATTTGTGCATACATGCGGTTGATGTGATTTCTATAGAGAGAGACTCTTATTAACTCTCAAAGCATTGTGCGACTCCGAATGTTGGTGATTACATTCGAGGGCTTCCGGGGATAGGAAGACAGAGTTGCCGACTACCTTAAAGATCGAGGTATTTCTTGCTGAGGAAGACAGAGGTTGCCAACTACCTTGAAGTTGAGGGCTTGCGGGGATAGCAAGACAGAGACACCGATCGTCGTATCGAGGGCTTACCCTAGTGTGGGTAAGACAGACTTTCTTGAAAGTATAAATCAAGGGACCTTTATCCAAGGTTGTTGGATACCCTTCTCTTTGGGTTAAAAGACTTATATCTTGTTACTAGTAGTTTTACTACTTGTTTTTATTCCGCTGTATTTTGTAATATAAGGAAAGTATAACATTCTTATACTTCCTTACTTGTACTCTGATTAGTTTAGATTCTATACGCTTTGAGGTATAATCTCATATTGTAATCTTTTGTTAATATTCAACTTCCGGAACCATATATCTGAAACCTACGTTCGGAATCTATCTCCAAGATTGCTTTTGGAATTAGAGGTGTTGTGAATCTACTAAGTTTAACTTTATTAAACTTAGCCCTTTCGTTTGCTTAAGGAAAATGTAGTTATTCTTAACTAACTTTAATGTTTCCAAAGGAATTTTTAAAGAATACAATTCACCCCCCTCTTGTATATTGAGCATCTCATATTATATTTCGATCCTACAATTGGTATCAAAGGTTGGAAACCTCTTACTCTATATCATTTTTACATTTGGTATCAGAGGAGGTCTTTGAAATACTTATACTCACGAATAAGTTTTTCTTGCTCACTTTTCCATTCCGAACTATTCTCATTCCGAACTTTGTTATTACAAATCTTTTGCTACTTACAAGTTTATGTGCAAAGTTATTTTTAGTATGGCAGGAATTAATGTTGGATCTATTGACAATCTAAATCCTACAAGACCACCAATATTTGATGGTAATGATTATGAATACTGGAGAGATCGTATGAAGACATTTGTTATCAATACTGGAGTAGACAACTTTGTCATGCTTACTGGTGATTATAAAATTCCTGACAAGGAAGTCAGATATTTTACTAACTAGGAAAAGCAAGAATATCAAATCAACTATAAGGTACGCAACGATTTATTATGTTCAATGACCAGAAATATATATAGCCAAATTTCTTCTTGTGAAGCAGCTAATTGTATATGGAAGAAGTTAGAGGTTACACACTTTGGGACTTCTAAAGTGATTGATACTAGAAGAGCTATGCTTAGAGTTGAATATCATGGCTTCAATTTTCCTTATGGAGAACCTATCTGTAAAGTTCAACAAAGGTTTATGACTATTGTCAACAGTCTACAATCTATGGGAGAGAAAGGTTTATATGATGAAGCTCTTGTGGACAAGATAATTGACATTATGCCCAATGAGTGGGAATCCAAGAGAACAGCTATAGATGAGAACAGGAAGGTTACTCAAATTACTCTTGATGAATTATTTGGAACTCTTCTACAACATGAAACAAGAATGAAGAGAGATGCTGACAACATCAAGAAAAAGAATGGAAATGGTACTGTTGCTTTTACTACAACGTCGAATCAGATAAAAGCTAAGACTCCTGAGAGAGTAACCAGATCCAAGTCTAAGAAAGTCATTTTCCAATCCGAATCTAGTGAGAGTGAAGTCTCAGAAAATAAATTATCCAATCTTGCTCGAAGGATGAACAAGATAGCTGGGCATAGAAAATTTCAATCCAAGTATAAGAAAAAGGATAGGAAGGATAAGAAAGATGGAGATGTTACTTGTTATGAATGTAAAAGAGCTGGATATATTAGACCAGATTGCCCTATGCTCAGAAAGAAAGAAAGAAAAGAAAGGCATTCAGACAGGAATAGGAAGAAGTTTTATAAAGCCAAAGCTAAGAATGTTTTGAAAGCTAATGACACCTGGAGTGCCAGTGGTGGTGACTCTTCAGATGAATCTTATGATTATGAATCTTCATGAAAGAAGAACATTGGTCTTATATCCAGATTACCTATTGATAATCATTGTCTTATGGCTAAGGTACGAAATGCTGAATCTCTGACCAATGTTTCTTTAAATACTAATGATAGTAAGTATTATAACTCTTCTGATGAAGAATCATCTTCTTGATGAGGAAAATACTTTACCTACTTATGAAGAAGTCTCTAGGTTTGCTGAACTTCTTGATATTGAGAATTCCAAACTCAATAAGAAACTTGATAAGGCAGACTCTAGGAATTCTATTCTTACAAAAGAGATATCAGATCTTTCTAAAGATCTTGATAAGAAAAATGCTGATTTTTAAAATATTTCAAAAAATCTTGAGGAAGTAAGTTCTGAGAAGAATAAACTTTCTAAAGAATTTGAAAAAGTAATTTCTAATAAAAATGGTTTCGAGCCTAACTCTAGTTCTAAAACTAATTATTTCGAGGATAAAAACTTGGTTGTAAAACTCAAGTCCGAAATTTTTTCCTTAAAGAAGTGTTTATCAAACTTTACCCATGGTAAAGAAAATTTTGATAAGATGTATTCTCAAATACGACCTTTAAGAAATAAATCCGGATTTGGTTATACCCATGCAAAACCTATTTTCAGTAACAATTATTTTGTTCCTCAAAGTGCCCCATTTTGTACTAAGTGTCAATGTGGTGGTCACTGGGCAAAGAATTGTTCCTTAAACAAAACCCAATCTCTAGGATTTCACAAAGCATACTTTTCTAAGAAGATGTGGGTTCCTAAAATTTTATTGTCTGGAAATCTCGGATCCAAGCAAGTTTGGATTCTGAAAGTCTAATTCTCTTTTTGATTTCAGGATAATAAAGAAAGTACCAGCAATAATACATGGTACATGGATAGTGGATGTTCCCGGCACATGACAGGTAACAAAAGCATTTTTGAAAAGATTATCAAAACGAAAGGAGGAAAGGTAACTTTCAGAGACAATGCTAAGGGACAGATTGTTGGTATTGGTAATATAGTTTTTCTTGGTAAAACCTTGATTTCAAATGTTCTTTTTGTTAAAGGTCTTAAGCACAACCTCATTAGCATAAGTCAGTTATGTGATGAAGGTTACCTTATAAATTTTATGAATGATAAATGCTTAGTTCACAATTCCAAGGAAGAATTTATTCTCTCAGCCAATAGGCAAGAGAATGTCTACACTTTGAACTTAGAAGATCTTAGAAGCCAAGATTTACCTTGCCTAAGTGCAATGGAAGATCATTCTTGGTTATGGCATAGAAGATTAGGACACTGTAACCTTAGGAACCTATGTAAAATCTCTAAGAAGAAACTAGTTAAGGATCTACCGGAGCTTATATTTGATTCTTCTAAAGATTGTGATCCTTGTCAATATGGCAAGCAACATAAATCAAGTTTTAAGTCAAGCGGTGAAGTCTCAACAACTGATGCATTACAGTTGGTGCACATGGATCTTTTTGGTCCAACACAAACTGGAAGTATTGGAGGCAAATACTATGTGTTTGTTCTAGTTGATGATTACACAAGATTTACTTGGGTATATTTTCTAGCAAAGAAATATGAAGCTTTTTCTTATTTCAAAAGTTTTAGAGCTCAAGTTAAAAATGAGAAAAACCTTCCATTGAAAACTATTCATAGTGATCATGGAGGAGAATTTCAAAATTCTGATTTTGAAACTTTTTGTAGTAAGAAAGGTATTACTCACAATTTTTTAGCACCTAGAACTCCTCAACAGAATGGTGTAGTTGAAAGAAGAAATAGAATTCTTCAAGAAATAACTAGAACCATGTTGAGTGAATATTCTATTGCTAGACATTTCTGGGCTGAAGCTGTAAGTACTGCTTGTTATACTATAAATCGAGTTTTGATTAGACCATTTCTTAATAAAACTCCTTATGAGTTATGGAATGGTAGAAAACCAAGACTTTCCTACTTCAAGGTTTTTGGTTGCAAACTATTCATTTTGAATACTAAAGATAACTTACATAAATTCGCACCAAAGTCTGATGAAGGAATTTTCTTAAGTTATTCCACAACATCTAAGGCTTATAGTGTTTTTAATAAAAATTATTGTACTGTTGAGGAAACAGTACATGTAAAATTTGATGAGTCAGATCCTTTTGTTTTTAAACCATCTCAACCTACATCTTCGGATGTGTTTTCAAAAACTGATTATCAACCTTTGATAGAATAACCTTCTGATAAGGAAATTGTTCTAGAAGATACTTCTGAAACATTTACCCCAGAAGACTTTCTACCATATGTTGATGAACATGTTTTACAAAACCCAAATCAGGTGTTTCTTAAGAATCATCCCAGTGATAGTATCATTGGTGATGTAAACCAACCGGTAAGGGCTAGAAGTTCCTTAAGAAATGAAGTAGAACATCTAGCATTTCTTTCCCAATTAGAACCTAAAAGCACAGATGAAGCTTTAGGTGATGATGATTGGATAAAAGCAATGCAAGATGAACTAAATGAATTCGAAAGGAATCAAGTCTGGACCTTGGTTGAAATACCTAAGGAAACTTCTGTTATTGGAGTAAAATGGGTTTTCAGGAATAAATGTGATGAAAATGGAGTCATTGTTAGAAATAAAGCTAGACTTGTTGCTAAAGGCTATAATCAGCAAGAAGGAATAGACTATGAAGAAACATATGCTCCAGTAGCTAGACTTGAATCTATTCGTATTCTACTTGCCTTTGCAGCATTCTTTAATTTCAAACTTTTCCAAATGGATGTAAAATGTGCTTTTCTTAACGGTTATGTTCAAGAGGAAGTTTTTGTTGAACAACCTCCTGGCTTTGAAGATACAAAACATCCAGATCATGTTTTTAGACTTACCAAAGCTTTGTATGGCCTTAAACAAGCCCCACGAGCATGGTATGATAGACTTACTGGATTTTTGCTTCAAAATAACTATGTTAAGGGAAATGCAGATCCAACCCTTTTTATAAAGAAAGATAAGAAAAATGTTTTGATTGTTCAAATTTATGTTGATGACATTATATTTGGTTCAACTCAGCAATCTTTGACTGATTCTTTTGCTAGTCTAATGAAATCTGAGTTTGAAATGAGTATGATGAGTGAATTAACATTTTTCCTTGGTTTTAAAATTTCTCAAAAACCAGAAGGAACCTACATATCTCAACATAAGTATATTAAAGATCTTCTTAAAAAGTATGGTTATGACAACACTAAGAGTATAAGTACTCCCATTGGTACCTCAAACTCTTTAGATCTTGATGAAGCTGGGAAACCGGTAGATCAAACATCTTTTAGAGGTATGATAGGAAGTCTACTTTATTTAACAGCTAGTCGACCAGACTTAATGTTTTCAGTATGCTTATGTGCAAGATATCAATCCAATCCTAAGGAATCTCACTTAAAGGCAGTAAAAAGAATTTTTCGCTACCTTAAGGGAACCATGAATCTAGGATTATCTTATACTTCTGGAAATGATTTTGTTCTAAAAAGCTTTTCTGATGCTGACTTTGGTGGATGTAGAAAGGATAGGTAAAGTACATCCGGAACTTGTCATTTCTTAGGAGATTCATTAGTTTCTTGGTCCTGCAAGAAGCAACATTCTGTAGCACTCTCCACTGCTGAAGCTGAATATGTAGCAGCTGGAAGTTGTTGTGCACAAGTGTTGTGGATGCAACACACACTCACAGACTATGGCTTGAGTTTTACCAAAAATCAAATTTTGTGTGATAACACAAGTTCCATTGCCCTCAGTAAGAACCCTACACATCACTCCCGTGCAAAACACATAGATATTAGGCATCACTTTCTTAGGGATCACACACTTAAAGGAGATATTATTATTCAGTTTATCGGAACGCAAGATCAACTTGGTGATATTTTCACAAAATCTTTGCCTTCTGATAGATTTGAATATATTAAACAGAAGTTAGGAATGATAACCGTAAGGTAATCTTCCTTAATTAACTTTATGTTGAAAAATTCTCCTTACAGTAATAAACTCCTTTTCATAGGGGGAGTACATTTAATTGTTTGGTTAACAAAGTTTTTCAAAATTTGTTTTCAAACTATTCGGAATGAAGATTTCCGGAATGGAACTTCCGGAACTACAATTTTCCAGAATGGATATTTTCACAGAATACTTCTGGAATGGAAGTATTCGTATTGAAAATTTCCGAAATGGAAAATTTTCGTACTGGTATTTTCATAAGGGAACTTTCACACTAAATCTTCCATAATAAGTTTTTCGTTTTCAAAATTTGTAATATATTTCTCGTACTATGTTTTTGGTATTGATGTTTTATGTTTATTTTTCGTACTGAGTTTTTCGTAATGAAAGTTTCTTAATGTGTTTTTCATATTGAGTTTTTCGTACTAAGTTTTTTTTAAATTTTTTTGCAAAATCTGCCATTACGAATAATCTCCTAAGCCAATCCGAAAGATATGATTTCCTTACTCTAGTTTTCGTATTCATATTTTACTTGCTGGTAGTTTCTTGTATTATGTTTTAGGATTTCGGTTTTCTTAATTCTTTGTTTTAATAAAAACCTCAAAAAGATCGGATTCATGTTTTCAACCGTCAGATCTGATCTCAGCTTATTCCAACCGTTAGATCAATTATGGAAGGTGAACCGTCATCTCGTTGCCTATATAAAGGGGACCCAATAACTCGTCCCACATCGATTTCAAAGCTCTCGCGTCCCGAATCTCTGTCTCTCTATTTTAAGGCCGTTCCGAACCTCAGTCTTCTCCGTTCCGAACTTCCCAGAGAACTTCTAATCCGAATGTCTTCATAGTTAGCATCTCAAGAAATGTCTTCAACCAAGCCTATTTCTCAGTGGTTAGTTTACAGAGAAAGGTTAGTTCATCCGGTTTTCTTCAACAACTACGATTCTATCATCTCAAAGAACATCATGTTGAATGGCTGGGAGGATATTGCGGTATCTAAAACCGGGAACCAAGATGAAGTATATTCTGATTTACTTGTCGAATTTTATGAATCAGTTTCTTTCTTTAAGGAACATGACAGAGAGAAGTTTTCTTTCAAATCGTATGGCAAGACATATAAACTTTCTTACACCAAGGCTGCAAGCTTGGTAGGATTATCTTATGAAGGAGAAGCCGAGTTTATTTCGCACGTGTTTCCAGACTCTATGGGTAGTTTCAACAAGGAAAAGGCCTTAGAAACTCTCGGATTGGCTGATGACAAGGCTCCGAAGATTGCAACTCTATCTACAAACTTCCGAATTCTGTAGTTATGGGTGCAAGGACTTATCGTACCAAGAAAAGGTGATAAATATAGCTTGAAGAAGAGTGAGATCTATATCTTAGATTTCTTGATAAATCTAAGGAAGTTTAACTTGATGAAGCATATTCTTCTTAATATTGAAAACTTGAAGAAGGGGAATCTGAGAGCTCAGATTATTATGCATCCAGCAATCCTCTCCAAGTTGATTGTTTGATGCTTTGAGTCTTTCAAGGAGGCTTGCAAATCTAAGCTGAGGGTTTGCAAGATCATGCTGCTCAGTGATGGCACTCTTAAAAGAATGAATGTAGCTTTTGACAAGAAGTCTGGAAAGTTTATTGATCTACCTCCTCAAGAAGAAGTGGCTCCGAAAGTTGTTGATCCGGAATCATCTAAGCCAGTAAGGAAGAGAAAGCTGAAAGAACTGGAAGAACAAGAAGAAAATCCTAAGACTAAGTAATTCCATTCTGCACCTCCAAAGCCTAAGAAAAAGAAATCCTATACTGATGAGGTTGTTGCAAAGTGGAGAGCTGATAAAGAGAAAATGAAAGAAGGGGATCCGCAGTTCGGATTGGACCCTGCAGAAGCTAAAGCTTTTAAAGAGAAAACTACTGATGAGCTCGAGAAACAAGCTAAGGAAAAGAAGCTTAAGAAGAAGATGTCAGAAGCCGAGGCTGTTCAAGCGTTGTTAAAGTTCAATGAAATGGTTTCAGCAACAATTCCAGTTCCGAGATCTTTCTCCCTGGAATCTCTACCTGAGACTCCAGGAAGAAATCTCGTTGCTCCGGAACAAGCTGTTGCTACTAATACTGAGGAAGTAGAGAAAGTGGAACAAGTTGAAGAGGCTGCTAAAGGAAGTGGTGAGACAGGAGATGTGCTAAAACAAGTATATGAGTACAAGGGAACTCCTTCGGAACACTTATCACTCCGGACTTCTGAAGCTGAATCTTCGAAGCTAGTTACTCCTGCAATGGAAGAAGAGAAAGGAGAAGAAGAAGTTGCCTATCATGGAGAAGAAGAACAACTTTTACATGATATTTCTCAGATGAAAAACGTAGAGGATGCTATTCAGGAAGTTGCTGATGAGGAAGATTTTATTGTACAAGTTTCTGATAGTGAGAAGAAAACTCCGGAACAGGTTTCAATTCCGAAACAAGATAAGGGGAAACAAATTCTTGCTGATACCCCGAGTTCAGAAAAGAGGATGAGAAAGGCAGCTGGTAGTTCTTCTAAGAGGAAGTTGGAGCTTAGTGTGGAAGAAAACTCTCCGAGCAAGATTTCAGATTCGGAGTCATCTTCGTTGGGGCATTACTTTGTTGTTCAGTCCTTGAAGAAGTTGGTGGGAACCATTCCGACCTTCTCAAGTATTGATTCACGATTCCAGATGCTCCAACATGCGTTGAATCAAAAAACATACTCCGTATCCATGGTTATGGATAAGTGTGTTGAGATTGAAGCCCAGTTCAAAAACTTCTTTATTGGTTACGAAGCTCATAAAAGATCTTTCAAGAGGATGACAAGCTGGTCTAAGAAGACTCTGGAAGAGATGAGGCTTTTCGATGAGTTTCAATATAATGTTAAGGATGCCTTTGAAACCGAGGACAAGAAGCTTAATGAGCTGACTGCATCCTTTGAAGAAAAGTTGACAGAGGAAAAGAACTTTCGGATTCAGGAAGTGAGAGATCTGAATGGGAAGCTCAATTCCGTTTCTCAAAATTGGAAATTTGAAAGGGATCATCGGATTGATTTTGAAGAGAGGATGAAGGCTCATGAAGAGAAAATCAAAGCTCAGGAAGAAAAGATGAAGGCCCAGGAAGAAATAATTGAAGCTCAATCCGAAAGAATAGTGGTCTTAGAGAAGCAAGCCGAAGAAGATCATAAAGATCTCAAGAAGATCAAGACTATTCTAAAGGGCCTCATGTCTAAGGAAAAAGATCCGAAATAACCCAATCCGATCTTTTTGTTGTAATTTTTTTGTTGTTGCTGAGATTACAAATTTTAATGAAAATTGTGTCTCTTGTTTTTTTTTTGTCATTACTAATATCTCAGGTAATTTGTTAATTTTTTCCATTCCTTCAAATTCTTTTTGAAAATCACAAAGGGGGAGAAGGAAAATATCCTTAAGAAAAAGAAGAACTCTAATAAGAGTTTATCAAAGGGGGAGAAAGAAAAAATTCCCATGGAAAAAGAACTCTAATAAGAGTTTGTTAAGGGGGAGCTTTTTCTTAAAGAAGACATTCTTTTCTATCACTCCGGAAATCTGAATACGATCCTTAGAGTTTCAAAGCCTAAGGGGGAGTTAGTCGTATTCATCAATATCTCTAAAACAAAGGGAGATAAGCCTTAATGTTTTTTTTCTTTCTTCTTAGAATAGCTTTTTCGTAAGGATGTTTGTGCTTTCCAAAAAGGGGGAGATTGTTGAGTCAATAAGGTTTTCCTTATGACTTTTCCATTCCTTCTTGTTTTGAAAATCACAAACACCTTATCTTTAAAGAAAATTTCTTTTATAAGGAAAATTGCTTTCTTAAGGAAAAACTCTTTTATAAGAAAAATTATCCTTATCATATTTTTATCCATATTTTTCTTAAGTATGAGATTCGGATTCATTTTCTCGGAATCATTAAAACTTTGATATAAAGCATTCTGTTTAGTATTCGGATTCTGGATAAAGAACTATAAGGATGTCTCATTCCGAATTCCGAATATGATCTCTGACTATGTTCTATTCCATGTTCCGGATACGAATTCTGATGAAGAATTCTCATTACGAAATCTGAATAAGAATTCTCATTACGAATTCTAATGAAGAAATCTCATTCTGAATTCTCATTACGAATTCTGAAGAAGAATTCTCATTACGAATTCTAATGAAGAAATATCATTCCGAATTCCCATTACGAATTCTAATGAAGAATTCTCATTACGAATTCTAATGAAGAAATCTCATTCCGAACTCTCATTACGAATTCCGGTGATGAATTCTCATTACGAATCCTAATAATGAATTCTCATTACCATTTCTGATGACGAATTCCTATTCCGAATTCACATTCCGAATTCACCTATTAAACAAAATTTGAGTATCTTTGTTTTATACACTCAGAATTAATTTAGACTCCGAAAAGATATCTTTGTTAGACTCCGAACTTTTATATTGCTTATATTTCTATAATTTGTCTACTCTTTATTATTTTCATTACACTCTGAACCTTCACTCCGAAGTTTTCATTCCGAACATTTATGTTAGAGTTTAAAACGATGTCATACATTCTGTTACACTTGTTTTGTTATAAAATGATGTCGTCCCTTTTGTTATAAACTAACCGTTGTCTAAGTGACACGTGTACAGGTCCCTCCGATCTTTAAGGAAAATATGACCATTAGATAAGGAGTCGACCTTACCTATAAATAGGAGCTCATTTGAAAAAGCTCTCAACGGATGGATGAACAATTTGGACTTTGTGCATACATGCTGTTGAAGTGATTTCTAGAGAGAGAGACTCTTATTAACTCTCAAAGCTTTGTGCGACTCCGAATGTTGGTGATTACATTCGAGGGCTTCCGGGGATAGGAAGACAGAGGTGCCGACTACCTTAAAGATCGAGGGCTTTCTTGCTGAGGAAGACAGAGGTTGCCAACTACCTTGAAGTTGAGGGCTTGCGGGGATAGAAAGACAGAGACACCGATATTCATATCGAGGGCTTACCCTGGTGTGGGTAAGACAGACTTTCTTGAAAGTATAAATCAAGGGACCTTTATCCAAAGTTGTTGGATACCCTTCTCTTTGGGTTAAAAGACTTATATCTTATTACTAGTAGTTTTACTACTTGTTTTTATTCCGCTGTATTTTGTAATATAAGGAAAGTATAACTTTATTATACTTCCTTACTTGTACTCTGATTAGTTTAGATTCTATTCGCTTTAAGGTAGAATCTCATATTGTAATCTTTTGTTAAGATTCAACTTCCGGAACCATATATCCGGAACCTACGTTCGGAATCTATCTCCAAGATTGCTTTTGGAATTAGAGGTGTTGTGAATCTACTAAGTTTAACTTTATTAAACTTAGCCCTTTCTTTTGCTTAAGAAAAACATAGTTATTCTTAACTAACTTTAAAGGTTCCAAAGGAATTTTTAAAGTATACAATTCACCCCCCCTCTTGTATATTGAGCATCTCATATTATATTTCGATCCTACATAGATGATGGTAAATAAAGGGATAAAATGTCTTTGTAAACATTAATAATCTGGTTAGTGCTCCACCACATATTAATCATTAGACTCTCAATAAATTTGGTGGTTCTGTACAGAAGACAGTAGCTCACCAATGACCCACACAAGATACCCAGTGCTGTATGATGTTTCCTAAAATACATCGTGAAATATTATGTTTTTATCCAGTTCCATCAGTTAATTCATGAACATTCTTTCATGATACCAATAAATCCATCAAAACATCAAAATATTTTTTAATTTATTTCCAAAATTATTTTTTATCTCTTAAATAAAGATAGTTCAGTACCATTTTAGTCTAAAACAAAACCAATATATAATAAGAAATAAAAACCCAAAAACTCAATTAAATGAAATTAATAGTTAAAATAGTGTTTGTGATCACGAAAATTTCATGGGATAGACAGTGAGAGGTACAATAATATTAATCTTTTGTAAGATCACAAAAACATAATATAAAAAGTTATATCATGATTAAATAAAGGGTGTATCATAATAATGTATTCCTAATATTTCCAAAATGAAATAAATTATAATGAATAAATATAAAAGCCCCACTAAACCATAAATAAATTACCCTTTGATAAATTATCAAATGTTTTTCTCCCCTAAACAATATATATGATAAAATATACTAATTTGATTTATTTTTTCAATAATTCCTCCCTTTTTTATAATTGAGAATATTCTCCCAAATTGTGATATTAAAAAAGAAAAGGTATGGGAAATGTAAAGTACATTAATGGATATTCTTGATAACATAAAATATAATTACAAAATCTAAAATTAAAATATATGATATAAATTAAATATTAATGAGAAACATAAAAGGATATTTTAAAATTAACAATATTTTATAATGAGACTCATGATCGAATTCAAAGGTATATGAAATTAAAAGTGAAAAAGATAAAATAAAAACATTTAAAAACCGAAATTATAAAATCTAATTTTTCCTTATTAAATAATAAAAAAACATTGATGAGAGAGAGGGTGCGAAGTTAAATATAGTAAGTTCAATAGACAAATAGATGTTAAAACATAGATAACATGTACGCAATGAGATGAATGTCGATTTTAAAAACATATATGAAAAAGAATTAGTTAGATTCAACATCAATGAGTGAATTTAAATAAGAAACTAATACATTATTATGAATGTGAGAGGGAAGGAAAAGTAAATCAATAACTATCAATATTAATATAAATATTGACAATATCAAGAGTAAAATTAGTAGATAAGTAATCTCAAGTGGTAGCAATAAAAATACAAAATAATTAATCTCATATATTAAGATAATAATATAAATAAAATATTAACAAAATAGTATTCATCATTTAAATGAAATCACAAAAATACTAAATTGTTTAAAATCCCTAGATAAATATAGAAAATAAGTAATTATTAAAAAATAAACCTCAATATTTTTATAAATTTGAATAAATCAATACAATATATAATATATAGATGAAGCAAATAAAATCATATATATTTGACTACTCCCTATATAATATAATTAGAGAAAAAAATACATAAATGAAAATATTTCGTACTTTTTAGGTAATAAACTCATATCCATATAGACCATTTTAATTAATTATTCATCATATGATATTTAAATAATGTCAAATATCATAGCCTTGAAATATCTCAAATGTGATTTATTTTTGGTATGCAAATATTTGGTCTGAATTTGTTTCTTAAAAGAGAAAATGGTAACCAAATGTGTTTAGAACAATATTTTTTAGGAATATTAGAAGGAAAATGAATAAATTTATTACTCCCGAATATTTTTTTTTATTTTACTAATTTCCTAATAATATATATTTTTTAAATATTTGAAATATTTTTTGGGATATCCATTTACAAGAGTAATTTTTTGAGAAAAGATATATGCATTTGAAAAAGAAATTCCAGTATTAAATTTTCTATAATGTTAAGGGATTAACTTAATATGTATATATTTTTCAACATTGGTGAATTAATAAATGGTGTTTTAATCAACATGATTTTGGATATTAAACTCTCAATGTTAGGTTGATAATTTAATTTCTAAACCAACATTTAATTGTTTATATAAATACAAGTTCATTTTCATTAAGAGTTAGCTCTTACTTATTATTGAGTAAATTAAATTAGTAAATGAGTTCTTCACAATGATTATTAAGATAATTTATTTAACTATAAGAGAAATAATAAGAGAATAAATGTGTGGAATAGGAGGAATGATAAGGAGTGTAAGAGGAAGAACAAGAATCAATTGATCTAAACTCATCATCTACATCGAGATGAGTTATAAAGAAGTTAACATTATTGAAACATAAGGTGGTTGAGTTATATAAGTCTATTTATTCATCACTAGAACTCCATTTTGAATATATAATCACTTTTTATATTGTTTTTTATTTTTAATATTATTTTTTAGGTATAAAATTCTAGTTTTATTTGTCATTTGTTATTGTATTGATATTATGTTACATTCAATATATTATTACCAGTATAATGTGTTTATTTATTATTTTTAATGTTTTAATTAATTTCATATAGAAATATTCAATTTAATCATGAATTTTTAATTATTCATCATCATCAATAGCTTTAAAAACAAAAGTATATTTGGATTCATTATCTTCATGGACCTCATTATCTTATTTTTCAGGTTGTATCTCTATTGTTAGTTCCTATATTATAATGGATATGATAATCTCTATGCTAAAAATTTTTGTTATGTTTTTAATTATTTTGTATACATCTACTTGGAGGATAAGATCTCAAAATGTCCCAAAAAATATTTTTCACTAATATAATTTATAATAATTATAACCAAGAAACGTTTGACCATTTCATGTGTCAGTAAAACAGTTGAACATATGGGTAATTCAATTATTTGAACGCATCAAAAATATTTCAATGTATTTAATAAATATATCAAATTTGGCACCAATGTATTTTAGAAGCCCTAAAATTCCAAAATAATAACATTGTTTTTAGTGAGTATGACACGCATCACCATGCATGTCAGGGAATATAATATTCTGAGAATTTAAAAAATAATTACTAATTTAAATAAATTTAATATGTTCTATAGCATGAAATGAATGAGATTATAAGTTATCATGAATAACATGAAGTAGTGAGTTTCTTCAATAGCTTATGTTACACATAATACTGAGTTATAGTGAACTATAATATGTCATTAATATATTATTATTTAATATAATAAAATTTAACCTAGTAATTAAATTAAAATTCTGCAATAGTATAAAAAAACCTATGAGAATATATTTTTATATATCAAATTATATTTCATGTCATTCATCAAATATATTTTATAGTCATAAAATATGAGCAAACCCAATATTATACATAAACCCTATATTTTTTAAGACAATTATATACCCTTTTAATGGGGAACCAATTTTAAATATAAATTTTGTAAAATTTATTAATTTTATAATTCAAAATAATCTTAATTATATAATTTGGTACATCAATATTTGGTTAGGTTGAATTTTTTTTACTTTTCTACGCTGTTTAATTTTTGATAAATACTGAACAATACTGAATTTTAATTCAAAAATTCATTTTTGTATAACTTATTTATATGGATAAATAATATTTTTGATACGTTATTTATTTAATTATATATATGTTATATTTTCTTTATCCAGTTTAGTTCATTAAAATCAACTTCACTTTCAAATTGAATATAAATACATAATTTTTTTGAACATTTATACATAAAAAACCCACTTTGTCATCCCGTCTCCAGGATTAAGTATAAATTAATTTATACAATTTATGTGATTAGATTTTTTAAAAATGGATTCAATATTTAAAATCATAAAAAATTATCATTTAAAATAAGTTAAACTTGTTTTTTGATAAAAATAACATTAGTGAAAGTGATTAATATTAATTATTTTGATTAAATTAATAATTTGAATTACAATGAACTAAACATTAATCTAAAGGGCCAAAATGACATATAAACTTGTAAAAAAGTTATTTTATGACCATATTTCGACCCTATGAATTGTTTTATAGAACATGGACCATTATTGGGTTCACATGACCTGGGAAAAACGTGGGTGGAATTCCCTTTTAAAATTTTTACAAGAATGTCACTCCTCATCTACTATAGAAAAGTACTAACCCCCACACTTATTAACCACTATATATAACATTCTATTGACCAAAAACTCATAAAATAATCTTATCATATTCCTCTTATAGATATATATTCATAAAATTGTGATTAAATCCAACCAATATAGTTTTTTGGTATAAATCGAAATGAGCTACCCAAAAACAAGGTAACATTCTTCAATGATACATTCATTTTATTTTCTTATCCACCCCATAAAATATTATTATTACATGATTATTTAATAAAATCAGTATTCTAAATATACTCATATTTTTTATTCTAATATTTTCACATACACTCACATAAACATCCATATAATTGGTAATACACTTACCATTTATGTGTACAACGAACTACCACCTCATGAAATCATGTCTTTCATTTATCCTTTACTACATCCCAAGATTTAGAATTATTATGGAGACATTATTAATAATATATATATATATATATTATATTTATTATTTCCTTAATTTTTTAATATTTCTATAAAAAATATTTTCTTTCTTTACACTTTATAAGAATTCGATTACATATTTTATGGAAGTGTGGACAACTACCTAATCAATGAGATGTGATTCGTTTACACTATACATATAAAATATAAAGTATAGTTTTAATAAAATTTGGAAAAATATATTAAAATTATATGATAGTATAGTAATTATATACATATATATCATTTAATATGAAAAGAAAATGGAAGTACCGTTCATGTATTTTCATGACATATCGTCTCCAAAAAATGGTGCATTTAACTTCAAATATTCAAATATTATGGATTATTATAAATAAACATTTGTTGGTTAGATATTAAAATTACAATTGTTTTTGCATTTTAGATATGATGAAATCATGATCTATGTGAGAATAATAAATAAAAAAATTCAAAACTTACTCAAAAAACTATATAATTAACTCCCTAAATTGTGAAAATAATGAATGTATTATTAATAAATAGGTAAGAAGATATTTTAAAAATATAATATATTATATTATAAATATTATTATAGTTATTTTATGAGTTAGTAGAATTTTTAAACAAATTATACATTATATAAATAGATGCTCACCTGAAAAGAAACATAAGGTATGAGATTCCTGTCTCACTTTTCATTCTGTGAGGCATACACCATTTTCACCACATAATTATTTTGTGTGGTGTATATAATGAACATATTGTATTTTATTTAATTAAAATAATTACCTTAAGGATATCTATAATTTATTGTGAGATTATTACTTTCATGGAGAATATGATTCAAAAGATACCAAGTAGTAAGGGTCTTCATCTAAATTTCCATTCATTGAGACATACTTTATTATTGTGAACATCATTTATTATATATGGTGTACATTCGAACACATTGAAAAATAATATCATTATTAATTAATTAAACATGATATTTTTTTGTTTTAATTTCGATTATTTTATCAGAGAGGGTTTGAATTATGTGTTACCAATTGTAAAATAATTCCATAATCAAATTTATGTCATTGGTTTATATTACATCCTTATTATCATTAATATTATAATATTATATGTGTAATCGCTTTTTAATATCAAGTTTTTTATTTATTATTTTTTTATTTGGATTTAAAAAAAACAGAAATATTCTATTTATTGATTTATTTTCATATGAATATTATTTTATTTCCATGTTTTTTTTCACCAATCTCATTTTGTTTGGTATTATTTACACTTGAATTTTCATTATAATAAATTATTAGATAATTGTTTAATAAATAGTTTATTTTTGTTATACACTACTTATTCATTAACCATTTCATGTAATAATATCATTTTTCTTCAATTTGGTACTCAAAATGTTTTATAAAATGTTTTTAAGATGACCTAAATTTATTTATCACATTAGTTAGAGAACATGTTTTCTTTTAAGAACCTATATTTCTAAAAACAATTTCAAATATTTGTTACAAAATTAAAAAATTATATATTAATTAAATGTTTACACTTATTTTCCAAATGTTTTCAATATAATATTCGTATCTCTTTCACAACAATCAATTTTTATAACATTTTCCTAAATAAAGGAATGTTCTTTTACCCTGTACGACATGAACAAATTTACCTACCATAATTTCATTGCTGAATCCTTTTCATGTTTTAACGGTGAATTTTTAACGATTTGGTTAAACGTTATTTTCTATCAAAATTATTTTCAAAATGATTTTCAAAATGAAATAGATATTATCTGTAAGAATGTTTTCAAAACATATTTTTATAGTGTTTATGTTCATCAACGACAACAACCCTTTATACTTACTCCACTTGAGATATGTTTTATTCACACCTCCATATTATTCATCTAGATAGTTTGTCATTTCATTGACCATGGATAGTATTGACATTAACTTCTATGATTCCTTTTTTATCCCCTTGAAATATTATATTTAATATGATAATTGAACCTTTAATTTCATATAGTTTTCCATTTAATTTTTCATGGATATCATCAATCTCTGAAATATATTAAATTTTTACACATGGTGTACACTTTGGATGTTAACTGATTTACTAGGGAAATATTGATAGGTTTGTAAACTTTACTCAATACTGATATATTACAAGGAACATTTGTTTAGGAATTTAAATTGATTATTCGATATATGAAGAATGATTTGGACTGACAAGGCATGAGTTGGGGACCATTTAGTGTAAAACCTATGGGTTGGGGATGGTTAATGAAGGCCCCATGATGATTTAGTAGTATTATTGAGTTAAAATTTGTTAGTGAAAAACCCATTGAGTATGTTTTCAAGAATAATATATGGGTTTCTATCCATATATGTAAACGATCTTGAGTATCGATCTTGATAATATAATTGTTCATGATCCAAATGATTGACATAAAATAATTAATCATTTCTTTATTTAAAGTTTAGTTATTATTATTATCATTTTTTTCATTGACATATCCTTGAATATATTTTATTTTCAGTTTATTATTTAAATTTCATCTGTTTTAGTCATTTACTTGACTAATTTACTTATGAAAATTCTTCTTAGTTTATTGATTACAAGGATTGTGTATTCAGTTTATACCTTTCCATGTTTTCTATTCTATTTGATTCATTATTTATTCCACTCTATATTACCATTACAAGGCATTTTAGCTCACCCTTATTATTTTTACTATGCCAGAAAATCCAAGAAGTGTACTAAAAAATATAATTAATAATATGCTAGATGGGATAAAGTTATCATCGAAATAAAAAAATTATGTTTTGATTAGTGTATTAATTTGTAATACATTTCTCATGTATGTATCAGATTTACCAAGACTACTATACTCGATTTTCCTTTGTTATTTGATTCCATATAATCCTACTAATGTATTGGTAGTTGACATTGACTCCAGGCTTTCATGGGCTCATGTATCTATAGTTGGTATCAATGAAATTTTAAAAGAAACCTTGAAGTTTAGATTTCGGAAAATATGGATTAGATAACTTAACAATAATTATAATTTGATTGTATTTAAATGAGAATATAATATAATTTTGGTAATGTATTTATTTAGTGGTTATTCCTAGAAATACATATATGTAAGGAAACTATAAGTTGACACGACTCTAGAACATATTTATATAGGTATAATAACTCTATAAAGGTGTGTCAGACCTAACTCGAGCATAACCTGGTACAGGACTACATATGTTACTACACACATAGTTGGAAACTATTGTGGGATATGGTTAGGATAATCAACATTTTCATTACAAACCATTACAAAAGAATTTGAACATGAAATGAAAATGAATGACATAGGTTAAACTGTATGTGTCTTAGATTGAAAATATTGTTTCACGATTTAGTCATCTAAAAATGATTAAATAGTTATTCCAATAACAAATTTAATTAGTTGATATTGAGACATCAGAAAATTAAAAAAAATTGTATTTGATATATTGTATGACACACAACAATAAGCATACAAGGGAATATAATATTCTTAAACATTATAATATAATTATAATTTTAAAAAAAATTAATATTTATATTTCTTTATATTCATGTGATAATGAGTCATAATTTTTTAAATTAAAAAATTATTTTCATCGATAGATTATATAAAATTATATACTATGTTTTACTAATCCACAATATATAATTAAATTATTAATATCTAATATAATATTATTTAACTGAACTGTTAAATTTGTGAATATGAATAATATTAATTGAATCATGAGAATATATATATATATATATATATATATATATATCCTATCATATTTTTTACATTCATCCAACATATTTTATAGTCATACGTTAAGAGCAAACCCAATATTACGCATAAAACCCTAAATGTTTCTTAAGTCAATTTTACTGACTTTTAATGGAGAACATATTTTAAATCTAAATTCTGGAACATTAATAAATTATATATGTCAAAAAACATCATTTTTAAAATTAAAACACCAAAATTTGGTTAGGGTGGTGTTTTGGAACTATTATGTGAAGATTAATTTTTTGAAAAATATTAAAAAATAGTGAATTTTAATTCCAAACTAAATTTTCATCAAATTTATTTTTATAGTTAAATAAAATTTATGATTATTTTTATTGTTTAATATGCTAATTTTTATATTAATTAATCAAATATAGTTAATTAAAATAAATTTAATTTAGATATTGCTTATTAAAATATAGCAATCTGTTAAACATTTTTACAATAAAACCCAGTTTTGTCGTCCTGATTGCAGGAATAAATTTTAATTAATTTCAAGCACTTTTCTAATTTAATATTTTCAAAATGCATTCAAATTTTTTAATAATAATATTTTATAATTTATAATTATATCAACTTTTTTTTATAAAAAATATCAGTGAAAGTGATTAAAAAAATAATTATAACAATGAAGAGAAAAATTAGAATAATATGGGACTAATCCTTAAACGTAAGGGCAAAAATGATCTAGATGATTTAAAAAAATCTATTGTATTGAAATATTTTAACCCTATACTCCAATATGATTAATTGGGATCATTATTGTATCTACGTTACAATGGTAATATGTGGGTGAGTTTTGGGTGAAATTCTCTTTAAAAAAGTTTACATGAATTCCACTCCTCCTCCACTATAAAAAGGAAATCACCCCTACAACTTATTCAAACCAATAAATCCCTCTATAATATCAAAAATATTTTCAAGTAATATTAACAAATCCCCCCTCATTCTCTAGTAATACACTTTTTCAAAAATCCATCCAAGGATTTCTTATGGTATAAACCAAAAAGACTTACCTGAAATCGAGTTAAAATTCTTCAATGACCACATTCATTTTATTTCAAAATCTACCCCCATAAACAATAATTTTTTTATGAATGTATAATAACATTATTAAGGTAAATATATTGATATATTTCAATTATAAATGTTTAACTACCCTTACAAGAACTTCCATCTAATGCGTAATGATATTATTATTTAAGTGTATGACGAATACCACCTCAAGAAATGATGGCATTAATTTTTTCCTTTAATGCCTCTAATATATGGTAGTTATGATGGAAAATTATTTATATATAAAATATATTATATTTATTATGTGATTATTGTTATATAATATTTATATAAAACATAAAATCCTGATTTCTATTTTTTGGGAATACGATAACATCGTTTGTGGAAGTGTCGATTACCACCCCCTCAAAGTGATGTGATTCGTTCACAAGATACATGGAACATATAATGTATATTTCTAATAAACACAAGTAATTTATATGACATAGATATTATAATGGAATTATAATATACATATATATCATTTTCATGTCATTATTTTAAAACAAAAATTAAATGAGAGTAGCATTCATGCATACGTACAGTTTAAATTCTACAAGAACACTACATTTCGCATAGATTTTCTAAATGTTATGGATTATAATAAAAACATATATAATGTTTATGTATGAAAAGTAAATAATTTTTTACATTCTTTATATTATTAAATCATTATCTAATTTCAATGCAAAAAATATCAGGTCAAAACATACTCAAAAAACTAAACAATTAACGCAAACAATACTAAAATAATGAAATATTATTAAAAAAACAAGTAATAATATATTATAATACAATAATATGTGATATTATAAATATTTATAAGGTTATAATATAATATATTAACTTATTTAAAACAATTATATAGGACATTAATGGATTCTAACTCAAAAGGAAACACAATTTAAGTTATTCCTCTCTCACTTTTCATTCCATGGGGCATACACAATTTTCACCAATTAATTGTTTTTTATGGTGTATATACTTCCCCAATTGAATTTTATATAATGAATTAATTTTTCATTATTTTAATTAGAGTATAATTTGTAATTATTTCTCTCATGGGTATTATAATTAAAAATGTATTATGTAGTAAGGGACTTCGTCTCAATTTATATTCATTGATATATTATTTATTAATGTGAACCTAATTTATTATATATGGTGTACATAATTCTTCATAGATATATAATATCATAATTCATTGATTATTCATGATATTTTATGTTTTAGTTTTATTTATTATATTTAAGGGTAATTTAATTAAGTGAAACCATGTGTAAATGAATTTCATAACAGAATTTATTTCTTTGTGAAATATTATATCATCATTATCTTTAAGATTTTGAGATTATGTGTGTAGTGTATTTTTACTATATAATTTTTTATTTTCACTTGTTTTATGTGAATTTACATTTGACACACATAATCTATTTATTTATTTATTCTCACATCAACATTATGGAATTTTCAAGGATTTATTTTATAATCTCATTTTGTTTGAGATTGTTTACACTGGAATTTACAAAATTTGAAATCATTAGATCATTTTTAAATAAATCATTATATTTTATTCTCCTCTGGTTATTCATGAACTTTTTCAAGAATTAATACCAATTCCCACCCTTTAGTAAATAAAATATTTTATAAAATGTTTTTAAGAAATCCTAAATTCATTCATTATTAATCTGATGAACCTATATTCTTTTGAAAACCTTGTTTCTGAAAAAGGATTTCAAAAATGTTTTTAACATTTCTAAAATGATTTATTAAGAAATTATTACCCTTTTTCATATGTTTTAAATAGAATATTATTTTTTTTCCTTATGAAAAAGAAATTTTTTAATTGTTTTACCATGAAAATGGAATGTTATTTTACTTTGTATAACTTGAACAAATATACCCACCATCATTTAATCGAAGATTACATTTCATAGTTAAAATGTTAATTGTTAAATAAATTTTTTCAAAAAATAATTTTAAAGAAAAACATTTTAATATTTTTTGCAAATGAAATGGATATTTCTGTAGATGTTAATGTAAAGTAAATATGAAATTGCATCCATTAGAAAATAAGATTAATGGGATTATATAACAATAGGGTTAGAAAATAATAATTACACAAGTGAGAGTTTATTATTTTGGAAATCCCTATATAACACCATGAATGAAATAATAAAAATAATATTTCTATTTGATGACATGAACATGGAATGAAAATAAAATTAAATATTATTTATTTAAATAATATTTAATATATATTATTTATCATTAAATCATTATTATAAATATTTCATTCCTCCAAAATATTTATCGGACCCTGAATAATGACTATTTATTTATTAAAGAAAATTTAGTTGATTATTCCGTAATGAATAAAAAAATATTAAATTCACTAAATAGAAAATAAATATTTATTAAATATTCTACCACAAAATTTTCTATCGAATAACTATTTTCAGAATATATGAAACTAGGAAAGCATGATTAATTACTAAATCACATGTCAGAATATTATTTACTCAACTTTTAAAATAATAAATAATATTATTATTTATCTATGATTCTTGATACACATAGTGTTTGATCCCGAGAACTATTTCTCAATTTAATTAACTGAAGCTTCCCAAATTCAATTTTTACAACATAATTACATTCCAAGGAACCTATACTAAAATAATTTTATTCCAGAATTACATAAAACCTTCTAAGAATGATTACTGTTTAATATAATCCCTTTATCACAATATCTATAATCACGAAAATTTCATACTCGTACCATATACCATAGTGCTCGATGTATCATTATTTACTTTTTATAAATTGAATATTACTACATAACACCATGTCTATGGACATATTTAACCCATATAATTTCCATAAAATGGATTGAGATATCATATTATATTGATGTATAAATGGTAAAAATCCATTCTCAAATTATTCATCAATGAATTATTACTCATGACACAGATAACGTATCATAATTATCCATTAATATCTGTTATAATGCTTTTGATCAATACATCAATGTACATCACTCATGTTATCTATTGTTAGAAAATGAATTTTTAAAGAAAAATAAACATGTACATAGATTGGAAAATCTAATGATACATATGACTTCTTATTTCTTATTGGTGGTTCTTATTCTCACAAACTCCTTCTGTAGAAATTACTAAGGTCGTAAATCATTAGATATTGCCTCAGAGTCCTATGAGTCTCCACCCCTAATATAATATATCATATTTGTCCCTAAAATGATATCTATGGATATATAAAACATATTAAATAAAATTTTCATCAATCTTTTGGGTCCACATTATAGTAAGAATCTTCTAGGACCATTCAGTGTGACAGCTACACCTACAGAATTATCATATTCTATCTTGTAAAAAATAAAAAAAATACAATAAAAGGTTTATTAATATATTAATATATAAATATTGATAATCATAAATTTCAATTAGGGTGGTTCAGGAAACTAACTCCAACACTAAATTATGAGTTTTGGGAAGAGAGGGAACACCAATTAGGATAGTGAATACAAAAAATAGAACACTAGAAAATCCTCAACATTTATAAAATAATAATTCCAATAGTTTAATGTAAGAATGATAAAATTTTGTAATTACTATGACAAAGATAGTATATTATTTGGTGATTCACTATAGATAATATTTGTTTTCATCTGTTGATCAAAGAGGCATACAGAACTATATATCAAAAAATTATTGTAAATATTATATTTTGAATGAAAAATCACTATAAATAGTTAGAAAAGAATAGGATAAAATCCATATTATGAATGAAGGATTCAATAATATAACATAATTTTAAAATGTCTGTGGTTTATGAAAATACATAATTTCTATTGGACAATTTAATGGTGTAGGCTATGTAACTAGTTTTATAATTGGAACAATAAATGTTTCTTTTTGAATCATTGTGGTTCCAAAAGTATTAAAGGATATAACTCATTATTTGATCATAAATTTAGATAAAATTTCAATAATCAAATGTTTATATTCTATGGATCTAGTAGTACAAACCTAAGGTTTGATGGCTTTAGTGAGGAGAAGTTGAATGTTTAAAATTCTATGATAATATTAATTCTTGATCATATTGAAATTAAAAAGTTTGATATTTCTTTACTATGAATGAATTTTTTTTATTTCAACCTATTTTACTAGAATAACAATAACTGAATGATAATTATAGTTTACTAAGATGTTTGGGGACATTCACCAATTAATTAAAGCAATGGTTTAATTTAGTCTCTTACTATAATTGATGATGCCATATAAATCTGTTGATTTATTTCTTCATGCATAACTCCTGTTTCAATAAAGTGCTTATATAAGAAATCCATACCAGAAATGGAATATAAAAAAAATTGTAAGTACAACTAAAAAAACAATGGTGGTGAGTTCAATTGAAAAAAATATGGATATTGTTTTAGAATAAGGGAATAATTCATGAAATATAGTGATAATAAACACAATACAATATGGAGGAGAAGAAGAAATTAATATAACATTAAAAAATAATGTTTGGTGTATGAGGCTATAATTAGGAATTCATATGTTGAATTGGGAAGAGGCACTCGACACAGATGATTATATAAAAAATATAATTCTAACATCAACAGTTGTGTAGGATCATTCAAAGGAGATATGATTTGGAGAATTTGATAAATATCAACATCATAAATTATTTCATTTTATTGAATTTGTACATGATAAATTATAGAATAAAAATAATACTGAATCAACATCCTAATTTTATTCATTGGTTACAGATATTAAATTATTTTATAATGGATTTGGAATAGTTAAAATCGATAGTTTTTCTTTTGTAGGGATGTTTCCTTATATGAATAGTATTTATTGATAAGCTATAACATATATATTAATTAATTTAATGAATTATTGACAATTAAAGTACATTTTGATCATAGTAGGATAATGGAAATTTTTAATAATCCATATAACAATGTTTGGAGTGTTGAATGTTCCATATTTCATGGATAAAGGATATTTAATGTTCATATAAAAATATCTAGGGATAATCATGATAGAGTGGGAGAATTGAGAGTATGGGAATTTTATTCATGGGTAACAAATATCGATGTACTAATATAGAGTGGGGAAATGAGTATGTCATTGTATCAATATACATGGGCCTACAGGTCTTGTAAGTGTTTCCATTCAACCCTTAAAAGTGGTATTATCTATAATAAAATAAAAAGAAGGCATTCGAGCCATTTGGGATTAGAGATGGTTGAGATTGTGGATGATATAATGGAACATGAAAATAATTATATTTAATTTATTAAAGAATATATCGATGAAATGAATGTTATAAGGAATTATTAAAAGAGAAGGGGTTCCAACAAGAAAAATGTGTTGACTTTATTGGATTTTTATTATTTTTTAAGCATGCCAATATCCGAATAGTTCTATATATGGTAGTATCAAAAGAGTTTTACTTAGAATATATTGATTTGAGGGAAATATTATATCATGTTGAGTTATATGAAAATATCACCATGAATTTACCTGTATGTTTACCAAAATTTGGAAACTAGAATATGGTTTGTAGATTTAGGAAAATAATTTATAGCTTAAGAAAAGATTATTGATAATAGAATTTTAAATATTATTCATTTTTATTGGGGGAATTTTTTTGTATATGTTATATATTTCATCAATGTTACCTTAATTAATAATAATATTACACTTTTATTATAACAAATATATATGTGGATGACATAATGACTGAATGAATGAATGTTCAAAAAATCCAAAAGGTGTCTTCTTACTTTTTTGAATGATTCTAAATGAATGATTTTGGATAATCATTGAATATTTTTTTGGATTTATATTGAGAGAGATATGAATCAGAGAACATTGTTTCTATATCATAAGGATTATATATACAATTTAATCAAGAGAAATGTAATAGTTTAAATTTATCTAGTATCCCTCCCTCTTCCTTATCACATAAAATTATTAAAGTCACATATATTAGTAATTGAAGTTGATAGTCATTACATGGAGAATCTTTGGTATGCTACTGTGGTAGAAATTCTAATGTATACTGTGATTTTCACTCGACTATAAATTCATCATAGAGTGGATGTTTTAAGTTTGTACATGGATAATACTTAAAATTTACCTTTTGAGGTTATGAAATTGATACTGTATTATTTTAATATAATTGTATATACATCCTTTTGATTTTAATAGATGATCTATAATAGGGGGTTGTGGACTCATACATTTTCTGTGACATAGATATATGGAAAATAACAACTATTTTTTGTAAACTTATTTATTAATGAATATCAGTTGTTTTTAAAAGTTGCAACAGATTGTTGTTCTACGATAAAAAGAAGCTTTGTATATATCCATAAATAAATTTGGGAAAGAAATGAAATGGTTTAGACAAGTACTAAAGGATCTCAAAATTCATCATGAAGGAGATGTGTATATTTTTTATAGAAAATATAAAATCTTCTTAGCTAAGAATATGAGTAACAATGCTCGGATGAAGCTCAACAATTTAACGTACCATTTTATCAGAAAGATATAAGAGGATAATGTGTTATAGAGACAGATGATAGAAGGAATAAAAAATATAGAAGAAATGTTTACCAAGGTGTCATTTTGGGAATGTATGACTCACCATCATGCTGTTATGAGTCTTGGGTAAACATAATGATGAAAATGTATGGATAATGTTGATGAAAACGAAGTATTTTCTGGAGGTAATGTATGTTTCCAATCACCAGAACTTAATGTGATAGAATTACATTCATTATAATTTCATTGACCAGGTAATGAAGAGAAGGATGAGATATGTTTATAGTGGTAAAAATACATATATATCGTTATCATGATCATTGTAATATCATATAAAATAATTGATTTATGATATAATGAAAAACATATTGATGTTAATCAAGGCTATAGGGCCTCCAGGTTGGTATTCAAGATCACATAGTCATGCTTAGTGATCTTTGATTTAAGTGGAATATGAATTATAGTTTGAATGATTGTAAATTATCAAATAACCATAAGGATCATCAATGTAAAATATGTATGTGTAAATAGAATTAGTCATGGAGATATGATGTAATTCAGGATTACATACATTTTATAATATATTTGTTACCAATTTTATATTTGAGTTATAATATTATAAGTAGTTTGTTGTTTCTATCATGCATTTTGACACATTATATATGGCCAATTTTAAACAATCAATACTTTAGTTGTGCATTATATATATATAATGTATTTTGCTTATGTTTTGGATATATTGGAGGAGTTTGGGAATATTTTTGTGCTTTTATAGAGGTTCATAGTTTGATCATAATTAATAAAAATTATGAATCACCTCTTTGAAAATGTGAAAGATGAAACATATTGAACAAGGTAGGCATATGGTTTAGACAAACTGTGTGGCCTCCTAGGAGTAACAGTGAAATGTGAAATAGGGGGTCTTTCATGGATGGTGAATGGGTTTTCAAACCATGTGATCCAACAATGGTAGGGGTTTAGAGGTAATAGTTAACACACAGGTTATACACAATTTTCATAATAGTGCTCCCAAACTATGCACCATTAAAAACAAGGTATAAATAATTGGAAATAATTAAAATATTAACCTTAATGTTTCATTTTTCCATAAAATATCCCTAATACTATCTATTGTCCTCCAAAATGATTTTAAACCGTCCCCCTTGTTTCAAGAGTAATCTGTTGGTGAGTCTTGGTTTGTAAGAGGCCAGATTCCATTGAAACTAATCGTTCTTGGTGGGTTTCCTAACCATTATTCTTATTAGTTATCTTTTAATCATAGATATAATCCATTGGTGATGGATCCATGATGTCTAATCCCCATCATGTTGAGATATGGCTGTTTTTTGTAAAGTGGACAAGATCTAAGCTTGTCTCTCGAATATCTAAACCATTTTTAATGAATAATTAGTGTTTTCATAAATTTCACGTAAGATTTTGGGTAGGTGGCCTCATTTTTTACTCCTATAATTAGAACATGAAATATTTATTTTAAATTTATTTATTTTAATAAATTGATCTGTGAAATTGATGTGAAATTCTTAGTAAAAACATCATTAGTGATGATTTTTGATACTATAAAAAATTGGTTATGGTGCAATGTTTTTTGTTTAATTATTTTAAACTCATGATTTATAAATATTATTTCTGTATTCATGGAAATAGTTTTATTGAAATATCATCAATAATATGGTTTTTTTAAATGGATTTAAATTTTTTTAATGATATTTTATAGAAATGGATGGTGTGTGTTCATTTTCATTGATGTGGCCCCATGGATGGGGCATGTTCAACTAAGGTATGAGGTATGTGATTAAACAATGATGACTTGGTATATTGTTAGGAGTCTAATCACAATAATGAGATAGCCATGTAGGAAGGTATATATGGATGTTTTGTTGTGTATAATGAAGGGTTTATTCAAAATAGATTTTATAAATGTTTTTGAAGGATTTTCATAGAATCTTCTCATCGAGAATAGTTTTGGTTTGGAAATTTTTTCCCTTGAAATGCATTTGGTTTAAAGATGAAATTTTTTAAAAAATATAAATAGTTTTATACAAATTTCTTAACATGTTCTATCTTAGTGGCCTGAGTAGGAATGTCATTTGGGTAAATACTATTGAGTTTTATAGACACCCCCTACTTGGTCACTTTGGTATGTTTGTAGATATTTGGACACAATAAAAGAAAATGTTCTTCATTATGTTAGTTATGCTTTATGATACCTTGGGTAAAGATTATGGAGTTTTATCATGGATAATATTGTGATCTATGGTGTTTATGTATTTTGTTTTCTTTAAGTTGTTTCTTTTATTTTCCTATTTATGACCTCATATTTTTCATTTTATAGATTGGGGTTGATGTCACATTGTTTTACATTGATTCATATAGAATTATTCTCAATCATAATTTCGTGATTGTTTGGTTATTTTTATCTAGCTATGGTTGATTTATTTTCAAATGGAAAATCATCCCCCATATATTTTTGAATCCCTTGGCATTTATTTCTAGCCATTTGAGTTTGGGGATGTCATAAAAGGACAAGTATCACATTCGTTACTTCTTAATACAATAAAAAGGGGAGAGATACTACAAATGGTAACAATATTTTTTGGTCCCTTATTAATCAATGGAAAAAATGTCATTGGTTTTTCAGTCATGGATTTAGAAAATAATTTTGTTTTTTTCCTTGAGTTGGGATAATATAAAGGAGTAATATTGTTGGAGTGTGAATGTAGGGAATTAAAATGCATAGATCACCGATTTATGATAAACCACATGTTACAATGTAGTTGGGTATATGAGTATCTTGAGACACTTCTAGGAGTTGTTATCTCATTGTCATGGTTTTAGACAATTTTAAGAGAACTATTTTCATAGAGAAAAATGACTTCACATAAAAAGTTCATATTTAATTTTGAGAAATAATTTATATTGGTTAAAAAAGAGTATTTTTATGGAAATAGATGAAAATTTGTTGATTTTGAAATAGCATAGTGGGTATTAAAAAATGGTTGGAATGTAGGAAAATGTTGAATTTTGGAAAGCCTATTTGGGATATATGCGATGTTGAAAATGAGAAACTATATATCCTTCAGCTATTTGTGATTGAGACTAAATGTAATTTTCTTGTGGTTATAGAAAATGGAACATGTAATTCATAGAGAAACCAATTAAAAGAGGCTTCTAATAATGTGGGATCACCTAAACAATAGGTGAACCAACTGCTAGTTCAGAGTATATTCCATGATTTTCAATATATGTATGTATAATAGAAGTGATGACCATAGGAAAGTGGATCATTTTTTTCAGTTACAGAAGTGGAATAACCCATAATTTGTGGTGATTCAAAACCATAAAAAGAATATTTCTAGAATAATAGGATTAATTGAATGTTAGATTTCCAAGGAGCACCAGTTGAGCTAAATGTCATGTTGGAAATATGCATACAGCATAACCTATCAAATTAGTGGTTTTATTTAGTAGTTCAACAAAAATTAGAAAACAATCATTGGAGGATTTTTATTATTTTTAAAAAAATATATTCAAATAAATTTATAATTTTTAAAGTGATTAAATTTTTTAATATAATTGCATAAAATCTCCATAGGATAGAGTATGTGGCAATATTTATTGATTTAGTCTGATTTCACCCAATGTTTCTATAAGTTCATACTTGATGGAATGAATTTTCTAATTGTGGATGATATCATGCATTCGATCAAATATATTTCTATTTTTTATATCAGAGTATACATATTTGGTAAATTGATTAATGGTGGATGAAAGGGAAATTTCATGTAACATGGGTGGAGGAAGCCAATTTATACCTATGAGAAATTATGGGAACTCTAATGTAAGGAATGTGTGTAAAAGGGACACATATTTCAATGGTAGTGGTATGGCTCATAATTAGATGACTAGGTCATTGAATCATCCTCTATGTCAATAGAGTAATATGTGATATTTTTAATATTTTTTTTATAAAAAGAAGCAATATTTTACTTCACCACTTAGAGTACGGAATAATTACAATAAGATGATACATCATCAGTGCTATTGTAGCATTTGTCCAAGCTCAGGTGTTGGTGAATTATATATTTTTCTACAGAAGTCGTAGAATTCTATTAGATGAGGAAAAAAAGTATATCTCATTATATGAATTGAGATAACCATGGTGATTCTTGGAATAAAATGACTCCTCAAACATTTCTATCTTAATAGGATAATAATGATTAAAGTGCATTCATTAAGAAATTGTATAGAGGTGAGAATATTATTATGTATGATTATTCGTGACCATATATGGTGAGAGGTAAAAATATTTTTAATACTACCATTATGCATTATTTTATTGATATAGGTTCATATCATTAACTTATTTCTTATCGTGCTATGAGCCATATGGGTTTTCATTTTGAGATGATTCCCTCTATTTTGATACTTCAAACTACTCTTGGTCAAATATAATATAGAGCCTTTATGTGCAAAATATTTCTATAAATTTTGATGTAGCTGAGTTAATATGGTATTTTCTATGATTTATATGGTTTTCTATGACATAATTTTGGGTATGGATTGGATGAAAATTTTCAGAAGCTCACTTAAAATATCATACAAGAAGGGATAGTTTTATGACTTTGGATGTCATCAAGCATCTCTTTAGAGGCAACCATAAGGTAATTTTAGGTGTGGAGGGCATGCTGGAACAAATAGTTGGATTTATCTCAAAAAAGGTAGTAGCATTGACTTTTTCAAAAGTTTATGTGATTGGGAGTGGGTTTTTACAACAATTTTTGATCAGTTACATGATGTTCTCCCTACGAATTTCTAACAATTTCCTCCGTTGATATAATTTGACATTACATTTGATTTCGTACGAGGGACCAATGATATATAACATTTGTGTTATCAATTGACCCCAAAATAATTAAAGGAATTAAAATTTTGGTTTTAATATATAGAAATTAAAGGGTCCATTTACCTGAGTACATCTTCATGGGAGGCACTGATTTTATTTGTGAAAATTGTTAAAGACAATATTCATTGGTGTGTAAATTATAATAATATTAAACATGTTTCAATAAAGAATCAATATCCTATTCCATGTACTTATGATCTATTAAATAAATTTAGGGGAGCCTAGTGGTTCTATAAATTTGAATTTTGATCAAGATATCATCAATTTTGGGTTCAAAGGAGGATATTCTGCAAACATCTTTCTGGACTAGATATTACATTATGAGTATGTGGTTATTCCATTCAGAATATTGAATATACCAGTTGGATTTATTTCTTTAATGAATTATATATTTAAATGGTATCTACTTTATTTTGGGTTCATGTCTGTTTAGGAAATATTGGTGTAATAAAGCACAAGGTAAGAGCAAGCGCAACACTAGGTGAAAGTGTTGGGTATCTTGTGGCATCATCATCTTTATAAAAAACATTTAAAGTGTAATATTTGGATACATGAGGTAGATTTTTATATCCATGTTAAAATTTTATGGTGTGTTTCTATGGATGAAAATAATATATAGTATTTTATATCTTTCAAACGATTATAGAATCTCTTTGACATACATTTTTACAATTTTTCGGATTATTATTAATGACATTTTCTTTGTTATTTTTCATTACTAGATTCACCAATGACATCATTTAAAATGAATAATTATTCATTTCAATAGAATGTGGAAAATTATAATCCATTTCAGGAGAATATATTTATTCTCACATTAGCACTGATCATGATATTTATAGATTCTATACAAGTTAGTGTGGTGTATTATTAATCTTTGGGATTTGGGTTGGGATTTTTTCACAAGAAGGGAGTTCAGGTTGTAGCTTATAAATCATTGAAGCATTGATTCCATGAGAAAAACTACCCAATGAAGGATTTAAAATTACATTTTTTTAGTCCACACATTTAGAATGTGGATTCATTACATACATATTGAGGAAATTATATTGTTTTTTTATCATTAGATCTTGAAACAAATTTTCCCACAAAGAGATTTAAACACAAGATAATGAATATAGATGGAGAATGGGCAGATGTTTGAGTTTGAGTTACTATACATATAAGGTAATGGAAATTTTGCATGAGATGACTTATGAATAATTTCATGTGGTCTCCTAGAAAAAGAGCCATCTGATCTGTAGTATTTTATGTTGGGGATAGATGACATGCACTTGGATTTTTAAGAATGAAGTATTGTTTCAGTTGTTATTCTAATTTTTTTTCATTTAACTATGTTGATATAGTTAAAGTGGAATAGACAATTATTTCACATTGTGATGAAATATGATCAAACTTAATGGGTGGGAGACTATTTAGGGATGAAAGCTTGATGGGATTTCAGTGTTGTTCTTTCATGATCGAATGGTCGTACCATTGTACATTTAGAAATAACTTATTCATACATACTGAAATTTGAGATGGGATATTCATCATAGAATAAAGAATATGTATAATTAAATGAATGAATAATTTTGTTTGGACATAATGAAAAGGGATGTGGATAAGTTTGTTATGATATGACTCACCTATTTATAGGGTACAAAAGAGAATCAATAGATAATATGTATGTTGGAGTATTTAACTGTTATTATTTTGAAATTGGAGAAAATATTCATGGATTTTGTAATAGGTATTCCAAGAATGGTTGGGAAACCTGATTCTATATGGGTGATAGTTTTTCATCTCACAATGTACCAAATTTCATCCCTATTTTTTAATCTCAAATAGTAGAGGATGTGTCTAGAATCTATATTTGAGATGTAGAAACAAGTCGTGGTATACTAGTTTAAAGAGTATCAAACTAAGATATGAGGTATACGTATCATTTATGTCAATCCTTTATGAATTCTCTTAGGAATAATTTAACCATGAGTGCATTGTATTATCCTCATATATATGGTTAATCCTAATGGATGATAGAAATGATGGAATACATGCATCGGGATTGTGTAATTGATATTTGTGAAATATATGTGGAGAAAGTACAATTATTAGATTTTAAATATAATAATAGTTATCTGGAATTTATACATAAGGTTCTTCATGAAGCATTTTTTGGGTGCCCTTTTTGTAATCCACTTTATTAAATGGAATTAGGTTTGACTTCACCGGTTAGACCAATCATTGTCTAGGAAATAATAGAAAAGGTTTAGGATATCATGAATAGGATGAAAATGACATAGAGTCATCCAAAATCACATGTGGATCATCGTGGAAGGATATTTTCATTCTAGGTGATAGATATTGTGTCATACAGAGTCTCTCTATGGAATTTACACACTCATTTGAGATAATTGAATGGGTTGGTGAGGTGTAATATTGGTAGGATTTTCCACCATGGTTTAGTTCAAAGCATAATGTTTTTCATTTATCTAATTTAAATATGTATCATTTAAATAAATGAAGAAACCAAGGTCATTTGGAATCTCATGGGGTAGGTATTTTAAATTTTTTAATCATTAGGATGATGATATTTTTATTATCGGATGATCAATGTCCCAGTATGGTCTGAGGATCACGATTAAATTAAATAGAGCACAAAACCCTAAAAAATACTTTTTGAGATCTAATTCTATGATTGAAATATACTTTTCACTGGAAATAATTTCACAATGTAAAAAAATAATAATCCCTCTATTTCATCCAAACACACATAAAAAATACACTAGAATGACAATCATTTAATTCTAGGTGCTAGAATAGAAATATGATGACACTTTAAATGTGTTGATAATCACCGCATTGACATGAATTTAATGCATGAGGGAGAACTCGATCCAAATGGTTGGATCAGGAGCTTATATCTCTATGAATAAAGAGAGGAGATAGATGCTCCAGAAAATATATTCTGAATGTTTTCATGTAATACCCTGTCTCTCTCTATATTTATGTGGATGTCCAAAATACATGGTATGGTTCCCCGACCACCTTTTATTTATAATCCACTAAATAAATAATTATGAAAAACTAAACCATGTAAATATTATTAATTATTTTATCCCATACCTAATATATATAAATATATATAATATTATGTGATAAACCCGAGTCAATAACTTGACTCGTAATTATAGATAATATTAAACGAACCAAGAATATTAAAATAATATCCATTAAAATAATATTTTCTCATATTTTCTTAAAATATAAATAATTTTAATAAATTAATTCCAACCAATTTTTCATTTATTTAATAATAATGAGTTTATTTATATAATTATGATTGATAATATAAACAACACTCCGAACATGTGGCGAGGCCCACCATATCTATTATACCTACTCAACTGAATAGGGTGGATTCTTGAATACACTATTATTTTTGACCCTCTAATACCTTATCTTGATAGTAATTAAAAGAATCCATACACCAAGATAAATGTCCATAAACCCATAATGTACTATAAAGAAATATGGAATGTCATAACAATGGAAAAAACCTAAGAACACAAATAGTGAATTTTTATCTCATTATCATTAAATGTATCATAAAGTAGGATGCACACCTTTGTCATCACCCTTTTTTGGAAGTACTATTTTTGGATCCAACTAGATGGATTTTCATTTTAATTTTCATAGCCATAGATTTATGAAGTCACTGCCATCCAAATCAATTATGTCTGATATAAATATTACTTCATTAACATGGAAGAAAAAAATCATTTCTTGACCATTCAACCAATGTCATACATCCAATGATGCACCCAACACAAGCTACCTTTAGATGATTTCCTTATCATGGTTTGGGTCTCTCATCAATGTATGTGATCAAGTGGCATACACTGGTAATGATCTCAAGTCTGGAAACCAATACACTTGTCTGTAGATATGAACGACCAATGAAACCAAAAACAAGTGGTGTTTCTATTACTGGGTATATCCTTATAGTCTCAATACTAGAGATCAGAAAGTGAGAACTTCATGAGAAGAATTATCAATGGATATTGCACCTGATAGTCAAACATCACCTTTATCCAGTCAGTATGACTTATCTAGACCACACGACTTTCGTTTATGATTAACATAATTGTATCATGAGGTTAAAATTATATACTGGGATCCAATATAGCCTTTTAATACAGAATTAAATCATTATAAATTACCATTAAATAGTAGACACAGAAATATCTACACTATAATGGTATGTATATATCAAATATATATAACTATATACATGATATGGTAATCAAAAGTACTAAAATGTATGGCATACAGAAAACACATTTAAAACACTCCCACGTGAACTAAAGGAAAATTCATAATGAATATTGTTATCTATCACGTGATAAAGATAATGAATATTCGGACTCGTAAATTTAGTTTATGGGCCTTGTACATTTCTTCTGTGTGGTTATTCTATCATGTGTGACATCATATCCTTGAGTAAAAAGTCTCATGATTTGCAAACCTAGAGTAGATATCCATTGTACACTAACAACACATGAAACCATGACTAGTACTATTAATAAATTTTTATAATGATAAAAACATTCTTACTATGAGAGATTCCAATAACTAGAAAAATATTTTCATTTATTAAAAATTTATTAAATATCGTTTATGTTTAAACATACTTTGTATTTGTATGTATGGATTCAACTATTTTATTGGAGCATATCTCGCACAAAACATTATCTTAACTATGATACTTGATCAAATTTATCTAATGGAATAAAATTATCTATCCCAAAATAATGTGTATACATTCCTCTCTACATACCATGTACGCATATTTTATATATCCTGAAGTACAATGAGTTAGTTATGTCTACATCACTTGTAATAATATTTGATATAAATGATATTTTCATACTTTTATTTTTTTATAATAGTTTCAATATATATATGATTTAATTTGTCCAAAAATCTGGTAGATGTACCTTAATAGATCATGTTCCCAAGATTATAGGTTTCCACTTTAAGTTAATCATTGGATATTTACATTCCTCTTGGTCTTAACCAATTGTATGACCAAAATCGATCTACCTTATAATACCAATCATATTTCTATTAGAAAAATATAGTACTCCCAGTATCCTTTGGTAGGTAGATAAAAAAAACCATTCCAAATGAATATTCTATGATCACATTTTTTTAATTAAATCCTAAACAAAATCTTAGTAAATTGGAACGCTTCTTAGAACTCATTGACATGACTATCCCTTTTTGGTTTCATTATATAGACTCCTTCTAAGATTAGTGGTCAAGCCATCCCATTATCAATAAAATGAGCATAGAAAGTAGCTATGAAAAGAAAAATTCTAATGAATTTAGCCATACCATGATGGTATTACCAATTGAGCCTTATTAGTTCCATAATTGTATCATCCTGGTATCGACACTCCGAAATAACCACTGCATTATCCCTTTTTATAATCCTCTTTTCACATTGATAAATGAAATCCATTATTGTATTTCAATTGACCATATCTTTCTTATATGATTTATAAATACTACCTACTTGTAGAAATTATTATTGTTAACAATGAATAATGTATTACCGAACATGGGGACTATAAAATCATCACAATGTTTTTAACTTTCCTATGAAGTATATTTCTCGAGAACATACCTATTCTACATGAACTTGTTGAACTTTTTCCTATGTAAACTACATGTGAATATTTGAAATTAATGAAAATTATTTAAATATTTCTCCCACTATCTCTAATAGATATGTGTACCATTTTATATAAATATAGTCTATCACTTGACATCCAATTTTATTTTTTATTTATTTATGAAAAATCTTATAAAACAATTAGGGAAATAACATAGTTTGACAATGTGTTTATCTGGATGAGTGTTTTTTTATAACCTAACAAAATATTTTCATCAAAACATATATTCTTTAGAAATAATGGATTTCAATCTTATTTTGACTCATATTATATATGTTTTCCTTATAGTTGGCATATGGCTATGATATTTCACTGTTATTTTCAAAGTACATCTTGGAATACAATAGAAGTATTTTCAGGTTACAAAATAAATAATACATACATAATTTCTCTAATGTATAAAATGTTAGTTTAGAAATTTCTCGACAATACATTTTTTGATCAATGTTAACTTGTAAGACATATCATTTATCCTCCTTATTAAGTAAAATCCATTATTTAGATAATTTAATGTGTGTTTAGGAATTACTCCATGATATATTATATTGATCAATGAAAGTATTCTCTTGATATTAGTTGGAATTCCATAACAAAGAATCTTATATCTTATGACTATGAAAATATCATACATCACTTTCAAATTACATAAAGACTTAAAGGAACTATATGATGTATATTTACCACTATCTTACCCTTGGAATAGTTCACACTCTCTTATTAAACTAATTCTAGAATCTTTGTGGGATACCAATATTTCTAATTTTTTTCTTTGTCTAAACTAATTACATTGATAATACTAACAGTGTTTATATCTACTGAGTATATTCACTGAAATGGGTATATATTTGAAGTACACTTTTAGTTTTAAAAGAAAATTACAGTATCTTAACACAACTAGGTAAAAGTATTACATTTATATTCATCATATATTGCCTATGATTCATGTATCATTGAAAAATTTATTGTGTACGAAATACCATAAACAACATTGATTCTTGATCTCAGATCAATGTATCATAGTGTCTAATGGATAAGAGAGATAAATTTTTGGGCTATAATAATTAATAGTTTTTCATAAATAATAATCATTAAAATTAGATATTTTTTTATTCTAAATGATGACTTATGAATCACTTTTTCTAGTTTATAGGAGAATACACTTGAATTATCTTAATGATTCAATACATCCTTACTATATTCAAATAAATGTATATGAAGTAAATCCTGTATTTTATACCCACAAATAATGTTATAAATATAAATTGATGAATATAAATTAATGAAAAATAAGTAACCTATTATATTGAGTTCATTGTATTTAAACATCCATAAATAAATTTCATATTATGTGATGTAAATAACCACTGCTTTAATAACAAACCCACTTTATATTGAATGATGTTGAGAATTTACCTTTACTAATTTAATTAACATCAGCCTTTTTTCCTTTCTATTATCCTTCTTTACCGTAAGAACTAAATATTATAATTTAATTAATATTCTTATTTAATAAGGGAACTATACCCATAAGGTAATGAAGCATTTACTCCATCATTTTTGTCATGAAACCTTAAATGAAATAGGACTAATTCGGTGTAAATGAGAATGATATTTCTTCGAAGATCATGATCTGCCTTTTAATTTACACATAAATAGTGTAATAATCACATTCAAATCTTGCTATAATTTCTCATTGTAAAATTCTCAGATAAGAGATTAATGTGTAATCATCAATGTATCGATGTTGTAACCACAAATTACATCAGAAATTTATGATAACAATATTACATAACCATCATATGTGTCAGACATGTGTCGCTTATAAGTAATCTCATAACCTTGCTTCCCAAGGAGTCTTAACAGGAATATGGACATTAGAACCTTACATTTCTTAAATCATAATAGCATGTGTTTTTTCTAGTAATACAATTGGAAATTCATGAATGTTTTTAAATGTAATTTTTCAAAAATTTGTCACATTTATTTTTTGGTATTACATTATGTTTCCTAAAAAAAGAAAAACAAATAAATTATTAATTTTACCTTGATTATCAAATTAGACAATTTTGATTAATAAAATATAACTAAATTTACCCCACAATTTTGTTGAATTATACAAACCCTCTATAATGGAATCGGAATAATCAGTCACTAGAGTATTATATTGGGAATGATACTTGAACCTCCCCTCATAACCTATATGTTTTGTCTACACCACTACTTAGTGGGTTCAAGGTAGTCTTCTGACTAGTTAACCACATTAACTCAGGGTTCCTAGATATATTGAGTAAAATACTAGCTTCTTGAATTATTGCATGATTTGTGAAAGGCTTACGTCTAAAATGATAGTATGTTCTATTTGGATAATAATTGATACCAATTTAATTATTTCAACCCACAACTCTAACAAGAACTTCCCAGAAGTCATAGGAACCCTCAAAATAGGTTGACAAGCACCCCAAACACTCAGTTTTTTCTAAATTCATTTGATGGAAGACATATAATGGCATAATATTTCTATGATATTTTTTTCTCAATGAATGTTATATACTTCTATTAATCATGTTCATTTAGGTGGTTCTGCTCAAAACAAAACAATAATAGAAAAAACATTCACCGCTTCTTTATGAATTTTATTATTTATTATTTATTTATTTTTTATATTATAAAATGAATAAAATAATAAATAAATGTATAAAGGAAATATTCTACCTAGCAGGTCTTGAGCATCTAAAATGACCTAGGGGTATCATACTTGAGTCTTAGCATGACTATTTATGTAAATCATCCCCCTATGAGCATGTCCATAGTTTGTTTGGAGTAACACCTCATCTTTGAGTTGTCTATATCTTACACCATCAAATTATTGGTGTATTACCTCATCTTGGTGAGTTCCAAGTCGTACATTTTTTGTTGTATCAACTCATCTAGGAAGGGTCCACATTCTGCATCATCATTATAAATATTTAAAAATAATCAAATGAAGGCGTGGGGGACTAGGGAAGAAATGTACTCAATATAAATTAGGACATTTAGGTACTCATACAAATTGACTATAAATAAAAGACAATGCACGAAAAGTCTTAATTAATTAATTAAAATCATCGCACATAGTTAAATAATTAATTAAATAAATACAGAGCTAACTTGGTTGGGTAATTGGTCAAGACTGGTTGGTATTAATTTAATCACAATAAAAATGCATTTTAAGAATTTATGAATGAGGGTATTAAATAAAATAAATGAATTAAAAATTCAAAGAATTTATTTTATTCATGTTCAGTACATTAATTAATTTAATGTTAATACCAAAATTACAATTAATCTATCAGGGGTATTAAAAATATAATTCAAAAATATATATATATTTATTTATTTTAATTTTCAAATTAAATTAATTAATAATATTAATTTAAATTAACTATGGCCCCAAAAAATGGAACAGGTCATGTGCGGGTTGTTCTAAACCAACACTGGCCCATTACAGGTTGTTTGGAGCTGGTTATGGGATTTTTTAGCATACTTAGGTCCGCCTAGCCCGATCTAGGTTTGTAGGACCTATATGGACCTCTTATGAGGTGATTTGGGACTTGAAGAACCTGTTACAGGGGTACCTGAGATCTAAAGGGGTCAGTCGCACTAATGGTCAATGGAATTAGGCATGCAAAATAGGGGAGGGTTGGGAGAGTGGATCCACAATGACATATCGTTTCAGATTAAGGGGGATTAATCTGCGGTTTAGTGTCAAGGATTGCGACAGTGGCTCAACTGCTGTCATGTGGTGCACTATGGCTCGACAAATACAGGTGGAAAAAATCTGGATAGAAGCAGGAAGTAGTGGACATGAGGTTTTATTTTATCTAAGAGGTGGTGGCATGATCAAGAACCACTGAAAACAGGAGGGTTTGTTCACATTGATGTTTGATTGAGTGTGAGATGGCTTCGTAGAGGTGAGATCCAATGGGATTTGGGTGGATATAGGAAAATTGAGTCCACCAGATGTTGAGGCATTGCTGTTGTGATAGACTAGCCCTTAGGTGGAGTGTTGGAGGAGGAACAAGTCATGGCCCTTCTAGTGAGGAGGTCACAGGCTGGGTTTACTAGTCGGAGAAAGGCATAATCTAGTAGAGGAGCTCTTTCTGGTCAATGGATGCTAGTCGGAGGAGGATTAGTGTCTATGGGGCTCTCTATGAAGGAGGATATGACACATTTTAGATAATACCAAGGATTCAATGGTGTAGTTGGTCGGCGAAGTATGATGGACTACTGGATGAGGGGGTTGCATGAGGACATTTGGGGGCTACACCATTCTTTTTCAATTTTATGTTTCATTTTTCAAAGATAACCCTTTTTAAAAAAATCTATCTTTTTTCCATTTATAGGACTGAGAACCACCTTTGTTTCAAAAGTCAAAAGAAAATCAAATCTAATTATTTTATAACTTTCATATAATAATAAAATTAATTATTTTTATAAAACATATACAACCGATGAAAAAATTATTCGACAGAAAAATACTATTCCAGCTGCCTATGTTTATTCATGAAAATGTTTTACTTAGAAAGAATCAATGATTAAACTACCTAAGATTAATTGAAAATTTTATTACCTGTTAAAATGACCGATTTTAGTCCATAATTATTTTTTTGGATGGAAGAAACTTGTACACCTTACCGTGGATTGATTCACGGTTTTATTTTTTGGGATTGAAATAAAACCCTCTACTTAAATTTAAGGAAAAATATATTTTACTTATCTCACATAATTTAGTCACTCCCTCTAATACCAATTGAAGGTACCCGGTTCATAGTAGAAGCCATTGGGCTAGCAATTTTCTAAAAAAATCATCATCGGGATTATGATACTTTTTATCTCATACAATTTGACCTTGTTGCAGTCTGAGGATCTAAAGTAAATTAAACAGATCATAAAAACATAAACATAAAACATTATTTTTAGTTTAGGAATATATGGTTTACATCTACATGTTTTTAGAAATCATTTCATAGAGGTTTTAAATAATAATGCCTCTATATTATCAACACGTGATTCAAATATTCTTTGGAACATCGATAATTGAATTGCATGCGCTAGTAGGCAAATTTGAAAATGCCTTCAATATCTTGATGATCACCGCATTGAAGTGCCTTAGATACATGAGGGAGAACTCAATCCAAAAAACTACATTGGGGGTTTATCCATTTATAAAGTAGGATATGAGAGAGAGTATCTATAAAATTCTCTATGAATAATCTCAAGTAAGGGCCTCTCTCTCTATTAATAGTGGATGCTCTAAATACATAATAGGGTTCCCCATCCCCCATTGATTTAACATCCAATAAATAAATAGTAATGAAAAACATAACTATGTAAACATTAGTTTTAATTTTATCACATTCCTATAATATATATATAATATAATACATGATAAACTAGAGTCATTAACTCAACTCGTAATTCCCACTAATATTAAACGAACCTGAAATATTAAAATATTATTCATCCAATGAAAATTTTATCATATCTACATAACTTGTAAATAATTTTAACATATAAATCAAACCCAATTATAAATTAATTGAATAATAATTTTATTTATTTATTTATTGGTCATCAATAAAATAGATCACACTCGAACCATGTGGTGGGACCCACCATTTCCAGTATAACAATTTACCTAAATATAGAGGATTCTTGAATACACTATTTTGTGTGACCATATTTTCCCTAATCTCGATAGCATTGAATAGTAGCCATAGACCAAGAGTTGAATTTCGAAAACCACAATGGCTCTAAAAGGGGTGAGGAATGTAATAGAAATGTCAAAAAATATACAAATAGACATTATGTCATATAATCATAGTACCTTTGAAAATATCATAACGTAGGACACACACTTGTGTCATCACAATTTTCTGACATTATTATTTGTTGATAATATTAGATAGATTTACATTTTAACTACCATGGATACATATTAATGAAGGAAATACCATCCTGATAATGCAATCCAAGGATATCTTACTACCTTAAGATATAAAATAATAATTCTTTATTTACCATTCAACTGATTTCTTACCACCAGTGATGTGCCCAATACAAGATACCATGCCAAGATTTAATTATCATGATTTTTACATGAAAAATAGTATGCTATTAAATGGAACACACAAGTAATTATATCAATTTAGGAGACCAATACACATGTCTGTAGATATGAACAATTAATAACACCCAAAACATGTGGTGTTCCTACTGGGGGTCTATCTTTGTGATCTCACTGCTAGAGATCACCAAGTTAGAAATTATTAAGAGAAAGTATCAGTGATTTTTATCCCACAACACATAATAATCAAACATTAATTGGCCTAGTCAGTATGATGTATTTACACCACAAGACATTGTTTTAAGATTAATGACATCGTATCTTGAGCTTCTCATTATAGACTCGGATCTACTGTATCATTTTTATTGAAAATTTCATCTTTGTACATCACCATTAAATAGTGGATGTAGAAATAGCTACACTATAATGGAAATTATGAATCATTTTTATATAATAATAAACATTATATGTTAATAAATAGTTATTAAATTTTAGGTATAAGGAACCAAATTTTATAATAATCCAGACTAAGTGATGTGATGGGATCATGATGACATAGAGAATGATTGTTCATTGGTCAATGCTCAAGTGAAAATTGTAGATAATCAAGATAATGTATTTAATGGAAAAAATATTGGTCTAGTGTGGGTTCTATGGTATATTATTCAGACTCATGAGGAATCATGGGAATATGATACAGAAATAGTTGAGCAATGTCCTGAACTATTTTAGGAAAATATTGGTTTTCAACTGTTTTTCTAATAAAAGAGCAATGGTGGGAAGAATGTAGAACCCCTAGATTCAGGTAATTAGATGTCCATTTATGTATTTTATGTAGGTAATGAATTTGGGTTATGTTTAAGTAGTTTGGAGGAGTTTTTGTAATGTCATAAGAGATTTTATGGAGGTACCCAATTTGACCATGGTTATTAGTATCCTAGAAATGTCTCTAAGAAATCGTCATAGAGGAATTAATGGGAACTGGGTCAGAGAACAGTTAGGAATATAGTTTATCCAAACTAAGTGGCTACCTAGGTGTAACTATGAAAAGGGAAATACAGGGGTTTTACATGGATGGTTCATGGATTGTATAACCATTTTAGAAAACCCGATGAGGGGAGTTTAAAGGTTGTGTCTGTCACATGGTTTGCACATGATTTTCCTAACTGTGCACCCTAACCATGACCATTAGATACAAGAATTGGACATTTTGGAAGTAATTCAAATTGTACAAAAAATGGTAATTTTTTTCATTAACATACCCTAATAGGATTTCTTATCTTCCCAAGGACCATTGAAACCCTTCCACTTGATATCAGAGTGATTCATTGAAATGTCTTAGTGCATTGGAGGTTGGATTCCTTATTAAGTGATCATTCATTATGGTTTTCCTTATATTTATTCTTTTTACCTCTCTTGGATTAAATAATCATTTCCATTAGGGATATATCCATTTTGTTTAATTCTAATCGTGATGATATATGGTAGTTTTTTGTAAATGGAATAATATATAAGGAAAGCATATAAATATATAAGACAAGTTTTTTGAATAATTAGTGTCATTATAGTTTCCCTATGTTGTGCAGTAGGTGGGTTCACACTCGATACCTCTTATTATATAATTAATACATTTCAGAATATTTTTTTATTTCATTGAATTCAATTGTGATGTTTATTTGAAAATATTAGAATAATCAGTCTTTAGGGATTATATTTCAAATTGTAAAAAATTGGTTGTTGTTAAAAGATATTTTTCCATGATTTTAAATTGATGACTTTAAAATATGGATTTATTTATTAATGAAAATGATTTGATTGATGTTTTCTCAATAAAAGGGGTTTTAAATTAAAATGGATTGAAATACTTGTTTTTTCATGTGTTATGGCATAAACGGTTGCTGTGTGTTCATTTTTATTGACGTGACCTAGTGGAAGGGGTGTGTTCTATTATGAATATTGGTATATAGTTACCTTGTACTGGCTTAGTAAATCAATAAGAGATTATTCATTAGTATGGATCTATCAGCTAAGAATTCATGTATATATGTGTGGATGTTTGGAATGAATGGGTTATGCCAAAGAGATTTGAGAAATGTTTTTGAAGGATATTCTTGGATTATTTGGAGAGAAAATAGTTTTATTTTATAAAATACTTTTCCTTTGAAATGAAATTTTATTTGAGATAAACTTGTTTTATATAAATTATTTAATACAAATTTTCCACATGTTCTATCCTAGTGGTGTTAATTTCGAAGACATTTGGGAAATTCTACTGAGCCATATACTCACCCACATCTTGGGAGATTTGAAAATTTTTCATATATTGTTATTCATGACAAAGGTAAAGGCATGGTATCTCATTTCAAAAGTGATTCTTCTTGAAACATTAGGATTGGATTATTTAGTTTGATATTGGAGAATGATGATTGATGTTGAAATGATGTCGTTTGTTATCTTTATGTATATGGTTTTTGTTCTACTTTGAAATATGATATTTTTCTTATTGCGGGTTTATTTTTTCAGTGGTAATTAGATTGAGTTATATTACATTGTTATCATGAATCATTTAGTGATTGTTATGTTATTGTAGTATTCGATGGTTGTATTATTTTTAAAGGAAGAATTTCCCCCATATATTTATTAATCTCATGTCATTTTTTCCATCCATTGGTGTCCTTGGGAAGTCATCTAATTCCTAGTGGCACACCCAACACTTCTTAAGCTAGTGAGGAGTGGAAATATGTTACATATTTTCGAAAGAAAAAATGTTTTCATATCTTTTTTTCACATTACATGTTTTAAAATTTCTAATTTCATTTTGGAACTCTATTTTTTGTGAGTTGGAGTGTTGTGAGGTTGATAAAAATAGTTTTGTTATTAGGGTGCAATGTCATCCCACAAATGATGCACATAGTCCTAGGGATGTAAAATTCAGGATATTGGATCTTTCACTATGTATGGTGTCTTTTATATAATGTTATAGTATATATAATATTTATTTATAGTTTTATTATCAGAGGAATGGATGGTCGGTGATTTTTGGATTCATCTCTAATAAGTGTTGTTATATAGACTGAAAGATATTATTTTTAGTTTAAATGGAACATTTTAATTGAAAACATATGTCACATTCCCAAAAATAAGAAAAAAAGATTTTATTTTCAGAATACATTATAATAAGGATTAATAATTAATATATGACATATAGAATCAACATCGCATCATTCTGGTTTAACTGAATTTTATATTTTCAAAACAAGAATCCTAGATTCAAAATTAAGAAAATAAACTCTAATTTTTCTGAAACATTATTAAAAATTTCATTAATTAATTTTTTTATGTGTTGGATTTGAATGTTCCTGAATCCTACATACATTGTGACTGATATGATTGAAATAGAAAGTTTTCATTTAAAAGTTACATTTTAGTTCAAAAAATGTGTCAAACACTCAATACCAAACAAACACTCTTGAATTATCTTGATACCTTATAAAAAATGTAATAATAAATATATGGATGGTGGAAGTTAACCAATGCCCAATATGATGCATTGTGTTACCTTTATGACTCAATGTGTTTGTTTTTTGTATAAAAGTAACATTTTAAATCAAAACATGTTTCACATAGTCTAAATGTTAGAAATATTATTAGATTGTCTTGATAATTTAATTAAAACATGTATAAATATTTTTTGATTATTATGAATTAACCCTAAGTGAATCTGGCACATGATGTGGTTGTTATTACCGAATGTGTTTGTTTTTAGTTTGAAAGTGACATTTTTTTCCAAAACACTTGTTACATGATCAAGACAAAGAAAACACAATTTTATTTTCATGATTCAACATGACAATAATATATGATTTATTTATGATTTGTAGAAATTGATAGCAAATTAATTTGACATATGTGGTGACCATTATGACTACAAATACACACCTTTAAATGTATCTTCTTTTATATATGTTAATCCAAGATAGAGTAGTTAAAGGTATTTAATTACACACACACATATATAAGTATACTTAAAAAATTAGTAAAAATTAAAATCACAAATTTAGATATTATAGTAAATATCATATATATATATTTATGATATATTTGTATTTTTATATATATATTATAACACACACAGAGAAAGACACACACACACAAATATATACATAATATTTATTATTAATTATATTCATAAATATCAAATTTTCCATCCAATTAAAATATATATAGTTTCATACAAAAAACATATTTCAAATTTGAATAAATATTACCATATATTTATATATATAATTAATAAATACTTCCATTTTTCATATATATTTATTATTTGTGTTTATATTACTTCGTGGGTACAAAGAAAGATTTTGTATTTCAATATTTTCTGATAACCATTGAAAAAACTCTTTTTATTTGTATTTCATGAAAAATTATGCATCCCTTTTAGGTTTCTTTATAAAAGATTAATATGTATTACATGAATCTATATATGTATTGATAGGAATTGATTCATTCCCACACACTATATTCACATTTTCAATAAGGTCACATTATTCTAATAATTTTTTCCTCACAAGTATTCTTATAAAAAAGTTTCTAACTTATTAAATTTAAACAATCCTAAAGATATAAAATTTGCATAAAAAAATTTGGGGTGATATCTATATAGTTAAAATATTATTGTGAAAATTAATACTAATTGAATATAAAATTAATGTTTAATAAACACTGAAAGAAATATTTTGATAGATGGATCAAAACCAACAACCCAACACCTCAATCATATTTATGTATAAATGATTTGGGATCAGTTAATTTAAGACTATATATCTAGTATTTTCTAAATTTTCTTTTATTTAGAAATATAAATTTTAATTTCCTTTTAAATAATTTTCCAATATACTATTCATAATGATAGATACATCTAAATTTTTTTATGAAATAATATTCCCCCTTTATACTCTATTTTATAATTTCAAAATTTCATAACATCAATATTCGTTTTTAAATATAAAACAAGCCTATTGAATATTAAATAAAAATATATTTTGAAATATATTTATTATTTAATGATATATTGTTAATTAATTAATGGTAATCAACTCAAAATAAATAAATATATTGAATGATTATTCTATTATTTAAAACCATTTAATGCATGAAATGTGTAAAGTAATATTTTTTCCTTTAAGACTAGGTGATAAGCCCATACAATTTATCTTACATAGTATGATGTTTTTGAAGCTTTCGTCTTGTTGGGCTTCCACATGTCATAGATATTGACTGTTTCCCTATATTCCCACTTTCCCAAGGCGGGAAGCATCCGTTGCTTGTTTAGGAACATTTACTCCTTGTTTGAAAATGATTATGGGATGTCGGTTCCTCCTTTTGTCGATTTATCCTCGGAATGTTCTTCCTGGTATGGGTCAGCCTTATAGATCGGAGTTGTGGTTTGTGAATCTCATTTCTAGTGCCATATAGTTGTTGATTCTGGTTAATTATGATACTTTTATCTAGACATTCTATGGGGTCTTAACATGGTAGCCACCTTTGGTGGGAGTAAATGGCATCATCTGGCATGTCAGGGAATATCTAGATGTGTGGAAATTGGGGGAACTATATTCTTATTCATAAGTGGGCATCTCAAGGTCATAGAACCCAAGGCATCCCATGTCAATCGCCAGGTATCTTATATGAGAGGCATGTATATGAGGTTTTTCTCTGCTCCCCATGTTTAACATAGGTTATGCCGTGAGTTTAACGTTTAGTTGATATAGTTACTTCAAAAGTTTCTCTTTCGTAGTTTTCCTCAGGCATCTCATGTTTAACACCCAGAAAGCCATGATTTTAACATCCTATGAAGACATAATGAGGGTGATAAGAATACTAACTTGAGAAGATCAGATTGATGCAACCCCCTTGCGGGAACACTGATGATGGGGCTAACATGTGGTTAGTTACCTAATTATTTCTCGGAGAATATATATTGTGGGTGACATGATCTCCATAGGATGTGGTGGCCCAGTTAACAATCAAGATGGGTTTGGATAGACAGGTGAAGTGAATAGATAATGTGATGGGATCATCGTAATTGTGACGGTGATGTTGGGATTTAGTCTTGATGATACATCCTATGTATCTCTATGGTAGGGAATCAATGTCCACATAGTTTAGTGAGATTATGGTAAAAATAAAGAGGCAATCCGTATGGATGGGACCTAGAGGAAGTGGAACCTCCGGGATGGGGTATGGACTTCCCTAAACACAAGGGCTCGAGGGAAAGACTAGGATGAGACATAGGTGATGGGATTGAACCTCAAAGAGGATTCCTACGTATCCCTTGGGAAGGGAATCAATGTTCGCATAGTTCTGGATGGGGGGACAGAATCGTGGTGTACACAGAGGACAACAAACCGGTGACATGCTGGGACTCATGCATGGTTAGCAGCCTGAGGTTGGTCTGACACTTAAGAGGTAGACCACAGATGTGGCTCTGTACAAAGGGGATTGCAATGAATTACCAATGATTTCAGACTACAACAGCTTATTTCTTGTTGGGTACAATGGATTACCACTAAATAGGGTTCCAATAGCTGACCACTGAATGGGGTTGACAATGGATTACCATTGAATAGGGTGGAAAATGGCTGACCATGAAATGGGGTTCCAATGACATACCACTGAATAGGGTTCCAACAACTTACCACTTGTTGGGGAATATAGCGGCATACAGTCAATTGGGGTTCTAATGAAATACCACTGAATAGGGTTCCAACAGCTTACCATTGGATGGGAAACACAACGACATACCATTTATTGAGGTTCTAACGACTTACCGCTGAATAGGGTTCCAACAGCTTACCGCTGGTTGGGGAACACAATGACTTACCATCAATTGGGAATGGTCATTAGGGTTGGACCATATCTATCAGACAAGGATAAAATCTTTTGTAGTTTGAATGGGTATGAATTAACATCTTGTGGGAAAAAAAGGCTTGTACAGTTTTACATCATGCCGAACGAGGGTGGACCGATGTGAAGTGGTCGGGACCAATGGGTGTTGGGATTGAACATATAGGAGGCATCACACGTACCTTGACATTGAAAGGATCAAATTACACATATTTCAAGAGTGTTTAGTGAATCGGCATTAATTGGTCGGGACTAGTAGATTTTGGGATTAATCCATAGGGAGGCTTCCAACATACCTTGCCTTGGAAATGATCAATGTCCATGTAGATCCGAAGTGTTTGGGGATTACACATTAAGGTTGCCCATAAAGGATTTCATGGTCTCTATTTACTCTAATCTAAAGTGATTCATGCTCAGTGTGAGAAACAAGAGGCAAGAATAGACCGAATGATCATTGCATGAAGGTGCGACAATGAACGGTTGTGTATGGGGCTCACACATGGAAGCTACCCGAGTGCTTCTAAAGAGCATAAATAGTTAAAAGGGCATACCCATGGAAGCTTCCCATTATGTTTTCCTCATGCCTGAGCATGATGGAATCCCAAATCACTGGTGGGTTAAGGCTTATTATTGGGTCCCACAACAATGTGCAAGTGAACATGGGGGATAATTCCAAGGGCATTGGAATCAGTCCGAACAAATGGAGTTGAAAAGTTTGAATCACTTTCCCGATATTCGGAATGTGGGGAGAGTGGCGTGAAGATGGAGGATAATTGTTGATCATGTTCATAACAGAGCATCCATATCCTGTTTTCCTAAAATGGGGACAAAAAAACAATGATCGATTGTCTACCGTGTTTGAAACACATGTCCTGACTTGAAGTTTCAACTAAAGTATTCTAGGGATTTGGACCATAACAGTAGGTGAGATGATGAAACATGGGACCCGAACATTAGGGGTTCCCTTCATACATGAATGATTATAGAGATCTGAATGAAGGTTATATGAATCATGAAGTGGAGTGATAGAATATTTGAATGGATTAGAACAATATTAAAATTATGCCATTGTAGTCATGGAATAAGGCATCTTATGATTGTCATATAATGGATCTGTTATATGGAACAAGTGGATACCTATTATTGAATGATAGTGAATTCTAATGTTTATATTCATTTAGAGAAAACTATTGACATCTAATTCTTCAAGCATAAGGGATCTTTTGTTTGGATCAAGTGGAATCCTATGATTGTTACATAGGGAGTACTATAGTTTATAGTCATGTAGAGGGGACTATTGTAATCTTATGCATAGAGAATAAGGAATCTCTTTTTTGGATCAAGAGGAATCATATATTTTCCATATATGGTGTGTTACAATTTATAGTCATGTAGATAAGACTATTAAAATATTATGATTGGCACATAAGGCATCTCTTGTATGGAGCAAGAGGCATCATATGTTTGTCACATAGGGAGTAATACAATTTATATTCATTTAGAAAAGACTATTTGCATCTTATGCATAGAGCATAAGGCATCTCTAGTATAGATCAAGGGGTATCCTATGCCTGACACATAGGATGTGCTATAGTTTATAGTCATTTAGATAAGACTACTAGTATCTTATGCTTGGCACATATGGAATTTATTTTTTTGAGTAAGAGGCATCCTATATTTGTCATATTCGGTGTACTAATGTTTTTAGTAATTTAGAGAGGACTATTGGCATCTTATGCTTGGTGTATAAAGAATCTATCGTTTAGAGAAAGCGGCATCCTATGTTTGGAACATTGGGTGTACTATAATTTATAGTCATGTAGATAAGACTATTAATATATTATTCTTGTCACATAAGGAATATTTCGTTTAGAGCAAGAGGCATCCTATTTTTGGCACATAGGGTGTATTACAATTTATATTCATGTAGAGAAGACTGTTGGCATCTTACTCTTGACACATAAGGAATATATTATTCGGAACAATTGGAATCATTTTTTTTCGTATAGGGTGTACTACAGTTTATAGTCATGTAGATAGGACTGTTGGAATCTTATGATTGGTGTATAAGGCATCTCTTGTTTGGAGAAAGAGGCACCCAATGTTTCTCATATATGGTTAACTATATTTTATAGTCACATCGAGAGGATTGTTTTCATATTAGGCTTGGTGCATAAGGAATATATTTTTCCAAAAAAGAGGAATCATATGTTTTTTATAAAGGGTGAACTACAGTTTATAGTCATGTAGATAGCTCTGTGGGAATATTATGCTTGGAGCATAAGGCATCTCTATATTTAGGTCAATAGGCCTCCTATCATTTTCATAAAGGGTGCACTATAGTAATAGTCATGTAAGGAGGATTGTTGGCATCTTATTATTAGTGAATAATGAATGTATTATTTATAACAAGAAGCATTCTATGTTTTCCATATAGGCTATACTACAGTTATAGTCATATAGATATGACTATTAGGCATAAGGCGCCTAATAATTACTGGTGTGGGGACTTATACAAGAGCGTCCCTTTCTGGATCAGCTTTTCAAAGGAGCCAGGTGATGGGGTTTGGATGAGATGGTTGAGAAAATTTTCAATACAAGGTAATCGTGGGAATTGATGATGAGAAGCTCGACTAACGACATGTGAGATAGACCAAGAAAAGTATGTAGACTCAAGGTGTTTCATGGAGTGAAGAGGACTATATCAAATCATGGTATTCCATTGGTTGAAGGTGGACCCGTAGAAGGGCGCAAAAGAAAATGTCAATGTCCCGACCCAAAGAAATCTAGTTGACACTCTCCATTTTTCACCGGGGTCAGGGACAAAAGTGAAGGGACCTTCCCAAAGGGCCCGGATCATAGGCCAGTAGTTAACCAGAATGGTGGTGTGGGGGTGCAACCCCCATGGTATGGACCAGTTGGAAATTGTAAGATATTTGGAATGGATAGAGCTTCGAGAATTAGCTATATAGAAGAACAGTGCCCACGAATCATGGGTTCATTTGAAGCATCTTTGTGAAGGAAAGATTCTAGCAGAGCATGGGGTCTTCAAAATAAGCATCATAATGAAAAATAGCTCATGGAGCATGGGGTCTTGCAAAGAAAAACTGCTCACGGAGCAAAGGGGCTAGTGGAGAAAAGGGACTCGCATAGAAAATTGGATCACATATCAAAGCATCATGTAGAGAAAAGAAGATTATGGAGTAAACCATCTCACCATGAAAAGAATCTCCTGGAGCCTTGAGCTACCCGAGGGAGCTACCTCTTTTACAAAGGGAAGAGCCCTTTGAGAAGGGAATCACATCGCAGTGCTAGAGAGATATGAGATATAGAAGATCATCCACCCAAGGGGTATTGTAATCGTAATTATGTAGGGATAATATGACTACTTATATGAGATCGAGGCCAGCGGTGCACACTTTGGAGAATAAATGCGCACTGTGAAGAGATAATGACATCGTGGAGCACGTCTCGCTCTACAACCAGAGGGAGTTTCCTCATGTTTCACGTATTCGTGGAGTTGACTGTTATTGACCTTAATATAACTCACAGAGGATCTGGTCATGTTCCCTCAAGTTCATCATAACAGAAGATTTGACCATCATAAACCTTGCCATCACTCATGAAGGCATAAGTTATGTTCCCTCTGCTCCGTGATTGCGGAGGGAGCATCGTGAATGGACACCGCGAACCAATTTTCCATTCCAAATTCAAATTCCCATAACTCCTAACCCTTAATTTTGTTAGAGACCTATAACATGTAAAATCAAAGCTTGTAAAATGTGATACACTCTTAGATCATGTATAGAAGCATTTGGAATATATTGTTGATGAGTTTTCTAGTGTCAACAGAAGACACATCTAAAAATCAATTCATCAATAGTCATTCATTTTATATATTATAATGTTTTAATCTGACGGTCACCTATATTTTTCTCATAATACATTACATAAATATCATGATTAACATCTATATATGATACTATATATCAGAATAAAACAACACTATCACTTATAAATACTTTTTTGATGTAATGATTAATGTATTATTTATGAACTCTAAAAATAATGAATATATAATGGTACAACCTTTATAACCTAATCATATAAAATATTTTTTCATTTTATGAATATATATTTTTTATTTTAGAGTCACATTATTTTAATTGAAATGAATTTAAATACATCAATGATTTATCTTTTAAATCAATAGCATTGGTATCCAAAGTAAATACCAGAAATGATATCATTTAAATTTTTTAAAAAAATTACATTCAATATTTTATTAATGCATTTATAATTATAAGTTTCAAATTATGAAGTATTGAAAATTTAATTAAGATGGGGAAGTGTTTACTAATATTTAAAATCATTGTATTGGGGGGGGGGGGTGGGGGATGCTCACAATTAGCATATGGATTACTACAAATGGATGTTTATTGTGGTATATATAATATGGTTTCACTATCAAATATATATTTATATAAGAAAATTATTTATTCTTCTCAAGGTTTCTATAGATTTTGAAATTAATTAATGGAAATGATTGTTCATTGTATATATGTATATTTAGGGAATGAAAAGCCTCATATTAAATTTACATATATGCTAAACTACACAATAACAAGAGATAAAAAAAATCCAAGATAAAGACCCCTAATTTCTCATAAAAGCGGTCATGTAATGGGCCACATGGATACCCTTTCTCCTTGTAAAGTGGAAAAATAAATATGAGAAATAAGGTTACAAAGTAAAGATGTTATCAACTATAATCCTGAATGTCTACTGGCCACCTTCACCATCCTCAAAATCATTGATAATTACGTGAAAATATGATTTCATTGAAATTATCCACCAATCATGAAAATTATAGAACACCATCCGATAATTAATAGCCATTATTTTGTCCATAGAGGGATTCGAAACATCAAAAACCATTTTATGCATACTTGTAATTGAAGATACATCATGACCATTAAAATTAATGACATGAACAACTATTCCATATCCAGGTAACAACGTGTCAATTTTATTTTTATAAACTGCTTGAGGGGGTGGTAGCCACCCGTGTGGTGTACACTGAACTAATGATGGTAAAAAAACACCTCATAAATACAATGAGAAATAACACTACGGTTCCTATCATGGAAAAGACATTAATATTTTAAAATTTGATCGAATACAAATGAATTTTAATGAAACCAGATAATCCATGAATGGTTGCACAAACACACAATTTCATGTACAATGAGAGATCTAGAAAAATACAACACAAAAAGATTTATTTTTATGAGAATTATATAGAATGAATAATACTAATCAAATTAAGATGACCACATCTAGTAAACCCCATGGTATGAGAAGATTTAATGAAAATCTATTTTTGAATTATACCTAAAAATAGAGAATATGGCATTCTCCTATAAGTGTCACTCAATCATATGGGAAAGGGTAATAAGGATACCACTAAAAATATTCTTGTAGAACATTTTGGATTTATGTGGAAATTTTAAATTCCAAATACACTTCCATAGTGTAATCCTTGTTGATTCACCCTACTCAAAACAATTCATAAATCCAATGTACACAAAAATGAAACCCGTGGTCTCAAATTTCTTATACATACTTTCGGATCCAGCTCCATGAACCAATGGAACTACAAAAATATCCTCTTTTCCATGGTCATTAAATCATTTTCAATCATTTTAAAATAAAATCCAATTGTTTCATCAATCATAATATCTATCACTAAAGTATGCTCTAGACCAGGAGCTTGATTAGAAGTGGGTTTCATGCCATCCAGATCAGGTGATCATATATATCTCAAGTTTTAATGGTATCTCAACCAAAAAAAGAATCCTTGAGTTAGAAACTAAGAAAAAAATAATTATATATTTTAAAATATTTATTAATTCATTATATATATATTTATTTTAGTACTAATATATATGTTGATATGTCAATTATTCAAAAAATGAAGTTATTTTGTTAAAAGAATTTTACAAAAATAAAATAGAGTGAGAATATCCAAAGACATAATGAATTTTTGAATTCCCATCACCTTTTATTATTATTACTTTATAGATATCATATATTTGTTATCAATGTATTAATTAGTTATTTTTATTTTAATTTTGAAATATTTAACTTGATAAAGACATTATATTCAAAATTATTCTTAATTATTATGAATATGATAGAATAAATCATGTTCAATTTTAGAAAATGATTTTAAAATTATGTTGTAGATGAGATATTGGAATCCCATGTAATTTTTAAAGATCGAAAAAAATTGATTCTCAGTATTATTTCCACTTTTAATTTTTAATACTTTAAAAAATTTGTGTAATATTTAAAACCTATAAAACTATGTCTTATTGGAATAAGAATACAGGATAGTGATATTTTAATTATTTAGGAAATTTTCAATTACAACGCATGTTTATATGAAAATTGGTATCGGAAGAATGAATTAATAATAAATTTTTACATATATGATTGTCTTAAAACATAAGTTAGGGGGATCAAAACATAAATATTAACAATTTAAATCCATTAAATATTTTCATAAAAATAAATAATTATTTTTCTAAAATTTAGAAATTGAAACCACATCATTTCGAGTTTATGTTTCCTCAGGATGAAAAAAAATCACTTTTGGAATTTTAAATCTCTAAAATATGTCTCTATCTGTGAAAAACTACCAAACAACCTCGTGTAAATATTAAATTTTTAAACAAAGATACTTGAATTTTTTTGGAAATGGCTAAATAGATGACACATAAATTCAACATGTGGTGTGATCGTAATGTCTAAATAAATAGTTTTAATGATATTTATGCCATTAAAAATGTTAATCAATTGGTAAAACTATGGATATAGATTTATTTGTGATGTTTTGGAATAGACGCCACAGAATCTAAATTGTGTTTTGAAGTCTACATTCATTTCCCATTCAGAATAAAACCTCAAATAAAATCTATTATTTTGGTATTATTTATTGTTATGATTCACTCCGAGATCACTAAATATATTATATTTACATAGAATTGAAATAGTGCATCAACAATGATGATTCACTCATAATGATTGGATCACATGATCTATCTTCACTACACAGAGTGGGGTTCTAAATTTGATGCTATTTCAGCCTTCAAGGACCTTGAACTCTGTATAGAGGACCATTTTTTTCATTACAAGATTAAAATGATTAGATCATTTTAAATTCTCAATTATAAATTTCGGAATAGATAATGTGTTAACGTATTCTTTAAAATTCATTCTAGGGAGATATTTTTTATAAATTTGAATATTTTATGTTTAGTAATGATGAAATTCATTCCCTTTGGGGTCAATGTACCATTAATGACATACATATAAGAAAACTTTCTGGTCTATTGATAAAAAATTAGGTTATTTAATTTAAAACAGCAACTGACTTGGTCATGAAACTATTAAATATATAAATTTCTACCTACCCCATTTGGGGTAAATTTATAAAATTCTACCTACTCCCTTCATGATCAACCAACACTGTTTGAGGCTATCTGTTTCCCGTAAATAAACATTTTTAAATTCAATAAGAGTAAAATACTCAAAACTAATCAAACCTATATAGACCAACCTAATACATTATGAAAATTATCAAATATTCAATTGTGATATATAATAATCAACCACACATCAATCTATTATATTGTTTACCTTATATGAATCAACATTAATTTTTTCAATATAATGATAAATTTTTGTCTAACATGTTTTTCACATAGTAAAAACTAATAAAACATGCTTCGATTGCCTTGATAATTTATGGAAATTATCATTGTTTTATTTTTGAAAATTTGAAATTACCCTGACATGAATTAATCACAAATTATGGGATGATTTACTAAGAGTATATGTTTTCAGTTTAAAAGGGTAATATAATTCTAAAATGAGAACCACATACTAATAATTTAGAAAATATAATTTAATTTAAAGGATAAATTATAGAATATCGTAATTAATTTTTAACAAGAATAATTTTCAAGTCAATCTGACACACAGTTTGACCTGTAGGACTGAATGTATATGTTTTATTTTAAAAATGATATTTAAATTTAAAAAAAAAATTCACATACTAAAACATGAGAAAATGTTCTCATATTTTGTTTATATTTTTCATAAATTTAAATAATTCGTTTCTGACATATATGAATTAATCACGCATCAATTTTACACATAGTGTGGCTGGTGTGACTGAAAGTTTCTTTGTCATTTAAAAGATTCATTTTAGTTCCATACATTAATAAAATAAAGAAAACCAATAAAAAATCATGGATTATATTAGTACAATATAAAACTAATCCATATTTCATTTTTTCAATATAAGAATCAATCACACATCAATATGAAACATGGTGTGGATGGTATGACTGAAGGTGTGTGTTTTCTTTTGAAATTGTTTATTTGTTCGGAAAACACTTCACATACTAAAAACCAAGAAAAGATACTTTATTATCTTAATAATTTATATAAAAGGGTAATTCGTTTTTATTTTTATTAAATAACTTCAAAAAAATATTATATACTGTTTTCTCGGTATGACTGAATGTGCATGTTTTCTTTAAAAAGTGAAATTTTAGTTCATGACACATGTCACATAATCAAAACCAATAAATAACACTATGATTGTCTTGATAATTAAAAAACACAGACCTATATTCATTATGAATTGTATGTATATACCAAAAATCAATAAAATACATGATTATGCTGATATAACTTGATGTGTGCGATTTCAGTAAAATAGTAATAGTATAGCACATATCACATGTTACATAGTAAAAATTGAGAACATTATCAGGCTGTCTTAATATATTAGGAAAATTATATATGAATCATTTGGGATATGCAAGAATTATCCATACATCAATAAAACTCATGTTATGGATGGTATGACTCTAATTTCTTGTTTTCTATAAAAGTGTAACTATTTTGTTGGAAATCAGTATTAGATACACAAAACCAAGAAAAAAACTCGAATTTTCATGATATTTTAGAAAAATATTGATAATCATTTTTTAAAGTATTATTTTACTACAAAATAATCTGTTACAGAGTTTTTTAGGAGAAGTCTATTTCAGTTCACTGGAAGCTCATTCATCATAATATAAGGACAAGGATGTATGCTAAGAGGGGTAGTGGATTGCCGTTATAAAATAAAAAATATGTTTTCTGTAAAAAAAATAAAATTAAAATAAATAATATAATGATTATGAATGGGGGAATTATATAATTATATATTGATAAAGGGATGATGGTATTTAATTGACGATTGCACAAAAAATTTAATCAATATATGATAATATTGATATTCTAAATATAAATTAATGTTACTATGAAATATATGAGATAATAATAATTTCAACATGATATGATTTCAATATTCTATATGTTATTTAAATTTTTTTATTAATTGAGTTAGGAGTATTAAATTTATAATATTGTGTTATTCAATAATTAATGATGATTCAATTTTGAAAGAAAAAGAAGAGATATATAATTGATAAATGTGTTTGAAAATAGCTTTATATGAGCCCCTACATCTACTCCCATTGGGTTGAGAGATTTTTATTTCTCAATATATTTTAACTGATATCAAGTAAATAATTATTACCTTTACTTTTTATGATTTTCAAAATAAACTATTCTATCATACATTATGATCAATAAGAACTCATTCATGATGGTCCCTTACTCTTTGGTTGTGATTACATACCCCATTTAAATTTTGATGGTTTCCGCAAAAAACACATAGCATATGTAAATGAGAATAAAATAATTTTTTTTTATAACACTATTCCAATCCCTATCTATTATTTCTATAGAAGGAGAGTATAATTTAGGATTATAGATAGGGAGATAATGTTGAAAGGATCCCAAGATATTGAGAAATAAAATTTTCTCTTGAAATAATGATTTTATAATTATAGAAAAGACCACTTTAATTCAACATCAGCACCCCCAATTTTATTGGTCAATATACCATAATTTAGAGATCCATTATGTCAATCTATTTATAACCTCCAAAGGTATATAGTATATTTTTAAATAATTCTATATCATTAAGAATCATTAAATGAACTTTAAGAGATATGGGGTCCTCCAAAAAAAATTCGATGTTTTTTTTATGAAATTCAATAGGAAGATTATTTGAAACAATGGACAGTTTATCATATATCTTGTGATCTTTTTCCTATGTCTGGTACCACCGATATACCATTGCTTCTCCACCATATATTTAAGATACATTATTTCTTGGGTAGGCTCTACACACATGTCAATAGCTTCCTTGGGACCTATAGTAACAATCTAGTTCTTCAGGTAGTTGCCTAAAATCCTTTTTATACATTCCTTAATTCAACAAAAACCTTCAATTTATTCATGAAAATTATTTTTTGATATTAGAAAATCCATAAATCCATCGAACGATCTTAAATGTCCTTCTAAAATACATTTTAGTTTCTTTAAATGGGTCCTTCAATTTCATTTTATTTTTTCACAAATCCATGAATTAATATGCAATAATACTACTAAAAATATATTATATTAAATTATTAGATAAGTAATTGATATTATTTAATCAAGAAAATTCCATGAGATATAGATCTAGTGTTAAAAAATTTCTCCATTTATTATTTCCACAAACACTTAATATAAAATATTTCATCAAGAGTAAATTATGTGTGAATCGTTACAATGTATTGAATATAATTCATACATGATATAAAATATGCATATTAAAAAAAACTAAACCATAACTAAAATCCACTTTGTGAAATGATAAAACATTTTTCTCCCTCTAAAAATTATATATGGAAAAATTCTACCTACATGAAATATGTAATCAATAATTTCACCCTTTTTGAGACATAGAAAGCTTCCCAAATCAATTTTTGTCTATCAAACAGAAAAAGAGAATGAATATACAAGTACATATAATAATAATCTAAATAACATTAATGATATTTTGAATAATATAAATTTAAATGATAATAATTAAATTCCATATTTAAAATAAATCTAAGCATAGATTTTTTAAAGATAAATATTTTTAAATTAATATCACAATTGAATTAAAAATAGTTTTAATTTAAAGGGAAAAAGATAAAAGTAGAATATTCGAAAACAAAAAAATTTGAAAATTAAATTTATTCCCTTTAATGAATTAGATAACATAGATAAAAATATTGAGAGATTGATAGAGTATAGATCTATAAAATAATTTCATGAGATATATATAAGTTAAAATAAAAATATCATGCATTATTTGAGATGAATATTATCTTTTCAAACTTCTTAGAAAATTAAAAAAATTAGACACACCAAAATTAGATCATTTATATAATGAAAACATACAAATAAATAGTGATTGAAGATAAAATAAATCAATAATTATCAATATTACCTTAAAAAATTTTCAATATCAAGAGTAAAATAATAGAACACATCATAATGGGGCTTTCTCCACAGCTACAAAAAGCCCTCCTCTGAATGGTTAGGGGCTAACAACTAACACTGAGTAGGCATATGAATAACATGTGAGGAATTATCTTAATTTAAATGGACACACACACACATCTCCAATACCATACAATGATGAAATGTAATATAAATGATAAATGAATTCATGCATACATCTAAATCCCTCTATCAGAGTACTCAAAAAGTAATGGAAATGAAAAAGGTCCAAATAGAATCCCACCATAAATAATCTAAAAACATGTCTAACCTAAAAGTATTGATGGAGAATATTTTCCAAGTAACCATTGGAATACACCTCTTCATTCAAACTCAATAATATTCACATGGTACTGGTCCCTCTAGGAATCTTTCATCATGTCAACTGTTTTCATAATGCATGACACTCGTAGGATAAAAATCCATCGAGGGTTGAGTATAACAATACCCAATAGGATTCCCAAAAATCATATGCATACAATGAGAAAAATAATAGTCACATCAACAACAATATATTTCTACAAAACACATAACAATAATATATATATATTATAAATAAAGACACACAACATCAAGGTAAATTCACATCAATAATTCTAGTCTAAGAATCCTTCATGAACGTTCCACATAACTATCATTGGAGAGAACATGCTCCACAAGTTAAATAGAACTGATGTAATCCATCATATATATATCAATCATTAGGTCTCACCAAATGATGTATACTCTATACATCTAAATAAAAGGATACACATATGAGGATCATACCCAAGTCCATTATGTAAACCAAAAACTCAATCTGGAATAACCCTCAAAGTAGAGAACCAATTCCCATGTAGTTTTTTCATGAAGATATCAAGAACACATCCTAAGTAAATATAAAGGTAAAGGATCTTACATTCAAACTCATAGAATGATCACAACAACTCTATACAAGAATACCCACTGATGGGATCACCAACCTATGTGTAGAACATGATTCCATAATAACACTCAGGGAATGGGTCAAGGGAACGATCCATAATGAAACATGTACAAGATGAAGAGGATAAGGGATCTAATCCATGTTTAATAGAGTACAATCTATTGCCTGATGTCATTGTTTAGTAAATATATTTTCATTATCCTTGAAACACATCACGGATAATATTAATTATAATTCTATTACACATTCCCACAGAAACAAATATATGATGGAACAATAGCAAGAAGAGTTCCTAATAGGGGGGTTTCCTTCAAAATCTCCCACATTAGTGATTACCCTGAGAAATATTCATGAAAAGATGTACCATATTCATATGATTAATTTCACTAGATTTTCAACATACCATGTGTCTATTTATATTAAATTATCTCACCATAGAATTATATTTCAGAGCATTCTCTATATAATCTCAAGGTTCACATCAATGTGGGAAACTATTGTGACCTTATTAGTGCAATAGATAAAATATGACATTATCATATCAAGCTTATGTAGAAGAAAAATCAATGTGTTGTAAGTTATTTATATTAATATTCACCTCTTTCAATGGATTAGTATCCTAGAGTTGAAAATATGGAGTTTTGGGTTTCTTATGACAGACAGATTTGTAGAAAATCTATTTACTAAAACATATATATTTTGAGAAAATCACTCAATTATGATTTTTAAAATATATTCAATTCTCGTTCACATGTTAGAATCCATGAATTTTCAATAAATTCATAGTCAATGTTTATCCTAAAATAATAATCCTCTTTCAAATGGTATATCCCTAAATTTGAAAAATACATTTCAAAACATCCGTTTTATCTTTCATTAGACGCCGCAATGTACTTAGATTTTTTATATATGGAATACACTTGTTATAATATTTTTCTTATTCATATTACTATATCCATATCAATGATACTAGATTAACTTAAACTAAATAATGATAAATGGTTAATCAACCTGATTACTAGTATTCATACTTATCTAATAACTTCCAAGTCTTTCAATTTCACTTTTGAAAGTATTTTCAAATAGTTCAAACTGAAATTCTATTCAAATATGTTTAATTTTATTAATATTAGGATATTATTCATTATTCATTAGTAATATAAAACTTCAATACATATAATGTCACAAGAGATGAATTTCTCGAACTTAAGATTATGAAATTATTTTATTCTCTATAATCACATCCAATTTTCCTGTATATTCTAATAGGAGGATTATATGTAACACCCCCGAAGGATAATGTTTTAAATGGATAAATGATATGACTCATGTCAACAAGGTGGACCATCCTATTCGAGATCCTACATGGTTTGAACCCCACAGTTAAGCGTCCTTGTCCTGAAGTAGTGATCATGATGGGTGACCTTTTGGTATGTTTCCTAGAGTGTTTTCGAGTGAGGAAAAAGCACACTAGAAAGGATATTTGTTGGCTTGTGGGGATATTCATTAGTCATATGATCTGGTAGGGCATGTAGGGGGTCCCTAGGGTGGGGACCACATGTCTGTGGGGAAACTGGTGGTACCTAGTGGTCCAGCACCCAATAACCATGTTATGGCGGGGTGTTTGTGCATTCACCGAGGCCTATTTGTTGCATTTTTGTATCAGAGGAAGAACCCAGCCTAAAGTGCATTGCAGTACCTGGGTTATGATTTATGGATCACAATTACGATGTTGTGCTCTATGGGGGGGGGGGGTGAATGTAACACCCCTTAATGAGAAATGGTTAAATGGATAAATGATAGGACTCGTGCCAACAAGGTGAACCTTCTTTTTCAGGAGCCTACATGGTTATAACTCCACAGTTATGCATGCTTGGACAATAGTAGTGATCAAGATGGGTGAATTTTTGGAAAGTTTCCCAGTGTGATTGTGAGTGAGGAAAAAGCATAATGGTAAGGACATGCATTGGAATGTGGGGACATTAAATAGTCAGATGACCTGTTCAGGCACATGGGTGGGCCCTAGGGTGGGGACCACGTGTCTACGGGTCAACTGGTGGGGAAGGTCTTGGTGGGGCAGGACCTGATGGCCATGTTATGGCGGGGTGTCTATGCTATCAACGGGGTCCATATTTCATAGGATCTGTTTCAGTTTACTTGTACTTTTTAGATTTCTTCTACATTCTATTTGGGCTTGTATTCTGGCCCCTTTTTTTATAGTACAAACACTTTTTACTATACGATTTACTTGTGTTTTTATCTTTATGTGTTCCTGGATGTGTGTGTTTACAGGTAATAAAGTCAATGCTTTCCTGATATTAGGGAATAAGCTTTTCATTGATAGTCTCCATCCCATGGACTACGGAAGTTGGGCTTGGGGTAGTCATGACATGGGACACGAGGGACAAGTCGTGACATTATATTCCAATAACTATTATGGATTTATTTTTTTCAACTTTTATTTTAAATAAATTATTAATATATATACTATGATTAGATTAAGAAAACATATAGATCCAATTGTGTAGATATTTTTCATCTAAACCTAGTTTTTACATTTAGTATAACATAGATAAATTTCATTCCACACTATAACAAAATTTTAATACATGAAAAATATTTTCATACGTTATTAACAATTTTACCTTGAAAAAGTATTGTGCACCCACTAACTAGTCTGAAGTACTTGTCACTAATTTTTTTCAAATCCAGTATTCTGTTATCTATATGCTTGATTTATTCATAAATGAATTTATGTAATATACATATATTATTTACTTTTATTGATATCAAAAACCCTTTCAGTTATACCTAGTAGACATATTTCACAAGGTCTCCTTTTGGTAATTTCATATAGAAAACTTCTATAAGGATTCATTTATATGAGTTATACATGATGAAGAATAACCTAATATGAGGATCATCAAAGAATTCCATGACAATTATAATTCAAAATAAATTTAGTCTTCATGAGAGTTGATATGTATTTTCATTAACCAAATGTTCGATAATCAATATTGTTTTAGTGGTACCATCTTTTAACTTCAATTCCCATTTTTTATTGAATAATCACATGTAGTATTATGTATTGGTGACATTTAAAATATAGAATCTTGAATCTTGATAGATGGATTTAAGTAATTTATTTAATATTTTCTTTGCAGTCATATCATATTACCTTATACTTCTTCATTATAGTAATCATTATTCAAAAATAATAATACATGTATCACTCACGACGGTTAACATATATCGCCAATTTGGTTATGCATTTCTATGAATTATGTGTCTCTGTAAATAATCTTATCACTATTATCAGTGTACTACAATATTCCTATGTATCTTATGTTCATCCTTAACTGATAGAAGTTAATTCTTCTCCCACTATCATCGAAGAGATAAGCATCCTTTATGGAATTATAGTCGATCATCACTAGATTTTAATATCCTGAGTTGATATATGGTCATTAATAATGATTCAATTTAGTGTTTTAATGTTTTCTTCTAGATAAAGTCGCCTTTTAATATTATCAATCAACAAACACTTATGAAGGTTCTCTAATAAATTTTTATCATATCCTAATTAATATGATGTTCATTAGAGAATATAGTTGGCACATGGTTAGTTGTATCACATTTATTTTCAAAATATTGTTTTGATTATGCAATAGAATATTTTCAATTTATATAAGAATCGTCATTATTCTTCCTTTTACCATCATAAAATCATTTATTTATATATGTAAATTTGAGTTTGAGATAACCATTACTCCATATTTATAATCAATGATTATGAAGATAAGTCATTCTTTTATAATTATTCTCAATGATTCATCTATCTATACCCAGTGTAATCATTTACATCAATGAGAATTTATAAAATTTCATAAAACAATATTATGTAGTATATGAAGTAAGCATTATAATTATATGTGTTCACACGACCATGTTGAACTAAATTTAAAATATTTGTGATGTACATTTATATAATAAGATTTTTTCAAAAATGTGATAAGTATTTTGTTTTTATATCCAGTAACATAGCTCAATTGAGACTGAAAAAAATTTGAATGGAATGAACAAGTCAACTACATTCATTTCTCTTTGGAATATAATTATCTTTTCACAATTTGGTAAACGTCTTAAATTTTATAATCACCATTCATTACTATGGACATGAGTGATTCAAGAGTTAATGAAAAATAGTTTACAATTCAAATTATCATAAGAAAATATTATAAATGTGAAATAATATCTCATTGATTCTTTCATGACAATAAGGTAACATTTTTGGTAACACATATTACAAAAAATAATCAATCCATTTATAAATTAAATTCAGCAATATACCCTTAAGTACATCGAAATCACCCTTTCTCAGATCCTTTTATGTTCACTTTATAACCCTTCTATTCATTCTCATTTCCTATAATTATATAAAATTATGTTTTATATGTATAACATTTTATATAAATGCGATGAATATAAACATGATGAATATATATAAAGTGGATGAAACTTTATTCCTATTTAATTTATTCAAATATATTTTCAAGCGTCTAATATTTCTAATGTTAATGAAGTGTCGTGCTATTCATTTTTCAACCTTTGAGTCCTTTGTATTTTTAAATGATGTTGTGAAGGATCTTCTAACTGTATAATACCCATAAGATATTTAGTCTTATATTTTAAAATTAACAGAATATGGTGTTAATAAATTGGTTTTAAACACTCCATATCTTCATAGTGATCTATGGAATAATTTTACATGATAGATTTATCCATTTTTTTATACAAGCATGGATAAATAATGATAATCTTGGAGGTATGGATAATAAAATAAGATTTATGGATAATTTCCTTTATAAATGGAAGACCAACTTTTCTATTCAATTAATATAACCCATTATTTTGAAATTAGGATCATTACAAATATTTAATTGTTCTGTTTTACACTAATATAGTGAATTTACAATCTAATTTGTTTCAATCCTTTTATTCTCTTTCCTAAGAGGATGGAGATGGGTTATTATGGTTAAAGAATCCATGTTTTTTTATGTATAAACAAATATCCAATCATTGTTGATAATGTAATTCAATGGATAAAAGAAACATCCTCAACATATCATTGGTTAGATTCCCTTTCACTTTCTCTCACCAACTAGGGTGTTGAAATAGTAATAGGGGATTCCAACACATAATACAAACATTCTGATAATAGGTCGTTGCATAAACGATTATACCAAATCTGGAAATTTTATTTTCTAGGGAATACATTGATTTTAGGAATTATTTCACAACATTTATGCTTTTGTTTTAGATATTCCAAAATAATTAAAGAATTTGATTAGTACATATTGTGATTAAAAATTATTTGAGAAATAATAATAATTTAATATTAAAAATTCTCTCAATATTTTATCAAGTCCCAATATCCATCACTGTTGAACTTTTAATGTATGGTTTCTAGGACATTATAGTGGGAAGGATCCATATCCCCCTTTGAAAACACCTAACAATGGGTTTTCAAGATAATTTATGTTATTTGGATCTGAAGGTTTTTGTCAACCATGGTTTTGAAACTCCTTGATATGTTGAGGATATTCCCTAATCCATAAATCATTAATTGGATTTCCTCAACACATTCCTAAAAATTATACAACGTATAGAAATGTCTAGTCACATGATGTAATATGGTTAATTCAACCAAAAATCTTTATAAGAAATCACCTTATAAAAGTATGTGTCCCAGCAAGGGTGGCCCAAACACTTAGTTTTGTTGAGTTTAGTTGTTAATATTCTAATGCAAGGAAATGTTTGGCATATAATTTTATTTAGGGATATTAAATTATTTTTCATAAAAAATTTATCATGTATCATCTTTTAAATGTCTTGTTAATATTAATTGAATGTTATTCAATTAATTAACTATATGGGGAAAAATTAATACACAATTCATTTATTTAATTTACATCCTTTCACATTAATTCATTTTTTTTATATGATCCCAACCTTGTATCCATAAAATAAATAATTATAAAGATACAAATTAATAAATTATTAAATTTCCCATTCAAGAGTTTTATCTAATTGTCTATTTTATGAGTACATAATAAATATAACATTCACCTAGGGGGAATAAATCTTATTTCTATTATTGTCTTGAGTGAAAACACTCCACCTCTACACTTTTGTATCATATTAGTTGACATCATAATGCTTCTATCTTGAAATTACTCCATATTACTTGTGATGCTTCCTTATTTATATATATTTATGAATCAAATTTAACTGAGGGGAAATAAGATTGGTTAAGTGAGGTTTACATAAGTATCCTTCAACACATTGATCATTTTTAATAAGGGAGAGAAGGATGAATCCTAAGATATGGTATTTAATTTAATAATAAATAATTACAAATCCATAAAACAAATTAAACTAAAGATATCAAACACATACTCATGTAATGGTATAGATCATGAATGGTCATATAAGAAACAAATACACAAAGTTAACTGGATATTATTCATTTTGTTAGATATTCTTTATTAAAAATATGAACACAATTACATTAACTAATTATTTTGAGAATTAATAAATTCACATTTATCTTAATGAACATTAAAATGTAATTGGAGATACCCATAATTTATGATATTCATGAAAAATATATCACAGATCCAGTAACAATATCTATTTTTTATAATTACTTAATTAATCCTTTTAAATTCATTAAAACTGGTAATAAATTTTCAAACACACAATGGTTATCTAATCAATAATATTTAGTTTTAATGAATCATTTTTTTTAATTTAATGTAATTTGTAATACTATCCATTAATGAGAGACTATACTATGTCTAGATCTAGCTGCACATCATGTATCTCAATTGCCATTCATCTAGGGTACAAACCTAATTCTCTGGTGTTTTCTTCAATTGGACTACAAAATGTGTAAAAACTAGTTACACATCTTGTGTTCCAAATTCATTATGTCTAGGATGCACACCTGGGTATTTATAGTGTGTCTTGGGGGACTGTGCTATGTGTAAATGCCAACAACATGTTGTGTATCTCTTGGATCTGTGTGTTAGATTGATCCCTGAGTGGTTCAGGGATTTCTACATATATGGAATTTAATGAACTACACATCGTTTACACCACATAGATGTCGTGTATATAAAAAATTTTCTATATTTTTAGTATCATAACATTTGGACCATTTATAATTACCATATAGAATGCGTTATTTACACCACTATCATGTGTGGACTACAAGGAATATACACTGATAAACACCATGTAATCCAATGACTATGTTCTATGATGGAAATTAAAAATGAAATGTACAACATGTATCATTACATTGTGGCACACGATGTATACCATGGTTTATCCAGATATAATGCACTAGGGTACATAACATTAAATTCCGTATACACTTTGTGTACCCCTAAAATACCAGCCAAAAATTTCTAGTCTCTTAATGGCTTCTTTAGTCATTCTTTATTTATTCATTAACCTTTAAGAAAATAAAAAATTTAAAAAGTCATGATTAATTTTAAAATTCATGTTATTTTAAAAATGATTATAGATTTAATAACATGAAATGAAAATATCACCACAACTTCACATATTCCAGCAATACATAAAATGTTATATTTTTTAACATAACAAAGCTCTGATACCAATTATTTGTTTTTCGGGTACAAAAAGCATGTGATGGTGGGACTCATAGTAAAATTTATTTTAATTATAATTTCCCAAAACCATGAGTGAGGATCTTGCATGAAAAATTTAAAATTAATTTATTTTATTTCTGAAGAAATGAATACCTGGTCCTACAAACATTCTTAATTGATGAATATTGATAAATCAAAATGATCCTTTTAGATGTTTATTGTTGTAAGATGTTCTAAGGATATAATACCTCTAGCATTTATCCACACATGTTCCTATTATCTCTATGAAATTACACTCAATATCCATGTTCTAACACAGAGAATCAAATGTATTTTGTTGTTTGTTCATGATCACGAATTCTTTGGTCCTGAAAAATACCTACTTCACTTCACTTTCTTGAGTGGGAGAGGGAAGGAGGAGTCAGGATAGAATTTTTTTTGTGAAACAATTCTCTCATATCACATTTCACACTGGTCTAAAATCACTATAATATAAATCAATTTCTAGATATATGGTTTAGTTTTAAATAATTATTTAATTATATTCCATATATTAAATAATTCTATAAGTTTTAATAAAACCCATACCATATAATAAATAATAATATTATTATTTTGTGTCGCACATCAACTTGTGTAGTAACAAGTATTTTTAGCATACATGTTAATTAATATTGGTCACATGACTCAATCTTTCTCTATTAGAAAACCTCCATAATTTATTGAATTACAAAATAATATATATCATTACATTATATAAATATTATATTTATAGACTATTAAATAAATATTTATTTAATACCAATAAAATAAATAAATGAATTATTTCACAATCTTATGATTTAATAGTTATTTTATTTATGTGATCAATTAGACATGAATTAAATTATTCATTTGTCCTGAGAATAATATTTATTCCATTAATTAAATTCAAATTTAATTTAATCGAGATCAACAGAAGCATGATATATGTGACCCTCTATAATTCTTTCTTATTAGAATTAAGAAATATAACATAAATCCAAATATTACTATTTGGAAAGTTGTCATGGAACTAAACATAAAAATCATAATGTCATAAAAATGAAAAAAGCATAAAAATTATCATTGTGTAATATAATGCCTTTATTGAAAAATCATACCAAGTAGGTTACACATATGTGTCACAATCATAAAAGCGGATACATCATTGAATATCAGAAATCAATGTTGAAACATCATGTAAATAGAATTTTATGTGATGGTTATATTTAAATTTAGGGTCTATGATATCAAATTCTATTAATATGGAAGGTAAAAATCCTTCCATGGAATATTCCTGAATAAATGGTCAATCATGATCCGTCCAACATACCATACTTCCTGCCAACTTATATCAAGATAATTTTGGTCATTAAATTTATGTGATTCATCCATGACCGAAATTAATGATGTTAATAAATTCTAAAGAACATTACACATGAATGCCGGTAGGAATATACAATGACACAAAAAAATACAGAATACCTACTGGTGTTTTTGTTCATATAAACTACCACCTTGATGATTACTAAGTCCGAATATCATTAGAGAAACCCTCATATGCTTACGAATACTCACACCAGACATTCTACCGACAATGTGTGCTATCAAAATATGTCTTCCAATAATATAACTATATTACAGATATATTAAAATAGAATCTTATAGTTACCATCATAATAGGGAACTATTATTACCTTATCAATGCGATTGTTACTATAGGCCATTATCAAACAAATTTAAATTAGATGTACAACAAAAAATTGATGATTTATTTGTATTAATAATCACTTATTTTAATATACGTGTAATCTAAATTAAAAAGTAGATGTTTCTAGGGATCCCTCTTTAATAGGTTTTAAATTAGGATAACTCTTGGCTTTATATTCTACTTCCAAAAAGATAGTTCTCTTATACCATGAAATTGATGGAACCTAATATTATTACACTTAAATAATTCTTATACAAGTTATGTTTGGCTCCTCCACTAGGAAGCTAATGGTCTCCAACTGTATTGAGAGGTTCTTTCCACAAATGACTGGATAGGTAGTGCCACTAGTATTTTCCCAAATAAATTTATGGACAACCATTATTTCTTCTAATTTCTTTAGTTGAATCATAAAATTCCTTCTGTGAGGTCAGTAAATCCCTCAAAACATAAAAACATATTCAGTATTAATCCAAGTGAAATTTCAATTCCATTATGAAGTATCCATAAATAACTTTATATTCTATCAAAACTCCATTAATTGATATGAAAATACACTAAAATCACTCAAATAAAATAATAAGATATTCATTTTGATCATTAAAAAATAGGATATAGGTAGAGTAATAACATGAAATTCATTCATCAATAATTAATTTATTTGATAATGATGGTCATGATGATAGGTGTACATAGTGATAGTATGATTTATCTATTGGAAACTGAGTCATTGAATGTTTTCATCAACCGATATATATATATATATATATGATGGAGTGTTGGAGATTTGGTTGTTAAAAATCATAAAGGGTAATTTGGTTGGTAATCTTGTTTATCAAATCATGATTATTGATCCATGATTTTAGGGGATAAGGTTTTACAAGATGACTTGTGGGAAGATAGTATATAGGAATTGAGAAATTAAATTTTAATTATTTACATGATGAAAATCAATAATTGTAAATCCATGAGGTTGGGGAGAATTACAAATCTTAATTAATTTATTTTTAATAATCTATATCATCTTTTTATAATATGATATGACTCAATTTTTTTATCCAAGTCACATATGACATATCATATAATTTATGTATTAAATCTATGCAAATTTCATGTTTTTTTAATTAGATGTTTTACTAGTGAATAGTTATTCCGTTATATTGTATGTTTGTTATTTTATGTTTTCTGTGAAGAATGGAATAGTGGGATGAGTTGGGCGTAATGTATTCTAACATTAGGAAAACATAGTCATAGGGAACCGAACATCTAAAATTAGTTTTGTACATGTAATAATATCTTCTCTATGATATTTTCGTGGATTAATATGTGGATTTCTAGGGGTATTATTTAAATCACAAAGGATAAGAGGTTCAAGTGGTTTCCCCCCAATAAGTGGCATAATATCACATTGTCCATAATTCACTGTTAACTCACCAGGAGTGGATCAAACATGGAATCATATGAGAAGATGATCTATATTGATTAAATTAATGAAATAAAATTTTACTTTTGGATAATTCATATTGAAGATCACTTAATTAAAAAGGAATTATATGTTCCTTTGTTTGGAGTAATGTTGATATTGATAAAGAAAAAACAATGGGATTTCATTGATAGAAAGGCTATAGAAATGGTAAGAAATAATATAGCATAAAATATTTCTTTAAATAGTTGGGGGAGAAAAAAAATACTTATAGCAATGAAGGAAAATTCATAAATTTCTAAGAATCCTACAATATTGGAAAAATTGTTCAATTTGTGATTTATTTTAGCCTATGGTTGTAATAAGGAAGACTAGTGGTATGAAAAACGAATGAATACTTTTAACTTGATTGGAGGGAAGCATGAATTAGTGAAGTTAATGTTCATAGATGATGTGTGGGCACTCATACTACTATTATCTCAATAATTAAGTAGGAATTCAATTAATATAATGGTAACTAACTCTCCCAAGAAATATTCCTACTCATTGATGATATTTGGAACATGATACACTGTAGATAGATTGTTTTGATAAAATTTTAGCCATTATCTATTAATGCGATTAAATGTAATTGAAGGGGATGTTCATCACATGTTATTGAAGTCTATCAAAAGAATAATTCCAATGATATGTCTTGAGAAATGAGTTAAATAATATCATAAATCCAAGGATTTACACTCTACTGTTTGGGGATGATAAAGAATATAAACAATCTTTATAAAATTTTAAATGGTGAAACCAAAAAAACCACAACATATAGTATTTTAAATGTCATTATTCTTATAAAATAAAGTAAAAATTACTTGATGAGTGAAAACAAACCTATAGAATATTGGTTAATTGGTTCTATAGAAACGTATTATTAAAATATTAATCTAATATATATATATAACTATTTATTATAGTGGTATTCCATTTTTTTCAAATGGGTGATGAAGCCTTGAAAATAGTGATAAAGGAGTGTTGAACATAGATTTGATGAATGGGGGATTCATAATTCTTACTAAAGTTTGAGATGTCATTTTTTCATGAAGAAATACTATTTCCATTAGAAATCTAGTTTATGTTGGATAAGGAAATAGTATTTAAAATAGTGAAAAGAAAAAATTTCATGTCTTTATAGTGGTTTAAAAAGTTTTAAAGGTTAAGAATAATTAAATGTATATAAATATGGACTAAATTTCAATAATTATAACATCAAAATTAAATGATTTGTCAATATGGAAATGTAACATTATCACCTTATTGAAATGAATTAGATTTTGTCAAAAGATAAGGTAGTAATAAATATTGTTCACATGGAAAACGAAAAGTGATAAATTGTTTATATTAAAAATGAAGAAAAAATTCTTTCAACATATTTTAAAATAAACCCACGAACCAAAATATGGAGGAGGTTCACTAAGATGTTTGGGGAAAATCCCATATTAATTACTATTAGAGTTTTCTTTAAATTATTACATTTATTTATGATTATATAAAGAATTTGTGGTTTTATTTAATAAAATATAAATATATTTTCATTTAGGTGTTTATTGAGTATAAATATTTAGTGGGAATGGAATGAAATAAGAAGTTGAATTGTATCTAAAATACCACATTGGTGAGTAAACAGACCCAAATTATGGTAGTTCTTCACGATTAACTAAATAAGGAATTAGAAGATGGGGTACATAGCTCCCCTATAAGAAATTTTAAATGAATGAATAAATAGAACTTTGATAATGAATTTTTGGATTATAAGGCTACACTCATAAATGAATATGTAAATTTGTTTAGAGGAACTAAACACAACAAATTTTCTCACAAATAGAAATCCATATTCAAAAATTGGGAAGGATATATTGATTGAGGTAGTATAGAGAATTAATGGAAGTAACAAATCATAATGTATTAATCTTATTACCTTGTGTACATGTAAATTATATTAATAAGGGTAATATTTAATGAGTATAAACAATGATATTTTCCTTGTTTATTGAGATGAAAATTTTGGATATAAATTATGTGACAGTGGAAAGAGATACATTATCATAATAAGAGACCATTACATATATAAAAAGTCTTTATGGTAGTACCAAAACAGTGTTATGGAATTATTTGATGATAGATTCACAAGTGATTCCCATTTAGATATGAGTATGAGTATAAAAATTTCATAAAACTTATAGAACTCAAATTTTATTCCAAAAAGAACCAAAATTAAAATATAATTCTTTCTAAAAGATCATCCATAGTGTTCAAGAGAGAATGAATCTTGAGTTCGTGAATCAGAACTGTGGGATTCCTATGTTTACGTATCAAAAATAAAAGTACCATTATAGAGAGATGGTCTAACAAATTCAAATATGATAATTCAAATTTGGAGTTCCATCAAAATCAGGAGGATAGTTCAAAGGTATCTATCTAGTATTAATTTCATTCATGTAATAGGTTTTCTTGAAATTAAAAAATCTAGTGAAGAAGTTACACTCCATGACTCGTAATACTAGGAGTCTTATATGAATGAGTATATATATTTATTAATATCAACAAAACTTCTGAGATGGTTAATATTTCATATAGTAAATAGGACCTAGAAAATTAGTGTGTTTAATGGATTAATGAAGAGACAAATGTAAGGGAAGGGTGTAAGGAATGGATGGTAGTGAAGGGGTTTCAACAAAAATAATGAAATTGTATATTTCTTCACTTCTAGTTAGGAATGACACAATTTTAAAATTGATAATAATTGTATCCTTATAAGAAATGTAATTATAAAATATTGATGTAAAGACTTCATTACTTCATGGAATGTTAGAGCATGAAATCTACATTAAATATCCTACATATTTACAATAAGAAGGAAACTAGAGGATGGTTTGTAGATAGATAAAAATATTTTATGGATTAAAGAAAACACAATGACAATGAAATCAAAAAATTTATTCATTTATGATGATAGATGGTTTCAGCAGATATAACATAGATCATTATAATTACTAGAAGTAATTTTTAGTATAAAATTTAATTATCTTAATTTTTAATTTGGATAAAATATCAATTGGAACACTGAATGTTTCGAAAATTATGAACCAAATTTGTGACCTATCTAAAAGGTTCTAGTTGATGTATATTTGATAAAAAGAATTGTTTTTGGGATCAAGATCGAATGAAATAGGAATGCTACAATATTGGTTCTCTCCCTAGAGGATTAAATCTAATATATCTTTGAGGTATTGGGCATGGATTATATTTTCCAATAAAATAGTTGGGAAAATAATTAACTATTTCATATATACGTACTTTTGTTTCATAATTATAAATACCTTTGAAATTTATGATAAGAAAAAAAATAATAATAATATTTATTAAAGTAAATAATGTTTAAAAAAAATTATATTTTTTAAAATCATTAATCTAATCATAGCTGTGAATATTTTTAAATTAAGGATTAGCTAATATTTCACTTTTAATTACTATTTTATATATTCATATTATCAAATTTTAATTAAAAATTTAAACTAATTACTCTCAAATTAAATATCTAAATTTATAATTTCATTATCATTTAATAATATTTTCATAATAAATTAATAGAAATTCATTTTTCGATATTTGATTGGAAAATATAAATAAATAAATATATTTTTTTATTTTACCATAATATATTTAATTTCATAAGATATTAATATATAGTTCATAAATATAAAATGTTTATAAAAATAATTGTTTAAGCCCTAAATGAATTTATTCAGATTAATTTCCTAGTAATTACTATTAGATAGGTGTTAATTTACTTTCATATAAATAATATAAATAAATATCATTGAAATAAAACATTAGTCACCATTAACATGATATAAATAGCACTTTTATAAATTTATTCTTTGATATATGTTACATTTATATTAAATAATATTCACCAAATACCATTAAAATTTATTTTTATATTATAAAAAATTTTATTAACCAATCCATCAATATTAACATAATTCATTGAATTGTATAATAAATATGTGTGACCCATAAAACTATACATTTATATATTATAATGTCTTGGTTAAATATTTTTATTTTTTTATTATTCATTTATCAAAATGGAATACTTAATCTTAATAAGATATATTAGGGTTTTTAAGTTCATTTTGGAGTTTGCTGAAGGCTATTCAATATAGTATTCATTTATAGTGAAATTGAAAATGTATGGGTGTTATAGTTCATGTTCATATCAAAAAATTCCTTCAAACTAATATCCAAAATAATAAGTCTTATATTGAGTGCTTTCAATATGATGAATTTTTTCTATATATTAATTTTATTTTGTATTGTTGTTGTTATATATGTGATGTTCATGGGAGAATACAAGCTAGGATATATCTGTATAATACATGATTATTATTTATTTATATATGTTATCTATTATTAGTCAGACACGTCATCAATAATTTTTGTCTTTGATAAATAAAATTACCTTGGTAATATAATTATTCTTATTTATTACAAGAATATGTTATGTATTACACTCATGGAATGTTAAATCTTATTTAGCCTCCCATTTATTATGATATGGATTTCTATTTAATCCATCAATGCCTTTACATTTTACAACTATATTACCCTTTTAACTAACCAAAAGAAACATTATTAGAAAAAAATGGTAAAATAAATCAATAATAGATAACATTTATTAATAACAATACATAAGTTGGTTAATATAAAAAAGATCGGATAAAAATATAGAAAATTATGCATTAGGTTCGGGCTACTCCATAACTTCCTTAGTAGCCACTTTCTTATCCCTAAAATTTTCATTTTATCCTACAATGTCATAAATAGATATTAATAACTCATGTTACATGGCATGGTCTCCAAATTGTATTTATTATATTCAAATAATTAATGTATCTAACTCTCTAAAAGTAGGAACTGATATTTTAGATGTATGATGTGGAATATTCACAAAATGTAAAGTAGACTCTTATGTTATCATTCTAATTTATTCAAGAGATTCTCAACCAGTGATTGTTGAGGAATCCCCATTTCTATTATCGAGAATACATGATGTGTTATTCTTGGTAATGTACTCATAATTTCTTGAGGTAAATATCTAAAAGTCTTAAAATTGATAGAGTAAGATCATCATTGGAAACATAAATATCTTCAGATGAAAAAGTTGTTACTCATCAGAATACTCAAAAATGATAGCAATTCTAATCCTAATATTCTTCGACAGTTATTTTTCTCTATGTTCTTTTCATTAACATCTAATTCAATTCTCATACACTGATGCATCATTAGAGTCGTTATTTTTTCAAACCATTGACAGTTCTAGCATCTCTTCCTCTTGGAGGGATTTTTTTTGGAAAAAATCCTATATTTATTTTTTTCAATAATATGCCTGAGTGAAAGGGTCGGTCCTCATACATTTGATATTTTTTCAAAAGGCCCAAAACCAATTGGGTCTATAAGTAATTTTCTAGAAAATTTGAACGACAGTATTAATGTCCATAACTCCATTGTGGAAGCACAAAAAAAAATTTAATATATTACATATATATATGATGGTCTATATTAAATATTAAAATTATTATTTATTCTGTTTATTGAAATATATATAAATAAACAATAATCATATTATTATTTTATATTATTATTAATTGAATAATAAATTGTTAATAAAAACATTTTTTTGATAATTATATTTTATATATTTCTAATTTAATTAATATTTATTTAAAAAATATGTTATTGACTAATATATTTGTTAAATTAGTAAATATATTATTTCAATAGTTAATCATAATTGTTATTTAAACTAATTTATATACTTAATAACAGAAATATAATTTATTAATACTATAATTAATAAAAATTAACTATAATAATATATTTTTTAATATTTCATTATAATGTTACGTATATTATAGTACTAAATAAGAATTACAGAAATAACTGTTTTAATGTGAAAATTTAAGGATTATAATAAATAAATTCTATCACATGTAAAATTCTTTCGTTTATAATATTGATGAAATTATTATTTTTCTCAATGAATTTGTATATATTTAGTGAGTTTGTAAAATTAAATTTTGATTTTATTTTTTCATTATCATTTATATGATTTCAAATTCAACTACATTAAATATAATAATGTTTCAAGTAGATGAAATTGACATCGAATAAGGATAAATACAATATTAATTAAATATGAAAAAATCAATAAATATATAGATAATAATTGAAATTAAAAAGTTCCTAAAAACAATCAATGGAAATTAATTTTAATAGAATAATGCTACAAAATAACATGTCTATCATAGCACTAAAAAAATTTATTTTCAACATAAAAAACATTGGTAATAAGATATCCTTTAATATCACCTGGCATTTATCAGTAATAAAAAAATTATTTGTTAAAGAGTTCAGTTATTAGTAATTAAAATAAATTATTTATAATTCCCTCTATCAGTGCTATAGTTTTTGCATTGATAAAGTCCATGCAGCTACTATAAAACTTGTAGTAATACTAAAATCCTATAATAGAATAATATTACAAAAATATAATAAAATTTTCATGAAAATATTAATAAAAAACATAAAAAAATAAAAAATAAATAACATTTCACTCTGATTTCAATTAAAAATTTAAATTATATATATATATATATTCATGTGACATTTATGATTAATAAAAACCCCAATAGAAAAAATCAGAGGATAGAAGGATTTCACAAACCATCATCCTCTATGAAAAACCATGTCCCTAAAGTAAAAACAACAATTATTTTAATAATAGTACATAAAAATAAAAAAAATTATAATTTTAATGTTATATAATTCACATGTGACCTATTATATTCATAATTAATTAATATATTAATGATTTAATTAGCTATAATGATAATTATTGTATTAATGATTATATTTTTAATTAGGTTATTAATTATTAATAATATTATTAATTAATAATTATAATATAATTTTTAATTAAAATTTTAATTAATAAAAATTATAAACTATGTTGTTAATTATAGAATATAATAATTATATTATTAGTTATTTATAATATTAATTACATAAATAGTTGTAAATAATATTTTAATTAAAATGAAATGAATTTTTATATTGAAAACATGAATTTTAGAAAACATTATGAACAATGTGTGAAAGTGTATTGTGTGGACGATTTCTAAAAAGCCCAAAATAAATATAGATTATTGTCCTAAAGTGTCATGACAATCTGAGATAATTTTTACTTTTCGGCTAGGTGGTGTGTGATTTACACAAAAATAAATCATTTATAGTTAAACATGCACCTGGAGTCATACTTGTGGCTAATTCCTACACACCAAAAATGAATTATATACCGGTATCCTAATATGTGAAAACAATCTGAACGATTTTCTTAGTTTTGTGTAAGTTAAACATATTTTACACTAAAATAACACATTTATATTTAAAATAAGTGCATAAAGTCATATAGGACACATCAAGTGTCAGATTTACAAGAACTTAATAAAATCACTGATAAAGATAGGATTTATTATGTAAGATCCTAGTTTTTGGAAAGGTATGTTTTGTTGTGATTTTTGTTGATCCCTTTTCCTTTTAGGTATTTAAAAGGTTTGTTGGAAGTGTGAGGGGCCTTGGGGTTGTTCCCGAGGCTCGAGGCATTGAAGAAGGGAAGTCTGGGAAAAGCAGACCAAGGCGCACGACCTGCGCACAGTCAGCCAAACCGTGCAGCCTGCCCAGACTAAGTCGTGCGACCCTCCCTCCTCTAGACAGAAGTGAGCGCACAGTTTGTGCACAGTTTTCCAAACCGTGTGGCTAAATCGTGCGACTCCCCCCCCCCACCCCGCTCCGGGAAGTGTTGTGTGCACGGTTTTCCAAACTGTGCGGCTAAACCGTGGACCACATAAAGTTAGAAAAGTTACAAAATTTACACTCTAGGCTTTATAACACCTACTTGGGATTTATGTCCAATCTATTCCTCTTCACCCTAGGTGCGGACCAAACCTCCCAAGGACTCCAAGATATCAAACTTCTTCTATTATAAGGTGTTTTTGGTGTTGTTGGTTGCAGATTGAAGCTCTGGGTAAGGCTAATCTACTCTTTGGTTGTTTTCTTGGTTTAGGGTTTGTGTCTTCTCTCCCTCTTGTTCTGAAACCCTATGACCATTTCTTTTGGGTGAGTCCTGGGTTTAAGCTCCAAGGGTTGGTCGAATAAAGGTCTAGGGACTCGATTGAAGGTGCGTTCAACCACAGATTCGAGGTAGGTGGTCTAAAAGTTATATCCCATGATTATTTAGGGTTTATGTGCATGTTTACTAGTGTTCTTATTTCTCTTAGTTATGTTGTGAATATCCTCAGCATGTATGGGTTCAATGATGTTTAAAATGGAAAATGGGAACCCTCACGAACCCTGTGGGATGTGTTGGGATAGACTGGACCTAGTTGGAGCCATCCATTGGATGTGCCGATTTTTCCCCGGGCTAGGGATTTTTCATTAAACAAGTGAACTTGTTTTAATAAAATGTAGAGCCCTAGATGAATATGTTGGCATGATTGTAGGAACTTGGGAAAGAAGTTAGGTGATGCAACTAGACTTGGAAACTAACCTTAGGGTTATTGGAAATGGAATGACTAGTGATTTATGGAAATGATTAACATGTTAAATGGTTTAATGTGTAAATTGAATAAAAACCATAAAGTGATAGATTATGGGACTAATGTTGAATGCTCAGTAAGATAGTAATAGCACTTGGGAATTGGGTGAATGGATAAATGATGTGAAATAATAATGTGTTAATGGGTTAAGGCTTGATTTGTTTTCCCATGTGGGTTGTTGTGAATGATGGTTGTCAATGGGAAATGGTAGGAAGGTTGATGGTTACTTATATATATGCATGTGCACATGGCTTAGTAGTGTGGAATAATACTTGAGGATCTACGCACATGGGTCGAGTGAAGACTGATTCTCTGAACTCCACCCTAAATTCACGGTGTAGGGATAGGACTGCTGTTATGTTTCCCTATCAGTTGCATCCACCCAGACTGAGGCTTTGAGGTGAGGATATGGTTGCTATGATGGGGTTGGTCCTAGTGAGATAGGAAAACAATGTGTTTACCCTCTTGCATGTGATTTTTGGCATTAGACCCATGTAATATGATGAAAGTGATTAACCCATGGAAATGTGATGAAATGGTAAGTGATGGTAATTATTGGGAAATGAATGGTAATGAATGTGGTAATGGATGGGATTTGAACTAGATAACGACACGTTAATTAATTACTTGGCATTATCTTTCACATTCCTTTTACATGCGCTATCTGCTCTTGCTGGATATTTTGTAGACACTGTTGGTGGTAGCCTACTGAGTTGTACTCACACCCTACTCAGGCCACTGTTGTGTACCCGAGCAGACTTCATGTTTGCAGGTCAGGAGAAGGGAAAAGATCCTTGCTAGTTAGATGAGTGGACATGTGTAGCACATGGTGTAGGATCCGAGCTTAGAGTCGGGACCATTTTGGTATTTTGGACTTTGTCGTTATTTTTGGTCTTTTGTTAACTCTTACACTATAGTATGACAGGGCATATTCATTTTTGGAAATGGTCGTTATACATGTTCCTTGTTTATTGGTTATTATTTCCGCTATTTGGTTATTATGTTGTGGCTTACTCTGATAAAATGTGGGTATAGTCTCCCCATGTGACCCCATAGTCCCCCTCTACTAGTCGGCAACCCTTGGCATACGGGGAGGAGTGCTTAAGGTCATGTAACCACCCGGCTCAGAGCATCAGTTTTGTGGCTTCCGGGTCGAGGACGTTATAAAGTGGTATAAGAGGAGGTCTTTCTCCTCCTTCTCTAATGTCTTGTTATTTGGGACTATTAGCCAAGGGTTATGATTTTTAGGCCTTTGTAATGAGCTCGTGATTGGGAGTAGCTAACCCAGGTATGGGGGAAACCCCAATTCACCCTCGGTGGGAAATGATGTTATTGGTTGTGTGATGTTACAGTAGATGATATTTCACTATTGGGTGATGCACATGTGGTTTGATGTGATTGTTTTATGACGTTTGAGTCATGGCCTTACAGGAACAAGGATTTTCATTCGTGCATCATTGTAAGCACCTAGGGAGATAGGTGACACATATTTTATTAGACACACAAACGGGGTGAGTGTGTGAGGAGGGAAAGTAGGGTGCATCATGAATTTCATGAATCCAAGAAATAATGAGAAGATTGAAATGAAACAAGTGGGAAAATGATGTTTAATGAAACCTAAGGGTTTGAAATGAAGTGGAAAATTTCTTGAAAAATGTTGTGTGAGTTGGTGGTAGTGCATGATTGTTACCCCATGTGGACCATGTACCATGGTAGGGATGGATGGGGCAGTGAGTTTGAGGTGTTAACGTTGTTAAAAATGGGTTGTTGTAGCTAGTGAATAGTTTTGATGAAGTCATGAATGTTTATGGTATGCATTCTAAATATCATGTGTGGCATGTAGAGAGATGCCACCACGATGGTGGGTACCAGTTAGGCAATGGGAGGATGTTGCTGAGAACAATCCTTCATTAGAGGGGAAAGAAAATGTGGTGATCAATGAGTGTGGGGAAGACCAGTTCTGTGGGAACATGGATCACCTTATGAAAATGATGGATCAGGACCCAAGGCGGGTTGCACCGAGCATGTTTGAGCTGACCAGGGAGTTCTAGTTGTAGCACCATCTGACCTTCACCAGAGAGGGTGGGCCAGAGGCATCGGAGTTCTAGTTAGAGTCTATCTAGAAGATACTAGATCATCTAGACACCCCTATCGAGAAGTGAGTAAAGCTGTTCGTTTACATGTTGCGAGGCCAGGCTAGGAGTTGGTGGGACATCCAGTCCCAGATCGAGTTGGCTGAGGGAATTTTGTGGATGGTTTTTCAGGAAAAGATTCGGGAGTATTTCTACCCATAGATGTTGAGGCAGGAGCGAGTTGCGGAGTTTATGAGCCTGACTGGGGATCGTTATCGGTGATGTAATATGCTAGTAGCTTCATTGATTTGAGACGACTTGTACTAGTATTAGTAGGGTATTATGTAGCGGTGGAAATATGCTTCTTGGATGGGTTGAGACATGAGATCAGGTATCAGGTAAGCATCTTCCGCTTGAAGAGGTTTGCAGAGGTGTTATATCAGGCACTCATATCTAAAGGGAACCTTAAGGGAGCTTCGGGTGGTAGGCTTGTCATGCTAGCTGGGCGGAAAATTGATGCATCTTCTGAAGGTCGAAAGTTACATTTGGAAAGTTTTCATCATGGTGGTCAGAAGAGAGGGTCAGCATCTCAGAGTGGGAACAAGGTGTTCTGCTATCAGTGCAATAGGATGGGGCATGTGCATGGTCAGTGTCCTCGACCTCCAATTGATTTCCGTTCGTGCGGTAGGATGGGACATGTGCTGAGGTTCTGCAGGAACCCACGACAAGTGGGAAAGTATGATGGTGGGCATTAGGTACCAGATAAGGGAAGGCGATCTGTTTCCCTATATCAGGCAGGCAGTTTGAGCTCCACGGGCTATACTGGAAGGGGTGGTGGATGTGGGACTACCAAGCAAGATCGCTCACACTAGTAGGGCAGTGCAGCGTAGGGTGTTCAGGCTGGAGCCCAGGGTAGAGGGGCAAGTCAGCTTCAGGCAGTTCAGTTTGTGTCGGGTGATGGTAAAGCCGGACCGTTGACTTTTCAAGGTAAAATCCTTGTAGCTTCTACATTTTCTAATGCATTTTTTTACATAGGTGCCACACACTCCTTTATCTCTGCTCAAATTGTGGTGGTGCTGGGTTTATAGGCGGAGAGGGTGTGTGGAGTTTTGTAATTTTACACTCCGTTGGGAGTATGGGTTGAGGATATCAAACAGTGTAAGGGGTGTGCCTTGGAAGTAGGTGGGTATCATTTTCTGTGGGACTTGTTCATTCACGAGATGTCAGGGTTTGACTTAATCTTAGGAATGGATTAGTTGGTGATGTATCGGGCACACATCGACTGTTATCGATGTATAGTATCGTTTAGGTCGCTTGAGGGTGACGCTTATGTCCACCATGGAGAATGGGATGTTTGAGCAGGGCGTGCAGGGCCATTTTGTCAACAGATGAGTGGAATCACGGCTCACATGGCATGTATCATGCTTGATGATGTAAAGGGATGGGAAAAACCTAATTTTACTCCTATGGTTGATCGATTTCCGGATGCATTTCCTGAGGATTTATTAGGGTTACCACCCGAGAGGGATGTTGAGTTCACGATCGAGTTGCTGCCAGGAGCGGAGCCGGTTTCTATGCCGCCATACCGAATGGCACCAGAAGAACTCCCGGAACTGAAGGTTCAGCTTGAGGAGTTGGAGTGTAATGGGTTTATCCATTCAAGTACGTCTCCTTGGGGATCTCCCATGCATTTTTCTAAGAAGGCCGATGGGTCGCTGAGACTGTGTGTTGACTATCGAAAGTTAAACCAGATGAAAATGAAAAACCATTAACTGCTTCATCGAATTGATGACCTGTTTGATCAATTGAGGGGTGCTTCAGTGTTCACTAAAAGTGATCTGAGGTCGGGTTATCCCCAGTTGAGGGTGAGGTTTTCTGACGTACCACGGACTGCTTTCCGATGTCGGTACGGGTTGTTTGAGTTAGTGGTAATGCAATTCGGTTTGAACAGTGAATCTGAGGTGTTTATGGCCTTGATGAACCATATATTTCATCCCTATCTAGATTAGTTTGTTGTTGTCTTTGTTGATGACATCTTAGCGTACACTAAAACTCCAGACGATCATGCCCAATATTTTGACATCATCTTGGGTATGCTAAGAGAGCATCGACTATACACCAAGCTATCATAGTATCGATTCTAGATAGGTGAGGTGCATTTTCCGGGTGAAATCATCTCAGTGGTACGAGTGTATGTGGATCCAGATAAAGAGCAGGCAGTTGTATCATGGGAGAATCCTAAGAATGTTTCTGATGATCAGAGATTTTTGGGTTTTCCAGGGTATTACCAAAGGTTCATTAATGATTTCACTCTCTTGGCAGCACCACTCTCGAGCTTGACTATGAATAGAATCAGGTTTGACTGGTCGGGGGCTTGTGAGGATGCCTTCCAAGAGTTGAAGAAGCGGTTTACGACCACACCTATCCTAATTTACCTAAACCGGGTAAGAAATATGTCATGTTTTGTGATGCGTCTGGAATCGGACATGGGTTTGGGTTGATGTAGGATGAGCGGGATGTGGCTTATGGGTCATGACAGTTGAGACCCCATGAGCGGAACTATCCCAATCATGACCTTGAGTTGGCTACAGTATTGTACGCCTTGAAGTGCTGGAGACACTATCTGTTGGGGGAAAGGTTTACCGTGTTTACGGACCGTAAGAGCTTAAAGTACATCTTCTCACAGAGGGATCTGAATCTTCAGCAGCGAAGATGGGTTGAATATCTCCAGTAATTTGACTTTCAGTTGGTGTACATGTTGGGAAAGGGGAACCGTGTTGTAGATGTTCTGAGAAAGAATATTCAGAATCAGGCAGTTCAGGAGTCTAGCACCGAGTGGAGGGTGATGGCTTTGTTCGTAGAGATGCACCTACCGGTATTGGAGGAAAGTGGTCAGGTCACTCTTTCTTCCTTAATGATGAAGTCGATGCTTTTTGGTGGAGTTAAGGAAGTTCATCTTGATGGTCCTGAGTGTTTGGCCATAATGGAAAAGATTAAAGGTGGGGATCTACCTTCTGGTTGATCCATCGACGCGAAAGGTGTTGTTCGCGTTCGTGATCTTGTGGTTGTGCTAATGTGTGTGCGGGAAGAGTTTATGTGTGAGTTCCATGCGTCAAAGTGGGTAGTACATCCTGGTTTGACCAAGATGTACCATGATCTCCGAAGGAGGTTTTGGTGGCTTGGAATGAAGAAGGAAGTTGCGGGACTTGTGGCACAGTGTCTTACCTGTCAGCAGGTGAAGGCTGAGCATCAACACCCAGGGGGTTTATTGCATCCATTTCCCATTCCAGAATGGAAGTGGGAAAATGTAACGATGGATTTTGTCGTGGGTCTTATGAAGATTCCATGGAAGAATAATACAATCTGGGTGGTTGTGGTTCGGTTAACGCAAGTGGCTCATTTCATACCAATTCATGAGAACATTACAGTCGACCATTTGGGTGAGCTATATGTTCGAGAAGTAGTGCGGTTTCATGGGGTACCATGAACCATAGTTTTGGACCGAGATCCACGTTTCACATCACACTTATGGAAAGGTTTACAAAAAGAACTTGGTACGTAGGTGTTTTTGAGTATGGCCTTACACCCGTAGACAGACGGGCAGTCGGAGTGTACGATCCAAGTGTTGGAAGACATGTTGACAGCTTGTGTCTTGGACATTGGTGGTTCTTGGGAGAGGCACCTATCGTTGGTTGTGTTTTCCTTTGACAACATTTTTCAGGCTACAATTAATATGGCACCATTTGAGGCGCCTTATGGGAGACTATATAGGTCTTTTTTGTGATGGCTAGAGGCCAGTGAATCTGGGTTGTTGGGGCCAAGTCACATGCAGGAGACTTCGGAGAGAGTCAAGTTAATCAGGAAGCGGATGGCTATGACTCAGAGTAGGCAGAAGTCGTATGCATATTAGAGGCATAGAACTCTTGATTTTGGGGTAGGTGATAAATTATTCCTTCTAGGGTCTCCATGGTTGGGTCACCGTCAGATTTAGATATAGGGTATGTTGGTGCCCATGTATGTGGTACCTTTTGAGATTGTGGAGAGGATCAGACCAGTGGCTTACCGATTGGCTCTTCCAATGTGGTATGAGGGGATTCATGATGTGTTTCATTTGTCGTTTCTTTGACGGTATCACCCTGACCCATCTCATTCTGTTTATGTTAAGGATGTGGAGCTGGAGGTTGATGCATCCTTTGAGGAGCATCCAGTTTGTGTGGTGCATCGTAGTGAAAAGGTCTGGCGAGGAAAGGTTGTGCCATTAGTGCGGGTAATATGGAAGCATGTGAATGTTCAAGAAGAAACATCAGAGCGTGAATCAGATATATGGGCTCAGTGGCCCAAACTCTTCTCTTCGGTGGTGCAATGAGGCTTGGAAGATCGGCCCGAGGACGAGCTGTTATAAGGTGGGGAGATTGTAAGATCGTGGTTTTTGGAAAGGTATGTTTTGTTGTGATTTGGGTTAAACCATTTTTCTTTTGGGGCTTTAAAAGGATTCTTGGAAGTGTTAGATGCCTTGGGGTTGTTCTGGGGGCTCGGGGCACCTTATAAGGGAAGTCTGGGCAAAGAAGATCAATGCGCACGGCCTGCGCACGGTCATCCAAACCGTGCGGCCTGCCTAGACTAAGCTATGCGACACTCCCTCCTCTAGACAGAAGTGAGAGCATAGTTTGCACATGGTTTTCCAAACCATGTGGCTAAATTGTGTGACTCCCCCTCCTCCTCGTAGTGGTGTGCACATGGTTTGAGAACGGTTTTCCAAACAGTGCGGCAAAACCGTGTGGCCACTTAAAGTTGAAAAATTTACAAAATTTCCACTCCGGGCATTATAACCCCAACTAGGGATTTTCCTCCCATCTTCTCCTCTTCTACATAGGTGTGGACCAAGCCTCCCAAGGACTCCAATAGATCAAACTCCTTCGATTCTAAGGCGTTTTTGGTGCTGTTGGTTGTGGATTGAAACTCCGGGTAAGGCTAATCTCCTCCTTGGTTCTTTTTTTGGATTAGGGTTTGTTTCTTCTCTCCCTCTTGTTATGAAACCCTAAAACCCTATATTTTGGGTGAGTTCTAGGTTGAATCTCCATGGGTTGGTTGAATCGTGGTCTAAGGACTCGATTGAGGGTGCGTTCAACCGCAGATTTGAGGAATGTGGTCTACAAGTTATATCCCACGGTTATTCAGGAATTATGTGCATGTTTACTTATGTTCTTGCTTCTCTTGGTTATGTTGTGAATAACCTCGACATGTATGGTTTCAATGATATTTTAAATGGTAAATGGGAACCCTCATGATCCCCATGAGATCTGTTGGGACGAACTTGACCTAGTTGGGGCCATCCATGGGTTGTGTCAGCTTTTCCCCGGGCTAGGGATTGTTAATTAAACAAGTGAACATGTTGTAATAAAATGTAGTTCCCTTGACAAATATGTTGGAATGATTGGAGGAACTTGGGAAAGAATTTAGGTGGTGCACCTAGACATGGAAACTAACCTTAGGTTTACAGGAACTGGAATGACTCGTGATTCATGGAAATGATGAACGGGTTAAGCGGGTTAATGTGTAAATTGAATAAAGACCATAATGGGATTGATTATGTGTCTAGTGTTGAATTCTTAGTGAGATAGGCATAACACATGGGAATTGGGTGAATGGTTAAATGATGTGAAATGGTAATGTGTTAATGGGTTAAGGCATGATGTGGTTTCCCATGTGGGTTGTTGTGAATGATGGTTGCCGATGGGAAATGGTTGGAAAGTTGATGGTTACATATATATAAGCATTTGAACATGGCTTGGTAGTGCGGGGTATGACTTGAGGATCAATGCCCATGGGTCGAGTGATGAATGATGCTATGAACTCCATCCAAAATGCATGGGGGTAAGGATAGGACTGATGCTCTATTTACCTATCGGTTTCATCCAACCGGACTGAGGCTTCGAGGTGGGGATATGGTTACTATGTGGGGATTGGGCCAAGTGAGATAGGGCAACGATGTGTTTACCCCATTGTATGTGATTTTTGGCCTTAGACCCATGTAACACGATGAATTTGATTAACCCATGGAAATGTGATGACATGGTAAGTGATGGTAATTGTTGGTAAATGAATGGTAATTAATGTGGTAATGGCTAGGCTTTGAACTAGATAATGTCGCCTTAATTAATTACTTGGCATTATCATTCACATTCCTTTTGCATGCACTATCTGCTCTTACTGGATATTTTGTAGACACCGTTGGGGGTGGCCTACTGAGTTTTACTCACACACTGCTCGGGCCGCCGTTGGGTACCCAAGCAGACTTTATGTTTGCAGGTCAGGAGAAGGAAAAAGTTCCTTTCTAGTTAGCTGAGTGGACATGTGTAGCACTTGGTGGAGGATCCGGGCTTGGATTTGGGACCATTTTTGGGATTTTTTCCATTTTCTTTATTTTTGGGATTTTGTTCACTCTTGCACTGTAGTATGACATGGCATATTAATTTTTAGAAATAGTCGTTATACATGTTCCTTTTTTATTGGTTATTGTTTCAACTATTTGGTTATTTTGTTGTGTCTTACTCTGATAAAAAGGTGGTATAGTCTCCCCACTTAACCCCATAGACCCCCACTTCTAGTCGGCAGCCTTTGACATATGTGGAGGCATGATTAAGGTCATGCAACCACCCAGCTTTGAGCACCAGTTTAGTGGCTTCTATGTCGGGGACGTTACATATTACTACTTTAAATTGTGGACAAGATAAAAACTATCTTTTAGAGTAGTTATTTGTAACGAGCATATAAACAATTATACAACAAAATTAATAAATTTTTAAAAGAATAAATATAAAAATAAAATATATTATAGCAGATGTAATATATAATTATATTATTAATGAATAAATAATCATAAATGTGTGAATGTCATATATGAGAAAATTTCATAACAGAAAATAAATAGGCATAAGACATATTAAAAAATGAATATGTTTTATTATTTATATTAATTACTTTAAAATTAAAAAAATATATATTAAAATGAAGACGAATTCTTAGTAAATATTTACATTACAACCATATTATAAAGATTAAATGTTAACAAATAAATATATATATATAATTTTAAAAATTAATAAATTTAAAAAAATTAGATGAATAAAAATGAAAATGAATATATAAAAAAGAAAAGTAAAAAATAATATAAAATATTACTGAATAAATAATAAAAAATATTTTTAATTAAAAGAATGGTAAAATGATTGAAAATTAATTTTTACAAATTCTATTGATTTTAAAAATACTAAAAAAATAAGAAAAGTGTTATAATTTATATAGTTTATAGAAAAAATTAATATATGAGAGAATTAAAATGAATAAATATTAATTATATAAATTAAACCATAAAAAATTTAAATGTTAATATATAAGTAGGTATAAATACATTGTAATAATGAATAATATTTAAAAAATATTTAATAATTTATAATAGATTTCGAATGGATTAAAAAAATTAAAATATTATTCTTATAATTATTGAACAAATAATATTAAAATTGAATAAATTTTAAAAAATATAATCAAGTAATAAATTTTATATTTTAAATAATATTTTAAAAAATGAATAAAATATTCCATTTAAAAACAAAATATATCTTAATTATATTTTTTCAACATTTAAAATTTTTAAATAAATAGTATAATTTGAATGAATTATAGAAATAATTTCTGTGTGTGTGTGTCTCTCTATTTAAAATTACATTAATCACATATATGTGTTTGTGAGATTATTGTAACACATCTATGATATATGTCAAATTGAGAAATCAAATTAAATTTTATAAAACTTCTGTTACTCGATATAAATTACACTGTATTTCTAATAAATATTAATTTATAATTATAAATCATTTTTCAGTAAATATAAAATTTTTTAATGTCAAGAAATATTTGAATTATATAATTAATATTCAAAAAAATATAATTTATATTGACATAAAGATATAAATATATCAATATTATAAATAATAAATAGGTTAATAAAAAATTAAATATATAAAAATATTAAAAATGAATAAATTTCAAATGTATTAAATGAATAAATATTATAATGAATTAAATTAAAATGAAAAAAATTTCAATTAATATTATTAGTGAGTAAATAATACTACATACTTTAAAATTAATCAATATTAAAAAAGAGTGATATTAAAGAATTAAAAAATCAATTGATTGTAAAAAAATTAAAAATAAACTAAATGCTATTAGTTATACATACTTAAATTTGGTTGTGTGGGTATAATTATAACAATAAAACACACACAAAAAACCAATCCCTGTGTTGATTGTCTAATTAGAACCCCATGGGATGATAATCTATCATAAGAATCTTAAATATATATTTTACTGGAATATATTTACTATATATATTTACCCTTGAAGGACCACAATACATGGCCATTAGGCCCATAAATAACCAACATAATGGTCGAAGATTTCCCACCCTCATACGCCATTTTTACTGGCCCACTCCCCCGCACACTGCTCTAGTATATCGCTTTCCATTAGGGGCCATCACCTCCCTTCCATGGTAAGTCGTCACTAGACATTATTTGGTATCACACACCTACGTCCACCACTATATTGCAATGACCCTGCTTAAACATCACGGACCAAATCCACCACCTTCTTATACTACAAATTCTCAACCACAAACCCCATGGGAATAGATCTCCCTTACCATTTTTTTTGAGATTAGGACCCCACATGCATGCATTTATTATGCAAGACCTGTTCTAAAAACGCCAATGTCATAATCCATCATAAACTCTATGACACACCTATTTTAAATGATTCCCTAGTTATATCTTCCATAATCAACCCCACCCACCACCGATTCGACAACGCTTATATGTGTGAAGAATATTATTATGCATTATATGTAATAAACGTCTATCATGAAACATCTTCCCCAAAGACATATTTCGGACAACCACCCATCTTTTAAAAAGATCCAATGTTTTGTAATAGATGTCACTATCACTACCCTAAGGGATTGCCTCGCCATCCCACCCGGTTGCTCACACCTACCAGCAACATGCATTAATGTGTTCCACATTATGGTCACCTACTATCACATCGACTTTAGGGACACTAGCTATAGAAACCCCAACCTTTTACACATGTTATTATGTTATTTTCAACATAATTAAACATCAAATTACAATCCAAGGATTGTAATGTCTCGCATCATGGATGACTATGTACATATTGTAACCTCATAAAATCAATTTTTATTAAATCTCAATATTAGGATCCTACCATTTATTGTGCTCGTACATATTTATAGGATAAACTATGGAGATAATAAATAAATGGATGGGATAAAAATCACAGTAAGGAAATAAACATAAGAATAAAGCTTAGCACATGGTTTAGAAGGCATAACATAATGATATAAAGAATCTCAGTACATGATTAAATGTAAGGAATAATAACATTTAGAACATATTATCATATAATATTTGAATCATAGGAATGTGGTGGTAGTAGAAAATATTACATTAGCATGATCCCTACTTTTTTTCACATATAGGAGCACAAGTAAAGGTTATCCACAAAGAACGTTGCACATGTAGCACGCGTCAAGGCAAAATGCCAAAACTGTTGCACATAAAGTCTCATGATACTAAACATTACCCAATTAATTAGAGTTATACTTGGGCGCAACAATATTAAGTTTCTCATGAATATGTTTTCAACATAATGATTCATACATAACCATTCATACACAAACATATAGGTACCCATAGAAATAAATGGGTTTCATAATCATGTCATAAAGAATAATAAAAGGGTGTATCATACATGTGTCCATGAAAGAAAGGAATTATGACATAAATGTATATTAAAAATTTAAAATAGTAATATATCAAGGTAATATATTTCAAATATAAGTGATAACATGTAAATATAATATTTGATATATTTTAGAATTAAAACATTTTAGTGAAGTTTTACGGAAAATACTAAAAATAAGTTAAAATAGAAAAGGGTATGATATTTTATATAAAACCATAAGTTAACTAATATTTTTTTAATAATAAAATGAAAAATTTTATAAAAAATATGGCTTCTTAAAATTGATCATCGGGTGTATGTGATATTTGGAAAGAATTCTGGAATTTGGCTGAAAACATGCTTGCCTATTGGAAATAATTGAGAAGAGAACCGCTTAAAAATATGTACATAACCAAAATAGAAAGACAAATGGATCATGATAACAGATTTTGGAAAATATTAATATCATTTATAATATTTAAATAAATTTAAAAGACAACTTCATTTGGGTTAATGGAAAGAGAGAGAAACCTACAGGAATAATAGAGGTTCCGGTAGAATCCCTTAACTTATGTTTGAAGGTGTTATTCACTTGAAATTAAGGCCCTGGATAATAAACTTAGATGCATTAATTAATAATTAAATAACCTATTATATATTTATTTAATCTATTATAACCTAATTAAGAACATTAATGTCCTTTTGGATGGGTTATGAGGTTGAATATCATTGATTGGGAGAGTTTGTTTCCATCGTTTTCATGTTTAGTTTACTTATATACATGTATAGATTATCATGTAAGATGAGGAAGGATGTCCAGAAATAAAGAAATATTTTATTATATAAAATATTTAATATTAAATAGTTATAAAATTCATTCAGTTTTTTGGAGTTATAATGAATCGTTATATAAATCATTAATGATAACTGTTTAAGAAAATTGGCATTTTAATGATCACAATGAACTCATTTTCTTATATAAATTAATAAAATTTGTAAAAAATGATTCTAGTACATTAAATAGGATATATTACATTCATATTAATTTGGTTCAACAACAAAAAAAATTTCACAATGAATATTGAATATGGTAATAGAAATCGAAAACTTATCGCCCTTGAATGTGATAAATTAATACATCTCGAAAGCTAATTTCGTTTAAATTATAAAAGGAAGGGAAATGAGATATTATTAAGAATTATTCTATTATCATAAAGAATTATATAATTTGTATCATACTTTAGTTTCCATACATTTTTGGATAATGGGAGGTGAAGATATAAAAGAAAGTAAAGGAATATGAAAGGAAATTGATAGAAAATGGAAAAGGCATTTACCAAATGATTCCTTCCTCTCAAGAACCTCGTTAGGGAATATGTTTTGGTATTTTGATGAAACCAGGATCCCATGGAAATGTTATAGAGAGTTATTCATATATTTGATCCTAATTAGGAAATGTAACCAAGATTGAGATGTGTTAGGAGAAGTGTTGGTGAGGGGTGGTTTTTAGAATGTAGGAGTATAGAGTTTTTTCAATATTTGATTCATTAGTTTATCATTTTTCTCAAGAAAATAAATAATGAAAATTATTGTGAATCAAAATAGTAATAATTTCAACTAATTTTGAACCATATTCCTTTAATATCATCCATTATTCAAGCATGAAGCATAAATTGATTTATTTTGAATATTTTGATAATTATCAAATATCACAATTCACGAGAAATTGGAGTATTTCAGAAAAATATAAAAAATTTAACCTATCCATTTTTCTACTTGTAGAATTAAAAAATAAAATCCATTGTATAAAAATAATTTTTTAAATATGTGCAATTTAATGTTTAATTTAATTCATAATTTATATGAATAATAAAAATTTTAAAATTTTGATTGATTTCATAACACTTTGAAATATTAAATATAGTCTCATAAAATTGTCTAATTATTTAACGACATCAATATATTATATTATTAAAACATTTAATGAAAATAAATCTTCATTTAAATTATTAAATTGTAATTATATATTTTTGACTTACCCAAAATACAAATACCATCACATTATAACTTAGAAGTTAGATAAACTCTATTTATACTTTCATTGGTAACATTAATATTCACTTGTATGATTTAATATTCATAACGGTCATAATAATACACATAAGGGTAACATTACAGTTCATAAGTGTAAGTTATTATTCATCAAAAATTATGTTTGTCCTATCAGACTCCAAACATCTAACTGATCGCAATCGTGTATGTCAGATTTTTGAAATTCTAATCAAAAAATTGAAAACTTTTGTTTAAAGGTCATATAGTATTTAGTAGTTCATGATGTGGAACTATGTTATGATATTATGTGATTATAATATATGATATAATTTTAAGAAGGTAATTCAATTGATAAAACCTAGGGTCATTACGATATGCCTCCATTATGAAATTCCTCCCTTGAAATTTTATTTTACATTTCAACCATAAAACATGTGTGGGTGCTTTTCCTTTATCATTTCCTCCAGTTACCATGTTGCCTATTCCAAATTTGGATTCCGTCATAGATGTTTGACCACATGAGTCTTCTTGTTACGTATAATTATATCTCCATAATCCTTGATCTTTACTAGCTACTCCTCATAAGAAATATCATTTTATAACTATACCACCTATAATGATAGTACATGTGAAGTGTCTTGTATGCACTTATGTAAGAAGGGTATGTGGAATACATTATTTACATTAGACATGGAATGGAGGAAGTTATAGTCAATAGAGCATAACTCTAACATGATCATAAATCTCTAAGGTGATGATTTACCTAGGGCATAGCTTTCCTTTCGTACCAAACATCATGACCTTATTCTATAGAGATATGTAAAGGACAACCTTGTCTCAGACATTAAACTCATGTTATCATCGACGATTATCTAAAAAACTCTATTTTTGACATTTTTATGCCCTGATATACTGTTGAATGGTTTTTAATTACAACACCATTTCATTTACCATTTCAGGTATTAGAATCTTTTTCACGCTGACTTTATCCCAGCACACTAGTGTTCTTTATCTTTTCCCATAATGGGCTTCCTATACGTCCATGTGGATCTTGGAGAAGAAACTATTGTTGTAGGAAAATTAGACCAATAGAGGATTTTGGTAAAATCATCCTTTGAATCCCATGAAATATATTATCAACATGGAATCTAGTTTCAGAATAGTTATCTTTGATTAGCCATCAATATGAGGATGATAGGTCATATTAAAGTTTAGTTCAGTTCATAGAGCCTATCAGAGACTTTTCCAGAACATCGAGGTGAATCTTTGATCATTATTGGATACAATATAATGTGTTATAACTTGCATCAATACCACCACATTTAAATCTATACAAGAAAGCTAATCCAATGAATATTCATCTCAAATTGTAATAATGTAAGATATCATTGTAAGATGATCCACATTGAATCATATAATATTATTTCCAATGGATTTCATTGGAAGTCCAGTAACAAATTCTATGGTGATTTTCTCCAACTTTTATATTAGTATGGTTCTGGTTTCATCATCCCCTTATAATTTTTCTTTTATTAATTCACTTCCTGACATACCAGGCACATTGATGTATACATGGAAATATCCTTCTTCATATTGTCCCACTGTTAATTATCTCAGAGATCTTGATACATCTTTGGGATCCCTATATGAATAGGGAGGGTAGATCTATGTGCGTTATTTAGAAGATCCTTCCATTTATATAGATTTAATGACACACATAATCATGTCCCAATTATTATGAATCCATTCTTTTTCAATATTGAACTTAAAGTATTTCCAATTTCAGATAGCTTTCACCCTTTTCTAAATTTCCACATCTTTTATTTGGAATCCTTTATTTTATCCATGAGGGATGGTTGAGAAACCATATGATAAAGCCTTGATGATCTTCTTCCCTTAATGATTCTTTTGTACATCCTAAGAAAATATATGAACATTGGATCATTTTCAATTATCATAATTGATAATGTTGCAGGATCCTTTCTACAAAGTGAATCTTCCACCTTATTCTCCTTTTTTTAGATGGTAGTGGAATGACCAGTCATAATCTGTGATGATGACTAGCAATATTCAAATGGCGTATATTAATCTATTTGTGTCTGAATATTTAAATTAGACTCTTGTGATCAACATATATAACAAACATCTCCCCACAAAGATAATGCCTATGTATTTTCAGTGCAAGGATCACATAAGCTAACACCGGATCAAGTGGGGGATATTTTTTCCCATTGATTTTTAGCTGCCGTGAAGAGTAGGCAATCATTTTATCATTTTTCAAAAACACACTACCTAATACGTTAATTGAATAATCAATGTAAAAAAATGAGTTTTTCACTTATTGGAAGTGTGAGTACAGGAATAGTGATAAGAAAAATTTTTATCTCCTTAAATATTTCCTCGCTTACTAGAGTCCATATGACCTTCACTCCCTTTCGTGTTATCTGGGTCATTGGGTATGAAAATGATGATAAGCCCTTCAATTTTTTTTGATAATACCTAACAAGACCTAGAAATCTATGGATCTATATTATATATTTTGGCCTAGTCCACTGTTCAATTTCGTTTGTATTGGAAGGGTCCACCTATATTCCTTTTCTAATGATAAAATACCCCAATAATGATACATCCTCCATATGGAACTCAAATTTATTTTACTATTCATAAATTTTATCCATTTCCCAATGTCTTCAATATATTATTCCAATGCACTTCATGTTCCTCACTACTCTTATATTATATCATAATATCATCGGTAAAGACTACCAAAAATCTATCAAGGTAATATCTAAGATACTATTCATTAAATCAATAACATTGTTGGAGGATTAGAGATTCCTATGGGAATTACTATGAAATTATACATTCCATACGTTGTTCGAAAGGTAATTTTGGGAATATCTTCTGTCTTCACATTTAATTGTGGATATCATGAGTGGAGTTCCACCTTAGAGAAATAACTGGCCCAACAAAACTGATCGAACAAGTCATCTATCTATAGAAGGGGATAATTTTTTTTATCATGACTTTATTATGTTCATGATAATCAATGAATAGTCATATTGGTCCATCTATATTCATGATGAGGAGAACTATAACACCCAATGGTGAAGCACTTTGGCATATGAAACCCTTCTCCATTTGTCCTATAATATCATCTTCAGATCTTCCAACTATATAGTGTCCATTCTACAAGATGTATTTGATATAGGTATGGATCCCAGAATAAGTTCAATTGAGATCTCAGCCTCAAGATATGGAGGAATTTCATGAAATTAATTAGATACTACTTCATTATAATCCCCCCTGATGGGCATATATTTGAAATGTGTCATCTCCTTTCTCTCAATCATTTGAGCAAGATATGATTTCTCAAAAGGAAACACTATTCAAAAATGAGATGATGATTCAAAAAGAGATTCATCTTCCTCCTTACACTTTTATAGGATTGTAGGATACTTTTGGATGTGAATATTGATATCTCTTTCTTGATATTTAATGTTTTATTTATTTAAATATATCATATTTATTCCCAAAATATCCATGAACTCCACACAAAAAAGTATGAAACGATTTGTTTGGAGGTTTAATCAACAAAAGTATATTTGAGAGAAGTAATAAACCATGGAAACAATAATTTCCCAATTATATATTCTCATTGAAAACTCAACGACCAAATTTTGAGGAGGTTTTGGAATAGTTCCACTAAGATTTCATGATATGAATTAATGTGTAAAACCAAAATCAAATTGTATGTTCTCTATTCTTGAATTAATAAATTGTGTTCCTATCACCACATTATTTCACAGATCAACATCAATTGTAGTGATAAAATAAGACCATCATTGTTTATATAGTGTTTTTTGTTGATTACTTCTGAAAACCCTAGAATTTTTTAAATTGTTTTCATAATAACTATGTTCCTTGCAGTTGAAACACTATACTACATGCTGAGTGTTGATATAAATATTCATTTCTTCTTCCAAATTAGTGGAATTTTTTATATCCTTCTAGTAATTCTTATCCAGATCTCCCATTATTCCACATTTGAAGTAGCTCTTGGTTACATATAGAGGGTTCCCAGGATTCTTCTTCCCATAATTTTTACTTGTGGGATATTCAGACTTCTTTCCATCATGAGATTTATTTTCCAAAACACCCATATTAGAATCCATTTTCTATTTTTTTCACTGTTCCCATGAGACCATTGAGACTCTCTAATATCTATTTCATCCATGAGGGCACAGTGGGAAATATTCTCATAACTATTGAAGTAATGAATCACCGATGCTTCTCATAGGTTCGTATTTTTTCTTCTAATGAATATATCTGCCATGATTTTTATGTTCATGACAATTATCGAAAGAATATCTGGAAAGAATTGTAATATATTTTTTCATACGCCCTCATAGACTCATATTTGTTCTAATTATGTATGAGGAACTCTCTTTCCATATTGATACGGTTTTTTCAAAGAACATATTTTTTGGAAATCATTTTTCTTGAATTACTCTCAATCTATGGAATCAATTTCCTCTTAGGACATCGTATTCTGGATCAGTTTCCACCGCCGATTAGCTACCCCATCAAAAGGACTATCTACCAACATGACCTTCTCTTCTTATAAGCACTAGAGGATAGAGAATATCTTATCAGTGGAGTTAATATACTATTTCATGAGGAGGGGATTGTAAGATCCAATAATCATGGGTGGACCTTTCCACATGAAGTATTAGATGAAAACATTAATTTTCATTAGATGGGGAGGGTGTTCCACATGATTCATGATAGTATTCATAACATATGCTAGCTGAGCAAGTAGTATAATGAGATTTTGAGCACCCATTCCCATCATATTTGGCATTTTATTAGAGAAATCGTCACATTCCATACCACATTGATTGTTGGCATGAGTTCTTCTATTTCCAACCATTAACTATGAAATGAAAGTGAAATTAGGTGTCCTAAATACTTAACTAATATGAATAAAATGAATAATTAAACATAAAAGGATAATCATGAAAAGTAAAATTGTATCCTAAATTATGATTCCCTAGGTTTAAATCTAGTTTATCCTTGGTCTATTTCTTAACTAATATTCCATTAGGATTTTTTTTAATTTTCATAATTTTCATTTTGTATGAGGTAATGAATTTATCGATTCATATACCCCATGTGTGTCAATCTCAGTGCACAGTAATTCTCTTCGTCGTGTACCATGTTACCCCGAGTCTGGCCTGAAACACCTTGTCAGAGTTGTTACTCATAGATTCATCTATTCCTAAACCATATCCACTTGTAGTATCCAGACATGGGATTCACATTCATGATAAAACACTTATTCTATACTAACCAAAATTTATGGATGTTTTTATATACATAGTCTTATCTATAAGTTTCTTACTAATGTGATATATTCATAATCTCCAAAAAAATAGACCATACTATGATACCAAATACTGAATCTAAATCCTTTTAATCATATCATTACATTATTTCAATCATACGTAAAAATAAAATTACACGCCAAGGATCCTAAATACTAGTTTCATGGAAGACTAGGTACATATTTAAACATCAAAAAAGAATCATTTATTAAATATCAATATTGATATCCTAACATAAATTTTTCTCATACATATTCATATAATAACCTAAGGGTGACATGAATATTGAGTTCATCTAAAAAGTTTTGTAAGGTAATAAATATAAGAATAAATCTTATCACATGGTGTATAAAGAATAACATAATGATATAAAGAGGCATGATACATGATTAGTTATAAAGATTCACAGAATTTAGAACATGAGATCAAATAATAATTAAATACTATGAATGATGAAGAAATATAATAAATGACTTTAGCATTAGCTCATCTCATTTCACATAGAGGAGCACAATCCATGGTCATCCACCAAGACTATTTAACATAGACCAGGTGTCAAGGCTGACCACCAAGATCGTTGGACAAAAAATATCATGAGAATAATCATTTCCTAATTAATTGGTTAACTAATTTTAAAAACACATCATAACATGTTCATGAATATGTTATCCACATATATAATCATAAATAATCAATCAAACAAAAAAATTCTGGTACCCATGGAACCAAAATGGTATCATAATCATGTCATCAAGAATAATTAATGGGCGTACCATACAAATGTCCATGAAATAAAGGAATTAGAAAATATATGGAAATTAAAAATGTAATATATTCATATATCATGTTATATGAAAGCAAAAATAAGTGAGAAAGTGTAAAAATATTATTTAAGAACTTTTAGCATTAAAACATTTTAGGGAGGTTTTGAGGAAAATAGTAATGGTGATTTAAAATATAAAAGGGAATAATCATTTATATAAAACTAGAAGTGAACCAATAATATTTTAATAATAAAAAGTACAATTTTAAAAAAATCATTTGTTTTTAAAAATATATGATAGGGTTAACATGAAATTGGGTATGAATTAGGGAAGTTCCCTTAAATCAGGTTTTCTTATAGAGATGAATTCAGAAGTCAACCACTTAAAAATATGTATATAACTGAAACATAAAGATAAATGGATCCTGATACATGGGTTTTGGAACATATGAAAAGAATTTATAATATGTAAATAAAAATAGAATATACTATCATTTGGGTAAAAAGAAAAATAGTTCACCTGAACAAATAATGGAGGTTCATGTAAAATCCATTACAATAAGTATATGGGTGTTTTTGACATGATCATATTGTCCAAGATAATAAAATTCTATTCATTAGTTCATAATTAAAGACCATATTCTATATCTAATTGATTTATTACAACAATATTATGTTCATTTATTGCCTTTCTGATTAGTTAAAAGGTTCAATTTCATTGTTTGGGAGTGTTTATTTCCATGGTTTTCATTTTTTTTACATATATACATGTACAAATAATCATGTAAGATGAGGAAGGTTGTCCAGAATTGAAAGAATAATTTTTTAGATCACATGGAAATTATTTAATGTTTATAAAACAACTTTGGTTATTTGGAGTGAGGATGATTCATTTTATAAAACGTTAATAATAACAATTTGGGTTAATCGGTGGTTTTTTATGACAATGAACTTATTTCGTATTAGTAATTAATTCAAACTGTAAAATATAACTCCAGAAAATTATAAATAATATATTACATAAATATTAATCTGGTTCAAGAAAAAAAATTATTTCATTAACATAACTGAATATTGCAATAGAAATTGAAAACTCATCCTCCTTGAATGTGATAAATAAACACATTTTGGATGGTGTTTTCATTTATAGTATAAAAAGAGTGAAAATGAGTGATTATAAAGAATTATTCCATTTGAATAAAACTATTATAGTATTTTTATGGTAATGGAGTTTTCATAACTTTTGGATTAGTAGAGGTTAGGCCGGAAAATAATGTAAAGGAACTTGAAATTTGTTTTAACAAAAACAGAAAATGGTTTTACCTCTTGATTAATTCCTACTAAGAAGCCCCTTAGGGAAGAGGATATGGTCTTCTGATGAGCGAAGGATCTCTGGTACGTGGTGTAGAGTCTTAGTGGGATATTTTAGTAGAATTTAGATATGGAATAAGGCTTTAGAAGAGTGAGGAGAAGATATTTTGAGAGGTGGTTTTTATAGTAGAGGAGATGAGAGTTTTCTCAATATTTAATTCATTAGTTTATCATTTCCCCAAACAAGTAATAGTATTGGTAATTGTCACAAAAAATAAAAAAAATAAATGTTATTTTGAACCAATGGACATTTATTCCATACATGATTCATGCTTGATGCAAAAAATCATTTATTTATCATATTCTGTGTGTTATCAAATTTTACAATTCACCAAAATTCATGTATTTTAGAAAATTCCAAATATTTCACCGTAACTAATTTTTGTTGTGTATGATCGAAAAATGAACTCAATTTTATAAAAACTATATTTTCTAAATATGAGAATTTTAAATTTTAATTTAAATAATAATTTATTTGAATAATTAAAATTATAAAATTGTAACTGATTTTATAACACAATGAAAATTTAACTATGGTCTCATAAAATTGTATTATAATTATAAGACAACAAAATATTATTTTATGAATACAATTTATTAAAATAAATGTTCTTTTAAATTATTAAATTGTAAGTAAATATTTATTACATACAAAAAATACAAACACTATCATATTATCACTTATAAAATGGATAATGTTTATTTATACTTTTATTAGTGAGGTTAATATTCACTTATCCAACTTAATATTCATAAGGGTCCTATTAATATACATAAAGTAATGTTACTAGTCATAAAAAATTATGTTTTTCTTATTAGAAGCCAAACATCTTATTGATCATAAATGTGTTTGTAATATATCCAAAATTTAAATCACAATAGTGAAAAAATCATGTTTAAAGGTCTCATATTATTTAGTAGTTCATAATGTGGAATTTTGTTTGGAATTTATGTCATTATACTATGTGAAATAACTATAATAATTTAATTCCAATGATAAAAAATTGGGTTGATACACTATCCAACCAAATAAACACCCACAACATGGGTTAAATAAGTGCATGATGAGATTTGAACCCTATACCTGTCGAATGTGGTACTATAATACCACTCAATTTTGACCTTATCCTTGTTTTTAATTATATATATTATGAAAAAATTTAAAATTAATATTTAAAAAAAATGATTACATATTATTTATATAAAATATGACCATATTGAAAATTTTAATGATAAGGTATAAACATTTATAAATAAAAATTAATAATAGAAAAATTACAAAAATAAAAAAAAAATATAAATTAAAAATAAATTAATTACAATGAATAAGTATTATTAAAAATTATTAAATTGATAAAATATTAAATTGTAATAAATGTTATATATTGAATAAAACTATAGAAAATGAAATGAGTTAAGGAATAAAATAATATTATATATTAAATATATAATATTAATAATTAATATTCTCAAATTAATATAAAATATTGAATAATTTAACAAATATTATGTGTGTGTCTATCTCTATATAAAATTGAATTAATTTCATAGAGGTGTCTATGAAATTCATTTAACAAATGTTTAATATATATTAAATTGAAAAAATTGACATTTTATTAAATGTTCATTACATAATACTAATTATTGAATATTTTAAATTAAAATAAATTTTTAATTATAAACAATATTTGAAAAAATATAATCCATATTTAATGTAAATATATATTTTACATTATAAAAATAATTTTAAGAAAATATTATATATAACCTGATCGTGAAAATTAATGGGTTATAGCCTATGGGGAGATAATTTTTTGAAAAAAAGAAAAAAACGTACATGAGGGGATGAAAAATGATAGTTAGGAAAAAACATAACTCCAAAAATGAAAACAATCGACAACCCAAGAAATTGGATTTCATCATCTTTGGGAGAAACCACATCATCATCCACATTGAAGTCATCCCCTACTCTGAGTGATTACTGTTTACATAGCTCGTCATCTAATTATAAGGATTAGTATTTTCATATGGGGGATAGGATCCTCAAGGGTCGAAGGATTCTGAGATCTTACCATAATTGTCATTCATTTGACAAGATCAGTGCAAATGGATTAACCATCTACTTGAATAAACACATGGGTATTGGAAAAATATTTATTAGAGAAATTGATTTAATTTTACCAGTTTAATATGTCAGGAAAGATAAGTACATTTTTAACAGAGTTATATGAATCCTTTTTGAGGATATCCACTCCTTGGTCTTGGGAGGACACATCCTAAGAGGAGTTGTAACAGCGTCACCCAAGTCATTTGTCTTCATCAACCCCACCAGAACATTCTTTAATAAATCCATGATAGTAACTATGTCTTTAAAGGGGGGACATATATGTCTACACACACAACCAATCTATCATAATTTTTAGTAGTGGAAGCAGGTGTGGATGCATCCCCCATCTACTTCTCTATATATTTTGTTGAGGTGATGGTTGACAGAACATCTAGTTTAGACACGTTGGGTGGAAAATTCAAAATGGGACTTCGTCACACGAATGGGTAAATGGACGTTACCTAAGTTAATTGGGAATTTACCCATTTAATTTTTAGAATTCATAAAATTATCATCCTAACGAAATACCATTTCTAATTATTATTCTTTCCATCAATTGAATTTGGTGACACTATTTTAAATCTTAATATCCACCTAGGGTTTCTTCTATAATAATATTGACCCCAACCCCTAGGGTTTCACCCCAATTCATTGAGGGAACCACATCAACATTCTAAAATGGTGTAGTAGATCCCTAAACTATGACGAAATAAATATCTACAAGAGGACTAATCCCAACTACATGTGTTGTGGCTCCATTCATGTGAGGAAACACATTATTATGAACCAAAGATTCTGTAGCTAAGGAATAGCCATTCACTTTATAAAATTTCACCTTAGAGTGGCCTCCCATTCCACATTTCCCATACTTTATTATCTTCAATAATATCTCAATATCATGACAAGTATCAAAAGAAAATTGAAAAAGGGGGGGAATCTTTTAATATTCAATTAAAAAAATATAAATTCCCCAATACTTAAAATAATAGACTTATCCAAAGGAACAATGAGATTGTTGTTAGATATGACATGAGAAAAGTTTCCTTATCCACGTCACTTTATTTTGTTACATTTTTATTAGGACACCCAATGTAGAAGAAATATACCATAGGATATAGGGGTGAAAGAACCATCCAAGGCCGTATATTTTAATAATGGTTTGTGTGATTGAATTTTTTTATTTAGGGGATTAGAAAGAAGGTCTAGATATTGAATCCTAATATTAAAATAATTCAGGATAAAAAACCAAGTCCCCATGATTTAGATTATAGAGACACATATAGAAAAAAAATATAATAAATCCTCTTACCGGTGAGATAATTCTATATCTATCAAAATCTAAAAAAATATAAGAGATGCTTCCTAATAAAATTGATTTTAAACATGTCATCATTAAATCTCAATGATAAATTTTAAATAATCAAATTTTTACGTTATTTTGGACATTCATATATAGTACATTGATTTTATCCCACAAAGATTGTGTCACCCTTATTGTAAATTTTCTTAATCAATGATTTTTTCTATTTCTAATACCAATCAACCTTCTTAGAATTTCAAACACTATTTAGGAATTATAGAAAATAATCCAATTGTATAGAAACCATTTATAAAATATCTCTATCAATCATTATAGAAATAAAGAAACCAACCAAAACCTGAGAAAATGAAGTAGATATCATACTAGGATCCACATCAGATTCTTTTTGCAGAGCCAAATCAACTATGTTCATATTGGATTTCTCTATATCTTTGTTGTAAATAGTCAAGGGAGAAACATGATAAAAAAATCCAGTATCATCAATGTGATCATCAATATTTTCAAATATAAAAATGAAAAATTATGTATAAAAACATTAAAATAAATAATTTATAATAAAAAAATATTCAAAATGAATCAATTATTAAAAAAATATAAAATTGTATTTGAAACTGTTATATTTTTCCTTTTGTCATTTTATATTTATTAGATGATATTTTTTGAAAAAAGATTTATTCTATTAGAAAATATTGTTTAAATGATAGATGTTGTACGTCTATATACTTGTTTTGGGGATCTATTTTTGTGAATTACCACATGATTTTGTATTTTCTTGAATATCATTTAAATAGTTTAAGGGAAGACCAATTGCTGGATGCATTGATTAATGCCTAGATATATTCACATAATTTCATTAATGGAAATATCTATTTTATTAATTTGTTATTTCTTACTTTTACAAGGTATATTTTAATCAATTACCGGTTATTAATTACACAGCTTCTCAAGGGGAGTATAGTAAATAGAGGTGGGTTTTATTCTTTGATTTTTTATGGATTCAATATATTATATGTTATGGGATTATTCAATCCTATTGGGCTTATTAGAGACATAGACTCACTTATAAAATTTGAAATTTAGAAACCAATATTTAGTGGTGGTATACATAGAGTAAATTGAGATTTAAAGGAGAATAAACTCAGTGGAGAAGCACTAAAGAAATGTATCTCTCTTCTATCCACTGATTTAGTGTATTAAAATATCTCTCTTCTATGAAGGATCAAAATAGGTCTTTAAGAGAGAAGTTTCCTTGTGTTTTTAGGGATATAAAATTTAATATAAGGGATATAGATTAAAATAAGACATTCTTCCACTAAAAAGCATTTATAAGTGTGAGTAAAAGAATAGCCTCTAAATCAAAGGTTCTTCTAAGAATTGTTTCAAATGATGTGAGTGAAATAAATCATATCATTTGAAATTTCATTAAAAATCATTTAATGTACAAGGGAATTGTTTCCCCTTCTAGTTTGAATAACTACATCTTCATTATTGTCACTGATGATATGAATCAGAAGATAGAAATGTATATTATAAATGAAAAACATTTCAGTTAAATTTTTCATATTCATTCTTATATGGATTGTGGGTATGAAGTGTTTCATGCCATATATTTTTTATGTTTTTAAATAAATATTTAAACTATTTTTGATTTGTCTAATTATGGATTTATAGATAGGGTGATATTCTATCAACTCTCCAAATGATACATTGATTAACCTTAATCCAAATTTCCATAACCCCAAGAAAATAACTAATTCACATTTAATTATCCTTTTTAATTTTTTTTATAAAATTATTTCAATTTTATTTTATTTTATTGGACTTGCTACACCATATTATGACTAAAATTCAATGTGAATTTCCCCAAAGATGCCTGTTGAAAAAAATTCATCTATCAAGTATGGAATGTTTCACTCTATATAAACTCATTCTCCAACTAAAAGAATATTTCTTGAGAAGAATCATAATTTTATGAAAGAATATGATGGGATTGAAATTCCTTTTATTGAGTTATCCCATACCAGAATGATAATTTTGGATTAAATGGTAAATAATATAATGAATTGAATTACATCAGTGTCTTACAAGATTAATGTTAATGAGAGTCCTTCTAATTGTTACAAACCATCAGGGGTTTTAGGGAAAGGGAATCCATAATCACCATACCTCATTAAATTAGTAGTGGATGTATTATATTGTATTCTTTGAAGCTCTGTGGAGTAAGGTAAAATTCATAAAGATAAGGTATGTTTTAGTATCCCTCGTTGATTTACTATCTCCTCTCTATAGATGAAAATATTCTCTTTTTTCTTAACACTCCTCAAGAATGTAGTTCAGTTTTAAGGAATATCTATATATATGAATGGGATTCTAGTAAATGGGTTGATCATATAATTCTTGATGTTTCTTTTAATAAAGGAGTTTCATAGTCAATGAAGTTAGATTTAAAGAGGTTTTGTGGGTTTCCAATGGCTAAGAAGAAATAGAAATATATTGGACTTCTTAAAATAATTAGAATATTGAAGAAATATATTTTCTATTCTAATTTTTGTAGAATGTATAAAACATTTTATTGATGGTCATTTAAAAAGGTTTCAATGATAGGGAAGTAGATTCTTAATAAGGATGTTTCTCAAGATATTCGTTGAAATGTGATCCCATTATTTGGATTTATAAACATCTTAATTAACCATATTCATTATAAATTTTACAATTCATAGTGGGGGTTATATGTTTGAAATCATAATATTCATTGATCATCTTTTGACATGATTTGTGATATATTTTGTTTTAATGGGATTTTCTTCAGGAATATGATTATATTTAATGGTTCCATTTTCTCTACGAATGTTTGGAGTTTCTATAACACTATTAACTCTATAAATAAAATGGGTTTTCAAGGTATATATTTTTCATTGACTATTTTTATTCATTTTATAGTGGTTCCTAATAAAATAAATTATGGAGGATTATTTTGGGAGATATAACACTACTTGAGAATGCTCATTATTATAGGATTTCCAATGGTTATAATGTTTTTTTGTATGGATCCATAGATGGATGATAGCTTAGATTTGCGAGTTTCCTCTAATGTTAGATTCAATGTGTTATAGAATTATCTAGTGAGGAATTATTTTGATGATTCATTAGAGGTTTCAGGGCATGTTATGAATTTTAGTTTGTTTAATCAAAAATATCGTCACCAAATTCATTGTATTGCCCTTAATCCAAAATATGGTTAAGGATCAGATTTTGGGGAAATTAAAAAATTTGAGAATTTATTTTTTCCATTATGTATATATGATTTTGTTGGAGGAATCACCCCATGTTACGCCTAATAGTTTGTGTAATGATAATTGGTATCTCATGGGACCACCCAAAGTGATTTTGATTGGGTAGCCATGTTGAGGTATTCATCGACCATGATGTTCTATTACTTCTCACCACCTTTACATGAATGATACTTCCCCTGCATATATTTTATTTATTGAATCATCATTTCAATCTATTCATATATTCTAAAATACCAAATATGTTTATAAAAGAGAATGGTAAATTAATATATCTTCATTAGTTATTCTCTTTATCTTTTTCATAATTTTAATAACTAGCTTTCCACTTTTGATCCATCAGTGGTGGGACTAATTTTCACAATCCCATGGTCAGTATGCATAAGAAGGAATAAATGGGTTTTCCAAAATATGTATATATAAAATATTAATTTGGTATGATAGGTCCTTAGAGTTGTTGAATCCTTCGAATTAGAATGTTGTTTCTTTTTAAGATTTGTGTTTTCAATAGGAAATATCTTGTTTGGATCCTACCCTATATGTTTTTATCATAGTAAATACATATTGATGTTGATTTATGTTCCAGGTAGTGTATTGGGATCATTTTCACCGAAATAATAGGATTATTGTAAAAAATAAATTTTTATGGATGAGTTTTTAGATCCCTCTATGGTGGAAGCATCAACAATTCATCATGCTCTTATCTAAACTCATTCCAATGAGTGGGATAAAGTGATTGTGGAATATAATTTATTTTATTTGGTGACATCTATATCTATACAATTATAAATTGTTAATCTTTATGGATTTAGTATTTGGATTATGTGTTCTTTTTTGGATGTATTCAAATCTTACATATTCTTTTTCATTATGTGAGGAGGATATTATGTAGCCCACTATTTGTCTAGTTATTGGAAATATTTGGGTGACCATTTCAACCTTGATCATTTTCATGATTTTTTATCATTATAACTTGATTTTTTATAAATATATTTATCTTATATTTCCTTCAAAATAATATATATTTATGTTTGTATTAATTTTATATATAAAAATTTCAAATATTCCATCCAAATATTTTATATATAATGTTTTATACATATATGATTTTAATTTTATTAAATATGTCCATATATTTATATTTTTAATTTAAACATAATATCATTTTATTGAAATTTATACTTTTTTGTGCATTTGTATAAATCATTTTTGTGTACAAGACATGGTGAGAACTGATAAAGCATTTATATATTAATCATTTGAAAAACCAATGAAAAAAACATTTTTATTCACAATTCATAATAAATTATATATCCCATTTCGGTTATTTTATAATATTTTAATATTCCTGATATGAATATTCAAATATATCGATTAGAATATATTGTATCTCACACCCACTATGCACTTTTTCTAGTTATGTTAAATTATTCGAGTAATCTATGTATCAAATGGTTTCTTATCAGAAAGTTGAATATTCATTAATTTTAAAGAGTGTTAATGATAACATATTTTCATAAATGTGTTGCACAAATTAAGATACTGAATGAATTAAAACCATGATTTTGAAACAAATTGAATATGATCCCTTGTTATTTGCAATAGATTATTTGTTACATGGTTTTTTTAACTCAAACAGTAGTGGTGACATGAACCGAAGGATACATTACACAAGTTTTTACATTTGATTTAGAGGAATTATTCTTAGTTGGTTGTAAAAGTTACCAAAAATTGTTACTCTAAGTTCAATTGAAAATATTTATATATCTAAAATAAAAGATAAGGATGAAATGATATGGTTGAAACATGTGACGAGGGATCTTAGAATAATTTTGGAAGGATAAAATATTTTTTGTGACTAGCAATGTTAAATCCACTTAGCTATGAGTCGAGTATTCCACGCATAGATAAATCTCATCAACTCGATATATCCTATCATCAAAAATATGATATAGGAGTAATTGTTATAGATATTTAAGATATAGGAAATCCATAATTGAAAATATATATTTACCCAAATAATAGCAGTGTAATGTCTCAAACAACATCATTCCTCTATGGGGCTTGGGTTAATAGATGTAGGAAATATTTTGGGGAATGTTCCTATATGATATGTTTGGAAATTATTTCATGGTTCCATTAAAAAAATTAGCATGGATGATTATTGTGAGTTTAATTTTTTTATTTCATAAGAGGTTCAATTATCAAAAAATATTTCAATTGAATGTCATGCACCATATGATGAAGAGTAGGATGAGAGGTGTAGAAAGATGTAACAAGACAACTCTATGATAAGAATGATCATTATAAGTATGCATCTACAAATATATTTTTGATTGGATTCCATGGGTCTAGAAGTATAACATTGATGAAGGGTCACCAATTTGGTAATCAAGCTCATGCGATAATGCTAATTGATATGTAATTTAATGGAAACATGTATTACTGGTCAACTGGTTGGAACATTCTATATAAGTATTGGGACCTTAAATGTTACATACGTATATAGAGAAAATAATTAGTTGTGGATAATTGAATTTTTTTTGGATAACTTATATATTTTTTTCTATTTTTAGAGAGATGTACCTTCCAGTTATAATAAAATAAATAGTTGTTTGTTTTTATCATTATTGCAGGACACACTTTTTAAATAATTTAGAAACAGTCGGTTCAATTAATATTTTCCCTAATTGCATGTATTTCATTTGAATATTTTATGGTACTTTTTATATTTGTGAGTTGGTGTTAAGTGTGGGGGATGAATTAGTGTGGTGATTAGGGTGAAATTTCATCAAATACATGAAAAACTCAATCATAGGAAATATAACATCTAGTGATCTATTTTTCACTTAGTAGAGTCTCTTATAGATGATTTTCTAGTAGATTAACATGGATATTTTTTATTGTAAAATAAGAAACAAGAAGTATCAATGCTTCTTGAATCTTTCACCAATAATAATATTTGAATGACTGAATTAGAATTTTTCAGTTTAAATGTAAAATTTCAGATGAAAAACATGTGTATCGTTCTGGAAAATAGAAAAAAATCTTCAATTTTCCTAAAATATTATAATAATGATAAATAATTCATTTTTGATGTGTAGCAATAAATTTCATTCCAATAAAAAAATAGTGTTTCTAGAATGACTAAATGTGTGTGTTTTCTTTTAGAATTGATATTTTATTTCAAAATAGGAATCATAGACTCAAAACCTACTAAAAAAGCTTTGATTTTCAGGATACATTATAGAAAATATCATTACTTCATTTTTGAGTTGGTGGTTTTATATTCACCAAAATATGAAAAATGATATTTTTAGTCTGACTGAATGTTAAAGATTTATTTAAAGTTACATTTTTGTTAAAAAAAATTCACATTCAATACCAAAAAGCATACTCAATTTTTATTAATACATTATAAAACAATACGCAATTCATTTTTGGAGTTAATTAGTTAACAAAAATAAATATAATATAATTTTTGACCGGTATGACTCAATGTTCATGTTTTCATTATAAAATAGAAATTATATATCATAACACATTCCACACAATAAAAACAAAGAAAACATTATTAGATTTTATTCATACATTCGTACGAGGTACTTTTTGACTTTTCCGACAAAAGTGCGAGAAGAATGTTTTTTTAACTTATACAGCATGAATGGATTTTTAAAACATTATTTCCAAGAAGATTTATTTACAAGTTTTCATGTTTATTTTTAGTCAACTTCTTTTAGTTTATAATTGTATGACATGTTAAGAATGGAAAAGTGTTTTTGAAGTAGAAAGGATATTTTCCTCAAGAATGGAGTTCAAGTGTTTTATCAAAATTATTTTCCATCTAAGATAATAAAGGGTTCTATTTATATCCCTATTATTACATTGATTTGATTATGTTGTGATGGAATTATTTTTATGATTTCCTTTATCTAATATGAATTTTTTTTGATGTCACGATGTTTAAGAATCACATTTTTATTACATGGTTTATGCTATGATGTATGGTTTATGATTTTGTGGCACAAATAAGAATGGTATCATTATGAGATGGGTGGGACCTATATCTCCATCCAATTCATTGTGTAAAGATTTTATATCCCATGAGATAGACATGGCTGGAACTGCATGTTAAACCGGTTCAGTGAAACAGGACTGAAACGAGGAATGAACTCGGTTCAGAAATGGACTTTGTCCACTAAGATAGTAGTGGCAATGAGTCTTGACTAATAAGAAATGATTCTCTATGATTATGTGTGTATGCCACAAAGCTTCATGTTTTATGTTATGATTATTGTGATTACATTTCACTACCATGATTTATCCCATGTTATGAAATTTTGATCTCTTTTGCAGGGTAAGATTACCAAAATGTTATGTTTTTATGAATATGTTGTGATTGATACTTCTTTTGTTTACCCTTACTGAGCATTTGAGCTCATCCTATTGTATGCTTTCTTTCCCCAGGTCAGGAATAAGGATATTAAGTAGGATATTCCAAAAAGGGACTATAGATATGATGAAATAAATGGGAGACAGTGTAGATGCTTTATGAACCAGTTGTTTATGTTTCCCAGTTTCTAAAGTCATTATACCTATACAGTCATTTCCAGGTTTTGTTATATGTTGTAATAAGTGTACGTTAATTCTTAAGTAATAACAATGTATGTAAATTATGGGTTGTTATATAAATATCTCATTAAGGAAATATAAAATTTCAATCCCTAATTACATTCTCTTAAAGGGGTTTGAAATATCTGGTATGATGATATATCAAAATATTTTTTTTAAAATATCATGGAAACCATATAGACCTTAACCTTTTGTATAATGAATTTTATTGAGATTATTTTAAATATAATTATCATATTCGTCTTGGGTAAGATTTTTGTTCATTGTTTCTATGACCACAGGTTTAATACAAAATTTAATATTAAAGGAGATGACTGATTCCCCTTCCATGTAAAGATTTTGATAAAACAATATATGACAATGTCCTGAATTTTCAAACCACTAGTCCAATACATAAATTGGAAGTTATTAAAGATATAGACAGGGTTCTGATGATTCAAAATCCAATAATTCTATTAGATGTAAAAGGTGTTGGAATCACCTTCCTTATTATGGATGTCACGGGATTGTAAAGTCCATTAACATTATTTGAACCAGAGTTCCATATACAATTTTTCAATGGCATATTTGATGATTGAATGAGTTATATGCTATGGGGGAAATAATAACAGATGGTTGGATACCTATCAATTAAATAAAAATTATTTTTGGAAGGGGGAACTTAATTTCACTCCATATTCTTAAAATATAGGATGCCTAGTAGATATTACCCATCATATCAGGATTTACACTCATCCATGTTGAGTATTCCACCTCTCCTAATTCATTATCCATAATGAATAATCATTAAAATTTGAAGAGTCTCTCTTGTTTTTATTTACTGTATCCATACCAAAATTTAATAAGGATATGGTAGTGGTCCTATGTTGCTGGTTATAAATGAGTGACATGGAATAATTTAAATAGGGTGGATCATAGAACTATCACAAATAATATTTCTAGATGTTTTGTGATGTGGTTATTCACAGTCATTCCTCAATAACACATAGTAGGATTTCCTATATAAACCAAATCAAATAGGATCTCCTTCTAAATTGTATAATGGAAATCTATCATATAGGAGTAAGATATTTTTAATCCCCCATGATTATCACACTAAAACATAACTTCATTGAAATCTCTACGAAAAAGAGTGTTCAATGGAAGATATTGTGAAAAATAATTAATCAACATCCATGAATTCTAATTATATTAACGGGATGGACATTTATAGAAACCAATGAACACTGATGTCAGGGTATCTTGTTACAAGATAGTAGTTATAATGTGATTTTATGGGAAATATTTCACCCTAATATCCACCAACTCTATAAAAATATGGAAAATAGCACACATGTGACCCTGATGATAAACTATGACCTTGGCATGGACTCCCATTATTTTACTGATACCATCCAATTCCTTTCATTATAAAATGATTATAGATAAGAAAACAAAATTTGGAATACTTTTAATGCTTTAGTACAGGTGAATATAAATAGATCATGTGTTTCCAATCCCATGAAAATTCCATATTAGTATTTTTTATATGGATAGGTGAGGCTGGAATAATCTAGCCTCTGCCTTTGATAATTCATTGAAATATACATCTCCCTCAACATTCCATTTTTTTGGTAAATCCTTATCCACTTGTAATTCCTCATTACACCATTTGGAGACATATGATTCCTCTGTCACGAACACTATACTAGTGTTCCCTCTAATATTCCTCCATAATGTAGAATTCTTAACAATGCTTGAAAAAGTCACATCAAGCATATCATCCACTACATCAGAGTATTGAAGTGTGGAGTCTATATTTTGTGGAATATATATCTAAGGTGGATCATAAATTTTTTTATGATTGGTGGTGTGTAAGATTAACCATGGATGCTAGGATATGTCATTTTGATAAAATTATCAACTCTGAAAATATTTTTTATAAAATTATAGAAGAACTCCTCGATTCCATAGAAGTAGCTTTGGGGAATTCATCTCCATTGTTGTACCTCTCGTTCCCCTCGTTGTTTGATTTTCATGATCACAATCACCTTATTATTTGTCTAATTTTGTTTGAAGTGTTTTTGAATGATAGGCACAAGGTTGCCAAGAAGTTGGCCCAAGAATGGACAAGAAGTGGACTAAAATTCAGTCCACCGGCCAACCGGTGTGATAGCACCGGCCAGCCGGTGGACCTGGCAGAGGCATTGCCCACTGCCAGGTTCCACCGGTCAGCCGGTGGCTCTGTCACCGGCCAGCCGGTGGAAACCTGATACAACAGTGATGGCTACTGCCTCACCACCGGCCAGCCGGTGGCTCTGTCACCGGTCAGCCGGTGCTGCCTGGGCAGAAGGCCTTCTCAACGTCCAAGGCACCGGCCAGCCGGTGGCCCTGCACCGGCCAGCCGGTAGCCCAGTCAAACTAGCCGTTGGCTTTGACCAGTCAACTCCCATTTGGCCTCCAACGGCTCCGAGGCCCTTTACAATGGCTCTGAAGACTCCCCAAGGGTTCCATGTCTATAAATAAAGGCTATGGAAGCCCCAGACACTTACCCGGATCATATACGAAGCCAACAAAAATATTTTGTATCAATTGGCCAACCTCCGGCGACTTCCTTCAAAGGAACCTCAAGTGCTCCAACAACTTCCACATCCAAGGAGCTCCACCAAAGAAGCTTGGAAGCGGCCTTCAACATCTCCAATCATTCAAAGGCGCCCAATGCTTCTTCTCATATACGGTTTTTATTGTATATTTATTTTGAGCTTTAAATTTGGGTTTGTGCCTAGAAACCCCAACACCTTTTCTCATACCTCTTTCTTTTGGGTTTCACATCACCACTAAGGTGTGAAGAGGTTTCTTCAAGCCTTTCCTTTTAAAAGGCATGTGTCATAGGTGAGCTAGCCTTCACCTGTAAGAAGGCTAGTGGGTTCTTGCTCAACCATTAAAAGCAAGCGGGTTCTTGCTTAACCACCAAAAGCAAGCTGTAATAGGTTCTAGTGCTACCTCAAAGCCTAGTGGGTTTCTTGCTAAAACCATTGAAAAGAAAGTGGTAGAATCTCTCAACGGTTGAGTTGGGAGCGGTGACGTAGGCCGGGTGTTTGGCTGAACTCCGTTATCAATTCTTGTGTCTTGCCTCTTTATTTCCGCTTCACTTTCACTTTGATTTTAATTTGTTAATCATTTTTTAAAAGGCAATTCACCCCCCCCCCCCTGTTGCCATCACTCCCTTTTTCTCCGCCTAACAATTGGTATCAGAGGCAAAATTTTGAGTAATACCTTAACCGGTTTCAAGTTTAAGATCCATTGTGATGGCTTCAACTTCTTTCGCCCCCGAAGGCTATTCTTTGGTTCGTGCTCCATTTTTTGATGGAACCGACTACACTTATTGGAAAACCCGCATGACCGCTTTTCTTAGAAGCATTGGCTATCCTATTTACAAAATTGTCATGCAAGGTTATTCTTTGTCTTCCCCCGACGAATCCAAATGGACCCCCGCCGATGTTAAGAATTTTGAGCTTGATGGAAAAGCCATGAATGCTCTTCAATGCGGGTTAGATAGAAATGAATTTAATCGTGTTTCTACTTGATCTTCTTCACATGAAATTTGGAAGCTTTTAGAAGTGACCCATGAAGGCACTAATAAAGTCAAAGATACTAGATTAGATATGTATAGACAAGACTTTGAATCTTTTTCAATGCATCCAAATGAGTCTATTTCTGAAATGTTTACACGCTTCACTGACGTTTGCAATGGTAGAAAATCTCTTGGTGATGATGTTTCAGCTGAAGCAATGGTCAAGAAGATTCTATGGGTCCTTCCGAGCTCATTGGCACCTAAAGTGACGGCAATCCAAGAAGCTAAGGATGTCAAAAACATGCCGGTCGAGGAGCTCATTGGATCCCTAATGACCTACGAGATCACGTTGAGGAGGTAAGCTCAAAAGGAGGGCACACCAATCAAGACACCAAATAACATTGCCCTCAAGGTACAAAAAGAAGTAAGCTCCTCCTCATCATCCTCATCTTCCTCATCTTCTTCATCTTCAAGCGGCGACTCGGAAATGGAGAATCTCGCCCGCCAAATGCACAAGTTTATGAAGAATCACAATAAGAAGAAATCTCGCAAGCATCGAAAGCAAGAACCAGACAAAAGATCGGAGCCCAAGGTAAAATGATACGGGTGCGGCGAAAAGGGCCATTACAAGCCCGATTGCCCACTCAACAAGAAACGGGCTAAGGAAAACGGAAAGAAAAAGGTCCTCAAGGCGACATGGAGTGACACCTCCTCATCATCCTCCTCCTCCTCCTCCTCGAGCGACCAAGGTACAAAATGCCTAATGGCATTTCACGAGGTAACTTCTTCCGATTCCTCATCCTCGTCCTCATCTTCAAATTCTTTTAATCATTTATCATATGAAGAACTTCAACATGTGCGAGACCAATTAGAAAATGGTTTTCATGAGCTTTCTTCAAAATTCGTTGCTTTGAAAAAGAATTTCAAAAAACTCTCTTCTGAAAAGGAACAACTTCTCAATGAGAAGGAGGAGTTGTCCCTCAAATTACAAAACATTCCCAATGTTGATTCCTTGGAATCAACAATCAAAGATCTAATGGAATCTCTTGCTAAATTCACCAACGGAGAACAAAACCTTTCAAAACTCCTTGGTTCTCAACGTGTTTCTAGAACCACACATGGACTTGGCTACACAAACCAAGCTTCCTCCTCCCATGCTCCAACTGTTTTTGTAAGGGGGAGCTCTAGTTTTAAATTTTGTAATTATTGTAAGAAACCCGGGCACCTCATTTATGAGTGTGATTGCAAAAATGCCCGGTACGGTCAACCCAAATCTATTTTTTATTCGGACGAGTTTTATAGGAGAAGACCCGCCATGAAACAAATTTGGATTGATAAATCCCTTTTGGCGAGTCTCTCCGGGCCAAAAATAGTTTCGTTTCCCCAATGATCTTTTGTTTTATTTAGGGGGAGAAATTTTCTTAAATTCAAAAATCTCTTTCGATTCATTTTTCAATTTAAATTCATTTTTGATTCAAAACTCTCAATTTCAAAAATTTCATTTGGTTTCAAATTTCAAATTTCAATTGGTTTTTGATTCAAAACTTTCAATTCAAACTGTTATTCAAATTTTCATTTCAATTTCAAAAATCTCAATTGTTTTTTCAATTCTCATATCTAGTTTTTCAAACCCTTTCCCTCAATCAAGTTTTATGCCCCGTGCTATTTTGATAATCACAAAGGGGGAGAAATTCTTGGTTGATTGGGGGAAAAATTCTTTAAAGCATGTTTTTCATTTCACTTTCTACATTGTTTGTTATGGTGATTGTGATCATCAAAATAGGGGGAAATTGTTGTACCTCTCGTTCCCCTCGTTGTTTGATTTTCATGATCACAATCACCTTATTATTTGTCTAATTTTGTTTGAAGTGTTTTTGAATGATAGGCACAAGGTGCCAAGAAGTTGGCCCAAGAATGGACAAGAAGTGGACTGAAATTCAGTCCACCGGCCAACCGGTGTGATAGCACCGGCCAGCCGGTGGACCTGGCAGAGGCATTGCCCACTGCCAGGTTCCACCGGTCAGCCGGTGGCTCTGTCACCGGCCAGCCGGTGGCAACCTGATACAACAGTGATGGCTACTGCCTCACCACCAGCCAGCCGGTGGCTCTGTCACCGGTCAGCCGGTGCTGCCTGGGCAGAAGGCCTTCTCAACGTCCAAGGCACCGGCCAGCCGGTGGCCCTGCACCGGCTCGCCGGTAGCCCAGTCAAACTAGCCGTTGGCTTTGACCAGTCAACTCCCATTTGGCCTCCAATGGCTCCGAGGCCCTTTACAACGGCTCCGAAGACTCTCCAAGGGTTCCATGTCTATAAATAAAGGCCATGGAAGCCCCGGACACTTACCTGGATCATATACGAAGCCAACAGACATATTTTGTATCAATTGGCCAACCTCCGGCGACTTCCTTCAAAGGAACCTCAAGTGCTCCAACAACTTCCACATCCAAGGAGCTCCACCAAAGAAGCTTGGAAGCGGCCTTCAACATCTCCAATCATTCAAAGGTGCCCAAGGCTTCTTCTCATATACGGTTTTTATTGTATATTTATTTTGAACTTTAAATTTGGGTTTGTGCCTACAAACCCCAACACCTTTTCTCATCCCTCTTTCTTTTGGGTTTCACATCACCACTAAGGTGTGAAGAGGTTTCTTCAAGCCTTTCCTTTTAAAAGGATTGTGTCATAGGTGAGCTAGCCTTCACCTGTAAGAAGGCTAGTGGGTTCTTGCTCAACCATTAAAAGCAAGTGGGTTCTTGCTTAACCACCAAAAGCAAGCTGTAATAGGTTCTAGTGCTACCTCAAAGCCTAGTGGGTTTCTTGCTAAAACCATTGAAAATCAAGCGGTAGAATATCTCAACGATTGAGTTGGGAGCGGAGACGTAGGCCGGGTGTTTGGCCGAACTCCGTTATCAATTCTTGTGTCTTGCCTCTTTATTTCCGCTGCACTTTCACTTTGATTTTAATTTGTTAATCATTTTTTAAAAGGCAATTCACCCCCCCTCTTGCCATCACTCCCTTTTTCTCCGCCTAACATCCATCTCCTTCAATCAAGAATGGGCACCAATATTTTTAAGAATGTGTTCGATGCCCATCATGATAAACTTATTTTAAATATTCACTTCTTTCACGGAATGATCTTTAGAGAGATTCTCTTTATAACTTTGTTTATCTGAATCTAGGTAAAAAATGTTCTATGGGTTTTTTCATGGTTCCTAATACCTCATGTCATGAGTATATTACCCAATTCATTTGATTCCATAGAGCTTTAATCCATTTCTATGTTCCCCATTCATCCATATAAGAAACAAAAAATGGTAATTTTTCATATTCCAATGAGATCAACATATTATATTTTTCCATGTAGAGAAACATGACAATTATTATTGGGAGGTAGAAGTCAACTTGAGCCCTGATCTATGAAAAATTCCCAACATAGAATGGGGTCAGATCAATCCAACTCTACAAATATTCCATTCTGTTCTCTAATGTATTTATTAATTTTCATTAATCTCCCCTAATATTCGATACCATATAGTCAACCCCAAATGGGATATTTTTAGAGGCTCACATTGGTTATATATTTTCAACTTTCAAAATATTCTATAAGGATTTGATGGTTTTCAAAAGAACAAGGTATCCTGAGTGTATCCTTATTTTCATCAGTATCATTGAAAATGTTAAAAACCAGATGGCCATATCCAATCAGTAGTATGAAAACTTCATTCCCTATTCACCAAACCACTAGCCTCATACTTTTCGGGGAAGGAAAGTTTAAGGCGCACTCAAAGATAAAATTTATTCCTATAAGGAGATATATACGGTGAAAAAAAATTGTATTGAACCTTTTTTAAATGAAATTATTATTTATATGAATATAAGAGACACTAACTTTGATCTAATGGGGTTTTCCCTATCATGATGCTACGTTAGAGAAGAAAATCATGTGACGATGTTGATGAGATAGAAAGAAAACACCCAAGATCATTAACACAACCACATATCGACCACCCTTAATAACACCTATGTAAACCCAAAAACCTTGGAAAATATTGTAAAAATATCTCATTGATGGGAGATATTGTACATTATAAACCAAGTAATCTTTTTATTTTATATAGAATTTTATATCTTAAGAATATAAAAATTAATTTGTACACATAATACTAATCTATCTCAACATAAATAAATGAATTTTATAATATCATAATAATTTAAAAATATATAACAAATAATGTAATATGAATAAATTTAATTGAATTATAATGATAAATGAAGATCAATAAATATTTTTTATGATTTTACAATAATATATTTAATTTTTTTGACAAAAATGTATACTACGTGAAAATAATTTTATTTAGTAAAATATATTGATAAGCATAAAATGAATTTATTTTTATTATTGGCACAATCATAACTATTTGATGGATGATAATATATTTTCATATAAATATTATAAATTCATTTCATTGAAATTATTCTCTAGTCATGATTAATGAAAAATTTACATCCCTTTTAATAAGAAATTATTTACAATATATAAAATATTTATTAAATAATATTCACCCAATACCATTAAAATTAATTTTTATATATTGAAAATATATTTTTATTTATATATTTATATAAATTTAATTATTTTAATCATATAATAATTATTCATGACACGTTAAAAATATATTTTTATATATTAAAATATCTCAGTTAAATATTATAATTCTTTTATCATTATTTGATTCTTAAAATGCAATATTTATCTGAATAAAATATATCATTATTTATTTCTATTTAGTTTGGAGTGGGAATTAATATATTCAACATAATATTATTTATATTAAAATGGATACTAGTATTACAAGATGTTAAAACCATATTTACCTCTAATAAAGTCATTCATTACCATCCCATAAATAATACTTCTTATTTTGAGTTCATTTAATGTGATGATTTTATTTTCTGTAATATTTTTCTGTAATATTTTTTTGTTATACCTATGATTTTCAATGGATAATATAATCCAAGGTATATCTACTAGATAGCCTTAAATTAAATATTTTTTAATTTTATCCATTATTATTCAAATAATGCTTCAAAAAATATATTTGTTTTCCAATATTTCGTTTGTAATATAAATATTGTTATTTATTTGTATAATCTGTTTAGTATTACAATCATGGAATGTTTAACCTCATGTAGCCTCAAACAACTTATGATGTGGATTTATTTTTAATTCCTCATAACCTATATATTTTAAAATTTTCTTCTACTTTTATCATACATAATAATAATGTTTTATGACAATGGTAAAATAAATTCATAACATAGAGTATGTACTAATAATATTAAACAATATAGATCAAAATTATATGATTTGAGAAAAAGATAAAAAACTAATTTTTAATTTCCTTCTTCTCTTCATCTTCCGTAGAAACCACTTTCTTATCCCTGGATTTCTCATGTCCTACTATAATAGTGTTAACAACATAGATGGATAACTCATCATATAATCCTTAGTCTTCCAAATGTTTTTATTAAACCATAATATCATATGGATATTACTCTATAATTGCATAAAATAATATTTTAGAGGTATAAAGGGGAATATTAAAAAAATATAATGCATCCTCTTATAATTCTGTCAAGAGATTCCAAAAGTAGACATACGAGAGGAAGTTAAGTTCTCCCAATTTATAATGTTGAAACTATATGACATGTTATTCTGGGTAATGTACAATCAATAATAGGATGTAATGATCTAGAAGTCTTAAAAATTGATAGAGAATTATCAACACTAAAAAAATCATACTTTGAGTAGAAAAAGTTGTATAGTCATCCGAATATTAAGAAAGTTTATCCAATCTAACCCATTAATTAATTAGGTGCTAATTTTATCAAGGTTCATCTCTTTTATGTCTTATTCTATTCTCATACATAGATGCATATCCATAGTCTACCTCTTGTTAAACAATTTAATTATTCAACCTATAGTTCAATAACAGAAAATTTTATATAATAAATTACATATATTTATGTATCAATACTTAATATTTTTTTTATTTTTTATTTTCTATTTTTCATAAACATACGTACAAAAACATACAGTACTAATATGATAATTATAAATTATTATTAATTTTATAATAATTTAATAATAATTCCATTAATATTGAAATCAATTTGTGGTAATTTTATAATTTTTTAATAGGTTGTATGTGTCTTAAACTAAATTTAAACATACTTGGGAAACACACATTATGAGTCATACTAGGAATATCATGTGTCAGATTGATGTATGGTTCATTCATACACATCACAAATGGGTTATCGATCATTTTACTAATATTACAAGAATAGATTACGTTGTTTTATCTGTTTTGTATAAGTGACGCATATTTTAAACTAAAATGACACGTTTAAGTAGAAAACCTAAAAATTTATTCTTTCAAGCCACATCATTTGATGTATTTACATGTGGTTGATTACTACACACTAAATAAATAATTTTGGATCATTGCATAAAATAAATAATCTAATTTGAGATTTTTACACAATTTTGGATATGTGACTTGTGTTTTACACTAAAATGAAAAATTAATATTAAAAATACTCACTTGAAGTAATACTAGCCACATCGTGTGTATGATTATTGTGTGATCAATTTCAACATGTATAAAATAAATTATATATTTTTTTATATAAATTTTGAAAACAATTTATTATGGTTTCCTCAGTTTTGGCTATGTGACACATTTTGTAAACTAAAATGAAAGTTATATTACATAAACTCAAATTAATCTATACAATCCACATCATGTGGTAGATTGAAGTGAAGTTAATTCGTATAAACAGAAAATTAATTAAGGATAATTTTACATATTTTTTAAAAAATATGAAATATATTTTTCTCAGTTTTGTCTATGTCATCTATGTTTAAAAAAAATTAAAACATATAATAATAAAATAAATATTTATTTTTACCCACCACATCGTGTTTTGGGTTGATGTGTGGTAAATTATTACATGCCACAAATTAAATATGAACAATTTTACAAAATTATGAAGATAATAAAAGATCATTTACTAAATTTTGGCTATGAGACCCTCGTTTTAAACTAAAATTTATTTTTATATTGAATACATGCACATGGAGTCATAACAACAACATAATCTGTTGGATTGATATGTGTTTGATCCCAAGATCCAAAAAATTAATTAGAGATAATTTTCATAATATATAAAGACAATTTGAGACCATTTAGTTGGATTTGTCTATGTGATGTTCAATTTGGTCAAAAAGGAAACTTTTATATTCAAAACACTTATTATGAGTAATACAGGCCACATTTTGTATTGAATTGAAGTGAGGTCAATCCCAACATGCTAAAATTTGAATTATGGATTTATTACCTAAAAATAAATAAAAAATGACCTCTTTGGCTGTGTTTTGGCTATTTGAGTAGTGTTTTAAACTAAAATTATATTATTATATTGAAAACATATACATTGAGATATCCCTTCTGCATCGTGTGTTATATTGATTTACGGTCGATTCATACACATCAAAAATGGATTGTGGACTATTTTCCTCATTATTCAAGTTAATATGACAACATTTTATTAGATTTGGTTATATAAACCATGTTTTAAATTAGAATAACACTTTTATATTATAAAACAGAACCTTGAGTCATTAAAGAAAAATAATGTTTTGGATATACATGTGTTTAATTATTATAGACCACAAATATAATATTTATCATTTTACTAATATTTTAAGGAAATTCTATATTTTTTAATCATTTCGGATATGGAATGTGTCTTTTATGCTAAAATGACACTTTTCGATTGAAAACTCCACCTGGAATCATACTAGAATGTCATGTGCCAGGCTGACTTGGGGTTATTTTCCACATTCCATAAATTAATTATAGATTTTATTTACTAAATTTTAATAAAAATATTGGCACATTTTCTCAGTTTTGTCTACATGATATGAGTTTTAAACTAAAATGAAACTATTATATTGAAACCATGTACACAGAAACATATCAGCCACATCGTGTTTTAAATTATTGACTGGCAGATTCCAACACATATCAAAATATGTTATAACTATTTTCCTAAATACTGAAAATAATATTATATGCATGTTTTAAAATAAAACAATACATTAATTAAAAACAGGAACACGGAGTTGTAGTAGTTATATCATGTGTTAGATTGACGTGTGGTAAATTCCTCCACGTCATAAATTGATTATGGATCATTGTCATATATTTGGAAAATAATATGAGATCATTTGATCACTATTAATAATGTGATATATGTTTTAAACAAAATGTACACTAATATTCAATACAAGAAATTTTTTTCATAAAGACCATGTCATTTTTCATATTTATGTGTAGTAGATTCCTACTCACAAAAACTAAAATATAGATATTTTTTAATATTATAAGGAAATACAACTACATTTTTTAAATTTTGGTAATTTTTTATGATGTTAATCTAAAATGGCACGTTTATATTGAAAATGTGTACTATGAGTCATACAATGACACCATGTGTTCGGTAAATGTGTGATAGATTTTTACATCTATCCAATTAATGTTGGATATTTTTATTAATTTTTCATTTCAATCCAAGTATTTTCACCCATTTTTGGCTATGTGATGCATGTTGTAAACTAAAACGATCCTTATATTGAAAACACACAGTTTGTGTCATATTGGCCACATATTTTATTTGATTGATGTGTGGTATATTCCTACTAATAAAAAAACAGATTATGGATTTTTTTCCATAAAGAATAAAAAATTATAAGGTTTTTCTATTATTTTTAGAATCATGACTCATATTTTAATCTAAAATGACACTTTTATATTGAAAACCTGAACACTATGTCATATCGTATTCAACGTATGATTAATTGATGTGCGGTAAATTTCAATTTTCTACAAATATATTATGTTTAATATTCGTATAGTATCAACATGATTTGATTTCATTTACTTGGTATTGTAAATTTGATGTTCCATTTACACACAAATGAATATTCTATATTGAAAACACACAAATGGAGTCATATCGACCACACTATATTTCATATTGATGTTTGTTTAATTCCAACACACCAGAAGTGTATTAGAGATCATTTTATTAATATTTCAAGACAATATAATATGGAATTATCATATTTGTCTATGATGAACAAAATCTAAATTAAAATAAAACTATTATGTATAAAATACATACTTGGAGTAATTATGATGACAACCTCTGTAGAATTAATATGAGGTTGAATTCACAAAAAAACAAAAATAAATTATGGATCATTTTTATATGGTTTAGTAACTATCTTATTTTATTAGTTTGGTTTTATACATACAAAACACATTTTCAACTATAATTACACTTACATTAAAAAACAAACATTGAGTCATACTGGCCTCATCATGTGTGAAATTTATATATGGTACATTCATACACATTATAAATAAATCATGGATCATTGGTTAATTTTTTTAAAATAATCCAAGATATTTTTCTCAATTTTAGTAATTTGATGTGTGTATTGTTCTAATATGACACTTATATTTTATAAATAACCATGATTAAGACTGACTACATTATGTTTGAGATTGATGTGAGTTTGATTCATTCATTTCAGAAAATTAATTTTGATCATTTTCATAAATTATGAAGATAATATGAGAACATTTACAATGTTATTCTTATGTGATGTGTGTTTTAAACTAATATTATATTTTTAATGAAAAAAAATCGTGGAGTTATACCATCTATATAATGTGTTAGATTGATGTGTATATAATTCATAGAAACCATAAATTATAATTATCCTAATTATCAGGTAAATTGTCTCTTGTTTACACGTTCTCATGTATGTGTTTCATCATTTAAACTAAAATAAAAGTTTATATTGAAATTAATCACTTTGACTCGTACAAGTCATATTTTGAGTAAGATTGACATTTGATGGACTAATAAATTCATAAAATGAATTAGAAATAATGTTTCTATAATATCAGTACATTGTCAAATCATTTTCTAAAATTGGGATGTGTAACATGTGTTTTGAACTAAAATAAAAAATTTATATTGAAAACACATACATTGTGATATAATGACAATATATGGGGCATCATTAATATGATGTCAACTATTAAACATTAATAAATGGATTATAGATTGATGGGATAGTGTTTTTAGAATATATAATATTTTTTAACATTTATAGCTATGTGATGCATGCTTTAAACTAAAATGACCATTTTATGTTGAAAATGTGATCTTTCTTTCATATCAGCTAAAATATTTTTTTTACTAATGTTTGGAAAATTTGTGCATTCCAAAAATTAATATTTATTTTTGTCATAATTTCTATAGAAAGTATTATCTTTTTTACTTAGTTTGGGCTATGAAGTGTGTTTTACTCTAAAAAGACTGTTATATATTGAAAAATCATTGTTGGCATCATACCAGCCATATGGATTAATAAATTTATGTGAGGCTAATTACAACACGTCATAAATGAATATTGGTTCATTTTTCTAATGGTTCAAGAAATTATGAGATCATTTTTTTATTTATGGATACGTGTAACCTATTTTTTACATAAAATAACATTTCATATTGAAAATAGGCCTTTGGATTCATACTGAACACATCATGGTTCATACTATTGTGTGACCAATTTCTACGCATCATTAATTAATTATGGATAATTGTCCAATTTTTTTAGAATAGTACAATATTTTTTTGGGTTTTGGATATGTTTTTCTTGATTTAAACTAAAATTAAAATTATATTGAAAACACATAACATGTGTCAAACTAGAAACATAGTGTCTCGTATTAATGTGTTGTTGATTCTTACACATTAAAAATGGGTTATAGATCATCGTCCAAATATTTTTATGTAATCTGATATTGTTTTATATATTTTGACAATGTGACACAAGATTTAGTTTAAAAATATACCTATATTGGAAAAATTTAACTCTTAGTCATAAAAACCACTAGAAATGTCAGGTAGATGTGCGCAAAATTCCTATATTAAAAAATAAATTATGGATCATTTTCCAAAATATTCAATAATATACGATTTCATGTAACATGAAATTATAGAGGTCAACTGGAGTCTCAAAATTTTTGACATCAAACTATGATTCATCTTCATTAACTGTTAATTCATCATTTATACTTGGAGCATTAAACGTTATTGTAATAGGTCCCAAACAATTTTTATGAACTCTTAAAAATAAAACAATACATAAAATTCATATAATGTGTCTAGGATTGTGGAAGTATATTCTTTAATAATTTTTCATATGTATTTATACTTATGGGTCAAAGTATTCTTGGCCCATTTCCCTCTCAACATTATTTTACCAAAACTTTTAAAGAATAATATCTCACAAGCATGAGAAACATAAAAATTGGTACTATATATACAAGAATATATAATGTTTTTCCCTTCATTATATTTATTCTTTATAAAAAATAAAAATTTTCTTGATTTCTGGATTCATCCGTAAATAATTTTACAGTTTATACTAACACTTTATACCCAATAATGGATAAAATTAGTTTAAAATTGAATTTTATTCTAGTAAAAATGATATAAAAAGCATAAAAATATTAATTCTTCTCATCTAAAATTTATCTCATATTTCAAAATCTATATAAGATAATTGAAATAATATATAATAACCTCAATTTGATATTGGAAAACATTCTTAAGTAATGTACTCTGCTGCAATATCTCTAAAAAATCTTACTTCTTCTATTGATTCTGTAAACCATCAACAGTCCTAGAAGTACTAAGAAAATATTGAAAAACAAATTATTAACATAAAATAAATTTGAAATTTTAATTATATTCAAAAATTACATAATTAGGGATGCTAGTCTGTTGATGGTAGATAATATCCTCCATAAATTTTCAAATGTAATATACACAATCATCGTTTTTATTCTGTTTCATGTAATTCAAAATCATTTACCAAACTAAATAAATGTTTTTAAATATTTTTAGTAGTAATATATTATTATACATACCTTGTTATTTTTATTTTTGAATAAATGTATAGGATTTCTATGTTCTATCGCCAACCACATACCTTGATTTAGCTAATATTTCTGGATTTACCTACCATTATTATGCCTTTAATTAAATACATTATAAATCTACATATACATCAAATTAAAGAGATTATCCCTCACACTAAGTATGAATTTTTTGTATAGGTTACATTATTTCAAAATCAGTTCCATATAAACCATTTTTCATATATTTACTCAGTAATTTAAGTAAAAATATGGTAAAGTTCTCAAAATTTCAATGTGTATATAACAAAAGACTTGCATCGATGAATAGAAAACTCACTTTTGAGAGAACATATGGGTGAAAGGAATTTAAAATAGTTTCTCATTAAAAAACCTAAAATTATTAATTAATTAGGACTTCAATGAAATAAATTTTTCATTAAATATATATAGTTATATGAAAATTTCGATAAAAAATAATTATTTCATTTACAAATAACCATTTAATATATATGCTATCAGATATTTGGATTGAAGGTAAACTATTGGAGTTTGTGTCCTAGAACCATATACATTTTACTTTATGATAAACTTTTATTCGTGGATTCTAAAACTAACAAATACTTTATAACATCTTTTTGGTTACTCTACGTGAAAATGCATGTGATAATGTCCTGGAGACAATTGTTTCAATAAAGGGTCATAGTGGTACCTTACTATGATGGGAACACTAAAGTTCCATAACACTATTTTTTAATATATGTTCTATGGAAGGATGATTTTATTTAAGGGACACAAATTAGATGGGCCATTAGGGGTGAGGACTCATAAAACATGAAGTCACCTTCTCATGGTGTGTGCTCTTGGTATCATTTGAACGATATTATGAGATCGAGACCTTCCAATAGGAAATCCACATTTCATAGTATCAAAGGATTTTCCTATCATCCGACATGTGTGTTGGTCCTTACACATTAAGATTATTATTAATTGGTATTATGACTCATGTAATTAGATGTATTGATGAAACTTTATTCGCAGCAAGGTAGGATATGTTGGGTGTGTCATGAGTAATACTACATTAATAGGAAATTAAAGAATGTATTTGTCACTTATATTCCATTACATAAGTTGATATCTTAGGCCCTTTGATGGAATTGACATAGACTAAAAAATCCATGTCTATGGTGGGGAATAGGAATGATAAATTTTGGGAAGTCAAAGAATGAAAAATAGAGCACATAGGTTGATGGCACTAGCATGAAACCTGCTTTATTAGAGATATCGAAATAAATTGATAACATTACACCGTATATTTTTTGTAGGAGGTGACACCTCATTGCATCATTAACTTCTATCTCTATGGGTTACTAGGCATGTTACTAGATTCTAACCTTGAACGTTAGGTAGGATCTGTCTAATACCACTATGAAAGAGGCCAAGAGGGTCACACACTAAGTGTATCCAAATATCTCAGTTAAATATTCATTTAACATGTTGAATAATGATTATTTCCGATTGTGGTTTATTAATTATTCAATGATGCCTAATCGTATTTATTACAACACTGGTTATTCATGAAAATATATTTTTGGATAAATAAAAAATTATTAGCAAGTAATGTAGTAATATTTATTTTTGAAATAAATTTTCTTTGTTCAAGGTCTAATAAATGGGCTAGAGGAGATAAAAAAATTGAAAAAAATACAGGTTGTTTATATTAATATACACATCATGTATTTTATTTAATAATTTTTTAGAAATATTATTATAAATTTAATTAAATAATATTATATATAATTTTTTGGGTGCATGTCTTGTAATAATAATAGTCATACGCTATTATTAGACATCAGGTATTACTAAGAAATAAATTAAATAAATAAATACTTGTGGGTAATTATTCTATTTCATTATTCTATGAATCATATATCCCAATTACATTGTTCTCATTAATCCTTGCAATTAATTATGGTTATGCACAATAGATTTGGAGAATGCTCTCAATATAAGAGATAATTCCTTCCCTCTAATAAATCTCTAATGTTAAGAGAGAGATCCTCATCCACCATATAAAAGAGATAACTTTAGAAGTTTCTCTCATCTTGATCTATAGCGGAAATCACATGTAAAGGATCTTACCTACAAGCAACCAGATATCCTTTTAGTGACATCCAGAGATGGGTGGAGCACGTGTGGATGACCTCTAGAGGAAGCCTACACATGACTTCTACGATGAAATGACATATCACATTGGATTGTGACTGGAAACATAAATAGAGATAGAATTACTTGAAGAAAATTATTTCCTTCTAATTAAATTAATTATAACCAACATATGATGTTCCTCTCTATGGTTCTGGGACATCCCTCATTCCTTTTCATTATTTGTTCTATTTCAAATATATGATGTTTCATCATTATGAGGGATCTCAGATTGATTGTTCTCAACAGTAAAATTAATGTTGGGTACACCAATCCTTATGCTTCTGTTATGCCTAGAACCTACAATTGGTATTAGAGTATACATATCATTGATTATAATTATTGTGTTTTTCTTAGAAGATTTATTCATTTAATAAATTTTTTGTTTCAATTCAAGTTAATTAATCTGTAAATTTGACTATATAGATCTGTTCCTCCTATTTCGTATCTCATTTACCTTATAGAAAGATATTCTTATTCTAATTTTTATTAAAATAAAATATAGGATCTCAAATAGAGATGAAAAAGGTTCCTAGACATACAATACCATAACACAAGGTGTGTATTTAGCAGTACACATTGTCTAGTCAAGGTTCAATGCATCAAAACTGGTCTGCCAAACCAAGCCATGTGATTGGATTTTTTAGGTCATAATGACTCCGTTTGTTGAACAGAAATAGTTGGCACACAGTTTTTGTATTACATGCATTGTGGGCCATAGTACATGGTGTATAGTCCCTTCGGGTTGGTGTTGGACTATGTACCCCATATATGACTTGACTATATAGAGATCGTGTAATGAGGATACTACATGGCATGTGTCCCACTAGACATGTCGTGTCCCCTAAAGATTTCTAAAGTACATCTACATGTCGTATCCCTGGGAATGTTCTTCAAATAGATGGTGAATGATAGTACACACTATGTACTATGAACTACACATCGTGTACTCATCCAAATTACGCCAATTTATTATAATTTATAATTATATTATACAAACCCTTGAGATGTGTACCATGGTGCATGTGAAAAGCTAGGGCACAACACATGATTGGTGTTTTATATATGTGTCTTTACTTTAACATATTTGTACTGTTCATTTCAACTAATTTGGTTGTTATTTATGGTAATTAACTAGGTTTCTTCCAAGGTACAATATATGTACAAATATAATTTTAAATGAATTTATTTGTTTAAAATTATAATGGATGATAATCTCAAGGAAATTCAAGAAAGGGTTTAGGATAAATGGATTGACTAATTAAATATTATATTTAATTTATTTGATCATGATTTGTCATAAACAAGAATGATTAAATAATTAAATTCTAGTTTTATTATTTCATAAAGATCGTTCAATGCATGGATGACCATGATCTAGAGATGGACCTTTGTATGTGGATGGTTTCATTTAATTTATTTTTTTAAATTAAATTTTTTGGAATGTGAGTATTCTAATCATTAATATGTAGGCCATGCGTGCCAAAGGTTTATTTTATGTATAAACCGATTTTCACCAAACCTTCATGTGAGATATAAAATATGTAATGGGTGGTGCTCCCAAGCTAGTGGTGGTGGTTCATGGTAGAATCCAAGGTGAAACCATCCCATGGAGATACAAATGTGGACATGTGGAAAGATATAAACAAAAATAGAAAAGATTCAAAGTGTTTTCTTCCCTAGGACTTGGGATAGTTTACCAACCACTGGATAAACTAGCAAATTGAACATGCTCATGATCATGACATTTATTTTATTTATGTTAATTTCATAGTTTATTTATTTTGGGTGTGATGTCGTGATCACACAATTAATGAAATAAATGAGCATGCAAGATGCAATGAAAATAATATTGGATTAGGCATAAATATTATCTTCTTTATAGTAAATCACTTAAGTAAACCCACTTAATATTAAAAATCTTCTAAGAAAGATATTAAAATGGAAATTTACATATAAGGATAATATAACTCAAGGAAATATTATGCCAATATAGCCTTCTATAATATTGGTTAGAATCGAACCATATTTCAATGTGCGTAACCAACCCTAGTTGGAGAGCTTTCAATTATCATGGAATTAAAATTTGAGGTTTTCGGGTTGACATGACATTGTTCACATAACGGTTTGACTTCAATAGGAGTACTAAGTGTGACCAAGAGGCAATGGTGGGGTAAATCCAAAATAAAATGATTTCAGGATTGGGGGGTACACTCAGTGGATTAAGGATATCTGAGTCAATGTAGTTGGAATTTGGAATGCCGACCTAAAACAATTCAAATTTCTTATCAAAACCTAGTTGGGGTAATATGAAGGGAAATATAGATCTATTCCTCTAGAATATTTATGCAACATAACTTTTTGAAGTCAACAGTGAGGGATATTGGTTTTGGATAAAATATTGTGGGACTAATAAGTATTAATTTATTTATCTATCTTAGTTTTATCTTGATAATTTTCAAAGTCATTTAAAAAAAACTAGAAAAATCACATATGCCCACGGTTTTGAACTGTGGTCGTAGGCCCAAAAACCATGCTAATTGGTTAGGGCCATGGTTTTGGAGAACTGTGTCCACTATCCTTGTGGTAGTAAGGGGCCTACTGCCATGGTTTTAACAATGGAACTAGGGCCCTACTACCATGATTTTAATCATGGAACTAGGCCCCTTACTACTACAGTTAAACCGTGAACGAGGCCCCAACTGTCATGGTTAAAACCGTGACACAAGGTCCCTACTAACATGGTTAAAACTTTAGATATATAATTTATATGGTATAAAAAATTAATTTGGTTCCCCCTAGTTCCCCACCCCCTGCACCCCCATGCCCCCTAGACAACCACTCTGAACTCCCATGAACTACCCCTACACCACTCCATGATCACACTAGATAGCCCCCCTACACCCCCTCGCCATCCACCATGCACCCCATGCACACTAGACATCCTTCGTGCACCCCCTAGATAGCCACCTTGCACCCACTGGATATACCCCATGCACACACACCCACATGCCCCTAGAGATCCCCTATGCACCCCTAAACTGCCACTACACCTCCAGCCCCCCTGGACAGCCCCGTTGCACCCCCTTGAACACCACCCATGACCCTCGAAGACATCCCCCTTTCACCCCCTTGAATAGCCCACTACACCCCCATTCCCCCTGGATAACCCCTCCCTTTGAACAAACCCCCTGCACCACCATTCCCTTTTCTATATATCCCCACAACACCATGCACACCGAAGCCCCCTAGACACCCCCTTTACACCCCTGGACAACCCCCTTACACCCCTTTGAACACCCCCCACCCCCCGCACGCCCATCCCTATAGAGATCCCCCGTTTCACACCCTAGACAACCCACATGAACACCCCCCATGCCCCCTTGGACAACCCCACATCCCCCTTGAACACCCCCATGCACCCCCATGCCCCCTGGACATCCCCCTTGCACCGCCTTGAACACCCCCCACTGCATCCCCATGCCCCCGAAGACATCCCCCTTGCACCCCCTGGAAAGCCTCCTTGAACAACCTCGTACACCGCCATGACCCCCCCTAGACAACACTTTACAACCACAGGACATCCCCATTTCACCCCCTTGGACAACCCCCTACACCCCATACCCCCAACCCCCGCCCTCTTGGACACCCCCTCCCACCTAGACACCCCTCCCTTTTGGAAACCCCCCCATGAATCCCTTAGTGAGCCCCCTTTACTCACCTTGACCAACCCCTAACACCCCCGTGGATACCCCCCCCCCCTCCCCGAACACCCCCTTGAAGTACCCACCCCCTAGAAAGACCCCTTGCACCACCTTGAACACCCACTTGCACCACTTACAGTATTCCACCCCCTAGACACCCCCTTTTAGTAGCCCACCACCCTAGACACCCCTTGCACCCCCAAACGGTATCCCACCCCATGGACATCCCCCTTGAACTACATTAAAAACGACTTTCACCCCCCTGTAGTAGCCCACACCCTACAAATCCTCCCTTGATAGCCACCCACCAATACCCCCTATAGTATCCCACCCACCTAGCCCCCCCCTTCTGTACAACCCTCCCATCTAGACACCCCATCCCTCCTAGAAAATCCCTCCCTTCAAGACACACTCTTGGACACCGCCCACTCCCGTACACCCACCTCTAAGACACACCCCCTTGTATCGCCATAGAAATCCCCTTAAACACCCCACTCCACACCCATGCCCACTTTGACCCCAGAAAAAATTCTTGCACCCCTCAGGAATCCCCCCATTAACAACCATGACATACCCATTCCCCCCTTCTGGACACCCCCTCTTGGACACTCCATCCCATCCTAGACAACCCCTTGCTCACCCCCTGCACACCCATGCCCCCATCCTAGACACCCCCTCACAACTAGACACCCCCTCACTCCTGGACACCCCCACCCCCTCATGGACACCCATACCCCCTTAAAACCCCCTATAAAATCCCTCCCACCTGGACAACCCCACTCCCCCCATGCACACCCATTCCCTCTTGAACTTGTCCCTCCTGGATACCCCCTTGAATCCCCATGGACATCCCCATTTCACCCCCTTGAACACATCCCTTGCACCCCCTGCAAAACCATGCCTTCGATCCCCCCTCCTGGTCAACCCCCTTGAACCCCTCTACACACCCATGCAATGGAGTATTTTGAATTGAAAAAACCATCCTGAGAATGCATCCATTACTGGTAACTAATTGTGACAACTATAAAACCCAGGTATGGGTTTGGTCATTTGTAGATACATGAATAAAATTTATATGTTAATTTAAAGGAATGCTAGTATGCTATGTAGGGTTTCATCTTGGTCTATGTTAAGGTATATGTAGAATGGTGTGTGAGACTAGGTGTTCAATGTAATTTCATGGGAGTTCAGGCATGTGAGGTTATCCTCCTCAATGAGATCCAAAACGCACTATAAAAATATAAGGAACCCAAAAATCACAAAATCACAAATTAAAATTGGGCTAAATAATAAAAATGGAATAAAACTTACCCAAATATGAGGTTGAACTCTCTATCTTCGATGGTGGTGGATAGAAATAGCCTCGTCATAAGAAACCACCTGTTATAGAAATTGTGGAAAAAGAAATGAGATATGATGACTTCTTATATATATATATATGTATGGTCATTGTGTCAATTATTCATGATAAATGATACATGAATCTATTACAAAAAATGAAAATATAATTTTATTATTTATATGTACATCATAATACTAAATAACATAATCATTAATAAAGAGGAAAATTTAAAAAACACCCATTCATCAAAGAAAAAAACATTCCAAAACATTCAATTTAAAAAACACTTTCTCTTTAAAAAACTATATTACATAAGGAATAAAAAATCCTTTTTTAAAAACACATGTTGGAAGAACATGGAATGGTGAACCATGATTCCCCATGACACACATAACATACACCCATCACAACACCTGCACACCCCTCCCCCTCCATGATACACTTACTTCCCCATGCACACACTCTCCCACACATCCTCTACCCCTATACCTAGCACATCCCCTGCACACGCCCAGAACACACCACATCACAACCCCAACACACCACTCCCCCCTACAATGAACACATCATTCCCCCCTTTCACACACTCCCTCCACCCCCTGAACCATGTATACTTCCAGCAGACACTCCCTCCACGCCCTACACACTCCCCTACCCCTATACTCTACACACCCCATGCCCATGTACCCTGCACACCCCCTACCCATCTACCCTACACACCCACTGCACACACCCACTACACACACACCATCCACACCCCATGCACCCTCGCCACCAACTAAAATCCCTCACACACCCTTACACAACCCCTGCACACCCCATCAAAAGTATAAAATAATCAACAAACAAACAACAAAATTCAAGGACAAATTGAGCCTAAGAATTTTATTTGTCTTAAATTCAAATGAAGATGATCAAGAAGAGGGGCACAAAGAAATTTGATACTCTTATCTACCTAAAAAATTAATTCATTCTGCTTATTTTTTTCTAACAACAAATAAGCTGATTCATGAAAAACTAAATATTCAGATTCTATATAACTTCAACAAGTTGATGATGTACGAGGCTACCCAAATCCAGATTCTAGTGGGGTCCAGACAACCACAATATACATTGTTGGAAACACTACAAGAAATAAATCCCACTTGTGTGAGATAGATAATTCCTCCCTACTAAGGAACCAAGAATACCAAATCCAAATGAAGTGAAAATTCATAGTGATGACATCACCAATAACAATACCCATCACTATCCATCCCACCATGATAGAGTTAGGTTGTATTTAATGGATCAATGCACTTCTAGGAACCAACAACATCAGAAGAAAAAACCTAACATCACCACCATCTTATAACTATAATAAATCATTACAAATTATTTTCCAATTGAACAACATAATAAATTTAATAAAAAACCAAACAAAATCTAAAGCTCATAACCACCACAAAAAATAAGAAACTACACCCAAAGACTGATAAAACACACATGAGAATACAAATCCCCACCACCCCAGCCCCACCCCACCCACTTCACCCAACTAACCCTTGCACCCCTACACCTTGCACCCACCCTGCCCCATTCACCACCACACCCAGCCTTCACCCCTCCCCCCCCCCTCATCACTGCACCCCCCCCCCCACTTTCACCCATAATTCCCCACACCCCCAACCTATACCCCCACTCCCTCCCCCTCACGCTGCCCTACACAGCTCCTCCCCCTCCCCCCTGATACATCAGCCAATCCCCCTCCCCCCTACCTAGCCCCTTCCACTACCCCTCCTCGAATACATGAGCCCCTCCCCTACCCTCCCATACTACAACAGCACCTCCCCTCCCCTCCCCTACCGCACTATCCCTTCCCCCTCCCCTTCCCTGCACAACCCTTACCCTTCCCCCTACTACACCAACCACTTCCCCTACCCCTACATCATCCTTATTTACAAGACATTTGGGGGTGGTAGGGGTACTACTAATTAAAATTGTACAGTCAATCATATTTTGTGTTTGTGTTTATTTCCAGCACTACGAGATGGAGTTAATAAATGGGATAAACTTTGTTAACTAATAGATGTTAAAATAGAATGTTTCTAGATCATAGAGCAATGATAAATACTATAAGAGGATATCTACGAAGAAAACATCTATAAAAAAATAAGATAACTGGAGTAGAAACAATTAGTTCAGAAAATGACCCTAGGAGTTGTTTCCATTCTTGAAGGGGTTCAATGCAATCATGAACTGTTGTTATTGATTCTAGTAGAAAAGTATCAACTATAACGATAAGTTGTTTCCATATTTTTGGATATGTGGGATGGAATTGGAAAATATGTCTCTTCATGATTCATACAAATAACAATAAAACATGAACCTATTTGGAACTCTGCAGGGATAGATTTATTATATGCCTGGGTTGGTACTGAAGTACCAAACATGCATCAAGAAAAAATTAAAGGAATATTATTTTGATGGAATGATTCCAAGAAAGCATATAGACAACATGAAATGAGAAATTTACTATTGAACATTCCCGTTAACGAGGGGTTTTTTATTTCATTTATGGACAATAGAATGTGGTTTGCATTTCAGTTAATTATTATGGTACATGGGCATGAGGTTTGGCTTGATCAAGCTTATTATTTGACAATACAGTTCTAGACTCTGATGTTTTAGCTCTTTTAATAAGTGTCATAGCTGTAGATCACATTGAAGGTACCCTATGAAATGTCATTCAGATCATTACGGATAGTATTTTTGAGGATCAATTTGAAGACGTAGCACCAAATACTGAACATGTACCCATTCTTCACCCACCCATTTAAACACCCTCCACATTTCACACCTCCTTCACCCCACTACCCCCTCACCCCTACTATCCCTGCCCCACTACACCCCACCCCACTAAACCAACGCTGTCCCTAGCCCCCTCCTTCACCCCCACTACCCCCACTATTGTCCCCACCACACTGATAAGAATAAAACCGATATAAAATAACTAATGGGTGTCTAACCAAACTAACCAAAACTATAAGCAAATATTTAATATCATTGAATGATATTTCATACTCTTCATTGTTTAGTAATTTTTAGAAAACACCTTCTTTGGAGTGAGAGTGAGAAAACACGATATATTAACAAAATACCCACAAATAAATTATAGACATGCACCAAAACACATATTCTAAAATTAATATTAGCAAGTACTTTTTGCACACACCATAGGATTTGGGAGGAGATAAGACATGTCTCGAGATCTCTGTGAAAGATGAAATCATGTTACAACTAATGCTCTATGTCGTCGGTCACTATCACCATTATTCTAGCCCCATTTATATTAATCATCTCACTATTTCCAATATGCATCTCCACATCTAAAATTACACACCAATGATAATGAACACCACTACTCTTAACCCAGTTTGACCTGAAATTCCACTTTCATAATTGAATCATGAAAACCATGAACAAACAATAGACAAACCACAATAAAATTCCACATGATTATAAAATCCAAAATGAACTCCACAAATTGTAATATCATCCTAGAATAAAAACCATGATGATCCAAATAATCTAACAAAATAAAACTAATCAAACCAAATTTATTCACTAAACTATGAAGAACCAGATGATATGAACATAAACTAAACTGATTATATGTTACCTGATCCAAATAAAATAGAACATATAACTAATACTACTATAAATGATAGTTCCAATATAGTTTAAATAAAACCTAATAAAATATTCAAGGATCTAACGAAATTAATGTAATCTAAAAAATTTATTCACTAAAATAAGATTCTAATGTTATAGACATAAACTAAACCAAATTGATTTGGTATAATCCAAAATAAATGGAATTAAACTAACACTACAAGAATCGAGACAACCCTCCATACATTAGAAAAATGAAAATTAAAAATTAAATTAAGTTACATAAACTAAATGTTTAAGAAATCTAACAAATTCTCAAAACCAAGCATTATCCCTCTATATTACACAGTCCTATGAATCTAATACTGAACATGTAAAATACATTTTGTAATAAAAAAATCCATTATTTTAATAAATATAATAATAAATGTAAAATCTATTCCTTAATATATATATATATATAATTTACAATACTATGATTTCACCCCCACTTCCCCCTTCAACATCTTCCCCCACTACACCCCCCTGAGCATATGAATTTTATTTTTTGGGAACATTATATTATTATTCAATGTTATTGTTTATTACTCCAATTTTACTCATATAGGCATAAAATTATTATATAATTATGTTTTACATTTAGTGATGAATTTTATAGTGATTTATCATCTTTGGTTGACAATAAATTTACCAATGGGGAGGTTATTAAGACAAATACATGTCTTTATAGATATTATTGACCTATAAGGATGTGATTTAAATATAAGCGGTGATTTGGTATTTTTCTAGGGAATTAGTTTTAGAGAACAAAAGGAGAGGATATGTTAATTATGTAGGATTTTGTTTTCAAGATATAAGTCATATTTCAAATCATAAAATATGGTTATTATATTTGGTGAAGGTTGTTAAGGGTTTTAGAGTTTATTTGAATATGATCAAAGTTGTTTTGGAATTATTCTTTAGCTTCTTAAAATTGATCAGATCTGGATTGAAGAATTTGATAAATCAAATTATTAAGCATCATTGTACTTTAATCCTAAGGGTCAATTTGAGAAGAATTCTGATAAATTATCTAAGTTAAGAAAACCACCCATTGTGCATAAAGATATTTTTGAACAAGCTCAATGGATATTTAAGAAATTATTTTACATTTAAGAGTGATGTTCCTAAAACAAATGGGTAACTATGAAAAATTATATGGACAATAGAAAAGTAATTAGAAATTAAGAGGCATAATGTTCTGTATACATGTAAATATGAGAAGACTAATAGAAAAATGAGAATGTTTGGATTTAGTAACAGTAAATCTAAGATCTCAAAAGATAATTTTGGAATTTATTAGAATAATTTTTAATGTTGTGGCATTTTTTTGATGTAACTATGGGATTTCATGATATTTGTCACTATAGAAAAAGAATTTAATTATATTAAAATTGATATTTTATAAATGTCATTCTAGAACATAGAAAAATCCCCTATGAAGTAAAGGGAAGATGTAAGAGTCATTTCATGCTTTTGTAAGAGTCATTCTAGTTTCTAAAAAAGTAATATACTCGGTATTGAAAGGGATCAAGACTGAAACAATATTTGTGTTTGATACACATAAAAAGTAACTTAAAAATAACTATTTGAAATTATTATTACCTTTTCTAGATGACATTGATCAGAAAATGGATCATCATCATTACACTTCTATTAAATATATGGTTTTTTAAAATGCTGGTATGATTTAATGGATGATTATTTTAATCATGAAACGTTTAAAATATATTTAATGTATTTAACTATCTGAAATTTTAATTTTAATTTATATTTACCACTATTATACAAGGGTATTTGATCGAATTATAGGGAAGAATTTAATTTCAATTTATGGATGTGGAAATTTCTAATTTGAATTTAAAATTAAAATATAAACATGAAGATTGTTTTTACTATTATAATTAAATGGATACCCACCACTAGTATATGAATATGGGATAGTAACAAATGTAGAAAATTTCTAGAGAAAGCAATAGGAATATAGAGTACATGTTCTTATGTAGGAAGAAAAAGAAGATAATTAGTGACATGGATAACCTTTACATTTTTGAATTTTTTTTGTTAAATAATAAATATTTTATTAATGATTTTTCTTAAGAGTATATGTATTTTAAATAAAAATACATTAGAGAATCATTAAAACATAGAAAGAAATCTACATATAGAAAAAAAGAATGTTGTGGGATAAAGTGACTGTGTGTATATTAATAAAATAGGATCCCATTCACACATTTCAATGGAATTCAAGTTCAATAGAAAATGTAAATTAAAAAAACAATTTGGGATAAATTGATCCATGTATAAAAAAGTTGTATTAGAAAATGATTCCTAACAAAAACGAAGAGATATGATTAGTTCCCCTTACAATTATCATTTTTTTGTATTACGGAACAATGGGAGGGAAAATGTTAAGAAGGCATGTAAACCACACAAATAAATTTAATAGAAGAAAATAGAATTTTTTTTACATAAAATCAACATACTATTACACAAAAGGGAATTTATACATATAAAATATCGATTTTGATTTGATAATAGATAATGAATCCATATGTTTACTTCCAACATCAATAAAAGAACATTGAATTTCTATATAAAATACACAACCATATTAATAAAATATTTCATAACATTATTCATCACTAATACCATTTATAATTTAAAAAAGATTCCATTTTTTATATACATTAGTTGGTAATAAATTATTATCATCATCATATTTTATTATTTTTTATTGATCCATAAAAGTTGAAAATTAATAAACTTATACATAATTCATATAAAACACATCAAAAATTAATATAAAACATATGAGGTTGGAATATATGAGTATAGATAATATGAAAAACCAAAATATACATAATAAATTAGAAATAAGAATATTTTTTTTTGTAATTCAAAAAGAAATAGTGGTAAAATGGAAGAAAAACAGAAAATCACATAAAACTAGAAGGCTATGTTACTAAAATTTGTGGAATGAAGACCAAATTAGCCTCAATGTTTCACTATTTGTGAAGCTAGTATCAAGGATGAAGGGAAATGCAACCAGAGGTGAAATACAATGAGAGGGTGAATCACAGTAGAAGGGAATGAAGAATTGATTCTGGTTTCCAATGAGAGAAAAATTTGGTCCATGTCCCAAGAGGTGAAATGCATATTTTATTCATTTCATTCAAAGGTATAGAAGAATTTTCTTACCTTAAAAATTGTTGAATCACAATAGAAGGGAGTTAATGGAGCAAGTAGGATTCAATCAATGTCACCAGAGTGAGGTGTGGGAAGGGTTCTTTTGTAGGAGCTAATTTCGCAAGAGTAGGGGCCCGAACAAGTTCTATATGAGAGGTTATAGAAACACTAGTACTGCATAGGTGCTAATGAGAGGTTAGGAAACCAATGATATGTGGTTTTCTAGTCATTGAGGATGGTGAATCTATATTGTTGGATAATGATGAAACACTCTCTTACAAGGAAGAAGTAGAGAGATCAGGATCATTAAAATATCTCGAATCTATGAATTATGATATGGATTATATATATCAGAACCTAGTCTGGGATTTCGGTGATAAGCCAGTTGATGTAAATCATGTTGGATGCAAATGGGTATTCAAGATAAATCTGTACATGGAAGTTCACGTTTTCGTCTATAATGCAAGGATAGTGGCTAAATGATTTAGACAACATTATGAAACTAACTATGATAAAACCTTCTCACCAGTTTCCATGTTTAAATCCATTATAACATTACATTCCATTGCTGCTGACCATGAATACGAGGTTTAGAAATGGATGTCAAAACATAATTTTTTATTGGGAACCTTCAAGAAGATGTCGATATGGCACAAACAGAATGGTTTGTGACCATACATGAATCCAAATGTGTTTGAATGTTGTAGAAATTCATATATGGATTATGGAAAGCATCTAGGTCATGAAAAATTTTATTTGATGAAGCCATAAAATAATTTGGTTTCATTAAGATCGAGTGTGATCTATGTGTTTATAAATTATTTACTAGGAATTCATTAATTATCCTAATAATATATGTTGATGAAATATAAGTTATTGGAAACAATTTTCTAGTCTCGTAGTCAATTAATGAATGGTTGAAAAAGTGTTTCTCCATGAAGGTATTAGGTAATATATCCAAAATTATATGGATCAAGATCAATCGTGATTGATCCAGGAGACTATTTGGTCTATGTCATGGAACATACATTGACTAAATATGAAAGTGATTTAGTGTGGTACAGTCCAAGAGGGTATTAGTTCCACTGTTTCATGGCATACATCATTCTATGATAATGTGTCCCCAAACACAAAACGTTAATGATAGTATGAGAAAAATACCATAAGCTTCGGCTATAGGATCCATCATGTATCCCATGTTATGTACCAGGCTTTATGGTTCCTATGCACAGAACATGGTTGGAAGATATAATGAAGATCCAAGAGAACAACATTTTACTATTGTTAAAACTATCCTTATGTATCTGAGAAGAACTAAGAATATGTTCCTATTTTCAGGAGGAGATGAGAAGCTTGTCATCAGAGGGTATGATATTCCATGTGTTCAGATAGATTAGAATGATATGAAGTCGAAATGAGGATATGTTTGATGTCTCAACCTAGGAGGTGTGATCTGGAAGAGTTCAAAGCAGCCAGTAGTTGCTGATTCAATGGAAGAGTCTGAATATATAGAGGCTTAAAATGCTTCCAAGTAAGACATTAGATTCATAATTTTGTCCAATAATGTGATGTTGTCCCTAGGAGTATAGATCCCATAACATTGTATTGTGATAATACTATAGTCATGGCTCCTGAAAAATAACCAAGGTCATACCAATAGACAAAGCACATTCTCTGAAAGTATCACCTCTTGAGGTATTTCTATCAAATTGGTGATGTTTTAGTGTGTATAGTGTCCATGTAAGAGAACATGGTGAACCCCATGAATACAGTCTTATCTTAGCAGAAGCATGAATATCATGTTAGAGCTAGTGAGTTAATGGTTATTAGCAGTTTTCTCTAGTCCATGTGGAAGTATGTTGGAGTTGGCAGCCTAGAACCAACTACATTACACTTTATGATAAACTTTTATTCCTAGATTTTAATATTAATAAAATCCTTATCACATCATGATGGTTCTTCTATATGATAATGCATGTGATAATTTCTTAAGGAATGTTGGTGCACTTAAGGATCATATTGGATCCCTGCTAGGATGAGAACCCAGAAATGACCCAAAAATATTCTTGAATATATGTTCTATGAACGAATGATGTTATTTGAGGGACACAAATAATATATGCCATCCAGTTTGAGGGCTCATAAAACATTGAGGCACCTTCTTACAGTGTGCCCCCTTAGTATTATATAGGAGGATATTATGAGAACAAGACTAGCTTGTTAGAAATCAACATTTCATATTGTTATTGGATGTTTTTATCTGCAGATGTGTGTATTGGTCCATAGACTATATGATTATTATTAATGGGTATTACGAATCATGCACATAGATGTACTGAAAAAAACTATGATGGCACATTTTTCATTTTAAGGTAGATATTTTGTGTGTGCCATGATAAATACAACATTAATAGATAATGGGAGAAAGGATTTGTCTGTTCTGTTCCATAACATAATCATATATCTCATGCCATTTTAAGGAATTGATATGGAATAAATAAATCCATTTCCATGTTGAGGAATGGAAAATTTCAATTCATGGAAGTCAAATAATGTATAATCGATCAAAAGGGCTAATCACACTAGCATGCAACCCATTTGATTAGAGATATATGGAAAAATGGATTACATTACACGGTAAGCATTCATAGGAGGTGACATGTCATTGTGGTGCTAAATTCTTTCTCTATGGGTTCATTTGTGTGTTGCAAGATGATAACCTCGGACTCTAGGTAGGCTCTTCCTAATGCCACTAACTAAGAGTTATAAAGGGTCACACACTAAGTGTATCCAAATGTATCAGTTAAATATTCATTTAACAAGATGAATAAATATTATAATAAATTTTGGATTAATAATTATTCAAGGATTCCTTATTTAATTTATTGCGACACTGGTTATTGAAGAGAATATATTATGGGATAAAGAATAAATTTATTATCTTGTAATGTAGTTATATTTATTTTGGAAATAAATAGTCATTTTTAATGGACTAATAAATGTTGTGGAGGAAATAATGAAAATGGAAATAAAAAAATACACATCATGCATATTAATATAAATTATGTGTTTTTTTAGGAACTTATGAGAAATAATATTATTTATTTAATTAAATAATATCAAGTGTAATTCACTGGGATCCTGTAATGTAATAATAATAGTCAAATGCTATTATTATACATGGGATCATACAAATAATTAAATCAAATAAATAAATACATGTGGTTAATTATTTTATTTCATTGTTCAAAGTATTATAAATCCCAATTACATTATTCTCATTAACAATAACCATTATTTTCAGTTGTGCACAATGGATATGGTGAAATCTCTCAATCCAAGAGATAATTCCTTTCCTCTATGAATGAACTCATTTTACGAGAGAGAGGCTCCCCCACTGGTTCAAGGGGATCACTTTAGTATTGGCATTGAAGGTAATTGAAGGCGGACATCGTAAGAGAAGGATCATATATCCTAGAACATATATATACCTTTGATGAAATACAGAGATACATAGATCATGTGTACATTACTAATAAAGGAATCCTACACTTAGCTTCTTCGACACAACAAAAAATCACAATGGATCATGATTGGAAACATCAATGGAGAGATAATTTCATAAAATTAAACCATCTATTTAAATTAAATTAATTATAAATAACATATGATGATCATATCCATTATTCTGGGAAATCCGTATTTATTTTTCTTTCATCGTTCTATTAATAAGATCTCAATTTTTATCACTACAATGGTTCTCAGTTTGATCATTTCTAACAGTAAAATTAATGTTGGTTACACCCATCCACGTGCTTCTGTTGCACCCAAAACCTACAGAAATATCAAGTTTCTCAACTCATAAACCTTATTAGTGTATAAATGATTCCATATCAATTAATATATGTTGCATCCCAATCAGGGATACCCTAAAAATGGATCCCAACCCAATTTGTCACATACCCAAAGGCCATTCTTGATCCCCACAAGCTGGAGACCATCACCCGGGCATCGATGAATAAACCAGGGAATGATTTTTCCCAACATGTACAAACACATTTCATATATTTACACATATAAAAGAATGATACAATGGATGTATAATAAATATGTTACATCACTATAAGATGATATCAGAAACAAACAACTATATAAGTGGCTTAAAATCCAAAAGGAAAGTCCAACTGCAAAGGATCAAAATGAAAAAACTACTCCAAGAGATGGTGTGGATGAACTCCCACCATTTCACCACCAGCTACCCAATCAAACTAAATTGAAACCAAACTACCTAATTATAGCTCCTTGAATTTCACTACAATGGAAGATAGATTAAGGTCTACACACCACTGAATAGGTGCACAGGGTGTGAGCTAACATCATCTATAGGATCCCACCCAATTGATCCACAAAAATTCCACGCATGAAAATCCTTGTATGTTCATTTAAAATAAATCATGTCATGATATGTGGAAAAATAGTTTTATAGAAAACATGGAAACCATTTACTTCATATCACATTTCTAAATCAAAATAATGTATATCAATTTCAAAAAATGTTTTTTGTAACATCTTTTTCAATAATAGACATGCATATCAAGGAAAAAACAAAAAATAAATGAAATATAAAATGGAAGAAAAGGTATCAGTACCAAGGATCACTATAGTTGTTTCTAAGAGACTAATCACACCAGAGTGAATCTGGTTCACAATATGCTACCTAGAATAGATTCCTAGGAATTTGATAAATACCCCATGAGTAAACACCCTAAAAATGTCAATATTAGTCTCCAAAAATTATGGGCCATGAAAAATAGACAATACCCATGAGAAAACCTCTTGATAATAATAAAACATGGATGATGGAATAAATATACACCTTACACCTAAGTAACTAAGTTAACCTATGTTCTAATTTTCACAATTCACTCTATTTTTTTTTGAAAAATCATTTCCAAACCATTTCACAATTCAATTTTCGATGATTTGAAAATTCAAAATTTCTTACTGTTTATCAAAAATCAGGTAAAAAATTGTTTATAAAAACCTTTTTCAATAGACACACAAATATAATTTAAATTATATGTATAATTTATTCTATAAAGAAATAAGGACATGATTCATCAACATAGGCTACAGACAAAACCGCCTACCACGAAACATGGGTCGCCCAAACCCAAAACAGGGTCCACTAACAATAAAAACCGAATGATGTCTACAACGAGAAATGAATGAAATCCACATATAATAATTGATGCAATTTAGAATACAAGAGATCATCTAAAAGGGTAAAACCCACATACCTTATGAATGAACTCCAATCTCATAACTTCCATAAAAGAAATAACCTTCAGAATGATATCACACAATAGATCGTGGGAGAAGAAAAGAGAAAACACCAAATTACATTAATGGATCTAATAATTGTAACCAAAGGGAGCTACAACGATCAATGGAAGAAAAGAAGAAAAAAAATATCATACCCATAGAGATGCACCACAACCAATCGATTGACGAACAGATCGATCTAGAAGGAATGGAGTCTCCCAAAATCTATAATGAGTAGATTTCATTTGAGAAAAATAGAATAGTGGTAGCCGAATGGTCACACAAAACCCAAAAACCTCCCTAAAACAACCCTTCTAATGGAATTAAATGTCGTATAATTCCTTTAATAATTTTTAAGTCCATAGTGTTTAAATATTCAGGGAAATGTGTAACCTCAGATTAAAAGTATGTTACAAAAAAATTAATTATGTGAAACATATATTCTCAACATCTAACCATTCACAACATGATGTCTTTCACAACAAGAATCCAACGAATCTTACATGTCATTTAACATAGTTATATTGGTGTTAAATCCACCGTCATCCTGTAATACAAGTTGGTTTCATCTATGAGTCCATCAAATATATGACTTTACCATTATGGCAATCTTCCTGATTCCTTATTAGCCTTATAATAACACTGATGATGGGATAACCATGATGAGGATTATGACACACCTCATAGATCAATAAATAGATGTTATTAAATCCCCACCATAATTTTTTTTCATCCTTAGGAATTCATGTAGAAGATGTAATCCCAGGAAAAATATGACACCTCTATTCCCTCATAATAGAATCACATTCTCATGTATCAAGTGAATTTGATCTATTTTTCAATAGTATTATGACTAACATAATTTCTTCTCATTCAATACGTTCAATTCTGTGTCAACGATCTCAACAAGTTTTTCCAAAATAAAAACATATTCCTATAACTAAATATCCTCCCAACTCAGAATGTGAGTAGGATTAAGAAGATACATATTAAGATGAGATATGTGGAAGGAATTATGAATATCTATCAACTAAACTGATAATTATTATTCATAATCCACCTGCTCGATCTTCTTAGTGGCCTTAAATAGTCCAACTAAACTCAAATCCAACTCTTCCTCTTTTATGAGAATAAAATGACCTAAACAAGGATAAAATTTCATGAAAACATATTCACCCTTGGAAAACTCTAGGGGATGACACCACCAATCTGCATACGATTTCATTCGACTCTATGTTGTAACTATATGGTGATGCACAAACTAAATCTCTGTCAACATCTCATAGAACAATCGTCCAAAAAAAGATACTTCTCCCCCCACCACACAATAAAGATGTGATCTTTATGAAAGACCATAAAACACCTCTAAGGGGGCCCTTCTTCTCAACAATTGATACCTGTTGTTGTAAAAGAAAATCAACTAGTCCTAGATGTATATCCAATGATCCACTGAAATCTAAGACACATGAAAAATTTATATCCTCCCGGATCAAAATTACCTGTTTCATCTGACTATCTTTCTGTGGATGGTACGTTTTCCTTGAAATGACATAATTTCCAATTTCTTCAGGGATACATCTTCAAAAAATTGAGGTAAACCTAGCAACCCTATCCAATATAATGACAGATGGAATCCCACGTAACCTCAAAAATTTCATGCAGACAAAACTTACCGAAATATTTAATCATAGTGGTGTCTTTGATCGGAATGAAATGTGAAGACTTCATCAAATGATCAATGATTACCCAAATTGTATTTTTAACTTGGGGTTTCTATGGGAATACAACAACAAAATCCCAGGATACCTCATCCAATTAAAAAAATTTCACAAAAAAAAGGTTGAAGTAAACCGGAGGGTTTCATGTCCTCTACCTTTATCTGTTGGCAGGTGTAATGTAGGACACCTAATCTATGATATCACGCTTCATACCCATCCAAAAAAATCATGGTCTCATTACATAATACATCTTTGTAGTGCCTGGATGAAATTCTCAAAAATACGTATGAAAATTAATGATGACTAAACTAATCACAGATGCTGGTAAGACAACCTGCTTCTTAAATTGGTTCTGACCATCAAAATAAAGAGACCAACTTAAAATGGTATACCCACCATAATGTATATCTTATACCATTAAAATTCATCATCTTAATGTTAAATCTGAGAAAAATACACCATATGAGATGATTATAACCAAACACTAGTATGAACCATACATCAAACATCCTCCTTGACATCCAGGTGAAATTGAGTCCCTACTAGAAATTAAGCCTTTACAAACTGTTTCTAACCATTACTAAAGGCTTCCAAACTGTTGGTATATAGTATACCAATAGTTTGGAAAACTGTTGGAAAGTATGTCGTGTCAGTAGCCCATTACCAATGGTTTTTGTATAACTGTTGGTAAAAGCTGTGTAATTGGAGTATTTCGAACGGTTTTACAAACCGTTGGAAATACTGGCAGTGTAAATGTTTTTACCAACGGTTTCTAGAAACCGTTGGTATATATTGTATACTAAAAACTACACCAATGGTTCTAAACTATTGGTATAGTTTTTGAATTTCTATTTCTAGAACTATTATACAAACGGTTTTGAACCATTGGTAATGTGTTTTTCCATAACTATTATACCAACGGTTTAAAACCGTTGGTAATGTGTTTATCCAGAACTGTTGCACAACAGCCCTCCAGTAGCCCCTCCGGTATACACCTGCATAAAAATATCACAAAAACCACATACATACATAAAACAACCTAAAAACACCTATAACAGCACAAAAAACACATAAAACCATAAAACTCTTCCAACCATGTCTTTTACTATAATTTCCTATTTCAATCTTCATTTGAATACAATCATCTAGTAAATTTAATAATAGTTCCAATAACTCAAACATTATTTAAACCCATTTATATCTCCAAATGAAAACCACTCTTCTAGTAATAATTCACCTCACCCCTGCACAACCCCCCAACTAGAACAAAACCCCCCCACGTCCCCATCAAATTATAATAGGCAGAATAGTCTGAGAAATAATTATTAGAGTTGAATAAGAGTTTGAAATTGGCTCAAATCACAATTTTTTTTTCTGATCCTAGATTTTGGTATGTAATGATTTGTGATGCATTTTGTATTGAACTTGTATTTTTTATAATATATGGTGAAAATGTATTTTCTTATGAGTCTCGTCACTTATGATCCCATGAGTGAAAATACGAAACTCAATAAAAATAGTTTGCACTATCATTGATTAGTGTAAATTTCTGTTGCTTTATTCACTTAAAATGATGTCCTTCTGAAACAAAAGAGAGACACTTTGAGTGGTTTCAGCCACACCACCCCTCGGATTGAGGCATGGTTGACTCGTACAAGTCATAAATGACCCCTGTATTGATTTCCGAAAGTATCAACACAATCCGAATGCATTTGGATGTTTTTCCGTATGCCGGTTGTTTTTACTTAAAAGTGTATCATTTTAAACAAAAGAAAAACACTTTGAGTGGTACCGGCCACACCGTGACTCAGATTGAGGAAGATATTAATCATACACATCAAAAATGACCCATGGATTGTTTTCCTAAAGTATCAAAAGAATCTGAATGCGTTGGGTCCGTTTCCGTATGCTAGTTGTTGTTTTCACTTAAAATGTTGTCCATTTCAAAAAACGTGAGACACTTTGAGTGGTGTCGGCCACACCGCACCATGGATTTAGATGGAGTTGACTCATACACATAAAAAATGACCCATGGATTATTTTCCTAATGTTTCAACAAAATCCGAATGCATTTGTTAATTTTTCTATTTGTTAGTTGTCGTTTTCACATAAAATCATGGCCACTTTAAACAAAAGAGAGACATTTTGAGTGGTGGTGGCCACACCGCACCTCGTATTGAAATGGGGTTGACTCATACATGTCAAAAATGACCCATGGATCATTTTCCTAACATATCAACAGAATATGAATGTGTGTGGGCCATTTTATGTATTCCAATTGTGGTTTTCAGTTAAAATATTTTCTATTTAAAACAAAAGAGAAACACTTTGGGTTGTGTCGGCCATACTGGCCATCGTATTGAGGCGGGGATGACTCTCACACATCACATATGACCCATGAATCATTGTTCTAAACTTTAAATAGAATAATAATTCATTTGTTCAGTTTTCCATATGTCCGTTGTTATATTTGTAACACCACAAACTTCCATGGTACGCTTCTCTTTCAATAATGCAATAGGTTGCATTGTACGAAAGTTCGAGATTCTAACACACCGCGACCAATCAAAATAGATATTATGAATAGTAATACCCACCTTTTGAAATTATATAAGTTTTATATTTCAAAATTGACTTCATTTTTGGATTCGGAATATCAAAATTTTCCTATGTTGATTTTTTGGTATTTTTCAGTGAACATCCATTTTTTGATGAATATTAAAAAAATAAATAAAAACAAATTTTTTAATAAAAATAATTTATAGGGATAAATTATACTATTGAGTGGTTTTAAATTATACATAGAATATATTTTTACCATTTATTCCAATGGTGGTCATTATAATTAATTTCACTTTGAAATTGGACATAAACAATTGTCAATCTTTTGATAGATATTGTTTCTTAAAAACAAACTATTTGTTTTGACAGCAGGAATAATTTTTAAATTAATTAATTCAATTTATGTGTTTATAATTTGGTGAAATTGATTCCATATTTTAAATCATAAGGTCCAAATAATGTATTTATGAATTTTTTGTTTTTGTACATTATGAATAGTAAATACGACAATTATCTTTAATTATCATGATTAATTAGTAATCAGGTAGATAAGGGGAATAAAATAATATCATAATAATAATAAAATGACCACAACCTGTGTCCTAATGCTATTGGTTGTGTCATGGATGCCCATGTAATGCCTTGTGCCAACATAGGGACCCCATGGAATAACTTTTCTGTGATAGTGACATTTTATCATTTTATTTTTTAAAGAAAGGAAAATATAACAAAATTATGTAACACCTAAGTAAAACAACTTTAATTTTGTCTAAATAAATTATATCTTAGACTATAAATAGTCATTGGAAATCTAAAAATATTTCCTACATCATGGTTTTCTTTATAATTTTTAGACATTAAATAAATAAATAGATTTATGACACCCTAACGATGTAGTGATTACCTCATTAATGAACGATTTAAATAATATGAAAAGATAAGGTAAAATCTAAAACCTACACTTGTCTAAACCATATTAGATGGGTTTATTTCGAACCCTTATCACCTTATCCTCAAAATATATCATTATGGGACCTATAAAATCCGAAAATCATTTCATTTTAAAGTAACATTTCAATCTTTCCAAAAGATCCCCTCCTCTCCTCTTATAAAAGGCCCCCAAATCTACCACCATATTCATGCCTTCAAATAAATTTGGCTTGGCCAAACTCTTCCAAAATACCCTCTCATCTTTCCTCCCTTCATCCTAGAATCCTTACCTTTGGCAGAAGGAACTTCAAGAGTCCTTTTGGTTCAATCCAAAGGGAGTTACCCAAACTAAAGGTAACGATTTCTCTTAACTTCTTCTCATTTATTTTACTTCTAAAATGGCTAAACTCTATTTATTATTTTATTTTGTAACAACACCAGAATACTTAATATTCTTGTATGTTTTTAGGAGAATTATTCGAACTACTCTAGCACACACATCTATCTAATGGTTAAAGAACATACTACTTCTGTGGGTGGAATATTACTGCCTCATGAAACGATGATTGTTAAATCTTCTTTTAACACCTATCATGGTGGCCATTAAGATGACACTAGATTTATATATGATATATATTATTCTTATGTTTTCCTTATGATTCTTTATTTTTCATTTATGGAATACCTTTAGGATTTTCATTATGGATAAACGCAATAATTTCATTTTAGGAAGTGCAGACTACCGCCGCCTCAAGGTGATTTGAATCGTTAATGCCATATGTTGGACATATAAAGGCTGGAGTTAATGATATTATATATGATATTATACTGGAATTACAATATACCTTTATATCATTATGATTTCATTCAATTAATATAAAATAGAAATTATAGTAGCGTTCACGCGTATGTACGGCTTATCGTCTTCATGAACTGTGCATTTCATTTCTTAGCAATTAATGTTATGTAAGATTACAAATTCATGTATATACTGCATATATATGATATATATGATATCTGCATCATGAATATAATTATTGAGAGAATGTATATTTTACCACATAATCAACTTGTAATTATAAGATGTTTTTTTTGAGTCAAGTACAAAGGATCAACAAAACAACCATTATTAAATTAAATGATTAAATAATGCTCAGAACATTGTAATAAGTGAGTTAAAGGAATAATTAACTTTAAAAATGTTCTTAAGAAAATATAAATTAACTATATTTTATTATTTAGGAGATTAAAGAACGATCGAGTCAAGTCGGACACGAGGCAAGGGACTTCGTCTCAATCTCCTTCCATTGAGGCAATTTTGCTTTATACACAACTTTCTCTTATATAGTGTATAAACCCATTTGACTTTTAATTTTATTCAAATGGGGTCTTTTTATATGAAGCATTTTTACAAAACAATAAAAGGAATGTTTTTTCTTACAAACGCGACGACAATTACTTCTCCGCCGTTGTGACCATTATTTGAGTTTCAGCTTCCTTTACAAGCCATAAATTTTTTAAATGAAAAATAAATTCCAATTTTTAGTTTTCTTTAATACTGGTATTGAAAATGGTTTTGATAATGTTTTGATTATATCAATGTATAGTATCGATATCTTGTGATTGAAATGTGGAAATGTTATGTTTCCTTTATGCATGTTTTATGTGATATGATTATGTTATTGTTCTTGGGAATTGTTTATGATATGTTTAAACATTTTCATATAAGGAATTCATTGGACTTAGTAAGTAATGGGTGGAGCTCGCTATAACTCCTCGATACATCGGTAGGTCTCATGAGACAAACTAGTGTCTTGGCTAAAAGACTTGACAAAATCTTATTTTTAGTCTTGGCACAAGGCCTTGACTATGTGGTTGTGATAGTATGGCATTCTACATTCCATCATTATGAAAGTGGTTATTGATATTTCATATGAATATTAGACTAGTATAATATCAATATTAAAAAGTAAATGGCATTATTTCATTTTATTTCTACCATGTTATTCTGAAGTTCATGTTTAAAAGGATTTTATTTTAGTTATATAATTTCCTTAAATGATTATGCTTGTTTATGAAAGTTTCCTCTATATTGTTATTCTTAATGAGAATCTGATCTCACCCCTTTCAATATTTTATTTTTCCCAAGATGTGAAGAAGTGTATTATGATTGTATTTAGGGATAGTCTCTGGGATAAGTGTGTTCAAAGGGGAAAAAATGTTGTTGTTTTTATTTCATGATGTAATGTAAATCTTATGAATGTATCTAGTATTTCCAAGGATACTAAACTAATCAGTCTTTTGAGACTTGATATTTTCTGATCATGAAAATGTTACATAATAATTCACCGAATCTGGGTAACTCGGGTCGGGGTGTTATAGTTGGTATCAGAGGATGTTTAGTACTAACCTTGGAATCTAGATTTAGATAATCTCTGATTAGAGCATATAGACCTAAGATAGACTTTGAGGATTATTATAGAAGAACTTCCTAGAATTTTGGTATTGTAGATATTTGTTGAGTTTTCCGAGAAATAAATCCTTTTCTGGATACGAGCAGGTAGAGGCGGCTCTGGCACATATGTACCTAGGGGTAAATACCGATAAAACTGCTTTGAACTAGACTCAAACGAGAACTGGTGCATGACAATGGGCCTTGCTGCACTCTTGGTTATGACACTCCCAGGGGATATGCTTAAGATTATTCTAATTTTATTTACAAACCTTTTTAATGGTTTATGAGTATATAATTCCACAAAGAAAACATTTTTTTATGATTATGGATTATATCCCTAAATAGTTCAATTTATGTCAAGTGTTTTACAAGTAAAGAATTATTTATTTCGATCCATAAACAAATATATTTTATGAAATTGTTTAGAAATGGTGCCTAGTGGAAGGAATAAAAACTATATCAATGCATGAACTCCATGTAGTTATTTCCCTCCTGATCAAGATAATTATAGTGGTGCTGGTGATAAAACCGGTGCTAATCATCTTATCACAATACTTGGACAACTCAATCAGGTTATGAATAATAACCTTACTCGTATGGAGGAACCTGATCCAAAACGTGGAGGATCAATGTTAGATCACTTCATGAGGCAACAATCACCAACATTTAAGGGGGTACAAATCCATTAGTAGCTGAGCAATGGATAAATTCACTAGAGAAAATATTTCAGGCTTTTGGGAGTAGTGAAAGGGAAAAAGTTGTCATGGCAGTTTACCGCCTCACTGGAGATACTGATCATTGGTGGTAATTGATTCAAAATACAAAGGAAGATGAAGAAGTATAAAGTATGGAATGGAGAGAGTTTGAAGAGATTATCTTAGAAAAATACTTTCCTCATGACCATCGAGCGGATATAGAAAGGCAATTTCTTAATATGAGGAAAAATTAAGAAAAGAATTTTGAAAAGTATGAGTCTAACTTTACAAAGTTAGAGAGGCATGCTGTAAATTATATACATAACCCAAGAAGTAAGATTGATCGTTTCTTTTATGTGTTAAAACCATTTATCTCTCAATCTTTAGTATCACAATCCTTCTCATTGTACAATGATATTGTCTCTTGGGCTATCAAGACAGCAAATGAATTCTCTAAGTCTTAGGAAAAAAAGTAAATAAAGAAAGAAAAGAATGGTGGATAAAGAGACAGATAAAGGGAAAAAGGGAAAGACGGATTTTCCATTATGTGATAACAGTGGTAAGAAACACCCCAGTACTTGCCTAAAAGTAATGGGACTTTGTTACAAATGTGGAGAAAAAGGTCACTATACTCATGATTGCAAGAGAAAGAAAGAGGTTGTCAATGTTGAATGCTAAAATTGTAGAGAAATGGGGAATTATGCAAATGATTTCTCTAAGCACCAAGGAAACGTATCTCAGAAAAGTCCAAGAGAGAAATGAAAGTCATATGTTGTTACTAAAGATGAAGTTGAATAATTTTTGTATTTCTGTTTTTCGACTCAAAAACTATGTTCTAGTTATAAAAATAATGTGATATATATAAGGATTGTGCTGCAGTACTTTTTGTTTTCATTAGGTTTTTAATATGATAAAGGTAATCATATTTTTAGTATGTGACAATAAGAGAAACTTTACTTTGTTTGGGGAATCTGATGTTACAATTGATTTTGGAATTTAGAAACCTTTTATAGAGAGTATGTACAAAGGTATTTTGTATAACTATAAAAAATAGAATGGATTAATTTGAAAATTGGATAGTATTGTTTAAGGTTAAAACATTTCTGATGATTATTTTTGGAATATTATAATACTATAGTTTTAGTAAAAGGACAACCTGCAGGATGGGGGATAAACCATCGCGTCGAACAAAGATGCAGGAATCAAACCCACAAAAATATCGTGACATGCCTTTATTACCTACCACAAGCCTGCAAGAAGTCCCTGGTTATTACAAAATAGTTTTCCTAATCTAAATGGTATGTGTTAATATTTGGAACCTTGTACGATTTGGATAAACATAATATTTTTGAGTTCTATTATCTTTATGAGTGAAAGACGAGTTTATGATTGAAATTAGTTGAAGGATGAAACTCTACTTGTCAAGTATATATATATATATATACCTCTATCTTATTCTATGAATAAATTAATTCTTATACATTAGGAAAGGGATATAAAAAAAATTGTGTTATCATAATACCTTATGTTTTGTTGAACTGATGATATTTCAAATCACCATATATTGAAATCTTTGAGGCCCTTAATTTTACAATTGTTTGTGATTGAGGACCTCAATCACTCCCTACAAATATTTGCGTTTTTCCTCAAATTATGTGTCTCTAATTTCCACCAATGTTCTCCTAATCGAGACCCAAAGTTGGTGATGACTTTTTCCTTTCCCTTTCCATCTTATTAAGGATAAATTTTACTAACCATTTTTTCGATGTGGGATATCCACAAAGGTATTTTTTACTTTCAATCGTTTATTTTCAATGAACAATTTCAAATTAAAAGAACGCAATTTATTGAAGGAGGGGAGAATGTAACACCCAAATCTTCCATTGTATGCTTCTCTTTCAATAATGTAATAGCTTTCATTTTACACAAGTATGATATTCTAACACAGCGTGACCAATCAAAGTAGACATTATGAATAGTAATACCCAATTTTTGAAATTATATAAATTTTATATTTAAAAATGCACTTAATTTTTGGATTCGGAATATCTAAATTATCCTATGTTGAATTTTTTGGTATTTTTATGAGAACATCCAATTTTCGATGAATTGAAAATAAAATACATAAAAACAGATTTTTTTAATAAAAATAATTTATAGTGATAAATTATAATATTTAGTGGTTTTAAATTGTAATTAGAAAATATTTTTACCATTTATTCCAATGGTGGTCATTAGAGTTAGTTTCACTTTGAAATTGGACGTAAAAAATTATCAATCTTTTGAAAGATATTGTTTCTTAAAAACACGCTATTTGTTTTGACAGCGGGAATAATTTTTAAATTAATAACTAAAATTTCTATGTTTAGAATTTGGTAAAATGGTTTCCATATTTGAAATCAAAATGTCCAAATTATGTAATTTAAATTCTTTTTTTTATGGAAATTATGAATAGTAACGACGACAATTATCTTTAATTATCATGATTAATTAGTAATCGGGTAGTTAAGGGTAATGAAATAATATCATAATTATAATAAAAGGACCCCAAAATGTGTCCTAATTCTATTGGTTGTGTCATGGCCAACCATTTTATGCCTTGTTACAACTTAGGGACCCCATGGAATCAATTTTGTGTGGTAGTGATATTTTATCATTTTATTTTTAAAAGAATGGAAAATATAACAAAAGTATGTAACACCTATGTAAAAAAATTTTAATTTTGCCTACATAAACGATATCTTAGACTATAAATATTCATTAGAAAGATAAAAATATTTCCTATATCATGGTATTTTTTATAATTTTTATACATCAAATAAATAAATATTTTTATGACACCATGATGATGCAATGATTACCTCATTAATGAACAATTTCAATAAAAGTAAAAGATAATGTAAAATCTATGACATACACTTGTATAAAGATTATTGGATGGGTGTATATCGAACCCTTATCACCTTATCCTCAAAATATATCATTTTGGGACCTTTAAAATCCGAAATGAATTTCATAATAATGTATCATTTCAATCTTTCCAAAAGAGCCCCTCCTCTACTCTTATAAAAGGCCCCCTCCTCTACCACCTTATTCACATCTTCAAAGCCATTTGGCTAGGCCAAACTCTACCAAAATACCCTCACACCTTTCCTCCCTTCATCCTAGAATCCTTACCTTAGGTAGAAGGCACTTCAAGTGTCCTTTTGGTTCAAACCAAATGGAGTTACCCAACCTAAAGGTAACAATATCCCTTAACTTCTTCTCTTTTATTTTACTTATAAAACCCCTAATTTTTTTTCATTTATTTTGTAACAACACCAGTATCCTCAATATACTTGGATGTTTTTATGAGAGTGATTCTAACTACTCTTACACACACCTCCATCTAATGGTTAAATAACATACTGGTTTCTTTGGGTGGCGAATTAATGCCTCATGAAACGATGATTGTTCAATATTCTTTTAACACCTCTCATGGTGGAAATTAAGATGTAACATTATTTATATATGATATATATTATGTTTATGTTTTCCTATTTATTCTGTATTTTTCATTTATGGCATACCTTTATGATTTCCATTATGGGTAAACGCGATAATTTCATTTTAGGATGTGCGGACTACCGTCCCTCAAAGTGATTTGAATCGTTAATGCCATATGTGGGATGTATAAAGGGTGGAGTTAATGATATTATTTATGATATTATACAGGAATTAAAATATACCTTTAAATCATTATGATTTCATTCCATTAAATACGAAATAGAAATGAAAGTAGCATTCATACGTACGTACGGCTTACCATCTCCATGAATGGTGCATTTCATTTCTTACCACTAAATGTTATGTAACATTATAAATGCATTTATATACTGGATATATATTATATATAAGATATCTACATCATGAATATAATTCTGGAGATAATGGATATTTTACCACATAAACAACTTGTAATTATAAGAAGTTTATTTTTGACTAAAGTACCAAGTATCAAAAAAATGACCGTTATTAAATTAAATAATTACATAATGTTCATAACATGGTAATAAGTGATGTAAAAGGGATAATGAACATAAAAAATGTTCATATACAGACAGAAATTAACTATAGTTTATTATCTAGTAGATTAAAGAACAATTGAGTCAAGTCGGACATGAGGTAATGGACTTCATCTCAATCTCCATTCATTGAGAGATATTTTGTTTTATACACATCTTTCTTTTATACGGTGTATAAACCAATTTGAATTTTACTTTTATTCAAAATGAATATTTTTATACGAAGTGTTTTTACTCAACGACAAAATGAATGTTTCGTCTTACGTACGCGGCGACAATGACTTCTCCACCACCGTGACCATTATTTGAGTTTCAGCTTCCTCTACATGACATAAATTATTTTAAATGAAAACGAAATACCAAGATTTACTTTTCATTTATTTTGGTATTGAAAATTGTTTTGATAATGTTTTGATTATATCAATGTGTTTTATTGTTATCTTGTGATTGAAATGTGGAAATGTTATGTTTTCTTTATGCATGTTTTATGTGATATGATTATGTTATGGTTCTTGGGAATTGTTTATGATATATTTAATCCTTTTAATATAAGGTATGCATTGGGCATAGTAAGTGACATGTGGAGCTAGATATAGCTCCTCGATGCATCGGTATGTCTAATGAGACAAACTAGTGTCTTGGCACAAGGCCTTGACAAAATATTATTTGTAGTATTGGCACAAGGCCTTGACTCTATGGTTATGATAGTCTGGTATTATGCATTCCATCATAATGAATGTGGTTATTGATATTGCATGTGAATATTCAACTTGTAGAACATCCATATGAATATGTAAATGGAATTATTTCATTTTATTTTTTCCATGTTATTCTGAAGTTCATGTTTAATAAGATTTTGTTTTAGTTATACAATTTAGTTAATTGATTATGCTTATTTATGAAAGATTCTGATATATTGTTATCCTTACTGAGCATCTGATCTCACCCATTTCTATGTTTTATTTTTCCCCAGATGTGAAGAAGTGTATTATGATTGACAAGTAGGGATAGTCTATGGGATAAGTGTGTTCAAAGGGGAGAATATGTTATTGTTGTTTTTATTTCATCATGTGATGTAAAACATATGAATGTATCTAGTGTTTCCAATGCTACTAAACTAATCAGTATTTTTAGAATTGATATTCTGTGATCATGCCAATTTAACGTAATAATGCACCTACTCTGGGTAACTGGGGTAAGGGCGTTATAGTATTCAGTTAAAATGAAGTCCTTTTGAAATAAAAGAGATACACTTTGATTGGTGTCGGCCACACTGTGCCTTAGATTTAGTCAGGGATGACTCGTACATGTCCAAATGACACATGGATCATTTTCCTAAAGTGTTAAAACAATATGAATGAGCCCGTATGGTTTTCTGTATGCTGATTGTTTTTAGTGAAAAGCATATCCATTTTAAACAAAAGAACGAAACTTTGAGTGGTTCCAGCCACACCCTGCCTCAGATTGAGGCGGGGTTGGCTTTTACATGTCCCCAATGACCCATGGATGTTTGTCCTAATGTATCAATAGATTCTAAATTCATTTGGTCTATTTTCCGTATTTTAGTTGTTTTTTTCACTTAAAATGTTGTCCATTTAAATGAAACATCATACACTTTGAGTGGTGCCAGCCACACCGCACCTCAGATTGAGACGGGGTTGACTCGTACTCATCAAAAATTACCCATGGATTGTTTACCAAATGTTTCAATTGAACTTGAATGCATTTGGTCAGTTTTCCATAGGTTAGTTGTTGTTTTCACATAAAGTCATGTCTATTTAAAACAAAAGAGAGACATTTTGAGTAGTGGTGGCCACACCGTGACTTGGAATGAGGCAGGGTTGACTCTTACATGTCAAAAATGATCCATAGATAATTTTCCTAAAATATCAACAAAATCTGAATGTGTTTGGTCTGTTTTAAGTATGTCATTTGTTGTTTTCACTTAAAATTTGTCCATTTAAAACAAAAGAGAAAGACTTTGTCTGGTGTCGGCCAAACAGGCCCTCAGATTGAGGCAGGGTTGACTCGTACATATCACATATGAGCCATGGATCATTTTCTTAATATTTCAATTGAATTCGAATGTGTTTGGTGGGTTTTCTATAAGTTAGTTGTTGTATTCATTTAAAATGATGTCCTTTTGAAACAAAAGAGAGACACTTTGAGTGGTGCTGGCCACACAGTGCCTTCGATTGAGGTGGATTTGACTCGTACACATAAAAAATTTCCCATGGATTGTTTTCCTAAAGTATCAACACAATCCGAATGCGTTCGGCCGGTTTCAACCACCCCACGCATGCTTTTCAAGCACGCCAAACACCTAAAAACACATATTCAGCCGTGTAGTGCAAACCGCACGTCCGAATGACGTGTTTTCTCCTCGTACACCTCAAAAATAATATGTAGGGTGTTTTTGTGTGATTTCATGTCATTCTGAAATTGTTCTACATGAATTTGACCGTTAAACGCATGTTTTGTCCATTTGCAACACACAGAGTGCGTTTTCAGCCAGCGTGGTCACACAACAGCTCTGATGGACGTGTCGTCTACCGCCCATTTTACAATTCACCCACCCTTTGTTGTCGTCCGATTTCATGGAATTCCAAGGTCTTTCGGCCGGTTTTGACCACCCCACGTGCGCTTTTCAAGCGTGCCAAACACCTAAAAATCACATATTCAGTCGTACCATGCAAACGGTGTGTCTGAATGATGTGTTGTCTCCTAGTACACCTCAAGAATAATAATTACGGTGTTTTCATGTGATTTCAAGTCATTCTGATGTCGTTCGACATTAATTTGACAGTTAAACACATGTTTTCACAATTTACGACACGCAGAGTGAATTTTTGGCCAACGTGGTCACAAGACACCCCCGATTGATGTGTCATCTGTCCGACCATTTCAAAATTCACCCACCTTTTTTGTCGTCCAAATTCATGGAATTCTGAGGCCGTTCAGCCGGTTTCGACCACCCCACACAGGCTTTTCAAGCGCGCAAAACACCATAAAAACACATATTCAGCCGTGCCATGAAAAACGCGCGTGCAATTAACGTTTCGTCTCCTCATACACCTCATGAATTATTATTAGGGTGTTTTCGAGTTTTTAAAGTCATTACGATGTCGTTCGGCATGCATTTGACCGTTAAACCCATGTTTTGGCCATTAATGACATGTGGAGTGCATTTTCGGCAAATGCGGTGACACGACACCTTCGATTGATGTGTCGTCTAGCTGAGGATTTCACAATTCACCCACCCTTTGTTTTCATCCGATTTCATGGAATTCTGAGGTCATTCGGCCGGTTTCAACCACCCCACGCGCATTTTTCAAGTGCGCTAAACACCTAAAAAACATATATTCATCTGTTCCACACAAACCGTGCATCCGAACGATGTTACATCTCCTAGTACACCTCAAGAATAATTATTAGGGTGTTTTCGTGTGATATCAAGTCATTTAGATGTCGTTCGGAAAGCGTTTTACTGTTAAACGCGTGTTTTGCCCATTTAAGTCTTGCGAAGTGCATTTTTGGCCAACGTAGTCACAAGACACATCCTATTGACATGTCGTCTGGCCGACCATTTTACAATTCACCCAGACATTGTTGTGGTCCGATTTCATGGCATTCCGAGCCTGTTCGGCCAGTTTCGAACACACCACGTGGGCTTTTCAAGAGCACCAAACACCATAAAAACACATATTCAGCCATGCCGTGCAAACCGAGAGTCTGAATGATGTGTCTTCCCCTATTACACCTCAAAAATAATTATTATGGTTTTTTTTTGGGTGATTTCAAGTCATTATGAGGTCGTTGGGCATGTATTTGACTATTAAACGCCTGTTTTGGCCATTTACGACACGCAGAGTGCGTTTTTGGCTAGCATGGTCACACGACACCTTTAATTGACGTGTATTATAGCTAACCATTCAAAATTCATCCACCCTTTGTTGTCATTCAATTTTATGGTATTCGGATCCTGTTCAGCCGGTTTCGACCACCCCACGCGCGCTTTTCAATCGTGCCAAACACCTAAAAACCCATATTTAGTCGTTCCGTGAAAAGCGCACGTCCTAATGACATCATGTCTCATCGTACCCCTCAAGAATAATAATTAGGGTGTTTTCATGTGATTTGAAGTCATTCTCATGTCATTTAGCATGCATTTTACCATTAAACTTATGTTTTGGCCATTTACGACACACAGAGTGTGTTTTCGGCCAGTGCGGTCACACGACACCTCTGATTGACATGTATTCTGGCTGACCATTTTAGAATTCACCCATGATTTGTTGTTTTATGATTTCATGGCATTCTGAGGTCATTCGGCCGGTTCTGACCACCCCACGCATGCATTTGAAGCGCGCCAGACACTTAAAAAACACATATTCAGTCGTGTTGCGCAAAACATACGTCTCAATGACATGTCGTCTCCTCGTACACCCCACAAATAATAATTAGGGTGTTTTCATGTGATTTCAAATCATTTCAATTTCGTTTGGAATGCATTTTACTATTAACGAATGTTTTGGCAATTTACGACACACGAAGTGCGTTTTCAGCCAGTGCGGTCACACGACACCTTCGATTGACGTGCCTTCTAGCCGAAAATTTCACAATTCACCCACCCTTTGTTGTCGTCTGATTTTATGGCATTCTGATGGCATTCGGCCGGTTTCAACCACCCCACGTGCGCTTTTCAAGTGCGCCAAACACCTTAATAACACGTATTCAGTCATGCCGTGCAAACCGCGCGTCCGAATGACATTCCGTCTATTTGTAAAGCTCACTAATAATAATTATGGTGTTTTCATGTGATTTCAATTCATTAAGATGTCCTTCGGCATGCATTTGACTGTTAAACACATGTTTTGGCCATTTATGACACACGGAGTGTGTTTTCGGCTAGCGCGGTCACACGAAACCTCCGATTAACTTGTCGTCTAGCTGAAAATTTCCCAATTCACCCACCCTTTGTTGTCGTCCAATTTCATGAAATTCCAAGGACATTCGGCCGGTTTCGACCACCCCACGCGCGCTTTTCAAGCGCGCCAAACACCTAAAAAACACATATTCAGCCATTCTTTGAAAACAGTGTGTCCAAATGATGTGTCGTCTCCTCGTACACCTCACGAATAATAATTATGGGTTTTCATGTGATTTGAAGTCATCCCGATGTCGTTTGTCATGCATTTGACCGTTAAACGCTTGTTTTGGCCATTTACGACAAGCGGAGAGTGTTTTCGGCTAGCGTGGCCACAGAACACCTCTGATTGACATGTAGCCTGGCCGACCATTTCACAATTCACCCACCCTTTGTTGTCATACAATTTCATAGCATTCTGAGGCCATTTGGCCAGTTTTGAACACCCCACGCGGGCCTTTCAGGCGCGCCAAACACCTTAAAAACACATATTCTACCGTGCCATGCAAACCGCGCGTCCGAATGATGTTCTATCCCCTAGTAAACCTCAAGAATAATTATTAGGATGTATTCATTTTATTTAAAGTCATTCCGATGTCGTTCGGCATGCATTTGACAGTTAAACACATGTTTTGGCCATTTACGACATGTAGAATGCGTTTTCAGCCTGTGCGGTCACACGACACCTATGATTGACGTTTCGTCTGCCAGACCATTTCAAAATTCACCCACACTTTGTTGTAGTTTGATTTCATGGCATTCCGAGGTTGTGCATCCGGTTTCGACCACCCCACGCGTGCTTTTCAAGCGCGCTAAACACCTAAAAAACAGACATTCAGATGTGTCGTGCAAACCACATGTACGAATGACATGATGTCTTGTCGTACACCTCAAAAATAATAATTTAGCTGTTTTTGTGTGATTTCAAATCATTATGATTTCATTCGGCATGCAGTTGACTGTTAAACACATGTTTTGGCCATTTACAACACGCGGAGTACGTTTTTAGCCAGCGCGGTCACACAACACCTCCGATTGATGTGTCGTTTGGCTGGTCATTTCACAAATCCCCCACCCATTGTTGTCCTCCAATTTTATGGCATTCCAAGGCCGTTTTTTCAGTTTTGACCACCCCACACGCGCTTTTCAAGCGCATCAAACTCCTAAAAAACACATATTCCGTTGTGCCGCGCAAACCACACTTTCGAATGAAATGCCATCTCCTCGTACACCTCAAGAATAATTATTATGGTGTTTTAGTGTGATTTAAACTCATTCTGATGTCATTCAGAATGAATTTGGCCGTTAAAAACATTTTAGGCCATTTACGACAGGCCGAGTGCGTTTTCAACTAGCGCTGTCACACGACACCTTCGATTGCCATGATGTCTGGCCGACCAATTCACAATTCACCCACCCTTTGTTTTTGTCCAATTTCATGGCATTCCAAGGTTTTTCGGCTGGTTTAGACCACCCCACGCATGCTTTTCAAGCACGCCAAACACCTTAAAAACACATATTTATCCGTGTCGCACAAATTGCACGTTCGAATGATGTGTCATCTCCTTGTATAGCTCACGAATAATAATTAGGTTGTTCTCGTGTGATTTTAAGTCATTCTGATGTCTTTAGACATACATTTGTCTTTTAAACGCATGTTTTGGCCATTTATGAAACACGAAGTGTGTTTTCGGCAAGCGCAGTCACACAACCTCCGATTGACGTGTAGTCTACCCTACCATTTCACAATTCACCCACCCTTTGTTTTCGTCTGATTTCATGGCATTCCGAGGTCGTTCGTCCAGTTTAAACCACACCCTCAGCACTTTTCAAGCGCGCCAAACACCTAAAAAACACATTTTCACCCGTGCCACACAAACCTCATGTTTGAATGATGCTCCTTCTCCTCTTACACATCATGAATAATAATTAGGGTGTTTTCGTGTGATTTCATGTCATTCTGATGTCATTCAGCATGCATTTGACCGTTAAACACATGTTTTGGAAATTTACGGCACGCAGAGTGTGATTTCAACCAGCGTAGTCACACAACACCTCCGATTGACGTGTCGCCAGGCCGACCATTTTACAATTAACCCACCCTTTGTTTTAGTATGATTTCATGGCATTCTGAGGTCATTCTACAGGGTTTTGACCACCCCACGCGTGCTTTTCAAGCACGTCAAAATCCTAAAAACACATATTTAGCCGTGCCGTGCAAATCGTGCATCTAAATGATGATATGTCTCCTTTTACACCTCAAAAATACTAATTAGGGTGTTTTAATGTGATTTCAAGTCATTACGATGTCGTTCGGAATACATTTCACCGTTAAATGCATGTTTTGGCCATTTGTGACACACAGAGTGTGTTTTCAGCCAGTACGGTCACACGACACCTTCGGTATATGTGACATCTGGCAGACCATTTCACAATTCACCCACCCTTTGTTGTCGTCTGATTTCATGGAATAATGAGGTCGTTTGGCCAGTTTCGACCACCCCACGCATGCTTTTCAAGCATGCCAATCATCTTAAAAACACATATCCAGTCGTGCCGCGCAAACCGCATGTCTGAATGACACATCGTCTCCTCGTACACCTCACGAATAATAATTAGGATGTTTTCGTTTGATTTAAAGTCATTCCGATGTCTTTCGTCAAGAATTTCACTGTTAAACACATGTTTTGGCCATTTACGACATGTGGAGTGCATTTTCGGCCAGCACGATCACACGACACCTCTGATTGACGTTCCATATGGCCGACCATTTCACAATTCACTAACCCTTTGTTGTAGTCTGATTTCATGACATTCTGATGTCGTTTAGCATGTTTTGACCACCCCATGCCTGCTTTTCAAGCACGCCAAACACATAAAAAACACATATTCAGATGTGTCATGCAAACCACGCATCTGAATGATTTTTAGACTCCTTGTACACCTCCTGAATAAAAATTATGGTTTTTTCAGGTGATTCAAACTCATTACAATGTCATTCAGCATGCATTTGACTGTAAAACCCATGTTTTGGACATTTACAACATGAAGAGTGTGTTTTCAACCAGCGCGTTCACACGACACCTCTAATTGACATGTCGTCTGGCCAACCATTTAACAATTCTCCCATTGATCATTGTGTTGAAGTATCAACACAATTTGAATGCGTTTGGTCAGTTTTCCGTATAGCAGTTATTGTTTTCACTTAAAATATTGTCCATTTAAAATAAAAGTGAGACACTTTGAGTGGTTCCGGCAACACCGCGCACCGGATTGAGGTGGGGTTGACTCGTACACATCACAAATGTTCCATGGATGCATTTCTTAATGCATCAACTTAATCCGAACGAGTTTGGTATGTTTTCCGTATTCTAATTATTTTTACTAAAAAGAGTATCCATTTTAAACAAAAGAAAGACAATTGGAGTGGTACCGACCACACCATGCCTCGGATTGAGGCAGGTGGGGGGGGGGGCTGTCCGAGGGGATGTCTGGGAAGGAGGGTGGGTAATGTGTTTAAAACTATATCTAGATATCATAAATCGAATTCCAATAGTACTACCAACCACCGAAGGGGTTCATCCTGGAGTAGGGAAAAATCACGGCATTACTGCAGCGTTACCGCGGCGTGACCACAACGTGACCGCGGCGTGATCGCGGCATGACCGCGGCGTGAACGCGGCATGACCGCGGCTTGACCTCAGCGTGTTGGCCCGGTCCATCGACATTCATGGGGAATCATCTTCCGTCCATGATTCCGAGTAAATCCTATGTAGTTTTCCTTCAAATTATAGAAACAAATCTTATATTATAAAAAACAAACTCTTGATTTAGGATTGTTGTCTGATAAATATATCTATATTTTATTTTATTTTTTTTATAAAATTGGTACTAGGTAGTTGAAACTACTAATTGAGAGTCAAATTATCACAACCTAAACTATCACTGTGAGTTTTCGCAGATAGCACACCTCCGTTGGGGGGGGGGTTTATTATAAAAACATGTCTTTATTTATTAAATGAAAGAATTATATTAATGAAAACATATTCAAGATATGAAATTAAATATAATTAAGTATAATTAATAAAAAAAATTAAATTTAAAGAATTATAAAATTAAAGAGGCTTCCATACTTGGTCGAAAATAAAGAGTTATACTGAATTCAAAAAATATACATACTAGAGTAAAAAAACAGGTTAAAAAATAAAGAGTTATATAGAATTCAAAAATGTAATGTATCAATATGCCCCTGATCACCATCACCATCACCAATTTCATTATCAGCCTCATCCTCGCCACTATCTCTTTCCTTGTCATCGTCCTCATCATTGTCCCCATGCTCATCGTCGGCCCCATCCTCACCCTTGGCCCCATCCTCGCCCTCGGCCCCATCCTCGTCCTCAGCCCCATCCTCACCCTAGTCCTTATCCTTATCCTCTCCCTCATCCTCTTCAGCATACTCTTCATCACTAGGAAAGTCATCATATCGACCACCACTAGAACTTCCCCCTGGTGCATTGGATAATGCACCCATCGACGACATAAATGTCTGAAAAGCCATGCTGGCCTCTGGTGGATGTGATAAAGATAAATCCTTCATCAGTTTCATAAATTATTTGTCCCTCATTTGAACTTGTACTTCACACTCTATAACCTTTTATTAGACTATCTTATATGATTCATTACATGTTCCATCTCGGTGGTACTAGAATGGATACCTGGAGAGGACTAATACCTCTTCAGGACTATATTCTTACCAGGTCGGTAGCGTACTTGACCAGAGTGCTCCTCTCCCAAAACCTGATATAAATGATCGTGTGGACCTAAATTTTCAGGATCTTGTGCATCAAGGGCCTCTGAAGAAGCCTGTTAAAAATATTAATAGATTAATAAATTTCAACATAGATATTAAACTTTGAAATAAACAAATTAAAACTTACAATCTTTTATTGTGTTGGTCCATTAACTGATGTTCCATCATTTTTCCATTTACTCGAACAAAACAATTTTTCTCGAAGGATAAGTCCTTCAATATTCAATTTGTGCTTCTCTAATGACATTGAAACAATAAAAAGTGCATGTATAATAATATATTCCATATTCAATAAATAACATAATTTAATTAGGAAACAATAAAAAGGGAAAGTCCTAAGGAGAAATTATAAACAACTATATCGTACCAACTTCCTCTCATGATCTGACATAGTTGTGCACCCCAAAGTGTGAGGGTATTGTTTTGAAACAATGTTTTTTTTGTTTTTTTCAGAAGATTCCAAAATTATTTTTAATAATAAATTAGATAATATTAATGAATAATAGGAAAGTTATCATTTAAATACCTCAGATGGGATTTATAACTTAAATTTGGCAGTCGCCCAATGGGTAATCATTTGGGGATATTTCTCTATCGGGCAGTGATCCACGATAGTTAATGTCTCCAAATCCATGCCCACACTATCATACCAGCCAACATACAACTCATGCTTATAATCTCTCTAAAGCTCTCCTAGTTCCTTTAAATGCACTCGTCGTTCACCTTCTCCCTCAAAGAAGTTATACCGCAACTGACACCTAATAAATTAATTCATTTACATACAAAACAATACTAAATTAAATCCAATAGATTTTTTACCCATATTTGTGCCCATAAATTATCCTAGACATCGTGTAGCATATGTCACCAAGAGATAGGGCTTACTGGAATGATGTCAAAGTATTTGGATAGCGTCGCCAAAATACTCCGATATTCCTTCCCATATTTATCAATCATCTGTCCATCATCATTGTATTCAACCGTCAACTGTGTCTGGCGGTTCCATACCAAACACAAGTGAGTACACCCCCTCCCCCGCCTCAATCAGTATATGAATCTTTTATTAATGAAAATAATATCAGTAGAAGTTATGATAAAAATAAATTTTGGTTTAAAAATTTGTTAGAGTTATATAAATATACCTATGGTAGTCGGATCAATGGGAGTCACTGGATGTGAAGATGCCGAAGGAATAACCTATACATGTGGAGTGTGCCTCAGTGTACGCTTCTCAGCCACTGACTGTGTCAGAGAAAGAGTCGAAGAAGGTGGAATGTAATAGCCCGGAGATAATGAACCAGAATCAAAAGATGATGGCATAGACGTCTAGCCAACTTGTAGTGTAAACATTGGAGGCCTAAATATCCTGTGTGTCCCTAAATACACAATAGGATCAAAATGGGGCGTAGAAGATACATCTGTGGTAGGGGAATAATCAAATATGGTAGGAGCAGTAGATCATCTAACTCGCTATCCGTGAGCCCTCGTGCCACTGACCTCAGTATTGGGACCACCAGATGGCCGTCTAACTCTGAAACCACCCCCCCTTTACCACCAGACCTTGTACTAGGAGCAATATCAGGATCCTCATTGGATGTCTCTCATCTCGGGGATGGATCCTGAAAAATTTTAACATAAAATTAAACACATGATATTATAAGTTTTTGAAATATATATATTTGAAATAAAATACTCACAACAGGGTTGAGTGGAGAAATTCCCATCTGTGTCATGTGACGATTATTTTCTATCGTCTTTTTTCACAACCTCTCTTCAATGGGTATCATTTCCTGCATTGAAAACAAATATGAAAGTAATTATTTTAGGAATACATTACATTATTTAATAAAGGAAAAAAATTCAAGTGGCTAATAGATTTCTAAGACATCCCTGGAAAACATTAATGAAAGAAGAAGTGAACTCATTAAAAAATCTAATGAGATGTACACAATTTAAAAATCTTATTATGCAATGGGATATTAGTGTTAATGCTCAATCATGGATCCAAACTTATAAATTATTCACTATGTATAAATATGTTTTATGAGATTTTAGAATACAATAAAAATGGGATCTGTCTTAGTAAAGTTCCAAATAAACCACTTAGAAATATTTTTAACTATTTTATGAACATATATTTGAAAACCATTCATTTATATCATTAAAATATAAATAGGTTACATTATTATAAAATAGAACGTTGGCATCATAAAAACATAACCAACACCTACAAAAAAACATAGGCACACAATATGAATACAACGATCTCTAAGAAGAACTTAATAATAACTCACCTGAAATTAAAGGACAAAAAAACACAATACATAATCACTATAAATCCATAAGAAAATAAAATACATTAAAAACTAACACTAAAAACTCTATAAAACAAAAGAAGAGGAAGACTCATGATACGTGGAATCATTATATTAGTGGTAATATATCGTATTTTTAGTTACAAATGATATATGAAACCAAAGTATACCCTAGTCAGAGACATCTACCAATCATTTATTAGTCATTGATTAAATATTAAATATTGTGAATCATTATATTTTCCAAATTCCATAATATAGGAAAAAATGATGTGATCTTGGTATATATTGAAAAAAATGTAGAAATCGGAGGAAGAGGGCTTCTATGATTGTATGTGGGAAGTGGTTTAAAGAGTCTAACCAGGATGGGGGAGTTACAGCCGATCGAATGGAAGAACTCAGGTTTGGGATCACAACATGCCTTCTAGAAATTGGGGGAAATGATTTCTTTGACGTGCTGCGGGGGTTTCTGGAAATTGGGCAGTGCTTCTGGAGTTAAGAAGTGCTTCTAGAGTTGCGGCTTCTCAATGGCTTCTTGGAGTCGATCAGTGCTTCTAGAACGACTTATGGAATTGGGGTCCACTTCTGTCGGGGTCTGCTTCTGGAATCGGGGTGGGGGTCACCTGCCTTGTCGAAATTGGTGGAAACTTTTCCCAATGGTTGTTAAAAACCATTGGGAAAACTCCATATTTCCTAACGGTTTCATAAATCCGTTGTGAAAACTCAATTTCTATGTATCGTTCCCAACGGTTTCAAAAAACCGTTGGGAAGACTCAATTTCTACCCATCTTTCCCAATGGTTTCAGCAAACCATTGGGAAAGCTCAATTTCTACCCATCATTACCAACGGTTTTCATAAACCATTGGTAAAGAACAACTATACCAACGGTTCAAGGGAACCGTTGGTAAACAAATGTTGGGTAAATCAGGGATTCTAGTAGTGAGTGAAAATATCCATAAGGTTATATGTCACATTTTATTATAGAAAATCCAGTAAAGGTAATTTTCTTTTAGGAGATTCTAAATTGGCAGTCCCATTTCCCAGGGTGTTGGAGATATCAATTTCAAACATCTAAATGTATTCTACAAATTATCTATGTCAGTGATTCAAGTCATTCTGGGAGATGATATATCTCATACTCTTATGATAATATAGGTTTATGAAACTCCCCAAAAAATATTTCGCTGCATACATATAAGTGCATGAATGACTAAAAAAACCTATAAAACATGAGTGGGAAATTAAAATAATGTTGTTGAAGCTGAAAATATCTATAAGCTTCCACATGGTCATGTTACATAAGACTGTAAGACAATCTAACACCAAAAGCATAAAAAACACCATATATCCCTTACTAGAATCAAGTAAGACCAGAAAGGGTGATAATATTAGAATTAATTACACATTAATGAATGAATACTAGAACATATCACCCCAACTAAATTTAATTTATTTCCTAGTAATAGTAGTAAAAGGTCATGTGAACATAGATAAATCCTTAACAAACCATCAGTAGTATCTAGTAAAACCAAGGTAACTCTGTATTTAAAAGACATTTTGTGGTTCCTTCAATGAAAAAACATCCATCATCTTTTCTCGATCAATTAATAAGCCATGTTCAGAAATTTTATTTCCTATGAACATCACTTAATGAATCCAAAAAATTATAATTCGAACGATTTCCATACAAACATTGGCTTATTAAAATTTCTAGAACCAGACTCAAATGGTGATTGTGCTCACTCTCATATTTAGAATAGACCACAATATCATCCACGAACAAAACCAAAAAAGTATCAGGATATTGATATAATATCCCACTTATAAAATCCATAAACTTAAATGAGTGTTAGTTAGAGAGAAATGAATCAAAAGATATTCCAAATGGCCATACCTACTCATAGAATCATTCAGATTTAAATCAGACTCTTGAACTGTAATTCCACCACCCTAGTAACCCAGAGTCTGTGCATTATCACATAACATTGGAATGTTCACAAAAGCTCATGTCTTGAAAGGATGATTAGTTTAGTAGCCTTGGAAAAACTAGATACATCAATAAGTTTTAAATTACATTATAAAATGAAAATATACAATGACATTGTCTCCATATGCCACACTCATATCCCTTAGACTATCTTTATAGTTCAGTTATAACATGCCTATTCGCATCGTGAAAAAAAAACAAAAGAGTGGGGTGAGCTCAAACGCTCAGTAAGGGTAAGAAATACAGTGGAAGATAACATAAATATTATTCATGTTGAATAGTTGGAAACACATAGCTTTACCAATAATAAACATGAACTCTTTTATGGAAGGAATATGAGCCGAGTAAATAAAGCCATAATGAAACATAATCATGGGTATTCTACTAGTCGAATGACCACATGAACCATCAATATTATTTTTATAATGATGGAATGTATAATGTTAGACATTCTGAAACATTTTGTCAAGGCCTTGGCCAACACATATAAAATGATTAAGGCCTCACCCAAAACCATATATCAAACTGAGAAAGGCCTCAGCCAATTCCACATCTAATTGTCACATGAGACCTACCGATGCATCATGGAGCTATAGCGGGCTCTACCCATCACTTACTAATTCAATACATTCCTCATATATAATGGTTGAAATATAACATAAACATTATATTAAAAATAGCATAAAAAATGTAAATACATTATCCATAAACCATAAATGGTATAAAAATAACACATCCACAATCAAACATATCACATAACCTTCAATACAATATAGAAGATTTGTATCATAATGAATCGACTTAAAACAAGAATAATATCCGTCAATGTATGTTGACATAGATGAAATCAAATATATTTGAGGGATATACATTTTTTTATTTTTGAAATCATTTAAGGTTACACAATTATAAAATAAAACCATTATTTTGAATATTTTTTATAAGCTTGTATGGGATACTTTGGTGATGTTATAACGGAGGAGACTAACTGCACCCATCGTACATGTTAAAAAGTCATTCTTACATTAATTTTGTTGAAAATGTTGTAAAGTACCTTGTTTGGAAGAATCCTGAAAATTCCTTTCAAAACATATAAGTTAAAATAAGTGTATAAATGACATTAACCCACAGTCTAGTAAACAGTAAAAATGTTTTGAAATATATTTTAATGAAGCATGGATGTGTATGATAAAGAAGTCCCAGTAGATACATACGTAGAAACAACCTCGGATAATAAAAAGATTTTAGAATTAACCCTTAACTTTTACTTTCCTTGGTAAATTGTAAGTTAAACTACCTTATAATGGTAAAATAATTGTTATTAAAATATGAATGAACCATATACATTAATATGATATCATATATGATCTTTTAATATTGCTTTGTTAATAATATTTTAGTATTATCGTCATTTCAGGTGTTAACTGATTCATTTAACTTTATATGCATTGTTATGTAAATAATGTTTTTTATGGATAGAATGTATCTTATTCATATTAAGAATGATGATAAGTCTCTAAAAATTATTTTTAATCATAAAATGAACATTAGTTTTGAATGGATACGATGGGGAATGAATCTCATCGTGTTTGTGGAGATGATAATCCGTATGTACGCATGAGTGAAACTATCATATTTTGAAATTAAAATCATATATAATTGGATGGTATAACATATATAAAGAATCATTATAATGTTATATTTATTATTTAAATTAATTATACATCATTATTATAACCATCCAAATAATAATGTATTGCATAACAACTACACCACGACGTGGAGAAAGTAAGTCGTACACACACACGTATGGTAAAATGTAAATCAAAGGATGGGTAGAATAATGAATAATGTTATACCATATTTATAATAACATCAATGTATATATAAGATACTAGAGTTATTATTTTATAATGGATACAATAAGGAAATAATAAGTGGATAATGAAAAAACATGAAAGAGGTGATGAAATATTTATCTCTTATTCGGGTTCTTTATTTTTATTTGATCAAAAGGGCTACATAGGTTGGAATAATGACTAAATTAAGGCCTCTAGGGTGAAGGGAGGACCGTGGAGAGGATATTTGGTATTTTGTGGCAAAAAAATGATTTGAAGGTGAGAATATGAGATAAGGGAAAGTTCATTTTTATAAGAGGGGTGCGGGGAACCTTAGGAAAAGATTGAAATAAATTTCATAATAAACTCATTTTCAATATATAATGGATCCATAATTATTTATTCAGAGGATAATGTGGGGATGGGTCTAAATCCTTTCAACCAATAGGTTTTAGACATATTTAGGTCACCATTTTAACCTTATCATTTAAATATTACTCTTAGTAAAATAGTTTGACATTTACCATGTCTCTTTGTATTTTTATATTATATGGTTAATAAACTTACTATAAACTTCAATGAAATCCCCAACTGGATCATCACTAATATATATAACCTTATCTAAGTTATTTTTCTGAATCATATATTTTTAGGAATATTATATCAAATAATAATATAATATATGTTTTAAAAACTGTTTTATGTCAATTTTGACACTCCTTTGTATTTTATTTTTTTCTAAATTCATAACAGCATTGTTACTTCAAAAAAAGATTCATTTAATCAACCCTAAAATAAAATATTATTCTTTAAAAAAAATTTAATTCATAAAATGTCTGAAATTATATTTGTTAGGGTATTTATAATATCAATTATATTAATATTTCATTAATAACGTAATTACAACACCATCATTGTGTCATAATTAAATTAAATTATAAAATGTCTAAAAAATATAAATAAAATACAATTATATATGAAATCATTTCCGATTTATAATGAATATTTATAGTCGAAATTATCTTTTGTATAACCCTATATTAAAAATGGTTTAGTTATTAAACATTGATTTAAACATTTTTAACTCTTCTTTGAATTAAATAATAATAAAAGTCCTAATCTAATCCAAGTGGGCCTAAAGGATTATATTTTAATCCTAAGGTTGTTTCTGGTCGATTTACACTTATCCAAAAGAATTATGACATTTGTTAGTGTAATTATTATATCATTTTACCCTTAACTACCCTATTTACTTTTAACGTTGGTAAATAAATGTAAAAAGTTAATATTAACCAATAATTATTTTCATCTTATTGAAACACATTTTACGTACTGATATTAACTGTGTCTCTCATAATTTTTAATTTAAACTCACAGAAGCGGTAAAATTTAGTTTTAAACAAATTTGGAAATGCTCCTGGGAGGTGGGAAAAAGACGGTAAATGTTTGATAAAATTTTATATATCTAAACTTATTATAAAATGACTCCAATGAATTACATTGAACTTAAATATATTATGTATCTATTTTGACCTAAAATAAATTTAAATAAAATAATTATATTTATAATTAAAATTTCAGTTTTAAACAATAACGCAGTGCTTTTCACTATTCATCAAAAAATTGAATGTTTTCAGAAAAATACCAAAAATTCACCCTAAGCTAATTTTGATATTCTGAATCCAAAAATGAAGTCCATATTGAATGATAAAATTTATAAAATTTAAAAAAGTGGGTATTACTATTCATAATGGCTGGTTTTATTGGTTTTGGTGTGTTAGAGTCTCGAAGTTGCGTATAATGCAAGCTATTTCATTATAAAAGGGAAACATACCGTAGAATCTTGGGTTGTGACATTCTATCATACATAAAATAATAGCATCCTCAAAATGTCTAGAATACTACTGCATAAAAAGATTTGGGTGGTTCTTCATTATAAGTTTCTCAGGTCCCCATATTGCCTCTTCCATTTTATGGTTTCTCCATATAACTTTTCCATAGGAGTCGTCTGGTTTCTCAACACTTGTTCTCTTATATCAAGAATCATGACAGGCCCTTCATAATAAGAAATATCGAGTTCCAGTTTTAATTTCTCATAGGTGAGTACATGGTTTGGGTCAGACATGTATTTTCTCAACAGTGTTATGTGGAACACATCATGAACTTTGGAGAGACTTGGCAGAAATTTGAAATGATAAGATACAACACCAACTAGTTATAGAATTTTGAAAGGTCTGATGTACTTGGGACTCAATTTACCCTTCTTAACAAATCTTATAATTCCCATCCATGGAGATACCTTATAGAAAACATGATCTCCTACCTCAAATTCCAAATCCTACCTTTTTTATCAGCATAGCTCTTCTACCTACACAGAGCTTCTTTGATGTGGGTTTGGATTAACATCACCTTTTACATCATTTCCTCAACAAGTTCTAGGCCTACGAGTTTTCTTTCACCAACATCATCCCAAAAGGTTGGTGTGCGGCATCTCTTTCCATATAGAGCTTCATATGTTGCCATCTAAATACTTGAATGGAAGCCATTGTTATAGGAAAATTCTAACAGAGGTAAATATTGATCCCACATACCTTGAGAGTCAAGTAAGAAAGATCTCAACATGTCATCTACGGTTTTAATAGTCTGTTCTGATTTTCTATCAGTTTGATGGTGGTAAGAATTTCTTAATGATGTTTAGTATCTGGGGATTTCAGAAAACAATTCCAGAATGTTGATTTAAAATGTGGATCACAATCCAAAACAATCGATAGGGGTACTCCATAAAGTCTTACAACTTCATTAATATATAGTCTTTCTAGATGTTCAAACGGTAAATCTTCACTTATAGCTAGATAATGTGATGTCTTGGTAAGAAAATAAAAAATGAACCATATTGCATCATTACATCTTGGATTCCTTGGTAGTCCCATGACAATTTCCATTGTAAAATTATCCCATTTACACTCGGGTATTGGAAGAGGTTTCATGACTCCTCTAGAATGTTTCCTTCCAGCTTTCACTTGTTGACGAACCATACATATTGACAAAAAATCCACAATCTCTCTCTTCTTGATGTCCCACAAAAAATATTCCTTCAAATATCTATACATCATAGTGCTATCATGGTGTATAGATAAATTGGATCTATGAGCATCATCTAACAATTTCCTTTTTAGATCAGGTATATCCAGAACACAAAGACTCTTTTCCCAAATTTCAAAATCCCATCTTCATATATGAAGTTGATAAATCTTCCATCATTAACAAATTTAATCTTTTTTTTATATTCCTCAACATCAGCCAAAATTGTTTTTATGCTTTATAGTAAATATAGTGTGGGAATCATTTGAAAAAGGTTTGATGTTTCACATTCTATGGTTATTCCCATATTCATATTTACTAGATCAATCAAAATAGGATCCCTTTTAACTCTAATCTTGTTCAAAATTCCATGATTCTTTCTTCTCAATGCATCATCCACCTTATTTTCCTTCATCAAATGCTAGTGCATCGTGCAAACATAATTCTTGAGTAGATCAAATCATCTCTTTGGCCTTATTTTTAGTTCTTTATGAGATAAAATTTATTTCAAACTCTTGTGATCAATATAAATCTCACATTTTCACCATAGATATAGTGTCTCAAAATCGTCAATGAAAATATTACAGCTTCTAATTCAAGATCATGTGTAGGATAGTTTTTCTCATTAATTTTTAGTTATCGTGATGCATAGGAAATTACCCTATCATTCTGGATAAAGACACAACAATATCCTTTCTCTGAGGCATCACAATAAATAACAAACCCATCATTGTTCAATGTTATATTCATGATAGAAGCATTGAATAATATTCTCTTTAGTTCTTCAAAACATTCTTCACACTCTTTTTTCCAAACAAATTTAACCCCTTTACGTGCGAGTTTCGTTAATGGGTTAGAAAATCAGGCAAAATTTTGGACGAAACTTCGATAATAACCTGCTAAACCAACAAAATAGTGTACCTCAGTTATACTTGTTAGTTCTGGACATTCATGGATTTTTGTTTTATTAGAAAGTTCAATAGAGATTTCATCCTTATAGACAATATTGACAAGAAATGAAATCTGCTAAATCCAGAATTCACACTTCTTAAAATTCTCGTATAATTTATTTCTTTTAAGGGTTTTCTAAATGGTGCATTAGTAATTTTCAGGATATTCATAGATTTTGGAGTATACCAGTATATGATCAATAATTACCACTACAATTTCATCATATATTCCTTGAAAACTATGTTCATTAATTCCCAGACCTGGTTCGAAATGATATTTTTGGAATGTCTTCCTTCTTCACACACAACTGATGGTATCCTTATCGATGGTCAAATCATTGAAAAATATTGATCTCCTTGATGTTGGTCAAATAAATCATCAATGCAAGGTAGGGCATACTTGTTCATTTTTGTAATAGCATTGATCTCCCTATAGTCAATGCACAACCTCATAGATCCATATTTCTTCTTAACAAAAAGAATATGGTCTCCCCATGGAGAAACATTAGGTTGAATAAATCCCTTATTACTCAATTACCCTAGTTGTTTCTTTAGATCCACTAATTCCACAATGGAAATTCTATAAGGGGTCTTCAATATGGGCCTTCAACCATGAATTAAATCAATGGAAAACACAATTTCTCATTCTAGATGATGCCCGGGTAAATCCCTTGGAAACACAATAACATATTCATGCACAATAGGTATGTCCTCTATTTGAACATTCTTTTCCTCACCCATTGTTATTTAATTATCCTCCACCCCAAAAATTGAAATTAGTTGAGCTACTGGGGGGGATCTATATTATATTTAGGCGGTGATGTTTCTGCTCTAAAGATAAGGTACTCATTATCGTCATCAAGAATTGTAACCACTTTATTCTAACAATAAATATTCCCATCATGGTCTGAGAGACGATCCATACCAAGGATTATATCTAATTCAATCATTTGTATGACGATGAGATAATAATATAAATAAAATTTATATTCCTTAATGGGAATTGATTCAAAAACAATTGTTGCAATGATACTTTCCTTAGATGTTTTTACTGAAAATTCTCTTGTTATGTTAAATTAAAAATATATAATTTTCATCGCAAAATAGGAAGATATAAAACAATGTGATGATCCAGAATCAAATAAAGAATTTTCTAAACTTGAGGAAACTATTAAATTACCTTCCACCACATATTTAGGAGCTTCAAACTCAACATTAGTGATAGCATATGCTTGGCCATGATCCCTAGGAATTTTCTGAGCTAATTTCCCCTGATGCTTAGGACACTCTTTTTCATAATGTCCCATATCCCTGAAATTGTAGCATTAAACATTGGTATCGTCTTTCTTTCCCTTACAATCACTAGCAAGATTTCCTTTCTACATACATTTGTAGAATACTCCTTTTCCTTTTAGACAGGCACCATGGTGCTTCCTTATACAATTATCATAGGTTGGAAATTCAATTATTCCTTTATTACCTATTTTTTATTTTCCTTTCATAGAGTTTTCAACATATATCTTCTTCGCTTTCTTTGCATTAATGTCGTAAAACATAGAAATTTTTTTCTGCCTTGATAGCACATGAGACAATATCTTCGTATGATGAAAAGGATTGTGACAATAATTGTCGATGGAGAAATGGGTTTAACCCATTAAAGAGAGGGTCAATCTCACTTATTGGGTTATGTATGTAATCTGTTGCAATCCTTGATAACCTTGTAATGATAGCTTCATATATTGCAATATTCTCATCCTCTTTTTGACTTCGACGCAAAAATTTCCTTTCCATATCCACTCGATGGTCACAAGGATACTATTTTTCTAAGAAATGTTTTTAAACTCTCTCTATTCCATAATGGATACATCTTCATATTCCTTTGTGTTTTGAATCAATGACCACTATTTCTCAGCATCTCTAGTGAGGCGATAAACTTCCATGATAACTTTTTCCATTTGGATACTCTCCAAAGCATGAAATATTTTCTCTAAGGAATTTTTCCATTTCTCAATCACTAATGGATTTGTACTCCCATTGACTGTTAGTGGTTTTTTCCTCATGAAGCAGTCTTACATTGATCCTATATGTTGTGTATCAGGGTGCTCCATACAGTTAAGTTTATTATTCATAACCTCTGTGATTTGTCTCAGTATGGTGATAAGATGATCAGTATCAGTTGCATCACCAGCTTTCCTATAATTATCTTTAGTATAAGGGAAATACCTACATGGATTACATGCATTGATACAATTTCAATTCCTTCCACTAGGCACCATTTCTAAACAATGGCATACACTAGATTAGTTTATGAATCGCAAAACATAAATCCAACCTTGTAAAACACTTAATATAAATTGACTAGTTTATGGATAGAATTTTTTATCATAAAAACATTTTATTTGAGGAAGTATATACTCATAAACCCTTCATAATGGTTTGCAATGAAAATGATAATAATCCTAAGAATATCCCCCTGGAGTTTCATAACCAAGAGTGGAACAAGGCCCGTTATCGTGCACCAGTTCCCGTTCAAGTGTAGCTCAAAGTGATGTTTCCAGATTTTACACCTAGGTACATCTGTTCCATAGATACCTCTACCTGCTCATATCCAGACAGGGATGTATTGCTTGGAAAACTCAAAAAATCTATATAGTACAAAAATTCTAGGATTTTCTTCTATACTAATCCTCAAAGTCTATATTAGGTGTACATGCTCAAATCAGAGTTTATCAAAATCTAGTTTCTAAGGATTGTACTGAACTTCATATGATACCAACTGTAATGCCCTGACCCCAGTTACACAAAGTCAGTTCATTATTACATAAAATTTGAATGATCACAAAATATCAAGTATCTAAATGCTGATTAGTTTAGTAGCCTTTGAAATTCTAGATGCATTCATAAGTTTTACATTACATTAAAAAATGAAAAACTACAAAAATATTTTCTCCATAGACCACAATCATTTCCCATAGACTATCCCTATAGGTCAATCATAATATACTTCTTCGCATCCTGGGAAAATGAAACATTAGAAAGGGGTGAGCTCAAATGCTCAGTAAGGGTAAGAAATACAGTGGAAGATAACATAAATATTAAGCATGGTGAATAATTGGAAACACATGCCTTTACCAATAATAAAAATGAATTATTTTATGGAAGGAATATGAGAAGCATAAATAATTCCATAATAAAACATCATCAGGGGTATTATACAAGTCAAATGACCACATGAACCATAAATATTTTTTTCATAATGAGGGAATGTATATTTCTGAACATTCTGAAACATCTTGTCAAGGCCTCGTCCAAGAAGTCTAAAAATGATTAAGGCCTCAACCAAAACCATATATCAAATTGGGAAATGCCTCATCAAATTCAATGTCTTGTTGTCTAATGAGACCTACCGATGCATCGAGGAGCTATAGTGGGCTACACCCATCACATACTATGTCCAATACATTCCTCATATGAAAAAATTGAAATACAACATAAACATTCCTATTAGAAATAGCATAAAAATGTCAATAATTTAACCATAAACCATGAATGTTATTAAAATAACACATCCATAGTCAAACATATCCCAAAACCTTAAATACATTATAGAAGATTTGTATCTTAATTAACTGACTTCAAAAAACTATAAAATCCAACAAAGGATGCTGACAAAGATGAAATCAAAACTATTTGAGAGAAATATCACTTTATTTGTTTTGAAATCATTTAATGTTATATAATTATAAAGTAAAAAAATTATTTTGAAAATATTCTTATAAGACTGTAATGGCAGCTTTGACGATGCTATAACAGCAGAGAATAACCGCAATAGCTGTATAAGTTAAAAAGACATTCTTACCTTAATTTTGTCGAAAAGGTCATAAAGTTCCTTGTTTAGAAGATGAATGAATGATTCCTTTCAAAACATATATGTTCAAATAATTGTAAAAATGAATTTATAACATTTTATAAAAAATAGAGAAAATATTTTGAAATATATTTTTAATAAACATGGATGTGGATGATAAATAGGTCTTAGAAGATACTTATGTAAATAAAACATCGGATAATAAAGAGATTGTAGAATTAACCATTCCCTTGTACTTTTACATGGTCTGGGGTAGGTTAAATTTCTTTATAATGGTTAAATAATTGTTATTAAATTATACAAAAACCATATACATTAATATGATATCATATATGATATTTTAATATTTCATTGTTAATAATATTTTAGTATTATCGTCGTTTTGGGTGTTAACTGATTCGTTTTCCTTTATATGCTTTTTACATAAGTAATAATTGTTATGGATAGGATTTATCATATTAATATTCAGAATGATATTAAGTCTTTAAACATTATTTTTAATCATCAAATGAAAATTATTCTTGAATGGATACAATGGAGAATTAATCTCATCGTGTTCGTGGTGGCACTAATCCATATGTACGTACGAGTGCCAATATCATTATTTTCATATATAAATTTTATATAATTGAATGGTATATAATATATAAAGAATCATTATCATGTTATATTTATTATTTACACTAATTATACATCATTATTATACCTATATAAATAATAATGTATTGAATGACAACTACACCACGACGTGGAGACGGTAAGCCGTACGTACGCACGTAAGGTGACATGTCATTCCAAGGATGTATAGAATAATGAATAGGGATGTAAAATATTAATAATAACATCACAATATATGAAGATACTTGAGTTATTATTTGTTATTGGAAACAAAATGGAATGAATAAGTAGAAGAAGAAAAAACCTGAAAGATGTGATGAAATATTTACCTCATCTTCAGGTTTTTTCTGTTGATTTGATCAAAAGGGCTTATTAGTATGCCTTTATGACTAAAGGAAGGCCTCTAGGATTAAGGGAGTAAAGTGTAGAGGATATTTGGGTAGGTTTTGGCCTACCCAAATGGATATGAATGTGTGAATTTGAGATAAGGGGGAGATCACTTTTATAAGAGGGGTGAGGGGCACCTTAGAAAAAGACTGAAATATTATTTTATAATAAACTCATTTTTGGTTTTTAATCACTAAAAATGATTTATTTTGATTATAATATGGGTATGGGGATAAATCCTTTCAACCAGTAGGCTATGGACAAGTTTACGTCACCATTTTACCCTTATCATTTAGATTTAACTTTTAGTTAAATAGTTTGACATTTACCATTTCTCCATTATTTTTATATTAGACTGTAAATAAACATATTATAAACATTCCAAAGAACCCAAAGTGGTTAATTATTAATATATATATCTTTATATAATCCATTTTTGTAAACCTTATATTTTTAGAAATATTATATCAATTAATAATATAACAATTTTGTTAAAAAATCTTTTATGTCAATTTTGACACAATTTAAAGTTTTGTTTTTGATAAATATATAACAGAATTATTACTTCTAAAGAAATTAATTTAATCAACTCTAAAAATTCATAATAACCAAGAAAATATTTGTAATTCAGAAAAAGTCTTTAATTACATTTATTTGGGTATTTATAATATAAATTATTTTAATATTTCATTAATAAGTTTATTACTGCATCATCATCGTCAAATACATAAAATAAATTATTTATTTTCCAAAAATTATAAATAAAATACCATTATATAGGAAATATTTTTATCTTACTAATGTATATTTATAGTTGAAATTATCTTATGTATATACCTATATTAAAAATGGTTTAGTTATTAAACATTGACTTTAACACTTTTAACTCTTTATTGAATTAAATAATAATAAATGTCCTAATCTAATACAAGTGGACCTAAAGGATAATATTGAATTAATAAGGTTATTTTTTTTGTCAAATTACACTTTTCCAATAGAATTAGGACATGTGTTAGGGTAATTTTGATATCATTTTTACCCTTAATTACCCTATTTCCATTTAACCGTGGTAAATAAATGTAAAAGGTTTCTATTCACCAAAAATTATTTTAATCTTATTGAACAGCATTTTACTTACTGATATTAATTTTTTCTCTCATATTTTTGAAATTCAGCTCACAAATTAGGTAAATTTATGTTTTCTACAAATTTGGAAATGCCCATAGGAGGAGGGTAAAAGAATGTAAAAGTTCGATAAAATTTTATATATCTAAACTTATTATAAAATGACTCCAATAAATTAAGTTGAACATATATTGGTATTATTCATCTATGTTGACCTAAAATAAATTTAAATAAAATAATAAAAAAATTAATAAAAAATTTGGTTTTAAACAATAATGAATTGTTTTTCACTATTCATAAATAATTTAATGTTTTCATAAATATACCAAAAATTTACCCTATGCTAATTTTGATATTCCAAGTCCAAAAATGATGTCCATTTTCAATGATAATATTTATAAAATTTCAAAAACTGGGTATTACTATTCATAACGACTAGTTTGATTGGTTGCAATGTGTTAGAATCTCGAAGTTGTGTAAAATGAAAGCTATTGCATTATTCAAAGGAAAATATATAGTAGATGCATAGGGTGTACCATGAACTCTGTGCTGATGATAACATGATGGATGTCAATCATTGAAAACAACTTTTTTTCCTTTAACTTATTTTAAAAATCATCCACATGAGTAAAATGATATTTTTTATTAATAGTTACTTGGTTCAACTTATGTTAGTAAACACAAAACCAATGTGAACTATCTAATTTCTTGGAATAGAGAACATGGGAAGCCTAGAGGGAAACTCTATGGAATGTGAAACAATTTTTCAATATGTTATCCAATTGAATCAAGATCTCTATTAGCTCCACTGATTCCATAAGATAAGATGGTATCATTATCAGTTGTTTACTTATAACTAGGTCAACCATATACCTTAATTCTCACCTAGGAGGAAGACTGTAAAATTAAACCGGTAAAAAATTAAAAAATTATTGAACAAAAAAATGAAGATCAATGATAAAAGATATTTCATCGAGATCAAACACATCAATAGAACAAGAACTCATAAGTTCTATGAGGGAAGGTCTTATGTTACCTAATATTGGGTCCCACTCCCCCAGAAACAAATGAGAACTTCCATTGGTAGTCAGAAACAAAACATACCAATTCGTGTCACTAAATCAATAAAAATGGTATATGTTTTTTTGGAATTATAACCATATCAATAGAACATACAAATATAAAATAGTTGGAGCTACCTGACTCAAATAAATAAATTTTAAATGCAGATGAAATATGGATAGTGCCTTTCACTATTGTCGAACATACATAGTCTTCCTCTAGAAACACTTCTACTATATAAATGTACATTACTTGTAAGGCCTATGGCTACAGCCCTATATTTTTAAAATATTTTGACTTCACCATAGTATCCCTTGGAGATGACGTTCCTTGACTATAACGAGGAAAAATTTATCCTAACAAAAGCACTGTAAATGAACAACACATCCATAGTGGTTTCATGACTTCTCTATCATAGGAAAAGAACATATGGTGTTTCAAAAATTTCAATAATTATATTATGTTAGGGGCACACTGATAGATGTATTAGATTTTGTTGAAGAGGCTTGTTGCTGAGACTCACCTCCACCACTCTTGCAATCATCATACCACTTATTCTTCTTCTTATGTGGGCCACTAAAGATGCTACTGGGAGGAAGATAAGGGGTGGAAAATCTAACCTTTCCTGCTATATTCTTATTTTCCATAATATATCTTCCTATCATCTATTCATCAGTATAAATATTCAACATATATACATGTGATCTAATATTTAGTGGAAAACCCTATAGGTACTTCCGAGTGCTCAACTGGTCAGTCTTCATCACATCCAGATAAAAATGGACAAGCCTATAAAATGGTCTGGTGTACGCTGACACCAAACATTGTCCCTTCTACAACGATAGTAACTCTATATACAATTCCAACACCAGTGAAACTCAAATGAGAATCCGGAAGAATATGGTTTTGAAACACTTCTATTCCTGGTCCATATGCCTATTTCAAGGACCACAAAATCCCTCAATCGCTTATTGGATCCCTTAATCCAAAATGTCACACACATTACCCAAATATTAATTTCTATCTCTAGAATTTATAATTCTTTATTGATCATATCCATGTAGTCTTTTTCCACTTGAGGTTCATTTGTTCTATTAATATATGGTGGCTTCTCATACACGAATTCTCGTGATCGGTCACCCTATGATCCAACTCTAGGATACACCTCAACCACTATGTTCGGAAATCCCTACTCAATAACAAGAACATCCCATATAATATTATTTTTGATATTATAATCATCTAGAGTATTCCCTTTTCAACGATCTGATATACCTTTCTGAGAAACTCATTAAATTTGTCTCAGAGGCATACTATTGCAGACTGAAATAGAAAGAAAATTTTGAAAACAGAGTAAATATTGGATTAAAATAGAAATAACATTAGCAGAAAATGATTGTTAAAATAATACACTACACTAGAGACACATATCCAAATATCCCATGTCAACTTGAGTCTCTCCATGAAAATAGTTGTCTAGTCACTTATCACAACACACCTCTCATGTCCCAACAATCTTATATGTAGTTTAAAAAATATCCCAAGATAATGACTCTCTTGCATAAACCTCATTTGGTAACATTTTGTAAAAACAATCGACATCTGTCACCCTCAAAACTGGCTCCAAACCTGATCTGTAACATACTCGAAGGACATTCCTAATCCTTATGGGCTGGCAACAAGCACCTAGGCATCGATACATAAATCATAGGGAATGATTTTTCCAAGCCATTTCAAACACATGGAATATATATACACATAGAAAATAGTGAAACAAATCAATACCAATAAAAATATTCCATTACATTAAAATTAAAATGGAAATAAACAACTCTAGGTGTGGCTAAAACAATATAAATAAGTCCAACTGTAAAAGTCCAAAATGAAACAACTAATCTAATTGAAGGTGTGGGAAAACTCCATCCATCTCCCCATTACCTACCCTATCCAATTGTCATGAATCCTATCCACCTCATTGTGTCTCATTGCCTTTCCCTGCAACAGAATACATAAAAAGGCCTACACACCTTCAAAGAGGTCTGCAACAGTTTGATCCAACTGACTCAATAGGATCCAACCTAGGTGTTCCATAACAAGTCCCTATATAAAAAATACTATTGTGAAAATTTTAAATAATACATGTATGGATAAGCTGTAAAGTTGTTTTATAGAAACTTTTTAAGCATATCCCTTTTATCAAAATTCAAAAATAGGAGATGGTTTATCAATTTCAAAAATATTTTCCATAAAATAATTGACAATAATATACATGTGTATCAAGTACAAAACAATAAATCCATGAAATATAAATCAGAAAAAATGATATCAACACTAAGGAGAACTATTGTTTATACTATAAGATTACTTATACCATAATCAATCATGTGCACAGTACAGTTTTAAAAACACAGTCCTTGGAGGCAGAGGAATACCCAATGAGTAACCCCCCCAATGTCAATATTGGTCACCTAGAACAACGTGCCTATAAAAAATCATGACCATGAGAAAACAACCTAAGAATCCTGAAACATTGATGATGGTATAAAGATAAACCTTCCTCCTAATTACCCAAGGATTCTCAGTCACTCGTTTTCACAACTCACTCCAATTATTAAAAAACCCATTTCAAAACAATTTCGCAATTCTATTTTTGATGCTTTGATAATACCAATTTTCATTCAATTTATCAACAACCTGAGAAAAAAATATTCTTTAAAAACATGTTCAATCCACAAAAACTACCATTCTAATTCCATATAAATATCAATTTGTAATGAAAAAACAACATGGTTCATCTACGTATGCTAGAGACAAAACCAAATAGCTCAAAACATGGGTTTCACACACCCGCAACGGCATCTTGAAACAATGAAAACCTATTGTTGTCTTTGAGATCCCTAGATTGAAATCCACATCACAATATTGATCCAATTTTGAATAGAATGGTTTTTTAGAAATGAGAAAACCACACACCTTAAAAAAACTTTTTCTCACCACTACCAATAAAGGAACGACCTCTAGAATGAGATCACACAATAGATCATGGGATAAGACAAGATAAGACCCCATCATATATCAATGTATATATTAATCATTACCCAAAGACGTTACCTTTATAAATGGCAATGGATAAGTAGAATGATCACTTACCTAGAGAGGTGCATCGCAACCACAACACAGATCAAATATCAAACGGGTCGATCTAGATGGAATGGTGTCTCACAAAATGATTTGAGATGATCTTTGGTTTGAGAGAAATTGAAAAGTGGTAGAAAAATGCCCACCCAAAACCTGAATGATTACCTAAAATATCCTTGATTGAGGAATTACACTTTTTGTAACTTCATTACATGCCATGAAGTTCACAATGTTTAAGTATGATGAGAAGTCCATCTCCTGAAATTAAAAATCTTTTAATTAAAAAATTTATGATGTGAATCATATCTTGACATTGTGTAACCATTCATATAATGAATTATTTCATGACTTGTATCTAGCAACTCTTACACATCGTGTAACCTACTCACACGTTGTGTAACCTAAAAATACGTAATAAAATCCTCTTGCATCTTGAAGAAAATTTAGTTAAATCTAAGATTCAATAAAGTCTCTAACTTCACCATTATATGTATCCTCCAAATTCCTTATTTTACCTATACCGATAGAAAAAAATGGATAACCGTGATGAGGATAAAGAAACATCTAATAGATCAGTAATGGTTTGTTACAAAATCTTTACCATAGAGTTCTTCTATCCCAATGAATTAATGATGAATATGTACTACTTGAAAAAAGATGTTTCCACTTCTCCCTCATAATGGACTTGAATTAAAAAGTATCATGAGAATTCCACCTATGATTCCATATTAATCAGACCAATTGAATTGACTTCCCATGCAAGGCATTCGCTAGGGAGTCAACGAGCTAAACTGGTTTTTCCAAATAAAAATAAAAATCTCGCTCTAACTCAATTTATTCCCAACCAAGAATGTGAGTGGGATTAGGATTACACTTCATGAGATGGAATATATAGAAAAAATAAATTTTACCTTTCAAATGACCTAGAAATTACAACCAATAAGAAACCTTCATGAGCTGCATCGTTATCATAAATCGTCCAATAAATCTTATAACCAACATTCCCTAGGATTTAAGCTGACACTGACACAACTAATGAGAAACATTCAAGAAACACCAGTCACTAAGGATAAATCGTTGGCCCACTGACATCGCCAATACACAGACAATTTCTGTCGACTTTGTGCTGTAACTAGATGTTGTTGCACACCGTAATTTTTTTTCAACATTTCATGGTATAATCTTGGAATAAAAAATGTTACCTCACCCACATTATTCCAAACAATAGGTGATATGGATGTGAAACCATAAAATACGTTGAAGGTGTCCATTCTTATCAATGATTGATAATGATTGTTTTATACAATCTCAAAAAATCCCTTCTATCTATAAAATGATCCCTTGAAATCCATGATACATGCATAAAGCATATCCTCAAGGATCATAAATACATGTTTCGTCTCAACATATATCTGGGGATGGTAAGTTTTGCTCAACATGACAAGATTTCACATTACATCATGGAGACTCCTCTATAACCTCTAGGTAATCCTAGGATCCCTATTGGAAACAATGGAAAATAGACTCCCATGTAACATCAAAATTTCCATCACATACAACTTATCCATATATTTATCTTTATTGGTGTCCTTGATTTGAATGTAATGAAAATACTTCTTCAAACAATCAATTAATAAACAGATAGAATTTTTACCCCAGGGTTTCCATGGTAATCCAACATAAAAAATTCATGGACACCTCATCCTATTTCTAGACTTGCACATGAAGAGGCTGAACAAAACAAGAGAGATCCAGGTGCTCTACCTTTATCTGTCGGTAGGTGTAATAGTGGGACACATAATCTAGGATGTCACGCTTCATACCTAAACACAAAAATCATCATATCATTTCACAATACATTTTCTTAGAACCTTGATGAAAGGAAACAATATCAATGACAATAAAATAAGGATAAAATCCTTATAGATCATGGTACGACAACCTATGTCCCAATGTGAAGTATACCATCTGAAGAGAGAGACCAAACTAAAAAAGACTCCCCACTATAAAGGATTTCTTGTTCCTTTCAACACTCATAATCCTAATGCTGACTCTGAAAAATAGACTCCAAAATATGTGATGATAACTAAGAACTAGTCAGAAAAATACCTAAAACATCATCATGACAATTCAGATGGAACTAAAAAAATCTTCATATGGTTTCATTTCTCTTTCAATTTGAGAACAGTCTATTATAGTACATTCCTACTAAAATTGTTTTAAACTATATTCCACATTAATGGGGTGTAGGTGATATTGAATTCAAACCTCTGATGTTATTATACCCATTCCCTTTGATTGAGATTAAAGTATTTTTAGTAGAAGACATAACTCAAACTCTTAAGATCATAAATGACCGTGAACCACTGCCTTAAAAGATAGTGCAACCAATATTTAAGTGCATTTATAACTGCAGAAAGCTACAAATCCTATGTGGTGTAATTATTCTAATGAGGAAAAACCTGATGAGAGACATAAGATACCACATGGTCATCTTGTATAAAAACAAATCAAAAACTAGAACCAGAAGAATAAAAAAACCACATACCACCTAGAAGGATCAGGAAAGACCAGGATATGAATCTATGTCTAAATTCATTTCAATTAAAATAAATTAGACTGAATATTCACATCTCATGAGAATTTAACCACTTTCTTGATATGATCAGTCAATGGTGACACCAACATAGATAAATTTTAAACAAACTGTTGGTAGTTTGTAGTAATACCAAGGATGATCATATATTAAGGACATTATGTGGTTCCTTTTATGAAAAAAAAACCTTCACCTTCTCTGGATCAACTGATAATCCATATTAAGAAATTTTATGCCATATGATCTTCACATCATGAATAAAGAAACTACATTTCAAAAGCAGTACATAAAAATTGAATCTTTTAAAAATTTCTTTAACCAAACTCATATGGTGCTCGTGCTCACACTCATATTTTGAATAGACTATAATATCACCCATGAACACATTCGTAAATGTTTCAACAAATTTATGGAATTTATGATTTATTAATGTCATAAAAACTATAGGATAGTTAGTTAGAACAAAAGGCATCACAAGATATTCATAATGGTTATACTTGTTCTTAGAAGCTGTCTTCAGTATATCATACTCTCGAACTCTAAGCCAATGATAACCCTACTTAAGACCAATATTTTAGAACCACATTCCCCAATTAACTGATTTAACAAATCATCCACATGAGGAAAATAATATTTTTTTCTAAACCATTACATGGATCAACATCTAATAGTTCAATCTCAATCAAAGTGAACCATCGTATCTCATGGAAAATAGTATAGGGCTTCCAATGTTAAAACACTATGGAAAACGAACCCTTTTTCTAATAGTCCATCAAATAGAATATTGAGCTCTTTCAACTCGAGTAGTTTTATATGATATGAAGGTATCGATATCAGTTTTGTACATAGCTCAAATTAAACCATATAATATACCTGTATCCCTGAAAGAAGACAAAAGAAGTCATCTGAAAAAAATAAGAAATGTATCGAAAGAAATGAAGATCAACAGTAGAAGAAATGTTATCAGGCTCAAATAAAACAATAGACAACAAACTCTTCATATATGGGTGGTAAGGTCCAATGAGACATGATCTCAGGTCCAACTCCCCCTAAAACGCACGAGAACTCCCACTAGTAGTAATAAATAAAACACACCCATGATAAAAATCAACATAATTTTGATGAGAGATAAGAAAATCCATACCAAAAATGATGTTAAATAGATCCAGATCCTGAATGAGAAACTCTCAGAACAAATTTGTATCAGCTATCATTAATAGACAAGGACAATGAAACCCTGACTATATTCTCTTTCCAAGAGGTGTCTATAACTCCCTTAAAAAGGGTATAAATTCCATTTTATTTTTATGTACCTCAACTGAACGTGTAGATATAAATGAGTGGGAATAAACTATATCAAATAATGAAATTTTAAATTTAGATTCAAAAAGGATAGTACCTCTCACTATTGTTGAACCTACATCAACATCTGCTAGACACTCATCTACCATGTGAAAGTGCTTCAATTCTTATGAATATTGTTGGTGACCTATTTTTTTGAAGCTTCTGATTTCTACGTAGTGTCCATTAGAGACAAAGAACTATGAACATAACGACATGTTTTCATATCCTGTTAAAAGCACTATAAATGAAAAATTTATTGATTAGAGTTTCATTTTTCATGGTCAAAGGAAAAGAACATATATTATATTTGATCATTCTACATTGATATAATGTTAGGGGAACACGTCTAGTAGTAGTCAATGGTGTAGAGGAGGTCCAATTCTACGACCCACCTCTACAACTCGTGTGATGATCCTTCTACATCCTATTATTCCCATGTGTTCCCAAAAAATAATCAACTAGATGGAGGAGAAGGGGTGGTAATTTCATCCTTGCCATATATATTCATTGATGACATCATATAATAATATAAAATCTATTCATAGGTATTTAAATTAAATAAAAAACCCTATGATGTTATATTTTTTCACAAACAATACGGGTATTTTTATGCCCTCACCTGGTCATTCATCAGCACATCTAAAAAAAGACAATATCAGATAACTGATTGATGTACAAAAAATGACACACTCTCCCTACTAGAAGAGAAATAAATCCATAGAAATTTCCAAAATTAGTGCCTCTAGAAAAAACTGATGGAATTACATGGTTTTGAAACCTTGTAAATCTATGTCCACATGTCTATTTTCCATGATCCTAGAGTCCCAACATCGGTTACTAAAACCCTCAATCCTAAATGTCAAACACTTTACACGAATTTTATTCAGTTTCTAAAAGAATTCAAATTTTTTATCTATCCTATATAGCAATTCCTCCACCTCTTGTGGCTCATTTGTTCTTTTAATGGGAAATGAAATCTCATGCAAGAATTCTCATGATCGATCACTCTCTAATCCATCTTCTAGATATACCTCAACCACTACATTCTAAACTCAAGGAACATCCTGATAGAAAACCAACAATACCTATAATATTTTCTTGAGGATATTGTCATCCACTAGAGGATTCAATTGTAGATAATCAACTAGACCTTCTCTAGGAACAAGTTGAAGACATCTAGGAGGCATACTACTACACACCGAAATAGAAGGAACAATAAAAAATAGAGTAAATATTAATTTAAACTAGAAATACCATAATTTGAAATTAAGATTTATAAAAAAACCAACACTTGAGACACATATACCAATATACCATGATAAATTTATTCTCTCCATGATAAATGTTGTCCATACACTTATTGTAACACACCTCCCAAGAGCTGAAAATCTTATATCCAGTCTAACAGAAGTCCTAGGAGAATAACTATTGAGGAAAGAAATCTTTTGATAACATATTGTATCAAACTAACCTGACATACCCTCGAATGTGGCAATTGAATGGATCTTTCACATACTCGAAGATCTTTCCTGATCCCAACGAGCTGGCGACAAGCAGTAGGGAACCAATGAAAAAACCCGAGGGAATGATTTCATCCAACCTATACAAAAACATAGACATTATATAAACATGAAAAATAATGAAAAAACATAATAATGTTAAATATATTATTTAGTTATTAAAAGACAGTAGAAACAAAATAAACCTTGATGATGCCAAAACTCCAAAAGACATGTCCAACTAGAAAGGACCAAAATGAAACATCTACTCCAAGTGATGGTGTGGATGAACTCCCACCTTCTCACCACCATCTATCAGACCAAACTAACCCAAAACCTCACCCCTACTTCAATGGATTTACTTTCCATGAAATGGAAGATATAAAAATGTATAGTCACTACTGAAGAGGTGTGTAGGGTATGAGCTAACAGTCTTAGTAGGATCCTACCCAAGTGTTCAACAGAAACTCTCTAAATAAAAGTATGTGTATTCTGAATTTAAATATAACATGGATTGATAAGAAGTAATGATGTTTTATAGAAAAAATGTTAAACATTCCACTTTTATCACAGTTCTAAATAAAAAACAAGAATATAAATTTCAAATCATATTTTACATAAGATATTTCTCAGACATAAACATGAATATCAAGGAAAAAACAATAAATTTAAACAATATAAAGTAAAATAACATGTATCATCACCAAGTATCAGTATTTTCCAGACAAATAGAATTATCATACCAAAATAAATCATGTGAATAATATGGTTCCTAGAAACCTATCCTAGGAATTAGAGGAATACACCATGAGTAAACCCCAAAAAAATTACACTGTTGGTCCTTGAGATCTATGGGCATAGGAAATACAATCAATCCCCATGATAAAACTACCTGATAATCACAAAATGTGGATAAAGGTCCCAATATAAACCTTCCACCTTTATACAAAATGTAATCCATGTGATCATTTTCATAATTCATTCTATTTCATTGAAAACCCATTTCAAGACCATTTCAAACCATTTCTCTATTCGATTTTTGATGCTAAAAAAATACAACATTTCTTCACCTTTATTAAAATTCAGGGAAATCCAATTTTCATTAAAAACTATATTCAAAAGAAACAATCAAATAAATCCAATTCTATTTATAAAAAAATTAAAGAAAAAATTACATGGTTCATCGACATAGGCTGAGACAAGACCACCTACTTTGAAACTCAGGTCACACATGACTGCAACGAAACACAAAAACATAACCCCCCCATGTCAATGGAGTCCCTATAATCAAGTCTTTATGTTCAAAATAATGAAAGTAAATGCTCAATATAATCGGGGGTTAATTGTATTATTTAAAAATTCCTTTGAAAAATTTAATGTTTAGTTTAACAAAGTTAAATAACCATTCACAAAACCTCTTAAAGAAAACTTTTATCAAACCTTACAACCATAAGATAAAATATTAAGAAATATTTTCTTAAAAGAAATATTCTACCTTAAAGTGTATAGAATCTGTAATATAATCAGAGTAATGGAATTTAAAAGTATAATAAGGTTATACATTCTAAATTTAACAATGTTAAGATTATATCAGAAATAAAACAACTTGAAATAGAAAATAAGTAACAACAATATTCTATTAACCCAAAGAGAAGGTTATCTAATAACATTGGATAATGGTTCCTTGATTTATACTTTCAATAATTTTTATCTTACCCAAACCCAGGTAATCCCTCAATTCAAAGATCATCATCTATCCTCCTATCCCCACAAGCCCTCGATTTAGAAGGAAATTAGAACCTCTATCTTCCAAACATGGAAGCCCATGACCAGCACGATCTGAGTATGAAGAAAACAATTCTGCACAATTTTTTCATGACATTCGCATGAAGCACTACGAGTTGAAAGAGACTCTCTCTCTTGAAATCACTTCATTGATTTTTCACATGCGTCATTTTCATCTACTCTCTACATTATATTCTACTAATACAAATGAACTTGTATTTATAGGAAAATCATACCAACAGTCAGCTTCACTCCAATGGTCAAATTTTCCTTAATTTTAGAGGGACCTGGACACGTGTCAAACATAAAATGGTTAGTTTGTAACAGATTGTCTGACATTATTTTATGTATAAGAAATGATGTTAAGTTAAAGATGAGCATTATGTAAGAAATCATGGAATACAATAACATTGGAACAATATGTTAAAAAAATCTAACATTATTAAGAAAAATGTATTCTTTAGAAAAACATTATCAAGAAAATGGATTCATAAGGAAAATTAAATCGGACTATGAAACTGGTATCTCATTTGTTCTGGAATCGGAATCATAAAATCGGAATCACTTATACATCATATTCAATATCACAATGATGGTATCACATATACACCAGAATCAGTATCATAAAGAAGGTATCACTTATACACTATAATAGGTATCACAAAGACGATGTGACTTATACACCGGAATCGGTATAAAAAAGTTGGAATCACTTATACATCGAAATTGGCATAAAAAAGACAGTATGAATAATCTGTAAATATTACAGAATGGAAAATCATAATAATACACATTGTAACTATAAAAAAAATGAAAAATCGTAATGATACATTTGTATATATAATGGAATGAAAAATCATAGTGATATAACCATAAGTATAACAAAATTACAATTCCATATCATAAGAAAAAAATATAGAACTTAAGAAAAAGTGTGTGATTTTCAAAGCATAAAACCATAAAGAATGGAGACGTCACAATGTAATGCCCCAACCCCAGTGACCCAGAGTCAGTGCATTATTTTAATACATTGGCATGATTAGAAGGAATCAAGTCCTGAAGAACTGATCGGTTTAGTAGTTTTGGAAAATAGATTACGTACATGAATGTTACATTAAACTTCATAACATACAAAACAAAATAAATAATCTTTTATGAATTCCATTATTCCCTTGTCGTAACCCTGCATATCAATCACAATACACTTCTTGGAATCCTTGGAAAAATAAAACATAGAAAGGGGTGATCTCAAATGCTCATTATGGGTAATCAATACAACAGAATGTTTCAGAAATAAGCATAAACACCTGAGGCAATGTATAACTAACACAAAATCCATTAAAACTTGAACTTAAACATAGTATGGCAAAAATAAAATGAAATAATTTCATTTACTTATTCAGATGGATATTCTACTAGTCTAATAATCACATGCAATATTAATAAACACTTTCATAATGATGGAATGAATAATTCTATACTATCATAACCACATAGCCATAGCCTCGTGCCAAGACTACAAATAAGATTTTGTCAAGGCCTTGTGCCAAGACACTAGTTTGTCTAATGAGACCTACCGATTCATCGAGGAGCTATAGAAGGCTCCACCCGTCACTTACTAAGTCCAATTCATTCCCATATGAAAAGGTTTAAACATAACATAAACATTCGTATTAAAACTAGCATACAAAATGTCCATACTTTCTCCATAAACCATGAATGGTATAAAAATAACACATCCACAGTAAAACATATCACAAAACCTTCAATACAATACAAAAGTTTTATATCATAATAAATCAACTTCAAATAATCATAAATTCCATCAAAGGATGTTGACGTAGATGAAATCAAAACTATCTGAGAGAAATATCTTTTTTCTCGAAATCATTGAAAAGTCACACATTTATAAAAGATGTAATTTAAAAGAGATTTTTGAATCAAAGTGTCCCATACCAATTTGAAAATTTCGAAAAGGAATATCATTTTAAAACATTAAATTCTATAGAAATAAATCCTTAAAATCATTTAGAAAACATGGACATTAATTAAAAATATATAAAAAGATAAATCATTAAAACATTTAAAATTATGTTCTTGATAAAGATTACCTTTCAGAAATTCTTAAAATATTCATTTCTAAATCATTTAAAGTCACATAATTGTAAAATGAAACATTTACTTTGAAAATATTCTTATAAGCTTGTATGGTAAGCTTTAACGATTTTATAACGGTGTAGAATAGCTGCACTCACTGTATACGTTAAAAAAACATTTTTACCTTAATTCTGTCGAAAAGGATAAAAAGCACCTTGTTTGGAAAATGACGGAAAGATTAATTTATAAACCTCTCATAAAAATTCAAACAAGGGTATAAATTACATTAACCCATATTATTGTAAATTGTAAAAATGTTTTGAAATACATTTGGAAAAAACATTGATGTGGGTGATAAAGAAATCCCAGTAGATTATTATGTATAAACAACCTCGGATAATGAAGAGAATGCAAAATAAACCCTTACCTTGTACTTTTCCTTGGATGGGGGTAGTTTAACCTCCTGTATAATGGTGAAATAATTGTTCTTAAATTATACAAGAATCATGTACATTAATATGATATCATATATTATCTTTCAACGTTGCTTTGTTAATAATATCTTAGAATTATCGTCATTTTGGGTGTTAACTTACTCATTTTTTATTTGTTTTGTTACATAAGCCATGTTTGTTATAGAAAGGTTGTATATTATTAATATCCATAATGATATCAAGTACTTAAATACTATTATTAATCATAAAATGATAATTATACATGAATGGATACAATGAAGAATGAATTACACATCATTATTATACCCATCCAAATAATAATTTTTTGAACAATAATTACACCACGACGTGGAGACGATAAGCCGTACGTACGCATGTATGGTGTCGTGTGATTCAAAGGGTGGATAGAATACTGAATATGGTTGTACCATATTTATAATAACATCACAGTATATATAAGATACTAGAGTTATTATTATAGAATAGTAATAACAAAGAAAGAAGATGTTGAAGAAGAAATGAATTTGAAAAAGGGTGGTGAAACAATTACCTCTTCTTCGGGTTCTTCCTTTTGATTTGATCAAAAGGGATCCATAGGTTGGCATTATGATCAACCTAAGGCCTCTAGGATTGTATTGAGGGATGTTGGAAGAGTATTTTGGCAGAGGTTGGCCGAACCAAAAGGCTTTGGAGGTGTGAAGTAATGAGAAGGAGGAGTGCCCTTTTATAAGAGGGGTGAGGGGAACCTTTGGAAAAGCTAGAAATATTAATTTATAATAAATTAATATTCGGTTTCTAAGGGATCCAAAGGGTATTATTTGAATTTTAATGTGGGGATGGGTCGAAAACAACTCATCCAATAGAATTTAGACAGGTTTGTGTCACTATATTAACCCAATGTTTAAGTATTAACTCTAAGTTAATTAGTTTCACTTTTACAATGTCTCTTTCTATTTTAATATTATATTGTTAATAAACATACTATATACATACAAGAGACCCCCAAGTGGTCCATTTATGATACAAATATCCTTATATATGTCTCTTGGCCAATCCATAGATTTTTATAAATTTAATATCAATTAATAATATAATATTTTTTTCAAAACTCTTTTATGTCAATTTTGACACTATTCAATAGTTTATTTTTGTGAAACTCATAACAGAATGATTAATTCGAACAATGTAAATTAAATCAATCCAAATATGTAATATTAACCTAGAAAATTATATTAATTCAATATAAGTCTCCAATTATATTTATATGGGTATTTGTAATATCAATTATTTTAATTTTTCTCTATTATGGTAATTACTGCATCATCAATGTGTCAAAAATAAAATAAATTATTTAATGTCTAAAAATTATAAATAAAATATAATTTTGTAAGAAATATTTTTAGATTTATAATTAATATTTATAGTCTAAATTACAACATAAATAACCCTATGTAAAAATTGTTTTTCTAAAAGATATATGCTAATGTCATTTTTGTAATTACTTTAACATAATTAATATAAAGTGTCATTATCACTTAAAAGTGGATCCATGGGGTCCCAAAATCGACCGAAATATGCCCATGGTCGGCCATGTATCAACCAATAGGGTTAAGACACGTTTTAGAGTAATTAAATATTATTATAATATTATTTATTTACCCTTATTTACCTGATTTACCTTTTAACCATGGTAAATAAAATATTTACCAAAGTAATTATTCAAAATGTCTAAAAATTAAAGTTACCTATTTACCAAATTTGAACAAACTGATTCCAAATATGAAATCTATTTTTCCAAATTCAGTACACATAAGTGGTAGAAATTAATTTAAAAATAATTCTCGTGGTTAAAATAGAAAGCGTGTTTTAAAAAAAAATATCTATAAAAAGATTGACAATTGTTTTTGTTTGGTTTAAATGTGAAATTATGTTCAATGACCCACATTGTATTACATGGTAAAAATTTATTCTAAATATAATTTAAAACCACTCAAATTCATAATTTATCACTATTAATTATTTCGATTAAAAAGGTTGTTTTTAATTGTAATTTAGTAATTTTCACTATTCATAAAAATATAAAATTTAGCTGAAAAGTACCAAACATTCACCCTAGGCTAATTTTGTTATTTATAATATGAATATGAAGTCTATTTTACCAAATTCAAAAATATAAAAGTTTCATTTATTAATTTAAAATTGATTCCCGCTTTCGAAACCAAAAGGCGTATTTTTAAGAAATAATAACTATCAAAAGATTGACAATTGTTTATGTCCAATTTCAAGGTTAAATGACTTAAATTGAACATCATTGGATTAAATAGTAAAAATCTAATCTATTTAAACTTCCAAAACATTAAAATTTATAATTTAACAATATAAATTATTTTGATTAAAAAAGTCATTTTGAGTTAAAATATAGTATTTTCCACTATTGGCACAAATATAAAAGTTATAAAAAAACACCAAAACATTATTGAAATTAAATTCTTATGCCCCAATTCTAAAGAAGAAGTTAATTTTTTCAAATTGAATACATTAAAGTTTCAAATATTGGATTTAAAAAGGCTTCACCATTAAAAGGCGTTAAAATTTCATTTTTTGAATAATACTTCTTTTATCTGAAAAAAAATGAATTTGTTCATCAATCACGTCTTAGAAACTCATAATATGGATTATAAAAATATAAGGATTATATAAAGTTTTAAAATTTAGTTAATACTATTAATAAATTCTTTTGAACGGCTTGTTTAGTAAGTTATGGTGCGCTTGAACTCGGTGTTGTGTGTATTGTAAGTTATTGAATTATTTTGAATAAATAACACACTATGAAATCTTGGGGTGTTACATTCTCCTCTCCTTCAATAAATTGCGTCCTCGCAATTTGAAATTTCACTTCGAAAATAAAAGGTTGAAAATAGAAAATATCTTTGTGGGAAAACCCATATCGGAAATTGGGTTAATAAAATTTAGTCTTAATAAGAGGAAAAGAGAAATGAAATAGTCACCACAAAATTATGATATCTATTCGAAGAACATTGGTCACAATTAGAGACATATAATTGGAGGAAAAACGTAAATATTTATAGGTAGTGATTGAGGTCATCAATCACAAACAATTGTAAAATTTAGGTCCTCAGATTCATCAATCTATGATGATTTAAAATACCATCGGTTCAACAAAACATAAGGTATTAAGATAACACGTTTTTGACGTTTCAAAATATCTTAGTTGAAATCCCACATCGAAAAATGAATTAATGAGGCCTCTATTTAACATTAAGAGTGGTAAGTATGAATATTACTGAAAATAACACATACTAGGGTTCCATGTAGGAAAATATGGATATAGAAGAGAAATATAACCATCAATTATCTGATGGAGAGTGGTAGAGAACATGGCTATGAAAAGGCCAACAATCCCAAATCCATAAATTAGTGATGATATAAGGTACCATCTAGGACAACATTTTTTATCTAAGTTCCTTTTCTTAATGTTGAGTAATTTATTTATGAGATTGGATATTATCATAAGGAGATATACTTACTTTATAATTAGAGTTTTATCCATTAATAAATTTCTACCACAAACTCATATTTCACCCCAAAACATTATACAACTCAACAATACTCTATTTATCTTAAGCGTATAGGGTTCCAAATATAAATAATTTCTAATTCACATATCTTATCCTTTATGAAAAGAAACTACATTATACTATCCAAGAACTTCATGTTTCACAATGGTACGTGATAAATCCCAATTGCATCATGGTTTTGGGTTCGATTCTCGTAGCTTTGTCTGACATGACGGGTCGTGACACGGTCTGTCTGTTTTCCTTTTATAAAAATAAAAAAATAACCATTCAAAAATAATCCATTCCAACCTTTAGACTTATCTAAAATACTATTATCCAAACTCATAGTCCAAAATTTACAAGGAAGTTAACCATAATGAGGAACCTTTTTACCAAGTAATAACATGTGAACGCCTTCCCCATATATTCTTTTACAACACCGCAACATCCTGAATTACCAAAATCAACCATCTCTTATTCCAAAATCACTACCTCGGTATCAGAACTATATTATGGTTTAGCATTCTCTCAACCATATGTTTTCCAAAAATTTAACCTGCTATTGAGTCACTTTTCTTTGTTCCACACAATCTGAAGTCCTTAATGAAATTGTACTGCAGTACAATCCCTATATACTACATTATTATTATAAGAAGTACATTGTCGATACAACACTCAAATGAAATAATCAACATAATAACTCTAATCATTTCTCTTCATCTGTGGTAGTATCATAAAATGATTATTATCTAATAGCATCATTTGCGGCATAGTCTGACGACTGGGAAATAGGTTCTCGTAGTGTACAAACTCCATGCAAATGAAGAATTGTACATTTGAAACAATTTTATTACCCTTGGAGTCGCGTACTTTGTGCTCTTTTCCTCCACACTTATAACAAACTCTCATTCCTTTCAGGCAGGTTCTAGGGTATTTCTTTCCACGGTTATCACATATGGGAAAATTCTTCTTTTCCCTCTTCTCTTTATCCATCTTTCACTCTTCCCTCCTTTTCTTCTCTTTCTTCCCTTCAAAGCCATAGGACTAAGTAAACTCTTTACTTATCTTATCAACACATGATATTATTTATTCATATGATGATAATACATGAGAGACTATTTCTGTTATAAATTATATCTTAAGACCCGGAAAGATATGATCCTTCTTTCTCTTTGGATCATGTGCATTGTTGGAGTTCTCATTCCTTCTACTGGGTTCCATTTCTAAACAATAGCATAAACTAGGTCATTTTATGAATTGAAATGAATAATTCCAAACTTGTAAAATACCTAATGAAAATTGAACAGTTTATGCATATAATCCATAATCATAAAAATGTTTTCTTTGAGTAAGTATATACTCATGAGCTCTTCATAATGCTTTGTAAAAAAATTAGAATTAGCCTAAGCCTATCCCCCCAGGAGTGTCGTAACCAAGAGTTCAACAAGGCCCATTTTCATGCACCAGTTCTCGTTTGAGTCTATCTCAAATCAGTGTTTTCAGGTTTTACCCCAAGGTACATCTATTCAAGAGACGCCTCTACATTCTCTTATCCAGACATGGATATATTGCTCCGAAAACTCACAAAATCACTACAATACTGAAATTCTAGGATGTTCTTCTATACTAATCCTCAAAGTCTATATTAGGGCTATGTGCTCTAATCAGAATTTATCTAAATCTAGTTTCCTAGGTTATTGCTAACCTCCCTCTAATACCAACTGTAACGCCCAAACCCCAGTGACCCAGAGTCGGTGCATTATTTTAATACATTGGCATGATTAGACCGAATTAAGTCCTAAAGAACCAATCAGTTTAGCTGTTTTGGAAAATAGATTACATACATTAATGTTACATTACACATCATAACATACAAAACAAAATAAATAATCCATTATTAATACCATTATTCCCTTGTCTTAACCCTGCATATCAATCACAATACACTACTTGAAATCCTGGGAAAAATAAAACATAGAATGGGGTGACCTCAAATGCCTAGTAAGGGTATGCAATACAGCATAAACTTTCAGAAATAAGTATAAACACTTGAGGCAATGTATAACTAACAAAAAAGCCTTTAAAACTTGAACTTAAACATAGTATGGAAAAAATAAAATGAAATATTTCCATTTACTTATTCACATGAATAATCTACTAGTCGAATAACCACATGCAATATTAATAACCACTTTCATAATGATGGAATGCATAATACTAGACAATCATAACCACATATCCAAGGCCTTGTGACAAGACTACAAATAAGATTTTGTCAAGGCCTTGTTCCAAGACACTAGTTTGTCTCATGAGACCTACGGATGCATCGAGGAGCTATAGCAGGCTCCACCAGTCAATTACTAAGTCCAATGCATTCCCATATGAAAAGGTTTAAACATAACATAAAAATTCGTATTAAAATTAGCATAATAAATGTCAATACTTTCTCTATAAACCATAAATGGTATAAAAATAACACATCCACAGTAAAAAAATCACAAAACCTTCAATACAATACAAACGTTTTTATTCATAATAAATCAACCTCAAATAAGAATAAATTCCAAAAAAGGATATTGACAAGATGAAATAAAAACTATTTGATAGAAATATCTCTTTTCTCGAACTCATTGAAACGTCACACATTTATAAAGGAAGTAATTTAAAAGAAATTTTTTAATCAAAGTGTCCCATACAACTTTGAAACTTTTGAAAAGAATTATCATTTCAAAACATTCAAGTCCATATAAATAAATCCTTAAAATCATTTTGAAAACATTTACATTAATTAAAAATATATAGAAAGATAAATCTTTAAAAAATTTAAAATTATGATCTTGATAAAGAGTACCTTTCACAAATTCTTAAAATATTCATTTTGAAATCATTTAAAGTCACATAATTATAAAATAAATCATTTACATTGAAAATATTCTTATAATCTTGTAAGGGAAGCTTTAACAATTTTATAACGGCAGATAATAGCCACACCCGCCGTATAAGTTAAAAAAACATTCTAACCTTAATTATGTCAAAAAGGTTAAAAAGCACCTTGTTTGGAAAAAGACGGAAAGATTCCTTTATAAACCTCTTATAAAAATTCAAACAAGGTTATAAATGAAATTAACCCATATTCTTGTAAATAGTAAAAATGTTTTGAAATACATTTTGAGGAAGCATGGATGTGGATGATAAAGAAATCCCAGTAGATTATTACGTATAAACAACCTCGGATAATGAAGAGATTGCCAAATAAACCCTTTACCTTGTACTTTTACTTGGTTGGGGGTAGGTTAACCTCATGTATAATGGTTAAATAATTGTTATTAAATTATACAATAATCATATACATTAATATGATATCATATATGATCTTTTAACATTTATTTGTTAATAATATCTTAGAGTTATCGTCGTTTCCGGTGTTAACATACTCGTTTTTTATATGTTTTGTTACATAAGTTGTGTTTGTTAGGAATAGGTTGTATCTTATTAATATCCAGAATGATATCAAGTCGTTAAACACTATTATTAATCATCAAATTATAATTATACTTGAATGGATATGATGGAGAATGAATCTCATCGCGTTCGTGGAGATGGTAGTCTGTACGTACGCATGAGCAATAATATCATTCTTTTTTTGTTAAAATTTTATATAATTGGATGTTATATCATATATACAGAATCATTATCATGTTATATTTATTATTTACATGAATTACACATCATTATTATACCCATACAAATAATATTTTATTGAAAAACAATTACACCACGACATGGAGACGGTAAGCCGTACGTACGCACGTATGGTGACGTGTTACTCAAAGGGTGGATAGAATAATGAATATGGTTTTAACATATTTATAAAAACATCACAGTATATATAAGATACTAGAGTTATTATTTTATAATAGTAATAAAAAATAAAGAAGAAGTTAAAGAAGAAATGAATTTGAAAAAGGGTGGTGAAAACATTACCTCTTCTTCGGGTTCTTCCTTTTGATTTGATCAAAAGGGCTCATTAGGTTGGATTTATGATCAAACTAAGGCCTATAGGTTTGTATTGAGGGAATTTGGGGGAGTATTTGGGTAGAGGTTGGCTGAACCAAAAGGCTTTGAAGGTGTGAAGTAATGAGAAGGAGGAGTGCCCTTTTATAAGAGGGGTGAGGGGCACCTTTGGAAAAGCTAGAAATATTAATTTGTAATAAATTCATATTCCGTTTATAATGGCTCCAATGTGTATTATTTAAATTTTAAGGTTTGGATGGGTCTAAAACCACTGAAATAATATAATTTAGATAGGTTTTGGTCACCATATTAACCTTATCATTAAGTATTAACTCTAAGTTAATTAGTTTCACGTTTACAATGTCTCTTTGTATTTTTATATTATATGGTTAATAAACTTACTATATATATCCAAGAGACCCCCAAGTGGTCCATTAATGATACACCTATCATTATATAAGTATCTTGGAAGAACCTTATATTTTTAGAAATTTAATATCAATTAATAATATAATATTTGTTTTAAAAACTCTTTTATGCCAATTTTGACACTATTCAATAGTTGATTTTTGTGAAACTCATAACAGAATGATTTCTTCAGAAAAAGTAAATTAAATAAATCCTAATATGTCATATTAACCTATAAAATTATTGTAATTCAATAAAAGTCTCCAATTATATTTATTTGGGTATTTATAATATCAAGTATTTTAATTTTTCTCTATTATGGTAATTACTGAATCATCAATGTGTCATAAATAAATTAAACTATTTAATGTCTAAAAATTATAAATAAAATATAATTATGTAGTAAATATTTTTATCTTTCTAATTAATATTTATATTCTATTATAAAAAATATATAACACTATGTAAAAATTGGTTTTCTAAAAGATATATGCTTATGTCATTTTTGTAATTACTTTAATATAATTAATATAAAGTGTCATTATCCCTTACAAGTGGACGCATGGGGTCCCAAAATCGACGCAAAGATGCCCATGGTCGTCCATGTATCAACTAATAGGGTTAATACATGTATTAGGGTAATTTAATATTATTATTACATTATTTATTTACCCTTATTTACCGGATTTACCCTTTAACAATGGTAAATAAAATATTTATCGAAGTAATTATTTAAAATGTCTAAAAATAAAAGTAACCTATTTACACAATTTGGAAATCCTGATTCCAAATATGGAATCCATTTTTTCAAATTCAATTCACAGAAGTGGATGAAATTAATTTAAAATTAATTCCCGTTGTTAAAACAGAAAGCGGGTTTTAAAAAAATAATAAATATCAAAAGATTGACAGCTGTTTATGTTCGTTTTAATTGTGAAATTATATTCAATGAACCAAATTGTATTACATTGTAAAAATATATTCTAAATATAATTTAAAACCACTCAAATTGATAATTTATCACTATTAATTATTTCGATTAAAAATGTTGTTTTTAATTAAAATTTAGTAATTTTCACTATTCATCAAAATATAAAAGTTATCCGAAAAGTACCAAAATTTAACCCTGGTCTAATTTAATTATTCAGAATCCCAAAATGATGTATATTTCACAAAATTCAAAACATAAAAGTTTCATTTATTAATTTAAAATTGATTCACGCTTTCGAAACCAAAAGGTGTATTTTTATGAAATAATAACTATCAAAAGTTTGACACTTGTTTATGTCCATTTTCAAGGTGAAATTACTTAAAATGACCATCATTGGATTAAATAGTAAAAATATAATATATTTATACTTCCAAACCATTAAAATGTATAATTTATAAATATAAATTATTTTTATTAAAAAAGACATTTTCAGTTAAAATATAGTGTTTTTCACTATTCACACAAATATAAATGTTATCAGAAAAACACCAAAACATTATTGAAAATAAATTATTATGTCCCGATTCTAAAGAAGAAGTTCATTTTGTCAAATTTAATATATAAAAGTATCAAATATTGGATTTAAAAAGACTTCTCCATTAAAAGAAGGTAAAATTTCATTTTTTTCAATAATAATTCTTTTATCTGGAAAAAATGAATTATTTCATCAATCATGTCTTAGAAACTCATAATATGGATTCTAAAATTATAAGTATTATATAAAGTGTTAAAATTTAGTTAATACTATTCATAACCTCTTTTTAACGGCTTGTTTGGTAAGTCATGATGCGCTTGAACTCGGTGTTGCGTGTAGTGTAAGTTATTGAATTATTTTGAAGAAATAACACACTATGAAATCTTGGGGTGTTACACACAAGATAACCTTAATGACTCAACAATATTCCCATTTTTGGAAATCATAAACAACCATGATATGGATGAATATATTGACTTAGATAAATAACTATGAAAAACTTATGTCCCCCATTGAATGAGATTTCTGATAAATTCGACTAACTCCCCCATAGGTTATGCTTTACAAGGATCGTATTATTGATCTTTACTGTCTATATTTATTTATTAAGAAAATATATCCCCCATATATAAACATCTATTCTTAAAATAAAACACCCTTTACTCATCATTATCCATTCTCACCATACTCTCCCTTAATATATTGTACTCCTTTGAGATTTTCATTAAATTATTCCTTTAAATAAATTCTCCCACATTGTGATTTTCAAAAAGAGGAAAAACAATAATGGAGAAGCCTATGATGTTCCTATAATGTTAAGCAAGAATATATTTGAAAAAAAAGAATGATATGCATGATTCTTCTTAAGGAAATTTTGGAAATAAAGTTCAGATTACAACAAAACATCGGAATGTCAAAAAAACCATCCATCCTTCTTCTTATCAGACAATATTTTATTTATAAATGATGTATGATACTTTAGATCCTTATGATCTTCTTCAAACCTCTTGAGAAGCTACCTTTCTCCCTAATTCAGCTATGACATCCTTCTCACTACTTACAGATCAGGCAATAGAATTGCGTTTACTATACTTCTCAGATATAGATGTCTTAACCTTGTTGAACTCAATTTCAGTTGTATTGAAAGATCTATTTATTGAATCCATGAAGTGACATAACATTCTTAGCTCTTCATTGATAGTTTTAGCATGGTCAATGACATTCTTACAAGCCACCTTCTGAGATTTTTAATCAACAAAATTATTACTAAAGACTTCTTCTTACTTGACCACCATGTCCATAAGCATATTGGTCATTTCCATTTTTGGATTAATAGTATATTACCACATATGACTCGGGGCATCTATATTTGCATGAACTGTAATAGTGCTGAAGAACATTATTAAAGATAGATTGACAAAGTCATGTTCAAAAGGCGATGATGGTTCAGAACCTAAAACATCTTTTCCATTTATGAGCTCCTCTTGGAGTTAAGTAAATTGATTTTTCTATTCTCTTATAGGACTTATAAGGTGTTTTTTATTCGGATAAGGCTACCAAAATACTCTTACATTTGACCGGATTTCAAACTGGAGACTGTTCATCAGAAACTTGGATAACATTTGGATATATTTGTTCATCTTCTTCATCTTGAAACTATTCTTCTTCACCAACTTGATGATCATCCTCTTCTTTCAATTCTTCTTACAATTCTATTAAAACTTGTTATTCTACATCAACATGTACTTCTTCTTCAACTTCTATATCTTCCTCAACATTGTCTAAAACTTATTATTCGACTTGTTCTTCGGAAACAAATTTAGAGACTGAACTTGAAGAAGTTATAAATTAGTCTTCCATTTCCCTTAAAATATCATCATAGTCTTCTTAAACTATCAGATATTCTATTTCATTAACTGGTTCTGATAACGATTGAACATTATTGGCATTATGGATTTCTGGAGTGACAGTCAGTTTCTTATGAACAACTTCAGATTTATGCACTTCTTGGGATTTCATTTATATAGCTTTTAGTAAAGACTAATATACATGCGCTTCTAAGGATTTATTTATTAGCTTATTATACTTCTTTTATTTCTCAAAATTTTTCTCTTTCTTGATTTTCAAGGCCATATACACTACAAGATTTAAGCCAAAGGAAGGATCTCCTTCCATTCTGGTAGCTGCTATTTCTCTCCACTTTGAAACTGTTGCATAGGAATAGTAATTCAGTTTTTTTGCAGGAGGAGGTGTTGATACCGGGATACTAGAAGCTATTAAACTCATGCCTAGTTCATCATGTTTCATTTTCGTGGGTAACGATTTTAAAGATTCCAGAACATTTCCCTTGTTTTGGACAACTATTTCATCAAATGTTTTGGATTCATGTGAAAACTCTATCTTCATCCTCCTTAGAATATCATCACTGAGCAACAAAATATTAAAAGGCTTTGTGACTGATCAACATGGGACATTCAGTTCTTGAAGGCACATAACAATTATTCTGGAGGTAGTTTCCAGATACATAATAATTTGAGATCTGATGGATTTACCTTTTATTTCCTGGATGGTGAGAAAGATGTACTTAACCAAGTTAATCTTTGTTAAGTTGATGAGAAAGTCTAAAAGAAGGATATCACATATTTATAGAGAGTCCTTTTATTCTTTTATTGGGATACAAATTCCTTTCATCTAGAGAGTTTCCATCTTGTGGTTTTTTGTAAGATTCATAATCGTCCGATTCTTAACATACCTAAGACCAAGATAATCCAAATTCTTGACATTCTCAAAATAACCTTCTTTCTCAGGAAGTTTTTCAGGTCATAGAATAACTTCCCCTTCACACAATATGTTGAGATAATTTTCTACCTTCTTATAAGGAACAATATAAGTCTTATCATCACACTTGAACATAAACAGATCCTTACCATCCTTTTAGAAGAAAATTACACATTCATATAACTGAATACCTCGGTTAGGATAAACCGGATCCTAACTCTTATCCTTAGCCACACAAATGCATTCCCATCTATTATTTCTTATCACTTTAGAGATAAGGGAGTCATATTTTTCATAAAAGTTAGGGCATAATAACCTTTTCCTAAAGATTTACCAATCATTTATCTCTTTGTTAATCGACATCTGATCTACTGAAGATTCAGGATTCATTCGGGATAAAGGGGAAAAATAATCAGAATGAGGACTTTGATGGAAACATAACTTCAACACTGATATCAGTAAGGATGGTGTGACGTTTATAAACAAGGAACCCCTTATATAAGCATAGCTAGGACTTTTTATCTTTCCATAAGATAATTAAATGGCTGAACATAACATGATTTGGTTTGACGGTTGAGGATAAATATAGGAAATATTAATTCTGATATTTTGTAGTAATGTTTACCGAAATTGAAATTTTTGAAATACCATCAATTGAAACATAAGATAAGAAAATAAAGGGTAATAAAATTAAGCTTTGGAATACTCTTGGACTTTTTCTGTATTAATAAAAGTTTCATGGATTTTTTAGATTTCAGGATATCAACACTAAAATTTTCAATACTAAAATTTCCTATACCAAAATTGTCAATATTGAAATTTCCAATACCGAATTTTCCAAAACCATAATTTTTATATAAAGAAAGCTAAAATTTTAATATGGAAAAAAATCTTATGCAAAGATAAAATTTTCTGAAGAATGAAAAGCTTACGGAAAGGGGAACAATATCTACTCCCCCTAAAATAATAAGTAATTTAATGTTTGGAGATGATTTAAACAAGAAGTAGATATGAATGATTAACTTACAGAGATCATTCCTAGATTTTGTTTAATGTTTTCAAATCTATCAAAAGTTAACGGTTTTCTAAAAATATCAGCATGTTTTTCTTGAATTCTGATGAATTAAGGAATAATATCTATTTTATGTTGTGATACCTATGAAAGTGATGTCTAATATCTATGTGAATTGCACAAGAGTGATGTGTAGGGTTTTTACAATGGGAAATGTAACTTGTGATATCACACATAATTTGAGTCTTAGTAAAACTCATACCATATTCTGTGAGTGTGTATTGCATCCACAACACATAAGCACAATAAATTCAAGCTTCTATATATTCAACTTCAGCAGTGGAAAGTGCTGCAGAATTTTGTTTCTTGCATGACCAAGAATACAAGGAATCTCCTATGATGTGAAAAGTTTTAGATGTACTTTTTCTATCCATTTTACAACCACCAAATTTAATATCTTAACAAAAAATATGATCAAAATTATTTCCTGAGGAATAAATAAGTCCCAAATCTAATGTTCCCTTTAAGTAGAAAAAAATTATTTTCACTGCCTTGAAAAGAAATTCTTTAGGATTTTCGTGGAATCTTTCATATAATCATACTGAGTACATTAAGTCAGATCAATTAAATGTTATGTAAAGTAATCTTCTTATCGTCCCTCAATATGATGTATGAACCACAGGTTTCCCTACTTCATCAATATCAAGAGTATAGGAGGTTCCGATAAAAGTACTAATACTCTTAGCATTATCATACCCGAACATCTTGAGAATTTATTTGATATACTTATGTTGAGATATGTATGTTCCCTATGGTTTTTGAGAAATGTGAAAACCATGAAAAACGATTACCTCACGCATTATACTCATCTCAAACTCAGATTTCATAATATTCACAAAGGAATCAAATAAGGATTTCGGAGTTTATCTGAAGATGATGTCAACAACATAAATTTGGAAAATAAAAACATCTTTAATATTTTTCTTAATAAAAAGGGTTGGTTCAATAGTACACTGAACATTGTAATTTTGAAGAAAAAATCATGAATGTCTATCATACCAAGCTCTAGGGGTTTGTTTATGTCCATACAAAGCATTGGTAAATTTATAAATATGATTATGATGTTTTGTATCTTCAAAGCTAAGGGTAGATCTACATAGATTTCCTCCAATACATAACCATTATGAAAAGTATAATTTACATCCATTTGATAATTTTTGAAATTAAATCATTCTACAAAGGATATAAGAATATGAATAGATTCAAGTCTTGCTACAAGAGCATAGGTTTCTTCATAGTCTATGAATTCTTGTTGGCAATAGCCTTTGGAAACAAATAATGATTTATTTATAAAAGTAACTCCCTTTTCATTGCATTTGTTTCTAAAAACCCATTTCACTCTAATAATAGACGTTTACATAGGTTTTTCAACCAAGGTCCATACTTGATTCCTTTCATTTTTTTTCATCTTGTAAATCCATTATCCAAACTTCATCACACAAGGATTATTCAGGAGTCTTTGTTTGGAATTGAGAAAGAAAAGAAACATGTTCAACTTCATTACTTAATGAAATTATTGTTCTTACTGGTTGATTATCATTTCAAATGATATTATCATTGGGATGATTTCTAAGTAACTGCAGAAATGGGTTTTCAAAGACTTAATCGTCAATATAGGGTAGAAAATCATCAGGAGTAAAGTTTCCGAAAAAATATCCTGAACATTATACTTATCTGAGAGTTCTTTTATCAAAGGTTGGTGATAATTTTTACAAAATATATCAGAAATAAGTTCAGGTTGTTTGAAAACAAAAGATCATTTTCACGAAAATTAACATGTATTGTTTCTTCCACAGTGCAAGTGTTTTAATGGAAAACACTATATGCCTTAGTGTTTGTGGAGTAGCCTAAGAAGATTACTTCATCGGATTTGGGTGAAAATTTATTTAAGTTATCCTTTTAATTCAAGATAAATACTTTGCAACCAAAAACATTAATGTAATATAGTTTTTGTTTTCGGCCAGTCCTTAACTCATTAGGTGTTTTATTAAGAAAGGGTCTAATTAAAACTCGATTTATAGTACAACAGAAAGTACTTACAACTTCATCCCAAAAATGTTTAGCTATAGAATATTCACTCAACATGGTTATAGTAATCTCTTCAAGAATACGATTTATTCTTTCAATAACACCAATCTGTTTGGGAGTTCACAGACCTAAAAAATTGTGAGTAATACTTTTTTTAATACAAAATATTTCAAAATCAGAATTTTGAAATTCTCCTCCATCATCACTATGAATAGTTATTAATGGATTTTTTTTTCACTTTTCTAACTTGAGCTCTAAAAACATTGAAATAAAAAAAAATTCTTCAGATTTCATTGTGATAAAATAGACCCATAGAAATCTAGTGTAGTCATCAACTAAGAAAACACATAAGATTTTCCTCCAACACTTCAAGTTTGTGTTGGACCAAATAAGTCCATGTGCACTAACTAGAAGCCACATGAATTTGTAACTAAGCTATGATACTGAACGCTAAATTTATGTTTCTCCCCATATTGAAAAGGATCACAGAATTTTGAAGAATCAACCCTAAGATCTGGTAGATCCTCAACAAGTTATTTCATAGAATGTTTAATAAGATTCTTTAAGATACAGTGTTCTAGTCATATATTGCAATCCCATGAATGATCTTCAATAGCACATAGTAATGGAAGACCAAGACTTTTATGGTATTTTAGGTTTAGTGTCTATACATTCTTTTGTATATGGGCAGAGAGAATAAATTAATCCTTGGAATTGTCTACGAAGAACTTTTCATTCCTAAAAATCACATGGTATCCTTCATCTCATAACTGACTTATGCTGATGAAGTTGTGTTTAAAACCATTAAAAAATATAACTTTTGAAATTAAATATATTCCAAGAAGAATAATGTTACCTATGCTGAAAATATCTCTATGAGAGTTATCCTTGAAGGGTACTTTTCCACCTTTAGTCTTTAAAATCTTTATGAAATAATATTTTATTCTTGTCATGTGCTGGGAACGTACACTATCCATGTATCATATGTTATTGGTACTTCCTTTATTGACCTAAAAAAGAATTGATATGTTTTCATAATCCAAACATGCAAGGATCCGGAATAGATAGATAATAAAATTTTGGGTATCCACATTTGTTTAGAAATGTAGAATTTATGAAACCCAAGATATTGAACATTGTTTAAAGAATAGTTCATCTTCTAATCCCATACGCTTTGACATTTAGTACAAAAAGTGGATCTTGGAGAAAAAAAATTACTATTTCTAAAAATATTTTTTTCATGATAATAAAATAATCATTGATTATTACCCTGAGGTCGGATTTGAGAATACATCTTGTCAAGATTTTCCGTACCAGAAGTAAAACATGAAAGAAGATTCTTCAATGAAATTTTTTTAGAATTTAGTCTTAGGACTACAATCATATGCTCTAGAATAATAGGTTTAGAGTTATTTGTATCCACTAAAACATCTTTTTCAAAAAACAGTTTTTTAAGATATTTTTAATGATTATCCTTCTCAGAATTAGCTTCTTCAAGTTTCTTAGAATGATTTTTTAAAACATAATTTTTTATCATGATATTTGGTAAGATCCAAAATTTTATTTGTTAAAATAAATTCTCTAGAATTTTTCTTTTCATGTATCTCAGAATCTTTACAATTTCTTATATCTAGCAACTTAGAAATCCTAGAAGCTTCCTCCTTGGAAGGAAAATCATTATCATTATCTGTTGAAAATTATTCTTCAAATGAAGAAAAATCATTATCAGGAGAATTTTCACTCAAAGACATATTTTTTAAGGATTCAATAGATCATACCATACCCATAAGACAATGATTCTGAAATGGAGCTCGAGATATTAAACCAAAACTATTTTTCTAAGAAGATTAAAAATCTAAAGAATTGTTATATGAATGTCTATCACTGGCACTCCAAGTGTCACTAGATTTTATGAATTTTTTATGTTTTGATCTATAGAACTTATTTTATTTTCTCTCAGAATTTACATCCTTCTTGTCTCTTTTCTTATTTTAGGGACAATTAGGTCTGATATGAATTTTTCTTCAAATTCATTCCGTATCACTTTTCTATCATTATTTTATTTTCCATCTTTATTATTGTATCTATATTGAATGTTCTTCTGCACAAAAATTTAAAGACCCGTAAAATTCAAGGAATTTTTTTTCTTGGGAATTTTCAAAGAACGCAGTTTCTGATGGTACCTGATTGTGAGGCCCGGTGTGCCCGGAATCATTTTCCAAAGTTTAGCTCGGGTAAGTTCAGTGACAGAACGAGCGGGTTTTCCTAAATTTTGAACCGGTGCTCAGAATCAAAATCTGAGGACACCGATGGAATCGCCATACCGGTTTTTTTCTTAGAAACACCTTTTCCAGAGTTGCATTTTCTCGAGTGTGGTTTTTAAATTTTTGGGTGGAGTAAATGAATAAAATAAAATGGTGCAACCAATTTATTTTATTTTAAGATGTTTAACCTAAGCTATGTGGGTAAAGTGGGACCCACAATATCCTACACCACTAGGTAGGATATTTGTGGGGTGGGTCCCACACTAGCCCCACCTTTTTCAACCCCCCTCCTTTACTTATGTAATGCACCCGCACCCCCTTTTTAATGAAGTCAAACCTAGCTTTTAATTTGGTTAATAAACATCTCATTAATTGGGCGGTTTAAACTCCTCAATAAATTCAATAATTTATTGTTTAAATTCTTTTTGAAATTCAAAGTGTTGGCTTGTGTGTTAATAAAATAAGACAATTCTTATTTTAATAGAGTTTGGTTGTGCGAGAGGGTTTGGGATAAATCACTCAAGCCATGAAGCACCCCTTCCTTGATGAAGAACGCGAAGAACGCGAAGAACGCCGACCTCGGACGAAGGTCGCCAAGAATAACAGATCCTCAGAGATCGACGATGTGACGTGATGATCCTCCTTCCGCGACGCTTCTTCCGCGACACTTCTTCTGGGACGCTTCTTCCAAGATGCTTCTTCCATGACGCTTCTTCCGTGAGGTTCATTCTCCCGCGACAATCTTTGAGTCTTCAACCACTTCAGGTAGGGGTTTTGGTTCAATTAAATCTATGTGATTTATATCCTCGGCATGTGTTTTAAATTTCTTGGAAGTCGTTTAAACCGCTAATGTGGTGGGTGAAGACCAACAAACAAGTCCGAACCCACCGTTTCTTCGTTCTTGGTGTGCGGATTGGCGAGAAACAACGAAGCAGGCCGCAAGGGCATTTGGAGGTCTTCTTAGTGAAGAGCCAGTCCTGAGAGGACCGCTGGCGAAGACAGCCAGCAAAACAGACCACTGGAGCGTGTCTGGTGGTATGCGGAAAACCCCGCTGTTGTGCCTTGCCGGCACGGCGGCGCTAGTGGCCGGAAGAGGAGGCCGACATCGGACAACCACCAGGAGGCGGCGACACCCGGCGCGTTGCCGAGAATGGCCACCACGTCTGATGCCGTAGAGGTAGGCTGCTGGTCCCGCGACCGTGCGGGACCGAGGAGGCAGGGACGCGGTGCTATGCAACGTCCGTTGGTGGGGATCAGCCCCCACACGGGGTCGCGGTTTCATTCAAGGGGGTGGTTCCCCCCTTTGCTCATCCGCTCGGCTGAAACGGCCGAGCCACCTGTCCACCGGGCCGCGCCCGGGCCGGGACGGGCCGCGCCAGCCGTGCCGGGCCACGCCCAAGCAGGACGGACCCGGACCCGGGTCGGGTTGACCCGGTTTGGGCCGACCTAGGGGGTCTCAGGCCGGGTCGGTCTGGGCCCGCAACCGCCACTTCTGAACCCCCTTTCGGTCTTTTTTCCATAACATGGTCTACAGACCTCCGATCGATGCACAGTTAGCTGCGATGGGATCCTTGGATCTAGACGGTTGTTTCTGTATATTCAATAAAGGTTTCGGAGAAATTTGGGTTCAACCGGGTTGGTTCGTACACGAAACCAACCAGGCCCTCAGAGCGGAAACTTATAACTTGAGCTTCGGACGTCCGATTGACGTGCCATTGACTTTGGTGGATTTCTATTAGTGAGAAGAACCTTTTGGATTACTCTTCTTGAGGTTTGGATGCAGTTGGAGTATGTTTGGGTTGGTTTTGACTTAAAAATCCACCGGGCCCCGGGGAAGAAAAGGCCAATAACTCTCCACCGGGTGTCCGATTGACGCGCTGTCTGTGACGTTGAGTTCCTGTTGATGATACAGAACTTTTAGATATATCAAATTTGGACTACGTGTCATTTGATGTATCATCCCCTCAGCTCGTGGAGCGGACCCTCCCGAATGATCTTGTTGTGTGAGGAAACCCTAGAGCTGGCTACGACTGCAACGACGATGGCGACTATACAGAAATCCTCTGTGGATTCGATGGTGCCGACTACAGCACTCAGCGATCCTACGTGGATCAGTGCAACCGATCTTGTGTGGGTCAGATCCTATGTGGGTCAGCGCTCAGCGGTCCTATGTGGGCCATCGCCTACAGATCCTGTGTGGGTCCAATCCTGTGTGGGTCATTGTGAGGGATAGTTACCTATCGATCCTGTGTGGGTCATTGCGGGGGTTAGTTACCTATCGATCCTGTGTGGGACATTGCCAGGGTTCGTACCTATCGATCCTATGGGGGTCCGACAGCTTAGATGAATCAGTGGCTACATCTGATCATCTCTATCATCTTATGAAGAAGTATACCTTTGTGAGCTGAATCTTGTTTTGCTTTCCTACGTGGATTGTGTTGTGCTATCCTATATGGATTTGATCGAAATTGGGCTCAGATGTTGGAGCTGAACTGGAATTGATAACTTAGGTATATGTATGGGCATATACCTATGTAGTGTCGGATGTTATTTCATGATTATATCTTTCCGTTGTGGATTAACCTTTGTGGATTCTGGGAGACCTTCGGGGGTCTCCGAGTCCCTACTGAGTAGCTTATACTGACCACATCACGAGCTATGCCCGCACTACGTTGTGTTGGTTTTAGACGATGGATATCGCTGATCGTGGTTGAGGCTTGCGGAGTAAGACGGTACCCGAAGGTGGACCACTGGGCGGGACGTACTCGGAGCGAACGGCTGGACCCGAGGAGCTATGGAGGATATCTGTACAACCCTTCAGGTGGGACTTCCAGTGGACGGCTCGACGTTATAGATTTTCTTTTTAGTCTTGTTTTCCCTTCTAGTTGTACTTTACTTTCAATTTGGGTTTGTATTCTGGCCCAATTACTTCCCACAATTACTTGTACTCAGTTTACTTAGTGTTTACTTCTGCTGGCTTACTCTGTGGTGTTGGTTTAATTTTAAAGGCAATGCCTTCCCTTTTGTTGGGATTTACGCCTTGGTGGTACTCTCCAGCCCCTGGCCTATGGAAGGCAGTCTTGGGGTAGTCACGGCACGAGCCCCGAGGATGGGTCGTGAAAAATTGGTATCAGAGGAGTTCAGTTCCACCACAAAACTTCGGACTCTGATATTTTTCTATGTGAAGCAATAGTGTTAGGATTATTGAGTGTGGTTATCAGTCCATGGAGTCTATTGTTTGTGCGGCGGCCGACGTATCTGTACACTAGGACCCTAAAATCTGATTTCTGACTTTATACACAAAAACATTGATTGCATGTGTGTTTAAAGTTTTCTTTGTGATTAACTTGTTTCAGCTCACCAGGTATACTGTTTGAACATGGTGCACCTATTTGTTTTCAGGATGGCCCCACGATGACAGCCAGCGAGGGTTCCGATCGTTGTACGTGACGACATCCCACCGAGTGACGAGGCCTCAGTACAGGGACCTTTGACGGCAGAGGCACCAACGATACCTCTACCCGCCGAGCCACCGATGCTACCATCCCCAGCCACTGATGATGCATGTCGCCTTAGTGCACTGCACGAGTTTCAACGTCAGCGTCTGCCGAGGTTCCATGGGGAGACGGACCCTCAGGCAGCTGAGGATTGGATGAAGGTAGTTGTGTGAGTTTTCAGGTTAGTGAGGACACCAGAAGACCTCATGGTCATCCTCGCAGCGAGACTCCTACATGCGGCAGTAGGTAGATGGTGGAGCTTGATGCTCTAGGTGCACGACGAGGTATCTCTCCTCTGGACGGACTTTGAGAGCCTCTTCTGCTCGGAGTTCATCCCAGCCACCCTTCGTGCGGTTTGCATCCATGAGATTCTACAGCTGTGGCATGGCAGCTTGACGGTCGCCCAGTACTCAGCAAGATTTACCGATCTCTCGCGCTATTCAACGGACATGGTACGAGACCCATTCTTCTGGGCCCGGACCATTGTGCAGGGATTGAGGCATGAGATCAGGGCATCGCTGATCTCTCTCAGCATTCCGACACAGGCATGTGTACTGGAGAGAGCCCTTCTCATTGAGAGCATCCTTGTTGAGCATACATCAGCAGCGACGCCTACCACAGGGCGGCACATAGAAGAGTCTTCTGTAGCATGCAGTCGATGGATGACAGATGTGTTCAGGCAGACCAGACCCTCAGGCAGGCGACCTCAGAACACTATCTCAGAGGTGTGGGGAACTCAGCGCAGAACCAGTCTTTCGAGAGGCAGACAGTGCTACGCATGCGGTGGGCAGGGCGACATGGCTCATGACTGCCTGACCCACCATGCTGAGGAGCAGAAGACGGTTGAGGGACCACCCAGGCAGAGGCAGATGGTCGATCGTGGTGGTCCGTAGGGAGCAGTCGGATAAGGCAGAGGAGCTGGCCGAGCAGCAGGTGGGGGGCGACGCTTTGAGGATCTACCACCACCACCACCAGGAGGTCCACCCTGACCACAGGGAGCTGGCAGGTAGAGACAGGCATATCTTCAGTCAGCGGAGGCCTATGACCACGACATGCCAGAGATGATTCGAGGTACTATCTGTGACTATTCCACCCTTGATGCAGTTCTTATAGACACTGGATCGAGTCATTATTTCATAGCCACTGCCCTTGTTTGGAGCTCAGAGATTCCGACGGAGCCGTTAGCTAGATCCTTACGACAAGAGACTCTTATGGGAGTAGACTCGACAATTACGCACTAGTGTCGGCAGTGTGAGCTTACTCTAGGAGGCGATAGCTTCAGCTGGGATCTTCTTGTAATGACGTCGAGGCCTTACGACGTCATCTTAGTCCTGGATTGGTTATCTACAATCCATGCTCAGATTGATTGCATTAGGCGCAAGGTGAGATGTGTACGCACCAACGGGAGCAGGTTCACCTTCACTGGAAAGTAGGGAGCCATTACGGCACAGGATGGACTCACGGAGAGGAGAGGACAACCCATCACTCATCAGTTGGCTAGCCTCAACCTAGGAGCAGTTGATGTGCGGAGTCCTAGTTTTCCGGCAGTGGCGGATCAGTATGAAGACGTTTTCCCTGATGACATCCCAGGGCAACCTCCTCGTAGAGTGGTAGACTTCTATATTGATCTGTACCCTAGGACAACCCCGATATCCATGCCAACGTATCAGATGGCCCCCGCTGAGCTACGATAGCTATGTGTACAGTTGGAGGACTTGCAAGGAAAGGGATTCATCCGACCCAGTGTTTCACCCTGGGCTTCCCTGATATTGTTCACCAAGAAGATGGACGGGAGCTTGCGACATTGTGTCGACTATCGTGGCATGAACCAGGTGACCTTGGGGAACAATTATACACTACCAATGATGGATGACCTATTCGATCAGCTGAAGGGAGCACGGTGGTTCTCATAGATAGAACTTATTTCAGGCTATCATCAGCTCAGAGTTCGGGAAGAGGACATGCAGAAGACGACCTTCAGATGTCGGTATGGACACTATTAGTTCTTGGTTATGACCTTCGGCGTGACAAATGCTCCAGAAGTGTCCATGGGACTCATGAACAGATTCTTTCAGCCATACCTCAATCGATTTGTCGTGGTCTTCATTGACAACATTTTGATATACTCGATGACTGAGGAGGAGCACGATTACCACATACGGTTTGTACTAGAAACACTCTGAGAGCACTAGCTTTTTGGAAAGCTCTCGAAGTGTCAGTTCTGGATACATGAGGTCCACTTCTTGGGGAACAACATCTCTGAGGCGGGAGTTGCGGTGGATCCATCGAAGATCGTGGAAGTGCTAACTTAGGGGCCACCCAGGAGCGTGAAAGAGGTGAGGAGATTCTTCGATCTAGCTGGGTACTACCAGAGATTTGTGCCAGACTTCTCCAGAGTTGCGGCACCACTATTAGCTTTGAAGAAGAAGGGAAACCCCTTGTGTGGTCAGACAGATGTCAGCAGAACTTCTAGGAGCTGAGACAAATATTGACCATCACGCCTATCTTGAGGCTACTGGAAGAGGGAGTTGGGTATGTGGTTTACTTTGATGCATGAGGGACCAGACATGGATGTGTCCTGATGTAGGAGCGGGCCGTGATCACCTATGGATCACGTTAGTTGAGGCAGCATGAGAATAACAACGCTACCCATAACCTGGAGTTAGTAGCAGTGGTCTTCACTCTGAAGATGTGGCGACACTATCTGATGGGTGAGCGCTTTACAGTCTATTCTGACTATTAGAGTCTTAGGTACATCTTCTCGCAGAAGGACCTGAACCTGAGACAGTGGCGATGGCTCGAGTTCCTCCATGACTATGACTTTGAGATGGTCTATACTCCTGGAAAGGGGAACGTGGAAGCTGATGCTCTCAGTAGGAGGATGGGAATTCAGCTACTTGGGGAGGCGATAGAGCTGCTTGCCACTTTGCAGATATCCTTCGTGGATAGAGATGGAGCAGCCTTTCTTCAGTCACTCACAGTCACTCCTCCACTACTGTAGTGGGTCAGAGAGGCACAACATGGGGATGTCGACTGTGAGACGCGACCTGTGCAGATATCCTCAGGACAAGAACATGACGTTTTCTCCTTACGGGGAGAGCAAGATGTCCTTTTTAGAGGACGTACCATGGTACCAGTTGATTTATGGGAGGAGGTGCTGATAGAGTTTCACACTTCCCCTTTGGTGGTACATCCTGGAGTAGCGAAGATGTATCAGGATCTCAGACGACAGCACTCGTGGCCGGGCATGAAGAAGGCTGTGGAAGAGTTTTTTTCTCGATGCCTCACCTGCTAGCAGGTGAAGGCAGAGCACCAGGTACCAGCAGGCTTTGTACATCCCTTGGAGGTCCCAGAGTAGAAGTGGGACGACATATCTATGGACTTAGTGACTTGAATTCCATGCACTTCTAGAGGTCACACCTCCATTTGGGTGATTGTCGACTGACTCACCAAGTTGGATCACATCTTACCCATTAGAGAGCAGGGCTCAGTGGAGAGCTTAGGACGTCTCTACGTTCAGGATATTGTATGGATTCATGGTGTTTCATATTCTATCATCTCCAATCGAGATGCTTGCTTTACTTCTCAGCTTTGGAAGAGGTTGTAGGAGGCATTCGGGACTCAACTATGTCTGAGCACCGCCTTTCAAACTCAGACAGATGTTCAGATGGAGAGGACCATTCAGACTCTTGAGGACATACTCCCTGCAAGTGTCCTAGACTTTGGTCATAGATGGGAGGACCACCTAACTTTGGTGGGGTTCACGTACAACAACAGCTACCACTCCACCATCGAGATGGCACCATACGAGGCGTTTTACGGCCGACCTTTCAGATCTCCTCTGTGCTGGACAGACCCTGGGGAGTCAGCACTTGTGGGACCGGAGATGGTCCAGGCCATGATGGAGAAGGTCCAGGTCATACAGGAGCGGATGAGGACATCTTAGAGCCGATAGAAGTGTTATTTTGATAGGAGGTGGAGGCCACTAGTGTTTGAGGATGGCGACCACATCTTCTTATGGGTCTCACCTTGACATGGATTACAGAGATTTGGCTGAGGTGTCAAGTTGTCCCCACGCTTCATCAGACCATTCCAGGTCCTCATCAGGATTGGCGAGGTGGCTTATCGCCTGTCTCTACCACCTCAGTTGCACCGGGTGCACGACGTCTTCCATGTATCCCAGCTGAGGAGATACGTGTATGACCCGACACATATCATTGACCATGGGGTGCTGGACATTGATGATGGGGCGACGTTTGCGGAGGTTCTAGTGGAGATCGAGGATCGACAGTAGTGGGTCCTACGTGGATAGTTGATTCCTCTAGTTCACATCAGATGGCAGCACAGGAAACTCTAGGAGAGCACTTGGGAGCGGGAGGCTAAGATGTGCGCTCAGTACCCACATTTGTTTCCCTAGTTTATGATGTATCTTTACGGGGACGTAAAGCCCTAAGGTGGGTGTGATGTAAAGACCCATAAAATTAAAGGATTTTTTTAGTTATTTTTCTTGTGAATTTTACAAGAACACAGTTTCTTACGGAACCTGATTCCGAGGCCCGGTGTGCCCGGAATAATTTTCCAAAGTTTAGCTCGGGTACATTCAGTGAACGAACGAGTGGGTTTTCCTAACTTTTAAACCGATGCTTAGAATCAAAATCTGAGGACACCGATGGAATCGCAGTGCCTATTTTTTCATAGAGACACCTTTTCCAGAGTTGCGTTTTTTCAGGTGTGGTTTTTAAATGTTCGGGATAAGTAAATGAATAAAATAAAATGCTGTGACCAATTTATTTTATTTTATGTTGTTTATCCTAAGATAAGGGGTTAAAGTGGGACCCACAATATCCTACACCACTATGTAGGATATTTGTTGGGCGGGGCTCACACAATCCCCACCTTTTTCAACCCCCCTCCTTTAATTAAGTAACACACCCACACCCCATTTTTAGTGAAGTAAATCCTTGCATTAAATTTGGTTAATATACACCTAATTAATTGGGAATTTTAAACTCCTCAATTAATTCATTAATTAATTGTTTCAATTCTTTTTGATATTCAAAGTTTTGGATTGTCTGTTAATAAAATAATAAAATTCTTATTTTATTTGAGGTTGGTTGTGCGAGAGGGTTTGGGAGAAATCACTCAAGACGTGAAGCACACCTTCCTCGACGAATAACACAAAGAACGCGAAAAACGTGAAGAACGTGAAGAAAGCCGACCTCCGACGAAGGTTGACAAGAATGCCGGATCCTCAAAGATCGACGATGCGACGTGACGATCCTCCTTATGAGACGCTTATTCCGGGACACTTCTTCCACGACGCTTCTTCGGCAACGCTTCTTCGGCGACGCTTCTTCCACGACGCTTCTTCCGCGACGCTTCTTCCGTGACATTCCTTCTCCCGCGACAATCATCGAATCATCAACCGCATGAGGTAGGGGTTTTGGTTCTATTAAATCTATGTGATTTATATCCTTGGCATGTGTTTTAAATTTGTCGGAATCTGTTTAAACCGCTAACGCGGTGGGTGCATACCAACGAACAATTATGAACTCACCGTTTCTTCGTTCATGGTGTGAGGACCGGCGGGCGACGACGAAGAAGGCCACAAGGGAATTTGGGGGTCTTCGCAGTGAAGAGCCAGTATTGGGAGGACCGCTGGAGAAGACGTCCGGCAAAACAGACCACCGGAGCGCGTCAGGTGGTCTGCAGAAAACCCCACCAGCGCGCCTCACCGGCACGTCGGTGCCAGCGGCCGGAGGCGAAGGCGCCCGACACGCCGCCCGGAAGGCCCACCATGGCTGAAGCCACGGTGGCAGGCTGCTAGTCTAGCGATAGCGCGGGACTGAAGAGGCAGGGACAAGGCGCTATGCTGTGTCTATTGGCAGGGAGCGGTCGCCACGTGGGGCCACAGTTTCATTCAAGGGGGTGGCACCCCCCTTTGCTCATCTGCTCGACCGAAACGGCCGAGCCACCGGGCCACACCAGCCGGGCCGGGCCGCAACCATGCAGGCCGGACCCAGACCCAGGTCGGGTCAACCCGGTTCGGGCCGCCCCAGGGGGTCTCGGGCCAGGTCGGTCCGGGCCCGAAACCCCCACTTCTGGACCCTCTTTCGGTCTTTTGCCTATAACATGGGCTATGGACCTCCGATTTATGCCATGTCAGCTGCAATGTGATCCATGGATCTAGACGGTCGTTTCGGTATATTACAATCAAGGTTTCTGAGAACATTGTGTTTGGCTGGGTTGGTTCGTACACGAAACCAACCGGGCCCTTAGAGTGGAAACACATATAACTTGAGTTCCGGATTTCCGATTGATGTGTCGTCGACTTTGACGGATTCCTCTTAGTGAGACGAACCTTTTGGATTACTCCGCTTGAGGTTTGGAAGTAGCTAGAGTATGGTTTGGTTGGTTTTGACTAAAAACCCCACCGGACCCCTGGGACGAAAAAACCAATAACTCTCAGACTCGGCATCCGATTGACGCGATGTCTATGAAGTTGAGTTCCAGTTGATGATACAGAATTTTTGTATACATCAACATCGAACTAGGTGTCAGTTGATGTATCAGCCCCTCGGATCGTGGAGCGGACCCTCCCGAATGAGATTGCTATGTGCAGAAACCCTAGAGCTGGGTGCGACTGCGATGACGATGACGACTGTACAGAAATCCTCCATGGATTTGACGGCGATGACTATATCACTTAGATATCCTACGTGGATCAGTGCTACCGATCCTGTGTGGGCCATATCCTATGCGGGTCAGTGCTCAACGGTCCTATGTGGGCCAGCGCCTACAGATCCTGTGTGGGTCCGATCCTGTGTGGGTCATTGCGGGGGTTAGTTATCTATCGATCCTGTGTGGGTCATTGCGGTGGTTAGTTACCTATCAATCCTGTGTGGGTCATTACGGGGGTTAATACCTATCAATCATGTGTGGGTCTGACGACTTAGATGAATCAATGGCTACATCTGATCATCTCTATCGTCGTACTAAGAAGTATACCTGTGTGAGATGAATCTTATTTTTCTTTCCTACGTGGATTGTGTTGTGCTATCCTTTGTTGATGTGATCGAGCTTGGGCTCTGATGTTGGAGCCGAACTGGAATTGATAACATAGGTATATGTATGGGCATGTACCTAAGTAGTGTCGGATGTTACTTCGTGATTATATCGTTAGTTTTTGGATTATCCATTATGGATTCTGGGACACCATCGGGGGTCTCGGGGTCCCTACTGAGTAGCTTATACTCACCCCTACAAGGGATATGCCCACACTCCGTTGTGTTGGTTGCAGATGACGGACAACGCTGATCGTGGTTGAGGATTGCGGAGCAAGACGGTACCCAGAGGTTGACCACTGGGCGGGACGTACTCAGAGCGGAAGGCTGGACCCGAGGAGCTGTGGAGGCTATCTGTACCACCCTTCAGGTGGGACTTCCAGTGGACGGGTCGACGTTGCGGCTTCACTTTCAGTTGTTGTTTTCCCTTTCTAGTTGTACTTTACTTTCAGTTTGGGTTTGTATTCTAGCCTATTTACTTCCCGCACTTACTTGTACTGCGTTTACTTAGTGTTTACTTCTGTTGGCTTACTCTGTGGTGTTTGTTTACTTTTAAAGGCAATTCCTTTCCTTTTGTTGTGATTTACGCCTTGGTGCTAGTCTCCAGCCCCTGGCATATGGAAGGCGGGCTTGGGGTTGTCACGGCACATGCCCCAAGGATGGTTCCTGACAAAAAATATTGTTCATCATTCGAGAAAGATTGGCTAACTCATTTTATGAAGTCTCACCGTCACTAGATTCATATTGATCAAAAATCTACTATGATTTAGATCTTGTAACTCTCTCAGGAGTCTTGGATTTCATATGATTTGATGTAGTTGTAAAAGAAACACCTCCATTTCAATTCTTCTTCTTAATATTATCAATGTATCTCTTCATTGTGGTTTCAGTTTGAAGAAGGGTTCCAAACACTCCATCGAGAGATATTTGTGTAACTTTTCTGTTTTCATCTATATTAGTTCTCTTTCATTCTTATTCGTTGGGCATGATATCTATAGTCTTGTCTACAAGAGCTTCATTATTTAAACCTTTATCACCCATTGATTGTAAGATGTTGACAATAGTCATGAATCTTTGTTGTACCTTACATACAGGTTATCCCTAAGGAATGTATAAACCATGATACTCATCTCTAAGAATAACTCTTCTAGTTTCGATAACTAAGGAAGTTCCAAAGTAACATACATCAAGGATCATTAAAATACTATTTTCAGCTTCACAGGATGAAATTTGGATATATATATTTCTAGTAATGGAACAAAGAAAAGTATAAGGTACCATAAATTTCAGTTGGTATTCCACATTTTCAGTATTAGTAATGGTTTTAGGTTCTTTATCGGGAATATTATAATCTCCAGTTAACATAATGTAGTTATCTACACCTGTGTTTATCACAAAATCTTCATATGGATATACTCAAATAAGAAAAAGAAAACTTGATCAAGAAAACATATATGTGGATATAAGTATTTTAAAAACCTCCTATGATACCAATTTTTTAATCCAAATGATGAATATTGATGCTCTACATACAAGAGGGGGGTGAATTTTGTTCATTAAAAATTCTTTTGGAACCTTTAAATTTTAGTTTAACAAAGTTAAATAAATATTCACAACACATCTTAAAGAAACATTTTTTCATAATTTACAACCATATGATAAAAGATTAAGAATGTTTTTCTTAGAAGAAATATTATACCTTAAAGAATATAGAATCCGTAATACAATCAGAGTAACAAAATTAGAGATTATATCATATTTATACATAATAACTTTAACAAAGTTAAGATTATAGGGGAAATAAAACAACTTGAAATAGAAAACATGTAAAAATAAGATTCTTTTAACCCAAAGAGAAGGGTATCAAAAATTTTTGGATAAAGGTTCCGTGAATTATACTTTCAGGAATGTATGTCCTACCCAAACCCAGGTAGTCCCACAATTCAATGATCGGTATCTATCTTGATATCCCCACAAGACCTAGATTGAGAAGGAAATAAGAACTCTATCTTCCAATCCCAGAAGCCCATGATCAGCATGATAGGTGTCTACAGAAAGCAAGTCTGAACAAGTTTTTCACACCCAAACAAGTTTTTCATGACATCCGCACGAAGCATTGAGAGTTGAAAGAGCCTCTCTTTCTAGAAATCACTTCACAACTTTTTTACATGCATCATGTTCATCCACTATTTACATTATATTATTCTCATTAAAATGAACTTTCATTTATAGTAAATGAATCCCAATGGTCCGCTCCACTCAAATGGTCTTATTTTCCATAAATTTTGGAGGGTCCTGGACACGTGTCAAATATACAACAGTTGGATTGTAACAGATTGTATGACATTGTTTCAAGTATAGGAAACAATGTTATGTTAAAGATGAGTGTTATGTAAACAATATTGGAATCCGAAAACATTGGAATGATACATTAAACAACTCTAACATTATTAAGAAAAACATATTACTAAGAAAAACATTATCAAGAAAATGGATTCATAAGGAGAAGTAAATCTGATTGTGAAACCAGAATCTCATTTGTTCCGGAATCCGAATCATAAAATTAAGATCACTTATTCACCAGATTTGGTATCACAAAGATGGTATCACTTATACACCGGAATCGGTATCATAACGACGGTATCACTTATACACAAGAATCTATTTCAAGAAGATGGTATCAATTAGACACCAGAATCGGTATCAAAATTTCGGTATCACTTATACACTAGAATTTCTATCATAAAGACGGTATGAATAATCTTTAAATATAACCGAATGGAAAATCATAATAATACATCTTGTAATTATAACAGAATGACAAATCATAATGATGAATCGGTAAGTATAACAGAATGATAGATCATAATGATACAACTGTAAGTATAACGGAATGAAAATTCTAGATCATATGAATAAAAAACAGAACATAAGAAAATGTGTTTGTGATTTTCAAAACATAAAACCATAACGAATGGATAAGTCATAAGATAACATTATTGACTCAACACAGTCTATATCACAATATTGATCCAATTTCAATAACAAGTTGACGACGAAAAAGATAATACCAACATATCTTAAGAATGAAATCCTATCACACCACAACCAAAAAAGGAATGACCTCCAGAAAGAGCTTGCACACCAGATCTTTAGATAAAGCAATAGAAAACAACAACTTAGATCAACATATCTGATAATCATGTCCCAAGGGAACTACCATGATCAATGAAAATAATGAAATGGAATGATCACTTACTCAAAGATATGATCTGAAATAGAAACACAGATCGAATGTTGAATGGATCGATATATAAAGAATGTAGTCTCCCAAAAATCACTAGAGATAAGATTTGGTTGAAGAGAAATAGAAAATTAGTAACTGAATGGCCACCCAAATCCCAAAAGATGCCCTAAAACATATATTCTTAGTGAATTACATGGCCTGTAATTAAATTTCATGATTTGAAGTCCACGACATTTAAGTAAACTGATACATCCATTACCATAGATTTAAATTCCATTACATAAAACATTCTTGATGTAAAACATATCTTTACATTGTGTAACCGTTCATAGCGTGATGACTTTCCCAACTTATATCTAGCCACTCTCACATGTATGGTAGCATAGTTACATGGTGTGAAATCCTCTAGCATCCTGCAAAAAAAGGTCAGTTAATGTTAAGAGTCCAATAAATGTCTAGCTTCAAAATTACAGATATCATCATAATTACTTCTTATCCAATACCAACAATGAAAAAGGTAAAACCACAACAAGGTTAAGGTCACATGTGATAGATCAGTAAAAACATGTTATAATGAAAAAATATGTTTATCATAATTTCTAATGTTAATTTCTTCATAGATATAATTTTGAATGGGTTTTTAATTATTCTTTAAATATTTATCATAATTATATATAAATTCAAAATCATGAAAATTTAATAATAAAATGATTAATTTTATAAAAGTACTGCTTGTTTAAAAATAAATAACTTTGTAAAAATTCATTAGATTAATCATGGCATATAATATTTTAAAATTATATATTATCATTACATTCACTTCTAAGTAAGAGTTTGTAATTTCTTATTATAAAATTATTTTATAAATCTAAATGGAATCAAACTAAAAATATAAAATTATATTTTATAATTTAAAAATAATTTTATAATTTATTGTTAATGAATTAAAATAATTATATTTATTATAAATTTAATGAGAACAAATAATAAATAAATATATTTTATGATTATTCCATAATATATTTATGTGTCTTAAAATAAAAAATAATATCGCATAAAAATAATTTTTTAATTAAAATATATTGTAAGAATTCAATGAATATATTATTATTAATTTTCTTGTAATAACAATTAGATGGATAATAATTTATTTTAATATAAATATGATCAATACATTTCACAAAAATAATTTTTTAGTTTTGACTAATTAAAAATAAATAGCACAATCAAAAATAAATTCCTTAACATATATTACATGTAAATTAAATAATCACCATCCAATCAAATTAAAATTAATTACATAATATAAAGATTTATTTTTACTAATCCATCAATATTAAAATAATTCATTGAATAATATAATAATTATGTGATAGAAAATAATTATATTAAAATATCTCATTTAAATACAAACATTCTGTTTCATTATTGAATTATTATTTTGTAATATTTTATCTCAATAAAGTGGATGTAGGTTTTTTATTCAATTTGAATTTTGAATCGATATATTCAACATATTATTTATTTAGAGATAAATGGATGCTAAAATATCTATTTGTTACATCCAATATTTTCTTCCAATAATTTCAATCAAAACAATCCCCTCTATTATTCTTTAAAATACATGTTTTTTAAAAAGGATGATTCTATGGTTTGTATTTTTTTTATTTTGTATTTTTTTATTATAAATGTGATTTAATTTTAATAATATTATCATGAAGATATGTATAATCACAAGTTTTTCTATGTATATCCCCCTTTTAATTTTTCATTGAGCCTTGGTGGCTGAGTCTTATTCGGAGAAAAAGAGCATCTGTTGGGGAAAATAACCTAAATTTTTGGGATGTATATTTATTTGAATTAATAGAGTCCATGTATAAAGGTTTCCGATTGGATTATGAGGGGTTTACAAGTGTTTGTAAGGCTATTAAAGTGGTTTACGTCCATTTGTAGAAACTGGTCTGAAATTTTTTTATTTGACAACTACACACCGTGTACATGTTGCATGATGTGTAATACAGATAGACATATGTCATGAACAGGTTCGGGATGTGAACTAGATACATGTATTAAACCTAATTAAGACCATGTATATTTGTATTAGGATAAATATTATCTGAAGGAATTAGATTTTTCAATATATATTTAATGTGAGAAAATACACAAGGTGAACGGTTTACATGTTGTGTAATCTTTATACCAAGCAGTTTGAAGTGGGATGTGTGTATGATTATGTCTATTGTATTGGTAAAGCCTAACCTCTTATCATACATGGAATAATTAATGGTTATTTTTGGTAAAATCACTCCATTTCAAATGTCTTAATTTCACATAGGAACCCCGATAAGTTTCATTTAGTTTTTTCCCTCTACTGTCTAGTAATTATTTTTTGTTGCAAAGTAAATTTCATGCACAAATTTTTTTTATCTTTGAAATTGATGTAAATTCAACTAGGTTTATCTTGAAATATTCTTCACCATAATCCATGTTGTATTTTTCCATTGGAATCTCTATATTAATCATCAGTTAATGATAAAGAGTCTAAACCATAACCATATGGTTTGATAATTTTCAAATATATAGAATATTGTGATTTCCCCAATGCCTAATAAACTATAATAAATTTATTCATTGATAAATAGTAATTCACGAATATAAATATGGTTTGGATAAATAAATATTAAATTTATAGAAAAATGGATTATGGAACTCTTGGGTGTGTGAACCCTTTATTAATAGAAATGGGCTAATCACTTGAAACGTGTTTAGCATGGTAGGATACCTAACATGATTAATTGATATAGAATTTATAAATAAGGGATTATTTCTATTTGATTTGACTTATGATCACTTGATATATAACTTAAATTGAAATTGATAGATTAATAATATTTCTCATAATTAACCATTAAGATGTATGATGAGATATTGTGATATCCGTGCAATTATGAGTTGTTGTGTTATTATATTGTAATTCTTATTTTTAGTGGGGCTTTCCCATTTTCAGGATGTAATGATTATATTGAGTGGAGTTTCCCAATCCAGTGATGTAGTACATATATTCAGTAGGCTTTTCCCAATACTAGGTTGTAATTCTTATTTTCAGAGTGTTTTGTCTAGTCCCATATAGTAATGCATATATTAAAAAAGATTTTCCGAGTCCCTTTTTATAATTCTTATATTAAGTAAATATTTTCCATGTCCTTCACTATAATTAATTTATTGAGTGGTATTTTCCTATTCACTTGTTGAAATTCTTATATTGAAAGGGGTTTTTCTGGATCCCATGATAATATTATTATATTGTTTGTTCGAACTAGATTTGTATAATTTTAGCATGCATATATGGTTTTTGGTTAAAATGGTTGCGCTAGATACAGAGAGATATTCTGATAATATTATGAAATAGGTAAACACATATATTGTATTAATGGATTAATTAGTGCACTATTTTATCACTAAATATCAAAAAAATATTATCAGATATGTTCTACTTAGGTATGGTTGTGTCTACCTACTTAGTTTTACTCACAACCTATTCAAGATGTTGTTTCGTACCTGAGAATATTACATGGACACATGTTCGGACAAGTGAAAACGTCCTTTTTTCTTATTTTTTTTATTTCTCTATAGGATGATGTTCAGATATGGGTCTAATGTGGGGTTCAGTACCATGGTATTTTTGGGTTATTTTGTGTCATCTATTACATTTATTTGTGTTGTTTTCGGTTTTCACCTAGATACATGTAATATTTTAGTTACAAGAATCATCATTATTTTTTTAATATGTAGATATAATAAAAAGAAATACTATGTTTGATGGTGTACAAGATTCGACACACCAAGCTTTAACAAACACCAAAATATTATTATTTAAATGTCACCATTATAACCTATGCATTAAATTGGTGGGGATGAATATTATAAATGGAATTATGAAATATATATAATGGTAATACTAATTTATAATGTATTTATTCATTTTAAACCTATACTATATTGCTCGAAATTCCATTTAATTCATCAAAAACAGACTTTCATCACAAATTATTTTATTTTTTATGTAGAAATAATATAATTAATTTTTGTCACTTTTAAAAGATTTCTTTTATAATATTAACATAATTTTTAAATAGTCACATCAAAATATGCATATGGTCAATGTTTTTATAAATTTCTAAAATAAATGAATAGTTATTTTTTTCTATTATAAATTTCATGTATGTACATTATAAAATTTTGTTTCTTATTTGTTATAGATTTTAATTACTTTAAATTTATTAATAATATAACAAATTTTGTTATTTTCATTTTATACTTGAATTAAGTATAAAAATATTTTAAGAAAACATGTTTTTGAAAACAAATTTCCATTATATTTTACATGTTTTTTTAGATTAAATTCTGAAAATTATTTTATTATAATTTTTTGAAATAGATGAAATATTTTATTTTATAACGTTCATATTTTTTAAATAGGTCCCATATATATTTTTTCTATATGAATAGTCAGCTTGTTAATTTTGTTACCATTGTAATGGGTAAATTTGGTAAATTTGGTTAAAAATGAAAATATATGGACGATAAAATTACACTAACTCTTACAAAAAATTTATTAGATAAAGATAATTTTTCCCATTTCCCCTAATGAAATAATAGAGTTGTTTAAAGGAAACGTTTCCATGAAAATCACATATATAATATTTAAATCAAAGAAAGACACAAAATGTCACGTTATTTATTTAAAATATATATTATGTTTCCAAATAGGTGAAAAGGTATGTTATAGATTAATATAAAATATTATATTAAGATAAATTTATTTATTTTTATGATTGTAATTTTTTTAAATTTTATATGAAAAATAACTCTTATTGATTCTTATGAAACATTGATGTAGTTCTTCTGACAACAGATGAAAAATCAATAAAATAATATGAATTAAATAGAAAAAACACATAAAAGACTAAAAAACATGACTAAATATTATTTGGTAGAGTATATATCCACCATAATCATTAAAATAAAAAATTTATTATCATTTTAGAAACTTTAATAAGATTATAACCTTTATATAATTTAATTTAATAATAATTCAAAAATGAAACACTCCTATTTTTAATAATTATAATATTTTTAATATGTGTTAAAATAGAAGATATTCTCAGATATAAATATTATTTAGATATATAAAATATTTTTCTACATCATCGTAATTTAGTTTTAATTTTTAGAAAGTAAATATTTACCTCAAATAATTACAAAATTATGTTGTAGTAATTATTCATCTGATTTATAAAATAAATGAATGATATTAAAAAATTTAAAATAAAAAAAAATTTAATTAATTAAGAAACCCATGATTTTAAAAGTGAATAGAAAATATTAGGGGTTAATCAAATGATATTTTTGAATTACATTTATTTTTGTATTTTCATAATGTTAACGTAATTAATAGTATTAAAATTGACACTAAGGATATTTTATGACATTAATATTTTATGAAATTATTTAAAAAACATAAAAATATTTTTAAAAATAAAAACAATTATGAAAGTTCTAAATTTTTTTAAATGAACTATTTATTGAAAATATGAATAATATAATTAAAAATTACAAGGTTGTAATATTAAAATCATTGTTACAATAGTTAAAAGTAAAATGAGTTAACTAATAGTAAATCAATATGATAATGTTTAAAATGACATATCTAAAATATTTTGTTTGATTATATTAAAACATTATATAATACTTAATTTTAATCCTAACCCTTTTTTTTGTTTTTTAGATCGTTATTGAATTTATTAAAAAAATTTATTTTTTAAGAAATTCGAAAAGGGCCCCTGAACTCAATTACAAAATAGAACCTCCTCCCTTACTTATTTAGATAACATTGATCACACTATATCTACCAAAAAATGAAATATTTTCTTCCCTAGTTCAATAGAAACATTATATAAGTACATTTCCTCATAAAATACTAAACTGAGAGGCCTTTCGATTAGACACAAAAGACACATTTTGAAGAAGAGGTAATCTCTATAACAGATAAATTTATTTTTTTTCTCATCCTTAACTATAATTAATATATTATGTTTATTATAAAATAATAACCCCATTATCCTAAATATTAAAAAATATTACTTTTATTATGAAAAAACACAATACACCATCTTCTCTATTAAATAAGAAGTGAAATAACTGCATTTGTGTATGTACGGCTTATTGTCTCCACATGGCGATGACATTCATTTTTCAACACCATATTTTATGGATGGGTACAATGATGGGTTTTAGGAATATATATATATATATATATGACATAATAATTCTTATTATATAACTTTATATCATTCAATATGTTGAAAAACTATAACAACATTCAGGTGTACATATAACCTACCCTATCTAGGAACAACGTAATTAATATTATTTTTATACATTATATTCATGAATTTAAATATTTATATAATTATTATATAAGATTTTTATAAAATTTTTTATTTTATAAAAATTATGGAAGAAATTATCAATGTATAAGGGTAAGTACACCCAAACCAAAACAAACCTAGAAAACAAAGTAGTTATCACCCAAAATAATGATTTTAATAACAATATATTAATTAAAAAATGGTGAGATTTTATAAATAGCTCAAAAATGGTATGATGGTGATATGTTTAAGAAATTAATATGTAATAATTATATATTTTCTATACAGAAGGGTTCAATGTGATAAAAAAATTGATAGTTGAGGTAAGGGAATTCTTAACTCAATTTTTGATTCATTGGGTTAAACTAGTATTTCATTGAATATATCATAATAAAAATATGTGTAAAAAATTTTTGATTATATTTTTTTTAATTAAAACTTTTTAATGAGTATATATAGTGAATAATCACAATTAATTCATTTTATTAATGATCACTTCAATGATATGATAATTATAAATGGATATCTAGTCTCACTTTAATATCAATGAGACTTTTTTATATTGACCACTTCTTTCTCTTGCGTGGTGTGTAGATACCCGTGAATTTAATCTATGATAATAATCCTAAAATTTTATGGGTATTTACAAATCCATTTAAGGATCTCTCTTTCATGCAGTTTACATTCCAAATATTAACAAATTTGTAATGTAATTTTGTCTAAATTTGTCTTATATGATACACATTTATGATTTTCAACCAAAATAATTTTATGAGGTGTTTATAATTAACTTTGAATATTAGTATACTATACCTCCTTATTTTCATGATATTATAAATTTCATGTAAATTTATTCTCTCTTCGGACAAAAATCAATGCCACTTAAAAAAATGATTTCCAAAAATTTATTAAAATTGTTTTGAATGATATTTTAGTATATTTGATCAAAAATATTTTAAAAGGTCTCCAAAATAGTTTTAAAATATTAATTCATAATAATTAAAGCTTATTTTCATGAAAAATTATATCTAAATTTATTATGATTTTAAAATATTTTTTAATATTGAAAAGATATCTTCTTCAAGAATTATTTCAAGTGATCTATCAAAATAATTTTCTATATATAAATAAATTATTTGATGTTAGTAATAATTAAATGGGGATATGATCCATTGATACCATTATTAATCTTTCACTGAATGTTTTATGATGGATTTATATTTTAAAAAAAAATTCATTTCATTGAGTTAGGTTATGATGAATTTTTTATGAAACACATTTCTTATTATGGGTTCTGATAGAATTGCGTTCTTATGGCACAAAAATATTTGGTTTTCATTATTTTATGTGTGGAAATAATATAGTCATCCAATTCATTGTGTAAATATTTATGTCTCATGAGATAATGATGGGGAAAATGTCAATTATCTTGAGCCACTTTTGGGGAAAGGGGAAACATGATACTCTATAAGGAAAGGACAATGTCTATGATGGTGGTGAGTCCCACCTAGTAGGTGTAACCCTCATGACGTGACCTGTTAATTTTTAAGAATGATACTTGAGTTATTGTGAATGATATTACATGTTTATGTGTCTTCCAAAAATCCCTTGTATTTTTTCTATTAATATTTTTTCATAGATTATGCTCTAGATATCGTAATTGTTCATGTCTTATGAAAATACAAGTTTTCTTCCATGACATAATATTTTGATCTTAGATATGTAGAATAAAAATATCAAATGTATTATTAATGATCACATACCCTTATTATCATCTTATTCTTTCATATGAGCATGGTTTGATATACCCTATATGTACCCTTACTAAGAATTTGAGCTCATCCATTTCTAATATTTCTTTTTCTAGTTTATGAGGACACATGTAAATGTAGATTTTTTCATGAAGTATTTGACATGGATTATGTCTATGTCCTATTAGAAAATAATAATAGTAGGGTATAGTGGGATATAATCTTCATCTTTATAAACCAGCTATTTATGAAGAAATTTAATTAAGAAATTTTCTTAATTCTATAAAAATAAAATCCTATGTGGTACATACATATGTAATTGTTCTAAAATATCATTTTTATGATGTATGTATAGATAGAAAAAATTGGGTCACAATTGGGAAGTATATGTAATAGAACCAGAACCAGAAGTGTGGATTCTAGGATATAACATTTGGTATCTGAGTAAGGATTAGTTAAATATAGATATTACAATTCTTTCAAGTGAATTAATCCTAATATTTATAGAATCCATCATGGTTTTATAAGTTTATAGTTTTTGAAAGCCATTTTGTGGTTTTATGTTATGAAATGTTAACATGACTTATGATATTCTTGGGGGTATTTATTTTTTTAGGAAATTAATGGTTATTGTTTTTTGGGATGAAAATAGAAAGGTATGAGATAACATCTGAGGTTAAATCCTTCATTTAATAATGAATCTATAAAAGTTATTTTTTGAGGATTTTATCATGTTTCTATAATTATATAAGTATTTTCATAGAAGAACGAGAACCCACGATATGGGTGATAACTCGTCACGTCCGACATGGGCATGGGGATTGATCTCAAAACCGAAGGGTGAAAAGGGTGAATCCATTAGTTCTGTCCTATGTAAATCCATTATATGTATTTAATTTTATTTTTAGGCAAGATATCTGATGGATAAATGTTATATTCATTTTGGAAACATAATTTTCATCATATAGATAACCATGGGGATTAGAATATGATTTCTTCTTAAGTGATTAATGTTATTTCACAAGAATTATCTATTTGTGGAACCCAGTATGATTAAGGTAATTATAAATCTATGGGATTTTAATTTAGGAAAAAATGATCAATTGTATTTTTTAATAATACATGGTTTTATTTTGGGTTTATGGTGATTCCAGATATTTGTGAAAATGGTTGTCATATCATGAGGATTATTATGGATATTACGTTTCTTTATAAGACATTAAGAGCGATTGATTTCTCTTTGATGTAAATGTTAAAAAATTTCATTGAAAATAATTGAAAAATATTTCAGATTATTGGGTTTCATTTTTATTTTTAAATATGTTTTAATAATTTTAAGGTTAGATCATTCAGTATTACTGTTGAATTTTAGGGATTAAAATAGTTTTTCATCATATAAAGGATTATTATATTCGAATAATTATCATATATTGTACAAAAATTTTTGGTCTTAGTTACTTTTTTATGACTGTATAAATATATAGTTAATATTTTCTTGGTTATTTAATTTATTAGAAGTTATTTCCAGTGTTTCATGTGTGAATAATTGTTATTGAATACTCATCAAATGTAGAAATCTATGTTTTTACTATAAATTTATTAAAGGATGAAACAAACTTTTTAGAGTATGTATGTTTCCTTACGTTCATAATGTATATGGTAATGGAATTCCTCAATTGTAGGAAAATAATAATTAAATAAAATTGTTAAAAAATATTTTATCTATTAACTATCTTAAAGAGAAATAAATGACTTTTTAACCCATCATAGATTTTCAGTTTTGATATAGTTAAATTTATATTTACCATATTATCTATTAATCACAATTATAACGTGATAGTTATTTTTTTGTTCAATTACCATGTCCTCCAACATGGAATCCTAGAATGTGTTATCTCAGGTGACCTTCATAGTTTTATTCTCTCCTTTCTCTCCTCTAAAATGGAAGTTTTATTGACCCGTTTTCAGATGAAGGATGTCAACAAAGCTATTTTTAAAAATCAAAACCTTAGTCAATGAGAAAAAATTCAAATAGAGAGGGAACTATTTAATAATGTTAGTGGGGGTGGGGGTTATGCCATATCCCAATATTTTAAATGTAAAGACAATGTTTCATGATCGAAAATATACACAACACAGAGTATAAAAAAATAACTATATATTATTATTTAAATGTGACTAATATAACCAATCCATTAAATTAGATGTAATAAACAGTATTAGTGGAGTTATGAAATATATATAATGGTAGTACTGCATTATAATGTAATAATTCATTGTATATAATTAATAAATTTTAAGTAAAGAAATTTTATTATCAAAAACATATTTTATTCAAAAAAATGATATTTATTTATTTTTATTTACATATATTAAAATTATCATCTTTCGTATTTAGAAATAATATTTTATAAAATTAATAGTAGTTTTGAAATTAGAATATCAAACGTTTCATATGGTGAATAGTAGTTTTCAACATTATTTGGAAAAAATATTTTTCTTTGTGTTTTTCTAATTTTATTTAAAATAAAAATAAAAAATTTATGTTATTTGAATATTGAAAAACAGAATCCATCTTTGGATTCATAAGATGAAATATTGAAAATTTTCCCTTTAATTTATTTCCAATGTGAAGAGTAACTATGATAAATTTTGTTACCACATTAAATGGTAAATTTGGTAATTTTAGTTAAAAATAAAATGACAATGACTATAAGATTACCCAAAAACATAGAAATAATTTAATTTAATTATATAATTATACCATCAATACCTAAATGTTTAAATTTAGATTTTTAATATACACCTTTCCATGAAAATTACTTATATAATATTTAATTCAAATAATGTCACAAACACATTCTTTGACTTAAATATATCGTATGTGTCCAAACAGGGACCAAAATGATTTATCAAAAAATAAGAATAATTATATAGATATTAATTTATTTATTTTTATGGTAGTAATTTTTTTTAATTTTTATCTGTGAAATTATTACCTTTAATTATTCTACATCATTAATGGTGTGGTAGAGTAATCAGATGAAAAATAAAAAAATGATTTTATTTAAAATGATAAGAAACATTAAAAATCTCTACTAAATATTATTGGATTATTATATTAAGACCATAATAACCCAAATTTATAATTAATAATCATTTTTATCCACTTTAATAACATAATTACATTTATAGTTTTAATTTAATTAAAATTCAAACGTCGCTCACTCTTATTTCTAATAGGTATAATATTTCCAATATGGGGTTAAATAAATATAATCTATACAATAACCATTATTTTTATTTATTAGATATTTATATTCAGCAAGTTAATTTATTATAATTTTTAGAAATTAAATCATTACCTTCAATAATTACCAATGATGATGCAATAACTATTTAAATAATGGAAAAATAAAATAAATGATAATACAAATATTAAAAGAAATATAATTTGAATTATTTTCAAATACCCATTAATATTATAGTTTACAATTACATATTTATTTTTAATAAAATTATTTGGATTTAATTTATCTGGATTTTTAGATTATTATAAATTCAATGTAATGAATAATGTTAAAATAGGCACTAATGTTATTTTTTGAATCAAGTATTTTTTTAATTTATATAAAAAAATATAAAATTATAAATTTATTATGATAAGTTGTAAAATTTTATGAATTTATTATTTTTGGAAAATTGAAACCATAAATTTAAAAATTAAAATGTTTTTTTATTTAAAAAAATAATACTGTATTGAAAAGAAAACCAGGTTAACTAAGGATTAATCAAAACAATATGGATTTAAATAATACAAAAATATATATATAAAATATACTATTTGATTATATTATATCTTTATATAATATTATATTTGAATCATTTTTCTTTTTTGAGGCATTTGGATTCAGAATGGATTTATTATAAATTAATAGTTTTTGAAATATTGAATGTGCCCCTCACCTATATTATAAAAGGGAACCTCCTTCATCCCTTCTTCATATCTCATTGAGCTCACTATAGAAACCAAAATCTGCCAAATTACTTCATCAAATTCCCTATCCACATTATATAGGTAATGGATTCCCAAAATATCAAACTTAGACCACTTTATAAAAGATACAATGAAGACATTTTGAAGAAGTGGTAATCGCTCTAACTAATCACGTTCTTTTTCAACTCTTCAATGACTCCTATAAATATATGATGTTTATAATAAAATAATGATTTATGTATCCTAATTTTTATTAAATTTTATTATGATTATGATATAACCATCATGAACCCTCTTACCCATGAAACAAAAAGGATAAAGCATCACTTGTGCATACGTACAGATTATAATCTCCATGTTGGGATGCAATTCATTTTTCATCATCATATTTTATAGATGGGAATTACGATGGGTCTAATGAATATATATGATATAATATTTATTATTATATATCTTTATCTCATTCTATCATTCAAAAAATGAAAGCATCTTTCATGCATACGTATAGACTAGCATCTCCATGAACAATATAATTACATTTTTTTCAACATAATAATATCTAATATATATATATATATAAATATTATGTTTATAAAATTATTAATAAATTTGAAATTATGTGAATAAAGATCAATGTATAAGGTAGAATACTACCAAACCAAACCCAAATGAAAAAAAGTAGTTACAACCCTGATCATTTATTTTAATAAAAAGATATTAATAACTGGATGATAAGATGTTATAAATAACACAAAAATGATTTTATATGTTTTTTGTTTTTGAATTAAGGTATAATAAGTCCATATTTATTATATAGTGTGTTTAAATGTGATTAATCAAAATAGAGACTTGGGGTAAGGGAGTTCTTAACTCAATTTTTTATTCATTTTTTCATACCAATATTTCATTGAATATTCAATTATAAAATTAGGTGTGAAATGAGATTTTATGATATATTTTCTATTTAAAAATATTATATGTGTGTATTTATAGTTAATACACACAATTTATTGATTTTATTAATGATTAATTAAATTATATTATTATTCTATGTGAATTTCTAGTCTCATAGTTTTTCTACAAGACTTATGCCATATTGGCCAATTGTTTCTTTTGTATGGTGTATATAATTACAATTAATGTAATCTATGGTACATGTTGTTAGATTTTATGGGTATTTAAGTATCCATTTTATGTTATCTATTTTATATTGTTCACATTTGAAAAGGTACCAATTCTATATGTAAAAATTGTCTCAATTTTTTTCTTTGAGACACATGTTATGTTATGAACCCAAATAATTTTATGATTTGTGTGTGAATAACATTTTATGTGTCTTAACATGAATCAACTCATTTTCTTGATATTTTATGTTTAATATAATTTTATTCTCTCTTCATTAAAAGGTTTTTTTTAGTTCAAAATATTTTTTTTCTAAAAATGATTTAAAAGTGTTTTAAATTATCATTTAGGGATTTGTAAGGAAAAAGGATTTAAAATCAGTTTAAAATAATTTTAAAATAATCAATTAAAAGTTATTGACGATAATTTCAATGAAAATGGTTTATAAATTTATTATTATTTAAAAATAATTTTTTTTGAAATGGAAAGGTTATTTTCCTAATGAATTATTTCATGTGATCCTTCAAAATCATTTTCCATCTAAGAAAACATTATTTAATATTATATTTGTTTTAACGGTGATAAGATCCAAAAATAAAATTCTTATTATTTCTTTGAATTTTTTATCATGTATTGGTATTTATGTTTTTTTTTCATGAGTTATGTTCTGATGAAAGAATTATGATACCAATTTATTTTTATGGAATTTGATTTGATTTAAGTTATTGTGGAATAGATATGTATGGATTTCAATATTTAACATGAATGAATAATATATCCCTCTAATTAATTGGGTAAAAATTTATATATCGTTATATAATGATGGGAAAGGAGTCAACATGCTTGTTCCAAAATTTAATAAAGGGGAAACCTAGTCCACTATAAGGAAATGAATGTAACTGGGGTTGTTGGTGTGTCCCTCATAGTAGGTAAAACTCTCTTATATTGCACTATTGTGTTTTGGAAATGAATCTTGGCTTATAGGTAATGATATAACAAGTTTATATGTCTACTAAAAAATTTATGTCTTATTCTTGTATTATTACTTCATGGATTATTATCTTGATTTACCCATGATTCATGTCTTATAAAATCAATGCTTTATGCCATGACTCAATATTTTCATATTTGATATGATGAATATAATTTTCAAAAGTTAATTTCATTATCACAAAACCTTACAATAATCTTATTCTTTCATATGGTATGGCTTAATATCTCCAATGTTTACCCTTACTATGCATCTGTCCTCGCCCTTTTGTAATGTTTATTTTTTTGATGTTATGTGGAAAATGTGAAATGAATTTTTTCTCTAGATGGTTTTCGCATAGATGATGTTGATGCACTATTGTGAAATAAGAAAATTTGGGAGTAGTGGGAGATTATTTTGATCTTTATGAACCAGTTATTTGTGAAGCCTAATTGTTATTAGTTTTCAGTAATTATATAAAACTCTAAAAATAAAAGTTCCTTGGGTATGTAAGTAAAACAATATTTTCTTTTGATGTTTTATGTTTAGTTATAAAAAAATAGTTCACATTTTTAATGTTTATATGTTTATCTATATAACTAAAAGTGTATATTCTAGGATTTTATATTTTGTATTAGAGAGGGTTTTAGATAAAATTTGATATTATGATGATTTTAAGAGATGTACTCTTAATATTTATAGACACCATTATGGGTATATAATTTTATAGTATTAGAAACCATTTTTAGATTTTAAGATATAATCTTTTATGGTGACTATTGATATCCTTAGAGATTTTTTATTTTTTGAGGCAATTACGGTTTGTTGGATTTTGGGATGAAAATTGAATGGATTGAAATAAACCTTGAAGTTAAAGAATTTATATAATTATGAATAAATCATAGTTATTTTTTATGCTTTTCCTCATATATATAGAAATTTTTATAGGATAGTATTAGAAACAACACAACATGTGTGATGGGTGATAACATCTCACATCTGGTAAGGCTACACAAAATTCAACCCCCAACGAATGTGTGATAAGGGTGCATCAACTACCATTGGTCTATGTGAGGTCCCCGTTATTTTTTAATTTTAATTTTATTTAAATAATCTGATTTGTTATGGTTTTTTTCATTTTGAAATCATAAATTTTATCATATATATAATCATGGTAATTATAAATTGATTTGGTGTTATGTGATTAATGATAATTATAAGACATTCACTATTTTTGGAAACCTGATATAATTATTTTAAATGTAACAAACATGGATATTATTTTAGGAATACGGGATTAATTGTATTTTAGAAACATATATGTTTTTATTTTTAATTTATTCTGATTTAGGTTATTTATGAAAATGTTTAGCTTTCCATAAGGTTTTTTAGGGAAATTAATTTTTGGTATGAGACATTAAGAGTGACAAATGTAATTTTATAGACAAAAGTAAAAATTATATTTTAAGAACATGTGACAAAATATTTATGATTTTCTAGTTTCAATATTATTTTATAATATTTTTGAAGAATATTTGGGTTTGAACTTACAATGTTACTATTAAATTTTGGAGATTAACATAGTTTTCAACATTTAATGATTTATTATTTTTGGATATTTTTATTATCTTTTATTGATTCTTTTTTAGTTTTTAAACATATGAGAAACATATTTTCAATCTTTTGTGGGTTATGTAATTTCATAGATGTCATTTCTAGTTCTTCCGGTGTAAAAAATACATAATTATTACTCATTGTATGGAGAAAAAAATAAGTTATCGTGGAAATTTATTAAAGGAGAAGTTATATTTTTCAATTAAGTATGTTTCATTATGTTCATAATATATATGTTAAAGTAATTACTAATTTCTAGGAAAATTATCATTAAATAAAACTATTATATAAAAATGTTATCCATTTACTTTTTCATTGAGAAATCAATGTCCTTTTAACCAATCACATATTTATGGTTTTGAGAAAATTAACTTTATAATAACCATGTTCTATATTAATCTCCATCGGAATATGATAGTTAGTTTTCTCTTCTTTTTCCACGATTTCTTACATAGAATCTTAGTATGTGTTCTCTCGTCTAACACACGTATGTTCATTTCTCTCTTCTCAAATGAATGTTTTATTGGCCCTTTTTCCAAGAGAGAATTTAAAAAAAGCTATTTTAGAAACTGAAAAGTATGGTTAATGAGAACAATGAAAATTTTCAAGGGAATGATTTATCAAAACTAGGGGAGAAATTAATATTCTGATATTTTAAAAATAATGACTATGTTTGATAGTGTACAATATCTGCAACATCATGCTTAAACAAAAAAACCTAATATTATAATTTAAATGTGACCATTATAACCTATTTATTAAATTGGTAGAAATAAATAGTATCGATGAAATTGTGAAATACATATATATTTTTAATACTAATTTATAATGTATTAATTCATTATAACTAATTAATGTATTTTAAGTAATGTTATTTTATTCATCAAAAACATATTTTCTTTTAAAAAAATATTTATTTATTTTCATGTAAAAAAAATATAATTATTTTTTATAAATTTTAAAATTTTTATTAAAAACAATTATCATATTTTTTTTAAATCATCCAATCAAAAAGTTAATATGGTGAAATTTTGATAATTTTTTAAAATGTTTGATTTTTCAATGCATAGTAAAAAATTTTGTTTTATTATATTTTTCAAGTATGTACAAGTTAAAAGTTTATGTCTAACTATTATTAAAATTTAAATTAGTTAAAATTAACTTATAATAAATTAGATAATTTTTTTAAAATAAAAATTTATACTTGAATGAAATATAAAAATATTTTAATATAGCATTTTTCTAAACAAAACTGTTTTTCATTGCGCTTTTTTAGTTTTTTCAATTAAATTCTACAAATTATGTAATTTTAATTTTGAGAAATGGGTTACCTATTTGGATTTGTAAGATTAATTTTTTTAAATATTTCCATTTTAGTTTTGGCCAATATGATTAGTAATAATATTAAATTTTGTTTCCTTTGAAAAGTGTAAATTGGGAAATTTTTGGATAAAAATAAATAATGACTATAAAATGACCCTAAAATTTGTACAAATTTTATTTAATGGAAATAGTTATATCCTTGAATCCTAATTATTAAAACTGAGTTTTTTAATGGAAAATGTTCCATGAAAATTACTTATATAATTTTTTATTCAAAGAAAGTCCCACAATATCACTTTTTGTCTTAAATATATCTTCTTGTGTCCAAATAAGAACAAAATTATTTTATTAATGAATATAAATCATTATAATTAAGTTAATTAATTTTTTTATGATAAAAATTAATTTTTTATTTTTTATATGTGAATTAATTACATTTAAGGCTTATGCATCACCAAAGCAGTGCATGTGCATAGAGATGAAAAATAAATAAATTGACTGTAATTAAAATGATAAAACCCTAAAAATAAAAAAACACAAGACTAAATATTTTTGGTCTGGTATATAAATACTATAATAACATAATGATCTAACTAATGACCATTTTAGATTACTAAAATAAAATTATAACCTAAAATTATTTAATTTTTTGAAAAGTCAAAAATGTCATAGTCATATTCTTAATTAGTACAATATTTGTAATATAGGGATAAAGAGAATATAATCTCAACTAAAAATATTATTTTTTAATATAAAATATTTTTCTACAGATTTGTATTTTTTTTAAAAAAAATATAACTTAAATAAATACCTTAAATAATTACACAAATATGATGAAATAATTATTCAACAATTGTAAATATAAAATGAATGATTTTATTAAAATTAAAAAAATATAATTTTAATTAATTATGTTTCACCAAGAATTTAAAAGGATAGTATGAAATATTACTATTGTATTAAATTATTTATTTTTAAGTTTTCATTCTTTTTATATTTTAATATTGTTAATGTAATTAATAGTGTCAAAATTGACACTACTAATTTTTTATTAAAATAATATGATATTTAATTATTTTAAAATCATTAAAATATTCTAAAATTACAAAATTATTATTATATTTTATTATGTGTCATAAATTTACATTTTTGGACAATATACACCATATTCGTAAAAAATTAATTTTTTTTATATTAAAGTATTGTTTACCATAGATAAAATTATAATGAGTTAACGATGGGTAAATCAAAATGATATCATATAGAATATATTATTTGATAATAATTAAATAATATATCATATTATATTCTAATCCTTATACTTTTGGATGTATTTATATTTATATTTATATAATTATAAAGTAATATTTTTCAAATTTCTAGTGGCGCCCCTCACATAAATTTTAAAAGGGCACCCATTCCCTCACATATTGACATCAAATATAGCACTTTACATCAACAAAAATTTAACAAAATCTATAATATTGTTACCTATCCAGATTATTGAGGTAAACATGTTCTCAAAACATGAATCCTAGATCCATTTAGTGGAGATAAAAAGGATATGTTTTGAAGATTAGGTAATTTCTCTAACTGATCATTTTCTTTTTCTACTCTTCGTTACCTCCTATAAATCTATGATGTTTATCAAATTTTAATAAATTAATTATAATAAATATTATGAATTGTTATTATTATTATCAAAACACTATCATACACCCAATTATCCGTCAAAGATAAAGTGAAAGTATCACTCGTGCGCACGTATAGCTTACCATCTCAAAAATATGATACAATTCAGTTTTCATCACTATATTTTATTGATGGATATTATGATGGGCTCAATTAATATATATATATATATATATATTATTAATACTATTTACCTTTCCCTCATTTCATCAATCAAAAAATAGAAACAATATTCATGTATACGTAAGACATATCGTCTCCATGAACAACATAATTCATTTTCTATTTCTACATTATATTAATTAATATAAATATGTGAATAATTATTATATATTGTGTTTATAATATTATTAAAATCATTTAAATTATTAGAACAGAGATCAAATTATAAGGGATAATACTTCTGCACCCAAAAAATATTGAAATGAAAAGCAATTATCACCCAGAACAAGGATTTTAATAACAAGATATTAATAAAAAGATGATAAAAGGATATAAATCAATCATAAATGGTATTATAAGTATATGGTTATAGAAGAAATCTATTAAAGAAAATATATTTATTATACATTAGGTTTCAATGTGGAATTAAAGTCAATACACGAGGTTATGAAATTCTTAAATCAATTTTTGATTCATTAGGATAAATTAAAATTTCATTGATTATGAAATTCTAATTTTATGTGTGAAATGAATTTTTATGATATATTTTTATATTTAAACTATATTAATGTATATTTATGGTGAATAAAAATAATATATTCATTTTATTAATGATCACTTCAATGATATGATAATTTTATGTGGACTTATAGTCTCACTTTTATTTCTGTGAGACTTATTCCATATTCACCACTTGTTTTTTTGTGTGGTATATATAATGATGATGAATTTTATCAATGATAACTAACCTTAAATTTTATGTGTACTTAAATATCTATTTAATGATATCTCATTCATGTGGTTTTTAGTTCAATAGATACTAAATCATTAAGGTAATTTAGTCTAAATATTTCTTGTTTGAGACACATGTTATGCTATGTGACTAAATTCTATTAAAGGATGTGTATACGTACCATGGAAGTGTATAATCATGAATATAATTATTTTAATGATATTACAAGTTTCTTGTAATTTTATTCTCTCTTTGGTTGTATATGTATGTTTCTTCAAAACAATTTTTCCAAATAAAAATTAATGTTTTTTAAATGATATTTTAGTAATTATTAAGGAAAAGATTTGAAAAAATGTTTAAAATAGTTTTAAATTATTCATTTATTATTTATCAAGGTTATATTTAATGAAAATAGCTTTCTATATATTTTATTTTTTAAAAATCATTTATTCCAAAAATAAAGGACATTTTCCCCAATAATTATTTAAAGCGATCTTTTAAAATAATTTCATATATAAGATAACATTATTTTATGTTACTTATATTTTATTGGGGTTATGAACCAATGATACCATTATTATTATATATCAAAATGGTTAATTATTGACTTATATTTATGAGTTTTATTTCCTTTCCATGAGTTATGTTATGATGAAATATGTATAAAACCCATATATTTTTTTTGGGTATTGATATGATTTATGTTTGTGTGGAACACATATGTATAGTTTTAATTATTTTAAAAGTGGGAACTATATCTCCGTAAAATTTTTCGGGTTAATATTTGTATATCAGGATATAATGATGGGAAATAAGTCTATAATCCTGATCTACTATGGTATGAAGGCGAAACATGATCCACTATAAGGAAACGAATGTGATAGGGGATAGAGGTGTGTCCCACCCATTATGTGCATCCCTCAATAATTACCCTATTATATTATGGAAATTAGTCTTGACTGATAGGGAATTATATTAAATTTTTATGAATCAACCAAAAAATCCATCTCTTACTCCTATATTATGCCTCCATGGATTAAGTTCTTGATTTCCTCATGATACATGTCTTGTGTATATCTATGTTTTATTCCTGACATAAGATTTTGATCTTTTAAAGGTAGAATATTTCTTTCAAATGTTATGATCCTGATCAAGTAACTTTATTCTAATATTATGCTCTCAATTGATCATGTCTTTCTATCTCATATGTTTACCCGTATTAAACATCTAACCCCACCCTTTTTTAAAGTTTCTTTTTCCCATGTTATGGTGAAAGTTGTTAAATGATTATTTTATAGAAGGGTTTCAAAAGGATTATGTTGATTGCCTATTGTTAAATTAAAAAAGAAGGTAATATTGGGGGATAATGTTGATATTTATAAACCATTTGTTTATGAATACAAAGTGTCAATTCTTTCCCTAATTCTCATAAAATACAATCCTGAAAGTTCTTTTGATGTGTACATTACCCAATATTTCCTTTTTATGGTGAATGTTTGAATGAAGAAATTGGGTCCCATTTTGTAATGTTTATTTCTGTAGCAATAGAACAAGAAGTACAGATTTTGGCCTGTTACATTTGGTATCAGAGTAGGGTTTAGGTAATAGTATATATTAGGATATATTCAAGAGAAGTACTCTTAAGAGTTATAGACACCATCATAGTTATTTATGTTCAGAGCCTTAGAAAACCCATATGATGTTTAAAGATATTAATTTTTAGGTGACTAATGATAATTTTTGAGACAATTATTTATCTGGAAACCAGGGGTTATTGAATTTTGGGATGAAATTTGAAGGTATAATATAATCATTAGTGTTAAAAAGTTTCATTAATATTGAATATATAAAGGATATTTTTTCGGATGTTTCCCATGTTTCTGATATTTATAATGATAATCTCAGAAAAAGTACAACATGTGCGATGGGTGGCAACTCACCATGTCTGGAGAGGCCGTAGGGATTCAACCCACAAACGAAGATTATAAGGGTGAATTTCCAAACACTCACCTAGCTAAAGTATCATTTGGTGTTTAGTTTTATTTTAGTCAAAAAATATGATGTATAAAGGTTATTTCCATTTTAGTAACCCACTATTAATACTAAATATAACCATAGGGATTAGAACATTTATTTGTTGTTAGGTTATTATATGTCATTTTTTAAGACATTAACTATTTTGGGAACCCTATATGATTATGTTATATTGTTTGGAATAAAAAATGAAATATATTTTTGAAGCATATATGGTTTTGTTTTTTATTTATCATGATCCATGTTATTTATGAAAATGTATAGTGGAAATTGTGTATTATTAATGAATATATATTTTTTCGTGACACATTAAGAGTGACTGATGTTATTTGGAGTTAAATTATGAAACTTATCTATGAATAATATGTGATCAAATAATCCTGATACATTGGTTAAGATATTAGTTTATAACATTTTGAAATAATTTTTTAGGTTATAAGATTGAGTATTAAATTTGAATGTTGGATATTAAGATTGATTTTTGTTATTTAAGTTTTATTATTTTTAGATAATTGTCTTTTCATATACTATCCATTTTGATTTTAGTTAGGGTTTCAAGATAGTATAAAAGAATTGTTAATATTTTTTGGAATATTTGATACAGCAGAAGATAATTATAGTTCATCAGTTGTGAAAAATATATCTTGAACACTCATCTTCTAGCAAAAAAGATAAGTTTGTGGTGGAAATTGATTAAAAGATGAATCCATAATTTCCAAGTAATTATATTGAATTACTATAATATTATAGATTGCATTGGAGTTCCAAAACTCTAGGAATATAATATTAAAATAAATTAATTAAATAAAAATCTTATACAGTTACCTTTCATACTGGTAAATCAATGGACTTTTATGTAAGGCCCCGACCCCAGTTACATAGAGTCGGTGTATTATAGTGTAACTTGGGTATGATCACAAAGATCAAGTCTCGAATGACCGATTAGTTTAGTAGTCTTGGAAACATTAGATACATTCATAAGTCTTAAATTACATCATAAAGTATAACAAAAATAAAAAAACATCCTATCTTCTACATCATAAAGTATAACAACACTAAAAAAACATCCTATCTTTATATCCCCTTATGCTATCCATGCAGGTCATTCCTAATATACTTTATCACATCCTAGAAAAATTAATACATTGAAAGGGGTGAGCTCAGATGCTTAGAAAGGATAACAATACAGCAGAAGCATTCATAAATTAACATAAACATTTAAGGCAACGTATGACTAAAACAAAAGCCTTTTAAACTTGAACTTCAACATAATATAGAAAAAGTAAAATGAGACAATTCCATTTACTTATTCACATGTATATTCTACTCGTCGAATAATCACATGCAATATCAATAACCACTTTCATAATGATGGAATGCATAATGCCAGACTATCATAACCACGTAGCCAAGGAATCGCTCCAATACTACAAATAAGATTTTTTCAAGGCCTCGTGCTAAGACACTAGTTTGTCTCATGAGACCTGCCGATGCATCGATGAGCTATAGCGGGCTCCACCCGTTACTTAATAAGTCCAATTCATTCCTCATATGAATAGGTTTAAACATATCATAATCCATAACATAATCGTATCACATAAAACATGCATAAAGGAAACACAACATTTCCACATTTTAATCACAAGATATCAATACAACACATTGATATAATAAAAACATTATCAAAATCATTTTCAATACCAAAATAAAGGAGGAGTAAACCATGGTATTTATTTTTTATTTTTAAAAAAAGTTATGGATTATAGAGGAAGCCGAAACTAAAATAATAGTCACGATGGCGGAGAAGTCATTGTCGTCGCATACGTAAGAAAAAAAATTCCTTTTTCATTTAGTAAAAACTCATTGTATAAAAATATTCCTTTTAAATAAACATAAAAGTCAAAGGGGTTTATACACCGTATAAAATAAAGTTGTGTATAAAATAAAACATGCCTCAATGAAAGGATATTGAGACGAAGTCCCTTAAAAAGATCATTTTTTTAAAATAAAATAGATTTATTATTTGTATACACTGTATGTATACATAAATAAAGTACAAAATGAAGATACGACATAATAATATCATGACGTAATTTGAAAGTAGGAGATTAACCCAAAGAACGAAAATTGGGGTAAGAAGTTCGCTTACCTCATGTCCGACTTGACTCGATCATTCTTTAATATTCTGAATAATAAACTAGATTTAATTTCTATTTTCTTAAGAACCTTTTTCATGTCCATTATTCCTTTTAAATCACTTATTACCATGTTATGAACATTATGTAATTATTTATGTTAATAACGGTCATTTTGTCGATCTTTTGTACTTGAGTCAAAAATAAACTTCTTATAATTACAAGTAGTTCATGTGGTGAAATATCCATTATCTCCAGAATTATATTCGTGATTTAGATATCATATATATCATATATATCTAGTATATACATTCATTCATAATATTACGTAACATTTAGAGGTAAGAAAAGAAATGCACCGTTCATGGATACAGTAAGTCGTACGTACGCATAAACGCTACTTTCATTTCTATTTTATATTTAATGGAATTAAATCATAAGGATATAAAGGTTTATTATAAATCCAGTATAATATCATATATAATATCATTTACTCCATCCTTTATACATCCCACATATGGAATTAACGATTCAAATCACTTTGAGGGGGCGGTAGTCCGCACATCCTAAAATGAAATTATCGCGTTTACCCATAATGGAAATCATAATGTTATTCCATAAATGAAAAATACAGAAGAATAATGAAAACATAATCATAATATATATCATATATAGAAATAGTGTCATCATAATGGCCACCATTATAGGTGTTAAAAGAATATTGAACAATCATCATTTCGTGAGGCAGAAATTCACCCACCACGGAAATAGTATGTTCTTTAACCATTAGACGAAGGTGTGTGTAAGTGTAAATCAAATAATTCTCATAACAACATACTAGTACACTGAAGATACTGTTTTTGTTACAAAATAAAGAAATAAAAAGAGTTTAAGGGGTTAGAGAAGCAAAATAAAACAAAATAACATGAGAGAAGACATTACCTTAAAATTGGGTAACTCTTTTTGATTTGAGCCAAAGGATTCCATGGGAAGACTTCTTCCCAAAGTGAGGCTTCTATGAGTAATAGAGGGATGTTGGGAGAGTATTTGGGCAGAATATGGCCTAGCCAAATGGCTTGAGGGTGTGAATAAGGTGGTAGTGGTAGGGGCCTTTTATAAGAGGGGAGGAGGGGAACTCTTAGAATGTAAAGAAATGTTACAATATTATGAAATGATTTTCGGATTTCAGAGGTCCCAAATTATATATTTCGAGGATAAGGTGATAAGGGTTCGAAATAAACTCATACAATAGATTTTTAACAGTGTAAGTCTTAGATTTTACATTATATTTTCATGTTATTTAATTCGTTAATTAATGAGGTAATCGATGCATCATCATTGTGTCATAAAATTTTTAATTTATATAATGTCTAAAAATTATAAGAAAATTACCATGATGTAGGAAATATTTTTAGATTTCCAATTAATATTTATAGTCAAAATTGTAACTTATATAACCCCATGTCATAATTAATTTTGTAAAACAACATATGTTTGTGACAATTTTATTCTTACATTAAATAAAGAGTTATTAATGTCATTTTCTTACCCAAGTGGCTCCATGGGGTCCCCAAGTTGACCCATGAATTATCTGAGTCGGCCATGACTCATCCAATAAGGGTAGGACTAGGGTAAATGTATTTTCATATTTTTATAATATCATTTTTACCTTAAATTTCACTAATTACCTTTAATCGTGATTAATTAAATATAAAGGTTACTATTCACCAAAAATTATTTTAATCACATTGAACCATATTTTACTTCCTAATGATTACCATGTATGTCAGATTTTTGAAAATCAAATCACAGAAGTGTAAATGTTTCATTTAAACAAAAAATTAGTTTTTTAACTACCACTTAGTGGTTTCACTATTCATCAAAAATTTAAGTTTTTCAGAACAATGCCAAAATTTCACCCTACGCTATAATTGATATTTCAAATTCAAAAATGATGTCTATTTTAAAAAATTACAAACATATAAGTTTCATTAATTAATTTTATAATTAATTCTCGTTGTCACAACAAATAGCGTGTTTTTAAGAAACAATATATATCAAAAGATTGAAAATTGTTTATGTCCAATTTCAAAGTGAAATTAAATCTAATGAACACCATTGGATAAAATGGTAAGAATATATTATAATTATACATTAAAACCACTCAATATTATAATTTATCACTATAATTTATTTTGACTAAAAAGTTGTTTTTAAGTATTTTTCACTATTCATCAAAAATTGGAGGTTCTCCGAAAATTACAAAAAAATCTACTTAGGATAATTTCGAAATTATGAAGACAAAAATGAAGTCCATTTTGAAATATAAAATTTCTATAATTTTAAAAAGTGGGTATTACTATTGATAATGACTACTTTGATTAGTTGCGGTGTGTTAGAACTCGAACTTGCGTACAATGCAAGCTATTGCATTATTGAAAGAGAAGCGTATCGTGAAAGATTGGGGTGTTACATTATTCCCTACTTCAATAAATTGCGTCCTTGCAATTTGAAATTTTTCTTTGAGAATATAAGGTTGAAAATAAAAAATACCTTTGTGGAAAACCCACATCGGAAATAAAGTTAATAAAATTTAGCCTTAATAAGAGGGAAAGGGAAATGAAAAAGTGACCGACAAATTATGATCTCAATAAGGAGAAAATTGGTGGTAATTAGAGACATATAATTGGAGGAAAAATTTAAATATTTTTATGGAGTGATTGAGGTCATCAATCATAAACAAGTGTAAAATTTAAGGCCTCAAAGCCTTAAATCTATATTGATTTAAAATATTATCAGTTCAAGAAGATATAATGTATTAGGATAACAAATTTTCTGTTTTAATATCCCTTTACTAAAGTTTAAGAATTAATTTATTCATAGAATATGAGATAGGTATATATATATTGTTTCTTGACAAGTAGAGTTTCAACCTTCAACTAATTTCTACCACAAACTCGTCTTTCACTCAAAAATGTAATAGAACTCAAAAAGATTATATTTATCCTAATCGTACATGGTTCAAAATAATAACACATACCATTTAGATTAGGAAAACTATTTTTTAATAACCAGGGACTTCCTGTAAGCTAGTGGTAGGTAATAAAGGCCTGTCACACTATGTTGGTGGGTTCGATTCCTGCAGCTTTGTCCGAAGCGACGGGTTATCGCCCAACCTGAAGGATGTCATTTTTTTAAAACTATATTATTATAATATTCCATAAATAATCGTATGAAATGTTTTAACCTTATTCCATACTATTCAAAGTTCAACTTAATCTCTTCCAACCTTTATAGTTATCCAAAATACTTCTGTAAAACTCACAGTCTAGATTTTATAAGGAAGGTAAACATAATGAAGATCCTTTTTCTGCGTAATAACATGTGAAAACATTCATCATGTATTCTTTTAAAACACTGGAACATCCTAAATTACCAGAAATCCTTATTGATTACATTCTTGATCCCGTATTCCTTATAGAATACTAGATATACTAATTTTATCCAAAAATGTATACAAATCATTAATCAGTTTCAAGGAAGTCAGGAATATCCAATATAATTTATCCAAATAAATCATGTATTAATCCAAAATCACTATCTCAGTATCAGAACCATATTATGGTTTATCTTTCTCTCAACCATTCATTTTAAAAAATTTAACCTTCTATGGGGTCACCTTTCTTGGTTCCACACAATCTCAAGTGCTTGATGAAATAGTACTCCAGTACAATCCTTATATACCCCATAATTATTATAACTAGTACATCATTGATACCAAACAAAAATGAAAAAATTCATTAATAACAACATAAGAACTCTAATCATTCCCCCTCATATGTGGTAGCATCAAAACTTGATTATTATCCAATAACATCATTTGGGGCACACTCTGATGATTTGGACATTGGTTTGCGTAGTGTCCCCACTCCTTGTAGATGAAGCATTACACATTTGAAAACTTTTTCTTACCCTTGCAGTCACGCAATTGGTGTCCTTTTTCTCCACACTAATAACAAACTCTCATTCCCTTCAGGCAAGTTCCAAGGTGTTTCTTCCCAAATTTATCACATATTGGAAAATTCATCTTTTCCATCATCCCTTTATCCATCATTCTCTCTTCCATCCTTTTCTTCTCTTTCATCCCTTCAAATCCATAAGACTCAGAGAATTCTTTACTTATCTTATTAACTCATGATACTACATCTTCATATGTTGAGAACACATGGGAGATTATTTCCCTTCTAAATGATTTCTTAATACCATTAAAGATATAATCCTTCTTACTATTTGGATCATACGTATTGCTTGAGTTCACATTCCTTCCACTGGGTACCATTTCTATACAATAGCCTAAACTAGGTTAGTTTATGAATTGCAATGAATAATTCCAAACTTGTAAAATACTTAATGTAAATTGAACGGTTTATGGATATAATCAGTAATCATAAACAATGATTTGTTTGAGGAAGTATATACTCATAAACCCTTAATAATGGTTTGTAAAAAATGAGAATTATCCTATGCATATCCCCCGGGAGTGTCGTAACCAAGAGTGCAGCAAGGCCCGTTGTCATGCACCAGTTCCCGTCCAAGTCTAGCTCAAAGCGGTGTTTTTGGGTTTTACCCCAAGGTACATATGTGCCAGAGCCGCCTCTACCTGATCATATCTAGACAGGGATGTATTACTCAGAAAACTCACAAATTCTATATAATACAAAAATTCAAGGATGTTCTTCTATACTAATCCTCAAAGTCTATCTTAGTGATATGTGCTCTAATCAAAGTTTATCTAAATCTAGCTTCCAAGGTTAGTAATAAACTTCCTCTGATACCAACTGTAACGCTCCGACCCTAGTGACCTAGAGTCGGTGCATTATTGCGTAACATTGGCATGATCACAATGATCAACTCTCTAAAGACCGATTAGTTTAGTAGTCTTGGAAACACTAGATACATTCCTAAGTCTTACATTACATCATAAAGTAAAAAAATCTAAAAAAAATCATGTCTTCATATCCCCTCATACTATCTCTACAGGTCATTCATAATATACTTCATCACATCCTGGAAAAATTAAAATATTTAAAGGGGTGAGCTCAGATACTCATTATGTATAACAATATAGCGGAGGCTTTCATAAATAAACATCAACATTTAAGGAAATTTATGACTAATACAAAAGCCTTTTAAACTTTAACTTCAACATAATATGGATATAGTAAAATGAGATTATTCCATTTACATATACACATGGATATTCTAATGGTCGAATAATCACATACAGTATCAATAACCACTTTCATAATGATGGAATGCATAATGCCAGACTATCAAAACCACGTAGCCAAGGCCTCGTTCAAGGACTACAAGTAAGATTTTGTAAAGGCCTCATTCCAAGACACTAGTTTGTCTCATGAGACCTGCCAATGCATCGAGGAGCTATAGCGGGCTCCACCCGTCACTTAATAAGTCCAATGCATTCCTCATATGACAGGTTTAAACATATGATAAACCATAACATAATCGTATCACATAAAACATGCATAAAGGAAACATAAAATTTCCATATTTCAATCACAAGAAATCAATACAACACATTGATATAATATATCCATTATGAAATTCATTTTCAATACCAAAATAAAAGAAGAGTAAAACATGGTATTTATTTTTCATTTAAAAAAAAGTGATGGCTTATAGAGGAAGCTGAAACTCAAATAATAGTCACGGTGGTGGAGAATTCATTGTTGCCACATACGTAAGAAAAAACATTCCTTTTTTCGTTTAGTAAAAATGATTCATATAAAAATTTTACTTTTGAATAAACGTAAAAGTCAAAGGGGTTTATACACCGTATAAAATAAAGTTGTGTATAAAATAAAACATGCCTCAATAAAAGGAGATTGAGACGAAGTCCCTTAAAAAGATCATTTTTTTAAATAAAAAAGCTATATTATGTGTATCCACTATAAGTACACATAAATAATGTAAAAATACAAGATAAGACATAATAATATAATGACACAAGTTGAAATCAAGAGATTAACCCAAAGAACGGAAATCGGGTTTAGAAGTTCCCTTACCTCATGTCCGACTTGACTCGATCGTTCTTTAATATCCTGAATAATAAACTAGAGTTAATTTATATTTGATTAAGAACATTTTTCATGTTCATTATTCCTTTTATATTACTTATTACCATGTTATGAACATTATGTAATTATTTAAGTTAATAACGGTCATTTTGTCGATCTTTGGTACTGGAGTCAAAAATAAACTTCTTGTAATTACAAGGGGTTCATGTGGTCAAATATAATTTATCTCCAGATTTATATACATGATTTAGATATCATATATATCATATATAACTAGTATATAAATTCATTCATAATATTACGTAACATTTAGAGGTAAGAAATGAAATGCACTATTCATGGAGACGGTAAGACGTACATACGCATGAACGCTACTTTCATTTCTATTTCGTATTTAATGGAATGAAATCATAATTATATAATGGAATATTATAATTCCATTATAATATCATATATAATATCATTTACTCAATCCTTTATACATCCCACATATGGCATTAACGATTCAAATCACTTTGAGAGGGCAGTAGTCCGCACTTCCTAAAATGAAATTATCACGTTTACCCGTAATGGAAATCATAAAGTTATTCCATAAATGAAAAATACAGAAGCATAATGAAAACATAAACATAATATATATCATATATATAAATATTTTCATTACAATGGCCACCATTAGAGGTGTTAAAAGAATATTGAACAATCATCATTTCGTAAGGGAGAAATTCACCAACCACGAAAACAGTATGTTTTTAACCATTAGGGGAAGGTGTGTGTAAGTTTAAATCAAATAAATCTCATAAAAACATCCTAGTATATTTAATATACTGGTGTTGTTACAAATTAAAGAAATAAAAAGAGTTTATGGGGTTGGAGAAGCAAAATAAAACAAAATAACATAAGAGAAGACATTACCTTACAATCGGGTAACTCTTTTTGATTTGAGCCAAAGGCTTACTTGGGAAGACTTATGCCCAAATAGAGGCTTCTAGGGGTAAGAGATAGAATTTGGAAGAGTATTTGGGAAGATTTTGGCTGAGCCAAATGGCTTGAAGGTGTGAATAAGGTGGTAGTGGTGGGGGCCTTTTATAAGAGGAGGGGAGGGGCACACTTGGAAAGTAAAGAAATGTTTCATTATTATGAAATGATTTTCGGATTTTAGAGGTCCCAAAATTATATATTTCTAGGATAAGGTGATAATAGTTCGAAATATATCAATCCAATAGGTTTTTTACAAGTTTAAGTCTTAGATTTTACACTATCTTTTCATTTTATTTAAATCGTTAATTAATGAGGTAATCAGTGCATCATCATTATGTCATAAAATATTAATTTATTTAATGTCTAAAAATTATAATAAAATTAACATGATGTTGGAAATCTTTTTAGATTTCCAATTAATATTTATAGTCAATAATATAACTTATATAACCCCATCTAATAATTGTTTTAGTAAAACAACACACGTTTGTGACAATTTTATTTTTACTTTAAATAAAAAGTTGTTAATGTCATATTCTTACCCAAGTGGCTCCATGGGGTCCCAAAGTTGACAAATCGATTTTATTGGTTGGCCATGACTCATAAAATAATAGTAATCCAAGTGTAAAGATATTTTCATATTTTTATAATATCATTTTTACCTTAAATTTCAATAATTACCTTTAATCGTGATTAATTAAACATAAAAGTTACTATTCACCAAAAATTATTTTAATCCCATTGAACCACATTTTAATTCCTAATGAAAACCATGTATGTTGGAGTTTTGAAAATCAAATAACTGAAGTGGTAATGTTTCATTTTAATGAAAAATCAGTTTTTTAACTACCACTTAGTGGTTTCAGCATTCATCAAAAATTGAAGTTTTTCAGAACAATGCCAAAATTTCATCCGAAGATATAATTGATATTCCAAATTCAAAAATGATGTCTATATTAAAAAATTACAAACATATATTTTTCATTAATTAATTTTATAATTAATTCACGTTGTCACTACAAATAGCGTGTTTTTGAGATACAATATATATCAAAAGATTGACAATTGTTTATGTCCTATTTCAAAGTGAAATTAATTATAATGAACACCATTTGATAAAATGGTAAAAATATATTATAATTATAATTTAAAACCAATAAATAGTATAATTTATCACTATACTTTATTTTTATTAAAGAATTTGTTTTATGTATTTTTCACTATTCATCAAAAATTGGATGTTCTCAGAAAATTACAAAAAATTCAACTTAGGATAATTTCGATATTCTGAATACAAAAATGAAGTCCATTTTGAAATAAAAAATTTCTATAATTTTAATAAGTGGGTATTACTATTCATAATGACTACTTTGATTAGTTACGGTGTGTCAGAACTCGAACTTGCGTACAATGCAAGCTATTGCATTAGTAAAAGAGAAGTGTATCGTGAAAGATTGGGATGTTACATTTTAACCCATAATATATTTATGATTTTGATATGGTTAGATTTATATTGACCATTTTATATATTAATCTCCATAATAACATGATAGTTAGATTTATATTCCTTTTACATTTTCTGCTACATCAAAAACTAGTATTTTTTATCCCATGTGGCATTCGTACATTCATTTCTCCCTTTTCAAATGGAAGTTTTATTTACCCTTTCTCTAATATTGGATATCAACAAAAGTATTTTGAAAATTCGATCACTTGGTTATCGAGAATAAGTTTAATTTGATTGGAGAAAACTTATTAATGGGGGATTGAATATAATTTCCAAATATTTTACAGGAAGGATTATGTTTGATTGTAAACAACATTCATAATTCTCAGCTTAAATAAATCAGTAAATATAATCCTTTAAATGTGACCATTATAACCTAGCAACTAAACTAACATGATTGAATTGTATTAATAGTGTTAAGAAATATTTATATAATGGTCATAATCATTGATAATTTATTAATTTATTTTAAATAGAAAATATATTTTTAGTTATTTCAACTTTTTCATAAAAAAACATATTTTCGTCAAAAAATGATTTTATTGCTCCTTTATGTATAAATTATAAAATTAAATTTTGCCAAATTTTAGAAAAATTGTTTCATAAAATTAAAATCTTTTTTTAAATATGAAAATCAAAATTTTTCTATGTGGAAATTTTGATACTTTTATGAAAAGTTTGCTTTTTTAATGAATAGTAAAAAATACTGATTTTTATTGTATTTTTCAAGTATATAAAAGTTAAAATTGTGTTTATAATTAGATATTAATTTTAATTATTTAAATATAACTATAATATTTAAATTATGTTTTTTGGAAGAAATTTTATACATGAATTATTTAAAAAATATATAAAATACCATATTTGAAAAAAAATTATTTTTCTTTGAGTTTATAAAGTTTTACTTTAAATTAAAATATAAAAATTATGTGGTTTGAATTTTGAAAAATTGTTTACATATTTGGATTCAAATGATTAAAAATTGTTAAATATGCCTATTTTATTTTTGGAAAATATGAATAGTAATCTTGTTAAATTTTGTTACCACGGTAATGGGTAAATGGGTTAATTTTGGTTAAAAATAAAATGATAATGAATATAAAATGAAAATAACAATTACCCAAATTTTATTTGATCGATATAATTTTACCCTTAACACCTAAATATTGATATTTGGTTTTTTAATATAAATTTTCCCATGAAAATGAGTTTTATTATATTTAAATCAAATGACGTTACAAAATGTCCTTTTCGTTGTCTTAAATATCTCTTATGTTTTAAAATGGGGAAAAACATATGCTATGAATAAATATAATGGAATATATTATTCTTTATTTATTAATTTGTAGGATATTAATATATTTTTAATTTTTATATATGAAATTTTTACATTTATATATAATGATCCTCTAATGTAGTTCTTGTGTAAGAAAATGGAAAAACACTAAAATGATTTTAATTAAAATAAAAAGAATAATAAAATAACTAAAATACCAACCCCAATATCATTATATGAGTATATATCCACTATTAGCAGCCAAATTTATAATTAATTACCATTTATAGCCACTTGAATAATATTATAACCTTTATGAAGTACAATTTAATGAAATCAATCATGTCACACTCTTCTTTTTAATAAGACCCATATTTGTAATTAAGCATTAAACAGATGATAATCTAGACTATAAGTATAATATAAATATATAATATATTTATTTACATAGTGTTAATTTATTTTTAATTTTTAATAATTAAAAATTTTCCTTAAATAGTTACATAACAATGATGCAGTAATTATTCAAATAATGGAAAAATTAAAAAAATTAAAAAACTAAATGAAATATAATTTGAATAAGTTAGGTTGATGAAATTAATTTATTATTGACTAAGAAATATTAATGGATTATTAAATTATTTTTTATTTAAGTAATAATTTTTTTAAAATTATATTAAAGCCACTATAATGGATAGTTTCAAAAATGACACTATTGATATTTTATGAAAATGATATTTTAATAAAATATTTCAAAATTAGAAAACTATTTTAAAAAATTGAATTTATTATTATATGTTCTAAAATGTCATAAATATACTATTTATATTCAATTGAATCCATATATATAAAAATTAAAAGTTTGATTATTAAAATATTTGTTAAAGTTGTTAAAAGGTAAATGGTTTAACCAAAGGTTAATCAATATGTTAAGGTTTAAAATAATATATAAACTTATCTTAAATTTATTTTTTGATTCTATTAAAAATTTAACTCATATTAATTTTTAATCCATATCCTTTAAGAGGCATTTGGACATATATTGAATTATTTATAAATTAATATTTTTTTTTCAAATTCTAAATGTTCCCCTTGTTTCAATTATAAAAAGGCACCTCCTCCCTCACTTAGTCACTATAAATTGAGTTAACTATATCCACCAAAATCTTCTAAATTATATTATAAAATTACATAGAAACATTCTAGATGTACTATTATTCTCAAAATACCAAAACTTGAACCATTTATAGGAGACACAAAAGATAAGTTTTCTAGAAGAGTTAATCACTTTAACTGATTACTTTATATTACTACTCTTCCTTAACTCTTCTAAATCTATGATGATTATCATAAAATAATATCTTCAGTATTTTAAATATGCTGAAATATTATTATTATTATAAAAAAACCATCATACCCCCTTGATGAAGCTATTATTTTTGCATATTTTAAACTATAATGAAATGTTTTTAACCCAAATAATTTTTCATTTAATGTGAAATTATATTATTTTTGGAATTTTATTAGGTTTTTGGATTAAAAGAAAAATTCCATAATTACCAATATTTAATATATTTTTATGAATTTGCTATTTCAATAATATCTATTAAATTATGGATCCAAATTGCATGATTCCTTTTTTATAGGATCGCTAGATTTATTGGATAAATATTTTTCAATTGGACTAGAGATTGATTTGAACATATAAAGACAAAAATAAATTTTTTTGTTGAAACATTCATCTGGACAACAGGTTGGACCCCAAATTAATAATAAAGGCATAAATACAAATAATGATGTCTAAATTCAAATATTCTACATGGATATAAAATAAAACACATTGATGCACTTACTTGATAAATTTAACTTATAAAGTCATTCATTAACATATTCATTGAATGTTTCAAACAAGGAAAAAAAATTTTTTAATGTTTGGGCTGAAAAATGAGACTTTATTAATTAAATAATTATTATCTTACCACATTTGAAATGGATCTCAAATTTTTAGGGTCAATAATTAATTAAACTAGTTAAAAATATCTAAAAGATTTCAGAATAATATACTGCCTAGAAAGGGGAGAAAAGATAGAAATCATTTAGGGATGAAAAAACTAAAAACAACATAGTTACACCACATGAACCACAAGTACATGCAATTAATTAATATAAAGGAATAGTTCCATCAAGAAAAGTCACGAGGAACAAGAATGCGGTGAACCTGAACTACAAAACATGATCTCGGCTTACACGATGTGATCTTAGTCAACCAGTCAAAGAAGCATACGAGATTCACATGATGTGGAAGAGAAAGCAGATCTTGGGTACATGATGTGTACCCCATGTACACATAGTAACGATGGTGGTGGGTAGAGAAATAATATAAATGCTGAAGTCTGAATTAGGATTAAGCCTATATGTGGATCCCTTCGCTACTCTTCCAAACCATTCTGGGGGAGCCCATACCAGGGGGAGATGAGACAGATCACCGTGCAAACAACTAACATCCATCCAACAACAGAACGTGCTGTTCTAATGAAGTTATTCTATAGAATAGTATTTCCTTTTATTATAATCGATCCATGAATGTCTAAACATCATGTGGCATGGGAATCATAGTTATGAGGATTCTTCTCTTTTTATTTTTTACTTCAATCTGTTTTTATTATATTTTTATAGAAACTGTTTTCATAATTAATGGAGGTATATTTTATTTTTTGAATTCACATTATTCTATTTCATTTTATAGTTTTCATAAACATAAGAATATAATGTAATTTCATGAAATTATAAACACCTTTAGTGAGGTCTCCCCATTGAGCACAACAAATTCAATTATATTTTGTTTCTTGGAGGTTATTGGGTAATAGATACACATTAATAATTGGAAAAGCAACAATATATGAGGTCTCAATATGGTGTTTATATGATTTTTGTGTTCACATTGAGGTTTTTGAGTGATCATTGGAAAATATAATTTAATTAAACATGGACAAGGGTATTTTCTATGTCTCTATGATTGTCTACCCCTTCAATCTCTGGATTTTGTGTTTAGTTCATTCTTCTTCTAATCATTGTCCTAGATTTATTACTACATTTTAATTTTAATCAAATTTAATTAAAATACCCATTTTTAATTATACCATTAACAATAAAAAATTATTAATGTAATATTATGATAGCTTGGTATGTATCCTCTTCATGAGACAATCCTAAGGTCACCACTGTACTTCATTTTAAGTGGATGAAATATTGATTGTGGTTACATGACTGAAAACCCCAGAGTCAATTTGGCGTTGTTGTCAGGGAGGTTGCCTATGTTTTTTTAAAATTTTATTCTTTTTATTTTAGTATCTTAACCACTAATTTAGAGTCATAAAAAACACTAAAATAATGGATTTTCATAAAGACTACTCCTATTCATGGAAGCATTATCGATATTATGTGGATTCAAGTTATGATGAATCTTTAACATTTTATCTTACACAAAATAATTGTATTCGTCAACATAAATCATCCATGCCTCACGAATTAAGAAAAAAATGGAGATAATATCAAATACTGTCAATGAACTAAAATAATTAATAACACAAAAAGATGATCAAGATTTTAATGTCTTATCTCAACCAGTTTTTGATGAATTTTTTGTGGATGACTTGAAAACATTTTCAGAAAATCATTTTTTCTAATTTTAAAAAAGAAATTTACATTGATTCACAAATTGATTTATCTTTTAGTAATTAAAACACTTTGGAAAACAATTTGAATTACTTTTTTGAAAATGAAATTTCATGTGACACCTCATCTTTTGAAACTAAAAACTAAATCTTTTTATTAGTAGTTGAAAAAAAGAGTAATAAAACATTGAGACAATCATTTTTCAAGATCATATATAAGATCCTATGTTGCTTCAAACATTCAATACAACAATTTTTTTTATCTCAAACTGAGATGGAACCTGACATGCCATAGGGATATATCTCAATTCATTATCCAATTATTACTGATGATTTGGATAATAAAATGTTAACTATTTATCACTGTTCATATTTAATTCCCATTGTTCCTAAGAGGAATGATTTTTTAGATAAAGATGATTTCCATGATAAAACTGAATAATTAATGGTGTGTCCTTTTGACTACACAGGCACACATGTGGATGATGGAATCAAGCTAATTTTCAAAGAAGAAATTAGTTTTAAAGATGAACTGGATGATGAGCTACATCTTGAGATTAAAATTCATCAAGTGGAGGTATTTTGTGAGGAAAAAGTTAGGTGATGTTTCTTATACAATTTTTCTCTCCTTCACAACATCAACGATGCATGAAATTCATGGCGGGTAACTTGAATAAATATGTTCTTGGGAGATTTTACATGTTCTTTAAGATTATGAATATTGGAGAAAATCATTCTGGTGGTTCATAAGGAAGAAACTACACGCACCATGTCATTAGGGATGATCTACTAAAAATACAAGAATATGAGAAATGAAATCTTATCACCCACTTGGGGGTTCATACCACGTATCATTTCCCTTCACTTTACAATTTTTATTTACATTCACTCAAAGAATTTTTATTATTTTTTTTCCTTGGAGGTTTAGAAGTTTCATCATCTAGGATGAAAGATGATGTATGTTAATTCAAAATAAAAACAAGGTTGTCTCATTCCTTCCTTTTTTTGTCATGTCTTATATTCTTGAATTCAAATTTTTATATAATTTATTCATAATAGGTTCATTGTAAAAATTAAATATGGGGGAGGAAAATAATGGATAGAATAAATTTTTTTGTCTTTTATTTTCTATATATTGGTATTTTATTTAATATTTATAAAATAAAAATATTTGAGCATCAATGTAATTTCCTTTTTAAATTGTAAAAAAAACTATGGAAGGAGAAACTTGATTCAAGGAACTATTCATAAATGATTACTGAAATGTTCTTTTTTGTAGATTCAAATTATTTAAATTCGTGAAATGATATTGAATTTTGAAATCCATGCCATAAATATTGTCAAAAATAGAAACTAACATACTTGGGAGGATTCTGAACCAATTTTTTCATCTTCTTCACATTCACCCCATGCTTGAGTGAACTAAAGAATGATTTTTTGACCAGAACCTTCCATTTTACTATCAAAACCTGTGAAATCTAATGAAAATGTGTTCAAAATTATTGAGTAAATTTGTTTGTGAAAAAATACCCATTATTCAGGATTATCCTTTTATATTATATCCTAACCTATAAATTTGACCATTGTGAGCCATTAGTATCCATATATATTATTTTCAATAGCCACATTATAAAACAATATCTATATCTAACAAGCTCTTAAAGTACGTTTTATGATTTTAGTAAAGCATAAGTGTGGGAGAGTTTATTTTTGTTCATATAGATCATTTGGTACTATGTTGGGTGGAAATACATATTCTGAAGATATTTCCATGATGATAAAAATACTATGTTGAATGTTATGGCCATATAGAGCATTCATTGAAAAGTAGTTGTGCCTTTATAAAGCTCCCCATGAAATATATTTCTTCATATCTAGAGCTTTGAAACAAAATATGAAATTTTGACAATAAATTAATATTCCATTGTTGTTGATATAGAGAAGGTGTGGGATATTCCTAAAATTTACAATGAAGAGCCAATGATATTCCACGATGAATGATGAGATGACCATACATTACTGAAAATTGGTATCAGGAAATATTTCTTCAATAAAGACCCAATCCATCTATTTATACATTAAAATTCATAACATTTGAAAACCTACCAAACATAAAACCTCATAACAACACTTTATAAATCCCTCATGATGGACATAATTTTTTGAATTAATTTGGTGGAGGTTTATAGATTTTTCAAGCCGATGGTGCCTCTTTCATTCATTTGGATGAGAAAACCATTGTTTAATATCAGAATATTGTGTTGAAAACAATAGTGAGGTAGGAATACTTGTGAATAGAATATCATATTAAATGGGAATTGAATGAATCAACATAATTTTTAATTCTTAATTGAAGTTGTTTAAGTGTAATGATATGTTGGGTTCTTGGATTTAAAGATTTAATATTTTATCATTTTCATATTTTTATTTTTCATTAGTAATTTGTTCTCACTTGTCTAAGATTACTAGTGGAAAGTTGTGGGGTGTGATGAAGCAAATAGTTTCACCTATTATAACATTTAATTAAGTTTTTTAATCTAACAAAATTTTTAACTAATTTGAAACTACATAATTTTTGGGATTTCATAGTGTTTTGGTCTGAAATTAAAAAATTCCATAATTCAGTATTTTTAACAGATTTTTAGGACATTGGTATTTCAATCATATATTTTAAATTATCAATCAAATTTGAGAGACTATTATTTTTTAGGATCCCAAAATTGTTTTTGAAATTTTTTTTTCAATTGGTCTAGGGATTATACGAATATCTAATGCTCCAAATAAATTGGTTTTTATTAGTACAATGTTTCACTGGATAGCATGGTGGACCCCACATCCGTAATGGAGTCATGAATCTGGATGAATATGTCCAAATTAAATGAGTCATCATGGATATAAAATCTAAAACATGGAATCTCTTAGAAGATAAATTACAATGATAAATGTTTTCATTAAAGGATTCATTGAAGGATTCAAACAGGGAAAAATTTCAGGAAACTTTATCCCAAAAAAATGTCTTTAGTAATTAAATCATAATTATCACAAAAAAATTTCAAAGGATCAATTTTTTTTAAGTTCAACCGTTAGTTCGATTATGAATAACTCCCTATACGAGTCAAGAAACATATTTGTCTGGGAAATTTGGTAAAATATGGAATACTTTTGGGGATGTATAAATGGAAAAAACTGGAACAACATGGTCCCATGATGTAGCACACAAGTACACATTGTGACTTAATCCAAAGAAACAATTCCTTTAGAACAGATCGTGAAGATAAAACATGCAGTGAACCTCAAATAAATTACATTATATGGGCATAAACTGCAAGATACGAGTCAAAAAGTCAAAGTAGCATATGAGATTCATGTGATGTAGAGGACAAAGCGAATCTGGGTCACACGACATGTACCCTTGGTTCATATTATGATGACAGTGACACACATAGAAATAAAATCGATGATGAAAGTGTGACATGGTATTATACATATACATGTATCCCTTGGATACCCTTCCAATCCATTATGGGTGGAGGCGAGACCAGTGGGGTGTGAGATGGAGCACCGCCACTCCAACAAACATCCGACCGAGAATAGAAGGTGTCGTGCTGATGAATCTATGCAAGAGAAGATGAGTTACAATGATGATAATTTAGGAATAGAGGTTTATATGTCGAATTGTGGTGGCATCGGAGATATGAGAATTCTTCTCGTTTTATTTTTACTTCAATGTGTTCTTATTCTAATTTTCTAGAAACTTTTTTCATAATTAAAGGTGGTCTCTTTTATTTCTCGAATTTACTTTCAGCTATTTTGTTCCATATTGTTTATAAAAATAAGAATGTAAATTAAGTTCCTTGTTGTCTAAACCACTCATGGGGAGGTCTCCCTTTCATGTACAACAAGGTCAATTAGATTCGGTTGCTCAGAGGTTTTGGGGAAACCGAATAACATTTATAAGGGAATAAGCACCTATATTTGAGTATCAATATGGTGTTTAATGATATAGGGGTTCACATGGAGGTTATTGACTAATCATTAAAAATATTATTTGATAATTTAATTAAACAACGATAAATGGAGTGTCCAAGGATCAAATATTTTCCCCCACTGCCTTCTAAGGTTTTTTTCATCAGTCTATTATTTTTCAATTCAATGTCATAGATTTATTACTTCATTTAAATTTTATTTCACTATTATTTAAATACCCATTTTTATTTCTTAATTTGTCAAGATGAAATTAAAAAAGTAAATTTTTAATAGCTTATTACGAAACCTCGTCCTCAAACATCCCTATGGTCACCATAGTAATGCATTTTAAGGGGATAAAATACTGATTGGGGTAACATGACTAAAAACACCATTGCTAATTTGGATCCACTACTGGGGAGGTTTCCAAAGTTTTTTTAATCTATTTCTTTCTGTTAGTATATTGACCACTAATTTAGAGTCCTAAAAACACAATAAAATGGATTTTCATTGCGTCTACTCTTATTCATGGTAGGGTTATCAACATTGTGAGATGTCAAGTCGTGATGAATTTTTAATATTTCCACTTCAACATAAAAATTTGAATCAGCAACATCAATCTTCCATGAATCATGAATTTTGAAACCAAATTGAGATTCTATCCAATTCTATCAATTAACTAAAATAAATAAAATCACAAAAATATTCTCACGAAATTTAAAGTATCACTAATGTGTAAGTAAAATTTATCATCTCCACATTGTGATACAATTAATTTTTCATCACAATATTTTATGGATGAGTATAACGATGGATTTAAAAAATAAATATATATGATATAATAATTATTATCATTCACCATTGTCTCATTCCATCAATTTAAAGATGAAAACATTGTTCATGTGTATGTATGGCCTACCATCTCCTAGAACAATGTCATTAATTTTCTGTTTCTACATTATATTAATGAATATAAATATTTATATAATAATTATATATTATGATTATTTAAGGAATAATATTCATCAAATTATGTTAACAAAGATCAAAATATATGGTCTAAAATAGCTGAATGAGAACAAGCATGGAAAACGAAGTAGTTATCACAAAGGAAAGTGATTTTATTAACAAGATGTTAATAAATATATATTTAGATGCTAAAAATAGCTTATAAATTTAATTATAATTATTTTATTATGGAAGTAATATATATAAAAATTCATATTAATTATACATAAGGTTTCAATTTGAATAATGAAAGTAGAGACCTTTGGTAAGGTAATTCATCACTGAATTTCTCATTTATTGGGTTAAACTACTATTGTAACATCCCACGTAAATAAAGAATATGATATTTTCATATTTATTAGTATTTTTTAATTAAATATTAACTTAAATTGAAAGGATATTCTATGGTTGATGGTGTACTCAACACGCCAAAATGGGTTTCTCTGAAATCTCATGTTGCACACATATTGAGTCATACTGAAAAAAATATAATAATATAATATTATTTTAAATGGTAGTTAATACCTTGTCATTGTATAGGAAAAAATGAACAAAAATAAAAAAAATATTGTTATACATGTTTCTTAAAGGATTTTTACATTATCCAATAATATTTAGAGTCTTAAAATTTGAATGAATCAAAAGCATAAATAGTCTAATATTTTTTAAAATATCCATTTAATACCTATTGATGGAGAACCCTTTTTAAAACATGTTTTGGTCACTTATATAAATTATATTTTAAAAAATAATATTATTATTTATAATAGGGAAATAAAAATTTACTTTGGATGAAATTTTTGTATTTTTCTAATAATTATCATTTTTTAGTAAATAGTGAAATACACTTTATTATAATTCAAAACTAACTTTTAGTATATTTTATTTATATGGTTAAATTAAACTTTAAATTAGTTTTAAAATGTAATTAGATTTTATTTTTCCATTTAATCCAATTCTGTTCATTGGAAGTAATTTCACTTTGAAATTGAACATAAATACGTGTTAATATTTCGATAGTTATTATTTCTTAAAAACACGTTTTTTGGTTTTGACTGCAAGAATTAATTTTAAAATAATTTGTACAACATCTGTATTTTAAATTATTAAAAGTTTAATCCTTATATAGAATCAGGATGTCCGAATTATGGAAATATGTAACTTTTATTTTTATACATTATCAATCGTAACTTCGGTAAATATTTTATTTACCATTGTTAAAATGTAAATCTTGTAAATAAGGGTAACAAAATAATATTATAATAATATTAAATTACCCAAAGACATGTCCTAATCCAACTGGCTAATACATGTATGACCATTGGAATCATTGAGATCATTTTTGGACCCCATGGAGCCACTTGTAAGTGAAAATGACAGTTTATAAAAAATAATTAAAAGTTAAGAAAAATATAACATAAGCATATATCTCTTAGTAATTTCTTAATGGGCTACATAAGTGATATTATTTACTATAAATAGTAATTAGAAATCTATATAAAAAATTTAATTCATTGTATCTTATTTATAATTTTTATAAATCATAATAATAAATTTATTTATAACACAATAATGACGTAATTATTACCTAATTAATGAATGCATTAAATAGATGTGAATATAAAAATTAAAATAAATTTATTTTGAAACATTTTTTTTTCATAAAATAATTTTAGAGACAATTATAACTTATTTTCCTTGAATTAATGAATGTTTTTTGGAATAATAATGTTGGTTTGGATTTTTTTAAAAGATGCGATATGAATAATATTAAAATTAGAATAAAATAGTATTTAAATCAATAAAATCATTATTAAATGATACAATAATCCTACAAATCTAGGATTCATAAAAATGAAATATATGATGTTACTAATTTCATTAATGATTCATTTTTTCATTTCCTAGAATTTTATAGTAAATATATTAACAATATAATAAGAATATACAAGAGGACATGGTAAATGTTAAACTAGTTAACAAAAGGTTAATTATAAAAGATAAGGTTAATTTTATGCACTAAAATTGTCTAAAACACATTGGCTGAGAGAATTGGAAACAATATTCACCTTATATTCAAATTAAATTATTTGGGGATCCTTTTAAAGCGAATTTTTGTTTATAAAAAATAATATTTTCATATATTCTTAAAGATCCCCTCCTCCCCTTATAAAAATCCATCACCTCTAACCCATACTCACTCCTCTCAAGCCCCCTTAACACATCAAAATTCTACCAAAATAAGCTCCCAACAATCCATGATTTCTCTTAGAATCCTTAACTTAATAATAAGGAACTTAAAGAAAGCCTTTTGGTTCAAACCAAAAGGAGTTACCTAATTTAAAAGTAATGTCTTCTCTCATGTTCTATTATTTTATTTTCCTTCTCCAACCCCAAAAAAATATTTATTCCATTATTATATAACAACACTATTATCATCAATAAACTAGGATGTTGTTATGAGATGTATTTGAACTACACTTCCACAAACCACCATCTAATGGATACAAACATATTTTTTCTATGGACGTCGAGCTACTGCCTTACGAAATGATGATTGTTTAATTATCTACAACCGCCTCTCAAGGTGGAAATTATGATTGAATTATATTTTTATGTGATATATATTATATTTATATTTTCGTTATTAGTCAGTATTTTTCATTTATATCATACCATTATGGATTCCAAAATTGGTTAATATGAAAATTTCATTTGAGTAAGTGTGGACTACCACCCCCTCAAAGTGATATAACTTGTTCATGACATACATGAAACATATAAAGGATGGTGTTACTAAAATTATATATGATATTATCATAGAAGTATAATATACCTATTTATCATTACGTATTCATTCCATTTAATATGAAATAGAAATAAATGTGGAATTCATTAGTATGTACGACATACCGTCTCCATGAACAGTGTATTTCATTTCATATCTACAAAAATTATGTACTATTATAAAAACATATATAAAATCAATATATATGATATATATGATATCTAAATCATGAATATAATTTAAGAGAAAATTTAATTTTGACTACATTGACATCTTCTAATTATAAGAAGGTCATTTTTTACTGATGTACCAAATATCGACAAAACAACCATTATTAACTTAAATGGATATGTAATTCTTATAGAGTGGTTATAAGTATTATAAAATGAATAATAAACATGAATAGGGTTATTGTGAATTCATAAATTAAATTTAGATTATTATTTAGGATATTAAATAATTAACGTTTCAAGTCAAACATTAGGTAAGGGACATCATCTCGATCTCCTTTCCATGAGGCATATTCTGATTTATACAATACATTATTTTATATGGTGTATAAAACCCTTTGACATTTAATTTTATCCAAATTAATATTTCTCCTACGAATCATTTTTCTAAACAACAAAAAGGAATGTTTCCTTCTAATGAATGAGGTGAAAAAGACCTTTCCATCACCGTATGTATTATTTGATTTTTGGATTCATTAACATGATGTATTGTTTTTTAAAGGAAAATAAATACCATATCCTCTTTTAAATATTTTCATATTGAAAATGGTTTTGATAATTGATTGATTATGTCAATATATTGAAATGATATATTGTGATTTCAATTTGTAAATGTTATATTTCCTTTATTCTTGTGCTATGTGTTATGATTATGTTATGGTTCATTGGAATTGTATATGTATACGGGTGGTTCTGTTATAAACCTAGGGTGGGTGAGGTTGAGATAGCTCCCCAATGCATTGGGTAACGTGATAGAGGTAAATGTTAATGTTTCTCCTAATAGATTTATGTAATATACTGTGATGGGTATTCCAAATTTAACACTCTATATAGCTGTGAAATCTGCAATGTATGTTCGATATGGATGTCACAAGTTACCTTTATCATTTATGATTTGTATGTGTTATTCAAAACAATTTTGATTTTATGAGGTATTTTAAAGAGCTTATGTTTTTATGTATTGATGGACTAATGTTTTAATTCTTTTTTCTATAACCCTTACTGCGAATTTTATGCTTATCCCAAGTTTTTGAAATGATTATCATAGGATATAAGGTAGGGTAAGAGAAAGGAAGAATTCAAGATGCTTTATATCAAGGAATTAATTCTTGTTCCATTTTAAGAGTTTTATTTTAGGAAACAATTGATACCTATTAGAAGTGACTACATTGTAATATTTGAGATATAATGTAATATATATGGACTAATTCTTTAAAACACTAAAAATAAAAATATCCTCAATGTGAATTATTAAAATAGCTCTAGACTATGTAATGTTAATTGTTGGGACCTTATAGTTGGTATCATAGGTCGTTTAGGAAACATTCAGAGTAAGGGTATTGTTAAATTAAAATCCATAAATAAATTTATGTTAAGATTTAAATGATATAACATTTTAAGATTACCATATTGTTTCTTATAAGATATTTCTATTTTCAGAATCATTTTCTGCAGAAAAAAACATGGATGCTATGATGGGACAACATTAAGAAGAAAACCACCTTCCAAATCTACATCCTGAGATAGTCAGAATCAGAACTGAACAGTTTGATGCAGTGATTGAATAGTTGACTTAGGCTATAAATGGTGGTGGTATACATGCACATGATGTGCCAGATCAACCACAAATGAATATATCAGTAGTGTAGCATTTCATGAGGCATAATACCCCATCATTTAGAGGATCATATGCCCTTGTGCTAGCTGAAGGTTGGAAATAATCACTAGAGAAGACTTTTGATCTCATGGGGTGTTTAGAACATAAAAAAGTTAGTCATGTTGTTTACCATTTTGAAGGGAAGTCGATCAATAGTGGTCGATGGAGAAAAATATTCGGGATAGTGAGGAGATTGATTCTCTTGAAGGGGGATAAATTCAAAGGTATGTTTCTTGAGGAATATTTTCCAAAGGTGGTTCATCATAGGATGGAAAAATAATTTCTATAATTGAGGTAGGAGGATGTCTCATTTGTTGCTTATGAAGAAAAATTCACTCGACCGGCATGGTATGCCTCAAATTTTATACGAGATCTTCATAGTAAAATAAATCGTTTTTTACTTAGGATTAAAACCAATGTATCAAATGGATTTAGCTTTATGTGAGTTCAAAAGGTATGAAAAACATGTTCGATGAGTAGTGAAGTTGGAAATAGAGTTTTCAAATGATCAGGTGGTCATTGACCATCAAAATAATAAGAGGTCAAGGTTGAAGATGAAAGGGAAAAACTATTCAAAATATTATGATGGTAAGAAACTTAAGATTACAGTTTGTCAAAATTGTGGTAAAAATCATGCTAGGGAATGTATTTTAAATTCTGGAAAGTGATACCAATGTTGTAAAATGGGAAATAAGGATCATAATTGCATTGATAAATTTAGGGTATTTATAAGACAAATTATGATTTACATTCAGTAATATTTTTTACATGCAATTAAATGGGTCATTATGAATATTAGTGTCAAACGAAGAACTCAACTAAGGTAAATAAACCATACCAAATGTAGAAAGGTATGGGGATATCCTTTAAAACTACTTCAGCAGATTTTGGGACATCAAATGAAGTACTATCAAGTACATTTATTTTATTTTTATATTATTCCAATGTGTTTTTTGATTTAGGGCTTACAAATTCTTTCATTTCTATGAAGTTTTCTAGTAAATTTGGAATTACATCTCAAGATATGAATCCTGAACATTTGGAAAAAACACTCATACTAAATTTTGATACAAAATGAAATTATATGAACCATCATGTCTTTGTGTGTGAAAAGAATCTACATGAAAAAATATTATTTTTCCTATAGAAGAGTTTGATTTTATTTTGTGTATGGATTGGCATTCAGTTTATCATGTGAAGATTGACTCTAGAGAAAAAGAGGTTTATTTTCAGACAGAAGTTTAGTTTGTGTGAAAAAATTAACCCTTTATTTTTATAACATATCAGGAAGCTAAGAAACTAGTAAAGAGTGGAAATGAATTTCACCTTGAAGATATGGCTAAAAAAAGAACTATTCAGATTAATGATGTTACAGTGGTAAATGGGTAAATTGATGTTTTTCTTGATTATTTGCATGGTATAATTCTTTATCGGAATGTTGAATATATTTTTGAGTTAGTTTTGTTGGAACCAGGTTCTTCAAAGAATGATTTGGTGTATGGTTTGTGTTTGTTGTCAATCCTCAGTGGAAGTTCAGGGTGTGAACCAACAAAGCGATCATACCGTTCAGGAAGAAAACAGTAGTGAAGGTGGCGCTGTTTCCCAGTGTTTGCCAAATTTTTGGGCCTGAAAATCCGTAAATAAAGTAAAGTGTTTTTGGCAAAGATACTTGCGCGCCGAGCTCTTGGAGGATGAAAGACTTGCGCGCCATATGTTTTTGAGGATCAGAACATCACAATTTGGCTAAGGAAAGAAGGTCGCGCAAGTGTTGGTTGGGTCGCGCAAGTGACTTGCGCGACAGAGGATCTGGAGACAGGACTTGCGCGCCGTCGAGGGACTTGCGCGCCGCCACGCAGGGGGTCCAGTTTGCCTATAAATACTGGACCACCCCTCCTCATTTTCTACGGAGTTCAAGGCCGAGAGATTGTTCGAGCTCTCGTCGCGCAGGTGGTTGAGTCGCGCAGGTGGTTGTTTTGTCGCGCAAGTAGAGCTTGCGCGCCGGTGTTTGGCTGTTCTCCCAAGGCAGTTTGGAAGAGAAAGGAAGTGGATCGCGCAAGTATTTAGTTCAAGAAGGCAGTGTCGCGCAGGTGCTTCAGTGACACTTGCGCGCCAGTTTAGTCTTGCGCGCCTGAGACTTGCGCGCCGACGGGAGACTTGCGCGCCGGTCTTGAAGAGGAGACCTAGACACTATTGAAGCACGTCTGCCTTACTGGAGCTGCACGAAAGCCGAGAAACTACTCGGTTCATTCGGGGAAAAGTGATATTCTTCTTCTGGTGAGAATCAGACTTCAATAGAGCATCTACATTCAACAAAGGATGCACTCTTATGCAAATATTGAAGAGACCTTCATGTCTATAAACTGAGTGAGACTTCACCAACGGCAGTGAGCCAGGGGGAGTCAACGGGAGTGACCCGAGGGATGCAGTGAGTTATCCCTGAACTTTTGTAAAGGCAGTGAGCCTGGGACAGAGTGTCTGTACCCAAACTTTTGTATCCGCAGCTAGTGAATCATAGTGGATTTAGGTACGACCGGCAACCTGTCGGCGTATGCTCCTTGGACGTAGCCCTTAGTGGTGAACCAAGTAAAAATGACTGTGTCTTCTGTGTGCATGTGAATGTTTTCATTTTGATCGTAATCATCATACAGGTTCAACAAGTTCCTACCAACGTGGGAACAAGATCCAACAAATTAAAAGAAAAAGTGGTCACCCTGATTCACCCCTCCCCTCTCAGGGTGTCCCGGGGTCCTTCAAGTGGTATCAGAGGGTAAAGGTTGCTGGCGTTGAATCTGACCTTCTTCGTCATGGAAAACGCGGTCAATGTCAGGGGAGACCCTCACTTCGATGGAAGCAATTTCCAGATCTGGAAGAACAGAATGAGATCTCATCTAAGATCTCTTGGAATGGAAGTTCTTTTTTCTACTGTGCAAGGAATACATGTCACTGATCCAACAGGTCTGGCTATGACTGAAACAGACAGGAAACTTCTTGATGCAGATGCCAAAGCACAGAATGCTCTCACTGCTGCCCTTTCTGATCAGATTTATCTGAAGGTGATGAATTGCACCTCAGCAAAATCTATGTGGGATAAACTTGAGAATATTTATGAAGGTGATAGCAAAGTGAAGGAGGCGAAACTACAAGTGCTACACAATCGGTTTGATGATCTGAAGATGCATCCAGACGAGAATGCAGACTCTTTCTTCAATCGAATTACTGAAGTGGTTGGAGCAATTCGGGGTCTAGGCGAAGAAATCAAAGACATTGATATTGTAAAGAAAATATTAAGAAGACTTCCACCTCTGTATAATGCGAAGGTGTCAGCTCTTGAGGAAAGAGATCTTTCCAAACTTTCTCTCAGATGACTTACTGAGCAGTTTGGTAGCATATGAAATGAGAGTCAAACCAGAAGATGCTACGACTCGGGTGAGCAAGGAAATGGCATTCAAGGCCATGGATAAATTGAAAATCTCAAAGGATAGTAGCGGTGATGATGACGAAGAGAAAGAAATTCTTTTTCTCATTGCAAAGAAGTTCCAGAAGGGGAAAGGGAAATTCAAAGGGAAGTTACCTCTCGCATGCTTCCGTTGTGGAAAAGTTGGGCATATTGTCTCTCAGTGCTTGAAGAATATCAATGATGATGACAGTGAAGATGAAAACTTCAAGAAGCCTCAAAGAAGGTTCTTCAAAAAGGGAGACTTCAAATCTGGTAAGAAAATGCAAAGGAAGAGTTTTGTCTGTGAAGAGGAAGAAGATGAAAATGAATTCTGTGATGAAGAAGAACCAGAATTCAAAACTGGGAACCATGCTTCTATGATGGCCACTGTTGAAAAGTCAGAAGATACTGATGGTGAAAAACAACTGAGAACTTGTGTAGATCCTGAGGTGCAACTTAAGGATGCAGTTAGTAAGCTTAAGATTAAATGTAAGAGCTGCAATAAGTGGAAATCAATTGTAGAAGAATCAACTGAATATGTTAATCAACTTGAAGCTGAAATTGAACGACTGGAAGAATTTGTGAAGGTACAGTCTAAAATAATTGAAAGCAATGATGATGCAGTTGATCTGAAGCTGAGAATTGAAGAGCAAGAAAAGGTCATCAATGACCTCACATCCAGACTGGATGAAAAATCCAAGACTGTTGAGGGTCTTGAGGAGGAAGTAGTTACTCTGAGGAGTAAAATGGAGACAGAATCAGTTCCAAAAGAATCGAGGAAGAAAATACAGTTCAGAAGATTCTCAGATGCAGAATTACTTGCAAGAGCCAAATGTGGTTCAGATGGGGTTGGAAAAGTCTTGAGTGATAAAAGACCTGCTTGCATGGGAAAGAGTGGAATTGGCTGTGAGGCTGAGTCATCAACTGCTGGAAGTGCAAAGATCCAAAAGAAAGATAAGATGAAAGTTGAACATGTTGAAATGTTACCTAGAGTGCTGAAAAAGGAACCCTCAATCCAAACTAAAAGGAGACCTGAAAATTATTCTCAAACTTTCAAAAATGGCAGACAGTCTTACTATTCTCCCAAGGAAGAAGCTATAAGGAAAAATTCAAGTGAGAAGACATTTCTTCTCATGAAGTGTCAGTTCTGTGGCTATCTGGGCCATACCATGTCGTATTGTGAAGAGGCAAGAATCTATCTGAATGGAGAAGATATAGATGCTCAACAAAGGAGAACAATTTCATATCCTAATTCTTATAGAAGAAATAATTTCTATGGATATTGTTTTCATTGTTCTAACTTTGGTCATAAGGCCATTAATTGCAGGCAGAGAAGGGACATTGACACCTCATACAGAAGTTCCAGACATGTCAAGTCTCGTCAGCAAGACGATGTTTCTCTTTCAAACAGGTTCTCACCTCTTAAAGAAGACTTTGACTATGAAGAACCTGGGTTTGCGGAAGAGATAGTTGAAAGGCCATCAGTTCTATATACTCAATCTAATGTCTCATGGAAGGAAAGGAGGAAGATTGAGAAATCAAACCTTGCAGAGGTAGCTCTCAAAGCTACCAAGAACAACAATACCTGGATTCTAGATAGCGGTTGCTCATCTCATATGACAGGTAATGCCGGTCTACTAACAAATATCATAAATAATGTTGATGGTACAGTAAGATTTGGCAATGATGGGGCTCTGAAAATCAAAGGGAGTGGAAGTACCAAATTAGCTAATGGAGAACTAAAGAAGACTGAAGTCCTTTACGTAGATGGCCTACGTCATAATCTCCTCCGCGTGAGTCAACTCTGTGACTCAGGACTTGTTGTTACTTTTAATCAGAAAGGCTGCACTATCAAGGGAAAAACTGGAAATTCTCTCATGAAGGGATGCAGAACAGAAGGAAACTTGTATTAGGTTGATAGTGAAGAGAATGTATGTTACATGACTATTGAAGAAGAAAACAATCTGTGGCATCGGAGATTGGGACACATCAATCAACAAGACATGGAGAAAATATCAAAATTGAGAATTGTCATGGACATTCCCAACCTGAAGCGTGAGCGTGAAAAATCCTGTGATGCTTGTATTCGTGGGAAGTTGGTCTGCAGTTCATATCGGCCAAAGAAGAAAAAGGCATCTCACCTTCTTGATCTGATTCATACAGATGTTTGTGGTCCAATAAATGTTGCCGGAACTCATGGAGAAAGGTACTTTGTACTTTTCATAGATGATTACAGTCGAATGGCATGTGTGATGGTCATTCACCGGAAACGACAGGTCCTTGACTGCATGAAAACATATCGGCGAATCGCCGAGAATGATACTGGACGAACAATCAAAGTGTTGCGATCTGACAATGGAGGAGAATACACGTCCATTGAATTTGAAAATTATCTGGAGAAGCATTGGATACAACATGAGGTAGCTGCTGTGAGAACTCCACAACAAAATGGAGTTGTTGAACGAAGGAATCGACAAGTGAACAACATGGCACGAACTATGCTGATTGAGAGTCGTATTCCACGACATTACTGGAAAGAGGCTGTTCAAGCTGCAGTGTACATTCAGAATCGAACAGGACTTTATATGGGTGAGACGAAGACACCATATGAATTGTGGCATGGACGGAAGCCTTCTCTAAAATACTTTCGTGTTTTTGGAAGTAAGTGCTTCATCAGGAACAAAGAAGGAAATCAGGGGAAATATGGTGACAACGCAGATGAAGGAATCTTCCTCGGTTACTCAATGAACAGCAAATCCTTCAAATGTTTCAACAATCGTTTGGGAAGGATTGTGGAAAGCAATGATGTTAAGATAATTGAAGAGAAAACCACAAATGCTTCACGGATGTCATATGCTGATGTGATAGAAAGTCATGAAGAATGTGGACATGAAGAAACTACAAATGCAGAAATAGAGGAAGCTGTTCAAAACACTCATCAATCACATAATGATGTTGACTCAGAAGAAGAATCTGAAGAAGAAACTATGGCTGAAGAGAATACTACTGAACCTCGCAGGAGAAATCGAAGAGCTGAGATTGATCCATCCAACATAATTGGGGATAAGAGTGCACCCACACAAACCAGAAGGATGAGGAATACCACGCAATCTGCATTTCTATCAGTTGTAGAGCCATCCTCATTCGAAGAAGCTGCAAAAGATGAATCTTGGGTGAAAGCCATGAATGATGAATTAGATCAGATTGATAAGAATCAGACATGGGATCTTGTCCAGAGACCTGAAGGTCACAATGTGATTGGTAACAAATGGATTTTCAAAAATAAGTTTGATGAGCATGGAAGTGTTATCAGAAACAAGGCACGACTGGTATGTAAAGGATACTCCCAGATTGAAGGTATTGATGTTGAAGAAACCTTTGCTCCAGTTGCTAGACTGGAATCAATCAGGCTTTTCCTTGCCATGGCACTCCAAAGAGGATATAAAGTATATCAAATGGATGTTAAGACAGCATTCTTGAATGGTGTACTCGAAGAAGAAGTCTACATTGAACAACCGGTGGGGTTTGTCTTGGGTACCGATGAAACAAAGGTCTGCAAACTAAAGAAAGCTCTATATGGTTTGAAGCAGGCACCACGGGCATGGTACTCACGGCTAGATTCATATCTCAAGAAGTTGGAATTCAAAAGAGGAGGAGTTGATCACAATCTCTATGTGAAGAATTCTCCAAAAGATCAGTTCATGGTTCTTGTCTACGTTGATGATATCATTTTTGGTGGCAGCAGGCAGAAATCAGTGGATGAATTTGCCAACCACATGAAATCAGAATTTGAAATGTCTATGATTGGGGAGCTCACATATTTCTTGGGGTTGCAAGTAATTCAAAAGGAGGAATACACTTTCATTTCTCAGGAAAAATATGCAAGAGAGTTGCTGAAGAAGTTCAATATGCAAGACTCCAAACCAATGTCAACTCCGATTCCTGTTGGAACTAAACTTGGAAAGCATGAGGATGGGAACTCTGTTGATCCCACCATGTACAGGAGGATCATTGGAAGCCTACTGTATCTGACAGCGACAAGGCCAGATATTGTCTTTGCAAAATGCCTTGCGGCCCGCTTTCAGAGTAATCCAAAGGAGGAACATATGTCAGCAGTAAAAAGAATCATGAGGTATATTCAAGGCACACATAACTTCGGGTTATATTTTGCTGCAGGCAGGGACAGTGAATTATCAGCGTTTTCTGATGCTGACTGGGCTGGGGATGTAGTAGACAGAAAGTCCACTAGTGGTGGAGCTTTCTATATTGGGCATAAATGTGTTGGCTGGTTGAGCAAGAAGCAAGAAAGTACTTCTCTTAGTACTGCTGAAGCTGAATATATCTCCGCCACAAAAGCATGCACTCAACTTCTTTGGATGAAGCAGCAGCTAACAGATATTGGTGATAAGGTGCAGCAACCAATGGTGATTTATTGTGATAACAAAAGTGCAATTGATCTTACGAAGAATCCGGTTCAGCATTCTCGTACAAAACATATTGAAATACGGTATCATTTTATCAAAGAAAAGGTTGAACAAGGCGTGATTAAAATGGATCATGTTGGAACTAATGAGCAAGTGGCTGATATCCTAACCAAGCCATTGTCCGCGACTGTGTTCGAGAAGCATCGGTTGAACCTCGGTGTTCGACCACCTCCTACTGCATAAGGAGGCTCCGGAAGTCCCCTCTCCCCGTTTGTTTTAACTGTTTTTATCTGTTTATGGCTGTGATGCAGGTTTATGGGGGAGATACTATCCAGGGGGAGTATGGCTTGAGCTGAACGTTGAACAAACTTTTCGGTCTTTGGTTTTATTGTCAATGGGGGAGAAAGGCATAAATTCAAGGCAAGAAATTCTTCTGTGATGAGAAGTGTAATCTTGTGATGAGAAGTTTAATAAGGATAACATCGGGATGGAGAATTTCGTGTACGATTTCAACACACTAAGACCCAATTCAAGCTTTCTCTCTTGTTTTCTACACCGAGCATTGCTCACGTAGACTTAGAGTGTTAGCTGAGTTGATTCTTGCGTTTTGGATTTTCTCATGGTTGGAGATCTTTTGAATTTATTCTGATTGACAACAAACACAAAGGGGGAGATTGTTGGAACCAGGTTCTTCAAAGCATGATTTGGTGTATGGTTTGTGTTTGTTGTCAATCCTCAGTGGAAGTTCAGGGTGTGAACCAACAAAGCGATCATACCATTCAGGAAGAAAACAGTAGTGAAGGTGGCGCTGTTTCCCAGTGTTTGCCAAATTTTTGGGCCTGAAAATCCGTAAATAAAGTAAAGTGTTTTTGGCAAAGATACTTGCGCGCCGAGCTCTTGGAGGATGAAAGACTTGCGCGCCATATGTTTTTGAGGATCAGAACATCACAATTTGGCTAAGGAAAGAAGGTCGCGCAAGTGTTGGTTGGGTCGCGCAAGTGACTTGCACGACAGAGGATCTGGAGACAGGACTTGCGCGCCGTCGAGGGACTTGCGCGCCGCCGCGCAGGGGGTCCAGTTTTCCTATAAATACTGGACCACCCCTCCTCATTTTATACGGAGTTCAAGGCCGAGAGATTGTTCGAGCTCTCGTCGCACAGGTGGTTGAGTCGCGCAGGTGTTTGTTTTGTCGCGCAAGTAGAGCTTGCGCGCCGGTGTTTGGCTGTTCTCCCAAGGCAGTTTGGAAGAGAAAGGAAGTGGATCGCGCAAGTATTTAGTTCAAGAAGGCAGTGTCGCGCAGGTGCTTCAGTGACACTTGCGCGCCAGTTTAGTCTTGCGCGCCTGAGACTTGCGCGCCGCCGGGAGACTTGCGCGCCGGTCTTGAAGAGGAGACCTAGACACTATTGAAGCACGTCTGCCTTACTGGAGCTGCACGAAAGCCGAGAAACTACTCGGTTCATTCGGGGAAAAGTGATATTCTTCTTCTGGTGAGAATCAGACTTCAATAGAGCATCTACATTCAACAAAGGATGCACTCTTATGCAAATATTGAAGAGACCTTCACGTCTATAAACTGAGTGAGACTTCACCAACGGCAGTGAGCCAGGGGGAGTCAATGGGAGTGACCCGAGGGATGCAGTGAGTTATCCCTGAACTTTTGTAAAGGCAATGAGCCTGGGACAGAGTGTCTGTACCCGAACTTTTGTATCCGCAGCTAGTGAATCATAGTGGATTTAGGTACGACCGGCAACCTGTCGGCGTATGCTCCTTGGACGTAGCCCTTAGTGGTGAACCAAGTAAAAATGACTGTGTCTTCTGTGTGCATGTGAATGTTTTCATTTTGATCGTAATCATCATACAGGTTCAACAAGTTCCTACCAACGTGGGAACAAGATCCAACAAATTAAAAGAAAAAGTGGTCACCCTGATTCACCCCTCCCCTCTCAGGGTGTCCCGGGGTCCTTCAAGTTTGTGATGCTAAACTGATTTCAAAACACCCTTATCAGATGTTTCAAATATAAATTTTAGAGTTAAAGAAGCAACTGAATGAGTTATTGGAAAAAGGTTTCATTCAAACAAGCACATCACCATGTGGTGCACCTATATTTTTTGTTAAAATAAATATGGTTCAATGAGAAATTTCATTGATTATAGATCATTGAATAACATCATTTTTAATAACAAGTATCCTTTGTCTCATATCGATGATTTTTTTGACCATATCCAGGGAGATCATTATTTTTTGGAGATTTTCTTGATGTCGAGGTACCATCAGTTGAATGAAAAAGAAGGAGACATTCTAAAAATATCCTTTCATACTAGATGTATCCATTCTTAATTATTAGTTATGATTTTTGGTCTAACCAATGCACCTGTTATATTATAGATCTTATGAATATAATTTTCCATGAGTTCTTGGATGAGATTTTTGTTGTGTTTATTGACAATATTTTTATTTATTCAAAAATTAAAGAGGAAAATGAAAGGAATTTATGTGTTGTATTGCAAACCATAAAATAAAAGAAACTGTATGGGAAATTCAATAAGTGTGAGTTTTGGTTACAACAAATTTCATTTTGTGGAAAAAAAATTTCAAAAAATGACACAACTGTTGATCCTTTTAAAAGAAAATTTGTTAACGAATTTCCATGACCCTCAATTATAACTGATATCTGTAGTTTTCTTGGATTATTAGGTTATTACTAGAGGATTGATGAAAATTATTCACAGTTATCTTTCCCAATGGCTATATTAACTCGAATAGGTGTTATGTTCATTTGGAAAAATGAATCTGATGATTGTTTTCATGAATTGAAAAGAAGATTGGTCAATTATATAGTTTTGGAAATTACTTATAGAATTGGTGAGTTTGTTATCTATAGTTATGCTTCAATTAAAGGACTTGTTTGCATCCTTATGGAAATTATCTAGAAATTGTTTATGATTCACGTCTATTTAAACCTCATGTGTTAAATTACCCAACACAAAATTTGGAATTAGCTGATGTGGTTTTTACTTTAAAAATTTGTAGGAATCATCTTTATGGAGTAAAATGTGAATATATACTGACCAAAAATGTATGAATTATATATTCACACAGAATGAATTTAACAAGATACATAGAAGATGGACGGAATTAATCAGGATTATGATATCACAATTCATTACTATCCAGGAAAGGAAAGTAATTTGGATGTTGAATGGATTCAAAAACATAATTCTTAATTAGAATTTGTACATTTGGAACACAATCCTTTGATTAAATATTTGATGATCTTTGGCATAACAGTTTTTGTGTAAGAAATTCCACTATTATGTTTCAGGTGTCATTGATATCATCTTTATCAGACAGAATTTAGCAAGTGATGTAGGAATATATTGAGTTCTATAAAAAAGGTATAATTGGTTTAGAATTGTATGTTTCATGATTTTAACATTGATAATGATTCTATTTTGTGATTTGGGAAGAGAAAATAATGTTGTGGGATACATAGTTGAAAAGTGAGTTGTTATGTGATGCTCATAGTTATGGGTTTTTAGTTCAACCCTACTGTACGAAGATGTACATAGATCATAACGAGTATTACTGGTGGGATGGAATGAAAATCAATATTGCTGACTTTACTATGAATTGTTTGAATTTTCATCAATTTAAAAAAGATCAATGGTTACTGAAAGGGATTCTTTAGACTTTACTGGTGGTAGAGTGGAAATGTTAATATATATCCTCAGACTACATTGTGGGATTACCAACGTCATCTCGAGGTAACTATGTAATCATTGTAATTATAGATCTATTTGTTGGAGTTGGTATCCTAGAACTAACTACTTTGTACATTATTCATTAATAAAATTCTTATCACATCATGATTTTTCTTCTCTGTGACAATGCATGTGACAATGTCCCAAGGATAGTTGTTGCATTAATGGGTCATAGCGTATCCCTACTAAGATTAGAACTTGGAAGTGTCATAGCACTATTCTTGAATATTTGTTTTATGGCTGTATGATGTTATTTGAGGGACACAAATAATACATGCCATTAGGAGTGAAGACTCATAAAACTTTGAGGCTCCTTCTTATGGTGTGCACCCCTGTTAATATCCAGGAGGATATTATGAGAATGAGACCTGCCAGTAGGAAATCCAGATTTCAATGTGTCATTGAATATTCCTATATGTGGATGTGTGTATTGGTCCTTAGATATTAAGATTATTATTATTGGGTATTACAACTCGCACAATTAGATGTATTGAAGAAAATTGTGATTTCACACTATTTGTAGCGAGGTAGGATACGTTGGGTGCGTCACAAGTAATACCACATTAATAGATAAAGAGAGAAAGGATTTGTTCCTTTTTTTCCAGAATGGAAGTAAATATCTCAAGACCTTTTATGGAATAGATATAGCCTAAGTAAATCCTTATCCATGGTAAAGAATGGGCATTTTCAATTCCAGATTTTCAAGGAAATAATAATTGAGAACATGGGTTGATGACACTAGCGTGCAACCCGCTAGATTGGAGATATCAAGAAAAAAGGGTTTATATTACACGGTAAGCATTCGTATGAGATGACACATCATTTTGGAATTAACATCTTTCTCTATGGGTTCCTTGTCATGATTCTAGATGCTATCCTTTGACTTTAGGTAGGCACCGCCTAATGCCACTAAGAATGAGTCCTAGAGGGTCACACACAATGTTTGTCTATGCATCTCAGTTAAAAATTTATTTAACAAGTTAAATAATGATTATTCCCGACTATGGTTTAATAATTATTTAAGGATGCCTGATCGCATTTATTTTGATACTAGTTATTCGACAGAATTTATTTTGGGCGAAATAATATATATTTATTAGTAAGTAATGCAGTTACATTTATTTAAAAAATAAATATCCATTACTGAAGTACTAATAAATGTTGTCAAGAAAATAAAAAAATGGAAAATAAAAGAACACACCACGTATGTTAAAGATACACACCATGTAGTTTAATGGAAAACAAGTACATGATGTGTATTAATAATTACACGACATGTATTTTTTTCAGTCAGGATTTTGAGGATATGATATTGTTTTATTAATTGATATTTATTATAATCAGTGTGGATGCATGTCAAGGAATTAATATTTCGACATAGGGGGTTTTGAATAACAGTTAATGAAATAAATAAAACGTGTAACTCATTTATTTATTGTCATAACACTATAACCTCAAACCTGATTATAAATATCCTCACCACCCAAACACTTTTCAATAGATAATCTTTATGCACAACAATTATGGAGAATTCATTCAAGGATGAACGAACTCATTCCTCCAAGAACTCTAACAAGACTAAGAGATCAAGGAGATTAAAGGCAGACATTAAAAGCGAAGGTTCTTCCGCACTAGCACCTGTAGATCCCTTCGGAGACATCCAGAGATACTTGGCACACGTGTGGACCACCGCTAGAGGAATCCTACACTCAAATTCTAGGATGCAATGAAGGATCACATGATTGTGACCGGAGACATAAACGAAGAATGAATTACACCAAGGTAATTATTGTGAATTAATTAAATTAATTATAACCAATATATGATGACCCTATCTCTATGGTTCCGAGACTCCATCCATTTTTTCTTTCTTCATTATATTCTCAAGATCCGGTGTTTTTTATCGTGACATATGTCGGTTTGAACGTTGTTTAGCACAAAAATCATAGTTGGGCCACCCCACCAACGCACTTCTGTTGTGTCGGGAACCTACAAGTGGTATCAGAGGGGTTCATATTGCAGATTATAATTATTTAGTTTTTCATTGGTGATTTACGCATTTAATAATTTAGTTGTTTCAATTCAAGTTAATCATTCATTAAATCTGAATCTCGAGATCTATTCCTCCTCTATCATTTCTCGTTCACCATACATAAATGACCTTTTATTTTAATTCCTGATTAAGATAATGTATATTATCTCATCCGGAGGAGCCAAACATTCCTGGCCATACAATACGAGAATACATGGCGTGTATTCAGATGTACATGCTGTGTATTCTAGGATCATGCATTGGACTGGTCTACTAAATCAAGTCATGTATTGATCCGATCTAAGTCATTTCTGACACCGTGTGTTGAACAGCAACAAGTGGAAGATGGTTTCTGGATTACATACTAGGTGGTCCAACAAAACGCGATATTCAGTCCCTTCGGGTTATGGTTGGACAATGTACCCCGTACACGGTTTGCCTGACTAAAAATCGAGTAAAACAAAAACTACACAGTTTGTGTCCCACTGAACATGTCATGTACTCTAAAAATTTCCATTGTAAATTAACACACCATGTCACTGGGTGTGTACTTCGGATGGACGGTGAAGAGAGGTACACACCGTGTAGTCAGAACTACACGCTGTGTACTCATCCAAATTATGCAGATTTATTAAAATTTATTATTATATTATACGAACCCTTGAGACGTGTATCCTAGTGCATGTGTAAAGATGAGGCACAACAAGTGATATGTGTTTTGTATATATGTGTTTAATTTAACATATGCGTAATAAATGGGAATTCACCAGGTTTCGTCCATGGTACAAGATACGTACAAGGATAATTTTAAATGAATTTATTTTTTTAAAATTATGATGGAAGAGAAAATCAAGAAAATTTAGAAATGGGATTAAGATAAAAGGATTGATTAATTAAAGACAATTAATTAATTCGAGTGTGATTTATCTTAAGCAATAATGATTAAATAATTGAATGCCAGTTTTATTTATGTTTAAATATCATTGCATGTATGGATGATCATGACCTAGACCATGAAATTTGTATGTGAATGTTTTCTTTTAATTTATTTATTTAAATTAAATTCATTGGCATGTGAGCCTTCTCCTCATTAATATGTAGAGAATGTGTTCCCAATGATTATTTTATGTAAAAAACACTTTTACCCCTCACCTTCATGTGAGATAAATTCATATGTAATGTATGGAGCTCCAAATCTAGTGGATGTAGCTCAAGACAGGAGCCAATGTGAAACCAATCCAAGGAGATACAAAGGTGTACTTGTGGAAAGCTGTAAACACGAACCCGAAAGGTTCAAGGTGTATCTCCCCTAGCTCTTGGGTTAGTTTCTCAATCGCTATATAAACTAACCAATAGAAAAATTTCATGATCATATCATTAATTTTATTTCTGTTAGTTTCATGGTTTATTTATTGTGGGTGTGTTGTCATGATCACACAATTAATAATTAAATGAGCATGCAAGATGGAACTAAAATAAAACCATCATATACATAAATGAAATCTTAGACATGGTAAATCACATAAGTATATCCCACATAATATTAATAATCATGTAATCAATGATAATAAAATGGCAATTTATGTATAAGGATATAATCAATCATTGAAATATTAAGTCGGTATAGCCTTCCATAATCTTGGTAAGAATAGAACAATAGTTCAAAGTTTTTGAACAACCCTAGTTGGGGTGCTTCCAATTATTGAGGAATTCTAATTCAAGATTTTGGGTTGACTTAACTTGGTTCACATCAAGGGTTGACAGCCAGATCAAGACTTAGTGTGACAAAGAGGCAAGGGTTTAGGAAATAAAAAATAAAAGGATTTCAGGATTGGGGAGTCCACTCAGTGGATCAAGGAGATATGAGTTAATGTAGTTGGCATTTGGAATTCATACCTAAAACACTTCATTTTTCATGACCAGCCCTAATTGGGGTAATGAGAAGGGTATTACAGATCCATTCAACTAGAATATTCAAGCAAAATAATATTCAAAAGTCAATGGTCAGGGCTATTTGAATTTGATAAAATAGTGGGAGACTAATAAGTATAAATTTATTTATTTGTCTCAGTTTTTATGATGAAGTACTAAACCTTTCCTCATCTTATTTTTTTGGAAATGACAAGAAAAATGGCATCAAAAATATCATTTTCAACCATACTTGAGAGGGAAAACCTTCTCACCGGCACTAATTTCCAAGAGTGGGAGACACGTTTACGTGTCATCCTTCGCCACTAAAGGGAATTGTATGTACTGGAAGAGCCTATTCCAATTACACCGGGAAAATAGGCCACTGATGAGGAACAATAACTCAACATGAAACACATGGATGATTCCACATATGTCTAGTTACTCATAATATCGCCCATGTTTAATGAGATCTTGAAGCAACAATAAAACATGAAAGTGTATAGCATGATGTCTCACCTTAAGGATCTCTACCAAGATAAGGCGAGACATGAGAGGTATGAGATATCTAATGCTTTGTTTAAAACTAATCTTGGAGAGTCTGTACTAGCTGGGCCTCATGTAGTCAAGCTTATTGGCTACATTGAACAACTAAAAATCTTAGGGATTAAATTTCTAGATGAGTTGCATACAGATCCTATCCTGTCATCACTACCCAAAACCTTCTCTTTCTTTATTGTAAACTACAACATGAGAAACAATTTTAAGAGTCTATCAAAACTTCTAAACATAATTCTCTAGGTAGATAAGGACATGGGCATGAAAAACCCACGGTCCTTATGGTGAATAGGAAATGAAAGGCCAAGGTAAAGGGAAAAAACATATAAATGGTCTGAAGCCCCTGAGAATCATCCCTCCATGTAGGGGAAGATCCAGAGGTAGGGAAAGGAACAGGAGGTGGTGTGTTTTTCATGTGGAAAGCATGGCCACTGGAAGAGGAACTGCACCTAGAAGTGTGGGGAAGCTAAAGGTGTGTTTTTTATAGACATTAACCTTTTTATTTCTACATATTTGGTATTAGATACCCCTTGTGGGGCTCACAAATGTATTCAAATGTAGGAACCAATTAGATTTAGAAAGATTTTCAGAGGAGAGGTGGACCTTCAAGCTTCCAATAGTGCAAGGATGGATGCATTGGATATTGGTGATTAACACCTCTCATTTCCAACTAGAATGGTTTTGGATTTACAAAATTGTTATTATGTGCATAGTGTTACCAACAACATAATTTGTGTATCTTGTTTGGATATGGATGGATTTATTTTCAATTTTGTAAATAAGGGTTGTCTCTTTTACAAGAAAAACGTATTTTATGGTATGACACATTTAAATAATGGTTTGTATGCGTCAAAATAATAAAACCAAGTTTTGGAAATCAATTATGAATCAAACTCACATGACCCATACATCACCCAGGGGTGACATCACCATCTTGGTCATGTAAACGAGAAGAATTTGACAAATCTCTGTCGAGATGGTTTTTCGGACTCTACTGAGATAAAACCCACTAGATAGATGTCATGCTTGTTTAAAAGGAAAAATGGCCAAGACGCCCTTCGGTGGACAAGTTGAAAGGGCCATAGAGCTTCTAGGTTTGGTGCACACGAATGTGTGTGGACCATTTCTAGTAGAAGCTATGGGTAAATATCCTTAGATCATTACTTTTACGGATGATTTGAGTAGATATGGACATGTATACTTAATGAGGTATAATTCAAAGGCCTTAGAGAAATTTAAGGAATTCAAGAATGATGTATAGAATTATCTTGGTAAGAATATAAAGAAACATCGATCGGATCGAGGTGGAGAATATCTGAACCAAGATTTCATCAAACATCGACGGGAGTCTGGGATTATATCTTAGCTCACTCCTCCTTATACACCGTAGTTTAACGGTGTTAGTGAAAGGAGGAACCACAACTTGTTGGACATGGTGAGGTCGATGATGTGTCATGCAGATCTTCCATTATCCTTTTGGGGATATACATTAAAAACTGCAGAATACACATTAAACTGAGTACCAACTAAGATGGAAAATTGAATTACCTCTGAGATATGGAGTGGAAAGAAATCCATTTTGTCCCATACACATGTATGGGGATGTGAGAAATTTTTTAAGGTCTTCTCAGGAAACAAACAAGCACCCTAGGGCATGAGGTGTATCTTTATAAGATATCCCAAGGAAACTAAAGGATATTACCTATATAACCCTTCATACAATAATGCGATTATCGCCAGACAATCCTTATTTCTTGAGAGGGAGACCATCCTCAGTAAGGATAGTAGGAGCTGGATTAACTTCGACGAAGTTGATGCTCAAGATACACATGAGTTGGTACAAGAATAAGATCGATAGTTCCCCAGGGAAGAGGTTCCAGAAACTCAAGTAATGCGTAGGAGCTCCAGAGAGGTAAGGGAACAAGAGATATTTGGTTTCCTAGTCACTGAGTATGGTGAATCACTATTGCTGGACAATGATGAACATATCTCTTACAAGGAATCAGTAGAAAGCTTAGAAGCTGCAAGATAGCTAGAAGCTATGAATTCTGAGATGGATTCCATGTATCAGAACCAAGTCTGGGTTCTGGTCGATGAGCCAGTTGATGTCAATCCTGTTGGATGAAAATGATCATTCAAGAGGAAACCGGACATAGAAGGTCAAGTTAGAACCTATAAAAAAAGTCTAGTGGCTAAAGGATTCAGATAGCTTCAAGGAATTGAATATGATGGAACCTTCTCACCAGTTTCCTTGTATAAATCCATAAGAATCATACTTTCCATAGCAGCATAAAATGGCTATGAGATTTGGAAAATGGATGTCAAAAAATCATTTCATAACGGGAACCTGTAGGAAGATGTCTATATGACACAAGCAGAAGGTTTTGTGACACCAGGTGAAGCCAAACGAGTTTCCAGCATGTTAAGGGTTGTTAGTAGTTTCCTCTAGTTCAAGAGGGAGTCTGTTGGAGTTAGTTGTCTAGAACCAATTACATTGTACTTTATTCATTAGTAAAATTCTTATCAAATCATGATTTTTATTCTACGTGGCAATGCAAATGATAATGTCCTAAGGATAGTTATTTTATTAAAGAGTCGTAGTGGTTCCCTACTGTGATGAGAAACTGGAAGTGCCATAACATTTTTCATGAATATATGTTCTATACTTGGATGATGTTATTTGAGGGACACAAATAATAAAGGCCAATAGGGGTGAGGACTCATAAAACATTGAGGCACCTTCTCATGATGTGCGCCCTTGGTAATATCCAGGAGGATATTATGAGAAGGAGACTCTCCAGTAGGAAATACACATTTCATAGTGTCATTGAATTTTCATATCTATGGACATGTGTATTGGTCCTTTGACTTTAAGATTATTATTAATGGGTATTAAAACTCACACAATTAGATGTATTGAAAAAAACAATGACGCCACACTGTTCACAAAGAAGTAGGATACGTTGGGTGTGTCACGCGTAATACAACATTAATAGATAAAGCGAGAAAGGATTTATTCCTTCTGTTCCATAACAAAAGTAGGTATCTCAGGCCCCTTGATGAAATTGAAATATCCTAAGTAAATCCATGGCCATGGTAAGGAATCATAATGTTCAATTTCGGAAAGTCAAAGAATGAATAATCGAGCACACAGGTTGATGGCACTAGCATGCAACCCGCTTGATTATAGATATAGAGACAAATGTATTATATTATATGGTAAGCATTCATATGAGGTGACTCATCATTGCAGTGTTAACATCATTTAATATGGTTGCCTTGGCATGTTGCTACGTGCTAATCTTGGATTCTAGTCAGGCTCTGCCTAATACCACTGAGAAAGAGGCCTAGATGGTCACACACTAAGTGTGTCCATGTATCTCCGTTAAATATTAATTTAACATGTTAAATAATGATTATTCTTCACTGTGGTTTAATAATTATTTAAGGATGCATGATCGCATTTATTTCGACAGTAGTTATTAGAGAGAATATACTGTGGATGAAATAATATATATTTATTATCAAGCAATGCAGTTACATTTATTTAAGAAATAAATAGCCATTACTCAAGGACTAATAAATGTGTGGGGGGGAAAGAAAAATGGAAAATAAAAGTGCACGCCATGTATATTAAATATACACACTGTGTAGTTTTATAGAAAATGAGTACACGTCATGTATTAATGATTACACAGCGTGTAGTTTTTCCAGTCGGGATTTGGTGGATATAATATTGTTTTCTTAAATTATATTTATTATAATCAGCGTGGGCGCGTGTCAAGAAATTAATAATTTGACATAGGCGGTTTTCAATTAGAGTTAATGAAATAAAAAAATGTGCAACGCGTTTATTTATTTTCATAAATCTATAACCTCAAACCTGATTATAAATATCCTCACAACCCCAACACTTTTCAATTTAGAATCATTGTGCACAACAATTTTGGAGAATTATTTCAAGGCTGAAAGAACTCATTCCTCTAAGAATGCTCTCAAGACCGAGAGATCAAGGTGATCGAAGACGGACATCGCAAGTGAAGGTTCTTTCGCGCTAGCACCTGGAGATCCCTTTTTGTGATGTCTAGAGATACGTAGCACACGTGTGGATCACCACTAGAGGAATCCTACACTTGTATTCTATGACTTAACAAAAGATCACACGATCATGACCGGAGGAATCAACGAAGAAATAATTCCACCAAGGTAATTATTGTGAACTAATTAAATTAATTATGACCAAAATATGATTATCCTACCTCTATGGTTTTGTGACTCCATCCATTTGTTTTTCATTCTACATTATATTCTTATGATCTGGCATTTTATATCTTGATGGATCTTGGTTTGAATGTTGTTTAACGCTAAAATAAAAGTTGGGCCACACCACCAATGCACTTCAGCTATGCCCAAAACCTACATGATTGACTAAATATGATCATTTCTATCATATTCAAGATTTTTTTTCTCTTGATCAACATTCTTGGTTGTATATCAAAGAGATAGTCCGGTTTCATGGAGTTCCCATATTCATTGTATCTAATCATGATCCCATGTTTACTTCTAACTTTTGGAATTTCCTTTAGAAGTAATTGGGTAATGAGTTAAATTTTAAAACATCTTTTCATCAATAAGAAAATGGGTAGTTATAACGAACAATTCAGACATTAGAAGATATGTTATGAGCTTGGTCAATGGATTACCAGGGATATTGGGACCAACATCTTTCTTTGGTTGAATTTTATTATAATAATAGTTTCTTTTCTAGTAAACAGATGACACCATTTGAGGTATTATATGTAAAGCAGTGTCAAAATCCATTTTTTTCTAAAGTACGTGAAATGAAACTAATGTGAACAAAATTGGTAGAAGAGATAACAGAAAAAGTTAAACTGATTTAGAAGCACTTGAGAATAGCTCAGAACAGGTAGAATAGTTTTGTGAATAACTGGAAGAAGGATCATTTTTTATGAAGGTGATAATGTATTTCTCAAATTTTCTCCATTGAAAAGTGTTACATGTTTTGGTAAGAAGGGATAGTTGAGTACTAGGAATATTGGACCCTATGAAATCCAAGAGAGAGTTGGATCAGTTTCCTATAGAGTGGCTTTACTTCTAGGATTATCCAAGGTAAAAAATATTTTTCATGTTTCAATGTTATGAAAGTATATGCCATATCCATTTCATGTTTTGAGTTCAGAGGTAGTTTAGTTGGAAGAGAATATTTCTTATGAGGAACAGATCGTAGAGATTCTTTATCGTAGAGAGTAAGTGTTGTGGAATCATGTAATCCATCCGGGAAAATTTTTGTGGAAAAACCATATGGTTGAAGAGGCAACGTGGGAATCTGAAAATGATATGAGGGATAAATACCCCACTAATTTAATAATTGAATAGAATTGTGGGGTTGTAGTTCCCAAAAGTAGGGATGTATGTAACATCACATGTTAATAAGGAATATGATATTTTTATATTTATTAATATTAGTGAATTAAATATTAATTTTACATTAATGGGTACGCTATGTTCAATTGGTTACCTGACATGCAATAATGGGTTTCTATGAAATCTTATGTTTCACACAATGCAGAGTCATACTGAAAGAAATATTATAATATAATATAATTTTAAATGGTAGTTAACGCCTAACTGTTTAATGGGAAGGAATAAATTTAACTAACATCAGAATTTGACAAAATAATATTATTATTTAGAATCGAAACAACAAAATTTAATTTGGAAGAAATTTTGGTATTTTTATACTAATGTTTGTTTTTAATTAATAGTGAAAATACTGCATTTTAATTAAAAAATTCATTTTAATATAATTTATTTTATGGTTAGATTATATTTTAAATTGGTTTTAATGATTAATTTGATTATATTTTCACCATTTAAACCATGTTTGGTCATTGGATGTAATTTCCCAATGAAATTGATCATAAACAAGTGTCAATGATTTGATAGTTACTAATTCACAAAAACACACATTTTTTTTACAATAGAAATTAATTTCTGAAACTTTTGTATTTTCAATTATAAAAAATGTATTCCATATGACATATCAGGAGGTCCAAATTGTGTAAATAGGTAAATTTTAGTTTTAGACATTATAAATAGTAACTTCAGTAAATATTTTATTTACCATGTTTAACGGGTAAATCTTTTAAATACGGGTAAAATAATAATGTTATAAAAATATTAAATTACCATAACACGTGACCTAATTATATTTTCTAAAACATTTCTAACAATGGGAATCATTGGATTGATTTCAGGACCCCATAGAGCCACTTGTAATTGAAAGTGACACTTTAGAAAAATAAATTTCATGTTATGGAAAATATAATATAAACATATCTCTTTGTAATTTTTTATAAGGGGTAATATAAATGATATTTTAAATTATAAGTAGTCATTATAAATAAATAAATATTTCCTACATCATTAAATTTTGTTTATCATTTTTTTACAACATATAAATATATTTTTTATGCCAAAATGATAATGTAATGATTACCTCTTTAATGAATGTTTTAAATAAATGAGATTATAAATTATAATATAAATTTATATTGAAACATTATATTTCATCCACGAATTTTATAGATAATTATAACATATTTTATTTTAATTAATGATGGTTTTTCAATAGAATAAAATTGGTTTTGGATTTTATTAAATGTCAGGATATGAATAGTATTAAAATTGGCATAAATGAGTTTTTGAATCAATCAATATATTATTAAATGATAAAATAATCATAAAAATATCTGATTCAGGAAACTTATATATATGATGTTACTAATTTAATTAAAGATCATTTTTTTGGTTTCTATGAATTTTATATTATATATATTAATCATATAATATGAATATACAAGAGGACTTTGAAAAAGTTAAACTACTTAACTAAAGGTGAAAGATAAATGATAAGGTTACTTTTATACTTTAAACTTCTCTAAAAGCCATTAGATAATTGGATTTCAAAAAATAATCACCATATATTTGAATTAAATGAGTTTGTGACCTTGGAAATGAAAATTCATTTTTAAATAAATTAATATTTTCAATCATTCCTAAAGAGCCCCTCCTCCCCCTTATAAAAAGCTATCACCTCTATCCCTAACTCATACCTCTAAAACCCCCTTGGCATGTCCAACCTCTACCTAAATAAGCTCCCGAAATCCCTATATTTTACATAGAAGCTTTAACATAGGTAGAAGGCATTTCAATAAATCCTTCTGGTTCAAACAAAATGGAGTTACAGAATTTAAATGTAACGTCTTCTCTCAAGTTCTTTTATTTTTTTTCATTATAAAACCCCCTAAACTACATTTATTCAAATTTTTATATAACAAAACCATTATCTTACATATACTATTGTGTTTTATGAGCTGTATTATTACTACACATCTACACACCTCCATTTAATGAATAAGAATATGTTGTTTCTGTGGACGATAAACTACTAATTCACAAAGTAATGATTGTTCAATTATCTCCTACAACCTCTCATGGTGGCTATTATAACATCACTATATTTATATGTGATATATATTATATTTATATTGTCTCTATTATTCTTTATTTTTCATTTATATCATACCTTTATGGTTTCCATAATAGGTAAATGCAATAATTTTATTTGAGGAAATGATGACTACTGCCCCTCAATGTAATATGACTCATTCATTCCATACATGGAATGTATAAAGGATAGAGTTAGTGAAATTATATATGATATTATAATTGAATTATAATATACTTATTTAACATTTTTTTTAAATTCCATTAAATACTTAATAGAAATGAAATTAGCATGCATGTGTACGTACGACTTACCGTCTCTATGAACTGTGGATTTCATTTCATATATCCAAACATTATGTACTATTATAAATACATATATATAATAGATATATGCAATATATATGATATCTAAGCCTTTAAACCCATTCTAGAGATAATGTAATTTTTACGACATGGACAACATCTAATTATATGATGTTTATTTTTTTACACAAGTACCAAATACTGACAAAATGATCGTTATTAACATAAATGATTATGTAATGCTTATAACATGGTAACAAGTAATAAAAAAGGAATAATAATCCTGAAAAATTTTCTTAATAAAGTTGAAATTAACGTTATTTTATTATTTAGGATATTAATGAATGAACGAGTCAAGCTAGACATTAAGTATGGGACATCGTCTCGGTTTTCATTCTTTGAGGAATATTTTGATTTATACACTACTTTCTTTCATACAGTGTATAAACCCCTTAAAATTTTAATTTTATTCAAAAGGAATAATTTTTTCTACCAAGAAGTTTACTAAAGGAAAACAATTAATTTTTATTTTTAACGTATGTAGTGACAAAAACCTTTCAGCCACTGCGAGTATTATTTGATCGTTGGCTTCCATAACAAGTTGTAGTGTTTTTTTAAAATAAAAATAAATACAATATACTCTTTAATGTAATTTGGTATTGAAATTGTTTTGGAAAATGGATTGACTCTATCAATATATTAAAATGATATATTATGATTAAAATTTGGAAATGTTATCTTTCCTTTATTCTTTAGTTATGTGTTATGATTATGTCATGGTTCTTGGGCATTGTATATGTATAAGGGTGGTTCTGTGATAATACTAGGGCTGGTGAGACCGAGATAGATCTCTAATGCATTGGGTATCATGATTGAGGTAAAATTTAGTGTTTCTCCTAAGATTTTTGGGGAATATAGTATGATTGGTATTCCAAATGAAACTACCTATGTAGCTTTGAAAGCTACATTATATGTTGGATATGGATTCCACAAATTTCCTTCATAATTTATGAATTCTATGTATTATTCATAAATCATATAATTTCATGATGAATTATAAAGAGATTATGTTATGTATCTATTAATGTACTAATATTTTCATTCTTATTTTTTAACCTTTATTGAGATTTTTTTTCTCATCCCATGTTTTTGAAATGTTTTTCACCAGATATAAGGTAGGTTAAGTGAAAGGATGAATTCAAAAAGATTTATATCAAGAAAATAATTCTTGTTTACTTTTATCAGATTTTATTTTATAAATAAAATTGACACCAAGAAGATGCGTCTACTGTGTCATATTTGATATGTAATGTAATAGTTATTTCCTAATTCATTAAAACTGTAAACTTGAAAAGATCCTCAATGTGAATTATTAACACCATTAAAGATTATGTATTTTTTATGGTTAAGTCCTTATATATATTTTAATGAGTCTCTCATTATAAAATTATGTATGAAATAAATCTTTAATATATTATGTTTTATATCATATTTTTTATGTTTATTACCATTTAATACACAAAATATACTCGATCAATGGTCATCTAAATGATATGATAATTATAATGGGGTTTATCGTCAAAATTTTATTTCAATGAGACTTATTACATATTCACTACATTTTTCTTTTGTATGGTGTATATAATTTTTATTTATGTGATATATGATAATTATGAATAAATTTTACTTTTTTTAACATATCCATTTTATAATATATCTTTCATGCGGTTTATAGTCCAATAGTTATGAAATCATTATGGGACTTTTGTCTCGATTTTCCTTCTTTGTTACACATGTAATATCATGATCCTAAATTATTTTACGATGTGTGTATACTGAAATTTGACATGTCATATCATGAATCAATATATTTTAAATAAATTTAATATTTCATTTAATTTTATTTTCTCTTTGGTAAATTTTTTTTTTCATAAAAATGTTTTCTAAAAATATTTTCGATGTGTTTTAAATGATATTTTTGTAATTTTTAAGGAAAAATATTTCAAATTTTTTCGAATAGTTTTCAATGATTCTTATATATGTTTCCAATGTAATTTACAATGAAAAATGATTTAAAAAGATTTATTATTTTAAAAGGGATTGTTCAGAATGAAAATGATTCTTTCATTAATAATTATCTCAAGCAATTTTTAAAAATCATTTTACATATTAGAAAAAATATTTAAAATTACTTTAGTTTTAATGGGTATATGACTTAATGATTGAATTATTATATTTTTCTCTAAATCTTTTATTATAGATTGAAACATAACTTTTTTTGATTTCATGAGTTATGTTACGATGAAATTTATAAAAAAAATATTTTTTATAGGTTCTTTTATTATATACATTATTATGCCACAAATATGTATGGTTCTCAATATTTTATGGTTCTGACCTATATCACTCTCATATTCATTGGGTTATGATTTATATGTACTATGAAAATTATGAAAAACATGTCGATGAGCTTGATACAATATGGGAAGAAGGATAATCCCAACCCAAAATAAGGAAAAGAATGTTACTAGGGATGGGGTTATCCCGCCCAGTAGTTGAATCCCTCATGATGCTTCTTATTGAATTTTGGAAATGATCCTTGACTTATATAGAATGATATTACATGTTTCCGTGTCTACTAAAAAATCCATCTCTTTTTCCAATATTATGCTTTCAGGGATTATGATTTTGATTTCCTCGTTATTCAAGTCTTAGCAAATCCTTGTTTTATTCCATGACTAGAGAGTTTGATCTCTCATATTCAGAATATAATCTTAAAATTTTATTTTGACAGTAAAATACCATTCCTCTAATCTTATTCTTTATATGATCATATTTTTATATACCCCTTGTTTACATTTACTATGAATCTGAGATAACTCTTTTCTAATGTTTAATTTTCCTAGAATACGAGGAATGATGTTAAATGAGATTTTCCCTATAATGAGTTCACCTGAATTATATTGATGGATAACTGTGAAGAAGAGAATTTGGTTATATTGTGAGATAAGGATGATCATTATTAATCACATTTTTATGAATCCAAATAATAAAGAGTTTTACATAATTTTATAAACATATAAACCCAAAAAATACATGGGTATGAAAATGATCCAATATTTCCTCTTGATTTTTTATATCTACATGGAAAATATTGTGTCACATTTGTAATGTTTATATCTTTAGAAATAGAAATGGATGTGAAAATTCAGAGTTGTTATCAGCTTATTGGGTTCTCTATTACATTCATTTTTATTATATTTTGTTTCAATTATTCATCCATTATTGTATTATCTTTTACTAACTTTTTATTGATTTGATAATGTACTTTACACTAGGGGTTAAAATCTCCACACTATACATATCACACCCCTTCTTCTAGTCGGTAATATCTAGAATATAGGTAAATGTGCTAGTGGTCTAGAAACCAAGCCATTTTGTAAATGTGAGAGAGTGATAGATCGGGGACATTAAAAGTTTTATCAAAGGAGCATAATTTCATTATAATTCATTACACTTTTAAAAACATATAAATAAGACTAGGATGTGTTATGTCTTTGAAGTGATCATGTTCAGTGGAATATCTAACCCGTGTATGGGGGAAAATTTGGGTTCCCACAGATGGGATTATTTGTTTATTATATTTTATTCTATTAATAAATGTCATTTAACCATGGGTGATTCAGATTTTTGTGATACGACTGTGTTATGATGTTTTTTTAAGATTTATACTCATGGATGGATATAATATGATATTAGTATGCTTGAATCATGAAAGTAATATAGGGATATATATTAACACGAATTCTTCAACATAGGTACATATAGATTTTATGTGATATTTAATTTCTGAAATGAATTACTGTATGTGATACTTGATATATCTGATAAATATAATGAAATGAATTTTTTTTTCTTTTATAAAAACATGTAAGCCATTTTTAGAGATACTAGGATTAGTGGTTCTTTTTTTCACCTATTGATGTTGACATTGTGTTTTAAAAATATTTTTCTATGGTGTTTATTTGTATTGTTGAAAAAATAAATCCGTATATTGTTTGAGTTGAGAATAAAGAGAACATAAATAAGTATACTAAAACGTTTGTTGATCTATAGCCTCCTATATCACATAAATATCTAATGTATGTTCAAATTCACGATAACTTCATGCGGGCCATGTGATCCATGGAAATGGAGACTGTTTTCATAGTGAATTATATGTCTAAGATGAAGACATAGTTTCAGTTTCTGTGTCAACCTTCTTTTACTAGGCAGGGAGTCCCCTAGGAATCAATGTTTTGGATTGAGTCTATCTAGACGGTCCTAAAGAATCTCGAGACATGCATTGATTGGATATTGATGTTTCTTAAATATGTGATTCATGTAACTACGTAGAATTGGTGATATTTTCAAGGTCAGACTAGACAACAGAATGATTTATCTTTGAAGGACATCGAATATAATTTTTATTGACTTCTTTCTAATAATAATTAGGGATGATAATTATATTGAGTTTATTCATTTTACATAGAAGGGAATGTCTATGATAGACCAAACTAATTACTTCATCGACAAGGAGTGTTTGCATCATTTTTAGATGTAGATGAGATATCTAGGGAGATAAATTTGTAGGATGGTCCTTGATATGATATCTGGTCATTAGTGAAATTTTTTTATCTATGTATCTATTCAAATAAGATGAATAAGGAATTAATCATAGAAGAAAATCGATGATATATCCCAGGAAGAATTTTCTATTTTTCAATATAGAGAAATGAGATCTCTTATTCTTGTGTCTAAAAGTGTTGACGTAATAGTTTCCTCCAAGGAAACATCAAACACAGTAGACATGGAAGTGGGAAACAATATTAGGATCATGTTTTATTATTTTTTAGTGTGGCATGTTGGTCTAGTATAAGATCTATGTTCGTACCCTGCATTGGAGTGTATTGTTTATGGAAATATAAGACACATAAAATGTTTTGGTTGGAGAATATAGAAAACCATTAGTGGACAAGGACTATGATAGGTATTGAAGTATAGAAAGGACACACCTACTTCTCAACAGATAGGTACCTAGTGTTCTACATGAAGATAGGATGTCCCTCGTTGAGCATAGGGAGATGAATGTATAGTTTCAAGTTATGGAAGAAAAGGGTCTCACATGGCCTCATAGGTATCCAGGGGTTTACCTATCTATTTTATCAAATAAAGATTATTGTATATTGATTTTATATGTGAATTATAAAATATTTAACTAGATGATAGCCATGAAGCGGTACCCTCCTCTATAAATCGATGAATTTTTTTTGATCAGTTGAGAGGTGTTATGATAATATTCATGAATTATTTGAGATCAAGATACTACTAGTTGAGGGTATGACCATTATACATATATCATACTACATTTAGCAACAAGTAAGGATTTTTTGATTTATAGTGAGGCAAATTTCATAGACCAATGCACCGGTGGTATTCATTGTTTGGACGAATTGATCCATGCATCTTTTTCAAGATCACATTGTAGTGTTTTTTCTATGATTTCTTAGTGTACTACGAGTCAGAAGATGACCAGACCAAACATATTGACATCATCTTGAGTAAATGGAGAAAGTATCCTATGTTGGCCAAGCGAACTAAATGTAGTTTCATGGTTGATAAGTGCACTTCTTCGACTATTTCTTCATTGAGGTAGGATTTTCACTGGACCCAAATAAGGTTATATTCATGATATCATTTTTTAAATGCAAAAATTCTATAAATATTAATTACTTTCTATGTTTAGTATGTTAGTATTTTAATTTTATCCAGGACTTCTTCCATCCGGAAGCTCCAATGATAGGGTTGGCCAAGAAGTGGGTTATCATTTCTTAGATAGAAATATGAAAAGGATATTTTTAGAAGATTAAAGGAAGGATGACCTCACTCCCTATTCTCAATTTTTCCTTTATATCCAAATCCGAAATTGTGTAATATGACACATCTGGTGTTGTACTCTGATTAGTTTGGATCGAGGGGGATAGAGTGATTACATATGGCTCTGGATAGATGAGACCACACGAGGTGAATTACCCTTCTCATGATATGTAGTTATCTATGGTGGTGAATTCCCTAATATGTTGGGGAAACTATCTATATGATGTGAGATTTTTGGTTTACATGTACAAAAAGTGCCTATGGTATATATTTTTCAAAAGCACCAGATCCTTTCCGATAAGTGATGGTTTCAGATTCCATAGACATTCAACATTGGGTTAGCATATACAATAGGCAAGGGAAATTTCATTATCAATGATTTGAGATTGAATATTTAGATAAAGGTAGTGTGGGAGTCATATGATGAGTTGTGGATGATGGATGTATTTGCAGACAAGAAACAAGATGTTTAGGAGTCTCATGGATGGGTATCTATAACATCATCATCATTCATTCCCTTTAATTTTGAATTGATCAAAGATATATCCATTATCTGATCTAGAGGGATTAATTCTAGGAAAAAACTAATATGGTGGGAAGACATTGTTAGGATGTTCAATTGGAAGTGAAAATTCACTTCTTTTATTCAGATTATTATGGGTCCCTATGGGCTTCTATGATGAGTCGATGAGAGAAATTTATGCTTCCAGATGGGAAGTACAAAAGGGTTTGAAAAAGATTTATTATGATATCCATAGACAATACTAGTGTTCATGAATAATGAATGAAATACTGGGATTTGCGGTGATATGTTTCATCATTAAGTATATTAAACAAATGTGTTATAGGATAACTTCGTTATTTCATCCTCTCCTCTTTACCAAGTGAAAATGGGATGATTTCAGTAGGGATTTTTTGAAATGATTTCCCTAAAAACCCATAATAATGATAGAATATTGGTTGTTATGGAACAACTTATGAAAGTTTGAAACATATTTCCTACCATGGAGACCATCATATTTGATGATATAGGTAGTCTTTACATGCATGAGGTAGATCAATTTCATGGTGTTCCATGGTGTATCATTTATGAACAAGATCCTTTGAAAACATCTCAATTCTTGAAATATAATTAGATGTTTCTTATATTACATGTTCATTTGAGAACAACATATCATCCCCAAATAGACGGGAAATCAGAGAAGTCAATTTAGGATCTGGAGTAAATGTTATGAGCCTATGACCTATATTTTAGTTGTTTGTGGGAGCATCATATATAACTCATGGAGTTTTTATATTATTACAACATCTATGAATCGATCCATATGTCACCATTTATGGCATCATTTAGAATTACATTTTATTCCACCATTATTGGTGGGAGTCATGTAAGTTATTTCATGTGGGGTATAGTCTTGTACAGGAGACATCTGAGAAGGTTTATCTTATCTGGAGGATGTTAGTGACCATTTAGAGGATGCATAAATCATATGACTTCCATTTACTATGACATGTAGTGTTTCATATTGGTCCTCGTGTTTTTATTTGGCTATTTCCAAGGATGGGGTAATTCCATATCATTAAATAGAGAAAGATAATTCCTAGGTATATTCATCCCTTTTGAGATAGTATATAGGATCAATCTGGTTGCATTCAGATTTTCTATTCCATACATCTACAGTTCTATCCATAGCATGTTTCACATGTCACAACATTAGAGATACTATCATGATCATTATCATGTAGTACACATCTAGGATGTTGAGAAATTTCATGATATGTCCTTTGAGGAGCATCTGATATTGATTATGAACTATAGTGATAAGTATATCGTTGGTAGGAACATAACTATAGTTCTAATATAGAGGAAGCATGGGAATATTTTTGAGGAGTCCTGGGAGAGAGAGTATGATATGTAAGTATAGGGGCCAGATATATTCTCTAAGGCTCAACTGTGATGCTTGGAGAATCTTGGAAATGAGATATTATTTAGTGGAATGTGTGTATGATCCCATATTTTTTCAGGTTTTTCCCTCTTTGAGTTTTCATTTATCCTTGGTGGATGAGTCATATTTAGATATAGAGGGAATTTGATGTAAAAAATGACATAAATTTCAGGGATTAACATTGATTTGAATTAATGGTGTCAATGAATTAACATTTTAATTGGGTTTAGGAGGGGTTTCGATGACTTTGGAGGGCTCTATAGGTGGTTTATATCCTTATATATAAACTGGGCTGAAATTTGTTCATTATACAGTTATAAATGATGTACATATTAAATGTTGTGTAACTACCTCCAGACATGGGTCATGAAATGGTTCAGTGATGTCAAGTAGTTACACATCTTGAACATAATTCACACAATGTAAATGTTAATTGGGATAAATATTAAACCAAATTGATTATGTTTTTTGGAATATCTTGAATGTGATGAAATTCACCCTGTTAAAGTGTTACATGCCATGTAATCCTAAAACTCAGTGGCTATAACTGGGAAGCATTTATGATTATTTCTTCAATTTCATTGAAAATTTACCACTCAACATATGAAAAATTCTAATCAATTTTGGGACCCATCCCTATTCTTATTGTCTAGATTTCAAATCGGATCCCTTTTAAGATTCCTTCTTTAGGTTTCCCTCTTCACTCCTATTTTCCTCTTTATTGTGGTGTAATTCATTAACTATGGATTGTTTTGGGTTTTTATCTTCACTTAGATTGATCAAGTTTATTCTTCTTATCTTATACACCATCGTCTATGTTGGCGTCTTTTTTTAGAAGAAATGCGTTAATTTAAAGTTAAATATAGGGGACTAATCCTTAAACCAATGGGTTGAAAATTGATAGGTATATAAAATATGATGACTGATTCAATTCATTGTGTGATCTAATTAATTTACCCACAGATAAATGGTAAGTCATTAATGAGAATATGAGATGGACCCTTTTTTATTAAATTTATACTGATCCAGCATATTGCTACCCTTGGGTGAGTGAACCCTGGATTAATATGAATATCTTAATGGTATAAACTATGTTTATCAAGACATGTGACCTTAGGTGATATCTTAATACATAATCTCTGTGTAATGGTTTATTTCATAATTTTATGAATTCTGATGACATGATATATAAAAAATTGATATTGATATATAAATAGTAATATTCATAATTAAACGTTGATGTGAATGATGTGATATAGTGATATCTATTCATTTATGACTTATTGTTTTATTATGTTGTAATTATTAAAATGATTCTTTTCCTAGTCCCATGTTGTATTTCTTATATCGATCAGGATTTTTCCAGAGTCGTGTTATAATGCTTATACTGTGATGTATTTTCCTTGTTCAATGTTGTAATGCTTATATTGAGTGGGATTTGTGAGTCATATTGTATAATGCTGATTTTGAGTGTGATATTTCCAGTCCCATGAAGTAACGACTATATTGTGTAGTATTTTCATAGTCCTATGCTGCATGGCTTACATTGAGAAGGATTTTCTCAATCCCATGCTGTAATGCCTATATTTAGAAGGCTCAAACTAGTCTAATGCTGAAATTCTTATATTACTGGTTAAACTAGATTTTTGATATTTTTTAATTTATAAAAGGTTTTTAGTTGGAATATTTATTCTATATGATTATATATATTCCAATACTATGTTGATGTAGGTTGATTATTATATAGTATTAAATGAATCATTAATATACATGTTCATCACTTTATTTCATTCAGTTTTTATTAGATTAGTTTTGTTTATATATGGTGTTTTTGAGATACTATGTTTTTTTCTCGATCTATTTGGGCCATCGTTTAGTTCCCAAGAAGATTAAATAGATGTTGGTTTGGATAATGGAAATGAACCTTGTTTCTAATTATTTTGTTACTTTCAGGATGTAATAGAGTTTAGATATGGGTCCGATATTTGGTTCGGGACTTGGTACCTCTGGGATTATTTATTGTGAGTTGTTTATTTGATTTGATTATTTTCATTTTAAAATCCAGATGCATCTAATCATTCCATTACATGATTCATCATTATTGTTTTATTAGGTCCTCTTTTTCTTTCTAATTGTATTATATTCTATTTTTGTTGTTCCTCTATTACTCTGTTATATTTCATTTACTATTTATTTCACATGTGTTGTACTATAAACTATAGGTAATAGTCTTCCCACTATATAAATAAAACACAATATTATTTTTGGAATCTTCTAGAGTAATGGTATGTGCACTGGATGTCAACAAACCAACCCTTTTTTAAAAACCTCATAGAGTGCCAGATTAGGGGAATTATAAGATATCCTGATGTTTCTTGTATTATTAATTTTTTATATTATCAATTATTATTTAGATAAGCCTCCAATTATTTTTTTCATTGGTTAATATTATTCCATTTTAAAATAAATTTTATTTTTTATTACTATAAACTATCTACTATTAGACTCATATAATTTTTAATCTCATGAAACCTTCTATTTATTTTGACATGAAATTCTATTTAATATATCATAACCTTTATATTTTACAAATTTATTCCCATTTTAAATTAACAAAACAAAAAATATTAGAATAAAAAGGATAATTAAATCCCTAATATATATAATGTATCAATAATAGTAAATAATATAGTTCAACACAAGATGATAAGAGAAAAATATTGAAAATTATGCTTTATTTTCATATATGTCCTCAGAATCTTTAGTAAATAGTTTCTAAACCAAGGTATTATCTTATTATGTTATAATAGTGTGAAGAATATAAATGCAAAGCTCATCATAAAATACATAATCCTATGCTATATTTTATAATTCTTTTATGATATTCATGAAGTCAATCTGGGAATGAGTGTTGAGGAATCCCTATTTATAAATCCAACGCCACCTAATTAGTTATTCTATGTATTGTACTAATAATATTTAAATGTTACAAAAAAAAGGTTTTGAAATTAGTGGAGAAATATCAACACCTAAAAAATTATCCTTTTTATTAGAAAAAATTCTTTACAAATTATAATATTTGTAACTGACAGTGATTCTAACCCTTCTATTCATTAGGGGTTACTTTTATCATTGTCAATATATTTGATGCCTAATTATATTTTCAAACATGGATGCACCTCCAGAATTTTTCAACTATTAAGACATTGAATGATTGAACATTCCATTCATAAAGGGGGTAGTTTTAATGTTTTTTTCAAAAAAATTGGAAATTCTAAGAGGTCAAATTTTTAATTTTTTTACCAAAATGTCTTGAAGGATGTTAACATATTTAGAATTTTTTAACATGGGAAAAAGGAATTTGGTCTCTCAGTGATTATTCTATAAAATTTGAGAAATTTTTTTAAGGTTTAAGAAACCTTTTCCATCCCTTGAATGAAGTCTATACTATAATTCAAAATCAAAGACCTTCTTCTCCTCTTTAAATGACTTCTTACATTGTTTCTAATGTTCATGTGAACCAGAACACCCAATCCTGGGCTGAAATTTATGATAAAACCTGTATGAATTTTAAGGGAGTTGAATTTATGGATTTTTTATCTAGGGGAATTATTGAACACCATATTTTTTTGGATGATGAATATTTTCATGATTTCAAAGAATGTGAAGTATAGGCTGAGGATGATGTTAATTACTGGAAGTTTCAAACAATGATTTTTTTTTCAGGATAAAAAGTAATATAAAATTTAAATTTGTTACTTAATAAAATCAAATTATATAACTAATAATACCACTCAAATACATAATCATTGGTTTTCCCCTAAAAGGGGAATGTGAGTATTTCAATCCAGGCTAGGAAATCTTCTTCTTTATATCATTCAAAACATGTTATGGAATCCTCAAGAAACACATTGGTTTTTAAAGATTTCTTGGTCTATTATATACCTCTTAATGATATTAGGCATAAAGAGGATGTAAAAATGGGTGGGAAACAGACTTAGAGTAGTCATAAACCTCAATGATGATAGAATGTATCCATATAGATGCTGTTGTAACTCTGAAACAGGGATGTTGTTGGTCCGAGAGTCAGATCAAGGTTGGGAGCTCCAAATACATTATACTATTAAATCCCTGGCCTTATAGAGGGTTATTTTTGAAGGTGATGGACTAGCTAAATCTCATTGTTAGCTGCAGGTTATTGCAAACCTTGGCCTTAGTGGCATAAAAACTCCTAGAGTCTCAACATTGTAGCCAACATTTATATTTGGATTCAAAATTTTCTAAGGATTTTGGGGAAATAGGATGCAGCTGATAATTTCTCTACAACATCTTCTTTTTTAAACCACTGAAAGATAAATTTCTTTTGAAGGCTAATACACATAAATCTATTGAATTACATAATTTTGTAAGTGGTGAAGAGAATGGTAAGGAAGTTATCATGCATTTGGAAATGAAGATATGGTTGTAGTCATGGATACTAGGTTTCTGGGACATAGAGGTGGGCCAAGACTACCCTTGGAAACATGGAGAAGATATGGAAATTCTCATTCAAGTGGTGGACACTTCTAACACCAAAACACGATTACTTGATATCGAGCTTCATAATTATCATGGTTTTTTAATTAATTTTTTTATGTGCACATGTATGGCTTGTATGTTCCTTCTATTTTTTATATTCTTATTTGGGGTTATTGAGCCTCAAAATTTTCAGAAATAAATTATGCCCATATATTTTTTAAAATGTAAGTATTATTTTTTTATGAATTAAATCTAATGATAAGAAAATTATATATTTTTGATACATTTAATCAAAATTTGTTTTCGATTATTGTTTACAAGTTTAACCAGTTTTTCAAATATAATTATAATTTAATTTAAACATTATAACATATTTTCTTTCAATGACACTGATAAGAAACACAATATTGTTTTATGTAGGTGACTTTAAAATAGTATAAATTAAAAGGTACAATAGAAATCTAAATGAATGTTTAATAACTGACTAAACATTTAACGTCAATGGAAAATAAAAATAATTTTTAAAAATAGGGAAATTTGGTTTTAATGGAACAACAGATGAACATAACTAGCCTATCATAGTGCTAAATATTGGATTTATCAGTTTTAAAAATAGTAATAATCCTAACACCATTAAACCCGCATCAAATTTACTAGTGTTAAACAAGTTATGATAAAGGGTACCTTTATTTATGATGAAAATAAATATTTAACAAAGAAACCCTTTAGAAGTGCTTTATTTTTAGCGATGATAATTATTATGAAGCTACAAAAAATGCAATGAACTATAACATTCCTATAACAAAACAATATTATAAATATATAATAAAATTTAATAATTTTTTTTACATAAAATAGATTAAAATTAAAATATGATTTTTCACATTAATTTGAATTCATAATTGACATAAACAATATTTACTTTGATGTGATATTTACAAGTAATCATAAATATTACAACCAATATGGAAAATCATAACATAGTATGATTTCTCCAATGAAAAACCTACATTAAATGATTTTTCGGGTAATAAAAAATTATTTTAATAACACTGATTAAAAAAATTATGAAATTTTAATTTTAATGTCATATAATTATAACAAAAACATTGTGTGTTTTATTTTTTTATAGTCATTTTTTACCAACAAAAAATGCATTATGGATCATTTTCTAAATGTATAAATAAAATTCAATAATTTACTTATGTTTTGGCTATGTGATGAGAAATTAACACTAAAATGGACGATTTATTTTGAAAACATGCACATGGAGTCAAATAAACCGCATCATGTGTCAAATTGATGTTTGGTTGATTATTACATGCCAAAATGAAATATGATTCTTTATCATAATGTTTGTAATTAATCTAAACTCATTTTCTTAGTTTCTTTCATGTGAGGAATGTTTTACACTAAATGAAACTTTTATTTTGAAAACTCAGTTTTGAAGTCATATCTTCTACATCTTCTGTCAACTTGATGTGTATTAAATTGTAGCTATGATAAAGATATTTTTTATCATTGATTTCAATTTTATAATTGATAAAATAAATTATTTTCGACACTTTTTCTAATTCACTCTTAAAAAGAGTATAATTTTTTTTAAATATAAACCGATTATATAATAAAATCAATATATTTTTAAAAAAAATAATTCCATTATAAATGAATATATAATTACAAATATATGGATTTTATAAAATATAATAATTTAATAACAAAAAATGATTGTTCTTCAAAAATATAAAAAAAATAATTAGTTTTATGAATTATATAATTTTTTTAAAAAATTAAAATGATTATTTATTAAAATGATGTTTATTTATTATTAAATATGCACTTTACAATTATATTAATAACATCAAATTTTATCAATTAAATATGTATAAAAATATTAAATATTAATAAATTAAAAACAGATTAAATGATTAAATATTAAAAATGAATAAATTACAATTATTAGTATAAAAATGTATTTAGTGGATATATAATAATAAATAATATTAAATGAATGAATGTAAGAAATCATGAAATTTATTATTTTAAATCCATATGTATTGTAATAATATTTAAAAAATCAATATGTGTTAAAATATATTTAGATTACTAAAAAAATGAATATATGTTAAAATTGAAATGAATAAATATTAATTATATAATTTAAATCCATACAAAAAAAATAAATTTTAATAAAATTAATGTGTATGAATAAATATTAAAAATGGATAAAATGGCCAAGTTTTTAAAATATATAAAATTAAAAATGATCAAAATAAAAAATAAATAAATAAAATATGATTATTAATGAATAAATAGTATTAGAAATCATTAAATTAGAAAAAATATTTTAATGTAATAAATAGTATATATAGAAAAAGATAAAAATATGAATAATGTTTTCTGATTCAAAACATAATATATGTTAAATATATTATTATAAAAAAATTAAAATGAATACTAAAAAGTGAATTAATAATAGAAATAATATGCATATGTGTGTGTGTTTCTGTAAATAATTTTTTAAATTATGTATGAATGTTTGTGAATTTAATGTAACATAATTTTTATATATTTTTGATTGAAAATTAATGATATATTTTATTAAAGATCCATTTAAGAATACCATTTAGTTAGTATTTTTAATTAATAATCATTTTTAATTTGGAAGCTTCTTTTAATTAATATATGAAATAATATATGTAAATACATATTCTATATTATATAAATCATATTTAAGGAAATATTACATATATTGATATTTATATTTTAATATTAAACATATGAAATATATTAATCAATAATTATGTATAAAAAATATTTAAAATGAATAAATTGAAAATATAATCTTCAAATTAATATTAGAAATCAAAAAAAATATAAAAGAAAAGTAAAAAATGACATTATTAGTGACTAAATATGAATAAATAACATTAAATTGAAGAATTTTATAAAGAGTGAAATTTGTTGAATACAAATCATTACATTGTAAAATGAAAAAATGAATATGTGTTATTATATATATGTGGCTTTGGAGGTACAATTAAAGGAATACAATGCACACACATAATCCAACTTTCTATTTGGAGTCCCATAAATCCCCAGTGATGATAACACAACACATGCACCTTATTTTTATATTATATAGTCTAATATAACCTATATATAAATGGGCCATTAATGAACCAACATACATGGCCATTATAACCAATAATTAAAAGACTCTAACCCATTCTGGTCCACCCAATAGGGCCTTTTTTACTATCTTGCTCGCCCAAACCCTACTCTGGCATATCTCCACCATTCACACTACTATAAAACATAAAATATAGAGTTTTGACATATATCAGTTCTAGAAAAATGAACTAATAAAGGTACATGTTATCATATGTTTTTAGGGATAATATAGGATTTCCTTTATCATGGATTTTATTAATTGTAAAGAGTACCTTTATATATGCATTATTTGTACTGATGATAATGCTTAACCTTTATCAGTGCATTTCTTGCAGGTGTAAAGGTCTTTAACACGTGCACGAGTTCAACTTCGAAATAACATATGTGAGGTTGCCTCTTTATATATGATTCTACCATATCCCATGCTCAAATTCTAGTTCTAGGGATGGTCTCCTACAACCATTGTCCACACTCATCCAAATGGGCACACTAGTCTATGTGGGCCATGGCCCACCCCAAACACAGGCTGGATCCCATTATCCTTCTCATAACATGGCCTATACACTGTCCTTTCAACCTGAAGCCCCATTTTTTTTAATAAACCAACAAAAAAAATACAAGTATTAAATATATTAATAAAATTGAAATAAAAAAACAAAAAAATAATAAATATTACAAATATTTTTTATTTAAGTAAATAATTATTAATAATATGAATATATATATATATATATAAACAAATATTACAAACTAAATATAAATATATAAAATAGATAAAATTAATTTTTTAAATAATTAATAATGAAACACTAATTAATAAATATGAATAAATTTAATATATATATATATATCAATTATAAATAGTAATAAATATTTTATCTTAAATATAAATATATAAAATGAATAATATTTAATTCCTATAAGCATATTAATGTGTTATTCAATTAAATGGATCATGCACATAATTATTCATTAATATATTTAATACTTTCTATTTAAAAATATATTCATATATATATATATATATATCAATATATATAATCTCTCATAAAATATTATTTATATAATAAAAATATTAATAATTACATTACATAATCCATATAATTTTTGAATAATTGTTTATAATTAAAAAATTATATTAATTAAATTATTTTCTAAAATTGTATCATGTAATGGACATTTAATTAAACATCCTTTGTTTTTTTTGATATAAAATGCATCAAACATGTTTTACATTGATTTTACACAAACATATAGGTAATTAATGATTTTTTTGTACAACACACACACATAATCATTCTGTAATTTAATAATTTTTTAACAATTGTTTGAGAATTATATATTCTTTAACATAATATATTTAATATAGTTTTTTCTAATAAATAAATTTTCTCATTTTTTATATTTTTATTCAATATATAAAATTTATTACTTTTTTATATTATTTATGTATTCATATTTAATATTATTTCTTCATTAAAAATCTTATTTTTTGGTATTTTTTTATTTATTCATCTTGTGTTATTCATTGTTCAATTTTTCTTAATTTTATCCATATTTTAATAATTATTAATACATATTTATTTATTGAAATTTAATTTTGTTAGTTTTGTTTTGTTTTATATATTTAACATGTCTTCATTGACATATATAAATATTATATTTTATATTTTATAAATTACCTATCTAATTAACAATATTAATTCATTTTTTAAATTTATTCATTATTATTATTATTATTATTTTTCATTAATAGAGGAATCATATTATATGTCGTTGATTAATTTATCATATATCAAACTTGTAAATATATATACACATTAATTTCACAAACAAAAATATATACCCAATTAATGAAATCTTATTTAAAAACTCATACATATTATATTTATTTAATTTATTAATATTTTTATATTAATTTAATAATTTCATTTAGTAACATAATATATTTAATAAATTGCATTTTTAATTGGTGATATTTTATAATATTATTATAGATGGTATTATTAATACATTTTTTTATTTTTTAAATTTTTTTAATAGGAATTTATCATATTCTAATATTTATTAATATTTATTTATTTAATATATTTTATTGTTTTCAAAATTTATTTATAATCATTTCAATATATACAAAAATTTTATATTTTATTAATTTTAATACTTAATAAAATGTATTTATTTTTTAAATATTTCTAAAGTCTACTCATTTTTAATCATTCAATTTCACTTTTTTTAACACTCTCACATTTAAGATTATAAGTTTACTAATAATGTTGAAAATATATTTGGAAATAAATATTTATAAAAAAAATCTATCGATTAATCTGTATTTAATATATATATATATATATAACTATATATTTATAATTATAAGAAACTAATTATAAAATTTTAAAGTATTTTTTAATTATAAATAATTAATTATATATTTGAAAAATTATTAATTTGTAATAAAAATATTAAAATGATGAATATATTTTCAAAATTTATATTTACATATGTATATATATATTAATGATATATATATATATATATATATATATAATTGTATAAATACAAATATTATTATAAGTAGATTTATAATTATAAAATTTTAAAAAATATATTAAAATAATGAATATATTTACAATATTAAATTAAAATTTATTTATTAAATGTACATAATTATATATATATATATATTTATTTATATATATGAATATATTTAAATATATATTTATTTCTAAATATGTTTATTTATAATTGTATATTCACTATATTTATAAAATTATATATTTATCATTTTAAATAAATAAATACAATATTTTATCCTAAATGGCACAAAGGCCTTCATTTATTTATTTATTTTTCATTTTCCTCCTTTCAAGGGATTAGGGGGAACCCTTACAAGGCCCAAAGTCTTATGTGACATTACATGTCCTGTAAGTATTTAGAAATCAACCCAAACAATACAACATGGAATTGCCCTTCCCCCGCAAATATATTTATGTCAGCTCTCCACCTTTGCATGGATGGTCAGCTATCTATCTTATATAGAATTGCACAAGCCCAATATCAATGGAAAAGCCATACCCTCTCAATCTTCCATGTTCAATTAGCTCTTCTATGGTGAATTCGACTGCTCTAAATCCTCATCTAGAGCCCTATTCAATTTAATATGTCTAGTATATCTACATTATTTGGTGGTTTGAAGGACTTGAGGTTAAGGCCTTGCGATGGCCCAATGGCATTGAGGTGTCCTCGAACCCAAACTAGACCAAAGGACATGGGCGGCCCAAATCCTTTAAGGTCTCAAGGACCAAATCTATGGTTTGAAGGGACAAACAGATGAATAGTTCTGTTTAGTACAATATCAAACATTAAATTCTTCTGTACCTAAAAATAATCCTCCCCCTGGATTTGATATCGGGTCTCTTGGATGAAATTTTCGAGTCCTCGCCAATTGGGATGAAGATCATGTTCTAAAAAGTATTTATATAAATATAAAAGAAAAATATATATGTAAATAATTATATAATTATAATAAATATATTTATCTGACTGTGTAGACCATGGAAAACATCATGATCCCCAAAATTTATTAAATAAAATTTATATAAAGAGAAAAATATAGAGTGTATAGTAAAAGTGTTAAAAAATAACTAAAATGTTATAGGGATATCCTTTGTTCCTATAACCCTCCCACGAAATCATCTATGACCTCTATGGTGTCACCCTCATCTCAATTGCTTCAGGATCTTCCATTCACCATCTTCCTCTTCTGTATCCAAATCATTAGTCACTAAATTTCTCTGAACATCAACATCATTATCCTTAGTAGACTCCTCTACAATCATAGTTTCACAAATTAATGGATTCCTAGACTGCAAATCCTTCATTCCCTACTATGCATATGATAGAGAGCTAATAGCCATAATAAATGAGGTGGTTTTTGTACCTTTTATCTCTCATATCTCAATTTAAATCGCATAAATTTCTTGACAATTGATGTATTCCTACATCATGAAGAAGTTATTAGTCATATCACCATGAATATATATAGAAAAAATAGGACCGTGATCCTTGGAGGTCACCACTAAATCTACAGTTACAGATTTATGAGCATGTGAAGGTTCATTCCCCTGAGAAATCCATCCCTACACATGATCACAAGGGCAACCCACAACAACTAGGGATGCGTCTAAAGTATTAGCAAATACTACATCATGTGGAAGCACAAAAAAATCACATATAATGTCAATGGGTGGAACACTCGTTTTTATAACATTAACAGAATCATAGGAATCTACTTCCCCCACACAAGCATTCACAATTGCCTGGGCAAATTGCACACACACCTTGCTTCCTGTAACAGGAATCTCAGGGGCATGCACTTACCGCCCAACTATAGATCCAAAATAATGTTTCTCTTTAAAAAAATTGATCTTCTAATATAATTGTAGAATATAGAACATCCAAACTAGAATTACTATCAACATCACCCCATTTAGATTAATATTCACTAAGATGTAGATTTGATGCCCCATTAAAACCCAAAGTCATCAATCCCCCTCAACCATCAACATCACAATGCATATCATCCTGCTTATTCCCCACAACAATAGCAGAATATAATGGGAGGACCCTCAATATCACAATTCATATGAGAGGTTTTCCCAGCAACAAAAATTGAAATAGCGAGAGGACCCACTTTCTCAAAAATGATGTTATAAACTAGGATACATTTTATGGACAAGGAAGGATCCTTCATACCATCAAAAGTATCCTTCTTCACAAAAATAGGTACAACGTCACCAATGAATGGAAATTTATGCTTACATTATTTAGTAACATGTCTGTAACGTCGATAGTTAGAGTGTCACATTCCATTATGAAATTTCTCCTTAACATGTCCAATGGTTGAGAAATTAATACAAAACCCTGACACATATTCAAATTCAATATCAAGTTCATACATGAATTCACTAGCAACTAGTTACACTATCTCAATAAAGGACAAGGAAATATCAAATTCAATCAATACCTGAGAGAAATGGCCATATCTAGCAAAGACACTCTTCTTATTGAGTTTGTCAAGAGTTCCAACATCCACTTCAATATCCCAATGTATATTCAGATGCCAAAACATCCAATTCAGACCCTTTACATGGATCTAGGTTTTAAACAAATTTGTTTGTCTTGATGAGGATCCAACCACGGATCCCTATTTTCAAACCTCAAGAGTCCAAGCATGAGATTGACAAACCCACAACTCCAAATTTTCAATTTTATTTTATTTGGACTTAAGGTAATGTGGTAGAAGTTCATACCGAGTGACACGATGCGCTAACAACAAAAACACTATAACTAAAGGAAACTCTCCCTTAGTTCATCAAGACTCCATGATTTAAATGATGAACTGAGTCAGGAGATTATTGAGTGTTGACAAGCAGATATCCCCTCCTGAAACATGGTTGGATTCACCCCAACAATGGAAATATGTCCATTTATCGAGATCTTATTATAATTGAATTCACCACTCAGGGATCCGAGGAAGAAAAAAACCCTCACTATCATCACTATTTGGGATGTTCTAATGAAACTATCCTCGATCATTTTAAAATAACCCCAACCGAAAGAATTTCTATTGCACTATTCAATATATTGTGGAAGTCTAAGGCTACCATATCTCCCCCTAAACCATATCTCAAATGAATAAAACCTCAAATCTATGATATTTTTTTCTCTTTCTATACAATTTCTTTGTTTTTCGGGTTCAACGGTGTACAATAGTGTAGTGTTATCTTGGCTCGGTGGTCTTGTGATTCCATGTTTTGTGTCTCTATCGAGGAATTCCACATAACCGTTCATCCTCCTTTTGTGGTTACATGTTTGTGGGTCTTGATGTACTTGATTTTACCCTTCTATAGCATTCATTGGTTTATTTCCTAGTATTACTTCAATTATGAATTTTATCTACATCTATTAAAATTAACAAGTTCTCCATTTATTATTGATTAATTTTGACTAACCTATAACTCTATAATATATTTTATCCTTAAAAAATTATAGTAAAAGTATTAAATTTTATATATATAAGATATATAGTGATATTTTTTTATAAAATATTATATAAAATAACCCCCATAATGTCCTTTTATACTATAGCATTTTTTATTAAATGTGACTTCCAATCTTTATTCACAAAACTAACTTACAGTCAATAAATTATTATAAGTCCAAAACATAGAGGGATATTGTATTGTCTAATTCATATGAAGATTATTACATATTTCCCCTACATTTAATCTTTAATGGTACATAATTTCCAAAATTTATTGTTCAATCAAAATCTCCTTTTTATTTCTTTAAAAGATTCATATTACTTATCATATAAGATTAATACCCAGAATCCAGAATCAAGGTTCTACTATTAATTAATTCACTTAAAGAAATCTAAACAACATTTTATTTCTTAATAATTTTTCATTACTTCCTTTGTATTATAAATTCAGTTGAAATTTTTTTTATATCTACAAATCTTTTACAACATAATATATTTAAGTAAATATTTCTTCAACAAGTATACACAAATTTTATATTTAAAGAATATTAATAATTGTATTGTATTTCATCTATTTAAATTTGAATTCAAAAATAATAATATCTTATTATCTTAATAGAATATAATTATTTAAGAAAATAAAATTATCAATTAAAACAATATCTATAAAATTAATTTCTATTTTTTATAAGGGATAAATTTTTTCATCATCTCTGTTGGATAGTAATATCATTAGCTCCACAATAGATTTATGTTGCACCATAATAAGACATCATTTACCCAGTATTTTCCATGAACTTAAACATAATAAATGTAAATATATTAGAGGATCCATCCTTCAATATATCTCTAACTTTTTATGGACTCATTAATTAATGATAAATTCTTAATGGTTGGGAAATTTATAGCTTCATCTAATTCACTTTACTTTTCACATTGGATGTCTTCATTTTTTATGTTGGAGTCTCATATCCTAGATTTAATTTACCCATGAAATTTAGTCATTGAGAATTTAACACTTCACAAATTGTTCTTCTTCTTAGTACATATCATTTATTTAACACTTCTTGTGAAAACCATCTTAATTTTAGCATCTTCTTTGACTAATCAAATTTATATTCAGACTCTACTTTATTTCTTAATGAAGCGATTTATTCATCAAGCTTCAAAATATTATTTTTCATATTACATGAAAAAAATATTCTCAATATATATTATATTGATCAATTCATTAATATTAAATTATTATTTAATAACAAGTTTAGAGGTAATATTATTTATTCACATTCTTCCAAAAACATGACATGATCGACTAATTCATCATTTGCATCAATGTAACATGATGAATCCTTAAAAAAAATCCTAAAATTTTTCTATACATATTTATTTTTATATAATGCACCATGATACACCCTTCCAATTTAATATTAATTTCTATCAATTATTCATCGTTAACACCATCATTCATAATAAGATTTTATTTTTTAGTGATTCAAACATACCAAATTACACTTCTAAGATAAAATACCTTTTAATAAATTCAAATGGATAATCCATGGAATCCCCGACCTCATCATCCACCTATATATTTCTCTAAAAAATATGTTTTCATTTAATTTATATAATTAAAATAAATTAATGTTGAAAATATCTAACTTTGTATTAGTGAAAATTAAAACTCAACATCTTCTTCAACAAATATATGATGATATCTAGATGTAATTATACTAATATTTACATGATGAATATAATAAAAAATTTAAACAACACTAAAATCATTATTTATGTATTTTGAAAATTATTTTTATAAGTGACATTAAATCATCAGAGAACTCTTATATAATTTCAGTCACCAAATCATGTTGGTTCTCCACATCTCTGAATAAAATTTCATTAAATAAATTTTATAAATATTTTTTTGATTCAATATCATTTAAAATGAATCTACATTACTATATAAATTTCTAGGAGATAATTCTAGAAAATTCAGTTCTAAATGTCCTAAAACCTTTAGAATCTTATTTGATGTTAAACTATATATAATTTTTTTTAAAATATTAGATTTAGTCAACATATTTTCAAGGTCATGAATATATGTAATAATTTTTTTAAGATGATTAAATAACTCATCCATATATTCATTTGAATTAGATTTCAATTTATTATATAATCATTACAAAACATTCCCCTTTTCTTTTCTCACATTTCTATCACCTTCATAGAGATTACCAAGCTTGTCCCATATTTCTATGGATATTATATCATTAGTCACCTTAATATAAATTTTATTAGATATATCTTTTGATAAATTATTATGATATTTGGTTTTGTTATTACAATTTTTGTTACCTACTTATATCATTGACAATATAAACATATCACTTAATTGTGTTCCATGTATTGTTTTTGAGTAAGAATCTTTACCCTGAGATCTTAAATAATATCCCTTATTATGATTCCATATCTAAAAATTTCATCCATAAAATAAGAGTACTATCAATGCATTCAAAATATTCTCAATGAAAATTTCATTCACTTTATTATTTAATAAATAAAATGTTGGTCGATTTCAATATGTTGTAAACTATACTTCTCTTTTACATCGTAAGAGGTGGGTGTGAATTAGTTTTCCTGGAGTAATTTATTTTTTATTTAAAAATATTTATTTTTTATTCATGTTATTAAAATAAATTTCAATATATCATATAGAAAAAATAAAATATTCAAATACTATATAGAAAATGAAATTAAAATTTTTGACGGTTCCCTATAATGGGATATACCCAAGGAGTAAATTTACATAATTTTTTCATATTCCAATTATCTACATCACTATTATGTGATGACAAGATTTTGGAGAATATCACATCTCATACAAGTTCTATTATCACTTCTTATATCTACTCACGTCATTTAAGAGGGTTACAAAGATAAGTTTGATATATTGGACCAACTCACAAATATATCAATTAACCATTATACCAAGAACTATAATTCCTCTTCACTATAACACTCAAATAATGACCTATAGATATTGTTGGGTCTCCATTTCTATCTTATTCTTAATGATTTTCACTCATACATCATTATTTCTCACTCTGATTTCATGGAGCTCCTACATATGAACCACAAAAACCCTACCTACTAGAATCTCACGTGGTGACAGAAAATGATATGTAGATTGATTTTTTTCGGTTTACAACATGTTATTGAATACATGTATCACATATCCATAATGTTCCCATATTCCTCCCAATATATAATTACTCAATCTATTATGAAATGGTTCCGTGTCACCCAAATTTATTTCCAATTTTTTTTAGAAAATTCTCATACACATACAACATTAGAATATAGTAGAATAATTTCATAATGTTTATTATACTCTCCCCTAAGAATACCTATGCTGTGGATTTTATTCCAAATGAGCATACTCTTTTGGATATTAATTTTATGGTTATGGATACTATATATGAAAGATAGATTATAGTGATACATTCCATTATTTTTATTGATGTGAATTTATTTCTAAAGAATTGGAATAAAATTTTATTTTTCATGAAATAAATAAAAACTATAAATATTTTTTCTAGACTAATATACATAAATATAGAGTAACATGAAATAAAAATTCACTTTTGTTTTCAATAAATATTTCATCCATTAGTTTCATGAAATCCCAAACACCCCAGACCCATTTAAAAATATATTGATTACATGACCTTGTAAATTCTGAGGAATGGTAGTTTAAAAAAAATATCTACGTGAAAATTGAATTGTATGAAATATAATAGAATTTCCAAGGTAATTATTTTATCCAATAATAAATAAATTTTATTTTATAAGATAACTATTAGTGATGATTATATTAATATATGTATATAATTATTTAAATTGAGTATCAAATCTAACTTAAAATCAATTTTAATAAGATAATTTATAATTATACAAGAAATAATTTTTTAATGCCCTATATTTATGAACTAAAGTGGAACATAACATGGTAAATGAGAATAAATTAGACAGGAAATATTTATGCTTGTTGTGGCTACCTATTATCAGTAACATGTTATAATTCATGTAATAAAGGATTGTGGGTTGATTGATACCTTCTAGTTGTCAAATTAACTATATTATTTCAATTATTCTATACTTTTTTCTTGATCATAAAATTAATCATACGTGAAATTTTTCCATAGATAGGTGATGTTTACCAAAGCATTTCCACTTCTTAAAATATCTACACCGACATTAAATGAAACAACATTTAAACCACAATATGTCAATGTAATAAAATGTTAAATATAACCTCTTATAAAATGTTGTACCCCCACTTATAATGGATACAAAAACCATCCTAGAATTATATCCTTTTTTCCCACACAAAATCGAATCATGTAGCTTTATAAACAGACATATGTTTTCCCTAGGTTTTTTCTTTTCATGTTATCCTAGTGTAGAATGATATCTTGTCAGGAATCAAAACTAAAAACATTCAAATATTGTATTCACCTAATTATAATCATCTATAACACTATAATTTTATGATTAATATATTTTGTTCATTTATTTACTTTTTCTAAAAAATGATTTTTTAACATAATTAGATGGATATGAATTGAAAAGGGATACACACTAATCAAATGAAAAAATATTGTGAATATAGAGTTAAATAGTTTAGTATGTTTTCAATGGACCGTTCACACAAGCCTTCTCAAATAATTTTCCATGTTTAAATTGTTTTTATTTTATTATAATTAGTCTGTAAGAGTTGTAGAACAATATTTTTGGAACATAATAAATCAGATCTATTTATTTTGGACTGAACATGGTGAATGATTAAAAATTCACATTAAATGGGTTGATATAATGGGTTATTAATAATTTGATTTAAAGGCCACAACAAATTATAATGGTGATCATAAGAATTAAACGAATATATAAATCATGGGTGAAATTTTTTATTTTAAAAAGTTATTTTAGAAATAAAATAATTGTGCTATGAGACCATCGTATAACATTTTCACTAAATACACATAATATTAATCTTTAATGAAGTTGTATAATTTTGAATCTAGTAATGTATAGAGTGAAACCATCATTATAGTCCTATTATGTCACCTAAATGATATGCTACCATAAAAATGAACTTCCTTATTGAACATAGGACACTAAATAAATGCTTTATTCAAGGGGAATGAACTATAAAAAAATATGCCTCAAAAAATGAATGCATATTTTTTCTCAAGTATGATGAATAACTTATAAATTTCCATAAGTTTGGTGAGGATAACCACATAAAATATGAATCAAGTCCATTGAAAATTTTATCATATGTTCCTATCATTCCATGGTTTAGAATACTATGTAGATATGAGAAAACTATGAGAAAATTGACATATAATTAATATGCAAGAAATAATTATTGGAAACTACATCATCTAAAAGAATCCCCTTTGGGGAAGAAAATTGATTATGATTATCCTCAACTTGAAAATGATCTGAGAAACTTCCATATTGAGATATCTATATGTGTAATAAATTTTATCGGTTTACATATTAGTACAAATTGTACATAGCCCATCATGTTGGTAAATTATATCATTATTTAATGGTTTTTCATTAAGTGGAGATAAATTATGTTGTATCATTATATATCTAGAACAAAAAAATATGGAAATGTTATTCATGTATACTTCGGTCCATTGATTAATGATCTAAAATGGATGGGGGATATAGGTGTTACAATGCATGATTCTAATAGAAATGGAAATTTTACATTGGAGGATATGTTTTATGAAACAATAAATGAAATTACGAATTATGGAAGGTTTTAAGTGTATAATATTAAATTAATTTTAGTGTGCCCAATTTTCGAAAAAGGCATTCAATCTATTCGGTTGAATCATTCCATAAAGACTTTGTTTTTATGGAGTCAAATTTTTTTAGCTCAACACCATAACTACTGATCATGGATGACATTAGGTGATTTGAATACTGATCAAGGTACAGCCCCATCTCCACTAATGGGTGATCAATTTTTTAATAAATTATAAGATGTTGGAACCATTTCTTGTAAACCATTTTCAATAAAAATTATGAAATTATTTTTAAAAAAGGGATCGATTTTCATTAAATTACTATATTGGAATTTTTGATACATTATAAATTTCATTGATGTCATGTTTATATAGAAAAATATATTCCCTAATGTTATTGGTACATTAAAACTTTTATTGGAAAAAATTTAAAATCATGACCAGTTGGAAATGATTGACATGGGAATAAGTGAAATGTCAGCACCAAGGAATGGTAAATGGAGTAAATTTCTTCCTCCAAAAGTTTACACTATTTCAAGACATGAAAAAATAAAATTTTCTATTATTCTTAATGGGTAAAAAAAATTCAATTGAGTATTCATAAAATATCAATAATTCTATTTAGACACCTTATTTACTGTGAAAAAAACTAAAATCACATGACAGTAATTATTTAATTCAAGATTTGATGCACGTCGCATTATGTATAATTCTGGGTACAAATGCATGAAATGCCTTTACCATACATGTCTTCTTTATCAAATCTATATATAGTCAAATTGTATACCTAGAAAAGTTTTCAATCAAGAGTATGGAATATGAAGTCATATTATGTGAATTAGATATATTATTACCTTAACCATTCATTGATATTATAGTCCACATTATGTATTATGTGGTTAAAGAGGTTCAACTATATGGTTAATTCTATTTTAGATGAACTCACCATGTTTAATGTTATATGATGATTTTGATGTTTATTTTTATAATTGATGTTAAATAAAAGGATTTATTGAATACAGATAAATATTTTGAAGAAGTTGTCGAATTATATACCATTTACTTATCATATATTGATCGAAATGGTCTACCAATGTCTCATCACAACATACACCTTCTTGGTGAGGGTATCTTTAGAAGATACGATGTTACAATTACCATCAGAATGAGGTAGAAGATAATATTTTTTATTTTAAATAATATTGATGACTTTGATATATTATTTTAACCCCACAATATTTTTTATCAAATTTAAATCCATCACGGGATGAAGGATGGATTAAAAATACACATATTTAACAATTTATATTATAATTTTCATAACAAATTTATTAGGAGTTATATGAAAATTGTAATTAATCATCTGAACAACATCAATGACTATCCATGGGACCAAATTATAATGTTATATATTACACTAGATTTTTAATAAATGCTTATACATTTTACAAAAAATAACAAAATAATTTCATTAAAAATATAAATAGTGTAGTTATTATTGTGGTGGAAGAAATTAAAAGACCTTTTTCCATGGATAGAAATCCAATTTATGATAATATTCATTATATTAGCATTATCAAAAAAAAATATGAGTTGTATTATAGAAAATATTATATGGTAATTTTATATTACAAATGTGTTGAAAAAGGAGTGTAGTGAATGTTAATGAAATGGAATTTTTGAATGTGGCTTTTAGTATAGAAGGGAAAAATATTTTTTCATAATTGGATTATAAGTAGTGAAAGTATGATTTATCTTAGATCCAAAAAAGAAGAACTGGTTGATTGCACTAATGGTGACAAAAAACTATAGGTTCAGATGAAAATAAAATCAAGGATGAAACAATCAATGGGAGATCAAAATCCATTCATGGTAGTCCCTAGGATTTTTTTTCAATTAAGTTAGAGGGGACCATAAAGAGAGGATTTCCATTATTAATAGTGGAGACAAATCCCTTCATCCTAAAAAAAGAATGAAATTTCATAAAGAAGTTTTATGTGTTTTTCAAGATACTACTCTATTAATCATAATATTTTGGGATCTATATGGTATTAACATAATATAAATTAATTTTTTTACTACTCATATAGAAAATGAGTTATACAAAAAATGATGTTAAAGTTTATGGGGAATAATGGGAGGAAGATGCTAAAACTATAGAATTATTATGTGGTCATGAACATTTTTATGAAAAAAACCAGTATGATACAACCTAACAATATTTCTAACATTATCAAGGTAGTAAGTTAGGGTATAAAATATGGGGTTGTTTGGAATCAATGAGGCTAAATTGTTGACCCCATCATGTCAATATACATTAGTTATGTTGGGGTCATAATGGAGATGAATTTTCTGATTTATATAGATTTGTGGTGTCATGTAAAGCCTATAATAATGGAAACCATTTGAAATGATATAAAGGTTAATTTATGATATACATTCTCTACTATACTAAAAAATCATATATTGAAATTTTTATTTAATTTTTATTACTCATTATAGAGTTCTATTATTTTTCATGAATCCCATAAGGAATATTTCTTAATATCCACTCTAAAATACAATGGAGTCTACTGGACTCTTACTGCATTGTTACAACATAGGTACACTCAGAGGGATGTATATCCCCACCCATTAATTACTTATAAATAAATTTAAAAAAGGAAACATAGAATGCTTTCATAATTCACCACAATGAAAAATAATATCAAGTTAGTTTTAGTAAAAAAGTATATATTATTTCACACTATTTATTTTTTCCAATTTGATTCTAAATTTTAATTTTATGAAACTAAAAAAATATTATAAAGTTAAACTACTTTGTTCAATGCTATTGTGCCCATATCACAACACATGGATGGGTTATTCTTTACTAGAGAAGAAGTTGTTATATATTTAAAAAAAATAACATTTAATGTGATATAAAACACCATGTGTTCTATTTTTTTAATAAATATTTATTAATAAATATATGAAACAACTTCCACCCCATATCATGTGCTATGGGAGGAGACCCACTTCAATAAGGTTGGGAAACTGGTTGATTATAACACAAAAGCAATATGGAAATCATTTTTATGTATATAATAATAGTTATTTGTCTTGATTTATAATAGCATTAAATAAGAATATCTATGTATGTTTATATGTTTTTTATATTGTTTGGAAACAATAATACAAAATAGCCATACTGAAATAAAAACTACTTTTAAAAGATTTGTAGTAGAAAGAATAATATTTCCATGTTAGCAGTGTAAGTTTTGGAGTGTCTCGTAGAAAGAAATTTTTGAGGAAAAAATATAAGAAGTTGTATTTTATATGATGAAAGCGTTTAAAGAAAAATAAATAAATTGCATTATAATATTGTTTAATTTGGATTGGAAGAATAATATGTGATGAAATATCAAAGATAACTAATAGGGGAATAAATATTTTCACAAAAAAAAATAACCCCACTAGATTTTAGGCTAATCATTCACCTCATCCACATACCTAAACTGCGGAAATCAAATTTTTTATTTTTCATTCCACTAAAAGTGAATAAATCAACATACAATAAGTTTACTTTAAAAAAAATATATAGGGTAAATTTTTATGTTTTTTCTATCTATCAACACTATTACACAGCCTTATTGTGAAGAGCATAGTGTATAACATCCCTATTAACAGGATGTACGACAAATAACTCCGAATATATCGCATGATATTAGGGATTGAGGTATATCATGAGCCAAGAACTAATTTTTCTAGTCAACATGATTATCTGAATATTACAATGTTCAGTGATTCTATTAAATCCTTAAATGTATGGCTATTAGATTTTATAATGGAAAATAGGTATGTTCTTATAAAAAACACACATGAAAACCCCATAAAAATTGAGGAAAGGTGTCTTAATTGGGTTATGATATTTTAGATGGATAAAAAATAGGGAAATAGAAGATCAGATCAAGATAATCTTGTGAATCAACCATGAAAAAAACCTAATGAGCGTACCTTTTCCCCACTAGTTACAATAAATATATATTATCATTACAATTTCATATTGACACCACATTAGAATATGAATTTGTGCCTTTCATTCTTTATGAAAATGAAATATTTGGAATTTTGTAAATGAGGTAATAAAGATTAAATGGTTAGAAGTCTCATTTGTGAATACATATATAATGTATGTTTTTATAACCTGTCTATCCAAAAAAATCTAATTTGTTCATTATTGAAAATAATTATTGTTATTTTCCATTAAAGTTTGTATTATTGATATATAAATTGAATATCATGTGAATAATGATTTGGAATTTTTTAATCCTTGTATTATTTCTATGAATGAAATAAAATTGGAGTTATAAGAAATTGATAAGAAAAAAGATGTGCTAAAATAGGTGTTTGAGAATAAAATAACAGGTAAAAAACTATTTTTATGACTACAATATAGTGGTAAAACTCTATAATATTCTTATATAAAATATATTTTTGTATTTTTCATTACTTATTTTTACCTTTTTAGAAGAAATTGATGCTAATATTAATCTATATAGATACCCTAAAAACATATTTTTAGATCCAATTCTTCGGTATCCATCAAAACGATTGCACATGATGTTTATTGAAAATTTTTAATTCACATCAATCAATATTTTATAGATAAAAATAAAATTATATGTTTCATTTTGTATTTTAACTAGAATTTTGTTCTCATATAGTGATTTCTAAATATAGGTGAAATCACGGTATGAAGTCAGTGTTTGAATATAATAAGGATATGGATTACATCAAATGTAATTATATTAAGTTATATACATAAATTTATAACTATAAAAAACAAATTTCAAAACAATTTAGTTATTTGGGTAAATGTTTTTTCTATTTTCCATGTATGATAAATGTAATTTTTTTGAAATTATGTATGTTAATTTATAATAATATAATAAAACATAAAAAAATATCATCCTCAAATAGACTATTTTCATATATAATAATAAATGTATTAAAAATATTTAGATATCTTTTTATAAATAATTTTTCAGTACTAAAAATATTTTCAATAATCTACATACTCAAAAGAAGAAGTAAATTTTATTTGAGATGTGTAGGAATCTTTTGTGGTGTCAAAATTTTTGTGAAGATAATTTTTTTGATTACTTACTATGTTTGTGATCTAGTGTGGAAAATGACTTTAGAAATATAATTGCGTTTTTACGTATTAGTATCAAAATGTTTATATATTATTTATGATATTTTTCTCAAGAATATGTATAATGGAGGAAGTAAATATGTTTAGAATATAATTTGAATAATACATAGTGTTAGAATATATATAAAAATCATGAATATGTGACTTCCTACTACTTATTATGTTAATTTTGTCATAATTTTATCTTATTTTTTTGATAATTTCCATATCATATTTATTTGGTACTTATTTAGTTAATTTTAAACATTAGTTCAAAACACAGGTCAATTTCTCAAAATTGAGAATGTGATCTTAGAATTTTTTTAAACATTAATAAAATAATACATATGTCTATTTTCGTTTGTATAGATTTAAATAAGGAAAATTTAAAACATGATGTTGTCATTACGACCAAATGTACAAGTTTTCAATATAAATGGGTCATTTTAGATTAAAACATGCCCCACATAGCCAAAAATGAGAAAAAAGCTATTATTATTTGAAAACATTATAATGAAAAATCCAAAATTCATTTTCTATATATAGGAATTGACCAGACATAAATATGACACCTGATGTGGTTATTATAACTTGATGTAAATGTTTTTAATAAAAAGTGTAATTTTAGTTTAAAACTAACATCAAATAGTCACAAATAAGAAAAATATATGGGATTGTTTATAAAAATTTGAACAATGATACATAATTTATTTTTCATGTGTATGAATCGATTTTACATCAATTTGACAAATGATGGGGTTGATATGACCAAATGTGTGCATTTTAAATAAAAAAGTACTATTTTAGTTTCAAACACATATTAAATTTTCAAAACCACAAAAACAAGATCATATTGTTCTATTTTTTTAGAAATATCTATAATATATTTATGATATGTAGGAATCCTCCGTATATCATTCCACCATAATATGCGGTCAGTATAACTGGATGTTTGTGTTTTTAATATAGATGCATAATTTTAGTTGAAACCAAATATCACATAGCCAAAAACAATAAAAAGGAATTTTATTGTATTTAAATAGTAATAAAATAGTACATAATATATTTATGGTGTGTATGAATCAACCACATGGAAATCAAACACATGATGTGGTCGACACGATTCAATATGTTCGGGGTCAAAAAAATGTTCCATTTCAGTTTTAAATGCATATAAAAAATCCAAAACATAGAAAATGTTCTCATATTATTTTAAAAATCTTTAAAATTATCCAAAATATATATCTAATATATAAGAATTGACAACACATTAATCTAATGCAGTTCACATAGCTGAAAATAAGAAAGTGTAATTAGATTATTTTCGTATTTTAGGGAAATGATACATAATCTATTTTTGATGTGTTAGAATAAAATTATTGTTATTATGACACATGATGTTTTTGGTTTTAGTAAAAGTGTGTGTTTTCAATATAGAAGTTCCATTTTAGTTTAAAACAAGTGTTATATAGACACAACCTATAAAACAATATCATATTCTTTTCAAACATCAAGAAAATTATCCATAATATATATATATATATGATGTTTAGTATTCAAAATAACATCAATCTAACACACGATGTGGTCTATATGACCCAAAGTTTATTTCAACAATAAAAATGTTTAATTTTAGTTTAAAACACACATAAAATAGCCCAAACTCAAAATACAATATCAGTTTGGTTTCATGTTTTAGGGAAAATATGCATTATATATTTTTATGTGAAGGAATTGACTACATTTCAAAAAAAAATACATGATATGGTTAGTATGACTTTAGTTACTTGTTTATAATATTGGGATGCACCTATAGATTAAAATAAATATCAAACAGCCAAAATATAAAAAATGAGTGCAATTTGTTTTCAAACATTAGCAAAACAAGCCATGATATATTTTTAATATGTAGTAATTGATCATACATCAATCTAATATATGATGTGGTATATGTGACACAAAGAAAATGATTTCAAAATAAGTTACATTTTAGTTTAAAAACACCTCACATATACAAAACCAAGAAAACAAGATACTGTTTTTTTACAGTTTTCATAAAAAGAATCCACAATATATTTATGACATGTAGGAATTGACTGCACGTCATTGGGACACATGATGTGGTCGTTATGACTCTATGTATGTTTTTTCCATATTGAACTGTCATTTTAATTTTATAAATGTATTACATATTCAAAAAAAATTAAACAGATCTCATAATGTTACCAAGCATTTTTGAAGAATATACATAATATATTTCTAATATGTAGGAGTCATCCACATGTCAATCTGACACAAAATGTGGTCGGTATGAAACAAAAGATCCTCTTTTCAATATAAGTTCCATTTTAGTATAACATTCACACAACATAAACAAAACCATGAAAATGATATCATATTTTTAATGACTCATAATTTTTTTGTATTTTTTTCAAGTATCATGTTGATTAATTTTGAGACCATTCACTAAGACGACATGTTATTCCGAGCACCGGTGTGTCTGGAATAAATGTTTGAAATATATTAAATATATTAAATATCATGCATGCTGTTTTCCTAATTTTTTTGAATAAATACTAGGAAGGTTATCTAACAATAAATCTAAGGGAACCATTGATTTTATTAGGGTGGTTTTGCCGAAGGTGTGACCAAATTGTTTCGGCATAGGTTGTTTGTGAAAATGATTTCACAGGCATAAAATGAATAAAATAATTGAATAAAATTAAATTATTTCTGTTTTCTGAAACAATGAATATTTTATATTTTTATGGATCCTTTGATCAGAATCCCAGGGTTATCTGCATAACCCATCAGATTTTAGAGGATTGCTAAAGAGAGCATTGAAAAATCCTCTCATGCGGAATGTGACTGATCAGGGATCGATCAATCGACACAACATTAAATCTGATGAATCTATCCGATGAATGTGAAGTGATGAACATTCTTCATCATAGATCATAACAAATCATGGTAGGGAATGTTTTTTCTCCTTTCATGATTTATAGGATGCACACGGAACAATAAATGGAAATATTGACTTTTAGATCGACCGTTAACCGAGATGGGAATGATTGTGGGGTTTATCAAGAGATTATTATCCTTTTTATTAAACTATTGAATAATTTTATTTTTGTTTCTAATGGAAATAAATATATATGGACACGAACATCGATTGAGGTTCGTTCGTCTTGTTTGGATTTTTGCTTTTCTCCCATAATTCTATGCTCATTGTGGTTATCTTAATCTATTCTACACAGTTTTATGTTTCATTGAATGATCGATCATTCCACGTCTGATTCATCATGAAATGACCGAAAAAATATATTTATAATCGGTACGACTCAAAGAAGGTGCGATAGTAGTTGTAGTTGCGGATCGAATGACAGTTGGTGCTAATTTCACATTCTTCTTCTTGCAATGAAGAACAATAGAGATCTTATTTTATAATAAAATAAAAGACACAAAGATCATATATTAAATGATTTAATGGCTATAGATGGATGGATTTCAAGTTTTATGGCGTGGGGGTCGATAGATATGAGGATGAAGGATCAACTATGGAGAGTAGGAGGAAGAAGAAGGGTTCTGGATAAACCAGATTCACACAGCATGTAGTCCTTGACTAAACTCTATGTAGTCCTCTTAAATGACCAGGTGTGTAGATGAGAATGTAAATAGACATGGAATTTAGTACACGAGTTTACTACATGGTGTGTACTCCCCCAATGGCATGGGTTGGACCACGTACACTGGTTACCCCATGTACTGGTACATGGGAACAGATACACGTGATGACACCGTGTACTGACACGCAAATGGTGTAAATGGGAGGACTCCCAGATATCGGGACATGTCATGTAACCCCACTACACATCTTTTACACTTATACATGACATGGGTTGATGACATGGTCTATTTTCATTGGCAGTACCTAGGGTCGAGGGACACATCAGATACTTATTTCTACAAAGTTTGAATCTCTTATCTTCGGTATCTTTGATGATTTTTGTTAGTTATGTTTCCCATAATCATTTCCATAATAGTAGGAACAAATATTTTCACAATTACAAAGACTATTGTCCCTTCAACAAGACCTATTGTATGGAGTTATTGGAAATACCCTAAGAGTCCTAGATTGAGATCCTCTGTTTATCTTTATTACCTACGTGTAGTATATGGCATTGACATGACCAATGTTGCATTGGTTCTAATCCTCTACATAGAAAGGTAAATCTAGACTGATTTTTTGGTTATATACCCATATATTTGGTAGTGATCTTCATATTTTTATCATATTCACATAAGATCCATCAACTTATCTTTCTCTTGACGAGACCCAATGAGTAGTACCTCTCGAACGGATGCCATCAGTGATATGTGACTTAGAATAGTGTTCTCTATGATGAGTACTTCATATAATAGTCATGATATAATCCCATGATTTGTATTCTATGGTTTGGTATTAACTCTAGAATATGTGTCTTGGACTTAGTATATGTGGATATTCGTGTTATATGTTATGTAGACATATACCTATATAGAGATGGCTATACAATCCTTTTTTTCTTGGATTTTTGGTTTCAGGGTACCATAATAAGTATTTTTATAATCACCACTTCATGGGCTTTGCCAACATTTTTCTTGTATTGTTAAGGTTATCTACCTTTTGAATTTTTCCTTGGTTGACCAAGATCTGATGATTCTTAGTGTGACTAGATAGACCAAAGTGTGTTCATTCATATTTCAAATAGTAGTCTCATTACCTTTACATTCATGTTAGACATGGGTTTCTGACTTACATGGTGAGTTGTGACATGAGCCTATCATGACATGACCCATATCCGGGCTTGAGCGAAAAATACCCCAAGTCCAACACTATGTCCTAGAGGGTGGAAACTAGTTTTGAAGGTACCACAAACTCAAAGAGGACTTTCCCTGATAACCTACACACACACACAACCCACATAATGAAAATTGTACAGAGGGAAAACAAAGTTAGATTCAACACTGCAATAAATGAAACACAAAAATGCATCAACATCTTAATAGTACATGTACATGAAAAGAAATTCTGAAAGGGACAGGGGAAACATGAACACCCAACTAAATAAGTGCCACAACCCTGAAACATGTGAAAAAGTAAAATAAAAGGGAGAGTCCCACTCTTAGATCCCAAGATATGATCATCATATGTGGTCAAATCACACCATATCCCCAAGATCCTCTAATATCATGATCATCATGTCCATCATCTGCATGTGTACACCTTGTGAGGGAAAATATCAAAAAGTGGTGAGTATAAAAATACTCAGTAGTATTCCTAATGTCTCAAGGGAGAATCAAGAGAGGTATTGAAGAGGGGAGAAATAGATATAACAATGTATAGTAAAAGAAGTGGAGTTAAGGAGTGCATATCAACACCAAAAAGTGTGTTATGTAATTTCATCCAAATTCAAGGGCTAGAGACATTGAAAATATGTACTTGTCATCAAGTGTTCCCTATATATAGAAGGAGAGCATACATGTCCAACCATGTGATTCTAGACACAGAAAGCACATGGAATACCTTGTGCATATTCACCTCTCTAAGATGGAGTGTATCCAAACCCCAAGGAGTGTTACTGAATGAGGATATATATATTGCCAGTTAAAGAAACCCCAATGAGACGGTAAGGGGATCTCCATATCACAAGCTCAGCCCATGATAAGTGAGTGGGCTACAGTCCCATAAATAAACATCAACGCATAAAATCCCATATGTTTTCTTTGAACTACAAGTCAAAGTGACTAAATAACTGGACCATGATACAATCCCCTTTGGATAGTATTTTCTCACCCTCATGGTTTTAGGTTGTGTCACAAGGATGCTTCTTGGTGGTAAAATCATCCCACTTTTTGAGAGTCCAAAGTTACGTCAATGCATGCCTCATCACTATCACACATTTGAGAGGACTTCTAAAAGTGATGGATCTATGCCCAACCCAACTAGAAGGTTTAACTTAGAAATGATCAAGGATCATTGCCCAGTACAGTTGGAGCATTCCACTCTAGTGTCTTCAATGAACCATCCTCGACACCACTAGAGGGTTATACTCAAAAACTGTTAATGACCCGTGCATAGTCTGACTGTAGGGTTCCACACTAGTGTCATCAAGGATTAATTTCCATCTGGGCTAGAGGGTTCTACTTTGATCTCCTTTCAAGGAACACTACCCATCCCAGCTAGTGTTAAGACCAAAACTGCTATGTCCATCCCTGCTGGATGATATATCTCAGTAAAATACTACCACAACCATAGGATATATCCCTGAATAGGCATCATTCCTTGAAAATCTCACAGTACAACTCAAAAGCCACAACAGAGGGTACTATTGAATTATTCATGAAAAAAAACTCAGGTTTTTCTACTCACAATCCAAAATCCATGTTCAAAAGAAAGAGATATGTGAGAAAAAAGATTCTAAAAGTGATACATGGAGTGTATGGGTCCAAAAACATTTGTGGCACTACCTTGTTGACTGTTAATATACCAACCCATTCTTGGGTACAAAACTGTAGAAAAGTACCCCTAGGCTTGCCGACTTGCTCTCAGAGTACACGACATACTTATTCAAATTCTCGATGAGAACATGATGATCTTCATTGATCCAGAGATCCAAATGCATAATTATGTCATCTCACCTCCTCAAACCGATCTAGAACATTTGATTATATCACTTCATACATCTTCTCCGCTCTCATATGAGTCAAGGTTGGCCCAAACCATTGGATCTCTTCAAACACATCAAAAAGATATTTCACCAGTATTCCTTCAATGTTTCAAAATTTAATGAGATCACTAATGGGGATATGTAAGCTCTAACGGATAAGACCGTTGTGATCCTTGTTAAAAAACCATTCAAGATCAAATATTCATTCTCTCCAAATGGATTTACAATGGAAAAGTTGTAAGATGTCACTTTCTTTAAGAAATATATCATGTGGGGCCCACTTCTTAGTCCCAAAAAAAGTTTTATGGATCCCACCATGGTGATACTCTTGGAAAAACACATTGGAAGGACTACTCCTTTATCTAAAACAGGTATTTGGTTAAAAAGTTTCATTGCACCACAACACATGGGAACCATCCCTGGTGGTTCCCACACCTCAAAATTAGCATAAACACCCATGAGTAGTCTTGAAATGTCCGAATGAAGTCAAGGGTTATGCCACCACTGATAGTATGTTAATCGAACACTTTGTTTAGATGTTAGGTTGGATACAACATTTCTAAATAATAATAATCAAATTGTTATTATTAAATCTGGGAGTTTCATGCATTCGTAGCCCAATACCAAGACATAAAAGTCTTGAAATGGTATGTAAATATCTTTCCCTATGAGGGGTTCATGTGTCCATATATGGAACACTAATTGAAGGCCCTCCTCATAAGATACATGCATTCATTGTGCCCAGGTCCAAAATAGGATGGACCTATCTGGTATGGCCAGTACGCCCCACCTGGGTCGTCCCATAACCCGATCGTGTAACCCGACCTGTATGATCCTAGACCTAGTCCATGGTTTCTACACATTGGGATCCAACTTCAACATTGTACCCGACCACTCTCCAAAAACGCAGGCACACCCTCACTAAACCCGAATCTAGGTTTCCCCCCGCCTGAGTCGTGCTCTGCTCGATGCTCCCAATACAGCTAGATTTCCGAATTTCTTCATCCTCTTATGTTGACATGTCTCCTATAACAAAGCCATATCACCACCCTAGTTCACCAACCACCATGCACCAATTAGCATCCCGCCTGACCCTTCTACCACAACCAAGCCTCTAGCCGTTGCTCTGGCCGACTCCTGTGGCTCGCCGCCGCCTTAGACCACCGTTGGCCACTGCCACTAGTCCTACTCTAGTGGACCTAATGAAGGGTCTCTATAATCACAATAGATGCCAAAAAATTATTACAAGGCTATTCATATGATCCTCATGTTTATCTCTTCAAGGCCTCAAGCTTCACTTGATGATCCTTTGGTGTTTTGACGCGTCGAATAAATTGACATTGAATGCCACAAAGAATGATGAAGAACACAGATGAAACAAATGGATTTACTCCATGGATTGATTTTCCTGCTAATGTTTCCATCAAATATGATATTCAAAATTATGAAACAAAGAGGAAAAAAAGGATTTTCAAATTGAAAATTGAATTAGAACTCAAAAAATTATTACCTGGATTTGTCTGTTTATCACTTCCAATTCGATCATTGTGCTCCAGCATTGTTACCTGTAATTTTAGGTGGGAATCAATCCTTAATCCATTGAAGAATGATGAAGAATATAATAGAGAGAGATAATTAAGTGTCACTTAATTCTAATCACTTATGTGTTTATTTATAGAAAAATTCTGGAATCATCTACCAATGGTCATGAAATCTGAATCCTCTGCACCCACTCATATTTTGTTGAACCTAAGAAAAATACCCCATTATGAACTCAATAGTGGTCTTGAATTCTCAATGTGAGTTCCCATTCAAATTTTATTTTGTTTGGAATTTATGATAAAATAATTATGTTCCACTATTTTAATTACCATTTCCCGCATGCATGGCCTTTTTATAGAATTCCTGCATTGATGAAAGTTATATACCACCATGGGTAAACATTGTGTTACCGACACAAATGTCGCCCCATATTTCAAATAAAAGACACCATTTAAGAGTTTTCCTATTTCAGTCATGTTCATTGTAAAAAATCACTTAATATTATTTTTTAATTTATTTTGAGCACACTGGGCCTCTGAATTGCACGTCGTCTCAGCACAGAACTCTAGAAATGTATGTTTAAATATTCAAAAGTCATACAAGGTAAAAATATGGTTTCTACATCATTAAATACTTCATGATTTTCATCCATGAAATTCAAAACTAGGGAAAATAACTCGGGGTACTAAGCTCACACCTGGCTCCCTCCCTTCCAGTAAAACCTGCATGTTTCCATGTTGGTACAACACACAAACCAAAGGGATGGTGCATCCACATAAGGACTTATCATGTCGATATTTTTCATTGGAACTTTCATGTATGTATTTACCTATGACAAGTGGGAGGTTTCGTGCACCCACTCCAGCTATATAGGGGTCATGTAAGGTGGTAGGCAACCTCACCATATCTTTTCACAATCCAAAAAGGCCCGAAAAAAATGGGGGCCAGTTTTCCTTCCCATTCGAACAAATAAATACATGTCGCAACTGGAATAACAATTTTATCCTGCAATAGGGTTTCATGATTCCATCCATGAGAGTATTCATCTGGAGAAACACCCAAAAAATCTGGCAGTGCAAGATTTCACAGTCGATTATTCAAAACTGGGTCTCACTTACATGCTCAAGAAGCAAAGGAGTCAACACCATTGACTGAAAATAAACTGCACTATCCTACTCTACTAGGGTCAGCTGAAAAGAAGCTAACTATCCTGAAACATCATACACTAGGCATACTTGTGACTATATGCTTAGAGAATTTAATATAATGCTTCCTATTCTCAAATTGTAGACAATCTTGATGTCACAGTCATGCATAAAGTTCAACCAGTGTCACCACCTCAGGTTCAAGTATCTCTAGGGAAAGACACACCAGAGATTTGGTGGTCTAAAAAAACTAAAAAGTGCTTTCCCCATAGGTAACACATATATATCATCAGGGTGAGGACTACCACTTCCAGTACCGCATTGTGAGTCATGTATTTGTGTTTATGGGTTGTACATAACCTTAACCTATACCTAAAAACTAAAATATCAAGATTGATGTTGAGAAAAAATGGTACCCTTGAATAAGGGAGGTGAGTAAACTCATCCAACTACAAGATAATAGACACAGAAAGAATGTGGCATAAACCGCACGTCTCATCCCATCTAGGAAGGGTATTATCTCCTGAACAAGAACTCTATCAATCCCACTAGTGGAATCACATGAAAAAGAAGGTTAAGTAGTAAAACTCGACTGAAAAAGCCAAGACCTGCTCTTACACTCTATTTCACAACTCAGACCTAAATGCACAAGTCATAGAGAATCATCCACCACAACTTGATACTATCCACTTTGGGTGGAACTGACTCAGCCTCATAGTTTTTTTGTGCATCACAAAAACACAACACCGGGGGAGAAGCACCCCGCTTCCTTGTGAATTCAAAGATACATCGAACAACACTGAAACATGGTTACACCGATTCCTCGCATCACAATGGTAACTCCTCAAGAATTTATTTGGAAGAAAATAGTACCTCACACCATGTCCAAAATTTTCATCTGAAAAATATATACAAGGCATAGGGCACACCTCTTATCATCTCACATGTTGTAGTCTGGTAGACATCCATAAAATGTAGCTGCCCGAGGCCCCGAACACCAACTCCATTTGTTGGACGTGTTCCGCATAGTGGTTGAATGACCTAACAACATAATCGACCAAAAATATTTCTTCCTTCATTCCTACCAGCATTGTCTTCCTAGGGACCACCTTATACCCTCCTGGTAGATCCCTAATTGTGGCACTGCCTCTTTCATTGTGATGCATCTACCAATAGATTGGGAAGATCAACATATCTGATTGGGTAGCCTCATACCACATGACCTCACCCATAAAAAGCATAGAATTTCCCCCCCCATGGGCAGTCATTTTACCCTACATTGTACCTAACAATGTGCACATGTCTTATCAAGTGGAGGCCTCCTATATCAAGGGTCATCCAACTAATGTCTGCTAGCCGTGACAGACGTCCCAACACATTTGTGACCACATCCAAAACTTTCTAGCTAGCTCCTCTCTGAAGGAAATCTCTCTGTCACAAGTACCTACTCCAGCACCTCGAGATAGGTGGGGATGCATAAGGTCAAAACACTAGAGTGAATCTGCTGAATAGAGACCATGCCAAAACTTCTATTCCTAGATGTTTCTTTCATATATCTTCTTTAAAGAGTTGCATGAAAGGTCTATGAACCCAGTCAAATACTAATTCACCATCATCCTTCTCTAATGAAACTACACGAGTTCCGGAATCTCCTAAAACTGGACAGCGCATAAGAAGGAGGGGTAGAACTCCTCGTGAAATATCTACTAGAAGTCATCCCATGAGAGTACCAACTCATCGATCATCTAAGTAACCCATCTATACCAATGAAAAGATATTCCATGTAAAAATAATGGCATCCAAATACATCATCTGATCTGCTGGTGTCCAAACAGGATTGGAGAAGAAAAATACCAACTCAAGACAAACCTCCATTACCTAAGGTTATGGCTCACCACAGAACCTCCGCTGTCTCTAACCATGGTACTCACGGAGTGTGCTCAAACTGGGCACATCCCTAGCCTAGTCAATAGGTGGAGATGATGCTACATGCCCCCAGAGTAAGGGGGATCATATGATTGATCATGAAATGAGGCCTCACCACTTGTAGAATCATCTTCATGAACCCGAGTTATTATTTTGGTAGGCTATTGTCATGGGGGCATCTTGAATCCGATCAATGACTACTTTAGTCCAATTAGCATGCATATATATATATATAAACAATGATTTGTGGCTAACTCAAGAAGTAATTTTAAGGAATCACTCTTATGTGACTCATGTGCGAATGTTACCTACAAAAATTGTCTCAACTTGCCGAGTTGATAAGCGAGTAATCAGGGTCCTGGTGAATAGCTATATAGGCTACCGCACCACCACTAGACTTCCTAGTCCAAGATTATTTGTTGATACTTGTTGACAACGTTACCCTAAACCCAACCAATGCCTTTATAAGGAAACATCTGAACAATGTCCCAAGGGTCAAACCACATCGGATTCAACTTTTTCATGACTCGACCCATGTTAGGGCTCGATCTAGCCCTATCCCAAGAATGCCTCTATAGGCTAAGGGGTGAAAACTAGATCAAAACACACAATAAACTCAGAGTCGGCTTTTATTAGGAATTTATACGCACACAAACAAATCTAAATCAAAGAAAAAAATGGAGATGGAAAATAAAGGAAGATACAACAATATTATAAATAAACCACAAATATGAATCAACCTCTAAATAGTGAATGTATAGGAAAAGTAAATCTAAAATGGAAAGGGAAAAAATGAACACCCAACAAGAAAAGTACCACAATCTAGCAATGGGTGAAAAAGTCAAATAGTTGGGCGAGTCCCTCTCTTGGATCCCAATCTACAACCATCACATGTGGTCCAAGAACCCGGTATTCTTAAGATCATATGATATCACGATAAAAATGTCTGTCATCTGCAAGGGCACACAATGTTCGGTAAATTCCAATGAGGATTTAGTATTAAAATTATAATTAGGATGCCAAAAGGCTCATGGGATCATCATGATAGTTACAGAAGAGGGGAGAAGTAGATATAATAATGTATAGTAAATGATGTATAGTAGAGTAGTGAAGCTCAACCCACAAAGAGAATGAATTGAGATCATACAAATGAATATATTTTCCACTATGAGATATAGAATTACTTTCGAGTTTTATCTACCTTTATTAGGAGAGCATACTCGTCTAACAATGAGAATCTAGACATGGAATGCACATAGTGTACCCAACGTGTGTTCGCTACTCTTAGAAGGAGAGTAGAAAAACCCCAAGTAGTGGGCAATAAAATATGATATATATATATATATATATATATTCTTTGTAAAATAATAACAAATGAGAGTGTAAGAGGATATCCATTTCACTTGCTTAGCCCATGAAATGTGAGTGGCCAATAGTCATAGAAGTAACCATTGATACCTAGAATCTCACATGTCATTTTGAAATGAAAGTCAAATGTACTCGATCACTGCACCTTGATACTATCCACTTTGGATGACATTTTCTCACCCTCACAGTTTTAGGTCTCATCACAAGGATGCATCATCGTGGGAAAATCATCCCTTTTTATTGAGAGTCCAATGTTACATCAAATCATGTTTCATAACTATCACACATTTGAGAGGTCTTCTTAATGTAGAGGACCCATGCCCATTTTGGAAAGAGGGATCAACTTAAAAAAGATTTAAGACCCATGCCCAGCCCGACGGGAGGGTTCCAACCTAGTGTCATTGATGACCCATCCACAGCCCCGCTGGAGGGTTATAATTAGAATAGATCAAGTAACCATGCCCAACCCATCTTGAGGGATCCACTCTAGTGTCATAGATGACCCATAACCATCTCAGTTAGAGGGTTCTTCATGAAACTACCATGAGGGCCCAATGCCTAGACCAACTGAAGGTAAGCTCAAAACTACTCAAGCCATACCTGCTGGATGGTATCTCTTATGGATATTTGGCTCTAGTTAGATAGTGTTTCACAAGATAGGTTACATTACTAGAAAATATCACCTCACAAATCATAATAAAAAACGGAGGGAACTATCACGTTATACATAGAAACCCACTCATGATAGGCTACTCACATGCCAAGATCTGAGTTTAGAAGTGGCAGCTACGAGAGACAAAATTTTCTTAAAGTGGTACATGGCATGTGTGGGGACCAATCATCATGTGGCCCCAACGTGGTACATGGTTTTTTCCCTAACCATTCTTAGGTACTAAATTATAAACAAGTACCCATAGGTGTGCTGACATACTCCCAGATTACATGACACACCTAGTCAAAAGGCAAACAAGTGCACACCGGTCATTGTTGATCTAGAAGAGAAAATGTGTAATTACATTGATTCGCCTCCATAAATGGCTCCATAAAATTTCATTGTATTACTTCAAACATATTATTCACTCTCACAAAAGTCGAGGTTTACCTAAGACACATGTTCTCTTCAAAAACATCTGAATGATCTTCCAATAGTATTCCATTCATGTTTCAACATTTAATGAGATCACGAACAAAGATTTTTAATTTCTAATGGATCACACCATTTCGATCATTACATAAAAACATGCATGATTGACTATTCATTCACCCCAAAAGTACATTTTATGGAAAAGATGTATGTCACCACATTTTACCTAAAGGTCATCCCATGGGGCCAATGTGTCTATCCTAAAACTAGTTATATGGATGGATCAATTTTGATTCTCTCCATAAATGACATGGGATGGAATACACATTCATCCCTAATGGATAGACGATGAAAATGTTACATTTTAGTTCAACACGTGCGAACCAGAATTTGTGGGGCCCATGCCTCAGTATTAACATGACTGACCAAAAGAAGTGTCGAGAAGTTAGCATAAAAAAAAGTGTTGTCCTGTCGTAGAAAAATAATTAATCAAACACTAAATTTTGAAGTTATATTTGATTTAAGATTTATTAATAATAATAAATAATTATTATTATTAAATCTAGGTTTTTCTTGTACCCTCACCTCAAGACAAAAATTTAAAATTCCGAAAATTATCCAAAAAGCACTTCCTCGATGATAAGATCACGTGGTCGCAGATCACACATGAATCAGAGGCCACATAAAAATATATGGTAATTCAAAGTGCCTTGGTCCATAATCAGCTAGACCAACCCAATCCGACTGGTACTGGCTGGGCTAGCCCACTGGCCCATGACCTGATTCTGTGGCTTATCCCATGACCCAATTGCACAGCCTGAACCAAGAGCCTATCTCGTGGCCCAGACCATGCACTTCCAAAACATGTCTGCTTTTCCTCCGCCTTGGTCCCTGCATCGATGAGATACGCGACTGATCCCCTTAAACGCTGTCCTGACCCTACTATACCTAGATCTAGGTCAGCCCCAACCTGAACTGCACTTCATATGACACTCCTAATGCTGCCAGATTCCTCAGATGCTCTGGCCTCCTCTAATATCATGAATCTTGTGACTGAGACGGAATGCTTCCACAACTCACCAGCCACCATGCTCTGACATGTGCTCCACATGACAAAACACTATAACACTGACCTCCAACCATTATTACCGATGGCTCTAATGGATCACTATCCCCTTCGACCACCGTCTTCTGATTCCCATGGTTCTACTCTGTTGGCCTCTTCTGAGGGTCACTACAATCACACCGAAGGTCTGAAAATTATTCTGAGGGTAGTCCTGTGATCAACGGGTTGATCTTTTGAAAACCATAAACTTTAGCCAACAATCAGTTTGAGTTTTGACACATCAAATAAATTGATAATGAATGCCACAAATAACAAATAATAACGTATATGAAACAAAATTATTTCCATCATGGATAGATGGTCGTGTTCATATGGCCATCAAAAATTGAAATAAACAAAAAAAAACAAAAAGTAAAATGAATGATTTTCAACATAAAAATTGAATGTGAACTCAAAAAGAAGAGGAAACCCTACCTAGATCCATCCTTTTATCACTGCTGATTCGATAGATGCACTCCAACATCGATCTGCCAATGTTTTTTTAGAGTTCTACCCTTGATCTTCCAAAGAACGATGAGAAATAGATTATAGAGAGATAGATATATATAGAATTACGATAAAATTAATTCTAATATCTTATGTTCTTCATTATAAATAATCACTGAATTCCCCTAATGGTTGTGAAATCCAAAACCTTCATGCCTACTCATTTTATGTCATTCATAGGAAAAAAACCCTTTCCAAACACAATTGCATTCACGGAATTCCATTATGATTCCCCAGTAGAATTTTATTGGGTTTGGCGTTTGATAAAAAATAATTAAGGTTAATTATTTTAATTACCATTTTCCCATGCCTGGTAATTTTCAAAAACATCACACATAGATTAAAATTTTACTCCACCTATGTTAAATTCCATGTTTCAGAAACAACAGTTGACTCATATTTCTAATCCACACAATCATTTAAGATAAATATTTTTTCCCACATGTGCATAGTTCAAAACCAATTAATATTTCAGTATAATTTATTTTGAGCACACTGGGCCTTGGATTTACATGTTGTCTTCGTTCCTAGCTCTAGAAATATATTTAGAAATATTCCAATGTATTACAACAAAAAAATTCAGTTTCTATAGTTCCCCTCTAGGACATTTCATAAAAGAGTTGAATAAATAGATGGTCAATTCTACCTTAGGTCCAAGATTCTGGGAGATTAATCTAGGGAAACAATGTTTTGTTTTTCGAGTGCTAATTTTAAGATAGGGACACCAATATTGGGGAGTCGGAGAACATATCAATAAACCAAGACATGGATCACCTACATTTTGAATTAGTGCTTGAAAACATTATTTTCATGGAAAAATTGTAAATGCATCATATACGTATGAGTTGGGGTTTCTATGTCGAACTTTAGTCATATCTCTTGATATACTCATTGGTTATGGTGCATCTCTTTTATTTTAAGAATTAATCAAAGATTTATTCTAGCTAGGTTCCCACATGTTGATCATGAGGATGATCCCATCAGTGTTGAGGCATTGAATTAGGGACTAGTTCCTAATATTTTACTTTCATGTGGTGCGTCGTCAGACCCACCACCTTTAGAGAATCATGTGTTACTTGTAATACCAACTTATTAGGTGCACAAGCTAAGAACATGTCAATTGTTTCAGTTGTAGATAACCCCCAGGTTCTGAAGAAATCATTACCCATGGGATCCTGAGGAATGGCTTGAGGAGATGACATGAGTTGTTTTGTCTAGTCAAGACACCATCGAATATTATGGTGGTCTTGAAAATAGTCCATCTTCATGTCTCATCAAGGGAACTGTGTGGAATAGTTACCCAGTCTTATGATGAGGATAATCTTTAATGGGAGGATTCAAATTACCTCTTCAAATAGGTGTTCTATCTTTTTATGCTAAGGGTTGTGAATATCAGTGAGATTCTATAGATCCAGCAAGGAAGAACGATAATAGATGATTATTCATCGTGTTTTACCAACCTTCCCCAATAATTGATTGATATGGTTAGAGATTTGTTATTCAAGGATCAAAACATTGATCAAGGTATACATAGAGACATTTGAGATAGTTTCATCCCTCTATAAACTTTATACCTTTGATGGGGTGATCGAGCGATCTTTGGTGGTTTAGAGTTTCCTGGATGAGCAGTTACAGCTGGAGGTTTTCAATAGTGGGAAAGCAGGAGAAGAGACCTTGGTGACAGAGAGTTGACATTAGACTCAGGGACATGGATGTGTGAAACATTTCAGGAAGAGTTTATAGGGTAGAAGTTCTATAGTGTGTGTCTCACCAGGGGGTATATTCCGCCAATCGAGAGGTGGTTCTACATATATGACCATAGGGGGCATCTCGCTCGATATTTTCCATCCTTCTATACATCTAAAAATAATACTCTAAATAGGCTATTGAAGAAGTGACAATGTAAGGAAAATTTTGATCTATAGGACAAATAACATGGTAGAGGATCTAGGAGACTAGAAGGTGGTGGTTAATGTTTCAACATGATACCTCCACTACCACCATCTGATCCACACGAGGCCCAGGATACTGGTGGACAAGGGGAGGGACAAATGCAGGCAGCTAAGGCTTATGACCCATGGGATCCATGATGGATTCAAGTTGAGATCTAGGAATTTTATCATTTTTTGATGTAATGAAATACACAAGTTCTATTCATCCCTTTCGTTCCACATACCTCATACGAGACATAGAGATTCTAGAAAAACCATTTACTTGATCCTTACATTTGGAAAAACCTACTGGATAAGACTCAGTGATCACGTACTTATGTCGATAGTGTGACCTGAGTCATGGAGAAGGGGATGAGTATATAGTGTTCTACAATACATTAACAACTGGTATTGGTTGTGTTTTGAGGTAGAGTAATGAAATGATTTCATACAGTTTTTGCGAGCTGAGGCCTCATGAGTACAACTACGTAACCCCCAATCTTGACTTACCCGTTGTACTCTATTATTTAAAAATGTGGTGAAACTACATGATGGGTGTGTGGTTTATCATATTTTTTGATCATAATTTTATGAAGAATATTTTCTCTCAGAAGTATCTTAACTTGAGGTAGAGGCCAGAGTTCCCCAAGATTATGATTTTGAAATTTTTTACACTCCTTGAAATGTATAATAGTAATAGATGCTCTAAAAATGAGAACTAGTTCATAGTTGTTGAATATAGAATTAGAGTAGTTCTCCTCATTACATTTATCCATTGTTGATGGAGATGGATTATATTACCTTTAGTCAATGGTTTTCACCCCTCTAATATTACAGCGAGTCAGTGAGGCATAGATTAGGGATACTGACTACAAGACGCACCATGCTCAGTTGTCTACAAGGAATTATCCTGAGGGATATTCCAAAGGTGGGCAACATGTATTATTTTCTAAGGATGAACTATGGTACCTATAATGTCCCAATAAGAGGTTATGATACAGTTTAGACAACACTTTTTAGGTAAATAAATGTGGGTTAAGATGTAGTAGGTCCTCCAACATGATTTTTGTGGCTTGGGTTGAAGAAAAAAGTTGCAGTGTCTATCTCTTGATTCCTTACTTTTCAACAAGTGAAGGGTGATCTCAATGTTTAAGTGGGTCTGGATCAACCCCTTGAGATTCAAGAATGGAAGTGGGATGAGATATCTGTTGAATTTTTAATGCTCATACCATGTATGTTCATGGGACATGATTCCATTTTGATGATGTTTGAATGACTCACTATGTTGGACCACTTCTTATCTACATGATAGCAATGTTCAGTATAGATCTTCGGACACCTATATGTGCATGAGATAGTCCAACCAAATGGAGTCCCATAGAAAATTGTTTTTAATCTTGAAGAATGTATTATATCCCAGTTGTGTAAGGGAATAAAAGTATCATTTGGGACCTAGTTATGCTTGAGGACAATATTGCACCTACAAACTGTTGAAAATACTAAGCAAACCATTCTGGTTATTGAGGGAATGATACGATATTTCATGTTGGAATTTTTCTGTAGATAGAATGATCACATACGATTGTGGCAGTTTTGGTACAAGAAAAGCTAACATTCCACTCTTGGTATGGTACCATTTGAGGTTTTGTATGAGCAACCCTGTATATCACCACTTTACTGGACTTCCCTAGTAGAGTCTGCATTGATGGGCCCAAAGTCATTATGATATAAAAACGAGAAGGTGTAGAACATCCAAGAGTGGATATAGTCCTCAATATTCTTATGGTAATAGGTGATTAAAACCTTTAGAGTTCATGGAAGGGGACCTTGTATTCCTACAGGTTTCAACTCGATGAGGATTTCAATGATTTGGTCATGGTGACAATTTATAATCAAGGTTCATCATCCCATTCAGTATAATATGTAGAGTTGTTGAGGTGTAATACCACTTAGCTCTACCTCTTTAGTTATACTGGATACGCAACATCTTCCATATTTCGTAGCTATGGAGGTACAATCAGGACCCAATGCACATTATAGAATGGGGTGAGATGGAAATCAGGGATGGAGAAACCTTTGCTAAGTACCCTATGGAGATTGAGGATTAAAAGGAGAGGATGTTTTTGGGATATGGATTTCTTAGGTGCATGTTTGGTGGTAGCATGATAATCTCCAAGCGAGAAAATGGTAGAGGGAGGGTCAAATTCATGCTCAGTACCCTCATCTATTTTAGTATCCCTGTTAAGGATTTTTGTGTTGTAATGCCCTAATGTGGGGGGAATGTAATGCCTCAAATATTCTATTTATTATTTTATAATATTATATTGATTAATTTTTAGACTATGTACTGAGATGACATGATATTATGAAATATAATGAGTTCATAATAATTGTTTGAAATATATTTAATATATTTAATATCACACAAGAAATATTTTCATAAAAAAGTGGATTAACTCCTAAATTGGTTAATGAATCAGAAATTTGAGGGAACTATTTAGTTTAGAATGGCAGTTTACAATAGGAAGGACACAACATTGGTTGGCATGGGTTTTTTGTGAAAATTTTGTCTCTAACATAAAATGAATAAAATTATTTTATTCTAATTTTTGATATATTTATTGTTTCTTCTTTAAATAGATCCATAGTTTAAAAATCCCATGGTTATCCACATAACCCTAGGGAGGCTTGAGAATCTCTATTGAGATATTTAGAGAATCCTCTCAGGAGAATGATAATAGATCGTTGACCAATTTATTGAAACCACTTCAGATTCGATGAATCTCACCACCAAATGCAGCATGAAAACCATTCTTCATCAGAGATCGAAATGAATAGAGTTAGGGAATGTTTTTTTATTTGTCTTTCCATATTATTGATTTCTATGGTGAACATGATGTAGTCAACAAATATTTTAACCCGCATGTCTATCATTATGTGAGATGTGTATGACTACTGTGTTTATCAGGATATACTAATCGTTGTGATTAAGATATTGATTGATATGATTTTCATTATAAAGAAAAAGAATTGATAATGACATGATCATTGATCGGGGATCATTCCACTTGTTTATATTTGTGTTTTTCTCACCTTATTCATAGTTCTTCCTAATGTTATTAATGTTTTCCCTGTATTTCAACATTTCATTGAATGATTGATCATTTTATAAATTATTCTTAGTGAAAATATCCAATATCATATATGGAACATCAGTATAACTCAACGAAGGTGAGATGATGGTTTTGAAAGGTGATAAAGCAATGGTTAGTGAAAATTTCATGTCCATTATAATGCAATTTAGAATGTCGATGACCTTGTTTTACAATTTTATAAAAGGATAGAATCTAATCGATTCAATGATGGCATGGAAAGACAAGGCTTGATCATGAATTCCACAGGTTGGTGATTAATAGATCGAAGGCTAGAGGATTGACTGGGGTGACTGGGAGGAAGAAGAAGAGTTCCAAAAAACCCTGATACACAGTTTGTTTATTCCTTAAGTACACAACATGTAGTCCCCATAGATGACATGATATGTACAAGGGAAAGTACACGGACATGAGGTGGAGTACAAAGGTTTCCTACATACTGTGTACTCCCTCACACAACATGGCTATGCCTATGTACACAAGTTATCATGTGTTCTGGTACATGTGCATGGAAACAAGAAATTACATGAGGTACAAAAACAAGACTGGAGTACACTAGCGGTACCTAGGATATAGAGACACGACATGTAACCCCTCTACATTCCATGTACTCTTATAAATGACATGGGATGTTGAAACTATCTATTAACCAAAGAAGTACCCATAGTCTAAGGATATTGTGTGCAACCTTACTACTTGTTGTATACTCCTTTCTAAATGGCTTCAATTTCTTGTACTCTATATCATGGAAAAGTGTCACTGGGGTTTTTTCCCATTTTCATTTCAATGAAAGTTGGAACAAATCATTACCCTAATCCTAGGACTATAATCCCTTTTGTTGGAATTCCTTGATTTAGATTTTTGGAATCTCCATGATTGGAATAGAGTGTGATACTTTATTCATCATCGTTCCCTAGGTAGAGTTATTAGCTTCTGCATGACGAAAATAATGTGGCATTCAATCTTTACCTACCAAAGATAATCCAGATAGAGTTTGTTGGTATCACCCCATGGAACTAGAAGGGATCCTCATTTTTCTATCATATCGTATTTGGATCCATCAATGTATCTCTCTAATCATAAGACCAGATGAACATTACCTCTCGGACATACGTCATCTGTGCTATTAGGCCCATGAGTGTGTTCTCCTAGATGAGTGCTTCATGGAATATTCGAGATAGAATCTGAGTATTTTTATAATATGGTTTTGGATTACCTCTAGACTATCTATCATAGATTGAGTATATCTAGATATTAATTTTATATTTTATGTACATATATACTTATGTAATGATGATGGTACTTTCCCTCGTTGTATGATTTGTGGTTTCTAGGTGTCTTAATGAGTATTTTCATACTCACCCCGACATGGGATATGCCTGCATGGGTCATTTATTGTGTAGATGTCCGACCTCTGGATAGAGTCCTTGGTCGACCAGCACCATATAGTTCTTAATGAGATCAGTCAAAATGAGGTGTGTTCATGTGTCATTCTTATAGTTGTAACAATAGCTTAACTTTATTTTTGGACTTGTATTAAAAACTTCTTTTTGTTGAGATTGTATTTGACCCAGTTTACATTCATCACTTCCTATCATTCTATGGATGTGGCATATATATGTATGCATTCATTTTTTGTTCAGTAGTTTTTATATTTCATCATTTTGTGGAATTGATGATGTCTTTCTGTATAGGTACTTAGGAAATGCCTCTCATGTTAGTGATATTCCTACTTAGTGTTAGTCAAAAACATGAGGCCTATTGAAAGATGACATGTAGAGTTGCGGATGCGGCCCCATTAGAAAAGGTCATGATAATATTTATTTCAAATTTTAGGTAAATGATCCATAATAAATTTATGATGTGTAGGAATCAATCACACATAAATCTGACACATGATGTGGTCATTGTGGTTCGATGTAGGTGTCTTCAATATAGACGTATCTTTTTATTAAATGCATATCAAATAGTCAGAACTGAAGAAAATGAGCTCAGATTATTTTAAAACATTATGGAAAACATGAAAACATATTTATGACATTTAGTTATAGACCACATGTAAAATCGATAGACGATGCGGCTGACATGACTCAATGTGATTGTTTTAAATAAAATTGTAATTTTAGTTTAAAATGATCCTCATATAGTAAAATACAAGAAAATAATAATATTTTTATTTTAAAAATTAGTTCAATGATCCATAATTCATTTTTTATTTTAGTAATTGATTGATTGTTGATCTGATAGATTATGAGTTTGGTATATTTCAAAGTGCATGATTTTATATAAAAGTTTCATTTTCATTTTAAATGTGAATCACAAAATCTAATCAAGGAATATGCAGTCTAATATTTCTAAAATTTAATAAAAATTATACCTAATTCATTCGTGATGTGTATGAATAATCCCAATAGAAATCCCCCACACAATATGGTCGGTATGACTCAAATTTCCGGTTTTTAGTGTAAGTGTCCTTTTAGACTAAAACACACCTCACATAGGAAAAACCTAGAAAACGATATTGGATTGTTTAAAAACATTTTTAAATTATCCATAATATATATTACATCTCTAGAACTCGATCTCATGTCAATAAGACAAATTTTTAACAAATAATATCATTAATATATCTAGTGATTTACAATAAAATTTATCATATGTAGATTATATAATAATAAAATTATAATTTTTTTTATTTTTGTAATGTTATTAAATTAACACATAGTTTTGATATAGTTATATAAATTTATATAGAGGTATACCATTGAACAATGTTTTTTAGTTTTGAATTTTATGTGGGTTTGGTAAATTGTAAATATGATATTAATGTATGTATATTGAATGTAAAATTTTAATTTTAATGATTTTGTAATGTTTAATTTTTATTCTAATAAGAATTACTATATATTTATATTAAATTTTATGTATTCTCGTTGGGATTGTTTTTATAGGGTTTTTGTATGGCTCTTATAGGGCTACAACTGGGTAGTAGTTGAAATGGCCTTTAATGGCACTAAACGAAGTACTGATAATTGGTACTTTTATTAGTTCTAGAGAAATATATGATAAAATAAATTATATTTTAACTTTTCCTAGTTTTTCTAAAATTTATATTTATATTTTTAGAATTGTTAAAATCAAATTTTTTTGTATTGTTTGTGACCATCGCTCCCCATTTCTAGTCTACTATCACCAAATTTTCATACGCATCACATGTCTATGTTTGCTAATATCTCGTGAGGGACCAAATTAACTATCACCGACAACATACACATACTTCCTTTAACACAATACCATGTACATAAAATACTGATATTCATACCACCTATCAACCTAAAATGATCTGGTCCCGGCATTCATGTGTTATGAAACACCTGCATTGAGACCAGTAATGCCATATCCCACCATTAACTAATGTGAAATTCATCCCTTACCACTATGAAGTTTATATTCTTGTTATAGTGGAAGGATTGAACTTTACCGAAAGAAATTATTTTATTTTCAAGTAGTTTTCTATAACTAGTTTTTTCTTGGTCAATCAGTCTACGCTCTTGTGGGATACCTGGAACTGGTATGATTTAAATAATGAAGAAAAATGAGAGAATTGTGCTCCTTGTGTTAGGAACCTACCAATACCATATTCTTTAAGATCAATGTGGCCACATCTCCCTTTGGAAGTGGTTCTTCCAAATCATGTTTTACCACTCTTGACATATTTTGATTATTTTAAAAAACTTTTCAGAAAACAATTGTTATTATATAGGCTCCAACAGTGGAGGAGTTTGAAATGGTCTTTTCTTGAATTAAATTTTCATATAAGTAATGTTTGAATTTATTCATTGTGGAGAGGGAATTCTTTTCCATCATCAATTTTAGTTCTTATCCAGATGTTGGCCTTTTAACATGTTCTCTTCTTGTCATTAATATTCATCTCATCACCTCCTCAACCATATATGTTCATATTCATTTGATTAAGGTAAGGAAATATGGTTGTGCATTTTTGGGAATCTTGTGGCCTCTATAGATGTTATTATATCTGTTAAAATGATTTCCCTTGTTGGATTTAATCTCATATATAACCTGATATTAGATATTTTTACTAATTTTCTTCTCCCTTAACAATAATAATAACATATACTTTCATGTGATATATTATTTTTAGTAATATTTTTTTATTTTTTATTTCATTTTTATTAAATATCTTTTATATCACGTTTATATATATATGTAATCATATATAAATAATATTTAACAAAAAAGATGTTATTTTTATCAATCTAAATTTAATTGTATCTTAATAAATCATATTTAATTATAAATGGTTTTATATAAATATAACTCTTTAAATGATTTTTAGTGCTGATGAAGGCCAACCATTTTTTATGATAAAAAAATTGCTAATTATGGCATGACATTATCATCATTAAAAATAGAGTAGATAAAAGTCATTCTTTAACAATTCTAATAAAAAAAAGAAAAATGTAATGTTTAGGAGTTATTTTTTCATTGAGAACAATGGGACACTTTATCGTCCTTTTTTATATAGAACTAGTGTAGGGTATTTCTATTTATCAAAGAATTTATAGTAGTGTGAAAGTTTTTTTCTTTCAAAATTAATCATTACTATCTATTAATTATACTAAAATTATATTTATTTTAAATTTTTTACATTTTTATACTATGTTCTAAATTTCAACTATATTTTAGTTATACAATATATTTTGTGCATATAACATTGAATATAAAAATATTATTTTTATAATAAATTATTTTTGGGGAATGTTAATTACTTTTTTTATTAAATTTACTATTTTTTATTTTTTCAACTATTTATATATGTTAAGGATATGTTTTAAATAATTAAATGATTTGAATTTTCATTATCAGTTGACTAATTCATTATAACTCCTCTAATATTGACATATATTAAAACCGGATCTTCATCAAAATACCTGCCATGAGATTTACCATTCTGAACTACATTCCCAAATTTCTTCTTCTACCATAACGAGTTAGAATTCTTTTTTATATATGTATAACTCTATGAACCATCTTTTTGAATATTTTGTTCAGCATTCAATACAACCCATAAAGCTAGTTCATTACAAGTCAATTTGAAATTAGTTATTGGGTATAGATTTTGAACAAACCATACATGAATATCATTAGGTATAGTTCATATAAAAACCATACTACTTTAACCAATATCATAATGAATGATTTTTAAAAATTGTAATTATAATCATAACATGCATAAATTGAATAATATTTTTAAAACATATCCATTAGAATAAAGCAAAACCTAATCAGTAGTCTCTCTACTTCTGAGAGTGCACTCACAGGTTTCCATATGGTTTACTTCAACAATGATTTCCTATGTCTAGAGGAGCGTCAGATCAAAGGTTGAAATCTATATCACATTCATTGGATCACAAAAAATATATTCCATATAATCCTTTATTTTTTTATAATGGGAATTGATAGTTCATCAAGATTAGTGGACCTAATTTTTTTATAAATTATCATTGTTTGTTTCATAGTTCTACATCAGTGATACTATGTTTTAGATGGTCTATTTTGACCCTTATCATAATGGTGATTCATTAATCCTCATTCTCAAACTATCTATGTTTATTGCTATAGAAAATAGATTTTAATTTTATAATTACTCATTTCATGATTTTTTGTGTTGTGATGGATTCTGATATGGTAAAACAATGAAATATGTTTTCATTGATAGATAATGAGCCTAAAAATTTTCAAAATAATTATCCTCAATCGAAAAATTTAATATGAATACCCAAAAAATATGATTCATAGTATACTGATATTGGAGGAGGATGTGGATATCAGTGAAATGGGTATAGATCACAATATTTTAGAATTTTTTAGAATGAAAGATAAAAAATGGTTCTTAATATAAGAACATGGTCCACTGATAATTAGTACATATTAATATAGGATCTATAGATTTAAGTGGATAACCAAAAAATTATTTTCACCAAGTCCTATTTCTAATTCTGGCTTCATAAAATACTTTATTATGGTTGATTAGAAAGAATATATTATAAAATCAGTTAATGGAATGGTGAGATTATGTAATAGTGATTTTTAGATCAAATTCATAGTGGCCAATAGTGTGTATTCTGGTTATTATTGATGTTGGTGAGCCTTTTATTAGTTGTAAGTTCATTTCATTAGAGGAAAAAAAAGTTTTTATCAAATTTATCTATTTAAATTTTCCGGTATTCTTTTTATGTTGTGGATGTATTAGATATATTAGAATTATTTTAAGGAAAATACAATGGATGGATAAGAAATTATGGTCATACCATATGACATGTAGATGTGAGAAAAAAACATGGGAAGACCATTTTCTCTATAAGTATAAAAAGGGGATAAATAAATATTATACGTTACCTTAAACATATATTTAAATTTAAAAAAATATTCATAATGGGCGCTTTCATTTATTAAGAACAAATGGAGTAGTCCACAATCAAAAAAGGTGTGGGCTCAAGCTACAGGTATCGATTTTATTGATTTAGAAAAGGTATATTATAGATTGTCTGGACATCATGTGGAAAATAATGTTCTCGGTATTAAAAAATAATAATTCTACATAAAAAAATCTAAACCCCCATAAATAAAATTGAATATTCGTATACCCCTAGATCTGAATAATTCCCCACCCCTTGATGACCCTCACACCACTAACTATCTGGTGACTAACCTATTGAAAAATCAATATTTGATCCTACAAATCATTGGATGCAGATAAGATAATATTGATGATATAATGATATTGATATATGCAAAGAAGAAACTGCTTAATGAAAAAATAATTAAGGAAGCTCCATTGTGGAGAAAAAGAAACTCTAAAAATGGAAAATGGAAGAAGACAATGCATTTCATGATTATTTAGTGTCAGAGGCCAGATTCAGCTAGCCCCACCAATCATAATGAAAAACCAATACTATAACATCTTTTTGGTTCGAAACCCATGATTAGTTTAGATAGTCCAACCCTATTTCACTAAAAGTATCCTAGATATGGATTCTCTACCCAAACCCATATTATAGAGAAAACACATGGATAAGATTAGGAAAAAATATGGGTTCCATAGTAGATTATCTATTTCATGTAATAGAATCATGGGTGGAATCTTTCATATTTGGAGAGGGTACTTGACATATGGGTTTAATAATTCCCACATATTCACCTTGATGTCTATATTCATAAATGAGGAATCTTGAATTCGGATTTTGTAGGATTTTATAGATGGAATTCCCCCATGGATAAATGGAAATCATGGAATCTTATTATGTCCCTTCATGAGAGTTTTCCATGACCTCTCATTGTTTTTGTGGTCATTAATGAAATATTTTTCCAAAATGGTTAATTGGGGGGGAGGACATATACACAAATTATGGACTTCTATAAGGTTAACTATATTGAGACTATAGTTTAACTATGGTACGTTGGAAACCTTCAGGCATGGATCTATGGGAACATAGAAAATTATCACATTGCATATAGTCTTGGCATATTATCGGGGATGAGTTAATGGAAAAACATTTTAATCCACTTCTAGGTGCACCCACTTTCTCATAGTACATCACAAAACTAACCCATCCTCATAGATTTATCTCCTGAACAAATAAGGCAAAGATATTAATGTTTGTTCGTATTTTTATTCTTTTGGGTAAATATTAAGGATTCTGATGAATTGATTCGTTCATGTAGGATGGTTTTGGATCATGATATGTGAAAGAATATTAAACATGTGTAGGAACACTGAAGAAATATCAGAATTCACTAACTAGGTTATATTTTTTATTTCTATTTCAAGGAAACTGAGCGACTAGTAATGCAACCCCCCCCAGATTTGGTTCTTCAAGTAATTAGTTCCCATGACGTTAAGTTGGATGTAGTCCTTATAATCGATGAATTATTTTGGTCCCTTTGCACATAAGAATCCCATATCAAGGAATGAAATGCTAATAACTTATATTTCCATTAGAAGGAATCCTATAGGTTGTGTAAAAACATCATCCCCTTCCTAATTTATGACTATTGTGGTAATTTTTTCCATAAAATGTAGAATCCATGACCTTATAATGAGGTTATTTTTTGAGTTTCATATTGAGGGGGAGAAAATAATTTCATCTGATATTCCATTATGTATTAATCATATAGTTACAAAGACATTAAATTAGTATCTTACCCAAGATTTAACTTATGTTTTAATCCATATGGGCACTAAAAAAATCCATTCCACAAAATCACTTTGACAAGATAAATTCTATTCCTTATTTATTATGACATTAGTGGGTATTTTTGGTTGTGATGTGACAGGACCCATGAATTTCCAATTTGTGAGTAAAGAAAACTTCCACATTTTCTATGATACCATTATTTCACAAATTCCTTAGATAAAAAAACATTATAATCTATAAACATTTCACTATCCTTTTATATAATTTTATATATAAATTTCTAATATATTCTTATTAACCTTATTATTCTTTCCTTTACATATATTTTCTTAAGAAATAAGATCTCTTTTATCCCAAAAGACTAATCTCTAATAATTCCATTATCACCCCTGAAATGTTATACTAAAAGAAAAACACACTTAGTTGTCAAAAAAGTATAATTCATTGTATTATTGATATAACAGAGGAATTTGATAAGTTTGACTATAACACCCCACCAATAACTCATTGGTTTGATGAGGGGATGAGGGTTACTTGGCCTTATGAAATGTTTCCATGGCACCAAATGCTGGAAATAAATGCTGAGAGCTTCAGGGAATAGTGGGAAATGATTTTCCCTTAAGAAGAAAACCAAACTAAACAAACCAACAATTAAAGATTCATGAACTTTCAAAACCAACCATGTGATACTAAAATTTCCATCACAAACCCCAAAACCATTAAACTTGACATGTCCACAAAATGTCAAAGTATATAGAGAAAACTAAACAACAAAACACCATGAGCCATGTCACTACCACAGCTCCACACCAAGCTCCATGATCCAAGCTCCACTAAAAAATCACAATGAACAACTAAAGGAGGGTGATGCCTTACCCTTCTCCATGTCAGGGTACACAACATTTACAAAGACACCAAACTTCCAAAGTAGGTGGTGAGTACAACTACTCAGTAAAATTTCCCCAACTGACTTCCCAACATATTCCACTATGATAAAACTGTTAGCACTTTTATATAAAATATTTTATATAATTTAAACCAAGCTACCGATTGTTTATAATCCAAACATGCCATTAGCTAATCCAACCATGAAATGAAATGAATCCAATTCGAAAATTCCACAATCCGGTTACCATTTTAATATTTCACTCATAACCCCCATCTACAAACATCACCAATAAGGCTCACAACAAACCATAGTGGCACTTCACGTCCAACCCATTCATTGCCAATCCACACAAGTGGTACATTCTCCCACTTTCTATTGATGGTGGACCATTCTTCCACTATCCATCCACTTTTTACAGTTTTACTTCTTACAAACATCCACACAACATTCAAAAAATCTATAACCATGCATATAACCAACCAAGGCCACAAAACATGCCAATAACCATTTCCATAACATGTTAAACCACTTCAATAAATCACCCCTTTATTGAAACCACCCTTATATCATTTTCCTACCCAACCAAATTTCAATAAAACAAAAATTTTATTGAAAACCATTTTTATCAACCATTTTTCCAAATTAATCGTGATGACCCATTTTAAAATATCCATTTTAAAATCCACAACAAGGAAATTTCACTAAAAATCCCTCTCTTTCCAAAAGTCCCCAAACATCACCAAGGTATTATCAAATTATTTCACACATCAAAAACACAATTAATTTCAATAATATCATATTAATATTAACCAAGCTTCAAGTTCTAACAATGTGGAGTTAAGAGACGGGTTTGGCGAAATCGACACTTCGCCCAAACGCACTCCAACCCATGTGAACGCCTCCTCGAGAACACCAAAAAAACCCTTCCCTAACATCAATAATCTCAAACATTAACACAAAAAGTCAACAAATCCCTATTTGTATATGAAACCATTGTATATTTAGGAAACTAAGAGAGTGAGAGGGATAACCCTAACAAAAACCTCAAAGAACCAAAAGAGGGACTTACCCGAGGAAAACCACCTTTGATCCACTAAGAAACCTCTTTGAATCGCTTCCAATATGAATGGGAGAGCACCTTAAACCTTTGACAACCTGAAATCCCAAGTGATGATCGAGTGGGAGAAAATTGGAGTGAAATAGGTCAAACCCGAAGGAGCCCGAATTTAAAAACCCTTCCATTATGTGGTCGTACGGTTAGTCTGCATGGTTTGACAAATCGTGTGATAACTGTGTGCATGCCACTGTCTTGAGATGAGGGGTCCACAAGGTTGGCTCCCATAGTTTGGAAAACCTTGTGCAGGCCGTGTGAATCCTACTACCTCCCCACGCACGGTTTCCTGGAGAACCCGCACAGTTTCCCTAACCGTGCTCAAACCGTGGTCCCTAAGAAAAGCCTCCAATTTTTTTCCAAACCATTCCAATCTCTCCCAAACTCTTCTCAACTCATCCCATCCACTTTAAATGCATAAAAAACCATAAATGAATGCTACATACCTCAAATTGGGGGAGCTAAATTCTCAACACCATTGGACTTTCCGTCCTCAAGAAGTAGTGAACCCATCCTTTGCCGAAAGAGCTCGGGCCATTGCTCGACCATCTCTTTCTCCCACTCCCATGTATCCTCCTGGATCTGGCCATTCCACCACAAAACCCGAACTAGACTGAGTATTTTAACCCGCAAGACATTCTCTTTTATTTCTACAACCCGCACAGGCACGTGTACCAATGAAGCATCCCGATATAGCTCCACTTGATCCCATTGAATAACCAGGCCCTGATCTGGAAGATATTTTTTCAACTGTGACACATGGAGCACAATGTGCACCACACTAAACTTAGGTGGCAATGAAAAATGATAATCCACCTCACCAACCCACTCAAGAATCTCAAAATGTCCAATATACCCCAGAGATAACATTCCATGCTTCCCAAACTGATGATGTCCCATCCTAGGAGAGAGCCTCAAGAAAACATGATCACTCACCTCGAAAAAAATGGTCATTGATGATGATCCACATATGATTTATGATGACTCTAAGCCATCTCTGTTCTCTTTCTGGTTTATATGATCTTCTCTATAGTCTTCTAGACAAGGATCGGTCCAACCATCGAGGACTCACACATTTCCACCCAACAAAGTGGAGAACAACAGAACCTCCCATTCAATGATTCAAATGGATCCATATGTATAGATTCCTGATAACTGTTATTGTATGAGAACTTAACCAACGACAAGTGCTGTTCACATTAGCCACCAAAATCCCAGACACAATCCCACAACATATCCTCCAATGCTTGTATTGTCCTCTCAGATTGACCATCCATCTGAGGGTGATACGTCGTATTAATGGTCAACTATGTCCGAAGGGTTTGCTGCAAGGATTTCCAAAAACGAGATTTAATCCTCATATCTGTATCAGATACGACTGAAACTAGAACACCGTGCCTCTTTAGAACCTCCCAGATATAGACTTTGGACTGATCCTGCATCGTATGAGATTTACGAATTGTGATGAAATGGGCCGACTTCATTAGACGATCCACTATCACCCAAATGGAATCATGATTCTTGACCATTCTTAGGATACCTATGACAAAATCCATCACTACTTGCTCCCACTTCTAAATATGGATTGGTAAAGACTACAATATTCTGGATAGCCTCTGGTGCTCTTCCTTAACCTACTGGCATGTCCAACATCTCAAAACAAACTCAACCACTCTTATTTTTATACTAGCCCACCAGAACTATGATTTCAACATTATATACATATTAAAAATTCTATGATGAATAGACCACTTGGAATGATTATACACCCCGAGAAGATCCTCCTAATAAGAATCTTGTACAACCATCCAATTTCAGAAACACAAAACTGAATCTCCATTCAGTTGCCAACCCTCAATGGTCTCCCCAATATTGAGTGTCGACCTCTTGGTCACACACTCAGAATCAGATATATGTTCCTCTTTAACTAGGCCAACCAAGTCAAGAATCAAAAAAATCAGAAAGAAGAACTCTCTATCACCCTAGTCCCCACATTCCAACAGCATGTTAGCTATAACTGACAACAACTACCACTGGGCTGAGGCACGTTTCACCACCTGAGAATATGATTTTCTACTTAATGCATCCGCCAAAGAATTTCTCTTACCCAGTGGGTAAATCATGTCAAAATCAAACATCTGGAGATATTCCATCCATCTCCTTTGCCTCACGTTCATATCACTTTGTGAGAAAATGTGCTTCAAGCCCTTATGATTTGTATATAACTTGAATTTCTCACTAAAGAGATAATGATGCCACAATTTCAAATCATGGACCACTATTGCCAATTCCAAATCATGAGTTGGGTAGTTCTTCCCATGAACCCACAACTGCCATGAGCCATACGCAACCACAAGTTTCCCTTTCATGAGAATGCACCCCAACCCTGATATTGATGCATGACAATACACCGCATACTCATTTCCTGGTTCGGGAAAAACTAAGATTGGTTCTGATGTAAGGTTACCCTATAGCACTTCAAAACACTAATGACACTATTTATTCCACTAGAATGGATCATTCATTCTTGTCAAAGCTGTCATCAGTGAAGCCAAACTTTAAAAGTCATGAAAAAAAATGTCTGTAATACCTAGCTAGTCTGAGGGAACTTCATACTTCAAACACATTATTTGGCGGTTTCCTTGAGATAACAGCCTCTATCTTTTCCAGATCCATAGAAACACCCATTTTAGAAATCACATGGCCAATAAACCGGACTTCCTATATCCAAAATTAACACTTTGACAATTTCTAATACATCTGATGATCCCTCAAGATCCCCAGTAACTATCACCAAGTGCTGCTCATGCTCCACCCTCACCTTTGAATACACCAAAATATCATCTACAAACACCGCCATAATTTAATCATAATATCATTGAAATATTTGATTCATCAATGCCATGAACACCGCTGGTGAATTCGTTCGACCAAATGGCATGAACACATATTCATAATGGATATATCTACTTTTGAAAGCTGGTTTAGGAATATTGTTCCTCTTCACCTGTAATTGATGATATCCCAACCACAGGTCGATCTTGGAGAACCACTGGTCTCCCCTCAACTGGTTGAAAAAACAATCAATTCGTGGAAGTGAATATCTGTTCTTTATCTTAACTTTGTTAAGTCTATGATAATCTACAAAGATACTCAATTTTCCATCCACCTTTTTCACAAACAACACTGGCGCTAGCCATGGAGATGTGCTAGGCTGGATAAACCATTTTTTTCTAACTCTTCCCATTGGACTTTCAATTCACACAATTCAGCTAGTGCCATCTAATACGATGGATGTAAGATAGTACTGGTCCCCAGAAAGAGAACAATCGTAAACTCCAAATCTCTTTTGTGAGGTAACCAAGATAATTAATCAGGAAAAACATCCATGAACTGATCCACCACTACCGAAATAACGCTCTTCTGAACAACCTCTATCGATTCCAACAACAACACCTCCATCTGATACGATAACATCCCCACTGCTGGTGCCAACGAACCCGTTTAATCCTGATTTTCATGCCTCTCTCCTCTAAAGAGATGTCTAATGGAATCGTGTGTCATAAATTCCACAGTATGCGCATTACAGTCAATACAACATGTAACATTCTCTACATAAGAAGGTTTGATACTCTCTTCAACCCAGAGGAGTTTGAAGTTTCAAAAATGAAGGTATCATTTCTAGCATTAAACCAAAAAACTCAACCACACGTGAAAAAATATGAGAGTGTGAATCACCTGTATCAAACAACACTTGAATCATGGTAGAATTTAAAATAATAGTACCTCGCACTATGGATGGTCTCGACTAATCATCCACCAGAATCTACTCACCTCTAAAAAATGTCTTGGTTGCCACACTCTGCTCTTTATTTCCCAGCTGAGGAGTTTTGATGTTCCGAGAATCACCATGACTAACTTTTCTCTTTGGACGAAGGCTATGCTGTTGTCCCCGTCCTGTCGAAGCATACCACATCTATGATTCCTGAGGAGTTTCATGCGCACCCAACCTTAGTGAAATCCTAAAATAGTGCTGATGATTCCCCATCTGCTTGAAATTGTGACATTCTCGACGTTGTGTTGTACATTCCCACTTGATGTGTGCTGCATAGTCATATTGAAAAAAAAATCATGGTTTGCAATGGAGCTTCGGAGGAAGATTTATAGATCATACTGTCAGATTATATGCCATACTCCCACCCTGGGAATAAGTGTCCCTCCTATGCTTGATCCCAGCATTAGATTTCCCACTGTTCACCATGGGTACCACCATGCTTCCTTCACCCAAATCTCCCAACAGATCCCGCTCAACCACCTATGCTCGATTCACCATCTCTGTGTAATCACAGATACACTACACTGCTATTTTTGAACAAATCTTTTTTCCTTAACCTCGCTTCGATGATACTTGCCTTCAAAGACGTCCTACCCACCACTTTAGGTGAAAACCACACTAAGCTCATAAACTTAGCTCCATACTCCATCACAGACATATGCTCTTGCTTTAGACTAATGAAATCAGTTGTGTGCTGAATTCTGAACATATATGGGTATAATTGTATATTAAATGATTCCTTAAATCCTTCCCACTTCATACCCTAGTCTTTACCCACATCGAAAACCAAATCCCACCACTGAAGAGAATGATACTCTAGATTATAAGTTTCTAGCATTACATTCATCTCTCTAGGAATCCCCAAGAATTCAATTTTTTTCATTCTAGACAATCGTGCCCCTGGCCTTTCTGGGTCCGTATCAACTCTAAATATGGGTGGATCATTCTTTTGAAGACGATCCTCATAATAAACATGCTTTGGCTCTTCCCATCTATTCATAGTTCCCACAGGTTGGAAATCTTGCACTATACTTTGGAATAACTACTGGTTCTCCTGGGGCTCAAGTGCAACCACGTTCTCATCAGCAACTTCCAGTTGGTCTCTACGATGCCTACCCAGTTCCATTTCTATAAACAAAAAAACAAACAACCATGAGTCCCACATCCGTAGACATCAACAATTCCCATTTCAAATCGCATTACACAACACTATCACAACAAGGCTTTACACCTTTCCATATTTTCCATGTTTCACCATTTTGAAAACCAAACCATTTCCAAAATACCAAATTTATTCTCATTACAATTTCAAAAAATTGAAAACACATTTCCCAATTCAAAACATAGATAATTATACCCAATGAAATATGAATCAAATAGGGATGTCATTTCTACAATATATTCCACTAACATATCATTGGCAACACTCACAATAATGAGATTGCCAATGCCTATAAGTGTCACTAAAAACCTTATGTATCCAACTCCCTGGTAACATGAAGTCCATCATAAAAGGGTTAGATACATGCTTTTATGCTATACATTCCGTGTTCTAACATTCCTATGCCTTTCTACCATCTTGATTCAAGGAATATACAACAAAGAATGTCAACTCCAACTCTCAGAATCAACTCCAAAGGACCGAACAAGCTTATACTAATTTTAACACCCCACACTTACCTCATTGGATTTAGGTGGCGGTGAGGGTCACATGGCCTTGAACGATATTCCCAAGTTACCAAACGATGGAAATAAATGTCTAGGGCTTCATGGAATATTGGGGAACGATTTTCTCTTAAGAAGATAACCCAACTCAACCAACCAATAACTAAAGATTCATGCACTTTCAAACCCAACCATGTGATACTAACAATTCCATCACAAACCCCAAAACCATTCAACTAGACATGTCCATAAAACATCAGAGTAAAAAGTGGTAACTAAACAATAAAACACCAAAAACCATGACACCACCACAGCTCCACACCAAGAACTAAGCTCTAAACTCTACCATAACATCACAATGCACCACAAAAGGAGGGTGATTGCCTTACCTTTTCACATGTCATGGTAAGAGACATCTGCAAGGACACAAAAGTCCCAATGCAGGGGGTGAGTACAACTTCTCAATAAGATTTCCCCAACTTTCGTCCCTACACATGCCACTAGGATAAAACCGTTAGAAAATTTATATAAAACATTTTATATAATGCAATACCAAGCTACCAATTGTTTATAATCCAATCATTCCATAACAAAAACCATCCATGCCACGCAAGGAAGACAATTCAACAATGCCACAAGTCGATTAACATTTCCATATTTAACTCACAAGACCCATATACAAACATTACCAACAAAGAACACAACAAACCATGGTGTCACTTCTCGTCCAACCCATTCACTAGAAATCCACTAAAGTGGTACTTCCCGCCCAATTTCTATTGATGGTGGCCCTTCCATCCAATATCCATCCCCTTTTTATAGTGGTACATCCCTCCAACATCCACACAAAATTCAATCAATACATAACAAATAATATAACCAACCAAGGCCACGAAACATGAAAATAACCATTTCCATAACATGCCAAACCACTTCAATAAATCACCCATTTATTGAAACCACACTTAGATAATTTACCATGCCCAACCGCATTATAATTAAATAAAATTTTTACTAAAAAACATTTTCATCAACCATTTTCTAAAATCAATCTCAGTGACCCATTTTGAAATCTCCATTTTAAAATCCAAAACAAGAGAATATCACCACAATGCCCCCTTTTCTAAATATCCCTATACATCACCAAGAGATTTCCGACCAATATCGCACATCAAAAACACAATTATTTTCATGAAAAACTGATTAATTGTAACCAAGAATAACATTCTAACAATGTGGAGTCGAGAGAGAGGCCACCTAACTCTTAGGGTTTGGTGAAATCAACCCTTCGCCCAAACACACTCTAAACTGGGTAAACGCATCCTTGAAACCACCTCAAAACCCTTCCCTAACATATAAAAGCTCAAACATTAACATAAAAAGGAAACAAAACCCTCGATCTACATGCATCCCTTGTAGATATAGAAAAATAAGAGTGTGAGAGGGATAACCCAAACAAAAACCTCAATGAACAAAAAGATGGACTTACCAAAAGAGTACCTCCTTCAATCCACCAAGAAACCCCTTTGAATCGCTTCCAAAATGAGTGAGAGAGCACCTTCGACCTCTGAGAACCCAAAATCCAAAGTGAGGCTCTAGTGGGAGAAGATTGGGAGTGAAATAGGTCAAACCCAAAGGAGCCCAAATTTAAAAACCCTTGCTTTAAGTGGTCGCACGATTAGTCTTCACGGTTTGACAAACCATGTGCTAACTGTTCACACACCATTGTCTCGAGAGGAGGGGTCCACATGGTTTCCACGCATAGTTTTGTTGTACCTCTCGTTCCCCTCGTTGTTTGATTTTCATGATCACAATCACCTTATTATTTGTCTAAACTTGTTTTTAAGTGTTGTGGATGATAGGCAAAAGATTGCCAAAGGATTGGCCCAAGAAAGCTAGCAAGTGGACTGAAATTCAGTCCACCGGCCAACCGGTGTGATAGCACCGGCCAGCCGGTGGACCTGGCAGAGGCATTGCCCACTGCCAGGTTCCACCGGTCAGCCGGTGGCTCTGTCACCGGCCAGCCGGTGGCAACCTGATAGAACAGTGAGACCTACTGTCTCACCACCGGCCAGCCGGTGGCCTTCTCACCGGCCAGCCGGTGGCTCCTGGGCAGAAGCACTCTCCACATTCCAAGGCACCGGCCAGCCGGTGGACAAGCACCGGCCAGCCGGTAGCCCAGTCAAACTAGCCGTTGGCTTTGACCAGTCAACCCTCTTTTGGCCTCCAACGGCTCCGAAGCCTTTTCCAACGGCTCCGAACACTCCCCAAGGGTTCCATGCCTATAAATAAAGGCCAAGGAAGCCCCGGACACTTACCGGATCATATACCAAGCGCTCGGACATATTGTTGAACATTTGGCGTACCTCCGGCGCTCCACCTTCAAGGATCCTCAAGTGCTCCAACCAATTTCCAATCCAAGGAGCACCTCAAGAAGCTTGGGAGAGCACGCTACATCAACTCCATCATACTTTGGCGCCCAAGTCTTCCTCAATTACGGTTTTTCTTGTTTTATATTTTTTGAGCTTAAAATTGGGTGTGTACCTACAAACCCCAACCTTTTCTCTATCCTCCCTTTCTTTTGGGTTTCACATCACCACTAAGGTGTGAAGAGGTTCACAAGATTTTCCTTTAAAAATCTTGAGACATAGGTGAGCTATCCTTCACCTGTAAGAAGGATAGTGGGTTCTTGCTAAACCATTAAAAGCAAGTGGGTTCTTGCTTAACCAACAAAAGCAAGCTGTAATAGGTCCTAGTGCTACCTCAAAGCCTAGTGGGTTTCTTGCTAAAACCATTGAAAATCAAGAGGTAGGAATCTCTCAACGGTTGAGTTGGGAGCGGAGACGTAGGCCGGGTGTTGGCCGAACTTCGTTAACAATTTCTTGTGTGATTGCCTCTTTTATTTTCCGCTCCATTCTTTTACTTTGATTTTAATTTGTTAATCTTTTTAAAAGGCAATTCACCCCCCCTCTTGCCATCAATTCCCTTGATTTTCTCCGACCCAACAATTGGTATCAGAGGGAAATTTGTGTAATACCCTACCCGGTTTCAAATTTAAGATTTTTTTTTATGGCTTCAACCTCTTTCTCCCCCGAGGGCTACTCATTGGGTCGGGCTCCATTTTTTGATGGGACCGACTATAATTATTGGAAAACCCACATGACCACTTTTTTAAGAAGCATAGGATATCCTATTTACAAAATTGTCATGCAAGGTTATTCATTGTCTTCCCCCGACGAATCCAAATGGACCCCCGCCGATATTAAGAATTTTGAGCTTGATGGCAAAGCCATGAATGCTCTTCATTACAGGTTAGATAGAAATGAATTTAATCGTGTATCTACTTTCTCATCTTCACATGAAATTTGGAAGCTTTTAGAAGTGACCCATGAAGGCACTAATAAAGTCAAAGATACTAGATTAGATATGTATAGACAAGACTTTGAATCTTTTTCAATGCATTCAAATGAGTCTATTTCTGAAATGTTTACACGCTTCACTGACATTTGCAATGGAAGGAAATCTCTTGGTGATGATGTTTCAGCCGAGACGATGGTCAAGAAGATCTTATGGGTCCTTCCGAGCTCATGGGCACCAAAGGTGACGGCGATCCAAGAAGCTAAGGACGTCAAAAATATGCCGGTAGAGGAGCTCATCGGATCTCTCATGACTTATGAGATCACGATGAGGAGGCAAGCTCAAAAGGAGGGCACACCAATCAAGACACCAAAGAACATCGCCCTCAAGGTACAAAAAGAAGTAAGCTCCTCCTCATCATCCTCTTCATCTTCAAGAGGCGACTCGGAAATGGAGAATCTCGCCCGCCAAATGCACTTTCAACTTTGATTTTAATTTGTTTAATCTTTTTTTAAAAGGCAATTCACCCCACCGCAAGATCCGAGCCCAAGGTAAAATGCTACGGGTGCGGCGAAAAGGGCCATTACAAGCCCGATTGCCCACTCAATAAGAAACGGGCTAAGGAAAAAGGAAAGAAAAAGGTCCTCAAGGCGACATGGAGTGACACCTCCTCATCATCCTCATCCTCCTCCTCCTCAAGCGACAACGGTAACAAATGCCTAATGGCATTCCATGAGGTAACATCTTCCGACTCCTCCTCTTGTTCTTCAAATTCCAATTCTTTAAATCATCTATCTTATGAAGAACTCTCACATGCTAGAGACCAATTAGAAAAAGGTTTTCACGAACATTCTTCAAAATTTGTTGCTTTAAAAAAGAATTTCAAAAAACTCTCTTCCGAAAAAGAACAACTTCTCAAAGAGAAGGAAGAGTTGTCCCTAAAAATCCAAAATTTTCCAAATGTTGATTCTATGGAATAAACCATCAAAGACCTAAGGGAGTCCCTAGCTAAGTTCACATAAGGGGAACAAAATTTGAATAATCTCCTAGGTTCCCAACGAATATCTAAAACCACCCAAGGGCTTGGCTATTCCAAGAAAGCTTCCTCCTCCCATGCACCCACTGTTTTTGTAAGGGGGAGCTCTTGTTTTAAATTGTGTAATTATTGTAAAAAACCCGGGCACCTTATTTATGAATGTAATTGTAAAAACGCCTGGTACGGCCAACCCAAGTCTATTTTCTTTTCTGATGAGTTCTATAGGAGAAGACCCGCCATGAAACAAATTTGGATTGAAAAATCCCTTTTGGTGAGTCTTACCGGCCCAAAATTTGTCTCGGTTTCAAAAACCGCTCCCCGGTGATTTATTGTTTGTATTTAGGGGGAGTTAGGTTCGTTTAAGATCTTTTGATTTCAATTTCAATTTTCGATTCAAACTTTCAATTTCAACACTTGGTTTCAAATTTTTCAATTCAAAATTTTCTATTCAATTTTTGATTTCAAAACTTTCAATTCAAACTGTTATTCAAACTTTCAATTCAAATTTCCAAAATTTCAATTGATTTTCAAACCTCAAATCTTGATTTTCATTTTTCCCTCAATCAAGTTTTATGCCCCACGCTATTTTGATAATAACAAAGGGGGAGAAATTTCTTGATTGATTGGGGGAGAATCCTTTTCATCATGCTTAGCATTTCCTTTCAATTTCAGTATTTTACTTTAATTGATTTGGTGATTGTGATCATCAAAATAGGGGGAGATTGTTGTACCTGTCGTTCCCCTCATTGTTTGATTTTCATGATCACAATCACCTTATTATTTGTCTAACCTTGTTTTTAAGTGTTGTGGATGATAGGCAAAAGATTGCCAAAGGATTGGCCCAAGAAATCTAGCAAGTGGACTGAAATTCAGTCCACCGGCCAACCGGTGGGATAGCACCGGCCAGCCGGTGGACCTAGCAGAGGCATTGCCCACTGCCAGGTTCCACCGGTCAGCCGGTGGCTCTGTCACCGGCCAGCCGGTGGCAACCTGATAGAACAGTGAGACCTACTGTCTCACCACCGGCCAGCCGGTGGCCTTCTCACCGGCCAGCCGGTGGCTCCTGGGCAGAAGCACTCTCCACATTCCAAGGCACCGGCCAGCCGGTGGACAAGCACCGGCCAGCCGGTAGCCCAGTCAAACTAGCTGTTGGCTTTGACCAGTCAACCCTCTTTTGGCCTCCAACGGCTCCGAAGCCTTTTCCAACGGCTCCGAAGACTCCCCAAGGGTTCCATGCCTATAAATAAAGGCCAAGGAAGCCCCAGACACTTACCGGATCATATACCAAGCGCTCGGACATATTGTTGAACATTTGGCGTACCTCCGGCGCTTCACCTTCAGGGATCCTCAAGTGCTCCAACCAATTTCCAATCCAAGGAGCACCTCAAGAAGCTTGGGAGAGCACGCTACATCAACTCCATCATACTTTGGCGCCCAAGTCTTCCTCAATTACGGTTTTTCTTGTTTTATATTTTTTGAGCTTAAAATTGGGTTTGTACCTACAAGCCCCAACCTTTTCTCTATCCTCCCTTTCTTTTGGGTTTCACATCACCACTAAGGTGTGAAGAGGTTCACAAGATTTTCCTTTAAAAAGCTTGAGACATAGGTGAGCTATCCTTCACCTGTAAGAAGGATAGTGGGTTCTTGCTAAACCATTAAAAGCAAGTGGGTTCTTGCTTAACCAACAAAAGCAAGCTGTAATAGGTCCTAGTGCTACCTCAAAGCCTAGTGGGTTTCTTGCTAAAACCATTGAAAAGCAAGCGGTAGGAATCTCTCAATGGTTGAGTTGGGAGCGGAGACGTAGGCCGGGTGTTGGCCGAACTCCGTTAACAATTTCTTGTGTGATTGCCTCTTTTATTTTCCGCTGCATTCTTTTACTTTGATTTTAATTTGTTAATCTTTTTAAAAGGCAATTCACCCCCCCTCTTGCCATCAATTCCCTTGATTTTCTCCGACCCAACAAGTTTTCCAAACCATGCGCTGGCCATGAGAAGCCTACTGCCTCCCCCTACACGGTTTCGTGATGAAGCCACACGGTCTCCCCTAACTGTGCTCAAACCGTGCTCCCAATGAAAATTCTCCAAACTTTTTCAAAACCATTCCAAACTCTCCCAACCTCTTTTAAACTCATCCAATTCACTTTAAACACATAAAAAATCATAAACGAATACTACATACCTAAAACCGGGGGTGCTACATTGAATGTCCCTTTCATTAGATTTTTTTTTGAAATATTGGATTCTATTCTAAATTAATTGAGGTCATCAAATAGAGTGTTTCATTAGTATCATTATATTTTTAAAAAATGGTGGACTCTCTCAAATAGCCTCCCCTTATATAGGACTTAATCATAGAGAACCTATTTATAATTTCTTCTTAATTTTTATGGATGATGTGTTATATAAACTTATTTCATCACCTATAAAGGAAAATATAATTTAAAGGCAAATGGTGTGAAGGATAATCCCCAAGTATTCCAATTTCTTTTTTTAAACGATATATTACATTTATCAAGGTCTAGTAATGAATAATTTACCTCTATTTGTCATTTCATTTATTTTTATAATTGGGATTCCATTCAATTATTTAACCTTATAAATCCGATGTGTTTGTCAACATAGGAGTACCCGTGAATAAGAAGGAAGAATTTAATAAAACTTTGATCATTTGGGTGGTTGAATGACTCGATATATACCCTATTCTACCAATGATTTTTCGAATATCTAAAATATTTATTTTTAAAACATTTTAGATGGATTGGAAAATAATATCAAAGGATGTATGTTGAAGATGATATAAAAGGTAGGGATGGAAACTATTATAATCTTCTTGGCATAGGTTTTTCGGACATATGTTATGTCCAAATTTAATTACCCTAGATTTTTTATTGATCAAAACCACTTCCAATTCACTAAATTCTTCTAGGTCCTCAATAAGGAGTGAAATAAATTTATTATTATTTTATACTCGGACAAACTATTCCTTCAAAAAAATACTATTGGGGGAATGAGGTTAAAACAATTGAAATGTTTCAATGATGCTCTTTTTTGTAATGCATGGTAATTATATAATATTAATCTTAGAGTATCTATGTCCCCGGATAAATCAAAGAATATATTATCACCACTCGAATTAAAATAGAAACATGTTTTCCCCCCTCCCCAACCTAGATTATTATGAAGAACCATTGGGGATAAAATGATTTATCCATGGTGGTTTTTACTATTGAATTAGGTATGATAACGTAATAAATATATGGAGGGAACATTTCTTGGTTTTCAGTTATAGGATAACGGAAACTTCCCTAGTGTTCCATGGTTAGAAGGATTACACTATCCACTAATTGTTTAAAATTACTAAAAATAGTTGGTGCATCCAAGGATTGGATGAATGGATAGACAGGAGATATAGAAAAATTATTCTAAGAATCTAATGTGTGATGGATATGGGTAAGGATATGATTTTATTGAGTTAAAATGTATCATGATATTACACTTTTAATTTTTATTACATAATGGAACTCAAGATTCATTGTTCATAGGAAGAGGATATATGGAACATTCTATGGAGGCTAACTCTTCACCAAAGGTTAATTATTATTGGTGGAAAATATTTGTATGTATCTTACCATCTAAATAATTTTTTATAGTTCATCACACATTTAAGGATCCTATTTTTCCTATGTAGACAACAAAATTACAGTCTATATTGCATGAAATTGTCACCTATTATTATAAAATTTCTATATGAAACGTGTGGGATTATAATAAAAATCACATAGTGGGAATGAAACCAAAAATAAAATGAATTTTATTTATATTAGAATAATATCTCCTGAAATAGAATCTAGATTTACTGTATTCAATTTAGTAAACTATTTAGGTGTATATAAATGATAGTGTCTTGAATCAGCTCTCAAGGCCTATATAATATTTTTATTGAGCGAGTGATGTATTTCTTGGAAGTTATGATGCACAATGAGTCTCAATTTGAGAACACAAATTTATATTCTTAATTAATTTGGTGGATTTGTACCCTAATGACGGTGCTAAAAATTAACATTGATGTGAATCTCTTAGGTGGATTGTAGTTAGATTAGTGATTTTAGTTCATGATTCCCGTAGAGTAATTGTGGGGGAAAGCCATAATTTTATCCATCCCATTTAAGAACCACCTGTGTGAAATGAACATTCAATTTTCATGGATTGAAATAATGGCACTGAGATAGGATATAAATATTTTATATTGGAATCATATTATCTCACTATCATCAATTTGATACATACACTGGAATATTGTATAAAATCAGTTGGACTACTGGTTTTGGAGATATTCCCTTTTCTCCCCCTCTTCACTAACTGCACCTTTTCCTTTATCAAAATAAAGTTTAATATGATATCTCATTTTTTTAAAACAATAATCTTTCACAAGAGAGTATCATGTTTGATATTATGAAATTACTTCCTAGTTTATTTTCATGGTACTTTATAATGTTCATTTTATATTCAATGCACTTCTTTTTTCTAAAAAATAGTCATGTTCAATATCACACCTTATATATTTTTTAGTACTAGTTCACATTAGTCCGTTAATGAGTGCTTTAAAATTTATCATATAATAAATTAATGATTAAATTAAATTTAATGGTTGAATCTTAAAATTTCATGATTGTGTGTCCCGCAAGATGATATTTAACGATTATTAACCTTAAATTATTAAATTATATGGGTTCCTAAATTAACATATCATTTTTTTAAAACCATTATATAATTTTTGGAATAGGAATTATAAAAATGATTTTGGTTTGAAGTATAATTATTAGATAATTGAGCTAGTAAGTAACTAATTTGAATACAAACGGTTTTTTAATGTTGATGACAAAATTTATCAAAATAGATCAACCATAATGAAAACTTTTAACAAGAGCATGATAGTAGCGCACAAAAACTTGCACCTATTATCATATAAGGTTCCTAATGTTATATAAATAATGGGTTTTTCTATATTAATATAACTGGAAGTGTCCTTTACATGAATTAGGAGACAGTTTTGGCCCTCAATTATCATTACACTATTTTTAAATCAGGTTAAAAAATTCATCAATTTTTTGGATTTTGAATAATTATGAATATGATTATGACTAAAGTCAAATGTTTTTATTCATATATCATCATTAATCAATCTTATTATATCCTATATTTTATAATTTCTATCACATAAAAATCTAAATTTATGTTTTTTAAATATATATGGGTGTTCATATAAAAAATACAAATTTTATTACTATTTTTTTACTCATAATGGCCTGAATTAAAATAAAAATATATATACATAAAACCCACACAACATAGACACTTTTATAAGAGAAGTGAACTTGAAAACCCTAATATATTTTCCATGTAGGTTTTAGTTTCCCATATACATAGGTGATGGTGCAAGGAGGCGTAAAGACCTAGGTTTATGCTAGTGTAATGCATGGCTTTGGCCGTGATACCTTTCAGCTAAAAATAATTTACTTTTTGAATTAGAAAATTTTAATGGATTATTTATAAGGTGAGTCAATCTATTGAGAGGGATGTGAACTTTATGACCCAAAGGGATGTGTTTTTTTTGTATGTTTTATGATATAAAATTATTTTAGTGATATGAATAATAATATTTAAAAATGTATCTAATAAATATTAAAATGAACTCATAAATAATATGCTATTAATAATTATTCTTATATATTGGTATATATATTATAATTATAAATACATATAATATATAATTAATATCCAATTTTATTAAAAATTAATTATGTTTTATTAATGTTATAATTAATAATACAATAAATACTTAATAATATGCTTCCAATGCACATATTCAGACACACTCCCTTGAGGTTGATTTTTGGGCCATTAATGGTCATTGATATAGACAACAACATAGGCTAGGGTGCATATCCAGATAAACACAAATAGACATAGTGACACATGTTTGGTTGTAGACTCAGTTACATTCTAACATAGGTAGTTACATTGTGCAGTATTAACGGCTTTTATGTTTGGACCTAGGGGTCTTCTAACTATAAAATATACTAGTACTTATAGTTTATTTCTAGAGTGAACATGATGGAGATACTTTTCTAATATTTTTGTTGTGGGTTGAGGAAGAAAACATGGAATATATAAAATGTTTCACATCAGATGAAATGAATATGTCTTTTTTATAAAAGCGGCATTTTACATCAAAACACATATTACAAAGTCAAACCCAATAAGTCGTTCTTGTGTGATATTTATACATTAAGAAAAATATTGGAAAATACATTATCAGATATAGAAGTTAACATGATGTTTATCTATTAATAATTTCTTCTATTATTCATGAATTTGTATATTTTCATATTAAAAGTGAAATATTTTTCCAGAAAAGGAATCACAAAATCAAAAAAAAACAAAACAATGTACTATTTTCATGATACTTTTGGACAACAATTTTTTTTCATTTTTGATTTGGAGAAATTGATAATATTTAAATTTGAAATATGGTGCGATATTTATGAATAAATTAATGATCCATTAACTATTTTATCTTACACTCACAAACACATACACACACAAATTTACATTTTTGTGTGTGTGTATGTGAAGAATGTTGAAGAGTGTTATAATATATATATATATATACATAATTAAAAATTAATAATTATAGTTATATAATCATATATATATATATATATTTCCTAATATATATATATATACATATTCTATGTGAATATAAATAAATAAACAATCACATACACACACACACACAGATATATATATATATATATATATATATGTTTGATATGTTTTTATATATATACAATAAAACATTTATATATATATAAAATAATTTATATTAATTAAATATACAAATTTCAAATTTGTTATGCAATGCACATATATATATATATATAGTATTCTAAACACACATAATATTAATTTTAATATATATCTCTATTTGTATTTAATTTATACATACTATCATGTTCATATTTTTTTATTTATGTGTACTCCACTTAGTGAGAATCAAAAACGAATTTTTATTTCCAGCATTTTAATTATACAATGAAATATTTTTATTGAAAATTCATAAAAAAATTTGAACCCCATTTGGTTCGTTTACAATAGTGTAACACATAAGATATGCATATTTATTTGTATCGATAGAAATAAATTATCTCTTACACCCTCTATGCACTTTTTCTATCTTAGATATATTATATCAATAATTTGTTCCTCAATACTCTTCTTATTGTAATATCACTTATTAATTAATTTTAAATATTTTAAATGATCTCAAATTTTCATAAATGTGTAGATCAAAATGATGTACTTAAATGATTAAAAACCTACGTTTTGAAACCAATTTTGGGTAATTGGATTAAGAAATCATTGTTATAAAAAAACAATAAAATATTTTGGAAACAATGAAATTAAATTGAATCTTGGTATGAACTATATATAATAGTAATATAATTGAGATAATAAATAACTATTACATATACAAATAATGTCTTAACATAATGAAAAAACCAATAAAAATTTATTTAAATAACAACAAAAAGATTTATTTTACAAAATTAGAATATTATTATCAATAAATAATAATTTCATTATTACTTAATAACATATAGTTATTTAATTCAACGAAATCAATTAAAATGAAATCATATGTGATCTCAAAAATTAAAACAATATATTTCATGATTTTTATATTATTTAAAAATATATATTTCATGATAAATTTGTGGATGGTAATTTAATGTTAGATATGCGATTAAATAATGTTTATAGTGGCGTGAATTGAAGATATTAAAATTTAATGATATGGATTACCAATATTAATTAATTAATTTAGAGGTTAATTAAATTTAGTAAATACCATCTGAATAAAATAAATAACATAAGGAATTTTTTTATAGTAGTTTATTCTATACTTGAATTAATCTACAGATACACCTATCTACTCGATGATACGTACATTGTGTACTAATATTATTTTTGAATGGTAATCATAATCTAATTTCAACCTAAATTTTTAGTGGTATTATAAGCAAAATACTCCTAAAATTTGTAAGGAGATTCACTTCATAATTACATCCCTAACATTAGATACTGCGTGTCGTAGCATGAATGATATGGATATTATAATCTAGAAGTAATGAACCAAATATATAAAATGAATCTTTAATGTAAAATAATAAGGACAATGTAGAAGAACATGAAATATGGGAAGAACTATTATAGAGATAAGATATATAGATGAAAAATATAAATAAATGAGAGACACATTGGTACTAGTTCATTTGTATAGGATTTGTTCACCACATCGATGAAATTGGATTCAAAGAATTTTTTTTATTAACCATGATAGACCATCCTGTTGTAATTATAATATTACACTAGATCACTTGAACATTCATAGGCCATGGATACTTTTTATCTTTTTATGTCATATGAACTCAACAATTCATAATTATATATATATCATTAAATATTATCGTAGGTCTAATATATATATTCAGAAAATATATAACTACTAAATAGGTCTCATGAAGATATTTATAAAATTAAATTTAAAAACTAATAAGAATAAATTATTAGAGAGGTAGAGGGAGAAAGTAAAAAAAAGAATATTTTCACTTGATAAATATTTCTCAACTCAAGATAGAAATTTAATATAATCAAGACTGATAAAAAAATATTTAATATGCATGTATAGTATAATATAGTACTATAATAATAGGTTAAAAATAAATTCAATGAAGATAGAATATCTGAATTTGAAATAAAATATTTGAAAACATTTAGTTTAAACTATACATAAAGATTATGAGAATATCATCAATTAATAATTCTTCATTTAAAAAATGAAAATTAGTTTTTGTTAGTTTTAAATGAATTAGTATTAATTTAGAAATAACAGATTCTAAGAAAACAACAAAATATAATATTATTTAATTTTTGAGTTTCAATGTGTAAGTATCATATATTAAAATAAATCACCCTTTTATATTCATGAAAATATTCTTAAAAAAATAAATATAACATCAAATTGGTTATAATTAATTAATATGAATTTATAATTTCATTAGAAAAAAATATTTGGTATAAACATCCATAAAAATAAAATATGAAATAAAACAAAAAACATAGTAGATTTTAAATTTTAGAATAACGTATAGAATTTTATTAAACCACATATGGAAATTCCCATTTCTGTTTTTCACCTAGGGGTTTTTTCTCTAGACTAGTGAATTGATATGAGAAATTTATGTTAAAAAAATTAACATAGGTGATTCACATATTCAAATTGAAATATGTGATTTATTTAAGAAAATTTATGTGGGTGAGTGATTAAACCAAATATACGTAAAGGATTCATGTATCCAAATTTCAAAAATATTTAAATATATTGTATTAAAATCCATTCAAACTAAAATATACCATAAAAATACAAAATCATCGGTTGGTTGAGTTAAATTAAATTTTTAGAATTCTGTTTCTTTTAAAATAATCAACAATGTATTTAATTAGAGTTCTCTACCTCATGTTATGATTAAAACATTTATAAAAAATGTTTTTAGTACTGTAGAAATCATAATAAATATATTTGAGGACTTATAACATAACTATACATTTCATATATATTAATTCAAAAGTTTATTCATTATAAGGAAGTATAAATAATTTTATATAATAAAAAATCACTGAATTTGGAGTTCTTTATATCATGATATGGCCAAAATATATAGGGTAATTAATTATGTAAAATTTTCCATATGGATCAAAAATTGACTACCTGGATTTCAATATAGATACATGGTTTATGCATTGAAAATAATGTGAACATTATTTTAGCTATGTGGTTATAATACAAAAAATGTATAAATTGTATTTTAAGAACCGAAATGAATTATGTATCATAGGAACACAATATAACACTTTCAAACATGTTTTGAATAATCAAAACAGGAAAATCTAAAGATATTTTATGTAATTAAATAATATGTTATAATAAATATTAAAAATTCTTTTAATTAATACATAATTATAATAATTTATACATTTAAAAGAAATAAAAATATTTTTTAAATCATCAAAACATAATGTTGTTTAATGTTCTAGTCATCATTCTCCCTATTTTTTGATAACTACAAAAAATATAATTTTAAAAATATATCCCCATTTTTAAAATCATTAAAAATAAAATGTTTCAAAATAAATAAATATATAAATAAAATATTAAAAATTATACTATAATGAGATAAATATATCTATAAATTTTGTGTAATTTTTTTCTTCAATGAACTCTTTACAGAATATATATCAAGGACCCACTATAAACACATCTATTATTTAAGGATATAATTAAATGTGAGGGATATAATTTTTTAATAGTATTTTGAAATACATAATTATAAATATTTTACAAAATTATATTTTATACAAAAATATTGTTTAAAAAGTATTTTGACATCATATAGTATGTATGAGTGGTCATGAAAATTTTATATAAGAAAATATGTACGAAAATGTCTAAATTAAAATATGAAAAAACTATTTTTTACAAGTTTCATATAAATAAAGAAAATGATCATATGAAGTTATTCCAACTATCCCATAATACATAAAAACATGAAAAATTTTAAATTCCCACATTCTGAGCTCACATTTAATATTGAATAATCGACTAAAGTATAAATACTTACAAAAGTTATCTAAAAATTATTTTTCAATACGGTTAAACTCTGAAATATTATATTTCTTATTCAATTTATGACTAACAAAATTAATTCAAAAATATGTATTTTTTTCTGAAGAGTTAAATGGATTAATTTAAATTGAAATTAAAGATGTATAATCACTATAAAGAGTCATTTTATCAAAATAAATAAAAAATCGTTATTATGTTTTCTTAGTCCATAAACATTTCAATTGAAAACTAAGACACATTGATATACTCAAATAATTCATTAGATATAGTGATAGATACTTACTTCTTATAAGAGCATGAAATTATGTTTTTGAGAAAAAATGACACCCATTAGATGTTCCTTTCATTTCATTTTTACAACCTCTTTAATTAGAGACAAAAAAATTATTAAATCAAGAAAAACATGTATTGAATAAAATAACCCAAGTTAATAATTCCTTAAATATATTAAAATATTATTTTCACAACATTAATATGAATCTATTCAGGATCATTATAAAACATTTAACATAAACAATAACTAACTTTGAAATCAGTTCTAGAAGTTGTTAAATAATGTAGGCTACCAATCATGCCACTATAAATGTTAATAGAAAAATATTTAACAGATGATTAAAAAACATTTATCATTAGTAATCATTATTTTTTCAAATATTTACTTGAATTATGATAAAAAACTATTTATCCAACTCATATTCATAGATGAATTTATTAAAAAATATCATATCTTTTAATTGATAATTTTGATGCCTAAGAAAGTGTTTTAATTCTCCCATTAGATCATGTAAAAATCATATGAAAACAATTTAGAAAAATAATTACAATGAAATTCAGCAGAGGAACCCAAAACTATATTTTCAATGTTACATTTCAAAATTAAAATATGATTCGATATTATTTTGAATAAAATATTAGGATTAAAATCACCTTTTCTAAAACCATTATTCATTAAAAAAATAAAATCCGGTCATACTATGTATGAGTAGCATGTTTAAGGGCATACAACACTTAAGACGATTTAAAATTATATTATAGAATTTTTATTTTCAAATCTATGAGTTTTTTTTAACATAATGTTCTTTGGTTATAAAACTATTTAATAATGAACTTTTTACATCTATTTAATATAACATAAAATATCGATAATAAGAAAAATCTATCAAGATTAAAATTTTTTATAACATGGGATTAGGTAGAAATGAATTTTCAAAGTCATACCTTCTTATCAAGAGTATCCTTGGGAAATAATTATTGAATCATTTTTAATAAACTATCCATATTCATCCTGATTTTTTCTAAAGAACTAATTATATTAAATTTAATTATTTTCCTTATCCAATTCAAATTATTACAAAAATTTATTTAAAACAAATTGATTGAGATCATATTTTATAGAAATAATCCAATTTTTATCATTTAAATATTTTTCAGCATTAGAAGGAACATTTTCAGAAACAAATAGAGAGTTAAAAATGAATCTTAAAGAATAGATTCTAGTTATCAATTAAAAAACCACATTCCCAATCACATTGTCAATTATATTATTTTTATGAATCCTATATAATCTATTATTATTTAAAGTCATAAATTTCATAACCTAAATAGATACACTATAAAGTTGTTTTTCATCACTATGATTGAAATCCCTGAAATCAAATTCAATATTTCATAAAAAGGATTTATGAACATCATAAGATTAATAAAATGTTATATGTAATAATTCTTAATCTATCATGGTAGGATTATTATAAACGTAATATTCATTAATGTTAGAATGTTAATCTATAGGTATCCCTGCAAAACAAATTTCATAAATCATGTCTACATGAAATATCATATTCAATATAAACAATGTAAAACCTAAACATTTAAAGTATACAAAAATTTAATTTATACCATTCGAAAATTCAAGAGGCATTTTCATCAAAAAATGGAAAAATAATAATTTTCAATGCAACAAAATAATTACAAATCGATTAAGCCCAAAATATTTTTTAAAATATAATCATTATTTATAGTTCAATAAATTTCTTAAATTTTTCTATTTTTCCATCCCAAATAAAACATTTTTTTGTTTTCTAGGAGATGAAAAATTATGATCATAATTATTTTTGTTAAAAAAAATAAAAAATTAAATTAAAATATTCGCAACTATTATGAATTGTTATAAAAATAATTAATGGATGATTCGTGAATTGAAATATCATAAAAAAATAAAAAAATTATCAAAGGATTAATGTTTATGAGACATGAAATAAACCCATATAAGTATACTAAAATGATAAAATATAATTAAAAAATATATTTAGTACCACATAAGCATTGTCTTTTCAATTGTTAAAATAAATCAAGGTACAAATAATAATGTTGTCAATAAGTATTAAGATGATTGATAGATTTGAAATATTTCTTGTTCATTTTACCATTTAATAACAAATCACAAATAAGGTATATTATTACCTTTATATTTGGTAAATATAGTACATGCCCATGCTTTGATAATTTGTGTATCATTTGGAAATGAGTGTTTCCAGGCCTTCTATGTTAGAACACATCATCTGTTCATATAGCATTGATACACTTAAAATTTTTATTATATAAAAATAGATATTAATAGAAGAAATATTATTTGTTCTATTAGATTAAAATAATAACTTTTATTTTTTTAAAAATGTCAATTTTTACCATCAATTTTTCTTACATACCATAATCACATAACTATGAAATACTAATTATGTTATAATTTAAAAATTAAGTGTTTAATTATTAAAAAGTAAAACAACATTAGAAATATCCACATCATAAAAACAATCAAACATTTCTGTATAGTTTTCTAAAAATGATACAGATCCTCCATCAGATTTTTCATTGGATAGGAAATTCGATAGGTCACTTATAACATCTGAGAACCCACACTCCTAAATCTGGTTCATAAATCCTAAATGTCAATTTTGTGACAATGATACTGATAAATTTGGCACAATTTTTTGAAATATAAAATTTCTATAAAAAATGAATAACATACATTCTCAAAGGAGTTTTAGGTTTATAGTTTTACATTATTAGGTAAAAATACTTCATAAACAATACACATATCATTAAATGAGTATTTAACCCCCCTTAACCTTTTCTTTCTTTTATCACATTAATTCAGCACCATCTTCCATAAGAAAATATATTATTCACATATTTCATTCATCCTTGCACATTATAACATGGGGAAGGGGAAACAGAATAAGCGTGAGATAAAATGTTATGTAAGGGTATACTTAATCATTAAAAATATAATATAATAAATGAATATAAGATGTTCATTATCGTATAATGAAATAATCAGATTACAAGATCAAATTATAAATTAACTCACACTCATCAACAATTAAATCATAAAATATAGAAAATAGAAAAGGAATGACTAATTAGAATCAATATTCATGGTCCATGTTATGTTATTCATGTTCACTATAAATATGATAAACCCATTAAAAGAATAAAAAAATATGTTCTGGTGTCCTAGAACATTTTTCATTAGAACCCATATTAAACCCATATTAAAAATAACCAGATACAAGTTAAATTCGTAGGATAAACCCTCATGTAGCTCCCTCATTGTTGCATCTAAATACAAGATACATTACCCAATGCAATGGAGAATTAATAGGTCACACCCATCATATAAGCTATAAAATCCTCACCTAGCACTATATAAGACACCCCATCATATAAATTATAATAGGACCACCAGATACTATCAGGGCTACAATATCATATATGTCGTAAGAGTCCCCCCTAAAATATTTGGGTGCACACATCATATGTAATCTCTAAGAACTATATCATCAATAATGTATATAGAGAATCAATTTAATCATATAAATCTTTGAAACAATCAATATAGATTTTATAACATGATTAACCCATATAAGATAAATGGGTTTCATGTAAATCACATTTAAACATGATTGAATATTGGAAATAAATATGATCAATAGCAATATCTTTGATACAAGGTTAACCCATGGGAAATAAATGGGTTCTATAAAAATTACATTGAAATATGATTGACCCAAAGAAAAGAAATGGGTTACATAACTATCTCTTTAAAACATGATTGAAATGGGGAAAATAAACTGTTTACTTAACAATCTATTTGAATCAATATTGACACGTGGAAAAGAAATAGGTTCCATAAAAATATCTTTGAAATAATCTTAATTTATCGAGTGAAAGAATAAGTTTGGTATCATTAAATAATATCCCAATTGGAGAATAATTAATAACAAGGTTTGTTGACATTCATGAATGTAAATACCATTAATATAATATTAAATTAATTTCAAGGAAAATAACTATGTATTTTGAAATAAAAATTATTAAGAAATCAAAAAGGAATTTCCAAAATTATTTTCATTGAAAACAACCTTGAAGACACATGAAATGATCATTAAAAATAATTTAAAACATTTCATGAAGAAAACCTTTTTTGAATTTTGAAAAAAAACTTGTAGTATACTTTTAAAATCACTTCAATTTTATACACCACAGAAAATTTTAACGAAATATTCATGAAAATATTATTCATGATAGTGAAAAATTCCTTTCATGTCGAATGTGTTAAAATAATGATTCTTTTCTAATATTTGATAAAATCTAAACCGGAATCGGTTGGAAAATGTTATAATGACTCATTTTAAAAAAGTTAAATAAAAAAATGTAAAATATTTATTTAATAAAATATTTCAAAAATGAAAATAATATATTTGAAAAAATATTTATAAAATATGGATTTTTATGAAATATGTTTTTTGACTAGATAGATAGAAAATGAGGATTTTTCATCAGAAAATTTAACTATTATTTTATTTTACAAATATTAGGATGTAAAAATATTATATATGATATAATGAATTTAAAGGTATAATAATGTTATAAATGTCATTTATATAATTTATATATTTCATAATACCCAAAAATTATAGTTAGTTATTGAAGAATTAATTACATTGGTTTGTGGGATTGTAGTATGTTGTACACAAAAATAATGAATTTATAATCCATTTTACGGATTTGGAGATTATATTAAGACATTAAATTTTAAAAAAACATCCCATTTTCTAAAAAATATATAGATTAATATATCCTTATCTTTTAAAAGTAATTGAATTATTTGGAAAAAGAAATAAAATAAAAAAGCTCGTGAAAGAATGTTACATTTTCTTCATGTATCCTCCTTAGGTTTTCCCTGAGAGCCTTCTAATGGTGTATATCTTCCCAAATTAATTTTATAGGATTGGGGGAGGGATATTGGGAATTTATTTAATTAGATATTTTAAAAAATAATTTCGTTTTAATGTGTTAATAAAATAAGATATGGGGTGTCCTTTTATAGATAAGGGATACAACACACTAGGTATTTTTGAAAACATTTGAGTAATCCTGTGTTTTTCAAAGTTATCAGGGACCCAAAATGATCCATTATCAAGTAATAGTGGTTTAATGGTCTAAATATATGCATAAATTATTTTTTTGACAATTTTATATTTCATTTTGACCTTTATCGTTTTAGTTTAACCACACTGGTAAACCAATTTTTACCTTAACTATGATAATTAGTTTTCACTACATTCATTATTCATTTTGGTGAAAAATATATTTTAAATTATTTTATAAAATAAATTATTCGTATTATAAATATAGTATAAATTTTAACAAATCATATTTGTATAAGTAGAATATTTAAATATGATATTAATCTTGTATACATGTTCTGAAAAAGGGTATTTAATGAGAAATAGTTAAAAAGATTACATTTTTTTTACATAAAAAAGTATATATTAAATTGATTCCAATGATAAAAAATTGAATTAATTGATTTATAATTTAAATAAATAATCTTTAAAATCAATTAAAACTTTAATTTACTCATATAATTAATTTAATAAAAAGTTTTTTTTTCAATTCCTATTCATTATTTTTTAGTATTCATCAAAAAAATAAAATTTTTCATAAAATAATGAAATATTAAACCTAAAATAATATGGAAATCATTATTTCATATATAAATATTATTTATTATAATTGGATATATAAAATTGGTAAAAATTAAATTCCAAAAAAAACCCATATACTTGATAAAAGAGAAGGTTTTCGAGAACTCTATTTTTCAAGAACGACTTGAATTCATATTCAACATATTTCATATAATAATAATTTTCATAATATAAATTAAAATTCATTAATATATAATATATTATTTTAGTTTTATACATTACTCATCTGTTATTATTTTTTGAAATTTTAATTGAGAGGAATTATGTGTTTTAAATCTGTTATCATAAAATCATTTTTTAAACCAAAAAATAACCTTACAATAAAAAACAATATAAAGTTGATTCATAAGAAATTATGTTGATTAAATATAAATAAATAATACTAATTTTTAATTAAATCATATTTAAAAACATGATGATACTTTAATTTTTATAATTTAATGAATATAATTTTCAATTTAAAAAATATGTATTTTCACAAATCATTGAACAAAAATAATTTTTTTAGAAAAATTCCAAAATATCATCCAATGTATATTTTTATATTAAAATTGGAAAAATAAATATAACTTAATAAATTAAATATTATTAAATTTTAAATAATTTAATATAATTTTTTTATAAAAAGAATAAAAAAATCACTATGGAATAAAATAAAATTTTATATAATAAAATCACATTACTATTTTTTTAAAAAAGTTAACTATAATTTATATAAATATTAATATATATATCATATGTTTTTTTAAAACTATTCATACTCACCAATTAATCAACTATGTTTTAATATATATATATATATATATATATATATATATATCATTTAACGTTTAAGCTTTGTGATTCATATTTAATATGAAATTCAATATAATAAATTCTAGGGTTGTGTATACCACAACCTATTGAAGAGATTAAATTCATTTATAAATAAATATATGGTAAAGTGTTATTGATTTAAAATATTTTTTATTATTTTTGTTTAATTTTATTTATGCTATATTACATAATTTTATTCTTTTAAAAATCGCAGGGTGTCACATCTTCACCCAAAAATAAATTTTTGTTGTTTCAATATAATTTTTCTCGATTGAAAGAATTATTTTCTATAAAGAATATGAAAAGAAAGAAATTTACTTAGTTAATGTGTATAATTTCATCCTTTTCTTAATTTCCACTACAATTTCTTCTTTTTCTCTAAATAATGATTATTATGGTGAATTCTTCATTCATTAAGCACTAAAATAAACTTTTTAGGACTAGATAAAAAATAAAGGGATGAAAAGTTTTTCCTATGGTATTTAGTCAGAAACCAAAACCAATATAGTTTGGATATGGTAAGATAATTTCTAGAATAAATAAACATACATATGATACATTTATCATTTAAATTCAACATTACTACCCAAAGTTGAAACTAAATAATTCAAAAACCATGTATCCCAAATACATCCATAAACTCAAAATTAATGTGTTATTTAAAATCAATGTATATCTCATACTATATATCATTAATGCTAAAAAATATAGTGATCTTTATTTGAAGAAACATTAATCACTTAGTCACCCCATCACATTTCAATTAGGTGGTTATCAATATGATAAAACATGTGTTGTCAATATCAAAGAACATATAAACACGTAATATTATCAATACCTTAAATATTTTTTGGATAAAATTTAAATTCATGCTTCATGATAAAATATAGTTTAAAAATATTTAAACCTACTGAAATTACTCCTAAAATATCATAAATTTGATTAAGATATTGTCGATCAAAACATAATATTTGTGTACAAGACTTTGAAATTTTTATCATCCTTAACTTTAGGCTTATGAATGTAGTCATAACTATTAATATAAACTCACCTTAAAACATCAAAATCTCTAATGTTATTTAAACTGATCTCTAATTATAAATATAATATTCCAAAACCCTAAATTCCTAATATAGCGGAGAATTAATGATAAGATGAATTTTAGAAATTGACATCAATAATTGTGACCCAATTAATTTAAATCCTTACATTAAAAAATAAAAAGGGAAAAGGTCAATTACATTCTGATGGAAATTTTAGGTTTAGTGTTTTATAGAATTAGGAAAAAGTACTACATAAACAATACATCTGTCGTTAAATGTTATTTTTTCCCACATAACCATTATTTTATTATTTAAAATTAATTCATAATAATTTTCAATATAAATATACCTTATTGAAATAATCTATGTAGCCTAATTATTTATAACACATGGAAGAGGAAATAAAGAATGGGTGGGAACAAATTATTTTTAATGGTAAAAATAAGCATTAAAATGTGATTTTCAGCAATAATAATAAGACTTACGGAAGGGTATAATGGAATAATCATAATGCATAATCTAATCATAAAATAACTCAGACCCATCAATACTTGGATCATTAAATATGACAACCACTAAAAGGAATGTTTCATCACAACCAATAATCATGATCCATGTGATATCAATATTAATCATCATAAATATTATAATCATATAACATTCATCACAAAATTTTGTTGGTATCCTGAAACATTTTACTTTATAACCCATATGAAACACATAGTATAATTAACCAGATACAAGATAAATCCATTTGAGAAATCTTTAGGTGTCGACCTTCATATTTGAATTCATGAAAATGTATATTATTTAATTACATGTAGCATTATATGCTAGAATCTATCATTTAAGCTATAATGGGCTCAAATTCTAATATCTAACCATCCATCGTATAATTTATAATGGGCTCACTCAATGCTATCTAGGCCTCCACATTGTATAAGCTATAATAGTCTCACTAGATTCTAGCTACGTTCACCCATCATATATAAGCCCCAATAACTGTAATAAAAATAAATTATACAGTTATTAAATTTCATTATAAAACTCCTATAATCTATAATTATTCCCTTTATAACTTTATTACCCTATATAAAAGAAATTGAACTCATGTATACCCCTTTTAAACAATATTGACCTCTAGAAAAGAAACATGTTCCAGAACAATATCATTGAAACATATTTAACCCACAAAAAATAACTCCTTAATGATCTATTTTAATCATTATTGAGTCATACAAAAGAAACAGGTTCTATAAAAATCCATTTAAAACATTATTTAGCTATGGAAAAGAAATAATTCCCATACTAACCTCTTCAAAAGATGATTGACACTTGTAAAAGAAATGGGTTCAGTAAAATCAACGTTCAAACAAAATTAATCCATCCAAACAATGAATGTGGATGTTATAAATATAAGATATCGACATTAGAGCACAAGTAACAATTATGGTTTCGTAATTTGATGAATGGAAATACTAAAAAACTATAATTAAGGAAATTTTATAGAAAATAAAATTTTCATATAGAAAATAATTCTATTTAATAAATTGTAATATATTTTTAAAATCGTTTTATTTGAAAAAATAATTGGAATCACATAAATTTTGTTTAAAAATTTATTCCAACATATTTTGGGAAAAATATCAATTCCATTTTAAAAGAATAATCAAAAAAATTTGAAAATCATTATATTTTAAAATAAGTTTAGAAACCTATAAATAACCTTTCAAGGAAAATAATGGTAATTATTATGTAACATTCTTTTCATTTCATAGATTTTTAAATAAATTTTCCTTTCAAATTTTCTGATAAAACCAAATCCTGCATTGTTTGGAAAATGACATAAAGATGTCATTGAACATTTTAAAAAAAAATTAAAAAATATGTAATGATTTATTTAATAAATAATTTCATGAATGATAAATAAATTTTTATATATTCTAGAGAATATTTTTTTGGTAGAAAAAGGACTTTTGGATAGATAGTGAAAGTCAGTTGATTTTTCTTCAAAAAAAATACAAGTTAATTTATGTAATGTTATTGAAAATTATACTATTACAAGAAAATATCATAAAAAAATTGAGAGACAAAAATTAATTATAATTATTTATATGGTTATATAGATATAATTTTTATTATATTTTATTTCTATATTAGTGATTCATCCCTGTCTAATTTAAGAATATAATTACTTTTAATACTTTCTTGATTTTTGGTGAATTCTGGTGTAAAATGTGATTTTTCTTAATTATACATTTTCAATATATTTCTACCACTTCATTATTTTGACAATAAATAAATAAAAAAATCTAATTAGAGTGATTCTTTTTAAATTAGTTCTTTATTCATTAGCTTCAGCCTCTTCAACTAGACTATGTTATCCTTAAAATGTAAACATTCCCAAACAAATCAATAAAATTGAAAATGTTTTCACACTAATATAATGGAGACCACCATAATAAATGAGGTATTTCATAGAATATAGAACTCAATATGATGTTTTTATAGTTTTATTTGAAATAGGAATTGAAATTCCACGAATAAAATACATCTAATGGAGAAATTCACCCATTCAGTGATCCATTGAATGTGAAAAAATGGATGAAGATGAAGAATATATTTATCCTGAAAAAATTGTTCTTAATTAGTTTGGTAAAAACATCTATAAATGTTTCCTATTGAATTTAAATTTGATTTTTTATAGAAAACACAAATTAAAAAAACTAATGAGATGATACCTTAGATATTTTCAAAAGTCTCCTCGGAAGAAAAGGATAAAACATATTGAAGACAAATTCTAGATGAAAAAGATTTATGTTTTCCTATTGCCCTTTTTTTATTTTATTTATTTAATTGATTCATCTTCCACATTATTCATTGATACTCTTTGCATATATGGAAAATATTTTAATTTATTAGATAATTATATTTGTTCAATTTGTAAATTATTTAGTTCATGCACTTGATCGTATGAATTATTTTATCTCTTATACAATGTTGTTTTCATTCCCTAATTTAATTTTTATTTTTCAAGTATGATCATATTAAGCTTTACATTATATTATTCATATTTATTTATTCAATGATCATTTTTATCAATCTACTAAATTATTGTTTATATATGATGGAATAAATCCTTTCATATTTTTGAAGTACTCGACAATCATAAGTAAATGTGGGAGGGGTAGTATATATTCATAATTTTTTTAAATAATAAAACCTAATTGGAAATTTCATATGTTAATTAGGGGCACTCATTGTAATTATTTGAAACATTTGAAGGATATTTTTTCAAGAAGAGATTTTTTAAAGGGCTTATCTCACCATCATCATTGAACAATGGAGTGAGAGTAAGAGATCCTGGAATCCCATTTTATTCGGCATTGTAGAAGAGTATTGGAAATTGGAACTAGGGTAGCATTTAAATTAAAAAACTAGTCCCAACCTTATTACCTTCTAATATCATTATTTTCAATCCCATTATTTATCAACATGTTCTAAATATTTTTATGAATTTTATTTCTTTTGTTTATTTTCCATCATATTTTTTTAAAAAAAAATATCAAAAACAACCCCCACTTATATTTAAAATTTAATGTGATAACATGATTTTTTATCCACTCTATAGGCATCCTAGGTTGACCAATTTACACTATTTTTAACATTGGAAATAATTTTAGTTTTAGACTACAAGCTAGGAATGTATAAATCTTTTTTTCATTACTAGGAGGTAGTTATAATTATTCTAATTTCCATATTTCCGAAATAATTTTCAACATATTCATTTATGAATAAACATAAAAAATTAATGATTTATACAAAAAACAATTATTCTTTTTGGATTGATTACTCATAGGTGCAAGGAAAATTTTAGGAAATAAAGAGGTATTTCTCTTACAAATTTTTGATTAACTCGCTACTTTAAATAAGATAAAATTGAATGGCCATTTAAATGGTCTCTCTTTTCCAGAACTTTAGACATTGATTATCCAGTAAAATTATATTATAAAATAATAAATTATAAGGCAAATGTTTCATTGGATTAAGGACATAATCTTGGTCCGAAATTTAATCCAAATGTGAATCTTATTTCCCCACTCATAATTAAAATTTTTGACAACGAATAATGAATAATATCCCATGAAATTCTACTATAATTGGATGTTTCCGCTGAAAAATTAATTCAATATGAACCAACTCAACCACATGATCTTATCATAAACTTGTAATATTATAATTTTGTTGAAAATAAATTTATTTTCACCTCTAATCCTTATAACTCTTAAAATTCAAGAAAGATATGTTTCTCCTCAAAGGAAGATGAATAAAAATAATATTAAACTATTGAGGAATATCTAAAACTCCCTGAATGTATTGAACAATTTGGTGAGGGATTTCAAGGGAAGAACTAAGTGAATTCTTATATAGAAATTGAGACACATGATTCTTACATTGGAACATAATATTTTTATATCGATTCCACATTATTTTTTTCAAATATAATCACAATAAAAAATTCCATTGAATTATTCCATTGATGAAATATTCCATGAGGAGGCACTAGATAATGAAGTAGAAGTTGTGTGTATTGAAACTAAGAATGTGTGGGACTCATTCATTTATATAACCCCACCATTAAAGATGCATCTAATTTTTGTGGGGGTATTTTTTATATTATACACATGTATTCCTCAACAAATTGAATGAAGTGAAAGTAAGAAATATAATTTTCTAATTGTTTCTCTCTAATAGAATCCACCCACTAAAACATTAGGGATAACCAACAAGAACTACCCATATTGATGCAGTCAAAACTCTGGGACAACATAAGAGATTAAACCAAGATCAATCTTTTTATTCTAATTTTATTTATATATTATTTTCTTATAATAAATTTATTATTATTTCTTTTATTTTTCAAACTGTACTATTTTAGTAAGTAACACTTTGGATCTTAACATAATGTTAGACTCCCAATAAGAGAGGTTATATAGCTCCTCAACAACTGATTTCTTGTTATGATTTAATTAAAAATATGATTATATGTTATATATATTTGAACTGATTGATTCAATACATCATTTATTTGCAGGGGTGGGAACCTTCATATTTTTTTATTTCAATTTTTTTTCATTTTTAATTTCCCAAAAAATTATGTTTTAAAATTTTTATGTTATTATTTTTTAATTGTATTTTCTATTTTTGAAACATCTGAGATGAAATGACTATATTTTACATTTTTTAAGATCATTTCAATAACGTAGTAAATTTATTCTATTAAACTGAGATTAAATAACTGCTGAAAATAAATTTGTTTCATCTTTAAATATTTGGGTGTTTGATGAAATTTTTTTAGATCTCTGATTATTAGGCCACTTGCCACGTATCACTATAATTATCATTGAAATAACATTTATATGAGGATTCTAAATTAATTTTTCAAATTCATTAATTTCAACTAATTCCTTAAGATGACCATTCGATACTTTCATTGACCAAAATTTTATTTATTCTCATTAATACATTAGTGGTTAAGGTAATTATGATTTAAATGATTATGGAATTTATATTTTTTAAGTACCCCTTTTAAAGATAATCAATTTTCTTATGTACTTAGTTATATTTTTAATCCTCATATCCCTTATAAAATGTGAATAACCTATTAGGGTAGTCACATTATGAGCCAAGTTTCCCTATCCGACCTTCTCTTGAAGTGAAATTTTAGGATCTAGTTTAAATTCGATGTGTATGGAAGCTGTCTTTTATTTTGATACCTCATTTTGTGATAGTTTGGGTTGAAAATAATATTTTTAAGAGATTATTATCCTAATAAAAAATTATTCCATAAATACATGCTTCTTTCTAGAGATTTCATGATAAAAGAAGTTGTGCCCTTATAGTTATTCAAAAGAGGAAAGAATTTTGTACCATTATATGGCTTTGAAGAAAAATTATTCTTAAGAAGAGTGAATTTTTTTCCTCTGAAACAATGAATGTTCTATACCTTTTGTGATTTTTATTGATGATTGAGGTGATTTACTTCTAAGAGGAGTGAGGAGGAGGCCATACTTGAGTGAAGAACCTCCTAATTCAGCCTCAAACTTTATGAAAAATATATCAAACAAAACAAAATCTATTAAAAACCAAATAATAATCTTAATGATGAAAAAATTTCCGTAACTCACATTTTGTGGAGATTTAAGAATTTATCAGGCCTATGGTGACTCTTGAATAGGTTTATATGAGAAAATACTTGTTGAAAATTAACATTTGTAAGATTATTGAAAATTATTATGAGGTAGGTGTCTTCTGTGAGTAGGAGAAGAAATGATGTGGAAATGAATTGAATGAGCTGAATATATAACATAAAAATCATTTTCTAGGAGGGATGTAATATTTTGTATTTTGTTGAAAAATTAATGGATCTCAGGAGTATGAGTTATAAATTATCATTGATTTTATTTTTATTCTTACTTGTCCAAGAGATCAATTTCTATGTGTGGTTGTGTAACATCCCAAGTAAGTAATGAAAAATAAATATTCTTATCTATGTCTATTTATGAATTAGATATTGTTTTAGAGGCTTAAAATGAGAATAAATCCAATCTTAAGCATGGAATACACTAATATTTTTAAAAGATTTTTTTACTTCCTTTTGATGGAAAACCATTTTTAAATAACACTTTTTACAATTTTATAAGCACTATTTTTCAAAATAAACTTATTATTTATGATTGAGACATTGAAATTTACTTTGGATGAATTTTTGGTATTTTTCTGACAATGTTCATTTTTTAATGAATAATGAAAAATAATGCATTTTACATCAAAATAGCTTTTTCATATAATTTAATTATATGGTTATATTGTCTTTTTAATTGGGTTTAAAGTGTAAATATTATATAGTTTTACCATGTAATCAAATGGTGGTCATTGAGATTAATTTGAATTTGGAATTGGGCATAAACAAGTGCCAATATTTTCATGGATATTGTTTCTAAAAACCCGCTATTTGTTTTGACTAAGAGAATTATTTTTAAATTAATTATTTCAATTTATGTCTTTGTAATTTGGTAAAATGGATTACATATTTGGGATAAAAAGGTCAAAATTATGTAATCAATACTCTTTTGTGTTTTGACATTATGAATAGTAATGACGGTAATTATCTGTAATTATCTTGATTAATTAGTAATCAGGTAGTTAGGGATAAAGAAATAATATAATAATAATAAGAAATGACCACAACATGTGTCATAATTCCTCTGGTTGTGTCATGGCCGACCATGGGATTCCTTTTTCCAAACTTGGGGACCCCATGGAATCAATTTTGTGTGATAATGACTTTTTATCTTTTTATTTTTAAAGAATGTTAATTAAAACAAAGAATGTATCACCTAATTAAAACATTTTTAATTTTGTCTAAATAAATTATATATTGGACTATAAATAGTCATTTTAAGGATAAAGAGATTTCCTATATCATTTTATTTTTTCATAATTTTTATATATTAAATAAATTAAATTATTTATGACATCATGATGATGCAGTGATTACCTCATTAATAAACAGTTTAAATAAAATGAAAATATAATGTAAGATCTAAGACTTAAACTTGCAAAAGACCAATTGGATGAGTATATTTCAAACTATTATCACCTTATCCTTCAATTACAACAATTTGGGACCTTTAAAATCCGAAACTCATTTGAAAATAAAGTAATATTTTATACCTTTCCAAGAGTGCCCCTCCTCTTCTCTTATAAAAGGCCCCCACCTCTACCTCTTTACACACACTTCTCATGACATTGGCTCGGCCAAACACTGATAATATCATCTACCCACATACCTATCTTCATCGTTGAGGCCATTCGTTAAGAAGAAAGCTCTTCAAGAAACCTTTTTGGTTCAAACCAAGAATAGTTACCTGATTTAAAGGTAAAGTCTTCTCTAATGTTCTTTTGTTTTATTTTGCTTCTCCAACCCCCTAAAATCTTTTTATTCATTTCTTTTGAAAAAAAACTAGTATTTCCAATATACTAGGATGTTTTTATAAGAATTATTCGAGCTACACATACACACACCTACATCTAACGGTTGAAGAACATACTGTTTCTGTGGATGGGGAATTTCTGCCTCAAGAAATGATGATTGTTCAATATTCTTATAACACCTTCAATGGTGGCCATTAATATGTAACTATATATATATATATGATATATAATATGGTTATCTTTTCCTTAATCTTCTGTATTTTTCATTTATGTCATACATTTATGGTTTCCTTTATGGGTAAACGCGATATCTTCATTTTAGAGAGTGCGGACTACCGCCCCCTCAAAGTGATTTGATTTGTTACTGCCATATGTGGGATTTATAAAAGATGGAGTTAATGATATTATACATGATATTATTCCGTAATTATAATATACCTTTATAACATTATCATTCTATTCCACTAAATAGGAAATAGAAATGGAAGTAGCATTCATGCGTACGTACGGCTTACCGTCTCCATGAATGGTTTATTTCATTTCATACCTCTAAATGTTATGTAATATTATAAATTCATGTATATACTGGATATATATATGATATATATGATATCTAAATCATGAATATAATTCTAAATATAATGGATATTTTACCACATGAACAACATGTAATTATAAAGAATTTATTTTTGACTCAAGTGCCATGGGTCGACAAAAAGTCCATTATTAACTTAAATAATTACATAGTGTTCATGACATAATAATAAGTGATATAAAAGTATTAATGAACTTTAAAAGGGTTCTTAAGAAATTATAAATTAACTCATGTTTATTATTCAGGAGTTTAAAGAACAATCGTGTCAATTCGGACCTAAGGTAAGGGACTTCGTCTCAATCTCCTTTCATTGTGGCATATTTTGTTTTATACACAACTTTCTTTTATACGGTGTATAGACCCCTTTGACTTTTACATTTATTCAATAGGAATCTTCTTTATATGAAGAGTTTACTAAACGACAAAAGGGAATGTATTTTTGTCGTATGTATGTAGCGACAAACACTTCTCCGCCGCCGTGACCATTATTTGAGCTTCGACTTCCACTACAAGCCATAACTTTTTTTAAATGAAAAATAAATACCATGTTTTAATTTTCTTTTATTTTGGTATTGAAAATGGTTTTCATAATGATTTTATTATATCAATGTGTTGTATTGATATCTTGTGATTGAAATGTGGAAATGTTATGTTTCCATTATGCATGTTTTATGTGATACGATTATGTTATGGTACTTGGGAATTGTTTATGAAGAAGGGTGGTTCTGTGATACAATAAGGTTAGGTGAGCCCAATATAGCTCTTCAATTCATTGTGTAACATGACGGAGTTAAACATTAAGGAATCTCTGAAGAGAATTAGGGAATATACTGTGATGGGTATTCCAAACGTAACCATGAGGGTTACTCCCTACGTAAGAATGTTATGAATGCCTCAAGTTACCGTTATGTCTTATAATTACAATGATTTATTCATAAATCTTATGATTTCATGTGGTATGTTAAAGTGTTTATGTTTTATGGGTAAAGTATGATTTCATTGATTCTTATGGGTACATGTACTAATGTTTCCTTTGCGTATTTTTATATCCCTTACTGAGCTTTTTATTCTCATCCCATGTTTTTGAAATGTTTTTCATAGGTCAAGGGAAAGGTACATGATATGATGACAGTGTCAAGGAAGTGTCAAGAAATAATCCATGTTTTATTTTTGAATATGTTTCCATTTATGGGAAAAAATAATACTATATTTTATGTAACCACTTTGTTTAAATGTGGAATATAATGCATGATTTATGATATAATTCTATAAAACTATAAACTTGAAAAGATATTCAATGTTTATTCTTGAAATATCTCAATATTCAGTAATGTTTAAGGCTGGGGCCTTATAGTTGGTATCAGAGGTCAGTTTAGATAACTTTATGAGATAGAATTATATTAAATGATTTTCCAAAAATATTTTTTTTATGGTCAAATTGAAATGATATAGCATTTAAATATTACCATGTTGCTTCATCTAAGACATGTTTGTTCAGAATGGTTTTCCGCATAGGAAACATGGAAGCAGTGCTAGGAAGGCATACATAAGGAAATGACCTTCCAAATCAACATCCTGATATGGTTGGAATTTGAACTGAATAGTTTGTTGCAGTAATGGCGAAGATGACTCAAGCAATAAATGGTGGTGGTATCCATGCATGAGATCAGTCAAATTGACGACAGATGAACATGTCAATGGTTGAACATTTCTTGAGGCAACATCCCCCATCATTCAGAGGATCATCTGACCCTGTGCTAGCTAATGGGTGGAATAATGCAATGGAGAAGATTTTTGTTGTCATGGGGTGTTCAAAAATTCAAAAGGTTAGTCTTTCTATTTACCGTTTGGAGGGTGAAGAAGATCAGTGGGGGTCGATGTTAAAAAATATCAGGGATGCTGATGAGATTGATGCTCTTGACTGGGATGAATTCAAAGTTATGTTTCTTGAGAAGTATTTTCCAATGGCTGTTCGACTTAGGATGGAAAAAAAATTATTAGAAATGAGGCAAGAGGAAGACTCAATGGATTCTTATGAAGAAAGGTTCACTCGATTGGCAAGGTATGCTCCAAATTTCATCCGAGACCTTGATAGTAAAATCAATTGTTTTTACTTAGGATTAAAGCCAAAATTTCGAAGGGATTTAGCTTCTCATGAGTTCAAAAGTTATGAAAAGCTTGTTCGATGTGCTGAGAATGTGGAAATGGATTTTTCCGATGAGCAATTGTTCTATAACAACCAGCAAAAGTAGAGACCGAGGTGGCAAGAGAAAGGTAAGAATTCTTCAAAAAGGTCTGATGGTAAGAAAACTAAGTTTCAAGATTGTGATAAATGTGGTAAAAGGCATGTTGGGGAATGTCTTCTGAATTCTGGAATGTTCTACCGATGTGGTAAGATGGGACATAAGGCTTGTTATTGCACTGAAAATGATCAAGGTGGTGGTAAGACCAAATTTGATTTACAGTTAGTGAAATTATTAAAGTGCAATGAGATGGGTGAATATGCAAACGAGTATATGACAAGGTGCTTGAGTGATGGAATACAGTTAGACTACAAGCAGAAAGGGGTGGGGAAATTCTTTGCAAATACTTATCCAGATGTTGGGCCATCAAATGAAGTGGTATCAGGTACATTGTTTGTTTTTTCAGATTATGCCAGTGTGTTGTTTGAATCAGGGTCTACACATTCTTTCATCTCTGAAAACATTTCTCGTAAAATGGGAATACCATATCAAGAAATTACTCCTGAACTTGTGGTAAAGACACCTAGGGGAAATTTTGAGGCAAAAAGAATTTATAAGAATATTCCTATCCTTAACCATGGAAATAACATACTTGAAAACCATATTGTTTTACCTCTAGTAGAGTTTGATGTTATCCTAGGTATGGATTTGATCTCTATTTACCATGCTATGATTTACTGTAGAGATAAATAATTTTATTTTCAGAAAGAATTTTAGTTTGTGTACAAGAATGAACCCATACTGTTGATAACATATCAAGAGGCCGAAAAACATGTAAAATATGGAAATTAATGTTACCTTGAACATATTGTTGAAAACAAGGGAGTTGTTCAGATTAATGATGTGCTAGTTGTAAATGAGTATCCTGATGTTTTTCCTGATGAGTTTCCTTGAGAAATACTATATCGAGAAGTTGAGTTTACTGTTGACTTAGTTCTTGATGCTAATCCAATTTCAAAGCCCCCTTATTGAATGGCGTAAATTGAACATTTAGAGTTGAAGGAGCAATTCCAATATTTTTTAGAGAAAGTTTTCATTCGACCTAGCACATCACCATGGGGTTCTCCTATTTTATTTGTCAAAAAGAAAGATGGTTCAATGAGAATTTTCATTGATTATAGATCCTTGAATAGCATCACTATTAAGAATAGATATATTTTTCCTCATATCGATGATTTGTTTGATCAGCTCCAGGGAGATCAGTATTTTTCAAATATTGACTTGAGATTGGGGTACAATCAGTTGAAGGTAAAGGATGAAGATATTCTGAAGACTGTGTTTCATACAAGATATGGCGATTATGAATTTGTAGTAATGCCTTTTGGGCTAACCAATGCACCTACTGTATTCATGGACATTATGAATATAATTTTCCATGAGTTATTGGATAAGTTTTTGGTTGTTTTCATTGATGATATTTTGGTGTTTTATAAAAGTAAAGAGGAGCATGAAAGTCATTTAAGGGTTATTTTGGAAACCTTAAATGAAAGGAAACTGTATGGGAAATTCAGAAAGTGTGAGTTTTGGTTGGAACAAATTTCTTTCCATGGTCATATTTTTTCTAAAGATGGAATAACTATGGATCCTGCAAAAACAAAGGTTGTTGAATAATGGCCAAGACCCACAAATGTAACTGAGATTCGTAGTTTTATTTGCTTGGCAGGCTATTACTGATGGTTTGATAAAATTTTCATGGTTATCTAGTCCAATGACTAAGCTAACATAGAAGGGTGTTATGTTTATCTGGAAAAAAGAATGTGATGATTGTTTTTAGGATTTGAAAAGAAGATTGGCGAATGCTCCAGTTTTGGCACTACCTTCCAGGAATGGGGAGTTTGTTATCTACAATGATTCTTAATTGAAAGGACATGGTTGCATCCTAATGCAGAATGATCAGGTAATTAATTATGCTTCAGGTTAGTTGAAAAATCATGAGGTAAATTACCCTACACATGATTTGGAATTAGCTGCTGTTGTTTTGACTTTAAAAATTTGGAGTCATCATTTGTATGGTGTAAAGTGTGAAATATATACTGATCAAAAAAGTTTAAAGTATATATTCACTCAGAATGAATTGAACATGAGATAGATTAGATGACTGGAATTAATCAAGGATTATTATTGTACAATTCATTATCATATAAGAAAAGAAAATAAAGTTGCTAATTCTTTGAGTCAAAAATGTAATGCTTCATTAACAAGGTTGCATTTGGAATGTGATCCTTTGGTTAAGGATTTGATGAACTTTGGAATAGAAGTTGTTGGTGCAGGATGTCCTTCTGTTTTGTTTTAGGTATCAGTGAAATCATCTCTATCAGACAGAATTAAGTATGCACAGAAGCAATATAGTGAGTTGCAAAAAAAGCTAGAGCTGGTTCCGAAAGGTAAGTTTCCTAAATTCAACATTGATAATGATTTTGTTTTGAGATTTTGGAAGATATTGTGTGTGCCTTGTGATTCACAGTTGAAGAGAGAGTTGTTATGAGAAGCTCATAGTTCTCCGTTTTCAGTTCATCCAAGCAGTACTAAGATTCATAGAGATCTTCAGGATTATTACTGGTGGGACGGAATGAAAAGGGATATTGCAGATTTTACTTTGAAGTGTTTGATATGTCAATAGGTAAAAGTAGAGCGACTGTTACCGAAAGGGATGCTTCAAACATTACCAGTGCCAGAGTGGAAATGGGAGGATATATCCATGGACGTCGTTGTGGAATTACCGAAGACACCTCGAGGTAATAATGCAATATGGGTCATTGTTGATCTCTTAACTAAATCTGCTCATTTCCTTTCGATACGAGATAATTTTTCCCAAGATAAAATTTCCCGCTTGTAACTTAAAGAGATAGTAAGGTTACATGGAGTTCCTCTCTCCATTGTATCTGACCATGATCCTAGGTTCACTTCTAACTTTTGGAAAGGCCTTCAGAATTTGTTGGGTACTGAATTAAATTTTAGAACAGCTTTTCATCCTCAATCAGATGGGCAGTCAGAACGAACGATTCATACTTTGTATTATATGATATGTGCTTTTTCGATGGATTATCAGGGATGTTGGGACCATGATCTTTCTTTGTTTGAGTTTTCTTATAATAACAGTTTTCATTCCAGTATACATATGGGACTATTTGAGGCATTATATGGGAAGTGGTGTCGAACTCCATCTTTCTGGGATGAAGTGGGTGTAAGGAGGTTGATGGGACAAGATTTTTTAGAATATTTGGCAGAAAAAGTTCAACTGATACAGAGACACATGAGAACAGCTCAGAGCAGGTAGAAGAGTTATGCAGACAACAGGAGGAAGGATCTCACTTTTGAGGTAAGTTATCATGTCTTCCTCAATGTTTCACCATGGAAGAGTGTGAATATATTTGGTAATAATGGAATGTTGTGTCCAATTATCATTGGACCATATGAAATTCTAGAGTGAGTTGGATCAGTTGCATACCAAGTGACTTTACCAATGAGTTTATCTTAGGTAGACACTATTTTTCATGTTTCAATGATAAGGAAGTACATGCCAGATCCATCTCTTATTTTGAGTCCATAGGTAGTTCACATGGAGGAGAATCTATCTTATGAAGTGTCACAGAATAAGGTGATTCATCAATTAAAGGTGTTGTGTAAAAACCACATTATTGAAGAGGCCACATGGGAATCGGAAAATGCAATGAGGGATAAATACCCCCACATATTCGATAAGTAAATAAACTTCGTTGATGAAATTTTCTAAAGGGGGGAAGGATGTAATATCCCAAGTAAGTAACGAATAGTAGATATTCTTATCTATGTCTATCTATGAATTATATAGTGTTTTAGAGGCTTAAAATGATAATAAATCCAATCTTAAGCATGGAATACACTAATATTTTTAAAAGATTATTTTACTGCCTTTTAATGGAAAATCATTTTTAAATAAAACTTTTGACAATTTTATAATCTCTATCTGTCAAAATAAATATATTATTTATGATTGGTACATTGAAATTTTATTTGGATGAATTTTTGGTATTTTTCTGGCAATGTTCTTTTTTTAATGAATAGTGAAAAATACTGCATTTTACATCAAAACAGCTTTTTCTTCTAATTTAATTATATTGTTAGATTATCTTTTTAATTGGTTTTAATGTTTAAATAGAATTTATTTTTACCATATAATCCAATGGTGGTCATTTGGATTAATTTCACTTTGGAATTGGGCATAAACAAGGGCCAAACTTTTCATAGATATTGTTTATAAAAACCCGTTATTTGTTTTGACAACGAGAATTATTTTTCAATTAATTATTTCAATTTCTATGTTTGGAATTTAGTAAAATGGATTACATATTTGGGATCAGAATTTCAAAATTATGCCATCAATGCACTTTTGTTTTTGAACATTATGAATAGTAACGACGATAATTATCTTTAATTATCTTGATTAATTAGTAATCAGGTATTTAAGGATAATAAAATAATATCATAATAAAAACAAATAACCCCAAAATGTGTCCTAATGATACTAGTTGTCTCATTTCCGACCATGGGATGCCTTGTGCCAATCTTGGGGACCCCGTGGAATCACTTTTGTGTGATAATGACTTTTTATCTTTTTATTTTTAAAGAATGTTAAATATAACAAAGAATGTATCACCAGAGTAAAACATTTTTAATTTGTATAAATAAATGATATATTGGACTATAAATAGTCATTATAAAGCTAAAAATATTTCCTACATCATATAATATTTTTATAATTTTTAGACATTAAATAAATTAAATTATTTATAACATCATTATGATACAATGATTACCTCATTCATAAACGATTTAAATAAAATGAAAAGATAATGTAAACTCTAAGAATTAAACTTTTAAAAGACCTATTCAATGAGTATATTTCTAACCCTTATCACCTTATCCAAGAAATTCATTAATGTGGGACCTTTAAAATCAGATACTCATTTGAAAATAAAGTACCATTTTATACCTTCCCAAGAGTGCCCCTCATCTCCTCTTATAAAAGGCCCCCACCTCTACCTCTTTACACAAACTTCTCAAGCCATTGGCTCAGACAAAATATGCTCAATTCAACTCTCCACATACCTTTCTTCATCATTGTAGCCTTACCTTAGGAAGTAAGCTCTTCAAGAAACCCTTTTGGTTCAAACCAAAAAGAGTTACCCGATTTAAAGGTAAAGTTTTCTCTAATGTTCTATTGTTTTATTTTGCTTCTCCAACCCCATAAAATTTTTTTATTCATTTATTTTGAAACAACAACAGTATTTTCAATATACTAGGATGTTTTTATAAGAATTATTCGAGCTACACTTACACACACCTGCATCTAACGGTTGATGAACATACTGTTTCTGTGGATGGCGAATTTCTGCATCACGAAACGATGATTTTTCATTATTCTTATAACACCTTCAAAGGTGGCCATTAAAATGTCACTATATTTATATATGATATATAATATGTTTATGTTTTCCTTAATCTTCTGTATTTTTCATTTATGTCATACATTTATGGTTTCCATTATGGGTAAACATGATATCTTCATTTTAGGATGTGCAGACTACCGCCCCCTCAAAGTGATTTGATTTGTTACAGCCATATGTGGGATATATAAAGGATGGAGTTAATGATATTATATATGATATTATACTGGAATTATAATATTACTTTATAACATTATGATTCCATTCCATTAAATAGAAAATAGAAATGGAAGTAGCGGTCATGCGTACGTACGGCTTACCGTCTCCATGAACGGTGCATTTCATTTCATACCTCTAAATGTTATGTAATATTATAAATGCATGTATATGATGGATATATATGATATATATGATATCTACGTCATGAATATCATTCTGAATATAATATATATTTTACCACATGAACAACTTGTAATTATAAATAATTTAATTTTGACTCATGTGCCAAGGGTCGCAAAATAACCATTATTAACTTAAATAATTACACAGTGTTCATGACATAATAATATGTGATATAAAAGGAATAATGAATTTTAAAAAGGTTTTTAAGCAAGTAAAAATTAACTAAAGTTTATTATTCAGGAGGTTAAAGAACAATCAAGTCATGTCGGACCTGAGGTGAGGGACTTCGTCTCAATATCCTTTCATTGAGGCATATTTTGTTTTACACACAACTTTCTTTTATATGGTGTATAAACCCATTTGACTTTTACATTTATTCAAAAGGAATCTTTTTTATAAGAAGAATTTACTAAACGACAAAAGGGAATGTTTTTTTGTCGTACGTATGCAGAGACAACGACTTCTCCGCTGCTGTGACCATTATTTGATCTTTGACTTCCTCTACAAGCCATAAATTTTTTTAATGAAAAATAAATACCATGTTTTATTTTTCTTTTATTTTGTTACAGAAAATGGTTTTCATAATGTTTTTATTATATTAATGTGTTGTATTGATATATTGTGATTGAAATGTTGAAATGTTATGTTTCTTTTATGCATGTTTTATGTGATACGATTATGTTTTGGTACTTGGGAATTGTTTATGAAGATGGGTGGTTCTGTGATAAAATAAGGGAGGGTGATCCTGATATAGCTCTCCAATGAATTGGGTAATGTGAAGGAGTCAAACGTTATGGTTTCTTCAAAGAGATTTAGGGAATATACTGTGATGGGTATTCTAAACGTAACCATGAGGGTTACTCCTTATGTAAGAATGTTATGAATGACTCAAGTTACCTTTATGTCTTTTAATTTCAATGAGTTATTCATAAATCCTATGATTTCATGAGGTATGTCAAAGTGTTTATGTTTTATGGGTAAAGTATTATTTCATTGATTCTTATGGGTATATGTAGTAATGTTTCCTTTCCGTATTTTTATATCACTTACTGAGATTTTTAGGCTCATCCCATGTTTTTGAAATGTTTTTCACAGGTCAAGGGAAAGGTACATGGTATGATGATAGTGTCAAGGAAGTGTCAAGAAAGAATCTATGTTTTATTTTTGAATATGTTTTCGTTGATGGGAAAAATGAATACTATCTTTTATGTAACCACTTTTCCTATATGTGGAATATAATGAATGATTAATGATCTATTTCTCTAAAACTCTAAACCTGAAAAGATCCTCAATGTGTATTCTTGAAATATCTCATGATTATGTAATTTTTAAGGATGGTTCCTTATAGGCGGAATTTATAGATATAATATTTTCATTATTTTTCTTTACTATTTTATTTATTTAATTTCCTCAACTTTATAAATGTAAGCTAGTTTTCATCATTTTGGTATTTTCTGTGCATTTTTATATAAAATGTGAAAATTGATTAATTCTACAATTTTATCTATTTTGTACCACTTCTGAATTTAGATAATTAATTTTACAAATTTAATAAAATTTGATTGATTATTATTTTTTAGGATTCATTTCGTGGTGGGATTCAACTTCTTCAACTGTAAAAAATAGATAATTTGATGTTTAGTAGGCCTAATAAAATCAATAAATTTGCAATGGTTTTATTTCTTACTAAATGGACCCCACCTTATTAAATTATGTAAATATCATCATAATGTCCTAAAAATGTGAGGATTCATGTTTTATTTTAAATATTTATATAATTATCATTAGTTAAATAAATTTATTGGAGATATGAGCTCATTATAACATCGATTGATTGTTCACGAATAGATGAAGATGTAGGGTATCTTCAGTTGAAAAAAATTCTTTAGTAAGTCAAAATATATTTTGGTACACATGTCTAATTTTATTAAAATTTTTTGGTTTATTAGAAATCCCATTTTAAAAAAATCATAAGAAAATACCTTGTTGGATTTAGTCCATATTATTGGAGGAAGAGGAGAATGATTTTTGTGGATTGATTTGGAAGGAGATTTTTTTATGTTCTTCCTTTCCATTTTTTTGGTTGGTACTTCTTTCTTCTTCCCTTTTATTCATAAATACCATTCACATGGAGGTATAATAATTTGAGTGATTTTGTAAACGGTTTATTTCCCTTTTTATTTCTGGAGTTCAAGCTTTTAATTTTATCAAATCTTTTGTCACTTTGGTTTTGTGGGTTTCAATTTATAATAGAAGATTTTATTGTCAACTATGATCATATTTGGTGTTAGATTATGTTGTTTAAGTTTATATAGATAATCATAATTTTTCATCTAATACTAGGTTATATTTTATATTCGATTAAATAGAGTAGGGATTAGTTGTGATGTACTTGATGATATTCAGTTAGTGTGGGAGTGGTAGTAGATATTCTTGATTGTTTGGGATAAAAAGAACCCCATTGGAAATTTCCTAAGTCATTTTGGGGTATTTGTAGAAACTCTATCACTAATTGGAAGGATATTAGAATAATATGATTAAATTAGAGAGGCTTACTCCCACCATCACTATTTACCAAGGGAGTGATAGGAATCTATCATAGAATCTCACTTTAATCATCATAGTATAACATTATTATAAAAATTAGAAATAGTATTTCATTGTGATTGAAAAAATGAACCTGACCTGATCAACTCTATAATTCCACTATGTTTAATCAAATTTTTATTTTTTTAATATTTTTGTTAATTTATTTATGTTGTTAATTCTTTTTTAAAATCAGTCAATTTCAAAAACAGCCTCCACTTATTTCTCAAATTTAGGCTGATGTCATTGTGATATCAGTACTGGAGACAATATAGGATGACCAATTTACTATATTTTTAACTTAGTAAATGATATTTTACCACACCGAATGATAGTTAAGTGTCATATTTTAAATATAATATTTCAATATAGTATTCTTGATCATAAAAAACCTGAAAAATGATGAGATTGCAACATTAAACTCTTTCCACTTTGGTAACATTTAATCGTAATCCACATGAATGGGGGATCATAAAATGAGAATTTAAATGAAAAAATTACTATATGATTTATAAAATACATTCATTGTAGTTATATAAACCTTGTAGAATAAATAATATTTTAATATGGAATTTTTCCAACAAAAGTAAAATGTAAGATATAAATCTCTTCCCTTATGCTTCCTTTTGGATGATCATTTTTAAACTCATGTATAATGGTTTTAAACAAGTCATTAACTTATAATAAAACCATATTAATCTTTATATTAATTTTTATGATTCTTTTATAACATAATATCACCCATTAGTTTATAATCATTCATTATTTTCGTTATTTTAGGTGTTAATTGCATTGGTTTTTCATTTGTGGTTTGTTTTGATAGTTTTGGTTTTTATGAATATTACATCATTCTATAATATCCTAAAAAATAATCATGAAATAATTATAATAATTAAAAATCCATTATACTTTTAATCTCAATAATACAATATTTTCTTTGAGAAATGAAGTATGTTATTATCATTTAGACGGTAGGTCATACGTGCGCATTTACAAAATTTCTATTTTTTAGTGATCATTATGGAGAAGAGGTATGTAGAATTTTATAATTTTAGAAAAATAAAAATATAATATAAAAATAACTGTTATTCAAATAAAATTATATATTTCTTCCATGTTGTGTGGTGATGAAAATTTATTCACATATCTTCATGAAGGTTATAGTCCACACATGCATAAACTATGTTATCATCTTTTTAGTGTAAAATATAACATGATTTATTTTCTTTTAATAATGATTAAAATTTCCTGAATTTAATAAAATTTTCATTTATATAATCTATATTCATATCATTATACTTATTACATACCATGTAAATTTTTATTTAATTATTAATAACATCACTTCGCGGGGCGTTAGTGCTCTGCACACTTGAGTGATTATGTCATATCCCATATAGAATGGAAGATAAAATAGATATATATATATATGATATTATGTATCCATAAGTTTAAATATATAATAATTATGGTATATATACTTTATATACATCAATTTATCCAACCCTGATAGGTTATAATGGAAAATTAGAATGAAATCGTTTCGTGAGGTGATAGTCATCTGCACACACAAATGATGATTTCATAACAAATTTGATTGATGTAGAGATAGATTCAAATAATTAAATAAAAATAAAAAAAAATCCAATTATATGTAATATACTAATGATATTATATCGTTATGTTTTAATTTATATTTAATGAGGTTGATAATGAAATAAAATATAAGAATTATTGAAAAATGTTACCTCCTCTTTGAGTATCCTCCAAATATTTTCTTGAAAATCCTTAAAAGGATAAATTTATTTAGAAAATAAGGATTCTAGAATTATGGGAGGAAATTTGGGATGTTATTTGGGAAGATATTGGCTGATAAAAATATTTTTATGGTGTTATGAATAAAGTATGGGTGTATAATTTTAAAAGTGGGGGAGGAAAGAAATTGTATTTTAAAGAATAATTGAGTGGTCCAACATTTTTAATATGAAAAAAGGGTAAAAAATGGTAAATTATATAATAATATAGTTCTAAATGTATAAGTATTAACATAAATTAGTTTTTATACATTTTTATTGTTCGTTTTCCCATATCTGTTTAGTTTAACACAATGTAAACCAATTTTTTGTTAACTATGTTATTTAATTTTTTTGGTATTCAATATTCACTTGGGTAGAAACATAGAATAAATAGATAAAATATTAAAATTTATGATTATTTAAAATATGGGATCCATTTTTTCATTATCCATCCATTTATGTTGAAAAATTGAATTTTATATAAATCTATCAGACAAAGTGATAACGATGGTTTTTAATGAGAAAAATTCAAAAGTTTACAATGTTTTTATATAAACATGCAATATAAAATTAATTAAAAATTTATAAAATGAATTAAATTTTGTATAATTTATAAAAATTAAATTATAAATCAAATTTTACATCTAATATTTGTTAATAATAATTTAAATGAAAATGAAGTTTTTAATTAAAATTTTTTATTTTTCATCATTCATCAAAATATTAATAATTTCATAAAATTTTTAGGGAATCACCTTATTATAAATTTGAAATGATTATTTCAAAAATTATGATTATTTACTGATATAAACATTCTATTTTTTCAAAAATATATTTTTAAATCAAAACTCACACACGTGACAATCATATTAGTTTTTGAGAAGTGCATTTTTTTTATGAAAAATATTATTTTATAAAAACAATGTGTTTTTAAAAAAATTGTTCGAAAATAAATTAAAAAAATTTATATATAATATAAAATATTTATAAACAAAATTCCTTGTGTTGGTTATTTTTATTAATTCAAAAATATATATATTATGCAATTTAAATAGATTAAATTAAAATCATTTTTAAATCCCAAGAATAACATATATTAAATCCAATATAATGATGATTAAAAATAAATTATCTTTGTTACATGTACCTAAATAATAATTATTTTTTATTAAATCACATTAAAGACGTAATTATATTATTAAATTTCATAAAAAAAATAAAATAAATGATTTTTTTTAAACGGTATTCTTCACTATTTGGGGAAAAATTCAATATTATTAGAAAATTTTCAAAATAAATAAATAAATAAATTTTGATATTATAGATGAAAAAATGAATTTAATTTTATAAAATATGTTTTCTAGAAGTTCAAAAAAAAATTAATAATTTTTTTCAAGATAAATAATAAAAAATATATTTTGATCTTTTTTTGAATAATAATACATTATTACTAATAATTGGTTGATTAATTAATTATCATTAAAATGTAATTTTAATTTAGTATAATATATATATATATATATGTATGTATATCAAAAATTGATTAATAATATCCATACTCTCGTATTTAACATATATGTCTTAACTATTATATATATCAAAGGGTCGTTTAAACTTGTTGTGGCTTGTTAGATGTGATGTTGAACATAAAATTTCATGGGTTTGTGTATACCAAAAACTATTAAAGTGATTAAATTTATTTATAAAGAAATATACCACAAAGACTCTAGTTTTAACATTCTTTTATATTCTTCGTGTTTATTTTCATTTATTCCATCGAACAAAATTTTATTCTTTTAGAAATCATGGTGTGTTATATCACTAGTCATGTGTCAGGAATATCCATTTTCCATTTACCATGTTTTATTATTTATATATTTATGTATGGATTCAAATATAATTCAATTAGATGTAATTTCCGGTACCCATGCTATTTTAGGTGAACCTGGTTTTGCAATAGAATTATTTGGTACCACATTAGATTTCGAGAATTTATATTAAGGTAATCCATCATTTAAATATTCTAAAATAAAATTATTGGCATTGAAAAGAGATCTAAGATATCTAAGATAACATTAATTGTAATTATATCCTTGAATTCAACATTTGAATAATATTTTAGTTGAAATGTCTCTAGAATAACTTTTAACAAAAATTCACATGCATAACATTGAAATCTAATGATTATATCAAAAGAAAATACTTATTCAATTTCATTATAGATACTATCATTTAATATTTTTCCATTCCATGAAATAATTACATAATTCATATTTTATGTTTATATCATTCAATCTAATATTATCATTCTTGTTTCAGAAAATCTCAAAATCATCATAGAAATTACATTTAGAACATAAGGAATAATTTATTATTTCATCATTAGGCACATAAATCTCCATATTGACATTATAACATTCAAGGATATATTTCTTTTTTTCTTCTGTTAATTATTTATAAAATTTCATTTATCATAAATAAACTTTTTTTATTTTTATTTTTCCCATAGAAGCCATCAATTATATAACCATAATTACTATAATAATAACTTAAATCAAAATTATTACTAATAAATTTATTATTTTTCCATCAAACATAGGTTGAATGGTCCATTATCACATCGAGATTTATTACCTGAATCAGATTCACGGATGCAACTCCATCCATCATGATAATAACATTTTAACTCTCTCATTTATATTTTACCACTCCCTTAAAATTTCAACTTTTGATAGTAAGTGTTAATGTGTCCCTTATTTTTATATTTATAAAATTTTAAAAACGCACCATATATGATACCCATCATTTTTTGTTTATCAATATTTTAATTATTTACATGGCTTATTCGTGAAACTTTTATTTCACTTTATTATGTTTTCAATACCATTGTATATTTTCAAAACTTCTCCTCTATCACATTTCTATGTTATGGATTTCGAATATTTAGAAATATCATTTATATATGATTAAAAATAAATTACATTATTCCTTTAGGTATATTCTTCAAAAATAATATTTAATTAAATTTTATATTTAGAAGTGATCCTATCATTTCATCTAATGTGAATTCTTTGAAATTTTTAAATTTCAATGATAACAACCTTTTTTCTGTGCCACATAATTGGTAGATCTCTTATGAATATTTAAAAATGAATGAGAATCTATAATGAAATCCATGTTAGTTTATTATATTCATGATTATTGAGAATTAGTGGAACATTTTGTTTACACTTCCATCTTCACCCATCTTTAAATTTTGTCACTCCACTCAAAAGATTCTTTATCTTGTAGAAATAAACATTTCATCTATGAGGTGAGTAACTAATAAAATCATTCATATTTTATGAACTATATTAGATGAAGAAACCAGATTAAATAAACTTATCATTTTAGTATAATATAAATTATTCACAACCTTGTAATTTAAAATATATCATGTAGCATCATCTCTTGTAATAGAATCTAGGTCAACTTCTGGAAGCTTGTATGGAATTCCCTTTAAAAACCATTATAATATTCTTAACTAATATAGTTAAGCATGTAACATATTGTTTACTTATTTAGGTACTCTATCAACATAGATTTATCTTTTTTTGGTTGTGTCTTTTTTAGGGGTACATTGGTTGAAATTAGGAAAATTATGGAAGCATTATAGGATATGCATGGTTAGAGCATAGTTTTCCAAAACCATTCCCCACACCTGTGTATCCTATGAAAACCAGGATAGTGGAGGTTTTCATGATTAGCTCATAGTTTGAAAAAGTCTATTCTAACGTTGTTAAAACCATTCCCCTTAGTGTTGAGGTGCATGGTTTGCGTGCATTTTTTTCTAACCATATAATCATTCTAGGAAAACAATGTGCATGATGTTTTTTATTTCAATTTTTTTAATTTTAATTCATAAACCCCCACGGACCTATTTTACCCCTACTTTACACCCACATATCCATATTTATTTTCCTTGTAATATAATGTTTTCTAGTGCAGGTTTTGGATAATAAAAACCCTTCTCTTGGCAAATTGAATCATGGTTGGTCGTGTTTAATCTCATCCAGGTAAGTGAATCTTCTCACATTCGTATTCTTCTAGTCCCCAGTTATATCCCCCATATATTTTATTACATTATCGTTTTTTATGCATATGAATGTTTTTTGATGATATAATTATTGTAGTTGTGATTTATAGATCATCAGAGCCTCTGTTCTCATTTATAGATCCTATTCTGGGTGTTTATATTTGATTCAATGATTAATAGTGGGTGTTTCTATTTTAGATTATCCATATAATTAAACCTTTAATTTTGTTATTGGTTTTAATTATATTATATTTTATTTAAAAAACCTAATTTAATATTAATTGGAATTGGAATTTGAAATGAGATTGATTTTGGAACCCCCTAATTGTAGTTGAATGGGAATTTGGGGAAAATATTGAAGTTATTGAAATTTAGGAAATGATTTGAGAATTTATTACAGGAAAATGGATTAAATTAAATTGACAAAAACCATTTATTTGTACTTTTTAAATTTATAAAATGATTAAAACCCCATTTTTTGGTTTTGAAATAGATTTTTCATTTTGAATTTGAAAATTGATAAATTCCTTTAAAGTTATGATTGATTAGAAATGATATTATTTTCCCAATATTTATTGTTTGGATAAGATCATTCAATACTGGGTAGTTTGTGGCTTATTTGGGAAAGGAACATTAGGATGATGATTCCCTAGTAATTTGTTGACAATTAAAACTATAACAAAAACCTAGTTCAGTATCATATCAATGATGGGATGTATTTTCATTCCTTTTTTATTTATGTTTAATGTATGATTTTATTAATTATTATGAATTATAGTATGGTATATATGGTGGGAAAAATGTATTTGTAGCTCACACCATACCTTTACCTTCTGGAAATTATCGATTTTCATATTCCTGATCTACGCAAATGGAAATATCCTTTTTAAGGAGGTGGATGTTCTTGATCCATTGGTTATAGAGTTATGTTTCCATTATGATGTTTTGGTTTTTTAATATTAGGTACTAATTACATGATGATGTATTACTTTAGTTTTTGTAATACATATTAGTTTTTGTTGCTTTCCCTTTTGAGGGTTGATAATAATTACTTGTAATCATTATATTTTACTATTTGTGACCAATATGTTCCCTTGATTATCTTGCATGATTTTAGGTACTAGAAACCAACCCATAAGGATAAAAAATTTCTTTCAAGAGATTTTTGGTCATTATAAGGTATTAGAGTAACATGGTATCAAATATGGTTCATGAAAAAGTGGAATTAGATCTAGCTTAAGAATCTTTATTGAAATCAGCATGTAGTTTGGAGGCCCTATGCCGATCATTACAATGCATATATGAGAATTTTTTTGTCCAAATCTTATCATAAAGAGACTTAATTCACCATGGGTGGTCAAAAAAAGGAATATTATTTAATAATTTGTTATAAATCTAGAATTTTAAATGATTTTTATTTATATATGTTGAAATCAACATCAAGAATTTTTATTTGATAGGATAAATGTGCATGTTTCTTTTATTTGAGTTATTGAACTGAGAAATCTTTTTATGTATTTAATGTTATTTTTTAATGTTGTGTAGAAAAATAAATATGAGAATAAATGTGAATAGTATATAAGAGGAAGCTACTGATGAACCACACTGAGTGAGTCCTTCTATAGACAATAAACGTGTTTATATCATTATACGTGTCTTCCATGCTTTATGATGGCTCCAACATGCATTCATGTTTAGGTGATAGTTGTAGAACCTCAAAGGGATTAATATAAGAATATTTATCTAGAGTTACTTCTCCATAATACACTAGTTTTCCAAGGATCTAATGATCCTCAAATGGTTGAATATTATTTGAGGACGATAGGACATTTCATTATTCCATAGAAACAATTGATTCAACTATGTGAAATATGTGACATTTAAGTAGGAGTGGCTATGAAGAAGATGGTAGATACATAAGAAATGCAGATAAATCTCAATGGTTTATAGCAGATGGGAATTATAGTTATCTTCACTAACCATTTATATCTAGTGTCAGTTTCTCAAGTTAAGGATATAGAGTTATTCAAACTGGAATAAGAAGATAGGTCTATGATGAATTACACAAACTACATTGTCTTACTGGTGCATTTTTCACATAATAATTTAATGAATTATAAGATAATGATTTTATGGATCAATACTGGTCTTCAATATGATATTTTTTATAGGTTTTCTTAAGTAACCTCACTTCATATTATGAAAGTATGGATGGGGAATTAATAATTTATCTTTATCTTACTTGTAAGTTAGGGTTTATGGGAGTTCCATTTCTCCCAGTGGTAGGTCTATTAGTTCCATAAATGTAAAAAATAAATAATACAAGAGTAGTGATAGATATCAAAAGGGGGGTTATTCTAGACCTCCTACAGTCTTGATAAATTCCATTTTAATTTCTTCCAGTGTGGAAACCTTGGGAATTCTGAATAGGTTTATACCAAGGAAACCAAGATATTCCATTCTTATGGATGATCATTTCATTTTTTTAAATTTTGTTATATCTTTTCTATCCCACAATGTGGAATGGGATCATAATCAACTAAAATTAGAGGGTTGAAATCATATTCTTAATGGACAAATGGGTTCTATCCAAACGCAACCAGAATTAAGCTTCTTCTCAAAGAGGAATAGTATCTAGAGGAAGATGATACAAGGCCAGTGAATATAAAAGGTAACATCACTATAGATTCATCTTTATTGACTACATTATTTGGTAATAGTTTATCTTATTCATTCATATAAACTTGTATTAGTATCCTTCTAAATATTTCTATAATGATTTTTTCTTAGGTGATAGATATTTGTAATCCCCTTAAAGTAAATGGAGAGAAGGGTCTATAGTATCTTTCTTGTGTATTCTCTTTATAAGATGTTGTGATTACCTATAATTTATGGTTATTGACAAAAATCCTCTTTGTTTAGTTTTTAAATATAATGGATTAATAATAGTAAGGCCCTAAATGACAACTATCTTCAATGAGACTCTTTTACTACACCCAATAGGGTGTTCTATAACATTAATAGATAATGGTACCCAAGGTTGAGTATAACTAAAACCTATTTTCTGGATATGGGTAAAGTATTATCAATGTTTTATTTTTATCTGGTGTGGGATTCATTGGGTGATTATCTCCCTCTAGTTGTCATCTCGTTTTTACTGTGTTTCCTTATGATTTATATATAGTTCCACTGATAAGATAGGTATATTTCTCTATGGATTTGGTAAATGGTACTCAACTAATACGTATAAATTCAAACAACATGAAAAAAGATAAAAAAAAGAGTTGAATACATAGCGGGATGATCTATTATAGAAATTAAATATATGGTCAATTGTGTCAAATTTGGTGGTACTTGTTCTCATTCATAAGAAAGATGGTAGAACTCTTCACCTATGTTCTGATTAACATAAACTCATTCAAGTTACAGAAAATAAAAATTATCTTTTTCCTCATGAAGATGATCTATTTGACTAGGTTAAAAGGTATAAGTGGCTCTCAATGATTTATTTTCAATCAACTTATCATCAATTTAGAATCAATGAATATTAAATTCTAAAAATTAACTTTCTTAGTCGGTATGGCGATTATGAGTATATTTTCAGGCCGTTTGATCAAACCAATTATCCTGAATTCTATATGTATTAGATGAATATAATATTTTATGAGTATATGGATATGTTTATGGGGGTATTTGTGGATAAAATCATAGTTTACTCTTAGACTTTATAAGATATTGTGCGACATCTGAGAGTAGTTAAAGAATTGTTGTGAAATCATGGAATTTATGTCGTTCTACAAAAATGTGATTTTTGGATTTTTGAAGTGATGTTCTCAGGAAATATGGTTTGGGCACATGGTTTATCTATTAACCTTGAAAATGTGAATGTCACTTTTCCATGGGAGATACCATCTAGATTTTTTATATTTGAAGAATGTGGAATTTGAAGGGTATTATCACCAATTTATAATGGATTTCTAGAAGTTGGAATCTCTGATGAACTCTCCCACTTATAAGGGAGTAAATTTCTTTTTGGATGAAAAATTTCTAAATTTTTTTAAGGATTTCAAGAATATTTTTGACATCTATCAGGGTATTGAAAATTATATATGATGGGTAGGGATATGTGGTTTTTTGTGATTCATCAACTTTAGTTTTTTAGTGTTATTATGCATAATAGTCTTATGGTGGCATATGAATAACATTATATTAGAACAAATGAGAATAATTATGCAACCCATGACCTTGATTTCACATCCAGAATGCATGTGCGTAAGAGTTGATGGAATTAACTTTTTAGATAATGGTGTAAAATTTATTCCATCCACAAAATATTGAGTTAAATATTATCTAAAATATATTTGAATCTCTACTAGAGGGATTGGGTAGAGTAATATAAGTATTTTGACTTCAATATTTCCTATACATTTGGGAAAATGAATGTTTTCACTGATTCATTGAGTAGGAATATTCTGACCTAATATGTGAATAAATCATCTAGATAGTTGAATCTGGTGGCTCATTTTTCATTATTTTATTTACGAAAGTAAGGAGGAAAAGGTCTAGGTTGTCTAGGAGAGTGTTCAGTTGACTTTTTTTATTATTGAGATAATTATTGAGTAAAAATAACATTATGATGATTTTTGCTATAGTAGGGACTCTGTTTATAGTGGGTAGATTGTATATGAGATATCATTCTACATGAAGTGTATTCTATGTCTCTATAACTGGTAACTTTTACAATTTCTAGTGATAAATGATGTGATGTGGGATTTCTATATTTCTTAGTGGTCTTTGCACTTAATAGGCCCTAATTTTATATATGAAACGAAGAGATGATTCTAGTTTACAGTTATGATATGGGACATCACCAACTTTTTCTCTCTTTGTTATACATAGAAATAGGTTTAGGATGAGCACTAGAGAACTTATAGTTTACATCAGACATATCCAATGCTGGCTAAAATGTTTTATGAAATATCTATGGATTATTTGGATGAGTTTCTATGTACCCCTTCAATTAAGAATGTGAGATGGTTTTGGATTAATAGGTAGATGTAACTAGCTCACATTATATCCATTCATGAAAAAACCAATGTTGTGGAGTTGGGTAGTCTTTATATGAAATAGATTTTTCATTTTCATTAAGACCCATATGATATTATCTCTGATATGGATCTAAATTTTACATAATATTTTTTTAGGATATTAAGACGAAATAGGAGATCAGGTTCATTTTAGCACAAAAATATATCCCTAGATGAATTTCCAAATAATGTGGTATATATATATTGTTTACAATATGATTCAAGACTACATACTTTGTTTTGGTGGTTCTTGGGATGAGAATTTAAGAATATTTGAGTTTTCTTATAACAATAGTTACAATCTTGTGATCTGGATGGTTAATTTTGAGGCCTTAAATGATATGTTGTATAAATATCTATTATTGTTTTCGAAGATTGGTGATTTTTTAGTAAGATTGAGTTTTCTTAAAGAGGAAAAAATAAATATTAAATTCATCCTTTAGAATTTTTTTTCAAAAGTGATGATAAAAAAACTTATGTCGATAATATTCATCGACAATTGGAGTTCTTTGTGAGTGAGCATGCGATCTTGAGAGTTTCACAACTATTGAGTATTCTATATCTTAGGAAGAAAAAGAATATTTCACCTTGTTTTTAAGAACATTTTAGTTTGATGATAAGGTGGGGGATGTTTATTAACATTAATAACAACCTTCATAGTTGTTGTTGATACCTAATACAGTCCATATATCATAGATTTAGAAATATATTTCTGACCTATCTAATGTCTTGAACTAGGAGGATCTTGATATTGAGCCAAATTTATATAAGAATGAGACTCCATTTAGGATTGTTGATTCAGAGAAAATGGTTCTTTGTTGGGAGATGATACCTTTGGTATATGTGTTATGGAATCATGGATCCAATTCACATTAGCCTGGGAGAGGGATCACTTATGAGAGAGTACTGTCCTCATCCAATTGATTTGGAATCTTCTTGATTGGATTTCATAGGATATGATGTTTCTATTATTGGGAGGATTTACTATCCTGTAACTTGTTTTCCAGTACTCATTGATACTAGTTTCATATCTTTTTGGATGGGTTTCATTTAGGGTTTATTATAGTGAAATTCAGATAATATTATAGGCTCTTTATTTTGTTCATGTATGAATTAGGGCTTTCTCACACTATGTGTCACCCTAGTGTAAATAATGAAACCCTAAACATTATGTGATTCCAAATTTGAAAACATATTTGAAAACATATTCTCCCACCATCTATAAACCATGAAACATGGTGTATGGGTTCACAATTAAGGTGAATGGTTCATCTACCCAGGTGTCTCTACCTAGAAAACAATTCATATAGATTATTGTTATTCCAAAAATTTAATTAAAATTCTCATAACACATGAGTTAACCATAAATTACCTCCACCCATCCACACAATACCAATTTTTATGACATGGCTTTGAAATCTCTCTTGTAGTGGTTTTGGCTCCTCAAACACATTCTAACAGCATATTGAAGTATGGTTGATCTTGCTTAATCTATTTTGAGTAAGTGAATCTTCCATGGTAAGATTTATTCTAGTCTCCCAATCAATCATTCTTTGAGAGTATTTGTTAATTTTGTAATTTATGGATCAAAAGTTCATTTTTTGGGATCTTTATTCTAGTTTTAATTTCTTAATAATGGATTCATCCATTCTTCATTGTTAGATTTTGTCGTTGTAGTTGATATTTGATTCAATGATTAAATGTTTGTTGTTCCATTTGATATTTGATGTGTAGTCAAATAATTAATTTCATTATTATTTTGAAATATATTTCTATCGAGTTATGAAAAATTAAATTTATATGATTTGGAATTATAATTGGTAATGACATGGATTTTGATAAAAAAACCCCAATTCCAATTGAATTCCAATTTGAGGGGTATTTTGAAATTTATGAAATTGATGAAAATATTTGATAATTAATTTTACAAAATAGTATAAATAAAATTGATTAAACAAATGAATTTTTTATTTAAAATGAATATAATGAAGAAAACCCCATCTTTTTTTGAAACAGAATTGAAATATTGAAATTGAAAATTGGGAAATTGAATTGAAAATGATTAATGATTTGAAAGGAGATTATTTTTTAAATATTGACTGATTGATTGATCACATGTGAACCTGTGTAGTTTATCTACTAATTTGGGAATACAATTCATTGTTATTAGTTGTTTAGATGTGGATTATTGATGAAAACTCCAACAAAAAACTACTTTGGATGATTTTCCCCCATTGGGATATTGATGTCTCTTATTTGTCCCAAACATGATTGATGTGTGTATGCGTACTTATTGCAATCACGAATATGAGAAGTGTGACGTTCTTATAGCCACAAATTATCATACCATTAATAATATAAGGTTGGTTCATGTTGTGATTATTTTTATTATATATTCCATTGAATATAGAATTTTTTTAACCACTCCAGTTGATTTATATATAATTATTTACACTAAATGTTTATCAATGACATGTTTTAAATATTTTTCATCATTTTGAAGTGAAAGAATGTTTTGTTTTAAATATGAAAATTTATTTCCCTTCTCTATAACATTTAAATTTAATGCATGATTTGGTTTATTATTATGGAATATATTACGGAACACTTTGTGATACACTACAATGATTTTTCACTCACACCCTACCTTTTCCTTTGAGTGTTTGAAGATATTATTGTTCTATGTCTAAGAAATGGAAATGATATACATAGAGTAGGTGGATGCTATTGATAATTTAATATTAGAGTGATGATTCCTTTGGGATGTTTTAGTTTTATCTTTTCAGATAATAACTACCTGATGATATAACTCTTTGGATTTCTTTATTTGATTTTGGTTTCTAGAAAATTATCTTTTTGGTTTTTTGAGCATGTTAACCCGATATCTTCATCCTTAATTGTTTTGTGGAAAATCAATTACCTCTTTTATCTTGTATGATTCTAGGTGCTAGTCTCAATACTATTGAGATTTATAATCCCATTTTTGATATTTTAGTGTCCTCTCATCTATTAGGGTAATATGGTATCTGTGATGGTTACATAAAAATCACTCATTCCAGATTTCTAGTAACTATAATGATTTCCTTCAAAGTGATACAGATTTTTTAGAATCCATCAATCATTTTTTTAATTCCATCCTCCTTCTAGATCTTTTCCTTAGACAATTAGGTCTAGAAAACATTATCACAAAAAATATAAAAAACCAATTTTATAGAATCATTTGTTATATTTTAAAAAGAACAACATATTATGGAATTTTTTTGTTAGGATAGGTGATGAAATACAGTCCATATAGGGGAGGTGAATAGAAAAAAATTAAATTTTAAATAGACGGATTAATTATCTAAATTAATTATTATCAAATATGATAAATATGGTTATTTATTAGTGAAATAAATGAAATAATTAATTTATTCTTTCTTTTTAGTTATTCATTCAAATGTGGGCCTAGTCTACTCTTAAGACTCTCTACTCAGTGAGAGTCAAGATTAGAAATAATTTCAATTTGAATGTGAGACAACAACCCTATAAAAACAAAATTTTCAAGTGTATGTATCACCGAAACATTAATGAATTTTGTATGGGGATTTGTAAAAAGATTATAACACTGAAAGTTGATATTGGAATTCACTACAATAATGGTCCTAACATTATAATATAGGAGATGGAACCCAATGATAGAAAATTATATATTATGTAAAACTATACATTGATTGTAAAATAACATCAAATACGGTAATTCTTATTTTGGACACTTTAAACTGATATTAAAAAGACTAAACTATAAGAAAAGAACATTTACGGGTTCTTGAGTATATGATCAGCTCATCTCATTAAGGATTTTAATTCAAATAAGTTCTTTTTCATCCCTTGAGTGGACATTCAAAAATAGTAAACATAATATATAATATCACTTAAAGGTTCACATAGTATCAAAAAATTATATCACATTAATTCATATTCACTTGTCAATTGGTAATTATACATGTATATCTTAATATATTTCTTTTACAATAAGTAGAATACAAAATTCAATAAAAACTACAGAAGAATTGTATAAATTGTTAGAAACATTTAAAATTAAACAAGAAAAATATTTCATTCTGAGAGAGAGTGTGTGTGAAAAAGGGAAAGATATTGTCATTGGATAAATATCACTTAAAATGATGATCGAAATTTAATGCAATGACGAATTATTAAAATAAAAGATAAACTTGTTCAAATGAATTGTTTAAAATTCATCTATAATATTAGGTGAAAAATAAATCCAATGAAAATATTATTCAAAAAGAAATAAGAAATTCACAAACATTCAATTTAAATAATAAGTAGACAAGAGAATAATTTCACTAATTAATAATACTTCATTGAATATATTAAAAAATGGTTTATTTGAGATTAATAATAATTAATATTAATATAGAAACAATGGAATCTAAGAAATTATCATAAAATAATAATAATAAAATGAGTATCAAGCTATAATATTCATGATTGAAAATAAAACACAAGTTGATATTCCAAAAAACAATATTAAATCAATGAAAATTATTTTTCATTGGTTCTACATAATAAATATTCATTTATAAATTTATTGATAAAATGAAGATAATTTATATAAACTTTAAAAATTTGAAATTTAGAATAAAACATAAAATACAATTTTTTTTTTGATTTTTGAATAACTTATAGTATTTCGCTAAACTGCACTTCCAAATTCAGGTATTTTTGTTTCACATAGGTGTTTTTCCTACATAATAAAATCAACATAATATATTAATATAAATGAAATAAAATTAGGTGATTCACATAAAAAATCAACATAATCCATTCACATATGCCAATTGATGTGGGATTATCAGGTTACTAAAACAATGATGGGGATTCATATATTCAAATTTCTAAAATCTGTGAACATATTGACCTATGATGTTTTTGACATAATAAATGCCTTGATAATGGCATAATAAACATTTGTTTCAGTTTCATTACATTAATAAAATTTGTTTATCTTCCCAAATAATCAATAATAATTTTTTAAGGTCTTATATATCTCAAGTTGTAATAAAGTAAATAGTAGAAAAATTGTTTTGGAAAACTATAGAAATCAAACATAAAACATTTCTTGAGTTATTACCAAATGTTAGAAATTATATAGATAGATTCAAAAGATTATTTTTTCTAATAAAATATTGATATTTTTTTTATATTTTCATAAAATGAATCACTCAATTTGGTGTTAGGTATATCATGATATAGTGGAAATGAAAAAGTTAATGGATTTTAAAAAATAGGCTACACAGATCACAAATGGGATATGTGAATTTGACAATTACTATGTATAATACATATTGGATCTTTGGTGAAAAATATATTGGAAATTTTAGAATAGTAAAATCATTTTTATATGATATTTAAGGTCCTAGATGGCATATTTATCGCAAGAAAAATTTATATAAGTTTTAGAACACATTTGGATCAACCCAATCAAGAAATCTACTGATATTTAATGTCAATAAATATTATGATATGATAAACATTATTAATAAATTTAAAAAATAAAAAATAAAACTATATATTATACTGGAAGGAAATAAAAAACATAATCTTTGTAATTATTAAAAAATAATCTGGTTCAAGAAGCCACTCAATAAGTAAGTTCCCTTTTAGACTGAGAGAAAACTATATGCACAATACATATACATTTTTACACCTATTGGATTTAATCGAAAATTATTCATGAATTTTATATATAGTAACATTCTAATATAATTGTTGCATATTTTTTTTTGACATTCATGACATTGATATTACAATTTAAAACTATATTTACTACTAAAGATCATGGAAATAATATGAGTATCCTTTATAAATTGATTTAAAAGGTTTTAATAAGTATATTATTTTTTACCACAAAAAATAATTAACAAATAAAGTTACATCCTATATAATCTAATTGTGTAAAATATTTTTCAATTTTTTTCACATATTTGAATTTTTACAATTCACATGAAGCTTCTTACTATCAATTTGAATACTTATATTATTTATTTTTTGGATCTAAATCATTGGTATAAAAAATGAAAACACATGATGACATTTACAAATGTATAATACACCAGATACCACTTTCTATAAGAAAATTTAAAATTATATGTTTTATATTATGTATTTTATATAATTTTGTTCTGATTGGGATGTGTTTACTAATAGTAAAAATAATGCTATGACGTTGTAAAATGCACACAATAATACTATTTATTACTCAAAATGGATATGTATTAGAGTATATATAAATGATCTTCACAACCATTAATTATATAAATAATGATTATTGATTGTTTTCATTATTTCTAACATTCCTGAAATAAATTCAAAAAAATAATTATGATTATTATATTGGTAAATTTATGAATGATATCAAAATCCTATAAGAAGAAAGAATCCATATGAATTTAATTATAATAAAAATTAGAATTTATTTTAAAATATTAAATAATTTATTTTATCTATATTTTATATTAATACCTTGTTATCAATTTTACTTGTATTTAAAAAGTTATTTTTTTGAAATTAAAGGATAGATTACATGGTGTCATAATGTTTGTAGACACCATGAAGATGTTATTTTCGATTATGTTTATATTTTTTAGGAATAACAATGAGTTTTCATTGAATAGTGAATATTTTATTAATATTCATTTAGTATTAAATTATAGAATAATTAGGAATGTTTACTATTAAAATCCTACCATATTAGTATGAAAAAAGAAATAAAATATCAATTGTCATTTTAGTAAAATATTAAAATGTTATTTTATAAATGTGAAATTAGTAGCCATGTTATTTCAAATATTATTAGTTATTGATATTTTGTTTCATTTATACTTTTCATGTTTTAAATTGTTAAAAAATTCTCTTAATATTAAAAACAATTAGAAATCTTCTTATTGACATGAAATCATATTATAATGGCTAGTGATTTATTCATGAAATATTCTATTAGATGAAATATCAATTTAACATGTTTTGTGGTAAGAATATTTGAATAAAAATTTCAAAGATATATAATTATTTAAAAACATGACTTATATGGTCAAAAATAAGATAATGATTAAGTATTTCCAGAAAATATTATGAAAAAATAACTAATTGTTTCTTTTAATTGTAAGAATATACCCATCATCAATTTGAGTTACTATTTTATAGGGATGAGAAAATTCACTCTTATTATCTGGAAACTATAAAACATGTAATATTTCAAACATAATAAAATAAATATAATTTAATATAAATCCTCTGACCCTTAACATGTAATTATTTTTGACATGTCTGAAGATTAGACACATTAATATTACCTATAGTTATAAAAAATCAATAAATTAATAGTTTTAATGACATTTATATCTATATAATTGTGTGTCAAGGGGTCAAGACCACAAAATATTCTTATAATACCATTAATGTTTTAGACTATAACCACTTATTATTTTATAAAATATAAGAAAATCCTCCAAAACAATCTAAATAGTGTTTTCTAGTGTAAAGTCACTACCCCTTTATAATCCCACTTCATATCAACTCAATTAGTTTGGAATTCATTACTATTGGGCTTCAATCATAGAACACTAAAAATATTATTTTTTAAATGAATACAAAGGGTTCCTGAATAAGGATAATTATCTCATGATTCTCGGATCAGTATATGTATCATCAATAAACAATGATAGGTATTATGGGAAAAGTGACTATAACCTTCTAGATGAAACCTAATTATGTATAGAGTTAATTTTTTCTTTTTATAGATGTAAACCTTTTTGAGAAAACTCTATTATTAATAATGGCTTCGATGAGGTTGATTCATATAAATATAGTATATTATGATCTCCATGGATCTGTCTGTACATTATTTTACTTTTTATTACAAATGTAATGAGTTCATTTTAGGCTCTATGTTTATGGAATTGTACATAAAAAATACATTTTATAGATTCCTGAAAATATTATTAAATCTCATAAAATATTGAGGATGCTTTTGGTTTAGATATTTGATAATTAGAAAAGACTCCAAATTAGTAAACCCATACATTGCACATGGACACTTATACTACGTATCAATTTTTTCCACCCAAAAAACTATTAGTAAAATTTGATTTAATTTCATGAAAATATATTATAATATTCATCTTGACATAACCATTTTCATTATTCATCATTGAACCATTTGAAAAAAAAATTAAAAATGTGGTATGATGCCAAAAAAACATAGTAAGGGATATTAAAAATGAAATATATTAGTCCAATGAAAAACATGAAAACTCATTTGATGTTTAAAATTGTCCTCCATGATAATTAAGTGCCTCAAATAAAAAATTTACACATTAAAAGTATAAACCAATTTTCAAATAAATAATAAAACCCCTAACATAAAAATAAAAACTCTTTTTGGTAACGTAGATCATCACATTCATAAAACCCTTTCAAAACCCTTTAAATTAAAATAAAAATTTAGATGACTTCCAATATAATTTTATGGAAAAAATATCATTAGACAATATATTTTAGAACTATAATGCGGCTCACGCTTCATATAAAATATATCATATTTAGCTCATTTTAATGAACTGTAATGGGGATCAACCTTTCCAATATTCTATATCTGGATCACCTATGTGAAATAATGGGTTCAACCAATCATATAAGATGTATTCAACTCTCTATTGATCTATAATGGGGATTAACACACTGTATAGGTAGGTGATTTTCCTTAATAAATACATAATCTAGTGATTATAAACTAGAATCCACAATATTACATTCCCAAAAATATTTTCAGCTAATATTTTTAGAGATTTTAGACTATCCTATATAAATAAAACCCATTATAATATGATTAGACACTTATACTTATTATATAATTCTTCTATAAAACAAAATCCAAAAAATATGGTTTCTTTTCATGATCAAATTTTCAAAATCATCCTCATGATCTAATCCATGTCTCTATTATCCCATACATTTTGTGAAAAACATATTGAAACATAGGATGAGAAAATAATCATAGAATGTGTCATAATTGAAAGGAATTAATTAGTGGAGATAAAATCATGTAATTTTTTTTCATAAAATCATCCCTTTTTATTTAAAAAATGAATCAATTTTTTTGAATAGATCGATATATTACATTTGGAAAATCAATAGTTTATTATGAAAACATAACAGAGAAAATAAGAAAATGTAAGCAACTAACCTCAGAAATTATTTTCTATATAAATCATTAAAAAATATTATCTCTCTCAACTTCACAGTGAGTAACCATAATAGTCACATTAGGAATAATCACTATAGCACTATTCATATAATCTATTAGGAGAAACCAAACCAGTTAATATTGTCCCATTACCCAACGCATTAGAGAGATATAACGTGATTCCAAATATTCAATTTATCCTGGAATAAAAAATACTCATAAATAATTCCCAATTACAATAACATAAGAATAACACATAAATGATTCATAGAAAACATTCTGAAGGAAAATGACTTTTCTATTTTTGAAGTCTCGTTTTTTTAAAGCCACACACCCATAAGTGACAACATTATATTTTAAAATAAAATTGTAAAATTATAATGGAATATTGGACACTTATATAATAATGAAATTGGTAAATTATATTCATTATATATATGATAAAAAATTATTTTTGAAAAAAGAAACTTTAAAATAGAAATTGTTTTCAAATTGTCCCTTGTAAATATCATATCGGTAAAGTGGGCATTAGTAAAATTAATTGATTATGTTTATTCACTTAAAATAATCATAAAAAAGTGGAAAAAAATATGTTACTCAAAAAGTAATTTTAGATATAATATTATCATGACATAATAAAGAAGTAAAAGTTAAACCCAAAGAATGGAAATTAGGGTAAGAATTCATTTACCTAGCATTTGACTTCCATAAAACATTGTTTAAACCTATGGAATAATTTTTCAATGAATTTTTTTAACTCATTAAATAAATATATTAATATTTATAATACATTATTTAATTAATTTATAACATCTTATGACCCATCATTTAACAATATTTTATTATATTCATTGTTCCATGTGTATTTGTTTCATGATTTCAGGAATGGTTCATGTGTGTTTAATAATGGATGTTCTTCTAAAATGGGATTAAAACTCTTAAATAGAAGTGTTATTTTATTCATGAAATAATATAAGTGTTAATGTCCAAATATATAATGTTTATTTCTTATATTAGGATAATACATTAGATAAAATGTTAAAGATAAATGTCTAGTATATTTTCTCTTTTTACAAATACCAAGAACTAGTTTCAATTTATTTAATTTATTGTGTACATATTAATTAAAGAACATGAAATAGGTTACTATATTAATATTTAATAATTATTTATCCACAATTAATCTTTTATGACCATCCATGTAGGTGGTAAATGAAAACAAAAAATCATTATTCATAGAGATAGTAAACTTAAATAATTTGGATAATAGTTTCATTTTCTTGAATAATAGAAGATGATAAATTAATTGAATATGAGATCTTCCATTTGAAATAGAATATTTAAGATATAGATTATTCCCTAGTAATAATTCCTTGATGGTTTAAAGAGGTGAGAATAAATTATATGAGAAAAATAAACTATGAGAGCTGTTTTGAGAAAACTACCACTTGAATGTCACATTCTTTAGGGACCCATTAATGACTATAGAAATGGTATTTAGTTGAGGCCATCCGAAAATGGATGCAAGTAGAGTTAGTTGGAGTGTTTTGGATAGATATTTTAAGATCTAAAAGTCTTTTAACTCTAAATTAGGTGTTGTGGTGGTACTTATACTTGAGGACTGGTGGGTATAAGTGATTACAATAATGATTATTTTATATTAAAAGACATCCAAATTAATGTCGAATTAATTTAAATAAATTATATTGTTCAATGATGTTTTTTAGGTTGGTTAGGGTCCATAAATACTTCATAAAACCATTAAATTTTGTAATTTTTATGTATGTTATGATTTTGCTTTCTAATATTTACTCTTATCACTATTTTACTTATATTTTAGTAAATGAATTTTTTACAATGGTATACTTCTTATAACTAAAATTATATTGAACATAAAAAATAATTTGTACCTTATTATTTGAATTATTTAATTCAGTTTTATAAATTCAATTCACAGAATTATAAAAATTATATTAAAAATTAATTTCATAGATTGAAAGAAAAAGAGCGGTTTTAAAATGAAAAGTTCAAAATATTGAAATTTTTTTATATCCCATTTCATTGGGAAATTGATTCGAAAAACCTGAAATAATTTTATTGATGTATTGTTGAAAAAAATATAATTTAAAATAAATTTAAAATTTAATTTAATTATATAAATAAATATGATTAAAATTTCATTTTCAATGAAAATGCAATATTTTTCACTATTCATTAAAAATGAAACATATTAGAAAAATAGAAAAATGTCACCCTAAGATCATTTTGGATATAAATATTTCAAATATGGTGTTTATTATTTTCAAATAAAATTTATAAAATTAATAAAATTTATTTTTAGAACAATAGAGGCATTAGAACAGGAAAAACATTCTTTAGAAAAATATTACTTTTTATGCTTAAAATATGACATATTTTTACCACAAACTTATCAAACATATTGTATGGATTCAAAAAATTATTTAATGTATAAAATATAGGTTTCATTTATATATTTCTCTAATATTGATTTTTTTATTTAATAATTTTAATTAAAATGAAAATAAATTATTCTATCGGTACCTAGGTTTTTACATTATCCCCCGACTTTTTGAAATTACATTCTCAAATTTTTATTCACATAATAAACAAGTAGGTATGTTATTTATACAATAATTTTTAAATTCCCATGTTTCTTCTTCAACTATATATGTTATTAAAAAACCATTAACCTTATGAATCAACTTATTTCAATACACATTCTCTCTATAGTCATGAACATGAACATTATGTTCCTCAAAATAAAGATTCTTTTACAACTGAACTACATAAAAGTCTCAATACATGTATTTAATATGGAATATAAAACCTCAACATCGAAACATGAAAAACATTGTATACCTAAGATAAACTCTGTGGAAATTCTACTCGATAAGAAACTAATCCAACTTTATCCACGATATCAAATGGTCTAATTAATGGGTGACTTATCTTGCTATTCTTACAAAAACACATCACAATTTTCCATGGGGAAACCTTGAGAAATACCTAATCACCATTTTTGAAATAAATATATTTTATTTGGTGATATAAATAACATTTCTGCATACTCTATGAATGTTTCATGTTTTTCTAAATTATATTCACATTATCCATTATTTCCTTTACCATTTTTGGTCCCAAAAACTTTCTTTCAACAAATTCACCCCAAAATTATAAATTTTGACACAACTTTAAACATAATTACTCCAATGTTTCTATCTGAATACTTGAATGATACCAATTTTTACAAAAAAACATATCCTATTAAATATGATGATCTTAACTTACCTGGTAATCTATAAATCATTATTGAAAAATATACTTTAATTTCTGAATTATTCTCATAGACTATCCATAATATTAATTATGAAAAGGCATCTTGAAATTTTATTCAATAAATAATGACTTTTTTAGAACTATTAAAAAATATAAGTGAACCTATGATAATTGTTTGATATAAAATGACATAGGAACTCCATGTAACCTTAAAATATCATTAACAAACATTTTATAAATTTAATATAATGGCATATTATATTGGATAAGAAGGAAATGTACATATTATTCAATTGATCAACAATTACACAAATTATATTGTTTCCTCAAGATGTATTTGGAAATCCCACTATGAAATCAATTGATATATTCACCCATTTAATATTGGGTATGTGAAATAAATGAATTAAAACCTTTAGTAACTATCACTATTCTTTAACCAATTGAAAATTTAAAAAACATTTTTTTAATCAATAAATGTTTTCATTCTATCCCAACATTAACTATCCCGTATTTCTTTTTAAATATTAGTGCTATATGGATGAATTAAAAATGAAGAGCTATGAGATTTAATTAATATCTCTTTCTTCAACTGTGATTCAAAATTCACATAGAATAACCTCCAAAATATCAAAAAAAATATCTTTATAAATGTTATATTTAAAAAACTTATCCTTAAAACCAACTCTACATTTTTCTCTAACACACAAACATCCTTCTGTGCATACGTAATTCCTTTCAACCATGATGATTACAATGACACCTAAAACAAAAAATGATATCCTTACATCCAAAACATCCAATTCACAATTCATATAATCAATATCCAAATTTTTACATTCCTGCCATTTTGTGTTTAATATAGAATTATATTTTTAACTCATTGAATTTTACAACTTGTTTTCCTTTCTAGGATAGTAATTAATCATGAAGTCATAATCCCTGACCATTTCTAGTCGTCTTCTCTGTCTCATGATCAATTATTTTTGAGATAATATATACTTAAAATTTTTATTATTTGTATAATTTGAACACTTTATATCATAAAAATTATGCCTAAAAATTATCAATGTAAAAAATAGCACATAATTCCAAATCATGTGTAGGGTAAATTAACTCATGGGGTTTCAACTTACGTAAAGAATAAGATATTACCTTATTATTTCTCATTTTGAAATGACCAAGTACTTTCTATGAATCATCACTACATATGGAAAATTCACCACTTCTGGATTTTAAGCTCAAAACTAGAGCATTTACCAATATTATTTTAAATTCTTGGAACAAAGTATCGCATTATTTTGTCCAAAAAAGGTAACTCTTTTTTATGTTAAAAAAGGTAAAAGGATAGATAACGATAAAATATTTATTTAGAAATGTTCGTAATAGAGTCGTAATCCAAGAAAACTATGAATCTCATATAAGTTCATAGGTATTAGAAATTCATTAACCACTTATTTTGTAGGAAAAACATAAATACCATCCATATATATAGTATGGAAAAATGGATGAAATATATGGCAACCAAAATTCACTATTACTAAACTATCCATATAGTTTATTTATTTCAATGTCTGAAAAACAATCCAAAAGTGAATTTCTTATTCCTCATGGATTTTTTAATATTAAAAAAGACATCTATAAAAACAAACATAAACATATCCAAAAAATGGTGGAAGAGTCCATTCATAAGATTTCTAAATACATAATGTGTTATAGTTTATCCTAAGGGCATAAATACTACTTTATAATGCCTGTATCTCATTCAAAACACTATCTTTGGAAATTCATTCTTCTTCACCTTTATATGATCATACTTGGACAAAAAGTAATCCTTTGAAAAATATTGAGATTGTTGGAGCTGATAAAACATGTCATTGAGGTGAGGCAATGGATACTCATTCTTAACAGTAGTGCTATTCAAAGACTATAATCAATTCAATGTATCATAGAACCATATTTATTTTTTGAAAATAAAATAGGATCTCCTCGATGTGATGTTCATAGTCAAATAAAATATTAAATAAAAACTCATGTAACTACTTTATCAATTCATTGATTTATACTCATGCCATTAGTTAAAGGGGTTTTGAAATTTTCTTAGCATATAATACTATTTTAATATTAAATTAAACTTCATTTTTAGGTATAATTATATGAAACTATTTAATAAAAACATCAAGATACTAATTTAACACCGGAACATAATTTATATAAATAGATCCCTTATTTTCAACCACCTATTCCATATAAATTTCATTTCAATATTTTAACGGTTTCTTTGCTACCTAATAAGTTATAAATTGATTGGATTCATTATTTTATACAATCAAATTATGAAATACAACATATTTATCTATTCAATATATCATTCCATGGTAAAAATAAATACAATCCATAAAAATATTAATATCAAAGTATACATGGGAAAAAAATAATTTTCAGGTAAATTCCTTTCAAAGAAAATATCATGAATATTCTAATAATTTATTTTTTCATTAATACTTTCCTTAGTGTTTTTAAAATAATAATTAGAATCATTTTTGAAGGAGGAATTTTAATTTACCAAAAAAAATTTATAGAAATAAAAAATTATGTATACCCTGTATCAAACAAGACATTAGTATAATTAGAATAAAAAAATAATGTATCTAATACCAATTCGTTCGATGGCTCAACATATTCTGAAGTAGTTGTTATAGATCACACAAAACCTATATACATATAATCTAGATGCAAGCCATGATTCTAATTCCTCATTAGAAACAATAAATATCCCTTATTTTTAACCAAAATTAATACAAATGGTATACTAAATTATCTTACCATAAAAATTCATTGATGAATTATTTCCTTTTTCAGACCAACTCAACCTCTCTTTTTAGGCTAGTTTTTTAAGGACACAAGATCATTCAAAAAATACACTTCCACCTTCTCCTCACATTAGTCATGTAATTTTTATCTTTTGAATTAATGATAATCTAATTCCCTTAGATATTTTATCATTAATCTTGAGTAAAATTGATTGATTTCACAATAAATATCTCAAATAAAATTTGTTGCATACCCTGAATAACATGAGAATTTCATTTCATTGACAACCACTGAATCTCACTCATTCTTCAATTCCATGATTTTTTACAATACTAAGTCAAATCTTTTTTTGGATGTATTTCTCAAGAAAAACGTTTTTTTATTCATCTCCTTCCAATGCATCAATTTCCTAACCATCCTTGATTTTAATGACCATTGAACACCACTGATTGGGTTAAACAAAAAAATAATAAATATAAATAATAACATTTTGATGGTCTGAACACCCTATGCCATTGAAAATATTATCAACATATTTATTCCACCTTTCAACTGCCATTAGGTCGGAATATGTACTAAATGGTGGAGGATTTTCCCACATAAAATGCTCTACTACTATCATATTCAACTACAATTGACCTATTGGATCTTGGGCATGGATTTCACCACCATTTATTGCTAATGTCAATGAATCAATCACAATAACAAACTATTCAGTTCTAGTTCTGACTATCTCGGAATACTGATATAGAACGGTGGTTTTCTCTCAATGCCTTCCCATCACAACTGTTATGTTTCCTCTATGGATAATAATTATAATTATAAATATCTTATACGAAGAAACATTGTAATATAAAAATGATATATTATTTCAACATAAAAATAAAGTAAAATCACATATGGGTATTCTATAAACATTATCCAAATCCATAATGTTATATAACCATGACTTCATATCATATTTAGAAAAAAAATTAGAAAATGAACTTCAGTTTTGGATTCTACACATTAAAAAATGGTTTCGGTGAAATTTTGGGATTTTTCTAAAATACATGAATTTTTTGACGAATAGTGAAATAACATAATTTACAAAATAAGCTAAATAAGCTAATTATAGGATCATGTGTGATTTTATGCTGATGTAAGGCAACTAGGAACAGGAATACATTATAAAATTACTATTCTTGGTCATAAAGGACTCACTATTCTTTGTCGAAGGAAAATTTAATGAAATAATTAATTTTATATTAAAGAAACCCCTCTCCCCTCCACTATAAATACCACACTTCACACCCTAATTTTCTCACACCTATCAAGATTGGAGCCCTACCTATACTCTACCACAACATTTTCCCTAACCCCTCCCCCACGTCAAAGAGATTTTGGTCGCATCAAAAGACCAATCATAGAGCCCTTAAGGAGCATCTTAAGAAGAGGATTCAAGAGGTAGTTTCTACCCCACTTCTACTTTAATTCCCTATCAATTTCATGTTATTTTTTTATTATCTCCCCACCTATCTTTGTCCAAATGGTATGGTAACTCCAGTATCATTAATATAATGTAATGTTATGTTACTAATGGGATATTATATAATCCAACCTATAACACCCCGAGATTTTATGATATATAGTCTTTTTAATTTCATTCATATATTCTGTTGTACGCTACACTATGATTATATTGCGCTATATGAAACACTGTATTAAGTTTCAGTATACGCAACATTATTCTTAGATCGTGTTACACACAACCTCATGTTCATTTGATAGAAGTTATTCTACCCAAATTGAGTGTATATATATATATATTCAATGTATAAATGAAATATGGTTGGATTCTATATACAACACAACAAAGGAGTCTTGCATTACACGCAACCCTGACATTGCTAACATTACACGCAATCACGACCTTCCTCGATAGCGTGCGTTGTGCGCAATATCAGGTTTTACTAAAAAACGATATATGGTTATAATATTACTATGAACTAGCTGTTATTAATAGTAATACCCACTTATTGAAATTTTATAAATTTTATCTTTCAAAATAGACTTCATTTTTGGATTCCGAATATTGAAATTTGCTAGGGTGAATTTTTGGTATGTTTCTGAAAACTTTCAATTTTTGTGGAATAGGGAAAACACTAGGTTACTATTTAAAAACAGATTTTTTATTTAAATAATTATTTATTTTATTTAAATTTATTTTAGGTCAAAATTGATACATAATACTAATATATGTTGAATGTAATTTATTGGAGTCATTTTATAATAATTTTAGACATATTAAAATTTTATTGAACTTTTCACCGTCTTTTACCCACCTCCTAGGAGAATTTGAAAATTTACATAAAAAATAATTTTACCACTTCAGTGAGTGTAATTTCAAAAATCTGAGACAAACGGTTAATAATAAGGTGTAAAATGTGGTTCAATAAGATAAAAATAATTTTTTCGTGAATAGTAACTTTTTATTTTTATTTACCACGGTTAAAAGTAAATATGGTAATTAAGGTTAAAAATGATATTATTATTACCCTAGCACATTTAATAAATATATTGGATAAGTGTAATTCAACAAAAATCAACCTTAGGAATAAAATATTACCCTTTAGGTAAACATTGATTAGATTTGGAAACTTATTATTATTTTATTTAAAGAAGAGTTAAAATAGTTAAAATCAATGTGTAATAACTAGAACATTTTTAGTATAGGTTTATAAATAAGATAAATTCAACTATAAATATTAATTAAGAAGCTAAAAATATTTCATACATAATGGTATTTTATTTATAATTTTTAGACATTAAATAAGTTAATTTATTTATGACACAATGATGATGTCATAATTACCTTGTTAATGAAATATTAACATAATTGATGTTATAAATACCCAAATAAATGTAATTTAAGACTTTTTTTGAATTCCAATATTTTTCTAGGTTAATATGACATTTTAGTATTGATTTAATTAACTTTTTTGGAACTAATCATGCTGCTATAATTTTCACAAAAATCATGTACCAAAGAGTGTCAAAATTGACATAAAATAGTTTTTAAAACAAATATTATATTATTAATTGTTATTTTATTCATAAAAATCTAAGGTTCATCAAAATGACATATATAAGGATATATATTACTACTAAATCACTTGGTGTTCGTTTGGCTTGTTATAGAATGTTTATTAACCATATTGTGTAAGAAAACAAAAAGACACGATAAAAGTTAAATTATTTAACCTAGAGTTAAATCTAAATGATAAGGATAAAATTGTATCCTAAACTTGTCTAAAACCTATTGGTTGAAATTATTTTGATCTATCCCCACATTATCTTCAAAATAAATCAATTTGTAGATATTATAAACCTAATATGACTTTATTATAAAATAATATTTTATGTTTTTCTAAGGTGCCCCTCTCATCCCTTATAAAAATGGCACCCCTTCCCTCTTCTCTTCACACCCTTTTGAGCCTTTATGCTCAGCCAAACCCTACCCATTTTACTTCTCAACTTCCCTAGAAATATTATGGAGGTTCTGGTGTTCTCAAAAAACCAACTCTAGTGACCTAAGAAGAATTTTAAAAGAGGTACGTTGAGGAAGAGAAGGTTCGGATACGTACAAAGCATTTTGGATCTAACGTAAGGGATAATTATTCCAATCTCATTCTTATCTGAGATTTTTTATTTGTAAGTATTTACTAGGGTTATTGTTATCATCCATGCCCATTTTTTCTAAAAATGTTTTCATGTATTTTTGAAGTCCTTTTTACCCATTTTTTAATTTTACAACATGTTATGAAAGGAATCTTACTTTTGTTTACCACACGGGGATATTTTTGACATTTTTAACAAAAGTATGAGAAGAATGTTATTTTTAACTTATACGGTGTGAACAGATTTTTATGGTTTCATAACACCTCATTTTCATGAAGCTTACTCTACAGGATTTTAGGACTATTTTCAACAAAATAATTTTCTTTTAAAATTGCATGGAATTTTGTAAAAAGAAATTGATTTTGAAGAAGAAATGATATTTTCCTCAAAAATTCATTTCAATTGTTTTAACACACCCATTTTCCAACAAAAATGACATTATTTCATATGTTTATATTTCAATTATAATGTATCTATGATTTAAATGGTTTCACTTTTCTTATGATCAAATATCCATTTGTTTTATATGGATAATGTGATGATGGGATGATATTTATGAAACCCATTTTATTATTTAGGTTATGATGAATGTTTCAAGTTTATTTTGTCACACAAGTAAGAATGATTTCATTATGAGATGGGTGGGACCTATATCTCCCTCCAATGCATTGGGTAAATATTTATATCTCATGATAATGAAATGACTACAATGGTAAGTTAATATGATTCGGTGTTATAGGACAGAAACGAGGAGTGAACTCGATTTCGAAAGGGACTTTGTCTACTAAGATGGTCTTGGCAGCAATGCCTTGGGTACTATGGATATCATATCATATGAATAATGTTTTTCCACAATTAAATGTTTTATTAACATGTTATTTTATCATGATTAATGTTTCTTTATGACCTATGCCTTACATACTACCACAATTAATTTCACAACTCCAGATTTTCAAGTGTAAACATTATGTTCATGTTTTGAAGTTCAGATGTACATGGTTTGTTTTATTTTAACCATTATTACCCTTACTGATCATTTTAGCTCACCCTTTATAAGTTTCCTTTTACCCAAGATATAAATAATGTTTTTAGGTAAGAAAACAAAAGGAGAAGATCTTTATGGGAGTTGTTGAAGATCCATCACCACGATTAGAAGATTATTTTCCGAATTTCTAAAGACACTACACTATTACAGTCCTTGTTTGTTTGTTTTTTGTTTTGTAATAAGTATTCCAAAAAAGTAATTTAATGTCTATGTACGTCAAGATTTGGGTCTCTACAGTTTGTATCAGAGGAATGGTTTAGTCAACCTTTGGAAACCTGGATGTGAAAACTTTAGTTAAATCCCTAGAGATATTTCTAAGGTATGTCTCAGAATGTCTCTAAGGTTAGATATACGTATAGGTTATAGTCCTATAATTATGTTGAAAATAATTAATAACCTAGGGTGAACCTAAGGTGTCATGGATTATAGAATTTTGGATAAGTTAGACATCCCATAAGTGACTTTTTATGATAATGTGGTTCGTCGTTATTTTAATTGTTTCTTACATTATGGTTTCTAGTCTTAGTCAATGGAGGGAACGAGAAGGAATTCAGTTAACATTGATTCCAATGGAAAAATTAGTGACTATGATCAACAAAATTATGTAACGCCTGGAGAGAAAGATATTGTGATTATGCCGAATCAGTCATCTCGATATATGATTAACACGGTAAAATTTAGTTTTATTCATAAGTCATCAAATAAGAGGAATATGGAATTTTATGCATGTTAACATGGTGAGGAGCATAGACAAAGGAATATTGAAATTTATAAATAAGGGAAGAAGAACCATGAGGAATACCTCAAATGGAGGGGAAGATGTTATCTATGTGAAAAAAAAGGTCATATAGTGATAGACTGTTATGGAGTCCAATATCCTATCATCGGAGAACACAAGCATTACCCAACTCAATGACCTAACCTAAGAGGTTACTACTAAAACAAGGAAGAGAATATTCCATGAAAATAATTGAAGAGGATGTATTGAAGTGTTTAGGTATTCGTATTCAAGAATAATGTTGTTGAGTTACTTTTATGATACATTGGAATATCTATATATTGTTCCATTGTTGTTTTCCATAGGAATATGGAATTAGTAACCATGAAAAGTTATTGAATTATTTTTGGAAAGCAGATGACATGCACATAATGAAGAGATAAAGAGAAAATAATATATTTGATAGTATTCATGAGCTCATGACTAATATAAGGACAAAGTGATATCATGGTTTGAGGTTACATAATTTTTGGGATTTTGGTATGTGGAAAGAGTTAACTTTTTACATGATTAATGTTTTCACTAAGGTTCAATGGGTATTCATTTTTAAATAGAATACATGATTAAGGTATTCACATGTTTGAAATGTGACCAACAATATATATCATATGATATATGGGGGATAAATGATGTTATTCACATGCTCAGCTGATGAAATATCTAGTAAGTGTTTTCTTTATACTTTGAGCTTGGGTAGAATTATTTTGGATAATCCTAATGATTGGAATAGATTATGTTGGACATAAGTCAGTATTGTTTAAGGGTAGAATGTTTGTCGATATTATTTATGGAATTTTATAATAATGTAGTTTTAGAAAAAGGACGACCTACTGGATGGGCGACAACCGATCACATCGAACAAGGCTGTGGGAATCGAACCCACAGCTGAAGTTCAACATGCTTTTATCGCTAACCAATGGCCTACAGAAAGTCCCTGGTTAGTAGAAACTAGTTTTATTTTAAGAGGTATGATAGTTGAAGTATATGTCCATTTTTAGAATCATATATGATTACCCTCACCATAGATGGACTTATGTATATTTTTAACTTTTTCTAACCTTTTGTTTGAGGTAGATGGAATGCCCCATCATTCTATCACAAGATCTGCTAACACTTCACGAAATAAAAATTCAACATCATTTCTTTAAGAGATGAAGTGGAAATTGTTCGAGGCACGAGCAACGTTGAGATTGAACCAAAATCATGTAAGTATTTCTTTTAATTCAAAAATTCCTTAACATTTGGGAAATGATCTAGAAACCCAAAAATGTTTTCCTAGTGCTCTCATATATGATGAATCAGACGGAACCTTAGATCATCAAAAATTTATGGCTTTGTGATTATTGGATTTTTCATATCCAAGTTCTCTACCACTCTCCATCAAAACTTGATGGATAGATTTTTATTCCATAACCATATTTTTCACTTATGATCTTCTATGTGGGAACCCAAGTGATGAGTTACTTTGTGTATCTATTTGGTATCTAATATACATTTTTTAAAAGTATGTTTTATTATTCCTTTTCGTGATGTGGGTTTTTATGAAAGAAACTTTCAAGTAGTAAAACATTTATATCCCCGACGAATTTCGAGGGAAAAATTCATTTTAAGTGTGGTAGAATGTGACACCCCGAGATTTTATGAGATATATTCTTTTTAATTTCATTCATATCTTCTATTGTATGCTACACCAATATTATCTTGCACTATAAGAAAAACCATATTAACTTGTTGGATACGCAACATTATTCTTGGATCATGTTACACACAATTTCAAGTTCATTTGATAGTAGTTATTCCATGAAAAATTGAGTGTATATATATATATATTCAATGTATAAATGAAATATGTTTTTATTCGGTTATATAAAATAACAAAGTAGTATTTCACTACACGAAACCCTGACTTGGCTTCCATTACATGCAATCACGACCTTCCTTGATAGCGTGTGTTGTACGCGATATCGGGTTTCACTAAACAATGATATATGGTTATAATATTATTATGAAATAGATGTTATGAATAGTAATACCCACTTTTTGAATTTTAATAAATTTTATCTTTCAAAATAGACCTCATTTTTGGATTTGGAATATTGAAATTAAACTAGGGTGAATTGTAGGTATTTTTCTGAAAACATTCAATTTTTTGATGAATAGTGAAATCACTGGGATACTATTTAAAAACCGGATTTTTATTTAAATAATTATTTAATTTATCAAAATTTATATTAGGTCAATATTTATGCATAATATCTATATAAGTTCAATGTAATTTATTGGAGTCGTTTTATAATAATTTTAGACATATAATAATTTTATTGAACTTTTCACTGTCTTTTACCCACCTCCTAAGAGAATATTAATATTTACATAAAACACAATTTTAACTCTTATGTGAGTGGAATTTCTAAAATCTGAGATACATGGTTAATATCAAAGAGTAAAATGTGGTTTAATAAGATAAAAATAATTTTTGGTGAATATTATCTTTTTACTTTTATTTACCACGGTTAAAAGTAAATTGGGTAATTAAGGGTAAAAATGATATTATTATTACCCTAACACATGTCTTAATTCTATTAGATAAGTTTAATTCGACCAAAAACAACCTTAGGAATAAAATATTACCTTTTATGTCCACATGTATTAGATTAGGACACTTATTATTATTTTATTTAAAGAAGTGTTAAAATAGTTAAAATAAATGTGTAATAAATTAAATCATTTTAATATAGGGTTATACATAAGATATATTCTACTATAAATATTAATTAGAAATATGAAAAGAATTCCTACATAATTTTATTTTATTTATAATTTTTAGACATTAAATAAGTTAATTTATTTATGACATAATGATGATTCAGTAATTACATTATTAATGAAATATTAACATAATTGATGTTATAAATACCCAAATAAATGTAATTTCATACTTTTTTATGAATTAAAATAATTATCTATGTTAATATGAAATGTTAGTATTTATTTAATTAACTTTTTTTTGAACTAATCAGGATGTTATGATTTTCACAAAAATCAGGTACCAAATTGTGTCAAAATTGACATAAAATAGTTTTTAAAACAAATATTATATTATTAATTGTTATTTTATTCCAAAAAATTTATGGTTAGGAACAATTACAGATATAAAGATATATATATTAATAATGAACCACTTGGAGTTATTTTGGTTTGTTATATTAAGTTTATTATCTATATAGTGTAAGAAAACAAAAAGACACGGTAAAAGTTAAATTATTTAACATAGAGTTAAATCTAAATGATAAGGATAAAATATTAACCTAAACTTGTCTAAAACCTATTGGATGAGAGTATTTAAACCCCTCACCACCTTAGTTTCTAAATAAATCAATTTTTAGCTATTAAAAACCAAATATGTCTTTACTATAAAATAATAATTTAAGTTTTCCTAAGGTTCCCCTCTCATCACTTATAAAAAGGGAACCCCTTACCTCTTCTATTCACACCCTTTTGATCCTTGAAGCTTGGCCAAAACCTGCCCATTTCCCTTTATCAATATCCATAAAAATATTACAGAGATTCTGGTTTCTCAAAATACCAACTCTAGTGCCCTAAGAAGATGTTTAAAGGATGTGCGTCGAGGAAGAGGATGTCCGGATACGTACGAAGCATATCATATTTAAGGTAAGGGATAATTATTCCAATCTCATTATTATGCATGATTTTTTATTCATAAGTATTTATTGGGGTTATTATTATCATCCATGACCTTGTTTTCTAAAAAAAATTCATGTACTTTTAAAGTCCTTTTTACCAATTTTTGGAATTCACCACATGTAATGAAAGGAATCTTACTTTTGTTTTCCACATGGGGAACTTTTTGAATTTTCTGACAAAAGTATGAGAAGAATGTTATTTTTAACTTATACTGCGTGAATGGATTTTTACAGTTTCATAACTCCTCATTTTCATGAATCTTACTCTGCATGATTTTATGACTATTTTCAAAAATATACTTTTCTTTCAAAATTTCATGGAATTTTGTGAAAGGAAAATGATTTCGAAAAAGAAAGTATATTTTCCTCAAGAATTCATTTCAATTGTTTTATCAAAACCATTTTCCATCTAAGATGAAATTATTTTATACATGTATGTTTCAAGTATAATGTCTTTATAATTTACATGGTTTCACTTTTCTTATGATGAAATATCCAAATATTTTATATGGATTATGTGATGATGGGATGATTTTTATGAAACCTATGTTATTTATTGGGTTATGATGAATGTTTCAAGTTTATTTTGTGTCACAAGTAATAATTATTTCATTATGAGATGGGTGGGACCTATATCTCCCTCAAATTCATTGGGTAACGATTTATATCTCATGAGATAGACATGGCTAGACCGGTAAGTTAATCCGGTTCAGTGTTACACGACTGAAACGAGGAGTGAACTCGATTCAGAAATGGAATTTGTCCACTAAGATGGTCGTGGAAGCTATGCCTTGGATACTATGGAAATCATATCACATGCTAAATGGTTTTCCACAATTAAATGTTTTATTCCCATTCTATTTTATCATGATTAATGTTCCTTTATGACCTATGCCTTACGTAATGCCGTAATTTATTTCACAAATCAAGATTTTGATGTGTAAACTTCATGTTCATGTTTTGAAGTTAAAATGTATATGGTTTGTTTTATTTTATCCATGATTACCCCTAATGATCATTAGAGATCACCGTTTATATGTTTTCTTTTCCCAAAGATATAAATAATGGTTTTGGGTAAGAAAAAAAAGGGGAAGATCTTTATGGGAGATGTTGGAGATCTTTCACCATGAATAGAAGATTATGTTCCAATTTTGGAAAAACACTAAACTATTACAGTCCTTGGGTGTTTGTTTTTGTTATGTATTAATTATTCCGAAAAAGTAATTTAATTATTATGTACGTCAAGATTTGGGTCTCTATATAACCCATTTCCTTCTTCCTTTTATTTTATTAATGAGAATGTTGTTTGTAAGGTTTTAATTTATCACCTTCAAGAACGACATGTTTTATTCTTCCATTTCTACATTCATATCTGGTCATAAAAACATTTTTGTGTTTGAACCATAATAATTTATATGTATAATTTCATATTTCATGTTCTAGAAGTTACTTATGAACATATTACTAGGTGATAAATTAAAACAAGTTTGTTGTGATCGAAAAACCTCCCAAATTAACCCAAACAATCATCATTTAATTTTTATCTAATGATTCATTCAAATGGTATATAATATAACTCATTATAAGGTCATTTTAAATTCATTAATTTCATTAATAACAAGTAATATTAGTTCTGAATGTTTACCCATGTTCTATCTTAACATCAATTTATGAATACAAGTGAACCACCGAAAAAACCCGTAAAAAAGAACATCCCCAAACAATGTTTTTAAACTCTATAAGTCATCCAAAGGAATATAAAATGAAATAATGAAACCAGAATAAGCCCTATTCATATATAAAAGGTTCTGGAATTTATTATTGATGAATATAATGTCATTATATATGACATTAAAATGAAGGAAGCCTTCAGGTACAAGGTAAGGGGAAAATCTCAAACCCAATTTTCATTCTTCGGGTTCTCCCTCTTTCACTCCAATTTGGTATGGTCACTTCTTAAAAATCATTTTTTCATCATTATCATACCTTTTCCGGGATATAAATGTTTTATACTAAAGTCTATGTCAAAATAAATGTCTTCCAAGATAACTCTTCTTTTAAGAACCAAACATTTACCTCTCATTCATGGTTGATGGTTCGTGTATCAAGTATGATGTTCCCTCTTTCTTTTGGGAACACAAAGTTTATGAATGTATTATTATGAGATGAAACCCATTCCTACCATGGGTTAGTCAAGTTCATTATTGATATATGTTCGTATGTGGCGTGCATGATAATAATAACATTATGAGGTGACTGGTGCACCCAGAATTATATAGCGCAATATGAATGTTTGAATATGACGGGTGCGCCTAGAATTATACAACACTCCAATGCATTAGGTAAAGTGATGAATCATGTGAGTATATGTGAAATTATGTGGACATGATGCTAGATTTGTTCACATGTATGTGTTGTAGATAACCACTAAGACATAGTGTTTCATTTTTTAGCATTGCCACATTTCAAGTCTTATATTCATGATTCCCCTCATGTTTATGATATTTTATCCCATGTTATGATTATTCTCACCCTGTGATATATTGTTCTTCTCTATCCCCTTACTAGGATTTTATCTCTCCAATTTTTTTATGTATATCCTTTGGTGACTACATGTACTAAGGAGAGGTAAAGTGTGAACAAGATGCTAGTCAAGTAGGAATTAAATGATTATTTAAGATTTGTGTAGTAAATGTTATGAATGATCCTAGTTTTCGAAGACAATAAACCATTAGATACTCTATGTGTAATAATATTTTTTTGTTTATCCTTAAAATAAAGTAATAGTAATGTAAGAAATTGTTGGGTCACTATAATTGGTATTAGAGGAAAGGTTTAGTTAAATTGGGAATTAGGATTACTGAACCCTAGAGAAAACCTCTAGCATGAGACTAAGTAAAAATATTCACACAAGAATATTTACATATGGATACCATATGTTATGTTTTTGGTATAATATTTTCAAATGATAAGTTATTAATAAAAGTATTACTTTTGTTTTATTCTAGCTTTTACTATTTTAGAAAATGGTGGAACCAGGAGAAATCAGGCCAACAACTCATCTGAGGGACAATGCAATGATGTCCGGAAAGACATCCCCAATGACTTGAGTGGTGGAGTTCAGAACATCATGGAGATGCTTACCCAATTATAACAGGTTGTGAACAATAACCATAACAATGGGGAACGTCCTCCTTTACCAGAGAGGGAGAAACTGGCTATCAAATGTTTTATGTGGCAATGACCATCGACGTTTAATGGATCTTCTGATGCACTAGCTGTGGAATAGTGGTTCAAGTCCATGGAGAAGATCTTTTCTGTTATTCACTATTCTGAGATGGAGAAGGTGAACCTGGATGTTTATCTTCTAGATGGATAATTCAATCAATTGTGGGATTTGATTAAAAACACTAAGCCAAGGGAGGAAATTGAAGAGATGGAATGGGAAGACTTTAAGATAATGTTTCTTAATAAGTATTTCCCAAGAACACTTCGTACGAAGATGGAGAGAAAATTCATAGAGCATAAGAAAAAATAAGGATGATCTTTCACAACCTACAAATAAAATTTCTCAAGGATTTCATGGTACTCTTCAGGTTTTGTTATCCACAGTGATAAAAAATTTGATAGATTCTATAGTGGATTAAAACCACACCATCGAAAGGCTCTTTCTATTCGAGAATTTGGGAGTTAGGAAGAAGTTGTTTGATGTTCTATCAATTTAGAGATGTAGTTTGGAGAATGGTCCCATGAATATGGTGATAAGAAACCAATGATTTATTTTCAATACAGTGGATTTGATGATGAAGGTGGGAAGAAAACTCAACGACCCACATGCCAAAAATGTGAGAAGATACACCATGGGAACTACCTCAAAGAGATGGGGAAATGATTTATGTGTGGGAATGAAGGACTTCATGCTCATGAGTGTTGAATAGACATGAAAAGGAAGGATAATGTGGTGGAATAAAGGGGAGAACCACCCATGGTTCAGTGCTACAACTGCATAGATCTAGGGAACTATGCAATCCAGTGCACAAAACCTCATGTTCTCCAGTGTAATTAGTGCCATCAGCCACCAAATCCAAAGGAACAAGGGAATCTATATGCTATCACTGCTGCAGAAGTGGAGCAGGATAATGAATTTGTACAATGTACACTTTTTATTCACTCATAAAAGGAAAAGTGTTATTTGATTCTGGTTCTATGCATTATGTTATATCATGAAATTTTCCTAGAACTATAGAATCAAATCGTCGAAACACTAAAGTAGATATATCTACAAAAACACTAAGTGGTGCAATCATTGAAACCCAAGTGTTTGACTCTTCTCATATTGGGGTATGTGGGAAGATTATTCTAGAAAATATCATAATACTTCCCTCGGTGGAATTTGATGCTATAATTGTAATGGATTGGCTCTCGTTATATAGAGCACATATCAAATGTCGAGAAAATGAAATATCCTTTCATATTTTGAACCATACCATGCTCCTATACAAATACAAGGATTATCATAAATATCCTTTGAAAATTCCTTCATCTGTGTCGATGTTGATTCCCTACGAATAAGCATACCTCTCACAAATGGTTGGGTTGAAGGATATATCCAACCATGCAGAAATGACCATCGAAAGGGAATATGAATATGTATATCCCAAAGAGTTACCCAGAATTCTCCCAGATCATGAGGTAGAGTTCTCAATTGAACTCATACCTAGAGCTACTCCTATCTCAATGTGTCCCTATAGGATGGCTCCTATAGAATAGGTGGAGTAAAAGAAGAAGCTATAAGAGAATCTAGACAAAGGGTTCATACGCCCTAGTGTATCACCTTGGGGTGCACCAGTGCTCTTTGTGAAGAAGAAGGATGGAACAATGAGGCTTTGTATTAATTATTGGGAACTCAACAAGATCACCATAAAGAAAAAGTATCCTCTCCCAAGGATTGATGACAAGTTTTACTAGTTAAGAGGACCACAATACTACTCATAGGTCGATCTTCGTTCTGGATATCATTAGGTAAAGGTGAATTAGGAAGATATTAATAAGACTGCCTCCCTTACAAGGTATGGGCACTATGAGTTTTTGGTGATGCCCTTTAGACTTACTAATTCCCCTAAAATCTTCCTGTATTTGATTAATAGAGTCTTTAGAAATTACCTTGAATTTTTTTTGGTAGTGTTTATTAATGATATTTTCATATACTCCATGAGAAAGGAGTAGCATGAAGGAAATCTAAGACCTATGTTGGCGACTTTGAGAAAAGAGAAGTTGCATGCCAAGTTCAACAAGTGTGAATTTTGGATGAAGAAAGTCACGTTTTGGGACATGTGTTCACAAGTGAGGGCATTTCTGTGCATCCTTCAAAGACAAAGGTGATTGTAGAATGGCCTAGGCCCTCTAGTGACACAGAAATCCGTAGTTTTCTTGGATTATCTGGGTACTATCGACATTTTGTGAGAAAATTCTCAAGATTGTCCAGCCCTCTATCTAAGTTAACAAGGAAAGGGGTAAAGTATGTCTGGATGGAAGAATGTGAGGGAAGCTTCAAGGAGCTAAAGAGAAGGGTGATCACTACACTTGTACTCACACTACTGAAAAGTGGAGAATGTTTTTTTATATAAAGTGATGCTTCAAAGAAAAGATTGGGTTCCGTAATCATGAAAAATTATAATGTGATAGCCTACGCCTCACAATAGTTGAAGATCCATGAGCATAACTACTCGACGGATGTTATAGAGTTACAAGCCATGAGTTTTGTGTTGAATATCTAGAGGTACTACATTTATGGTGAGAAGTGTGACATATACACTGACCACGAGAATCTAAAGTATATATTCACACAATACAATCTCAACATGCATCAATTGAGATGGTTAGATCTAATCAAGGATAATTATTGATCTATTCACTACCATCTTGGAAAGGAGAACATGGTAGATGATGCTCTTAGTAGAAATAAACCCTCTACTCTATCCATGTTATGGATTGAGAAAGACCATATCTTCTTAGATATGCAAATTATGGATTTTTAAATCATAATGGATGGGGATACATCATACCATTTCCAAATTATTACACAACCATCCATCCAAGAGGAGATTTAGGATGCACAAAGGGATGATGTGGATATAGAAAAGAGTGTCAATGTATTAATGGAATGGAAGCTTCAATAGTTTGATATCGATGATGATGGTGTGATTTTGTTTGGAATGTGGATTTGTGTTCCTTCATCACCGGAGATAATGAAAGAGCTATTGGACAATGCACATAGATCAAATTTTTCTATCCATGTTGGGAGTACGAAGATGTATCGTGATCTCCATGAACACTTCTGGTGGGATAACATGAAGAATGAAATTGCAGAATATATTTCAAGGTGCTTGGTATGTCAGCAAGTTAAAGTAGAGCGACAAAAGTCCAAAGGGATGATGCAGCCATTGCCAATACCCAAGTATAAATGGGAAAATGTTACTATGGACTTTTCATAGGTCTCCCGAGGACGTCGAAGGGAAATAATACGATATGGGTTGTGGTTGACCGACTCACCCAGACATCCCATTTCATCTCTATTCTGGAAGATATCTCTCTTGAACAATATGAAAAGATATATGTGAAGAAAGTGGTGAGACTTCACGGTGTTCCACTATCAATTGACTCTAACCATGAACCAGGGTACACATCTAAATTCTAGAGGAGCCTTCAAATTTCATTGAGTATTGAATTAAATATCAGCCTGGCCTATCATCCCCAAATGGATGTCCAGTCTTAAAGGACTATTCAGATGCTTGATAATATGCTAAGATCATACTCTCTAGAATTCAACAGTGTATGGGATGATCATCTCCCATTGTATGAGATCTTATACAACAATATCTTTCACTGTAGATGATCTGTATGGAATGCGATGTAGAATTCAATCTTATTGCGATGAAGTTGGATAAATAAAGCTACATGACCTCGATCATGTTCAAGAGATGCCAGAGAAGGTTCAAGTCATCCAGAAACAGTCATTGTTGATCAATGTCAGCAAAAGAGCTATGCTGACAAACATCGAAGGGACATGGAGTTCGACATTGATGATAAAGTCTTCCATTGAAGATCTCCATGGAAGAGAGTCATGGGATTTGGGAATAAATGGAAGCTATGCCCAAGGTACATTGGCCCATTTGAGATCCAACACCGCATAGGAGTAGTGGCCTGTCAACTTGCACTTACACTGAATATGGCTCAAATTCATGATGTGTTTTACATATCATTCATTAGAAATTAAATATTGAACCCCTCACATGTACTAAACTCAAAAGTGGTACAGCTGGAAGATGATCTCTCTTATGAGGAGAAGCCAGTAGAGATTATGTATCGGAGAGATATGGTTTGGCACAACAAGATAACTAATCTTGTTAATGCTTTGTGGAGGAATCTTAAGTTTGAGTAAAATACATGGGATCTAGAAGAGGCAATGATGGAGAAGTACCCTCACCTGTTTGTGAAAAAGTAAATTTCAAGGGTGAAATTTCTTAAGGGGAAAAGAATGTAACGACCCAAATTTTTTCAATGGAAATTCCCTTCTTATAATTATGTCATAAAATCACATGAAAACACAAAAAAAATAACTACTAAGTTCTAAGTGACCATTAAACATATGTGTGTCACTTTTGTGTTTGAAATTTTGAAAATCTTACATACACGGTTGTGTTCAAGATAATTTTTAGAGTCTAATAAAAAAAAAATGGTGAATAGTAACCTACCCTTATGAATAGTCACATGCACTTATGAATAGTGAAATACCCTAATAAATAGTAACCTTACATATGATAGTGTAAAAATAATATTCATGTGAAAGTATGATATACCTATATTTTAGAATAAGTAAATGAATGTTTTTAAACTAGTTTTTTAATAATAAATTATGATATTAATTAAATATTAAATTAATCATATTTATAAAATTATTTTTGAAAAATGGACTTTATTTGGGATTCTACACATCGAAAAATCGTTTGTTTGAAATTTTTGGATTTTTCAGAAATACTTGAAATTTTTGATGATTAATGAAATACCATAATTTACAAAATAAGATAAATAAGCTAATTATAGGATCATTTGTGATGTTCTACTGATGTAAGACAACTTGGCTCAGGATTACATTATAAAATTAAAATTCTTGTTCATGCAAGACTCGTTATTCTTTTTTCTAGGGGAAATTAAAAAAATAAATAATTTTATAACAAAGAGACCCCTCTCCCCTCCACTATAAGTAACACCCTTCACACACTCATTTCCTCACACCTCTCAAGCTTGAAGCCTTGTCTAAATAATAACAGAAAATATTCTATATCCACTCTCCCACATCCTTGATCTTTTGGTCTCACCAAAAGACCAATAATAGATCCCTTAAGGAGAATATCAACAGGAGGATTCTAGAGGTAATTTCTCTCCCTCTTCCCCATTAATTCCTTTCAATTTCATGTACTTTTCTTATTATCACTCCTCCTATCTTTGTATAAATGTTATCATAACTTTAATATAATGAATATTATATAATTATATGATACTAATGGGTTATTATATCAACCAACCCATTTCCCACTTCCTTTTCTTTTATTAAAGAGAGTGTTGTTCGTGAGGTATTAATTTATAACCTTCAAGAATGATATGTTTTATTATTCCATTTATAGCTTCTGATCTGATCATGAAACCATTTTTATCATTGACCCAAAATATGCTATATGTATTATGTCTTATTTAAATTTCTGGATCTAAATTATGTACATATTACTATGTGATAAATTATAACATGCTCGTTGTAATCGATAACCCGCCCAAATTATCCAAAATAATCATCATTTAATTTTTATCCAATGATTCATCTACATGGTATATCATATAACTCATTATAATATCAAATTAAAATCTGGATGTCATTAATAACATGTAATATCAATTATGGATATTTACCCATGTTCTACCTGAACATCAATTTATGAATACAAGTGAACCACCCCAGAAAAACCATAAAAACGAACATCCCCTTAAAATGTTTTTAAACTCTATAAGTCGTCCAAAGGAACACTAAAAGACATAATGAAACTAGAATAAACCCTATTCATGTATATAAGGTTTTGGAAATTATAATTAATTAATATAATGTCATTATACAGGACATTAAAGATAAGGAAGCATTCAGAAATAAGGTAAAGGGAAAAACTCGAACCCAATTTTCTTTCTTCAGGTTCTCCCTCATTCACTCCAATTTGGTTTGGTGACTTCATAAAATTCATCTGTTCATAATTATTTTAACTTTTCTGGGATAAAATTTTTTTCTACGGAAGTTTATGTCCAACAAAATGTTTTCCAAAAGAACTCTTCTTTTAAGAACTCAACTTTTACCTCTCATTCATGGTTGATAGTTCTTGTTTCAAGTATATTGTTCCCTATATGTTTTCAGAACCCATATTTTATGAATTTATTCTTATGAGATGAAAACCATTCCATACCATGGGTTAGTTATGCTCATTATTAATATATGTTCTCTGTGGCATGCATGATAATGATATTATTCTGAGGTGACGGGTGCGCCCAGAATTATATAGCACAATAAGAATGTTAGAATGTGATTGGTGCGCCCAGAATTATATAACGCTCCTATGCATTGGGTAAAGTGATGAATATCACGAGTAAATTGGAAGTTAAGTGTACAAGATGCTATCTTTTTTTAGAAGTATGTGTGGTAGTTAACCAATATGACAAGATGTTTCATTTTTATGCATTCCCTCATTTTAAGACTTATATTTATGCTTCCTCTCATGTACATGATCATTTTCCCCATGTTATGATTATTCTCACCACATGATATATTGTTCTTATCTATCATTTTACTAGGATTTTATCTCACCAATTCTTTGATGTATATCCTCAGGTGACTACATGTACTATGGAGAGGTAAGTGCAGATAAGAAGCTACTGAAGAAGGAATTAAATGATTTTTTTATTTATGTTGTAAAAGTTATGAATGGTCTTAGTTATCCAAGACACTAAACCATTAGATCCTCTTTGTGTAATAATATTATGTTGTTTATCCTTAAAATGATGTAATATTAATTTAAGAAATGGTTGGGTTAATATAACTTTCTTATGTTTCCTTTCCCTATGTTATAACAAAAGGTTTTGTATAGAAGCACTAAAGGAGGAGTTCATTGTGGGAAACATTAGATAAAATTATCCAACATATAATATTTCATTCCATGTTTCCAAATACACTAAATTATTATATTCCTAAAGAATTTACTTTTTTAATGTGAAATTCTTCTAAATTTTTTTAATATCCATGTATGTTAAGCCTGAGTAACAAGAGACAATATCAAAGGAATGGTTTATTCAACCTTTTTAAACTACAATGAGAAAACCGTAGTTGGATCCCTATAAATATTTATATGAATATATATAGTGATTTCTCTAAGGATAATCCTAATGTCTTGTATATTTTGAATGCAGTGGTCATGATGTGGGCATCATATAAGTAATGTTTCATGATTATGTGGATTTCCTCTATAATAATTGTTTCTCACATTGTGCTTTATGGATTTAGTGAATGGAGGTAACCATAATGAAATGTGTTAACATGGAATATATTGAAATATAAGGTGATTATGAGATACTAAATTGGATAATTACATGAGAGAACAATATTTTGATTATTTCGAATTAACTATCATTATATATTACTAACAATATGAAATTTGGAGATATTCTTAACTAATTGAATAAGTATGAGACAACATTTTTGAAATTTCTATATGATACGGATCATAGATGAAAGAAGATTTAGATTCCCAAAAATAAATAATAGGTGAAGAAGAACCTGAAGAATACCTCAAATTGAGGGGAAGATGTTATTTGGGCAGGAAAATGGTCATTCAGTGATGAGTTTTCATGGAGTTCAATGTCGTATCTGTTGAGAACCTGGAAATTACCCAGCTCAAAGCCCTAACATATGAATTAAATACTATACTAGGGAAGGCCTATTCTATTAAAATCATTAAAAAATAAGGATTCAAGTGTTTATTTTTTTGTATTCATGAATTATGAAATATAGAATGATTGGATGTATTATATTTTTTTCAAAGGATTTAAAAGTTTATGTTGAATGGTTTTAAGGGACTAGGAATGTGATTTTATGGCATGGTGTCATTTTATCTAAGTGAAGATAACACTTATTATGTTCCCAATATTCAGATAATGATGTTTCTTATAAAGATATTTAGTGTATTTATAAGTAAATTTGATGGTACTATTTACCAAAAAATTGATAAATTATTTTTTTAAGAATAATTTTGTGTTATCATGGATGAAGTTTATGTCTATTTTGTATTTAATAAATTTATCCAGTAATCTTGGGAATACAGAAACATGCATGTTTTTATTAAGGATATATTTTAACTAAGGTCATTAGCATGTTTCAATAGAATACATGACAATGATATTTATTTGATTGGAATGCGACCACAAAGAGGTATCATGTGATATATAGGATATCAATGTTAAGATAATTTAGTGGAAATATTTATAATGTTTTGGTTTTTTATATTTCAGATAATTTATAAGTTTAAAAATTTAGGGAATAGATTATTTTACACATTGAATGATGATTTATATATTAATATATTATCTAAACATATACGTATTTTTTCATGTTGGACAACTTTAGATAACCATTTTACTATTTTTCTAACTAGAGACTAATGGAATGACCTATCATTATACCACGGGATCTATTACTACATTAGGAATGAAAAATTTACCTTTATTTATTGGAATAAGAGATGATGTGTAAATTTATCAAGGAATGAAAAAGGTGAGATTTTTCTGAAATCAATTTAATATATGTTCTCATGAAACTTTTTCAAAATTTGGAAAAGGGTCTTGAAATAAAATGTTTTACTATTATCATAATTTTTAGGAAATCAATGACCACTTCCACTCATCATTAGTTATTGTTTTTTGTAATGGTTATCTTTCATTTGATCACTAACTTTCTTGTGATCATTTTTTTCATTATTTATGATTATTTAAACATTTTTGAATTTCAATGTTTTCAATTCTTAGATATGTTATCCTTTGTTGAAACCTAGCTATGTGTTACTTTGTTTAATGGTTTTGTTCCTAAATTTCCATTTTTAATTGATGTTTCTTTATTAATTTTTACAATGTGGGTTTATAAGAATGGATCATTCATGTAGTAAACCATTGATAACCTAGATGAACTTAGAGGGAGAAATTAATTTTATATTAGGTGTAAAGTAACACCATGAGATGTTGAGAAGTATTTTTTTCAAATTAATTTATTCTTTTTGATATGTTTCGTTTCAAGAAACACTGAATATATCTTTTGTTATATGAAATAACTATGTTTGGATTTCATTATAAAAAATACCATGTTGTGATTTTGCTAAATGAAACACATAAATTAAATATAGTTACATGAAACACTAGGTTTGTCTTGTTTTACACAAAATGTTGTGATCCTTTGATTGTATGTGTAACATGCAAGATTGAGTTTTAACAAACTATAATATACTGTTAATATTAATATTAAAATATTATTGTAACTACCACCTAGCTGTTGGAATGGAAGTTGAAAATAATATATACTAAATTGTGAAACTATTATTTACACATGTATATAAAATAATTAATTTGGATATCAATAAGTAGAACATAATGAATGAATTCTTATAAAATAAAGAAATTAATTTTCTATATAAACAATTATTCAGTGTAAAAACATAATTTTTTCTCAATTAACTAAAACACCTAATTTTTATTAATGTTTAAAATAAAACATATATATTATATATTCAATCAGTATTCTTTTTATAATCATAAAATAGATTTTATAGGTATAAGATAATAATAAATCTAATTGTATGAATAAAGTACGTATTTCAATAAAATGTAATATTAACACCTCTTAATGTAGAAACCATTTAATATATGATTATTGAAATATTTATAATTTTTATTTGAAAAAAGAAATTTTATTTTGGAAGAGGGATATCAAAATTTACTTGGGGATAATTTCTTGTATTTTCTATGAGGTATCATTTTTTGATGAAAAATGAGAAACACTGAAATTTAAGTCGAAAATTCATTTTCATCTAATTTATATATTTAGATAAACAATATTTATATTTGGTGTTAATTTTTATATTATATAAATTTTTCATATATTAATCTAATTTTTATCATTATAACTAATTTCACATTGAAATTTGATATAAAAACATTTCAATATTTTGAACGTTTTGACTTCCAAATCCCATATTGTCATCTCATCTCTGAGATAAAATTAAAATTATGTTATTACGATTTTGATTTTAGAATTTGAAAAATGGATTACATTTTTAGAATAAAATTAATTCATAATATAAATTAAATTCAAATTATTTTTTTCAAAAAATATTTGTGAATGTGATTAAAATTAATTACATCGATTAAAGAAAAATTGGTTCAACAAACTACTAAACCTTAAACATAAGGGCCAAAATAACCTAGAAATTTTCGAAAGGATATTTGAGGTTCATATTAATTACATATAGTAAATTTTATCACAATTGTAACATTATTAGGGAAGCTTTAAAAGAGAAAATTTTGGGTAGAATCCTCATTAAATAAATTTACTATAATGCCACTCCTCCTCGACTATAAAAAGGAACACAACCATTATAAATGTTAACAACTATCAACCACTTTTTATTGAAACAAATTCACAAGTAAACTCCCAACATCCATAAAATCATTATACAATAATCACTGTGGTCATAACTCTAATAAAGAATCCCCTTTGGTGCAAACGGAGATGTGTTACCCAAAGAATTGGTAACATCCTTCAAAAATCTCTTTTGTATTATTTTCATCCTGTACCAATAAAATAATATTTTTAAATTATTATATAAATCCATATGAATCCAAATATACTGATATGTTTCTATTCTATTTTTTCTACATAAACATACACACACATCCATCTAATGGGTAGTGAACGTACCGGTCTTATGTAAAGTGGACTACCATGTTACCTAATGATGTTGTCTGTTTATCCATTATAACCTCTCCTGAGAATAAAATTATTATGTACATACTATTTTTTAAGATATAAATTACATATATAATTTTTATATTATTATTTAATTATTCTATAAATAATAACTTCATTATTTCCATTTTGTGTAAATATGATATCCTTGTTTGTTGATATAGGGACAATCACCTCCTCAAAGCGGTATGGTTTGTTCACCCTTTTCATGGAATGTATTAAGGATGAGTTTATAGAAATTATATAGGATATATAAAATAAAAAATCAAAAGGATATATATACAAAATATAAGTAAATGTCTCATTTACATTTCATTCAGTATGTCAAGAAAATAGAAACATTGTTCATGCATACATATGGCCTACCGTCTCCATGAACAGAGTATTTCATTCCATATATATATATTTCATAGATTATATATATATTTTGAATATGTATGATATTAATATAATTCTAAAAAATTTTAAATAATAATATTATTTTCCACGTTAGAGGACCAAGAATAAAAAGTCAAAACATATATGACAAACAAAGCAGATATTACTCAAAATATACAATTAACATGGATTTTCTAATAAATGGGAAATATAAATTCATAATAAATTTCTATATGGTTTTAGATATAACCATATGGTTCTATGTTATATTTATAATAAAATTATATTTATTATATAGTAGGTTTGAATATGTATGAAGAAACTCAATATTTAATGCAGTGGTTTTGTCTTCTTACTTTTATTTCTATGTGATACATGATATATTAACCACCAATTATTTTTTTGATGTATATAATTCTATATTACATGTTATATAATTATTTTATATTATTTAAATATATTATAATTTAACATTTATGTTATTTTTTAATGGTTCTCGTTATTCCAATGTTACTCGAGTAGTAAGGGGATATCTTGTCTCACTTTTATTTCTATGAGACTTATGCCTTATTCAACACTAATTTATTTTTTTTGGTTTATATGACACATATTAATGTATTATATCATTAAAATATTTAAATTCATGGATATTTACATACCTATTTTATTATCCCTCATTCATGGATTCATGGTTTAAAATTTAATAAACCTATAAATTAATTTTGTCTCCATTTTCCTTCTTTGAGGAACATTCCATGTTATATTTTCATCTTATTCTAAGAGGTGTATATAATACCATGCAATATGTTATATAATATATATATATATTAGTTGTATTTTAATATTCATTTAATTCAATTATCTCTTGTGGATTATGATTTGACTTACCAAATTGGTAAGAGTTTATTGTTATACTCTCATCATTTATCAGGATTACTTATTATTATGCTTCCATTAATGGAACATTATGATACATATTTCATGATATCTAATGAAGTTTCCTTTACTCGGGTTATTCATTTTATATCCTATTAATGTTATAAATTATCCACTATTTTTTACTGAATATAATTAAGAACAATGTCTCTGAAAATCTAACATTGTTTCTCCTTTCAGTTGAAAATTTGTGTTCATTAAAAACCATTTTTTATAAAAATCATTTAAAAATAACTTTACTATAATTATATGATGTTTAAAAGAAACTTTAATCCAATTTTTACTATTTTAATAAATGGTTTTAAAAATAATACTCTTGTAATTTTATGATAGAAGACCCTTTTTAAACTTTTTATGGTAAAAAAATTATGTTCAACATTTATGAAGCTAACCTCCATCATGACTATAATTTCTTCAAAGATTACTTTTTTATGACTACATGTTTATTTTAAAATAAAATTCTTTCATAATGTTATTCTAATTTTGTGGTTTTTATTTAACTTTTAAAGGAAAATGATTTCCAAAATATTTTATGTTTAAAAAGAGATTAAAATGATTTTCAAGGATTCCTTTATATGTTTTTAAAACATTATTTTCAATAATGTGGGTTTGAAAATGATATGAAGTCATATTATTGTGTTTTAAAAGTATTTTAAAATAAAAAACATTTTCAAAAATGTTTTTAAGTCTTTATTTATGATTTTTCAAGGTGATTTCAAAGAAAATAATCTTCAAATTATTTTTAATCATTTATTATATGTTTTAAAATATATTTTAAATGAAAATTATTTTCAAATGTTTTATGTTTGAAATTTGTTTTTTCAAAAAATAAATTATATTTCCCTCAAGAAATGTTTTAAATTGAAATATAAATCAATCATTATAAAGAAAGGTTCTTTGATGGTGTTTTATGAAAAGGACTTTCAAATAATGGTAATTTTTCTTAGGAAATATTCCATGTGACCTTTAAAAATAATTATCCATCAAAAATAAATTAGTTTTTATAGTTTATAATTCAGTGGGGATATGATACAATAATTCCATTCATTTTCTTTCTTAAGTTGTTTATTTTTTATGGAAAAATTTTTATTCAACCCTTTTCTATTCCACATGTAATATGATTTAGAAACAACCTTTTTTCATGGGATATAATTTGATGAAATTATTAAAAATTTATCTATTTTCCTTTGGTATTAATGTGAATAAATATTAATTATAACCATTTCATTTCATGGGGTATGCTATGTTTTTTATAAAAACCAAAATCTTTTTATGGATCATTATATGGGGAATATTTTTTATCTTGTGGAATATGCATGTATGATTTCATTATGTGACAGGTGAGACCTATATATTCCTCCAATGAATAGAGTAATGATAAATATTTTATGAGATCAAATGTTATGTGTATTTGAATACAAATTAGGAAAAACGAGAGCACCATATGAATGAAACAAGATTGTATATGGGGTGTAATAATAATCTCGAATTAAGAGGGTACATGGGAGGTCATCATAAAACCAAAACAAGAGGGTACATGGTGGGATACCTAAGTCAAAACAATAGATTTTAAAAGATGGCACCACAACACAGAAAAATAGGGTACACTGGAGGAAATCCAAAACCAAAAATTAGAGGTTATGTGATTGGGAATTACAGGCCCGAAACATGTACACAAATTAGAGTACAAGAATATAATGTTATTAAGGACTTGATTGGTAGCCTTGAAATTGAATTTTATATTATTATATGTCTATCAAAAATTCAATTTCTCATTCCTCTGTTTTTTATTTCATGGATTATTCTCTTCATGCACATATAATTCATGTCTCATGAACTTACAATATTTATGTCATGACTCATGTTTATGATCATTGATATGCAATGTTTGATATTATAATGTTATATCATATTATCATACACTAATTCTTATGTTTATACCCACATATCTCCCTTGTATACCATTACTAAGAATATAAGCTCAACCCTTTCTTTTGATTCCTTTCCCCAGGATATGAAGAATGGTATTAAGTAGAAGTACTAAAGAGAAATATCTTTGTTGGAAACATTAATGATCAATCACTTAGTTAGAATATTTTGTTTCATGTTTCTAAAGACACTAAACCATTATGGTCCGCAGGCATGTGCTTTTGTAATGTACTAAATATTCTAATAAAATATTGTAGAATCCTTGTATATTAAGACTATATTAAAATACAATGGTTATCTTATACCCCTCATTTTTCATCCCAATATGTAATGAACCCTAATTAACTCAAAATGAATGTCTCTAAAAATATCATTTGTGACATTAAAATTTCCAAACATAAAGCATAAAAGTGGGTTTCTGTGATAATGATATTATGATAAAAAATAAAAAACAATCCCATGATGGTATACATCACTCTTAAGATAATCTGACCTGAAAACATCATAATCTCTAATGTTACCTAAATCCTCCTATGATACCAACTGCAAGGATCTGAAATTAAGAATAACATATTATATAGTCTCTGAACTAGAATTCACATTCCCAAAATCCTAAGGATATTTTTATTTTTTATTTTTGAGAATTAGGATAAAATCATAAATATAAATCCTACACATTACAAGATGACACTTATACTTAGTATCCATTTTTTCAACCAAATAAAACTATTAAAAATATGATTTATATTCATGAAATGTATTAACAATTTTAATTTTTGCATCACTCTTTCCATCAATAAGACTAAAACCTAATGAAAAAAATTCAAATGATGTGGGATGAGGAAAAAAATTCTCATTATAGAACATAAAAATAGAAATCCATTAGTCTACAAAGATATAGGGAAACCTAGTTAATTTTTAACTTTTTCTTCAATTATTTTTGACATTACCAAATAAAACATTTTTACATGAAAACAAAATACAAATGTTTCTCAAATATATCCTATGAAACTCATACTAAGAAAATAAAAAAACCTTTTCTAGTAACATGGAGCATAAACTCATAAAACCCATTCGTAGTTGTTGAAATTTGAAAAACCATACAGGTGACTTACAATATAATTCTCAATAGTTAATAATCATAAATCAATGTCTTGGACAGCTATAACGGGGATCACCCTTCATATAAGGAATATCTATCTTAGTAGTTCTTCATGAGCTATAATATTGATGAATCCTTTTTATAAGTTATTTTAGGCTCACATGTGAGCTATAATATGGTTCAATCCATTTATTATGATTTATCGATCTCTCCTATGAATTAAAATGGGGCTCAACCCATCATATTAGTTGTATTGGTCACTCCTATGAACTATAATGGGGCTCAACCCTTTATATAAGTTGTATTGGGCTCAACCATTTTTCATGTAACTCTAATGTAACATAAAATTAATAAAACATTTACATATTGAACCTATTCATCGAGAACCCATTTTATAAATGCATTTAAAACCAAATAAAAACACATTTAGAAATCACAATAATCGTTTCTTGTGAAAATGAATTTTTAAAATATAAAACATATGAACAAAATAAAGAAATATTTTTCAATTAAAATAACCATGGAACATTATAATGGAAGAATCAAATAATTTAGGTGTCACGACAGTAGTAAATTCTATTCCTGATGTAAAAGTTTTAAAAATATTCTTTAATTTTGGTAATGAGTATTGAAATAGGAACATTATAATATTATTTGTAATAAAATGTCCCCAACCTTGAGTTGGAAACATAAAATATTTTATTTATCTTCTTGAATAATAAACTTATGTAACTAATTTTCATATTTTTAAACCATTTTCATTTTAATTATTCAATATATTTTACATATTAACTTGTTATAACAATTACTTAATTATTTAAGTTCATGTCATATGTTCTGATGATATTTGGTTCATCATTACAAAATAAATTAGATATGTAAATTATTAAGAAAAAGTTAATATAAAATAATCACCTTAAAAATAATTTTGAAATAATTATTATTTTTATAAATAAATTATAATTTTAAATTAAACTGTTAAATATGGTTATGAAAAATGAACTTTGTTATAGTCACGAAGATGGTAAGTTGTACGTACGAATGAGTAATGATTCCATTTTTCAATGATCATTATGAAAAAAAAGTAAATATTATTTTACCATTTTATAATGATTATAATATCACATATAACAAATTATTTATTTAAATATAATTATATATCATCCGTGAGATATTATAATGATAAAATAATCACAACGATTCTTGGAGGTTGTACTACACATGTACCACAGAATTATGTTATAATCTTACAGTTCACAGAATTATATGAATTTAAATTAAATATTAAATTTTAATAATGATAAATATTTCATGAATATCTGATATAATCCTTAATTCCATCCTTATAACTAGACATGAATAACAAATAATAAAAGAAAATTACATTAGTTTGTGAGATAATTGTCTTCCGTACACAAAAATGATGACTTATTTTCCAACGTTATGGAATATGAGACAGATATAGGTAATTGCATGAACATATAAACTTATAAGTATATATAGGATAATTTTTTTATTATATTATCATTATTTAGTATGGTTTTTGGGGATGAGGGATAAAAATCAAAACTAAAACATGCAGATTAAACTATAACCCTTCATGGAATTCTTTCTTTTCATAACACATTATGACCTATAATATTATTGGTATGTCTAAAAAGAACCTCTAAAATAATTATAGGTATTATAGCATGAAAATTATTCATGTTCTATTCTAACACAATTACTATTAATGTGTGAATAAATATGAAGAATATGTTCCAATTAAAAATAGGGGAGAGAAACTATTGGTATTTCAATAAATATTAAATTAATAAAACATAATATTAAATTTAAACTGGTAGAAAAGTTATACGTTCTGGTTTTAGAATCCACCCACAGGTGCCTCATACCCGGTTGGTCACATGGGCTCAAGAACATTTCCCAAAATGCCAGAGGCTACCGACTTGTAGTGAGGGCCTTGGGTGTGACAGTGGGGAAACTATGACTTCATTGGGAGACTGCATAGTGCTAGTAAAAAAATACATACAAGAGTAGATGAAGTAATAATATCATATAAAAATATAAAACGGAAGACTAATAGAACAAACTAGAGCACATATATAAAATGTTGCACGATACATATGTCTAAGAGAGCAGTGAAACAAATCACAATACTAAAATACACTACTAAACCAAGTACAAAAGAAAAACTGTAATCAGCTTCATAGAATCACGAGACTATGTTTGGTTCGGTGCTCTGTAGATCCACATTATGTCAATTACCTGAAATAGATGGATGCTTTCCCTTATCTATACTTGCACAAATATAATCTGTTTGGGCCTAAATGTATTGCCCAAATAGGGTGTCTTACTAATCCCTATAGGCAACCACCACATGATCTGTGCCTAACATCCAATGAGTATATGGTAGGTAAAAGCACAGGAAATAGTAAACATGAAGGTACTCAATAGTGAAAAATCCACATTTTCAAAATCAAGAAACAACTAAGGAAGAAGATAAATAGAATAGGTAAGCCTTTGGGAATCACACTCAGTCTAACCCCTCTGGTCCTACCTAATAATTACATGAAACCATCAGGGCAGTACAGAAATTCTAACCCTTTTGGTTCTGATTAAGCATTGACTCTCTGAGGAAGTACTCACTAGCAATTCCTCCTGTAGTCTGGTATCGTAAATAATGGACCTCTAGAGAAGCACTTACATCACATTCCCTATGTGGCCCATGTCGAGGAACTATAAGCACTCGGAGGAAGCACTCAACGTCAATTACCCATGTGGTCTCGAATCACAATATTATAAAGACACAATGAAGAGGCCCACAATGTCCATTCTCCCTATGGTCTATACCTCAGGTTCTCATGGCCTCATGTATGTCAAGAAAGTGTAGCAGTGCGTATCGGCCAAGGAAAACCTCAATAACTACTTGGATAGAAGTATATAGCATAATAGCTTAATAGAACAGCAGTCACACCATCCTACAATACTATGCATGGGAAAGTAAAAAACCACCTATCAGGGAAACTACACCTAATGGTCAAAATAGGAAAAACATGCATGGGTAACACAACCAAAGCACATAAATTCTCCCTATTCAAAATCAATTATCATCTACTCAAGAATAAAAGCATAGAAGGTAAACAATAGGGATATAACTGTAAACAATAAATACCCCATTCATGGGTATTGGGAATTTTTTCACATGAAACTCAAGTTTTTTTAACTGAAAGACAGAAACCTCCTACCTTGACATTAAGAGATTTATATATGTGAATCTCAAGGCTTGAATCAACATAGAACATTGAATATCTACAAAAAAAGCTTAAAAGGTTCAACCAATGATAACATAAGAAATATAAGGAATCATGAAATGAAGCTCAATTAAAAGAAAGAGCTTACCGAGGTGATCACAACACAATCGACGGTGGTCGAATCGGAGTTCAGATGCTTGGTCAGGGGCTCAGAGTTAGATCATGGATGTATGGGAGCTCTTGGCCGACGAGACATAGAAGAAGATCATTCTGAAGACTAGATGAGACCCCAATGCATTTAAGGGAAAAAAATACACAGCTTATTTTTTTAGGTACAAGGCGTGTACTTGAATTTTCCGTACTCCGCATTAGGTGGCCTCCATGGAAACCCTACATGGTCATGTCCATAGACACTACACGACCAGCACATGGCTACCTGCGGTAACTGAGTACACAACATTTACTCATAAATTACATGATGTGTACTTCAATTTTTTTTTGGAAATTATTTTTTTTTTCTAAAAAATTACCAGGAAAAAAACATACACGAAAAGAAGATCTGATTTCATACAAACTTCCCCTCTTAAAGAAATTCTTCCTTGAATTTCCCTAGTGTAGAGTTGAAGAAGAATCCCCAAAGTGCTCCAGACACTATGCTGATACATTGGCCTCCATCTCCCATGTCTAGTCATGTACCCACCAGTGCTACCATAGCACTCGTAACAGAATTATAGACCGTCCATGGAGAACCTTAGTAATGTGATCAAGAATGGTAGAGGTAACAGCTATAGAATAAAGGAATGTATTCCCATGTCTGTCATGCACCTTCAAATACATCTTAGAGAATATATCCATAGGCATCCACCCACTGCTGGCCCCCTAGACTGCCTGTATCTGAGTCCAGCTGCTCAACGGATCAGCCACTGCATTTCCTTTTCCGGGCGTATAGGCTATCTCAAAATCGAAGGACTGTAGGTACTCAACCAAAATTTTCTGTCTCAAATTCAGATCACACTGAGTGAAGATGTACTTGAGACTCTTGTAGACAGTGAACACCACAAAATTCTCTCCCAGAAGCTAATTTCAATAACAGCATAAGGCAAGAACAACCGCAGCCAACTCAAGATCGTGTGTTGGGTAGTTCCTCTCATGTGGTCACAACTATCGAGTCCCATACGCAATGACTCCTTATTACTTTAGAAGCACAACTCCATGCCCGAGACCTGAAGCATCACAATTCACAGTATATATCTTTCTCGTCTTTCAAAAGAATAGTATCATTGCTGAAGTCAACCTCTCCTTTAGCTCCTAAATGTTTGACTCACAAGAAACCTACCACAAGAGCATCACACACGTCATAGTCAGACTCATATGTAGTGCTTCTAAGCATGAAAAGTCTTGTATGAAATGTCTGTAGTATCTAGTGAGCCCTTTAAAAATCCTCACCTCAAAGATGTTCTTCAGCTTCTCCCAGTAGACTACTTCTCTCACTTTCTCTGGGTATACTAACATTCATTTAGATTAGATATAATGACCCATGAAGTGAATATGATACATCCAAAAGTGAAATTTTGGGAGCTTAACATATAACTAATTCTCTCTAAGTGTACTAGAAATGATCTCAGGATGGGTAGCATGGTCGTGTCGAGTGCGAGAGTACACCAAGATATCATCCCCAAAGACCACCACGACAGAATCCATGTATAGATGGAACACTCAGTTAATCAATGCCGTGAAAACTAAAAGCATGTTTGTGAGACCGAATTTCATTACCATATATTTGTATAGGCTATACTTTCTCCAGAAGGCCGTGAGAGGTATATAAGATGGTATAATGTGTAACTGATGATAAACGGACCTCAATCCAATCTTCAAGAACACTCGGGCTCCTAGAAGTTGATCAAAGATATCATCAATCTTTGGTAAATGATATCAGTTCATGACCATCAACTGGTTCAACTTATGATAATCCACACAATGCCTGAGGGTACTATCTGCCTTCTTCGCAAATAACACTGACGAACCCAAAGGAGAAGTATTGGGCCAGATGATACCCCTTGCCTGCAGCCCCCCAAACTGCTTCTTGATCTCCTGCAACTCTGGTGTATCCATCCTATAAAAAGGATCGGACACTGGCGTTGATCCTGGAACAAGATCAATAGAAAAGTATACCTCACTCTCTACAGAAAACTCCAGAAAGTATTTTGGAAAGGCATCCCAGATATGATCCACCACTTGAGTAAAGTCTGACTGAGAAGTCCACTGGTCATCCAGATATAAACTAGATACCTAGGCTATAAATCGTCTTAACCCATGATGTTATGGACCCGGTCTTATAACATAGAAATCTCACTCTCCCTTATTAAGAAATGATATGCCCTCTAGTGATGTGATACTAACCCTGCAGTAATAAGAGTTGACGACAGCCTGGAAGAGAACTTTCCAGTCCATTCTGAGAATGAAATCATAGCCTATCATCTCTAGGACATAGAGGTACCATAACAAGTGACACTCACCAACCTCTAGAGGGCACTCCTTACACTGATTTACACTCACCATTATAGTCCCAAACGGAGTGTCTAGTGTCAAGATATCAGTAGAAAAAAAATGATGGAGAGTCCAAGGTTCTCCACAAACAAAACAGATATAAAGCTATGGGAAGCCCTGGTATCAACAGAAAAGATGCTAAAACTAAAAAACAATGATCGTACCTCAAAATATAGAAGATACAGGATCCTAATCTTAATGAGTCTGCTCCACTGCAATGATCTGGCCTAATCCCTGGCCCTATGAACCTACCTGACCACTCTGAACTAATCCACTATACTATTGTTGAATGACTAGAAACTGAACACCACGGCCACGACCTCCACCGCAGCCTGAATTTCAAGATGAACTCCAGTTCCCTGACTGGTGACAAACTGGTGGTGCTTCTCTTGAACGTGGAGTCATAGAAGAACTGTTGTCAGCTGCTTTTGGTTGGATGATCTGACAGAAGCACTCAGGGTGACCCATCTTGTCATAAGATCGACACTCCACTGGGTCTCTCAAGTAGTGTTTCCTCATATGCCCACTCTTCCCCCACTGATATCACATCAACTTGATATAATAAGTAGTGTATTTCGTTATTGGATCATCGTGTGAAGACTCCCTGTGGTGCTTCATACTATCAGTGGGAGGGATGATAACTCCAGATGTCGAGATGCCCTGGCTCACAACTCTGGAATCCCTCAGATTTCACTCCGTGATTAGCAACTGTTTGATGTTAGTAGTGATAGAATTCAACCAGAAGATGTTCACCTACGATCGGATGTCATGCCTCAGACCTTCCTCAAACTTACTTTCCATGAATAACTGATCACTTCTTTAAATTGGCATGAAGTGTTGCAGCTCGGTAAAGTTGAATGAATAATACATAACCTAATGAGTACCCTCCTCCAGACTCATAAACTCTCGGACTCGGTCGGACCTCATGGTATTTGGATAGAAGTAGTCATATAAGATGCACTAAAACTCATCCCATGACATAAACTACTAGATTCCCACCTAAGAGATCACATCCCACCTCCTCTTGGCCGAGTCCCAAAGAATATAGATAGCGAGCTTGACCCTCCTCTCTGGAGGCATCTCCAAATGCTCAATGATTTCCAGCATGGCTTCTAGCCATGAATCTGCAGCCTGAGGTCCTCCATCTTCTGAGGAAGTAGGAGGATGTTGGTGCTAGAAGACCTATATCAAATCAACCATCGACGAGGCAGGATGTAGTGACCCCTAAATGGTCTACATCAACATCATAAAGCCTTCCCTGAATTGTGCACCAGCACCTGTGTCCAGTAAAACGGCAAGTTCCAAGACAGGCACAATAGGAGGATCTACGAATATCCCCTAATTAGCCACATCCGATGTCTGATCACTACCCTACTACTAGTGCACAACCGAAGGACGTCTCGGTGGAATGACTCTGTATAGTCAAATGGACACCTCGGTTCAAGATTATCACCGACTGAAAATTCTATGTACAGGAAGGTAATAGTGGATATCATGAGAAAGAGAAGGTATCATGAGAAATAGAAGGTATCCTAAAACAAATCTCAAACAGAAGAGAGTGCTTACCGAGGCGATCCCAACACAATCAACGACGGTCGAATCGGAGTTCGGTTGCTCGGTCAGAGGATCAGAGGAAGATCATGTCTGTACGGGAGCTCTCGGCCAACAAGACTTAGAAGAAGATAATACTGTAAATTAGACATAATCCCGATGCGTTTAATGAAAAAAAAATACACGGCATGTACATTTGTAGTACACGATGAGTACTTTATTTTTCTGTAGTCCGCTTTTGGTGGCCTCTAGGTCACCCCCTCAAAGCGGTGTGCATGGACACTACACAGCCAGAGAACGGCTACCTGCGGTAACTAAGTACATGGTGTACTCATAAAGTACACGGCGTGTGCTTCGAAAATTTCCAGAAACTCATCTTTTTCTCAAAAAACGACTAGAAAAGGAAAACATACCTGAAAAGATGATCCAAGTTCTTACAAAAGTGATTTTTTAGAATATAAGATAAATATGGTTCAAAATAAATAATTTAATAAAAATTATGAATTTTCTTACTATATTTATACCCTTATAATATTGTTTTATCCCTTATTAATCTTTTTAAACTCTTGTCATGACAACATGGATTTTTACTCTTTAAGGGTAAATATACTTACAAAAATATAAAAAAATAACCATAAATGTACCATTGATTTTCGATAAAACCATATCATATTCATATGGTATAATATTATACTTTAATAATTTTATATCATTCAATGAAATATAATTTACTAAACAATATATATAATGTGGTTTTTAAAAAAATATTCATTACATTAACATTAATAATATCATGAAAACATATGAAGTTCCTATAATTTAAGTTATAATATAAAAAAATGTCATGTTCATCTTTATAGAATTTATGAAATAAATTTTCTCCTATTTTTTTTATTTTAATATTTTTATTATCAGTTATTTATGTATACAATTACTTGAATAATTGTTGAATCAATTTTGTGAATGAATTTATGGGAATCATTTATTTCGTAAAAATTAAAAATAAATTACACTGATAAGGATAAAAATTTAAATATTAAAATACAACTTACTTTGTAACATATCTTCTAGATAACACTATACTATAAAATAATACATCTTTAAAAAAATGAGTGTGACATGATTGAATTTTCAATAAATAATATATTATAAAGGTCATTTTCTCATAAATGTTTCCTTAAAAGTTTATATATTCAATAATTTAATGATTATGGTAAAGATTTAATATTATAATAACATTTAAGTATTTTTTTATCTCATTAAATTGTTTTTATAATTTTATTTTTAACAAAAATTACCTATTTTACCCCTAAAAATTGTAATAAAAATAAAAAAGGTAACTACATGTATCATCCAAAAATAAAAGGTAACTATATCATAAATTTTGGAATAATGATTCTAAATACAGAATCCATTTATCAAAATTAAATACACAAAATTTTCAATGTTTAATTTAATATTAAATATGTAAAACACAATTAATATCAATTTTTAAGAAAAATTAACTTTTAAAATATGATTTTTTTATACTAAATTAAAGTATGTTTTATATTTTAAAAACAATAATTGTATTATTTGAAAAAAAAGTTAAATTAAAATTTAAAACTAAGCCAATATATTATTTCAACTCTTAAATAGTTAAAAAAATACTTTTTAAATTGAAAACCACAACTTTTTACAATAAAATGAAAAATAAATATGTTCATAAACTTATCAATAGTTAAAACTAAGTTAATTATTAAATAATGAATTAAAAATTCAATTCTATTTTCCAAAATATAATTAGATCATTTTAAATTTATTATTATTAATATATAAATTTATGGAATGAGTTTAATAAAACATATCCTTTTTGATTTTAAAAATTTAATAATATTTTGATAACCAATATATCTACATGACTTTAAGATACTAATAAATATTAAAATAATCTATTATATCATTATCTAGGATGAATTTTCAAGACAATGTGGGAATATGTCTTGCGGCACTCCCATGGAATCTTGTTGTGGATCATGGTTCCCCATGTTGATCCCTTGTTTATTTGGTGACATCAAAGTCGGCGGTGAGGATGTAGTATGGAGGGATGCTCAACGGGATGATTCATTACTGCAAAAGGATCCTCTTGAGTTAATGTCCAATGAAGAACATACTGCTTGGTTGGATGATTCGTTGCTGCAAAATGAACTTCTTGAGGTAGCATCTGACACTGGACTGTCAAAGTAGTGTGATAATAAATTTTAGAAAAAGGAACATATTGAGGTTATAGGTAGGAATGACGATGGACCGTCAAAGCTGCAGTTGGGTCTGTATAATGCGGTAATGAATGATATTGGATCAAAGTGGTGCATTTCATTTGAGTTTGATGATGCGTGTAAAATCAAGGATGAATTGATGATGCAACAAGTTCACAAATTTATGGTTCCTGATGTGGGTACATGTTATTTTCCTCTCTATAAATGGTAATCTATCGTTACTATCCATCATAAAGGATGTGTTTCCCTTGTCAAGGATGATGGGGATGCAGGGTTAGATTTCATTGAAACTGGTAAATGATAAATCATTAATCAGGTTATTGTTCCTAACAGATCCATTCCATTGAATATTTATTATTAGTTTGAATTGTTATCATTGATTTGGAGCTTCTGTAATAGGATTTTTTTAGGATGTGGGTTCTATCATACCCTCTTCCTTTATGAAGTGTTGAATATGCACGTATATGGGTTTTGATTAGCATCACTTATGGCTAGCTTTCATCACATTTAGAAGTGTAACATAAAATTCAACCCACATAATACATATAACACTTATGATCAAATTTGGATAAAGTTATATGATCATCATTGGAACCTTTATAATAAAATACTACTTTATGATATTTCCATTTTGATGTGTATCCAAATTAAAATTAATAAGGAATCTAGGAATGTAAGGTTTCAGCATTTTTCCTACTTTCTGGTTGAGGTTAATATGGTTTCAACTATAGTTGATAGAGTTCTCTTATCTACTAATGAACATGAGTTTGAATTGAAAATTTTTTATGAGATTATTCCTAAATTGTACAAGGAATGTAATATTATTATACATGATCTTTCTAATTATAAGCGATCGGTTTTCTATGATATTTGTCTTACTCATGGTATTGATAAGGATTCATGTTTCAAAAGGCAAAGGAAAACATATTTTATTTAATAAATGATAAATTGGATAGTTAGAGGTGGTATCCAATGTTGTTGTAGGACAAGATGTTGTTCAATATAAAGGAAATATAGATAATTCTATTGGGAAAGTAGATGCGAAGGGCACCAAATATTTAGATAAAATTCCTATAAATATCACCGGTAAGTAGTGTATTTGGACATGTATTATTATTTTGGTAACTCATGAAGATGATGGGAAAAGTGAAATTTCTAACAGTTATACGGTAAACTTTGAAGTGGGTTTGCCTTTTGATATTTCCAAATTTCACAGTGAGCAAGGTATTAGAGAGACTGATGTGTATGTTGCGGATGATGATAAAGTGGCTACCTCAAAAAGTAAGACTAATGAGTTTATGGATTATTTTTATTTGTCAGGAGGATGGATTCTATCATGATGGAAGTGCTTATGAGAGCATAAAACGACATGTTTGAGGGAATGATATTAGGAAAGAAGAATTCAGACAATGAATGTTTTTAAATGGTTCAAAATAAAAATAGCTTTCATTCATAGTCATCTGTAGTTCTGATGAAGAATATGATTAGTCAAATTATATAATAGAGGTCAAGAGTTTTGATGTAGTTTATTCTCTTGATAGTAGTCATATCTCTAAGGAAATTAATTATGAAATGAATGTGAATTATATAATGACACATAATAAAACCTTGAGGAGGTGGAGTAGGCATAAAAAAAGATGAAGAATGGGTGGACATGATTATTCAAATCGAGGGTGTTGGGAAAACAACTCTTCTATATCAGATAAGTTAACTCCAATGCATGAAAAGGTTAAAGAAAAATTTATTTCACTCCTCAATCAGTGGAACTATCAATCATAGTGTCACTCTACTAGTGATGATAAATATTTTATTCATAACACTGATCATGATTATAGTGATCCATCAGTTTCTATTTTTTCCTGATGGATGTGTGCATTCCCTTTTTTTCCTCCATATATCTTTCATTTTCTTGTTTAATTTTCTACCATTTTTGTAATAAGGGGCTTAAACATGATCCATTTATTTATATCATTATCTTGATTGTTATAATATGTATATTTGATGACATTATGGTGAGAAAACATTCTGGTTTATAAATAGAAGACATTTTATTAAATTTACTATAGTAACTGATTTGTTCAGGAATATGTCACTTTTATAAATTTATTTCTACACCTTTATAAAAATTTAATACCATTGTAACAAATCCAGAAATCATCAACCAAATCCTTTTTATTCTATACATTATCCTTAATGTAATATTTTAGTTCACTACATGCCCCACAAAACCAAAACATATCAAAAATCCATGGGACATGTCGACTCATTAGGAAAATGATCAATTGTTAATTTTATATCTATTGAAGTAAATTACTCATCAATATGATAAAAAGTGAGTTAAATATTAATCTACATACATGTTTTAAATGTAAATTTAATATTCTCTCTCACAATATGTTTTATTTAGTCAAAACACTGTGAATATTTTAATATTTCCTCACTACTATTCGGAATTTATCGATGATTTATTTTTCTACTATAATGAATTCATAGCACTTCAATTCAAATTTTGGTGAGTTAAGAATGACTGATATTGTATATTTTTAGTTTAAAAGTGACATTTTACCATTAAAACCACTTCACATACTCAAATTTGATAATTTTTTCATGACATGATATTTTATCTATGGAAAGAACCCATAAATCATGTTTGACATGTATGTATAATCCTCAAGTCAATATGACACACCGTGTGGAACATTTGAACAAAATTTCATGTTTTCATTTAAAAATGATACATTATTTCATAATATGAATCACATACTAAACATAAGAAAATTTAATAAAATTTTATTTATATTTTAGGATAATTATCGATAATTAATTTGTTCAATATAAGAATAAGCCTCAAATAAATTTGATACACAATGTGTCCTACATGATTGAATGTGAATGTTTTTATTTGAAAGATACATGTTAGTTCAAAACATGTATCACATACTAAAAACAAATACTACACACATATATTGTCTTCATAATTGCTAAAACTATTACACGATCGTTTTTTTACTTATATGAATCAATCCCATGTGAACATTAAAATCAATGTTACCAATATGAATAAATATTTATATTTTCATTTAGAAATTTCATTTATGTTCAAAAAATTTATCACACACTAAAAACCAAGAAAATAATCATTTATTATATTTTTTATTGGAAAAAATATTGATAATTCATTAATGATGTATAGTAATTAACAAAACATTAAGATAACCTACATTTTTCTTGGTATTAAATAAAGTTAATGTTCTCATTTAAATGTTTTATTTATTTTCACAACCCATGTGAAATGATCAATACTAAGAAAAACACTCTAATTATCATAAAAAATTATGAAAACGATTATTGATTCTTTTTGACATGTATTAATAAACAACACATCAATCTAACTCATAAAATGAATAATATGATTAAATTTGTATGAAATAATTATAAAATTATAATTTTATGTCATAAAATGCATATCATATTCAACATAAAAAATGACCAGATTATATTAATTAATTAGGAAAATTATACATGATTCATTTATAACATGTATGAATCAACCACACCTTAATCCAAAACATGTTTTGGCTATTATGATACAAAGTGAATATTTTTAATTTAAAATAATTGCTTGAGATCAAAATGTGGATCATATACTAAAAAAGTGTAAAAATAAAGTATCTTAATATTTATCAATAAATATTAACAATTCTATTATTTCATATGGGATTTAACTATAGAAAAATCTAGTACACTGTGTTTTTGGATGGAGAATTCTGTTTCATTTCACAAGAATCTCATATATCAGAATTGAGGGTCTGGGTAGTATTCAAAGAAGGGAGGGTTAAATAAATTTTATAAAATTAAAAAAATAAATTTTTATGGAAACATACAATTAAAAACAATATTTAATGTAGAGATTAGGGATAAAGAAGTTATAAACTTAAATAATGATATATGTATGATGATATTTAATAATTGAATGAACATTGTAATTTTATCTAGATATGATAAGAATGTGTTCATGATTATAAATTGATGTGATTATGTAATATATGAGATCATGATAATTTTAATAAAAAATAAAAAGGAATAATTTCTATGTTAATTCAATAAATAAGGGCATCAATGTTTGGTGTATTGAAATTATTCGATTATGTGATTTGATAATAAAATATTATGAAATGATCAATGTAATGGAAGAGGGATGGAATTTATAAATGATATTGAAAATATCTTGACGTGGGCCCCTACATCTCCTCCCATAGGGTTGATAAGTTTTTTTATTTCTCGCTTTATTTGAATGTGGATCTTGTATCCAATTCCTCCCTTTAATTTTTTCTATTTTGGAAAGAAACTGATCTCTAATACAATATCATTAGTAATAACATGTAAATGAAGATGCCTCAATTTTTTGTTTTGAAAACCCACCCCATTTGATTGTCAATTTCTGTAATAAGAAACCCATTATAGAATTAAAGGAGATGAAGTGTGCATTTATTGATTCAAACCCATCACGAATACACTACCTTATACATCAATATAGAAATCATTATATTAGGGGAGAGATAATAATGTAATTTAGAATAGAGTTTTAGATATTTTTAAATGAAATTATATTCCAAAATAAGGAAATCAAAATTTTTTATAAGACATTTTTGATTCAATATTATCACGCTAAAATTTCCTTATTCAATCTCCCATAAAATGAGATATCCTCTATGGTCCTCAATGTATATACTCAAATGGTGAATGTCAAATTTTAAAATTATTTCTGATCATCAAGCCTCAAAAAATTACAATTATGTGTTATTGGATCCACCAAAAAATATAATCATCGGTTTTTTTTCAAAATGCACAAGGTTGAGAGTATACACCAATATGTTGGTGATGATTCAACTAGAGGTCTCTTTTCATTTTCTACTAAAATCAGCTAGCTAGTGCTCTTTTCTCTGGGAGATGTTATACTCGTACTACTTTGGGACTTTTTTACACATGTGATCATTTGATGTCGACATGAACTGGTGAGATGATGTTGCCAAAAGTTTCCAAAAATCTTGCATTCCCCATCACGATATCATTAAATACCTTTAGTTTATTCATGATCCTTCGTCCATGATATGAACACATCCATAAAAAACATTAAAATATATTCAATGCTATCCAAAATTTCATTTTTATTCCTTTATGTAAGATCATTTAATTCTTTTATATTTCACCACAATATAATCACATGATATAAAATAAAAACTCTGAAACTCAATTAGATGAAATTATATGAAAAAAACATTTTTATGATCTAGATAACAATATGAGCTAGAGGATGAACAATATCCATCACTGATTATCTTCAAAAACATTATATAAAAATTAATAATTTGTGTAAATAAATAATATATAATAATAATTTATTAATTATATTTCCAAAATGATATAAAACATTCTCAATGAATAAAAATAACATTTAAAATATAAATAAATCCCCCTTTGTCAAACAATGAAATTATTCTATCATCCTAAAATGATATATGAATAAATTCCCCAAATTAGAGAGATATATTCAATAATTTATCTTCCTTGGAAACTCAGAAAAAATTATCCCACTTTATGATTATTAATAAATGAAAGGTAAAATATTAGTATATTTAGGATATTCCTGATAAAATTTAATATAAAATTAAAATATATTTTAATAAAAAATTTTAAATGAATCTCATGATTGAATTTTAAATATTTTTAAATAAAAAAAGAAAAAAACAAAATATTATAAAACAATAAATTTCAAAACCCAGTTTCTCCTCTATAATGACTATGTGAACATATATGAATGTTGGAGAGATTTGGGTGATATTATCCAAAAAAGTTTAATTGATAAATATATATTAAAACATAAATAACATATTTATCCTTAAGTGAATTTTGATTGTAAAAGATTCTCTGGAATGTAAAATGATAAACTCCCCCTCAATTTGTACATTCAAATATGAAAACATTACAATGAATGATAGAGTGAAGGTTAAAAAAATAAATAATTATCAATATTAAATGAATGATTCATAGTATCAAGATTAAAATTAATAGATAACAATATTATTATGTAACAATAAGAATAACATATCAAACATTTCAATAGTTAATATAAAAACATATTATGATGATTAATGCAAGATTATTCATGATTAAATCTAATAAATAGAAAACCATTATACTCAATAATCTCATTATTAGTATTGATTAGATGTAATGATATAAAAGTTAATCCAAAACATGTATTCAACTAGTATAAAAAAATCCAATATAGAATTCATAGGGGTAATAGACAGAGACATGTGTACAACACAAATTATTGGATAATATTGTTTTAGAAAATAAATACAAAAAACAATAATAAACTATTTTAGGATTGATGGAATTTCACTTCAGATTTAGATAACCCATTTTTATTTAGAATATGTCATATTAAGTTTCAATAATGTCTAGTGTCATAGCCCTCGAAGATCTCAAGTTAGTGTTAAATCATTACACCAAATTTTAATCAGATGCAGTTTTATAAAAGAGTATTATGTATCCATATTTTTTTAGTAAAGTATTTTTAATTATAAATATAATAATAAAGAAGAATATATTAAGGTATCTCAAATCTTTTATTTTTTTAATCTCACTCAAAAAGTAGTATTCCATGGTTTCAACAATGGTTTCATTTTTTGGAACATCTCTTTAAAAAATGTTATTTGTTAGAGAATTTTGAATTTGAAAAATTAATTCTTGAATTACATTTGGTATAATTTTGAGAGAACAGAAAATGTAGATATGTATCACCATTGGTGGATTGATAAATAGTTTTTCTAATCTATTAATTAATGTATTTTAGATTCTCAACATTAGGTGGACCATTAAATTTCAATACAAACTACACATTTTCATTAAATATTTGTTCCTTTTCATTAAGATCATGTTTATATGAATTTTTTATTTCATTATATTGTGAAATTATTTATTTGAAAATACTATTATGTTAATTTATGTGATTATAAAACAAAAATTAAAGGCATGAATGAGAGTAAGAGGATGAATGAGGCGGATAGTTAGAGTAAAAAATGTAATATTAGAACTAACCTCACTATATACATATAGATGAGTCATAAAAAATGTGACATTAATTATCATTTAAGAGGTATAGGAATTTGAGTTAAGTGAGTTATCACAATCACGCATAGTTTAATCTTTAATTTATTTCATTCACAATTTCTTATTCATGATCTACTTTTTTTAGATAGGATGTTTTGGTTTTATGTGTCCTTTGACATTGTATTAATATATTTTTAAATCCAGTATATCATTATTAGTATATTGGGTTATATTATTTATATATATTTTTTGTTCAACTAATTGTGCAAAAAATTAATTTCAACTTCATTTTTAGGTAAATATTCATCATTAAATTCTTTGATTCTAGTTGTATTTTTATACTATTTTGGCTGCATTGAATTATTTCTTTTTTATCAGATTTCCTCTTCATGTTGTTTTTATATGTCAAAAAATATCGAATAATCAGCTTGAGAATATTATTTTTTATTATTTTCACTTCTTTTTCATCCATCCCCCATGGTTTCCAAGATCATTAAATTTCCCATTCGATACTTTTCCTAAAATTTTATTTTAAACATTATCACCAGAAGTCTTTCTACCATTGAAAATTATAGTAAAAAGTTTAAAAATAATGGTAATAAATAAATTTTAATATATATAAACCATTTAAAATTATTTTATAAAAATATCTAATATCTTATCTTTATCCTTAAGTTTGTCTTTAGTTTTTACTACAATGATTTTCTGTATATCTTGGGCAGTTTTAGAAAATTAATTATGATTGAAATAAATTTGGCTAAACCGATAGTGGTGAGAATTCAATGATCATCTGTTATGATCAATTATTTTAATATGTATGGAAGTCCATTTACCTTATATTTCTTTGGTAGGGACGTATTTAATCATAATCATTTTCCAATCAGGGCAACCTATACGTAGATAAATGGTATCCATTCAATTTATCAAATAATAGTAATTATCTACAATAAAAATAGAGCATGACTCAAATGATTCCCTTTAACATAACTTGTGATATACTATGTAGAGGTCAGAATATTTTATTTTACATTGAAATCAGTTAAGGAATAATTAAAATATGGTTTTCATACCCAATAAATGTTGAAGCTTTATTGATAGATGGGGTGAGTTTCCTTTATAAAATTAAATATTTTTTGTGTTATAGAAATATGAAATTAAAATAAAAACAAATAATGTAATGGCTTTTTATAGGGGAATTATAAAAATTAATATTTCAAAGGAGATAATGGTATCTTATTTCTTAATGACCTGAATAATTAAATTATGATATGATAAGAATGATATCCCAATTATAAATTATAGCGATTATAAAAAATATTAGATAATGATCGTTTTTATTTATAATACAATTAATAATATAAATATTAATAAATCTCATTTTTAGTGGAGTAAATAATATTGAAATTTTGTGATTATGAGATGTTATGGTCGAATACGATACTATGTGTAATGTTAAACAATAGAGATATATATTATATTATGTTTTTCAGAAATATATCATTATGTGTCTCTACATCTTCTTCCCCCTGGTTGAGAAGTTTGGGTTTTCTCCCTTGGTTTTAATAGAGATAAAGTAACCAATTACTCTCTTGAATTTTCATAGTAATAGAAAAAACCATCCTATCTTACTTTATTTATAGTAAGAATATATATGTTATGTTCCCTAAAATTATGGTTGTGAGAACACATCTCCATTTTTATTCACTGGATATAGATATAACCCTATTCTATAAGTATATGAGAAGAATATATATTTCTTCAAACAAGACTATTACATTAACATATATTTATCTCATAAAAAGGATCTTAAATTTTGATAGGATAGTTATATAGGATATGTAGAAGAGATCATAAGATATTATAAATTGAAATTGTCTCTTGAAATAATGATTTGAGAATTATGGAAATCAATACTTGGATTTTTCATTAACACACCGTAATTTGATTGTGTTTAATCTAATATAATTGTTAAATCATCCAAGTTCCTTTATTTATAGACTTCATATTCATTGGAAAACTAAATTATTATTTTTAATATTTAGGAATAATCGACTAAAAATTATTATTTTCTCCACTAATGAATGGAATCATTACTTCTTATTCTAATGCCACATATGTACCATATACAACAGAAGGTAGCTAGTTGTACACCAGGATATCACCTAATTCCATTTACTAGCCTTGTTTTTTCAATGAAACTCTAATGGGTTTTTGGTGGAACTGGAAGTCATGAATATTCTATAATTTTTCTACCATATGGTTACTTCTCCTTTGGGTATCCCGTGTACTCATGCTGCATTGAGTGGTTCTACCAACAGTTCCCTAACTATCCATTATTTTCAGTAGTTACCAGAAATAATTTATAGACCACCATGATTTCATCCAATTTCCTATGTTGATACATGAACATAATTTATTGACATCATTACAAATATCAGAACATAAAAATATCTTTAATTTCAATCCAAAATTCATTGTTATAAATTTATGATGAATTATAGAATGCCTATTTATTCTATTACAAAAACGTGACTTCAAATAAAACAAGAGCATAGAAACTCACATAAATGAAATTATTAGATAATCAATTGTTTGTTTTTATCATAAAATTACGATTGGACTGGGAGAGTTATAACATGAACTATATTCATTATAATATCATGAAATTTATGATGCGTATCAGAATGAGATGTGAATACAAATTTAGTGAGAAATCATTATGGGAAAGAAGATAATTTGATGTTTTCATCTACCAAAGGATTTATGATATAGTGTTTGTGGTGTTGAAGATTATAATTCTTAATGGTTCATTGGTTTGGTAATCAATCATATGCAGTCAATCTTAGGGATCTATGATTTTAAAGGAGGTGGTCTTACAGGTTGACATATTGACACGTAATATATAGGTAGTCGGAACTAAAATGTTATATAAGAATGTGAAGAAGATTAGTAATTACATATCAATGAATTTGGAGATTATTAGTAATATCTTCTAATCTATTTTTAAATACCTATTTATTTTATTTTTATTAAAGTCAGAAGTAATGTGATATTCTAGTTCACTTTGGGTACATTATATGATGCATGGATAAAAACTATGTAAGCTATTTCTTTCTTATATTTCATGTTATTTTTTTAATTTTTTCTCAATACAATGTGTATTTGTGAGTTATTGTTATCTGTGAAGTGTTAATTAGTATGAATAATAGGCTACAATGTCTTCCTACCATGGGAAAACCGAATTGTCAAGAAGGTAACATCATCTTGATTTTTTCTAGGAAATGTATATTATTTATAATACTTTGGTGGATTAATGATTGGAATTATAGTGGCCTTATTAGAATAATATATTATTATAGTTCCATGGGTTATTCCCCAAGAAGTGGTATCAAATCATATGGTTTATATCTCATGGTTAATTCCACGATAATAGATTAACCATGGAATAGAATGAAGGAAATATACATATCAATAAATTTAATGGAACTAATTTATGATTTTAGGGATTTATTTTATATATAAATTAATTAAAAATGGAATATATTTTCCTTTTTCTCAGAGTGAATAGGTGATAATGGTGTAAAAAAGGGATCATTTATATATAAAGGCTCTAGAACAAGTATGATTTTTTCTAAAATGAAAATTTTCTTTCAATACTTATGAGGAAAATACAATATCTAAAGTGCTAGTGGAGAAATTATAAATTTTCAAGAAAACTAAATCATTGAAAAAAAATAAATGATGTGATAGTTGTTCAGCCTGTGGTCATTAAATGGAAGACTAGCGTTATATCAAATAAATAAAGTATTTCAATATATTCTAGGGTAGTATTTGATAGCGAAGGTCCTCTTCACAGATGATTTGTGGAAAATCGTACTATTTTTTCATTATTGGAAAGTGGGGATGCAATTGATAATTCAAGAAGTAACACTTCAAGAAAAAAAGTCATCATGTTGGATGATATCATAAAATTGATGAAAAATAAAAAAAATAAGTAGGGGGTGTTAACAAGCTATCCGGTAGTGTGATTAATTTGAATGGAAGTGTATGATCCCCACATTGAATTATATAATATCAGAAGAATAATTCCAATGACAATTACCAATAAAATAGTCAAATACTGTTTTTTTTAGACTTGAACTAACATACAAGAGTGGTAGAAAGTGAGGTAATATAAATAATAATAGTAAAACACACAAGCATATTTCAGGAAAACCCTCAACCAAATGTATTTTAAATTTAATTAATCTACTGTAATAATTTTTGAATAACTTTATGAGTGTGATAAAACTGTTAAATTATATGGAGATTGAATATTGATAATCCTTTTTTTAAATTGTGATAAAATATTCAAAGTAAAATATATATCATATAAGTTTTTAAATGATTATCCATTATATGGTTAAGACCTTATAATTGTTTAAAAAAAATGAGGTGAAAAACATTTGAAAATTTATGAATTCATGAAGAAAACAAATGTGTAGTATGTCCCCAGTATATGAAAAATAATAATTTAAATTGTAATATTATATGGTGTAATCATTGAAAAAAAACTTTTTAATGGGTAATAATGGTTTTCTCTAGGATTTATGGTGGTTTAAATAGGCATTAATGATGATAATATTTAATTGACTAAAACATTACTCAGAATTGCAATAATAAGAAGATCAACTACTTTTTATTTGTAATTATGAAACTATTTGATGGGTAAACTTTGTGTGAATAATATGATAATTTTAATTTCAAAGTGAATATAAAATATTGATCACATTTAAATTATAATATTTAATTTTTTTATATTTCAAAATAAAAAAAGTGTCTTTTATCATATATTAATTGAAGCCCCGGAAGTGAATTATGATGATAGTATACTATGATTTTTATGATCCTTTCCCTACATAGACATATGGTGGTCTCTTTTATATTATTAATTTCATTTATGATTATATAAAATATATTTATTTATTTCATTTATAATGAATATGATTCTATTCATGTGTTTCTTTAGTGTAAATCCTTACTAGAAATTCAATGCAACATGATTGTGAAGTGATCACAAACAAACAATTGTGGTGAGTACAAGAGACAAAAATTTTGGAACATCTTCGAGAATAATATAGTCTTTAATTTCAAGATAGTTCACTTAAGTCAACAATAATATTGGGTATATTATAAAATAATTAAGACATTAAAAATTAATGTTATGTGTATGACACTACACACAAGAATACCTTATTTGTTTTGGGTAGAGGCAATAAACAACTTTCGTATCTTACCATCATAATATTAGTTATTATAGTTGGGTATGATATTTCTAATGACACATGGTCTAGAGAATGATTGGAAATTCAACATATTTATATATTCATTTTATTAGAATGTGTACATGTAAATTATATAAATAAATATAATATTGAATCAAAATTAAAAATGTGTTATTTCCATAGTTATGGAGACAAACATTTTGGATATTAACATCATGATAATTAATTGGGATATGTTATCTGAATTAGATATGTTTATTTCACATAAATGTTTTAATATGAGGTAAAATCATGGTTTTGAAGGAATATGAAGAAATATTGACCATAAAAGACAATGTTAATATGAGCAAGTGCATAAGAATTTCCTTATAACAGGAGGACTCAGGTGTGAATTTTATAAGAAATGGAATAATAGGAAAACATACAACAGAAGATCATCACAAATTATTAAGGTTGAATGAGTCTAAATTTGGATAACTTGAAGTATTGGGCCCATATGTTTGGATGAAAAAAAATTGAATTACATGTAGTGATTACATAACCAAGTAGTTCCTAAAAAATAATTCAATTGAGGGGATCAAATATAATTAAGAGACCATTAAAAAGGTTGTAGGAAGATATAGATTTAATATTAATAATATATTCATGGGAAACTACAAATTAAAAGGATTTATATTCACTTAGTGACTCAATGTAGTGAGAGTCAACCATGAATGGGGATATGAATTTATTAATGTTTGATGAATCTATAGAGATTGTTTAGATTGTGGATTTCAAAAAAAATAGAAATAAGTGTTTTTAATGGATTAATGAACTGATTGATGTAATGAATTTTACAATTAATGATTGATTTTTAAGGGGATACAATAAAAATAATGTGTTGACATTATGTAATTTTTTCACTAGTATTTTATTTCGACATTATCTGAATAGTCTAATCATGGAATAATAAATAGCATTTTATATAGAAGTGATTAATTTAAATACTATGTTCCATTATGGTGAATTGTATTAAAATATATAAATAAAACAACCAATACATTTACCAATATATTGGATATAGAATATGGCATATAGTTCGATAAAAATATTCTATGAATTGATGAAAGAGTAGTGAAAATGTAATCAGAAAATTGATTCATTAATGTTATAAATATTTTTTGGTAGAGATAATATTAATCATCGTTGTTACATGATGTAGTTTGAAGAATATATATTTCCAAAATTTAAATTTTTAAGGGGATAACATACTATTTTCAAGGATAAATGTTCAAAAAATACCAAAAACAATCATGACTTGTTCGAGTGATTCTATATGGAAGATTGTAGAAATAAAAAATGATGTTTGGGATGAATTATTATGAAATAATAATCTAGATCATACGTTTTGTCTTGATGGGATTATATCTAAAGGATGAATGAGGTATTTTCAATGGTCGAAAGTATTTAATTATCCACCCATAGACCTTATCTCATAAAATTATCTATGTTAATGCCACTAGAAATAGATTTTGAGAATCAACACGTCAATAATTTTCTATCCGTATTATTAGTAATGTACAATGTGATTTTCACCAAACCTTATATTTCTCATGTCGTGGGACTAATTATATGGTATATGGAAAATCTCTGAAAACAATATTGAGAGGTCGTGGTATGGATCCTTTAGATTTTGAATGGAATATAAGATTCAATATTTTTTTATTGATGATTAGTTACAAGGGTCTGTGGACTCAAAATTGTGGGTTATAAAGATACAATGAAAATTACAACCATTTTGGGTTTACATTTGGTAGAATGACTATTAGTTGGTCATAAAAGCTTATATAGAACATTAATCCATGTTAAATGGATATTGAGTATACATCTGATAATAAATATAGTAAAAAATAATATGCCTAAAACAAGTGATTATAGATCATAGAATAAGTCTAGAAGAAAATAATTTTTTTATTGGGAATGTGAAATACACTTTTTTAATAATAAAATTTTCCATGATCAAAAGAAGCTCATAAACTTTTAGTACCATTTTGACAAAAATATTTTAGACAACAATATTTCAAAGAAATATAAGATATAAGAATTCAAAATTTGAATGATCTGTTTACTGTGGTGATAAATAATAAATATGTGATGATATATCATGGAATTGTGTGGATTGGATATATATAAAGTGGAAAATGGATTGATAATGTTTTTGAATACTCAATATAGATATTTTTCAAGGTCCCCACAAATTAAATTCAAGAGGGAAATTAATTTTAGGTGATTTGCGTTTCATTTTATTGGGTATTCATCTATTAGAATTAAATGAAATGGAATTTTAGGCATCATACATTGAATAAAATGATGAGATGTGATAAAAGACATAACATGACTTTTATTAAGGAATTAAGATTGTTAGATGTTCATATATACTGATGGATTTATGAAATATAATTAATTTTTTGGAAGTATATTAATGATAATGGTTAACTAGGTTGGTAATCAAGCTCACATAGTCATTCTTAGTGATCAGTGATTTTATGGGGAGAAGGTTCTAAAGGTTTACCAATTAGAACTAAATATTTGATTAGAGAAACCAATAGTGATTAGCAGTAATAGGTACAAAAGAAGTAATTATATATCTATGATGTTTTTTTGGATTTATTGTTCTTTGAAATTTATTTGTAATCACATGTATCATATAGTTCTAAAAAATCATCTGCATTGAGTTTCTCTCAAGAAAATTTGAAACATTGTGTGAATCATAAAAAATCAGGTTTCCATTGTTTTCACTAAATATTTTACCCATGAATGTTATTCAATGTATTTTTTATGTCATTCAGTTGGTATTCTGTGTAAAGGATAACATTGTGGAGTGATTAGGGTGAGAAGTATTCATACATATAATACACTTAGTTTTAGGGTTGTGAACATCCATGGATCTATTTTTTTATTTAGTTTATCCTTTATATGATTTTCTTGTGGATTAACAAAAAAAAAATTAGAGGTTTTATTTGAATCATGAAGTGTTAAAGATTCATGGTTTTCTCCCCAAAGGGTGTGCAATAATAAACTGAATGAACTAATTTTATGTTTAAAAGTTACATTTTTTGTTAAAAACGAATGTCACGGTATCAATACTAATAAAATTTTCCTATTTTTTATTAATACATATCAGTAATGATCCATAATTCGTTTTTGATTTATATAAATAAGTTTTACATCAATCCATCACATAGTGTTGAGGGTATTAATGAAATTGTGCATATAAATTTAATTTTTTTTATTTCTGAATAATCATCATATACTCAAAATAGAGAAAACACACTCTTTTTTTCTTAATACATTAGAAAAAATGTCATTGTATAATTGGTGAAGTGATGGATTTATGTGATCCTCATTATGACACATGTTGTAGCTAGTATAACTAATAGAGTGTGTTTTCATTTAAAATTAACATTTAAATTCAACACATATGTCACATGTAAAGAAATAAAAACCCTCAAATTGTATTGATACATTATAAGGACAATCCAGATTTCATTTCTAACATTTAACAGAAAACCAAATGCAAACTGATACATAGTTTATCCATTATGACTCAAAGTTCATTTTTCATATAATAGTGATATTTTACATCAAAATACATGTCACATAGACATAGCCAATAAAACAAGATCTGATTGTCTTTTTTAGTTTAAGAAAAATTTTGATGTGTATCTTATGATGTGAAGGGATTAACCCCAAGTCAATAAGACACACAGTGTGGCTGTTATTTCTAAATGTGTATGTATTTCAAACATTTTATATAAAAATTGACTTTTTTTATTCAGAATTAAAAAAACAAATGCATCCCATTTATCTGATATTATAAAAGTGTAATATGCATGATATGCATATGTGTTTTTATCTATTAGAATATATTATCTCTTATACCTTTTTTGAACATTTTTTTGGCTATGTATCATTATTTAAATACTATATACCTCAATATCCTTCTTATACAAAATTTTATTTTTCCTTGTATTTAAATAATTCTAATGATTTCAAATTCTCATAAATTTTTAGTTAAAAAAAGTGTGTAAATGATTGAAAACATTTCATTTTAAAGAAACTATGGGTGCTTGAATTAAACAAAGATTTTCATTTGAATAAAATATATAAATTTTACTTTATAAAGACTATACAAAAGGAATTTTCAGTGAATTATATATAGTTATAATATAATTGAAAAAATAAATAATTATTTCAGACCCATATAATTTTTTATCATATGGATTGATAGCTGTGAAATTTTTTAAAATTCAAACTAATATATTTAAATTTATAAAACTAAAACATGTTTATCAATCAATTTTTATTTATAACTCACTAATATAATTAGATAATCTGATATTTTGAAATTATGGATCATCTAATCATTCATATTTATGGAAAATTATATAATTTCATAACATCTTAATTAATTTATAATTTTAAACAAAATTGTTCTTAAAATAAATATATAAACTTTATAATTTCATTATATTTTATTAATATATATTTAATGAGATAATAAAAACAAATTTATTCTAATGAAAATGTGATCTCAAAATAAGAAAATATTTTTCATTTTATTACAATAATATATTTATGTTTTTATAATAATAATTTATTGTGCATAAAAGAGAAAATTATCAGTAAAATATATTTTTAAGTATAAAATAAATTTATTCCTCTTAATTTAATTAAAATAACTATTATGTGAATATTAATTTATTTTTATATAAATACTATTAATGCATTTCATTGTATTCGTTTTATTGAAATGATTAATTAAAAATAAATTTTATGTTTGAAAATAAATTATGTTAAATTTATATCATTTATATTATATAATCATCTCCAAATAAAATTAATATTTTTGTTTATATTCAAATAAATAAAATTTTCTTAATATATCAATATTAAAATAATTCTTTTAATCATATAAAAATTATTTATGACACCTTAAGAAATATCTTTTCTAGATTAAATGATCTCAGTTAAACATTATCTTTTTTGTTTCGTCATTGCATTCCCTTTAGGTAATATTATATCTCAATAAAGTATGTCATGGTTTGTTTTATTTTGGGTTGGATTGTGAATCATTCAATTAAACATAGTATTTATTTAATGTTAAATTTAGACTAAAATTTCTACCTATTATAGTTTGTATTCAATTCGAATAAATTCATGATAACTAATCCCATAAATAAAAATTATTATATTTTGGTGTTTTAATATGCTGATTTAATTTATTGTATTGTGTTTCCATAGAATGGTTGTTATTTTATATGTTTTTTTCATAAAAAAATGAGACCCAGTATATCTAAATTATAGTGGTATTATTTATTATTTTATATTATCCATTATTATTAGGATATGTCTTCATAATTTTATATATTTGATTTATAGTATGCTGTTTGTAATAGCAATATTCATATTTATTACTTGAATGTATAAGGTGTTACGGTCATGTAATGCTTAATCTAGTGTATCATTTTATTTATTTTGACATGAAATTATATTTAATCTATCCTAACCAAAATATTTTTTCATACTAAACTAGTATAAAATTCTTAATGTAATCCATGTATAGTAAACTTCTTAACAACATTTATTTCACTTGTTGAACAATAATCTGTTAATAGAAGAATGGTTTCAAAATTATGATAGAGTCACATTTCTATTTTTTTAGTTTTTAGATGATTTCTTCTCGTACAATATTATGTGGGTTAGGTTAAAGTAACATCTTATTATCATCTAATTATTCATAGACATCTAATATAATGAATTTCTTATCATTTATTAATTTCTGAAATAAAATCCATATTTTTTTATAACTGTAAAACATTGCTAGAATGAGGGAAAATAAAAACTATATGAAATCTATGATAATCATTGTTCCTTGTATATTCTATAAATATGGTCACAAAATGGAATCATAACAATGGAAAAAAAATTAGGTATATAATTTCCAATAATGTTGGCCTAAGATCTTAATATCAACCACTAATGAATTATATATTATGAATAATGTGATCAAAGATTTAAAATAAAAAAAACATATCTTCGTAAATAATATTATCCTTAACTACAACAAAATTAAACTTGCAAATAAATTTTTTTTAGGAAAACAATCTACACATAAAATAACTATGTAAACCAAATAATCTAGATATTATTGTTATTATAAAAACAAAGTAATTATTAAAATAAATATACTACGATCCAATATGTTTGATAATAAAAATATAATGAAAAAATAAAAATGAAAAACAAAAATAAATGAAAAATATAAAAAGATAATGATACTCTATTCAACTATGCAATATAAATAATGAATTTCCCTAAAACTCTAAACTAATTCCCCTTTTAACATAAATAATAAAAAAATAACATAATATAAAAAAGTAATCAATAATGGATAAAATGTTATATGAATAGTATATATGAATTTTCATGATATGTTGATAAGAGGAACAGATAGAAAATTAAGAGTTAAATTTTTTCCCCTCAATTTCTTTAGAAATCCCTTGCTCATCCCATGAATTATTATTTCCAACAATAACAGTGTAAAAAAAGAGATGTATAACTCATATTACAAGGAATAGTCTTCCATAGTATTATATTGAATCTAAAAATAGGAAGAAGTATATCTAACTTTCATTCTCTAGTAAATAAATAAACATTCCAAACAGATAGTGAACATAAAAAAATCAAGCAATAATGATCTTAAACTCTAATACTAAATGTATATAACTATCTAACAGATGAATATGAAATTGTATAGAAATTATGTGGAATATTTGAGAAATGTAAATAATAAAATTCGTTTATCTCTCTAGTTTTATCAATAGAATCATGATGTTGATCTACTAGGGAGAGTTGAGGAATCCAAATATATAATGATGACACCACCTGATGAGTCATTCCAAGTAATTTACCAGTAATAGATATAGGTAATGTTCTGGAAGGAAAAAAATTAATTTACGCGACTGAGACAAGACTTGGGAGGTCCACAGTCTAATTAAAATTCTTTGATTTATGCTCGTGTTTCTAATGATGAGGATTTTGTTAGCACATATGTGATGGCATTGCAAGGAGGAAGCTGTAACAAACCTGAAAGTGTTATTCAAACACTTATGGATGGAATTTCTAAGGATGGTTAGAAGTGGGAGGAGCCAAGGAAAGGAGGAAGCAGTCATAGGGAGCAGAGGGTTTTGTCATGTCTTAACCTTAACAATAGTTTTGACAGCATATGTAATGATGAAGGGGTGGACAATTCTAGTTCCCATTCAGAATCGGAAAGTGATGGAGATCCAGGAGGTTATGGTAATGGCTTTCACAACCCACAGAGGAATAAGGGAAACAATGAATATAGGGACCCAGGGAATTACATTGTATCTAAGAATCAGATTTTGAAGGGATGAAAAGACTACTCATATCTACCGAGTCATATAGAGACTCGGTCATCCAAAAAGGGTGGAAAATATAAGGAATAGGAGGTTCAGACAGTGGAAGACAGTAAGGAGGTGCATCCTCTAGGAGATATTGCGTCCCCAATGATTATCAATGCAGCAGATGTTTAGAATAAATCGGGTGATTTAGAAAGGCCATAAGGGGATGCTAAAGTGATGTCTGAGGAACGACATGTGGATAGATTCCTTCAATTAGAGAGTGTGCAACTGGAGGATTTACGTACTCCTACACTTCAGCATGAGGAAGGATCTCCCTCAGTCCCACAATAACAGGATGCTTTGGTTATGGGAAACACATAACTTCTCATGCATTCTAGTGAAGAAATGTTGGAGGAAACCCTGATGATTAAGGCGACGAAGGATGAGGTTGACCAAAAGTTGGGTAGATTACTACGGGTATACACCACTAAGGAACAAGTTCACTAGATTGAAAAGAAAGATCACATTTTTGTTAGACATTTCAACAAGGGGATGATTAGCAAAGAGGAATACATGAAATCATGGGACTACCTGGTGAATAACTATGAAGACATCTTAAAGGATGATCCTGACACTCAGGTTAATTCTCTCTCCAGGAATTTGAGTAAAGATATTGATTCAAATCGGCTCAAACTTTTATTTAAGAAGTCAGTTGTCTCTTTTGGTGTTTGAACTAGTTATCTATTTGGGTAATGACTTGTCCCTTAAAAGTGTTTGAAAATAAAAAAGTTACTTTAGAGTAAAATTAATATAAAAATATATAAACTAAAAACATGAATATTTCTAATATAAAATGTTGTTTACAGGTCTGAATATTCAGGAATGAGGGCCATTCTAACCCATTTATTCCTTAGTGATAACTTTTTCTTAGATTCATCACTTTGACATATAGTTCTTCACATAGTATTGGATGGACATATAGAGTATTTATCTTATTAAAATATTTAATTATTCATCTTATCTTTCATATACTTGAAAAAATAATTATTTTATAGATTATATATATATATTTCTCTTTTTATATTTAATGTTTTTATTTTTATTATTGTTTTATTTTTTATATATACATATATATATATATATAACTTTACTATTATGCTAATTATAAATTAGTTTTAGTTATAAATTTATTTAAAATAATACCATTATTATTGAAAACTTTTTTATCGTGGTTTAAAATTTTTTTACTATGCGACACATGTTTTAAGAAAAATACCCTTATCTTGAAAATATACACTATGAGTCATATCAGCCACGTCGTGCATTAGATTGAAATGTAGGAAATTCCAACACCTAAAAAATTGAGTATTAATCATATGAATATATTTTCAAGATAATTTTAGATAATTTATTCAATTTTGGATATGTGGCACATTATTTATATAAAATGACACATTTATATTGAATACATGAACCTTGAGTCATACCGACCACATAATGAATTGGAATGTTGTTTGGTCAATTCCTCTACACCAAAAATGTATTACAGATTGTTTTTATAAAGTATCAAGGGAGTCCCAAATTTTTAACTATGGATTTGTTATGTGGAATTAATTTTAAAATAAAATGAAACTTCTATATTGAAAACACAAACAATATGCCATACTAGTCAAATCATGTGTTCGTTTGATAGGATTTCGATTACTATAGTTGAAAAACAAATATGGACGATTTTTGTAATGTATAAGAATATTCAAAGACCATTGACAATGTTTAGGCTATGTGAGATTCATTTTGAAATAAAATAAAATTTTTATTTTAAAAATTAATTCATTGAATAATATAAACAATATCATGTTTTTTATTGACATGTGATTGATTCCTTTAAATCAGAAAATTATTATGGTCAATTTCCTCAACATTTCTGGACAATATGAGTTCATTTTATCTATTTTGGATATGTGGAACATGATTTAAACCAAATTGGAACTTTTATATTCGATGAGAAAACCATGAGTCATATCATCCTCATTTTGTGTTTAATAGATGCGAGGATGATTAACAAAAAAATGAAATATGATTTATTATCTTAAATTTTCATCATTATTTCATATCTTTTGCATTGTTTTTTATGTGACATTAATTTTAAACTAAAATAATTTTGTTTATATTGAAAAAAAAACAATTTTATAAATACAAACCATTTATTACGTGAGATTGAAAAGAACTTTAATTATATACAACTAAAATGAGTAATGGATCATTTTTCTAATATGACATGACAATACAATATATTTTTCATTGTCCTGGCTATGGTATATATGTTTTACACTAAAATTCCACTTTTATTTTGAAAGCACGGATGTCGGGTCACACTAACTACATCATGTATGAGATTAATTTTTGGTTTATTTGTACAGATATAAAATAAATTATGGATTATTTTCATAAGGTTTAGAATATAATCCCAATATGTTTTCATGGTTTTGGATATGTTTCATGAATTTGAAAAACAAAATAACACTTATATTAATAACATGCACATTGTGTCTTATCATCCACATCATCTGATAGATTTACATGTGATAGATTCATATAGATAAAATTTAGTGTACATATCGTGTTCTTATATTTTTATAAAAAATATGAGATAATTTTTCTACTTGGAAAATTTGATACATATTTTAACAAAAAATGACACATATATTAAAAATAAGAACATAATGTCATACCATCCACATATTTTGTTTGATTGAAATGTTATCAATTATAACATTCCAATAATAAAACATGCATATTTTTCTGATGACTCAAGACAATCAAAGGCTGCATTATCATTTTTGGCTATGTAATGAACATTTTACACTAAAATAAAATTTTTATATTTCAAACATGTATATTAATTCATACCATCTTTATAAACCATCTATTTCCATACATTAACACTACATAAATTTTTCAGAATACCTAAAATATAATACAAAAAGATTCCAAAAGACTGTACCAGTCTAGTGCCTTTGGAAACATTAAATCACAAACATTTGTTTATAAATAAGCTACATAATAACCCATTAGGTTCTTCATCATTGAGTAATTTTTTTTCAATAAATATCTACCCAAGAAAAAAACATATAGGGATCCTGGGGTTCTTAAGTACTGAATACTGAGGGAATCCCCTAAAATCAAAATAACCCCTTCAAGTTTCAAAGTCATCACATTGTGGAGGACAAGGGGGATGGGGACACAAACCTCTAGGGAAGCATGATGATCCAAAATGTGGATTCATTCACTCCACATGTGCATATCTTTGATATTGCTAATGATAATGCCTTTGCACTTTCTGACAATGTATGAAATAGAACGGGGGTGGGGCTACGATGAAGCATGGAATTGTAAAAGAATTTGGAGCTTGTTTCAACCTCTTATAACATGATATCTTACTAGTGACCCAAACTAATACACTATAAAAATGAATTGGCCTCTTCTTTAAGGGAAGATCCACTTCCAAGGGTGGAGAATAAAGTATAGATTACCAACCCTTTTTCATTACATACCACTCCTCCACCACGGAGTACCACCATGTTGTAAGAACCATCAAAGTTCAATTTGAGACATCTAGAAGCGGGATCCATTAGACCTAGTGACCTGATCCAGAGTAAGACACATAAAACATAATACATATATTCCTATACTATGGAAGAAACCATAAACAATTAGAGATCATAGATTTCTAGAAAAGATAAATAAGGGAGATACGTATGCCTAATCATAACCATAAGGGATTGACAACATGATCATGAAAATAGAAGATCATACCCTACATATCAAATATCATAATCATGAATCATGGAACAAATCTTGAAAGAAATTAAGATATGAATCATAAGGAAATAAATTACATAAACCATGAAATTATAACATGGGAATAAAATGTGCAATTATAGAAAAAATATAAGCATAAAATATCATTTCCATATTATCCAAGGAAATACAACTAAGACCATCTTGCTAGTATGGGTTCATTCCCCATACTATCTAGGTAGCCATGTTTCACTCCCATTTCCATCGTAGTAGAATGAGTTCACTCCTCACGCCATCCTAGAAGTCATGTTTCGCTCACATGTCCATCTTAGAATTCAAGGCCCATTCCCAATACCATCTTTGTAAATATCACAAAATAAAAGTATTTAACAAATGCATTCGATGGAGATATAGGCCCACCATATCATAATGGAACCATGCATAAATGTACCATAATATCATTAAAAATCATATCATAAACCATGAAATGAAGGGGTATCATAAACATATAATCATATCTTAACATGTGGAAAATGATATAGGTCTCATCATCATTTCAAAAAAAAAAATAAACTGTGAATAGAAGAGGGTATCAAAAGCATATATACCATAAAATATAAATAGGTTTCATAATCATCATGCCATCAAAATATATTCCATTCATAAAAATCATATGAATCAAAAAATTTATTAATTTCCCAAAAAATTCATGAGTAACAAAAATAGATGTTATCATAGATGGGAAATAATTTTTAATGATATTTTAAAAAATTAGTTGAGAAAAATATGATTTCAGCTTCAAAAATTGTTTTTTAAAATTAAAAAAATGAAAAAAATTTCTTTTAAAATAGATTTAAAAAAAGTATAAATGAGTCTTTAAAACACGAATTTTGTTTTTAAAATGGCCTTTTTTCCTTGAAAATTATATTTAAGTGACTTTTTTAATAAAGTTAGAATTTTTTTCTAAAACATGGTATTTTAAATAAATAGATTTCATATTGAACAGAGAAATACGATTAGATTTTCATTAAAATAATTTTTTTATTTATATTAAGCACCAAAGTGTATAAAAATGGTATTAATACAAAGAGATACATTTAATAAACAATGGATAATGAATCTTCTGATTTTTATTGATGATTGGATAGTAAGATGTCATCAAAGGATGAATAATCATAAACAATCTTGAACAATGAGTAAATTATTTCAATAAACTATTACAACATGTTAAATTGGGATCACACACTCAATTTAAGAAAAAAAAATTAAAATAATATTAAAATACAATTAAAATAATGATATTCATGGTATATCATGTAAAATGGAAGTATATATTCCTTTAAATTAATTTAGGTGCATAATAGAACATGAGACTCAATGATTTTAAATTGAGACAAAACTATTTTATTAATTTGGTAACTTTTTAAAAATACATCCCATGAAATAAATATCATAAAATGGATATGTAAATACCCATAAATTGTGGTATAATAATAAATGAACACATCCATGGGATTTATACACATATCACAAAAGGAATGTGTGGTGATTAAAGGATTTATCTCATGGAAATAAAAAGTAAGATGAAATCCCCTAACCTTGTGTCTTCACTCTCATCATAACCAATCAAACATTCTGTATAATAGATATATGATTATTATACATATATAACTGAAGCATATTTTTATATCTAATAACTTTTATGGTTTTATTATGACATTATATTACCCTATTGTTAACAATTATATTTTAAGGTTTCACTTTGGGTAATATTTTCTTTTTTATTTTCATGTCTATTACATTGATATATATTTGATAATTATATATATATATCATAATTTATGTAATTAAAATAATGATATAAATACCATTTATATTCGGTATATGTGTGTTTTAATAATATATTGAATATATATGTATGAAATGGAATACGCAATTCATGGATACGGTAGGTCGCACATACACATGAGCATTGTTTTTGTTTTTATTATCATTTAGAAAGCAATAAGGAAAATTACATATGATTATATATATATATTATAGAAGAATTATTATATCATATATATCATATGACATCAAAAACCCCATCATTAATACATTCCATGTAGTGTGTGAACCAATCAAATCACATTGATGGGGCAGAAGTCCACACTTCCGCAACTGAAATTATTATATTTAGACCAATTGGAAAGTATAAATATATATGTACTAAAAAGATGAAATAAGTTTAGATACATAAAAGTAATAATATATAATATATATAAATATATTTCTCATCATAATTTTAGTCATTATTAGCGGTAAGGACAAATGAAACATCGTCATTTTGTGAGGTGGTATTTTTTCGTAAACAAAAACAATTTGTTCAATAACCAATAGATGTAGGAGTGTGTAAGTATAGATATACCCATAATAAGAAATAATACTATTATATTTAATATACTGGTGTTGTTATAAAATCATTTAATAAAGTGAGTGGCGGGTGTCAAGAAATATAAATAAAATAAAGGATCTTGAGAGAATTCGTGAAAACATAATTAGGTAAACCCTTTTGCTGTGTGCTGAAAGTAATCCATGGATTTGTTTCCCAAGGGAATAGTTATATGAGGAATGGAGGTATTTTTGGATGTTAATTGGGTGGATATTTTTATTTAATTAGTTTCCTGTTATGTGTGAGTATGTTAGAGGAGAGGAGGCCACTTCTGGTGGAGGTGGTGTAGCACTCATTTAATACTATGGAAAGGGAGACCCAATAAATGAATATTTAATGAAAGTGGATAAATAACGGTCCAAAATAAGGACAAGTTATTATAGTATTGAAATATTGAAATAAAATTGGTTTTGGAAAATTTTATATGTCTTTTTGGGTCTTAAATTTATGTTTTAGTCCTTTAATAACCAATTGATTCTCTTAAACGTTGTAATTAATTTTACTCACTTTCAACAATATTTTTTATCATATGAAAAGTTAACCATATTAGAAAATATAATTTATTTTCATCACGCACATTGAATCCATTTTTCCAAAATCTAATCACATAAGTGGTAAAAATTGATTTAAAAATAATTCTGTTGATGGGATGACAATGTGGGGTTTTAAAATAAAAATGTCACAAAAGATTGCAACGTTTTTATCTAGAATTTAAATGTGAAATTGATTCCAATTAAAAAAATTGTATTTATCTATAAAAATGTGAAATAATTAATATTTCAAACCAAATTTAAAAATAATTTATCCTTATAAAAGTGTTATATGAAAAGAGAGTTTAAATTAAAATCCTGTATTTTTCACTATTCTTCTAAAAATGATCATTATCAGAAAAAACCAAAAAATTTGACCAAATATAAATGTTACATTTTAAATTCAAAAATAATGTTTATTTTATCAAATTATATTTATAATTTTATCAATAAATAATTTTATTATTTTTCACATAAGGACATTAAAATTAGATCATTTGAAAAAGCAGTATTCTTAAACATATATGGACATTAACAAAAATGTATATCTTTCATTATCAATATGTTTTATTTTTATAAAACTGTTATAAATCATAGTTCATAATTAGTTATTACTATTCATATAAAAATGTTTAGTATCTATGTTATAATAATTTCATTTAAATAATTATAACAATAAAATGATGCTTCCCAGAAACATTGGTGTTGCATGTAACATACACCAAGTTAGTATTCCATGTAATGTATTCCAATATTAGTTTTCATATAACTTAAATTGATTCAATTTAATGTAACATAATTTTTTTACATAGTTAATTAAATTACATAAAATGAAATTTTAATTTATTCTAAAAAAGTTCAATAAAAACTCATCGTGTTACATTCTATGCCCCTTAAAAAGATTTTCAGCTTCAAAATTAATTTCTCAGGTAAAAAAATGAGGATACTTGTACTTTATAATATCCTCAAGTGACCACATAGATTTATATAAGGGTTGATTTATCAGAAAAAACATTGACTAGGTGAGTGGTCTTATTTCATAGAACGTTCTTTGATTAGTCAAAAATATCAACTGGCTTTTTATTGTAAGATATATCCTACTTCAGCAGTATAAACATTGAATTTAGTATATGTGAAGGGTAAGTTGTGTACTTCCTCATGAGTTATAAATCGAATAGATCATGAACCTGAGTGATATTTAGAGGAAGTTACAAGCGATATGTTATCATCTCGATACAATAAAGAGTCTCGATGGGACCAATATACATAAGGCGTAGTTACCTTTCTTTTCAAACCTCATAACAGTATTTTAGAATGAACTTCATTTGAAAACATTTTAACCAACATTAAATTATAGACACATCCATCGGTTAACAAGATATATTTTTTTACTGAATTCGAGCTACCATGCTATGTCATTGAATGGTTCTAACTAGCTTTACCATTTCTGCAGTGATCTCATGTCCCAATATATTTCCTTATCTAACCTCATCCTATAAAATTGGAGCTCCACATTTATTTTCATAGAGAGAATCATAAGGATCCAACTGAATTATTGATTGAAATAGTTAATTAAAAAAATCAATTTAAGAAAGCTGTTTATCCTAACCACCTTTGATATCCAAATGATGAGATCTCAACATATCCTAGAGGGTATGAATTGTTCTTTCATATTGACTATTCATATGAGGTTGATAAGTAGTGTTGAAAATCAATTCTATATCATGTGATTTTTGGAAGGATTCACTAAAACGTTGAGGTGAACCTCATATATCGATCTAATAAAATGGAATGTGGTACTCCATGTATCTGTACAACTTTTTTAATATATATCTTAACAAGATGATCCAGATATAAGTCTTCTCTAATAGAGATGAAGTATGATAACATATTAAGGTGGTCAAATACCACCCATATAACAATAAACCCCTAATAGGTTTAATGTATTCCAATGAAAAAATCTATAGTGATCTTCTCCCATTTACAATCTAGTATTGGCAATGGATACAGTATCCGCTTTGAATTTTTTATTTTACCTTAACTTATTACAATACCGTGAACCACGATGAAAGCTTTGTGATATCTATCATCATGACATCCAACCATTAGTTTTATTTTATGTCCATATACATCATTATACCTCCATGATGAATAGAAAATGATGAAATGTGTTCTTCCTTTAACATGCCCTTCGAATCTGGTATATATGGAACACATACATAGTTCATAAAACTTATCATTCCATCCTGATCATTGAAAAACAAAAGTACATTTATAACTTTATTGTTCAGATCTACATGCTCCTTATATGCCTCCTTAATCTTTACATGCATATAGGGATGAGCATTCTTTAGAAAAATATAATGATTTTCCCCATCCTTCAGGATTTATAGATCCATCATTTTCAAATCCAGGAATATAGGATATTTTTTACACTCATAATGAATAATATAACATGATCCTACCACCTAGAACCATTGGGAAACTTGTTTACTTTCCCAGGGTGGTAATATATAGTGAAGTCATAATCCTTTATTAACTATAACCAAATTATATGTCACATGTTCAAACCCTTATATGTAAATATATATTTTCTGAATTTTATGATCGATATATATATATATATATATATCACACATAACTCCATAAATATAATTCCTCCTTGTCTTTAATGAAAACTTATCACTGATTACTCCAAATAATGAGTTGGGTAATTTTTCTCAATAATCTTCAACTTCCATGGGGCTTAAAAAATTATAATGTTATTTTTCATAAGAATAGAACAAAAACCCTTCTGGGATGCATCACTATATATTTAAATCTCTTCTCCATAATATGGTAATTTAAGCACATTTGAACATATTAACATTCCCTCTAGTTTGTGGAAATTTTCTTCACATTCATTTTTCTGAAGAATCTTTCCACCCTTCCATGTTAAATTTTTCAGAGGATTAGATAAATTTGAGAAATTCTCTACAAAACATTGATAATATTCAACTAAACCAATAAATCTATCGATTTTAGTCACAGCGATTATTTTAGGATAGCATTCAGTAGCCTCTATCTTTAATCCATCTACTATTATACCATATCTTGAGATTTTTGTGACCCAAAAATGAAACATTTTATAGCCAATATTAACACATTTTAAAAAATTCATATTGTTTCTCCTCACTCAGGGTCTTTAGTACAGTTGTCATGTTATATTCATGATCTTCCAGTCTTTCTTAATAGATAAGAATGTCATCTATAAACACTACCACAAACTAGTTGAGGTAATATCTGAAGACAGTATTCATTAAATCCATTAAGATATACGGGGAATTAGTAAGGGAAAAAGGTGTCACTATATATTTATAGGGTCAATACCTTGTATGGAATTTTTTTATGGTATTTCCTCATTATTTACCAAAAATTGATGATATCCAAAATAAATGTCAATCTTGTAAAAGTATTGACATCCATGTTGTTAATCAAACACATCCTTTATACAGGGAATATGATACTTATTCTTGATTTTGATGTTGTTATACTCTTGATAATCAATATAGAGTCACATTAATACCGCATTATTTTTCACAAAAACTACTGGTGAACCTAAACTGACACACAATGCCAAAATAATCCATTATCACATTTTACTTGGATTTCTTCTTCAATCCTAACAACTCAATTAGGTCTATTCTATATAGATTCTTCAAAATTGTTTTAGAACCATTTATGAGTCCCATTGGGATCTAAACATCATTTTTGGATTGAAATTTAAGAAAATATTCTGGAAATTCATCAACACAATCCCATACAATAGGAATATCATTGTGTTGGATTTTTTCCCCAACTATTTGAGATAATCAATCCTTTTGTAAGAGAATTAAGATGCATACACTGGATGAAATTTCCACAGTAAGTTTATATGTATCATTTTTTGGATATATTAATATGATAGGGATTAAAATATAAAAAATAACTTCCATTCCTTGTTAATTTATGTGGTGTTTATATAAAGAAATCAAATCCATGCCAAAGTTAACTTCAATTCCAACCAAAGGAATAAAGACAATATTTTTAGGAAGCACATTCCCATAAACCTCAAACGAAGATGATTCGTAGACTGAGGATGAAATGATCATACCATTAAGGGGTTTCACATCTAATTCCACATCTATTTTTTGTTGGTATATTAAAATTCATAAAATATACTTTAAATAAGAAAGGGTGGGTAGTTCACGAATAAAATATGACATTTTCATTTCTAGAGTTGATGGTAAGGGTACGTTTCATCGTGTAGTTATCACTCCACTCATCAAAAATTTCAATTGCATAAGATTTACCCTTTTTCCTTTAGATTAAGAGGTTTTTTATGTCGATCATCATCAATGACCCATTTTTTTGGGTAGTGGTTTAAAAAATTTCCATTATCGATACAATTGTATCATTGAATCGTGTGTGGTTAATTCAATGTTGTTTTTATCCATTGAAATTATTTTATAACTTTTTTCCATTACTTTGGCTATCTAATTTTTGGTGGAAATCCATTCCACACATAAATTTGTTTTACCCATTGAGATTATTTCCTCCATGAATACCCGCAAAATTAGAGCGTAAAGGAAATCTTGATTTCTTCTCATAATGGTTTTTAGATTTTACTTTAAACACAATATTCCTTTTTTGTCAAAACAATGGTAATGATACATGACTAAAAAATCTATTTCAAATATGATTTAATAATTAATAATCTCTACAAATCTACAAATTACTTTTTTGGATAATTCCATTCTGAGACTTGAATTTATGCCACTATAGAACCTACCAACTTAACTTTTAGGTTGGATGATAATTCTGAAAGTATACCTCCTAAGTCTAATGAAATTAGCCGCATAGGTACCAACATATTCACCATCCATTTACATCTACTAAAGGAACTTATTGTCCATCTAGGTACAATGAATCCTAAGAAATTATTTATTGAAAAATATATTTCTGAACTCATTCCAATCGGTGGATTAAATATCACTATTTTTTCTCGTATTCTTGATTAGATTCCACCACTTGTATGCTTCACCTTGTAAATGAGAAACAGCCACAATGACATTCTCTTACTCTAAACACAAAATAGAAAAGAATATATTTTCGGTAGCACTAATATATTGTTCAGAAAAATGTGGACAAAAAACCATGTGAAAGAAGCAGGACGTTTCCTCATTAATGACTTAATGGATAATTTTTCCCTCAATTGATCATTTGGAATTCCACTTTGATTCAAAGCTTTTGATATATGTGTGAACATATTAGTGATTTTTTTTCCTTCTATTATAACATTTAGTTTCTAAAAAGGACAATCATTGCATTTTTCATCTCATTCACTATTAACATTTTTCTTTTAGGTTCCATCCATTGAATAAAATGATAATAATTGAGTAAAAAATCATAATCTGGAACCACATAATCTTGAAAACACAATTATAGGATGTCTAAATTATAACATCTTCTATAATAAATAAAACTTGTGGTTTATATAACATTATTAGTGGAAAATTTTTATTTAAATAACTCATAATGGTTTGTCAAGGGTTTTTTTAATTCCAAAGAATATCCTCCATGAGTGCCAAACTAGGTGTTCAGGAAAGTCCATTTTCATGTACCAGATTGCCCTGAGTCAACCCCAAAACATCATTTCACATTTGTTACTCATAAGTACATCAGTTCCAGATCCACATCCACATTTAGTATGTAGATAGGGATGTATTTATAGGAAACCACTCCTTCTATCCTTTAACAAAATTATAGGACTTTTTTCTATGCATTTTCTTTTCTATAGATTTATCAATAGACATGTCCTGGGAGTTCTCACTATGGTTTTATCATCCTATATTCCAAAGTTTAACTAAAAAATTTCCCTAATACCAACATAGAGATCCTAACTATACAAAAAATAATATCACATAATGATTTTGGAATACTAAAATAATTATACAATCATATGCTCAAAGAATATACTATTCTAGTTCCTTTGGAACCATGGAAACAGAAACATTGGAATCTAAATTTGTTACATCATCTCCCAATTAGTTCCTATTGACAAGCACCATTCTTAGAAACATCAAACATATAAAATATCTTCATAACATAAGGAATGGAAACATAAAACTGGGTGACCTTAGAAGCTCAGTAAGGGTAAACAAGGGAAAAACATAAGCACAATGATGAGAATAAGGGTATGATATCATGATCATAAAAATAAAATATCATACCCTTCATATCAAAGATCATAAACATGAATCATGTAATAAATCATGGAAGGTCATGAGATATGAATCATTAGTAAATAAAGATCCAAATCCATAAAATAATAACATATGAATGAAACATGTAATTCTTGTAGACACATCAGCATATAATATTATTTCCATAGTATTAAAGGAATCACTGTCAATGCCATCCCGGTAGTCGGGGTTCACTCCCCATGCCATCTTGGTAGACATGTTTCACTCCCATGTCCATCTTAGTAGCATGAGTTCACTCATCAAACCACATTGGTATTCATGGTTCAATCTTATGGCTATATTAGTAGTCTAGGTTCATTATCGATATCATCTTAGTCTATATCATGACATGTAAATCATTACCTAATGCATTAGATGGAGTTATAGGTCCAACCCATATCATAATGAAATCATACATACATACAACATGAGATCAATAAATATTATATCAAAACTCGAGAAATGTCATGATTTTCATAAATGTTAGATCATAACAAAACCTATGGAAAAAAGATATAAGTTTCAAAATCATTTCATCAAAATAATAACCCATTAAAATAAGTGTGTTCCAAAAGAATATAACCCGTGAAAGAAAAATAGATATCATTATAATAATGCTATAAAAATATAATCCATTAAAATAAATAATATAAATGAAAACATTGAATAATTTCCCCATAAAAGAATGACTAACACAAACCAATGTTATCTTTAATGAAAAAAATTTATGAAATATTTTGTAAAAACATTTCTATAGGGAAATATACTTTTAATGTTGAAAAGAATGTTTTAAAATATAAAAAAATTTCCAAACCATTTTCGTTGGAAATAGAATTAAAAACTTATAAATAATTCATTGAAAATCATAAAAAAAAATTAAAATCATTTTCATAATTGAAAATAATCTTTATGTATCTTTTGAAAATATTTTCTAAAACATGTTTTTTGAAAAAAAAACATATTTTCTACCAAATAGAGATATACAGTCAAATTTTTATTAAAAACTATTTTATTAATTATGTTTTTTGAAAAATAGTGGGAAAATGGTACTAATACATAATTATTCTTTTAATAAACATATTATAAAGATACTCATGATTTTTCTTGAGATATGGATCATAATATTTCCTCAAAGTAAGTATAAACATAAACAATGTTGAAATGTGATTAGATAGTTTCTATAAACTATTATATCTTAGTAAAATGGGAGCGTACTCTCCATGTAAGAATGTGAAATGAAATTAATCTTATAATATCGGGGGAAAATGGACATTCATGACAGGACAAGTAAACTTGAATATATACACCTCAAAATTAATTTAGGTTCATAACAAATAATGTGTCTCAAAGAAAGAAAACTGTGACAGAAATATTTTACCAATTTGGTATATTTTGATACTTTAAACCCATCAAATAAAGATCCTATAAATGATATGTAAATATAGATAAATTTAATTATATTAATTATTCAATACAACCGTGGAAGTATACACTACACACAAAAATAATAGGTGGTGAATAAAAAATGTATCTCATGGAAAAACAGTGAGATGAAATCCCCTTACCTTGTCTCTTAAATCTAATTATAAATGTTCAAACCTATTTTATAATAAAGATATGTTTATTATAAATATATCATAGAACAATATTATTATAAATAATACCTTATATGGTTTTATTATGACTTTATTGTAACCTATTGTTAACAATTATATGAAAAGTTTTCACTTTAGGTAATATCTGCTTTATTCTTTGCATGTGTCTTAATTTGTTATATCATTGATCCTTATACTTATATCATGATTTATAGAAATTAAATAATAATATAAATAGCATGTATATTTCAAATTGTTTTTAAAAAATTCTATATAATATATCATTATGAAATAGAATACACTGTTCAGGGAGACGGTAAACCGTATGTATGATTAATCATTGTTTCCATTTTTTGTTATCTTATTGAAAAAAAGTTAAATGGAATATGTGTATATATATGTATATATATTTAATTATTATAGTTGAATTATTATATCATATATATTATAAATTTTCTCTTATCTTATAATTTACACATTCCATGTAGTGTGTGACCGAATCACAATACTTTGTGGGGGCGGTAGTCCATACAACCTCAAACAAGGTTATTGTATTTACACCAAATAGATAAATAATGATATTTGTTGGAAAATAATTAAATAATATTAATAACATAATAAATATAATATAAATCCTATATAAATATAGTTTCAATCATAATTTCCATCCAGAGAGGCCGTACGGAAAAACGAACAATCATTGTTTTGTGAGGTCGTAGTTTATTGTACACATAAAAAACATGTTTGTTACTCATTGGATAGAGGTGTGTGTACGTGTAGGTCGAAATGATATCATAAAAAATTCCTTGTTTATTCAAGATACTAGTTTTTAATACAATCTTGGAATAAATTGAATGGAGGGGTGATTAATGAAAATAAAAGAAAGGAGCTTGATAGAATTTGTTACATCTTAAACATGAAAGTCATTTTGTATTAAGACAAAAGGAATAAATGAATTTAATTCTTGAAAAGGGGATTATAGGAATAATTGAGTGATGTTTTTATTTTTATTGGTTTTGTATTGGCCTAACCTATGATTGTTGAGATGTGTGAGGATGTGGTAGGGAGGAGGCCTTTTATAATGGATAAAGAGTTTCACTATTGTATTATTTTGTAAAAGGGAATCCCCACCCATGTTTCTTTATTTTAATTCGATAAATAGTAGTCCAATTTCTTGAAAGGGGAGTATAGGGTATTAATATTTCCCTAAAAGGTATTTTTTGGAACATTTATAGGTTTTTTCGGTCATAAATTTTATGTTTACTACTTTGTTTACCTAAATTGTCTATTAATTGTACTAATTAATATTAACCAGATTCACTAATAGTTTTGGTAAAAAATTATGTTTAACTTATTTTAAATTATATATAATGTGTAATAGAAATATAGACTCCAATTTTCAAATTAAAATCATAGAATTGGTTGAAATTAAATAAAAAAATCCTTATAACCTGACGACACTGTGGGGTTTTTTTTTGTATTAAACGTCCCAAATGATTGCTACATTTTTATACCTGATTTCAAAGTGAAACATATTATAATGACTGCAATTGGATTAATTAATAAAAGTAAGATCTAATTAAACATTTTTTAAAAAATTAAAAACAATTCATCCTTATAAATAAATTATATGAAAAGGATGTTTTGAATTAAAATCTATTATTTTCCCTATTCATTCAAAAATATTGCTTCTCATAAAAATCCCAAAAATCTGGCCAAATATTATTTAGAAATTCTTAATAAAAAATTATTTTTATTTTATAATATTATAATTATAAACTATTTGAAATTAATTTTTTTCATTGATGGAGATTAAAGTTAGATCATTTAAGAAAATAACATTCTTAACCATAAAATGACGTTACCAAAAAATTGATATTCCGTTATCTATATGTATTATTTTTGTAAAACCGTTATAAATGATATTTGAAAAGTAGTTATTATTATACAAATTACTATATTTAACTTTTATGTATCAATTATAACATTTAAATAATTATAACAATAAAATAATGCTTTGAGAAACATATGTGTTGTGTGTAATGTATGCAAATTTGATGTTCTGTGTATTGTAAACCAAATTGATTGTTCGTTTAATATACGCCGAGTCTGCAATGTGTGAAAATAATTATTTAATTATTCCATTGCAATATATAGACTAAAATGTTATTTATTCAAAATGATCTATAAAAAACCAGGGCATTACATCGACTATATCATGTATCAAATTAATGTGATATCAGTCACATCATTGCTAAAATAAATTATAAATAATTTTAATAAAAATTTAATATAATAATGTAATGTTTTATTAGTTTTATCTATGTTACAAATGTTTTAAAAAATGAAAATTAAATTTAAAACATTCAATCTCTGTCTTATTAGTCCCATCTTGTATGAAATTGATGTGTGGTTGATTCTTAAAAATAATGAAAAGATTAAGGGTTATATTATTAAATTTTCAAAGTAATATAATCATGTTTTAAAAATTATGGATATGCGACACATATTCTAAAACAAGTTGACAGTTTTATAGTGAAAACATGAAATTTGATTTATACCAGTGACATCATAGGTTGGATTGTCTTGTGCTAAATTCCTATATGATATAAGTAAATTATGGATAATTTCATAATATTTTCAGACAATTTAATCGCGTTTACTCTGTTTTGGATATCTATCATTAATTTTTCACTGAAATGACACTTTTATATTAAAAACATTGACTTGTATTAATACTGGGAATTCCTTTTTTTTATTAACATGTGATCGACTACAACGTGTGAAAATTGACTTATTGATTGATCTTCTGATTTTATATGAAAATCATATTTTATTTTATCAATTATGGATAGGGTATCCATGTTTTATACATAAATGAATCTTTTTTGTTGAAAACATGCACTTGAAGTAATATAGAAAACATCGTGTGTAAGATTAATGATAATTTGACTTCTATACATCTCAAATGAATTATCGATCATTTTTCAAAAGCATAAAAAAATTCTAGAATGATTTATTGTTTTTGGATATAATATTTATGATTTAATCTAAAATGAAAATTATATTGACAACAAAAGAATTTATTTAAACCATCTGCATGTTTATTTTGATTAAAATGTTGTTTATTCATACACATTTAAAGGAATTATGGATTGTTATTTTATAATTTTAAACCAATTAAATCTTGTTTTATCAATATTGGTAAGTGACATGAATTTTAAATTAATAAGACACATATATATATAACAAAAACATTAATTCATATCATCCACTACAAGAATTTAATTATTTTGCACCCGATTCCTACATGAAAAAAATCATTTTTGGATTATTTTACCAATTTATCAAGAAAATATGATAATGTCTACTTTTTGGCTATTTGACATTTTTTTAACCTCAATTTACATATTTATATTGAGAACATGAACGTAGAGTCATATCATCTACATAGTCTGTTAGATTAATGTGATTGTGATTCCTAAATTCCAAATGAATTGTGGATAGTTGATGAAATTTATAAAGGTATTCGAAGATCATTTACGTTTAATTGGATATGTGATTCACACTGTAAACAAAAATGACCCTTTTAAATTGAAAACACACACTTTGAGTCATACCATTCTAATCATGCACTGGATTAATATTTGGATTATTCCTACATGCCAAAAATTTATTATCGATCAATTACTGGAAGTACCAAGATAATATAATCTTGTTTTCTATGATTTTTATACATGAATTATATTTTAAACTAAAATGACATTTTTGTATTGAAAACATGCACTTTGAGACGTATTTTCCACAACAATTTTTCGATTGATGCTTGTTCTATTCCTACATAGAACAGAAAGATATCGTTCTATTTTCCTAAACTACCAATATAGTATTATATTGTTTTCTATGTTTTGACCATGTGACCCATATTGTTAACTAAAATGATACATTTATATTGTAAACATGAACTTTTAATTTTGTCAGCTATATCTTGTGTTGGATTGACATTTGGTAGGTTCTTACGCACCATAAATTAATTATGGAACATTTTCATAAGGATTAAAAATTATAAGATGATGTTTAATATTATTTGGATATGTGAATAAACATTTATTCTAAAATGACACTTTTATATTGGAAGGACACAATTGGAGTCATATCGATGACATCATCTGTTTGATTGATTTTTTGATGACTCTTACAGTCCAAAAATTAATTAGGGATTGTTTTTATAATACTATAATTAAATTATAGTTAAATATCTTACTTATTAATATGTGACACACAATTTACACTTAAATGTGCAATTCATATTAAATACACACACTTGGATTGATATTGGTGGTGTCTTGTGTTATATTAAAGTGATGGTAATTCATACATGTATTGAATAAATTATGTATTTTTTTTAAAAATTATTAATATAATATGAGGGTGATTTCTTGAATTTTGATAACCATTAATATTTTAAATTGAAATGAAACATAAATTATAAACATGCACCTTGATTCATTCATGCCACATTACTTTTTCAATTGAAATGAAGTTAATTTCTATACATAAAAAATGTACTATTGGATATTATAAAAAAATTTGAAATAAATCTATGATCGTATTTATAGTTTTCCAATGTGGAACATGGTTTAAACTAAAATTACACTAACATTGAAATTAATAATATTGATTCATATCATCTACACCATATGTCAGAATGATGTGAGGTCAATTATTATACAAACTAAAATATATTATGGATCATTTTCTGAAAGTTTGAACATATTCTAATTTTTTTATATACACAAGTAGGGAATATCTTATGCCTTCTCATTTTGAAACTTGATCGTAAGTTATAATTCATTCATAGTAAATTCATCATTTTTTTAATTTAACAATTGAAATGGGATATATGTGAGGCTTCTATTTTAGAATTTATATTTTTTTCATTATCATGTAATTGGTTGAACCAAAAATGAATGTATGGGAATTTATTTGAATTTTCATACCAGGGGAGGAAGTGATTATAATAGGGAAGAGAAAATTTTTACAAACTCATCAAAATACAGAAATACAAAAAATAAAAATATGAGTCTATGCACAAGTAATCACCTTCCATCATAGTTGGTAATACATCCTCAGATTTTTAGATAGATGGATCATTAACCCATTTCCTTCCCACCATCATCTTAGTTGAAAAATTTATTTCCAATCTCTCACAAGCATGAAATGATTTATACATGATACTAGATCTACTAGAATGTGTTGAGAATAAACGTCTATAGTTCATATTTTTGAGAAAAAACTCTAATATATCTCAATTTTTTAGGTTTATCATTAATGAATTTTATAGTTTCTATATTATTACCACTAATGGAAAAAATTTATTGATCATTTTAATTTTATTTTAGAATAAACATTATAAAAATAATTGTGAATCTAATTATTCATATGAAAAATATATCTCTAAGGACATAGACTATATACATCGCATAAATAATGGTTATGATCCTTGAGTTAATTTTAGAAAACAATATAACACAATATACTCTGCCTAATCATATCAAAATAAATTACCTTATTCTTTTGAGTATGTAGACTATTGGTAGTATTGGTAGTACTAAGAATAAATATAAATTAAAAAAATTCAAAAATATTTTAAAATGATACTCTAATTATGATGAGACTTTTTTGGTGATTTTATATTTTTTATGGAATAATTTATTCTTTTTAAATTTATAAACATTATAACCATAATAATTTTCATTATTTTATTTCATAACTTGCAGAAAAACTGACCAAAATAAGTTTTTAAAAATATATTTTTATTTGTAAATTATTCAATATATACCTTAATTTAAATCAATTTAAATAAATTAATATGCTTTTGTGTTAAAAAACTATCCCCTTCCATGATTTTATCTAATATTTACACATTAACGAATCAGAAAAAAATTATAGTTAAATAGAATACTAAAATATATAATTTTATGTTTTATTATAATATATTGATTACCATTCATTAAAGTTTCACAATGGAAATAATGTTTGGTTTATTTTTTAGAAATTCGTGCCTTGTATCAAAAAAATAAACACTAATGGAATCCAAATTTATTGATATTTGAATCTTGTTCTTCTTAAAAAAGGAAATAATTAATGAAAAACGAAATTTTATATTTTATATGATTATATTTTTGTGTTTTACCCTTGTATTACATTCATTAAGAGTAGTATTTCATCAGTTTTTTTGACTTCATACATTATACTTAGGTCATATTTTATTCTTTTAAATTTATATTGATTCCAAAGAAACTATTATACATATAAATGATAAATAATTCAATGGTTCAAAATGATTCTTTTCTAGGTGTTCCATTTATATATAATTAATATATATATATATATATATTTGTAGAAAATATGGATAATTGTTAACTATAATGAACATAGAGGGACCTTTTTGGAAATGGATACTAAAATAAACCACATGTATCTATTCACAACTAATTCTCCTATACATTTAAACATTATAATAAAATTTATAATCTCTATAAAAACCATTATTGTAATATAATCTCAAAATAATTCTTTTTGGTATTAATTATAATAAATAATTCCAACATCCAATGTATTATACATTTGTTCTTGTATGGTTAATAAATATTTTAGTGACACTTTAGGGGAAAAGGTACTATAATAATATCTTTTTAGTATCTTGGTTGATCTGGTATATTGTTTTTATATGAAATTTTTTTCACAGTATTTTTCTATCAATAATATTATACCTCATGTTAGAGATTTTTCATCCACAATTATGGGTTTTCCTTTTGAAAATAATAATGAAATTAATCATGTTGTTAATATAATTATAATACCATACTATTAATTTTTCAATAGCCTTATTGACTATTGTAAAATATAAATCATCCTGTGTAATAGGAAAATTAGTTATCACCTTTAAATATATTTTATGATAACCCTTGACTTTACTAAACATTAATTCATTGTTTATTACATAATACTACACATCATTAAACTTCTAATATAGATAATTCTAGTGTCTTCGGAAATATGGTACTTTACCTTACAACATAAATAGGGGATACACCATCATTATTGAAAACTTATTTTACATTCTCATAATATTCCATCATACATAAAACTAAATGGGATAACCTGGGGACCTACATGAGAAAGGGGAGAACTATAATACCCAGTAAGGTAATAAGAAATGAATAACATGGAGAAGGTATTACATGTAATACAATAGTAATATCATTGGGTTACAAAGGGGAGAGAATCATAAACATGTATAACGATTCATGATATAGCATTGTAACATTAAGAAAACCTAACAATTTGGACACAAATTTAAACATGGAATAATAAAAATATGCAAAGTTTAACCACAATGAAAACATAAAAAAATGAGCTTATATAAGAACCTGGATCTCCTTTTCTGGTATGTTATTATTTTTTTCTAGAATTTATGAGAAAAAGGAGTTTCTGGAAATTTTTTAAGTACCTGACTTGTACATTATGAGTACACATCATGAACTTGGTTACCATAGAAATCTGTGTGTTGGTCATGTAGCAGCATTGCACACGGCCATTTGGGATGACCTGGAGGCCGCCTAAGGCAGAGTATGGAAATGGTGACTTCACGCCGTATATTTTGTTTTTTATTAAATTCATCGGGGTCGTGTCTGACGGACAGAACCATCTCCATCTCAACCTAGTTTGTCCGAGAGTGCCGATCAGCTGTGGATCTTTAACAAGCCTTTGATTGAGTGTCGGTCCTCCGAATCAAACACCGAAAATTGCATTGGAATCACATTAGTGAGTTCTTTCTTCTCCTAGAGCATCATCCCTTGATTTCTCCACTTTCGTGAGTTATCATGGGATGAAAATTTTATATGTTTTCATAGATATACAAAGTTCAAAAAAAATCCATTCCTCGTTGTTCAAGTTTCTTGATATCCCAACACTAAGGTAGGTGGTTTGACCCTTTCTGTTGAAATTCATTAAGTTTTATGTGAAAATTTTCCCAATACACATGAATGGGGTATTGCGCATTTACCGTTTCAGCCCTATTGTTTCTCTGCTATTATCGTATGCCAAAGTATATGATTTTTGTTTGTGAATAAGGTGAATTACTGTTCTTTGGATGTATTTCCCATTCATGTTTTTTTCTGTTTGGACCTTTAGGCCTTGATTGCCTATTAAGCTCCTGTTTACTTTCCCATTCCTTGTATTATTGGATGATGTGACTATTGTTCTGTAATACTATTGTGCTGTAGAATTCTAGCCAAGTAGTTCTTGACTTTTACCTTGGCTGTTATGTACTGCTATGCTTGATTGACTTACATAGGGCCATAGAACCAGGTGTACAGACCATAAGGAGAATGGACATTGAGGGATTCTCTGGAGTGTCTGTTTTACTTACGAGGCAAGACCATAAGGGGAATTCACTTTGATTGCTTCCCCAGAGTTTCTATAGTTCCTCTATGCGAGACACATGGGGAATGATAGATTTAGTGCTTCCCTAGATCGCCTTTAGTACGGTTACAAGACAATAGGGGGAATTGATGGTGAGTGCTTCCTCAGAGAGTCTATGCTTATGGTGAACTATAGGGGTTAGACTGAGTGTACAACCCAGAGGGTTGCTTGTACTTGTTAGGTATGACTAGAGGGGATAGGCTATGAGTACTTCCTAGAGGGTTAACTATTGTGTTTATCTACTTTTATTAGTTGTTTCATGTTGGGTGGTAATATTAGTGCTTTGAGTTGTTGATTGTTTACTACTATGTACTTGTTTTACCGCCTTTTGTATTTTTACCTGCCATATATTCATTGACTATTAGGAACAGATCTCATGGTGGTTGCCTGCTAAGATTTAGTCTCACACCTAGTCTGGTCCAATATTTTGGTCCCAAACAGATTATGTTGTTGCAGGTATAGATAAGGGAAAGCGCCTTTCTACTTCAGGTAGTTGACTTATTGTGAAGTTGGAGACCATGAAACCATTCTATAGCTTGAGATACTGAGGAGTTTATCTTCTTTCTTCTGAAAATTGGTTTTGTTCTATTGAATTATAGAATTGTGACTCATTTGGCTATTTTCCTATACATATGTATCATTCATCATTTTATATTTGTTCTTTAGTTTATACCCTTAGTTTTCTGTTGTATGTCAATATTACTGCATCCTCTCTTATATGAATTTTTTACCTCTTTTGTGTACTCGGTCAATGAGGGAATAGTTTTCCCACTATCACACCCAATGGCCTCAATGCTATTCGACAGCCTCTGGTGTTTAGGAAATGTTCTTGAGGCCATGTGACCAACTGGGTACAGGGATCCTCTGGGTGGCTTCCAGAACCAGGATTTTATAAAGTGGTATCAGATGGTTTCTTTTCCCTTGACTTACTATTTGGATCCTTCATCCAGGGATAGGATGAAATAGGTACTTGGTTATAATTTGTGTCCGGGAGTATCTAACCCATGTATAGGGAAAAGCAAATATACCACATTAATTGTAGTTTTATGGTTTTCTAATTATTACATCTGATTTTATTTCACCTTGAGTGATTCACATGATTTGTAGTCTTATTTTTGATGTCATAGAGGTTCTATTTTTATTGCAACCTGATGTGATGGGGGTATGTCATCTCATACATCATATGTTCACTTTCTTTATAAAAATGCCATGCATTTTTTCCATGCCATCTAGGATGCATTATTGATTACATATTGTTGTGATAGATTATGTGTAAAATATGGATATTGTTGGGATAGTTTCCATGGTAAGAATATCTATTGTTTGATAGGCTATTGATTTGTGTAGAGATTATTTTGAATGGATTCCAAGCTTCAGTTATTGGGTTGTTATGGGCCCTCTTGGACCATAATTGGTGGATCATTTCCTTGTTTTACATTTTATAATGTGTATTAGATTCCAAAATGTGATTGGCAGTGAGTATGGGCCCCCATTTATCGGAATTTGGCACTTTAAATTCGTGTTTCAGTTTTTTCTGGGTTTCATAGTATTTTCTATGGATTACTGTATGGAAGAACCTAGAATACATGCCGTGTAATGTTAAGTACACACCATGTGTTCTTCTGTTCGGGAAGAAACTATTTTTCTTATGTACACACTGAGTACTTTATGAATACACCATGTAGTCTCTAACTGTGTCATAGGCCGTGTGGGAAGAGACATGGGATGGGAAAAGTCTAGTGGGAACCCACCATGTACCAGTCGAACACACCATGTAGTTTTAACCATGTGTCTGCCTGTGTAACTAAAAACACGGACTGATAAACCTTGACCTATACACACCGTGTCCACATTGAACAGACCGTGTAGTCTGACCCAAGTACCTGTCCATGTCACAGACAACACGAGTCAGTGTTATCCCTTATAATACATTCCATGTCCATATGTAACACGTCGTGTAGTGTGATCCATGTGATAGGTCGTGTCACAGACAACATGGGCCATGTGAAGCTTGTCTAGTACACGCCATGTCTATCCTAAACATGCTGTGTAGTCTTGTATTAGGAGAGCCCTGTTTCTTAGCCATGTAGAAGAACTTGAGCAGGGAAAGATGATTCATGTACACACTATGTGTCTGGGGTGTTACACGACAAGTTTAGGTAGGAGTACACTTCTATATGAATGACTTCAGGGAACATGCAGTGTAGGAATTGTACATGCCATGTAGTATTTCAATCTAAAACATGAATGTTTTCTTTCTCTTATTCCATTATTACAATTATATATTTTCTCCCCCTGATTATCTTTATCTATGGTGAGCACATAACCTTGCAGAGCCATGGCACTAAGATGTCCTCCAGTCATACACCAGTTTCCAGACAGTGATCAGACACCATACATGGTTGATCAGGGACCACCTGCAGATCCCCCAGTTGTGCCATCATTGGCATCAACTGTTGTACATGACATGGGTACTAAGGAATAGTTCGTGGAGGGATTTCTATGGATGATACAGACCTTTTAGGGAGGGCCACCACCTTCCATGTCGATGGCTGATTTGATGTGTGTCTTCCAGTAGCAGTTTCCTCCCACTTTCTCAGGGGAAGGAGGAAATCAGGCTCTAGAGTCATGGATAGATGCCATGATGATGATCTTTGCGCATTTGGAGACACCTACAGAGATAAGGGTCATTCTCGCTACCTATATGCTTCAGGACTCCACCAAGAGGTGGTAAGATATGATCTCACAGGTGAGACGTTAGCAGGTTACTGTGTGGGATGAGTTTTAGCACATCTTCATTGAATACATTAATCCGGAGACCCTAAGGGCCAATCAAGCCTGGGATTTTCTGATTCTGTAGTAGGGTACTCTTTCTATTTTGGAGTATTCCTCCAGCTATACTAAGTTGTAGCACTTCACACCTATTCCAAGAGTTGATCAGTTGTTCATGGAAAGGATGTTCGTGGATGATATAAGACCCGACATCTTATCATAGTTGAACATCTTCTGGTTGACTTCTATCACTTATATAGTCAACCAGACACTAATCACAGAGCACAATCTGAGTGATTATAGAGTTGTGAGCCAGAGTGTCTCTACATATGGGGTCAGTATTCCTTCTACGGATAGCAGGAAGCACTATAGGGAGTATTCATGTGGTGATTTGAGAAGGTGAGACACTTCTTCTGATTTCCAGGTGGAGTGATACCAGTGCAGAAAGAGTGGGCATTTGAGGACACATTTCTTGAGAGACCCAGTGGAGTTCTAATCTTGCGGAAATATGGGTAATCTTCAGCGCTTCTGTTAGATCTTCTCTCCAGCAGTTATTGATAGGGGCTCTTCTATAACTCCTCATTCAGGAGAATCAACACCAGTTTCTCACCAGTCTAGGAAATGGAGTTCTTCCATCCGTTCAGGCTGAGATTGAGGGCATGGTCGTTGTAGCAAGTTTCTCGGTTTTCAACGACATCAGGGTGGATCAGCTCATTGTGGACAGGCAGGGTCATAGGGCTGCAGTACAAGACAGATGTTTGCAGTGGAGCAAACCCAATAGGGGAAGGATCCTAGACCTTCTATCATTCTAGGTATGAACTTAGTATCCTCAGTTTAAGATTCTGCTCTTTTTGACACAGGGGATTCCCATAACTTTATATCTATTGCTGTCATGGAGAGCCTTGATCTCTTCATCATTTCATCTGATAATATCTTGATGCTAGACACTCTGTTGGGGACTAGAAAGTACAGTGTACATTAGTGTAGAGTTTTCCTTCTTTAGGTTAGTGGGTAACACTTTTTATGGGACCTCTATGTCCTAGAGATGACAGGCTATGATGTCATTCTCTGAATGGACTGTCTAGTTCCCTTCTAGGCAGTCCTCAACTGTTACCACTATAGGGTGATTTTCATATCACCAGATGGTGTATCCTTTCTTCATAAGGGTGAATGGGATGTATAGGGTAACAGAGTGGGTCCAGAGCATCATGGGTTGGGAGGAGTTACAGCTCAGATTGCTAGTCTATATCTAGATTACCAGGGGAATTCATAGTTAGACATTCCTCCAGTGGTGGATTATTGTAGATATGTCTTTCTAGAGGTCTTTTTAGTTTTTTCATTCGAGAGTGAGGTACCCTTTTATTTTGATCTTGTGCCAGGAATGGAAGCAGTGTCCATTCCACCTATAGGATGGCTACACAAGAGTTGTAAGAGATAAAGAAATAGTTGCAGGAGTTGCAGGACAATGGTTTCATCCAACACAGTACTCCTCCTTGGGGTTCGTTGTCCTATTTTCGATGAAGGCAGCAGGTACCCTCAGGATTTGTGTGGACTATTAGATGTTGAACCAGATTACTGTCATGAACTGATAACCCTTTCATTGTATTGATGATCTCTTTGATCAGATTTAAGGATATCGGGTGTTCTCGAAGATTGACTTGAGGTTCATTTACCATTATTTGTGCATTAGACCATCAAATATACCTCTTACAACCTTCTAGAGCAGGTATGGTCTATAAAAGTATATGGTTATGTCGTTCGGTCTCATGAACATGCAAGAAGTTTTCATGGTACTAATAAACATTGTGTTCCATCCACTCTTGGATTACTTCGTGGTGGTCTTCATGGCTGATATCTTTGTGTACTCTCACACTCAACACGACCATGCTACCCATCTTGAGAAAGTTTTGAGTACACTAAGAGAGATTCAATTACATGATAAGTTCTCAAAATTTCTCCTTTGGATAGATCAGATTCACTTCTAGGGTCATGTTATCTTAGAGGAAGGAGTGTCAGTAGACCCAGAGAAAGTGAGACCAGTTTTTTTATGGGAGCAGCTGAATAACGTCTTTGAGGTTCTGTGTTCTCTAGGACTTGTTGTATACTACATATGTTTCATACAAGACTTTTCACTCTTGGGAGTACAGCCGACATGTATGACTAAGAAGGGTTTGATGTTATTATGGTCAGATTCTTGTGAGTCATCCTTTCAGGTGCTGAAGGGGAGGTTGAAATTAGCACCAATACTAGTATTTCCAGATTTGGGCAATAGATATACTGTTTACTACGATGCATCAGTTATCGGGTGGGGAGTTGTGCTTATTTATAGAGATGGATCCATTCCATACAGGTTTCGGTAGTTGAGGCCACATGAGAGGAATTACCCAATGCACGATCTGGATTTAGTAGCTATTTTTCATGCCCTACGCTATTGGAGACATTATCTTCTAGGAGAGAATTTTTTTGTTTTCACATACCACAAAACTCCCAAGTACATATTAACTTAGCATGATCTCAATTTGTTTGAGCACAGGTGGGTTGATTACCTGCAGTCCTTTGACATTGAGCTTGCCTATACGCCTAGGAAGGGCAACACAGTGGCTGATGCATTGAGAAGGAGGAATCAGATAAAGTTCATTGGGAGTCCAGGAGTGAGTGGTGACTTATGGATCTGTTCAATAAGATGCATTTTTAGGTGCACGACAAACCGGGGAAGACTTTTATATCTTTTGTATCCATTACATCTACTCTTCTTGATCATGTTCGAATGAGGCAGCTATCAGATTCTGAAGGCCTAGTCCTACGAGAAAGTGTGTTAGGAGAGGACCATATTCCTGGGTGGACCACATGTGAGGATGATATCTTTCATTTCTAGGATCACTTATGGGTTCTAGAATATATACACGAGGAGATGATGCGGGACTTTCATTCCTCATTTTGGGTATTTTATCCTAGCGTCACAAAGATGTATCATGATCATGGTCATCAGTATTTGTGGCCTGGTATGAAGAGGGACATTGCTGGTTTTGTCATGTGGTGTTCTACATCTTAGCAGGTGAAGGTGGAGCATCAGCAACCAGCAGGACTTTTACAGTAGTTAAACATTCTCAAGTGGAAGTGGAATGATGTTGCGATGGATTTCAAGACCGGGTTTTGAAGGTCTCCTCGGGGGAATGATATACTATGGGTTTTCATTGACATACTCACAAATGTTTCTCACTTTTTGAAAATCAATGAAACTTTCAGTGTTGATGAGCTGGAGAGGTTGTACATCCGTGAGATTGTACATCTATATGGAGTTCCACACTCCTTTGTTTCAGACATAGATGCTGATTTTACTTCTCCGGTCTGGCAGGGGATTTAGAAGGATTTGAGTACACATGTACTTTTGAGTATATCATACCATCCCCAGATTGATGGCAAGTCTAAGAGTACGATTCATGTTCTTTAGGATATGCTCTGATCATTCATTCTTGATTTTGGAGGATCTTGGGAGAAGCATATACCTCTTGTGGAGTTTTCCTACAACAAAAGTTTTCAAGAAACTATTTAAATGGAAACTTATGGGGATTTGATGGGT